>CM039674.1:374104216-376792264 GCA_022496015.1 Hordeum marinum
AGATTCATTGCAATTTCTTTCAACTCGTTGATTCAGCTTAGTGCTTCATCTTTGTCAATGGTTTGCTAATGATTCTGTCCATCTTCAGGATGGCTCTAGCAACTCGTGGGAATCCAGGTCGTGAGGGGGAGCAGTCTGATCCTCCACCACCCCCACCACCTCCGCCTTCTCCTCCAGAAGCTTGACAAGCTGTGACGGCCGCGACCAACGCGAATACTCAGATGTTGCTCAGGCTATTGCAAGAGAGAGATCCGGGACAACTAGGTCATCAAGGGACTTTCCAGAATCAGCCTCAGTTCGCGTCACTCAACCAGTTCCTTGACAACCAGCCCAAGTCTTTCACCTGTTGTGAGCAGCCATTTGATGCGGATGATTAGCACCACGACATGAGGAAGCATTTCTAATGCAACAATGTCAGGCCAGATGATTATGTCAGGTTCACGACATTTCAGCTCAAGGGTCAGGCAGCAGATTGGTGGCAGCAATACAAGGACTCCATGGGTGATTGTGTTATCAGCTAGGATGATTTCTACCGTGACTTCAGGGCCCATTACATTCCGACGAGCTTTGTCGAGGAGATGTGTGAGATGTTCAGGCACCTGAATCGGGGAAGCAAGTCTGTCTATCAGTACAACATCGAGTTCTAGAATCTGGCCCGCTATGCTAAACAAGATGTTCCTGACGACAAGTCCATGATTTATCAGTTCAGAGGTGGTCTCAAGGATGACTTCTGTCGGGTCTAGTCTTGCAAGAGCCTCATGAGATTGATCAATTCTACAACATGTCTTTGAAGGTTGAGGCAACTCATCTCAAGTTGGATAACTCAAGGAAGCGGTTCAGAGACTCCAATTCTTCTTCTTCAAGCTCTCAGATGGTCTCTAAGCAGCAGAAGTATTGGGTTCCTCCTCTTCCTCCATTTCGTTCCCCTTAGGAGCAGAGACAGTTCGGTGGTCGTGGTTCTTCCCACCCACCCAACCTAGGTTATCAGCAGAGGTACCAGGCACCCAACTCAGCTAATGTTCCTCCTCCATACAACTTCCATCCGCTCTCAGAGATTACTTGTCACAAGTGTGGTCAGAAGGGTCACTACTCAAACAAGTGCAACCAGCGGCGTCTTCCGCCTCCTCCTCGAGTCAGACCTCCAGGCAATGCTATGGTGAAGCATAATCCCAAGTCAGCAAGAGTGAACATGGTGAATGCAAAAAAAGTAGAGGAGTCTTCTCAAGTGATCATGGATAATCTCTTGGTTAATTCTATTCCTGCAAAAGTTTTGTTTGATACTGGTGCATCGCATTCATTCATTTCAAGGCCATTCACCGAGATGCATGATGTGTGTCTGGTTAATTTGTCCAAGCCTCTATCAGTAGTTTCTCTCGGCAAAGTGATGAATTCTCGTTTGGTGGTTCCGGATGTTTCTATCAAAATGGGAAGCTATTCTTTTCTTGCCTCTCCAATTGTTCTCGGTAATCCCGATATTGATCTCATTCTTGGCATGGATTTTCTAGCTATGAACAAGGCGTATGTTGATTGTCAAGCCAAAGAAGTCAAATTGACTCATCCTTCAGAAGACGTGGTCATTTTCACAGCTCGCGATGACACGATTCGTCTCTTTGCTCTTAATGAGAAGGGTGAAATCTCAGCCATTTCTCAAATTCCGGTGGTTTGTGAGTATGAAGATGTTTTCCCTAAGAATTGCCAGGAATGCCTCCTCACCAGCCAATTGCCGGGACCCCAATCCTAAGTCATATGAATCCAGACTGTAACATATCACATCACTTTGCGGCCTCATACACGGTAAGATCCACGGTTGTAGCCTTACCTTAGCCGGGACCGTTTGCGTCTTTTGGCTCACGTATGTGAACATGTCGCTGGCAATCAAACGACAGAGAACCCGGGCCGACATGACTAGTCATAGAACCCAAGTGACACATCCATACGGAAACATGCATACGTAACCCAGCAATGCAGGTGTTGGCCTCAAGCGTGTGTAGACGAGTCATAGCAAGCTACAAGGACTCCATTACGCCGTGAGACATAAATGCCATCACTACATGTAGACGAGTCGTAGCAGGCTACAGGGACTCCATTACATTGCGAGACATTTCCCCGAAGGGATAGATACAACAACAAAGAAGGATACATGCCGGTCAATCAATGTGTCCGGAGCAGTAGAGCTACCATGGCTCAGTGGAAGCACAAAGAGGCAGTTTCCCGTAAAGAGTACTACTAAAGGCACACAACTAGGTGTCGGATCCCATACATACCGTTACACATCACACGTACGCACGACATGCCCGATATGCATAGATACAACCATGGCATCACAACATAACCATTCAACAACTTTTATTTAAGAGGCTCAGACGAGCCTTGCATAATATGTTCTTACAGATAGGGGTCACATGACCCGACACTCAATTCATACAAACAAGTTCATACAAACCAAATAGAAGCATAAGCTGTCTGAGTATAGACAGATGAAAGGGTAAAAAGGCACATGGCCTGACTATCTATAGCCCGCCACAGGGCATAGGGTCGTAGCTGCGACACCAGCTATTCGACATCGTCGACATTTAGAAAGAACCCACCTGATGGGTCCTGGGTCTCATCTGCAACATTTATTAAGCAAACATGATTACAAACATACTCAGCAAGTCTTTAAAGCAGACCTAGACTATTCATGCTCATGTATCAACAAGGGGGGTGGAGTTTATGCAACAATGCCAGCTTTAACTCATGGCTAACCTACACTACACAATTTTAACTCTTTGTTTAAATTTTAGATATCGCACACGAGTCCACTAACTCCATGAGAATACACCACCATGGATTCACTTACCTCTCCTGGGAGAGTGCCATCCACGATACTCACACTTGTCTTGATATTTTTATGAGTATCCATTTCATTATCTATGAACAACATAAGTTTTACAAGTAGTCCATATCCGAGGGCGCGACTATTCGAATAGTTTCATACCCCGATGGGGTGTACTTCTTCACACACGCTCTCGCCACTTATCGCTGTGTGCTCATAAAACCATGCACCTCGGCAACCTTCAAGCGGAAGCCCAGCGAGGGAGTCGGCCTCTATTGTCAATCACATAAGACCTCTAGTCCAGGCTATCACCTATTTGAGACTGAACCCGCACGGAAGTCCGGCCAAAGTTTCCGCTACGGACCCAAACAATGTGTGCAGGGTTCCCAAGCCCACTATTCGGGTGACCCTTGGTACACCATGCCACTGCCTACCTCGTCGTAACCCACCCTAGGGTCAGCGCTATGCACGCCCTCGAGCATACTATAAACACCAGAAACTACTCGCAACTCCTAGACTAAGGACTAAGCGACTAATAAGTCGAGAGGGGTCGAGTTACCGGAACCCAATGCATGGTAGTAACTAGTCTTGGATCACAAACACGAAACTCAGTTCCTAAGAACGGTCCCAATGAGACAACCCGCTATGTACTCCTACATAGCCTCTCATTGCTTCCTTTACCAAATCGGGTTCATCATAAGTTCATCACATCAGAACAACATTGTTTCACTCAGGTCATCACCCAGATGAATCAGACCTGACACAACTCTAAGCATATCAAGCATAGCAGGCAAAGTAAGCTAAGCACATCATGGCACAAGCATCTACCAGGTATGCTAGGTTGTAAGGTTTAGCTATTTACTGTGACAATGACAGGTCATGCATAAGAATAGGTTCATCTATCGTGCATGACACACAAGTGAACGTTTGTCCTAATGCAATAAACAAGAGCAGGAGCGAGAGAGTGGGATGTTATCGGAAAGATCAAAGGGGTTGCTTGCCTTGCTGGGTAGCGGGAAGGTTCTCTCCTTCCTTGGAATACTCGGAGGTATCCTCAAAAGTAGGGCCTACCGCAATGTAGATAAATAGCTTTCAATACACGCAAGTGCAACAATATGATGCATGATCATGACATGGTAGCATGTATGGATGAGCTAGTGCAACTAGTGTCCAAGTTAATTTGAAGGGAGTTTGAATATAGGTTCAAAATTGTTCTGCATTTCAAATTCCCTATACTAACCTATTAGAAAATGTCAATGTTCTTCTATATAGGTTGCTCTAACATGCATGATAGTATCACCATTGGATTCATTGGATTTTTCTGATAAATTTTCATATATAAATTATTTTCATCTGATTTATAGATTAATTTATATGAATTTTTAAAGTTTTAAATAATTTCTGGAATTATTTTTAATCTGGAAAAGGATTAATGGCGTCAGCCTGACGTCACCACGACGTCAGCTGGTCGGCTGACCAGGCCAGGTCAAACCTGACGTGCGGGGCCCGCACGTCAGTGATAGGGGCCTAAACTCCACGCTGACCAGGGGTTTGACCCACCCTAGGGCCCACTGGACAGTGGCACGAGGCCTAATTAATCTAGGGGGATTAGCCCCTGATGATGGCCACGTCAGCGCCCACCAGAGCGGGGCCGGCGGCGACTCACCGGAATCACGTCTCCGACGACCATTTGGCGTGCGGAGGGCACCGGGAGATAGCCCGTGCACGCGCGCGTCTAGCAGGGCAGCGAAGAGGGCTCGGGGCCGCCGGAGACAACGACCACATCGAGCTGAGCGGCAGCGACGGCTTGGGCAGGAATGACTACTGCGCTACAGGTCACGGGAGGAGGAGCTGAGGGCGGCTACGAGCTCCTGGAGGCGCTACGAGCACGAGCCCGTGGCCAGGAGCGAGCTTTGGCCACTGTGGCCACGGCTACGCCATGGCCGGCGGCGAGCTCTGCTCGGCTCTGGCTACCGATGGGGCTAGAGAAGGGGAACGACATCGGGACTAGGGGGAAACGGTCCGGGGCCTCACCGGAGGGGCTTCTGGCACCGTAGCATGGTCGGGGACGCAGGGAGGGCGATGAATCGCCGGCGTCTTTAGTCCGGCGAGAGGGGGAGCAGAGGAGAGGGAGAGGGGGAAATGGCGAGGGGGAAATAGGCTCGGCGGCGGCTGAGCCTATCCTCTCGCCAGCGCGACGAGGAGGCTGTCAGGTAGGCAAGGAGGAGGTGGCTAGCGCGTGGCCACCGCCGGCGGCGGGGGCAGCACGCAGCTGCTTCTCCTCCTGGCGGGAGGAAGAAGATGCTGCTGCCCCTGTGGGTTGGGCCTCTTCTTCAGGTAAGCCCATGTGGGCTTTCTTCCCTTTTTTTCATTTCAATTCTTTCTAACTTCTGACATTTGTTTTATTTTAATTTCAGGCACATATGCTATTTTAAAATATATCAAATATTTTATATATTGAAGTTTGAATATTTCAAACTTATCCAAAAAGTTTCAGGATATTTTGAAAGCTAAACTAATGATAATGCTTTATTTGATATTTTCAGTAGCTTTATCATTTATTTTTAAATTGCTTCAGTTGTTCAAATATTTAAAATCACCCCTATTATAACCATGTCCATATTTATCAGACATAGGGAACATTTTTAAAGGGCATTTTGGATTTGTTGAATTTTCACCAACTTTGAATTATTTTGATTCAATGTGAACTTGGGGTTTGTTTTAGTCCCGATTTCATGTTGATGCAAAATTGAAACATGATGCAACACCCATGTTGTCCTCTAACATCTAGCTAGGTATGTGACAACTCACCCCCACTTAAAAGAATCTCGTCCCGAGATTTGGAAGAGAGCGGGGTACTCTAGTCGAAGAGGATCTTCTCTTTCCCATGTGGCCTCCTTTTCAGAATGGTGTGACCACTGAACCTTGAGAACCTTGATGTTTTGTCTCCGAGTGGTATGCTCAGCTTGATCAAGAATACGAACAGGGTATTCTCGATATGTAAGGTTATCTTGGAGATCAAGCGCTTAGTGGTCTAGTTCACGGATAGAGTCCAAGAAGCAACGCCTGAGTTGCGAGACGTGGAAGACATCATGAACCTTGGAAAGATGCGGCGGTAGTTCCAATTGGTAGGCAACCTCTCCTCGTTTAGCAAGAATGCGAAAGGGTCCAATGTAACGAGGAGCCGACTTGCCCTTGATACCGAATCGATGGGTATGCTTCAAAGGTGTAACCCGAAGGTAAGCCTTCTCGTCAACTTCATAGGTCACAGCCTTATGATGGCGATCATATTGGCTGTTTTGACGAGATTGGGTGGTTTGCAACTTTTCATGAATAATGCGAACTTGCTCCTCTGCATCCTGGATCATATCCGGGCCAAGGAGTTACCTCTCTCCGGTTTCTAACCAGTTAAGAGGTGTTCGACACCTTCGTCCATAGAGAACTTCAAAAGGGGCTTTGCCTAGGCTTGATTGATAACTATTGTTATAAGAAAATTCGGCAAATGGAAGACATTTCTCCCAGTTCATATCGAAAGATATAACACAAGCTCGGAGCATGTCTTCGAGGATTTGAGTGACTCGCTCAACTTGACCACTTGATTGCGGGTGGAAAGCAGTGCTAAAGGATAGATGAGTCCCCATAGAGGTTTGAAAACTTTCCCAAAATCGGGAAGTAAAGATACTTCCACGGTCTGAGTTAATCTCCAATGGAACCCCATGAAGGGAAACTATTCAAAAACATATAACTCTGCTTGCTGGCTAGCAGTTATACTCTCCCAAACAGGAAGAAAATGAGCCACTTTGGAAAGGCAGATAGTGACCACAAAGATAGCATTATTCCCTGTCTTGGTCCTGGGAAATCCGGTAATGAAATCCATATCGACCTTATACCATTTCCATTCGGGAATAGCTAAAGGTTGAAGGGTGCCAGCATACCTTTGATGTTCTGCTTTCACGCGACGACAAACGTCGCAATTAGAACTAAACTGGGCAATTTCGCTCTTCATCCTAGTCCACCAGAACCTCTGGCGTAGGTCCTGATACATCTTGGTACTACCCGGATGAATTGTGAGAGGAGAATCATGAGCCTCCTTAAGGATCAATTGTCGTAGATGTTGCTTCTTTGGGATCACCAAGCGGTTCTCAAAGAAGACAACACCTTGATCATCTACTGAGAAGCACCTAGCATTACCCTTCTTAATGTTTTTCTTGATCCAAGATATCCCGACATCATGCTTCTGGGCTTCTATAATTTGATCCGTAAGAGTAGGTTTTGCCACCAGGTTGGATAGGAATCCTTGAGGAACAATGTGGAGGTTTAACTTCCGAAATTCCTCATGGAGAAGTGGTTGACCTTGTTGTAACATCAGGTTGTTACAATAAGACTTACGACTTAGTGCATCAGCCATGACATTGGCTTTCCCCGGGGTGTAACTTATCCCTAAGTCGTAATATGTAATCAACTCAACCCACCGTCTTAGCCTGAGATTCTAATCCGGATGGGTGAAAATATATTTCAGACTTTGGTGATCAGTGTAAATTTCACAACGATTACCCAGAAGGTAATGTCACCAGATTTTTAGTGCATGGACCACAGCTGCAAGCTCAAGATCATGTGTTGGATAATTATCCTCATGTGGACGCAACTGTCGAGATGTGTATGCAATCACATGACTTTCTTGCATGAGAATGCAACCTAGTCCTTGTCGTGAGGCGTCGCAATAGATAACAAAGTCCTTAGAGAAGTCTGGTGGCACCAGAACGGGACTAGAGGTCAGTCGTCTTTTCAACCCCTGAAAACTGTGCTTGCATTGTGGGGTCCACTCGAACTTTTTATCTTTCTTGAGGAGTTCAGTCAGAGGTTTTGCAACCTTGGAGAAATTCTCGACAAAGCGGCAACAATAGCTCTCTAAGCCAAGGAAACTCCAAACTAGCTTAACCGATTTAGGTTGAGTCCAATCAAGGACGGCCTGAACTCTCTCGGGATTGAAAGCAATACTTTTACCAGAGATCACGTGGCCTAGATAGGTCACTTCTGGCAACCAAAATTCACACTTGGAGAATTTGGCGTATAGACGGTGCTCTCGAAGTTTCATCAATACCAGCCTTAGATGCTCAACATGTTCCTGTACGTTCTTTGAGTAGATGAGTATGTCGTCGAGATAAACCACGACGAATTTATCTAAATACTCCATGAAGATCGAATTCATCAAGCAAGAGAAAGTGGCTGGAGCATTGGTTAAACCGAAGGACATGACGGTGTACTCGTATTGGCAATAACGAGTGACAAAAGCCGTTTTTGGAATGTCCCCGTTTCTAATTCTGATTTGATGGTATCCCAACCTCAAATCCATTTTGGAGAATACGGAGGATCCAACGAGTTGATCATACAAATCGTTGATCCTGGGGAGCAGATACTTGTTCTTTATGGTGACCAGATTCACTGGCCGATAATCCACAACGATCCGATCCGATCCATCCTTCTTCTTGACGAAGAGGACGGGACAAGCCCAAGGAGAAGAACTAGGTTGGATGAAACCTTTCTTCAAAGCCTCATCGAGTTGAATTTTAAGTCTGGCTAGCTCTAAGGGTGCCATCTTATAGGGTCTTCTGGCTATTGGGACAGTCCCTGGAATAAGCTCTATCACAAACTCAACATCTCTGACAGGAGGAATTCCTGGCAGTTCTTCTGGAGAGACATCCGGAAAGTCACGGACTATCAGAATATCTTCTAACTCTGGAAGAGGGCTAGCATTGAGGGAATAGAGTTGGCGCTTGGCTGTTCGAGTGGAGACATTAACTATCTCACCCGATGGATGTGTAAGTTGAACATTCCTAGTGTGAGTATCAATCTTAGCATAGTGGGCTTTCATCCAATCCATGCCTAGAATGATATTGATGTCTGAAGACCTGAGGGCTATCAAAGATGCTAGGAAGACTAGCCTAGCCACCAGAATCTCATTATCATGGCTCACTCTAGAAGTTTGCCACTTTGAACTAGGAGTCTGAACTACTAAAGGAGTAGGCATATCACAAAAAGACATGTTATGCAACTGTGCATAACTTTCTGAGATGAAAGAATGAGATGCCCCAGTATCAAATAGAACAGATGCTGGATGACTATTGACAAGGAGCGTACCTAGGATAACATAAGGATCCTCAATGGCTTCCTCAGCAGAGACATAATTCACTCGTCCACGAGCAGGAGCTGGCTTCACATATAAGGCTTTTCCCGGCTTCCCACATCCAGCCGGCTTGGCATTGTTCTGCGGACAATCACGAGAGTAGTGTCCTGGTTCCCCGCATTTGTAGCAGACAACGGTGGCACGGGGTACAACATTGGCAAGAGGACCTCCAAATGGCCTGGCTGGTGGGTTGGGCTGAGTTGGGAGAGGTGCCTGGAAGGATGGCCTCACGGTGTATCTTGGCGGCAGAGCTGCGTTGGGCACCCAGACCCGGCATTTGTTGGAGCCCGAGCCAGATGCGGGGCTGAAGTCACGGCTGTGCTTTCTCATGGCCTCATAGTCAGTCTGTCCAGTCTCGGCACTGATAGCCTTGTTGACGAGAGCCTGGAAGGTTGTGCACTCATGCAGGCACAAATCTCGACGGAGCTCAGGATTGAGTCCCTTGTGGAACCTAGCCTGTTTCTTGGCATCAGTTGAAACTTCCTCCGGAGCATAGCGAGCAAGATTTTCGAACTCACGGCTATAGGCATCCACTGACAGTCTGCCCTGGGTGAAAGCACAGAATTCCTCTCTCTTGCGACCCATCAGCCCTTCCGGGATGTGATGGGTATGGAATGTTGCACTGAATTCTGCCCAAGTTGGTGTGGGGCCTGTGGGACGCATGGCTTCATAATTTTCCCACCATAGATTGGCGGGTCCTTCTAGAAAGTAGGTAGCAAAAGACACCTTATTGGCCTCGGACACATTGGCAGCCCGGATCTTGCGGCACATGCTGGTCAGCCAATCATCCGCGTTGAGTGGGTCGACCGAATGATGATACTTGGGTGGGCACAGCCTGACGAAATCATTGAGTGACACGCCATCATTGAGATCATTGCGGGGAGCACACGCTGTGTTCTGCTCAATTCGTTCCAATAGCCCGTTGATCTCTCTCTTGTTCCTTTCGGCTTCAAGCATCACTTCTGCCAAAGAAGGAGCATGTGGCAGATCCTCTTGCTTTGGCTGGCTTCCCTCGCCCTTCTCGGGGGCAGGCACGGGGTTATTCCTAGTTGCCACCATCCTGGGAAAATAAACCCACATCTTAAACATAGAGGACATCAACTCTAAGACATGAGATAAGGAATGTACTGGACAACATGGCATGCAGGGTAAACATCCAACAACATGGAAACATCAACTGTCCTATGAACACCATGATTCATACACACCATGACATAGTTCGGTGCACGCCCAAGCTGAAAACAAACTACAAGGAGATGACACAACTCATCGGAGGCATTACAAGCTTCCTATACATTATCTATCTACACCTCCGGAACTCAACTCTCAACCTTGGTCATATCCCACAAGACACGTAGGACTGTGGCGCTACGACTACTAACATACTAGTACTAACATCCACGTACTCAAGCATCGCCATAGAATGCCTCATACAGGTTACCCCAGTGACCCGGAAGCTGAACCTGAGGATCTGGAAACACTCTAGCCTGTGATTCCTGGGAACCGTAAGGACACGGATGTGGCCTTGGTCCCCTTGTTGGCGGCAATAGCGATCCTCGAAGAGGGGTGATGCCTCCAACATCGGGCCAGTCTACGTGTGCTGGCAGATGAGTCCGTGATGGGTTCAGCATCTCCAAATCTCCATAGCCTGTCTGCATGACAGGTGCCAACTGCGTTAGGGCTGTCCAAAGACGTGCACGGGTAGCATAAAGCTCCATGCGAAGGGCACATGCATCATGATCCCTGTTCTCCAACATCTGAGCGGTCACCTGCAGCCTAGGGTCCTCATGGGAATGATCAAAGTAGGCTGCGCTAAGATAACGATCCTCTCCTCCCATGGAAGCAGGAACATAACAGAACTCTGTGTTCTGAAGTAGACCATGGTGAAACCTCACGATAGTCAGCATGGTGTAGGCGGCCTCCTGAACTGCCATATCTATGGTGACACCTAGTCCATAAGTCCAGTAAAGCGGCTCTGTAGCTCCAGAATATGAAGGATATATCTTAACAGTACACAGATACTGACTCTGGTTAAAATCTCGATACTGTTCCTCCACTGTGTACTCTGGGTACCAACGGTAGCTAGCCTCCATCATAACTCTAACCAACATGGTCGTGTGACCTGGTACATCGATGCACCTGGTCAGACGGACCACCTGACGGGAAGGACGAGGGGGCATCTGAAACAGAGAATGATGCAAAGACATTAGAGACTCTAGCAGAAATTGGACAACATAACGGCTGTAATTGCTCAAAAAGGATTTTGAGACAACTGCAAAAGATTGGAAAAGCATAACCACTCGACTTTCTGGACTCAAATCTCTTCTCCATCTGTTTGTCACACCAACAATACTTGAGTACCGACATTCTCTTGCAAACAAGCTAGCTAGTAGTCCATGGCTAGTAACTCGTCATCCTAAGCAATAGATTAGAAGCCTAGTTCTTATCCCCATAGAAAACATGAGAAAGACTCACAATAGAATAACTTGGTAAGAGGAGTAAAAAGAGCCTTACGTTCCCTTCCACAATCAATTCCCCTACTTTTCTATAGTGTTTCTAGACTCAACTTCGACCGGTTTGGCTTGGTAGTCCTACAATTAGTCAGACTCTGATACCAACGTTGTTGGGACCTCGATCCTAGTTCATATGAATCCAGACTGTAAAATATCACATCACTTTGCGTCCTCACGCACGGTAAGCTCCACGGTTGTAACCTTACCTTAGGCGGGACCGTTTGCGTCTTTTGGTTCACGTATGTGAACATGTCGCTGGCAATCAAACGACAGAGAACCCGGGCCGACATGACTAGTCATAGAACCCAAGTGGCACATCCGTACGGAAACAGGCATACATAACCCAGCAATGCAGGTGTCGGCCTCAAGCGTGTGTAGACGAGTCATAGCAAGCTACAAGGACTCCATTACGTCGTGAGACATAAATGCCATCACTGCACGTAGACGAGTCGTAGCAGGCTACAGGGACTCCATTACACTGCGAGACATTTCCCTGAAGGGAAAGACACAACAACAAAGAAGGATACATGTCGGTCAATCAATGTGTCCGGAGTAGTAGCAAGCTACCATGGCTCAGTGGAAGCACAAAGAGGCAGTTTCCCGTAAAGAGTACTACGAAAGGCACACAACTAGGTGTCGGATCCCATACATACCATTGCATGTCACACATACGCACGACATGCCCGATATGCATAGATACAACCATGGCATCACAACATAACCATTCAACAACTTTTATTTAAGAGGCTCAGACGAGCCTTGCATAATATGTTCTTACAGATAGGGGTCACGTGACCCGACACTCAAGTCATACAAACAAGTTCATACAAACCAAACGGAAGCATAAGCTGTCTGAGTAAAGACAGATGAAAGGGTAAAAAGGCACATGGCCTGACTATCTACAGCCCGCCACAGGGCATAGGGTCGTAGCTGGGACACCAGCTATTCGGCATCGTCGACATCTAGAAAGAACCCACCTGATGGGTCCTGGGTCTCATCTGCAACATTTATTAAGCAAACATGAGTACAAACGTACTCAACAATTCTTTAAAGCAGACCTAGACTATTCATGCTCATGTATCAACAAGGGGGGCGGGGGTGGAGTTTATGCAGCAATGCTAGCTTTGACTCATGGCTAACCTACACTACACAATTTTAACTTTTTGTTTAAATTTTAGATATCGCACACGAGTCCACTAACTCCATGAGAATACACCACCATGGATTCACTTCCCTCTCCTGGGAGAGTGTCATCCACGATACTCACACTTGTCTTGATATTTTTATGAGTATCCATTTGATTATCTGTGAACAACATAAGTTTTCCAAGTAGTCCATATCTGAGGACATGGCTATTCGAATAGTTTCATACCCTGCAGGGGTGTACTTCTTCACACACGCTCTCGCCACTTATCGTTGTGTGCTCATAAAACCATGCACCTCGGCAACCTTCAAGCGGAAGCCTAGCGAGGGAGTCGGCCACGGCCGTCAATCACATAAGACCTGTAGTCCAGGCTATCGTGTATTTGAGACTGAACCCGCACGGAAGTCCGGCCGAAGTTTCCGCTACGGCCCCAAACAATGTGCGCAGGGTTCCCAAGCCCACCATTCGGGTGATGCTTGGTACACCGTGCCACTGCCTATCGCGTCGTAACCCACCCCTAGGGTCAGCGCTACGCGCGACCTCCAGCATACTATAAACACTAGAAACTACTTGCAGCTCCTGGATTAAGGACTAAGCGATTGATAAGTCGAGAGGCTTCGAGTTACCGGAACCCAATGCATGGTAGTAACTAGTCTTGGATCACAAACACGAAACTCAGTTCCTAAGAACGGTCCCAATGTGACAACCCGCTATGTACTCCTACATAGCCTCTCATCGCTACCTATACCAAATCGGGCTCATCATAAGTTCATCACATCAGAACAACATTGTTTCACTCAGTTCATCACCCAGATGAATCAAACCTGACACAACTCTAAGCATAGCAAGCATAGCAGGCAAAGTAAGCTAAGCACATCATGGCACAAGCATCTACTAGGTATGCTAGGTTGTAAGGTTTAGCTATTTACCGTGACAATGACAGGTCATGCATAAGAATAGGTTCATCTACCGTGTATGACAGACAAGTGAATGTTTGTCCTAATGCAATAAACAAGAGCAGGAGCGAGAGAGTGGGATGTTATCAGAATGATCAAAGGGGTTGCTTGCCTTTCTGGGTAGCGGGAAGGTTCTCTCCTTCGTTGGAATACTCGGGGGTATCCTCTGAAGTGGGGTCTACCGCAATGCAGATAAATAGCATTCAATACACGCAAGTGCAACAATATGATGCATGATCATGACATGGTAGCATGTATGGATGAGCTAGTGCAACTAGTGTCCAAGTTAATTTGAAGGGAGTTTGAATATAGGTTCAAAATTGTTCTTCATTTCAAATTCCATATACTAACCTATTAGCAAATGTCAATGTTCTTCTACATAGGTTGCTCTAACATGTGTGATAATAGCACCATTGGATTCATTGGATTTTTCTGATAAATTTTCATGTATAAATTATTTTCATCTGATTTATAGATTAATTTATATGAATTTTTAAAGTTTAAAATAATTTCTACAATTATTTTTAATCTGGAAAAGGATTAATGGCATCAGCCTGACGTCACCACGACGTCAGCTGGTCGGCTGACCAGGCTAGGTCAAACCTGACGTGCGGGGCCCGCACGTCAGTGATAGGGGCCTAAACTCCACGCTGACCAGGGGTTTGACCCTCCCTAGGGCCCACTGGTCAGTGACAGGAGGCCTAATTAATCATGGGGGATTAACCCGTGATGATGGCCACGTCGGCGCCCACCGGAGCGGGGCCGGCGGCGACCATCCGTGCGGCGGCGACTCACCGGAATCGCGCCTCCGGCGACCATTTGGCGCGCGGAGGGCACCGGGAGATAGTCTGTGCACGCACGCGTCTAGCAGGGCGGCGGAGAGGGCTCGGGGCCACCGGAGACGACGACCACGTCGAGCTGAGCGGCGGCGATGGCTCGGGCAGGAATGGCTACTGTGCTACTGGCCGCGGGAGGAGGAGATGAGGGCGGCTACGAGCTCCTGGAGGCGCTACGAGCACGAGCCCGTGGTCAGGAGCGAGCTTTGGCCAATGTGGCCACGGCTACGGCATGGCTGGCGGCGAGCTTCGCTCGGCTCTAGCTACCGATGGGGCTAGATAAGGGGAACGGCGTCGGGACTAGGGGAAATGGTCCGGGGCCTCACCGGAGGGGCTTCTGGCACCGTAGCATGGTCGGGGACGCAATGAGGGCAGCGAATCGCAGACGTCTTCAGTCCGGCGAGAGGGGGAGCAGAGGAGAGGGAGAGGGGGAAATGGCGAGGGGGAAACGGGTTCGGCGGCGGCTGAGCCTATCCTCTCGCCAGCGTGACGAGGAGGTGGCCAGGCAGGCAAGGAGGAGGTGGCCAGCATGTGGCCACCGTCGGCTGCAGGGGCAGCACGCAGCTGCTTCTCCTCCTGGCAGGAGGAAGAAGACGCTGCTGGCCGTGTGGGCTTGGCCTCTTCTTCAGGTAAGCCCAGGTGAGGTTTTGTCCCTTTTTTTATTTCAATTCTTTTCTAACTTCTGACATTTGTTTTATTTTAATTTCAAGCACATATGCTATTTTAAAATATCCCAAATACTTTATATATTGAAGTTTTAATATTTCAAACTTATCCAAAAAGTTCCAGGATATTTTCAAAACTAAACTAATGATAATGCTTTATTTGATATTTTCAGTAGCTTTATTATTTATTTTTAAATTGCTTCATTTGTTCAAATATTTAAAATGACCCCTGTTATAACCATGTCCATATTTATCAGACATAGGGAACATTTTTAAAGGGCATTTTGGATTTGTTGAATTTTCACCAACTTTGAATTATTTTGATTCAATGTGAATTTGGGGTTTCTTTTAGTCCCCATTTCATGTTGATGCAAAATTGAAACATGATGCAACACCCATGCTGTCCTATGACATCTCGCTAGGGATGTGGCACCAATTGAGTTTGTGATTGATCTCGAACCTAGAACTTAACCGGTTTGCAAGCCTCCTTATAAGCTTGGCCCCGAAGAGGTAAAAGAGTTGAAGAAACAACTAGATGAACAAGAACGTCTGGGTTTGGTCAGACCTAGTTCTTCACCCTGGGGTTGTGGTGTTCTATTTGTCAAGAAGAAGGATGGCATAGACCGACTTGTGTGGGCTATCATCAGATTCGCATTCGTGAAGAAGATATTCCAAAGACTGCTTTTAGGACGAGTCTTGGCTCTTATGAGTACACCGTCATGTCCTTTGGCCTCGCCAATGCTCCTCCAACCTTCTCCAAGATGATGAACTTCATATTCCGTCCTTTGAAAAATGAGTTCGTCTTGGTGTATTTGGACGATATTCTTGTGTTCTTGGAGACTCAAGAAGAACATGCAGAGCATCTCCGGCTTGTGCTTGACAAGCTAAGAGAGCATCGATTTTGTGCTAAGTTTTCCAAGTGTGAGTTTTGGCTCAGTGAAGTGGTGTACCTTGGGAATGTGATCTCTGTCGAGGGCATTAAAGTGCACCCTGAGAAAGTTGAGGCAATCTTTAAGTGGGAGCCTCCTTAGAATGTCAAGCAGCTTCGTAGCTTCCTCGGGCTTGTAAGTTACTGCAAAAGATTTGTGGATAACTTCTCTCAAATTGCTAAGCCCCTGTCCAACCTCCTTCAGAAGAATGTAAAGTATGTTTGGTCTCCTGAGTGTGATGTGGCGTTCAATACGCTCAAGGAGAAGCTGACTTCAGCTCCAGTTCTGGTTCCTCCCGAGCAATCAAAGCCTTTCCAAGTGTTCTGTGATGCTTCCCTCCAAGGTCTTGGTGGCATTCTCATGCAAGATAAGAATATTGTTGCTTATACCTTGTGACAGCTGAAGACTAGCGAGGAGAACTACCCCACTCATGATCTAGAGCAGGCGGCAGTTGTGCATGCTCTGATGACTTGGAGGCATTTGCTGTTGGGTAGACCAGTTGAGGTGTACACCGACCACAAGAGCTTGAAGTACATTTTCACTCAAACCAATCTCAATCTTCGGCAGTCTCGTTGGGTGGAAATGATTCAGGACTTTCAAAGCACATTTGCTCCCTTGGTGGTTTTGGTAATTCATAACAACATATAAGTCATTGAACTAATGTTTCCATCAAGTATGTTTCAGGAAAAGTTTAATGATGGGTTGGCAAAAAGACTATGGAATACCCCAAGATGGAAGGAGATAGGTTGGCAAAGCTTCAAGCAAGAGGACTCATCTTATATTAGTGAGAAATCACTTTGAGTACATAGGAAAGACAATACTATTGAAAGGCGGTAATGATATATTGGTGAACAAAATGCTCATACGTGCACAAGTGATAGTCACCATAAAACACCCAAAAACTCTCCCACCAAAGTCTGTCCAAAGCCAAACACTCAAAATCGGTGCAACCAACATTCTACACTCGGTGCCACTGATTCCAAACCCTAGACAGACTTAGCCAAACCCTAGCTTTTCGGTGCAGCCGATACTGCTTTCGATGCCATCGAGTTGGGCTGCCAACTTTCTATTACGCAAGTTCAACGTTTCGGTCCCTTTGAGATTTTCGAATCGGCATCACCAAGTTTGGGATTCTGACCGTTGGTCACCTTATCGGTGCAACCGAGATTCCTATATCGGTCTCACCGAGATTCAAAATTTGCCACCTTTTGGTCACTTCGGTACCACTGAGATTAACACATCGGTGTCACCGAGTCGGACTTATTGTGTGTAACGGTTGGATTTTTGGGGATGCCTATATATACCCCTCCACCACCACCTACTCGAGAGAGAAGCACTCATAACTATTCCATACCTATCCTATCAGTTTTTTGAGAGAGAACCACCTACCCTTGTGTTGAGGTGAATATCTTCCACTCCAACCATATGGATCTTGATTTCTAGCCTCCCCAAGTTGCTTTCCACCAATCCCATCTCTTCTACCAAGCCCTATCCATGAGAGAGTGATTGTGTGTTGAGGATTGTATCATATTGAAGCATAAGAGCAAGGAGTTCATCGACATTATTGGCCTATTACCTTTTGGAGGGTGGTGCCTCCTAGATTGGTTAGGTGTCGCTTGTGAGCCTCCTACTTCATGTTGTGGAGTGAACCAAGAAGTTTGTAAGGGCAAGGAGATCGCCTACTTCGTGAAGATCTACCCTGAGTAAGGCTAGTCCTCCGTGGACATAGGCCGTCATGGTATAATCAAGGCTCCTTCTTCGTGGAACCCTCCATGGGTAGAGCCCTCCATGGACTCTCGCGACCGTTAACCTCTGTGGGTTGAAGACTCCATGAACGTGGATGTACGATAGCACCACCTATCAAAACCATGGGAAAAATCATTGCGTCACCAACTGTGTCTGCTCTTCCTACCCTCTCTTTACTTTCATGTGCAATGTCTTTACTTTCCTCTGCTATACTCTTAGACATGCATGTGTAGGGTGTACTTGACATACTGTGAATGCTAAAATCTGCCAAGAATTAAAATTGGGAAAACGTAGATTTTATTTGGTCAAGTAGTCTAATCACCCCCCTCTATACATACTTTCGATCCTACAAGTGGTATCAGAGCATTGGTCTCAGAACCTAGGAGAAACATGGCGTCTAGTGAGGGAAGTTATCACCGTAGAGTTCCGTACTTTGATGGCACAAATTTTGCTAGTTGGACACACAAAATGAAAATGCATCTGCTTGGTCATAACTCCTCCATTTGGGCTTTTGTTCATGTTGGATGCAAGGTGAATTCTTTGAGGAAGGAAAGGAACCCGATCGTGAAGCGACCGCAGATGTGTTGAAGATGTTGCAAATCAATGCTCAAGCATGTGACATTCTGTTCAACTGCCTATACCTCAAAGAATTCAACAAGATCAGTCGTCTTGAGGATGGTAAAGATATTTGGGATACTTTGATTGATATGCATGAAGGTACAGAATCTGTGAGAGAATCCAAGTTGGATGTTCTTCAAAGTCAACTTGACAAGTTCAAGATGAAGGATGGTGAAGGAGTCGCTGAGATGTACTGTAGGCTAGATCTCATCACCAATGAGATTGACGGCTTAGGGAGCAAAGAAATGACTGACAAATTCATCATTAAGAGGATACTTTGAGCTTTGGATGATCGATACGACACCGTTTGCACATTGATCCAAATGATGCCCAACTACAAAGATCTCAACCCAACGAAAGTGATTGGTAGAATTGTTGTTCATGAGATGACACTCAAAGACAAGGAAGAGCTTCACCACAAGTCTAGTGGTGCTTACAAAGCCACAAGTTATGCTCCCGCTACCTCAAGCAACAAACTTGTTACAAATGAAGATATAATCCTCATGGTCAAGAGATTCAACAAGTTCTACAAGAATAGAAGCAAATATCGAAGCTCCAACTCAAGATATGAAGAGAAGCATTCGTCAAGTCGTGACCGAAACTACTACAATTGTGGGAAGCCTGGACACTACTCCAATGAGTGCACAGCTCCCTACAAACGAAGAGAATAGTCACCAAGAAGACGAACCTCAAGAGACGAGTCACCTCGAAGAGATAGAAGGAGTAGAGATGATTGTTATGAACGAAGACCCTCAAGGATAAGTAGGGACTCAGAGAGGAAGGACAAGTACACCAAGAGCTACTCAATAAGGAAACATCAAGCTCATGTTGGTGGATGGGTTTCGGGCTCTGACTCCGACAACCACTCGAGAGAAGCTATCACTCCAACTCCGACTATAGTCAAGATGAAGGTGTTGCTGGAATTGGACAAGTGACTACCATCTCCTATGGTCTATTTGATTCACCAAATGAAGGGAGTGGAAGTTGCTTCATGTCTAAAGGACCCAAGGTATCACACCCCGAGTATCTTGATTTCAATAGTGATGAAGATGACTTGTTAATTGAAGATGGCTTGCTATGTGACAAATCTAGTAATGATAGTCAAAATGAACTTGCTAGTACTCATTGTAGTGTAGATAAGTCGTGAGATGATGATAAGTTGGAAATAGAACAACTAACTCAAGAACTAAAAACTCTTAATTTAGCTCACTAGTCAACTCAAGAAGATCATAGAGAGCTTGTAAGTACACATGAGAAGCTACGCTTCGAGAAGCTCAATTTAGAGCAAGAGCATGAGTTCCTTAAAGCTATCAATGCCGATCTTCTAAAGAAGACTTCCTCTTATCTAGCCAAATGACTTCTCTTATCTACATTAATGCCTCAAGTTAATTCTAAGCAAGCTAGTAACAAAGGAAAGAAAGGTTCTTCAACTAGTAGCAAGAAAAATGATAAATCCAATGATATTGCTTCTAATAGTTCTCTTGATCCCACTAACTCTTCTCTTAGCCAGAGATTGTACACAAGCATGGAGGATATCGGAAGAATCATGGTGTTGGCTACTTCAACACAAATGGAGTTGAATGGGAAGAAGGTCAATGCCCCAATCCCAAGTTTGTTCCTCAAAAGGAGAAGTATGAAAATACTCTCCCCAAGGGAACAAAGGCACAAGATGACCTTCCACCACAAGACACCAAGCTCAAGGACAAGAACAAGCTTCAAGAGGACATTGACTCATATGAATATGAATCCCAAGCATTGGTGAAGTGGGTTCCCAAGGCTACTACAAGCTCAACTTCTACAAGTGCTACTTCAACACCAAGGATCCCCATCAACTTGATGTGGGTCCCCAAGAAGAAGAACTAGAGAGTTCTTGAGGGGTGACTCCGCCAATCAAAATTCACTCATATTCATTATTGGCAAGAACTAGTTGCAAACAACATCAACATTATGCAACAATTCAAGGAGTCACACATTCCCTCAAAGGTAAGCAAGGGACAAGGTAGTCAACAAATCGATGGACATCATCAACATATGCTTCGCACTCCATGTCCATAGATATGCTTGTATCTGTCTCTTGTGTGTTGGGACTAACCCATGTAGGTGCGAAGAGTAATGAAACAACAAGGATGCTCCCAACTCTTGATGATCTTCACCAACTTTGAGCATCCACCACTACCTCACCAACATGAAGTCTTCTTCGACAAAACCCAAGGTTAGTTTATACCTCTTATGGGGGGATGTCACATCAAGGGGGAGCTTTACTCTAAGACTTGAGTTAAAGCATCTCATAAGTATGTGACAACATTAAATGCTTTATGTAAAAGTGGTAACCCCACTTGTGCTTAAATGATGGGTATGACCTATGACCAAGTATTTTTACTTGGCTCCTAAGTTAATATACTCATATATATATGACTCCGTCATTGCCAAAGTGCTTGTTAGATGCTATTGTGTTTGTGCATGTTTTGTTGGGGAATGTTGCATGGGAAACAAAAAATTTCCTATGCACACGCAGATCTATCCGTGGTGATGAGCATCTACGAGAGGGAGAGTGGATCTACGTAACCTTGTAGATCGCTAAGCGGGAAGCGTTAAGAAACGCGGTTGGTGTAGTCGAACGTCTTCGTGATCCAAATCGCCATGCGTCCCATGATCCAATCACAATCCGTCCTGCGAACGTGCTCATGATCCATCCCACGAACTTGATCACGATCCTTCCGATCTAGCGCCGAACGGACGGCACCTCCGCGTTCAGCACACGTATAGCTTGATGACAATCTCCGCCGTCTTGATCCAGCAAGAAGGAGCAGAGAGGAAGAAGAGTTCTCCTGCAGCGTGATGGCGCTCCGGCGATGGTGGTGGAGCTATTCCGGTAGGGCTTCGCCTAAGCGTTGCAGAAAACCGATCTAGAGGAGAAACTATGCACTGGAGGAACGGGCAGCACGTGGCTGAAAATTCTGTGCAAAAACCCTAAAAACTCCAGCATATATAAGAGGAAGAGAGGAGGAGGGTTGTCCCAAGGGCCAAGCCTCTAGGAGTCGGCCGAACCAGGTGGGAGAGGTGGAATCCACCTCCAATCCTAGTAGGACTAGGATTCACCCTATTTTTGCCTTTTTCCAGTTTTCCTCTTTGGGGTTTTTCTCCCTAGCCGCATGGGCTTTGTGTGGGACTTCCACCAGCCTACTAAGGGCTGGTATTCACTCTCCCATAGCCCATGTTGCCTCTTGGGTCGAAATACCCCTCCCGATGGTCTCCCGGTACACTACCGGCACTCTCGGTACACTATCGATGAGCCCGAAACTTTTCCGACGACCAAAATAGGACTTCCTATATATCAATATTTACCTACGGACCATTCCGGAGCTCCTCATGATGTCCGGGATCTCATCTGGGACTCCAAACAACCTTCAGTCACCGCCATACATAACTCTATACTACCGAAACGTCACCAAACCTTAAGTGTGCAGACCCTGCGGGTTCGAGAACTATGTAAACATGACCGAGACACCGCTATGGTCAATAACCAATAGCGGGACCTTGATGCCCATATTGATTCCTACATATTCTACGAAGATCTTTATCGGTCGAACCTCTATGTCAAGGATTCAGTTAATCTCGTATGATGTTCCCTTTGTTCTTCGGTATGTTACTTGCCCAAGATTCGATCGTCGGTATCTCCATACCTAGTTCAACCTTGTTACTGGCAAGTCTCTTTACTCATTCTGTAATACAAGATCCCTCAACTAACACTTAGTCACACTGCTTGCAAGGCCCATTGTGATGTTGTATTACCGAGTGGGCCCTGACATACCTCTTCATCACACGGAGTAACAAATCCCAGTCTTGATCCATGCCAACTCAACAGACACCCTCGAAGATACCTGTAGAGCACCTTTATAGTCACCCAGTTACGTTGCGACGTTTGATACACACAAGGCAATCCTTCGATGTTCGTGAGTTGCATGATCTCATGGTCATAGGAACACATACTTGACATGCAGAAAATAGTAGCAATAAACTAACACGATCATACGGTACGTTTGTAGTTTGGGTCTTGTCCATCACATCATTCTTCTAATGATGTGATCCCGTTATCAAATGACATCTCATGTCAATGGCTAGGAAACCTTGACCATCTTTGATCAACGAGCTAGTTCACTAGAGGCATACTAGGGACAGTGTGTTGTCTATTTACCCACACATGTAATGTGTTTACAATCAATACAATTATAGCATCGATAATAAACGATTATCATGAAGAAGGAAATATAATAATAAACACTTTATTCATTGCCTCTAGGGCATATTTCCAACATGTTTGCCATGATTTCATTTGACATCTTATTGTGTGAGCATGTTGGTCTGCATTTATTTACTCATTCGAGGATATCCAATTGTTTCTATTTGGCTTGTCATATTTATTTTCCAATTGGGTATACAAGAATGCCTAGGACCACTCCTTTAGCTATCTATGCTTTCTCACCTCATACTCTATTTATGCTGCATCACAAAATTTGAACAAGTACTTCTCGATCACTTTGTGTGAGTAGCACTCGGAGTTCCGTATCATCAAGGACTAACCATTAAAATCTCCTAAGTGCATCTCGGTGGAACCAACCCACAATTCTCGGTCTCACCGAATGCCTAGGGTTGATCTGGATTTCTTGCCTCGGTAAGACCGATTTCATATTCTAGGTTACACCGAGTTTTCCTGTCAACTAACAGTTGTGAAACTCGGTGACACCAAAAATATCAAATCAGTGTCACCGACAGCGATGGGTATATAAATCGGTGGACCCCGACGCTTTGAATTTGATTCGTCAAACGTCGCGCCTCCACAACCCTAGCTGCCGCCCGAAGACCCCGGTCATCTCCTTTCCTTCCCCGAGCACCTCCGCCATTGGGAATCGCCGCCGTCAAAGTTTTCTTCACCAACGTCGTCATTGTAGCGGATCCATTGCCGCATAGGGTATGGCTTAGGTCCCCTCTCATGCTCATCTATCCAAACCTTGCACATTAGGGCTTATTTCCATCTATCCATAGTTTTAAAGCACTCCATCCACAAAGAAAATCCCGTAGAGTAGAGAACCATGGATTTTTAGGGTTTTGCCGTCCGCCCGATGAAACTCGGTGGAACCGAAGAAGGCAAATCGGTGTCACCAATTTGTATGTGTGTGTTGCTGAGAACTTTCTTGGAGAAACCGAGTGCACCTTTCGGTCTCACCGAAAGGGGTGCCAAGTTTCGGCTAATGAGAAAGTCAGTCTCGGTAGCTCCGATATTTCTGCTTCGGCTGCACCGATGTTCATTTGACAGAATGCAAAACTTGGAAAATCTTGTTGGGGAACGTTGCATGGGAAATAAAAAATTTCCTATGCACACACAAGATCTATCCATGGTGATGAGCATCTACGAGAGGGAGAGTGGATCTACATACCCTTGTAGATCGCTAAGCGAGAAGCGTTAAGAAATGCGGTTGGTGTAGTCGAACATCTTCGCGATCCAAATCGCCGAGCGTCCCGCGATCTCATCACGATCTGTCCCGTGAACTCATCACGATCCGTCCTGCGAACTCGTCACGAACCATCTCGCGATCTTGATCACGGTCCTTCCGATCTAGCACCGAACGGACGACACCTCCGCGTTCAGCACACGTGCAGCTTGATGACGATCTCCACCATCTTGATCCAGCAAGAGGAAGTGGAGAGGAAGAAGAGTTCACCGGCAGCGTGACGGCGCTCCGGCGATGGTGGTGGAGCAATTCCGGCAGGGCTTCGCCTAAGCACTGCAGAAAACCGATCTAGAGGAGAAACTATGCACTAGAGGAACGGGTAGCACGTGGCTGAAAATTCTGTGCCAAAACCCTAAAATCCTTTAATATATATAGGAGGATAGGAGGAGGAGTCTTGGCTGCCAAAAAACCAGCCCTTGGGTCGACCAAAGTGGGGAGGAGAGGAGGACTCCTCCTCCAATCCTAGTAGGACTAGGATTCCTCCTTTTTTTGGCATTTTTCCACCTTTTTCCCTTTGGGCTTTTTCTCCAAGCCGCATGGGCCTTGTGTGGGACTTCCACCAGCCCACAAAAGGCTGGTATTTACTCTGCCACAGCCCATGAAGCCTCTTGGGTCTAAATACCCCTCCCGGTGGTCTCCCGGTACACCACCGACACTCCCGGTGCACTACCGATGAGCCCGAAACTTTTCCGGTGATCAAACTGGGACTTCCTATATATGAATATTTACCCCGGACCATTCCGGAGCTCCTCATGACATCCGGGATCTCATCCGGGACTCCTAACAACCTTCGGTCACCACCATACATAACTCTATACTACCGAAACGTCACCAAACCTTAAGTGTGTAGACCCTGCGGGTTCGAGAACTATGTAGACATGAACGAGACACCTCTACGGTTAATAACCAATGGCGGGACCTGGATGTCCACATTGGTTCCTACATATTCTATGAAGGTCTTTATCGGTCGAACCTCTATGTCAAGGATTTAGTTAATCCCGTATGATGTTCCCTTTGTTCTTCGGTATGTTACTTGCCCAAGATTCGATCGTCGGTATCTCCATACCTAGTTCAACCTCGTTACCGGCAAGTCTCTTTAATAGTTCCGTAATACAAGACCCTACAACTAACAATTAGTCACATTGATTGCAAGGCTCATTGGGTTGTTGTATTACCGAGTGGGCCCCAAGATACCTCTCCGTCACACGGAGTAACAAATCCCAGTCTTGATCCATGCCAACTCAACAGACACCCTCGGAGATACCTGTAGAGCACCTTTATAGTCACCCAGTTACGTTGCGACGTTTGATACACACAAGGCACTCCTCCGATGTCCATGAGTTGCATGATCTCATGGTCATAGGAACATATACTTGACATGTAGAAAACAGTAGCAATAAACTGACACGATCATATGCTACGTTTGTAGTTTGGGTCTTGTCCATCACATCATTCTCCTAATGATGTGATCCCGTTATCAAATGACATTTCATGTCCATGTCTAGGAAACCTTAACCGTCTTTGATCAACGAGCTAGTCCATTAGGTACATACTAGGGACATGGTTTTGTCTATGTATCCACACATACATCTAAGTCTCTGATCAATACAATTTATATCATGGATAATAAATGATTATCATGAACAAGGAAATATGATAATAACTAATTTATTATTGCCTCTAGGGCTTATTTCCAACAGTCTCCCACTTGCACTAGAGTCAATAATCTAGTTCACATAACCATGTGATTCGCATTGTTATGAATCTAACACCCAATGAGTTCTGGGGCTCGATCATGCTTTGCATGTGAGAGAGGTCTTATAGTCAACGGGTCTGCGACATTCAGATCCGTGTGTACTTTGCAAATTTCTATATCAAACCGTAAACACTGCTACCACACTCCACTTGGTACTATTCCAAATGGCTGCTCCGCTATACGTATCCAGATTGCTACTACGAGTCATCTGGATTGCTGTTTAAAGCTTGCATCGACGCAACTCTTTACGACAAACTCTTTATCACCTCCATAATCAAGAAACATCTTCGTAGTCTTTTAGTTACTAAGGACAATCTTGACCGCCGTCCAGTGCTCCATTCTAGGATCACTTTGAAACCTACTGGCCATACTTATGGCAAGGCTGACATCGGGTCTTGTGCACAACATTGCATAGATGATAGAGCCTATGGCTGAAGCATAGGTGATGACACTCATCTTTTCTCTATCTTCTGCGGTCATGGGGCATTGAGTTTTACTCAACTTTATACCTTACAAATCAGGCGAAAACTCTTTCTTTTACTAATCCATTTTGAACTCTTTCAAAATCTTGTCAAAGTATGTACTTATTGAAAGTCTCATCAAGTATCTTGATCTATCTATATAGATCTTGATGCTCAACAATTAGGTAGCTTTATCTAGGTCTTCCTTTGAAAAACTCTTTTCAAACAACCGTTTATGCTCTCCAGAAATTCTACATCATTTCCGATCAACAATATTTCAACCACATATGCTTACCAGAAACTCCATAGTGCTCCCACTCACTTTATTGTAAATACAAGTTTATCATAAACTTTGTATAGACTCAAAACTTTGATCACCTCATCAAAGTGTATATTCCAACTCCGAGATGCTTGCTTCAGTGCATAGAAGAATCACTGAAGCTCAGACACCTTTTAGCATCCTTAGGACTGACAAAACCTTCTGGTTGCATCTCATACAACCTTTCCTTAAGGAAGGAAATGATGTTTTGGCATCCATCTTCCAGATTTCATAATTGAAAAATGCAGCAACTGCTAACATAATTCCAACAGACTTTAGCATCGCTACGAGTGAGAAAGTCTCATCGCAGTCAACTCCTTGAACTTGTCGAAAACTACTTTGCAACAAGTCGAGCTTTACAAATGGTAACATTTACCATCAGCGCCTGTCTTCATTTTAAAGATCCATTTGTAATTAACGACCTGCCGTCCAACGAGCAAGTCCACCAAAGTCTATACTTGGTTTTCATACATGGATCCTTTCTCGGATTTCATGGCCTCTAACCATTTGTTGGTTTCCGGGCCCATCATCGCTTCTCCATAGTTTGTAGGCTCATCGTTGTCCAACAACATGACCTCCAAGACAGGGTTGTCGTACCGCTTAGTAGCAGTATACATCCTTGTCGCCCTACGAGGTTTGATAGTAACTTGATCCAAAGCTTCATGATCATCATCATTAACTTCGTCTTCAACTAACGTAGGCTTCACAGAAACAACTTCCTGCGCTGCGCTACTCTCTGGTTGAAGTAAAGGTTCAATAACCTCATCAAGCTCTAATTTCCTCGTAGGTCGATAGTAACTTGATCCGAAGCTTTCATGATCATCATCATTAACTTCCTCTTCAACTGACGTAGGTTTCACAGAAACATCTTTCCGTGTTGCGCTACTTTCTGGTTGAAGCAGAGGTTTCAATAACCTCATCAAGTTCTATCCTCCTCCCACTCAACTCTTTCAAGAGAAACCCTTTCTCGAGAAAGGACCCAGTTTTAGCAACAAACATTTTATGCTTGGATCTGAGATAGAAGGTTCACCCAACTGTTCTTAGGGTATTCTATGAAGATGCATTTGTCCGCTTTGGGTTCGAGCTCATTAGGTGAAAACTTTTTCCACACTTGCGTCATAGCCCCAAACATTAAGAAATGATAGCTTAGGTTTCTATCAAACCATAGTTCACACGGTGTCAGCTCAACGACTTTAGATGGTGCCCTATTTAAAGTGAATGTAGTTGTCTCTAATGCACAACCCCAAAATTATATTAGCAAATGATAAGAGGCATCATAACATGCAACATATCCAATAGAGCATGACTATGACGTTCGGACATACCATCACACTATGGTGTTCCAGGTGGCGTGTGTTGTGAAACAACTTTCACATTGTCTAAAGTTGTATGCCAAACTCGTAACTCAGATATTCACCTCCACGATCATATCGCAGATACTTTTATCTTCTTGTCACGATGATCTTAAACTTCACTCTGAATTTGCTTGAACCTTTCAAACGATTCAGACTTGTGTTTCATTAAGCAAATATACACTATATCTTACTCAAATCATCAGTGAAGGTAAGAAAATAACGATATCCACCGCACGCTATAAGACTCATTGGATTGCATACATCAACATGTATCATTTCCAATAAGTCACTTGCCCGCTCCATCAAACCAGAAAACGGGGTCCTTAGTCATCTTGACCAAGAGGCATGGTTCGCGTGTCTCAACCGATTCGAAATCGAATGAGTCCAAAGATCCATCAGCATGGAGTTTCTTCATGTGTTTTATACCAATATGACATTTAGCGGCAGTGCCACAAGTATGTGGTACTATTATTATTAACTTTGTATCTTTTGGCATCAATGTTATGAACATGTGTATTACTACGATTAAGATTCAACAAGCCATTCTCACTGGGTGCTTGTCCATTGAATGTATTATTCATGTAAACGGAATAACCATTATTCTCTAACTTAAATGAATAATTGTGTTGCAATAAACACGATCCAATCACGTTCATGCTCAATGCAAAACACCAAATAACATTTATTTACGTTTGTCACTAATCCCGAAGGTAGATAGAGTGTGCGATGTTGATCACATCAACCTTGGAAACATTTCCAACACACATCGTCACCTCAACCTTAGCTAGTTCTCCATTTATTCCGTAGCTTTTATTTCGTGTTACTAACATTTAGCAACCGAACCGGCATCCAATACCAAGGTGCTACTAGGAGTACTAGCAAGGTACACATCAATAACACATATATCAAATATACTTCTATCGACGTTGCCAGCCTTCTGGTCTACCAAGTATCTAGGGTTGTTCCGCTTCAGCGACCGCTCTCCTCATAATCGAAGCACTTAGTCTCGGGTTTGGGTTCAACTTTGGGTTGCTTCACCGGAGCAGCAACTGACTTGCTATCCATGAAGTTTCCCTCCTTGCCCTTGCCCTTCTCGAAACTAGTGGTTTTACTAACCATCAACACTTGATGCTCATTCTTGATTTCTACTTTCGCGGTGTCAAACATCGCGAATAGCTCATGGATCATTATTTCTATCCCTGGCGTTTATAGTTCATCACCAAGTTCTAGTAGCTTAGTGACAGTGACTTGGAGAACAATATCAATCACTATCTTATCTGGAAGATCAACTCCCACTCGATTCAAGTGATTGCAGCACCCAGACAATCTGAGCACATGCTCAACGATTGAGCTATTCTCTTTCATCTTGCAGGCAAAGAATCTTGTTAGAGATCTCATATCTCGCAACACGGGCACGAGCCTGAGATCTTAATTTCAGCTCTTAGAACATCTCATATGTTCCGTGACGTTCAAAACATTTCAAAGCCTCAATTCTAAGCCGTAATGCATGACGCACTAAACTATCAATTAGTCATTAGCACGTACCTGTCAGATGTTCACAACATCTACAAACGACGCTAGAGGGGTTGGCGCACCGAGCGGTGCATTAAGGACATAAGCCTTCTATGCAGCAACGAGGACAATCCTCAGATCACGGATCCAATCCGCAATATTGCTACCATCATCTTTCAACTGTATTTCTCTAGGAACATATAAAAATTCATGGGAGCTACAGCGCGAGCAAGTAATCTACAACATAATTTGCAAAGACACTACTGACTATGTTCATGATAATGAGTTGAATTAATCATATTACTTAAGAACTCCCACTCAAATTGACATCCCTCCGGTCATTCGAGTGATACATGATCCAAATTCACCAACTCAAGTCTGATCATCACGTGAGTTGAGGTGGTTACAATGGTGAAAATCATTATGTTGATCATATCTACTATATGACTCATGTTCGACCTTTCGGTCTCTTGTGTTCCAAGGCCATGTCTGTACATGCTAGGCTCGTCAAGTTTAACCCGAGTGTTCCGCATGTGCAACACTGGCTTGCACCCGTTGTATGTGAATGTAGAGTCTATCACACCTGATCATCACGTGGTGTCTCAGCATGACGAACTTTCGCAATGGTGCACACTCGGGGAGAACACAATTCATCTTGAAATTTAAGTGAGGGATCACCTTATAATGCTACCGTCGTCCTAAGCAAAACAAGGTGCATAAAAGGATTAACATCACATGCAAATCACAAGTGACATGATATGGCCATGAACTTGTGCTTTTGATCTCCATCTTGAAAGCATCGGCATGATCTCCATCGTCACCGGCAAGACACCATGATCTCCACCATCTTGATCTCCATCAACGTGTTGCCATCGGGGTTGTCAGGCCCACCATGCTTCTACTACTATTGCTACCGTTTAGCGATAAAGTAAAGCATTATATAGCGCTTAATGATTGACACGCAGGTCATACAATAATTAAAGACAACCCTATGGCTCCTGCCGGTTGCCATACTCATCGACATGCAAGTCGTGATAATCTATACATCACATGATCATCTCATACATCACATATATCACATCATGTAATTGGCCATATCACATCACAACATACCCTGCAAAAACAAGTTAGATGTCCTCTAATTGTTGTTGCATGTTTTACGTGGCTACTATGGGTTTCTAGCAAGAACGATTCTCACCTACACATAAACCACAACGGTGATACATAATTTGCTTTTCAACCTTCTCAAGGACCGCCTTTGTCGAATACGATCCAACTAAAGTGAGAGAAACTAGCACCCGCAAGCCACCTATGCAACAAGTTGCGTTCAAGGGAACCGGAATCTCGTAAGCGTACGAGTAATGTTGGTCCGGGCCGCTTCATCTCACAATACCGCTGAACCAAAATCCGACCAAGGGAGGAAGCAATCTAAGCATCAACGCCCACAAACTCTTTGTGTTCTACTCGAGATCTCATCTACACATAGACCTAGCTCTGATACCACTGTTGGGGAACATTGCATGGGAAACAAAAAATTTCCTACGCACACGCAAGATCTATCCATGGTGATGAGCATCTACGAGAGGGAGAGTGGATCTACATACCCTTGTAGATCGCTAAGCGGGAAGCGTTAAGAAACGCGGTTGGTGTAGTCGAACGTCTTCGCGATCCAAATCGCCGAGCATCCCGTGATCTCATCACGATCCGTCCCATGAACTCATGACGATCCGTCCTGCGAACTCATCATGATCCGTCCCGCGAACTCGTCACGAACCGTCTCGCGATCTTGATCACGATCCTTCCGATCTAGCGCCGAACGGACGGCACCTCCGCGTTCAGCACACGTGCAGCTTGATGACGATCTCCACCGTCTTGATCCAGCAAGAGGAAGTAGAGAGTAAGAAGAGTTCACCGGCAGCGTGACGGTGCTCCGGCGATGGTGGTGGAGCAATTCCGGCAGGGCTTCGCCTAAGCACTGTAGAAAAACCGATCTAGAGGAGAAACTATGCACTAGAGGAACGGGTAGCACGTGGCTGAAAATTCTGTGACAAAACCCTAAAATCCTCTAGTACATATAGGAGGAGAGGAGGAGGAGTCTTGGCTGCCAAAAAACCAGCCCTTGGGTCGACCAAAGTGGGGAGGAGAGGAGGACTCCTCCTCCAATCCTAGTAGGACTAGGATTCCTCCTTTTTTTGGCCCTTTTCCATCTTTTTCCCTTTGGGCTTTTTCTCCCAGTAGCATGGGCCTTGTGTGGGACTTACACCAGCCCACAAAAGGCTGTTATTTACTCTCCCACATCCCATGAAGCCTCTTGGGTCGAAATACCCCTACCGGTGGTCTCCCGGTACACTCTCGGCACTCCCGGTACACTACCGATGAGCCCGAAACTTTTCCGGTGACCAAACTGGGACTTCCTATATATGAATCTTTACCTCCGGACCATTCCGGAGCTCCTCGTGATGACCGGGATCTCATCCGGGACTCCGAACAACCTTTGGTCACCACCATACGTAACTCTATACTACCGAAACGTCACCAAACCTTAAGTGTGTAGACCCTGCGGGTTCGAGAACTATGTAGACATGACCGAGACACCTCTACGGTCAATAACCAATGGCGGGAGCTGGATGTCCACATTGGTTCCTACATATTCTATGAAGATCTTTATCGGTCGAACCTCTATGTCAAGGATTCAGTTAATCCCGTATGATGTTCCCTTTGTTCTTCGGTATTTACTTGCCCGGGATTCGATCATTGGTATCTCCATACCTAGTTCAAACTCGTTACCGGCAAGTCTCTTTACTTGTTCCGTAATACAAGATCCCGCAACTAAAAATTAGTCACATTGCTTGCAAGGCTCATTGTGATGTTGTATTACCGAGTGGGCCCCGAGATACCTCTCCGTCACACGGAGTAACAAATCCCAGTCTTGATCCATGCCAACTCAACAGACACCCTCGGAGATACCTGTAGAGCACCTTTATAGTCACCCAGTTACGTTGCGATGTTTTATACACACAAGGCACTCCTCCGATGTCCGTGAGTTGCATGATCTCATGGTCATAGGAACATATACTTGACATGTAGAAAACAGTAGCAATAAACTGACACGATCATATGCTATGTTTGTAGTTTGGGTCTTGTCCATCACAGCATTCCCCAAATGATGTGATCCCATTATCAAATGACATCTCATGTCCATGGCTAGGAAACCTTAACCGTCTTTGATCAACGAGCTAGTCCATTAGAGACATACTAGGGACATGGTTTTGTCTATGTATCCACACATGCATCTAAGTCTCCGATCAATACAATTTATAGCATGGATAATAAACGATTATCATGAACAAGGAAATATGATAATAACTAATTTATTATTGCCTCTAGGGCATATTTCCAACAAATCTTGTGTTCAAACTTTTAAAAACATCTGCATTTTGTTATGACTTATCCTGTTCCACTCTTCTATACTCTATTCACAGGGTCAGCATGTTAGGGTCAGACAGTCAGAACTTGCCAGAGCAGAATGTTGAGATGAGTTCAGGCACTAGTCGTGAGTCCAGTTCATCTTCAGATCCAGGCACTCCTAGTTCTCATGGGTTGCCAAAGGCTGCAACAAGGAGAAGGAAGAGACTCAACTTAGATGAAAAGGATTCTGATTTTCCCCAGAAGAGATTCTTGCCAAGAAGCAAGAGAAGACTGCTAGAAGGATGCCAATGAGACCACCTCATCTAGGAAGGTGGTACGCTAAATTTATGCACCTGCAGAAACCTTCAAAGCACATGAGAGTGCTAGGGCAACAGTGTCTGTTGAGGTCCCCAGGAAAGCATTGCCTAAGAAGGCAGGAGATAAGAAGCCAGCCAGGAAGAGGATCATCCGTGTGTAGGGCAGGCCTACCTCCATGTTTGAGGATCCAGAGGAGGTTGCTGCTGCTGGTGGTGCTGCTGTTGCAGAGGAGGAAGAGGAGGAACCTGCTGGTCAGGCCCCTCCTAAGATGAAAGCCAAGAAAATTTTGGCTGATTCTATGCCCAAGCCAGGCCCCTCCAAGAGCACCAAGGAAACTTCAAAGAAAACTGCTGCACAAAAGTCCAAGAGCACTACCAGGGATATACCTTCTGCTGAGAAGAACAAGAAGTCCACTTTCAAAGAAGCATATGATGATGATGATGCTATGTCTGTTCCGATGAAGCTCAGACCTCACCTTCCAATTCATGATGCCAGCCACCTAGTTGTTGAGGATATGAAGAAGAGGAAGGATTCAGGCTTGAGGGCATGGAGAGCTATTGATCCATATGCCCATAGGAGAAAGACTGTTGTTGATTACAGATTTTATACCAAAGAACAACAAGACTTCTATGAGATAGTTTTACTAGACAAGAGCACAACAGTCAGTGACATGAGATATGTTGACTGGAAGTACATCAAGGAGAATGAGGACTACTTTCCATGTGTCCAAGACAACTTCCACTCCATTGGATTTGATGAGTTTGTTGGTAGAGAGTTTACTACTTGGAACGATGAGATGATCAAGCAATTCTACTCCACTACACATTTCTATGGAGATGGTAGAATTGTTTGGATGGTTGAAGGAGCAAGATATGAATCTACTGTTGATGAGTGGGCTACCATCTTAGGAGTCCTAGAGGTTCAGGATTTGGATGTCTACACAGAATCCAAGGAGAGCCACAATGCCATGAAGGATATGTATAATCCTATCACTATAGACAAAGTGCAATCTCACAAGCTTGGCTCCATCTACTTTCTCTAGCCAGACCTCCGTACCATGAACACCATCCTGAGGCATACCTTGATTCCCAAGTCTGGAGATGAGAAGATGATTCATGGATACCTTGATGGGCTGACTAAGACAGTTAATGAGCTCAAGAAGGAGGTTGATGAAGCCCCAATCCGTTGCCCCTCCTCAGAATCTGATTCTTCTGATGATGAGGAAGATAGTGCACCTGTCCGGACGACTGCCCAGTTCATGACTAAGGCTAGGACTCCTATAGTACCAGCTCCAGAGACGAGGCCTTCATCTTCTTCTCCAGCCACTGTGTCTTCAACACCTTAAGCTCCAGTGGCTCCGGTATCTACTCCAAACCCATCCAGGACTTTAGAAGAAGTCTTCGCTGAGGCAGTTCTCTCGACTCCGACATCGACGACCGGAGGAGTTCAGCCACAGAACAGTTAGCTATATCTCTTTGAACTTTTTGGTAACTTGTTGCCAAAGCGGAAGAAGTTGTATATAGATCTTAGGCTTCGAGTGAGAGCGCGTCTATTTTTATTTGCCGGTTTTACAAAACAATTGGTTCTTTTGGTTTGACGTGAGATACTTTTGTGTTTGTGTGTGATCATACGTTGTTATGTGTGTTACTACTATTTCCTATCATTAGATGATTACGTGATGATCACTCGCATTGCTAGATTGTGTTGTGCTATGTTGTTAACTCTAATTATTCCCGCACACCACCAAGATGTATGTGACATGGAAGAAGTGTCCCATGTACCAAATCGATTGTGTATTTGCATTCAAACGCAAATTCAAAATAATGCACAAATTTAGGGGGGGGGGGCTCTTGCTTATCACATACTTCTCAAAGCGACGATTATTTTCATTGATTATATCATATGTCGAAGCTTTGATCTATATGATGTCATCAATTATCAAAAAGGGGGAGATTGAAAGCACATTTGCTCCCTTGGTGGTTTTGGTAATTCATAACAACATATAAGTCATTGAACTAATGTTTCCATCAATATGTTTCAGGAAAAGTTCAATGATGGGTTGGCAAAAGATTGTGGAATACCCTAAGATGCAAGGAGATAGGTTGGCAAAGCTTCAAGCAAGAGGACTCTACATCTTATATTGGTGAGAAATCACTTTGAGTCCATAGGAAAGCCAATACTATTAAAAGGTGGTAAGGATATGTTGGTGAACAAAATGCTCATACGTGCACAAGTGATAGTCACCAAAAAACACCCACAAACCCTCCCACCAAAGTCTGTCCAAAGCCAAACACTCAAAATCGGTCCAACCAACATTTTACACTCGGTGCCACCGATTCCAAACCCTAGACAGACTTAGCCAAACCTTAGCTTTTCGGTGCAGCCGATATTGCGTTCGGTGCCACCAAGTTGGGCTGCCAACTCTCTGTTATGCAAGTTCACAGTTTTGGTCCTTCCGAGATTGTTGAATCGGCGTCACCGAGATTGGGCATTCTGGTTGTTGGTCACCTTATTGGTGCAACTGAGATTCCTATATCGGTCTCATTGAGATTCAAAAGTGGCCATCTTTTGGTCACTTCGGTACCACCGAGATTAACACATCGGTGTCACCGAGTCTGACTATTGTGTGTAATGGTTGGATTTTTGGGGATGCCTATATATACCCGTCCACCACCACCTACTCGAGAGAGAAGCACTCAGAACTATTCCATACCTATCCTATCAGTTTTCTGAGAGAGAACCACCTACCCTTGTGTTGAGCTCAAGATCTTCCACTCCAATCATATGGATCTTGATTTCTAGCCACCCCAAGTTGCTTTCCACCAATCCCATCTCTTCTACCAAGCCATATCTGTGACAGAGTGATTGTATGTTGAGGAGTCTATCATCTTGAAGCACAAGAGCAAGGAGTTCATTGACATTACCGACCTATTACCTTTTGGAGGGTGGATGTATGATAGCGCCACCTATCGGACCCACGAGAAAAATCATCGTGTAACCAATTGCGTTTGCTCTTCCTACCCTCTCTTTACTTTCATGTGCAATGTCTTTACTTTCCGTTGCTATACTATTAGACATCCATGTGTAGGGTGTACTTGACATACTATGAATGCTAAAATCTGCCAAGAATTAAAATTGGGAAAAAGTAGATTTTATTTGGTCAAGTAGTCTAATCACCCCCCCTCTATACATACTTTCGATCCTACAGACTTCAATCCAAGCATTGAGTATACACCTGGTAAAGCAAATGTTATTGCAGACATGCTCAGCCAAAAGGCATACTGCAACAGTCTTATCCTGAAGCCTCTTCAACCCGAGCTTTGTGAAGCCTTCCGCAAGCTCAATCTCCAGATGATTCGGCAAGGTTTTCTAGCCAATCTTCAAGTCTCTTTGACTCTCGAAGATCAGGTTCACCAAGCTCAACTTCTTGATGCTATGGTGAAGAAAGTGAAGAAAGGTGTGGCCAAGAGCATTCCGAAGTATAGGTGCTTTCGCGTTGATGACAAAGATACCTTGTTCTTCGAGGATCGTCTGGTGGTTCCAAAAGGTGATCTCAGGAAGGTTATCATGGATGAAGCACAAAATTCTCTACTCTCAATTCATCCAGGCAGTTCCAAGATGTATCAGGACCTCAAGCAAACCTTCTAGTGGACTCGCATGAAGCATGAAATTGCTTAGTTCGTGAACGAGCGTGAACGAGTGAAAGCGGAACATCAACGTCCAGCAGGTCTCCTTCAGCCTTTGCCTGTTACAGAGTCGAGATCCGGTCATGTGGAGATGAATTTCATCACTGCTTTTCCTAAGTCCAAGAAGGGCAATGATGCCATCTTTGTGGTTATCTACAAGCTAACCAAAATTTCCCATTTCCTTCCGGTCAAAGAGTCTATCTCGGTAGCTCAGCTGGCAGAGCTGTACATGTCAAGGATAGTTTCTTTGCATGGTATTCCTCAGCTCATTTCCTCAGACCGTGGAAGCCTCTTCACTTCCAAGTTTTGGGAGTCCTTCCAGACTGCTATGGGTACCAAGATCCGTTTCAGCATGACCTTTCACCCGTAGACAAGTGGTCAAGTTGAGATAGTCAATCAAATCCTCGAAGACATGCTCAGAGCATGTGTGATCTCTTTCGGCATGAAGTGGGAAAACTCCCTTCCATACGACGAGTTTTCATACAACAACAGCTTCGAGGCTAGTTCAGGCAAGGCCCCATTCGAGATTCTCTACGGCAGGAAGTGCCGTACCCCGCTCAATTGGTCCAAAACCGGTGAGCATCAAATTCTGGGCAATGACATGATCACTGAAGCAGAAGAGATGTGCCTTGTCATTCGTTACAATCTCAAAGCATCTCAATCCCACCAGAAGAGCTATTATGAGAACAAACATCGTGATGTCTCCTTTCAAATCGATGATTTTGTATATCTCAGAGTTTCTCCCATGAAGGCCACTCAACGTTTTGGCATAAAAGGGAAGCTAGCTCCTCGCTTTGTGGGTCCTTTCAGAATTATGGGCAAGAGAGGTGACCTTGCCTATCAACTCGAGCTTCCTCCAAATTTCTCAAATGTGCATGATGTCTACCATGTCTATCAGCTCCGGAGGTGCTTGAGGACTCCCGAGCGTATCATTGACCTATCCTATCGTGAGCATCCAGTTGCTATTCTGGAAGAAACTGAGTGTAAAACTCACAACAAGTCAATCATGTTTATCAAGGTGAAGTGGTCTCATCATTCCAACAAAGAAGCTACTTGGGAACATGAGGATCTTCTCTGTTCCAAATTTCCAGAGTTCTTTCGTACATAGATCACGGGTCGAGATCCTCTTGTAGTGTGGGAGAGTTGTAACAACCCAAGTGCACCCCTTGCCATTTTTGTAATGTATCTCATGTGGACCTTCCATGTTTTCCACCATGTTTTGTGATAATATACTTTTGCCTCATGTCATTCTTGCATCATGGCATCATAAGCATTCATCATCATTTTGTTTTGCATGCCCCAAGGTTGTGTGTGATGTTGATGTGGGTGTGGATGAAGGGATGTTGTGTGTGTGCAAGTGTGGTGCTACCTCCTTCCCCATTTTCAAACCATGCCCTAAAGTCATCTCTCTTTCAAATAAGTTGCAACCTGAGTCTAAACTTGCCTACAATTCTTTTATAAATGTTCTGGTCCAGAAGTGACTTATTTTGAGTATGGCATGTGAGCTCTCTCGATTGTTCCAATTTTTTTCATTAATGTTTAATTGCAAAAAACTAGTATTTAATTATTAAAATTAATTAATTTATCTTGGCTAAAAATGGCTAGTTCATTTTCATTAAATAGGTTGCGTTTATTTTAGTGCCAAAGTATTTTGGTTTTCTTAAAATCCTTTTATTTATTCTGTGGTTTTTTTATTTGGGTTTGTTTTGTTTTTTAAAGATAGGGGCGAGTGGGCCTCATTCTCCCCTCGTGGCCCATCTTCCCTGTGCCTTAGTCAGCCGCAACCCAGCATAAGCCTTTTGGCAAGCCGTGAGGATAATCCTGAGATTATGGGCCCAGTCTACAAAGTTACTTCCATCATCTTTCAACTTGGCTTTCTCTAGGAACGCACTGAAATTCAGGGGAACTACTGTGCAAGCCATTGATCTACAACATAAATTTGCAAAGGTTACTAAGACTATTGTTCAACATAATGAGTTTAGTTAATTACTTAAAAAACTCCCACTCAAATTGACATCCCTCCGGTCATCCGACTGATAGATGATCCAAATTCACCAATCCAAGTCCGATCATCATGTGAGATGAGGTAGTTTCAATGGTGAACATCTCCATGTTGATCATATCTACTATATGACTCAGGTTAGCCATTTCGGTCTCTTGTGTTCCAAAGCCATGTATGTACATGCTAGGCTCGTCAAGTTTAACCCGAGTGTTCCGCACGTGCAACACTGGCTTGCACCCGTTGTATGTGAATGTAGAGTCTATCACACCCGATCATCACGTGGTGCTTCAAAACGACGAACTTTTGGAACGGTGCACACTCGGGAAGAACACAATTTTATCTTGAAATTTTAGTGAGGAATCACCTTATAAATCTTCCTTTGTACTAAGCAAAATAAGATGCATAAAAGGATTAACATCACATGCAAATCATAAGTGACATGATATGGCCATGAACTTGCGCTTTTCATCTCCATCTCCAAAGCACCAACACGATCTCCATCGTAACCAGCACAACACCATGATCTCCATCATTGTGTCGCCATCGAGGTTTCCGCGCCCACCTTGCTTCTACTAATATTGCGACCACTTAGTAAGAAAATAAAGCATTACATATCGCTTAATGATTGACACGCAGGTCATACAATAATTAAAGACAAACCTATGGCTCCTACTGGTTGCCGTACTCATCGACATGCAAGTCGTGATATTCTATACAAAACATGATCATCTCATACATCACATATATCTCATCATGTCATTGGCCATATCATATCACAACATACCCTGCAAAAACAAGTTAGACATCCTCTAATTGTTGCTGCATGTTTTACGTGGCTGCTACGGGTATTTAGCAAGAACGTTCTTACCTACGCAAAAACAAAACGGTGATACACAAATCACTATTCAACCTTCTCAAATACCGCCTTTGTCGAATCCGATCCAACTAAGGTGGGAGAGACAAACACCCGCCAGCCATCTTTAAGCAACAAAGTCACATGTTAGTCGATGGAACCAATCTCTTGTATGTGGACAAGTAAGGTTGGTCCCGCCGCTTCATCCCACAATACCGCCGAATCAAGAAAAGACCAAGGGAGAAAGCAATCCGAGCATCAATGCCCACAAACTCCTTTGTGTTTTACTCGTGATCTCATCCACGCATAGAGCTAGCTCATGATGCCACTGTTGGGGAACGTTGCATGGGAAACAAAAAATTCCTACACACACGCAAGATCTATCCATGGCGATGAGCATCTACGAGAGGGAGAGTGGATCTACATACCCTTGTAGATCTTTAAGTGAGAAGCGTTAAGAATTGCGGTTGATGTAGTCGAACATCTTCGCGATCCAAATCACAAGCCATCCCATGATTTGATCACGATCCGTCCCAATCTAGCGCCGAACGGATGGCACCTCCGCGTTCAGCACACATACAACTCGATGACGATCTCTGCCATCTTGAACCAGCAAGAGGAGGCGAAGAGGTAGATGAGTACTTCGATAGCACGACGGCATGGTGATGGTGGTGGTGGAGCTGTTCCGATAGGGCTTCACCAAGCACCGTCGAAACAACCTAGAGGACAAACGTTCTAGATGGGGGGAGAGAGGGATGCACCATGGCTTGGGGTGCGGCTCCCCTCTTTCCCCTCCAATATATATAGGAGGGAGGAAAGGGGCTGGTACCCTAGGGTTTCCCCTAGGGTCGGACAAACCAGGGGGGAGGAGTCCTCCCCCCACTCGGATTCCTCCTCCCACAAGGGAGGTGGAGTCCTGGGAGGACTCCCCACTTGGCCTCCTTCCTTCTCATCGCATGGGCCCTTAGGGGCTAACTTGCCTAGCTCACTAAGGGTTGGTACGCTACCCCTATGGCCCAAGTGCCCCCTGGAGTGGGTGGCCACCTCCCGATGGACCCCCCAAACCCTCCTGGCACCTCCGGTACACTACCTGAAATATATCAATCTTTACCACTGTTCCAAAATTCTTCCAACTCAGTGATGTATCGCCCAATTTATCACCACTCATGGGCATGTTTCCAACAACCGCACCCTGCCCTTCATCGCAAACACTGTTGTCTTGTAGCACGCCCGCCCAAAGGCTTCGTGCTCGCAACAACTAGTCTTCGCTGTTGTAGCATGTGTGCCATAGAACCACCAGGCCGCTAGCCACAGGTAGGCCTCCACCACTCGAACCATCAACATACCAGTTAAAGCTTTTTCGACGCCATATGAAGCTTTTCTCCATACCGATTGAAGCTTTTTTCCATGGATGGAAGCATTTTTACATGCTGGTTGAAGCTTTCTTCCACGCTATTTGAAGCTTTTCTTATGCTGGTTGAAGCTTTTTTCCATGGTTGAAATTTTTCCCCACATTCGATTGAAGATTTTTTTTCCACGTCGGTTGAAGCTTTTTTCGGACGATTGAAGCTTTCCCTAGCATGTCACGCCACGGGTTGCAGCACGCTTCGCTGCTGATTCCAGCAATGCCTGCTGTCGGTTGCAGTTCCGTTTTGGATGGCCGCAACACCGCTGCCAACGCCCCTAGGTCCGATTCGCTGGGTGCAACATCGATTAGGAGGGGTTGGCGCACGACCATGGCATCAATGATGATGAAACCACGATGTTCTTCCTTAATCTGGTGGAAGGGGGAGGGTAGAGGGCGCGCACAAGGGAAGCTCGATCTTAAAGCAGGAGGGAGGGGAGATGGCACGAGCTGGGCGAGCTCCATGGGAGGAGAGAGGAAGAAGGTGAACAGTCGAGAGGAGGAAGACGATGTATTGAGGAAGGTTTGGATATAAGGTTGAGTCGTGCTCAAAAGGTATGTAGTGAATGCGTAGGGAGCGACCGACATACAACTCGATCGGTCGGCCGGAATGAAGCGTTACCCATCATGAAAACAACATGTCCCATGCAAAACTCCTCAGTTAGCTTAATGGCATTCAAGAGGGCGAGAGACTGTGCATTTAGAGCTTCAGATAAACCGTACATGCTTCCTTCGGCATTGTAGATAACATCTCCCTATGAATCACGCGCAATACATCCCCAACCACCCTATCCCATGTTGCTATTGTATGAAGCATTAAGCATCACCCAGTCCAGAGGAGGGCCTTTACATTCTTCTTGCCTGACTTAGTTTGTAGGAATTACAGTGCCCTCGGTAGCCCTCCACTCACTCAAGAAAGCTACAACCTTGGCCGATAACTCGGATGGGATCATGCACCTCTCTCCATGTCTTTTCCGGTTCCGTTCTGTCCCTCAGTCATCTTCATGATCGTCTCGGTGACTTCCAATGATGATGGGGCCTGCACAAGTGTCAGGGTCACTGAGGAGCAGGCCCCATCGCCAGGCATGCTTGCCGTGCTCGCATGCGCTGGCCCAACTCGAGAGTACTAGGGCCAGAATGGCCGGCCCAGATCAGCGCAAGTACTTAAAGCCAGGAGGCGACCCAAGAAGGGGTATCCAGAGGATCCTAAAACAACTTAGCGGTTGCTACCTACCCTATCCCTACCTTCCCATGTTCTTTCTCTGTTCATCCTCATTTAAGAGCAAGCCCGGTTGTTCAATCCTTTAATAACAAAGGTCATTCTTTGCTAAAGAGAAATGATCACTATGAGTCAGATCGCTCCTGTAATCGGATTGTAACAACTACTACTCAACAGAGCTATCTTAGACCAATTTCCACTACTATGTCCCTTACACTTGGTATCAGAGACCTCCATCACCTCTTCCTCGTGCGTATATGGAGCAGTTCGTGCACACGCGCAGCTCGCACCAAGCCCACGACCAGCTGGTGGCCATGGATCAAGCGATCAAGGCGTTCCTTGACAAGCTTGATGTCACACTTGATGCCAACACCGCGATGACCAAGGACACAAATGTAAAGATCGATGATCAATGATCTCTTATCCTGTAGGCCAGATCTAGAGTGATGCGTCACCTAACTGGGCGATGCGGTGGCGGCGCTCCAGCAGGTGCAACCATCGGTGTCCGCGGAGGGCCCCAATACCCAAGATCCTACAAATCAGCCTCAATAGCTGGTGACAGCCAATGCCCACCTCGGCGCTGCGGTAGGCGCGACAGGCGCCCTCTACGTGTCTAGTGACCGCAGCGGTGAACATCTACATTGGGGGCCACCGACGGTGTCCTTTGCATCGCCGCCTCTACCACCGATCAACGGTGAGCTTGAATCCCAGTCTCCTTTTGCCCTACCATATCCATTCACGCACACAACCAACTCCTCATTTGTTTGGGTTAGGCTCATCCCTCCATCATTTTTCCAGTGTTTGCGGGTGAAAATCCTTGACTCTAGAAGGCCCTCTGTGATACTTGTGATCTGCATTGGTTTATCCACAAAGAGGAGCAGGTGATGCAGCACAATATAGATAAGTATTTCCCTCAGTGAGAACCAAGGTTATCGAACCAATAGTAGTAGCACGCAACCCCCGTCTTTTGTAACTACACACAAAGAAGCAAACACTTGCACTCAATGTGGGCAAGAGGGTTGTCAATCCCCTTGGACTTGTTATTTACAAGCAAATGATGTGTGTAGATGACAATTAAATAATCCAAATTGCAAAAAAAAAATGATAGCAAGGTAACGAAAGATTTTGTAAATATATAAGTGAATAGACTCGGGGGTTGTAGTTTTCCCTAGTGGCATCACTCATGTAGTAGTCATACGGTGAGTAAAGAAATTACTGTTCGGCAATCTAGTTGGCCAAACTATTTCAATAGATTAGAGAGATTTACGAAGCTATAATAATCATGCAAATAAGAATCATAATAGAATTCAGAGAAGACTCAAATCTTTTCCATGAATAATCTGAACATAAACCCACAATTCACTGGGTCCAACAAACACACCGCCCAAAGTAATTACATCGAATAGATCACCATGAAGATGCGGTGAACTTTGTATTGAAGATCAAGAGAGATATTCATCTAGGTACTAACAACGGACCCGCAGGTCTATAGATAACTACTCACACATCACCATGGAAGCAACAAGGTTGATGTAGAGGCCCTCCGTGATCGATCCCCCTCCAGCAGGGCACCGGAATAGGGCTCCAGGTGGGCACATGGCAGAACAGAGACTTGTTGTGGCGGAAAAAGTGTTTCAGGAGCACTCTAGGTTTTTTGGAAATATTAGAACTTATAGGCTAGAGAGAGGGATCGGGAGACACTAGGGGGAGCCAACACACAACAAGGCGCGACCACCCCCTGGGTGCACCCTAATGTGTGTTGCCTCCCTCGTGCAACCTCCGGTCTCCTCCCAAAGCTTCCAGGTCTTCTTTTGGGCAAGAAAAAAATTATAACAAAGTTTTGTGGCAATTGCACTTTGTTTGGTACGGTAAACTTGAAAAGCCAAAAACATGCAGAAAACAACTGGCACTAGGCACCGGGTTAATAAGTTAGTGCTAAAAAACACTATGAATTGGTAAATAAATACCCAAAAGCATCCTAGAATGATAACATTATAGCATGGAACAATAAAAAATTATAGATACACTGGAGACGTATTAGCATCCCCAAGCTTAGTTCTTGCTCGTCCTCGAGTACGTAAATGATAAAAACAAATTTTTTTGATGTGACATGCTACCCAACAAGTAATTTATTGTAGGTATGATCATTGACAAACGATGAATTAATAAACATAACATAGTATATTCATAAACATAAGTAACATAATCATCAAGTTTCAAAATATATGATCCTTAAAGAATGTTCACCTGAAAGTGTGTTATGTCGACTAGAGGGGGGTGAATAGGCGATTTTTACAAATTTATCACTTGAGGAATTTGAAATGTGATGAATAACTAGCAACGGAATGAGTACTCAAGTGCATGAGAAACATAGCAATAGCATAGTCATCATGATGAAATAAAACATGCACATCTTACAAGTAGCGTGATACTGGATAAGCAGGTGAGGAACAAGATAACTTGAAGAATTTGAGGTGAGGAAATTGTGAAAGTATTCAGTCAAATTCTTCAAATAGTAAAGATCAATTTCATCAATAGGTATACAAGGAAGTGAAAGGGTTGAGGAAATAGAACCAGGTAGCTCGATGAAGACAATGGTTTGATGACCCAGTTCCAACTGTTGTGACAGTCGTACGTCTAGTTTGGAGTGGCCTGGTATTTAAACCAGAGGACACACAGTCCCAGGACACACAGTCTTTATCGTATTCTCCTTGAGGTAAGGTCACAAAGTCCTCGCCGAACACTCATGGTAAGTATTCAGGGTAGACTTCCAAAACCCTCACAAACTGGTCACCCGGCGATCCATAGTTGACTGTTGGATGCTCTAGACCAAGGTCACTCCGTGATCCCCAATTGATCGCAGGATGCACTAGACCATGATGCCTAACCGTCTGGAAGATACACAGTCTTCAAAGGTAACAAGCATCAGTTCCACACAGGAACAATCTCTTCAGTAATGCTAAATCACTTTGGGTTTGGTGGTTTGGATTTTCATTTTTTTCTCACTGATGATTTTCTCTCAAAGTCCTCGGAGGATGGATTGCTCTCAAATGACAAGTTTCAATTCGGAGCAGCCAACCAACTAGTGGTTGTGAGGGTGTCTATTTATAGCCAGGGTGCAACCTGACATGATAAGACTTAAATGCCCCCAATGATATGGCAGTTATGTGGATAAGATGATTGGGGATAGCTGGCGCTAAGCACATCAGCGGTCGGAATTTTGAACTATGAAAGTCCCCAGGCTTATCATATTCCTCACTTGTAGGCAATTCGCAATGGTGAAATTCTAACTCCTTAGTCAGAATAATTTCATTAGAGACAAGAAGAACTTCGTCTCTGTCACTGAAGAACTTGACTAAACTGCAAGAGATTTCCAAAGGCTTCACTCGAAGGATTGGATAGGTTGAGGCTTTTGAGTTGAGCATCAGTTGGAAATTTTCCTTAGTATTACCTCGGCCCCCTTTAACACTACGGTGTTTCCTATGACTCGAAGAAAGGAAATGAAACTACAAAAACGGAAGTCTTCACGCTTCATAGTCCTCGTATCTTCAAGGTCACACCAACTTCTTCATTTTCAAAGTCTCCAGGGAATACCAAAGTCTTTAGCTGAAGACATACATTTTTAGGGGTCGATAATCTCTGAATATATGAAACTCCTCATCGACTTATAGAGCATGTGTACACTCACAAACACATTAGTTCCTTAACCTATAAGTCTTCAATACACCAAAATCACTAAGGGGCACTAGATGCACCTACATCACCCCCTATTCATTTTATCATATTAGCATGACATGGCTCCGTATTCACCACATAAATACAAATGCCAAGCACCACAGTGTCAAGTCAGGAAATTGGATCGTACTTTTTAATGTGCTTCAGCTTTTTATTACTCACGCAATATATGAGCGTAAACCATGGATACAGTAAAAATGTGGGATAAAATATTGTGGTAGGTTTCAAAGGGGTCAAAGTAGAGAAGAAAGTCTCACATCAATTAGGTGTATCAACGGGCTATGGAGATGCCCATCGATAGATATCAATGGATGAGTAGGGATTGCCATGCAATGGATGCACTAGAGCTATAAGTGTATGAAAGCTCAACTGAAGCTAAGTGGGTGTGCATCCAACTTGCTTGCTATGAAGACCTCAGCCATTTGAGGAAGCCTGTCATCAGGATATACAAGCCAATTTCTATAATGAAAAATTCCCACTAGCATATGAAAGTGACAAAACAAGAGACTCTCTATATGAAGAACATGGTAGCACTTTGAGTCACAAGTGTGGAGAAAGCGGTAGTACCATTGTCCCTTCTCTCTTTTCTCTCATTTTTTTCTTTTTCTTTTTCTTTTTCTCCTTCTTTTTCTTTGTTTCTTTGTTTCTCTTTCCACCCTTTTTTCTTCTTTTTTCCGGAGTCTCATCCCGACTTGCGGGGGAATCATTGTCTCCATCATCCTTTCCTCACTGAGACAATGTCCTAATAATGATGATCGTCCCACTTTTATTTACTTACAACTTAATATGAAATATTATAGTATGACTCTATATGAATGCCTCTGGCTGTGTACTAGGATGTGTAATGATCAAGCATAACATGTATAAAAAATGATGAATGGCGGCTTTTCCACAAATACTATGTCACCTTATATGATCATGCAAAGCAATATTGCAATGAAAGTACTAGTCATATGATGTAACGATGGAAGTTCCATGACAATATATCTTGGAATGGCTATGGAAATGCCATAATATATAGGTAGGTATGGTGGATGTTTTGAGGAAGATATAATGAAGCTTATGTGCAATAGAGTGTATCATGTCATAGGGTTTGGATGCAATGGCGAAATTTGCACCGACCCTCGAGGTGAGAATGGGCAATGCATGATACCGAAGAGGCTAGGAAATATGAGGTGGTGAGAGTGCGTACATCCATGGATTCATATTAGTCATAAAGAACGCACATACTTATTGCAAGGTTTTATTATCTCTCTCAAAGCAAAGTACTACTCGCATGCCCCTAGGTAGGAGGTTGGGAGGATTTAACCATCGCGCGCCTCCGACTTAAACAACACTAGGATTCCAACGAGGAATAAGAATGCTCACACAACATCACCATGCCAATAAAAATATTTAGATGATCATCAATTTAACACCCTCTAATTCACAATATGCTAACTAACCAATGATCATGCACTCGTGCCCTTTCACATTAACACATCAATATCATTAATCCACCATTTCTATTTTATGTGCTACATGTGGTTTTGATTATGCACTCATTGAATACCTATTATTTTTGGACTAATCTTATAACCCATGCAAATTACCATCACTATTTATTAACTAAAAAAAATTTAAGTGAAGAATGAGAGTATAGCTATTTCTTTAAAATCTATACGGCAGTGTGCCCTAAAAGATATAAGCGAAGTACTAGAGCAACTGCTAAGCTCAAAAGATATAAGTGAAGCACAACGAGTATTCTAATAAATCCTGGTGATCTTATGTCTCTCTCAAGTAGGTGTGTCTAGCAAACAATGATTGTGGAAAACTAAAACAAAAGAAAACTAAAACAAACAAAAACTAAAACAAAAGAAAACTAAAACAAACGATGCTCCAAAAAAAACACATATCATGCATGTGATGAAGAAAAATATAGCTCCAAGTGACATACCGATGGATTGAGACGAAAGAGGAGATGCCTTCCGGGGCATCCCCAAGCTTAGACACTTGAGTCTTTCTACAATATTAACTTGGAGTGCCTTGGGCATCCAAAAAGTTTAGGTTCTTGCCGCTCCTTATTCTTTCATCCATCATGATAGCACCCAAAACTTGCAAACTTTAGCACACAAAACTCAATGGAAACCTTCGTGAGATCCGTTAGTATAGTAAACATATCAAATAATTTAGATTTTGTTATAAATTTATTATTTCATAAGGTATTGTATTCTAACTGATCCATGTCTTATACCACCAATACAATCCATAGCATCATCAAAACAAGCAAACTATGCAAGCAAAAAATAGAATTCGTCTAAAACATAATAGTCTGTAATGATTTGTAGAGAAACTATACTTCTGTAACCCCAAAAAATCTGAAAATTAGGAAAACCTCAGGAATTTGTATGTCAATACTGTGTAAAAATTTCAGATCGAAAATACATTCCAGTAAAATCAGAGAAAGTCTGCACGTAATGCTAAAGTTTTTGTTTTTGCACTGTATCAATTCTACTCATCATGTAAGTCATCCTAAAGGCTTTACTTGACACAAACACTAATTTAGACATAAAAACAAAATCATTACATAGTAAATAATCATATTATAAAAAACAAACATAAATAAAAAATAATAAAATAAGATAACTGTTGGGTTGCCTCCCAACTAGCACTATTGTTTTATGCCCCTAGCTAGGCATAAAGAATAGTTTCAAGTGTTGTCATCTTTGACACTAAGAACAAGTTGTTCAAACTTGCTGTTGTGAATTTTCATCCCATCTTTCGAAACACTAGGAGCATCGATCTTTTGGTCAAAAGTATCAAATCTCCTATTTTGCATCACTAAGTTCCCATTGATTTTAGTAAATATGTTGTATAACCCTCTTAAATTGGTTCCCATAATGGACTTAGTTTCTTTTATACTAGTATGGTTGCTTCAATGGTTTCTATTTTGGGTTGTCCAAATATTTTTTTTCATCCTTTCATTGGTGTCAAAAGCATTATTCCCAAGGAAATCTTTTTTGAACATATAATCCACGACACGTCGATAGACCAACATAAAAACTTCTAAGGAGAAATTTGATATGACTTTTGGGATTAACTCTCATTTATATCTCTAGTAATCTATCCCAAGATGATTTAAGGGACTCATCACCCCATTGCTTAAAATCCAATATTTTGGAACCCTCTCCCAAGTTATGACAGGAAGCCATGTCCATAGGGGAACTAGCCATAGTAGCAAGCAAACGAGTAAACTAGCAAGCAAAGAAGTAAACTAGCAACTAGCAAAGATAAATATATTATGTATTTTTTATTTTTATGAAGAAAGCAAAATATAACAGCAAATAAAAAGTAGAACAAGTGAATGATTTGTGCGAACATTCTTGATAGTAGGTTGGTGATACTCCCCGACAACGGCGCCAGAAATCCTTCCTCATACTTGTGATCTGCATTGGGTTTTCCGTGAAGAGGAGTGGGTGATGCATCACAAGATAGGTATGTATTTCCCTCAATGAGAACCAAGGTTATCGAACCAATAGGAGTAGCAAGAAACCCCCATATTCACTGACTGCACACAAATAAGCAAACATTTGCACCCAACGCGGGCAAGAGAGTTGTCAATCCCATTAGACTCGTTATTTGCAAGCAAATGATGTGTGTAGATCATAGTTTAATAATGCAAATTGCAAAATAAATATATGTAAATAAATGGCAGCAAGGTAATGGAAGGTTTTGTAAATATATCAGTGAATAGACCTAGGGGCCGTAGTTTTCCCTAGTGGCATCTCTCATGTAGTAGGAGTACGGTGGATAAACAAATTACTATGGGCAGTTGATAGAAAAGTGCATAGTTATGCAATATTTATTAACAGCAATGATCATGTGTATATAGGCATCACGTCCATAAGAAAATAGGCTAACTCCTGCCTGCACCTATTACTATTACTCCACGTCGAGAGCGCTTTTATGCTTGCCTCTCTAAGTATTAAGTTCATGAAAAATAGAGTAGTGGGTGGAGAATGGTGACATGATGTAGAAAAAGAGAACTCAGTCAATATGAATTAACCACATCATTTTATCGTTAGTGGCAACAACACAAAGACATGTCTTGTCCCTTTTTGTCACTCGGATATAGAGCACCGCCAGATTGAACCCACTACGACACACCCCTCTCACTGAAGAAATATCAGTCTAGTTGGCCAAATTATTTCAATAGATCAGAGAGATTTACGAAGCTATAATAATCATGAAAATAAGAATCATAATAGAATTCAGAGAAGACTCAAATGTCTTTCATGAATAATCTGAACATAAACCCACAATTCATTGGATCCCAACAAACGCACTACACAAAGTGATTACATCGAATAGATCACCACGAAGATGTGGTGAACTTTGTATTGAAGATCAATAGAGAGAGAGAAGGTAATAACTAAGAGCCCATAGGTCTATAGTAACTACTCACACATCACTATGGGAGTGATACGTCTCCAACGTATCTATAATTTTTAATTGTTCCATGTTGATATATTATCATTCTAGGATACTTTGGGGAATTTGTTTACCAATCTATAATATTTTTTAGAACTAACCTATTGACCCAGTGCCCAGTGCCAGTTGTTGTTTTCTACATGTTTTATACTTTTCAATTTTATAGTACCAAACGAAGTCCAATTGCCATGAAACTTTTTAATGATTTTTTCTCGGCTAAATGAAGACCTAGAAGCTTAGGGAAGAGGCCGGGAGGCACAAGAGGGCCCCACCACACATAAGCGCACGCTCTGATATGTGGTGACCCCCTCGTGGCTCTCCCGACGTCCCTCTCTGGCCTATAAATTTTCTAATAATCCAAAAACACTATAGGAGGTCCCGAAACACTTTTTACGCCGCCACAAGTCTCTGTTCTGACGGGAGCCCATCTAGAGAACCGTTCCGGCACCTTGCCGGAGGGGGGATCGATCATGGAGGGCCTCTTTATCAACCTTGCTGCCCGTCTGATGATGTGTGCATAGTTCACCATAGACCTATGAGTCCATAGGTAGTACCTAGATCTCTCTCTCTCTCTCTCTTGATCTTCAATGCAATGTTCATCGCATCTTTTCCTTTATCTATCAGATGTAATCCCTTTGTATGGTGCGTTTGTTGGGATCTGATGAATTGTGAATTTATGTTCAGATTATTCATGAAAAGTAACTGAGTCAAACCTGATTACTATGGTTCTTATTTGCATGATCATTATAGCTTCATAATGCTCTCCGATCTATTGAGATAGTTTGGCCAACTAGATTAATATTTCTTTGGTGGGAGTGTTGCGTCGTGGTAGGTTCAACCTAACGAGTTTCTATATCCCAGTGACAAAGTAGGGGACAAGATGCATCTTTGTGTTGCTGCTACTAAGGATAAAACAATGGGGTTAATTCATATTGATTGAGTTTACTTTGTCTACAAGGTCATCGTTCTCCAAGCATTACTTTGTTTTACTTAATACTCTAGATGCATGTTAGATAGCAGTCGATGAGTGTAGTAATAGGTGTAGGAAAGAGTCGTCCTATTTGCTTATGGACGTGATGCCTATATACACATGATCATTGCCATGAAAATTGCATAACTATTCGCTTTTCTATCAATTGCCCAATAGTAATTTGTTTACGCACCATATGCTATTTCTATGGGAGATGCCACAAGAGAACACTAGGGCCCCCAAGTCTATTCACTTATATATTTACAAACTCTACTACTAACTTGCTGCCATTTACTTGCTTTTACTTTATTTTGCAATTTACAATTATCTACACAACTCACTTGCTTGCAAATAACGAGACCAAGGGGATTGACAACCCACTTACCCGCGTTGGGTGCAAGTTATTTGCTTTTTTGTGTGCATCCGCTGAGGATGGTTGAGGATCAGTATTCCCATTCGTTCGATAAACCTTGGTTTCATAAATGAGTGTTGGGTCTAGATTCACACGATGACCTATGGGTCCATCGACCCATTTGTGGTTCGGCGGGGTGCATGGACGTAAATGCGAGTTTGTCGTTATGTCCATCGCGTAGCGAGCTAGCATGACGAGGCTGCAGGGGATCTTTGCACACGCCCCTGTGTTCGAATCTTATGGGTTTAGCGGAGCCCGAAATCCGCCAGAGCGCCTCCGCTGTAGGGAATTACCACCATCGACATTTTCTTCACCAACGTCTCCGTCGTAGCAGATCCATCGTTGCATTAGGGTATGGATTTGGTCCCCTCTCGCGCTCCTCTATCCAAATATTGCGCATTAGGGCTTATTTCCCATCTATCCACAGTTTGAAAGCTTTCCATCCCCAAGGGGTTTTTATGTAATGAACCATGCTGGCCGTGGGCCACTTTTGTCTTAACATTTGTGTTGTGAAATCTAGTGTGTTTGCCTTATTGGTCTTGCCGACTCGTCCTTATCCCTTTTCGCCCTCTTGGTTTTTTGGGCCTACTACTTTTCCCCTTAGGTTTCAGCCCCGCCAGCCCGACAGTCGGGGGCCAGTCTGTAGCTAGGTCGGGGAGTCCGCCTCGAGGGAGCCAGTTCAGGACTTAGGAACCGCGAGGATTCTTTGGGATAAGTGGAGTGGTAGAGGCGAGGCGGTGGTCCGGTTGGGCCTAACCGGGATCCCCTTTCGTTTGACTCTTCGTGTGAGCAAAACCTTGCCATCGCGAGGCCCCATCAGCAGGACAGCCGGGAGTCGGTTTTGTAGCTGGTAGGGGTGAGGAGGTTTGGCTGGCTCACTCTACTTAGCCAATTTCTGGGAGAAACGACCTAGGACCAGCCGGCGAGCCCCTGGGCCCGGGAGCCGGGTCAGGCAGCCGGTGAGCGAGGAATCTTTTGGAGGAAATGAAACAGGGTGTGCCCCAAGAGCCGGCCTGGGGCACCCATTGCATTCATAAGCCCAAAAGGGTAGGGATACATACATACATTGGTTTTTTCAGTAGTAGAACGGGCGAAGGAGCGCCGCGTTCGATGGGCGCTCCATCTCCTTGCCGGAGGCATCTCTTTTGCGTTTCTGCAGCTTCTGGGCATCTATCAGGTAGTACGTGTTGTTGTGTAATGCCTTGCTGACGATGAATAGGCCCTCTCATGGGGAGGACAATTTGTGTTGTTCGGCTGTCCGTTGGATCTGCCTGAGGACTAGGTCTCCTTCGCGGAAGGAGAGCAGCCGGATCCGCTTGTTGTGGTAGTGTCGGAGCTTCTGTTGGTAGATTGCCGTTCGGCTCAAGGCCAGCTCATGAGCCTCCTCGAGTAGGTCGACGCCGTCTTCTCTTGCCTCTCTTGCGTCCTTCTCTGTGTATAGGGTTACCCGAGGCGAATCAAACTCGATGTCGGTGGGGATGATCGCCTCGGACCCATACACAGGGAAGAAGGGAATGTAGCTGGTTGAACAGTTCGGGGTGGTCCTGAGGCTCCAAAGGACGGCCGACAGCTCGTCGATCTAGCAACCGTCCGATGTTACCAGCGGCGTCACGAGCCGGGGCTTGATGCATGACAGAATGAGGCCGTTCGCCCTCTCGACTTGGGCGTTTGACTGTGGATGAGCGACGGAGGCCAGGTCGAGCCAGATTCCTTGCTTGGAGCAGAAACGCGCGAGTGCGCCCTTGGCGAAGTTCATGTCATTGTCGGTGATGATGTTGTGGGGAATCCTGTAGCGCACCGTGATGTCGTCGATGAACCGGACGGCCGTGGGGTCGTCCAGCTTCTTGATCGGTCGCGCCTCGATCCACTTGGTGAATTTGTCAACAGCCACCAGCAAGTGCGTCATGCCGCCTCAAGCGGTCTTGAATGGGTCCACCATGTCCAGCCCCGAAACGGCAAAGGGCCATGAGAGGGGGATGGTTTGGAGGGCTGTTGCCGGAAGGTGGCTCTGCATGCTGAATCGTTGGCAGCCCTCGCACTCATCGACCAGTTTCTTGGCCGCCTCGAGAGCAGTGGGACGGAAGAAACCATGCCGGAAGGCCTTGGCCACCAGGGTCCTGGAGGCGGCATGATGCCCGCACTCGCCCTGGTGGATGTCGAGGAGGATTGCCATGCCCTTTTACAGCTCGACGGATCGCTGAAAGACATCAGTAGTGTTGCGATGAACGAGCTCGTTGTTGATGATGCCGTATGCCGGGGCCCGGCGTTGGATTTGCCTTGCCCAGGCCTCGTCTAGAGGGAGCTCGCCTCGTAGGAGGAATAGTAGGAGAGGCTGGGCCCATGAGGGGTCCGTGACAGGAGCCGGCTCAGGAGCCCCCGGGATTGGCTGCTCAGCCCCCGGGACCGGGCCGGGTGCCCCCTGGGCTGGGGGCACAACCCCTAGGATCGGCTCACCAGTCCCCGAGACCGGCTCGCCAGTCCCCGGGACCGGCCGGTCGATGATCATCATCACGGCCGTGTTGTTGGAGCCGGCTGCCTCGGACGCTGCCGGCTCGGTTGGTGCCAGCGAGGCGGCCGATGGTTCGGGAGCCGTTGGCGAAGGTACCAGAGAGATGGTCAGGGCCATTGGTGGTCCGGAGGAGCCCGCCGGTACGAAGATTGACTCTAATTCTGAGGAAGGCTTGATCGACGGCTTGAGCAGCCGCTCGAGGGAGACGCCGGCTGGGATGGTCTGCCGGGTGGAGCCGATATTTGCCAACGCATCCGCCGCCTCGTTGTCCGCCCGTGGGACATAATGAAACTCATAGCCCTCAAAGGAGCCGGTGAGCTGTTGTACGAGGAAGCGGTAGCTTGCCATGTTGGCGTCCCTGGCGTCCCATTCGAAAGAGACTTTTTGCACCACGAGGTCGGAGTGGCCGAAGCAGAGGATGCGCCTGATGCCGATCTCCTTGGCGAGCCGGAGGCCATGGACGATGGCCTCGTACTCGTCCACGTTGTTGGAGGCGGCAAAGTAGATCTGGAGGGCGTATTTGAGCTGGTCACCCTTCGGGTAAGAGAGGACTATGCTCGCACCCAGGCTGGTCCTCATTTTCGAGTCGTCGAAGTGCATGCGCCAATGCATGGAGTCTGGGGAGGCGACACGAACTCCGTCTCTGCCCAGTCGACGAGGATGTCAGCCAACGCCTGTGACTTGATGGCAGTTCTTGGCTCATACCGGATCTCATGATCGGCGAGGACGATGACCCATTTGGCGATCCGGCTGGTGGAGTCCCGGCCGCTTATGATTTCGCCGAGCGGGGCCGTGATCACCATGGTGATGGCATGTTCTTGGAAGTCCTGCTTGACATTCTTGGCGGCGAAGTATATGCCATAGCACATCTTCTGGTAGTGGGGATAGTTCTTCTTGGATGCGAAGAGGACCTCGTTGAGGTAGTAGACGGGTCACTGGACCGGCAGTGACTTGCCCTCCTCCGGCCGCTCGACCACCAGGACGACGCTGATGACGCGGGTGGTCGCCGCGATGTAGACGAGCAGGGGTTCCTTCTCAGCCGATGCAGCCAGGATGGGCGCGTGGGTGAGAGCCTTCTTGAGGCCGCAGAAAGCCTCATCCGCCTCATCGGGCCAGTCGAACATGCCCGGTTCTTGGTTTGACCCAGCTCGATTAGAGCCGTCTTGTGAAGGAGCCCGTAGAGGGGCAAGGCCTTCTCCCCCAACTGCCTGATGAACCGGCTGAGCGAGGCAAGGCAGCCAGTGAACTTCTGGACGTCGCGGAGCCGGGTCGGCTTGGGCATGCGCTCGATCGCGCTGATCTTGTCGAGGTTAGCTTCGATACCGCGAGCGGATACAAAGAAACCCAAGAGTTGATCGGCCGGGACGTCGAAGACACACTTCTCCGGGTTGAGCTTGATCTTGTGCTCGCGCAAGTTCGTGAAGGTCTCCCGGAGGTCATCGAGGAGGCTGAAGTGCTTCTTGATTTTGACGACGACGTCGTCAACGTAGACGTGGACATTCTTGCCATGTGAGGCAGGAGGCACTTCTGCATGCACCGTTGGAAGGTGGCGCCTGAGTTCTTCAGGCCGAAGGACATGGTGATGTAGCAGTAGGCCCCAAAGGGCGTGACGAAGGAGGTCTTGAGCCGGTGTTCTGGGTCTAGCTTGATCTGGTGGTAGCCGGAGTACGCGTCCAGGAAGGACAGCAAATCGCAGCCGGCAATGGAGTCGATGACTTGATCGATCCATGGTAGAGCGAATGGTTCCTTGGTACATGACTTGTTCGGGCTAGTGTAGTCGATGCACATGCGCCAGGTCTTGTTCTTCTTCAGCACCAGGACTGGGTTGGCCAGCCAGTCCGGGTGGAACACTTCCATGATGAACCCGACTGCGAGCAGCCGGGCGATCTCTTCGCCTATAGTACGCCGCTTCTCCTCGGAGAAGCGGCGCAGGGGTTGCTTGACCGGCTTGATGTCCAGCTGGACATGTAGTTTGTGCTCGGCGAACTTCCTCGGAACACCCGGCATGTCCATGGGGGACCATGCGAAGATGTCCTGATTCTCATGGAGGAAGTCGACGAGCTCGCCTTCCTATTTGCTGTTGAGGCGGGAGCCGATGGTGATGCACTGAGCCTAGTTGGCCAGGTCGAGCGGGATTTGCTTGGCGTCTTTGGACGGCTGGAAGGAGGCCTCGCCGACAGATTGTGAGGGAGGAGCCGGCACGGCCGGCTGGCTGGCAGCAAGGGACACGATCCGGTCGAGTTGTCGTTTCTCCTCGGTGATCTCCACGGCCTCAGCCAACCGGCTGCCGTCTCAAGCGCACTCGACTGACAACTTGTAGTCACCCACGATGGTGATGATTCCCTTGCGTCCTGGCATCTTGAGCTTGAGGTAGGCGTAATGGGGGACCGCCATGAAGCTGACAAGGGCCGGCCGGCCCAACAGCGCGTGGTAGGGATTTGTGAGGTCCACGACCTCGAACAGCATCGGCTCGCGGCGGAAGTGGCCGGGTCTGCCAAAGAGGACATCGAGCGTGATCTTGCCAACAGGGGAGCAGGACTTCCCATGCACGATGCCGTGGAAGTCTGTCCGGCTCGCCTGTAGGTCTTCTATCTTCAGCCCTAGCTTATGCATAGTGTCGAGGTAGAGGATGTTGATGTTGCTGCCACCATCTATCAGCACCCGCGAGAGGCGGCCAGTTCGTTCATTGGTGGCGATGGTGGGGTCGAGGACCAAGGCGTAGGTGCCGGGATTCAACATCACAACGGGGTGATCAGCCTAGCTCCAAGTGACCGGCTTCTCTGACCAGTGCATGAACTGGGGAGTTGCCAGTATGGTGGCGTTCACCTCACGACGGAGCTAGCGTTGAGCATGTTTGCCCGTCTCTTCACTAGTGAAGACGACGTAACAGCCGTCCTAGTTGGGAAACTGGTCGATCAGACAACCGTCGTTCTGGGCCGAAGCCGGAGCGGGCGCCGGGGTGGCAGCTTGGGCTGGGGCCGGCGCGTGGATAGGCAGCACGGGAGGAGCTGGAAGGCCGTCCCCCGGGGCCAATTGCTGTGAGAAGCTGCACTACCGGAGCATGTGCATAGAGGCTTTGGCCCCTAAGTGGTTCTTGTAGGGGAGATTGAGCATCTGCTCAAAGGTGAGCTTCGGCTGCCAGGCAGTCTTGCTAGTGCGCTGACGCTGGCTGGAAGACTAGGCAGCCGGCTCCTGCTCCTCGATGGTGTTGACCTACCGGCTCCCGTAGCGGGGATCCAGCTGGTCGTTCTTGCGTTTTTTGTTCTGCGTCTACCGGTTGTCGGCAGCCGTCCAGGACGTTGCCGGTGTCGTCGTCGCCTTGGCAGGTGGGGTCGTCTTGACCCAGATGGCCGAATTGTCCGTGGCGTACTTGTCCGCCTTGGTCCTGAGCTCGGCAAGCATGGTCGGCTCGGAGCATAGAAGCTTGTGCTTGAGGGGGTGCCGTCTCGACAGCCTTCAATGAAGTATTACATGGCTTGTACCTCGTGCACCCCCTCGCAGGAGTTGTGAAGCTCGGTCCACCGAGTAAGGTAGTCGCGGAGGGATTCGTCCGGCCCCTGAATGCACATGGCGAGTTCGCGGGGGTGGCCGGGCCGCTTGTAGGTGCCGGTGAAGTTGCGGACGAAGGCCTCCTCGAAGTTGTCCAAGTGTTGATGTTGCCGGCCGCCAGGCTGTTGATCCAGGTGCGGGCCGAGCCGATCAACATGAGGGGGGCGTAGCGAACAGCTACGCGCTTGTTCCTCCTGGTGATGCCGATCGCGGTGGTGTAGTCGATTAGCCAGTCCTCGGGTTTGGCAGCCCCATTGTACTTCGGAGTGTCTTCGGGAAGCATCAAGCCGGTCGGGAACAGCTCGTTGTGGATCCGAGGGCCGAAACAAGCCGGACCAATCGATCCCTCCTCCTCGAGGAGGGCGGACTACGTGAGGTGGTCGATACGGTTGCAGGCATCATTCTCGCTGGGGGGGACACACGGCCCGATCCGGGCCGAGAGCTCGGGGCGGATGAAGGGCGGAACCGTTTGTTCCCGCTCGCGCCGCGGGGGTGGAGTGTGCCCGTGGCTACGCCGGCTGCCGGATGCTGGCGCTTGTTGGTGGCGACCGCTGCGAGGCAGGTCATTGGTGCGCCGGCTGCTCACTCCCCGGCATCTGAGAGTGCCGGGGGTTGTTTGTTCCGGTACGGTGGCTGGAGACGCGAGGGGAGCTGGAATGCTGAGCCGGCTGACGGCCAATAGTCCCCGTGCCCTTGCGCTCGAGCCAGGGGCCTCTGGTGGCGGCGCCACCCGACACGAGCAGGCGTTGCTGCGCATCGGCAGCGTCGATGAGCTCCTCGATGTGGCGCTCGTGGGCGGCATGCTCTTTGCCCTGCAAGGTGGCCAAATCTGCGTAGGCCACCTTGAGGGCCCGTAAGTTGGCTACAGAGGTGTCATAGATGGGCATCTTGCCGCCAAGGATTTTGGCAACCACGCGGCCACGGTCACGCAAGGCCCCACGCCGGCTGGGCCCGGTGCCAGCCAGGGTGAGACCGTAGGCGGAAGCATATTCCCGCTGGGCGGCCTCCATGCGGCGCCGCGTGGCCGCGAGGGCAGTGGCATCCTCGAATAGGATGTGGCGAGCCACCTTGAGGTCCGCTGCAGTGGCGTCGGGGTTTGTTGTCGGGGCGATAGGGGTGCTTAGGCCCTGGAGGGCCTCACCAAGCGGATCGAATGTGCCGACGCGGGCTGTGGCAGCGTCGGCTGCGGTCCGCGCATGTCCGAAGGAGGTGGAGGAGACGACGACCAACACCCCCATGTGACCATGGGAACCGCTGGACTGGGTCGCAACGAGTACTCCCACGGTCATGAGAGGATCGGTGCATACGAGCACCTGCCCGGGGTACTCGTCCGTGGCTGGAGCCTCGGCAAGGCTGAGCCTGCCAAAGCGCTTGGTAAGCACGTCGATATCGGCCATGAGGTCGACGGAGTCGCCCGCAGGGCATGCCGGAGCAAGCCCTACGAGCTTGTGGTTTCGCCTGGACGTGCGGCGACGGCGGGGAATGGCAAGGGGTCCCACCCGGAGCATGAATCTGTCCGGCGCCACGTACGGCCCCACGGTGGGCGCCAACTGTCGTCGTTTTCTCACAACAGATGCCATAGGGTGGCTCATCATAGGTGGTTGGGGCCGGAGAACGCCGACAGGCTTCGGGTGCAGGATTGGGCACAAGCGGTGGTGACACACGACGTACCTAGGTTCAAGGCCCTCCGTGGGAAGTAACCCCCTAGTCCTGCTTGGCCTAGTTGGATGGATGGGTATGTCTACAAAGGTGCTCCTCGAGCTGTGTCTAGAGCAGGAAGAAGAAGGAGCCGGGTCATCTTCCTCTGGTACTAGAGGGGTTTTGGGAGTTCTGCGGGTGTGCGATAGTGATCGTTCCGTCCCCATTGCATGGGGGGCTCGAGGGGTTTTATAGGCCAACCCCCAGCTCTACAATATATCTAAAGTACAGGGGTGGGGGACCCGGCTGGCAGTCTCTCCGACTAGCCAGGGGGTCCCACCCTTTGCATCATCTCATCATCTATGGGGTCCACCAGCTGAGCGGTCTTGTCCCCTGCGGGGGCCCGCCAACCGGCTCTGCGATTGGCTCTCACTCACCTGCCACAGCACGGGTCGCCTGGGAGGAGACGTCTAGTGCCAGTCGGCCGAGGTCTCCAGTACGGCTGGCAGTACTGTAGCCACGCTAAGGCAGGTAATCAAGTGGGCAAGGGCGTGCCGGCACTGTTCCCTCGCCCGGTCGCGCTCGCAGAGGTCAGCGGCCGGGGCGGCTAGACTATAGCCATGCGCTGAAGTGCGTCAGCGGCCACTATAGCCATAGGGTTACTCGTCCTGTCGGTCATGTCGTGTCATCGTACCTGTGCGCAGAGGGACGGGACGTCGCATGTGCGTCCCAGGGTCAACAGAGGAGGCGGCCTAGAGGCAGCCGGCCATGCCCAGCCGACCGAGGGTCGAGCTGGCTCCTTGACCAGCCGTCCGGAGCGCCAGCTGGTGCCAGCTCGAGTCGGACGCCCTTCAGCCGGCCACGTAGTTTTTCTTCAAAGCTTGGAGGGGAATGACCTCGTTGCTTTGGCATACCTAGGGGTAATAACCCTGTCAATCATAAAGCAAAGACTCAAAGCTAGATCACACAAAAACTTTATTCTACTAGATCAAGATATAACCAAAAGGATTGAACTAAGAAAAGATGATGAAAATAAAAATAAAAATAAAAATAAAAATAAAAAATGAAATATGTGGTGGTGATACGATACCGAAGCATCTCCCCCAAGCTTGGCACAAGCCAAGGGGAGTGGCCATACCCATGTGTTTGGTTGTTTGGCTTCGGAGGTGATGGTGCTATATACTTGGCAATGAGGCCCTTCAGAATACGATTCTCCTCCTTGAGCTTGTTATTTTGCCGTCTGAGATCCATTATTTCCTCGTAAAGTTTTTCAACGAGCGCCTTTAACCCATGGATGTTCCATTGCTGTGGGGGAAGAAGCAATACTCCTCTTCATATTTTCTAAGGTGAGAAATTTAGCATTAGAAGGGATAACTGAATTCGGAATTGCTGAGCTCTGAAGTTCTTCCAGCATGGATCCAGGTTGTGAATGAGAGGTAACTTCTTGGTCCACCTCCATGGCATCTATCCTTTTCAAATCGGCCTCCATCGCTTCTTCCGTAGCTGGCCCAAAGCAGTTCTCCACGACCGACTCTTGCAAAGACATCTTGCTCTAAATCTGCTGCAGAAACAGATCAAAAAGAAAATGGGAGGTATTGTCATGATACGAGAGTCAAAACCTTAGGGATATTATATAATGATTTTTTACCGACATGAAGGAGTATGCCACAAGAAAACAGAGTCCGGGTGGTGCACGAGGTGGCCACAAGCCCTACGGGCACGGCCAGGGGGTGGCCACGCCAAGCAAGCTTGTCACCTCCTTGTGAACTATTCGGACTACTCTAAATTGTCCTAATTTTTTAAATATACCAAAATAGAGGAAAATTGCCATAGAAAAAGTTTTGGAGTATTTTTACTTACCGTACCACGTACCTATTCCTTTTCGGGGTCTGAAATGTTCTGGTAAGTCTCCCTAATGTACTCCTCTGGAGTTATGGTATTGATGATATTGGTTTCAACATTTATGGGAGTACCTGAGATATAATGTTTGATTCTTTGACCGTTCACCACCTTCGGGTTTGTGCCTTCGGCGTTGTTGATCTTGATGGCACTGGAACGGTATACCTCTTCGATGACGTAAGGACCTTCCCATTTGGAGAGGAGTTTTCCTACAAAAAATATTAAACGAAAATTGTATAGCAATACAAGATAACCTATATTGAATTCACGCTTTTGTATCCTTTTATCATGCCATCTCTTAATCTTTTCTTTAAACAACTTAGCATTCTCATAGGCTTGGGTTCTCCATTCATCAAGTGAGCTAATGTCAAATAACTTCTTCTCACCAGCAAGTTTGAAATCATAATTGAGATCTTTGATTGTCCAATAAGCCCTATGTTCTAGCTCTAGAGGTAAGTGACATGCTTTACCATAAACCATCTTATACGGAGACAAACCCATAGGATTTTTGTAAGCAGTTCTATAAGCCCACAATGCATCGTCAAGTTTCTTAGACCAATTCTTCCTAGATCTATTAACAGTCTTTTGTAAAATCAATTCAATCTCTCTATTGCTTAACTCTACTTGACCACTAGACTGAGGATGATAAGAAGATGCAACTCTATGGTTAACATCATATTTAGCGAGCAATTTACGGAAAGCACCATGAATAAAATGTGAACCACCATCAGTCATCAAATATCTAGGGACTCCAAATCTAGGGAAAATAACTTCTTTACGCATTTTAATAGAAGTGTTATGATCGGCGCTTCTAGTTGGAATAGCTTCTACCCACTTAGTGACATAATCAACAACAACTAGAATATGAGTATACCTATTAGGTTGTGGAAAAGACCCCATATAATCAAAGCCCCAAACATCAAATGGTTCAGTAACAAGAGAGTAATTCATAGGCATTTCCTGACGTCTACTAATATTACCAATTCTTTGACCTTCATCACAGGATAAGACAAACTTACGAGCATCCTTGAAAAGAGTAGGCCAATAAAACCCAGATTGCAGTACCTTATTTGTAGTTCTATCTCCAGCGTGATGTCCTCCGTAGGCTTCGGAGTGACACTTGCGTAAGATCTGTTCCTTTTCATGCTCAGGTACACAGTGTCTAATAATACCATCTACTCCTTCTTTATAAAGATGTGGGTCATCCCAAAAGTAATGCCTTAAATCATAGAAGAACTTTTTCTTTTGTTGGTATGTGAAACTAGGAGGTATAAATTTAGCAACAATGTGATTGGCATAATCAGCATACCAAGGAGCATTATGTGAAGTATTCACGACAGCTAATTGTTCATTAGGAAAGCTATCATCAATAGGTAGTGAGTCATCAAGAACATTTTATAACGTAGACAAGTTATCTGCTACAGGGTTGTCAGCACCCTTTCTATCAATGATATGCAAATCAAATTCTTTTAGCAGAAGGACCACCTAATAAGTCTAGGTTTAGCATATTTCTTCTCCATAAGGTATTTAATAGCAGCATGATCGGTGTGAACAGTTACTTTGGAATCAACAATATAAGGTCTAAACTTATCACAAGCAAACACAACTGCTAAAAATTCATTTTCAGTAGTAGCATAGTTTCTTTGAGCACTGTATAGAGTTTTACTAGCATAATGGACAACATTTAATTTCTTATCGGCTCTTTGTCCTAGAAGAGCACCAACAGCATAATCACTAGCATCACACATAATTTCAAAAGGTAGGTTCCAGTCGGGTGGTTGAACAATAGGTGTGGTAATCAAGGCATTCTTAAGAATTTCAAATGCTCCTACGCAATCATCATCAAAAACAAACGGAACATCTTTTTGCAGAAGGTTTGTGAGAGGCCTAGAAATCTTTGATAAACCTCCTATAGAAACCAGCATGACCAAGGAAACTTCTTATACCTTTGATATCCGTAGGGCACGACATTTTTTCAATAGCATCAACTTTAGCTTTATCAACTTCAATACCTCTTTTGGAGATCTTATGCCCCAAGACAATACCTTCATTAACCATAAAGTGTCACTTTTCCCAATTCAAGACAAGATTAGTTTCTTCACATCTCTGCAAAACTTGACCGAGGTTGCTCAAACAATCATCAAATGAAGTTCCGTAAACGGAAAAATCATCCATGAAAACCTCACGAATCTTTTCACAAAAGTCAGAGAATATAGCCATCAAACATCTTTGAAAGGTAGCAGGTGCATTACATAAACCAAAAGGCATATGTCTATAAGCAAAGGTATTGAAAGGGCAAGTGAAAGTGGTTTTTTCTTGATCCTCGCTTGATACAGGTATTTGAGAGAAACCAGAGTAACCATCTAGAAAGCAAAAATGAGTATGTTTGGATAATCTTTCTAGCATTTGATCAATAAAAGGTAAAGGGTAATGATCTTTTTAGTAGCTTTATTTAATTTCCTAAAATCAATTACCATTCTGTAACCTGTAACAATTCTTTGCGAGATCAATTCGTTTTTATCATTAGGAACAACGGTAATACCTCCCTTCTTAGGGACACAATGGACGGGACTAACCCATCTACTATCAGCAACAGGATAAATTATACCTGCCTCCAGAAGCTTTAGTACTTCTTTTCTTACCACTTCTTTCATCTTAGGGTTCAATCGTCATTGGTGATCAATAACTGGTTTGGCATCAGGATCCATATTAATTTTATGCTGGCATAGAGTCGGACTAATGCCCTTAAGATCATCAAGAGTATAACCAATAGCAGGACAGTGCTTCCTTAGAGTTTTTAATAATCTCTTTTCTTCATGGTCTGAAAGGTTAGCACTAATATTAATAGGATATATCTCCTTTTCATCAAGATAAGCATATTTCAACGTATCGGGTAATTGCTTGAGCTCAAACACGGGATCACCCTTGGGTGGAGGAGGATCCCCAAGTATTTCAACAGGTAAGTTATGTTTCAAGATAGGATGCTGCTCAAAGAAAGTTTCATCTATTCCATTCCTCTCATTCATATGCATATCATTTTCATGGTCTAGCAAATATTGTTCTAAGGGATCAGTAGGAGGCACAACAATAGAAGCGAGACCAATAATTTCATCTTTACTAGGAAATTCCTTGTCATGGGGATGTCTATGAAATTTAGAGAAATTAAACTCATGAGACACATCCCCAAAGCTCACAGTAACTATTTCCTTCTCACAATCAATCTTAGCAATAACAATATTCAAGAAGGGTCTGCCAAATATAATGGGACAAAAATTATCTTGTGGGGAACCAAGAACAAGAAAATCAGTAGGATACTTTACTTTCCCACACAAGACTTCCACATCTCTGACAATCCCCATTGGTGCAATAGTGTCTCTATTAGCAAGGTTAATAGTAACATCAATATCCTCTAGTTCAACTCGCGCAATATCATGCATGATTTCTTTGTATCAGGAATAGGGAATTGCACTTACGCTAGCATACATATCACATAAGCCATGATAACAATGATCTCCTATTTTAACAGAAACAACAGGCATGCCAGCAACAGGTCTATGTTTATGCTTAGTATCAGGTCTAGCAATTCTAGCAGCTTCATCACAGAAATGAATAACATGTCCAGCAATATTATCAACCAAGAGATATTTAACCATAGCAACACTAGGTTAAACTTTAATTTTTTCAGGGGTGTAGGTGTTTTAATACAACTCTTACGAACCACAGATGAAGCTTTAGCATGTTCCTTTATCCTAACAGGGAAAGGTGGTTTCTCGACGTAAGCAGTAGGGATAACAGGATAAGCATTGTAAGTAATAATTTTCTCTTCAACTTTAATAGGTTAAACTACTTTCACTTCAATGGGAGGGGGATATTTAAAACAATTCTCCTTAGGGAGATCAACATGAGTAGCAAAAGATTCACAGAAAGAAGCTACTATCTCAGAGTCAAGTCCATATTTAGTCCTAAATTCACCAAAAGCATCGGTGTCCACGAAGGATTTAACACAATCAAACTTAAGATTTATACCTGACTCCTTACCTTCGTCGAGTTCCCAATCTTCAGAGTTGTGTTTAATTCTTTCCAATAAATTTCATTTGAATTCAATATCTTTCTTCATAAAAGAACCAGCACATGAAGTATCGAGCATGGATTGATCATTACGAGAAAGCCGAGCATAAAAAGTTAGAATAATAATTTATCTCAAGAGCTCATGGTTGGGGCATGAAATATAACATTGACTTAATACTCCCCCAAGCTTGAGCGATTCTTTCTCCTTCACAAGGCCAAAAATTATAAATATAATTCTGATCACGGTGAACTAGATGCATAGGATAGAACTTCTGATGAAATTCCATTTTCAATCGGTTGTAGCTCCATGATCCAATATCATCACATAGACTATACCATGTCAATGCCTTATCCTTCAAATATAAAGGAAATACCTTCTTCTTGACGTGATCCTCGGGTAGACCTACAAGCTTAAATAATCCACAAACTTCATCCACATAGATTAGATGCAAATCAGGATGTAGTGTTCCTTCTCCTGCATAAGGATTAGCTAGCAGTTTCTCTATCATAGTCGAAGGAATTTCATAATAAATATTTTCAGTAGGTTCAGTAGGTTGAGGGACAACTCTTTGTGTTTCTGTCCGAGGTAAAGATACCCTGAACAAGCCCCTCAAAGTATTACTTTCCATAGTAATAAGTGACAGTAAATTTCAGCACACTATATAATTTTTTTCCTTACCAAGTTCCACTCACCAAAGGCGCCAGAAAAGAGTCTTGATGACCCACAAGTATAGGGGATCTATCGTAGTCCTTTTGATAAGAAAGAGTGTCAAACCCAATGAGGAGCAGAAGGAAATGACAAACGGTTCTCAGTAAGGTATTCTCTGCAAGCACTGAAATTATCGGTAACACATAGTTTTGTGATAAGATAATTCGTAACGGGTAGCAAGTAACAATTGTAACAAAGGTGAAGCAAGGTGTCCCACTCCTTTTTATAGCAAAGGACAAGCCTGGACGAACTCTTATATAAAGCAAAGCGCTCCCAAGGACACATGGGAATTTATGTGAAGCTAGTTTTTATCATGCTCATTTGATTCACGTTCGCTACATTGATAATTTGATATGTGGGTGGACCGGTGCTTGGGTGCTGCCCTTACTTGGACAAGCCTCCCACTTATGATTAACCCCTCCGCAAGCATCCGCAACTATGAAAGAAGAATTAAGCTAAATCTAACCATAGCATGAAACGTGTGGATTCAAATCATCCCCTTACGAAGCAACGCATAAACTAGGGTTTAAGCTTCTGTCACTCTAGCAACCCATCATCTACTTATTACTTCCCAATTCCTTCCTCTAGTCCCAAAAAATGGTGAAGTGTTATGTAGTCGATGTTCCATAACACCACTAGAGGAGAGACAACATACATCTCATCAAAATATTGAACGAATAGCAAATTCACATGATTACTTATAACAAGACTTATCCCTTGTCCTCAGGAACAAACATAACTACTCACAAAACATATTAATGTTCATAATCAGAGGAGTATAAGTGATGATCAAGGATCTGAACATATAATCTTCCACAAAGTAAACCAACTAGCCTCAACTACAAGGAGTAATCAACACTACTCGCAACCCATAGGTACCAATCTAAGCTTTTGAGACAAAGATCGGATACAAGAGATGAAATAGGGTTTGGAGAGGAGATGGTGCTGGTGAAGATGTTGATGGAGATTGACCCCTTTCGATGAGAGGATCGTTGGCGATGATGAGGGCTTCGATTTCCCCCTCCTGGAGGGAAGTTTCACCGACAGGATCGCCCTGCCAGAGCTCTAGATTGGTTCTGCCCAAGTTTCGCCTCGAGACGGCGGCACTTCGTCCCGAAAGGTATCTTATGATTTTTTTCTTGATGAAACCCTCCATATAGCAGAAGATGGGCACCGGAGGGCTGCCAAGTGGGCCACAAGCTTGCTAGCCGCGACCGAGGGGGGTGGCCGCGGCCAGCAGGCTTGTGGCTCCCTGGTGGGCCTCCTGGTGTATTTCTTTTGCCCGGTATTTTTTATATATTCCAAAATAATTCTCCGCAGATTTTCAGAACTTTTGGAGTTGCGCAGAATAGGTATCTCAGATTTGCTCTTTCCCAGTCCAGAATTCTAGCTGCCGGCATTCTCCCTCTTCATATAAACCTTCTAAAATAAGAGAGAAAAGGCATAAGTATTGTACCAGAATGTGTAATAACAGCCCATAATGCAATCAATATCAATATAAAATCGTGATGCAAAATGGACGTATCAAGCTCCAGAGACGAGGCCTTCATCTTCTGCTCCAGCCATGGTATCTTCAGGTCCATCAGCTCCAGTGCCTCCAGTATCTACTCCAGCTCCTTCCAGGACTTCAGCGGAAGTCTTCGCCGATGCAATTATCTTGACTCCGACATCGATGATTGAAGGAGATCAGCTGCAGAACGATTAGCGATATCTCTATGAACTTTTTGGTAACTTGTTGCCAAAGGGGGAGAAGTTGTATATAGATCTTAGGCTTCGAGTGAGATAGTGTCTGCTTTTATTGCTATTTTTCAAACATTTGGTACGTTTGGTTTGATGTGAGATACTTTTGTTTGTGTTTGATCATACGCTGTTATGTGTGTTGCTATTATTTCCTATCATTTGATGGTTATGTGATGATCATACGCTGTTATGTGATGATCATACATTGTTATATGATCACCAGTCTTATTACTCTTGCACACCACCAAGATGTATGTGGCATGGAAGAAGTGCCTCATGTACCTAATAGATTGTGCATTTGCATTCAAACGCAAATTTAAAATAATGCACAAATTTAGGGGGAGCTCTTGCTTATCACATACTTCTCAAAGCGACGAGTATATTCATTGGTTATATCATATGTCAAAGCTTTGTTCTATATGTTGTCATCAATTACCAAAACAGGGGAGATTGAAATCACATTTGCTCCCTTGGTGGTTTTGGTAATTAATAACAACATATATGTCATTGAACTAATGTTTCAACTAAGTATCTTTCAAGAAAAGTTTAATGATGGGTTGGCAAAAGGATTGTGGAATACCCCAAGATGCAGGGGAATAGAATGGCAAAGCTTCAAGCAAAGGACTCTACATTTTACATTTGTGAGAAATCACTTTGAGTCCATAGGAAAGCCAATACTATTAAAAGGGGGTAAGGTTTTGTTGGTGAACAAAATGTTCATATGTGCACAAGTGATAGTCACCACATACACCCACAAGATCTTCCACAAAAGTCTGTCCGAAGCCAAATATTCAAAATCGGTGCAACCAACATTTTCCACTCGGTGCTACCGATTCCAAACCCTAGACAGATTCAACCAAACCCTAGCTTTTCGGTGCAACCGATTTAGCATTCGGTGCCACCAAGTTAGGCTGTCAACTTTCTGTTACGCAAGTTCAAATTTTCTGTCCCTTCGAGATTGTTGGATCGGCGTCATCAAGATTGGACATTCTGACTGTTGGTCACCTTACCGGTGCAACCGAGATTCCTATATAGGTCTCACCGAGATTCAAAAGTTGCCACCTTTTGGTCACTTCGGTACAACCAAGATTAACACATCGGTTTCACTGAGTTGGTCATTTTGTGTGTAATGGTTGGATTTTTGGAGATGCCTATATACACCCCTCCACCACCACTCACTCACAAGAGAACCACTCATACCTATCGATTTTCTTAGAGAGAGCCACCTACTCATGTGTTGAGATCATGCCATTCCATTCCTACCATATGAATCTTGATCCCTAGCCTCCCCAAGTTGCTTTTCACCCAATCAATCTCTTCTACCAAGCCAAATCTAATTGTGTGTTGAGGAGTCTATCATCTTGAAGCACAAGAGCAAGGAGTTCATCGACATTATCGAGCCTATTACCTTTTGGAGGGTGGTGCCTCCTAGATTGGTTAGGTGTCGCTTGGGAGCCTCTGAAGGATCACTAGAAGTGTGTCTAGAGGGGGGTGATTTGACTACTAGCATTAATTTAAAACCTAACATTTTCCCAAGTTAATTGGTTGGAAGATTTTAATAGTTTTTAGCAAAGCTAGCAAGTCTAGCAGTCCTACACATGCATGTCAACAAATATGGCAGCGGGAAGTAAAAACATTGGATATGAAGTAAAGAGTTGAGATAGGTAGATTAAACGCAGTTGTAGACGCAAGGATTTTTCCCGTGGTTCCGATAGGTGGCGCTATCGTACATCCACATTTATGGAGTCTTCAACCCACGGAGGGTAACGGTCGTGAGAGTCCACGGAGGGCTCCACCCAAAAGGGTCCACGAAGTAGCAACCTTGACTATTCCATAACAGCTTCCGTCCACAAAGGACTAGCCTCACTATGGGTAGATCATCACGAAGTAGGAGATCTCCTTGACCATAAAAACTTCTTGGTTCACTCCACAACATGAAGTAGGAGTCTCCCAAGCGACACCTAACCAATCTAGGAGGCACCACCCTCCAAAAGGTAATAGGCTCGATAATGACGATGAACTCCTTGCTCTTGTGCTTCAATATGATGGACTCCTCAACACACAATCTCTCTCTCATAGGTTTGGCTTGGTAGAAGAGATGGGATTGGTGGAAAGCAACTTGGGGAGGCTAGAAATCCATATCCATATGATTGGAGTGGAAGATCTTGACCTCAACACAAGGGAAGGTGGTTCTCTCTCAAAAAATCTGATAGGATAGGTATGGAATAGTCCTAAGTGCTGCTCTGTCGAGCAAGTGGTGGTGAAGGGGTATATATAGGCATCCCCAAAAATCCAACCGTTACACACAAAATGACCAACTCGGTGACACCGATGGGTTAATCTCGGTGGTACCGTAGTAACCAAAAGTTGGCAACTTTTGAATCTCGTAGGGACCGATATACAATACTCGGTTGCACCGATAAGGTGACCAACGGTCAGATTTCAATCTCGGTGACGCCAATCCAACATTCTTGGTGGGACCGAAAACTTGAATTTGCGTAATAGAAAGTTAGCAACCTAAACTCGGTGGCACCGGTATGGAATCAGTTGCATCGAAGTGGCTAGGGTTCGGCAGAGTTTGTCTAGGTTTTGGAATCAGTGGCACCGAAGTGCGAAAGTTGGTTGCACTGATTTTGAGTGTTGGGTATAGAATAGACTTTGGTGGGAGAGTTTGTGGATGTTTTTGGTGACTATCACTTGGGCACGTTTGAGCATATTGTTCACCAACAAAACCTTACCCCCTTTTAATAATATTGGCTTTCCTATGACTCAAAGTGATTTCTCACAAATATAAATGTAGAGTCCTCTTGCTTGAAGCTTGGCCAACCTATTTCCTTGCATCTTGGGGTATGTCCACAATCTCATTTTTCCAATCCTTCTCTATAGACTGTATCTGAAATACACTAGGTAAAGGTATCAGTCCAAGAGACAATGTATGTTGTCATGAATTATCAAAACCACCAAGGGAGCATTATGTGTTTTCAATCTCCCCTTTTTTGGTAATTGATGACAACATACAATCAAAGCTTCAAATAAGGATATGCATGGTTATACTAAAGACTTTGAAAGACACATGACTTAGACTTGCTCCCCCTAAATGTGTGCAGTCCTTTAAAGGATAGTTGCTTTTGAATGCATGAACACACAAAAGGTAGAAGGGATATAACAGGTCAAGTGTATCTTGGCTATATGCATCAAATATATATAAATGAGAGGTATCTTTGTTCAAGACATCACTCTTGCAAACAATATGTGCAAGAAGCAAGAGATCATCTTGATCTAGGATATGATGCATGTACTTACGTTGAGTTCCTAAGCATCCTGTGTAACATCCCAAATTTTGGAATGTTATAATTAATATTATAATGAATGTTTGTTTGCTTGAGTGATTGTAATTGAGTGAAAATTTGAAAATTTTGAAAACTTTTGAATGAGAGGGAATAAAATGACTTTCCCAAAACTTTCACTCTGCAGGAATTCAAATTCATTATATCACAAAATCCCAGAGTGAAGATGATATGACTTCTTCCATTTAAAGGAATGAAAAGGGATTTAAAAATGGTTTGATTTTCAAATAGTTCAAATTCAGAAACTTTATGCAACTCAATGATTTTCATGAGAGAGGATAAAAGGACTTCTTCAAATTATATGAAATAAGAGTTGGAAGTTTAAAAGAAGGATATGAAAACTATTTGAGAAATTCTCATATGGAGTTCCACCTCCATATTTGAATTCCCTATTTGAATTTGTAAGCATTCAAACCCCTTGACAAAGTTTTTGAGAGGAGTAATATGACACTCCAAAACAGGGGTATTTTTGTGATGTTTTTGAGTCATAAAACCCAAGTGGTTATTTGAAAAATATTTGCAAAAATAAATAAAGCCATTTAGGCATTTTCTGAAAATAATTTTTTTTAAGTATTTAATTTGGCTGTGGAAAAATGTTCATTAAATGGAATTTATTTCCCTGATAATTTTGGTATAAAACTTTTTATTTTTGGGAAAGTATTTATGGACATTTAATGGTTTTTGATTCGCTGGTAAAATAAAAAGGGAAACTTTTAAATGCTTTTAAGGTCGCCGGCCCACTTACCTTAAACTCCTCTCCCGAAATCCCTCCCCAACGGCCGCCCGATGCCACGCCCCTCCTCTCTCTCTCACTAACGTCCCGGCTCCACCGACCACTCCCACTCACCGCGCGCTCACCTCCCACCTCTCGCTCCCCAGACCACGCCGGCGACAACGGATGCCGGGGATCCCTCCTCCTGCCTTTCCTCGACGCCCCAAGGCAGCCTATAAAAGCCCCGACGACCCCGCCTCCCGTTTCCCCCATTTCCCCCTTGTCCGACCCCCTCCCCTCACTGGAATCCCTCACCGGAACTCTCGGTTGCCGCCGCGCCCCTCCTCTCCTGGCGCTCTACTCCGACCACCGCGCCACCTCCCGAGCCCACCAACCTCTTCCCCACCCTCGCGCGCACCTCCCAAACCTCTCACCCGAGATCCACACCCACCAGCGCCACCTCCCCCGATGACCACCGAAGGCCATCGCCGCCTCGAAGCTCCCTGTCGTCGCCACGGTCGACCCCGAGCTGCGCCAAGTCCACCACCCGACTCGCCGTCCTCGTACGCATCGATTGGAGGTCTCGCCATCACCGGAGACCCCCTGGAGCCATCGCCCGCTTCGTTTCTGAGCCGGCGCCGCCATCGACCTCGCCGGAGTTGACTTCCACCGTGGTGAGCCTCTCCACTCCGTCCGATCTAACATCTACGGCATAGATTAGAACCCGCATACCCCTTCGGTTCTTTTAAAAGAACTGGCCGGCTTTTTCCTTTTTCTATTTTAGACCAACCGGTTTTCTGTTAATTACCGGTCGTCCGCCCGAATCACTCTAGCACGCACACCCTCGACCAACCAGAGCACGCCGCGTCACCCCTGTCCGTTAGTTAGGAATTTTTTTTTAATTTTTCTTTCTGTTTTAAAAACAGATTTAGTTCTGTTTTTGTTTTGATCATATCTTTTATGTTTTTAGTTATTTTAAATTGATTCTTTTTGCATTGTGTCAAAAATTTCCTCTATTTCCTGTAGATACCAAGTTTGACAATATTTAAATCTTGTTTTCTGAATAACTTGAGTTTAATAATATATTTTTGATTGATTCTTTTTGCTACTTGTCACTAGTGATCTTAGTTATTAGTAGGTAAGGCTTGAGAATTTTTAAGATAAATTTTATTAGGGTTATTTAACTAAAACAGATTTTGTTTAGTTCATACTAGAGTTTTATTAGTTTAGTTTGTAAATTATTTTAAATCTGAATTAGTTTAACTTTTTGTTTTAGTTTTCTTTAGTTCTGTTATACAATATTAGGTGACTTATTTTCTGTTAATAAAAATATTTTTGCTTTGTATTTATATTCAAATGATATAGGAAACTATATTCTTCATCATTAGGTAATGTTTTATAAAACAATTTAGTTTTAATAGTAATTCTTCTCACAAAAGTTTTAAAAGATTTTTCTGTTAAGTATTGTTTTGTTACTAAAAATAGTTTGTCTTGTTATATTAGTAGTAGCCACCAAAATTTAGATGCCCATTATTTAGTTTTCTTTATTGTATTGCTCTAGTAATGCTAGTTGGTTTCTTATCTAAAAATATTTAAATAATTGTTTATAAATTTTACTTTCTGTTAACTTAGTTGTTGTATACTTTGTTTTCTCTTATTTTAAAATTTTATTGTTTTACTTAGCAAACACTTATGTTGTTTAGGATGTTGTTTTCATAGTTTTACTTGTTCTTCAAAAGTAATTCTTTTTGCTAGTAAAATATTTACTAAAATAATTCTGTTATATTTTACTTTTTTCTTGTTTTGTTACTATTTGAAAATAGTTGTTTGTAGGGGAAAACTACCTTAGTTGTGTTTATGAAAACTTTGTTGATTTTAACTTTTTCCTTCATCACAATTGTGTTGATGTAGTTTTGTTACTTGGAAGTTTTGTCTTTAGAAATTCCTTCATCAACCTTGTTACTTTTGGTTCTCGTGTTACCTTGTGATTGTTAGTATTGATTGCTAGAAGTGTTTGCTTATGAATGCAATGTTTTATTATATAGATTTCATCAGAGAGTGACGTATAGTTCTATCAAGTATTTTCTGAGAGCGATACTTATCTTCATCAACAGTATAGGCAAGTTCACTTTGACCATCTATTCCATACCTATGTTTTATTGCATGTAGTGACATCATTCAACAAAATCCCTCCCGTAGTGTTATTGAGATTCTTGTAGTTGAGTAGAATGCATGAGGTAGGAACCCACCACTTGTTACTTAAGCCCCGGGAACGCTAGTTAGTGAAATGCTATGCTAAAGTAGACGGGGTCTGGTATGAGTGTTCGTGAGTGGTGTGAAGAAGGACTCCACGACAAGACGCCAACTTCATGAAGGCATCTTCACGTCCTGCATCTTCAAGACCTCAAGACTTCGAGACTCGTGAAACAAGTTTTTCAATACACACTACTGGGTGAAGGATGGAATTGATGGGCATCCCTGGAGTAACCAGTGGATGGCCGGGATGCATGGGGAAGTGCCATGACATCTTGCGGAAAGCTTCACCCAAACTCAAAGAGAAGGATGAATACTTCATGCCCGGAAGCTTACCTATGTAGCCACAAGTCATTATGGGCTCTGGCTTGGTTGATCTTTGTTGTGACTCTGTCTAGGCAGTGCTACGAGATGTAGTCGACGTTAGGATTGGATGGGCACTGTCGGATAGTCAGGGAAGCACTCTGAAAGACCATGTTTCGTTCATCCTGTTCTCAAACACCATGCAGTGCGAGGACTTACCAGGAGGGAACGAATCTTGTGTGTAAAGTACACAACACTCTGCAGAGTTAAACCTAATCGATTAGCCGTGTCCCCGGTTACGGACAATTTGAGCCTCTGGACATGGATCTATCTCTGAACTCTCAACACTGGACTGATAACAAATTGTGGGCAACTTAAGATACTTGTGGCCATTGAGACATTGGTTGGCGGAACCATGTCATGATAGGTAGCTCCATAGTGAAATTCTTGATATTCCTTTGTTGTAGGAAAAATAAAATCAGCTTTTACGGAAAAACTTAGACACAAAGCCACAAAACCTTTGCATATAGAATAGTCTTTATTCTTCTGTTCTTCTATGGTGATCTTGCCAGTACATTCAATGTACTGACCTACACGGCTGCAACGTCTTATGTTGCAGATACTCTTCTACGACGGGTAAGAGTACGATTCAGGGTTACGGTCTGCACTCAACTTGCCATTGGTGTTATTGGGACTCCACTCCCGTTGACTGTATCCGCTGCTATTTTAAGGTATATATCAGTTTTACATTAATTACATGTGATTGCACTTTGTTATATACATTGATGTACTGTGTGTGCCAGCATACTGATCCAGGGATGGCACAGAAAACACAGAGGCTTGACTCGTTTTGAGTCGGGTCGCTACATCCTGGTAATAGAAACACACTTGAGAAAACAATGTTAGGAAACACAAGAGTATTCTACCAAACTGTAGAGCAATAGAACTCAAAATTGCCAAGATATGGAGGACATATATAAAATAGTATTCCTTAGAATTGATATGTCTCCGAAATCATTTAGAATTTTCTCACCGTAGATATGAAAATAGGTTACCCTCTCCCCCTGTATCTTAGCATGTAAATATTAGGATTGGATAAGGTGAGAAGGGTCAAAGATTTTCTTCTCCCTACTCTGATATTCTCCCCCTGTTTATAAAGATATGGGTATTGATATTGTCTCTCCCTCTTGATCATATCCCCCCCTTTGCATAAGCATGTATCTCCCCTTTAGCATGAAGCTTTGGTCTTCTCCCCCTTTGGCATTAATTTCCAAAAAGGCTAATAACTGGGATAGATATAGGGATCATTGACTGAGAAGGGATCCTTGAGAATAAGGGTCATCGAAATGTAGGGATCCTTGAATAAAGAAATTCTCTCTGCAAGATTACTTTTAGTTCTTCTCCCCCTAAGTGTTTTTTTAGAAGGGATCATTGAAGTAACAGAAGTATTAAAGATTAGTGAGGGAACACAGAATTTGTAAAAGCAAATTCAAATGAAACAGAAAGAAAATCAGTGACTCCGAGATAGATAAATCGGTGGTACCGAGATGTTGTAGTGTAGCTTGTACACAATTTTGGTAGAACCGAGATATCTGAGTCGGTGGCTCCGAAAGAGAAACCAAGTTTCTGTTTCTACAAAATCTAGAGAAGGATTTTCAGCGAAATATGAAGTTTTTACAAGGGACATCAATTAGATAAGATTGGAGTAGTTGTGAGAAATCATGCAATTTAGATGGTGCCCTATTTAAAGTGAATGTACTTGTCTCTAATGCCTAACCCCAAAACTATAGTACAAAACGATAAGAGACATCATAGCCCGCACCATATCCAATAGAGCATGACTATGATGTTCGGACACATCATCACACTATGGTGTTCCAGGTGGCGTGAGTTGTGAACAACTTTCACATAGTCTAAAGTTGTATGCCAAACTAGTAACTCAATATTCACCTCCACGATCATATCGCACACATTTTTATCTTGTTGTCACAATGATCTTAAACTTCACTCTGAATTTGCTTGAACTTTTCAAACGATTTAGACTTGTGTTTCATTAAGTAAACATACACTATATCCACTCAAATCATCAGTGAAGGTAAGAAAACAACGATATCCACCGCACGCTACAAGACTCATTGGATTGCATACATCAACATGTATCATTTCTAATAAATCACTTGCCCATTCCATCAATCCAGAAAATGGGGTCCTTAGTCATCTTGCCCAAGAGGCATGGTTCGCATGTCTCAACCGATTCAAAATCGAATGAGTCCAAAGATCCATCAACATGGAGTATCTTCATGCGCTTTATACACATATGACATTTAGCGGCAGTGCCACAAGTATGTGGTACTATCATTATTAACTTTGTATCTTTTGGCATCAATGTTATGAACATGTGTATTACTATGATCAAGATTCAACAAACCATTCTCACTGGGTGCATCACCATTGAAGGTATTATTCATGTAAACAGAATAACAATTATTTTCTAACTTAAATGAATAACCGTGTTGCAATAAACACGATCTAATCACGTTCATGCTCAACGCAAAACACCAAATAACATGTATTTAGGTTCGTCACTAACCCCGAAGGTAGAGAGAGCGTGCGATGTCGATCACATCAACCTTGGAAACATTTCCAACACACATCGTCGCCTCACCCTTTGCTAGTCTCCGTTTATTCCATAGCTTTTACTTCGAGTTACTAACATTTAGCAACCGAACCGGTATCCAATACCTAGGTGCTATTAGGAGTACTAGCATGGTACACATCAATAACACGTATATCAAATACACTTGTGTTGATGTTGCCAGCCTTCTTATCTACCAAGTATCTAGGGTTGTTCCGCTTCAGCGACCGCTCACCTCATAATAGAAGCACTTAGTCTCAGGTTTGGCTTCAACTCTGGGTTGCTTCACTGGAGCAACAACTGACTTGTCATCCATGAAGTTTCCCTCCTTGCCCTTGCCCTTCTCAAAACTAGTGGTTTTACTAACCATCAACACTTGATGCTCCTTCTTGATTTCTACCTTCGCGGTGTCAAACATCGCGAACAGCTCGGGTATCATTATTTCCATCCCTAGCATTTTATAGTTCATCACCATGTTCTGGTAGCTTAGTGACAATGACTTGGAGAACTATATCAATCACTATCTTATCTGGAAGATCAACTCCCACTCGATTCAAGCGATTGTAGCACCCACAAACAATCTGAGCACATGCTTAACGATTGAGCTATTCCCCTTCATCTTGCAGGCAAAGAATCTTGTTGGAGATCTCATATCTGACAACATGGGCACGAGCCTGAGATCCCAATTTCAACTCTTAGAACATCTCACATGTTCCATGACGTTCAAAACGTTTTGGAGCCTCAATTCTAAGCCGTAATGCATGACGCACTAAACTATCAAGTAGTCATCGGAACATGCCTGTCATATGTTCACAACATCTACAGACGATGCTAGAGGGGGTGGCGCACCGAGCAGTGCATTAAGGACATAAGCCTTCTGTGCAGCAATGAGGACAATCCTCAGATCACGGACTCAGTCCGCAATATTGATACCATCATCTTTCAACTCTATTTCTCTAGGAACATATAGAAATTCAAGGGAGCTACATCTTGAGCTAGTAATCTACAACATAATTTTACAAGACACTACTGACTATGTTCATGATAATGAGTTCAATTAATCATATTACTTAAGAACTCCCACTCAAATTGACATCCCTCCGGTCATTCGAGTGATACATGATCCAAATTCACCAACTCAAGTCTGATCATCACGTGAGTTGAGGTGGTTTCAATGGTGAACATCATCTTGCTGATCATATCTACTATATGACTCATGCTCGACCTTTCGGTCTCTTGTGTTCCAAGGCCATGTCTGTACATGCTAGTCTCGTCAAGTTTAACCCGAGTGTTCCACATGTGCAACACTGGCTTGCACCCGTTGTATGTGAACATAGAGTCTATCACACCCGATCATCACGTGGTGTCTCGACACGACGAACTTTCGCAACGGTGCACACTTGGGGAGAACACAATTTATCTTGAAATTTAAGTGAGGGATCACCTTATAATGCTACCGTCGTCCTAAGCAAAACAAGGTGCATAAAAGGTTTAACATCACATGCAAATCATAAGTGACATGATATGGACATGAACTTGTGCTTTTGATCTCCATCATCTTGATCTCCATCAACGTGTCGCCGTCGGGGTTGTCGCGCCCATCATGCTGCTACTATTGTTGCTACGGTTTAGCGATAAAGTAAAGCATTACATAGCGCTTAATGATTGACACGTAGGCGTCCTCTAATTGTTGTTGCATGTTTTACGTGGCTGCTACGGGTATCTAGCTAGAACATTTTATGACCAATTTTAATAGCACTTTCATTGTCACAAAGTAATGGAACATTTTTAACATGAATTCCGTAATCCTTAAGTGTTTGTGTCATCCAAAGTAATTGTGCACAACAAGATCCAGTACCAATATACTCAGCTTCGGCAGTCGATAGAGATACCAAGTTTTGTTTCTTAGAGGACCAAGATACAAGAGATCTGCCCAAAAATTGACAAGTACCCAAGGTGTATTTTCTATCAACCTTGTTGCTGGCATAGTCCGAATCAGAATATCCGACAAGGTCAAAGGAAGATCCCTTGGGATACCAAATGCCAAAATTTGATGTTTGTATCAAGCATCTCACAATGCGTTTAACAGCTGAAAGATGACATTCTTTTTGTGTAGCTTGATATCTAGCACACATGCAAACACTCAGTATAATATCGGGACAAGATGCACATATATGTAAAAGTGAACCAATCATTGATCGATAAACTTTCTGATCAACCGGCTCATCCTCTCTGGTAAGATCAACATGTCCACTAGTAGGGATAGGAGTTTTCATACCTTTTCATTCCTGCATGTTGAACTTTTTGATCAAGTCCTTGGTATACTTTGTTTGAGAGATGAAAGTTCCTTATTTTGTTTGTTTGATTTGCAAGCCAAGAAATAATTTCAGCTCACACATCATAGACATCTCATACTTCTCGGACATCAACCTTCCAAATCTTTCACTAAATTGAGGGTTAGTGGAACCAAAGATAATATCATCCACATAAATTTGGCACACAAATAGTTCACCATTAACTCTCTTAGTGAATAATGTTGCATCAATTTTACCAATTTCAAAACCTTTTTTCAATGACAAACTTTGTTAAACATTTGTACCAAGCACGAGGGGCTTGCTTAAGACCATAAAGAGCTTTACGAAGCTTGTAAACATGATTAGGTTTCTTAGGATTTACAAAGCTAGGTCGTTGCTTAACATAAACTTCTTCAATCTCACCATTTAAAAATGCACTTTTAATCTCCATTTGATAATGTGTGATATCATGGTGATTGGCATAAGCAAGAAGAATGCGAATAGCTTCAAGTCTAGCGACAAGGGCGTAGGTCTCATCGTAGTCCATACCTTCGACTTGCGTGTATCCTTGAGCTACGAGATGAGCCTTGTTGCGCACGACTTGACCATCTTCATCTTTCTTGTTTCGAAATACCCATTTGGTTCCGATGATGTTATGTTCATCCTCGGGCTTCTCCACAAGTGTCCACACTTTGTTCCTTTCGAAGTTGTGAAGCTCTTCATGCATAGCGTTCACCCAATCTGCGTCTTCAAGAGCTTGTTCTACCTTCTAGACGAGTTTTAGAGCGAGTGATTCTCCCTGTTTTTATATCGCCAAAGATTTGATTTAGGGGATGGTTCTTGGTCACTTGTGCTCGAACTCGGGTCAGCTTCCGATTGTTGGTTGGTGGAGCTTCTTCTTCATCATCATCTTCTTCATCTTCGTTGTTGTTTAAGGTGTCGTTGCCTTGAGGTGGTGGTGAAGGAGGTTGTGGTGGATCTTCATGATGCACTTCCTCCTCTTCATCATCTTGCCGTGTACCGCTTGTGGATGCCTCCATATCATGTTGTGGTTCACATTGTCGTGAAGTAGGGACTTCCACTTGAGTTGATGAAGTACTTTCCTTCACCTCCATGGGACGAATCTTGCCGATGGGTAAATCTAGGATAGCTTCCGAAGGGTTCTTATCACCTACATCATTTGACAATTGTTCGACTTGCGAACCATTAGATTCATCAAACTTCACATCTACCGTATCTTCAACTTTTCGAGTGAAGTTGTTGTAGACACAGTAGGTGTGAGAGTTCGATCCATAACCAAGTAGGAATCCTTCATGAGATTTAGGAGCAAATTTGGTATGATGATGCTTATCAAGAATGTAGCACTTAGAGCCGAATACTCGAAAGTATCCAACTTGGGGTTTGCTACCGGTGAGTAGTCCGTATGCCATTTTACCGAGAAGCTTGTGCAAGTAAAGTCGGATTGTGGCATGACATGTTTCCACAGCTTCTGCCCAAAAGTGTTTTGGCGTCTTGTATTCGTCAAGCATCGTTATTTCTATCTCAATGAGTGTCCGGTTCTTCCTCTCAACAACTCCATTTTGTTGAGATGTGTACGTGGCCGAGAACTCATGTGAGACACCGTCTTCGTCAAGAAAGGTATCCACATGAGTGTTCTTGAACTCAGATCCGTTATCGCTCCGAACCTTCTTGATCTTCACTTCAAACTGATTTTGCGCTTTGCGAGCGAAGTTCTTGAGGATCTTTTGAACCTGCGACTTATCATCAAGGAAGAATACCCATGTAAATCTGGAAAAATCATCAACTATAACTAGACCATAGGAATTTCCACCGAGACTCTTGTAAGCATTGGGACCGAAAAGATCCATGTGAAGTAACTCGAGTGGTCTCCTAGTAGTCATGATATTCTTAACAGGATGATTTCCACCTACTTGCTTTCTAGCTTCACAAGCACTACAAAGTCTATCTTTGTCAAAGATAACATCTTTAACACCAAGTATATGATCACCTTTGATAAGTTTGTCTAAGTTGCGCATGCCAACATGTCCTAATCTTCTATGCCAAAGCCAACCTTTAGAAGATTTAGCAATTAAACAAGTGTGAGGTTTGGATCTTTTAGTGAAATTAACAATGTATAGATAACCTCTACGGATACCGATAAAGACAATTTTATGATTATCTTGACGAAACACTTGGCAATCTACTTTTCTGGATAGAACATTGAAACCGAAATCTGCAAGTCTAGATACGGAAAGAAGATTGTAACCAAGGGATTCAACAAGCCTAACATTTTGAATAGAGCTATCATGATATATGGCCACCTTACTAAGGCCAAGTACTTTACCCTTAGAGTTGTCTCCAAAGGTCACGTACCGTCGAGGGCCTTGATTAGGCGTGATTTCTTGGAACATGTCTCTATCACCAGTCATATGATCCGTACATCCGCTGTCGAGAATCCACTCTTTTCCTCCGGACATGTAATCCTTATGGTTTGCCATAAGACTTAGATTCTTCATGATCTTCTCATACTCGCTGTCAAACAACTCATATTTTTCATAATAGCCATGTTCCACATTGTCATCATCAAGTGGGAAATCCTCGTCATACAGAACAAGAGATTCGTTAGAATAGTTATCATAACAATGTTCAAGTTTATGAGTGCAAATGGCTTCAAAGATAATGTTGTTTATAGTGGTGACATCTCCTTTAGCACGCATAAGATCACAAAGTTCAAATAGGCATTTATCAAAGTTTGGATCACTAGGCTTCATTTTGTGAAAAGCAATGGCTTTATGAAGAATTTCATCTAGATTCCCTAGGGAAAGATTTGGATATCGTTGCTCCAAATCAGTCCACAAGGTATATGCACATGCAAAGTTCTTCATTTGAGAAAGCACGAATCTTGGTAAACCTCTAATGATAAGATTGACAGTTCTTAGGTTACCAAGCATGTTAATTTCCTCTTCGTGTGTGGGATGCAATTCAGTAATAGGAGGCTCATAGGGGCGCATAACATATTTGCTCAATTTAAATTCATTTAACAGCTCAAGCATCAAAGATTTCCATTAACTATAGTACTCTCCATCAAGAATGGGCACTCTACAACTCGAACTCCCTATACTAGACACATCCATCTTCCTCCTGGGTGATTAAACCGAAGCAATGGAGACCAATGCTCTCATACCAATTGAAGGATCAATAGAAGTGTGTCTATAGGGGGGTGAATCGACTACTAGCAGTAATTTAAAACCTAACCTTTTCCCAAGTTAATTTGTTGGCAGATTTTAATAGTTTTTAGCAAAGCTAGCAAGTCTAGCAGCCCTACACATGCATGTCAACAAATATGGCAGCGGAAAGTAAAGACATTGCATATGATGTAAAGAGTTGAGATAGGTAGATCAAACGCAGTTGTAGACGCAAGGATTTTTCCCATGGATCCGATAGGTGGCGCTATCGTACATCCACGTTTATGGTGTCTTCAACCCACGGAGGGTAATGGTCACGAGAGTCCAAGGAGGGCTCCACCCAAAAGGGTCCATGAAGTAGCAACCTTGACTATTCCATAAAGGCTTCCGTCCACGAAGGACTAGCCTCACTATGGGTAGATATTCACGAAGTAGGCGATCTCCTTGCCCTTACAAACTTCTTGGTTCACTTCACAACATGAAGTAGGAGGCTTCCAAGCGACACCTAACCAATCTAGGAGGCACCACCCTCCAAAAGGTAATAGGCTCGATAATGACGATGAACTCCTTGCTCTTGTGCTTCAAGATGATAGACTCCTCAACACATAATCTCTCTCTCATAGGTTTGGCTTGGTAGAAGAGATGGGATTGGTGGAAAGCAACTTGGGGAGGCTAGAAATCAAAATCCATATGATTGGAGTGGAAGATCTTAACCTCAACACAAGGGAAGGTGGTTCTCTCTCAGAAAATCTGATAGGATAGGTATGGAATAGTCATAAGTGCTTCTCTGTCGAGCAAGTGGTGCTAAAGGGGTATATATATAGGCATCCCCAAAAATCCTACCGTTACACACAAAATGACCAACTCGTGACACCGATGGGTTAATCTCGGTGGTACCGAAGTGACCAAAAGGTGGCAACTTTCGAATCTGGGAGGGACCGGTATACAATACTCGGTTGCACCAATAAGGTGACAAACGGTCAAATTTCCAATCTCGGTGACGCCGATCCAACATTCTTGGTGGGACCGAAAATGTGAATTTGCGTAACAGAAAGTTGGCAACCTAAACTCGGTGGCACCGGTATGGAATCGGTTGCACCAAAGTGGCTAGGGTTTGGCAGAGTCTGTCTAGGATCTGGAATCGGTGGCACCGAAGTGGGAAAGTTGGTTGCACCGATTTTGAGTGTTGGGTATAGAACAGACTTTGGTGGGAGAGTTTGTGGATGTTTTTGGTGACTATCACTTGTGCACGTTTGAGCATATTGTTCACCAACAAAACCTTACCCCCTTTTAATAGTATTGGCTTTCCTATACTCAAAGTGATTTCTCACAAATATAAAATGTAGAGTCCTCTTGCTTTAAGCTTGGCCAACCTATTTCCTTGCATCTTGGGGTATGTCCACAATCTCCTTTGCCAATCCTTCTCTATAGACTATATCTGAAATACACTAGGTAAAGGTATCAGTCCAAGAGACAATGTATGTTGTCATGAATTATCAAAACCACCAAGGGAGCATGTTGTGCTTTCAGCCTCCTACTTCGTGTTGTGGAGTGAACCAAGAAGTTTGTAAGGGCAATGAGATCACCTACTTTGTGAAGATCTACTCCAAGTTAGGCTAGTCCTCCGTGGACGTAGGCCGTCGTGGTATAGTCAAGGTTGCTTCTTCGTGGAACCCTCCATGGGTAGAGCCCTCCGTGGAATCTTGCGATTATTACCCTCCGTGGGTTGAAGACTCCATGAACGTGGATGTACAATAGCGCCACCTATCAGAACCACAGGAAAAATCATCGTGTCACCAATTGTGTTTGATCTTCCTACCCATCCTTTACTTACATGCTTCTCTTCACTGTCCGCTGCTATACTCTTAAACATGCATGTCTAGGGTGTACTTGACATACTATGATTGCTAAAATCTGCCAAGAATTAAAATTGGGAAAAAGTAGATTTTTATTTGGTTAATTAGTCTAATCACCCCCCTAGCACTACTTTCGATCCTACACAGAGGCATTCATATATAGTCATATCATCCTATCAGTTCTTCATATTGAGTTGTAAGTAAATAAAAGTGTGATGATCATCCTTATTAGAGCATTGTCCCGGTGAGGAAAGAATGATGGAGACTATGATTCCCCCACAAGTCGGGATGAGACTCCGGATTAAAAATAAAATAAAAAATGGGGGGGGGCAAATGTGCCGACCATATAAAAAATAAAAAAATGGGGGAGGAAAAAAAGAGAGAAAATCCCACCATGAAAAAATAAAAATAAAAAATAAATGAGAGAAAAAGAGAGAAGGGACTTTGATACTATGCTTTACCACACTTGTGCCTCAAAGTTCCAGCATGTTCTTCATATAGAGAGTCTCTTGTTTTGTCACTTCCATATGCTAGTGGGAATTACCTTTTCGTTATAAACTTGGCTTGTATATTCCGATGATGGGCTTCCTCAAATACCCAGGGTCTTCATGAGAAAGCAAGTTGGATGCTCACCCACTTAACTTTAGTTGAGATTTCATAGTCTTATATCTTTAGTGCATCATTTGCATGGCAATCCCTACTCCTTGCATTGACATCTATTGGTGAAGATCTCCATAGCTCATCGGTACGCCTAGTTGATGTGAGACTATCTTGTCCACTTTTTACTCCTTTCATATATACCATCATATTCTATTCCACCTACATGCTATGTCCAATGGTTCATGCTCATGTATTGCATGAAGAATAAAAAGATGATGCATACTGAAAAAGTACGATCCAATTGCCTGAGTTGGACACCATGGTGCTTAACATTTGTATTGATGTGGTGAAGACGGAGTCATGACTTTCTAATATAATAAGTTGAATGGGGGTAAACATTCTTTTAGGATTGTATACTTTGAAAAATCAATGATTTTGTTTCTTATACTTATAAATATTGCTATGTTGATGTTTTTTAATTCATCTTTCCTCAGTGAGCATACATAGAAAATATTACATAATGGGTAGCATGTCAAATCAAAAAAATTGTTATTATCATATACCTACTCGAGGACGAGCAGGAATTAAGCTTGAAGATGCTGATACGTCTGCAATGTATCTATAATTTTTTATTGTTCCATGTTGATATATTATCATTCTAGGATACTTTTTGGAAATTTGTTTAAAAATTTATAATATTTTTGAGCACTAACCTATTGACCCAGTGCCCGGTGCCAGTTGTCGTTTTCTACATGTTTTATTTTCCAGGTTTACAATACCAAAGGAAGTCCAATTGCCACGAAACTTTTTGACCAGTATTTCAAAAGCCAAAAACATGCATAAAAGAGCAATTGGCACTAGGCACTTGGTTAATAGGTTAGTGCTAAAAAGTAATATGAATTGGTAAATAAATAACCAAAAAGTATCCTCGAATGATAATATTATATCATGGAACAATAAAAAATTATAGATACATTGGAGACGTATCACTCTGCGACCATATTTTGAGATGTTTGCTATGCATAATCCGTACTAGATGCCCATGGCTTCACTAAATTTTTTAGTGGACAGCATCGGTCTGGCTGCAATCGGACATAAAAAGGATGTTCAATTCGATTGGAAGTCATTCATGGCATTACTCTATAATCGTTTTGGGCGAGATCACCATCAACTCTTAATCAGGCAATTTTATACTATTCGCCAGACTCACAGTTATAGATTACATAGAAAAGTTTGAAGTGATTATTAACAATTTGAGCTCTTACTCTGATTCTATACACCCCTATTACTTCCTTACTCCTTTTGAGGAAGGTTTGTGATCGGACATCCATGCGGTGGTCTTGGTGCAGCGACCGCCAAATTTTGGCACAACCTACTCCCTGGCGTTGCTCCAAGAGGAAGTGATCCATGCAGCGATCTTCGGCATCAACACTGTCTTCGGCAACAATGATCTCCCTCCAACACCAGAAGTTGTAGAAGAGATCTATGTGATCTTGCGACCAGCTCTCTCTGGAGGTGTATCAGCCAAGGCATTCTAGCTGCATGCATGGATCCAAGGGCACGATGTTCTCATTCTCGTCGACTCCGACAAATCGACGTCATTTGTCAATCAACGCCTATCCGAGCGGTTGAACAGGGTGCAACCTCTGCTAAGAGCATGCAAGGTCAAGGTAGAAGATGGGAGGGGGAGCTTATCTACTCCACTATGGTTTGTTAGTGCCCCTGGTCCACACATGAGTGTAAATTTTCTACCGACATGAAGATCCTACAGTTGGGCACGTACGACGCAATCTTAGGGATGGATTGGTTGGAAGCACACAGGAAAATGACTATTGATTGGCACGCCAAGCACTCGGAATTCAAGACCGACACAGGGACAACTTGTTTGCAAGGCCGTGAATCCAATTCTGCAACTTGTTTCACCATCAATAGTATCTAACTGCAAGGATTGTGCCCGAATCACGCAGTCTCACTTACGGTGCAGGTGTGTGTAGTGCAAACAAAGCAAGATCGGCATGGTGCAATTCCTTCGATGATTCAACAACTTCTAGACGATTCCCTCTGATGTCTTCGGTGATCCAGTGGGCTTACCACCCAAGCGCGCCTGTGGCCACCATATAACTCTTCTTCCTAGAGCACAACCAGTCAATATATGACCTTATCGTCACAACCCAGATCACAAGGATGAAATAGAACGTTAGGTTGTAGAATTCCACAGACAAGGGTTATTCAGCACAACACAAGCCCTTTCTCTTCTCCGGTCATCTTGGTGAAGAAGAAAGACGAGACGTGGCATCTTTGCATCGACTACATGCACCAGAACTCACTCACTTGCGTCAGTGAGTTGCATGATCTCATGGTCATAGGAACAGATACTTGACATGCAAAAAACAGTAGCATTAAACTGACACGATCATATGCTACGTTTGTAGTTTGGGTCTTGTCCATCACACCATTCTCCTAATGATGTGATCCCATTATCAAATGACATCTCATGTCCATGGCTAGGAAACCTTAACCATCTTTAATTAACGAGCTAGTCTATTAGAGGCATACTAGGGACATGGTTTTGTCTATGTATCCACACATGCATCTAAGTCTCCGATCAATACAATTACAGCATGGATAATAAATGATTATCATGAACAAGGAAATATGATACTAACTAATTTATTATTGCCTCTAGGGCATATTTCCAACAGTCTCCCACGTGCACTAGAGTCAATAATCCAATTCAAATCACCATGTGATTCACATTGTTATGAATCTAACACCCAATGAGTTATGGGGCTCGATCATGCTTTGCATGTGAGAGACGTCTTATAGTTAACGGATCTGTGACATTCAGATCTGTGTGTACTTTGCAAATCTCTATGTCAAACTATAAACACTGCTACCACACTCCACTTGATACTATTCGAAATGGCTGCTCCACTATACATATCCAGATTGCTACTACGAGTCATCCGAATTGGTGTTAAAGCTTGCATCGACGTAACTCTTTATGACGAACTCTTTATCACCTCCATAATCGAGAAACATCTCCTTAGTCATTTAGTTACTAAGGATATTCTTGACCGTTGTCCAGTGATCCACTCCTGGATCACTTTTGTACCCCTTGACACTCATGGCAAGGCACACACTAGGTGCGGTACACAGCATGGTATAATATAGAGCCTATGGCTAAGGCATAGGGGATGATGTTTGTCCTTTCTCTTTCTTCTGCTGTTGTCGAGCTTTGAGTCTCACTCAACTTCACACCTTACAAATCAGGCGAGAACTATTTCTCTGATTGATCCATTTTGAACTCTTTCAAAATCTTGTCAAGGTATGTAATCATTGAAAGTCTCATCAAGCATCTTGATCTATCTCTATAGATCTTGATGCTCAACAATTAGGTAGCTTTATCCAGGTCTTCCTTTGAAAAACTCTTTTCAAACAACCGTTTATTCTTTTTCAGAAATTCTACATCATTTCCGATCAACAATATGTCAACCACATATGCTTACCAGAAACTCTATAGTGCTCCCACTCACTTTATTGTAAATACAAGTTTCTCATAAACTTTATATAGACTCAAAAACTTTGATCACCTCATCAAAGTGCATATTCAAACTCCGAGATGCTTGCTTCAGTTCATAGAAGGATCACTGAAGCTTGCACACCTTTTAGCATCCTTAGGACTGACAAAACCTTCTCGTTGTATCTCATACAACCTTTCCTTAAGGAAGGAAACGATGTTTTAGCATCCATCTGCCAGATTTCATAATTGAAAAATAATTCCAACAGACTTTAGCATCGCTACGAGTGAGAAAGTCTCATCACAGTCAACTCTTTGAACTTGTCGGAAACTTCTTTGTGACAAGTCAAGCTTTATAAATGGTGACATTTACCATCAGTGTCTGTCTTCATCTCAAAGGTCCATTTGTACTCGACGACCTGCCGTCCAACGAGCAAGTCTACCAAAGTATATACTTGGTTTTCATACATGGATCATTTCTCGGATTTCATGGCCTCTAACCATTTGTCGGAATCCGGGCCCATCATCGCTTCTCCATATCTCGTAGGTTCATCGTTGTCCAACAACATGACCTCCAAGACAGGGTTGTCGTACCACTCAGGAGTAGTACGCATCCTTGTTGACCTACGAGGTTCGATAGTAACTTGATATGAAGCTTCATGATCATCATCATTTACTTCCTCTTCAACTGACGTAGGTTCCACAGAAACATCTTTCTGCGCTGTGCTACTCTCTGGTTGAAACAAAGGTTCAAGAACCTCATCAAGTTCTATCTTCCTCCCACTCAATTCTTTCGAGAGAAACTTTTTCTCGGGAAAGGACCCATTTTAGCAACAAACACTTTATGCTTGGATCTGCGATAGAAGGTTCACCCAACTGTTCTTAGGGTAATCTATGAAGATGCATTTGTCCGCTTTGGGTTCGAGCTCATTAGGTCAAAACATTTTTCCACACAAGCGTCGCAGCCCCAAACATTAAGAAATGACAGCTTACATTTCTATCAAACCATAATTCACACGGTGTCATCTCAACGGATTTACATGGTGCTCTATTTAAAGTGAATGTAGTTGTCTCTAATACATAACCCCAAAATTATAGTGACAACACGATAAGAGACATCATAGCACACACCATATCCAATAGAGCATGACTATGACGTTCGGACACACGATCACACTATGGCGTTCCAGGTGGCGTGTGTTGTGAAACAACTTTCACATTGTCTAAAGTTGTATGCCAAACTCGTAACTCATATATTCACCTCCACGATCATATTGTGGACATTTTTATCTTCTTGTCACGATGATCTTAAACTTCACTCTGAATTTGCTTGAACCTTTCAAACGATTCAGACTTGTGTTTCATTAAGTATATATACAGTATATCTACTCAAATCATCAGTGAAGGTAGGAAAATAACGATATCCACTGCACGCTACAAGACTCATTGGATTGCATACATCAACATGTATCATTTCCAATAAATCACTTGCCCGCTCCATCCATCTAGAAAATGGGGTCCTTAGTCATCTTGCCCAAGAGGCATGGTTCGCATGTCTCAACCGATTCGAAATCGAATGAGTCCAAAGATCCATAAGCATGGAGTTTCTTCATGCCCTTTATACCAATATGACATTTAGCGGCAGTGCCACAAGTATGTGGTACTATCATTATTAACTTTGTATCTTTTGGCATCAATTTTATGAACATGTGTATTACTATGATTAAGATTCAACAAACCATTCTCACTGGGTGCATGACCATTGAAGGTATTATTCATGTAAACAGAATAACCATTATTCTCTAACTTAAATGAATAACCGTGTTGCAATAAACACGATCTAATCACGTTCATGTTCAACACAAAACACCAAATAACATTTATTTAGATTCGTCAGTAATCCCGAAGGTAGAGAGAGCGTGCGATGTTGATCACATCAACCTTGGAAAAATTTCCAACGCACATCGTCACCTCATCCTTAGCTAGTTCTCCGTTTATTCCGTAGCTTTTATTTCGAGTTACTAACATTTAGCAACCGAACCGGTATCCAATACCCAGGTGCTACTAGGAGTACTCGCAAGGTACACAATATTAACACGTATATCAAATATACTTATGTCGAAGTTGCCAGCCTTCTAATCTACCAAGTATCTAGGGTTGTTCCGCTTCAGCGACCACTCTCCTCATAATCGAAGCACTTAGTCTCGGGTTTGGGTTCAACTTTGGGTTGCTTCACTGGAGCAGCAACTGACCTGCCATCCATGAAGTTTCCCTCCTTGCCCTTACCCTTCTTGAAACTAGTGGTTTTACTAACCATCAACACTTGACACTCTTTCTTGATTTCTACCTTCGTGGTGTCAAACATCGCGAACAGCTCAGGGATCATTATTTCTATCCCTGGCATTTTATAGTCCATCACCAAGTTCTAGTACCTTAGTGACAGTGACTCGGAGAAGTATATCAATCACTATCTTATCTGGAAGATCAACTCCCACTCGATTCAAGCGATTGTAGCACCCAGACAATCTGAGCACATGCTCAACGATTGAGCTATTCTTCTTCATCTTGCAGGCAAAGAATCTTGTTGGAGATCTTGCAGGTGGTTTCAATGGTGAACATCATCATGTTGATCACATCTACTATATGACTCATGTTCGACCTTTCGTTCTCTTGTGTTCCGAGGCCATGTCTGTACATGCTAGGCTCGTCAAGTTTAATCCGAGTGTTCTGCATGTGCAACACTGGCTTGCACCCGTTGTATGTGAACATAGAGTCTATCACACCTGATCATCACGTGTTGTCTCAACACGATGAACTTTCGCAACGGTGCACACTCGGGGAGAACACAATTCATCTTGAAATTTAAGTGAGGGATCACCATATAATGCTACTCTCGTCCTAACCAAAACAAGGTGCATAAAAGGATTAACATCACATGCAAATCATAAGTGACATGATATGGCCATGAACTTGTTCTTTTGATCTCCATCTTGAAAGCATTGTCATGATCTCCATCGTCACCAGCACGACACCATGATCTCCATCATCTTGATCTCCATCAATGTGTCACCATTGGGGTTGTCGCGCCCATCATGCTTGTACTACTATTGCTACCGTTTAGCAATAAAGTAAAGCATTACATAGCGCTTAATGATTGACATGCAGGTCATACAATAATTAAAGACAACCCTATGGCTCCTACCGGTTGTCATACTCATCGACATGCAAGTCATGATATTCTATACAACACATGATCATCTTATACATCACATATATCACATCATGTAATTGGCCATATCACATCACAAAATACCGTGCAAAAACAAGTTAGACGTCCTCTAATTGTTGTTGCATGTTTTACATGGCTTCTACGGGTATCTAGCTAGAACAATTCTCACCTACGCAAAAACCACAACGGTGATACATAAGTTGCTTTTCAACCTTCTCAAGGACCGCCTTTGTCGAATCCGATCCAACTAAAGTAGGAGAAACAAACACCCGCCAGCCATCTTTGTGCAACAAGGTTACACGTCAGTCGATGGAACCGGTCTCTCGTAAGCGTACGAGTAAGGTTGGTCTGGGCTGCTTCATCCCACAATACTGCTGAACCAAAACACGACCAAGGGAGGAAGCAATCTAACCATAAACGCCCACAAACTCTTTGTGTTGTACTCGAGATCTCATCTACACATAGACCTAGCTCATGATGCCACTGTTGGGGAACGTTGCATGGGAAACAAAAAATTTCCTACGCACACACAAGATCTATCCATGGTGATGAGAATCTACGAGAGGGAGAGTGGATCTACATACCCTTGTAGATCGCTAAGCGGGAAGCGTTAAGAAACGCGGTTGGTGTAGTCGAACGTCTTCGCGATCCAAATTGCCAAGTGTCTCGCGATCTCATCACGATCCGTTCCGTGATCCAATCACGATCCGTCCCGCAAACTCATCACGATCCATCTCGCGATCTCATCACGATCCGTCTCGATCTTGATCACGGTCCTTCCGATCTCGCGCCAAACGGACGGCACCTCCGCGTTTACCACACGTACAGCTTGATGATGATCTCCGCCTTCTTGATCCATCAAGAGGGAGCAGAGAGGTAGAAGAGTTCTCCAGCAGCGTGACGGCGCCGCGGCAATGGTGGTGGAGTAATTCTGGCAGGGCTTCACCTAAGCACTGCAGAAAACCGATCTAGAGGAGAAACTATGCACTAGACGAATAGGTAGCACGTGGCTGAAAATCTAGTGCCAAAACCCCTAAAACCTCTAGTATATATAGGAGGAAAAGAGGAGGAGGCTTGGCCCTCAAGGGACCAGCCCTTGGTTCGGCCGAATCAAGGAGGAGATGAGTACTCCTCCTCCAATCCTAGTAGGACTAGGATTCCTCCCTATGTTGCCCTTTTTCCACCTTTTTCTCTTTGGGTTTTGTCTCCTAGTCGCATGGGCCTTGTGTGGGACTTCCACCAGCCGATGAGCCCAAAACTTTTTCGGCGACCAAAACAGGACTTCCTATATATCAATCTTTACCCCCAGACCATTCCGGAGCTCCCCGTGATTTCCGGGATCTCATTCGGAGCTCCGAACAACCTTCGGTCACCACCATACATAACTCTATACTACCGAAACGTCACCGAACCTTAAGTGTGCAGACCCTGCGGGTTCGAGAACTATGTAGACATGACCGAGACACCTCTACGGTCAATAAACAATAGCGGTACCTAGATGCCCATATTGGTTCCTACATATTCTACGAAGATCTTTATTGGTCGAACCTCTATGTCAACGATTCAGTTAATCCCGTATGATGTTCCCTTTGTTCTTCGGTATGTTACTTGCCCGAGATTCAATCATTGGTATCTCCATACCTAGTTCAACCTTGTTACCGGCAAGTCTCTTTACTCGTTCCGTAATACAAGATCCCATGACTAACACTTAGTCACATTGCTTGCAAGGCTTATTATGATATTGTATTACCGAGTGGGCCCTGAGATACCTCTCCGTCACCACGGAGTAACAAATCCCAGTCTTGATCCATGCCAACCCAACAGACACCGTCGGAGATACCTGTAGAGTACCTTTATAGTCACCCAGTTATGTTGCAACGTTTGATACACACAAGGCACTCCTCCGGTGTTAGTGATTTGCATGATCTCATGGTCATAGGAACAGATACTTGACATGCAGAAAACAGTAGCATTAAACTGACACGATCATATGCTACATTTGTAGTTTGGGTCTTATCCATCACACCATTCTCCTAATGATGTGATCCCATTATCAAATGACATCTCATGTCCATGGCTAAGAAACCTTAACCATCTTTGATCAACCAGCTAGTCTGTTAGAGGCATACTAGGGACATGGTTTTGTCTATGTATCCACACATGCATCTAAGTCTTCGATCAATACAATTATAGCATGGATAATGAATGAATATCATGAACAAGGAAATATGATAATACCTAATTTATCATTGCCTCTAGGGCATATTTCCAACACTTACACCTAAAATATACTTGGTAAAAGTACTAGTCCAAGAGACAATGTATGTTGCCATGAATTATCAAAACCACCAAGGGAGCATATTGTGATTTCAATCTCCCTCTTTTTGATAATTGATGACAATATACAATCGAAGCTTCAAATAAAGATATGCATGCATATGATGAAGACTTTAAGAGACACATGACTTAGACTTGCTCCCCCTAAATGTGTGCAATCCCTTTAAAGGATAGTTGCTTTTGAATACATGGACACACATGTAGTACGAGGGATATAATGAGTCATGTGTATCTTGTCTATATGCATCAAATGTATATGAATGAGGTGTATCCTTGTTCAAGACTTCACTCTTGCAAACAATATGTGCAAGAAGCAAGGGATCATCTTGATCAAAGATATGATGCATATACTTACCTTGAGTTCTTCAGCATAGTAGAAATACACTTGAGAAAACAATGTTAGAAAACACAAGATTATTCTACCAATCAAAAGCAATAGAACTCAAAATTACCAAGACATGGAGAACATATAGAAGATAGTATTCCTTAGGATTGATATGTCCCCAAGAATATTTAGATCTTTCTCAAGTCTAACTGAGTAGTAAAATGAAATAAACACATCTTTTGTCCCAAACATATTTTCTCCCCCTACTTTGGCATTCTCCTCTCCCCCTAAATTATATCTCCCCTTTGCATAGGCATGTAGCTCCCCTTTTATCTTTGAAGCTTTGGTATTTCTCCCCCTTTGGAATTAATTTGAAAAAGGTCATACTTAGGGTCAGATACATGGATCATTGATTAAGAAGGGATCCTTGAGACCACGCGTCATGGAATGTAGGGTTCACAGAATATGAAAAATATAGATAGCAGTAGAAAAGTGAGAGAATCATTGAAAGTAATTTCTAGCCCTTTGGCTACATTGAGAGTGTATAGAACTTCTCCTCCTTTGAGTTAGGAATTCTTGAATAGATTTCTCCTCTCCTTTTTTAAAAAAAGGATCATTAAATAATTGAAAATATTACAATGGAATTACTAAGGAAACCAACATTTAGTGTCATGAACACAGACAAAAAATATCAAATCAGTGACTCTGGGACAATCAAGTCGGTGGTACCGATATGTTGTTATGCAGCTCAACTACTAAATTGATAGAACCCAGTCTTTCGGGTGGGAGTCTCCAAGGCTAAAACAGAAACTTGGCAATGTTTTAGAAACTAGCAAATTTATTTTGAAAATTTGTGACAAAGTGTCAAAAGGATTGTGTGAAGGAAATGCAAAAGACTTTACAAAGAGATATCAACTCGAGAAGATTTGAGTGGTTGCAAGAAATCTTGCAAAATGGAGAACGAACCAAACAAGATTCTTAACTAGATGATGGGCGGTGACTAAGTCACCTATATTAGAGTGTATTGACTTAGGAGCCAAGAAAGAATACTTGATCATAGGTCATACTCATCATGAAGCTCAAAATGGGGTTACCATTTTTCGAGTAAGCATTTAATGTCTTCATATCACTTGAGTTGCTTTATCTCATGACTTGGAGTAAAGATGTATTAAGGATATGTGTACATACCTATGAGTGATGTTGATGACGTAGCTTGTAGGTCAACTTGATGAGGATGCTCGAAGTTGATGAAGTTCATCTTGAGTTGGGATCAATCCTTGTTGTTTTTGTTCACTTTTCACCTACAAAGGTTAGTCACGCAAGGAAGAACATGATATATTCAAATGACAAGATACCAATTGTGAATTGATACCAATTGAGAAATATATGTCAAGGATATGTTTTTTTGTCTTCTTCCTTTCATCATCAAAGAGAGGTTGTGGATACTTGGTCATGACAAGATTGCTTAAGATATGAGTTGTTGGAAATCTTGTAGAGTGTTGTTCTTCCAATGATGTCAAAAATGAATATGCTTGGTTCAAGAATGTTGCACAGGATTATGACCAATTTTAATAGAACTGTCATTGTCACAAAGTAATGGCACATTTTTCACATAGATTCCATAATCTTTAAGTGTTTGTGTCATCCATAATAATTGCGTACAACATGATCTAGCAGCAATATATTCAGGTTCGGCGGTAGATAGAGATATCAAGTTTTGTTTCTTGGAAGACCAAGACACAAGAGATCTACCAAGAAATTGACATGTACCCGAGGTGGATTTTCTATCAACCTTGTCACCGGCATAGTCCGAGTCAAAGTAGCCAACAAGATTAAAAGAGGATCCCTTTGGATACCAAACGCTAAAGTTTGGTGTATGTATCAAGTATCTCACAATGCGTTCACGGCCTTAAGATGACACTCTTTAGGTGCAGCTTGATATCGGGCACACATGCACACAACGTGGCACCCCGATAGAGGGCCGACACACGTCAGGCCCAGGATAAGACCTGGCGCACGTCAAAGACATGATCCAACAATTCCAGGCACAAAATGGCTTTATTAATTATAATCGAGTATTACAATATTACATAGCTCCAAGGATATCTAGATGGCGGCCAAGGTCTTGGTTCAGCATCATTAACGTCTCTGGTCGGGCTCCATAACTCACAGGACTGGCTGGGTTACGACCTAGCACGACGGACCTTCTCCTGCAACTGGCCATGTGCAAGTCCAGGTGAGTACTTCTAATGTACTCGCAAGCCAACAAAATACATAGCATCCAAACAAGCAGATAACAAAGCAAGCCCTATGCTTATATAAGAATGTATGCTAAACATGGCATGGATTTAACTGTAAAACACACATCAAGCATAGCATATTATGGATCAGACCTATAACATAGCATGGAAATGATCACATTAGGTACTTAAAGTACTTACTGTTACCGAATACCAACTTACTCTCTTCTGGGTTGTCCCACAACCCTCGTCATACTCATGATCCATTCTGAGTCGAATCCAAATCCAATCCCAATCATGTGGTCATCCGGACACTCATCACATAGCCATCCAATTGCTAACATACCATCATGTGGTCATCCGACCACTCATCACATAGCCATCCCATGGCTAACATACCATCATGTGGTCATCCAACCACTCATCTCATAGCCATCCCTTGGCTAACATATCATATTCCTGACATCATCTGATGTCTACCAGATGAGTTCTTCCATCATTATCAACATTATTACGGTTGACCACCTAGTGAGGTCTGGACGGGCTGCCCAATACCATGGACTCGGCTATTCGAATAGATTTTTCACTCTATAGAGGTTGCGCACTTTACCCACACCATGAAGCACCTAGCCTCGTGATCTCTCGGGTGGACCAGCATTGCTTCAATGTAACCTACCTGGCCTGTGACTCTTTCATCGTACCACTGGCACTCATCCTCCCCCGGAGGCTTGCCTTGGGTGGCCCCTGTGTCCTCATGACACCTGCCACTGTCGTGGCCAAACTATGTAGACCCAAATGGGGCTACTGTCCCAAACGGGGACTCCCGGGCTAAACGCTCAACAACTGGGCTCACAGGGTTATCACTGCCTACCTGATCAGGGTAGCATGTGTGCATAACCCTCCCTCTTTGGAGGTACTGGTGAAAGAGCACGCGATCAGACCAAGTCAAGGGTGTCACATACCAACAAATGTGGTTGCACTGATAAGCCCGGACAGGTGACTCGAGATCAACCACTATGCTTACTTTATTACTCCAACTCAACTTATCCATCATCGTATCATTGCATCGACATTTATAATTGCCAACAATCACTTACAATAGTATGGCAAGATCATAATACTGGTAGTCACGGCATGGGATCAACCATAGCACTATCAGGTCAATCGGTATTATTATTATTAGCATGGCAATATGGAAATACGACACGGCATCAAATGAAGAGTAATGCTAGTATTTATACCGATGTCACCATAGGTGTATGCAAATGCAGACTAACACGTGCTACAGATAAACACATAGGTGCAAGCAAAGTCATCACACAAGTTCGGAGCTCATGGTAAGAGGTTGGCTTGCCTGGGGATCGATGAATACGCCGGGAGGAAGTGCGATCACCTCGCGGAAGGATTCGCCGGAAAGGGATCTCTCACAAAGGGGACAATGGGAAGGGCAAAATGGTTATTTCCACTGTGTGAAAACCATATGGAAAGGGTATCATCGGAACGGGCTCGACGAGGTGAAGAAGTGGGCGTTGGTTTTACCTCAATCGGGGTTACGATCGGGAAGTTATGGGCGTTCATCCGTTAAGCGGTGAAATAACCAGAATATGTTCATTTCAATCCCTAACTAGTGAACGTCCACTATGTAGCCACTTCGGCCACCGGCTGAAACTGAAGACATATGTTCTGGGAATACGCTTTCAGGGCTCCCTCGGCGGGAATGGCTAAGGCGGCGAATCGCCAGGAGCTAGAAGAAGGCTCGGCCACAGGCAGAAGAGAGGGGAATGGCTATGGAGTTGGAATCGCCGCGGGGTTTGGCGGCGGCCTTCGGCCATTGGTGAGGAGGGAGAGCTGCGAGGCTCAAGGGAGGAGCTGGAGGGGATTGCTGATGGACAGGAGGGGCTTTGGGATGCGCTATTTATAGCAGAGGGGAGGGCTACGCGACGGCGGCCGAAACTCCGAGATGGCCAGCGTCGTGGCGGCACTCTGGTGGAGCATCGGAGGTCGGCAAAAGCAGCCACGGGCTACGGGATGAAGGAGAGAGGACTCCAGAGGGTTCATGCACGCGTTGGTAAGCTCTCCGACGCTCCCGGACAAGCCATGGCATGCCAGGGAGAGCTCCCGAAGGGTCGGGTGCACAGGGCACGGTTTTGGCACGCTCGGCCCGTGGTCACCGCGTGGCCACGGCTTTTCCACACTAAAATAGTTGCCAAAACATGTCTAGGAGGTTCTCCACTCATCACTGAGTTGACCTATGCATCTGACTAGCTCTAGCTAGGTCTGAGGTGACGGTTCCAAGGTCAAATAGTTGCCAACAGAAACCTGTTTGGGCTGTGGTGTGGCCACCACAGTGCACCTATTGGGCTGATCTTTGGCTGAGGTCGACCACTCACTAGAGTGAGTGTCTTGGCGAAAATGCAGAACAAACAAACAATTCTAGGGGGTGCTTCCTTTGTAACCTTGCCCACTGATCAGAAATGAAGATGAGGAAGCTGGGGAATAATGGATTGATGAACATGACCCAAATTTGGAGGAGATCCATTATTTAGGCAAATGAACGCACTGTAAAAATTTAATACCATTTTACTAAGTAGAAATGGTACTTCCTTCACAGTGCTCGAATCTAGACAGGAACTTGGATAATTTGCTGAGGAAGATTGGCTAGAGGTAATTGGCTGATTTTTTAAGTCTGTGGGTAATATCTTATTATAAATCTCCCTGCAAAGTTTCAGACCAAGGAGATCAAGGAATCAAGCACTTCCTTTGCAAACAGCAAATTTGGACAGAATTTTCAAAAGGATGTGGTGCTCAAAATTTGAATTGTGGAACTTGATATTTTGATGGAAATGGTGAATATATGGATATTAGAATCTCCAAAAAGTATGTGGGATTTTTCCTAGCTACCAAAATGGTAGTTCCTTTGGAAAGGCCCCAAATTGAAATATTGACTTTAAATAGGAAAATCCAATTTCCCCTATTTAATTATAGCCAATATTTTTATGAGAAATCAATATGATCACAAAGAATATATCCACAAGTTTTCATGACCTATGGAGATGGATAGATATCTTCCTGGATTTATTTCCTTGGAAAGGCAGAAAAAGGAATTAATTCTAGATGAGAAATATTCCATATGACTTGGCAATATTTTTGCACATCTAGGGGTTATGGAATGAAGGAAGATCTCTGGAAATTTTGGGAGAATTAATATAGCAAGGGAAATGATAGCTCCTTTGTAAACACGAAGGCATGATTTCCCGTTCTGGTATTTCGGAACAAGGGTTTGAATGAGGTTCGGGTTTACTGACGAAGGGTTGGCTGGCACAATACCATGGGAAAGGCACTGAGAAGTTGGGGATTTTATGGATTCACCTTTTTACTTACCAGATTCCAGAGGAAAAATTTGGGAGAGAAAAGGTAGGAAGGATTAACAGCACAAAAACCGATAACCCGACTTTTGGGGTGTTACACACACTAAGCATAATATCGGGACGGGAGGCACACAGATATAGCAATGAACCAATCATTGATCTATAAACCTTTTGATCAACCGGTTCACCCTCCTTAGTGAGATCATCATGTCCACTAGTGGGCATGGGAGTTTTCATACCTTTGCACTCTTGCATGTTGAACTTCTTGATCAAGTCCTTGGTGTACTTTGTTTGAGAAATGAAAGTACCTTCTCTCATTTGCTTGATTTGTAGACCAAGGAAGAATTTCAGCTCACACATCATAGACATCTCATACTTCTCTGACATCAACCTTCCAAATTTCTCACTAAATTGTGGGTTAGTAGAAACAAAGATAATATCATCCACCTAAATTTGGCACACAAATAACTCACCATTAACTCTCTTTGTGAATAAGGTTGAGTCAATTTTACCAATCTCAAAATCTTTTTCAATAAGAAACTTTGTTAGGCATTTCTACCAAGCACGAGGAGCTTGCTTAAGACCATATAAAGCTTTCCGAAATTTGTAAACGTGGTTAGGTTTCTTAGGATTCACAAATCCGGGAGGTAGTTTAACATAGACTTCCTCCTCTACCTCTCCATTTAAAAAGGCACTTTTAATATCCATTTAATAAAGGTGATATCATGGTGATTATCATAAGAAAGAAGAATTCGAATCGCTTCTAATCTAGCAACAGGGGCATAGGTCTCACCATAGTCCATACCTTCGAGTTGCGTATATCCTTGGGCTATGAGACGAGCCTTGTTGTGTACAACTTGGCCGTCTTCATCTTTCTTGTTCCTAAACATCCATTTTGTGTCGATGATGTTTTTCTCGTCCTTGGGCTTCTCCAAGAGTGTCCACACTTTGTTCCTCTCAAAGTTGTGAAGGTCTTCATGCATAGCGTTCACCCAATCCGCGTCTTCAAGAGCTTGTTCAACCTTCAATGGTTGAATGCTAGAGATGAAAGAATAATGCTCACAAAAGTTAGCCAAGCGAGTTTTAGAGCGAGTGATCCTCTCTGTTTGTATATCACCAAACATTTGGTTTAGGGGATGGTTCTTGGTCACTAGTGCTCGAACTCTGGGTAGCTTTGGCTTCTTAGATGGTGGAGCTTCTTCATCATCATCTCCTTCATCTCCGTTGTTGTCGAAGTGGTCATCTCCTTGAGGTGGTGGTGAAGGAGGTTGTGGTGGGTCTTCATGATGTACTTCCTCATCCTGTTCATCTTGTCGTGTACCACATGTGGATTCTTCCATGTCGTTTTGTTGGTAGCCTTGATCTGAAGTAGCAGCTTCCACTTGGGTTGATGAAGTACTTTCCTTCACCTCCATGGGACGAATCTTGCTGATGGGCAAGTCTTGGGTAGCTTTCGAAGGATCTTTGTCACCTATATCATTTGGCAATTGTTCGACTTGTGAACCATTAGATTCATCAAACTGCACATCTACCGTCCCATCAACTTTTCGAGTGAAGTTGTTGTAGACACGGTATCTAGGTGCAAGAGTTCGATCCGTAACCAAGTAGGAAACCTTCATGAGATTTAGGAGCGAATTTAGCACGGCGATGCTTATCAAGAATGTAGCACATAGAGCCGAATACCCGAAAGTATCCAACTTGGGGTTTGTTACCGGTGAGAAGCTCGTATGCCGTTTTACCGAGAAGCTTGTGCAAGTAGAGTCGGTTTGTGGCATGACATGTTGTTTCCACGGCTTCTGCCCAAAAGTGTCTTGGCGTCTTGTCTTCATCAAGCATCGTTCTTGCCATCTCAAAGAGGGTTCGGTTCTTTCTCTCCACAAATCCATTTTGTTGAGGCGTGTACGTAGCCGAGAACTCATGTGAAATACCCTCTTCGTCAATAAAGGTATCCACATGGGTGTTCTTGAACTTTGATCCGTTATCACTTCAAACCTTTTTTATCTTCACTTCAAATTCATTGTGCGCTTTGCGTGCAAAGTTCCTTCAGATCTTTTGTACCTACGACTTATCATCAAGAAAGAATACCCACATAAATCTGAAAAAATCATCAACTATAACTAGACCATAAGAGTTTCCACCGAGACTCTTGTAAGCATTGGGACCAAAAGGATCCATATGAGATAACTCGAGTGGTCTCCTAGTGGTCATGATGTTTTTGACCGGATGATTTCCACATACTTGCTTTCCTGCTTGACAAGCGCTACAAAGCCTATATTTGTCAAAGATAACATCTTTAACACCAAGAATGTGATCGCCCTTGATAAGGTTATCTAGATTCCACATGCCTACATGTCCTAGCCTCATATGGCATAGCCAACATTTAGACGATTTTGCAATAAGACAAGTATGAGGTGTGGCCTTTTTAGTGAAATCGACAATGTATGATCACCTCTACGAATACCGGTAAAGATAATTTTATGATTATCAAAGTGAAACACTTGGCAATCTACTTTGGTAAATAGCACATTGACATCGAAGTCTGCTAGTCTAGATACGGAAAGAAGATTGTAGCCAAGGGATTCAACAAGCATCACATTATGAATAGAGCTATCATGAGATATGGCCACCTTACCAAGGCCAAGTACCTTACCCTTAGAGTTGTCTCCAAAGGTCACGTACCTCCGAGGACCATGATTAGGCGTGATCTCCTGGAACATGTCTTTATCTCCAGTCATGTGATCTGTGCATCCACTATCGAGAATCCACTCTTTTCCTCTGGACATGTAATTCTTGAAGTTTTCCATAGGACTTAGATTCTTCACGATCTTTTCATGCTCGATGTCGAACAACTCATCTTCATATTAGTAGCCATGTTCTTCATTATCAGCGTTTGGTGGAATCTCCTCGTCATGGAAACCAGGAGACTCGTTAGAATCGTAACCATGACAATGTTCAAGTTTATGAATGTGAATGTCTTCAATAATAATGGTGTTGATAGTTGTGACATCTCCTTTAGCACGCATAAGATCACGAAGCTCAAATAGGCATTTATCAAAGTTTGGATCAGTAGGCTTCATTTTGTGAAAAGCAATAGCTTTATGAAAAAATTCATCAAGATTACTTAACGTAAGATTTGGATATCGTTTCTCCAAATCATTCCACAAAGTATAAGCACATGCAAAGTTCTTCAATTAACAAAGCACAAATCTTGGTAAACCTCTAACAATAAGATTGGCAGTTCTAAGGTTACCAATCAGTCAATTTCCTCTTCTGTATGGGATGTAATTCATCGATGGGGAACACATAAGGATTTTCGATATGTTTTCTCAAATGGAATTTGTCAAATAGATTAATCTTAGCATTCTTCCATTGACTATAGTACTCTCCATCAAGAATGGGCACTCTACAACTCAAACTTTCCACACTAGACACATCCATCTTCCTCCACGGTGATGAAACCGAAGCAATGGAGACCAATGTTCTGATACAAATTGTGGGATCACTAGAAGAGTATGTCTAGAGTGGGTGAATAGACTACTAGCAGGAATTTGAAATCTACACAAGGTGAAAAGTTAAGTGTTGGTAGATTTTAGCAACTATAGCAAGTCTAGCACACCCTACACATGCAAGTCATCAAGTATAGCAGTGGAAAGTAAAGACATTGCACATGGAAGTAAGGGGTTGAGATAGGAAGATCAAACGGATGAAGGACAAGAAGATTTTCCGGTGGTTCCGATAGGTGCTGCTATCGTACGTCCATGTTTATGGAGTCTTCAACACACGGAGGGTAACGGTCGCGAGAGTCCACGGATGTCTCCACCAATAAGGGTGCACGAAGTAGCAACCTTGACTATTCCATAACGGCTTCCGTCCACAAAGGACTAGCCTCGCTTTGGGTAGATCTTCACAAAGTAGGCGATCGCCTTGCCCTTACAGACTTCTTGGTTCACTCCACAACACGAAGTAGGAGGCTCCCAAGCAACACCTAACCGCTATAAGAGGCACCACCCTCCAAAAGGTAATAGGCTCGATAATATCAACGAACTCCTTGCTCTTGTGCTTCAAGATGATAGGCTCCTCAACACTCAATCACCCACTCACAGATTTGGCTTTGGTGGAAGAGATTTATTGGGTGGAAAGCAACTTGGGGAGGATAGAGATCAAGATTCATATGGTTAGAATGGAATGGCATGATCTCAACACATGAGTAGGTGGCTCTCTCTCAGAAAATTAGTTGGTATGAGTGGGGATCTATTCTGAGTGCTTCTCTTGCGAGTGAGTGGTGGTGGAGGGGTATATATAGGCATCTCCAAAAATCCAACTTACACCTTAAGTGACCAACTCGGTGACACCGATGTGTGAATCTCGGTGGTACCGAGTTGCTCCAGAGGTAGCAACTTTTGAATCTCGGTAAGACCGATATATAAATCTCGGTTGCACCGATTAGGTGACCAACAGTCAGATTGCGCAACCCGGTGATGTCGATCCAACAAATTTGGTGGGACCGATTGTGTGAATCGAGGTAATAGAATGTTGGCAACCCAAACTCGATGGCACCGAAGTAGAATCGATTGCATCGAATGGCTAGGGTTTGGCATGAGTCTGTCTGAGTTTGGGAATCAGTGGCATCGAGTGGGAATTGTTGGTAGCACCGATTTTGGATATTTGGCTTTGGACAGACTTTTGTGGAAGAGCTTATGGGTGTTTTTGGTGACTACCACTTGTGCCTGTGTGAGCATTTTGTTCACTAACAATACCTTACTCCCTTTTAATAGTATTGGCTTTTCCTATGGACTCAAAGTGATTTCTCACAAAGTAAAATGTAGATTCCTCTTGCTTGAAGCTTTTGCCAATGCTATTCCTTCTCCTTCTTGTTTTGGGGATACTCTCCACACCCCTTTTTGCCAAACAATCTCTCTCTATGGACTTACACCTGAAATATACTTGGTAAAAGTAGTAGTCCAAGAGACAATGTATGTTGTCATGAATTATCAAAACCACCAAGGGAGCATATTGTGCTTTCAATCTCCCCCTTTTTGGTTAATGATGACAACATACAATCAAAGCTCCAAATAAAGATACGCATGTATATGATGAAGACTTTGAGAGACACATGACTTAGACTTGCTCCCCCTAAATGTGTGCAGTCCCTTTAAAGGATAGTTGCTTTGGAATGCATGGACACACATGTAGTAGAAGGGATATAATGAGTCATGTGTATCTTGGCTATATGCATCAAATGTATATGAATGAGGTGTATCCTTGTTCAAGACTTCACTTTTGCAAACAATATGTGCAAGAAGCAAGAGATCATCTTGATCAAAGATATGACGCATATACTTACCTTGAGTTCTTGAGAATTCTTGTAGTAGAAATACACTTGAGAAAATAATGTTAGAAAACACAAGAGTATTATACCAATCAAAAGAAATATAACTCAAAAGTACCAAGACATGGAGAACATATAGAAGATAGTATTCCTTAGGTTTGATATCTCCCCAAGAACATTTAGATCTTTCTCAAGTATAACATGAGTAGTCAAATGAAATAAATACATCTTTTCTCCCAAAAATATTTTCTCCTCCTACTTTGGTATTCTCCTCACCCCTAAATTATATCTCCCCCTTTTCATAGCCATGTATCTCCCCTTTTATCTTTGAAGCTTTGGTATTTCTCCCCCTTTGGCATTAATTTAAAAAAGGTCATACTTAGGGTCAGATACATGGATCATTGATTAAGAAGGGGTCCTTGAGACCAAGGGTCATAGAATGTGGGGTTCACAGAATATGAAAATTATAGATATCAGTAGAAGAGTGAGGGAATCATTGAAAGTAATTTCTATCCCTTTGGCTAGACTGATAGTGTGTAGAATTTCTCCTCCTTTGAGTTAGGGATCCTTGAATAGATTTCTCCTCTCCCCCTTTAAAAAAAGGATCGTCGAAGAATTGAAAATATTACAATGGAATTACTAAGGACACAAAGATTTACTGTCATGAACACAAACAAAAAAATATTAAATCGGTGACTCCGAGATAATCAAGTCGGTGGTACTGATATGTTGTTATGCAGCTCATCTGCTGAATCGAAAGAACCGAGTCTTTTGGGTTGGAGGCTCCGAGGCTAAAACAGAAACTTGCAAAATTATTTTGAATATTTGTGCCAAAGTGTCAAAAGGATTTTGGAAAAGAAATGCAAAATACTTTACAAAAAGATATCAACTAGAGAAGATTTGAGTGGTTCCAAGAAATCTTGCAAAATGGAGAACGAACCAAACAAGATTCTTAACTAGATGATGGGTGGTGACTAAGTCAGCTATATTAGAGTGTATTGACTTAGGATCCAAGCAATAATAATTGATCATAGGTCATACTCATCATTAATCTCAAAATGGGGTTACCATTTTTCGATTAAGCATTTAATGTCTTCATATCACTTGAATTGCTTTATCTCATGACTTGGAGTAAAGGTGTATCAAGGATATGAGTACATACCTTTGAGTGATGTTGATGACGTAGCTTGTAGGTGAACTTGATGAGGATGCTCGAAGTTGATGAAGTTCATCTTGAGTTGGGAGCAATCCTTGTTGTTTTCGTTCACTTTTCACCTACAAAGGTTAGTCATGCAAGGAAGAACATGATATATCCAAATGAAAAGATACCTATTGTGAGTTTATACCAATTGATAAATATATGTCAAGGATATGTTTTGTTGTATTCTTCCTTTCATCATCACGGAGAGGTTGTGGATACGTGGTCATGACAAGATTGCTTAAGATATGAGTTGTTGGCAATCTTGTAGAGTGTTGTTCTTGCAAGTACCTACAAAAGGGTTAGATGCAAGACAAGGGAGCATATAATTCCAGGATATACAATATTCATGGTAATAAAAGCATGGAATGGTTAAGAAAGCTCATCCCCTTGCATGCATCCGAGTGAGCTTAGCTCAAGATTGAAACATCAACGATTTTCAACTCACTCCTCAAGTGAAAAAACACGTTTCATCAAGTGGCTTAGTAAAGATATCGGCCAATTGTTTGTTACTATGAACATGCTTAAGATTAATGTCTCCTTTGGCAACATGAGCACGAATGAAATGATGTCAAAATTGAATACGCTTGGTTCGAGAATGTTGCACATGATTATGACCAATTTTAATAGCACTCTCATTGTCACAAAGAAATGGAATATTTTTCACATATATTCCATAATATTTAAGCATTTGTGTCATCCATAATAATTGCGCACAACATGATTCAACAGCAATATATTCAGCTTCGGCGGTAGATAGAGATACCGAGTTTTGTTTCTTGGAAGAACAAGACATAAAAGATCTACCAAGAAATTGATATGTACCCGAGGTGGATTTTATATCAACCTTGTCACCGGCATAGTCCGAGTTGGAGTAGCCAACAAGATTAAAAGAGGATCCCTTGGGATACCAAATGCCAAAGTTTGGTGTATGTATCAAGTATCTCACAATGCGTTTCACAGCCTTAAGATGACACTCTTTAGGTGCAGCTTGATATCGGGCACACATGCACACACTAAGCGTAATATCGGGACAGGAGGCACATAGATATAGCAATGAACCAATCATTGATCGATAAACCTTTTGATCAACTGGTTCCCCCTCCTTAGTGAGATCATCGTGCCCGCTAGTGGGCATGGGAATTTTCATACCTTTGCAATTTTGCATGTTGAACTTCTTGATCAAGTCCTTGGTGTACTTTGTTTGAGAAATGAAAGTACCTTATCTCCTTTGCTTGATTTGAGACCAAGGAAGAATTTCAGCTCACACATCATAGACATCTCATACTTCTCTGACATCAACCTTCCAAATTTCTCACTAAATTGTGGGTTAGTAGAAACAAAGATAATATCATCCACATAATTTTGGCACACAAATAATTCGCCGTTAATTCTCTTTGTTAATAAGGTTGCATAAATTTACCAATTTCAAAACCTTTTTCAATAAGAAACTTCGTTAGGCATTTATACCAAGCACGAGGAGCTTGCTTAAGACCATATAAAGCTTTGCGAAGTTTGTAAACGTGGTTAGGTTTCTTAGGATTGACAAATCCGAGAGGTTGTTTAACATAGACTTCCTCCTCTATGTCTCCATTTAAAAAGGCACTTTTAATATCCATTTGATAAAGCGTGATATCATGGTGATTGGCATAAGCAAGAAGAATTCGAATAGCTTCTAGTCTAGCAATGGGGTCTTAGGTCTCACCGTAGTCCATACCTTCGACTTGCGTACATCCTTGGGCTATGAGACGAGCCTTATTGCGTACAACTTGACCGTCTTAGTCTTGCTTGTTCTGAAACACCCATTTTATGTCGATGATGTTTTGCTCGTCCTTGGGCTTCTCCACGAGTGTCCACACTTTGTTCCTCTCGAAGTTGTGAAGGTCTTCATGCATAGCGTTCACCCAATCCGTGTATTCAAGAGCTTGTTCAACCTTCAAGGGTTCAATGCCAGAGATGAAAGAATAATGCTCACAAAAGTTAGCCAAGCGAGTTTTAGAGCGAGTGATCCTCCCTGTTTGTATATCACCAAATATTTGGTTTAGGGGATGGTTCTTGGTCACTTGTGATCGAACTCGGGGTAGATTTGGCTTCTTTGAGGTGGATCTTCTTCTTCATCATCTCCTTCATCTCTGTTGCTGTCGAAGTGGTCATCTCCTTGAGGTGGTGGTGAAGGAGGTTGTGGTTGGTCTTCATGATGTACTTCCTCCTCCTCTTCATCTTGTCGTGTACCACTTGTGGATGCTTCCATGTCGTTTTTTCGGTAGCCTTGATCCAAAGTAGGAGCTTCCACTTGGGTTGATGAAGTACTCCATGGGACGAATCTTGCCGATGGGCAAGTCTTGGGTAGCTTCCGAAGGATCTTTGTCACCTACATCATTTGGCAATTGTTCGACTTGCGAACCATTAGATTCATCAAACTTCACATCTACCGTCTCTTCAACTTTTCGAATGAAGTTGTTTAGACACGGTAGGTGTGAGAGTTCGACCGTAACCAAGTAGGAAACCTTCATGAGATTTTGGAGCAAATTTAGCACGGCGATGCTTATCAATAATGTAGCACTTAGAGCCGAATACCCAAAAGTATCCAACTTGGGGTTTGATACCGGTGAGAAGCTTGTATGTTGTTTTCCCGAGAAGCTTGTTAAAGTAGAGTCGGTTTGTCGCATGACATGTTGTTTCCACGGCTTCTGCCCAAAAGTGTCTTGGCGTCTTGTCTTCGTCAAGCATCGTTCTTGCCATCTTAATGAGGGTTCGGTTCTTTCTCTGGACAAATCTATTTTCTTGAGGCATGTACGTAGCCCGAACTCATGTGAAATACCCTCTTCATCAAGAAAGGTATCCACATGGGTGTTCTTGAACTCCGATCCGTTATCACTTCGAACCTTTTTTATCTTCACTTCAAATTGATTTTGCGCTTTGCGTGCAAAGTTCTTGAAGATATTTCGTACCTGCGACTTATCATCAAGAAAGAATACCCACATAAAGCTGGAAAAATCATCAACTATAACTAGACCATAAGAGTTTCCACCGAGAATCTTGTAAGCATTGGGACCAAAAGGATCCATATGAAGTAACTCGAGTGGTCTCCTAGTGGTCATGATGTTTTTGACCGGATGATTTCCACCTACTTGCTTTCCTGCTTGACAAGCGCTACAAAGCCTATCTTTGTCAAAGATAACATCTTTAACACCAAGAATGTGATCGCCCTTGATAAGATTATCTAGATTGCACATGCCTACATGTCCTAGCCTTATATGGCATAGCCAACATTTAGATGATTTTGCAATATTACAAGTATGAGGTGTGGCCTTTTTTGTGAAATCCACAATGTATAGATCACCTCTACGAATACCGGTAAAGATAATTTTATGATTATCAAAGCGAAACACTTGGCAATCTACTTTGGTAAATAGCACATTGGAATCGAAGTCTGCTAGTCTAGATACGAAAACAAGATTGTAGCCAAGGGATTCAACAAGCATCACATTTTGAATAGAGCTATCATGAGATATGGCCACCTTACCAAGGCCAAGTACCTTACCCTTAGAGTTGTCTCCAAAGGTAACGTACCTCCGAGGACCATGATTAGGCATGATCTCTTGGAACATGTCCTTATCTCAAGTCATGTGATCTGTGCATCCACTGTCGAGAATCCACTCTTTTCCTCCGGACATGTAATCCTTGAAGTTTTCCATGAGACTTAGATTCTTCATGATCTTTTCATGCTGGATGTCGAACAACTCATCTTCATCTTAGTAGCCATGTTCTTCATTGTCATCGTTTGGTGGAATCTCCTCATCATAGAAACCAAGAGACTCGTTAGAATCATAACCATGACAATGTTCAAGTTTATGAATGTGAATGGCTTCAATAATAATGTTGTTGATAGTTGTGACATCTCCTTTAGCACGCATAAGATCACGAAGCTCAAATAGGCATTTATCAAAGCTTGGATCACTAGGCCTCATTTTGTGAAAAGCAACAGTTTTATGAAGAATTTCATCAAGATTACTTAATGTCAGATTTGGATATCGTTTCTCCAAATCATTCCACAAAGTATAAGCACATGCAAAGTTTTTCAACTGAGAAAGCACAAATCTTGGTAAACCTCTAACAATAAGATTGACAGTTCTCATCGATGGGAACACATAAGGATTTTCAATATGTTTTATAAAATGGAATTTGTCAAATAGATTAATCACAACATTCTTCCATTGACTTGTTGGGGAACGTTGCATGGGAAACAAAAAAATTCCTACGCTCACGCAAGACATATCTATGGTGATGAGCATCTACGAGAGGGAGAGTGGATCTACATACCCATGTAGATCGCTAAGCGGGAAGCGTTAAGAAACACGGTTGGTGTAGTCGAACGTCTTCGCGATCCAAATCGCCGAGCGTCCTGCGATCTCATCACGATCCGTCCCGCGATCCAATCACGATCCGTCCCGCGAAGTCATCATGATCCGTCCCGCGATCTCATCACGATCTGTCCCGCGATATCATCATGATCCGTCTCGCGATCTTGATAACGGTCCTTCCGATCTAGCGCCGAATGATCGACACCTCCGCATTCAGCGCACGTACAGCTCGATGATGATCTCCGCCTTCTTGATCCAGCAAGAGGGAGCGGAGAGGTAGAAGAGTTTTCCGGCAGCATGATGGCGCTGCGACGGTGGTGGTGGAGCAATTCCGGCAGGGCTTCGCCTAAGCACTGTTGAAAACCAATCTAGAGGAGAAACTATGATCTAGAGGAGAGGTAGCACGTGGCTATTAGGGTTAGCTTTTTCCTCTAGATCCTCTACTATATATATAGGAGGGAGGGATGGGAGGATGCAGCCTCAAACCCTCAAGGTTTGGTCGAAATTGGAGGTGGAGGAGTCCTACTCCAATCCTATTAGGAGTAGGATTCCTCCTTTCCACTTGGAAACTCTTTCCACCTCTCCACCTTTGGATTTTTTTTCCTTCTCAAACTACTCCAGCCACATGGGCCCTTAGAGGAGGCTTCGGCCAGCCCACCAGGGGCTGGTTCACTTCCTCCCACAGCCCATGTAGCCTCTTGGGTCAAAATACCTCTCCCGATGGTCCCCTGGTACACTATCGGCACTCTCGGTACACTAGCAATGAGCCCGAAACTTTTCCGGCGACCAAAACAGGATTTCTTACATATCAATCTTTACCTGCGGACCATTCCGAAGCTCCTCGTGATGTCCGGGATCTCATCTGGAACTCCGAACAACCTTAGGTCACCACCATACATAACTCTATACTACCGAAACGTCACTGAACCTTAAATGTGCAGACCCTGCGGGTTCGAGAACTATGTAGACATGACCGAGACACCTCTACGGTCAATAACCAATAGCGGGACCTGGATGCCCATATTGGTTCCTACATATTCTACGAAGATCTTTATCGGTCGAACCTCTGTGTCAAGGATTTAGTTAATCCCGTATGATGTTCCCTTTGTTCTTCAGTATGTTACTTGCCCGAGATTCGATCGTCGGTATCTCCATACCTAGTTCAACCTCGTTACCGGCAAGTCTCTTTACTCGTTCTGTACTAGAAGATCCTGTGACTAACACTTAGTCACATTGCTTGCAAGGCTTATTGTGATGTTGTATTACCGAGTGGGGCATGAGATACCTCTCTGTCACACGGAGTAACAAATCCTAGTCTTGATCCATGCCAACCCAACAGACACCCTCGAAGATACCTATAGAGCACCTTTATAGTCACCTAGTTACGTTGCGACGTTTGATACACACAAGGTACTCCTCCGGTGTCAGTGAGTTGCATGATCTATGGTCATAGGAACAAATACTTGACATGCAGAAAACAGTAGCAATAAACTAACACGATCATATGCTAGGTTTGTAGTTTGGTTCATGTCCATCACATCATTCTCCTAATGACGTGATCCCGTTATCAAATGACATCTCATGTCCATGCCTAGGAAACCATAGCCATCTTTGATCAACGAGCTAGTCTGTTAGAGGCATACTAGGGAGATGGTGTTGTCTATGTATCCACACATGTATCTGAGTTTCCGATCAACACAATTATAGCATGGATAATAAACGATTATCATGAACAAGGAAATATGATAATAACCAATTTATTATTGCCTCTAGGGCATATTTCCAACAGTCTCCCACTTGCACTAGAGTCAATAATCTAGTTCACATCACCATGTGATTCGCATTGTTATGAATCTAACACCCAATGAGTTCTGGGCCTCGATCATGCTTTGCATGTGAGAGAGGTCTTATAGTCAACGGGTCTGCGACATTTAGATCCGTGTGTACTTTGCAAATCTCTATGTCATAGTGTAAACATTGCTACCACACTCCACTTGGAGCTATACCAAATGGCTGCTCTACTATACATATCCGGATTGCTACTAAGAGTCATCCGGATTGGTGTCAAAGCTTGCATCAACATAACTCTTTATGACGAACTCTTTCTTACCTCCATAATCAAGAAACATTTCCTTAGTCTTTTAGTTACTAAGGATGATCTTGATCGCTGTCTCGTGATCCACTCCTAGATCACTCTTGTACCCCTTGACGGACTCATGGCATACTATACAGAGCCTATGGCTAAGGCATAGGGGACGACATTCGTCCTTTCTCTTTCTTGTGCCATGGTCGAGCTTTGAGTCTCACTCAACTTCACACCTTACAAAGAAGGCGAGAACACTTCTCTCTGACTAATCCATTTTGAACTCTTTCAAAATCTTGTCAAGGTATGTCCTCCATCAAAGTCTCATCAAGCATCTTGATCTATCTCTATACATCTTGATGCTCAACATCTAGGTAGCTTTATCCAGGTCTTCCTTTGAAAAACTCCTTTCAAACAGCCCTTTATTCTTTCCAGAAATTCTACATCATTTCAGATCAACAATATGTCAACCACATATGCTTATCAGAAACTCTATAGTGCTCCCACTCACTTTATTCTAAATAAAAGTTTCTCATAAACTTTGTATAGACTCAAAAAACTTTGATCACCTCATCAAAGTGTATATTCAACTCCGAGATGCTTGCCTCAGTCCATAGAAGGATCACTGAAGCTTGCTCACCTTTTAGCATCCTTAGGACTAACAAAACCTTCTGGTTGTATCACATACAACTTTTCCTCAAGTAAACTGTTAAGGAAACGATGTTTTGTCATCCATCTGCCAGATTTCATAATTGAAAAATGCAACAACTGCTAACATAATTCCAACAGACTTTAGCATTGCTACGAGTGAGAAAGTCTCATCGCAGTTAACTCTTTGAACTTGTCGGAAACTTATTTGTGACAAGTCAAGCTTTATAAATGGTGAAATTTACCATCAGCGTTTGTCTTCAAAGGTCCATTTGTACTCGACGACCTACCATCCAACAAGCAAGTCTACCAAAGTCTATACTTGGTTTTCATACATGGATCCTTTCTCGGATTTCATGGCCTCTAACCATTTGTCGGAATCCGGGCCCATCATCGCTTCTCCATATCTCGTAGGTTCATCGTTGTCCAACAACATGACCTCCAAGACAGGGTTGTCGTACCACTCAGGAGTAGTACGCATCCTTGTCGACCTACGAGGTTTGATAGCAACTTGATCCAAAGCTTCATGATCATCATCATTTACTTCCTTTTCAGCTGACGTAGATTCCATAGAAACATCTTTCTGCGCTACGCTACTCTCTGGTTGAAACAAAGGTTCAACAACCTCATCAAGTTCTATCTTCCTCCCACTCAATTCTTTTGAGAGAAACTTTTTCTTGGGAAAGGACCCGTTTTAGCAACAAACACTTTATGCTTGGATCTGAGATAGAAGGTTAACCCAACTATTCTTAGGGTAATCTATGAAGATGCATTTGTCCGCTTTAGGTTCGAGCTCATTTGGTGAAAACATTTTTCCACACAAGCGTCGCAGCCCCAAACATTAAGAAATGACAGCTTAGGTTTCTATCAAACCATAATTCACACGGTGTCATCTCAACGGATTTAGATGGTGCCCTATTTAAAGTGAATGTAGTTGTCTCTAATGCATAACCCCAAAACTATAGTACAAAACGATAAGAGACATCATAGCCCGCACCATATCCAATAGAGCACGACTATGATGTTCGGACACATCATCACACTATGGTGTTCCAGGTGGCGTGAGTTGTGAACAACTTTCACATTGTCTAAAGTTGTATGCCAAACTAGTAACTCAAATATTCACCTCCACGATCATATCGCACACATTTTTATCTTGTTGTCACAATGATCTTAAACTTCACTCTGAATTTGCTTGAACTTTTCAAACGATTTAGACTTGTGTTTCATTAAGTAAACATACACTATATCTACTCAAATCATCAGTGAAGGTAAGAAAACAACGATATCCACTGCACGCTACAAGACTCATTGGATTGCATACATCAACATGTATCATTTCTAATAAATCACTTGCCCGTTCCATCAATCCGGAAAATGGGGTCCTTAGTCATCTTGCCCAAGAAGCATGGTTCGCATGTCTCAACCGATTCAAAATCGAATTAGTCCAAAGATCCATCAACATGGAGTATCTTCATGCGCTTTATACACATATGACATTTAGCGGCAGTGCCACAAGTATGTGGTACTATCATTATTAACTTTGTATCTTTTGGCATCAATGTTATGAACATGTGTATTACTATGATCAAGATTCAACAAACCATTCTCACTGGGTGCATCACCATTGAAGGTATTATTCATGTAAACAGAATAACAATTATTTTCTAACTTAAATGAATAACCGTGTTGCAATAAACACGATCTAATCACGTTCATGCTCAACGCAAAACACCAAATAACATGTATTTAGGTTCGTCACTAACCCCGAAGGTAGAGAGAGCGTGCGATGTCGATCACATCAACCTTGGAAACATTTCCAACACACATCGTCGCCTCACCCTTTGCTAGTCTCCGTTTATTCCATAGCTTTTACTTCGAGTTACTAACATTTAGCAACCGAACCGGTATCCAATACCTAGGTGCTATTAGGAGTACTAGCATGGTACACATCAATAACACGTATATCAAATACACTTGTGTTGATGTTGCCAGCCTTCTTATCTACCAAGTATCTAGGGTTGTTCCGCTTCAGCGACCGCTCACCTCATAATAGAAGCACTTAGTCTCAGGTTTGGCTTCAACTCTGGGTTGCTTCACTGGAGCAACAACTGACTTGTCATCCATGAAGTTTCCCTCCTTGCCCTTGCCCTTCTCAAAACTAGTGGTTTTACTAACCATCAACACTTGATGCTCCTTCTTGATTTCTACCTTCGCGGTGTCAAACATCGCGAACAGCTCGGGTATCATTATTTCCATCCCTAGCATTTTATAGTTCATCACCATGTTCTGGTAGCTTAGTGACAATGACTTGGAGAACTATATCAATCACTATCTTATCTGGAAGATCAACTCCCACTCGATTCAAGCGATTGTAGCACCCACAAACAATCTGAGCACATGCTTAACGATTGAGCTATTCCCCTTCATCTTGCAGGCAAAGAATCTTGTTGGAGATCTCATATCTGACAACATGGGCACGAGCCTGAGATCCCAATTTCAACTCTTAGAACATCTCACATGTTCCATGACGTTCAAAATGTTTTGGAGCCTCAATTCTAAGCCGTAATGCATGACGCACTAAACTATCAAGTAGTCATCGGAACATGCCTGTCATATGTTCACAACATCTACAGACGATGCTAGAGGGGGTGGCGCACCGAGCAGTGCATTAAGGACATAAGCCTTCTGTGCAGCAATGAGGACAATCCTCAGATCACGGACTCAGTCCGCAATATTGATACCATCATCTTTCAACTCTATTTCTCTAGGAACATATAGAAATTCAAGGGAGCTACATCTTGAGCTAGTAATCTACAACATAATTTTACAAGACACTACTGACTATGTTCATGATAATGAGTTCAATTAATCATATTACTTAAGAACTCCCACTCAAATTGACATCCCTCCGGTCATTCGAGTGATACATGATCCAAATTCACCAACTCAAGTCTGATCATCACGTGAGTTGAGGTGGTTTCAATGGTGAAAATCATCTTGCTGATCATATCTACTATATGACTCATGCTCGACCTTTCGGTCTCTTGTGTTCCAAGGCCATGTCTGTACATGCTAGTCTCGTCAAGTTTAACCCGAGTGTTCCACATGTGCAACACTGGCTTGCACCCGTTGTATGTGAACATAGAGTCTATCACACCCGATCATCACGTGGTGTCTCGACACGACGAACTTTCGCAACGGTGCACACTTGGGGAGAACACAATTTATCTTGAAATTTAAGTGAGGGATCACCTTATAATGCTACCGTCGTCCTAAGCAAAACAAGGTGCATAAAAGGTTTAACATCACATGCAAATCATAAGTGACATGATATGGACATGAACTTGTGCTTTTGATCTCCATCATCTTGATCTCCATCAACGTGTCGCCATCGGGGTTGTCGCGCCCATCATGCTGCTACTACTGTTGCTATGGTTTAGCGATAAAGTAAAGCATTACATAGCGCTTAATGATTGACACGTAGGCGTCCTCTAATTGTTGTTGCATGTTTTACGTGGCTGCTACGGGTATCTAGCAAGAACAATTCTCACCTATGCAAAACCACAGAGATGATACTTAAGTTGCTTTTCAACCTTCTCAAGGACTGCCTTTGTCGAATCCGATCCAACTAAAGTAGGAGAAACAGACCCCCACCAGCCATCTTTGTGCAACGAACTTACACGTTAGTCGATGGAACCGGTCTCTCATAAGCGTACGAGTAATGTTGGTCCAAGCCGCTTCATCCCACAATACCGCTGAAACAAAACACGACCAAGGGAGGAAGCATTCTAAGCATCAACGCCCACAAACTCTTTGTGTTCTACTCGAGATCTCATCTAACATAGACCTAGCTCATGATGCCACTGTTGGGGAACGTCGCATGGGAAACAAAAAATTTCCTATGCTCACGCAAGACCTATCCATGGTGATGAGCATCTACGCGAGGGAGAGTGGATCTACATACCCTTGTAGATCGCTAAGAGGGAAGCGTTAAGAAACGTGTTTGGTGAAGTCGAACGTCTTCACGATCCAAATCGCCGAGCGTCCCGCGATCTCATCACGATCCGTCCCGCGATCCAATCACGATCTGTCCCGCGAACTCATCACGATCCGTCCCACGATCTCATCATGATCCGTCCCGCGATCTCATCACGATCCGTCCCGCGATCTCATCACGATCCCTCTTGCGATCTTGATCACGGTCCTTCCGATCTAGCGCCGAACGAACGGCACCTCTACGTTCAGCACACATACAGCTCGATGACGATCTCCGCCTTCTTGATCCAGCAAGAGGGAGCGGAGAGGTAGAAGAGTTCTCCGGCAGCGTGACGGCGCTGTAGCGATGGTGGTGGAGCAATTCCGGTAGGGCTTCGCCTAAGCACCGCTGAAAACCGATCTAGAGGAGAAACTGCGATCTAGAGGAGAGGTAGCACGTGGCTATTAGGGTTAGCTTTTTCCTCTAAATCCTCTAGTATATATAGGAGGGAGGGAGGGGAGGAGGCAGCCTCAAACCCTCAAGGTTTGGTCGAAATTGGAGGTGAAGGAGTCCTACTCCAATCCTATTAGGAGTAGGATTCCTCCTTTCCACTTGGAAACTCTTTCCACCTCTCCACCTTTGGATTTTTTTCCTTCTCAAACTACTCCAGCCACATGGGCCCTTAGAGGAGGCTTCGGCCAGCCCACCAGGGGCTGGTTCACCTCCTCCCACAGCCCATGTAGCCTCTTGGGTCAAAATACCTCTCCCGATGGTCCCCTGGTACACTATCGGCACTCTCGGTACACTACCAATGAGCCCGAAACTTTTCCGGCGACCAAAACAGGACTTCCTACATATCAATCTTTACCTCCGGACCATTCTGAAGCTCCTCGTGATGTCCGGGATCTCATCTGGAACTCCGAACAACCTTCGGTCACCACCATACATAACTCTATACTACCGAAACGTCACTGAACCTTAAGTGTGCAGACCCTGCGGGTTCGAGAACTACGTAGACATGACCGAGACACCTCTACGGTCAATAACCAATAGCGGGACCTGGATGCCCATATTGGTTCCTACATATTCTATGAAGATCTTTATCGGTCGAACCTCTATGTCAAGGACTCAGTTAATCCCATATGATGTTCCCTTTGTTTATCGGTATATTACTTGCCCGAGATTCGATCGTCGGTATCTCCATACCTAGTTCAACCTCGTTACCGATAAGTCTCTTTAATCGTTCCGTAATACAAGATCTCGTTACTAACACTTAGTCACATTGCTTGCAAGGCTTATTGTGATGTTGTATTATCGAGTGGGCCCTGAGATACCTCTCCGTCACACGGAGTAACAAATCTCAGTCTTGATCCATGCCAACCCAACAGACACTCTCGGAGATACCTGTAGAGCACCTTTATAGTCACCCAGTTACGTTGCGACGTTTGATACACACAAGGTACTCCTCCGGGGTTAGTGAGTTCCATGATCTCATGGTCATAGGAACAAATACTTGACATGCAGAAAATAGTAGCAATAAACTGACATGATCATATGCTACGTTTGTAGTTTGGGTCTTGTCCATCATATTATTCTCCTAATGACGTGATCCCGTTATCAAGTGACATCTCATGTCCATGACTAGGAAACCATAGCCATCTTTGATCAACGAGCTAGTCTATTAGAGGCATACTAGGGACATGGTGTTGTCTATGTATCCACACATGTATCTGAGCTTTCGATCAACAAAATTATAGCATGGATAATAAACGATTATCATGAACAAGGAAATATGATAATAACCAATTTATTATTGCCTCTAGGGCATATTTCCAACATGACTATAGTACTCTCCATCAAGAATGGGCACTCTACAACTCAAACTTTCCACACTAGACACATCCATCTTCCTCCACGATGATGAAACGGAAGCAATGGAGACCAATGCTCTGATACTAATTGTGGGATCACTAGAAGAGTATGTCTAGAGGGGGGTGAATAGACTACTAGCAGGAATTTAAAATCTACACAAGGTGCAGAGTTAAGTGTTGGTAGATTTTAACAACTATAGCAAGTCTAGCACACCCTACACATGCAAGTCATCAAGTATAGCAGCGGAAAGTAAAGACATTGCACATGGAAATAAGGAGTTGAGATAGGAAGATCAAACGCATGAAGGACATGAAGATTTTTCCCGTGGTTCCGATAGGTGGTGCAATCGTACGTACACGTTTATGGAGTCTTCAACCCATAGAGGGTAACGGTCGTGAGAGTCCACGGAGGGCTCCACCCATAAGGTTCCATGAAGTAGCAACCTTGACTATTCCATAACGTCTTCTGTCCATGAAGGACTAGCCTCACTATGGGTAGATCTTCACAAAGTAGACGATCTCCTTACCCTTACAAACTTCTTGGTTCACTCCACAACACGAAGTAGGAGGCTCCCAAGCGACACCTAAACAATCTAGGAGGCACCACCCTCCAAAAGGTAATAGGCTCGATAATGTCGATGAACTCATTGCTCTTGTGCTTCAAGATGATAGACTCCTCAACACACAATCACTCTCTCATAGATTTGACTTTGGTGGAAGAGATTGATTGGGTGGAAAGCAACTTGGGGAGGCTAGAGATCAAGATTCTTATGGTTGGAATGGAATGGCATGATCTCAACACATGAGTAGGTGGCTCTCTCTCAGAAAATCAGTTGGTATGAGTGGGGATCTGTTGTGAGTGCTTCTCTTGCGAGTGAGAGGTGGTGGAGGGGTATATATAGGCATATCCAAAAATTCAACCGTTACACCTTAAGTGACCAACTCGGTGACACCGATGTGTGAATCTTGATGGTACCAGGTTGCTCCAAAGGTAGCAACTTTTGAATCTTGGTGAGACCGATATATAAATCTCGGTTGCACCGATTAAGTGACCAACGGTCAGATTGCGCAACTCGGTGGCGTCGATCCAACAAACTTGGTGGGACCGATTTTGTGAATTGAGGTAATAGAATGTTGGCAACCCAAACTCGATGGCATCGAAGCAGAATCGGTTGCACCGAATGGCTAGGGTTTGGCATGGGTCTGTCTGAGTTTGCGAATCGGTGGCATCGAGTGGGAATTGTTAGTAGCACCGATTTTGGATATTTGGCTTTGGACAGATTTTTGTGGAAGAGCTTGTGGGTGTTTTTCGTGACTATCACTTGTGTGTGTATGAGCATTTTCTTCACCAATAGTACCTTACCCCCTTTTAATAGTATTGGCTTTTCCTATGGACTCAAAGTGATTTCTCACAAAGTAAAATGTGGAGTCCTCCTGCTTGAAGCTTTTGCCAATGTTATTCCTTCTCCTTCTTCTTCTGGGGATACTCTCCACACCCCTTTTTTCCAACTCATCTCTTTTTATGGACTTACACCTGAAATATACTTGGTAAAAGTATTTGTCCAAGAGACGATGTATGTAGTCATGAATTATCAAAACCACCAAGGAAGCATAATGTGCTTTCATCGGATCTATGAGTTCACACACATGAGAGAACATATTGTTTCCTCTTCTAAACAATAGGGGTCTTGCATTCTGTTTGGGCAAACATGGATCGGTCCACATATTTATATTTGGATCATACTCAACTCTCCACATGTACCCTACTTTGACAATTTCAAAGCCTTTCAATATACTGCGCCAAGTGTAGCTCATATGTGCACATGTACTACTGAAAGAATGTCTCCTTGCGGGTAATATTTAGCTTGCAAAACACGGGCGCAAAGGGAATCCAAAGCTTGCAATAAACGTCAAGCTTGGCTGGCTAGCATGGCAAGGTTAAATGCATGCAAGTACAAACCCAAGGCCTCCTTTATCCTTTGGAAGGATCATTTTCTCCCAACCCACCAAGTGCATTTTAACCTCATCTTTCTGTTGAGACAACGAATAACACCCAATCATCTTACAAAGCTCCTCACACAATCCTTTTGTCAGGTCAAAGCAACACATAGCGTTGGACGGGATTGCATGTGCTATAGACTTAATCAAAATCTCCTTCCCTTTCATCGAGAGAAACCATGAATTCCTGCGCAAAGCCTCTCCTTAGTGTACTAAAAAAAAGAGCTTTACTGATCTACCCACGTACAGGGGCAAACCAAGGTATTTACCACCCGATGTCTCTTGTTGAACCCCAGAATATGCATCACTTCTTGCTTAATAGTCACTTTAGCATTTTTGTTGACCACGATTGAGGATTTCTCTCGATTAACCACTTTTTGTTTCTTTCTCGGTTGTCTCTGTTTTCTTTATGTTTTTGTTTTCTTTTCTTTAATTGCAACAATTTTCTCCCGTTTTTTTCCTTTTCTTTCTTCACTGGTTTTTCTTTCTTTATTCGTTATGCTTTGGTTTTATTTTGTTTTTTTCTCAATTTTCCTCATTTCTTTATGTTTCTTTCTTGGTTTTCATCATTTTTTCTTCAACACATGTCTAATGTTTATTTTCATTTTCATTCTACATTTTTGATAAATGTCAAGACCATTTATGTAATGCACATTTAATATTTTGTGAATGCATGGTCAATATTTTTTTCTATACAATTTTTTACAAAAAATTTAATACAAGATTAACATTTTCTGAATACATGAACAACAATCCTTCTATACATATTTAAAAATATTTTTTCAAATGCTTGATTATCATTTTTTGAGGACAAGATTGACATTTTTTAATACAAGGTCAACATTTTTTCTATACAAACTTAACATTTCTCAAATGGTTGATCAACAGTTTTTGAAATGCAAGAATAACAATTTTCGAATACTTCGTGAACATTTTTCTGTACACATTTAACATTTTTAAATGCATGATTGACATTTTTCAAATACTTGCTTAATATACTTTTTAAATGCTTGATTACCATTTTTAAATATACTGTCAATTTGTTTCACCCACATTTTATATATTTTCTGTATACATGGTCAACATTTTTCTATACACATTTAACATTTTTCAGATGCTAGATCAACATTTTTTTCAAATGCAAGATTAATATTGTTAATACATGAACAATATTTTTCTATACATTTGTTTTTTCAAATATTTGATTAAATTACTCTACATATTTGTTTAATTTTTATATGCTTAGTTAAATTATTTTAAGTATTTGTTTAACATTTTTAACTACTTGATTAACATTTTTAAATACATGATCAACTTTGAACAAAATTTATATTTATTTACACCTTTTTATTATGCATGGTCAACATTCTCTTTTACACATTTTAGATTTTTCAAATGCATGATTAATATTTCTCAACACATTATGTAAGTTATATTTTCACAACATAGATGTTAAGAGTATTTGGAAGTGTATAGATAATTACAAAAAGAATAAGGGTTGTGGCCTCCAGCATACCTGAGCCTGCCTATCTCGCGCTGCCTTGCTGCGAGGGTTCCCTTCGTATTGTCGTGCTGCGAGGTAGAATAAGACATGAGACACGCACCAGCTCACGAGACTCGAGGCGCCGCCGTCTCCAATGCTCTACTCTTTCTCGCCGGAGCCCGAAATCATGACCGTGCTGATAGACGTGGGATCAATGATGTATCCGTCATGATAGAAGCCGACGAAGTCCACCACAACGCGGTTACAACGCCGGGATTGGTGCACCATAGGTGACCTTTTTTATCTGTTAGACCGTCCGCCCGGGTGTATGAGGGGATTTGAGGCGCCCAACCCTAGATACTTTTAGTGTTCTGAGTAATATTGATTGCTTTTCATCTATACTGGAAAACTGTTTGCTAACTAATTGAATAATCGCTTGCTTTCAGTATGTATGCAATGTTACTCTTTGTATTTTTTTTATTGCTGTCTATATTACTGACTGAAAAAAATGCTAATCGTATTTTCGAATGACTAAAGAGACTGAAAACTGAATTTTGTTTCGGTTTTGCTGGGCTGAGTGGGAGCTTTTGCTCTGGATCGATGATGTCCGTTGGATATGGTTTGGATGTCCGGTTGATACATAGCTCTCATGCTCGTCTCATACAACTGAACGACACTAAATTACACCAAATAGAGTAAATTTCTTAGTACAAGAAGAAACAACATCCCCATGATACATACGTCTTGCCTTCCAGAAATTTATGTCACTTTACTACATTATTCCTTACATGCAGAACTGAATGACACATAAACATCAAGTAAAACAAATTACACATGTACATAATGATGTAATGTAAGGCGTGTAAAACACGATGAAATATACTTTGAACCTCTGTAAAAAAAATCAAGGATTTTGAGAATGAACACATGTGACAAAAAGCCATAAATTTGTCTTTTTATAGCTCTGATTTTCTCATATTTCATCATCAGAATTTACACATACATCCTTTTGTATATGTAGATTTTTTAGAATTTGTAGAACTTAAAAATATAGTCTTTGAGTTGCTCAAAATTCGGTATAATACAAATGTATGTCAATATAACAGGCCCACTTTAGACAAATACAGTAAATTGCAGTTCAATTCTGCAGCTAGCTTAAACAATGAGCTAAATCAGTAGTCTCGGTTGCAAAAGAATAAAAACCACTTACTATTGTGGGTGGATTCACTTTAGTAAACTGCATGTCCATTCTAAAAACTGAACAAGGGTGTTGTCTGGTTGAGCTGTGAAACAGATAACTGCGTGAAAGCTGGAAGTCATTTGGTCGAGACAAATGTGAAACTGTAGACTTGGTAAGAATTGTCTATATTGCCCATTAGGCCTGAAAGACTTATATACGCCAATTGACCGTAGTACCGATTTATACACTGATTGACATTACTTGCTCATAACTCATCACTCTCGTTTCCTGTCACACGAATAATATCAGTAGGATCTCATATATGGATCCCATTTCGATATATTACCATTTTTTAAATACATCTATTAACAACGGAGAGTAAAGGTATTACGTCGCCACCCAAATCCTTTTTAGCTTTTTCCTCTACTACCATTGTTTCTAAGCTGAATAATATGGGTGTTAGTCTGGAAAAGAATGAGAAGGATATTTCTATTTCGGCAAACGCTTTAAAACATTTGGAATATGTTCGATTAAAAGTTGTTTCACATGTTTCTAGTAAGTCTTTTGCCTCCCATACTGAGAAGGAGGAGTTGCATGCCACATCAGATGGTCAGCTACTCTCTCACTTAGTAGGAGCGGTTACGAACGTGGGTCTAGATGAACCCGGACTTAGTTCTTTGATTGAGCTTACAGCCTCCGGACGAAAATCAAAGACCGCACGTTCGAAAAAACTAGTAAGTCACATAAGAGGGTGAAATCTTCTAAATCTCCTATTGTTTCCTCATGAATGGAATATTTTTTAATAGCAGAGGTCTTGGTGACTTGGCTAAACATTTATTCATTGCGAAGTGTAATAGGGAATACAATTTAGATTTTCTGGCTATCTCTGAAACGGGGAGACGTGACTTCTCAGTAAGTCTGCTTAACCGTCTTTCTGGCGAACAGTCTTTCGGAACCGACATATGAGAAACTAGATCGCGTTTTAATGGATACCGAGTGGGAATCTAAATTTCCTATGGTGTATGTTCAAGCTCTACCTCGCATCGAGGCCATATCAGACCACGCGCCAATTCTCCTAACTACTGGTTTGCCACGACTACAACATAGACGAAAGTTCAAGTTTGAACTTGGTTGGTTGCATCGGATGGCTTCCATGACATGGTCAAGGAGGTTTGAGAGAAACAGGTGGCCGGGCGTACCCTAATACACAAATGGAATAACAAAATACGTGCATTACGTAAATTCCTTGGTGGCTAGGCTAGGCATACGGTGGGTATCCTCGAGAAGGAGAAGCTTTGTCTTTCATCTATCATTGATGAACTAGAAGCTTTGGCAGAAGTTAGACCACTATCTGAGCATGAAATCGAGATCAAGAGTCACTCGAATGCACAGATAGCTAGCATGTTGCGTGAAGAGGAACTCAAATGGTATCAACGTTCTAATTCTCAATTTATCTTGAAGGGTGATTCGAATACTAGATATTTCCATGGAGTCGCCAATGGCAGACACCGGAAGAAACTTATTCATTCCCTACAACAGGATGAGGGAACGATTGAGGGGCACGAGCAGCTAAAATCATATATCGCTAATTATTATAAGAACCTGTTCGGAGCCCCCAGGGGAAGGAAACTTCTCGATGGATGAGTCCCGAACAGATGACATACCCAAGGTCTTCGATGAGGAAAACGACCTTCTAACAGCATCATACTCTGAAGAGGAAGTTAGAAAGGCGGTTTTCCTAATGGAGCACAACAAATTCCCGGGCCTGGATGGTTTTCCTGCAGAGTTCTATCAGAACTTCTGGGAAGTCATCAAACCGGATCTCCTCCTTTTGTTTAGTTACTTACATGCCGGCCAACTAGAATTGTTTCGCTTAAATTTTGGTGAGATTATTTTATTACCTAAGGTTAATGAGGTTGAAAGGATACAACAATATAGAACAATTTGCCTCCTTAACGTTAGTTTTAAAATATTCACGAAGGTTGCAACTATTAGACTCAATTCGGTTGCTGAACATGTGGTTCGTCCTTCCCAGACAGTTTTTATGCAAGGTAGACACATCCTAGATGGAGTTGTTATCCTTCACCAAACTGTCCATGAATTACATCGGAAAAAGTTGAATGGGCTGGTCCTTAAAATAGATTTTGAAAAAGCATATGATAAAATCAAATGGTCATTTCTTCAACAGACCCTCAGAATGAAAGGATTTTGTACAGAGTGGCGCGCTATGATCCATAGCTTCGTTTCAGGAGGCAGTGCTACCATTAAAGTCAATGATGACGTTGGCCACTATTACCAAACAAAGAAAGGATTGCGACAAGATGACTCGATATCGCCCATACTATTCAATATAGCGACGGATATGCTAGCAGTCATGATGGAGCGAGCCAAGGCCGATGGACAAATTGATGGGGTAGTAAATCATTTAGTTGATGGTGGTCCCTCTGTACTTCAGTATGCCGACGATATGATTCTCTTCATGGATCATGACCTCGAGAAAGCGAGAAATATGAAATTAATTTTATCAGCATTCGAGCAACTCTCGGGTCTTAAGATAAATTTTCATAAAAGTGAATTGTTTTGCTTTGGCGAAGCTCAAGACGAGGCTCACCTGTACGCCGACATGTTCGGATGCGGGTTGGGTCAGTTTCCGATAACATATTTGGGGATACCGATACATTATTGAAGACTCACAAATGCTGAATGGAAACACGTCAAGGAGAGGCTACAAAAAATACTTAGCAGTTGGAAAGGTAAACTGTTGTCTCTCGGTGGAAGATTGGTCCTCATAAATTCAGTACTAAGTAATATGGTACCTTATATGATCTCCTTCTTCTAGCTGCTGAAAGGAGTTTTACATAGATTGGATTATTTCCGATCAAGATTTTTTTGACAAGGAGATAGCGAGAGAAAAAAATATCGATTGGCTAAATGGAGTGTGGTTTGCCGTCCCAAAGGCCAAGGCGGGTTGTGCATTCATGACCTTGAGGTTAAGAATAGGGCCCTACTCGGTAAATGGTTGTTTAAATTACTAACAGAGGATGGTGTATGGCAAACCCACCTCAGGAGGAAATATGTGGGCTCCAAGGCGGTATCCCAAATATACTGGAAGCCTGGGGATTCTCACTTTTCGGCGGGTCTAATGGCTACGAAGAAATATTTCTTCTGCTATGGATCTTTCTCGATTAAGGACGGCTCGGAAATTAGATTTTGGGAGGATACGTGGTTAGGAAATACTACTCTCCGGGAACAATATCCGGCTCTATACAATATTGTGTGTCACAATGGTGATACTATCGCCACGGTAATGGAATCATTTCCACCAAATGTGACTTTCAGAAGGGATTTAATTGGACCCAGACTCCAATCGTGGAACAACCTCCTCCAGCGGTTATCCATGGTGCAATTTTCACATGGGTCTGATGTTTTCCGATGAAACCTACACGGGAATGGACAATTCTCAATGAAGTCTATGTATAGAGTGTTAATCCATCTTGATGTGCCAGTTGATAATAATAAGAAGATCTCGAAGATGAAGATACCACTTAAGAATAAAATCTTTGCATGGTATCTTCGTCGCGGAGTCATTCTTACTAAAGACAATCTTATCAAGAGGAATTGGCATGGAAGTTCGCAGTGTGTCTTTTGTCATCATGAGGAGACAATAAAACATTTATTCTTCCAATGCAAATTTGCTCGTTCTATATGATCAGTCATCCAAATAGCTTCTGACTTGTATCCTCCTTGTAGTGTTGCTAATATATTTGGTAATTGGCTATATGGGATTGATCATAAGTTTAGAACTCTTCTCAAGGTGGGAGCGCTTGCCGTTATTTGGTCGCTTTAGCTATGTAGAAATGATAAGGTTTTTAACGATAAAAGTACTTCTCTTATGCAGGTTATCTACAGATGTACCGGGACTCTTCGTTTATAGTTCTCTCTACAACGCGTGGAGAATCGAGACCTATTTATGAAGGTGTGTACACGATTGGAAGCTACGACGAGGGATACTTTTATCCAACATGGGCGGCAACATAATCTTAAGATTGCACCCCCTCCGCTTTAGACGTTATACGGACTCTACATGTCTTATTGTATTTCGTCTTTTATTTTTTTGTTTGAATTAGAGGACAATGTTTGGTTGTGTACATCTTAGTTATGGAGAGACCGGATGTAATGCTTAAACCTTTTAAGTAATAAAACGCTTTTTTTCGAAAAAAATTGTCTAAAGCAAGCTAACATCAACAGAGAAGTATCCATCAATCACGTACGTGCGCAATATGAGATACGAGCGGTCAATTAGCCATTGATTAGCTAGCATAACACCTGAATCACAAGAACCACAACAAAACAGAAACCGAAAAAAAGAGAACATTCTTTGTAACGGTCGGCTGGATAATTGCAGGAGGGCTGCATGCTGAATCTCCCACAGGGATAGGGAACAGTGGCCACCTGCTAGATATTGCAGGGGCGCTTCCAGCTGGATCTCACACGGGGACGGGGCAGCAGGTCGAACTGGCATGGAGGAGCAGGTCGGGACGAGTAGCTCGGCCGCGGTGCAGCTCACTGGTTCAAGGCTTAGGAGAGGCCGGGACTAGGCCATGGCATAGCAAACAGCGGCTGCAGGTCATAGAAGCAGGAGAGGAGGGCTAGGGCGCTGGCTATGATGCAGGGGTACAGCATGGAGGTGCCGAATCGATGCAGAATACGAGGTCAGAACAGGGATACGCATCGATACGTAGGGAACACGCGTATCCCAAAGGGGGGCTGGCTGCCATCGGCAGTGGACAAGAAGCTACTAAAAGGCCTAGTCAATGAAGCCATGATTCTGACGCAGGAGATCAATAGTCGACAGGCATCGTTCTAGAAGTTGAAGCCCGCCCCGCATGAATATGAGCGGATGTTGCTCGTGCCGTTCATCGGACAGGGATTGACGCTATCACTGCATGACTTCGTGCAGGGGCTTCTCGCCTACGGCCTCCAACTCCATGTTAACCCCAAGGTGTCATCCACACTGCATGCTCCATCACGATGTGTGAATGCCTCTTGGAGACTCAGCCCAGTTAGGGGCTGTGGAAGCGGATTTTCTATTTGAAGGCACATATGACCAAGGTCGGCAAACGCCTGTCAGTCTGCTGGGGCGCCGACATACAAGTGAAGACAAGTGCCAAGTACTTTGATCTGCAGTTCCCTGAAACAGCGCGCAAGTGACAGGAGGGTTAGTTCTACCACCTAGACAAGCGCATGCCAAGTGGACATGAACTTCCCCCGTACGTCAAATGGCCAATTGCAGAACATACCAGAAAACTGTTGGCTGCGAAGAATGCGGTCGTCGCCCACCTCCTGAACAGGATGTGGGCGCTCAAGGTGGGGCCCACAGGAGTCGACCTCATAATAACTTGGCTGGATCGCCGAATCCAGCCTCTCCAAACAAGGGCACACCCGGTGTGGGCGTAGTACTCCGACATTACCGACTGCACCAGGAGGTTCCGAAGGAGCTCTTGACTGAAGTCTTTGGGAAGACTACACCAAGGAGAACAACAACCTCGACAGGGTGCCCCCACGTGCCCCCTTTTACTCTTCGCAGCCTTCCTCCGAACGTAAGTTCTTTGGTATCCGACTAGAATATCATGTTTCTCTTTTCTGCTTTACATTTCCTTTTAAATCCAAGTTATTGCAGGCTTTCCTTCCATACTTTTCAGGATATGGATTCCATGCTGCCTCTCCAAAAGCACGGTCCAACACTGTAATTGCTCCCAGAGAACGTAGAGGTTGACAACAAGAGCTCTGAAGCCAAAGGCGCAGATGTGGCTGCAGGATCACGATGCCTAGGAGATGTACGATGAAGTCATGGAAGTTGCAGCCCTGACCATTCCATCCCAAAAGCAAAAGCCGGGAAACGACACTTACAGCTGTAGGACCTCATGCGCACCGTTGGAGACAGCCAAGTGGATGCCCATTTGTTTTAAGGTGTTAAAGTAGAACACGTTGATGTTGTTGCGGCCATCCATGAGGACCTTGTGAAGTCGAAACCCACCGACTTGTGGGTCCACCACCAGAAAATGCCTGTCCGAACTCGAAATACGAGCCGGATGGTCAAAAACGGTCAAAACAAACCAACACCTCTGACTAGTTTAGGCACTTGGGAACCGCAGGAACAAATGGCATTTATTGCGTGGTTCCCGAGGGGGCGATTCCTTAGAAGATGATGAGGACACCCTTCTGCTGAATATACGTTGCTTTTTCCCATGGATGCGCTCCACAACCGTCGTGGATCCCGAGGATACACTGCTTTCTCATTGTCACCCATAGCCGCCTTTTTTGACGGATGCGCTCCAAGATGTTGATCACTAGTGGAGTGACATGCCAACCTTTCTTCTATGTCATGGAACTTGCATCGCTAGTCAAGGATCTTGTTGCCAGCCACAATCACCCCGCTGGTTGTGGTACTCGGCGGCCGTGATCAAGTTTGTGCCACTGACTCCATCCCTACCGCCACCTTTCTGCCTCTGGTTGTGTTTTTTGTTGTTCCTCCATCCAAAATCAGAATAACCTTTAGGCCCCAAGGACTTGGCTTTTGATTGAAGACGACGTTAACACATGTCGTTATGATACGCCAACTGTCCAACCTGGTGGACGTCATGGGGTTGATTCAACCAGATGGGCTCCATGGCCTCGGCACAACAAGGTAGACATCCTGAAATGAGCTTGAGCCACCCAAGCGGGGTCCTAGGCCTACCCCGAGGGGATCCCGCCATCGGTTGACTTTCAGCTTTTTATACAGCAGAAATTGGCATTAAAAGCTGAACCAAACGGAGCCTGAGAATAGTAAACTACATGTGCATTCTTGATGAAAAATTAAATAGAAGTGGCAATATTGAACAACATAGTAATATAGTCATGGAAGAATAACTAGGACCCTAATTATTGGTTGGTATGGGTGCGACCTGGATGTTATGTTGCTTGTTATAGACTTCTAGTGCTATCATCAAGCTCTTGCGATCATGCTCTTCTTCTTGCCTAACAAGGTCCTCACATGCCTTAACAAGAGCGGCGTCAAAATAGTAGACAGTAGATTCTAATTCCCTAGGAGTGGGATCATCCCAAGTCTCCAACCTTGAGTCATACCTGCATGAGAAGAAGAAATAAACGACTAATCATGAGTTGAATTGTTGTAGTTCTGTAAAAATGGTGCAAATGAAAAGGAAATTATCTCAGGAAATTCAAATAGAGGAATGATGATTAGATTTTCTGATGTAAAAAAAGCAGTTTCTGCAAGAAATGTTAAGAGACATGATCACGTCAGTATATAATGTGTTCGCCATCCAACTTGAGATTCATGCAATGGATATTGTAGTGATTAGAAGATGTTTCAATTTTTAATCCTATTGTTGCAGGCCAAGGAATTAAAAAATATCCAAATTGAAGTAGTCAGGACAGCCAATCTCTACTCCTAATCGGGGAGTCGGTAGCTTCTGTTCCGGGTTTATTTTCGTCCGGGTTTATTTTCGTCCGGTTTTTTGTCCCTCCTCCCATCAATCATATTTAGTAATGTATTTATGTGAAAGAGTCAATCAAGATTAATTTCTAATGAATATTTAAATATCAAATCTGAATTAATTAACCTTACCATACGTTGCTCAGTCACATTTATTAATGTTTCCATACATCACTAAATTATTACTTTAATTAACATTCCGTTCCAGGGTTTTTTCGTTTCCTCTTCCATCTTCGTCTGTTTTTTTCCTCATTCAATCATCATATATTTAGTAATGTATTTGTCGGGGATACACAAAATAGGTAGGCTCATGAAGGGTCGAAATATCATAACAGCATGGGGTCCACATTTCAGGTGGGTCCAGATAAATACGTTCATACTATCCACTCGGCAAGCAACGTTCCATCCACTCGGATGACAGACAACCACTCGGCAGTACAAACCACTCGGCAATACGGCTCACTCGGATATGGTAGGACCAACAGTCGGCAAGTCAGTCGAAGCATAGAGAAGGTTCTGCAGTGGGCCGACATGATGGCATCAATGCCCCATCTTATAACATAGGAGATGAGGGGGTGGCGCACTCTATATAAGCCACCCCCACCACATAGCTCAGGCTAGCTTCTTCTCCCTTGGCTCTCTCTCGCCATTAGTCTTAGGACTTAGCTCAGGCATGGAGATCCGTTCTCCTTTCTCCCTCCCAAATACACCATGTAACACATGTTCATGACGAATAAGCAAAGCCTCTCCGGAGCACGAGACGTAGGGTCGTTATCTCCACCGTGAGAGGCCCGAACTCGCTAAAACCACCTTGTCACCCATTTGCATCTCGATAGATCATGCTCCGTTATCCTACCCCTCTCTAATGTCAGAATCGCTCCCACGACATTGTCGGGGATACACAAAATAGGGAGGCCCATGAAGGGTCAAAATATCATAACAGCATGGGGTCCACATTTCAGGTGGGTCCAAATAAATACATTCATACTATCCACTCGGCAAGCAACGCTCCATCCACTCGGATGACAGTCAACCACTCGGCATTACAAACCACTCGGCAGTACGGCTCACTCAGATATGCTAGGACCAACGCTCGGCTGTTGGAAATATGCCCTAGAGGCAATAATAAATTAATTGTTATCATATTTCCTTGTTCATGATAATCGTTTATTATCCATGCTATAATTGTATTGATTGAAAACTAAATACATGTGTTGATATATAGACAACACTGTGCCCCTAGTATGCCTCTAGTAAACTAGCTCATTGATCAAAGATGGTCAAGGTTTCCTAGCCATTGACATGAGATGTCATTTGATAATAGGATCACATCATTAGGAGAATGATGTGATGGACAAGACCCAAACTATAAATGTAGCATATGATCATGTCAGTTTATTGCTACAGTTTTCTGCATGTCAAGTATTTGTTCCTATGACTATGAGATCATGCAACTCACTGACACCGGAGGAGTACCTTGTGTGTATCAAACGTCGCAACGTAACTGGGTGACTATAAAGGTGCTCTACAGGTATCACCGAGGGTGTCTGTTGGGTTGGCATGGATCAAGACTGAGATTTGTTACTCCGTGTGACGGAAAGGTATCTCAGGGCCCACTCGGTAATATAACATCACAATAAGCCTTGCAAGCAATATGACTAAGTGTTAGTCACGGGATCTTGTATTACGGAACGAGTAAAGAGACTTGCCGATAACGAGGTTGAACTAGGTATGGAGATACCGAAGATCGAATCTCGGGCAAGTAACATACCGAAGAACAAAGGGAACATCATACAGGATTAACTGAATCCTTGACATACAACTTTGACCGATAAAGATCTTCGTAGAATATGTAGGAACCAATATGGGCATCCAGGTCCCGCTATTGGTTATTGACCATAGAGGTGTCTCGGTCATGTCTACATAGTTCTCGAACCCGCAGGGTCTGCACACTTAAGGTTCGGTGACGTTTCGGTAGTATAGAGTTATGTATGGTGGTGACCGAAGGTTGTCCGGAGTCCCGGATGAGATCCCGGACGTCACGGGGAGATCCAGAATGGTTTGAAGGTAAACATTGATATATAGGAAGTCCTGTTTTGGTCACCGAAAAAGTTTTTGGCTCATCGGTAGTGTACCGGGAGTGCCGATAGTGTACCGGGGGACCATCGGGAGAGGTATTTCGACCCAAGAGGCTACATGGGATGTGGGAGGAGGTAAACCAGCCCCTGGTGGGCTGGCCGAAGCCTCCTCTAAGGGCCCATGCGGCTGGAGTGGTTTGAGAAGGAAAAAAACCAAAGGTGGAGAGGTGGAAAGAGTTTCCAAGTGGAAAGGAGGAATCCTACTCCTAATAGGATTGGAGTAGGACTCCTCCACCTCCAATTTCGACCAAACCTTGAGGGTTTGAGGCTGCCTCCTCCCCTCCCTCCCTCCTATATATACTAGAGGATTTAGAGGAAAAAGCTAACCCTAATAGCCACGTGCTACCTCTCCTCTAGATCGCAGTTTCTCCTCTAGATCGGTTTTTAGCGGTGCTTAGGCGAAGCCTTGCTGGAATAGCTCCACCATCATCGCCGCAACGTCGTCGCGCTGCTGGAGAACTCATCTACCTCTCCACTCCCTATTGCTGGATCAAGAAGGTGGAGATCGTCATCGAACTGTACGTGTGCTGAACACGGAGGTGCCATCCGTTCGGCGCTAGATCGGAAGGACCATGATCAAGATCGCGAGACGGATCATGATGAGATCGCGGGACAGATCGTGATGAGTCCGCGGGACAGATCGTGATTGGATCGCGGGACAGATCGTGATGAGATCGTGGGATGCTCGGTGATTTGGATCGCAAAGACATTCAACTACACCAATCGCGTTTCTTAACACTTCCCGCTTAGCGGTCTACAAGGGTATGTAGATCCACTCTCCCTCTCGTAGATGCTAATCACCATGGATAGATCTTGCGTGTGCGTAGGAAATTTTTTGTTTCCCATGCAACATTCTCCAACAGTGGTATCAGAGCTAGGTCTATGTGTACATGAGATCTTGAGTAGAACACAAAGAGTTTCTGGGCATTGATGCTTAGATTGCTTTCTCCCTTGGTCGTGTTTTGGTTCAGCAGTATTGTGCGATGAAGCGTCCCGGACCAACCTTACTCGTATGCTTACGAGAGACTGGTTCCATCGACCGACGTGTAACCTCGTTGCATAAAGATGGCTGGCGGGTGTTTGTTTCTCCTACTTTAGTTGGATCGGATTCGACAAAGGCAGTCCTTGAGAAGGTTAAAAAGCAACTTATGTATCACCATTGTGGTCTTTGCGTAGGTGAGAATTGTTCTTGCTAGATACCCGTAGCAGCCACATAAAACATGCAACAACAATTAGAGGACGTCTAACTTGTTTTTGCAGGGTATGTTGTGATGTGATATGGCCAATTACATGATGAGATATATGTGATGTATGAGATGATAATGTTTTGTATAGAATATCACAACTTGCATGTCGATGAGTACGGCAACCGGCAAGAGCCATAGGGTTGTCTTTAATTATTGTATGACCTGCGTGTCAATCATTAAGCACTATGTAATGCTTTACTTTATCGCTAAACTGTAGCAATAGTAGTAGAAGCATGGTGGACGCGACAACCCCGATGGCGACACGTTGATGGAGATCAAGATGATGGAGATCATGGTGTCATGCCGGTGACGATGGAGATCATGTCGGTGCTTTCAAGATGGAGATCAAAAGCACAAGTTCATGGCCATATCATGTCACTTATGATTTGCATGTGATGTTAATCCTTTTATGCACCTTGTTTTTCTTAGGACGAAGGTAGCATTATAAGGTGGTCCCTCAGTTAAATTTCAAGATAAATTGTGTTCTCCCTCAGTGTGCACCGTTGCGAAAGTTCGTCGTGTCGAGACACCACGTGATGATCGAGTGTGATAGACTCTACGTTCACATACAATGGGTGCAAGCCAGTGTTGCACATGCAGAACACTCGGGTTAAACTTGACGAGCCTAGCATGTACAGACATGGCCTCGGAACACAAGAGACGGAAAGGTCGAACATGAGTCATATATTAGATATGATCAACATGATGATGTTCACCATTGAAACCACCTCAACTCACGTGATTATCAAACTTGAGTTGGTGAATATGGATCATGTATCACTCGAATGACCGGAGGGATGTCAATTTGATTGGGAGTTCTTAAGTAATATGATTAATTGAACTCATTATCATGAACATAGTCAGTAGTGTCTTTGCAAATTTTGTTGTAGATTACTTGCTCATGCTGTAGCTCCCTTGAATTTTTATATGTTCCTAGAGAAATAGAGTTGAAAGATGATGGTAGCAATATTGCAGACTAGGTCCGTGATCTGAGGATTGTCCTTATTGCTGCATAGAAGGCTTATGTCCTTAATGCACCACTCGGTGCACCACCCCCTCTAGCGTCATCTGTAAATGTTGTGAACATGTGACAGGCACGTTTCGATGACTATTTGATAGTTTAGTGCATCATGCATTACGGCTTAGAATTGAGGCTCCAAAACGTTTTGAATGCCATGGAACATATGAGATGTTTTAAGAGCTGAAATTCGGATCTCAGGCTCGTGCCCGTGTTGTGAGATATGAGATCTCCAACAAGATTCTTTGCCTGCATGATGAAGGAGAATAGCTCAATCGTTGAGCATGTGCTCAGATTGTCTGGATGCTACAATCGCTTGAATCGAGTGGGAGTTGATCTTCCAGATAAGATAGTGATTGATATAGTTCTCTGAGTCACTATCACTAAGCTACTAGAACTTCGTGATGAACTATAATTATGCCAGGGATGGAAATGATGATCCCTGAGCTGTTCGCGATGTTTGACACCGCGAAGGTAGAAATCAAGAAGGAGCATCAAGTGTTGATGGTTAATAAAACCACTAGTTTCGAGAAGGGCAAGGGCAAGGAGGGAAAGTTCATGGATGGCAAGTCAGTTGCTGCTCTAGTGAAGCAACCCAAAGTTGAACCCAAACCCAAGACTAAGTGCTTCTATTATGAGGAGAGCGGTCGCTGAAGTGGAACAACCCTAGATACTTGGTAGATAAGAAGGCTGGCAACATCGACAGAAGTATATTTGATATACGTGTTATTGATGTGTACCTTGCTAGTACTCCTAATAGCACCTGGGTATTGGATACCGGTTCGGTTGCTAGATGTTAGTAACTCAAAGTAAAAGCTACGGAATAAACGGAGAACTAGCTAACGATGAGGTGACGATGTGTGTTGGAAAAGTTTCCAAGGTTGATGTGATCAATATCACACGCTCTCTCTACCTTTGGGATTAGTGACAAACCTAGATAAATGTTATTTGGTGTTTTGCATTGAGCATGAACATGATTAGATCGTGTTTATTGCAACACAGTTATTCATTTAAGTGAGAGAATAATGGTTATTTTGTTTACATGAATAATACCTTTGATGGTCATGCACCCAGTGAGAATGGTTTGTTGAATCTTGATCATAGTAATACACATGTTCATAACATTAATGCCAAAAGATACAAAGTAATAATGATAGTACCACATACTTGTGGCACTGCCGCTAAATGTCATATTGGTATAAAGCGCATGAAGAAACTCCATGTTGATGGATCTTTGGACTCATTCGATTACGAATCGGTTGAGACATGCGAACCATGCCTCTTGGGCAAGATGACTAAGGACCGTGTTTTCCGGATTGATGGAGCGGGCAAGTGATTTATTGGAAATGATACATATTGGTGTATGCAATCCAATGAGTCTTGTAGCGTGCAGTGGATATCGTTATTTTCTTACCTTCACTCATGATTTGAGTAGATAATAGTGTATATTTACTTAATGAAACACAAGTCTGAATCATTAGAAAAGTTCAAGCAAATTTAGAGTGAAGTTTAAGATCATCGTGATAAGAAGATAAAAATATCTACGATATGATCGTGGAGGTGAATATTTGAGTTACGAGTTTGGCATAGAACTTTAGACAATGTGAAAGTTGTTTCACAACTCACGCCACCTGGAACACCATAGTGTGATGGTGTGTCTGAACGTTATAGTCGTGCTCTATTGGATATGGTGCGTGCTATGATGTCTCTATTGTTTTGTTACTATAATTTTGGGGTTATGCATTACAGACAACTACATTCACTTTAAACAGGGTACCACCTAAATCTGTTGAGATGACACCATGTGAATTATGGTTTGATAGAAACCTAAGCTCTCATTTCTTAATGTTTGGGGCTGCGACGCTTATGTGGAAAATGTTTTCACCTAATGAGCTGAAACCCAATGCGGACAAATGCATCTTCACAGAATACCCTAAGAACAGTTGGGTGAACCTTCTATCTCAGATCCAAGCATAAAATGTTTGTTGCTAAAACTGGGTCCTTTCTCAAGAAAAAGTTTCTCTCGAAATAATTGAGATGGAGGAAGATAGAACTTGATGAGGTTGTTGAACCTTTGTTTCAACGAGAGAGTAGCGCAGCGCGGGAAGATGTTTCTGTGAAGCCTACGTTAGTTGAAGAGGAAGTTAATGATGATGATCATGAAGCTTCGGATCAAGTTACTATCGAACCTCGTAGGTCGACAAGGACATGTACTGCTCCTGAGTGGTACGTCAACCCTGTCTTAGAGGTCATGTTGTTGGACAATGATGAACCTATGAACTATGGAGAAGTGATGATGGGCCCGGATTCCGACAAATGGTTAGAGGCCATGAAATCAGAGAACGGATCCATGTATGAAAAGCAAGTGTAGACTTTGGTAGACTTGCTCGGTTGACTGCAGGTCATCAAGTACAAATGGACCTTTAAAATGAAGACAGACACTGATGGTAAACGACACCATTTATAAAGCTCGACTTGTCGCAAAGAAGTTTCCGACAAGTTCAAGGAGTTGACTGCGATGAGACTTTCTCACTCGTAGCGATGCTAAAGTCTCTTGGAATTATGTTAGCAGTTGCTGTATTTTTCAATTATGAAATCTGGCAGATGGATGTCAAAACATCGTTTGCTTAATGGTTTACTTGAGGAAAGGTTGTATGTGATACAACCAGAAGGTTTTGTTAGTCCTAAGGATGCTAAAAGGTGTGCAAGCTCCACTATTCCTTCTATGGACTGGAGCAAGCATCTCGGAGTTGGAATATATGCTTTGATGAGGTGATCAAAGTTTTTGAGTCTATACAAAGTTTATGAGAACTTGTATCTACAATAAAGTGAGTGAGAGCACTATAGAATTTTTGATAAACATATGTGGCTGACATATTATTGATTGAAAATGATATAGAATTTCTGGAAAGCATAAACGGTTGTTTGAAAAGTGTTTTTCAAAGGAAGACCTGGATAAAGCTACCTAATTGTTAAGCATCAAGATCTGTAGAGATAGATCAAGATGCTTGATGAGACTTTCAATGAGTACATACCTTGACAAGATTTTGAAAGAGTTCTCGCCTGATTTGTAAGGTGTGAAGTTGAGTGAGACTCAAAGCTCGACAATGACAGAAGAAAGAGAAAAGACAAACGTCGTCCCCTATGCCTTAGCCATAGGCTCTGTATAGTATGCCATGCTGTGTACCGCACCTGTATGTGCCTTGCCATGAGTTCGTCAAGGGGTACAAGAGTGATCCAGGAGTGGATCACTGGACATGAGTCAAGATTATCCTTAGCAACTAAAACACTAAGGAAAATGTTTCTCGATTATGGAGGTGATAAAGAGTTCGTCATAAAGGGTTACGTCGATGCAAGCTTTGACACCAATCCGGATGACTCTTAGTAGCAATTCGGATACATGTAGTAGAGCAGCCATTTGGAATAGCTCCAAGTAGAGTGTGGTAGCAGTGTTTACGGTTTAACATAGAGATTTGCAAAGTACACACGGATCTGAATGTCGCAGACCCATTGACTATAAGACCTCTCTCACATGCAAAGCATGATCGAGCCCAGAACTCATTGGGTGTTAGATTCATAAGAATGCGAATCACATGGTGATGTGAACTAGATTATTGACTCTAGTGCAAGTGGGAGACTGTTGGAAATATGCCCTAGAGGCAATAATAAATTAGTTATTATCATATTTCCTTGTTCATGATAATCGTTTATTATCCATGCTATAATTGTATTGATTCGAAACTAAATACATGTGTGGGTATATAGACAACATTGTGTCCCTAGTATGCCTCTAGTAAACTAGCTCGATGATCAAAGATGGTCAAGGTTTCCTAGCCATTGACATGAGATGTCATTTGATAACGGGATAACATCATTAGGAGAATGATGTGATGGACAAGACCCAAACTATAAACATAGCATATGATCGTGTCAGTTTATTGCTACAGTTTTCTGCATGTCAAGTATTTGTTCCTATGACCATGAGATCATCCAGCTCACTGACACCGGAGGACTACCTTGTGTGTATCAAACGTCGCAATATAACTGGATGACTATAAAGGTGCTCTACAGGTATCTCCAAGGGTGTATGTTGGGTTGGCATGGATCAAGACTGGGATTTGTTACTCCGTGTGACGGAGAGGTATCTCAGGGCCCACTCAGTAATACAACATCACAATAAGCCTTGCAAGCAATGTGACTAAGTGTTAGTCACTGGATCTCGTATTACGGAACGAGTAAAGAGACTTGCCGGTAACGAGGTTGAACTAGGCATGGAGATACCGACGATCGAATCTCGGGCAAGTAACATACCAAAGAACAAAGGGAACATCATACGGGATTAACTGAATCCTTGACACAGAGGTTCGACTGATAATGATATTCGTAGAATATGTAGGAACCAATATGGACATCCAGGTCCCGCTATTGGTTATTGACCATAGAGGTGTCTTGGTCATGTCTACATAGTTCTCGAACCCGCAGGGTCTGCACACTTAAGGTTCGGTGACGTTTCGGTAGTACAGAGTTATGTATGGTGGTGACCGAAGGTTGTTTGGAGTCCTGGATGAGATCCCAGACGTCACGAGGAGCTTCGAAATGGTCTGGAGGTAAAGATTGATATATAGGAAGTCCTATTTTGGTCACCGGAAAAGTTTCGGGCTCATCGGTAGTGTACCGGGAGTGTCGGTAGTGTACCGGGGGACCATCGGGAGAGGTATTTCGACCCAAGAGGCTACATGGGCTGTGGGAGGAGGTAAACCAGCCCATGGTGGGCTTGCCGAAGCCTCCTCTAAGGTCCCATGCGGATGGAGTGGTTTGATAAGGAAAAAATCCAAAGGTGGAGAGGTGGAAAGAGATTCCAAGTGGAAAGGAGGAATCCTACTCCTAATAGGATTGGAGTAGGACTCCTGCACCTCCAATTTTGACCAAACCTTGAGGGTTTGAGGATTCCTCCTGCCCTCCCTCCCTCCTATATATACTAGAGGATTTAGAGGAAAAAGCTAACCCTAATAGCCACGTGCTACCTCTCCTCTAGATCGTAGTTTCTCCTCTAGATCGATTTTCAGCAATGCTTAGGCGAAGCCCTTCTGGAATAGCTCCACTATTATCGCCGCAACGCCGTCGCGCTGCCGGAGAACTCATCTACCTCTCCGCTCCATCTTGCCGGATCAAGAAGGCGGAGATCGTCATCGAGTTGTACGTGTGCTGAACGTAGAGGTGCCGTCCGTTCGGCGCTAGATCAGAAGGACCGTGATCAAGATCGCGAGACGGATCGTGATGAGATTGTGGGACGGATCGTGATGAGTTTGCAAGACGGATCGTGATTGGATCGCAGGACGGATCGTGATTGGATCGCAGGATGGATCATGATGAGATCGCGGGATGCTCGGCGATTTGGATCGTGAAGACGTTCGACTACACCATCCGTGTTTCTTAACGCTTCCCACTTAGCGATCTACAAGGGTATATAGATCCACTCTCCCTCTCGTAGATGCTCATCAACATGGATAGATCTTGTGTGTGCATAGGAATTTTTTTGTTTCCCATGCAATGTTCCCCAACAGCGGCAAGCCAGTCGAAGCATAGAGAAGGTTCTGCAGTGGGCCAACATGATGGCATCAATGCTCCATCTTGTAACATAGGAGGTGAGGGGGTGGCGCACTCTATATAAGCCATCCCCCACTACATAGCTCAGGATAGCTTCTTCTCCCTTGGCTCTCTCTCGCCATTAGTCTCAGGACTTAGCTCAGGCATGCAGATCTGTTCTCCTTTCTCCCTCCCAAATACACCATGTAACTCATGTTCATGACGAATAAGCAAAGCCTCTCCGGAGCACGAGACGTAGGGTTGTTATCTGCACTCTGAGAGGCCCGAACTCGCTAAAACCACCATGTCACCCATTTGCATCTCGATAGATCATGCTCCATTATCCTACCCCTCTCCAATGTCAGAATCGCTCCCACGACATTTGGCGCCCACCGTGGGGCATGGCGTCTATCAAGCTATGGTGCAAATGGTTGTTTCTTCAATCTTTAACAGCGGATCATCGATCATTGCCAGAGAAAACTGCTACTGGAGTTTTTGCCTTCACGCTATTCACACAAACAAAAGGATTAGGGAAGTAACCATTCCATCCAGTCTATTTACATTAAATTATCTAACAGTGAGTTGATCTTTTACTCATGTAGGAGCATCGGCGAGGTCCTCCCACCGCCTCTGACTCCTTCTATGGTGCCGATGCCATGCTTCCACGCATCGGTATTGATGACGACCGCATGTCGTCGTCTCAAGTCGCGATGCCGTTATCAAAACCTTCACGTATGACGGCCTCTTCATCCGGCAAACTGCGTTGCGGCGTCCTCGGCGTTGAAGGCACATATCCGTCGACATGTACATGCCGAGGACAGGCTGCACCCCACGCACACGACTCGGGCGACCACAACCCTACCCGGAATGTCATAGTCAAGTTCATCGTGCCCGTCGGCATGCTGCGCCACGCCGAGGACGTCCTCGAGCTGTTCATCGGGCCCACCGATGGTGTCATGTCCGTCGAAGCGCTGCGTCATGCCGAACACACCCTCGAGCTATTAGTCGAGCCCGCTAGTGTCGTCGTGTCCACTGGCATGCCGCTCCGGCGGCCGCAACCCGGCCTCGAGCTGTTAGTTGTGCCTGACGGCGCCGTCGTGTCCATCGACACGCTGCTCCGGCAACCGCAGGCTGACCGCGACATCGACAACGTCCACATCAAGCTCCTGAGCTGTTCTTCAGTGTCTTAGATGGCCCGTCCCCAACGAGTTCGATGGCCGCAAGATTGAGTCCGGCAAGACCCATGACGCAGCAATAAACATCATGCACTAAATGCGTCATGGAAAATGGGAACGTCCATAGCATGCAAGACATGTCTTAACTCTTGCTTAATTACCGCTAATTCATATCTCTTGTATGCAGGCCATCAATGTGGAATCTGGACGTGGTTAACTCTTCAATGCATTAGTTAGCCAAACAATCACACCTAATTACTAGGAAATTATGGTTAATTTTGGCAGGAGCAACATTGATGAGACAACCACGACAATGGCCAGCATGTTGTTGTACTTGGACGCGTCCATGTCCACTCGACCGTCGCGGGTATCGTCACTCGGCCGCTCCGTGCGCTGTCACTTGACTGGACGCTCCTTCAACACTCGGCCGCTCCGCACATCGCCATCGTCACTCGGAAGCTCCGCGCGCCGTCACTCTACTAGACGCGTTGTCATCACTCGACAGCTTCGCACATTGCCATTCAGTCAGACGCTCTGTCATCACTCGGCAGCTCTACGCACCGCCACTCTACTGGACGCATCGTCATCACTCGGCAGCTCCGCGCATCGCCATTCAGCCAGACGCTCCATCGTCACTCGACAGCTCCACATGCCGTCACTCTACTGGACGCGTTGTCATCACTCGGCAGCTCCATACATCGCCATTCAGCCAGATGCTCCATCGTGACTCGGCAGCTCCGCGTACCGTCACTCTATTGGGCGTGTCATCATCACTCGTCAGCTCTGCACATCGCCATTCAGCCAGACGCTCCATCGTCACTCGGCAGCTCCATGCGCCGTCACTCTACTGGACGCGTTGTCATCACTCGACAGCTCCGTGCATCGCCATGGAGCCAGATGCTCCATCGTCACTTGGCAGCTCCGCGTGCCGTCACTCTACTGGACGCGTCGTCATCACTCGGCAGCTCCGCGCATCCCATTCAGCCAGACGCGTCATTGTCACTCGGCAGCTCCGTGCATCGCCAGTCGATGAGACACGTCTTTGTCACTCAGCAGCTCCGTGCATCGCCACTCAGCAGGACGTGTCTACTTCGCCCGACCGCTCCTGCACAATCAGACAGCTAAGTCATTCGTCATACACTGCATTCATTTAAATAGTTGTTTCTGCATCACCGAGTGTCAAGGAAGTCACACATGACATTCACTCGAAGGCCACGCCACCTAGTGTACCTCTGCGCTCGGTTGTTTATTTTTATGTGGGAACACTTCACTTCTGCTTCTTTTGGGTCCAGTACTCAAACGAGTTCAGTCGGATCTTGCACTCCGTTAGACCCTTGCCGGTCCCGAACCAACAAGCACCTGACACATCCAGCGGGTTTCTATAGGTGTTATTTACACAAATTATTTTAGCAAATATCAGGTTACTTCAAGAACTTTTTATGTTGGCTTGTGCAATTTTTCATACACAGGTTACGCGTTCACTCGACGCATCTGTGCACCATCTCTGTCGCTACTCAGGCTCAGTCGCCGCGATGATCATTCGTCTATTTCCACTTGTTCAAATGCCTCCTTGATGGCTTGATGGACTTGGCTGCCCCACGTGCCGCCTCTTGATCGGCTATCTGTTCGACGACAAACTTGACTCGGCCGCTCTGCGTGCCGTCACTTGGTCGAATCCTCTTCAACGACAAGCTCGACTCGGCCGCCCCGTGCGCCATCACTTGGTCGATTCTGTTGGGAAACAAAAAATTTCCTACACACACGCAAGATCTATCCATGGTGATGATCATCTATGAGAGGGAGAGTGGATCTACATACCCTTGTAGATCGCTAAGCGGGAAGCGTTAAGAAACGTAGTTGGTGTAGTCGAACGTCTTCGCGATCCAAATCGCTGAGCGTCCCGCTATCTCATCACGATCCGTCTCGTGATCCAATCAAGATCCGTCCCGCGAACTCATCACGATCCGTCTCGCAATCTTGATCACGGTCCTTCCGATCTAGCGCCGAATGGACGGCACCTCCGCGTTAAGCACACGTATAGCTCGATGACGATCTCCGCCTTGTTGATCCAGCAAGAGGGAGCGTAGAGGTAGAAGAGTTCTCCGGCAGCGCGACAGTTCTGCGGCAATGGTGGTGGAGCTATTCTGGCAGGGCATCGCCTAAGCACTGCAGAAAACCGATCTAGAGGAGAAACTACGCACTAGAGGAGATGTTAGTACGTGGCAGAAAATCTAGTGCAAAAACCCTAAACCTCTAGTATATATAAGAGGAAGAGAGGAGGAGGCTTGGCCCTCAAGGGGCCAGCCCTAGGCTTCGGCCGAACCAAGGAGGAGAGGAGGAATCCTCCTCCAATCCTAGTAGGACTAGGACTCCTTCCTTTTTTGCCTTTTTTGCCTTTTTCCACCTTTTCTCATTGGGCTTTTCTCTCCCAGCCGCATGGGCCTTGTGTGGGACTTCCACCAGCCCACTAAGGGCTGGTATTCACTCTCCCACAGCCCATGTAGCCTCTTGGGTCGAAATACCCCTCCCGATGGTCTCCCGGTACACTACCGGCACTCCCGGCACACTACCGGTGAGCCCGAAACTTTTCCGGCGACCAAAATAGGACTTCCTATATATCAATCTTTACCTCCGGACCATTCCGGAGCTCCTCGTGACAACCGGGATCTCATCTGGGACTCCTAACAAACTTCATTCACCACCATGCATAACTCTATACTACCAAAACGTCACTGAACCTTAAGTGTGCAGACCCTACGGGTTCGAGAACTATGTAGACATGACCGAGACACCTCTACGGTCAATACCCAATAGCGGGACCTAGATGCCCATATTGGTTCCTACATATTCTACGAAGATCTTTATCGGTCGAACCTCTATGTCAAGGATTTAGTTAATCCCGTATGATGTTCCCTTTGTTCTTCGGTATGTTACTTGCCCAAGATTCGATCGTTGGTATCTCCATACCTAGTTCAATCTCATTATCGACAAGTCTCTTTACTCATTCCGTAATACAAGATCCTGTGATTAACACTTAGTCACATTTCTTGCAAGGCTTGTTGTGATGTTGTATTACCGAGTGGGCCCTAAGATACCTCTCCGTCACACGGAGTAACAAATCCCAGTCTTGATCCATGCCAACCCAGCAGACACCCTCGGAGATACCTGTAGAGCACCTTTATAGTCACCCAGTTAGGTTGCGATGTTTGATACACACAAGGTACTCCTCTGGTGTTAGTGAGTTGCATGATCTCATGATCATAGGAACAGATACTTGACATGCAGAAAATAGTAGCAATAAACTAATACGATCATATGCTACGTTTGTAGTTTGGGTCTTGTCCAGCCCATCATTCTCCTAATGATGCGATCCTGTTATCAAATGACATCTCATGTCCATGACTAGGAAACCATTGCCATCTTTGATCAATGAGCTAGTCTATTAGAGGCATACTAGGGACATGGTGTTGTCTATGTATCCACACATGTATCTGAGTTTCCGATCAACACAATTATAGCATGGATAATAAACGATTATCATGAACAAGTAAATATGATAATAACTAATTTATTATTGCCTCTAGGGCATATTTGCAACAGTCTCCCACTTGCACTAGAGTCAATAATCTAGTTCACATCACCATGTGATTCGCATTGTTATGAATCTAACACCCAATGAATTCTGGGGCTCGATCATGCTTTGCACGTGAGAGAGGTCTTATAGTCAACGGGTCTGCGACATTCAGATACGTGTGTACTTTGCAAATCTCTATGTCAAACTGTAAACACTGCTACCACACTCCACTTGGTAATATTCCAAATTGCTGCTCCACTATACGTATCCAGATTTCTACTACGAGTCATCCGAATTGGTGTTAAAGCTTGCATCAACGTAACTCTTTACGATGAACTCTTTATCACCTCCATAATCGAGAAACATCTCCTTAGTCTTTTAGTTACTAAGGATAATCTTGACCGCTATCCACTGATCCACTCCCGGATCACTCTTGTACCCCTTGATGGACTCATGGCAAGGCACACACAGGTGCGGTACACAGCATGGCATACTATACAGAGCCTATGGCTAAGGCATAGGGGACGACGTTCGTCCTTTCTCTTTCTTCTGCCTTGGTCGAGCTTTGAGTCTCACTCAACTTCACACCTTACAAATCAGGCGAGAAATATTTCTCTGACTAATCCATTTTGAACTCTTTCAAAATCTTGTCAAGGTATGTACTCATTGAAAGTCTCATCAAGCATTTTGATCTATCTCTATAGATCTTTATGCTCAACAATTAGGTAGCTTTATCCAGGTCTTCCTTTGAAAATCACTTTTCAAACAACCGTTTATGCTTTCCAGAAATTTTACATTATTTTCGATCAACAATATGTCATCCACATATACTTATCAGAAACTCTATAGTGCTCCCACTCACTTTATTGCAAATACAAGTTTCTCATAAACTTCGTATAAACTACAAAACTTTGATCACCTCATCAAAGTGTGTATTCCAACTCCGAGATGCTTGCTCCTGCCCTTAGATGGATTGTTGGATCTCGCACACCTTTTAGCATCCTTAGGACTGACAAAACCTTCTGGTTGTATCTCATACAACCTTTCCTCAAGGAAGGAAACGATGTTTTGACATCCATATGCCAGATTTCATAATTGAAAAACACAGTAACCGCTAGCATAATTCCAACAGACTTTTAGCATCGCTACGGGTGAGAAGGTCTCATAGTAGTCAACTCCTTGAACTTGGTGAAAACTTCTTTGTGACAAGTCGAGGTTTACAAATGATGACAGTTACCATCAGGGTCTATCATCATCTCAAAGGTCCATTTGTACTCGACGACCTGCCGTCCAACGAGCAAGTCTACCAAAGTCTATACTTGGTTTTCATACATGGATCCTTTCTCGGATTTCATGGCCTCTAACCATTTGTCGGAATCCGGGCCCATCATCGCTTCTCCATATCTCGTAGGTTCATCGTTGTCCAACAACATGACCTCCAAGTCAGGGTTGTCGTACCTCTCAGGAGCAGTACGCATCCTTGTCGACCTACGAGGTTCGATAGTAACTTGATCCGAAGCTTCATTATCATCATCATTAACTTCCTCTTCAACTAACGTAGGCTTCACAGAAACATCTTCATGCGTTGCATTACTCTCTCGTTGAAACAAAGGTTCAATAACCTCATCAAGTTCTATCTTCCTCCCACTCAATTATTTCGAGAGAAACTTTTTCTCGAGAAAGGACCCGTTTTAGCAACAAACACTTTATGCTTGGATCTGAGATAGAAGGTTCACCCAACTATTATTAGGGTAATCTATGAAGATGCATTTGTCCGCTTTGGGTTCGAGCTCATTAGGTGAAAACATTTTTCCACACAAGCGTCGCAGCCCCAAACATTAAGAAATGACAGCTTAGGTTTCTATCAAACCCTAACTCACACGGTGTCATCTCAACGGATTTATATGGTGCCCTATTTAAAGCGAATGTATTTGTCTCTAATGCATAACCCCAAAACGAGAGTGGTAAAACGATAAGAGACATCATAATTCGCACCATATCTAATAGAGCACGACTATGACGTTCAGACACACCATCACACTATGGTGTTCCAGGTGGCGTGAGTTGTGAAACAACTTTCACATCGTCTAAAGTTGTATGCCAAATTCGTAACTCAGATATTCACCTCCACGATCATATCGCAGACATTTTCTCATCTTGTCATGATGATCTTAAACTTCACTCTGAATTTGCTTGAACTTTTCAAACGATTCAGACTTGTGTTTCATTAAGTAAATATACACTATTATCTACTCAGATCATAAGTGAAGGTAAGAAAATAACGATATCCACCACACGCTACAAGACTCATTGGATTGCATACATCAACATGTATCATTTCCAATAAATCACTTGCCCGCTCCATCAAACCGGAAAACGGGGTCCTTAGTCATCTTGCCCAAGAGGCATGGTTCGCATGTCTCAACCGATTCGAAATCGAATGAGTCCAAAGATCCATCAGCATGGAGTTTCTTCATGCGATTTATACCAATATGACCTTTAGCGGCAGTGCCACAAGTATGTGGTACTATCATTATTTACTTTGTATCTTTTGGCATCAATGTTATGAACATGTGTATCACTACGATCAAGATTCAACAAACCATTCTCACTGGATGCATGACCATTGAAGGTATTATTCATGTAAACAAAATAACCATTATTCTCTAACTAAAATGAATAACCGTGTTGCAATAAACACGATCTAATCATGTTCATGCTTAACGCAAACACCAAATAACATTTAGGTTTGTCACTAATCCGGAAGGTAGAGAGAATGTGTGATGTTGATCACATCAACCTTTGGAAACATTTCCATCACACATCGTCACCTCACACTTAGCTAGTCTCCGTTTATTCCGTATCTTTTACTTCGAGTTACTAACATTTAGCAACCGAACCAGTATCCAATACCGAGGTGCTACTAGGAGTACTAGCAAGGTACACATCAATAACACGTATATCAAATATACTTATGTCGATGTTGCCAGCCTTCTTATCTACCAAGTATCTAGGGTTGTTCCGCTTCAATGATCGCTCTCCTCATAATAGAAGCACTTAGTCTTGGGTTTGGGTTCAACTTTGGGTTGCTTCACTGGAGCATCAACTGACTTGCCATCCATGAAGTTTTCCTCCTTGCCCTTGCCCTTCTCGAAACTAGTGGTTTTACTAACCATCAACACTTGATCCTCCTTCTTGATTTCTACCTTCGTGGTGTCAAACATCACGAAGAGCTTAGGGATCATTATTTCCATCCCTGGCATTTTATAGTTCATCACCAAGTTCTAGTAGCTTACTGACAGTGACTTGGAGAACTATATCAATCACTATCTTCTCTGGAAGATCAACTCCCACTCGATTCAAGTGATTGTAGCACCCAGACAATCTGAGCACATGCTCAACGATTGAGCTATTCACCTTCATCTTGCAGGCAAAGAATCTTGTTGGAGATCTCATATCTCACAACATGGGCACGAGCCTGAGATCCCAATTTCAGCTCTTAGAACATCTCATATGTTCCGTGACGTTCAAAACGTTTTGGAGCCTCAATTCTAAGCTGTAATGCATTATGCACTGAACTATGAAGTAGTCATTGAAACATTCCTGTCAGATGTTCACAACATCTACAGACGGCGCTAGAGGGGGCGACGCACTGAGCGGTGCATTAAGGACATAAGCCTTGTGTGCAGCAATGAGGACAATCCTCAGATCACGGACCCAGTCCGCAATATTGCTACCATCATCTTTCAACTCTATTTCTTTAGGAACAGATACAAATTCAAGGGAGCTACAGCGTGAGCTACAACATAATTTGCAAAGATACTACTGACTATGTTCGTGATAATGAGTTCAATTAATCATATTACTTAAGAACTCCCACTCTAATTGACATCCCTACGGTCATTCGAGTGATACATGATCCAAATTCACCAACTCAAGTCCGATCATCACGTGAGTTGAGGCGATTTCAATGGTGAACATCATCATGTTGATCATATCTACTATATGACTCATGTTCAACCTTTCGGTCTCTTGTGTTCTGAGGCCATGTCTGTACATGATAGGCTCGTCAAGTTTAACCCGAGTGTTCCGCATGTGCAACACTGACTTGCACCCGTTGTATGTGAACGTAGAGTCTATCGCACCCGATCATCACGTGGTGTCTCGACACGACAAACTTTCACAACGGTGCACACTCGGGAAGAACACAATTTAAGTGGGGGATCACCTTATAATGCTTCCGGTGTCCTAAGCAAAACAAGATGCATAAAAGGATTAACATCACATGCAAATCATAAGTGACATGATATGGCCATGCACTTGTGCTTTTGATCTTCATCTTGAAAGCACTGGCATGATATCCATCGTCACCGGCACGACACCATGATCTCCATCAACGTGTCGCCATCGGGGTTGTCACGCCCATCGTGCTTCTACTACTATTGCTACCGTTTAGTGATAAAGTAAAGCATTACATAGCACTTAATGATTGACATGCAGGTCATACAATAATTAAATACAACCCTATGGTTCCTGCCGGTTGTCGTACTCATCGACATGCAAGTGGTGATATTTTATACAACACATGATCATCTCATACATCACATATATCACATCATGTAATTGGCCATATCACATCAAAACACACCCTGCAAAAACAAGTTAGACGTCCTCTAATTGTTGTTGCATGTTTTACGTGGATGCTACGAGTATCTAGCATGAACAATTCTCACCTACGCATAAACCACAACGATGATACATAAGTTGCTTTTCAACCTTCTCAAGGACTGCCTTTGTCAAATCCGATCCAACTAAAGTAAGAGAAACAGGCGCCCGCCAACCATCTTTGTGCAACGAGGTTACACGTCAGTTGATGGAACTGGTCTCTCATAAGCGTACGAGTAAGGTTGGTCCGGGCCGCTTCATCCCACAATACCGCTGAACCAAAACACGACCAAGGGAGGAAGCAATCTAAGCATCAACGCCCACAAACTCTTTGTGTTCTACTCGAGATCTCATCTACACATAGACCTAGCTCATGATGCCACTGTTGGGGAACGTTGCATGGGAAACAAAATTTTCCCTACGCACACGCAAGATCTATCCATGGTGATGAGCATCTACGAGAGGGAGAGTGGATCTACATACCCTTGTAAATCGCTAAGCGGGAAGCGTTAAGAAACGCGGTTGGTGTAGTCGAACGTATTTGCGATCCAAATTGCCGAGCATCCCCTGATCTCATCATGATCCGTCTCGCGATCCAATCACGATCCGTCCCGCGAACTCACCACGATCCATCCCGCGATCTCATCACAATCCGTCTCGCGATCTTGATCACGATCCTTCCGATCTAGCACCGAATGGATGACACCTCCGCGTTCAGCACACGTACAGCTCGATGATGATCTCCACCTTCTTGATCTAGCAAGTGGGAGCGGAGAGGTAGAAGAGTTCTCCGACAGCGCTACGGTGCTGCGGCAATGGTGGTGGAGCTATTCCGGCAAGGCTTTGCCTAAGCACTGCAGAAAACCAATCTAGAAGAGAAACTATGCACTAGAGGAGAGGGTAGTACGTGGACAAAAATCTAGTGCAAAAACCCTAAAACCTCTAGTATATATAAGAGGAAGAGAGGAGGAGGCGAGGAGGCTTGGTCCTCAAGGGGCCAGCCCTAGGCTTCGGCCGAACCAAGGAGGAGAGGAGGAATCCTCCTCCAATCCTAGTAGGACTAGGACTCCTTCCTTTTTTTTTGCCTTTTTCCACCATTTCTCTTTGGGCTTTTCTCTCCCAGCCGCATGGGCCTTGTGTGGGACTTCCACCAGCCCACTAAGGGCTGGTATTCACTCTCCCATAGCCCATGTAGCCTCTTGGGTCGAAATACCCCTCCCGATGGTCTCCCGGTACACTACCAGCACTCCCAGTACACTACTGATGAGGCCGAATCTTTTCCGGCGACCAAAATAGGACTTGCTATATATCAATCTTTACCTCCAGACCATTCCGGAGCTCCTCTTAGCGTCTGGATCTCATCCGGGACTCCGAACAACCTTCGGTCACCACCATACATAACTCTATACTACCGAAACGTCACCGAACCTTAAGTGTGCAGACCCTGCGGGTTCGAGAACTATGTAGACAGGACCGAGACACCTCTACGGTCAATAACCAATAGCGGGACCTGGATGCCCATATTGGTTCCTACATATTCTATGAAGATCTTTATCGGTCGAACTTCTATGTCAAGGATTCAGTTAATCCCGTATGATGTTCCCTTTGTTCTTCGGTATGTTACTTGCCCGAGATTCGATCGTTGGTATCTCCATACCTAGTTCAATCTCATTACCGGCAAGTCTCTTTACTCGTTCCGTAATACAAGATCCCATGATTAACACTTAGTCACATTGCTTGCAAGGCTTGTTGTGATGTTGTATTGCCGAGTGGGCCCTGAGATACCTCTCCGTCACACTGAGTAACAAATCCTAGTCTTGATCCATGCCAACCCAGCAGACACCCTTGGAGATACCTGTAGATCACCTTTATAGTCACCCAGTTACGTTGCGACGTTTGATACACACAAGGTACTCCTCTGGTGTCAGTGAGTTGCATGATCTCATGGTCATAGGAACAGATACTTGACATGCAGAAACAGTAGCAATAAACTGGCACGATCATACGCTACGTTTGTAGTTTGGGTATTGTCCATCCCATTATTCTCCTAATGATGCGATCCCGTTATCAAATGACATCTCATGTCCATGACTAGGAAACCATAGCCATCTTTGATCAAAGAGCTAGTCTATTAGAGGCATACTAGGGACATGGTGTTGTCTATGTATCCACACATGTATCTGAGTTTTCGATCAACACAATTATAGCATGGATAATAAACGATTATCAGGAACAAGGAAATATGATAATAACTAATTTATTATTGACTCTAGGGCATATTTGCAATAGACCCTACTTCGACGGATGCATCTTCATCACTCGGCCACCCGACGCGTCGCCACTCCGATGGATGCGTCTTCATCACTCGGCCGCCCCGCTTGTCGCCACTCCAATGGATTTGTCTTCATCACTCGGCCGCCCCCGCACGTCGCCACTCTGACGGATGCGTCTTCATCACTCGACTGTCCTACGCGTCGCCACTCCGACGGATGCATCTTCATCACTCGGCCGCCCCGCACGTCGCCACTCTGACGGACGCGTCTTCATCACTCGGCCGCCCCGCCACTCCAAGGATGCGTCATCATCACTCGGCCGCCCCGCGCGTCCCCACTCCAACGGACGCGTCTTCATCACTCGACCGCCCCGCGCGTCACCACTCTGACGTATGCGTCTTCATCACTCGGCCGCCCCGCGTGTCGCCACTCCAACGGATGCGTCTTCATCACTCGGCCGCCCTACACGTCGCCACTCCGATGGATGCGTCTTCATCACTCGGTCGTCCCGTGTGTCACCACTCCGATGGATGCATCTTCATCACTCGGCCGCCCCCGCGTGTCGCCACTGCGATGGATGCGTCTTCATCACTCCGCCGCCCCGCGTGTCGCCATTTCCGACGGATGCGTCTTCATCACTCGACAGCCCAGCACGTCGCCACTCTGTGTGGCACGTCTTCATCATTAAGCCGCCTCGCACGCCATCACACAGCTTAGCTGCGATTCCGTATCGCCTAAGTCAAAAACTACTCCGAGTGCGGACATGCTCCACACTCGGGGGCTTAGCTGCGATTCCGTATCGCCTAAGTCAAAAACTACTCCGAGTGCGGACATGCTCCATACTCGAGGGCTTAGCTGCGATTTCGTATCGCCTAAGTCAAAAACTACTCCGAGTGCGAACATGCTCCACACTCGGGGGCTTAGCTGCGATTCCGTATTGCCTAAGTCAAAAACTACTCCAAGTGCGGACATGCTCCACACTCGGGGGCTTAGCTGCGATTCCGTCGCCTAAGTCAAAAACTACTCCGATTGGGGACATGCTCCACACTCGGGGGGCTTAGCTGCGATTCCGTATCACCTAAGTCAAAAACTACTCCGAGTGCGGACATGCTCCATACTCGGGGAGCTTAGCTGCAATTCCGTATCGCCTAAGTCAAAAACTACTCCGAGTGCGGACATGCTCCACACTCGAGGGCTTAGCTGCGATTCCGTATCGCCTAAGTCAAAAACTACTCCGCGTGCGGCCATGCTCCACACTCGGGGGCTTAGCTGCGATTCTGTATCGCCTAATTAAAAAACTACTCCGAGTGCGAACATGCTCCACACTCGGGGCTTAGCTGCGATTCCGTATCGTCTAAGTCAAAAACTACTCCCAGTGCGGACATGCTCCACACTCGGGGGCTTAGCTGCGATTCCGTATCGCCTAAGTCAAAAACTACTCCGAGTGCGGACATGCACCACACTCGGGGAGCTTAGCTGCGATTCCGTATCGCCTAAGTCAAAAACTACTCCGAGTGTGGGCATGCTCCACACTCGGGGGCTTAGCTGCGATTTCGTATCGCCTAAGTCGAAAACTACTCCGAGTGCGGATATGCTCCACACTCGGGGGCTTAGCTGCGATTCTGTATCGCCTAAGTCAAAAACTACTCCCAGTGCGGACATGCTCCACACTCGGGGGCTTAGCTGCGATTCCGTATCGCCTAAGTCAAAAACTACTCCGAGTGCGGACATACACCACACTCGGGGAGCTTAGCTGCGATTCCGTATCGCCTAAGTCAAAAACTACTCCGAGTGCGGGCATGCTCCACACTCGGGGGCTTAGCTGCGATTTCGTATCGCCTAAGTCAACAACTACTCCGAGTGCGGACATGCTCCACACTTGGGGGCTTAGCTGCGATTCCGTATCGCCTAAGTCAAAAACTACTCCGAGTGCAGACATGCTCCACACTCAGGGGCTTAGCTGCGATTCCGTATCGCCTAAGTCAAAAACTACTCCGAGTGCGGACATGCTCCACACTCGGGGGCTTAGCTGCGATTCCATATTGTCTAAGTCAAAAACTACTCTGAGTATGGACATCCTCCACACTCGGGGGCTTAGCTACGATTCCGTATCGCCTAAGTCAAAAACTATTTCGAGTGCGGACACCCTCCACACTCAGAGGCTTAGCTGCGATTCTGTATCGCCTAAGTCAAAAACTACTCCGAGTAAGGACATGATCCACACTCGGGGGCTTAGCTGCGAATCTGATTCGCCTAAGTTAGAAGCTACTCCGAGTGAGGACAACATCTACACTCGGATACTTAGCCATGATCCAGAAATCATATAAGGCAGACTCAATAAACATTCAACATGCCAACCACACGAAGATTTGCCCGACTGACCCAGTTCCAGGTTACATCTATTTACTGTGCCCAGCGCACAAGGATCGGTCCGACTGATTCAGTTTCAGATTGCAACAAATTACTACACCAAGCGCATCAGAGTTCACCTGTTTAGTTCAGTTCCGCACTGGAAGACATAAACCTTTTGCTCGACTCATCTAGTCCGACAGAGGCTCGGGGACTATACCCAGTGGGTGCACTTAACGTGTCCCCACTGGAAGAGAAATAAAAGAAACATTATGCTCGGTCCGGTCCGAGAACAACATTCAAGTTTAAATAAGTTCTGCAGACTCCAACCGATCGCTAGCAATCAGTCAAAGTCTACTGTCGGGGATACACAAAATAGGTAGGCCCATGAAGGGTAAAAATATCATAATAGCATGGGGTCCACATTTCAGGTGGGTCCAGATAAATACATTCATACTATCCACTCGGCAAGCAACGTTCCATCCACTCGGATGACAGTCAACCACTCGACAGTACAAACCACTCGGCAGTACGGCTCACTCGAATATGCTAGGACCAACAATCGGCAAGCCAGTCGAAGCATAGAGAAGGTTCTGCAGTGGACCGACATGATGACATCAATGCCCCATCTTGTAACATAGGAGGTGAGGGGGTGGCGCACTCTATATAAGCCACCTGCACCACATAGCTCAGGCTAGCTTCTTCTCCCTTGGCTCTCTCTCGCCATTAGTCTCAGGACTTAGCTCAGGCATGGAGATCCGTTTTCCTTTCTCCCTCCCAAATACATCATGTAACTCATGTTCATGACGAATAAGCAAAACCTCTCCGAAACACGAGACGTAGGGTTGTTATCTTCACCGTGAGAGGCTCGAACTGGCTAAAACCACTGTGTCACCCATTTGCATCTCGATAGATCATACTCCGTTATCCTATCCCTGTCTAATGTCAGAATTGCTCCCACGACAGTATTTATATGAATTAATGAGTCAATATTATTTTCTTAAAATCTTTAAAGATCAAATCGGAATTATTTAATCTTACCATAAATGTTTGAATCACATCTTTCTCTACCCCTAATGAAGCAGTTGATACGTGGTTTAGTCCTTGGTACCCCACCCCATCGATCAATCCCCCCACCGATTTTATTCCCGCCCCACCGGTTTTTGCCGGTTTTCCGTCCGCCTTGCACTGAGTGAGATTGGATTTTCTCAATTACACGGTCCCACCCCCATATGCGATATGGCAGGTACGGCTGTAATCTCCGGTATGTACGCACATGCACAATATGATTCGCAATCAAAGAAAAACCTAGGCAATCGGTCTCTCTCCCTCCTCTCTGTCCAAACCCTAGCCGCCCTTCCCCGTAGGCGACGGCCGATGCTAGCGAGCGTTGCATAGCACACACACCAGTTTCTCAACACAGCGCTCCCCCTCAACATAGACGAGCCGATGCGTCCGGTGTGTTCTCGTCTCTCCTGTCCAGGTCAATCTAGACGGATGACCATGGATCTGGGACGTAACCTTGATTGAAGCATCAGCTCATCGGCATCGACGTGCGCCCGCTGTTGTCTCCTGTGCATGGCTCGACCTGGTCGGCAGGCGATGGATCCGAGACGTGTAGCGGCTTTCACCTCCATAGACGGCGGACTCCTCGACCTCCTCCAGCGGCGGCAGTGGCCAAGTCTGGTTTAGTTGTCAGTTTTCTTTAATTCATGCCATGAACTTAAAACGAGAATCTCCCTTTTAATTCTTGAGATCACTTTAAAGCAAACAGCTGCAACTTTGTTGACGTGCGCAGTACTGAACTGGGAATGGGAGGCGCTGGGAGGCTGATGCTTACCTAGCTCCGGATGGAACTGACATCAAGGTGTGTGAGCACATGCTTGCCTACTTTATTCTCTTATATAGTATGAACTGGATTAGCACTTCCTAGCTTCAGGATGTACGTCATATATTTGAGTCAATAGACTGTGCAATTTATTGATTAGGCAATAAGTAAATATGTTGGTACACCTTCTTTTCAAGGAATTGCAAAAATTAATATATTGATGTACATTAATTTGTGTTCTGATCTTGTTAATTTTCTCTTGTGAATTTGCTATCTGGTATTTGTGGCTGCTTTTGTAAAGGGAGTGTTCTCACGCTAGAGTTAGCACAATTTGGTTGACAGGCATCAGATTGGTGGTACAAGCATGCTAAGCTGATCTTGTCTGCCATCTGCGTATGATTCACAAGAGGAGAAGCTGTGTGAGTACACTGAGTAGTACCAGAAGAGGAAAAGAAAATGGAAGGTGCAACTTCTTGTTTTTTGATTCATGTCGCTGATTCGGTCCATTATATTTTTGCTTTTCAGCATGTATAGAGTATGTGAACATATATGTTTTCCTCAGTATGTGTCATAGCATTGTAGATTTGCATCATTATTTACTCCAGGAGGCTAGCTGGATGTGATATGGATATATGAGACTTTGAACCAACACCAGCCCTAAAAGTATGTCTCTGTTTTCTCTCATTCGTTCAACTATCATGCCTTGCATATGTGTTTGTTAAAATGCTTAACAAATCTGAAGTAAGTTTAGCATACTAGCCACATGCTTGCTACGATGCCTCTCATAGATGTCTAATATTAACCTGCATGCCAAACTAATTCTGGTTATTAGCCAAGACTAGATTGGATGGATATATGTTTACAGATACACGCACTTTAGCAGCCACAAACCAGGCAAATTCATGTCTAATGATTTGGTAGAGCTGACATAACCATGGAACTGGCTTCATCTATTGATAACATTATTATGTTCTCCCAGGACTATGCTCATGGGACAAGAATTAATGAAGGTCGCCATGCATGGGATGATTTACAAGGAAATGCAAGTATTACGTGAGGAAGGCCCAAGGTTGGGATCAACAGTAGCAAGTTATTGTTTTCCATGAAGCCTTTTGGGTCTAAGCCTTTTGTTTTTGTTGCAAGTATGACTTCTTTCCTCATCAACAATTATTGGATGATAATTATATGCTACCAATTTAGCTGGGAAACATCGAAAGGTAACAACAAAAAAGCCATCTAGAAAATACAAGAAATCTGAACTTACACTCAATTATATGCACTCACGCTGACTTTGCTTCTTTTTGATTCAGTTTCATAGCAGTGAAGGAGAGATCAAGCAACTAACCAACAATAATGTGCAAAATGTGAAGAGAAAAAGCATGATGGGGAAGGATTAACTTCCATTCAAGAGGTGGCCTTTGAGTTGGGCACATGAAGTTGTCCAATAACTTAAGGTCAGGGATTCATTATTGATGTTGCTGGCACAATGCCTTTAAGGAGTTCATCTGCATTCTGCAATAGATGATGTCCCTCTTTTACCGAACCAACCGGTAATTACTACTTCCTCCGAACCAAAATAAATGTCGTTGATTTAGTAATTAGTAACTTTGTACTAAATCACCGATACTTATTTTGGGACAGAGGGAGTAGATCTATTTTTCTCTTAATCCATAGCGATTATAGTTTCGATCTTGTACAAGTTGGGGGAAGGAGGTGAAGAGGATCACAATACAGCCTGATACATGGGTACACACGCACGCCGCCGCCTATGCCTGATCCTAGCCGGGATGCCCTACCTTGCACCCACTACACTCGCTTATATCAGTCAGCCATGGGCTCTGCAGGACTAAACATGTATGATACCCACTGAGGCCCAGTAAACTTGTGACACGGCCTTCTCTCTCTCTTGGCCCGGTTCAGTGTAGCCTTTCCTTCCCCCTGCTCCTGTGTAGGACGGTCGCTAACACCCCCCCTTTCTTCAGACACGACTTGTCCCTAAGTCGTAACAGTTGGAAAGCGTCGTCGAAGATCTTCAAGATCCTCCCAGGTGTCCGGTGTAGCTTGAGCATCCTGCCAGCGTATCAGTCCTTGCTCTCGCATCTTGTTCGAGCTACGACGCCATCGTTTGTCCAAGATCTCCACAGGAACATTGATGGTGACAGAAACTGATGGAAGAGATGAGGAGGCGCTCACACCTGGGGTTAACGCCTTGCAAAGTTGGGAAACATGGAAAACAAGAAAAATCGATGATCCCTCCGGTAGCTTCAGTTCATAAGTAACCTCATTCACCCGTCGAATCACATGGTATGGCCCGAAGAACTTGAAGCTCAGTTTATGGTTGGCTCTGCGTGCAATGGACGTCTGAATGTATGGCTGCAACTTGAGAAAGACCTGGTCACCAACCTGCAACTCACGGTGGGTTCTCTTCTTATCAGCTTGCTCTTTCATAACTTGCTTCACTCGGAGTAAATGTTGTCTCAGGACGTCCTGTATTTGCTGACGCTCCTCCAGCCATTCATTGAGTTCGGGGATTGGCGTTGCTTGTTCGGGTACTAGCCCCAGGTGTCGAGGTTCCTAGACATAAGCCACCAAGAATGGTGTTTTGTTGAGAGTGGAGTGGTAGGTAGAGTTGTACCAAAATTCAGCCAATGCCAACCATCGGCTCCAGTTGTTTGGGGAGCTATGCACAAAGCAACGCAGGTAAGTTTCGAGGCACTGGTTGACCCGTTCGGTTTGCCCGTCAGTCTGAGGGTGATGAGATGAACTCATTTTCAATTCCACGCCTTGCAACTTAAAGATCTCTTGCCAAACTTTGCTGGTAAAGACTGCATCTCTGTCGGATATGATAGCTTCAGGCATGCCGTGGAGTCTGTATACCTGATCAATATATAGTTGAGCAATTGCCTATGCCGTGTATGGGTGTTTGATGGGGAGGAAGTGGGCGAATTTGGAGAACGTATCCACCACGACCAATATGCAATTGTACTGTCTGGACTGGGGCAATCCTCCAATGAAATCCATGGAAACCAAGTCCCAGCAACGCTTGGCGACCGGCAAAGGGTGGAGCAACCCCGGGTATTTTGCGCGATCCGGTTTGGCTTGTTGATAGACTTGGCAGGACTGGACGTGCTCCTTAATGTGTTGTTTCATACCGGGCCATGCGAACAGGTGTTTGATCCTTCTGTATGTGGCCGGGAACCCAGAGTGACCGCCGACAGCGCTATCATGCAGTGCACGCATGATTTGGTGTTGCAAATGCACGTTGTTGCCTAGCCATACACGCCCTTTGAAACGTACAATGCCCTTGTGCAGTGTAAATTTACCCTCATCCACGGGTGTCACTGCCAGTTGTGTGATCAGCTGCTGTGTCTTGGGATCTGTGTCATAGCCTTTAACGATCTCTTGCAACCATGTTGGTTGGCACACTGAAATGGCCTGAACCTGTTCAGAAGCAGGGACTGGTCGTCGAGAGAGAGCATCCGGCGCCGTTTTTTGATCCTTTGCGATAGCAGATGCGATATTGCAGGCCCAAGAGCTTTGTGAAAGCCTTCTGCTGCCAGGGTGTATGGAGACGCTGTTCTTCCAAGTGCACCAAGTTGCTTGGTCAGTTTTGACCACAAACTCGCCAAACTGCAGGTACGGGCGCCACTGCTCGACGGCCAGAACAATTGCCAAATACTCTTTTTCATAAGTGGACAAGCCTTTAGTACGGGGCCCCAACGCCTTGCTGAGGTACGCAATTGGATGGCCCTCTTGTTGTAACACAGCACCGACGCCATATTCACAGGCATCCGTCTCGACTACGAAGGGCTTGGTGAAATCAGGAAGAGCCAAGGTAGGGGCTGAGGTGAGAGCAGTCTTGAGTGCTTCGAAAGCAGATTGTGTTGCTGCTGTCCATTGGAACGGTGTATGCTTGCGCAGAAGATTAGCCAGGGGCCGCGTGAGCATACCAAATTGCCGGACAAATCGTCGATAATAGCCCGCCAGACCTAGGAAGGCACGGATATCCTTGACACAGGTTGGTTCTGGCCATTCAGCTACTTGTCGAATCTTGTCAATATTAGTGGAAACCCCACGGGCAGAAATTGTATGGCCAAGGTAGCTGATCTCCTGTTGTGCAAACACACACTTTGACCTCTTGACAAACCATTGATCCTTCCTGAGAAGTGACAGGACTTGCCGCAAGTGTTCCATGTGGAGGGCAAATGTGCGACTGAAAATAAGAATATCATCGAAGAACGACATAGCACACTCCCGTGAAACCGGCTGTAGGGTGACATTCATGGCGCCTAAGAATGTTGCGGGTGCTCCTCCGAGGCCAAAAGGGACCACTTTGTACTCATAATGATCGGAATGCGTTTGAAAAGCTGTTTTGAACTCCTCACCCTCGGCCAATCGAATCTGATGGTACCCTGATCGCAAATCAAGTCTAGAGAACCAGCAAGCCCCTGCCAGTTCATCCAGGATGTCCTCTATAACCGGGACTGGATATTTGCTTATGATGGTCATAGCATTCAGACGTCGGTAATCAATACACATCCGCCATGTTCCATCTTTTTTCTTCACGAGGATGATTGGAGAAGAGAAAGGACTGCTACTTTTCTGGATAATTCCTGCTTTAAGCATCTCTTTCACCTGACGTTCCACTTCTGTCTTGAGTTCAGGCTTATGGTGGTACGCACGTACGTTCACTGGTTGGGCACCCTGCATCAGAGGTATTTTGTGGTCACAAGAGCATTTGGGTGGCAGCCCTGTAGGTTCCATAAACACATCCTCATATTCCAACAATATTTGGGTGATTTCTGGCGGCAATTCTGTGCGAGATATGTTAGTCACTTCCTCTGAATCCTGGGCATAGCATAGGTGGACTGCATAAGCAACAGCTGATTGTTTCTCCATGCTGGCGAGTTGGATACTATTCATAGTGTCGCACTTGTGTACCGAAGATGTCACCCCCTGCAGCACCACTGTATACCCTTCTTGCTCGATCTGCATGCAACGCCGCGGCCAGTCAATGAGCATGGGGCTGTGATATTCGAGCCAGTCCATGCCCAAAATAACATCATAGGAGCCCAATGGTAGCAATCTGAAATTGGTTGTGAGCACATGGCCCTGGGAGTACCAAGAACACCCGGGCACTTCTTTGTTGCACCATAACTCAGACCCATTTGTTACTGCTACCTTCACAGGGCGTGGTAGATCCTGGACCCCTTGCAAGCGAGGTTGTAACTGCTGTGAAACAAACGATGCCGAGCTTCCGGAGTCAACCAACATCAGTACCTCATGCCCTTGAAGCCATCCGTGCAGTTGAAGACAGTTGGGGGCTTCTGTACCTAAGACCGCCTGGATGGATAAGTGCCAAACTTGTTTAGTGGCCTCCTGCTGCCCCTGGTTTCCTGAACTTGGTTCCGGATGTTCGTCAGTGGCATCTAAACTGAACAAACTGAGCATTTCCTCGATCACATGTAACTTGACAGTTGGCAGACACACATGATCGTGACCCCAACGCTCCCCGCACTTGAAACAGAGGCCTTTGGCACGACGAAAGTTGCGTAGAGCAGTGAGTTTTGATGCGTCGTTGCTAGCGCGAGCCGCATCTGTCCCTCGGCGATCCTCAGCCGCTGGGGAAATGGTGGTTGCTCTCGGTGGCGGAGGTGGCAGTGGCATCGGTGCCGGATGTCGCATGCGGCCTGGGGCCATTGTGCTCTCTGACTGATTGTACCAATGCCCACGGTGTCCCTCTGCGACTTCCTCTTGCAAGATAGCCAGAGCACATGCCGTATCCAGATCCTTGGGCCGTTGGACCGTAACGACGACACAGATGTCTGTCCGCAGACCCTCCACGAACCTCGTCAGGAAATACAATGGATGCATAGCGTCAGAATAGGACATCAGATGATTCATCAAATTTTCAAAATGTTCAATATAATCAGATACAGAACTAGTCTGACGGAGAGCATAAAACTGCCTAATCAACGGTTGATGACGATCGCGTCCAAAGCGCGAACAAAGAAGGGTGCAAAATGCATCCCAATCGAGGTCCCCGATTTTGTTTTGAACAGATTGCAACCAAATTGCGGCTGGGCCAGTGAAATGTAAGGTGGACATGGGGATGAAGTAGGAACTATGAATTTGAAACATAGTAAAGTACTGCTCGCACATAGTTTTCCAGATTTTTGGGTTTTCTCCGGAAAATTGTGGAAACGAGAGGGATGGAGGAGTCTGTCCCAGCCCAGCAACGAGATGGCCTGGATGAACACCGGGGCTAAACGAGGAATTGAGGAGGCGAGGTTGTAGGGGAAGGTGACAATTAGGCGTACCATTGGCCGGAGAGTGCGCCGACGGAACGCCGCCCGCCGGCAACCCACCCCGTTGCTGATGTGACTCGCCGTGGCCATCGGGCCCGTGGATTCCGCCGTCGAGTGACAGATCAGGAAGATCCATCACCCGAGATCCACTGGCTGGTGCGGTCGCTGCGGGCGTGCGCGCGCCCTGCAGTGCCCCGACCGTCTCCTGGAGCTGGGAGAGGCGGGCCTCCAGATCGGGTTTCCAGGCAGTGAGCGCGTCCACTTGCGCGGACTGGTTGTCAATCCGACTCGCGAGCTGCTTGATGTCGGCGCGGGTATCCTCGTTGGCCTTGGTCAGGTTCTCCAGCATCTTGTCGAGGTAAGCCTTGAGTGCCGGATCCATGGTGGTGAGTAGTCGTTGGCGGTCGGCGGTCTTCTTGCGTGTCTCCAGCATGGGGAAGGGGGGTGGGAAAGCGTCTGATACCAGGTGTGAGGCACTCACTAGTCTTCCTCTCTTAATCCATAGCGATTATAGTTTCGATTTGGTACGAGTTGGGGGAAGGAGGTGAAGAGGATCACAATACAGCCTGATACATGGGTACACACGCACGCCGCCGCCTATGCCTGATCCTAGCCGGGATGCCCTACCTTGCACCCACTACACTCGCTTATATCAGTCAGCCATGGGCTCTGCAGGACTAAACATGTATGATACCCACTGAGGCCCAGTAAACTTGTGACACGGCCTTCTCTCTCTCTTGGCCCGGTTCAGCGTAGCCTTTCCTTCCCCCTGCTCCTGTGTAGGACGGTCGCTAACAAGTTCATCTGCATTCTGCAATAGATGATGTCCCTCTTTTACCGAACCAACCGGTAATTACTACTTCCTCTGACCCAAAATAAATGTCGTTGATTTAGTAATTAGTAACTTTGTACTAAATCACCGATACTTATTTTGGGACGGAGGGAGTAGATCTATTTTTCTGTTACACACAAATAGTGTGCAGTCATTTGGGAAGTGAAACATGGTGCATAAACTTAGGTCTGAATCTGGATAATCTCAGGGTTGCTACAGTATTATACTTTGAAACAGGCGTTCGTCCCGCTTTATATATAAAACAACAACACCGAACCGTACAGAGCCAAACGATATAAAGTGATGAGAGGACTCTCTTACAAAGCGGATCAAAAGATACAGTACTATACTAGATACCAAATTTTGGCAGTCCGCATTCCTCTTATCTTTGCTTCAACTCGTTTCTTTTTATTTGTGCCGCATGGTGTACCTGATTTGGTTGATCATTGGTGCAGGCATTTGATTTTGTTTATCTTGGTGCAAGGAACCTAATTCGAGTTACATCTGGTGGGTGATGTAAATACTCTGTACTCCCTTTACGTGGAGTTGTTAGTTTTGTTAGTCCAATGCTTGACCATTTGGTTAAATATTTATTTGCTAGCTTAATTCTATAGACATCGCCGATTATATTGGACGGATGCAAAAGATTTTAGATGAAAAAATAGTAACATGTGTACAGAAAATTGATGGATGTGTTACCAGTATACTTCTAATGTGCAATACCCTTTAATAGCAAAGATTTGTCCTTGATTTTTTTTTGTTACATCACTCACCTTTTGAACACCATTCCTTTTATTTCTCTTGTTTTATTTCCTATACATTCTGAAGCCAGCTTTAGGAGTTCTGTTATATCAAAATATATACTGGTAATTGGTAAATTTATAGGCACAGATAGCTGATAAATAGGTTAACTTGGCATCGAGTATATATACATAGCTAGGTACTCTTTCAGTCCCATAGTAAGTAGCAATTTCCAAAGGTGAGAATATAATCTCATAATGATCTCTATAAAGCCAGTGTCGGTGTCATCTTGATTATTTATATGCACACCACTTGCATCTACATAACTCTATAGTATGATGACTTAAAATACGAGTGTCTTTTGTTGCTGTTTTACAAACCACTTGGATCACATCTTACTATTATGTATTTCATAATAGTTTCATAATATAACTGTTGACATTTAACTACCACATTCATGTATCGGAAACAAAAGTATTTATTTACTTCAAACTCACTTTGTTACGTTCAGATGCACATCATATATATTAACTCATTGTCGTGGTCTTTTTACCCCTGTGCTTACTATTAAAAGAACGGGCCACTTCACAACTAATCTTAAACTGGTGGCTACATAAACCTCTAAGCAAGTTTGAGGGTCGTGTCATTCACAATTGATCCCACATTTGATTCATCCTGATATTTGATGTTAAAGTGTAAATTGTATGTGTGTGCGCTTAGAGCATCTCCAGCCATGACCCCAAAGGACCCCAGGTCTTCTGGGGGCGCCGGCTGAAGCGAAAAGCCGGGTGGGACTGAGTTGTCGGCGACACCGGCTGCCACTTCACACCATTTTCCTTCCTTTCCCCCTCTCTCCTGCCGTTTCTTCCCTCCATTCTCTCCATCTCCCTCTCTTCGCCGTCATGCCGTCGAAGAAGTATGTTGGCCCTCGCAAAGCCCCCGCCGTCGCCAAGCCACGCAAGGCCCGTGCGCCGATGGCAAGGCCGACGTCGACCGGAGGGAGGCGGTGACCACTGATCGCCGCAACAGGCTTCTCATGAAGAAAGCCAGGGATGCGGCGGCGGAGCAGGAGGTGTCATCTCACCGGCCGATCTTCCCGAGACAGCAGCCGGTGGGCCCGTTACCACAAGGCGTGATGGCCAGCCAACAAAGTGTCGCGTCTCCGGCCAACCCAAACTTCCTTTCACCGAACTTCCCTTCGCCGGCGTGCGGCGGATACGCGCCCTCGCTGGAGTACGTCGACGGCGACGCCCTCGACGGATTCAACCCCAACATTACCTTCCCGCACACGCCTTCCGCCTCCTCCGCCGGCCACCCCAACGCCCAGTACATCTACGTGCCCTCGTTGACGTACTCCGGCTCGTCCGCGACGGCTCTGCGGCGCGGCCCCCTGACTTTCGCGCCCGGCACGACACCGTAGTACAACAACGCCAAGGCCGAGATGGAGGACATTATCAACACCGGCTCCGCCGCGGCAGTCTCGTGCCTCGGGTTTGGTACACAAGAGGTGAAGGACACCGGTGACATGGACGACGTCGAGGTCGACGAGCCCGAGGAGGAGCCGGTGCCGAAACCCGCACCGCCGGTGAAGGGCAAAGGGAAAAAGAAGACGACGAGGTCTGCCAATGGCAAGCCATGCATCAAATGGACGTCGAAGAAGGATGTGTGCCACGCTGAAGCGTGGAAACTGGTCAGCATGGACCCAATCACCGACACGAACCAGAACATCAACAAGTACTAGGCAAGGATCAAGGTGGCTTTCGACGAGCGCAAGTTGGTAGACCCAGAGTTCACCGGCACGTACATGGAGCGCGACACCAAGGCCATGTCCAACCATTGGGGGGCATTCAAACAGCATGCAACAAGTGGCATGACATCCAGGAACAGGCCCATGCTCGCCCAGAGAGCGGCGCGATCGTCGAACAACAAGTATGTTCGTCGACTCTTTCGTCGAACATTTGGCTTCGCCGTCCTTCGCCGCCGAACATTTGGCTTCGCCGTCCTTCGCTGCCGAATACTTGTCTTTTTTGGTGCAGATGGTTCGGACGTTCGACTTGTTTCGCCAGGACGCCCACTTCGACTTCAAGTTCCTCCATGTGTTCACCCGGATCGAGTCCTGCTAGAAATGGGCCGAGGTCCAGCTTCAGCTCACCAACAAGGACGGCGTGTACAGCCCGGACGCGCCTGTTGTTGGGGTAGCAGAAGGGCGACCAGATGGGAACAAGAAGGCGAAGAAGGCCAGGAATGATGCACAATGCATCATCGATGCAAAGACCCACTCTGCCCTGAGGGAGGAGAAGGCGGAGGCGAGGTGGTCGGCGCTGATGACGAAGCAACACGCAAAGCTCGACCTCCTCAGGACCAACGTCGCCGCGAAGAAACGCAACACCAACCTGGCGTTTCTCATGGGAGGCGTCTCGGCGGAGATGGACCCGTAGGTCAAGGCGTGGTACCTGACGGAGCGCAACCTCATCCTCAACCTCATGCCGGTACCCTCCGCACCGCCCATGCCGCCGCCGAGCCCGCTCTCGTCTCCGACGTCGTTGAACATGCCCTCGCCGACGCCGACCTCTCCCGTCGCTCCGGGAGACGACGGGGAGCTGGCCGTTTGAGGAGTTCTATGCTCACGTCCCTGCATTTTCTGTATGTCGGACTATTGGCATGTTTTGATCGTCGAACCTGTGACGCCAGCCGATGACATGATGGACGCCGACTGAGGCATGGCCGACACCGAACTGTGACATGATCGCCGAACTCGTGTCGTTTTTGGGCAGCAGGAAATAGAATGTTCAAATTTGCATGCAGTGTGTGGCCGAACCCCGGGGGGCGCGACTGGGAAGCCGAGCCCCCCAGGCCGATTTTAACACCGACTGGCGCCCAAGCGACGCTATTTCGGGCGCCTGGGGGAAGGGAGGGGGGCGAACGGCTGGAGATGCTCTTAGTCTTTCTCTTTGGTTGGTGGTCGAATAGGAGGTTGCTTGAATCCCTTTCATGTCATAGTTCACAGACATTTTGAGCACACATATTTCTCTAAGACTCACGTGAGTCGTTTTGAAAGCTATGCACGCTGGTCCAATATATATTGCAGAGACTACTCAAAGTCAAATCAGAGGAATGCTCACACTTTGGTGTAGATAATTACTATGTGTAGCACGTTATTGTTTCCCTTTCTCCTTTTTTCTGTCAAGAATGAAATATTATGTGGTGTGGTCTCACAATGTATTATTCTAGAAGCTATCTGTGAACAGTGTTGTAATCTGATGTGTCTTATTCTGTCAACTTATCCAGTTTCTATATATGTTTTTTGTGCTATTTATAATGTCCTTAACACATTGTGTATTTTCCCAAGTGTTCAGTTCTTTAAATTGTTTCTGAAAATGGTTAGAACTAAAAGATCGCCTTCATTTAATATTCATTTTGAGAGTACTATTATTTTAAAACTATTGACTAATGATCTTTGTAATTATTAATAAGAGGCATTGGAGCATGTCTGTGCCATGACATCGTCATATCAATTTTCTCGATAAATTTCAGGGGTTCCAGTTACTGATTTTTGCATGTCATGTGTATTTAGTAGACAAAGTATCACATGCAAGACAAATCGGCCTGTGACTTCACACATCAAATCGAACTAATGGTGATTTTCTACAGGAACATCAGTGCAAAAAAAGGACAATTGATAGCCTCTCATTAGCTATCACACCATGTGTTGTGTCACTAAGTTATGGTCTCAGCTGCACTCTACATATTTTCAGATTACAGAAATTTAGCCTGCCAATGCAGTATTAGTATGTTTCATAAAACCCGAGTATTGCAAAATGGCATAATACATCAAATTGGAGTGTACCCTACATATTTTTGGACTATGAACTTGTGTTGCTTATTTAGGGGCTGCCATACATGGATAAGGTACTTAGGAGTTAGGACTACGAAGAGCATATCAGATATTGATTGCAGAAATTTCTATATGACTTATGAATTTCAACCTCGTTCTTCCTGAATGACGAAAACTACAACTTGTTGGTGCACGATCTACAATAGTTGCAGGCTAATCCCCCCTCATGCACGATCTACAATGTGTTGTTCACTAAGTTACGGTCTCAGCTGCGCTCTAATGCAGTATCAGTATGTTTCATAAAATTATCAGGCTAACCCCCTTCCCCCCCCCCCCCCCCCCCGCGCGCTCCCCAAACGATCCTAATGTTAGTATGGGTAAAGGAGAGCACATTGCTCTAATGTTTCTGCAGATTATATGAAATCGGACTTTTCGGTGGATAATATATGGTATTGACTTGGACAATGGTATTGTCGAGCAATCTGTCAGCTTTTGGATCTTACGGAATTATATAGTTGGCAGGGTATGAAAATCATAGTGTTAGTGTTTCAGCCTATTAATCTATAGATAAAGAAGTCCGTGCATATCTACCAATAATCCTGAAGAAAATTCTACTGCTATGAACGTTCTGACTGAATAAGGAATAAGGAATATTATTTACTTGAGGTATTTCCATATCTTCATTTTTTTTATTTTCTAATCCCTTGTTATTGGTACTATATAAAGGCAATTTGTGATGTTGCGGCATAAAGTTTGGCAACATTTGTTGCTTATTAAATGGCCATTTAGAATGGATCCGTGATAAATTATACATTATAAATTCATATTTCTAAATCTACTCTCTTTTAGCTTTGCTAGGAGCAATGTTGGGGATATCGCTTACCAGGAACTTATTGGTCGACCCAGGATAAGAGGTAAATTGTCCGATTTATCGGCATATCGACCGATTTATCTTATCGGTCAAACATCAATAAGCGATAAAATCAGCCGATTTACCATCATATCGGGGGATATCTAAAACAATGGCTAGGAGTGGGATTACTATTTCTTTAGATCGATTACTCTTTTTTAGTATACCTCTCCAAATGGAGCAGGAACGGTGTGTCGTATGGTGGGTTTTTTGTGTTGTAAAGTGTGTTTGAGTTAACATGACGGATAGTTTGCGTAACCATATTTCTTTCTCACATATGATATGAATTTGGAGGAATCCGGACTGCCCGGACAGTTGAGTTTTGGGGAGCCTGCTAAGGGCTCGTTTGATATTCGAACACGTCCAGATGAATGAGGAAGAAATGAGCTTTAATTTAAAGATGATCTTAGTCATTTGTTTGATTCATTTATACGCATTGTTATCCGTAGCAACGCACGGGCGTTCTACTAGTAAATGTTAAACGTGTAAATATGAGTGCACAAGTTATTCAAGCATCCAATCACAAAGGAATTAAACTTTCTGGGTTATGTCAATCTAGCATATAATAACATCTCAAAAATCTCAAACTCAAATAAAACCTTGTGGACATGGATGTTTTAATTTGCCAGCTCCATCAATTGGTGAGTTGGACCTCAGACAGGGCAGTTCTAGAATCAATGTGCAAATCAAGAGATCACAGGCTATGCCGAGCGGGTTCGGCTCCTTCTGCAGTACAGTTAATACTGCACGCGTGCTGTAGCAGCTACGATCTGCCGCCTATTTTAATCTTGTGGCTCTGCAATGGGGAATCGCTTCGTCGTAAAAAAACAAGGAATCGCTGGGCTCATAAATAAAAAACTAAAAAGACACACACCGTTCCTTCTTTATATGTCTTATCCTTTCTCTAGTGAAGCTCGTCCACTGTTTTTCCCAAATCCACAACACTGCTCCGACCGAAACAGCAGCAAGGGATGGCCGGAGGGCGCAGCTGCTGCGAGAGCTGACCGGAGACAGCGATGCTGCACCGTGGCCACGTGTATCTTGCTGCGAGCAGCAGGGAGACGGCGAACTACACAAGCAGCAGAGCAACGGCGAGATCCACGAGCCTGATGACAACGGCAAGCTGGAGTCTCCTTCCGACAAGCTCGGCGAGGAATATGACGACGGCGATTTCCCCGAGCAGCACGACCGATCTGGACGAGGAGGAGGGTAGAAGCCATACAGGAGCATGTCGGTGCCGCCGTGCTATCTTACGGCCGCATGAGGCCTCTGACGACAGGGTCGCTAGACCTCGGCGCCCTCCTGCCCGGCCAAGCCCCACTAGCAAAACCCAAGGTGAATTGATTGCTGTTACTTAGAAGTTAGAACTAATTTATTCCTTTCTTTATCATTAGTTTGTGTCGTACTTCTGCTATTTATTGATGCCACAGGGGTGAAATCATAGCAAGAGAGACCATGTGCTTGTTTAATCATCCATTAAGTTTTCATGGCAATATGGTTAGTCACAGGGGTGAGTTTACTTTCAGTTATGATCTGACATTGTGGTCACTTGCGTCTCTGCCCAATTATTCATATCATACTCTAAAGAATTAGTGATGGTGTTGATGGTCAAATAGTGACAATCTGATTGTACACCCTGTCTGGAGATAAAAAAAACCTATTGTGGTACATAGTTGTAGTCATGTCACTAGAATATTTAATACTGATAAGTACTCAACAGATCATTGTTGCATTTAACTCAAACTAAACTCATTATTCTGTCTTTAGAAACTAGGAGTCAACTGGAATGAAACTGATTACAGTGAAGTATTGAGCACTCAACAGATTGCATCTCATGTGTGCTGATTGAATTATTCTTTCTGCATAATCTGTCGATCTAGCAAGACACCATAACACACATGCATCAACCGATCGTCATATCCCATGATAGTTTTATAAGTTCCAAAGATCATCGGCTTCACTCTGCAAATTAAAGGGAGATATAACTGATTTCATACAAAATCATATTGCTTAACAATGAATTTAAGGAATTTTAAACATGATAAGTGGAAATACCATTAGCAAACGAGCATAGTACTCATATTCTTGCAAACTATTTGCATTTGTTGTACCCATTTCCTCTATAGGTGCTTGGTATTGTGCTACTGGAATGTCATTCTCTCCTCTCTATGCAAAATAAAAAATAAAAATAAAAATAAACAAATATTAGTTGAGTTGTTACTATACTAGTGTATTTAATAAATGGTCTCGTTAGATAGGTGTAAGAGATTTACATAATGAGTTTGATTTTTGGTTACAACTTTAGTTGTCTCCTCCTTCTTTTTATTGGGGTGCTGTTTGTCAATCCATGTTTTCTTTCTTCTGAAATTTTTCTTTGGAATTTCCTTTTTCTTTAGGGAAGCATCCTTTAAACAATCGTATGGTTCTTTACATCTTCAGTTCTGCATGTAGTAGTATGAATTTTCTCTTCAACTTGCTTCCTAAGAATCTTCAAAGCATCATCTACCAGTTTGATACACTCTTCTGATCTTACTGCTTGTGAAGCTATGCCAAGGAACTCGTGCATGAAAAACTTTAACTGTTGTCTATCTTGTGATCTAGGATCTTCCAAAACAATGTTTCCATGGCTGTTTTGAATAGTGCCACTTCGCGCTTCTCAAGTCCACCGTTTTAAAATATAGTGGCATGGAAGATACTTAATATTCATGACATCAAGGGCTTTCAAAGCATGGCTACATAATATACCAACTCTTTCAAATTGCCCACAATCATAGAAAACCTTTTTCTCTTCACAATCAACTAGAACTTTGCACTCTTCTTCATATGTGAATTCTGGGTCAAGACTTGCAATTGCAACAGTATATGCATTGTGTTATACCGATGGCTTGATGTATGCTGAGATTGATCTTTCATATTCATTATGAAAATCTTCAAATATGCATGGTGTGTAAACTTTGCTTGCTTGTATTACCATAGGAGTCCTCATTCTGACTCTAGGTAATTTTTTCCTAGACTCATATTCCTCATTTACCTCGTTATCTCTCTTTCCTTTCACAACCCTCTCTACATGCTTGAAAAACCGAAGGATGTCAAGACCAGTCTTTAGATGGTCTTTCAAGTCACTATTCAAGCTCTCCCTTAATTGCGTGATTCTCATGCCTATGGTGTAAGCATTCCTCATGTAACATCTTGCCCATTTCTCTTTTACTTTGTAGATGTTGTCCAACCAAGTTTGTGTATCCACATTGCTTCTGATGGTATTGAAAGCCTCTTTAAAATATGTTTGCTATTTGCTCATCGCAATCTAGTTGCATGTCATATTCAAATGCAGGATTCTCATTCTTTTTATCTCTAAAGTACTTAAGCATACTTCTAGCTTCACCATACATCAAGTCCCTTTGAGACGCCTGGTTCGCAAGTGGTTCTTGCGATCACGACATGTGTAACCAAGGTTCAGTGGACCACCAACTTGTCGACTAGCTAACTCATGTGCTTTCTTAGGTACTATTCCTGAATCATCTACTGTTTCAATTTTAAATGCTTGCAAGGCTGAAATCTTCCGTTGTGATGGCATCAAGTGGCTTGTCCCAGGTAACTGCAATACATGGTTGTGTTCAACAACTAACTCATGCACCTCATAATTTCCTGCTTCTCGGTCTATAGTGATTCCCATTCAAACATTGCAGCCAGTCCTTGTTTCTGCACGAGGACGCTTTGTATTATTATCCCTTTTGTCTTTTCTTCTGTAGCCCTCATTGGAACAAACATATCTTGCAGAAGTGATTATTCCATCAAGTTTGCTCTTGTTTTCATAATTTACCCTTACATCAGAACCAGTATGACCTCCATAACATGTCCAAAAGTTCCAAGCCTCTTTTGTGGAATTAAACTTCATACCAATCTAAGGCATCCAACTAGGAACCGCATTTATCTTGTAAAAATTAGACATAACTTATTTGTTTGCCTGCTTACACTACAATCATAAGATGACATGGCCTAATAAGATTTAACAAAAATTATTGGTACCTGTTAGAATCTTCGTTGGTGGAGTTAGTCATATTCTCCATTACAGTCTGTGTTCTTCCTTTTTTTAATCTATGATAGCAAATTCAGTCTATGAGATCTTTGTTGCTGCCAATATGAATACAATCAAAACATATCTACATCACAGGTACCCTTCACTAGTAGAAAACAGACCTTTCGTCCCGAGCTTTAGTCCCGGTCTGGTCACGAACCGCTACTAAAGATGATATTAGTCTTGGTTCATGCCGGCTACAACGGCTAGGAGCAGGGCGACCTTTAGTACCGGCTCGTGAGGGACCTTTAGTACCGGTTCGTCTCACGAGCCGGTACTAAAGGGGGCGTGGCAGGGTTTTGGTCAGACATGGGCCCCGCTTGCACCTTTAGTACCGGCTGGTGTCACCAGCCGGTACTAAAGGGCAACCTTTAGTACCGGCTGGTGAGGTACTAAAGACTTCCTACATATACATCCGTCCGCAGCCGATCAAAAGAGCTCTGTTTTCTCCCCTGTTCTTCTTCTTGCTCGAAGCTCATCCTCCATTTTTCCAAGGATTTGTCAAGATTTAAAGGCACCCATCTATCCAAGTGTTCATAAAGGTTAGCAACTTTGCTCCTTCATCTCTGGCTAGATTAGCTTGTGGTATGCTCAAAGATATGTGATATGTGATTTGTGGGAGTTTATTTGATTTATATCCAATTTGAGCTCAAATTAACTTGTTAGGTTGCATATGTGTAGGTGTGGTTTATTTGGTGTGCCTTCCCACCATCCCCGGCCGTCCTAACCACCGTCCATCGTCTACACCGTCTCGTCGCGACACCGACCACCTTGGTGAGCCTCTTGTTCTTCTTAAAATCTTCTTTAAAAAAATTACTTGTATGATTTAGATAGCTGCGTGTACGATTTACTTACTTGTATTATTGTTAGTTATTCTATAGTGTAATGGTTATGGTATCCGCCCACGTCGGCCCTCGTCCAGTCTATGATTCAGACGTGGTATGTCGTTAATTATCTTTTATAACTATTTCACACATCATCTAATGTCTATGACAATTAATTATGCCACCAAATTGACGTAGATATTTTTATCTATAGGAAGTAGTTGAACCAGAAATTCCAACCGACTATGCAATTCTGCTCGAGAAATTAACACAAGCTGAAAAAGAAATTGATCGTTTGAAAGAAAAATTGAAAAGAACTGAAGATTAGAAGATGGGATTGGAGTTGCATGTTGCCGATATCGTCAATGATCACAAGAACAAGATGGTTGGAATGCGCTTGAAGCTTAGAAAGATTAGAAAATATGCCATTGATAAAGAGGCTTGGTATCATTATGCTGTTGGCTCAATTGTTACTTTAGTTGCGATTATGATCGCATTTGTTGTTGTATTCACATGTTGTAGATAGTTGGTGTTGTTTTATGAGATGTATATGTATGAACTATAAGTATCCATTATTTGCAGTAATAACATTTGGTCACTGCTAGCTCTACTTTTGGTTGTAATGTGATGATGAAGTTGTATTAATTTGGTCACTTCGATGTTGTGTAGTGAACATGAGCCGACAATGGATGTACGATGACCGACTAAGTCCAGGGTTTCTTAATGGCTTGCATGATTTTATTCGTGTGGCTGAGACAAATAAGCAGAATGGTTTCATGTGTTGTCCATGTCGTGACTGTAAGAATGATAGGAATTACTCTAACTCAAAAACCCTTCACTACCACCTGCTGAAGTCCGGTTTCATGTTCGGCTATAGCTGTTGGACCAAGCACGGAGAAAGAGGGGTTATAATGGAAGACAATGAAGAATAAGAGGATGATGACAACTATCCTTTCGCTGATACAACAATGGGGGAAGCTGAAGAAGAGGCATCAATGGGGGAAGCTGAAGAAGAGGCATCAGATGAGCCTGCTGATGATTTGGGTCAGGTCATTGCTGATGCAAAGAGAAACTGCGAAAATGATAAGGAGAGGTTGAATTTGAAATGCATGTTAGAGGATCACAAGAAATTATTATATCCAAATTGTGAAGATGACCAGAAAAAGCTGGGTACCACGCTGGAATTGCTGCAATGGAAGGCGAAGAATGGTGTAACTGACAAGGGATTTCAAGAATTGCTGATAATGATAAAGAAGATGCTTCCAAAGGATAACAAATTGCCTGAAAATACGTACGAAGCAAAGAAGGTTGTATTCCCTCTAGGATTAGAGGTGCAGAAGATACATGCATGCCCTAATGACTGCATCCTCTACCGCGGTGAGGAGTACGAGAATTTGGATGCATGCCCGGTATGCGGTGCACTGCGCTATAAGATCCCTCGCGATGACCCTGGTGATGTGGAGGGCTAACGCCACAGGAAGAGGGTTCCTGCCAAGGTGATGTGGTATGCTCCTATAATACCACGGTTGAAACGTTTGTTCCAAAACAAAGAGCATGCCAAGTTGTTGCGATGGCACAAAGAAGAACGTAAGAAAGACGGGATGTTGAGAGCACCCGCTGATGGGTTGTAGTGGAGAAAAATCGAGAGGGAGTTCGAGGACTTCGCAGCTGATGCAACGAACTTATGGTTTGGTCTTAGTACGGATGGCATGAATCCTTTTGGCGAGCAGAGCTCCAGTCACAGCACCTGGCCCATGACTCTATGTATCTACAACCTTCCTCCTTGGTTGTGCATGAAGCGGAAGTTCATTATGATGCCAGTGCTCATTCAAGGCCCTAAGCAACCCGGCAACGACATTGATGTCTACCTAAGGCCACTAGTTGATGAACTTCTACAGTTGTGGAAACAACCAGGTGTGCGTGTGTGGGATGCGCACACACAGAAGGAAATTGACCTACGAGCGTTGTTATTTGTAACCATCAATGATTGACCTGCTCTTAGTAACCTTTCAGGACATACAAACAAGGGATACAATGCATGCACGCACTGTTTAGATGATACTGAAAGTATATATTTGGATAAATGTAAGAAGAATGTGTACCTGGGACATCGTCGATTTCTACCGATCAAGCATATCTTAAGAAAGGCAGGCAACCATTTCAAAGGTGAGACACATAACCGGAAGAAGCCTGGCCTCCGTACTGGTGAATATATATTTGATATGGTCAAGGATTTATAGGTAATCTTTGGAAAGGGTCCTGGCGGACAATCTTTTCCGAATGACGCCAACGGACACGCACCCATGTGGAAGAAGAAATCTATATTTTGGGAACTTGAATATTGGAAAGCCCTAGAGGTCCGCAATGCAATCGACGTGATGCATGTGACGAAGAATCTTTGTGTGAACCTGCTAGGTTTCTTGGGCGTGTATGGAAAGACAAATACACCGAAGGCACGGGAGGACAAGCAAAGAATTAATGAAAAAGATGGCATGCCTCCAAAGCAGTATCAAGGTCCTGCCAGCTAAGCTCTTACGAAACAAGAGAAGGAGATCTTTTTTGAATGCCTGCTCAGTATCAATGTCTCGTCTGGCTTCTCGTCGAATATAAAGGGAATAATAAATATGGCAGAGAAAAAAATTTCAAAATCTAAAGTCTCATGACTGCCACGTGATTATGACGCAATTACTTCCGGTTGCACTTAGGGGGCTTCTACCGGAAAATGTTCGATTAGCCATTGTGAAGCTATGTGCATTCCTCAATGCAATTTCTCAGAAGGTAATCGATCCATAAATCCTACCAAGGTTACAGAATGACCTGGTCCAATGTCTTGTCAGTTTCGAGTTGGTGTTCCCTCCATCCTTCTTCAATATTATGACGCGCGTTCTAGTGCACCTAGTCGAAGAGATTAACATTCTGGGTCCTGTATTTCTACACAATATGTTCCCCTTCGAGAGGTTCATGGGAGTTTTAAAGAAATATGTTCATAACCGTGCTAGGACAGAAGGAAGCATCGCCAAGGGATATGGAACAGAGGAGGTTATTGAGTTTTGTGTTGACTTTTTTCCTGACATTAAGCCGATTGGTCTTCCTGAATCGCGGCATGAGGGGAGACTGGGTGGAGAAGGCACATTAGGAAAGAAAGAAGCAATAAATATGGACGAGCATTCTTTCACTCAAGCACACTACACGGTTCTACAAAATTCCACCTTGGTGACTCCATATATGGAGGAACACAAGGATAGCTGTCTGACCCCTGGATTGAACGTAAACACATGGAGACTTTTGCCAGTTGGTTGCAAACAAAGCTCATCAATGACAATGATGTTCCAGATGAACTGTACTGGTTGGCCAAGACACCAAGTTCGACTGTAACGACTTTCAAAGGGTATGAGATAAATGGGAATACATTTTACACGATCGCCCAAGATAAGAAGAGCACCAACCAAAATAGTGGTGTCCGCTATGATGCAACCAACTTTGAAGACACATATTATGGTTACATAGAGGAGATATGGGAACTTGACTATGGACCTGATCTTAAGGTCCCTTTGTTTCGGTGCAAATGGGTCAAATATACTGGAGGCGGGGTACAGGTAGACCCGCAGTACGGAATGACAACAGTGGATCTCAACAATCTTGGATACACACACGACTCATTCGTCCTAGCCAATGATGTGGCTCAGGTTTTCTATGTGAATGACATGTCTAGCAAACCGAGGACAAAAAAAGATAAGGAAGCGAATACATCATACGATGAGCCAAAGCGCCACATAGTTCTTTCAGGTAAAAGAAACATTGTGGGAGTGGAGGACAAGACAGACATGTCCGAAGATTATGAAAAGTTTCATGAAATCCCTCCCTTCAGAGTGAAGACTGACCCAAGCATCCTGTTAAATGATGAAGATTATCCATGGTTACAGTGCAATCATAAGAAAGGGACAAACACGCAGAAAAAGTCTTACACCGCGAGATCCCACTCTGGGATGTGACCGGCTTCACCGTCATCACTTTGTATATATTTATGTGAAGGACATGCATGCATTTCCTAGCTACCATGGTATATCTTTGTAACAGTTTGTACACGAAGTGCATCCAGTTTTTGCCGTAACCCTCTCAACTCTTTAGAAGTTGCTATGTGGGTGAAATTATGATGTCATGCCAAGTTACAACCTTTTCAGAGTTCATTTGTACTGCTTTTCAAATTCAGGGTCATTTAGCTCAAAATAAATCATTAAATGCATGAAAAATATCAAATGAAGTCAGAAAGGGTTGAAAATTGATTATGTGCCTTTGAATGGTGCATATTGAACACACAAAAAGTATGGAGTTAAAATAAGTTATTAAAAATGAAATCCCTTTGTAATAGATTAGTTTTCGTCCGAAACCATCATACTTCTTATGAGATTGTCCAATTTGTACACGAAGTGCATCCAGTTTTTGCCGTGACCCTCTCAACTCTCTAGAAGTTGCTATGTGGGTGAAATTATGATGTCATGCCAAGTTACAACCTTTTCAGAGTTCATTTGTACTACTTTTCAAATTCAGGGTCATTTAGCTTAAAATAAATTATTAAATGCATGAAAAATATCAAATAAAGTCAGAAAGGGTTGAAAATTGATGATGTGCCTTTGAATGGTGCATATTGAACACACAAAAAGTATGAAGTTAAAATAAGTTATTAAAAATGAAATCCCTTTGTAATAGATGAGTTTTCGTCCGAAACACTCATACTTCTTATGAGATTGTCCAATTTGTACACGAAGTGCATCCTGTTTTTGCCGTAACCCTCTCAACTCTCTAGAAGTTGCTATGTGGGTGAAATTATGATGTCATGCCAAGTTACAATCTTTTCAGAGTTCATTTGTACTGCTTTTCAAACTCGAGATATGAATATTTCAAATGCCATATTTAATCAAATTATCTTATACAGCAGTTGAAGTTGTTCAAACATGCATGGAAATGCCATAAACAGATTCTTTATATTTTTCTGATATTTTTTCATATATTATTTATTTCCATTGGAGTCCTACTTTTTTTCTATGATTTTCTAAAGTTTACGCGTTTTTCTGAAAATAATAACTAATATTTAATTTAAAAACACCTTTAGTACCGGTGCATGACTAGCACCGGTACTAAAGACCCTTTAGTACCGGTGCGTGCCACGCACCGGTACTAAAGGTCCTCCCAACAGAGCGTGGGGCGGACCTTTAGTACCACCACGCTCTGTTGGGAGGACCTTTAGTACCGGTGCGTGGCACGCACCGGTACAAAAGGGTCTTTAGTATCGATGCTAGTCACGCACCGGTACTAAAGGGGTGCCTGGTATAAATTGAGCACTTCATCGTCCCGGGCCGAGCCACGCACCGGGAGAGCTCCAACTTGCGCCGCCAGGCTGCCGAAATCGCCCTCGCCGTCGTCGCCCTCACCGCTGTCGCTCTCGCCGTCGTCGCCCTCCCCACCACCGCCGTCGCATCACCACCGTCGTCGCCCTCGCCGCCGTCGGTCGCGCCGCCGTCGCCCTCACCACCACCGCCATCGCCCTCACCACCGCCGCCGTCACCCTCGCCACCGTCGCCCTTGCCGCCGTCGCCCTCGCCGCGGTCGCCCTCGCCGTCGTCGCCCTTGCTGCCGTCGACCTCGCCGCCGTCGCTCTCGCCGTCGTCGCCCTCGCCGCTATCGCACCACCACCGCGCCATTGTTGTCGCCCTCACCACCGCCGCCGTCCCACCACCACCGCCGTCGCCCTCGCTGCCGTCGGTCGCGCCGCCGTCGCCCTCACCACCGCCGCCGTCGCCCTCGCCACCGTCGCCCTCGTCGCCGTCGCCCTCGTCGTGGTCGCCCTCGCCTACCCGGACGCCGCCCCTTGCCGCCATCGCCCTCACCACCGCCGCCGTCGCCCTCGCCGCGGTCGCCCTCGCCTATCCGGACACCGCCCCTTGTCATCGGTCCCGTCGCCGCCGGCCCGCTCACTCCGGCCGCCGCTCCGTGATCCCGTTGCTGCCGTCCCGAGCCCGTCGCCGACGCCACCTCCGGGTCAGGAGGCTAGGTGAGATCTCTCGGCCGACCCCTCTCCCCAACGATCGCCCCGATGATTGCCGGACTAGTGTGTAGATGCTAGGGTATCTAGGGTCCCTCGACGTCGAACCCCGACACCCCGACACGACACCCCCGACACCCGACCCCGACCACGACACAACACCCCTATTTAGTTAGTTAGTTAGTTAGCTTGTCAGGTTATTAGGATATGTGTTAGTTTATGTTTAGTTTAGGTTTAATTTAGTTTATGTTTAGTTTAGTTTTAGGTTTAATTTAGTTGGATCCTAATGCGTGTAGGACTTTCTGTCTGTCGTCGATCCTAATTTAGTTTAGGGTTTCATGTGTGTTCTTGATGGAGGAATCCTGACTGTTGTCGTGGGGGGCGCTTCCTCTTTCTCCTCTTCTTTGCGATATACTCATCGATATATTATGCAAGAAGAGGAGAGGGGAAGCGTCCATCACCGCCGGTCGAACCTATTACTGCGAGAGAGTGTCCACCAACATATATACACCACCGTATCAATGTGAGAGAGTGCGCACCAACACACCATGAGATATGTGAGAGTTATTTAAGGAAAGTCTCGACAGACCGATAGTCACACATGCATTAGGATCAAAAGCGTGCCGTAATTCTTGATTTTGCTAGATACTAAGTGTTAATTTTGCTAAGTGTTAATTTTGTTAAGTGTTAATTTTGCTACATTTTATTTAATTTGTTTTCGTAATTAAGTGTTTCTTCTCGACGTCGACGATGCCGATCCCGCATCCTCGTCGTCGAGTCGCCGGAGGAGGTCACTTGCTTGAGCCGAGGGGCCCTGTCAGGGACTGGGCTCTGCCGGGCTGGTACTGGGAGGTGCTGCCTTCTGGGCGGCGCAACTTGGTGAGGACCCAACCCGTCGTCGACCCGGAGGTTCTGTGGTGGCGGCCGCATGGGCCACGGAGTTTTCAGACGCTTGAGTCCCCCGCGGAGGTGGTATAGTACCATGTCAACAAGGAGAACGGGAACGTCCGTCGCTACATGTCAACTTTGGAGGCCAGGTCCGACAATACCTGGCAGATTCTTCAGGGATCTCACTGCAGCTATGTTCCTGTGATGGTTCCTTCTCTTTGGGTGTCCACCGCCCGCCCCGATATCCGCCAGGCGCTAGGGTTCTAGCTAGATCGATATATTAGCTAGCTACTATTATGATGTATTATTATGATGTATTAGCTAGATCGATGGAGATTAGCCGATGTATTGAAAATTATCCAAGATTATGCAGATGAGATCTTTTCTAAGAACTATACTATATATGTATTCGATGATGCATTATTAATTAACTATCAGTTATTTTGCTTCTTGAATGCATGCTAATTTAAATACTAATTTGTTTTATCTATATTATTATGGACTAGTTATTAAGCTATGGACAATACCGGTAGAGCTCATGAAGAGGACATCTTTGACATGATACGCTCCTTCGAAAACCCAGCGGACCTTCGAGGTGAATCATCACATGATCATGATGATGGCTCACAATATCTGAACGATCACGGTGATGGATGTGAGACCGAGGAAGAACAACTTATATTCCAAAATCCGGAACAACCAACAATGTTCGGCGAGGTATATACACATCCATTAGCCTCTGGTGATCATTACATGTGTATTAATTGATTTGTGTATATATATATATATTAACAAATCTTTCTTATTTTAATTATTAGCCCTCCGGATCGAGACAATCTAGTAGAAATGTACGAGGCGCTGCCAAAATATTGGACGGCAACGTAAAGCTCAATCTTGATGCTTTCAAACATAATGGCGAACCGACTCACCCTGAAGCCAATGCCAAGACATTTGTGCGTCAATGCAGAGTGGTTGTTAGGGATGGAGTCCCGATCACAATGCATGAATGGATTCAGCCAAAGGAACCAAAACCAGGAGTGAATTATGTCGATACAAGAATTAAAGATGCCCTTTGGCGAGAGCTCATGGAGCATTTCACCCTATCAGATTCTCTCTCGGAGCGTCAAAGGAACAAAGTCGAGGAGTTTGCTCTCCATAAGATGGCCGGCGTGTTCCAGACTTGGAAGAAAAGATTATGGACCGAGTACAACGCTAGAGGCAAGAAGGCGCCCGAATTCAAAGGAATATACGAGAAGGTAAGGGATCACTGGGACACATTTATCGAGTACAAGACATCGATAGATGCTATGGAGAAGTCGGCAAAGAATAAGATAAAGGCTGAGAAAAAAAGTATCACCATAAACTAGGGACAGGTGGATACAAGTTAGCCATTCCTAAGTGGGATGCATTAGAAAATAAGATGCTTGCTGAAGGGATCACTCCAGTAACCTTCAACTGGCCCAAGAGGTGCAGGAATTGGTTTTTTGTGCATGGGGGAAAGTTGGACCCAGCCATAGGGAAGATTATTGGACTGGCCAGTCTGAAGCATGCATCAGATGAGTTGATTCAAGCAATAAAAGATGCCCAAGAAGGACGGTTTCACCCCGATAGAGAGAACGACGAGCTTACAGGCGCCCTAGGGAATGCCGAACACGGAGGATGAACACGAGGCATGGGCGTTGTTCCGTGGTATGAGGGGTTTGCGGGATGGCAGGACAGTATAAAAGCCATTCGAGAAAAAAGAAGGTGGAAGCAGACCGACTTTCGAAGTTGGAATAGAAGTACGAGCAGCAGCTGCTGCAGATACAGGTACTGACCCAACAAAGGGAAACTCCGCAGCAGGAGGCAGGGGAAGAACCCGTCCCATCTACAATGTAGAAAAGCAGCGTGGGTTCCACGGGGGCACCGCTGGGTCACACCCCCGTGGATGATATCACCGAGAAGACATCTTGTGAGCTAATCCAGAAAATGAAGAACATACCCGTGCGGGTCGCGACGGGCTATGCTTTACCAAATACACCTGATGTTCTCTGGCATTGCAATCCGGTTCCAGCTGGGTATGCTCGTGTCGCGGTGGACGCAATAGAGCCGGGATATGATGAACTATTACTTGACATCCCTGGAGGTGAGGGGGAGTCCACATTGGCAGAAGCCGGACGTGGTCTCATTCTATGGAGTAAGGACTGCATCATCTTTCCACACTCGGCGCTAAGGCCATCGGCTCCTACGAGTATCAATGTCCAGCGCGAGGGATCCCAGCCAGAGGCATTGCAGTGTCAACAGTCCTCCCCACCTCGCTAGCAGTCACCTCGGCAGCAGTCACCTCGCCAGCAGTCCTCCCCACCTCGAGCTCCCCCACAGTCGTCCCCACCTCGAGAGGCGTCCCACCTCGCCAGCAGTCCTTCCCACCTCGCCATGAGCAGTCCTCCTAACCTCAAGACGGAGCACGACGCGAGTCCATATCATCATCGATATCGATCTCCATCGCGTGAGCCGACTCCACCCCGGCAGCGGTCCCGCCAACAGGGCTCCCAAAAGAGGAAGGCCACCAGCAGTCCTCTTCGGAAGAAAGCAAAGAAGAAACCCGAGCCTCCGGCCAAAAGGAAGCTGCCTTATGACATGACACCGGAGGAAAATAAAATTGAATGCGATCTCCAAGTGAAAGCCTTTTTTGCGAAGAAGACCATGCCGCCAAAGGAGGTAATACCCAGGGAAGTCCAAGATCACTTTATGGAACACTTTATTGATCGACCCCCGGCATATATCGAGCGTATGCCGACAGACTATGAGTGATAGATTCAGAAGGCAAGTGAGCAGAGAAGTCGGCCCAGCCCAAGGAAGAAGTCAGGAAGTACGGCATCAACTAGCGGGAAAACGGTTCCCTAGCTCGGAGAACAATCCAAGCAATTGATCTCTCCGCTCAAGGTGAGTACCAATCCAAGCAAGCAACCGATCCAACCAGTCGACGTGCAAGGCAACCCAATCGACCTCGAAGTACTAAAGGCTGCAGGTCTCACTCTTGACCAAATCCTTGGCACCGAGGAAATCCGCGGGTACGATGCAACTGAGTATGCAATGCAATATGCCGTCGGAAAACCACTTGTCACACCCGAGCAGTACAAGGAACTACTAACTGCGATGCGATGGTTGCATGATTGGTACATGCGTGAAGCAAAGCGAGGGGAGACGGCGGTCATGGTCAAAGTAAGGAAAGAGCATTACGTCAATGCATGTGACATATGTCTTGAATTCTCAGAAATTTTCCAGTTATACCACATGGACTCTATCGACAAAACTCTCATCAGTTGCTATTGTCTGTAAGTGATTTATATCTTTATTAATTTAAGTCTCGAGCTAAGATATCATTCGTTGGCTTATCCTCACTATATATGTTCTTTTCTATGCTATTATGCAGATTGAAGATGTGGGAATTGAAACAAGAGGGAATCGATGACATTGGGTTCATCGACCCAAGTACTGTTAATGGTCATGTGGTAAAACATTATGCCAAGGACACAGAAGATCTCTTGGAAAATTTTCTAGAGGCACTAATGAATACCAACAAATCTACTATAATATTTCCTTACAACATGGGATGAGTGTTTACTCTCTTGTATACGACAAATTCTATTTTTGCTTACTAGCTCGCTGTCAAGTGTAGTTGATGAGTTATATGCGCATGCCTGCTTAATTATATAAACTTCTGTGCAGAGACCACTATATCCTCCTATATATTATCCTCGCGGATGGACTTGTTCAAGTGTACGACTCACTAAATACACCAGAACAATCATATGTGGACTTGTATTTTATGATAGAACGGTAATTTCAATCTTTATCGACCTCGCTTTCTTTCATTATTTCCTGATATCAAAAGTAATTATAATAACTCTTTCGTTCTTTTTCTTTGCCGGGTAGTGTTTGGAAAAAGTTGATAGAAAAAAACCATCACGGTCGTCAATGGAAACCGAAGCTGAAGTGGAAAAGGATGCAGGTAATTAAGTAGTACTACTAGGTCCGCGCATCTCATTAATTCTATTTTCAATACCATTATCATGCTCAATTATTAATTATCTTATTCAATTCTATTCTTTTGCAAAGTGCGCGAAGCAGCCACAGGGGACAAATTTATGTGGATATTTCCTCTTCGAAAACATTCGCATCCAGACCGAAAGTCATATACGTCGCAGAGCAGCACGTGAAAGACAACTCCAGGTTTGGAAGATGATGTCAAAGCTCTCACCCGAGAAACGCTTTGTAGCACTTCAAGAGGAATTTGCGCCATTTCTTCTTCAACATGTCATTCATGTAAACGGAGAGCACTACTCCTTACCGCCGCCTTAATAATGCCAGCAAATCAGTAGTAGAGAACCGAGATTTCATCCGGAGCACTAGGTAGCTAGTCCTGGCCGGGTTTTCGGCCTTAAGTTAATTATAAGTCCCAAATTTATATGGATGTGTAATTCCGTTTGTATATATATATACTGTGTATGAGATATTGTATATTATATTACATATATATGTGCATGAACTTGTGTACTGTTTATAGTATGTAGCACCGTAAAATAAATTTGAAATGAATGGAAAACACAAAAAATAGAGAGGAAAATTAAAACCTAATTAAAAGCTAAAACAAAAAAAAAACAGAAGACTTAGTACCGGTTGGTATCACCAACCGGTACTAAAGGTCTTCCACCACCAGTCCACGCAGGCAGCCACGTGGAGGGCTTTTAGTACCGGTTCGTGGTCCAACCGGTACTAAAGGTCTGGACCTTTAGTCCCGACCCGTTAGTACCGGTTGGGGAACTAGTACTAAAGCTCCATCCGGCCCGGAACTATAGGCCTGTTCTGCACTAGTATATATTATGTACAACTCGGTGTGTCTTGGTCCTATCCTTGCTACAAGGAGGATGATTAGGACAAAAGTAGGGAAAGAGGGAAACCATCTACAACACGGACACACCAACGTACCTTGGTCTTGGTCTTGCTAAGGAGGACAATCGGGAGGGGACAAGGAAGATGAGCCGGAGGAGTTTAACGCCAAGGAGATTATCAACACGTTCTGTTTGGCGCTAGTGTTAGACCGGCAAAAGGGAGATCATATACATCCCGTTCAGATCAGCATATCTTGGTCTCATTCTTGCTTCAAGGAGAACCATGAGGAGGAATAGGACGAGTGCAAGGAGCTTGGCGCCAAGGAAGTATCAGATCGCTTTGTTTGGCGGCAATTGTACAACCGTGAAAGATTTTCCTCCGTATTATTAGGGATTTTTGTTTTCAATTATTGATAGAATTAAGGGGAAGAAAGGAGAGCCGTCAGATTAAAATAAACGATAGATGCTAACAGCTACAGCACGCGTACAATACTAACTGTACTGCAGATAAGTCGAACCCATGCCGAGCAAACCTGAAAGTTTTTTAATTCCTATAGATCAGATGATTAGTTGGGTCGGCATAGCCTGTGATCCAACAAGGATCACAAGCCTAAAAAACTGCCCCTTCTGATCTATAGGAATTAAAAAACTGCTCCGCCTGATTAGATGTACTACTAAAACTATAAGAACTATAGGCTTGCCAGAACCTGAAAGTTTTCAATTCCTAATACGTAGAGCAGATCTAATCCGATCAAAATAGCGTTTGGCAGCAAAGTTTTTTTTTAAGTTTTCTATGAATACTACGGTTTCTGAAAAAACATCATGGTTTTGAATACTTTGATGCATTTGGCTTCAGCAAAAACCAAAGTTTCGTAAACCACAGTATCCCCAAAACCATGGTCTTTTTGGAGTATCTGGAAAAAAGGTTCCGACCTCTTTTTTTTAAACAGAACGAAGAAAAAATGTTGGGGCAATCGCAGTTGACGTTGCCGTCTACGCCGAGATAAGAAAATCCTGCTGCAATCCCTTTCTATTTTCCCTCTTTTTGTTATATGGTAGACAACCTTATTATATCTCCTGTTATAGCTGATTCAGTTTGATTTGTTTAAGTGTAGTATGTCTCTCGGGTTCCTTCTTCCAGCCGGCTTCACGTGCGAGGCTCCACCTCTTCTCTGCAGACATGAGTGATCGTGTGCGAGGCTCCATCTCTTTTCTCCATATTCTATAGATCCTAGCAGCTAGGTCGGACTGATCATGTGCATGGTTGCATGGCTGCCGTTAGCAGCCGCTAATTACTCAGTCATCCACATCAACTACTTGGTCAAAATTTTGATAAAACAACATCAGCCAAACACATGTAAAACTGAGGAAAACATTGATTTTAAGAAACTGTAGTATTCCTTGTCCATTCCTGGGAATACTGTGGTTTTCAATCACTACAGTTTTTTAAAAACTTTACTTCCAAACTAAGCTGCTCGTAAGTAATATTAGTTAAAATTATTGGAAGCCTGGTCTTCTGTTTTAAAAATCGATTCGATTCGATTGGGTGTGCGACTAAGTTTACCACATCCAAGGAAAGAATGGGAAAAATTCAATATAAGATAAGATGCTGGAAATATACGTACAAGTCGAAACGGACACCATCCCAACGTGACGAGATAAGACGGTACATCGGGGTGAGCTCGCTGGGGTGAGGGGAGACGACTGTTAGGGAAGAGGTCGGAGAGGCCATCCTGCCTGGCTCCGGCGGCTTCTTCCTCCATAGCAAGGTCAGGAGGCAGGAGATGAGGCGTTGGTGCAGCGCGATTACAACCGACTCGAGGAGAGAGGGCGAAAGTGTGGGGGAGGGACAACCGCCGGCGGGACCGTGGCGAGCTGGCGGCTAGGGTTCGACGCGAGGGAAGGGGAAAACGGCTAACAACGAGGAATAGATGGAGTGTATATATATAGGACAAATGTTTCGTACGACCGGGTGTAGTTACTCCCACTTTTGTTTGGTATATTGTAGGTAGTATCTAGCATATCGGAGAGTATGTACGCGTAGTATATAGTATATAAAAATATTTAGATAGTATATCTACTATTTTTTAGGTAGTATGTACCATATTTTTAGCATACTCATTTTTACGTACAAATATGTACGTATTTCATAATATGATAAAAACTGTCAGTCAACTATATTATTTTGCATGTAACACACCTTGAAGTATCTTATATATAGTATATGACATATTTAAAATGAGAAATTAGTATATATACTACCAGATGGTAGTATATGAGACATGGGAGTAACTACACCCGATAGTAGGAGGTATTTCTATATATATATAATGTTTCGTACGACCGAGTGTAGTTACTTCCACTTTTGTTTGATATGTTATAGGTAGTATTTATAGTATCGGAGAGTATGTACGCGTAGTATGTACTATATAAGAATATTTAGATAGTATAGATACTATTTTTTAGGTAGTATGTACATATTTTTAGCATACTCATTTTTATGTACATATTTTCATAATATGATAGAAACTATGAATGAACTATATTTTTTCATGTAGCACACTTTGAAGTATCTTATATATAGTATGTAAACATATTCAAAGTGATAAATTAATATATATACTACCACACGATAGTATATGAGACATGGAAGTAACTATACCCGGTAGTAGGAGGGAGTGTAGAGTATCCCTCGTACTACCGGGTGTAGTTATTCTCATGTCTCATATACTACCTAATGGTAGTATATATATATTAATTTATCACTTTGAATATGTTCACATATTATATATAAAATACTCCAAAGTGTGCTACATGAAAAAAATATAGTTCAATCCATAGTTTCTATATATTATAAAAATATGTAAATATTTATACATAAAAATGAGTATGCTAAAAATATGGTACATAGTACCTAAAAATAGTATCTATACTATGTAAATATTCTTATATACTACATACTACGCGTACATACTCTTCGATACTATAGATACTACCTACAACATATCAAACAAAAGTGGAAATAACCATACCTGCTCGTATGAAACATTTGTCATATATATATATATATATATATATATATATATATATATATATATATATATATATAGGGTCGCGCTATTCGTCACCCTTGGTGAGAAATAGTTATTCTTCACCCCCCCTCTATTTTAACACGAATGCATCATAATTTTACGTTTCATAATTTTTGTCTCATGTCATACGTAAAAAGAGACCGTAAGAAAATATATAATCACCGTAAAAAATATTTTATGTCACGTAAAATTACAAACTCAAAAATAGTGTAAAATATACAGTAATTTCAAATTTTTTTTGTCTTGTGACCTATAATTTTATTTTCTTATGGCAACACTTACGTGGTGATTCGATATAAATGTAACTTTTTGTATTTCAAATGTAAATTTTTTTATGAACTGATCGTAATATTATCTCAGGTGAAGAATAACCTATTCTACACCCTGGGTGATGAATAAAGTTTCTCTCTCTCTATATATATAGTATTAGACAAACTTGCATAGCTTTATTCACCCGTCACAATGTTTACATGAAGGAAATTCAAATTCTCACGTACTCCTAACCAAACATGACGGCCTTAATAGGTGGAGTTATATGGAAGCTAACTTGTGGCTCTCGGTTATACTTGGCCATACCTCGGGCCGGGTCGAGTCAGAAAAAAGCCCGGCCTGGCTCGGCTATCAGGCCTAATTTTTGGGCCCGAGCGAAAAAGCCCGTCTCGACCCGACAGGCCCGACCTGATGTAGGCTTAAACTCAGGTTTTAGTGGGCCTGAGCCCGGTCCGGCCCGACCATCGGGTTCAAAATCTATGCCCTAGCCCGGCCCATGGGTAAAGTCGGATTGGGCTTTTTCGCGTCGGGCTGCCCATGGCCAAGGCTATTCTCGGGTGCCGGCACACCTACGTATGGACAAAAAAAATAGTAATTCCAAAAAATCTTGGGAAAATCCGAATTTATTTTGAAATCAAGTATTGTAATCGTATAAGAAGTTTGCAAAGGAATGATCCACGTTGACTTTAGGAAAAAAAATACTATGACGATAATATAACAAGAATACTACTTCCTAACTAATATAAGACCTTTTAGCAGAAGTGGATTTGTAGCATATGGTGCTCCGCCCCCCTATATACGATTATTAAGTTCAAAAAACTATCGAGAAATTTGTTTTTTATATTTTAGAATATCAAACTTGGTTTTCCGATCTACTTCCGTTTGAAATTTCATTAAAAAAATACCAGGAAACTTATTCGTGGCAAAAAGGACAAAAAATTTCTGTGTGTAGAAAAATAAATTTTGGATTCATTTTTGTTCAGACATCATTTCCTTTGCGGGTACGTTTCCTGCTATTTTTCGATGAAACTTCGCACGGGGTAGATTGGGAATCCAAGTTTGATATTCCCAAATTTCAGCTTTTTTGTAATTCTTACATTTAGTATTCATATAGGGTGTGGAGCATCCAGGAACTCTGTGCATTTTCCATCTTTTACCTCACTACTCGTATATAATGTTTTTGGGCAAATCTTTGACCAAGCATACAATGATAGTAATTTCTTGGCAAAAAAAAATGTAAGTACAATATTATGTTTAGTTCTAAATAAGTTTTTTATTTTTTTAATTACCTTCTTTTTTTTGCATATAGGGATGCTGGCACCCGAGAGCCACGGCGTATTTCCCCGCTAATCCATCACTATTTTTCACACGACGGATATGTTGTTGTGGCCACACGCATCGTCGGCTTCTTATCTTTTGACGGGACGTTTCTCAACCATCAATATTTCCTTGAAAGAATAGTTAATCTATATCTATTATCTATTACTAGCAACAGAAAACGGAGAAAATAATACATGTCCATGTGTTATAGGTGAATTTGAAACAAAAGGTGCCACGGGGAAGACTGGAAAGATAAAATATTGAAGGTTTAAGTCAGACGGAAATCTCTGATAAATAGGCCGACGAAAATATCTGATAAATAGACTTTACCTTTTTTTCCATAGGAAGTGACTAGAATTCATCTAGATAAGATATAATTTGATCTCATTCATCTGACACCATTTTTTATTGTGGCAGCTCACTTGCTGTTGATAGACCACATCAAAAATTCGACGGCGACTATTTTACGCCTTAAGCGACGGGAGAGGGCTCGATTGCGTCAAGAGCTACAGTGTCATCCGCCAAAAAAAAGAGCTACAGTATCGGATTGCCTGTTACGCGCGCACAGTCTTAAAAGGGGAAAAGAAATTGGAGAACTAAAGAATCGATCTACAGCTCCTCATTGTTGAGCAGCGTCTAGCCACTACGCTAATGTCATTTTCATGTTAAATTATTTGTGCACGCCCTATTTAAGGCTTTTTCAAGCCGTTTTTTCTTATCGTTTCTTCTTTTTCTCCATTTTTTCATTCTTTCTTGCATTTTGTTTCTTGGTCTTTTGTTTTTGCCTTTTGTTTTCTTGTCCATTTTCTGTTTGGTTTTTATTTTTCTTCTCCACTTTTTGTTTTTTCTTATGTCTGTTTCTGTTTTCATTCTACATTTTCCTATGTGTTAAAACATTTTTTTACTAAGTGATCAACATTTTTTGTATACACGTTCAACATTGTTCAAACACTTCTTCAATGTTTTTTCAAATACTTGTTCAACATTTTAGTATTTATTCAACTTTTTCAAATACTCTTTCAACATTTTTTAGTTCTTAATCAATATTTTAAAATACTTGTTCAACATTTTCAAATACTTATTCAACATTTTTGGAATACTCATTCAAAAATACTTAATACTTCTTCAACATTTTGTCAAATACTTGTTCAACCTTGTTAATATTATTCAAAATTTTCAAATACTTGTTCAACATTTTTAATATTTTTAATACTTATTCAACATTTTTCAAATATTTGTTAACTTTTTCAAATGTGTTTTAGTTGTTTTAATAAAGCATGCATTGCTTCTGTCAGGTTCACCGTCGCACACTTTTTGTAAAAGAAGTCCCTTTTATTTTAGGTATTTAACCGAGAGTCCTCCTCATAAGCCAGCCCGAACTGGTACGAGCGAGAGAAGAGAAAAAATTGTCCACCCACCCGCACGATCGTGCCTCCCAATCTTATCTTTTGCAACGTGCTACCACCTCGTGCCTCGCTTCGCCTCACCGCGCGCTGCCCGCTGCCCAAACTGCTCTCGGCTGTCGTCGGGATTCCCTACAGCTACAACTCTTGCTGATGATGTGGCATCCATCCTTCTCGAATCCCCCTCCCATGGATCCTTCTACATCAACAAGGGAGCACCTACAGATCTCATCTCATGTTCGACGCCATGGAGTAAGATGCATCAGTTCTTGCGAACCCAAGACGCCTCCCCCGCGATAGTGTCGCGTCGCATCCCTGTGCGCCCGTGTTCCACCTACCCTTCGCCTTCCTCTGCTCGAGGCCTCCACGCCTTGCCTGAATCCTCTCTGCCCGTCATCGATGTTCGACTTGTCCAACTCGGATTCTCATGTGGTCGCCGCCGTCGGTCTACAAATCGAAGACTTGACTATGTCTTTATGGGAAAACTTCTACTCAATTTTTTCCTAGGAGACGCAGAGGTGCGCCCCCACATCCATGTGATAATTACTTATAGTGTCATACTCCGAGCAACTACTGGATTTCTGAACCTAAAATCTTCCCAATGTTTGCGACATATGAGGAAAAAGAAAAATCTTTCCACTAATCCCCGTTGCGTGATTGCGTGAAGGTTTGGAGGAGACTGTCAATCGGTACTGTCGGTCCATCGGGAGGTGACTTCCCACTAGTCATCAAGGGGGGAAATCACATTTCTGAAACTCTTCATCAAGCTTGTTGATTAATTTGCCCATGCTATTTACATGAAATAGCATCAGTCCAATTCATTTGATTTTGTAGGCAGGGGGAGATAAATAGCAAGATTTATGATTTCACAAGTAAGATGACATACAACTGAGTATGTTGTTCTGACTTTACGAAATAAGTGTTCTGCACAAATATTTCTCATGCTTAACTTATAATGAGCATCTGCTCTATTCTGATGTTGCATTATCAATGTTTCGAACTGATGTATCTGAGGCTCTGATACCCTATGATAAATTATTGAAGTTATGGACATGTTGATAGTTGGTTATCATTTATCAAGCAAAGAGATAGTTTTGTAAAATGTTACTAGTTATCGCAAGAATTTGATTCATTTACATGTGTGGTAAGAAAGTGGCACACACTGATTTTGTATATACTAAATTTGCTTGCAAGCTTTTATAGTCGTTTCCTGCATATGGAGGGGTGTGCATGCTTTTTTCTAAGGTCATGTAATATTTTCAGGTAGTTGCTCTTGCTAAGATCCATGGCTTGCGTATTGTACTTCTATAGATCCTTTCTTTCCTTCGGTCCAGATTTGATCAGGGTAGCTATTCGGTATTTGGGAAATTTGTATGACACGACACTAAGGTTGTATCATGACTTATGAGTATGTCCACAAAATGATATCATCACAAAAATAAAACCATTTTATCTCATCATGTTCAGGTATGAATACGGAGTGTCGCATGCCACTTATTCGATGCTTTACAACAGAAGGTGTTTGATGCTTTGTTTTGTTGATCGTAATTTTCGATGACTTGCATCAACGGTGTTCTTCTTCAGTTGTTGATTGGGAGCTACTTCTCATAAAAGATACATAAGGTTTGCTTGGTATTTATTTTATAAAAGGGAGTGGGGAGCGTTGAGGTGCAACCGACGATGGAGCTAAGAGAGAGGAAATCTGGTTGTTGAGATTAGCGCTGATGTTGTGACACTTTTCCCACAAGTCCATCACAACACTCCTCGCCTTCCGACACCAGATGACAGGGTCGTGCCTGCCGCTGCAACTAATAGCTTGCTCACATCAGAAGACATCGCCGATCGTTTAGTTTATAAAAGGGAGTGGGGGGCGTCGAGGTGCAGCCGACGCTAGAGCTGATAGAGAGGAAATTTGGCTGTTGAGATTAGCGCAGATGTTGTGACCCTTTCCCCACAAGTCCATGGCAACACTCCTTGCCTTTTGAGGCACCCGATGACACGGTCGTGCCCGTCGCTACAGCTGATACCTTCCTCGCGACTGAAGACATCGCTGAGCGTTGCCATGGATGTCTATGCTATTCGCTCAGACTCAACATCGCCTTGGCCACCCGCCATGTCTGATCACCAAGGCATGCCCCCTACTTGCCTCTACTATTAGAGGTAATTAGACAATCATTGAATGCTTACTCTTTTTTAATGGATGTTGCTTCTTCAGGTAAAGATCTGGCCAAATGGGATCTGCAATTTGGATACAGGGATCGTCAATTTCCTCTTTTGCAGTAACCTGAAATTGTTTGTCAAATATTTGTTGGCTATAATCAGGAAATAACGAGTATGCTATTCTTCTATAATACATGTCTTGTTATCCATGTAGCAGATCCTTCATGTTTCTGCAATATCCACACTCAAGCTAAAATGCAGATGGGATTGGACTTCAAGTACAGTGCATAAGTAGAGATGAGTCATGCTATCCAATCATGGTTTGGAGAGGTCAAACTTCTAGGGTTTTTTTCGTATGCTTAGAGACCATAAAACTTGATGAGGACTTGATACGTCTCCAACGTATTTGTAATTTTTTATTATTCCATGCTGATATATTATCATTATAGGATACTTTTTTGGCATTTGTTTACCAATTTATAATTTTTGGAGCACTAACCTATTGACCCAGTGCCCAATGCCAGTTGTTGTTTTCTACAAGTTTTTTACTTTTCAGGTTTATAGTAACAAATGAAGTCCAATTGCCATGAAACTTTTTGATGATTTTTTCTGGACCAAAAGAAGACCTGGAAGCTTCGGAAGGAGGCCGGGAGGCACACGAGGGCCCCACCACACATCAGGGCGGGCCCTGGGGGCACGCCCTGATATGTGGTAGCCCCCTCGTGGCTCTCCCGACGTCCCTCTCTGGCCTATAAGTTCTCTAATATTCCAAAAACTCTAGAGGAGGTCTCGAAACACTTATTACGCCACCGCAAGTCTCTGTTCCGATGGGAGCCCATCTAGAGCTCCATTCCGGCACCCTACCAAAGGGGGGATCGATCATGGAGGGCCTCTTCATCAACCTTGCTGCCCTCATGATGATGTGTGAGTAGTTCACCATTGACCTATGGGTCCGTAGGTAGTACCTAGATGGCAATCTCTCTCTCTCTCTTCAATACAATGTTCATCGCATCTTTTTCTTGATCTATCCGATGTAATCCCTTTGTATGGTGCGGTTGTTGGGATCCGACTAATTGTGGATTTATGTTCAGATTATCCATGAAAAGTATTTGATTCAAATTTCTATGATTCTTATTTGCATGATCATTATAGCTTCATAATGCTCTCCGATGTATTGAGATAGTTTGGCTAACTAGATTGATATTTCATTAGTGTGAGTGGTGCGTTATGGTAGGTTCAACTTGACGAGTTTCTGTATCCCAGTGACAAATTAGGGGACAAGATACGTTTTTGTGTTGCTGCTACTAAGGATAAAACGATGGGGTTAATTCATATTGATTGAGTTTACTTTGTCTACGTCATGTCATTGTTCTCAAAGTATTATTCTGTTTTACTTAGTACTCTAGATGCATGTTGAATAGCGGTCGATGGGTGGAGTAATAGTAATAGATGCAGGTAGGAGTCGGCCTATTTGCTTGTGGACGTGATACCTATATACATATGATCATTGCCAAAATTGCATAACTATTCGCCGTTTTATCAATTGCCCAATAGTAATTTTTTTACCCACCATATGGTATTTCTATGAGAGATGCCACTAGAGAACACTATGACCCCCGGGTTTATTCACTTATATATTTACAAATGTTACTATTACCTTGCTGCCATTTGTTTGCTTTTATTTTATTTTGCAATTTACAACTGTACAAAATTATCTACACAACTCACTTGCGTGCAAATAACGAGACGAAGGGGATTGACAACCCTCTTGCCAACGTTTGGTGCAAGTTGTTTGCTCTTTTGTGTGCGGCCGCTGAAGACGGTAGAGGATTGGTATTCCTATTGGGTCGATAAACCTTGGTTTCATAACTGAGAGAAATACTTGCCCACATTGTGTTGTGATAACCCGTTCCTCTTCACGGAAAACCCAACGCAGATCACAAGTATCAGGAAGGATTTCTGGCATCGTTACCGGGGAATACCATCACCAACTATCAAGTAACTTCACACAAAATTTTTCATTCACTTGTTCTTCTTTTTATTTCCTGTTACATTTAGTTTGTCTCATAAAAAAGGAAAATACAATTTTTTTTATCTTTGCTAGTTACTACTTTACTTCTTTGCTTGCTTTACTTGCTAGTTTACTTGTCTCGCTTGTTGCTTTGCTTGCTCGGTCACCATGTCTCAAGATACTACTAAGTTGTGTGATCAAATACTAATAATAATGATTTTATTAGTACTCCTATACCACCCACTACTAGTGCGGAGGCTTTTAATATTAATGTTGCATTGCTAAATCTTGTCATGAAAGATCAATTTTGGGGAAGTCCTACTGAGGATCCCGCGTCACATCTTAATACCTTTGTTGAATTATGTGATATGCAAAAGAAAAATGATATGTATAATGATATTGTGAAATTAACTATTTCCCTTTTCACTAAGAGATAAACTTGAAGCTTGGTTTTCATCTTTACCTCGTAATAGTATTGGAACATGGGGTAAGTGTAAAGATACTTTCATTGCCAGGTATTTTCCTCTTGCTAAGATCATCTCCCTTAGAAATCAAATAATGAATTTTAAACAGAAATATCAAGAACATGTTGCACAAGCTTGCGAGAGAATGAAATTGATGATAAGAAATTTCCCTACTCATGGTTTGAACTTGTGGATGATTATCCAAAACTTCCATGACTAAACTTTGTGTCCAGAAATCTTCTTGATTCTGCCGCAGGTGGTACCTTTATGGATGTGGCCTTAGGAGAGGATGCAAAATGTCTGGACAACATTATGACAAATTAATCTTAATGTCATACCAAAAGAGCTCCAACTGGTAAGAAGGTAAATACTGTCGAAGAAATCACTACTTTGAGTGAAAAAGTGGATGCTCTTATGAATATGGTTGCTATTAAAAATAATTATATGGATCCCAATGATATGCCTTTTTCTACTTTGATTGAGAAAAATAATTATGCTATTGATGTGAACTTTATGCCGTGAAACAATTTCAATAACAATGCTTATAGAGGAAATTTCAATTCTAGATCGTATCCCGGTAATTCCTCTAACAACTATGGGATTTTTTATGGAAATTCTTCTACAAATTCTAATAGGATACCTTATGATCCTGAGAACACAATTGAGAAATTTATTAATTCTAAAAGGTTTTCAATGCTACGATAGAAGAAAAGTTGCATGTGATTGATGCTTTGGCTAAAAAATTGGATAGAATTGCTCTTGATGTAGAAATCTTAAAAATAAAGCTTTGCCACCCAAGCATGATTTTAATTAGTGTTTGTGCCAAGTAAAGCCTTTGGGATAACTCATAAGATGAGAAGAAATGGCTTTGAAACAAAACAAAAACTTTTGACTCTAGTACAAGAATTTTCATTTTTTACTGCAGCGTGATAATGATCTGAATTTTTTATAAAGTATTTCTATACAAATTCTACATGTTGTCCTAATATTTCAGAATGTTTAGAGTTACATAAGTATGAGCTGTTTACAGATTGCTACCGACTATTCTATTTTAAACAGATTATGTTTTGCTTGCATAGTTTGCTTGTTTTGATTATGCTATGGATTGTATCAGGGGGTATAAGCCATGGAGAAGTTATAATAAAGTACCTATTCTGCAAAAATGAAATAAGAATCAATTTATAACAGTTCCTAAAATATTTAATATGTTGCTTATACTAACGGATCTCACGAAGTTTTGTTGAGTTTTGTGTGATTACAATTTTCCAGTTTTGGGTGTTATCACGATGGACCATGAAATAAGGAGTACCAAGAGCCTAAGCTTGGGGATGCCCAAGGAAGTATTCTAAGGAAGACTCAAGTGTCTAAGCTTGGGGATGGCCCGGAAGGCATCCCTTGTTTCGTCTCAATCCATCGGTATGTCACTTGGAGCTACATTTTTATTCATCACATGATATGTGTTCCGCTTGGAGCGTTGTTTGCTTTTTTTTTTCTTTTACTTTCAGTTTGCCACAATCATCGTTTGCTGGACACACCTATTTGAGAGAGACACACCTTCATCATAATTTGTTATATGTGCTTCACTTATATTTTTTGAGCTTGGCAGTTGGTTTTTACTTCACTTATATCTTTTTGACCACGGTGGCGTGTAGATTTTATAGAAATAATATGCTCTCGTTCTTCACTTATATTTGTTTGAGAGTTAATGAATAGTCACAGTAATTTGCATGGGTCATAAGACTAGTCAAAAAATAATAGGTATTCAATGAATGATAATCAAAACCATGATGTAGCACATATAGAGAAATTTTGGGTTAATGACATTAATGCGGTAATATGAAAAAGGTGTGAGTTCACAATTATTGATTCGGAGAAGTGTCAAAATTAAGAGGTGTTAACTTGTTATTCATCTAAAAATTAAAGAGGCATGGTGATGATTGATACGTCTCCAACGTATCTATAATTTTTGATTGTTCCATGCTATTATATTATGTGTTTTGGATGTTTTATATGCATCAATATGCTATTTTATATTACTTTTGGGACTAACCTATTAACCTAGAGCCTAGTACCACTTTATGTTTTTTCCTTGTTTTTGAGTATTGCAGATAAGGAATATTAAACGAAGTCCCAACAGAATAAAATCTTCGTGATGATTTTTCTTGGTCCAGAAGACATCTACCAGACTTGGAGAGGGAGCTAGGTGACCTGCCAGGAGGTCACAAGCCACCCTGGCGCAGCGGGGGGGGGGGGGGCTGGCATGTGCCCCCGAAGAAGATCTCCTAACCCTAATCTTCGGCCTATAAATTCCCAAATATTCTCCCAATACCCAAAAGAGCCATGCAAACACGTTTCCACCGCCAGAAGCCTCTATTCCCGAGAGATCCAATCTTGGAGCCTTTTCCGGTAATCTACCGGAGGGGGATTCGATCACGAAGGGCATCTACATCAAATTGAATGCTCCTTCGATGATGCATGAGTAGTACACCACAGACCTACGGGTCCATAGATAGTAGCTAGATGGCTTCTTCTCTCTCTTTGTGCTTCAATACCATCTTCATGGGGTTGTATTCGATGTAATACTCTTTTGCGGTGTGTTTGTCGAGATCCGATGAATTGTGAGTTTATGTTCAGATTATCCATGAATCTTATTTAAATCTTCTCTGGATTCTCATATGCATGATTTCATATCCTTGTAAGTCTCTTCGAGTTATTGGTTTGGTTTGGCCAACTAGATTGGTAATTATTGCAATGGGAGAAGTGCTTGGTTTTGGGTTCAATCTTGCGGTGTCCTCACCCAATGACATAGTCAGGGGTAGCGGGGCACATATTGTATTGTTTCCATAAAGGGTAAAAGGATGAGGTTTTCATCATATTGCTTGAGTTTATCCCTCTACATCATGTCATCTTACTTAATGCCTTACTCTGTTCTTCATGAACTTAATATTCTAGATGTACGCAGGAGTCAGTCGATGTGTGGAGTAATAGTAGTAGATGCAGAATCGTTTCGGTCTACTTGACATGGAGGTGATGCCTATATGCATAATCATTGCCTTGGATATCATCATAACTATGTGCTTTTCTATCAATTCCTCGACAGTAATTTGTTCACCCACCGTGTTATTTTCCTTCAAGAGAGAAGCCTTTAGTGAAACCTATGGCCCCCGGGTCTATTTTCCATATTATATTTTCAGATCTATATACCAAAAATACAAAAATACCTTGCTACAATTTATTTACCTTTTTTACTTTCTGCAATCTTTTACATCTATCTCTATCAGATCTAATCCTTGCAAGTAACCGTGAAGGGATTGACAACCCCTTTATAGCGTTGGGTGCAAGAGTTTGATTGTTTGTGTAGGTGCATCCATTGGTGACTTGCTTGTTCCTCCTACTGGATTTATACCTTGGTTCTCAACAACTGAGAGAAATACTTATTTGCTTCACTGCATCACCCTTTCCTCTTCAAGGGAAAACCAACGCAAGCTCAAGAGGTAGCAAGAAGGATTTGTGGTGCTGTTGTCAGGGAGGATACACATCAAGCCCACCAATTATCCATCACAAACTCATCTCTTGCATTTACATTATTTTCCATTTGCCTCTCATTTTCCTCTCCCCCACTTCTAAAACGATTTTTAGAAAAAAACAAAAAGATTTGCCTTTTTATTCGCCCTCCTTCCGTTCGCCTTTTCGTTCGTCTTTATCGTTCAACCCAAAAGCTTTGATCCTTATCTTAGGAAGCTGGAAGATATTGAGGATAATGCTAAAATATTCATGTCACTCCAATTTGACCATAATAGTTTCTTTAGAAACGAGCTTAAAGAAAAAAGGGTATGCTTGAATACATGAATAAAGATCTTGATGATATGTCTAAGGAGTTTTATGGTTTGAAATCTGAGTTTGCTCATCTTGAGGATTTAGTAGGCCAAATTTCTGATAAACAAGCTACCTTAGTCAATAAAATGGTCGCTAAGCCAGAATCTTTTAATAATGATGAAGATCTCAAAGTGATTGATGTGACTCCTATTGAATCTTTGTTTTCCAATATAAATCTTGATAAAGATGGGACTCGAGATAAGTCAACTTTAGTTAAAAGTCATCCTAATGATTCGAAGTTTATAGATCTCAATGCTAAAGTTGATAAAAGTGGGATAGAAGAGGGCAAAACTTTAAATAGCAATGAACCCACTCTTTTGGATTTCAAGGACTTCAATTATGATAGCTGTTCTTTGATTGATTGTATTTCCTTGTTGCAATCCATGTTGAATTCTCCACATGCTTATACTCAAAATAAGGCTTTTACTAAACATATCGTTCATGCTATGATGAAATCTTTTGGAGAAAACTTGAGTTGGAAGTTTCTATCCCTAGAAAGCTTCATGATGAGTGGGAACCTACTATTAAGATTAAAATTAAAGATTATGAGTGCCATGCTTTGTGTGATTTGGGCGCTAGTGTTTCGACGATTACGAAAACTTTACGTGATGTGCTAGGTTTCCATGAACTTGATGATTGCTCTTTGAATTTTCATCCTACGGATTGCACTATTAAGAAACCTATGGGAAGGATTAATGATGTTCTTATTGTTGCAAATAGGAATTATGTGCCCGTAAATTTCATTGTTCCTTATATAGATTGCAATCCTACATGTCCTATTATTCTTCGTAGGCCTTTCCTTAGAACGATTGGTGCAATTATTCATATGAAAGAAGGAAACATTAGATTCCAATTTATGTTAAGGAAAGGCATCGAACACTTTCCTAGAAAGAAAATAAGATTGCCTTATGAATCTATTACGAGAGCTACTTTTGGATTGCATATCAATTTCTCGACAGTAATTTGTTCACCCACCGTGTTATTTTCCTTCAAGAGAGAAGCCTCTAGTGAAACCTATGCCCCCCGGGTCTATTTTCCATATCATATTTTCAGATCTATATACCAAAAATACCAAAAATACCTTGCTGCAATTTATTTACCTTTTTAATTTTCACAATCTTGTACATCTATCTCTATCAGATCTAATCGTTGCAAGTTACCGTGAAGGGATTGGCAATCCCTTTATAGCGTTGGGTGGAAGAGTTTGATTGTTTTTGTAGGTGCATCCATTGGTGACTTGCTTGTTCCTCCTACTGGATTTATACCTTGGTTCTCAATAACTGAGAGAAATACTTATTTGCTTCGCTGCATCACCCTTTCCTCTTCAAGGGAAAACCAACGCAAGCTCAAGAGGTAGCAATGATGTGTGAGCATTTCTATTCGGCGTTAAAATCCTAGTGTTGTTTTGAGTTAGGGGCGCACGATGGTTAACTCCTCCCAGCCTCCTCCCTCGGGGCATGCGAGTAGTACTTTTATTTATGATAAAAATAAGAAAAGTTTGCATTAAGTATATGAGTTCTTTATGCCTAATGTGATACCATGGACATACGCATCTTCACGTACTCATATTTGCTAGCCTGTTTGGTACCATGCATAACCCATCCCCACCTCGAGGATCGGTGCAATTTTCGCCGGTGCATCCAAACCCTGTGACACGATACGCTCTGTTTCACATAAGCTTCATTATATCTTCCTCAAAACAGTCACCATACCTACCTATCATGGCATTTCCATAGCCATTGCGAGAAATATTTCCATGCAAATTCCATCGCCACTTCACATGACTAGTTCGTTCATCATCATATTGCTTTGCACGATCATATAGAGCTGACATAGTATCTGTGGCAAAGCCACCATTCATCATATTTTTTATGCATGTCATGCTAGATCTTGCACATCCTGGTAAACTGCGAGAGGCATTCATATAGAGTCATATTGTCCTATTAGTTCTTCATATTGAGTTGTAAGTAAATAAAAGTGTGATGATCATCATTACTAGAGCAATGTCCCAGTGAGGAAAGGATGATGGAGACTATGATTCCCCCACAAGTCGGGATGAGACTCCGGACGAAAAATAAAAAATGGGGGAGGCCAAATGAGTCCACCATATAAGAAAAATATAAATGGGGGACGCAAAAAAGAGAAAACCCACCATGAAAAAGATAGAGAAAATAAATGAGAGAAAAAGAGAGAAGGTGTAATGGCCAAGATGCGACCCTCCTTATTTTGGCTCGAGGGCCTCGACAGGGATAGGAGCACATCTCGTTGTTTTGCAAGAATGGATATCATTAAAAGTGCATGTACAGAAGAGATGAGTATATGGAATTGGCTTACACTCGCCACAAGCTACATAGAGATCACATCATTTCAACAACATAACCAAACATCATACACAAGAGCAGGGTCCGACTACGGACGAAAACAAACAATGAAATGACACCCATCCTTGCTATCCCAGGTTGCCGCCTGGAACCCATCCTAGATCGAAGAAGAAGAAGAAGAAGAAGAACTCCAAATAGAACATTCATCGTTCTCATGTTCTAGCATCGCATTACCTATATGACTATACATGCAACTGTTGTTGTAGTAATCAATGAGCCGCAGGGACTCAGCAATCTCATTTCCAAGGGTATCAAGACTAGCAAAGCTTATTGGGTGAGGTATGGTTAAGTGAGGAGGCTGCAGCAAGCAACTAAGCAATTAAGCATTTATTTGATTGTCCTACTTATGTCAAACATAACCCCACCGTGTTCTCTCTCGGATAAGTACTCACGAGAAGAGACAGTCATGGTTACACACACGGTTGGTGTATTTTATTTGATTTTACTTCAAGTTTTCTATAACCGGGTGTTAAACAAAGTTTCCAAGTTGCCACGTAACCGGGGGCATGGCTTTCCGAAAGATTTAACCCTGTAGGGGTGCTCCAACTCATCCATCATAAACTAACCACACGTCATGGGAATAACTGATACGTCTCCAACGTATCTATAATTTTTTATTGTTCCATGCAATTATATTATCTGTTTTGGATGTTTTATATGCATTAATATGCTATTTGTACTATTTTTGGGACTAACCTATTAATCTAGAGCCTAGTGCCAGTTTCTGTTTTTTCCTTGTTTTTGAGTATTGCAGATAAGGAACATTAAACGGAGTCCAAATGGAACAAAATCTTCGGAATAATTTTTCTTAGACCAGAAGAAAACTAGGAGACTTGGAGATGAAGTCGGGAGAGCTGCCGTGTGGCCACAAGCCACACGGGCGCTCCCAAGGGGGTAGGGCGTGCCCCCAGGCTTGTGGGCCCACGACAGCTCCCCTAACACTATTTCTTGGCCTATAAATGCAAAAATATTCCCTGTATATCAAAGAGAGCCACAAAAACACTTTTCCGCCGCCGGAAGCCTCCGTTCCCGAGAGATCCAATCTTGGAGCCTTTTCCGGTAATCTGTCGGAGGGGGATTCAATCGCCGAGGGCATCTACATCAACTCCATTGCCCCTCCAATGATGCGTGAGTAGTTCACCACATACCTTCGGGGTCCATAGATAGTAGCTACATGGCTTCTTCTCTCCCTTTTCTCTTCAATACCATGTTCTTCATGATCTTCATGGAGATCTATCTGATGTAATACTCTTTTGTGGTGTGTTTGTCGAGAACCGATGAATTGTGGCTTTATGTTCAGATTATCTATGAATATTATTTGAGTCTTTTCTGAATTCTTATATGCATGATTTCATATCTTTGCAAGCCTCTTCGAGTTATTGGTTTAGTTTCGCCAACTAGATTGGTAGTTCTTGCAATAGGAGAAGTGCTTAGTTTTGGGTTCAATCTTGTGGTGTCCTCACCCAGTGACAAAGTAGGTGTAGCGAGGCACATATTGTATTGTTGCCATCGAGGATAAGAAAGATGGGGTTTTCATCATATTGCTTGAGTTTATCCCTCTACATCATGTCATCTTACCTAATGCATTACTTTGTTCTTCATGAACCTAATACTCTATATGCAGGCAGGAGTCGGTCGATGTGTGGAGTAATAGTTGTAGATGCAGAATCATTTCGGTCTACTTGACACGGACGTGATGCCTATATGCATAATCATTGCCTTGGATATCTTCATAATTATTAGCTTTTCTATCAATTGCTCGATAGTAATTTTTTCACCCATCGTAATACTTGCCATCATGAGAGAAGCCTCTAGTGAAACCTATGGCCCGCGGGTCTACTTTCCATAATTTATTTTCAGATCTATAAACCAAAAATACCAAAAATACTTTGCTGCAATTTATTTACCTTTTGTTTTACTTTCCGTTCAAGAAATCTATTCTATATATCTCTATCAGATCTCATCCTTGCAAGTAACCGTGAAGGGATTGACAACCCCTTTATAGCGTTGGGTGCAAGAGTTTGATTCCTTGTGCAGGTATATCCATTGGTGGCTCGCTTGTATCTCCTACGTGATTGATACCTTGGTTCTCAAAGCCAGAGGGAAATACTTACCTACTTTGCTGCATCAACCGTTCCTCTTCACGAGAAAAGCAAGAAGGATTTCTGGCGCCATTGCCGGGGAGATACATAGCAAGTCAGGATCAAGCCTAACAAGTACCCTTCACAAAATCATCTCTTGCATTTACATTATTTGCCATTTGCCTCTCGTTTTTATCTCCCCACTTCTAAAACGATTTTCCAAAAAGATTTGCCTTTTTATTCGCCCTTTTTCGTTCGTCTTTCGTTTGCTTTTTGCTTGCTTGTGTGCTAGATTGCTTGCTTTGTCACGATGACTCAAGAGAATACCAACTTGTGTGAATTTTCTAATACTAATAATAATGATTTTATTAGTACTCCGATTGCTCCCGCCACTAGTGTGGAATCTTATGAAATTAATGTTGCTTTGCTCTATCTTGTTGTGAAAGAACAATTTTCCGGCCTTGCTAATGAAGATGCCATGTCCCATCTAAATAGTTTCGTTGAGTTGTATCATATGAAAAATAAGAAAGATGTGGATAATGATATTGTTAAATTGAAGCTATGCCCGTTCTCACTACGAGATCGTGCTAAGACTTGGTTTTCATCTTTGCCTAAAAATAGTATTGATTCATGGAATAAGTGTAAAGATGCTTTTATTTCCACGTACATTCTGCCCGCTAAGATCATCTCCCTTAGGAACGATATAATGAATTTTAAGCAACTTGATCATTAGCATGTTGCACAATCTTGGGAGAGGATAAAACTTATGATTAGGAATTGCCCCGCGCATGGTTTGAGTTTATGGATGATTATACAAATTTTCTATGCTGGATTGAATTTTGCTTCTAGGAATCTCTTAGATTCCGCCATAGGTGTTACTTCTATTGAAATCACATTAGGAGAAGCTACTAAACTCCTAGATAATATTATGGCAAATTACTCTCAATGGCACACCAAAAGATCTCATACTAGTAAAAAGGTGCATGCTATTGAAGAGATTAATACTTTGAGTGAAAAGATGGATGAATTGATGAAATTGTTTTCTAGTAGGAGTGCTCCTATTGATCCTAATAATATGCCTTTGTCTTATTTGATTGGAAATAATAATGAATCTATGGATATGAATTTTGTTGGTAGGAACAATTTTGGTAATAACGCTTATAGAGGTAATTTCAATGCTAGGCCGTTTCCTAGTAATTCCTCTAATAATTATGGTAATTCCTAAAACAATTTTTATGGAATTATAATAAGATGCCCTCTTATTTTTAGAATAATATTAAAGAATTCATTAGTATGCAAAAAGGCTTCAATGCTATGATTGAAGAAAAATTGCTCAAGATTGATGATTTGGCTAGGAATGTTGATATAATTTCTCTTGAGATTGATTCTTTAAAAATTAGATATATTCCACCCAAGCATGATATTAATGAGTATTTAAAAGCTATTAGAATTTATATTGATGAGTGTAAGGAAAGAACCGCTAGAATACGTGCTAAGGGTGAATGGCTTGAAAAGGTGTGTTCTCGTGATAATATTGATGAAGATCTTAAAGTGATTGATGTGACTCCTATTGAATCTTTGTTTTCCAATGTTAATCTTGATAAAGATGGGACTGGAGATGAGTCAACTTTAGTTAAAAGGTGTCCCAATTATTCGGAGTTTATAGATCTTATTGCTAAGATTGATAAAAGTGGGATTGAAGAGGTCAAAACTTTAAATAGCAATGAACCCACTCTTTTGGATTTAAAGGATTTTAATTATGATAGATGATCTTTGATTTATTGTATTTCCTTGTTGCAATCCATGTTAAATTCTCCTCATGCTTATAATTAAAACAAAACTTTTACTAAACATATTGTTGATGCTATGATAAAATCTTTTGAAGAAAAACTTGTTGGAAGTTTCTATACCTAGAAAGCTACATGATGAGTGGGAACCTACTATTAAGATTAATATTAAATATTATGAGTGTCATGATTTGTGTGATTTGGGTGCTAGCGTTTCCACGATTCCAAAAACTTTATGTGATGTGCTAGGTTTCTGTGAATTTGATGATTGTTCTTTAAATTTGCATCTTGCGGCTTCCAATATAAAGAAACCTATGGGAAGGATTAATGATGTTCTTATTGTTGCAAATAGGAATTATGTGCCCATATATTTCATTGTTCTTGATATAGATTGCAATCCTACATGTCCTATTATTCTTGGTAGACCTTTCCTTAGAACGATTGGTGCAATTATTGATATGAAGGAAGGGAATATTAGATTCCAATTCCCATTAAGGAAAGTCATGGAAAAATTTCCTAGAAATAAAATAAAATTACCTTATGAATCTATCATGAGAGATACTTATGGATTGCATACCAAAGATGACAATACCTAGATCTATTGTGTTTTGCATAGCTAGGGGCGTTAAACAATAGCGCTTGTTGGGAGGCAACCCAATTTTATTTTGCTTTCTATTTTTTGTTTCTGTTTTGGTGCGTTTTTCACATTATTACTTATGTAATAATTGTATTTTGGTGTTTTAATTAGTGTTTGAGCCAAGTAAAACCTTTGGGGTGATCTATGGTAGTTGTTGATTTGATCTTGCTGAAAAACATAAACTTTTGCGCTCAGTCCAGGAATTTTCTAATTTTTTTAGAGAGTCAAATTGATCTTAAATTTTTAAAAAGATTGATATAAAAATTGCCCCAATTTTCCTAATTTTTCAGAATTTTTAGAGTTTCAGAAGTATTCCAAGTCTACAGATTGCTATAGATTGTTCTGTTTTTGACAAATTCTCTTTTCTTTGTGTTGTTTGCTTATTTTGATGTATCTATGGTTGTATCGGGGGGTATGAACCATGGAGAAGTGAGAATACAGTAGGTATTACAAAAATATAAATAAAGAATGAGTTCATAGCAGTACCTAAAGTGGTGGTTTATTTTTCTTATACTAACTGATCTCATGAGTTTTCTGTTGAGTTTTGTGTTGTGAAGTTTTCAAGTTTTGGGTGAAGATTTGGTGGACTATGGAATAAGGAGTGGCAAGAGACTAAGATTGGGGATTCCCAAGGCCCCCCAAGGCATATTCAAGGATACCAAAAATCCTAAGCTCGGGGATGCCCCGGAAGGCATCCCCTCTTTCGTCTTCAATCCATCGGTAAATCTACTTGAGGCTATATTTTTATTCACCACATGATATGTGTTTTGCTTGGAGCGTATTGTATGATATGAGTCTTTTCTTTTTAGTTTGCCACAATCATCCTTGCTGCACAAATCTTTTGATAGACACACGCTGAATGGTGAATTTATTATAATACTCTATATGCTCCACTTATGTCTTTTGAGCTAGGCAATGTTGCTCTAGTACTTCACTTATATCTTTTTAGAGCATGGTGGTGTTATATTTTATAGAAATTATTGAACTCTCTTACCTCACTTATATTATTTTGTGATTTTCTTAAAACAGCATGGTAATTTGTTTAGATTATGAATTTAGTCCTAATATAATGAGCATCCAAGAGGGATATAATAAAAACTTTCATATTTGGTGCATTGAATACTATAAGAAGTTTGATTCCTTGCATATCGTTTTGAGATAATAAATATGGTAATATGAGAGTCATGCTAGTGAGTAGTTGTGAATTGGAAGAGATACTTGTGTTAAAGTTTGTGATTCCCGTAGCATGCACGTATGGTGAACCGTTATGTAACGAAGTCGGAGCATGATTTGTTTAATGGTTGTCAACCTTTGTGTGAGGGTCGGGAGCGCATGATGGTTAACTCCTACCAACCTCTCCCCTAGGAGCATGCGTCTAATGCTTTGTTTGATAACTAATATACTTTTGCAATAAGTATGTGAGTTCTTTATGACTAATGTTGAGTCCATGGATTGTACGCACTCTCACCCTTCCACCTTTGCTAGCTTCTCTAGTACCATGCAACTTTCACCGGTACATCAAACCTACCTTCCTCAAAACAGCCACCATATATTTTCCTCAAAACAGCCACCATATCTACCTATATGTCATTTCCATAGCCATTTCGAGATGTATTGCCATGCAACTTCCACCATTCAGTTTTTCATGACATGCACCATCACTTCATCTTGCATTTAGAGTCATGTTTTGTTTTAGGTATCGAGTTGTAAGTAAATAAAAGTGTGAAGATTTTCATTAATGCATTCTCCCGCGTGAGAAAAGGATGATGGAAGCCATGAATCCCTCACAAGTTGGGATGAGTATCCAGACTTTGCAAAAAATAAAAGAGGCTAGCGAAGCCCAAATAAAAAAGGCCAAAGATGCCCACCAAAATAAAAAAAATAAAAAAAATAAAAAAATAATAGAAAAATGAGATAAAGAGAGAAGGGACAATTGCTACTATCTTTTTCCATACTTGTGCTTCAAAGTAGCACCATGATCTTTATGATAGAGAGTTTCCTATCTTGTCACTTTCATATAACTAGTGGATATTCATCTTGAATTACCATTTAGTTTTCTTATTGAGCTTTCATACACTTATAGATCTAAGTGCATTTGTTGCATGGAAATCCCTACTCACTCACATTGATATCTATCGATGGGCATCCCCATAGCCCGTTGATATGCCTAGGTGATGTGAGACTATCTTCTCCCTTTTTCCTTGCACCTCCTCCATACTCTATTCCACCTATAGTGCTATATCCATGGCTCACGCTCCTGTATTGCGTGAGAGTTGAAAAGGTTTGAGAACACCAAAAGTGTGAAACAATTGCTTGGCTTGTTCATTGGGGTTGTGCATGATTTAGATACTTTGTGTGGGGAAGATGGAACATAACCAGACCATATGTTTTTGTAGGGACAACTCTCTAAGGCCATGTTATTTCGAAAGGACACGATTGCCTTGTTGGTGTGCTCGAAGTATTACTGTTTTTATGTCAATATTGGACTATTGTTTTGAATCTTATGGATCTGAATATTCATGCCACAATAAATAATATTACATGGATAAATATGTTAGGTAGCATTCCACATCAAAAATTCTGTTTTTATCATTTACTATTTTTCCTCGTTTTTGAGTATTGCAGATAAGGAATATTAAACGGAGTCCAAATGGAATAAAATCTTTGGAATAATTTTTCTCGGACCAGAAGCAAACCAGGAGACTTGGAGATGAAGTCGGGAGAGCCGTCGTGTGGCCACAAGCCGCAAGGGCGCGCCCAGGGGGGTAGGGCGCGCCTCCCAGGCTTGTGGACCCACGGCAGCTCCCCTAACCCTATTTATCGGCCTATAAATTCACAAATATTCCCTGTATATCAAAGAGAGCCATGAAAATACTTTTCCGCCATCGGAAGCCTCCGTTCCCGAGAGATACAATCTTGGAACCTTTTTCCGGTAATCTGCCGGAGGGGGATTCGATCACGGAGGGCATCTACATCAAATCCATTGCCCCGCCGATGATGCGTGAGTAGTTAACCACAAACCTTTGGCTCCATAGCTAGTAGCTAGATGGCTTCTTCTCTCTCTTTGCTCTTCAATACCATGTTCTTCATGATCTTCATGGAAATCTATCTGATGTAATACTCTTTTGCGGTGTGTTTGTCGAGATCCGATGAATTGTGGGTTTATGTTCAGATTATCTATGAATATTATTTGAGTCTTTTCTGAATTCTTATATGCATGATTTCATATCTTTGCAAGTCTCTTCAGTTATTGGTTTGGTTTGGCCAACTAGGTTGGTAATTCTTGCAATAGGAGAAGTGCTTAGTTTTGGGTTCAATCTTGCGGTGTCCTCACCCAGTGACAAAGTAGGGGTAGCGAGGCACGTATTGTATTGTTGCCATTGAGGATAAAAAGATGGGGGTTTCATCATATTTCTTGAGTTTATCCCTCTACATCATGTCATCTTACCTAATGCGTTACTCTGTTCTTCATGAACTTAATACTCTAGATGCAGGCAGGAGTCGATCGATGTGTGGAGTAATAGTAGTAGATGCAAAATCGTTTCAGTCGACTTGACATGGACGTGATGCGTATATGCATAATCATTGCCTTGGATATCTTCATAATTATTCTCTTTTCTATCAATTGCTCGACAGTAATTTGTTCACCCACCGTAATACTTGCCATCATGAGAGAAGCCTCTAGTGAAACCTATGGCCCCTGGGTCTACTTTCCATAATTTAGTTTCAGATCTATAAACCAAAAATACCAAAAATACTTTGCTGCAATTTATTTACCTTTTGTTTAACTTTCCGTTCAAGCAATCTATTCTATCTATCTCTATCAGATCTCATCCTTGCTAGTAACTGTGAAGGGATTGACAACCCCTTTACAACGTTGGGTGCAAGTGTTTGATTCTTTGTGTAGGTACATCTATTGGGGACTTGCTTGTATCTCCTACTGGATTGATACCTTGGTTCTCAACAACTGAGGGGAATACTTATCTACTTTGCTGCATCTATCGTTCCTCTTCACGGAAACCAACGCATGCTCGAGAAGTAGCAATAACCTCGACCACGAAACTTGTGATCTCCTTTCGTATTCCGTAGGAAAATGTCAACCTCGATATAGCCCTAAGTGTATTCGAAATTCCGCACACAAGACATTCGAGAAAGTTAAAACAAATCCAACAAGACCACCCGACGTGCTGACAATACCGATAGGAGCCGCGTATCTCGTTCTCAGGGCATGGTAGATGAGCTACGCATACAGTGTCCTTTTAGAAATCTCCCGAGTTGCCCTGGGTTGGCCCCGCACAGTGCTCTATTTTGGACCAACAATCATGAGGAGCACTGGCCCGAGTTATTAATTAATTATCCACGGGTGTCGGCGGGTCCCTATGCATTTTATTAGTTATTAGGCAAATATAGTACCAATGTTGGGCCTTGCCAGATAAGTTTCATCCTAAAACGAAAATCAAGGGGGTCCCCATAACAACCCCAAGCATGTTAGGAGCGCAAAATATGGAACGTAATACCGGTACATAAGTAATTAAGGCGGCAAAGATGAAAAAAACCAAATATATATGAACCGAGCAAAAGGCCAGGCCTTCCACCTTTTACCAAGTATATATGTGCACTAAATTAAATAGCAATAATATTGTGATATAACAAAGATAACCATGTTGTCACATGGAAGCAATTGCACCTGCAGTTAGAAACGCTATAAGAAGTGTTGAGCAAGCGGTAACATAGCCAAACAAATGTTTGCTGGGATGTGGAGGGGTTAGAGGCTTATCATGGAATATTTGGGAGGCTTGACAAACAAGTGGTAGGTAGCGTGACATAGCGATAGAAAAACAAGACAACTAGCATGGCAATGATAGTAGTGGTATCAAGGGAAATGATCATCTTGCCTGAGATCCCTCTTGGAAGAAGAACGAATCCATGAAGAAGATGATCCGTGAAGAATCCTCACACTCCGTACACTTTCGGAACTCTATCGAGAAGAAGCAATCCGGAACAAACAATCAACACACGATATGCCACAACCTATGCATGACAAGATGCACAAATCAACATGATGCACGTCCATTTAATTATGCAAGGCATGGCAAAGCTGAAAGCACATTTGCTCCCTTGGTGGTTTTGGTAATTAATAACAACATATAAGTCATTGAACTAATGTTTCCACCTAGTATATTTTAGGACAAGTTCAATGATAGGGATGGCCAAAGGATTGTGGAATTACCCCAAGATGCAAGGAAATAGGTTCGCCAAGCTTCAAGCAAGAGGACTCTACATTTTACATTTGTGAGAAATCACTTTGAGTCCATAGGAAAGCCAATACTATTAAAAGAGGGTAAAGTTTTGATGATGCACAATATTCTCAAACGTGCACAAGTGACAGTCAGCAAAACATCCACAAACTGTCCCACCAAAGTCTGTCCTAAGCGAAATATGCAAAATCGGTGCAACCAACATTCCTATCCCGGTGCCACGATTCCAAACCCTAGACAGACTCAACCAAACCCTAACACTTCGGTGCAGCCGACACTGCACTTGGTGCCACCGAGTTGGGTTGCCAAGATTCTGTTACGCAAGTTCACATTTTTGGTCCGACCGAGAATGGTGAATCGGCGTCATCAAGGTTGGTAAATCTGACCGTTGGTCACCTTGTCGATGCAACCGAGAATTGTATATCGGTCCCTCTGAGATTCAAAAGTTGCCACTTTTGGTCACTTTGGTACCACCGAGATTTACACATCGGTGTCACCAAGTCTGACTTATTGTGTGTAACAGTTGGATTTTTGGGGATGCCTATATATACCCCTTCACCACCACCCACTCTATAGAGAAGCACTCAGAACTATTCCATACCTACCCTACTCAGTTTTCTGTGAGAGAACCACCTACCCTTGTGTTGAGGTCAAGATCTTCCACTCCAACCATATGTATCTTGATTTCTAGCCTCCTCAAGTTGCTTTCCTCCAATCCTATCTCTTCTACCAAGCCAAATCTGTGAGAGAGTTATTGTGTGTTGATGATTCTATCATCTTGAAGCACAAGAGCAAGGAGTTCATCGTCATTACCGAGCCTATTACCTTTTAGAGGGTGGTGCCTCCTAGATTGGTTAGGTGTCGCTTGGGAGCCTCCTACTTCATGTTGTGGAGTGAATCAAGAAGTTTGTAAGGGCAAGGAGATCGCCTACTTCGTGAAGATGTACCCATAGTGAGGCTAGTCCTTCGTGGACGGAAGCCGCATGGAATAGTCAAGGTTGCTTCTTCGTGGAACCCTTCATGGGTAGAGCCCTCCATGGACTCTCGTGACCATTACCCTCTGTGGGTTGAAGACTCCATGAACGTGGACGTACAATAGCACCACCTATCGGAACCAAAGGAAAAATCATCGTGTCATCACTTGTGTTTGCTTTCCTAACCCTCTCTTTACTTATATGTGAAATGTCTTTACTTTCTGCTGCTACACTCTTAGACATGCATGTGTAGGGTGTTACTTGATATGCTATGAATGCTAAAACTTGCCAAGAACTAAAATTAGGAAAAAGGGCAAAACTTTTAATTCGTCAAGTAGTCTAATCACCCCCCCTCTAGACCTACTTTCGATCCTACAAGTGGTATCAGAGCCTTGGTCTCCATTGCATTGGTTTCACAAACTATGAGAAGTATGACATCTAGTGAGGGAAATTATCACCGTAGAGGTCCATACTTTGATGGCACTAATTTTGCTAGTTGGAAGCATCAAATGAAAATGCATTTGCTTGGTCATAATCCTGCCGTTTGGGCTATTGTTCGTGTTGGCTTGCAAGGTGAATTCTTTGCGGATGGAAAGGAACCGGATCGTGAAGCATCTGCGGATGAATTAAAGATGTTGCAACTCAATGCTCAAGCATGTTACATCATCTTCAACTGCCTATGTCCTGAAGAATTCAACAAAATCAGCCGCCTTGAACATGCAAAAGAGATTTGGGATACTTTGGTTGATATGCACGAAGGAACTGAATCTGTGAGAGAATATGTTCGTCAAGGTCAACTTGACAAGTTCAAGATGAAGGATGGTGAAGGAGTCGCTGAAATGTACTCTAGGCTAGCTCTCATCACAAATGATATTGCCGGCTTAGGAAGCGAACAAATGATTGACAAGTTCATCATCAAGAAGATACTTCGAGCGTTGGATGAGAGATATGACACCGTGTGCACATTGATCCAAATGATGCCCAACTACAAAGATCTCAAACCAACAGAAGTGATTGGTAGAATTGTTGCTCATGATATGACACTCAAAGACAAGGAAGACCTTCATCACAAGTCTAGCGCAAGTGATGCTCCCGCTACCTCAAGAAACAACCTTGTCACAAATGAAGAGATAAGCCTCATGGTCAAGAAATTCAACAAGTTCTACAAGAATAGAAGCAAATATCGCAGCTCCAACTCAAGATATGAAGAGAAGCGTTCGTCAAGTCGTGACCGAAACTGCTACAATTGTGGGAAGCCCGGACACTACTCCAATGAGTGCTCGGCTCCCTACAAACAAAGAGAAGAGTCACCAAGAAGACGAAGCTCAAGAGACGAATCACCTCGAAGAGATAGAAGGAGTAGAGATGATCTTTATGAACGAAGACCCTCAAGGAGAAGTAGGTACTAGGAGAAGAAGGACAAGCACACCAAGAGCTACTCAAGAAGAAAGCATCAATCTCATGTTGGTGAATGGGTTTCGGGATCCGACTCCAACAACCACTCCGAGAGAAGCTATCACTCCAACTCCGACTATAGTCAAGATGATGGTGTTCTCGGAATTGCACTAGTGACAACCAACTCCTATTATATATTTGATTCACCAAATGAAGGAGGTGGAAGTTTCTTCATGGCTAAAGGCCCCAAGGTATCACACCGCGAATATCTTGATTTCGATAGTGATGAAGATGATTTGCTTTATGATGATGACTTGCTATGTGATAAAACCAGTGATGTTAATCATAATGAACTTGATATTTCTCATACTAGTCAAGATAAGTCAATTGATGATGAGATGAAAATAGAAGAACTAACTAAAGAACTCAGCACTCTTAAGTTAGCTCATGAATCTACTCTTGAAGATCATACAGAGCTTGTAAGAACTCATGAGAAGCTACGCTTCCAGAAGCTCAATTTGGAGCAAGAACATGAATTTCTTAAAGCTATCAATGACGATCTCCGAAAGAAGACTTCATCTTATATTGCCAAACGACTACTCTTGTCTACATTCATGCCACAAGTCAAATCTAAGCAAACTAGTAACAAAGGAAAGAAAGGTTCTTCATCTAGTAGCAACAATAAAAATGCTAAACCCAATGATATTGCTCCTAGTAGTTCTATTGATTCCACTAATGATGATTCTCTTAGCCAAGTTACACTTGAGCAAGAAAATGCTTTATTAAAAGGAATTATAGAGAAAGGTATCTACAAGAGTCTTGAAGGGTACAAACAATTTGATGAGATTGTACGCAAGCATGGAGGATAACAGAAGAATCACGGTGTTGGCTACTTCAACGCTAATGGAGTTGAATGGGAAGAAGGTCAATACCCCGATCCCAAGTTTGTTCCTCAAAAGAAGAAGTATGAAAATACTCTTCCCAAGGGGACAAACACTCAACATGACCTTCCACCACAAGACATCAAGCTCAAGGGCAAGAACAAGCTCCAAAAGGACTTTGAATCTTATGAAGATGAACCCCAAGCTTTACTGAAGTGGGTTACCTAGTCTACTCCAAGCTCAACTTCTACAAGTGATACTTCAACACCAAGGATCCCCATCAACTTGATGTGGTTTCCCAAGAAGAAGAACTAGAGAGTTCTTGAGGGGTGGCTCCGCCAATGAAATTCACTCATATTCATTATTGGCAAGATCTATTTGTAATCAACATCAACCCTATGCAATATATCAAGGAGTCACACATTCCCTCAAAGGTAAGCAAGGGACAAGGTAATCAACAAATCAATGGACATCATTACACATGTTTTGCACTCCATGTCCATAGATATCCTTGTATTTGTCTCTTGTGTGTTGGGACTAGCCCGCGTGGATAAGAAGATTAAGAAAACAACAAGGATGCTCCCAACTCTTGGTGATCTTCATCAACCTTGAGCATCCACCACCACCTCACCAACATGAAGTCTTCATCGACAAAACCCAAGGTTAGTTTATCCCTCTTATGGGGGGATGTCACATCAAGGGGGAGCTTTACTCTAAGACTTGAGTCCAAGCATCTCTTAGTATGTGACAACATTAAATGCTTTATGTAAAAGTGGTAACCCCAGTTGTGCTTAAACGATGAGCATGACCTATGATCAAGTACTCTTACTTGGCTCCTAAGTCAAATACTCATATATACATGACTTCGTCATCGCCCAAGTGCTTGTTAGATGCTAGAGTGTTTGTGCATGTTTGACATCATTTCATTTGACATCTTATTCTGTGAGCATGTTGGTCTGCATTTATTTACTCATTCGAGGACATCCAATTGTTGCTATTTGGCTTTTGATTTTTCATTTGCCAATTGGATGTACAAGGATGCCTAGGACCACACCTCTAGCTATTTATGATTTCTCACCTCATATTCTATTCATGCTGCATCAAAAAATTTGAACAAGTGCTTTTCGATCCCTCTGTGTGTGGAGCACTCGGAGTTCCATATCGATAAGGACTGACCATTAAAACCTCCCAAGTGCATCTCGGTGGAACCAACTACAAAATCTCGGTCTCACCAAATGCCTAGGGTTGATCTGGTTTTCAATCTCGATACCACCGATTCCATTTTCTCGGTTACACCGAGTTTCCTTGTCAACTGACAGTTAACTTGGTGACACCAAAAAGTCAGAATTGGTGTCACCGACAGTAGTGGATATATAAGCTGTGGACCCTAACGCTTTGAATTTCAATCTCATTCGTCGTGCCTTAGAACCCTAAGCTGCAGCCTACGAGACCCCTGGTCGTCGCCCTTGTCTCCCTATGCTCCTCCGCCGCTGGGAATCACTGGCGTCGACAAAATCCTCTCCCTCATCGTCGCCGTAGAGGATTCGCGCCAAGCTAGGGTACGGATTCATCGCTATTGCGCTCCTCGTCCGATTCTTGCGCATTAGATTCATGTTTCTCATTGATACACCCTTTGCACGTATTCCTATCCACTCAAATCTCCAAAGCCTCGCGAATAATGATTTTTTCTAGGGTTTTGCCGTCCGCCCGATAAATCTCGCTGGAACCGAAACAAACATATCGGTCTCACCGATGTGAAATTCTGTGTTGTTGAGAACTAACTCGATGGAACCGAGTTCCTCTTTTCGGTCCGACCGAAAAGGGTGCCCAGGTTCGGTTAAGAGAGTCAGTCAGTACCGACTCCACCAAAAAATTTGTTTCAGCTGTATTGATATTTATTTGACAGAATGCAAAAATCTTGAAAATTCATTGTTCAAATTTCAAAAACCAGCCTCATTTTGTGATGACTCATCTACTTCTGCTCTCCTATACTCTATTCACAGGGTCAGCATGTCAAACACAAAGGACAGTCAGAATTTGGCAGAGCAGGGAGTTGACATGAGTTTTGGCATGAGTCCTGAGGCCAGCTCTTTTTTAGATCCAGGCACCCCTAGCTCTCATGGGTTGCCCAGGGCTGCCACCAGGACCAGGAAGAAGTTAAACTCTGATGAAGAAGATTCAGATTTCATTCCTGAGGAGATTCTTGCCAAGAAGCAAGAAAAGGCTACCAAGAAGTCAACAACCGAAGCTACTTCTTCCAGAAGAGTTGAAAGCACAACATGCTCCCTTGGTGGTTTTGACAATTCATGACAACATAAATTGTCTCTTGGACTGATATTTTTACCTAGTGTATTTCAAATACAGTCTACACAGAGGATTGGTAAAAGGAGAGTGTGGACATACCCCAAGATGCAAGGAAATAGGTTGGCCAAGCTTCAAGCAAGAGGACTCTACATTTTATATTTGTGAGACATCACTTTGAGTCCATAGGAAAGCAAATACTATTAAAAGGGGGTAAGGTTTTGATGTTGAACAACATGCTCAAACGTGCAGAAGTGATAGTCGCCAAAAACATCCACAAACTCTCCCACCAAAGTCTGTTCTATACCCAACACTCAAAATCGGTGCAACCAACTATCCCATACCGGTGCCACCGATTCCAAAACCTAGACAGACTCTGCCAAACCCTACCCACTTCGGTGCAACCGATTCCATACCGGTGCCATCGAGTTTAGGTTGCCAACTTTCTGTTACGCAAATTCACATTTTCGGTCCCACCGAGAATGTTGGATCGGCATCACCGAGATTGGAAATCTGACCATTGGTTACCTTATCGGTGCAACCGAGTTTCCTATATCGGTCTCACCGAGTTCAAAAGTTGCCACCTTTTGGTCACTTCGGTACCACCGAGATTAACACATAGGTGTCACCGAGTTGGTCATTTTGTGTGTAACGGTTGGATTTTTGGGGATGCCTATATATACCCCTCCACCATCAACTACTCGAGAGAGAAGCACTCAGAACTATTCCATACCTATCCTATCAGATTTTCTGAGAGAGAACCACCTACCCTTGTGTTGAGGTCAAGATCTTCCACTCCAATCATATGGATCTTGATTTCTTGCCTCCCCAAGTAGCTTTCCACCAATCCCATCTCTTCCACCATGCCAAATCTGTGAGAGAGTGATTGGGTGCTAAGGAGTCTATCATTTTGAAGCACAAGAGCAAGGAGTTCATCGTCATTACCGAGCCTATTACCTTTTGGAGGTGGTGCCTTCTAGATTGGTTAGGTGTCGCTTGGGAGCCTCCTACTTTGTGTTGTGGAGTGAACCAATATTTTCTAAGGGCAAGGAGATCACCTACTTCGTGAAGATCTATCCATAGTGAGGCTAGTCCTTTGTGGACTGAAGCCGTTATGGTATAGTCAAGGTTGCTACTTCGTGGACCCTTTTGGGTGGAGCCCTCCATGGAGTCTTGCGACCGTTACCCTCCGTGGGTTGAAGACTCCATAAACGTGGATGTACGATAGTGCCACCTATCGGAACCATGGGAAAATCCATGCATCTCCAACTGTGTTTGATCTACCTATGTCAACACTTTACTTCATATGCAATGTCTTTCCTTTCCGTTGCCATATTTGTTTACATGCATGTGTAGGACTGTTAGACTTTCTAGCTTTGCTAAAACTGTTAAAATCTTCTAACCAATTAACTTGGGAAATGTTAGGTTTTAAATTCCTTCTAGTAGTCTCGTCACCCCCCTCTAGACACTCTTCTAGTGATCCCTCAATTGGTATTAGAGCCTTGGTCTCCATTGCTTCGGTTTAATCGCCAAGGAGGAAGATGGATGTGTCTAGTATAGGGAGTTTGAGTTGTAGACTGCCCATTCTTGATGGAGAGTACTATAGTCAATGAAAATCTTTGATGCTTGAGCTGTTTAATGAATTTCAATTGAGCAAATATGTTATGCGCCCCTATGAGCCTCCTATTGATGAATTGCATCCCACACACGAAGAGGAAATTAACATGCTTGGTAACCTAAGAACTGTCAATCTTATTGTTAGAGGTTTACCAAGATTCGTGCTTTCTCAAATGAGGAACTTTGCATGTGCTTATACCTTATGGACTGATTTGGATAAACGATATCCAAATCTTTCCTTAGGGAATCTAGATGAAATCCTTCATAAAGACATTGTTTTCACTAAATGAAGCCTAGTGATCCAAACTTTGATAAATGCCTATTTGAACTCCGTGATCTTATGCGTGCTAAAGGAGATGTCACCACTATCAACAACATTATCTTTGAAGCCATTCACACTCATAAACTTGAACATTGTCATGATCACTATTCTAATGAATCTCTTGTTCTTTATGACTAGGATTTCCCACTTGATGATGACAATTGGAACATGGCTATTATGAAGAAGATGAGTTGCTTGACATCGAGTATGAGAAGATCATGAAGAATCTGAGTCTTATGGCAAACTTTAAGGATTAGATGTCCGGAGGAAAAGAGTGGATTCTTGACAGCGGATGTACAGATCATATGGCTGGTGATAAAGACATGCTCCAAGAGATCACGCCTAATCAAGCTCCTCGATGGTAGGTGACCTTTAGAGACAACTCTAAGGGTAACGTACTTGGCCTTGGTAAGGTGGCCATATCCCATGATAGCTCTATTCAAAATGTTATGCTTTTTGAATCCCTTGGTTACAATCTTATTTCCGTATCTAGACTTGATGATTTCGGTTTCAATGTGTTATTCACGAAAATAGATTGCCAAGTGTTTCGTCAAGATAATCATAAAATAGTTTTTACAAGTATCCGTAGAGGTGATCTATACATTGTCGATTTCACTAAAAGATCCAAACCTCGCACTTGTTTAATTGCTAAATCTTCTAAAGGTTGGCTTTGGCATAGAAGATTAGGACATGTTGGCATGCATAATTTAGACAAACTTATCAAAGGTGATCATATACTTGGTGTTAAAGATGTTATCTTTTACAAAGATAGACTTTGTAGTGCTTGTCAAGCTGGAAAGCAAGTAGGTGGAAGTCATCCTGTTAAGAATATCATGACTACTAGGAGACCACTCGAGTTACTTCACATGGATCTTTTCGGTCCCAATGCTTACAAGTGTCTCAGTGGAAATTCCTATGGTCTAGTTATAGTTGATGATTTTTCCAGATTTACGTGGGTATTCTTTTTTGATGATAAGTCACGGGTTCAAAAGATCTTCAAGAACTTCGCTCGCAAAGTGCAAAATCAGTTCAAAGTGAAGATCAAGAAGGTTCGGAGCGATAACGGATCGGAGTTCAAGAACACCCATGTGGATACCTTTCTTAATGAACAAGGTGTCTCACATGAGTTCTCGGCTACGTACACGCCTCAACAAAATGGAGTTGTTGAGAGGAAGAACTGGACACTCATTGATATGGCAAGAACGATGCTTGTGGAATACAAGACGCCAAACACTTTTGGGCAGAAGCCATGGAAATAGCATGTCATGCCACAAACCGACTTTACTTGCACAAGCTTCTCGGTAAAATGGCATACGAGCTACTCACCGGTAACAAACCCCAAGTTGGATACTTTTGGGTATTTGGCTCCAAGTGCTACATTCTTGACAAGCATCGTCGTACTAAATTTGCTCCTAAATCTCATGAAGGATTCCTACTTGGTTATGGATCGAAGTCTCACACTTACCGTGTCTACAACAACTTCACTCGAAAGGTTGAAGAAACAGTAGATGTGAAGTTTGATGAATCTAATGGTTCGCAATTTGAACAATTGCCAAATGATGTAGGTGATAAGAACCCTTCGGAAGCTATCCTAGATTTACCCATCGGTAAGATTTGTCCCATGGAGGTGAAGGAAAGTACTTCATCAACTCAATTGGAAGCTCCTACTTCACGAAAAGGTGAACCACAACATAACACGGAGGCATCCACAAGCGGTACGTGGAAAGAAGATGAAGAGGAGGAAGTGCATCATGAAGATCCACTAGAACCTCCTTCACCACCACCTCAAGGGAACGACACCTTCAACAACAATGAAGATGAAGGAGATGATGATGAAGAAGAAGCTCCACCAACCAACAATCGGAAGCTGACCCGAGTTCGAGCACAAGTGACCAAGAACCATCCCCTAAACCAAATCGTTGGTGACATACAAACAGGGAGGATCACTCGCTCTAAAACTTGTCTAGCAAACTTCTGTGAGCATTATTGTTTGATCTCTAGCATTGAGACCTTGAAGGTAGAACAAGCTCATGAAGACGCGGATTGGGTGAACACTATGCATGAAGAGCTTCACAACTTCGAAAGGAACAAAGTGTGGACACTTATGGAGAAGCCCGATGATGAACATAACATCATCGGAACCAAATGGGTATTTCGGAACAAGCAAGACGAAGATGGTCAAGTCGTGTGCAACAAGGCTCCCCTCGTAGCTCAAGGATATACGCAAGTCGAAGGTATGGACTACGGTGAGACCTACACCCCCGTCGCTAGACTTGAAGCTATTCGCATTCTTCTTGCTTATGCCAATCACCATGATATCACACTTTATCAAATGGATATTAAAAGTGCATTTTTAAATGGCGAGACTGAAGAAGAGGTTTATGTTAAGCAACCACCTGGCTTTGTGAATCCTAAGAAACCTAATCATGTTTGCAAGCTTCGTAAAGCTCTTTATGGTCTTAAGCAAGCCCCTCGTGCTTGGTAAAAATGTTTAGTTTCTTATCGAAAAAGGTTTTGAAATTGGTAAAATTGGCGCAACCTTATTCACTAAGAGATTTAATGGTGAATTATTTGTGTGCCAAATCTACGTGGATGATATTATCTTTGGTTCCACTAACGCTCAATTTAGTGAAATGTTTGGAAGGTTGATGTCCGAGAAGTATGAGATGTCCATCATGTGTGAGCTGAAATTCTTTCTTGGCTTGCAAATCAAGCAATCAAAAGAAGGAACTTTCATCTCTCAAACTAAGTAAACCAAGGACTTGATCAAAAAGTTCAACATGCATGAGTGCAAAGGTATGAAAACTCCTATGCCTACTAGCGGACATGTTGATCTCACCAGAGAGGATGAGCCGGTTGATCAGAATGTTTATCGATCTATGATTGGTTCACTATTATATCTATGTGCATCTCGTCCTGATATTATGCTCAGTGTTTGCATGTGTGCTAGATATCAAGCTGCACCGAAAGAATGTCATCTTTTAGCTGTAAAACGCATTGTGAGATACTTAATACAAACGCCAAACTTTGGCATTTGGTATCCCAAGGGATCTTCTTTTGACCTTGTTGGCTATTCTGATTCGGACTATGCCGGTGACAAGGCTGATAGAAAATCCACCTCAGGTACTTGTCAATTTTTCAGTAGATCTCTTGTATCTTGGTCCTCTAAGAAACAAAACTCGGTATCTCTATTAACTACCGAAGCTGAGTATATTGCTACTGGATCTTGTTGTGCGCAATTACTATGGATGACACAAACACTTAAGGATTACGTAATTCATGTTAAAAATGTTCCATTACTTTGTGACAATGAAAGTGCTATTAAAATTGGTCATAATCCTATGCAACATTCTCGAACTAAGCATATTCTAGTTAGACATCATTTCTTTCGTGATCATGTTGCCAAAGGAGATATTAATCTTAAGCATGTTCGCACTAACAAGCAATTGGTCAATATTTTTACTAAGCCACTTGATGAGAAGACATTTTGTCACTTGAGGAGTGAGTTGAACATCATCGATGCTTCAAACTTGAGCTAGACTCACTCGGTTGCATGCAAGGGCATGAGCTTTCTTGATATTTCCATGTATCTTAATATTTCATCTTATGCCATGCAATTCTATGCTCCCTTGTATTGCATCTAATCTCTTGTAGGTACTTGGAAAAACTTCATTCCACAAGATTGCCATCAACTCCAATCATAAGCAATCTTGTCATTATCAAGTATCCACAACCCCTCTTGATGATGGAAGGAAGAAGGCCACTCACCAATATCCTTGACATATACTTGATCAAAATAGCACCCTCTCAATTGGTATCATGTCAATAGGATATATCTATTGTTCTTCCTTGCATGACTAATCTTTGTAGGTAACCAGTGAACTAGAACAAGAAGGATTGCTCAAAACTCAAGATGATCTTCATCAACCTCGAGCATCCTCAACAAGTTCATCTACAAGCTACGTCATCAACATCACTCAAAGGTATGTACTCATGTCTTTGAAAAGGCTTTACTCCAAGAAATGAGCTAAAGCGACTCAAGCGATATGAAGACATTAAAATGCTTAATCGAAAAAGTGGTAACCCCATTTTGAGCTTAACGTAGAGTATGACCTATGATCAAGTATTCTTGCTTGGCTCCTAAGTCGATATGCTCTAATATAGGTGACCTAGTCACAGCCCATCATCTAGTTAAGGATCTAGTGTGGTTTGCTCTCTGTTGCATGATTTCTCATAACTACTCCAATCTTCTCTAGGTGATGTCCCTTGTGAAAACTTCATATTTCATTGCAAATATTTCTCTTGACTCTGTGAAAACAGAAACTTGGTTTCTCTTTCAGAGCCACCGACTCAGATATCTCGGTTCTACTGAAATTGCAGACAAGCCGCACTACATAATCTTGGTACCACCAATCTATCTATCTCAGAGTCACCAATTTTCATTCTGTCTCATTTGAATTCATTTTTGCAATTCGGTGTTTTCTTAGTGATCTCTCTTGTAATACTTCTGTTACTTTGATGATCCCTTAAAAACACTTTGTATTACTTAGGGGGAGAAGAACTAAAGCTAATCTTGAGGAGAGAATTTTTTGGTTTTCAAGGATCCCTATCTTCAATGAAGAAAGGAGGAGAAGAACAAAGACCTACTACATCTCAAAGGGAGAGAAATCATTTTCCATAGCTATCTCAGTTTTCATTTCTATGAATCCTACATTTCGATGACCCTTGTTCTCAAGGATCCCTTCTCAGTCAATGATCCCTGTATCTATCCCTGTTTTTGACCTTTTTGGAAATTAATGCCAAAGGGGAAGAAGACCAAAGCTTCATGCTAAAGAGGAGATACATGCTTATGTAAAGGGGGAGATATGATCAAGGGGGAGAGCCAATATCAATACTCATATCTTTATAAACAGGGGGAGAATATCAAAGTAGGTAGAGAACAAAATCTTTGACCTTTCTCACCTTATCCAATCCTCATATCTACATGCTAAGATTCAGGGGGAGAGGATAATCTATTTTCATATCTACGGTGAGAAAATTCTAAATGATATTAGAGACATATCAATTCTAAGGAATACTATCTTCTATATGTCCTCCATATCTTGGCATTCTTGAGTTCTATTGCTTTGCTGTTTGGTAGAATACTCTTGTGTTTTCTAACATTGTTTTCTCAAGTGTGTTTCTATTACCAGGGTGCTCAAGAACTCAAGGCAAGTATATGCATCATATCCTCGATCAAGATGATCTCTTGCTTCTTGCACATATTGTTTGCAAGAGCGATGTCTTGAACAAAGATACACCTCATTCACATATATTTGATGCATATAGCCAAGATACACATGACCTGTTATATCCCTTCTACCTTATGTGTGTTCATGCATTCAAAAACAACTATCCTTTAAAGGAGTGCACACATTTAGGGGGAGCAAGTCTATGTCATGTGTCTCTCAAAGTCTTCAGTATAACCATGCATATCTTTATTTGAAGATTTGATTGTATGTTGTCATTAATTACCAAAAAGGGGGAGATTGAAAGCACAACATGCTCCCTTGGTGGTTTTGATAATTCATGACAGCATACATTGTCTCTTGGACTGATATTTTTACCTGCTGTATTTCAGATACAGTCTATAGAGAGGATTGGTAAAAGGAGAGTGTGGACATACCCCAAGATGCAAGGAAATAGGTTGGCCAAGCTTCAACCAAGAGAACTCTACATTTTATATTTGTGAGAAATCACTTTGAGTCCAGAGGAAAGTCAATACTATTAAAAGGGGGTAAGGTTTTGATGTTGAACAATATGCTCAAACGTGCACAAGTGATAGTCGCCAAAAACATCCACAAACTCTCCCACCAAAGTCTGTTCCATACCCAACACTAAAAATTGGTGCAACCAACTTTACCATACCGGTGCCACTGATTCTAGAACCTAGACATACTCTACCAAACCCTAGCCACTTCGTTGCAACCGATTCCATACAGGTGCCATCGAGTTTAGGTTGCCAACTTTTTGTTATGCAAATTCACATTTTCTATCCCACTGAGAATGTTGGATCAGCGTCACCGAGATTGGAAATCTGACCGTTGGTTACCTTATCGGTGCAACCGAGTTTCCTATATCGGTCTCACCGCTATTCAAAAGTTGCCACCTTTTGGTCACTTTGGTACCACTGAGATTAACACATCGGTGTCACCGAGTTTGTCATATTGTGTGTAACGGTTGGATTTTTGGGGATGCCTGTATATACCCCTCCACCACCAACTACTCGAGAGAGAAGCACTCAGAACTATTCCATACCTACCCTATCAGATTTTCTAAGAGAGAACCACCTACCCTTGTGTTGAGGTCAAGATCTTCCACTCCAATCATATGGATCTTGATTTCTAGCCTCCCCAAGTAGCTTTCCACCAATCCCATCTCTTCCACCATGCCAAATCCGTGAGAAAGTGATTGGGTGCTGAGGAGTCTATCATCTTGAAGCACAAGAGCAAGGAGTTCATCGTCATTACCGAGCCTATTACCTTTTGGAGGGTGGTGCCTCCTAGATTTGTTAAGTGTCGCTTGGGAGCCTCCTACTTCGTGTTGTGGAGTGAACCAAGAAGTTTGTAAGGGCAAGGAGATCGCCTACTTCATGAAGATCTACCCATAGTGAGGCTAGTCCTTCGTGGACGGAAGCCGTTATGGAATAGTCAAGGTTGCTAATTCATGAACCCTTTTGGGTGGAGCCCTCCGTGGACTCTCGCGACCGTTACCCTCCGTGGGTTGAAGACTCCATAAACATGGATGTACGATAGCGCCACCTATCGGAACCACGGGAAAAATCCATGCGTCTCCAACTGCGTTTGATCTACCTATCTCAACACTTTACTTCATATGCAATGTCTTTCCTTCCCGCTGCCATATTTGTTGACATGCATGTCTAGGGCTGTTAGACTTGCTAGCTTTGCTAAAACTGTTAAAGTCTGCCAACCAATTAACTTGGGAATGGTTAGGTTTTAAATTCCTGCTAGTAGTCTATTCACCCCCTCTAGACACTTTTGTATTGATCCCTCAAGAGTTGTCAGCAAGATCTATGCCAGCTCAGAGACTATCAAAGCACATGAGAGTGCTAGAGCCACAATTTCTGTTGATCCCCCAAGGAAGGCAATGCCTAAGAAGGCAAGGGAGAAGAAGTTCAGGAAGAGGATTATCCATGTGATTGGAAGGCCTACCTCTATGTATGTAGATACAGAGGAGGCTGCTGGTGTTGTTGTTGAGGGAGAGGAGGAAGAACATGTTGAGAAAGCCCCTCCCAAGAAGAAGGCCAAGAAGCTGATGGCTCATGCTATGCCAAAGACTGGCACTTCCAAGAGCACCAAGTGTACTTCCAAGAAAGCTGCTGCACAGACGTCCAAGAGGACTACCATAGACATTCTAGCTTCTAAGAAGAACAAGGGAACTGCCTCTAGACTTGAATATGATGGTGACTTGACTACTTTGATGAAGCTCAGACCACATCTTCCAGTACATGATGCCAGCCACTTAGTTGCTAAAGACATGAAGAAGAGGAAAGACTTGGGATTGAGAGCCTGGAGAGCCATAGACCCTTATGCTCAGAGGAGGAAAACTGCTATTGACTACAAGTTCTACACCAAAGAGCAACAGGACTTTTATGAGACAGTGTTGCTTGACAAGAGCCCAGCTATGAGAGATATGAGATATGTCAATTGTAAATTCATTACGGATAATGTGGGCTACTTCCCAAGTGTCCAAGACAATTTCCACTGCATTTGTCTGGATAAGTTCATTGGCAGAGAGCTTACTACATGGAACGACGAGGTGATCATGCAATTCTAGTCCACTGCACATTTCTATGGAGATGGTAGAATTGTATGGATGACTGAAGGTGCAAGGTATGAATCCACTGTGGAAGAGTGGGCTGCACTTCTAGAAGTTCTAGAACCTCAGGAAGGTGATCTAGATGTATACTCGGAACCCATGGCAAGTCACAATGCCATGAAAGATATGTATACTCCTATCCCCACAGACAAGGTGCAATCACACAAGCTAGGATCCATCTATTATCTGCAAGCAGGTCTCCGTACAATGAACACTATTCTGAGGCATACCTTGATGCCCAAGTCAGGAGATGATAAGATGATCCGAGGTTACTCCATCAACATCTTGATCCACCTTGACAGGAACAGCAGGATTAGAGTCATGGATTTGATTGTTGAGACAATCAAGAGGGTTCCTGCTGATCAAAAGCGCTCTTGCTGTTATGCACCCTACATCCAGTTGCTTATCAACTCTTAGTTGGAGAAGCACATTTTTGCTCCAGATCGTCCACATCTGCCCCTACAGCCAGATCTCGAGGATAATGTTGTGGTGATGGACCCATATCATCCCACATCTGCTACAACATAGGCAGAAGCAGAAGCAGTTCGAGCCGCTAGTGCTCAAGCCCCTAGATCTAGAAACGAGAAAATGGATCTTCTGATCTCAGCCGTCCAGGGCATGCAGAAGGATATCAAGGGAATTCTGCACAACCAGAACAGTCTATTGAGGATCTTTGAGTCAAGAATCAAGGTTCTTGGTGATAAGGTGGACAAGTTGTCGAAGACAGTTATAGAGCTTCAGAAGGAAGTTGACTCCATGCACATCCCTCGGGTCTCTTCTACTTCTTCATATGATGACGATGATGAGGAGGAGGATGAATCACCTCTCAGGCCAAGCACCCAGTTCACTACTCAGGCTAGATCAGCTACTATGCGTGCACTAGACTTGAGGCCCTCTTCATCAGCTCCTGCTACTATCAGCACAACTCCTGCTCCATCAACTCTAGTTCCTCCCATGACTACTCCAGCTCCATCCATGACATCTGCAGAGATCTTCGCTGACGCTGTTATCTTGACGCCTTCATCGACAACCGGAGGAGACCAGCCCAAGAACAATTAGATATATGCCTTTGAACTTTTTGGTAACTTGTTGCCAAAGGTGGAGAAGTGTATATAGATCATTAGGTTCCGAGTGAGAGAGGGTTTGGTGTTTGTTGCTTTTTCAAAACAATTGCTTTTGGTTGCCGTGATACTCTTTTGTCTTTCTTGTGATACACGCTTGATGATGTTTGATCATACGCTTTGATGTGTGATTCTACTATTTCCTATCATCTTAATGCTTATGTGATGATCATTCATTTTTGGTTGATTATGTTGTTCTGTGATATTCATTCCAATTACTCTCGCACACCACCAAGTGGTATGTGACATGTAAGAAGTAACCCATATACCTAATCGATCGTGCATTTGCATTCAAACGCAAATTTAAAAATAATGCACAAATTTAGGGGGAGCTCTTGCTTATCACATACTTCTCAAAGCAACGATTATATTCCATGGTTATATCTTTGTCAAAGCTTTGATCTATACGTTGTCATCAATTACCAAAAAGGGGGAGATTGAAAGCACATTTGCTCCCTTGGTGGTTTTGGTATTAATATCAACATATAAGTCACTGAACTAATGTTTCCACCAAGTATATTTCAGGACAAGTTCAATGATAGGGGTGGCCAAAGGATTGTGGAATTACCCCAAGATGCAAGGAAATAGGTTGGCCAAGCTTCAAGCAGGAGGACTCTACATTTTACATTTGTGAGAAATCACTTTGAGTCCATAGGAAAGACAATACTATTAAAAGGGGCTAAAGTTTTGATGATGGACAATATGCTCAAACGTGCACAAGTGACAGTCACCAAAACATCCACAAACTCTCCCACCAAAGTCTATCCTAAGCCAAATATGCAAAATCGATGCAACCAACATTCCTATCCCAGTGCCATCGATTCCAAACCCTAGACAGACTCAGCCAAACCCTAACACTTCGGTGCAACCGACACTGCACTCGGTGCCACCGACTTGGGTTGCCAAGAATCTGTTATGCAAGTTCACATTTTCGGTCCGACCAAGAATGGTGAATTGGTGTCACCGAGATTGGTAAATCTGACTGTTGGTCACCTTGTCGGTGCAACCGAGAATTGTATATCGGTCCCTCCGAGATTCAAAAGTTGCCACTTTTGGTCACTTCGGTACCACCAAGATTTACACATCGGTGTCACCGAGTATGACTTATTGTGTGTAATGGTTGGATTTTTGGGGATGCCTATATATACCCATTCACCACCATCCACTTGATAGAGAAGCACTCAAAACTATTCCATACCTATCCTACTCAGTTTTCAAAGAGAGAACCACCGACCCTTGTGTTGAGGTCAAGATCTTCCACTCCAACCATCTGGATCTTGATTTCTAGCCTCCCCAAGTTGCTTTCCACCAATCCCATCTCTTCTACCAAGCCAAATATGTGAGATAGTGATTGTGTGTTGAGGAGTCTATCATCTTGAAGCACAAGAGCAAGGAGTTCATCGTCATTACCGAGCCTATTACCTTTTGGAGGGTGGTGCCTCCTAGATTTGTTAGGTCTCACTTGGAAGCCTCCCACTTTGTGTTATGGAGTGAACCAAGAAGTTTGTAAGGTCAAGGAGACCGCCTACTTCATGAAGATCTAATCATAGTGAGGCTAGTCCTTCATGGACGGAAGCCGCATGGAATAGTCAAGGTTGCTTCTTCGTGGAACCCTCTATGGGTAGAGCCCTTCGTGGAATCTCACGACCATTACCCTCCATGGGTTGAAGACTCCATGAACGTGGACGTACGATAGCACCACCTATCGGAACCACGGGAAAAATCATTGTGTCATCACTTGTGTTTGCTTTTCTAACCCTCTCTTTACTTACATGTGCAATGTCTTTACTTTCCGCTGCTCCACTCTTAGACATGCATGTGTAGGGTGTTACTTGATATGCTATGAATGCTAAAACTTGCCAAGAACTAAAATTAGGAAAAAGGGCAAAACTTTTAATTGGTCAAGTAGTCTAATCACCCCCCTCCAGACCTACTTTCGATCCTACAAAAGCACATCAAACAACTCCTTCACATTAACTGAAGCACAATATGCAACGAGTTGCATATTGACGAAACTCCATATTTGAATTACTTAGTTCACTCTTGTTTAGGTACACATCAATGTTAAATGTTGTTAAACATGGCAAGAGGTGAAGCATAAGTAAACTGTCTATCTAGGCATCTTAAATGAGGTCGGAAACAACTTATAGTATTTCCGAAATGACCCCATATGTTAATTTCGAAATTAGTCCAGATATGAACTAACCATACTTTATATTTGTTAAAAAATATAATAAAGAGTACCACGTGATTCTACATGTCATTCTAGTCGATTTACATATAGAGAACATTTAAAACAGAGCTATGATCTAAAAGATATGACCAACACAAGATGGATAAGCCATGAATCCAAAATGCATGAAAATGATAACCACAAACATTTAAAATCATGAATTTAGCAAGATATTATGATACTACATGAAATTCTAAGCAAATTTCTGAAAGCACATTTGCTCCCTTGGTGGTTTTGGTAATTAATAACAACATATATATCATTGAACTAATGTTTCCACTAAGCATATTTCAGGAAAAGTTCAATGATGGGTTGGCAAAAGGATTGTGGAATACCCCAAGATGCAAGGATATAGATTGTCAAAGCTTCAAGAAAGAGGACTCTATATTTTACTTTGTGAGAAATCACTTTGAGTCCATAGGAAAAGCCAATACTATTAAAGGGGGTAAGGTACCATTGGTGAACAAAATGCTCACAAATGCACAAGTGGTAATCACCAAAAACACCCACCGGCTCTTTGACAAAAGTCTATCCAAATCCAAATATCCAAAATCAATGCTACCAACAATTCCCACTCGATGCCACCGATTCCCAAACTCAGACAGACCCATGCAAAACCCTAGCCATTCGGTGCAATCGATTCTGCTTCGGTGCCATCGAGTTTGGGTTGCCAACATTCTGTTACCTCGATTCAAAAAATCAGTCCCATCGAGTTTGTTGGATCGGCGTCACCGAGTTGCGCAAACTGACCGTTGGCCACCTAATCGGTGCAACCGAGATTTATATATCGGTCTCACCGAGATTCAAAAGGTGCTACCTTTGGAGAGACTCGGTACCACCGAGATTCACATATCGGTGTCACCGCATTGGACTTATTAGGTGTAACAGTTGGATTTTTGGAGATGCCTATATATACCCCTCCACCACCACTCACTCGCAAGAGAAGCACTTAGAATAGACCCCCCGCTCATACCAACTGATTTTCTAAGAGAGAGCCACCTACTCATGTGTTGAGATCATGCCATTCCATTCCAACCATATGAAGCTTGATCTCTAGCCTTCCCAAGTTTCTTTCCACCCAATCAATCTCTTCCACCATAGCCAAATCTGTGAGAGAATGATTGTGTGTTGAGGAGTCTATCATCTTGAAGCACAAGAGCAAGGAGTTCATCGATATTATCGAGCCTATTACCTTTTAGAGGGTGATGCCTCCTAGATTGGTTAGGTGTCACTTGGGAGCCTCCTACTTCGTGTTGTGGAGTGAACCAAGAAGTTTGTATGGGCAAGGAGATCGCCTACTTCATGAGATCCACCCTAAGTTAGGCTAGTCCTCTATGGACGTAGGCCATCATGGTATAGTCGAGGTTGCTTCTTCGTGGAACCCTCCATGGGTAGAGACATTCATGGAATCTCGCGACCGTTACCCTCTGTGGGTTGAAAAATCCATAAACGTGGGCATACGATAGCACCACCTATCGAAACCACGGGAAAAATCATCGTGTCTCCAAATTGCGTTTGATCTTCCTACCCTTCCTTTAGTACTCAAGCTTGTCTTTACTTTCCGCTGCTATACTCCTAGACATGCATGTGTAGGGTGTGCTTGACTTGCTATGAATGCTAAAATCTGCCAACCCTTCAAATTGGGAAGAAGTAGATTTTTTCTTGGTCAAGTAGTCTAAGCCCCCTCTAGACATACTTTCGATCCTACAAGTGGTATCAGAGCTTTGGTCTCCATTGCATTAGTTTCACAACCTAGAAGAGTATGGCGTCTAGTGAGGGAAATTATCACCATAGAGGTCCATACTTTGATGGCACTAATTTTGCTAGTTGGAAGCACAAAATTAAAATGCATCTTCTTGGTCATAACCCCGCCGTTCTGGCTGTTGTTCGTGTTAGATTGCAAGGTGAATTCTTTGCGGATGGAAGGGAACCGGATCGCGAAGCGATTGCTTATGAATTGAAGATGTTGCAATTAAATGCTCCAGCATGTGACATTATCTTCAACTGCCTATGCCCCGAAGAATTCAATAAAGTCATCCATCTTGAGAATGCAAAAGAGATTTGGGATACTTTGGTTGATATGCATGAAGGTACCGAATCTATAAGAGAGTCCAAGTTGGATGTTCTTCAAAGTCTTCAAGATGAAGGATGGTGAGGGAGTCGCTGAGATGTACTCTAGGCTAGATCTCGTCACCAATGAGATTGCTGGGTTAGGAAGCGAAGAAATGACCGACAAATTCATCATTAAGAAGATACTTCGAGCTTTGGATGATTGATATGACACCGTATGCTCATTTATCCAAATGATGCCCAACTACAAAGATCTCAAGCCTACGGAAGTGATTGGAAGGATTGTTTCTCATGAGATGACACTCAAGACAAAGAAGAGCTTCACAACAAGTCTAGCGGTGCTTACAAATCCACAAGTGATGCTCCCGCAACTTCGAGCGACAACCTTGTTACAAATGAAGAGATAAGCCTCATGGTCAAGAAATTCAACTAGTTCTACAAGAATAGAGGCAAAGATTGAAGCTCCAACTCAAGATATGAAGAGAATCATTCGTCAAGTCGTGAGCAAAACTTCTACAATTGTGGGAAGCCCGGACACTGCTCCAGTGAGTGCACGACTCCTTACAAAAGGAAAGAAGAGTCACCAAAAAGACGAAGATCAAGAGATGAGTCACCTCGAAGATAGAGAAGGAGTAGGGATGATCATTATGAACGAAGACCCTCAAGGAGAAGTAAGGACTCGAAGAAGAAGGACAAATACACCAAGATCTACTCAAGAAGAAGACATCAAGATCATGTTGGTGAATGGGTTTCCGACTACGAATCCGGTAACCACTCCGAGAGAAGCTACCACTCCAACTCCTACTATATTCAAGATGAAGGTGTTGCCGGCCTTGCACTAGTGACAACCGACTCCTATGACATATTTAATTCACCAAATGAAGGGAGTGGATTTTGCTTCATGGCTAAAGGCCCCAAGGTATCACACCCCGAGTATCTTGATTTCAATAGTGACGAGGATGACTTGTTAATTGAAGATGACTTGCTATTTGACAAATCTAGTAATATTAGTCAAGATGAACTTGCTAGTAATCATTCTAGTCTAGATAAGTCGTGTGATGATGATAAGTTGGAAATAGAACGACTAACTCAAGAACTAAACACTCTTAAGTTATCTCATGAGTCTACTCTACAAGATCATAGAGAGGTTGAAAGGACACATGAGAAGCTTCGCTTCGAGAAGCTCAATTTAGAGCAAGAGCATGAGTTCCTTAAAGCTATCAATGGCGATCTTCGAAAGAAGACTTCCTCTTATCTAGCCAAACAACTTCTCTTGTCTAAGTTCATGCCACAAGTTATGACTAAGCAAACTAGTAACAAAGGCAAGAAAGGTTGTTTAACTAGTAGCAATAAAAATGATAAATCTAATGATACTGCATCTAGTAGTTCTATTGATACCACTAACTCTTCTCTTAGCCAAGTTACACTTGAGAAAGAAAATGAACTTTTTAAAGGGATTATAGAGAAAGGTATCTACAAGAGTCTTGCCGGGTGCAAACAATTTGAGGAGATTGTACGCAAGCACGGAGGATACCGGAAGAACCATGGCATTGGCTACTTCAACGCTAATGGAGTTGAATGGTAAGAAGGTCAATACCCCAAGCCCAACTTCGTTCTTCAAAAGGATAAGTATGAAAATACTCTCCCCAAGGGAACAAAAGCTCAAGATGACCTTCCACCACAAGAACCCAAGCTCAAGGGCAAGAACAAGCTTCAAGAGGACATTAAATCACATGAAGATGAATCCCGAGCTATGGTGAAGTGGGTTCCCAAGGCTACTACAAGCTCAACTTCTACAAGTGCTACTTCAACACCAAGGATACCAATTAACTTGATGTGGGGCCCCAAGCAGAAGAATTACATAAGTTCTTGAGGGGTGACTCTGCCAATAAAATCCACTCATATTCATTATTGGCAAGAACTAGTTGCAATCAACATCAACATCATGCAATAGTTCAAGGAGTCACACATTCCCTCAAAGGTAAGCAAGGGACAAGGTAACCAACAAATCAATGGACATCATCATCTATGTTTTTCACTCCATGTCCATAGACATCCTTGTATTTGTCTCTTGTGTGTTGGGACTAACCCATGTAGGTGAGAAGAGTAATGAAACAACAAGGATGCTCCTAACTCATGGTGATGTTCATCAACTTTGAGCATCCACCACTACTTCACCTACATGAAGTCTTCATCGACAAAACCCAAGGTTAGTTTATCCCTCCTATGGGGTGATGTCACATCAATGGGGAGCTTTAATCTAAGACTTGAGTCAAAGCATCTCATAGTATGTGACAACATTAAATGCTTTATGTAAAAGTGGTAACCTCACTTGTGCTTAAACGATGAGTATGACCTATGATCAAGTATTCTTACTTGGCTCCTAAGTCCATATACTCATATATAGATGAATCCATCATCACCAAAGTGCTTGTTAGATGCTAGTGTGTTTGTGCATGTTTGCCATGTTTTCATTTGACATCTTACTGTGTGAGCATGTTGGTCTACATTTATTTACTCATTCGAGGACATCCAATTGTTGCTATTTGGCCTTTTATTTTTCATTTGCCAATTGGATGTACAAGGATGCCTAGGACCACACCTCTAGCTATTTATGATTTCTCACCTCATATTCTATTCATGCCGCATCACAAATTTGAACAAGTACTTTTCGATCTCTCTGTGTGAGGAGCACTCGGAGTTCCGTATCGACAAAGGACTGACCATTAAAACCTCCCAAGTGCATCTCGGCGGAACCAACTCAAAAATCTCGGTCTCACCGAATTCCTAGGGTTGATATGGTTTTCTATCTTGGTACTACCGATTCCATATTCTCGGTTACACTGAGTTTCCTTGTCAGCCGACAGTTGAGAAACTCGGTGACACCAAAAATTTAGAAACGGTGTCACCGACAGCAGCGTGTATATAAGGAGGTGGACCCGACTTTTGAAATTATTCTTCAACCGTCGCCCCCTCAAAACCCTATGCTGTTGATTCGAAGCCCCTAGTCATCGCCGTTGTCGTCCCGAGTGCCTTCGCCATTGGAAGTCCACGCCATCGATGGAATCTCCACCCCCGTCGCCGCCGTAGCGAAGTTGTCACCATGCTAGGGTATGATTTCACCCCCTCATGCGCTCCAACCTCTAATTCTTGGGCATTAGGGTTTCTCCATCGACTATCCATAGTTTGAGGTTAATTCATCCACGAGAAATTCCCATAGTATAGCGAACGAACAATTTGTTAGCTTTTGTCGTCCGCCACATGAATCTCGGAAGAACCGACGCAAAATAATCGGTAGCACTGATTGGCTTTTCTGGTTGACTGAGAACAATCTCGGTGAAACCGAGTGCCCAGTTTTGGTCTCATCGAAAGTGGTGCCAAGTTTCTGTTAAGGAAACTCTCTGTCTTGGTAGGTCCGTAAAATTTGTTTCGGTTGTACCGATATACATTTGGTAGAATGCAAAAATTGAGAAATCTTAGTTCAAACTTTCAAAAACCAGCTGCATTTTGTGATGACTTATCCTATTCTACTCATCTATACTCTATTCACAAGGTCAGCTATGTCAGGTTCAGAGGACAACCAGAATTTGCAGGAGCAGAACATTGACATGAGTTCAGGCACTTGCCCTAGGTCCAGTTCCTTCTCAGACCAGGCACCCCTAGTTCTCATGGGTTGCTCAAGGCTGCTACTAGGACCAGGAGGAAGCTGAATTCAGAAGAGGAGGATTCAAATTTCATGCCTGAGGAAGTTCTTGCTAAGAAGCAAGACAAGGCTGCCAGGAAGTCAGCAAATGAAGGCACCTCTTCCAGGAGGGTGGTCAGCAAGACATATGCCCCTCCATAGTCTTGAGAGCACGTGAGGGTGCTAGGGCTACCATGACCATTGAGCCCCCAAGGAGGTCGTTGCCTAAGAAGGTAGGAGAGAAGAAAGCCAGGAAGAGGATTATCCTTGTTGTTGGCGGGCCTACCTAAATGTATGATGACCCTGAGGAGGCTGCTGGTGCTGCTGAGGAGGAGGAGGAGGAAGAGAAAGTTGTCAAGGCCCCTCCCAAGAAGAAGCAGAAGAAGCTTTTGGCATATGCTATGCCAAAGCAAGGTCCCTCCAAGAGCACCAAGTCTGCCCCCAAGAAGGATGCTGCTGAAAAGTCCAAGAGGACATCCAGGCATATTCCAGCTTCTGAGAAGAACAAGGAATCTACCTTTAGAGAAGCTGATGAGGATGCCATGTCTCCTTTGACGAAGCTAAGACGTCATCTTCCAGTGCACAATGCCAGCAATCCTTTAGTTGTACATATGAAGAAGAAGAAGGATGCAGGCTTGAGAGAGTGGAGAGCTATTTATCCTTACTCTCATAGGAAGAAGACAACTGTGAACTATAGGTTCTACACCAAGGAGCAACATGATTTCTATGAGACTGTGCTGCTTGACAAGAGTCCTGCTGTGAGTGACATGAGATATGTCGACTAGAAGTACATCATGGTGAATGAAGACTATTTCCCCAATGTTTAAGATAACTTCCATTGTGTTGGCATAGAGCAGTTTGTTGGCAGAGAGTTCACTGCATGGAACGATGAGATGATCATGCAATTCTACTCCACTGCTCACTTCTATGGAGATGGTAGGATTGTGTGGATGACAGAAGGAGCAAGATAAGATTCAATTGTTGATGAATGGGCTGCCATCTTAGTAGTCCCAGAGGCACATGATGGAGATATCTACGTGTATTCAGAGTCCAAGGCAAGCCACAATGCCATGAAGCACATGTACAATGCCATTCCGGCTGGACAACTTTAGTCCCACAAGAAAGGATCTATCTATCACCTCCAGGCAGGTTTGCGCACCATTAACACCATTTTGAGGCATACTTTGATACCTAAGTCAGGTGAAGAGAAGATGATCCGAGGCTACTCCATCAACTTGCTGATTCATATTGACCAGTGGTACTTCTTGAGCATGCGTTGGTTTCCGTGAAGAGGAATGAGTGATGCAGCAAAGTAGATAAGTAATTCCCTCAGTTGTTGAGAACCAAGGTATCAATCCAGTAGGAGATACAAACAAGACCCCAATAGGTGTACCTACACAAGGAATAAAACTCTTGCACCCAACGCTATAAAGGCTTGTCAATCCCTTTAAGTTTACTTGCAAGGATGAGATCTGATAGAGATAAATTGCTTGAATGGAAAGTAAAACAAAAGATAAAAATAATGAAGCAAAGTATTTTTGGTATTTTTGGTTTTATATCTGAAAGTATAAGAAGGAAAATAGACCCGAGGGCCATAGGTTTCACAAGAGGCTTCTCTCATGATAGCAAGTATTACGGTGGGTGAACAAATTACTATCGAGCAATTGATAGAAAAGCGAATAACCATGAAGATATCCAAGACAATGATTATGCATATAGGCATCATGTCTGTGTCAAGTAGACCGAAATGATTCTGCATCTACTACTATTACTCCACACATCGATCGAGTCCAACCTGCATCTAGAGTATCAAGTTCATGAAGAACTAAGTAACGCATTAAGTAAGATGAGATGATGTAGAGGGATAAACTCAAGCAATATGATGAAAACCCCATCTTGTTATCCTTGATGGCAACAATACAATACGTGCCTCACTACCCCTACTTTGTCACTGAGCAACATGAGCACCAAGAACTTGATGAGGTTGTTGATCTTTTGTTCAATCACAGAGTAGAACATCGCAGAAAGATGTTTGTGTGGAGCCTACGTCAGTTGAAGAGGAAGTTAATGATGATGACCATGAAGCTTCGAATCAAGTTACTATCAAACCTCGTAGGTCAACAAGGACACGTACTGCTCCTGAGTAGTACGACAACCTTGTCTTGGTGCTCATGTTGTCTTGGTGCTCATGTTGTTGGTGCTCATGAGCATCTATGAGAGGGGAGAGTGGATCTACATACCATTGTAGATCGCTAAGCGGGAAGCGTTAAGAAACGCGGTTGATGTAGTCAAACGTCTTCGCGATGCAAATCACTGAGCGTCCCACGATCCAATCACGATCCGTCCCGATCTAGCGTCAAACGGACGACACCTCTGCGTTCAGCACACGTACAGCTTGATGATGATCTCCGCCTTCTTGATCCAGCAAGAGGGAGCGGAGAGGTAGACGAGTTCCCGGCAGCGTGACGGTGTTGTGGCAATGGTGGTAGAGTTATTCCAGCAGGGCTTCGCCTAAGGACTGCTGAAAACCGATCTAGAGGAGAGGTAGCACATGGTTGTTTTTCCGTGTACAAAAAACCCTCAAACCTCTAGTATATATAGGAGGATGGGAGGAGGAGGCTTGTCCCCCAAGGGGCCAGCCCCTAGCTTCGGCCGAAGTGGGAGGGAGGAGTCCTTGTCCTCCACTCCTAGTAGGATTAGGACTCCTTCCTTATTTCCCACTTTTGCCTTCTTTCCACCTTGGGTTTCTTACCTAGACGCATGGGCTTCCTGTGGGCCTTCGGCCAGCCCACTAAGGGCATGTATTCCTTCTCCCATAGCCCATTTAGCCTCTTGGGTCGAAATACCCCTCCCGATGGTCTCCCGGTACCCTCCCGGTACACTACCGATGAGCCCAAAACTTTCCCGGTGACCAAAACATGACTTCCTATATATCAATCTTTACCCCCGGACCATTTCGGAGCTCCTCGTGACATCCAGGATCTCATCCGGGACTTCGAAAAACCTTCGGTCACCACCATATATAACTCTATACTACCGAAACGTCACCAAACCTTAAGTGTGTAGACCCTATGGGTTCAAGAACTATGTAGACATGACCGAGACACCTCTACATTCAATAATCAATAGCGGGACCTAGATGCCCATATTGGTTCCTACATATTCTACGAAGATCTTTATCGGTCGAACCTTTATGTCAAGGATTCGGTTAATCCCGTATGCTGTTCCCTTTGTTCTTCGGTATGTTACTTGCCTGAGATTTGATCGTTGGCATCTCCATACCTAGTTCAACCTCGTTACCGGCAAGTCTCTTTACTCGTTCCGTAATACAACATCCCGTCACTAACACTTAGTCACCTTGCTTGCAAGGCTTATTGTGATGTTTTATTACCGAGTGGGCCCTAAGATACCTCTCCGTCACACGGAGTAACAAATCCCAGTCTTGATCCATGCCAACCCAATAGACACCCACGGAGATACCTGTAGAGCACCTTTATAGTCACCCTCTTACGTTGCAATGTTTCATACACATAAGGTACTCCTCCGGTGTTAGTGAGTTGCATGATCTCATGGTGATAGGAACAGATACTTGACATGTAGAAAATAGTAGCAATAAACTGACACAATCATATGCTACGTTTGTAGTTTGGGTCTTGTCCATCACACCATTCTCCTAATGATGTGATCCCATTATCAAATGACATCTCATTTCCATGACTAGGAAACCATAGCCATCTTTGATCAACGAGCTAGTCTATTAGAGGCATACCAGGGACATGGTGTTGTCTATGTATCCACACATGTATCTGAGTTTCTGATCAATACTATTATAGCATGGATAATAAACGATTATCATGAACAAGGAAATATGATAACAACCATTTTATTATTGCCTCTAGGGCATATTTCCAATAGTCTCCCACTTGCACTAGAGTCAATAATCTAGTTCACATCACCATGTGATTCGCGTTGTTATGAATCAAACACCCAATGAGTTCTGGGGCTCGATCATGCCTTGCATGTGAGAGAGGTCTTTTAGTCAACGGGTCCGCGATATTCAGATCCGTGAGTACTTTGCAAATCTCTTTGTCATACTGTAGACACTGCTACCACACTCCATTTGGAGCTATTCCAAATGGCTGCTCCACTATACGTATTCGGATGGCTACTAAGAGTCATCCGGATTGGTGTTAAAGCTTGCATCGACGTAACTCTTTATGACTAACACTTTATCACCTCCATAATCGAGAAACATTTCCTTAGTCTTTTAGTTACTAAGGATAATCTTGACTGTTTTCCGGTGATCCCCTCCTGGATCACACTTGTACCCCTTGATGGACTCATGGCAAGGCACACACATGTGCAGTACACATCATGGCATACTATATAGATCCTATGGCTAAAGCATAGGGGATGACCTTTGTCCTTTCTCTTTCTTCTGCCGTGGTCAAGCTTTGAGTCTTACTCAACTTCACACCTTACAAATCAGGCAAGAACTCTTTCTCTGACTGATCCATTTTGAACTCTTTCAAAATCTTGTCAAGGTATGTACTCATTGGAAGTCTCATCAAGCATCTTGATCTATCTCTATAGATCTTGATGCTCAACAATTAGGTAGCTTTATCCAGGTCTTCCTTTGAAAAACTCTTTTCAAACAACCCTTTATGCTTTCCAGAAATTCTACATCATTTCCGATCAACAATATGTCATCCACACATGCTTATCAGAAACTCTATAGTGCTCCCACTCACTTTATTGTAAATATAATTTTCTCATAAACTTTGTATAGACTCAAAAACTTTGATCACCTCATCAAAGCATATATTCCAACTCCGAGATGCTTTCTCCAGCCCATAGAAGTGCTGGAGCTCACACACCTTTTAGCATCCTTAGGACTGCCAAAACCTTCTGGTTGTATCACATACAACCTTTCCTCAAGTAAACCATTAAGGAAACGATGTTTTGACATCCATCTGCCAGATTTCATAATTGAAAAATGCAGCAGCTGCTAACATAATTCCAACAGACTTTAGCATCGCTACGAGTGAGAAAGTCTCATCGCAGTCAACTCCTTGAACTTGTCGGAAACTTTTTTGCGACAAGTTGAGCTTTATAAATGGTGACATTTACCATCAACATCTGTCTTCATCTTAAAGGTCCATTTGTACTCGACGACCTGCCGTCCAACGAGAAAGTCTACCAAAATCTATACTTGGTTTTCATACATGGATCCTTTCTCGGATTTCATGGCCTCTAACCATTTGTCGGAATCTGGGCCCATCATTGCTTTCCAACAACATGAGCACCAAGACAAGGTTGTCATACTACTCAGGAGCAGTACGTGTCCTTGTTGACCTACGAGGTTTGATAGTAACTTGATTCGAAGCTTCATGGTCATCATCATTAACTTCCTCTTCAACTGACGTAGGCTCCACAAAAACATCTTTCTGCGATGTTCTACTCTGTGATTGAACAAAAGATCAACAACCTCATCAAGTTCTATCTTCCTCCCACTCAATTCTTTTGAGAGAAACTCTTTCTCGAGATAGAAGGTATACCCAATTGTTCTTAGGGTATTCCATGAAGATGCATTTGTCCGCTTTGGGTTCGAGCTCATTAGGTGAAAACCATTTTTCGCATGAGCGTCGCAACCCCAAACATTAAGAAATGACAGCTTAGGTTTCTATCAAACCATAATTCATACGGTGTTATCTCAACGGATTTAGATGGTGCCCTATTTAGGGTGAATGTAGTTGTATCTAATGCATAACCCCAAAACGATAGTGGCAAATCGATAAGAGACATCATAGTTCGCACCATATCCAATAGAGCAAGACTACGACGTTCGGACACACCATCACACTATGGTGTTCCATGTGGCGTGATTTGTGAAACAACTTCCACTTTGTCTTGAGTTTTATACCAAACTCGTAACTCAGATATTCACCTCCACGATCATATCGTAGACATTTTATCTTCTTGGCACGATGATCTCAAACTTCACTCTGAATTTGCTTGAACTTTTCAAACGATTCATACTTGTGTTTTTTTAAGTAAATATACACTATATCCACTCAAATCATCAGTGAAGATAAGAAAATAACGATATCCACCGCATGCTACAAGACCCGTTGGATTGCATACTTCAACATGTATCATTTCCAATAAATCACTTGCCCGCTCCATCAAACCAGAAAACGGGGTCCTTAGTCATCTTGCCCAAGAGGCATGGTTCGCATGTCTCAACCGATTCGAAATCGAATGAGTCCAAAGATCCATCAGCATGGAGTTTCTTCATGCAATTTACACCAATATGACATTTAGCGGCAATGCCACAATTATGTGGTACTATCATTATTAACTTTGTATCTTTTGGCATCAATGTTATGAACATGTGAATTACTACGATCAGGACTCAACAAACCATTCTCACTGGGTGCATGACCATTGAAGGTATTATTCATGTAAACAGAATAACCATTATTCTCTAACTTAAATGAATAACCGTGTTGCAATAAACACGATCTAATCTTGTTCATGCTTAATGCAAACACCAAATAACATTTATTTAGGTTTGTCGCTAATCCCGAAGGTAGAGAGAGTGTGCAATGTTGATCACATCAACCTTGGAAACATTTCCAACACACATCGTCACCTCACACTTAGCCAGTCTCCGTTTATTCCGTAGCTTTTACTTCAAGTTACTAACATTTAGCAACCGAACCGGTATCCAATACCTAGGTGCTACTAGGAGTACTAGCAAGGTACACATCAATAACACGTATATCAAATATACTTGTGTCGATGTTGCCAGCCTTCTTATCTACCAAGTATCTAGGGTTGTTCCGCTTCAGCCACCGCTCTCCTCATAATTGAAGCACTTAGTCTCGGGTTTGAGTTCAACTTTGGGTTGCTTCACTGGAGCAACAACTGACTTGCCATCCATGAAGTTTCCCTCCTTGCCCTTGCCCTTCTCGAAACTAGTGGTTTTACTAACCATCAACACTTGATGCTCCTTCTTGATTTCTACCTTCGTGGTGTCAAACATCGCGAACAGCTCAGGGATCATCATTTCCATCCCTGGCATTTTATAGCCCATCACGAAGCTCTAGTAGCTTAGTGACAGTGACTTGGAAAATTATATCAATCACTTTCTTATTTGGAAGATCAACTCCCACTCGATTCAAGCTATTGTAGCACCCACACAATCTGAGCACATGCTCAACGCTTGAGCTATTCTCCTTTATCTTCCAGGCAAAGAATCTTGTTGGAGATCTCATATCTCACAACACGGTCACGATCCTGAGATCCCAATTTCAGCTCTTAGAACATCTCATATGTTCCATGACGTTAAAAACATTTTGTAGCCTCAATTCTAAGCCGTAATGGATGACACACTAAACTATCAAGTAGTCATCAGAACATGCTTGTCAGATGTTCACAAGATCTATAGATGATGCTAGAGGGGGTGGCACACCGAGCGGTGCATTAAGGACATAAGCCTTCTGTGCAGCAATGAGGACAATCCTCAAATCACGGACCCAATCCACTATATTTCTACCATCATCTTTCAACTCTATTTCTCTAGGAACATATAAAAATTCAAGGGAGCTATAGCGTGAGCTACAACATAATTTGCAAAGACACTACTGACTATGTTCATGTTAATGAGTTCAATTAATCAAATTACTTAAGAACTCCCACTCAAATTGACATCCCTCCGGTCATTCGAGTGATACATGATCCAAATTCACCAACTCAAGCGATCATCACGTGAGTTGAGGTGGTTTCAATGGTGAACATCATCATGTTGATCATATCTACTATATGACACATGTTCGACCTTTCGGTCTCTTGTGTTCCGAGGCCATGTCTGTACATGCTAGGCTCGTTAAGTTTAACCTGAGTGTTTTGCATGTGCAACACTGGCTTGCACCCATTGCATGTGAACGTAGAGTCTATCACACCCGATCATCACGTGGTGTCTCAACACGACGAACTTTTGCAACAGTGCACACTCGGGGAGAACACAATTTTATCTTGAAATTTAAGTGAGGGATCACCTTATAATGCTACCGTCGTCTTAAGAAAAACAAGGTGCATAAAAGGATTAACATCACATGCAAATCATAAGTGACATGATATGGCCATGAACTTGTGATTTTGATCTCCATCTTGAAAGCACCGACATGATCTCCATCGTCGCCGGCACAACACCATGACCTCCATCATCATGATCTCCATCATCATGATCTCCATCATCATGATCTCCATCATTGTGTCGCCATCGGGGTTGTCACACCCACCATGCTCATCCTATTATAGCTACCGTTTAGCGATAAAGTAAAGCATTACATAGCGCTTAATGATTCACACGCAGGTCATACAATAATTAAAGACAACCCTATGGCTCCTGCCGGTTGCCGTACTCATCGACATGCAAGTCGTGATATTCTATACAACACATGATCATCTCATACATCACATATATCTTATCATGTAATTGGCCATATCACATCACAACATACCCTGCAAAAACAAGTTAGATGTCCTCTAATTGTTGTTGCAAGTTTTACATGGATGCTACGGGTATCTAGCAAGAACAATTCTCACCTACGCAAAACCACAACGGTGATACATAAATTGCTTTTCAACCTTCTCAAGGACCGCCTTTGTCGAATCCGATCCAACTAAAGTAGGAGAAACAGACACCCATCAGCCATCTTTGTGCAACGAAGTTACACGTTAGTCGATGGAACCGGTCTCTTGTAAGCGTACGAGTAAGGTTGGTCCGGGCCACTTCATCCCACAATACTGCTGAACCAAAACATGACGAAGGGAGGAAGAAATCTAAGCATCAAATCCCACAAACTCTTTGTGTTCTACTCAAGATCTCATCTACAGATACACCTATCTCATGATGCCACTGTTGGGGAACATTGCATGGGAAACAAAAAATTTCGTACGCTTCACCAAGATCAATCTCGGAGATGAGCATCTACGAGAGGGGAGAGGGGATCTACATACCCTTGTAGATCTCTAAGCAGGAAGCGTTAAGAAACGTGGTTGATGTAGTGGAACGTCTTTGCGATCCAAATCGCCGAGCATCCCGCGATCCAATCACGATCCGTCCCGATCTAGCGCCGAATGGACGGCACCTCCGCGTTCAGCACATGTACGGCTTGATGATGATCTCTGCCCTCTTGATCCAGCAATAGGGAGTGGATAGGTAGATGAGTTCTCCGGCAGCGCGACAGCGTTGCGACGATGGTGGTGGAGTTATTGCAGCAAGGCTTTGCCTAAGCACTGTTGAAAACCGATCTAGAGGAGAAACTACGATGTAGAGGAGACATAGCACGTGGCTGTTTTTCTGTGTCCAAAAACCCCTCAAACCTCTAGTATATATAGGAGGAGGGGATGAGGAGGCTTGTCCCCCAAGGGTCCAGCCCTTAGCTTCGGCCGAAGTGGGAGGGAGGAGTCCTTCTCCACTCCTAGTAAGATTAAGACTCCTTCCTTATTTCCCACTTTTGCCTTGTTTCCACCTTGGGTTTCTTCCCTAGCCGCATGGGCTTCCTGTGGGCCTTCGGACAGCCCACTAAGGGCTGGTATTGCTTCTCCCACAGCCCATGTATCCTCTTGGGTCGAAATACCCCTCCCGATGGTCTCCTAGTACCCTCCCGGCACTCCCGGTACACTACCGATGAGCCCGAAACTTTTCCGGTGACCAAAACATGACTTCCTATATATCAATCTTTTCCTCCAGACCATTACGGAAGTCCTCGTGACATCCGGTATCTCATCCGGGACTCTGGGCAACCTTCGGTCACCACCATACATAACTCTATACTACCGAAACGTCACCAAACCTTAAGTGTGCAGACCCTGCGGGTTCGAGAACTATGTAGACATGACTGCGACACTTGTATGGTCAATAAACAATAGCGGGAGCTGGATGCCCATATTGATTCCTACACATGCTATGCAGATCTTTATCGGTCGAGCCTCTATGTCAAGGATTCAGTTAATCACGTATGCTGTTCCCTTTGTTCTTCGGTATGTTACTTGATCGAGATTCGATCGTTGGCATCTCCATACCTAGTTCAACCTCGTTGCTGGAAAGTCTCTTTACTTGTTCTGTAATACAAGATCCTGTGGCTAACACTTAGTCACATTGCTTGCAAGGCTTATTGTGATGTTGTATTACCGAGTGGGCCCTGAGATACCTCTCCGTCACACGGAGTAACAAATCCCAGTCTTGATCCATGCCAACCCAATAGACACCCACGGAGATACCTGTAGAGCACCTTTATAGTCACCCTCTTACGTTGCAATGTTTCATACACACAAGGTACTCCTCCGGTGTTAGTGAGTTGCATGATCTCATGGTGATAGGAACAGATACTTGACATGTAGAAAATAGTAGCAATAAACTGACACAATCATATGCTACGTTTGTAGTTTGGGTCTTGTCCATCACATCATTCTCCTAATGATGTGATCTCGTTATCAAATGACATCTCATGTCCATGACTAGGAAACCATAGCCATCTTTGAACAATGAGCTAGTCTATTAGAGGCATACTAGGGACATGGTGTTGTCTATGTATCCACACATGTATCTTAGTTTCTGATCAATACAATTATAGCATGGATAATAAAGGATTATCATGGACAAGGAAATATGATAATAACCAATTTATTATTTCCTCTAGGGCATATTTCCAACAGGAAGTTGCATGGCAATATATCTCGGAATGGCTATGGAAATGCCATAATAGGTAGGTATGGTGGCTGTTTTGAGAAATATATGGTGGTTGTTTTGAGGAAGGAGGGTTTGGTGTACCGGCGAAAGTTGCGCGGTACTAGAGAGGCTAGCAAAGATGAAAGGGTGAGAGTGCGTATAATCCATGGACTCAACATTAGTCATAAAGAACTTACATACTTATTGAAAAAGTCTATTAGTTATCAAACAAAGCATTATACGCATGCTCCTAGGGTAGAGGTTGGTAGGAGTTAACCATCACGCGCTCCTGACCCTCACACAAAGGTCGACAATCATTAAACAAATCATGCTCCGACTTCGTTACATAATGGTTCACCATACGTGCATGCTACATGAATCACAAACTTGAACACAAGTATCTCTTCCAATTCACAACTACTCACTAGCATGACTCTCATATTACCATCTCTTTTATCTCAAAACTATATGCAAGGAATCAAACTTCTCATAGTATTCAATGCACTTAATATGAAAGTTTTTATTATATCCCTCTTGGATGCCCATTATATTAGGACTAAATTCATAACCTAAACAAATTACCATGCTGTTTTAAGAAACTCTCAAAATAATATAAGTGAATAATGAGAGTTCAATAATTTCTATAAAATATAACACCACCATGCTCTCTAAAGATATAGGCGAAGCACTAGAGCAACATTACCTAGCTCAAAAGGTATAAGTGAAGCACATAGAGTATGCTAACAAATTCAAAGACTCATATCATACAAGACGCTCTAAGAAAAACATATATCATGTGGTGAATAAAAATATAGCCTCAAGTAAATTTACCGATGGATTGAAGACGAAAGAGGGGATGCCTTCCGGGGCATCCCCAAGCTTAGAATTTTTGGTATCCTTGAAAATGTCTTGGGTTTCCTTGGGAATCTCCAAGCTTAGGCTCTTGCCACTCTTAATTCCATAGTCCATCAAATCTTCACCCAAAACTTGAAAACTTCACAACACAAAACTCAACAGAAAACTCAAGAGATCCATTAGTATAAAAAGATAAATCACCACTTTAGGTACTATTGTGAACTCATTCTTTAGTTGTATATCTGTAATACCTACTGTATTCTAACTTTTTCTTGACTCATACCCCCCGATACGACCCATAGATACATCAAAATAAGCAAACAACACAAAGAAAACAGAATCTATCAAAAACAGAACAGTCAGTAGAAATCTGTAAACTTCAAATACTTGTGTAAATCTAAAACTTCTGAAAAATTAGTAAAATAAGGGAAATTATAATTTAAATCTTGTGTAAAAATTTCATATCAATTCGACGCTCTGAAAAATTTAGAAAATTCTTGGACTGAGTGCAAAAGTTTCTATTTTTCAGCAAGATCAAATCAACAACCACCGTAGATCACCCCAAAGGTTTTTATTGGATCAAAAACTAAACTAAACACAAAAACACAATTACTACAGAAGTAATAATTTGAAAAATACACAAAAACAGAAGCAAAAACCATAAAGCAAAATAAAATTGGGTTGGGTCCAAACAAGCGCTATTGTTTAACGCCCCTAGCTAGGCAAAACACAATAGATCTAGGTATTGTCATCTTTGGTATACAATCCATAAGTATCTCTCATGATAGATTCATAAGGTAATTTTATTTTCTTCCTAGGAAAGTGTTCCATGGCTTTCCTTAATGGAAATTGGAATCTAATATTCCCTTCCTTCATATCAATAATTGCACCAATCGTTCTAAGGAAAGGTCTACCAAGAATAATAGGACATGTAGGATTGCAATCTATATCAAGAACAATGAAATCTACGGGCACATAATTCATATTTGCAACAATAATAACATCATTAATCTATCCCATAGGTTTCTTTATAGTGGAATCCGCAAGATGCAAATTAAGGAACAATCATCAAAGTCACGGAAACCTAATACATCACACAAAGTTTTTGGAATCATGGAAACGCTAGTACCCAAAACACACAAAGCATGGCACTCAAAATCTTTAATCTTAATCTTAATAGTAGGTTCCCACTAATCTTTTAGCTTTCTAGGTATAGAAGCTTCCATCTCAAGTTTTTCTTCAAAAGCTTTCATCATAGCATCAACAATATGTTTAGTAAAAGCTTTGTTTTGATTAAAAGCATGAGGAGAGTTCAACATGGATTGCAACAGGGAAATACAATCAATTAAGGAGAAGCTATCATGATTAAAGTCCTTGAAATCCAAAAGAGTGGGTCCATTGCTATTTAAAGTTTTGACCTCTTCAATCCCACTTTTATTAATCTTAGCATCAAGATCTATAAACTCCGAACCATTGGGACGCCTTTTAACTAAAGTTGACTCATATCCAGTCCCATCCTTATCAAGATTAACATTGTAAAACAAATATTCAATAGGAGTCACATCAATCACTTTAAGATCTTCATCAATATTATCACGAGAACACACTTTTTCAAGCCATTCATGCTTAGCACGCATTCTAGCGGTTCTTTCCTTACACTCATCAATAGAAATTCTCATGGCTTCTAAAGACTCTTTAATATCATGCTTGGGTGGAATAGATCTAATTTTTAAAGAATCAATCTCAAGAGAAATTCTATCAACGTTCCTAGCCAAATCATCAATCTTGAGCAATTTTTCTTCAACCATAGCATTGAAACCTTTTTGTGTACTAATGAATTCTTTAATGTTACTCTCAAGATCAGAGGGCAGTTTATTATAATTTCCATAAGAATTTCCGTAGGAATTACCATAGTTATTAGAGGAATTACTAGGAAACGGCCTAGCATTGAAATTACCTCTATAAGCGTTATTACCAAAATTGTTCCTACCAACAAAATTCACATCCATAGATTCATTATTATTTCCAATCAAAGAAGACAAATGCATATCATTAGGATCAATAGGAGCACTCTTACTAGCAAAAAATTTCATCAATCATCCATCTTTTCACTCAAAGTATTAATCTCTTCAATAGCATGCACTTTTTTACTAGTAGGAGATCTTTCGGTGTGCCATTGAGAGTAATTTATAATAATATTATCTAGGAGTTTAGTATCTTCTCCTAATGTGATTTCCATAAAAGTACCACCCACGGCGGAATCTAAGAGATTCCTAGAAGCAAAATTCAATCCAGCATAGAAAATTTGTATAATCATCCATAAACTCAAACCATGCGCGGGGCAATTCCTAATCATAAGTTTCATCCGTTCCAAAGATTGTGCAACATGCTCATGATAAAGTTTCTTCAAATTCATTATATCTTTCCTAAGGGAGATGATTTTAGCGGCTCTCAGGAATGGAGGCTTCTGACAGCGGAAAAGTGTTTTTGTGGCCCGTTCTAATAATGATAGAATATTTGGGAATTTATAGGCCGAAGATTAGGGTCGAGAGAGTTGTCGTGGGCCCACAAGCCTACTCGGCGTGCCCTACCCCCCTGGGCGCGCCCCTAGGGATTGTGGCCCCATGGTGGCTCTCCTGCCTTGATTCTCATGTCTCCTGGTTTCCTTTCGTTCCAGAAAAAATCATTCCGAAGGTTTTATTCCGTTTGGACTCCGTTTAATATTCCTTATCTGCAATTCTCAAAAATAAGGAAAAAACAGAAACTAGCACTAGGCTCTAGATTAATAGGTTAGTCCAAAACTAATATAAAATAACATATTAATGCATATAAAACATCCAAAATAGATAATGATAGAATGGAACAATAAAAAATTATAGATACGTTGGAGACGTATCAACCTGTTGACACCTGATTTTGGCATGATACGAAATGTAATTAAGATGGTCCCAAATGGAGAAATGATCTACATGAAAAAGTTCCGTATCGTCAATATAAACATCTTTGAAGTTTGGGCCATTGCCATCCGATCATATCTCGAAGGACGAAATTGTGTTCGAAATACTGAGATTTTATATTCAGAGCACTGTTCGGCCGATTACGCCTCAAGGTAAGCCTCAAATGAGAAAACTTGATACATGAGTTGTCTTTCTCTCGTCGAAATGATCGATTTTGACATAAAAGTCTTCCCAATCTGAGAATGTATGTAAAATTTAGAGCCATCTGAGTGCGACCCTGTCACGAGCCACAAATGAGGCGTCCCATCAGACACGGTGTGTGATGGGTAGCGTGAATAATAGCCTGTTTTGTGCGAGCTAGTCGGCCCTGAATATGGCCTCGAATCGAAAAACATTCAACATGAAAGTTGTTCGTCTCGTCGAAACGGTCAAGTAAGCTTTTGGGCTCATCTTCATCCGATGTCATTTGTGGCCCGTGGGACCAGGAAACCAAACTGTTGTCCCAGACTTACCTAAATCCGATTAATTTTGGAAAGTTCGGACAAAAACTACCCGAATTTGACTAGGGTTTTGGACGTGAATCCAAGCCTTTTCCTTGCATGGGAAGTCCAGTCGCCTCTTATATACCTAAGGGGTGACGGCCGATTGAACAACACACAATCGAACAAATCAATCTACACTTTTTACCCTAGTTTTTACATCTCTCCCTTGTTCTTCTCTCTTGTTCTTCGTTTGCTCTTCGTGTTGGAGAGCAGCGATCCATGAGGCTCTAGGGGTGGGCGAACCGACCTAGGGTAGCCCATAGCCGTCGTGCGTCCAAACGGGGTCCCTCCTGAGCGTGTGGGGTTTCGGGTCTGCAAAAGCACGTGGCGACTGTCTTGCGTATCGCGCTGTCAGTCGGGTCTCCTTCGACGTGAGCTGCGGTGCATCACCCTCGGTGTCAAGGGTACACGTGACGTGTTCATGTGTCAACACACTTTTTGGAAACTCCACTGGGGAAGAAAGACCAAGAATCATCATCAACCATGTCTAATCTCCCCCAACCCTCAGAAGTTAACGTCGATAACATCATTAAGCCCAGTCTTGATGAACTATCGGAGGAACATCTTCAAGCCTATTAAGCACACAAGAAACAACGTGAAGAGGATTTTGAGGAGCTCAAGAAAAAGCGTGAGGAGGAGGATTTGCAGGTGTTTCTAGCAAGTTTCAAGAAGGACCGTCAAGGCAACATCACTCCGATTGGAAAAGTTAATTTCCCTCCTCTCATTGATGAACAAGATGAAATCACTATGAGTAAAGTTTTTTCTCCAGAGCAAGTGGCTATGATTGAAAGTCTTGCTAGTAAGGGTAATGTTATGACCTACAATTCTTTCATAGCAAGTGCTAATGCTCAAAAAAATATGCCTCCGTCATCTATTGGTATTGTTAGTATATCTGAAAAACCCTGGTCCAACTTTACCTATTTCATCAGCACCTCCTATGAAACAACAATATAATATGCCATTGAATTTTTATCCTAGTCAAACCAACCAGCTTGTGGCTGCACCTACATATCCTAATCCTATTATGAGTGTGCCAAATTAGGCGTCAACTCCGAATCACTTTGTCACACCACCCATAGGCACAAGCATGTTTGGTCTTCCGCCAAATTATGGTTCGGCACCCATCCCACAAGTTGCACCAGTAGCTAGCACCCAAGTTGCTCCTATGTCATTGCCACATGCATCTTCATCCACCTCGGATCCAATTTTAGCCAAATTGAGGGAGGATTTGCATAAGATGTTTCAAGAAATATTCGAAAACGAGCCAAAAGTAAAGAGTCGTGTGTACCAAAAGCCTTATCCTGAGCACTTCGATATAGTTTTGTACCCTCAAGGTTACAAGGTTCCTAATTTTGTTAAATTTACTGGAGAGGGCACAAAAACAACTTGGGAGCATGTCAGTCAATATCTAGCACAGTTGGGTGAAGCAGGTTCCATAGAGGAATTGATAGTGCATTTATTTCCCTTATCTTTAACCGACACCGCATTTTCATGGTTTGCTGCTTTACCACATGGCTCAATTCTATTATGGTCGCAATTAGAGAAAAAGTTTCATGATCACTTTTATAGCGGCGGTAATGAGCTTAAGTTGTCACATCTTACATCCGTTAGGCAAAAACATGATGAATCGGTCACCGATTATGTCAAGAGATTTAGAGATATAAAAAATCGAGGTTATAGCTTAGTGATAACCGAAAGAGACTTGGTGGATCTTGTTCTTAATGGTTTGAAAGCTCACATTAAAGAGAGGCTAGAAAGTTATGAGTTTTTAAGTATTAACCAAGTCCTATAAAAGGCTTTGGCTCAAGAGAGTCGAAGCAAAGAGGTTCATAGGTCTACAGCCAATCGTCCTAGAATGCATATGGTTGAGTATGGTGATGATAATTCAGACGATGAGGTTGATGTCTATACTACTGAATTTGTTTGGTCCTCAAAGGCCAAACCCTATACATGCAATGCTCTTAAGTCGATTCGCAAGCATCGTGATGAGGAGATGAAGTTTACTTTTGATATATCTAAGTGTGATAAAATATTTGATGCTCTATTGCGAGATAAGATGATCAGAATATCACACACCATTCCGCTGTTTGAGGTGCTAAAACAGCATGCTTATTACAAGTACCATAATTCATTTTCTCATGCTACTAACGATTGCAATGTTTTTCGACAACAGATACAATCGGCCATTAATGACGGATGGTTGAATTTTTCAGAGATGCAAGTTGATAAACAACCCTTTCCGATAAACACCATGCATTTGGAAGGGAAGAAAATGTTAATTCGGTCTAACATAGCCGAACCCGCTAATAAAGGTAGTATTGTTATTGGTGAACCCAGGAAAGGCAAGGAAGGTGGCAAAGTCTTGGGAAGAGAGGTTGTGCTTGAGAAGCAATCCGATGGCAAGGAAGTATTGAAGATTACCGTAAAAAATCCTGCACTCGGGGGGCAGCTGCAAGTACAAGAGTATACTCATGCTAAAACTATAGAGCCCAGAAATTCAGAAGTTGGCAAGTGGAGAAAGAATGAAGCTGAGGGCAAGTGAGTGAAGCCAAGTTTTGATATGTTGCTATCCAAATATGCCAATCAAGCGGCTGGTTCTAGCTCTAATCAGCCATCACATTTAAAGCATTCGAGATCACCTCCAAAGCAAGAATTTTGATGCTATGCAAGGCCATATGGGTCATGGGCATCAACACCATGGATGTCGCCACCACCCTATGTGCCATATTACAAAGGAGACTTCAATGGAGGATGGGGGCAGACCCCAATGCCTCCTTAAGCTTTTCATATGGGGTGGGCAGCGTCTAGAAGGCCTACTCGCAAGAGGCTTTATTAACCCACAACAGGCCGTTTGAGCTATGGTTCTAATCGGCCAACAAAAATTTCTACCAGCAAGGTCAATAAAAAAGTGTGGCGTATTAAGTCATCTAATGCGGAAATTTCCAAATACGACAAGCAAAAGGAGATAAAAGAGCCGATTGTTGGTGATCTGGCTAGTTCTAATGGTGATATTGTTATTGTTCAGCAGGGTTCCATGACTAATGATCATGAGGCTAGCACAAGCAAGGCCAAACATAGGGATCCCAAATATGCTCAACCTAAGTGGTGTCCTCCGGGATTAACTAAGACCGTGAAAAGGACATTACAACGCATGAGGAATCACGAGAAGGTAAAGAGCAAAGAAGAGAAGCAAAGTGACGAATTGTTCAATAGAATTCGGCCCATGCCACTCACAAAACAAGTGTGGAGGCCTAAACAGAAACAAAACACAGATGCTTCTACATTAGCTACAACCACACCTACACCACTAAAAGAGGATGATGCGACCCCTATTACATCATCCACACCACCAGAAACATCCCCTTCAATTGTGGAAACTTCAATTCCAATATTCACATTGGGAGATGAAGATGAGATGGTGGATTACGAATCTACGCCAGTTCGGGAAGGTATGGATATTAATATGGTGTATTACTTACCTGCCAAATTTCGTGCTATATGTGAAGAAGGGGAGGTGGTCCAGCTAGATTTTGGTCCTCAGAGCGCTGTCTTCGAGAAGCCAAAAGAACCAGTGAAACATTTGAAGCCATTGTACGTCAAGGGTCATATTAATGGATCATCCGTTGCTAGGATGCTCGTAGATGGTGGTGCTGTGGTAAATCTTATGACCTATTCAGTCTTCAAGAAGTTGGGGTTACATGATGATGCATTGATAAAGACCAAGATGGTACTTCACGGATTTGAGGGTAACGAAAAGACAGAGGCCAAAGGTGTGATGTGCATGCAACTCACTGTAGGAAGCAAAACTTTGGCCAACACATTCTTTATAGCTGAGGTGCAAGGTAACTATAATGTTATATTAGGCCGTGATTGGGTTCATGCTAACTAGTGCATCTCATCTACCATGCATCAATTCTTAATACAATGGGTCGATGATGAAGTAGAAGTCGTTCACGAGGATAATTCGGCTTGTGTTGCTTTGGCCGATGCATCAGTGGATTGGATTCATCCCGATGTTACCTGCTTAACAGGGCGTGACCTCTTAGAGTTTTCTTTTCTTAGTGCTACAAGGAATGGGTTCATTCCCATATCTTTAAAGCCGATTGGTGGCAATCGGTTCCAAGGTATGATGTAAACAAAAATTTGAAGTCAATGACTGATATATAACTATCTCCCTAAGCAAAGATATGACCGATAAATAACTATCGCCTTTAGCATAAACATGGCCAATACACAATTATCACCCTGAGAAATATAAATAGCCGATGGAGTGTTAACATCGTCCTTAGAACAAGCTCCGTGCAAATTATTTTTCGACATGCAACCTTTGCCGAAAAACAGGGGGGCATATGTTGGCACCAGATTTTGGCATGATATGGAATGTAATTAAGATGGTTCCGAATGGAGAAATGATTTACATGAAAAATTTCCGTATTATCAATATGAACATCTCTGAAGTTTGGGACATTGCCATCCGATCAAATCTCGAAGGCCGAAATTGTGTTCGAAATATTGAGATTCTATATTCAAAGCACTGTTCGGCCGATTACGCCTCAAGGTAAGCCTCAAACGTGAAAACTTTCTACATGAGTTTTCTTCATCTCATCAAAATGGTCGATTTTGATATAAAAATCATCACAATCTGAAATCATATGTAAAAAGTAGAGCCATCTGAGTGTGACCCTATCACGAGCCACAAGTGGCGTGCCCCATCAGACACGGTGTTTGATGGGTAGCGCGAATAATAGCCTGTTTTGCGCGAGCGATTCGGCCCTGAAGATGGACTCGAATTGAAGAACGTTCAACACGAAAGTTGTTCGCTTTGTCGGAATGGTCAAGTTTGCTTTTCGGATCATCTTCATCTGAGGTCATTTGTGGCCTGTGGGACCTAAAAACCCAACCGTTGTCCCAGACTTACCTAAATGCGAGTTCGGTTAACTTTGGAAAGTTCAGACAAAAAAAATCCGAATTTGACTAGGGTTTCGGACGTGAATCCAAGCCTTTTGCTTGTACGAGAAGTCCATTCACCTCTTATATACCTAAGGGGTGACGGCCGATTGAACAACACACAATTGAACAAATCAATCTACACTTTTTACCCTAGTTTTTACATCTCTCCCTTGTTCTCCTCTCTTGTTGTTCGTTCGTTCTTCATGTTGGAGAGCAGCGATCCATGAGGCTCTAGGGATGGGCGAACCGAACTAGGGAAGCCCATAGCCGTCGTGCGTCCAAACGGGGTCCGTCCCGGGCGTGTGGGGTTTCGAGTCTGCAAAAGCACCCGTCGACTGTCTTGCGTATCGCGCTGTCTGTCGGGTCTCCTTCAACACGAGCTGTGGTGCATCACCCCCGACGTTGAGGGTACATGTGATGTGTTCGTGTGTCAACACAACCAGCACCAGAGATTCAGACTGATGGATCTAATAGTGGAGACTGTGAAGAGGGTTGCTGCTGATCAGAAGCGCTCTTGCTGCTATGCACCCTACATTCAGATGCTCATCAACTCCAAGATGGAGAAGCACATCTTTGCTTTGGACAGACCCCACTGTCCCCTATGACCAGACTTCAAGGACAATGTTGTGGTGATGGACCCAAACCATCCCACATCAGCTACAGCTCAGGCACATGCAAAGGCAGAGGCAGCTAGAGCCACTAGTGCTCCCGTCCCTAGGTCCGGAACGAGCAGATGGATCTCTTGATCTCAACAGTTCAAGTCATGCACAAGGACATCAAGGAAATACTAGAGAACCAAAGTACTCTTGTCAGGATCTTTGAGACCAGGATCAAGACCCTCAATGACAAGGTAGATGGGCTGAACAGGACCGTGCTGAGCTCAAGAAGGAAGTTGACTATGTGCCTCTTCCTCATTCCATAGATGATGATGAGGAGGAGGAGGATGTCTCTCTTGTCATGCCAACTACTCGCTTCACTACCCAGGTCAGATCAGCTATAGTGCTAGCTCCTGAGTCGTGGCCTTCTTCATCAGCACTTGCTACTGTCACCTCAGCTCCATCAGCCCCTCCAGTGCCACCAGTTGCTACTCCAACTCCATGCATGACATCTGCAGAGGTCTTCGCCGACGCACTTCTCTCGACTCCGACACCGACCACCGGAGGAGATCAGCCTCATAAGGACGATTAGCTATATCTCTTTGAACTTTTTGGTAACTTGTTGCCAAAGGGGGAGAAATTGCATATAGATCTTTAGGCTTCGAGTGAGAGAGCGTTTGGTTTTTATTGCTGTTTTAAAAACATTTGGTCTTTTGGTTGTTTGTGTTATACTTTTTTTCGCGTTTGATCATACGCTTTAATGTGTGTTGCAACTATTTCCTATCCTTTTGATGGATATGAGATGATCATTCACTTTGCTTGATGTGTTGTGCTATAATATTAACTCTCATTACTCTTGCACACCACCAAGTTGTATGTGACATGGAAGAAGTGCCTCATGTACCTAAACGATCGCGCATTTGCATTCAAACACAAATTTAAAAATAATGCACAAATTTAGAGGGAGCTCTTGCTTATCAAAGCGGCGATTATATTCATTGATTATATCATATGTCAAAGCTTTGATCTATATGTTGTCATAAATTACCAAAAAGGGGAGATTGAAAGCACATTTGCTCCCTTGGTGGTTTTGGTAATTAATAACAACATATATATCATTGAACTAATGTTTCCACTAAGCATATTTCAGGAAAAGTTCAATGATGGGTTGGCAAAGGGATTGTGGAATACCCCCAAGATGCAAGTAAAAAAATTGGCAAAGCTTCAAGCAATAGGACTCTCCATTTTACTTTGTGCGGAATCACTTTGAGTCCATATAAAAGCCAATACTATAAAAAGAGGGTAAGGTACTGTTGGTGGAAAAAATGCTCATACGTGCACAATGATAGTCACCACATACACCCACAAGCTCTTCCACAAAAGTCTGCCCAAAGCCAAATATCCAAAGTCGGTGTGATACGTCTCCAACATATCTATAATTTATGAAGTATTCATGCCATGTTTAAAATAATTCTATATGATTTTGGTATGATTTTATTAGAACTAACCCGGACTGACGCTGTTTTCAGCAGAACTACCATGGTGTTGTTTTTGTGCAGAAATAAAAGTTCTCGAAATGAGCTGAAAATTTACGGGGAATATTTTTGGAAAATATAAAAAATAACGGAGCGAAGAGTCGTCAGAGAGGAAGGCCGAGGAAGCCACAAGCCACAGGGGCACGCCCACCCCCTAGGGTGCACCCCTAGCTTGTGACTTCCTCGTGGACCCCCTAGACTTGTTTTCGCCGCCACAAATTCTTATAAATACAGAAACCCCCGAAAAGAAACCTAGATCGGGAGTTCCGCCGCCGCAAGCCGCCAGAGACACGAAAAACCGATCGGGATCCCGTTCCAGCACCCTGCCAGAGGAGGAAACCATCACCGGAGGCCATCTTCATCATCCCGACGCTCTCCATGATAAGGAGGGAGTAGTTCACCTTCGGGGCTGAGGGTATGTACCAGTAGTTATGTGTTTGATCTCTCTATCTCTCTCATGTTCTTGAGATGGCATGATCTTGATGTACCGCGAGCTTTAGTAATATAGATGAATCATATGAAGTCTTCCCCTCTATATGTTCTTGTGATGAATTGAGTTTTCCCTTTGAAGTTTTCTTATCGGATTGAGTCTTTAAGGATTTGAGAACACTTGATGTATGTCTTGCGATGGGATATCTATGGTGACAATGGGATGTTCTATTGATCTACTTGATGTATGTTTTGGTGATCAACTTGCGGGTTCCGTGACCTTGGGAATCTATGCATAGGGGTTGGCACATGTTTTTGCTTTGACTCTTCGGTAGAAACTTTGGGGCACTCTTTGAAGTTCTTTGTGTTGGATTGAATATAATGAATCTGAAATTGTGTGATGCAGATCGTATAATCAACCCCACGGGTACTTGTGGTGACATCGGAGTATCTAGGTGACATTAGGGTTTTGGTTGATGTGTATCTTAAGGTGTTATCTTATTACAAACTCTAGGGCTGTTCGTGACACTTATAGGGATAGCTCATAAGATTGATGAGAAAAGATAACTTTGAGGTGGTTTCGTACCCTACAATAATTTCTTTGTTTGTTCTCCTGTATTTGTGACTTTGGAGTGAACTCTTTGTCGCCTGTGACGGATATACATATGATTCAACTATGTTAGTATTGTTGAGAGAACTTGCACTAGTGAAAGTATGAACCCTAGGCCTTGTTTCCAAGCATTGCAATACTATTTGTGCTCACTTTTATCATTTTTTACCTTGCTATTTTTATATTCTCAGATTACAAAAACCTATATCTACCATCCATATTGCACTTGTATCACCATCTCTTCACCGAACTAGTGCACCTATAGAATTTGCCATTGTATTGGGTGTGTTGGGGACACAAGAGATTTCTTGTATTTGATTGCAGGGTTGTTTGAGAGAGACCATCTTCATCCTACACCTCCCACATATTGATAAACCTTAGGTCATCCACTTGAGGGAAAATTGCTACTGTCCTACAAAACCCCGCGCTTGGAGACCCATCATGAGTCTACAAGAAGAAGGTTGTGTAGTAGACATGAAGCTCTTTTCTGGCACCGTTGCGGGGGAGGTGAGTGCTTTAAGGCATATCTTTAGATCTTGAAATAAAATCTTTTATTTTCTTGTTTTTCACTAGTTTTGTTTTATAAAAGAAAACTACAAAAAATGGGATTGAGGTTGCCTCGTATGCTTCACCTTTTTAATGTCTTTACTGAAAACGATGGAAAGGAAAATTGTTCTCAAGTGTTAGAAGAAGAAGTTATTAAAATGTTTGGCACTAAATCTTTGAGTGATGAGCATGATTGAAATATTTTTAGTATGAATTCTCTGAATGTTCATGATGCTAATTATATGCAAAGCCACAAGCCTAGGGATGCTATGTTTGATGAACATGATATTTTTTGCCCCCCAAGTTTTCATGAGAAAAACTATTATGGTGATAGAATGCCTCCAATATATGATGATTATTGTGATGACATGTATTATATAAAGAGTAATAACAACCATGAATCCTATTATCATGATTTGAATATTCAATATGCTTATGTCAATCAAGTGTCTCATGATAGTTATTTTATTGAGTTTGCTCCCACTACTTTGCATGAGAAGAAATTTTGTTGTGGAGAGTAGTGGAATTTCTATTATTGTAGATCATGAAGAGAATGCTTTGTGTTCTGGTTATATTGTGAAATTACTTCATGATGCTACTGAAAATTATTATGAGGGAGGAACATATGCTTGTACGAATTGCAATAATGTCAAGTTTCCTCTCTATGTCTTCAAAGTTTTGAAGTTATGCTTGTTTTGCATCCGATGCTAGATGATTCTTGTTCCCATAAATTGTTTGCTCAAACAATACCTATGCATAGGAATTGGGTTAGAATTAAATGTGTTTGTCATGAGATTCATGATGCTCTTTTGCATGTTTCAACTATTATTCCTATACGAACATCATCGAAATCATCATGCCTAGCTAAAAGGCATTAAAGAAAAGTGCTTGTTGGGAGACAACCCAACACTTTTACTTTATGTTTCGATGTGATGACATGATTAAGATACTGTAGTAATCATGTTTTGTGTCTTTTATTTCAATAAAGTGCCAAGTAAACCCTTTCGGATAGTGTGGACACTTGCTTGTTTGATTCTGTGCAAAAACAGAAAGTTTTACGTCCAGTATATAAATTATGTCATTTTACTGGAGCGTTAAAAAATTCTGAAATTTTAAAAAACATTTATATATAAATTACTTGAGTTTTACTAATTTTTAAGAATATTTAGAGTCATATAATTATGCTGATCATTCATATCTTTACAAACTGTTCTGTTTTTGACAGATTCTGTTTTGCATGCATAGTTTGCTTGTTTCAAGTGTTTCTATAGCTTATATTGAGTAATATAAATTTTGGGAATGATATAATATAGTAGGTATCGTGTGTTAACATTTAAGAATCTTGTCTTGACAGCACCGAAGTGAATGATGTTCATTTATTACACTAACCTTTCTCACAAAGTTTCGTTAAGTTTTGTGTGATTGAAGTTTTCAAGTTTTCGGTGAGACACCGATATGAGAGAATAAGAAGTGACAAGAACCTAATATATGGGATTCCCAAGGCACCCCCAAGGTAATATTCAAGTAAGACTCAAGCGTCTAAGCTTGGGGATGCCCCGGAAGGCATCCCCTCTTTCGTCTTCAACACTATCGGTATATCTTACTTAGAGCTATATTTTTATTCGTCATGTAATATGTGTTTTTCTTGGAGTGTCATTTTATTTTGTTTTTATATGTTAGGTGTTATTTATAATCTTGTTTTTCAATAAAAAGTTCCAAGAATTGCCTTTAGGATGCTTGAATTACATGTTTGATGTGTGCTGTGTAAAAACAGAAACTTCTGCTGTATTGTTTGAATTTTCATATTTTACTGGAACGTGTAAAGTTGATGAAAATTTTAAAATGTGTTATAATATAAAGTTTATAGAATTTCATAAATTTTCATAATTTTTTAAGTTACATAAGTAGACTTTTTTCATAAATTCTTACAGACTGTTCTGTTTGGGCAGATTGCTGTCATAGTTTTGTTATCTACTTATCCTATAGTTTCCATAGACTATATTGGTATATATAAATTATGGAAATGATATTATACAGTACCTAATGTTTGAAAATTATTGTGCAACTTGTCTTGGAATTACATAAAGAGTTAATTTATTATTATGTGTACTAACCTATCTCACGAGTTCTTTTCGAGTTTTGTGTGGATGAAGTTTTTGAGAATAGGTGAAACCATGATATGAGAGGATTGAACAAGAAACAAAAGCTAAAGCTTGGGTATGACCAAGGCACCCCAAGTAAATCTTTCAAGAAGTCTCAAGCATCTAAGCTTGGGGATGCTACGCATCCCTTCTCTCTTCATCAACAATTATCGGTTAACCTATGTTGAGCCTAAATTTTAATTTGTTCACATGATGCGTGCTATTCTTGGAGTGCTATTTTTTTTTTGATTTCTATTTAAATAAAATACTCAGCTCTGAATATCTTTATCGAGAGAAAGAGATAAAGTCCTCACATAGCTACTTAATTGTTTGACTACTCATTGATCTTCACTTATATGTATTGGAGTAGTTTTGTCATTTACTCTTGTGCTTCACTTATATCCTATGAGTAAATGGTTGAATGAATTGAATATCATAAATATGAAATTGTATATGTTTTATATGCTTATCCCATGGGGAGTAATTACTTCACATATAAGAAGTATAGGTGGTAAAATTTATTGAAAGTGAGCAAACACCGCATCAAAAAATATTGAAGGAAGAGAGATTTTGCATATAAATATACTATCTTGGACATCTTCTATGATTGTGATTACCCATTAATTATTTTCAAACTTGAAAAAATTATTTGAAGTTGGACAACGAAGACAACGTAATGAGTTATGGTTGCGTATATTTACATAGAAGTTATATTGTTATGGATCCTCCAACATGTGGTGCTTGCTTCCACATCATACTAGCCAAAACTTCCGCACCAACTAGAAATACTACTTGTGCATACAAACACCATTAAACCCAAAGTTGTTCCATACGAGTCCACCATACCTACCTATATGCGGTATTTACCTGCCGTTCCAAGTAAATGTGCATGTGCCAAACTCTAAACCTTCAAATAATATTCTGTTTTGTATGCCCGAATCGCTCATATAGTAACTAGGGGTTGTCAGTATCTTCCATGCTAGGTGGGTTATTCTCACGATATGTGTTGATTCACTATCATTCACGAGAAAGTGGCTGGTAATAGGGATTCCCAGTCTCGAAATAAAAAAATGCAAATAATTAAACAAAACTCCCCCAGGAATGTTGTTGGTATGGACGGTACCCGTGGATTCCGCTTGCCGTGGAGTGTGATTGATTGGTGGAGGGGGAGTAAAAACTTTACCATTCTTTTTGGGAACCTCCTATAATGTATCTAGCATGGAAGATACCGAGATCTCTCGGTTGTTTTGGTGACAATGAAAGCATACCGCCCAAAATTATTATTCATCTCTGTTTTAAAAGCTCGAGATCTGGCACCTCTTCAAATCAGTGCTTCCCTCTGCGAAGGGCTTATCTTTTACTTTCTAGTACTTACATTTATGCTAGAGTCATTGTGATCTTCTCCATTCCTATATTTCACCTTTTTCTCTTGGCAAGAGTAATGTGTTGGGGAAAGATCCAAGAATATATGGCCATTCAAATATATTTGATAATCAATGATTACTGTTGACAATTATCTATATCATAAATAAGTTGGGAGGCGAACTTTAAGCCCCTATCTTTGTTTGTATTCGATGGATGCCATTTGATCTAAAAATATGCTTTGAGTGCTAGCAATCATGGAAGACTATATGATAGTTGGGTATGTGGAATTTGCTAAATCAAAGCTCTTACATAGACCCTTCCTTAAAATAAGATGAATTGCAATTGTTTGGTGACTAAAACCATAGTTTCTTAGTCTATACTTTAACATGTGGATAGCTTGGTATTTCATCATGAGAAGGTTTAGGAGATGAGCTACTGTTTATGATATATAATGATGCTAGAAAAAGTGTTTGGAATTATCATTGATCAAATTTATGCACTATGCTAGCATTCACACTTCATAAATTATATCTTTTATCATTTACCTACTCGAGGACGAGCAGGAATTAAGCTTAGGGATGCTGATACGTCTCCAATGTATCTATAATTTATGAAGTATTCATGCCATGTTTACAATAATTCTATATGATTTTGGTATGATTTTATTAGAACTAACCTAGACTGACGCTGTTTTCAGCAGAACTACCGTGGTGTTGTTTTTGTGCAGAAATAAAAGTTCTCGGAATGAGTTGAAAATTTACGGGGAATATTTGTGGAAAATATAAAAAATACCGGAGTGAAGAGTCATCGGAGAGGAAGGCCGAGGAAGCCACAAGCCACAGGGGTGCGCCCCCCTGGCTTGTGACTTCCTCGTGGACCCCCTGGACATGTTTCCACCGCCACAAACTTTTTATAAATACAGAAACCCCCGAAAATAAACCTAGATCGGGAGTTCCGCTGCCGCAAGCCTCCAGATCCATGAAAAACCAATCGAGGGCCCGTTCTGGCACCCTGTCGGAGGGGGAAACCATCACCAGAGGCCATCTTCATCATCCCAACACTCTCCATGATGAGGAGGGAGTAGTTCACCCTCGGGGCTAAGGGTATGTACCAGTAGCTATGTGTTTGATCTCTCTCTCTCATGTTCTTAAGATGGCATGATCTTTATGTACCGTGAGCTTTATTAATATAGATGAATCATATGGAGTCTTCCCCTCTCTATCTTCTCGTGATGAATTGAGTTTTCCCTTTGAAGTTTTCTTATTTGATTGAGTCTTTAAGGATTTGAGAACACTTGATGTATGTCTTGCGATGGGATATCTGTGGTGACAATGGGATGTTCTATTGATCTACTTGATGTATGTTTTGGTGATCAACTTGCGGGTTTCGTGACCTTGGGAATGTATGCATAGGGGTTGGGACATGTTTTCGCCTTGACTCTCCTGTAGAAACTTTGGGGCACTCTTTGAAGTTCTTTGTGTTGGATTGAATATAATGAATCTGAAATTGCGTGATGCATATTGTATAACCAAGGGCACGGATACTTGTGGTCACATCAGAGTATCTAGGTGACATTAGGGTTTTGGTTGATGTGCATCTTAAGGTGTTATCTTAGTACAAACTCTAGGGCTGTTCGTGACACTTATATGGATAGCTCATAAGATCGATCAGAAAAGATAACTTTGAGGTGGTTTCGTACCCTACAATAATTTCTTCGTTTGTTCTCCGCTATTTGTGACTTTGGAGTGAAATCTTTGTCGCATGTGAGGGATTTACATATGATTCAACTATGTTGGTATTGTTGAGAGAACTTGCACTAGTGAAAGTATGAACCCTAGGCCTTGTTTCCAAGCATTGCAATACCATTTGTGCTCACTTTTATGTTTTGTTACCTTGCTGTTTTTATATTTTCAGATTACAAAAACCTAAATCTACCATCCATATTGCACTTGTATCACCATCTTTTCGTCGAACTAGTGCACCTATACAATTTTCCATTGTATTGGGTGTGTTGGGGACACAAGAGATTTCTTGTATTTGATTGCAGGGTTGTTTGAGAGAGACCATCTTCATCCTACACCTCCCACGGATTGATAAACCTTAGGTCATCAACTTGAGGGAGAATTGCTACTATCCTACAAAACTCTGCGCTTGGAGGCCCAACATGAGTCTACAAGAAAAAGATTGTGTAGTAGACATCACGGTGCAACCAACACTCCCCACTTGGTGCCACCGATTCTTAGCCTCAGGCAGACTTAGCCAAAACCTAGCCCTTCGGTGCGACCGATTCTGATTCGGTGCCACCAAGTTTGGGTTGCCAACATTCTGTTACGCAAATTCATAAAATTGTTCTGACCGAGTTTGTTAAATCGGCGTCACCGAGTCTGGCAATCTGACCGTTGGTCACCTTATCGGTGCAACCGAGTTTTATGTATCGGTCTCGTAGAGATTCAAAAGTTCCTACCTTTTAGGCAACTCGCACTAGTAGAAAACAAGGCATTTGTCCTGGTTCCAGAGGGCCTTTAGTCCTGGTTCTGGAACCGGGACAACGCCAACGGGACTAAAGGTCCGGCCTTTTAGTCCCAGTTGGCTTACGAACCGGGACTAAAAGGGCTCCACGCGGCCGCAACAGGGCGCCCATGCCAGAGGACCAATAGTCCCGGCTGGTAACACCAACCGGGACAAAAGGCCATCCAAGTGTGAGCCAATGCAAAGCGCTAGGGTCTTGTTTTTTTGAAAAGGGTTGTGTTTCATTTTGTGTTTTTATTTTCTTTTATATTTATATTGTATTTCCACGCAATTACACATATTAATATACAACATCATCAATACAAATTATGGAAAAAACATCCAACATCAGTACAAATTAAATGGATGCAATAGACCAAGTTGAAGTAGAGGAAAATACGATGTTGCCATTCGCAACATCGTATTTTCCTCTAATTCAACTTGGTATTTTGCATCCATCTAATTTGTACCGGTATATGTCATATTTACAACTCATCATGATCTTAATCAAGTCTTCATCATTCTAGTTAAAATAATATAAAAAGGTGAACTCCTCGTCATTCTGGTTGTTATCATACTAGCAAATGATCAAGTTATCACAAGTTAAAAACACTAACTACTGCTCTCTCCTAGGTAAAATAGCATAAAAAGGTGAACTCCTGCATCTCCCCATTGAAGAATACAGATCAACCTATTTCCAAATTGTGGTTTCCGCAATTTATAGTCTCCAAGTGTTTGCCTGGATGCTGTTATTGCCTTGCTCCATCCTTTTATTTTCATGGTATTCTCACTTTGAGATATCATGTATTTACCAGGGTAACTCATCGACATTGGCCATATGCAAATCACCTTTGGTAAACATCCACTTAGGAATGGTCTCTGCTGGGAGTACCTATTATAGAACATAAGTTATAATAGCATAGTTAGCAAATTAGTTTTTCTTAAGAACATTGTATGAAAAAGATGGACTATATGACACAAGAGTAAAAAAATCTTACAAAGTAGTCTCTAGTGATGTTATAAGAGTTTAGCTTGTGCCCTAGTGGCACATATCCATGATAAATGTCACCAATCATGTAATTTTCCTTATGATGCTGAACAACATGAATATATGATATGAGATTATCTTTCTCCAACCAAGTAAGTTTGGAGTCATAACTGTAGTACATCCGATCTATTATCAGTCGGGTAGTTTTTGTAGCATGGAAATAAGCTGATAATCAAAAATAAAGAAGATTAGTCAGGATGAGTACCAAATACTTTTCAATAATCAATATAAAGTATCTAACAAATCTGTTAACAAATGCACCTGGGCTCGGGGAGGCGACGACAAGAGCTGGCCGGCAGCCTGGTGGCGTCGAGGTGCTTTTCGATGCCGTCGGGGGAGAGGGAAAGAAGATGGATTTGGAAAACTTCCCAAGTCCCTCTTATATAGTCCAACCTTTAGTCCCAGTTGGTTGCTCCAATTGGGACTAAAGACCGCCCAGTAGTCCCGGTTGGACCCACCAACCGGGACTAAAGGTGAATTTCACCAGGTGAAGGGCGGGAAGCCGAGGCCTTTAGTCCCGGTTTCGGGCGCCACCCGGGACTAAACGGGGTCCTTTTGTCCTGGTTGGAGCCACCAACCGGGACTAAAGGGTTGTTCCTCTCACCGGCTCCTTGCCAACCGAAGGGCGCTCGTAGTGGTTTATAAGCTCCGCTGCGGCTTCCCTCTCGAGATCCTCTCCTTAGTAGGCCTTGGGCCTAAATTTCTTCTCTGATTGCCCTGTTGGGCCTATTTGCCTCGCGGGCCTGTGTCCTGGCCTATGTGCATTTCGGTTTCTAGTCGTATGCAGGCCGTGGTGGCCTAGCAGGCGGGCATTGTTTTGTTATTTTTTTACATATTAAAGTTTTTGACAAAAATACTTTGATAATTTTATTTCATTCTTTTTAGTTGATTCATTTTAGTTAGTGTTTTAGTTGATTCTTTGTAGTTCATTCTTTTAGATAATATTTTAGTTGATTCTTTTAGGTCATTCTTTGCTAAATTACCCAGTTTTAGTTAATATTATTTTGGTTCTTTTTAGTTAATGTTTTAGTTGATTCGTTTTAGTTCATTCTTTTTAGTTAATATTTTAGTTGATTATTTTTAGTTCATTCTTTTTAGTTTATATTTCAGTTCATTCTTTGCTAAATGTGCTTGAAATTCAAAGGCACTACAAATGAACTCTGAAATGGTTGAGTTGGCATGTTATCATAATTTCACCCACATAGCATGTGCTAAAAAGTTGAGAGGGTTACGGGAAAAACTGGATGCACTTCGTGTACAAACTGGACAATCTCTTTCGAAGTATCAGGGTTTTAGCAGAAAACTCATCTGTTACAAAAGGATTTCAATTTATTAAACATATTTGAACTCAATACTTTTTTTTCATTAAGTGTGCACCATTCAAAGCCACATCATCCTAGTTGAACCCTTTTCTGACTTCATTAGCTATTTTTCATGCATTTCATGATTTATTTTGAGCTAAAACGTCCCTGAAATTGAAAAGCACTGGAAATAAACTCTGAAACGGTTGAAAATTGGCATGTCATCATAATTTCACCCACCTAGCATGTGCTAAAATTTTGAGTGTTACGGCAAACTGGATGCACTTCGTGTACAAACTGGACAATCTCTTTCGAAGTATCAAGATTTTAGACGAAAACTCATCTATTAGAAAAGGATTTCAATTTATTAAACATATTTGAACTCAAGACTTTTTCTGCATTCAATGTGCACAATTCAAAGCCACATCATCCCATTTCAACCCTTTTCTGACTTCATTAGCTATTTTGCATGCATTTCACGATTTATTTTGAGCTAAAACGGCCCTCAAACTGAAAAGCACTACAAATGAACTCTGAAATGGTTGAAAATTGGCATGGTATCATAATGTCACCCACATAGCATGTGCTAAAAAATTGAGAGGGTTACGGTAAAAATTGGATTCACTTTGTGTACAAACTAGACAATCTCTTTCGAAGTATCACGGTTTTAGACAAACACTCATCTGTTACAAAAGGGTTACAATTTATTAAACATATTTGAACTCAATACTTTTTCTGCATTCAATGTGCACCATTCAAAGCCACATCATCCCAGTTCAACCCTTTTCTGACTTCATTAGCTATTTTTCATGCATTTCATGATTTATTTTGAGCTAAAACGACCCTGAAATTGAAAAGCACTACAAATGAACTCTGAAATGGTTGAAAATTGGCATGGTATCATAATTTCACCCACATAGCATGTGCTAAGAAGTTGATCGGGTTACGAGAAAAATTGGATGCAGTTCATGCACAAACTGGACGATCTCTTTCGAAGTATCAAGGTTTTAGACGAAAACTCATCTGTTACAAAAGGATTCCAATTTACTAAACATATTTGAACTCAAGGCTTTTTGTGCATTCAATGTGCACCATTCAAAGCCCCATCATCCCGTTTCAACCCTTTTCTCACTTAAATAGCTATTTTTCATGCATTTCATGATTTATTTTGAGCTAAAACGACCCTGAAATTGAAAAGCACTGCAAATGAACTCTGAAATGGTTGAAAATTGGCATGGTATCATAATTTCACCCACATAGCATGTGCTAAAAAGTTGAGAGGGTTAGGGAAAAATTGGATGCCCTTCTTGTACAAACTGGACAATCTCTTTCGAAGTGTCAGGGTTTTAGACAAACACACATCTGTTACAAAAGGATTTCAATTTATTAAACATATTTGAACTCAATACTTTTTCTGCATTCAATGTGCACCGTTCAAAGCCACATCATCCCATTTCAACCCTTGTGTTACTTTATTCGTTTTTTTCATGAATTTCATGATTTATTTTAACCATGCCAAGTTTCAACCTTTTCAGAGATATCTCAGCACATACATCACAATGCTTCAGAAATCTTGCTCACATCATATATTTAAACAGGGACATAAATAGAAATAATAGTTCAGATATCCATTACAGAAAGTACTCGTCCAGATCACAGGAGACCCCCAAGCACTACATAATAATAGAGATATATAAAAGTACTCGTCCAAATAGCTAGAGATCCCCAAGCAGTACATAATAATAGATAGAGATTTAGCTAGAGATAGAAGTGTTCACCATTGCGAACACTACTCGTCCGAATCAGAATATCCCCGACCCCAAACTAGTGGTGGTGGTGGTGGTGCTTGATGTACGAGGTGTCACTGCCCATAGTTGATGATTGCAATCTTATGGAATAATTCTTATGCAACATACACATTTATTTCTGCATACTTAATGTTGATACCGTCAAGTGGGGTCATCTCCCACTCTTTGTGCTGAGCCGGGGGGAATTTGGTCTTCATATCAGCGTACTGCTCGCCGATCACGACGACTGCCATATGAGCCATTGAAGTCCTCCTATGCTTAAGCCTGAATATGTGTGACACCTTGTGTTTGTATGACTTTGCTATGCTTTGGTTTATAAAATTTGGAACCAATTAAAGCTTTTTGAGTGCATGCTTGTTTGAATTGTTGCTTGTTTGATTGTTTGGTTGAGTATGTTTGGCACTCTTAGATTCTACTCCTTGTCCATATTCATCTTCCTTGATCCAAACTTCTTTCCCAATGAACATGCCATGTGAATAGTGCCCAAAACTATTTTTATAAAGATTTATTTTGACCAAAAAGGATTTATTCAAACGGAGTTTTGAAAACCCCCTGAGTTGAGGTTTGCACTGAAACTCTTCAAATTGGGTGGATCCTTTTTCCCCAAAAGCTTTATTTGAAACCTACTATATATCATGACTTCCCAAAACCACCAAATACAAAATTTAAAGATTATTTTAATATTTTATTTAAAGGCTTTTCCTTAAGGACAAAAATGGTTTTTCATAGGGAAAAATTATTTTAATGCTTTGAAAATATTTGAGAAAATATGGGGAAATTCAGTGGACATATATTTTCCATATATATGAGTTTCAACACATGGTCATCTTCAAAATATTGGGCAAAACCCCTCAAAACCCTTTCCGCTCAAATCAAGCTTTTGAAATATTTCTATAAAAAATATTCTCAATAAATTCCAAGAAAATTCCAGCAAGTTATTTGCCATAGGTGATGATCTTGCAATGTTTCATCTCAATCCTAATTATTTTGCCACATAAAAATACTCCAAAACCCTTTGTGTCTAGATTCAAATTTGAACAACTTTACATTGTGAAGTTTCTTCCCTTAACCCCAAAGTTTGTGGACATGTGCTAATCCCCAAATGATGATGCTACACTAAGTGGTGCATCAAGGAGATTTGTTTAGCATGTCTAGATCTACAAAAAGCAGATTCTGTTGATTTCTAGGGTTTTACAAGGTTCCATTGTCAACTTCCCTCAAATCCTCTCAAACTTGGTGGTCCTCACTATTTTCACCTTCTGTTTCATCCTGTTAAATCCCATGGCCAGCAAACCCCATTTACTAGCCCAACCCTTGATCAAACACCTTCTGCCAGAATGGCAAAATCTCCGTTTGACCCCCTTATATTGATTTGGTAGTTCAAATTTTTACCACAACCCTGTAGTATTGCATTGCACCCCCAGTAACTTTCTGTGGCTAAGACTCAGTGGATAAGTGGGGGTAAAAATCCATTTTTCTCCTCTGGACAACCCCTTTTCTCTCTCTTCCTTGGCCACTCTCGTTCTCCCTTGGCTCACTAGAGCATCCAAAGCCTCCCCCACATTGTTTATGCCTCCCTGGACCCACTTCACAGGGTTTGACGTGCCCAGAACGCTGTTGGCGTGCCATACGCGGGCTTTGGAGCTCGCGACAGTGCCGAAAAGCACTGTAGCCGTTGCCCACTTCATGGCCCCACTGGCCTTAGGCCTCCCCCTCTCGCCACTTGGCCCCTCGACGTCCGGGACATGCTAGCCCTGTCGGCCCCCTCCTCTCTCCTCCTCCTCCTCCTTCTCCCTCCTCCCGCACGTGCAGAGTGCTGCCGGTTCGGACAACCCTGAGCCTCACACGCTTGCGCTCCCTCCTCTCTTCTCTCTCTCCCTCTGGTCATGGAGAAGTCCAAGGAGGACCGTTGGCACAACAGATCCTTCTCCCGTGCCTTCTAGCCTTGGCCCCAAGCTCGCTGGTGCACCAGCGATTCGGTGGACCGCCGCTCGCCTACATAAGGCCTCCCCCGAGCCCATCTTCTCTCCTATGGCCCTCTCCTACTACCAATCGATCTCCCAAGCCCCCATTTGTGCCCCCCGAGCACAAGTGCTCGAGATTGATCGAGGCACCGCCACGGCCGAGCTCCGTCGATCTCGGGACACAGGCCTGCTCTGGCGCTCCTCTCACCTCCATCGAGCCTACAACTATCTCCTGGTCCTTCCCCGCCTCTCCTCCATTCGTTTTGCGGTAAAAATTGCCGACTCCGACCCCCTCCCGAAGCTCATCCATCGCGGGTGTTCGTTGCTGGTGAGCCAGGACGCTTTTTAGTTTGCCACAATCATCCTTGTTGCACACATCTTTTTGATAGGGACACGCTGATTCGTGAAATTATTAGAATACCCTATGTGCTTCACTTATATCTTTTGAGCTAGGCAATGTTGCTCTACTGCTTCACTTATACCTTTTTAGAGCATGGTGGTGTTATATTTTATAGAAATTGATGAACTCTCGTTCCTCACTTATATTATTTTGAGAGTTTCTTAAAAGCAACATGGTAATTTCTTTAGATTATGATTTTAGTCTTAATGTAATGGGCATCCAAGAGGGATATAATAAAAACTTTCATTTTAAGTGCATTGAATACTATGATAAGTTTGACTCCTTGCATATAGTTTTGAGATAATAGAGATGGTAATATGAGAGTCATGCTAGTGAGTAGTTGTGAATTGGAAGAGATACTTGTGTTGAAGTTTGTGATTCCCGTAGCATGCACGTATGGTGAACCGTTATGTAACAAGTTGGAGCATGATTTCTTTAATGATTGTCAACCTTTGTGTGAGGGTCAGGAGTGCGCGATGGTTAACTCCTACCAACCTCTCCCCTAGGAGCATGCGTCTAATGCTTTGTTTGATAACTAATAGACTTTTGCAATAAGTATGTAAGTTCTTTATGACAAATGTTGAGTCCATGGATTATACGCACTCTCACCCTTACACCTTTGCTAGCCGCTCTAGGACCACGCAAATTTCGCCAATACGTCAAACCCACCTTCCTCAAAACACCCACCATATATTTTCCTCAAAACAGCCACCATACCTACCTATTATGGCATTTCCATAGCCATTCTGAGATATATTGCCATGCAACTTCCACCGTTCCGTTTTTTCATGACATGCACCATCACTTTCATCCTGCATACAGAGTCATATTTTGTTCTATATATCAAGTTGTAATTCTCTTTTTGAGTTGTAAGTAAATAAAAGTGTGATGATTTTGATTATTAGAGCATTGTCTTGTGTGAGAAAAGGATGATGGAAGCCATGACTCCCTCACAAGTTGGGATGAGTATCCGGACTTTATAAAAAATAAAAGAGGCCAGCGAAGCCCAAATAAAAAAAGAGGCCAAAGATGCCCACCAAAAAGAAAAAAATATGAGAGAAAGACAGAAGGGACAATTTCTACTATCTTTTCCACACTTGTGCTTCAAGTAGCACCTTGATCTTCATGATAGAGAGTCTCCTATTTTGTCACTCTCATATAACTAGTGGAATTTCTTCTTGCACGACCACTTAGTTTTCTTTTTGAGATTTCATACACTTATATCTGTAAGTGCATTTGTTGCATGGAAATCCCTACTCGCTCACAGTAATATCTATTGATGGGCACCTCCATAGCCTGTTGATATGCCTAGTTGATGTGAGACTATCTTCTCCCTTTTTGCTTGCAACCTCCACCATATTCTGTTCCACCTATATGCTATATCCATGGCTCACGCTCATGTATTGCATGAGAGTTGAAAAGGTTTGAGAACACCAAAAGTGTGAAACAATTGCTTGGCTTGTTCATCGGGGTTGTGCATGATTTAGATACTTTGTGTGGGGAAGATGGAACATAACCAAACCATATGATTTTGTAGGGATAGCTCTCTAAGGACATGTTATTTCGAAACGACAAGATTGCCTTGTTGGTGTGCTCGAAGTATTACTGTTTTTATGTCAATATTGGACTATTGTTTTGAATCTTACGGATCTGACTATTCATGCCACAATAAAGAATATTACATGGATAAATATGTTAGGTAGCATTCCACATCAAAAATTCTGTTTTTATCATTTACCTACTCGAGGACGAGTAGGAATTAAGCTCGGGGATGCTTGATATGTCTCCAATGTATCTATAATTTTTTATTGTATCATGCTATTATATTATCTGTTTTGGATGTTTTATATGCATTACTATGCTATTTTATATTATTTTTGGGACTAACCTATTAATCTAGAGCATAGTGCCAGTTTCTATTTTTTCCTTGTTTTGAGAATTGCAGATAAGGAATATTAAATGGAGTCCAAACAGAATAAAATCTTCAAAATAATTTTTCTTGGACCATAAGCAACCCAAGAGACTTGGAGATGAAGTCGGGAGAGCCACCGTGGAGCCACAAGCCACAGGGGCGCGTCCCCAGGCTTGTGGGCCCACGACAGCTCCCCCAACCCTATTTCTTGGCCTTTAAATTAACAAATATTCCTTGCATATCAAATAGATCCACGAAAACACTTTTCCGCCGCCAGAAGTGTAACGCCCAAGATGCACGCCTATCCTTATTTAGGCACGGGGGCCTCGACAAGGATAGAGGCGCATCTCGTTGTTTCGCAAGTGCAGTAAACATTGCATACACATATGAAGAGATGAGTATATGAGTTGTCTTACACTCGCCACAAGCTAAATTACAAGATCACACAATTATTCATTCATCATACAGAAGACAGGGTCCGTCTACGAACAAAATCAAACGAAGAAAAGAAGCAATGAAAAGCTGCCTTGCTAGCCCAAAGATCACGACCATGGCCTCTCTACTCATCGGGGTACGTGACATACATCCTTTAACGTTCTTCATCATACTCCCACTGGAGCTGGGTCACATCATCTGGCACGGACTCATCAGCACCTGCACATGTATTGTTGTAATCTGTGAGCCACAAGGGACTCATCAATCATGTAACCCGGGTACCGAAACTATGTAAGCTTATGGCTTTGGAAGGCCTAAGTGTTGAGTTTGCAGCAAGCACTAAGCATAATTTGGTGGCTAGCTTACGAGAACATGAATGTAAATATGGTGGTCTACGTAAGACAGTCGAAAACTAACATGATCACTAAGTGATCCTGAACACCTACTTACGTCAAACATAACCCCATCATGTTCTCTCTCCGTTCATGTTCATGAGCAGGGATGATCACGGTTACGCACGCAGTTGGTGTATTTTATTAGAGTTTACTTCAACTTGACTATAACCGGGTGCTAAACAAACTATCCAAGTTGCCACATAACCGCGGGCACGGCTTTCCGAAAGAGTTAACCCTGCAGGGGTGCTCCAACTAATCCATCACAAATTAACCACACGCCACAGGAATAAGCTTGACCACATATCTTGTGATCATCCTAGGAAATTCCAAAGGAAAACTGACACCTCGAGATAGCCCGAAGAAGATCGGAGTTGCTCACGCAAGAAATTAGAGAAAGGTAAAACATGTCCAGCAAGACCGCCCGACATGTCGACGAACCTGATAAGAGCCGCGTATCTCGTTCTCAGGACACGACCGGATAGGCACAACATACAGTGGCCTGATAGAAATCTCCCGAGTTGCCCCGAGTTGGCCCCGCACACGGCTCTAGTTTGGAGCAACACTCATGAGGAGCACTGGCCCAGGTTGTTGATTAATTAACCATGGGGTTGCAAAGCCCTATGCATTTTATTAAATTATTTAAGCAAATAGTACAAATGTTGGGTCTTGCCAGACAAGCTTTAATCTCAAACGAATAATCAAGGGGTCCCCATAACAACCTCGAGCATGTTAGGAGCGCAAAATATGGAAACATAACACCTATAATAGTAACTATGGCGGTAAAAGTGGAACAAAAAACCGACAAAAAGTCCAAGCCTTCAACCTTTCCAAGATATATATGTGCATTAAACTAAATAGCAGAAAAATATTGTGATATCTCCAGATATCCATGTTATCTCATGGAAACAACCTGCACCTGCATCTAAGAATACTATAAGAGGGGCTGAGCAGCGGTAGCTTAGCCAAACAAGGTTTGGTAGGTAGTTGAGGGGTTAAAGGCTATCATGCCAATGTAGGAGGCTTGACATTCAACTGGTAGGTAATGCAAGTGTAACGATAAGAGCGAGACATCTAGCAAAGCAAAAATAGTGTCGGGATCCAGGTACGATCATCTTGCCTGTTGGTTCTTCAGAGGGACAAAGAGCTGGGTCCTCGTAGTGATACTCTCCTGGATCCTTGTGCTCAGGTTCAACACTCGCGTCTACCCAAATAGAAACAACAACAGTAAACAAACAACCACAATGCAATGCACAAACATGATGATGCATGGTTCATTTGAAGTATTTAACATGGCAATCCTAAGCTAGTCATGTTTCTCACGCAATAGTTAAGTTATTTACAATTCTGGACATAACCTCATGTTAAGATGCTTATACATGCATGATCATGGAAATATGGATTCTTCATGCAAAATCGATGCAAATGCATATGTAGAACGTAGGAAACGGAGTTACGGTTCTCACGCTATGCTCACGGCAGGGTACGAACACAAAATACAATACAAGGAAGGCCATGGGATATTCCTTGGTATTCCAAGGTAGCCACTAGTTAGGAAATGAAGAACCAATCACAATAGACCCAAAGATCAATCAAAATGATGGAGCCTAGCTCCCACAAGCCACAACACAAAACTACACACACCTTGTCCAAAACAGCAACCTAGCAACTTGCACAACAAATATCTAGAGCTACAGGATGCTTCCACCCATAAACAAAGTATGTACAAAAACTACATAACATGCTTATCAAATCATCCAACTACACAAACTTTAAAGGAAGCATAGATCACCAAGCATGAAGATCACAAGATGGCATAATGAAACATATTCTAGGGACTTGGTGAAAATCACAGTTTTTTTGGAATCTGAGTTTGGCTGGTAGCGAATTGTTAGCAGAAAATAATGATGCTAGAGACCACCTCATGGCATGGAAATTGACAGGATTGTAGGGGACAACCTCTACTACAAAACACTAGCACTGAGCTTGAGCAAAAACTCAACAAAACACTTGGTAGCATCCACTAAACATGGCATAAAAATAATTACAGATTCTCACACTTAGAATTATTTAGCATGTTGAAACCAGCAACATTTTATAAGCTACTTTGGAGCAAGAAACCCTGTTATAAGCAATCATATCATGTCAAAATAAAATACCATGGCATAATACTCATAAAACACTACCACTTTCGTGTTGACACAACTATCATAGCATGCATGGATTTATTCTAACAAAATTGACAAAATGGCCTATTGGAGAAAAATGACATTTTGCAAAACTTGATCAAAAGCTAAAAAAAATCACACCAATGGATTCCTGGAGTTTTTCTACCCCAAATCCATATGTCACACTCATATATTGATGTTGATAAAATGCCCACAACACAAATTACAAAAAGCACCAAACCCACAAACAACTTATAAGCCACAAGTTTCCTATTTGGGCCACTGCCTAAAATGTCTATGTCCAGATTTGGACTTGTCCCAAAAATGGAATTAATATAATAAATAGAAAAAAAGCATTAAACAGAGTAAAAACAAATGCAAGGAGGGGACCCGCGTGACACTCTCACTAGGGCCCCTCTATGGGTATGAAAAGTGGGGCCAGGGCCCCTCTGTGAGACGGCGAAGAAGTGACGGCTCCGAGACGACGAGGACAAGGGGGAGAACCCTAGGACCAATCCTGTCCGAGAAGAAGAGAAAGAAGAGGCTAGGGCAGAGCCGATCCTGGGCCTTGGCGATCATTTGGTCGTCGAGGAGGAGAGGGCAAGGCAGGGCATCCTTCCGGCTCACGAGCACGATGGGGAAGGCCTCGGAGGTCACCCCGTGCTCGAGCGCGATCTCGACCTGAGCACCGAGAGCATGGCGATGGAGGTAGCGAGGCTAGCTTACCTTGCGGTGGCGCGAGGATGAGAGGGAAGGAATGGAGAGAGGAGAAGCTAGGGCACCAGAGACACGATTTATACCAGAGGAGGGCATCAGACGGTTGTCAAATCAAAGGAGGCGCTAACGTGGCTGCTGCGGATGCCTGCCATACAGAGGAGCATGATGACAGTCGCGCGAGGGGGCTACTGGGCCTGCGGGAGCAGAGCTGCAGGATGGGTCGGCTAGAGAGGATGAGGCCCATCACCCTGGACTCTCTCTCTCTCAAAACAAACAGGTGTTCTCTGTTTTTAAAATTAAAACAAAACAAACCAATCCAAAAGCCCCACAAAGAAAAGGATTATTTTGTAAACCAAAATATTTAGCCACTAAAATAAATGCACCTATTCTATAAAAATGCATTAGTCATTTTTAGCACAAGCAAATTAATTCCTCTTATTAATATTACGTGATGTTTTATTTAAAGACATAATTGACAACAACAACAACAAGTGAAAGAGCTCACCTACTCCACTCAACACAATTAACTTGAGGCACAAAACATTTTTAAAAGATTTATAAGAAAAGATAGAACTGGTGTCATAAAATATTGAGTGCAAAAGGGTTTTTCTAAGATGTTTAAATGGAAGAGGGGTTTAACCCCACAAGCACACACCCCACTCCCATGGTAGCTCCAAACACACATACCACTCTAACCACACCACAATCACAAGGCAACAAGGCAATAAATATTATGCAATATAATGATGCATGATGCATGATGCAAGAATGACATGAAGCAAATTTAAATCATTCAAACCACATGGCAAACATGGAGGTCCACATGAGATACATGACCAAAATGGCAAGAGGTGCACTTGGGCTGTTACAACTCTCCCACACTACAAGAGGATCTTGACCCGAGATCTAAGAATGAAAGAACTCTGGAAATTCGGAATGGAGAAGATCCTCACGTTCCCAAGTAGATTGTTTGTCGAAATAATGAGACCACTTCACCTTGCGAAACTTGATAGACTTGTTGCGAGTCTTACGCTCAGTTTCTTTGAGAATAGCGACAGGATGCTCACGATAAGATAGGTCTTCTTGGAGATCAATGTCTTGGAGGCCAATGGTACGCTCGGGAGTATTGAAGCACCTCTAGAGCTGACAGACATGGAAGACATCATGCACACTTGCGAAATTTGGAGGAAGCTCGAGTTGATAGGCAAGGTAACCTCTCTTGCCCACAACTCTGGAAGGACCCACAGAGCGAGGATCTAGCTTCCCATTGATTCCAAACCGCTGAGTGCCCTTCATGGGAGAAACTCTGTGATAGACCAAATCATAAATTTGAAAGGAGACATCCCGATATTTGTTATCGTAATAACTCTTCTGTCGGGATTGAGCTGGTTTGAGATTCTCACGAATGACACGACACATCTCTTCTGCTTCGGTGATCATGTCATTGCCCATAATTTGACTCTCATCGGTTTCAGACCAATTGAGCGGGTTACGACACTTCCTGTCATAGAGAATCTCGAAAGGGACCTTGCCCGAGCTAGCCTGGAAGCTATTGTTGTATGAAAATTCAGCGTATGGAAGGCAGTCTTCCCATTTCAAGACGAAAGAAATCACATCGGCTCCGAGCATGTCTTTGAGGATTTGATTGGCTCTCTCAACTTGGCCACTTGTCTCAGGATGGAATGCAGTGCTGAAATGGATCTTGGTACCCATACCAGTCTGGAAGGACTCCCAAAACTTGGAAGTGAATAGGCTTCCATGGTCAGATGAAATGAGTTGAGGAGTATGCTACTTCTCAAGCATGCGTTGGTTTCCGTGAAGAGGAATGGTTGATGCAGCAAAGTAGATAAGCATTTCCCTCAGTTGTTGAGAACCAAGGTATCAATCTAGTAGGAGATACAAGCAAGTCCCCAATAGATGTACCTACACAAAGAATCAAACACTTACACCCAACGCTATAAAGGGGTTGTCAATCCCTTCACGGTTACATGCAAGGATGAGATCTGATAGAGATAGATAGAATAGGTTGCTTGAACGGAAAGTAAAACAAAAGGTAAATAAATTGCAACAAAGTATTTTTGGTATTTTTGGTTTATAGATCTGAAAATAAATTATGGAAAGTACACCCGGGGGGCATAGGTTTCACTAGAGGCTTATCTCATGATGGCAAGTATTACGGTGGGTGAACAAATTACTGTCGAGCAATTGATAGAAAAGCAAATAACTATGAAGATATCCATGGCAATGATTATGAATATAGGCATCATGTCCGTGTCAAGTAGACCAAAACGATTTTGCATCTACTACTATTACTCCACACATCGATAGACTCCAGCCTGCATATAGAGTATTAAGTTCATAAAGAACAGAGTAACGCATTAGGTGAGATGACATGATGTAGAGGGATAAACTCAAGCAATATGATGAATACCCAATCGTTTTATCCTCGATGGCAACAATACAATACGTGCCTCGCTACCCCTACTTGTCACTGGGTGAGGACATCGCAAGATTGAACCCAAAACTAAGCACTTCTCCTATTGCAAGAATTACCAATCTAGTTGGCCAAACCAAACCAATAACTCGAAGAGACTTGCAAAGATATGAAATCATGCATATAAGAATTCAGAAAAGACTCAAATAAATTCATAGATAATCTGAACATAAACCCACAATTCATCGGATCTCGACAAACACACCGCAAAAAAGTATTACATCGGATAGATCTCCATGAAGATCATGAAGAACATGGCATTGAAGAGCAAAGAGAGAGAAGAAGCCATCTAGCTACTAGCTATGTACCTGAAGGTCTGTGGTGAACTACTCATGCATCATCGGAGGGGCAATTGAGTTGATGTAGATGCCCTCCGTGATCGAATCTCCCTCTGGCAGATTACCAGAAATGGCTCCAAGATTGGGTCTCTCGGGAACAGAGGCTTTCGACGGCGGAAAAGTGTTTTCGTGGCTCTCTTTGATATACAGGGAATATTTGTGAATTTATAGGCCGATAAATAGGGTTAGGGGAGCTACCGTGGGCCCACAAGCCTGCCTGGCGCGCTCTACCCCCTGGGCACGCCTCTGTGGCTTGTGGCCACACGGCAACTCTCCTGACTTCATCTCCAAGTCTCCTGGTTTGCTTTTGGTCCAAGAAAAATTATTCTGAAGATTTTATTCCGTTTGGACTCCGTTTAATATTCCTTATCTGCAATACTCAAAAACAAGGAAAAACATAAACTGACACTAGGCTCTAGATTAATAGGTTAGTCCCAAAAATAGATTAAAATAGCATATTGATGCATATAAAACATCCGAAACAGATAATATAATAGCATGGAACAATCAAAAATTATAGGTATGTTGAAGACATATTAGAATACCATGCAAAGAAACTATCCTTGGCGTATACAACTCTCCTAGCTAAGCTATTGAGATAGACTCTTTGACAGGTAGGAAATGGGCAACTTTGGTCGGCTTGTCAATACCCACAATGATGACATCGTTTCCCTTCTTGGACTTAGGAAAACCAGTGACGAAATCCATCTCCACATCATCGAATTTCCACTTTGGAATAGGCAAAGGCTGAAGGAGACCTGCTGGACGTTGATGTTCATTCTGCGACAAACATCACACTCGTTTACGAACGGAGTAACTTCATGCTTCATGCGAGTCCACCAGAAGGTTTGTTTGAGGTCCTAATACATCTTGGAACTGCCTAGATGAATGGATAGGAGAGAATTGTGTTTTTCGTCCATGATAACCTTCCCGAGATCACCTTTCGGAACCACCAAACGGTCCTTAAAGAACAAGGTATCTTTTTCATCAATGTGAAAGGACTTATACTTCGGAATGCCCTTGGCCACACCTTTCTTCACTTTCTTCACCACCGCATCAAGAAGTTGAGCTTGGTGAACCTGATCTTCCAAAGCAAGTGAGACTTGAAGATTTGCAAGAAATCTCTATGGAATTATTTGAAGATTGAGTTTGTGGACGGCTTCACAAAGCTCGGTTGAAGAGGGTTCAGGATAAGACTGTTGCAGTACGCCTTTTGGCTGAGCGCGTCTGCAATGACATTTGCTTTTCCAGTAGTATACTCAATGATTGGGTTGAAGTCTTCAATCATTTCCACCCAACGTGTAACACCCCGTTACGCCTGGAAGGATCTAGACTGGCCTCATAGACTAACACTAGTCTTTCCTGCCCACTTTGTCCTCACTCGTGCGCACCCGGGACCAACTTCCCGGTCGGTCACCCATCCTACAAACGCTCCAAGCCAAGCACGCTTAACTTTGGAGTTCTTTTCGAGTGGGCTCCCGGAAAAGAAGGAATTCCTTGTTGATATGAGTAGTCTATTATTGCTATTAAGCCAGGCTCTCACATACACCCCCACTCAAAGGAACCGACGTCCTCGTCAGCCCATCAGGAACGTTCCCTTTTGGCACATGTATGCACGTCCAGTCCGGCACATGTGCCATGCTGTGTGCCACGACGGGCCACACACGCCATGCACCACATGCCCGTGCACCTGACCCGCGCATGCCTGTGTAACCACAAGGGTCGGCTCTGATACCAATTGTAACACCCTGTTATGCCTGGCGGGATCTAGACTGGTCCCATAGACCAACACTAGTCTTTCCTGCGCACTTTGTCCTCACTCGTGCGCACTTGAGACCAACTTCCCGGTCAGTCACCCATCCTAGAATCGCTCCAAGCCAAGCACGCTTAACTTTGGAGTTCTTTTCGAGTGGGCTCCCAGAAAAGAAATCCCTTGTTGATATGAGTAGTCTATCATTGCTATTAAGCCAGGCTCTCACACAACGAGACTGCCGAAGATTGAGATTTGGTTGAGTGAAAATGTGCTTCAAACTCTTGTGATCTGTGTACACCTCAACTAGTCTACCCAACAATAAATGTCTCCAAGTCATCAGAGCATGCACAACTACCGCCAACTCAAGATCATGAGTGGGGTAGTTCTTCTCGCTAGGCTTCACCTGTCACGAGGTATAAGCAATAATCTTCTTATCTTGCATGAGAACACCACCTAGACCTTGGAGGGAAGCATCACAGAACACTTGGAGAGGCTTTGATTGCTCTGGAGGAACAAGAACTGGAGTTGAAGTCAGTTTTTGCTTGAGCGTATTGAAAGCCACATCACACTCAGGAGACCAAGCATACTTGACATTCTATTGGAGGAGACTAGACAGAGGCTTAGCAATTTGACGAATCTTCTGCAGTAACTTGCAAGCCCGAGGAAGCTACGAAGCTGCTTGGCATTATGAGGAGGCTCCCACTTGAAGATTGCCTCAACTTTCTCAGGGTGCACTTTAATGCCCTCGACAGAGATCACATGCCCAAGGTACACCATTTCATTGAGCCAAAACTCACACTTGGAAAACTTTGCATAGAATTCATGCTCTCTTAGCTTGTCAAGCACAAGCCGGAGATGCTCTGCATGTTCTTCTTCAGTCTCCGAGAACACGAGAATATCATCCAAATACACCAAGACGAACTCATTTTTGAAAGGAGAGAATATGAAGTTCATCATTCTGGAGAAGGTTGGAGGAGCATTGGCGAGACCAAAAGACATCACAGTGTACTCATAAGAGCCAAAAACTCGTCCTGAAAGAAGTCTTTGGAATATCTTCTTCACGACTGCGAATCTGATGATAGCCCATGCGAAGATCAAGCTTCGAGAAAGCCTTGGAACCTTTCAGTTGTTCAAACAACTCATTGATGTTGGGAAGTGGGTACTTGTTCCTGATTGTCTTTTTATTCAATGGATAGTAATCAACACAAAGTCGGTTCGTGCCATCCTTCTTCTTGACAAACATTACACCACAACCCCATGGAAAGAACTTGGTCTGATCAAACCTAGACGTTCTTGTTCATCTAGCTGCTTCTTCAACTCTTTTAGCTCTTCGGGGCCAAGCTTATACGGACGCTTGCAAACCGGTTCAGTTCCAGGTTTGAGATCTATCACAAACTCAACTGTCCGGTGCAGAGGCATTCCTAGCAATTCTTCTGGAAACACGTCTTGATATTCACAAACGAATGGAATTTGAGAAATAGCCAAGATTTCACCCTTCTCATTAAGAGCAAAGAGACGGATCATGTCATCGCGAGCTGCGAAAATGACCACATCTTCTGAAGGATGAGTCAATTTGACTTCTTTGGCTTGCCAATCAACATGCGCCTTGTTCATAGCCAGAAAGTCCATGCCAAGAATGAGATCAATATCGGAATTACCGAGAACAATTGGAGAGGCCAGGAAAGAATACTTAGCCATCTTGATCGAAACATCCGGAACCAAGGAGTTGGAATTCATTAACTTCCCAGGAGACATAACTGACACAGGCCTAAGAAGATCTTGACACGCAAACTCATGCTTTGCAAAGAATGGACGGGACATAAAATAACGTGATGCACCAGTATCAAACAACACTTTTGCAGGAATAGAATTAATGGAGAGATTACCCATGATCACTTGAGAAGAATCCTCTGCTTTGGCTGCGTTCACCATGTTCACTCTTGCCGACTTGGGATTATGCTTCACCATAGTATTTCCTGGAGGTCTGACTAGAGGAGGAGGTAGAAGACGCCGCTGGTTGCACTTGTTTGAGTAGTGACCCTTTTGACCACACTTGTGACAAGTAACCTCTGAGAGCGGACGGAAGTTGCCTAGAGGAGGAGCATTAGCTGACTTAAGGATGGCGATGGGTAGGGTATGGGCAGGGTAGAGCAATACCATACCCATACCCGAACGGTTAGTGGGTACAAAATTCTACCCATACCCGTACCCATGGGTATGAAACTTTACCCATACCCATACCCGATGGGTACCCATACCCATTGGGTACCCAACGGGTAGAACAAATAATACACAAGTTGTTCATAATTTTACACTCACTGATAGCACATTTGAAAGAAAACAATTATCTTAGCTACATAATAGGTAGATAAGTACATAACCACCCTCAAAATTTAGAAATCATAACATACTCATAAGAGAGTGGGAGTAGACGAGTCACATGAAAAATGATGATTAATTGACGACTATTTAACATTAGTTCACAAGTCGGTAGGGTATGGGTATACCCGTGGGTACGAGGCTATACCCGTACCCTACCCATGACTTAACGGGTAGGGTATGGGTACTACCCATGGGTATCAAAGTGTGCCCATACCCGGCCCATGCGGGTACGGTACCCGCGGGTACCCATACCCATGGGTAAAATTGCCATCCTTAGACTTGGGTGCCTGGGGGCTCTACTGATAACGTGGGTTGGGTGGGTGGGATGAACCATGACCACTGAACTGCCTCTGCTGCTAAGGGGGACAAAACGGAGGAGGAGGAGGAACCCAATACTTTTGCTGCTTAGGGACCATCTGAGAGCTGGACGAAGAAGAGTAGGATTCCCCGGAACACTTCCTTGAGTTCTCTAACTTGAGCTGAGTTGCCTCGACCTCCAAAGCCATGTTGTAGAACCAAACTCACGAGGCTCTGTGAGGACCAAACCTGACAGAAGCTCATCCTTGAGACCACCTCTGAACTGATAAATCATGTACTTGTTGTTAGGACCATCTTGTTTAGCATAGCGGGCCAGATTTTGGAACTCGACATTGTACTGATAGACAGACTTGCTTCCCTGCTTCAGGTGCCTGAACTTCTCGCGCATCTCCTCGACAAAGCTCGTCGGAATGTAATGGGCCCTGAAGTCATGACAGAAATCATCCCAGCTGAAAACACGATCACCCCTAGAGTCCTTGTATTGCTGCCACCAATCTCCTGCCTTACCCTTGAGCTGAAACGACACGAACCTGACATAGTCCTCTGGTCTGACATTGCTACACTGAAAATGCTTACTCATGTCATGGAGCCAATCATATGCATCAAAAGGCTGCTTACAATAGGTGAAAGACTTGGGCTAGTTGGCAAGGAACTGGATGAGAGTCGTGGACTAAGGCTGATTTTGGAAATTCCCTTGAAACACTTGATGTCCCTGATCTCTCTCTTGCAACATCCTGAGCAACATCTGAGTATTCGCATTGGTTGCGGCCATCATAGCTTTCCAATCTTCTGGAGGAGGAGGCGGTGGTGGGGGTGGTGGAGGATCAGATTGCTCCTCACCCTGACCCGGATTCCCGCGAGTTTGTGGAGCCATCCTGGAGATGGACAAGAACATCATCACATCATTGACAAAGATGATTGCAATAAGCTGAACCAAATGTCTTGAAGAAATTGAACGGAGTAACATTAATAGCCTTCCTACTAAAAAATTAGTAAGAACGCCTTCTTCGGGTTTGCGATAACATCATCAGAAATTAGAAGCCACAACAAGGTATTGAGCTAAGATATGCTCGGAAGAAATGTATAGACCTCATACATGTGAAGAAAGATGACCCTAGGTAACTACTTGAATTCCCACCTAAGAACTTCTGAACTCTTTGGTTATGCAATCGGGTGTTGGGGATACAGGGAGGCAAGATATCTCACCCAACTAACAAGACCTACACTCCAACTGTATCCACCCTTCAACACATAACCAGAGGCTTCGGAACTCCATCTATCCCGGATCCTCGAAAGCACAACGATACCAAACATGGCAGTACCCCGGACGCCTCCCTAGTACTAGGTGACTCCAACCTTATCTCGCCACGATAAGTATTGAAGCAATTCCGAACATCCTCCGACCTGAGATAGTAAGGAAACTGAATGATAACGATGTGCCAAGAATCCCCTGGAGCTCAACTCCCCAAAAGAAATCAAGTCAGACAGGAGGCACCAAGACAGAACTCCGTCACATCGGCATCATATACTTTCCAAATATCTGCGTGATCCTAAAAAAATGAGCGAGAATAGGAGTAGAATAAAAATTCCTAAGTCGAATACCTCACCAGAGTATAGAAGAGGAGTAAAAGAAACCTACTCTCCGATATAGCTAGACTCAAAATAGTTTTACTAGATTCGACTCGGCCAAGTTCGGTCAAGCAAAGGGCACCTATTGTCGTATGGCTATGAATACCAACTTGTAATGCCCAAGATGCGCGCCTATCCTTATTTAGGCACGGGGGCCTTGACAGGTATAGAGGCACATCTCATTGTTTCACAAGTGAAGTAAACATTGCATACATGTATGAAGAGATGAGTATATGAGTTGGCTTACACTCGCCACCAGCTAAATTACAAGATCACACAATTATTCAATCATCATACAAAAGACAAGGTCCGTCTACGGACGAAATCAAAAAAATAAAAGAAGCAATGAAAAGCTGCCTTGCTAGCCCAAAGATCACGACCATGGCATCTCTACTCATCGGGGTACGTGACATATATACTGCCATGTTCTTCATCATACTCCCACTAGGGCTGGGTCACAAAATCTGGCATGGACTCATCAGCACCTGCACCTGTATTGTTGTAATCTGTGAGCCACAGGGGACTCAGCAATCATGTAACCCGGGTACCAAAACTATGTAAGCTTATGGGTTTGGAAGGGGTAAGTGTTGAGTTTGTAGCAAGCACTAAGCATAATTTGGTGGCTAGCTTATGAGAACATGAATGTAAATATGGTGGTCTATGTAACACGGTCGAAAACTAACATGATCACTAAGTGATCCTGAACACCTACTTACGTCAAACATAACCCCATCGTGTTCTCTCTCGGTTCATGTTCACGAGTAGAGACGATCACGGTTACGCACATAGTTGGTGTACTTTATTAGAGTTTACTTCAAGTTGACTATAACCAGGTGTTAAACAAACTATCCAAGTTGCCACATAACCGCGAGCACAGGTTCCCTAAAAGATTTAACCCTGTAGGGGTGCTCCAACTAATCCATCACAAATTAACCACACACCACGGGAGTAACCTCGACCACGGATCTCGTGATCATCCTAGCCAATTCCAAAGGAAAACCGACACCTCGAGATAACACAAAGAAGATCGGAGTTCCTCACGCAAGACATTCGAGAAAGGTAAAACAAGTCCAGCAAGACCGCCTGACGTGTCGACGAACTCGATAAGAGCCGTGTATCTCGTTCTCAGGACACGACTGGATAAGCACTACGTACAGTGGCCTGATAGAAATCTCCTGAGTTGCCCCAGGTTGGCCCCGCACACGGCTCTAGTTTGGACTAACACTCATGAGAAGCATTGGCCCGGGTTGTTGATTAATTATCCATGGGGTTGCAAATCCCTATGCATTTTTATTAAGTTGTTTAAGCAAATAGTCACAATGTTGGGTCTTGCTAGACAAGCTTTAATCTCGAACGAATAATCGAGGGGGTCCCCATAACAACCCCGAGCATGTTAGGAGCGCAAAATATGGAAACATAACACCGGTAACAGTAACTATGGCGGTAAAAGTGGAACAAAACACCAAGCAAAAGGCCAAGCCTTCCACCTTACCAAGATATATATGTGCATTAAATTAAATAGCAGAAAAATATTGTGATATCGCCAGATATCCATGTTATCAAATGGAAACAACCTGCACCTGCTTCTAAGAACGCTATAAGAGGGGCAAATGCATCTGTAGAATGTAGGAAACGGAGTTACGGTTCTCACGCTACGCTCACGGCAAGGTACGAAGACAAAATACAAGACAAGGAAGGCCATGGGATATTCCTTGGTATTCCAAGGTAGCCACTTGTTAGGAAATGAAGAACCAATCAAAATAGAGCCAAAGATCAAGCACAACGATGGAGCCTAGCTCCCACAAGCCACAACACAAAACTACACGCACACTGTCCAAAACAACAACATAGCAACTTGCACAACAAATATCTAGAGCTACAGGGTGCTTCCACCCACAAACAAAGTATGTACAAAAACTACATAACATGCTTATCAAATCATCCAACTACACAAACTTGAAAGGAAGCATAGATCACTAAGCATGAAGCTCACAAGATGGCATAATGAAATAGATTCTAGGAACTTAGTGAAAATCACAGTTTTTTTGGAATATGAGTTAAGTTGGTAGCTAATTGGCAGCAGAAAATAATGATGCTAGAGACCACCTCATGGCATGAAAATTGACAGGATGCTAGAGAACTACCTCTACTAGAAAACGCTAGCACCGAGCTTGAGCTCAACAGAACACTTGGTAGCATCCACTAAACATGGCATAAAAATAATTATAGTTTCTCAGACTTCGACTTATTTAGCATGTTGAAACCAACAACATTTTATAAGCTACTTTGGAGCAATAAACCCACTTATATGCAAGCATATCATGTCAAAAGAAAATACCATGGAATAATACTCATAAAACACTACCACTTTCATGTTGACACAACTATCATAGCATGCATGGATTTATTCTAACAAAATTGACAAAATGGCATATTGGAGAAAAATGTCATTTTGCAAAACTTGCTCAAAAGCTAAAAAAAAATCACACCAATAGATTCTTGGGGTTTTTCTACCCCAAATCCATATGTCACACTCATATATTGTCATTGATAAAATGCCCACAATCACAAATTGCAAAACGCACCAAACCCACACACAACTTATAAGCCACAAGTTTCCTATTTGGGCCAGTACCTAAAATGTCTATGTCTAGATTTGTACATGTCCCAAAAATGGAATTAATCTAATAAACCGAAAAAACAAGCAATAAACAGAGTAAAAAATGCAAGGAGGGGACCTGCCTAGCAGTCTCACTAGGGCCCCTCTGTGTATATGACAAGTGGGGCCAGGGCCCACTTGTCATACACACACTAATGCACACACACACACTGCCACACACAAGACCACAACACACCACACGCAGGCACACCAGATCCAGCACCACACACACACACACACACACGGGCACACACACCCACGCACACACGCACACATGATCTGGCACAACCACACCAGATCCAGCACCACACACACACGCTCTAATTTGAAAAAAGGAAAAAGGGGGGGTGCAAGGGGATCGAATCCGTGACCTCCTGGTCGCCCCCGGTTCGGCTACCACTACGCCACCCACGTATACTGAACACAAGGGGGTGCAAGCACAAGATAACATAAAAACAAACAAGGGCCTCCCTCTGACAGAGGAGAAGTCTCATCGCCAGCGGTGATAGCGGTGACCACCGGCTCGGAGAAGCACCGACGGGAGCTGCAAGGTCCTTGGGTGTCTCATTCCTTGGGTTTGCACGACAAAGCGAGCTCTGCACGGCTGGGTGCGGACTGCACATCCCTGGACAGCGACAACGATGGCGGCAACAGGCAACAAGCAAGGCGAGGCGAACGGGACGCGTAGCAGGGTGACTACGCGACCGTAATGGAGAGGAGGCTAGCGATAGGAGGGGAACTATGCTGAGGGAACAAGAAAGCCCGTGGCTGTCCTTCTCTAAAGAACGTCTTCAGAGGCTTGTCGGAGCGCAGCGAGAATGACATTGGCAGGAGCATGACGAGCGATGCAGGCGGCTAATGGAATGGGAAAGGCATGGATCGGGAGCTGCAAGTACCTCCTTACCCTATGGCGAGAAAGCGTCAAAGTGGCGGCTCCGAGATGACGGGGGCGAGGGGATAACCCTGAGACCGATCCTGTCTGAGAACAAGAGGAAGAAGAGGCTAGGGTAGAGCCGATCCTGGGCCTTGGCGATCCTTTGGTCGTCGTGGAAGGAGAGGGCAAGGCAAGGGCGTCCTTCTAGCTCACCAACACGACGGGGGAAGGCCGAGGAGGTCACCCCGTGCTCGAGGATGATCTCGGTCAGAGCACCGAGAGCATGGCAACGGCGATAGCGAGGCTAGCTTACCTTGAGGAGGCGCGAGGAGGAGAGAGAAGGATTGGGGAGAGAGGAGAAGCTAGGGCACCGGAGATGCGATTTATAGCAAAGGAGGGCATCGGACAACCGTCAAACCAAAGGAGGCAGCGATGTGGCTGCTACGGATGCCTGCCGTACAGAGGACCACGACGACAATCGCGCAAGGGGGTCTGCTAGGCCTGCGGGAGCGGAGCTGCAGGATGGGCTGGCTGGAGCGGATGAGGCGTATCACCCTGGACTCTCTCTCTCAAAACAAACACGGGTTCTTTGTTTTTTGAATTAAAACAAAACAAACCAATCCAGAAGCCCCAAAGAGAAAAGGAATATTTTGCAAACCAAAACATTTAGCCACTAAATTAAATGCACCAATTTAATAAAAAATACACTAGTCATTTTTAGCCTAAGCAAATTAATTCATCTTATTAATATTACCTGTTGTTTTATCTAAAGACATAATTGACAACAACAGCAACAAGTGAAAGGGCTCACCTACTCCACTCAACACAATTAACTTGAGCCACAAAACATTTTTAAAAGATTTATAAGACAAGTTGAAATTGGTGTCATAAAATAATTGAGAGCAAAAGGGTTTTTCTAAGATGTTGAAATGGAAGAGGGGTTTAACCCCACAAGCACACACCCCACTCCCATGGTAGCTCCAAACACACATACCACTCTAACCACACCACAATCACAAGGCAAGAAATATTATGCAATATATGATGATCATGATGCATGATGCAAGAATGACATGAAGCAAATTTAAATCATTCAAACGACATGGCAAACATGGAGGTACACATGCGATACATGACCAAAATGGCAAGGGGTGCACTTGGGCTGTTACAAGAAGCCTCGGTTCCCGTGAGATCCAATCTTGGAGCCTTTTTCGGTAATCTTCCGGAGGGGGATTCGATAACAGAGGGCATCTAGATCAACTCCATTGCCCCTCCGATGATGCGTGAGTAGTTCACCACAGACCTTCGGGTCCATAGCTAGTAGCTAGATGGCTTCTTCTCTCTCTTTGCTCTTCAATACCATGTTCTTCATGATCTTCATGGAGATCTATCCGATGTAATACTCTTTTGCGGTGTGTTTGTCGAGATCCGATGAATTGTGGGTTTATGTTCAGATTATCTATGAATATTATTTGAGTCTTTTTTGAAGTCTCATATGCATGATTTCATATCTTTGCAAGTTTCTTCGAGTTATTGGTTTGGTTTGGACAACTAGATTGGTAATTCTTGCAATGGGAGAAGTTCTTAGTTTTGGGTTCAATCTTGCGGTGTCCTCACCTAGTGACATAGTAGGGGTAGGGAGCCACGTACTATATTTTTGCCATCAAGGATAAAAAGATGGGGTTTCATCATATTGCTTGAGTTTATCCCTCTACATCATGTCATCTTACCTAATGCGTTACTCTGTTCTTCATGAACTTAATACTCTAGATGCAGGCAGGAGTCGGTCGATGTGTGGAGTAATAGTAGTAGATGTAGAATCGTTTCGGTCTACTTGACACGGACGTGATGCCTATATGCATAATAATTGCCTTGGATATCTCCATAATTATTCGCTTTTCTATCAATTGCTTGAAAGTAATTTGTTCACCCACCGTAATACTTGCCATCACGAGAGAAGCCTCTAGTGAAACCTATGGCCCCAGGGTCTCATTTCCATAATATATTCAGATATATAAACCAAAAATACCAAATGTACTTTGCTGACATTTATTTACCTTTTACTTTCCATTCTCGTTTACATCTATTCCTATCAGATCTAATCCTTGCAAATATCCGTAAAGGGATTGACAACCCCTTTATAGCGTTGGGTGCAAGAGTTTGATTGTTTGTGTAGGTGAATCCATTGGTAACTTGCTTGTTCCTCCTACTGTTTTGATACCTGGGTTCTCAACAACTGAGGGAAATACCTATCTACTTTGATGCATCACCCTTTCCTCTTCAAGGGAAAACCAACGCAAGCTCATGAGTTGGCAACAAGGATTTTTGGCGCCGTTGCCGGGGAGGAAACACATCAAGCCTACCAAGTACCCATCACAAACTCATCTCTTGCATTTACCTTATTTTCCATTTGCCTCTCGTTTTCCTCTCCCCACTTCTAAAACGATTTTCAGAAGGCACCAACAAGATTTGCCTTTTTATTCGCCCTTCTTCCGTTCGTCTTTTGCGTTTGCCTGTCGTTTGTTTGTATTTTAGATCACCTAAAACTCATTGCTAGCCTTGCTACTATCATTAGTACTCCCGAGTATGTAGTTCTTAATTTTAAGCAAAGGGAGGGAGAAAACTTAAAGGATGCTTGGTATAGAAATTACAATGCTCAAAATAGATCTACTCGTAAGCAATCTACTACCGTTCTCCATCGCAATTTTTATGTGGGTGTTTCGCCTTGGAATAGATATGTTTTGGATACCATTATGGTAGGGAATTTCTTGGGAAACAATACCTTTGGTGCTTATTATTCCCTCTATTTATCGCGACAGCAGATTGCGTTGTTGACGAGGGAGTTGGACTCGAAGACTTTGAAGACACCAAAGACTTTGTTGAGCCAGGCAAGCAGCCCTTTGACCATGACTATGAAAACCTTTATTGCATGGCATATAGCACTCTATTTCGTTGTATTGATCATGATGATGTGGTATTCCCCTTTGGTGGGATGACTCTGATACTTTCTTGCTGATACTTGCATCATGCATGACCCTACCTCCTTATGAGGGTTATGCGGGTGGGAGTAGTTAGGATGCTAGTAGTTGCTACACAAGTGGGATGGGAATATGCATGGTGATGGAAACAAAGTGTTTTCAAAGACTCTTCGAAAACCCCATCGAGTGCCACTAATTACCAGGGGAGATGATGTTGAGTTGGGTAACCACTTGAGAAACAAGTGGTGTACTGGAGCAAGTGAGTGTGTGGTTTTCAAAAACGAATTAGTGTAAGTTGCAACTGTTACTCCAACCTTACATCCACAAGCAATCTACCCCTATATGGGAAGGGGCTTTGTTGATTACTATGGTTTGTGCTAGCAGGGAGCCCGCATTACGAGTGGTGAGAGTGAAGTGGTCACTCTCGAGACGGGGTCGTCCTGGAGTGGAAGGCCATGCACTGTCTTTACAGGCATCGGGCACACCGTTGCGTGCCCTCGTGGATGATACGTGTGATGTATATCATGAGGGATGGAAACAAGGAGTGGACTCTTTGATTAGTATCACCATGGGAAAGGCATTGTTTAGGTGCTTACCTCGGGTATGTTAAATACCGCGAGTCGTGGATGACATGAAAGTTCCTCGAGTCCTATGGGTAAAGTGTGCAACCTCGTAGAGTGTAAAACTATTCGAATAGCCATGTCCACGGACAATGACATTTGGATGAACCCTCTTGTGCTATGTCTAAATGTTTACTAAACTTTGTGTGTGTGCGTGTGGATGACACAGAGATGATACTTGAGATAAGTCAAATGACTTAACGTGATGACTGAACATGAGATGTTCAACCCCCTGGTTAGGATGATATCTCAAACTTGTTCATATGGATATCGGCCAACTGTTGATGCATGCTTACATAAGTTACTTGACCATGTCATTGCATAGAAAATTAGCTTTCTGCAAACTACGTACTTAGTGTTGTATCATGCATTGTTGTACCTTGTTCCAAAACTTGGGTTTCTTGCGAGTACATTCAAAGTACTCATTGGCTTGCCACTGGTTATTTAATTGGCCAGGCATGGAAGACCAGGAGTATGGTGAAGAGTTCGTTGGTGATGAACATGCGATCCAGGACGCTTCCTGGTTAGAATGCGTGTAGGTTTAAGGCAGATGGCATGGGTTCACGCTTTTCGACCAAGATTTCTGTTGTTTGTTATGTTTAAGTGTTTGGACCTTGTGGCCATATCTATGTAAGACTTGGCCTAGCTGGCCTTTATTTGTGTAAGACGGTATAAAAGGATGTAAACTCTTGTTATTCAGCTTCTGTGTGTTTAGTGAGCATTGATCTCTGGGATCACTATACACGTGCATTCGGTGATCACGACTTATGAGTTGGGGTCCCCACAGAGCTGGTATCAGAGCCATCCTGACTGTAGGAAGCCCTTAGTTAGCATGGACGTTAGTGAGGATAAATACCTTTTCAAAATTGTGCCTAGTTGCTAGGTACAACAAATTTTATACATCTACTCTCTTCTAGTCTATTACAAGCTCTTGTTGACTCTCCTATATTCAAAACCTTGTAGATGGCCTTCGTACCTAAAGCCCTTCTAGCATCCCGCTTTCCCCTACTCCTTGGGGATAGCCTGGAGAAGTGCTAGTTTTGCCAACCTCCTGTTTTCGTCTACCACGAGCACTGGCTCGATGCCATCACGAAGGAGTATCACGTTGAAGTGTTCGTGAAGGCAAATGACTCCCTGACCAGTTGGTTCTTCGAAGGACCATAGATGGAGATCCTGTTACTCGTAGTCGAAATAGTTGCACGGAAGGCACTCACCCACCTTTGAGGAATCATTCTAGGGATGGCCGACGAGCCCGCTACTTGTTACCTACCCATTAGAGATGACGACATGGGCGAAAGTTAAACACTAGTCCCATCCAAAGAGGATGGCATACCCCTCAGGTTCCAGACCCACTTCAGCCTCTCTGCCGATAGTCTGGTTCACAACCTAATTAAGGAATCTATGAAGCTTCGCTAGGAACTTCACCACCTTCGAGAGCTACTCCGCCAAACCACTGACATCCTGAACCAAGGACGAATAGCGACCTCCGGATTTTTGTCACATATTTCGGGTATGGCAAGCATGTGCATCATGCCAGAAGAAGTCCCAGCAAGCAATCAAGCCTTCCTTCCTCTTCGGCAAGAAGCAGAGCACTCCACTACCAGATTCCGAGAACCCCTAGGGTAGGATCAGTCATGTACCCGTCATGCGAAGTCGAGTCCATGTAATGGTTCATATGAAACCACATGTGCTTGATTGTTTATTTTGTTGTTTGTGTTCCGATGCAAGTCGCGCTTTTGCCTTAGGCAACATGTAAGTGAATCCATCGTCTATATTATCTTAAAATATGTGTTGGTTCTTCAACCTTTGTTTTACCACACTTGTACTCGACCAACCCCCTTAGACGCGCTTTTCCATTGTTTCTTTTTCTCTTGCCTATCCTAGTTGTTTGACTTGGCAGCTCCAAATAGGATGGTGACCGCTACCCACAACAGCTCCTTCACCAACCGTCAAGCCGGCAACTCAAGCCAGCAACAAAGAGCGGGTGGGACTGCTCAGGCTGGAGGACACCAGGAGCAGCCACAAGGCGACATTCCCCTGCCCCCACCTCCATCGGAGAACATGACCATAGCTTAGTTTCTCCAAGTTCTTTGGAAGGAATGCCAAGCTAACAATGCTGCTATTCAGTAGATGGCCCAAGTCCTTGTGAACAACCAGCAACAAGGCAGGAACGACAATGGCCGCTCCACTCTATCTGAGTTCCTGAGGAATTCACCCCCAACCTTCATCGAGACTGTTGAACCCTTGGATGCTGACGACTGGATACGAACCATCAAGGACCTCCTTGCATTGGTCAATTGCAATGACGATCATGAGAAGGTGATTTATGCCTCTCACTGCCTCGGAGGTACTACCAGAGCATGGTGGGATGGATTCAAAGTCATGCAAGGCGATCGTGTGATCACTTGGGATGACTTCAAGGAAGGATTTCACACCGCCCACATTCATTCAGGAATCATGGCTATCAAGAAGAGATAATTATGAGCGCTGAAGCAAGGAAGTGGCTCTGTCAAGGAGTACCTACAGAAGTTCAACCTGCTGTCAAGGTATGCACCTGAAGATTTTAACACGGAGGCTGCCAAGAAGGAACGCTTCCTGGAAGGACTTCAGCAGACCCTGTAGTATTAGCTCATCGTCTGCGACTGTGGGACCTTCTTTGACCTGGTGAACAAGAGCCTCATGCTGGAAGACAAGTGTCGTGCCATAGATGACACTCACAAGCACAAGATGATTAGCAAGGGTAGTTCCAGCAACTAGAAGCCTCGCCCCTAGCAGCCAGCCCCAGCCAAGCCGGCCTATCAGCCACAGCAGGCTAGACCTCCTGCGCCTCGTCCGAGCTACCAGCCTCAGCAGTATGCCAATCTTGGGCCAGCTTATAGCAACCCCAATAACAACAACAACGGCAGGAACTACAACAACAACCCTGGGCAAGTCACTTGTTTTGGATGTGGTCAGCCTAGACACATCTCCAAACTGTGCCCCAACAAGAAGCCAGATGCACCGCACCCCAATGCGCCAAGCCAAGGTCAAGGTCGTGGAGCACCACCAAGGAACCTAGCTCCCTGCAACCATCCCAACAATGGAAAGGGTTGTGTGAATCACGTCACCGTCGAGGAAGCCCATGAATACCCGCACGTCATACTGGGTACGTTCCTCATCAACTCAACCCTAGTAACAGTACTCTTTGATTGTGGAGCTTCGCATTCTTTTGTCACTCATAAGTTTGCACTAGAGAGTGGTATTAAGCCCACACCCCTGGGTAGTCATATGATGATACAAACCCTGAGTTTGGTTATGAAGTCCAAGATAGGATGTAAAGGGGTTGAGATCATCATCGATGGGCTAGACTTCCTAGTAGACCTTATAGTTCTGGATTCACTAGGCTTGGATGTCATCCTTGGCATGAATTGGTTAACCAAGAACCAAGGCTACTTAGGATGTTCCAAGAGGACCGTCACCATAACCAATAGCCAAGGAGTGGAAGTCAAGTATGTTCCCAACCCTGCCCCCGCTCAAGCCCCTTAGGTTAATTGTCTGTTGGGAATTGAGTTGGATCAAGTGCCAGTGGTATGTGAATACCCAGATGTATTTCCTGATGAGCTGCCTATAATGCCTCCTGACCGTGACATTGAGTTCATCATTGAGCTAATGCCCGGGTCAGAGCCCATTTATAAGAAGTCATATAGAATGGGATCCAAAGAGTTGGCTGAATTGAAGAACCAACTGACAGAGCAGCTCAGAAAAGGATTCATTCATCCTAGTGCCTCTAATTGGGGATCGCCTGTTTTGTTTGTGTCAACAAGGGACGGAACTATCAGACTCTGTGTCGATTACCGTTCTGTCAATGAAGTTACAATAAAGAACAAGTACCCACTCCCCATGATTGAAGACCTGTTCGATCATTGAACGGAGCCAAGCTGTTTTCCAAGATCAACCTTAGGTCTGGGAACTACCAGCTGAAGATCAGACCCCAAGACATTTCGAAGACGACGTTCGTAACCCGGTATGGCCTATATGAGTACATGATCATGTCATTGGATTGACCAATGCCCCTGCCTACTTCATGTACCTCATTAACAAAGTCTTCATGGAGTACTTGGACAAGTTTGTTGTCATCTTCATTGATGACATGCTTGTCTTCTCCAAGTCTAAAGAAGAGCATGAACAACACTTGAGATTGGTCCTAGACAAGCTTCAAGAGCACCAGCTTTATGCCAAGTTCAACAAGTGTGAATTTTCGTTGCATGAAGTTGGATTCTTGGGTCATGTGTTGACTGTAGAAGGATTATCAATGGATCCTACCAAGATTGAAGCCGTGACTAAATGGCAATCCCCAACCACCGTGAAGGAAGTCAGGAGCTTCCTCGGACTCATGGGATATTACCGCAAGTTCGTGGAAGGATTGTCGAGCATTGCCCGACCCATGACCCAGCTTTTGAAGAAGGACAAGAAGTTTGAATGGATGCCAAAGTGTGAAGAAAGCTTCCAGGAGCTCAAGAAGAGATTGACCACAACCCCAGTTTTGGCCACCCCCGATATTCACAAGGAGTTTTTTATATATTGTGATGCATCGAGACCCGGGCTTGGATGTGTTCTGATGCAAGAAGGCAGAGTCATAGCATATCTATCTAGACAACTATGTCCTCATGAAGAGAACTACGCTACTCATGACCTTGAGTTGGTAGCCATGGTTCATGCCTTAAAGATATGGCGACATTACCTTCTAGGGAAGCGATGTGACATATACACAGACCACAAGAGTTTGAAGTATATTTTCACCCAAAGGGAATTGAACACGAGGCAGCGAAGATGGTTGGAGTTGATCAAGGATTATGACCTCAGTGTTTAATACCACCCCGAAAGGCTAACGTGGTAGCAGACGCCTTCAGCAGAAAGGCTTGTTCCTTGAATGCTATGATTAAAGAATGGCTACCCGCCCTGTATGAAGAGCTTGAAAGCTTCGGCTTGGAACTAGTTGCACCTGGATTCCTCACCAACCTCGAAGAGAAGCCTACCTTGATGGATGATATTAAGGAAGCTCAGAAGGGACACGAGAGCATTGAAGGCATCAAGAGGAAGATCAAGGCAGGCAAGGCCCTAGGATTCTCAGTGGATGAACAAGGAGTTGTATGGTTCGGGAATCACATCTGCGTACCCAACAAAGAGGAGCTCAAGAACTTAATCTTGGAAGAAGCTCATGACACTCCATACTCAATCCATCCTGGAGGAACCAAGATGTATCAAGACCTCAAGGCAATGTTCTCGTGGCATGGCATGAAGAGGGAAATAGGCACGTTTGTTGCTAAGTGTGACATATGCCAGAGAGTCAAAGCTGAGCATGAGCGACCCGCTAGACTACTTCAACCCCTCAAAGTGCCTGAATGGAAGTGGGACAAAGTCGGGATGGACTTCATCACCGGATTGCCAAGGTCAAGCAAGGGGTATGATTCCATTTGGGTCATTGTCGACCATCTGACCAAGGTAGCCCACTTCATCCCTGTCAAGACCACCTATAATGGGAACCAACTGGCAAACCTCTACATCAACCGGATTGTAAGCCTCCATGGAGTTCCTAAGGAGATCATGTCCGACTTAGGCACCCATTTCACCTTAAGGTTCTGGAATAGATTCCAAGCAGCCTTGGGAACCAATCTCTCCTTCAGCACTGCTTTTCAACCCCAGACCGGTGGACAGACGGAATGAGTAAATCATATACTTGAACATATGCTCCGTGTTTGTGTTTTAGCATATGGAGCCAAGTGGGAAGATTGCCTGCCATTTGCTGAGTTCTCCTACAACAATAGCTGTCAGTCGAGCCTTCAGATGGCACCATTTGAGGTGTTGTATGGATGCAAGTGCCATACTCCCCTCAACTGGTCAAAAATCAGAGAAGGGCTAGTCTTTGGACCAGACATCCTCCGTGAAGCAGAAGAGAAAGTTCAACTTGTCTGAGAGCGTCTCGAGACTGCCAGGACTAGGTGGAAGAGCTGCACCGACTCTCACCATCAGGACATGAGTTTCCGTGTTGGAGACCATGTTTACCTCCGTGTCACGACTCTCAAAGAAACCAAGCGTTTCCATGTCAAGGGAAAGCTTGCACCAAGATTCATCGGCCCCTTCAAGATCACATACAGACGAGGAGAAGTTTCCTACCAGCTAGAGCAACCTTCTGAGCTATCATATGTGCACAACGTGTTCCACGTGTCACAACTTCGGAAGTGTCTTCAAGTTCCCAACCACCTCGACCTTTACAAGGATATCGACCATCAATCTTCAGCCAGACCTCACTTATCGTGAGAGGCCAGTCCGTATTTTGGATGAAGCGGAGCATTGCACCCGAACCCGCACCATCAAGTACTTCAAGGTCCAATGGAGCAACCACACTAAAGCTGAAGCAACCTGGGAGCACGAAGATTATCTTAGATCTGAGTTCCCTTAACTTTTTAGCGCTTACCTTAGGAATCTCGGGGACGAGATTCTTGTAAAGGGGGTAGGTCTATCCCACCCTGTGTTTGTATCACTTTGCTATGATTGGGTTTATAAAATTTGGAACCAATTAAAACTTTTTGAGTGCATGCTTGTTTCAATTGTTACTTGTTTGATTGTTTGGTTCAATATGTTTGGCATTCTTAGATTCTACTCCTCTCCATATTCATATTCCTTGATCCAAACTTGTTGCCCAATGACCATGCCATGTAAATAGTGCCCAAAACTAATTTCTATCAAGATTTATTTTGTCCAAAAAGGATTTATTCAAACTAGGTTTTCAAAAAAACCCGAGTTGAGGTTTGCACTGCAAGTCCTCAAATTGGGTGGATCATTTTCCCCGAAAGCTTTATTTGAAACCTACTATACATATGACTTCCCAAACCACCAAATATAAATTTTAAATATTATTTTACTACTTTATTTGAATGCTTTTCCTTAAGGACAGAAATGGTTTTTCATAGAGAAAAATATTTTAATTCTTTGAAAACATTTGAGAAAATCTAGAAACTCAGTGGACATATATTTTCCATATATATGAGTTTCAACACACGGTCATGTTCCAAATCTTGGGCAAGACCCCTCAAAACCCTTTCTGCTTAAATCAAGCTTTTGAAATATTTCTATAATAAATATTCTTAGTAAATTCGAAGAAAATTCCAGCAAGTCAACATTGCCATAGGTGATGATCTTGCAAAGTTTCATCTCAATCCTAATTGTTTTGCCTCATCAAAATACTCCCAAACCCTGTGTGTCCAGATTCAAATTTGAACAACTTTACATTGTGAAGTTTCTTCCCTTAACCCCAAACTTTGTGGACATGTTCTAATCCCCAAATGATGATGCTAAACTAAGTGGTGCATAAATGAGATTAGTTTAGCATGTCTAGATCTACAGAAAGTTGATTCTGTTGATTTCTAGGGTTTTACAAGATTCCATTGTCAACTTCCCTCAAATCCTCTCAAACTTGGTGGTCCTCACTATTTTTACCTTCTATTTCATCCTGTTAAAACCCATGGCCAGAAAACCCCATTTACTGGCCCAAACCTTGATCAAACACCTTCTGCCAGAATGGCAAAATCTCGGTTTGACCCCCCTTATACTGATCTCCTTTGGTTCAAATTTTTACCACAACCCTGTAGTATTGCATTGCACCCCTAGTAACTTTCTCTGGCCAAGACTCAATGGATAAGTGGGGGTAAAAATCCATTTATCTCCTCTAGACAACCCCTTTTCTCTCTCTTCCTTGGCTGGTGAGCCAGGACATCTCCGGTCTTCCCTCCACCTCTAGAAGAATGGTGGCTCGATGTTGAGTACGTTCCTGTCCTCAGCTCGCCTTGCCGTGCCGCCTTTCGTAGCCGGTGAGCCCCGCCGCCCTCTGTCCAGAGGAGGGAGACAAACCCGACAGGTGGCCCCCACCTGTCAGCCTCTGCCTCGCCTCTCTCCCCTCTCCTAGTCGCTGGCCTCTCGGCCCCGCATGTTAGGTTCAAACCTGGCGTGTGCGGGGGCACCAGCTGTTGGAAATATGCCCGGGAGGCAATAATAAAATGGTTATTATTATATTTCCTTGTTCATGATAATTTTTTATTATCCATGCTATAATTGTATTGACTGGAAACACATTGCATGTGTGGATACATAGACAATACTTTGTCCCTAGTTTGCCTCTAGTAGACAAGCTCGTTGATCAAAGATGGTCAAGGTTTCCTAGGCATTGACATGATATGTCATTTGAGAATGTGATAACATCATTAGGAGAATGATGAGACGGACAAGACCCAAACTATGAACGTAGCATTTGATCGTGTCAGTTTATTGCTACAGTTTTCTGCATGTCAAGTATCTGTTCCTATGACCATGAGATCATGCAACTCACTGACACTAGAGGAGTACCTTGTGTGTATCAAATGTTGCAACATAACTGGGTGACTATAAAGGTGCTCTACAAGTATCTCCGAGGGTGTCTGTTGGGTTGGCATGGATCAATACTGGGATTTGTTAGTCCGTGTGAAAAAGATGTATCTCAGGGCCCACTCGGTAATACATCATCACAACAAGCCTTGCAAGCAATTGTGAAAAAGTGTTAGCCACGGGATCTTGTACTACGGAATGAGTAAAGAGACTTGCTGGTGACGAGGTTGAACTAGGTATACAAGTACCGACGATCGAAACTTGGGCAAGTAACATACCGAAGAACAACGGGGACATCATACGGGATTAACTGAATCCTTCACATAGAGGTTCTACCGAAAAAGATCTTTGTAGAATATGTAGGAACCAATATGGGCATCCAGGTCCTGCTATTGGTTACTGACCATAGAGGTGTCTCGTCAATGTCTACATAGTTCTCGAACCAGCAGGGTCTGCACACTTAAGGTTCGGTCATGTTTTGGTAGTATAGAGTTATGTATGGTGGTGACGGAAGATTGTTCGGAGTCCTGGATGAGATCTCAGACATCACGAGGAGCTCCGGAATGGTCCGGAGGTAAATATTGATATATAAGAAGTCCTGTTTTGGTCGCCGAAAAAGTTTCGGGCTCATCGGTAGTGTACCGGGAGTACCGAGAGGGTGCCGGGGGACCATCGGGAGGGGTATTTCGACTCAAGAGGCTACATAGGCTGTGGAAGGAGGTATACCAGCCTTTAATGGGCTGGCATAAGTCCCACAAGAGGCCCATGCATCTGGGAGGAGAAGTCCAAAAGGAAAAAGGAGTTTTCTGAGTGGGAGAGATGGAGTCCTAATCCTACTAGGATTGGAGGAGGACTCCTCCTCCTCCCACTTTGGCCGACGCAAGGGCTGGACCCTTGAGTTACAAGTCCTCCCTCCCTCCTCATATATATACTGGAGGTTTGAGGGTTTTTTTACACATAAAAACAGCCACGTGCTACCTCTCCTCTAGTTCGTAGTTTCTCCTCTAGATCGGTTTCAGCGGTGCTTAGGCAAAGCCCTGCTGGAATAGCTCCACCACCATTTCCTCAATGCTGTCGTGCTGCCGGAGAACTCTTCTACCTCTCTGCTCCCTTTTGCTAGACATATATGTTCTCCCATGGTTTTTCCAATATGCAACAAAGAAAATTGTTTCACTAGAACACAAAGAGGAATTGATCTTTCCCATGGGATTCAGATGGAACATATATATTATTGCTATCCTATGCAATTTTTATATCCTATGAATTGATCTAGAAACCCTAATGAATTAACTATGACATATATGTTCTCCCACGGTTTTGCCAATATATGCAACAAGGAAAATTATTTCACTACGACACACAAGAGGAATTGATCTTTCCCATATATTGGATTCAAAATGGAACATATTGCTATCCTATGCAATTTTCGTATCCTATGATCAAGAAATCCTAAATTAACTATGACATATATGTGTTCTCCCACGGTTTTGCCAATATACGCAAGAAGGAAAATTATTTCACTACAACACAATAGGAATTGATCTTTCCCATAGGATTCAAATGGAACATATTGCTATCCTATGCAATTTTCATATCCTATGAATTGATCAAGAAACTCTAAATTAACTATGACCTATATATATGTTCTCCCATGGTTTTGCCAATATGCAACAAGGAAAATTCTGTGACTACAACTAAAAAAGAATTGATCTTTCCCATAGGATTCAAATGGAACATGTTGCTATATCCTATGCAATTTTCATAACCTATGAATTATTGATCAAAGAAAAGACCCAAAACTTACCTTGCCCATTGGAAGACCATGACATTTATCTTGAAGCAAAGTTGGATGACGGCAACATCTTTTTGATCGGCTGTGTACTCGAGATCAAGCCCCATGAACTTGTTTTCTTCCTCCGCATATTCAAGCCATCCCTCGAAATCAGAAAGAAAAAGCGGCACCATGGTTCTGTCATTCGTGTAGACGACACTGAGTTTGGTCGTGCCATAAGTGAGCACCATGAGTCATCGGATGATACATGGTGGAAGATATGGGGGGACAGGAGAGGAGAGAGGGAGATGAACAGGGAATGACCAAAGTTACTGTAGCAGTCGTGATACTGTAGCATTATCGTGTTTTCATCGCGCAAACCGCCATGGATGCGAACGGTTTGGGCCTTTAGTCCCAGTTTTTGGCACGAACCGGGACTAAAGGGGCTCGCACCAGGCGAATGATTGCCACCACCCCTATAGTCCCGATTCGTGGCGCAAACCCGGACTAAAGGCCCGTAGCGAACCGTGACAAAAGCCCTGGCCTCTTGAACCGGGACTGATGCACCCTTTGGTCCTGGTTCGTGAGTGAACCGGGATTAGTGCCTTTATCATGGCCTCAATCGAAGCCCTATTTTCTACTAGTGTTGGTACCACCGAGATTAACACATCGGTGTCACCGAGGTGGACTTATTATGTGTAAACGGTTGGATTTTTAGAGATCCCTATATATACCCCTCCACCACCACTCACTCGCAAGAGAAGCACTCAGAATAGATCCCCTCTCGTACCAACTGATTTTCTGAGAGAGAGACACCTACTCATGTGTTGAGATCATGCCATTCCATTCCAACAATATGAATGTTGATCTCTAGCCTCCTCAAGTTTCTTTCCACCCAATCAATATCTTCTACCATAGCCAAATCTGTGAGAGAGTGATTGTGTGTTGAGGAGTCTATCATCTTGAAGCACAAGAGCAAGAAGTTCGTCGACATTATCGATCCTATTACCTTTTGGAGTGTGGTGCCTCCTAGATTGGTTAGGTGTCGCTTGGAAGCCTCCTACTTCGTGTTGTGGAGTGAACCAAGAAGTTTGTAAGTGTAAGGAGATCACCTACTTCCTGAAGATCTACCCTGAGTGAGGCTAGTCCTCCGTGGACGTAGGCCATCATGGTATAGTCGAGGTTGCTTCTTCGTGGAACCCTCAGTGGGTAGAGCCCTTCGTGGACTCTCACGACCATTACCCTTCCTAGGTTGAAGACTCCATAACATGGACATACGATAGCACCACCTATCGAAACCACGGGAAAAGTCATCGTGTCTCCAAATTGCGTTTGATCTTCCTACCCATCCTTTACTACTCATGCTTTTCTTTACTTTCCGCTGCTATACTCGTAGACATGCATGTATAGGGTGTGCTTGACTTGCGATGAATGTTAAAATCTGCCAACAATTAAAATTGGGAAGTAGATTTTTTATTGGTCAAGTAGTCTACCCCCCCTGTAGACCTACTTTCGATCCTACAGTTTCATATACGGCACGGCCAAAATGGAGCTACGGTTCAACCATAACAACCAACACAAGTTTGGTAGAAATCTGCCCAAAACAGCAACATGGCATATTGCAACCCACAAATCAACAAGCTACATCCACCTAAAATACATAACAAGGACATGGTGGTGAAGCCTACATCATGCTCAACAACTCATCTATTAACAACATGTTGACTAGAAGCATGGATCATTAGGAAATGAGCTTACAAGAAGACATACTGAACTAAGCAGCTTTCAGACTTAGTGAAAATATCAGTTTTTTTAACTGGGCAGTTTTTATCACGAAGGCATATTGACAACAGTGAAATTATAGGCTATAGGGCATATATTGGCATGAAACTAACCGCATGATAGAGGACATGACGACCTACAGATAACTCCATTACACCAACCACAAAGGGATTCTAGCTCACTAGCAAAACACATGGCAAGACAACAACAAAATATTACAGATTCCAGACTCACAAATATTTAGACCCCTCAAAACAGCACATTGATTAAGCTTGTAATCATGATCAAATCTACAGCTAAACACAAGATTCATGGCATGGAAAACCTATCAACAACAAGTAGACCTGGCATACTACAACACACTCCAAAGATTCAACTATAAGGAGGCATGGATTGCTTAATACGAGCACCGCAAAATGGAACCTAACATCAACAGATTTTAGTTTTAATGCGGTAGCAACTTGAGAGCAAGAAATACACATGATACTCATGTTCTACCTAATAACCAAAGGCCTGGCATGAAAGTACACACCACATAGAGCAATACTCACGAAGACACCATAGCAAAAGACCTACGGTTGAGATGCAATCATCCACACAACATTGAATAAAATAACAGATCCGTCTTTTATGATCAGATGCACTTGCAACTTAGATTTGAGCAAGCAAATGAATCCTATCATGTATGCAAGTGATGCCACGATGTGGAGTGCAATTTGTAGATCAATTTTCGTGTATAAAACATTCCCATCGGACGCACAGTTACCAAGATACAAGCAATTTAATATGGCAACATGCTAATAATACGTGCAGTTTTCTAGCGACTTAGAAAAAACTACCTCGTGGAAGTGGGATGGGATGGTACCAAGGATTCAGAGACCCTGTTTGGACCGGTGGCTCAGGGCATCCGGGGCGAGGCCGTCCCGGCGGTTGGGTGCTGGCGAGGCCGAGGCTACCGGCGGGATGGCGACGGCGCCAGTGGTCGCCGGAGGCGACACAACGACAAGGTGGCGGCAGATACGGGGGTCCGGTGACCTCCTCTGGTCAGGTCTCGCCAGATCTGACGCAGGCGCTGGCCGATCTGGCCGGAGGCACCGAGGCAGATCTTGGGCCGGTGGGGCGGCCATGGGAGGCGGAGCGCACGGCGACCAGCGCTAGGGCATTGGTGCGGGGGTGCCTCGGTGCTGCGGAGGAGCAGGGCGGCAGGCAGCTCGGGCCATGGCAGCGGGCGGCTCAGGCCCAGGCGGTCCGGCGATGGGCCTGGTGGGCCGACAATGGTGGGGAAGCCAGGGGCGCGGGGAGGCCACGTGGCGGCGCAGGAGTGGCCAAGGACGGCGGCGCTGGGGCTGCTGGCAGCTACAAGTGGCGCTGTGGGAGAGGGGCTATGCGGAAATTGTGGAGGGGGGCTAGAGGTTAGGGGAGGCTATCATTTACCCACAAATGGCATGGGAGACCTATTTAAATAGGAAAAGGGGGCTAGGATGGGGGGTTTGACACCGTTTTTGAGCCCTCCGATCGCGATCGGACGGCTCCGGTTGCGGGGTTGCTAGGTGGGCTGCGATGGACTTTGTAGAGGGGCTTGGTGTGGACCAAAGGGAAGATCGAGGCCCGCGACATGTTTTAAATACCAAAAACATCCGACGAATAAACCGACAACGGTGTCGCTACGGTCGACCGTTGGGGTATCAAACGACCTCTGATTGCGACAAAATTTGGCAGGCGGTCTACCGATAATAAAACAAGACCACACGCCATGTTTCGGCCAAATCCTACAGTATTTTCGTGCACTTTAAAAACAATATTTCTATCGATGCCGCGGGCGCGTACGTGTATGGTTGCTCTCGAAACGGTCACCGACGAGAACGGAGAGAACCGGCAACTACGAATGGATGCAAATTTTCAAAAACGAGTAATGATGCCATGCAGATGATGCGAATGATTTGACGATGAATGTGATAGACAAATGAATCACATGATGGCAACAGAAATAAACGGGAATCTTCTAGAGCGTCGATCCCGGGCTATTACAACTCTCCTCCTCTTACGAGAGATGTCGACCCGAGATATTAGAATGAGAAGGGGAAGAGAAAGAGCAAAAGGAAGAGGTAAAACTTAGTTGCTTCTTTGACAAACGAGTGAAACCACATGAACTTGAAGGATTGCAAGAGATGCAGAATGACACGAGGAACAAGCAAAAATTCAAAAGAAATTTTGGCAGCACTTCGGTAGGAAAGAGAGGCATAACTTGATACGATGGAAAGAACTTGAAAAGATGACACAACACTCCGGTTAACTAGAAAATCAAACAAGGAACATGATCTTGATAGAACGATATGAAGATAGATCTAAGTGAGCAACACCAAAATGCCTCCAGAACAACAGAATACAAGCTAGATTTTGAAAGGAATAGAACGAAGAAGAAAACACTACTTCTACCACAATTGAAATTGAAAACTATCTTAGCAAGAAGAGATTGAACGTAGTTGTTGGAACATCAACAACAAAAAGAAAATCTTCTTGAGGGCTTACAAAAAACATCTCAAAATTATGAGGTGACAACCGACCACTAACAAAAACAAAGATTGCTTGGGATCAACAAGAGATTCAAACCTTCTTTCAACAAGAGGATACATTGAGAACTTGGATCATTGATGAGCACCATGATAGCAACTATCCTAAGGAAATGCTTTAGGTGAAATCCAATCCAAGATAGATCCAATGAGGAAGATGATGGGTTTACATAAATCATTCTTGTCAACTACTCTTTGAGACTACTCATGAATCAAGAATGACATATCACCATCTCAAAAGATTAGGGAGAATGAATTGCACTTCCAAATGCAAGATGAATGATACTTGAGCCTCTCCAACAAGAATCTTGAAGAACACTTTGAAAAACAATTACGTCCTTACCAAACCACCATGAAAAACCTCTTGCAAGAACTCCGAAATGAAAGGATGATAGAAAAGAATTTAAGGTTGAAAGAATAAGATTATGGCCTTTCAAGATTTAGATGGAACTTCGTGAAGAGATACTTGAAAAATACTTGGAACTCTGGAAAAGAAAAGATGAACAACTTAGAATCGAGAATTTGATATCATGAATAACTCCAGAAGAAGGATTGAAATCATTTTGATGAAACAAGAATAAGAATTATGTTATGCTTATCCTTCATCAAGTTAAATTGATGACAAGCAATGAATTTGGCATATGACTTATTATTCTTGCAAAGAATTCAAGAGAGAGAGAGAGAGATAGATTGCAAACTTTTAGTAGTCTTGAACGAGAACACCACTAAGAATTTGAAACGAATGAGGATACTATGAATCAATGGAATAACATGAGAACGAAAGGATCATGATCCACCTAGGAGAAAACTTGAACGAAGCACCGGAATAATTGAGATACGAACAAAGAGACAACAATTGAGGAGAATTTGAGAACAAAGGCTGAAAGCTAAGAATGAAGAAATCTTCTGAAATGATGGCTTTCAGAGGATCGAGAAATGAAAACAACTCATAAATGCTCTAGATAGATATGGAAAGAATTACCCATGATCGAAAACAATTGGAGACGATAACATGAAGCTTGAACCATGAATCTTCAAGCGAATGAACAAAGATTTAAGAGAATCTCTCCTTCGGACTTTAACGCTGAGAAAGATGACGAGAAAAACACCAAGAACTACTGAGATACTATGGAACAATGAATAAGGAAAGGTTGAGCAAACGATGAAATATAATAATCAGAAGCTGACTTCGATAAGGAATATGACCGATGAAAATCATTCTTACGTCATATTGAGAAGAACTTGAGGACATCTCCAGAAAGATTAGAAGAGCCAGGTAAGATCCTAGGGGAAAACCTATGGGTTATGGGCCCACTAAAAGGAATGTCGTTAAATTGATTACTTGGAAAGAGAGATTGCATTGGTACAAATGAAAACTTGAAGAGGTGAGAACCTCAAAATAATTCGGAAAGGATTGAATGAAAACACTAATATCCTGAGATATCTTCAACACTCCGAACAGAATATAAAGAGGATGAATAAACAAGAGAGGCTTGAATGGGAATTTCCCAAGATAAAATATTTAAAGGATGAAAAGGATATGATGAACACCGAAAGCTTGAATTGAATCCATTAGAGAAGAAAACAAGAACGAAGAATGATGTACTTAGCACCTAAACATCTTCACAAGGAATCACCGGATACAATATGGAAGAAAAGATAGCGGATGCATTAATGAAAGGGAAGTCACTTGGACGAAAATTTAATCGTTGAAGAAAAAAGGCGGGAGGGTGGGGAAAACAAATATAACATAGGACGGATGAAAAGAACTCCAGAAAGAAATATGAAGATTGATCTTGCAAATATTGAAGAGGATAGAATTATCTTGGAGAGAAACACACCGGATGAGAATAATTGATATGACAACTCTGGTTGATCAAATGGATTAGCATTCGCATAGAAATATGAGAATTCCACTTAGGAAAGATATGACATCACCACTTTACATCGAAGCAACACGAATTACCATACTCCAAAACAAAATAAAGGATGAGGCTTACAAAAAAAGCTGGGAACAAATACATAACCATTATGCATTTACCGGAAGGATAATCCTAGGTAACTACTTGAATTCCCACCTAAGAACTTCTGAACTTTCTTGGTTATGCAATTTGGGTTGAGGAACCAGGAATGTATCCAAGGTAATCAGCTACAACTGCACCCGCAACCTTCCACAACATAATCCAAGAAACTCCGCAAACTCGTCTACCTCAGACACTCATAATCACAATGATTCTAAACATGGCAGTACATCAAAACTCTCTCCACCAGAACTGGGGATGCCGGACTCCTCTTGCCACTACTAGTATTGAAGCAATTTCGAACATACTCAATGCCGAGATAATAAGAAATCTGAATGATAATGATGTGCACAAGAATCCCCTAAAGCTCAACACCCCGGAAGAAATATAGTCAGACAGGAGGCACCAAGACAGAACACCGTCACATTGGTATCATATAGATTCCAAAATATCCGCGTGATCCTAAAATATTTTTGAGCGAGAAGAGGGTAGAATTAAAAATTCCTAAGTCATAATTCCTCGCCAGAGCATAGAACAGAAATAAAATGAATCCTACTCTCCAATATATATAGCCTAAAAATAGTTTTTCACTAGACTCGACTCGACCATGTTCGATCAATCAAGGGGGCTCCTAGGTCTGTACAGTCTCTGATACCAACTTGTAACGCCCAAGATGCGACCCTATCCTTATTTTTGCTCGAGGGCCTCGATAGGGATAGGATCGCATCTTGTCATTTTGCAAGAATGGATATCATTACAAGTACATGTATAAAAGAGATGAGTATATGGAATTGGCTTACACTCGCCACAAGCTACATCAAGATCACATAATTTCAACAACATAAGGAAAAATCATACAAAAGAGCAGGGTCCGACTACAGACGAAACCAAACGATAAAATGACATCCATCCTTGCTATCCCAAGCTGCCCCCTGGAACCCATCCTAGATCGAAGAAGAAGAAGAACTCCAAATAGAACATTCATCGCGCTCACGTTCGAGTATCGCATTACTTGTACCTGTAACTATTGTTGTAGTAATCTATGAGCCACAGGGACTCAGCAATCTCATTTCCAAGGGTATCAAGACTAGCAAAGCTTATTGGGTGAGGTATGGTTAAGTGGCAAGGCTCCAGCAAGCAACTAAGAATTTATTTGAGTGGCTAATTTCGGTGTCAAAATCGGCGGATCTCAAGTAGGGGGTCCCGAGCTGTGAGACTAGGATCGATGGTAAGAAGGGATGAAGGAGATGATGTTTACCCAGGTTCGAGCCCTCCAATGGAGGTAAAACCCTACGTCCTGCTTGATTATATTGATGGTATGATGGTTACAGAGTTGATCCACCTCGAGATTGAATAGCTACACCCTAGACGTGTTTCTCTTCCCTACAATCTAAAACACTCCGGCTTATATAGATGCCGAGGGTATCAAGGGTTTACACATGGCCGGTTGCACATCGAAGCGAAAAACATTCCTATCTACTAACGAAGACTTGGAGGACAAGCTACGACTCCTTGAAGCCTCCACTCTGGAGACGGGGACTTTGATCATCAAATGTTCAGCCAGCGTCCCACATAGTCCGGCCCATGAGAAACAGGTCGGCCATTCGAGGACGCCTTAAACCAGGACTCCCTCAATATCCCCTGGACTAGCCTCTAATGCCAAGGTATAATATCTGGTCAATCTCGCGCGTCAAAGTCTTTGGTTTGCGAGGCGAGCCCCTCTATCTCTTCTTGTTCAGCAACCATTCTGTCATCGGCGAAATCCCAAGCGTCACGAAATTGCAGGGTCCATTGTAATAACTGTCAGCACCTCTCGATCCTCGTGCGCCAAGTGGAGATGAGTGGTTCAACAACTTTTTACAAGACTACCCCTCCCACGAAGGAGGAATCACCCATTTAAACAAGCTGTATCATGGTCTAGGGAACATCTTCTTCCTCTCCATCAGAAAGAAAAAACCTTTAGCGAGAGATCGCCACAATAGCATGGTGAGCGTCCCAGCTCTTTCTCATGCCATTACGGCTACCGTCCTAAGGCCTGGACAAGCTGCTTTGTATCCCTCCTTCGACTGCGCAACCTCGAGACCCAAGGGTATCTCCCCTCCTCAGATCTAGTAGTTACCCGCGTCGGTCTAACTTCTTTCAATGGCGAAGCCTTCGCGGAAAACTTCCCCAATCTCAAAAGGGATAGCGGGTATGTTTCGTGCCCTTCGTCTTGCGGGGTCTTGGGTTCCCCACTTATCCATTCCTGAGGGGATTATTGGAGTTCTACATGATCCAGCTCCATCATCTCACCCCAGGGTCCATTTTGCATATCTCGGGCTTCGTAGCCCTTTGCGAGATGTTCTTGAGCTGCGAGGCACACTTTGAATTGTGGAGGAAGTACTTCTGCCTCGTCCCTTGCACCCGGGATAAGACAATTTTAGATGTTGGAGGAGCCGAAATATGCTGCATAGCCGGGACGGGGTATCTAGTGGGGACACCGAAGGAGTCCGAAGAATGGTCTTCGGAATGGTTCTATATCGAGGATGTTCCCCTATTCGATCCAGCTCGGAGGGGTTTGCCCGAATACTCTGACACCCCCTTGAAGAAAAGGTACAATTGGTGACCGAAGAGCTCATCCCAAGAGGATGGCGTTGAAGTGCAACACTTGGCTGCCCATGTAAGGGTACTAGCCCATCACAAGTTGACCATGATAGACGTTATGGCCGCTGCCATCACCCGGTGAGTTCAGCCCCTTAAGGAAAGAATACACCCTTTGTGGCGTTACAACATGACAAGCGGCACCACTCGCTCCCGATGGCTTGGCCCTACGATCAAACAACATTAGCCACCGCCCTTGCTGACCTATACAAAGGGGAGAAAGAAGACTTTATTTGTCTACCGGCCAAGGAGGGATACTCAAGTCACAATCACACCGAATTGGTGAGCCTTTCGACTTTGTGACCCGAATTCGGGTTTTCAATTTGTCCGTTTTTGATCGAAGCCTTTAATTTGTGTGAACAGGAATGGAGGAGCTTCGTCGAGACAATTAACTGTCCGACCCCCAACCTGAGAACTATTGTCATGATGACGGTCCGAGTTTTCATGAAGAACCGGATCTATCAGTTTAGTTTGAAGACGGGGTCTTCGACCAAGAGAGCCTCAACCGTTCCAAGGTGGCTATAGTAGCCGATTACCCCAAATCATTTCCTTCCCCTACTATAGGCAAGAAGAAGAAAAATTCGTCCTGCAAAAGGCAAATATCCTCTGTCGACCCAAACAAGCTGGCTCCAGCTCCAAGCATCGTCGGTCCGCATGAGAAACATTGACTATGGTGGCAATGTCAGGACTAGATAGCAACAGGGATCCGTCAAGCGAGCCGGTCATGGGGACAGACCCGACCACTAGTTCACCTCAAAGGTACTTTGTTCGACTGCTTAATTTATTATTACGGTCGAGAGGACATCACAAGAGATCTCCTGTCAGAATATTTAGTCAACGAGTTCAGCCATCTCCTACTGAGGATGTTGCCACGGTGTCCGGCAATGCTCACGACTCTAGATCTTTTGCTCATGTTGAACTCGCTACGGAGGTCCGTGTGGTCAATCAGGCCCCTGAAGATTCCAGGGACCCGGTATCAGTTACTAAATCCGAGGTAGAGATGGCGATGAGTCACCGGCGGCGATGAATCACCGGCAGCGATGAGAAGCCCTGCGCCACCCGACATTCTCCGAACAAAAGTTCAATGCTCTACACTCGGCTGACGCACACATCGGAGCTGCCCGAGCTGGGTTCGGGGAAGCCATGAAACTGATATCGTCCAGCGTGCAGGTAAGTGCTCGGCTATAAGAATCCGAACACACATGTAAACATAGTAGCCCCCGAGCCTTGAATTGGTCGGAACGACCAAATTAAGGGTCTGCATATTGTTTTTCTGATGATGCAGGCCTCAAGGCAGCAAAACAAGCAACTGACCAAGGAACTGTAGGCGAGCCAAACACAGGTGGAAACCGTGAAAGCCGAATTTGACCAAGTGAAGAATTTCACCCGGGAGGCGCATGGTATGTATATCCAATCTTCCGATCTAAGCATATAATTCCATGCTGACGCGAGGGTACTTTGTAGCTGCTGAGTCTATAGGGCAACTACAAAAGATGTTAGATGCAGTGAGAGAATCTCAGAGGTATGCTAAGACCCAGCATGAGGCCTGCTGCCTTTCGTTGCAACGAAACCTTGAGGAGAGGAAACGCCTCCAGGTGGAAAACAAGAAGCAGGCCGAAGAAATTGAGAGCTTGAAGACTCAATTGCCCTGGGGCCAAGAGGAGAGCCAGAAATTATAGAGGGGCATGTTTGGTCAGTGTGATTCTAACATCTGGCGGCACTTCTTATTATGAAGCGTAATGGACATGCCTTGACTCATGTATAGATCTCCTAACCGGGCGGCCCTAAGAAGAGATTGGATCCTACCTGGGAAGCCTTACGAAGGAACTCTCTTCCGTTCATGAGCGGGCTCGGAAGGCTATGAGGAGTATGATAAAAGCGTTATGGCCTGTCAAGCATTCTTCGAAAGGGATGGCCAAACTCGTTGACCGATTCAAGGGATCCCGAAGTCGGTTTGAGTTATGGAAGACATTGTCTTACTGGGAGGGAGCATGAGAGGCATTGGCAATGATCAAGACACGGTATACCGGCCTTAATCCCTAGCATATGGCTCGGGTTGGGCCAGCAGGGCCTGATGGGCAAGAAGTGCCGCTTCACTTGGTGTACGACCAAGTGATGTCAGTCGCTCGTGTCTCATAGGAAGATTGCTCCCTAGATGCCTTAATGGACAATCTTGATCAGCAACCAGATCTATGATTGTATGTAACTATGTATTGATAATCAAAAAATTGCTCCGCCTATGTTGTAAACTTTGTCTTAACTGACCTTCGGCTTCGACCTCCCGTGCTAAGAGCTTGGGAGTGTTCCTTAAAATATCGCTTGGGAAGAGTGCATTATGTTCGGGGAACCAGGCAATCCGACCATTGGGTGTGAACAGAAAAAAAGCACGCAGGAAGATATGTTATATTACTGCTTAGCGTAAGAAACATCTTCCGAAAAAATAGTACCTCTATCTGTACCTTCCTTTAGACTACTACATAACTCGTAAGTTGTAAGGCCGTATACTGCTAGTATGTGACTAATGTCTTTCGCGAGGAAACAAGCCCAATTTTATGCTAAAGATAGCTAGCTTTTGGCTTCACCCGTCTGAGGTATGTATCTGGATGATCCGATTGTAACAATCGCAGAGGTGCTCCCTTTACCCTCTGGCCGAACAATCGGGAACATAGAGGGTAAGCACAGGAGCGATACAACCCAGCTTGGCAAAAATCTTAATTCGAATTGATGCATATGATGGCTTAAAAATCGACCAGGGAAACATGCATACACAATAAATGTGAATATATGCTTAGAGTATACAATCATGGGCTTCGGAAAGAAGCCCCCAGGTGTTGTGTTTGGATTTAACTATTAAGGATGTATGCCGGAAATCTAAATACAAGATCGGTTGAAGCAAACATAGACTTGGGAAGAAAAGAAGAAGCCCAGTCCTACCAAAAATCAAGGTGGGAGGGAAAGGAAAAATAAAGAAAAAGGAAAGAAAAAGGAGGTAAAGGGTAAAGAGTATGATGCGCCGGTTTATCCGTAAAAGCGCCGAGGACGAGCTGCGTTCCATGGGTTTGGTTCAAGGCGGTTAGCCGACGGGTTTCAAAGACGGTAAGCCCCTCCCACGAGTACTTCATAAATTATGAAGGGACCCTCCCATTTGGGGTTGAGTTTATGCTTCTGCTTCTTCAGGAGCCGTAAGATGAGTTCACCCACATTATATGCTTTTTCCCTGGCCTCCCTACTCTGGCAACGTTGGGCTTGTTGTTGATAAAAAGTCGAATGAGCCCCGGCTATGTCCCACTCTCCTTCTAAGGCATCGAGGTCATTCTGTCGATCTAACTCAGCCTCCTTTTCCTCGTACATGCACACCCTTGGTGCGTCGTGAATAATTTCATAGGGGAGGACTGCTTCTGTCCCATAGACCATGAAGAATGGTGTGTATCCCGTTGATCTATTCGGGGTGGTGCGCAAGCCGCATAAAATGGATTCATGCTCCTCTACCCAATGGCAGTCAGACTCATGCAGAGATCATAGCAAACGTAGTTTAATGCCACTCATGATGAGTCCGTTTGCTTGTTCGACTTGTCCATTGGTCTGCGGGTGATACACCGATGCGTAATCGAGCTTAATGCCCATTTTTGCACACTAGTCTTTGACCTCTTGGGCTGTGAAGTTGGATCCATTGTCCATTATTATACTATGCGGGACACCGTAACGGTGTACCGCGCTGGATATAAAGTCGATTACTGGTCTGAACTTGGCTGATTTGACAAGTTTTGCCTCTATCCATTTGGTGAATTTGTCAACCATGACCAGCAGGTATTTATTCTTTTTGATCCCCCAGACCGCAAAGGGACAGGTAATCAGAATAGTCCGAAGAGCTGTTGGGGGCATGTGAATTTGGTTTGTAAAAAGTTGACACCCCATGCTGTGCTTGACAAGTGACTGGGCGTCCGCTCGAGTAGTGGGCTAGAAGAAACCGGCCCGAAAGGCCTTGCTAACTAAGGCCCTTGCCGCGGTGTGATGGCCGTCCATCCCTGTGTGGACTTCGGCTAAGAGTTGTCATCCTTCTTCCTCATATATGCACCGATGTAGTACTCCAGTGGTGCTTTTATTGTATAACTCACCCTCATGGACTTTATAGGATTTGGATCGCCAAATTATGCGTCGCGCCTCCGTCTGATCGTCGGGAGTTCTTTGTGAAGAAGGTAGGCAAGGAAGGGCTTGGTCCACGGCGTGATTACTGCCATGACCTCATGAGTCGAGGGTGTTTCGTCCATTACGAAGTCGCCAATGATTTGGTCATCTGGTTCCTTCATAGGGGGAACAACCTCTTCTGCGTTGGTGACACCGGTGCCCTTGTCATCGTCCTGCCAAACCACTGATGGCTTAAAGAGCCGTTCCAGGAAAGTGTTTTTTGGGACAGGGTCATGTTTGGCCCCCATGTGGGCTAGTATGTTGACGCCTTGGTTGTTGTCTCTAGCGACTTGGTGAAATTCTAGCCCCTCAAACTGTGCAGATATCTTGGGGACAACGTTTCTGTATGCCGCCATCTTCAGGTATTTGGCATCGAATTCGCCGTTGATTTGGGAGATGGCCAAGTTGGAGTTTCCCCATACCTCCAGACGTTGTATGCCCATTGATGCTGCCATCCGAAGACCATGCAAGAGTGCTTCATATTCGGCTGCATTATTGGAATCGGCATACATGATCCACAACATGTATTGAACATTGTCTCCTGTGGGGGATGTGAGAATAACTCCAGCCCCCAGTCCGGCCAAAGTTATGGATCCATCAAAGTACATCCTCCAATGGGAGTATGTACTATATTCCCTGGGAGCTCGGCCTCTGTCCATTTGGCGAGGAAATCTGCCAGCACCTGAGATTTAATAGCTCATCATGGCTTGTAGGCAATTTCGAAAGGAAGGAGCTAAATGGCCCATTTGGCTATGCGGCCGATGGCATCCCAATTGTTGATTATATCGTTTAGGGGTACTTCGGATGCCACTGTAATCGAACACTCTTGAAAGTAGTGTCTTAGTTTCCATGATGCCATAAATACTGTATAGGCTATCTTCTGGTAATGCGGGTATCTGGACTTGCACTGCGTTAGTACTTCTGACATGTAATAGACCGGCTTCTGAATCCGCAATTTGTCTCCCTCCTCCTCTCTGTCGATGACGAGCACTGTGCTAACGACTTGGTTGGTGGCTGATATGTATAATAACATGGGCTCACCAGCACCTAGTGCTATGAGTATGGAATTACTTGCCAGCAGTGTTTTAATTTCTTCTAACACAACCGCTACTTCATCGGTCCATTCGAAATTGTTGGTCTGTTTCAGCAATCTATAGAGCGATAAAGCCTTTTCACCGAGGCGGGAGATAAATCAGCTTAGTGCCACCATGCAACCAGCCAACCTTTGGACATGCTTTAGCTCTATGGGATCTACAAGTTCTCATAGGGCGTGGATCTGAAGCGGATTTGCTTCTATTCCTCTATGGGAAACACTGAATCCGAGGAGTTTACCAGCGGGGACTCCGAATACACATTTCTCCGGATTGAGTCGTATATCATACTCACGTAGGCTGGCAAAGGTTTGCCTTAGGTCGTCAATCAGCTGAATGACGTGTTTGGTTTTGATTACCACATCGTCCACGTACGCCTTGACTGTTTTACCGACTTGTTTTGCGAGACAAGTATGGATCATGCACTGGTATGTAGCCCCAATGTTTTTTAGCCCGAAGGGCATTGTGTTGAAGCAGAATGGCCCATAAGGGGTGATGAATGCGGTTGGGGCTTGATTGGATTCCTTCATTTTCATCTGATGGTATCCGGAATAAGTGTCGAGGAAACACAATGTGTCGTGTCTGGCTGTGGCGTCAATAATCTGGTATATGTGTGGTAGGGCAGGCCTTGTTGAGGTCTTTAAAATCCTTAGGGCAGGCCTTGTTGAGGTCTTTAAAATCGACACACAGTCGCCAGGATTTGTCTTTCTTTGGTACCATCACCAGGTTTGCCAACCATTCGGGGTGCTGAATCTCCCGTACGAAGTTGGCCTCTAGCAGTTTGGCTAATTCTTCACCCATGGCTTGTCGTTTGGGCTTCGAAAAGCGATGCAGAGTCTGCTTAACGGGCTTGAAGCCTGCGATGATGTTCATACTATGTTCTTCTAGATGCCATGGGATTCTAGGCATATCGGAAGGATGCCCGGCGAAGATGTCCCAGTTCTCCCGTAAGAATGCTCGCAGTGCTTCGTCCATTATGGGGTCCAGCTGAGCTCCAATGGACGATTTCTTATTAGGGTCCGTTGGGTGTACCTAAAATTTAACGATTTCATCGACAGGTTTAAAGGACGTGGGTTTGGGCCGTTTGCTAAGGATCACATTGTCCTTTTCTATTCTTGACCGAAGTACGGTTAGTTCTTTTGCAGCGAAGGTCTCAGCTAGTGCCTCGACGGCGAGCGCTGCTGTTTTGTTTTCAGCTCGAAGGGCTATATGCGGATCATTGGCAATTGTGATTACCCCGTTTGGGCCTGGCATCTTGAGCTTCATATACTAGTAATGTGGTATAGCCTGGAATTTTGTGAAGGCGTCACGCCCCAGAAGGGCGTGGTAGCCGCTGGGGAAGGGCGCGATATGGAAGAGAAGTTCTTTAGATCAGTAGTTTTCGAGCATGTGAAACACTACATCCAGGGTGATACATTCTGAACAACGTGCCTCTTTCCCAGGAATGATCCCCCGTAATGTCGTGTCCCTATGCTCGATGCGAGATCGGTCGAACTGCATTTTTTCCAGGGTATCTTCATAGATAAGGTTTAAACCACCGCTGCCATCCATTAGCACTTTATGCAACCTGAAGCCATCGACGATGGGGTTTAATACCAGTGCGGCCGGTGTATGACCGGGACGGATGGCTGGTTGGTCAATATCTTCGAAGGTGATGGGTATGGGTGCCGATGAGCTTGTTTCTGCCACATGATAGACCTGTTTGAGTTCTGTAAGAGCTCTTTACCTCCTATTCCTTGAGGGAAATGTTTCATAGATCGTCAGGACTTCGGTGTTTTATTCTGGTGGTGATGTGAATCGCCTGTTCGGTGGTAGTGCCTCAAGGATGGCTTCATCTCTTTTTGCGACCTGCCTGACGACCCAACAATCTCTAAGGCTATGAATCGTGCCTGTGTTCAGCAATACAGAATGTATAGGGCATGGTTTATCCAAAGTCCATCAAGGACAATTCTGACCCCTGTAAGGGTTTTTTTTGTAACATCCCAAATTTTGGAATGTTATAATTAATATTAGAATGAATGCTTGTTTGCTTGAGTAATTGAAATTGAGTGAAATTTGAAACTTTTGAAAACTTTTGAATGAGAGGGAATAAAATGACTTTCCCATTTTCTTTTGAATTAAAATTCTTACTTTTCAAATTAGTGAGAGAAGATGACATGACTTCTTCAACATGAAAAGATTTGGAAAGGGAATTTGAAAACCATTTGAAAATTTCTCATATGGAGTTTCACCTTCCATATTTGAATTCCCTATTTGAATTTGTAAACATTCAAACCCCTTGACAAAATTTCTGAGAGGAGTAATATGACACTCCAAACCAGGGGTATTTTTGTGAAGTATTTGAACCATAAAACCCAAGGGGTTATTTGAAAATATTTGCAAAAATAAATAAAGCCATTTAGGCATTTTCTAAAAATAATTTTTTTAAAATTATTTAATTTGGCTGTAGAAAATGTTCATTAAATGGAATTTATTTCCCTGATCATTTTGGTATATAATACTTTATTTTTCTTAAAGGTTATGATGGCCATAAAAGAGATTTCAATGCTCTCGGAATTAATAAAGGGAAACTATTAACGTGAGTTAAAGCCCAACGGCCCACCGCCTCTAACCCCTCCCCCGAAACCCCTCCGCAACGGTCACCGCTGGCCGTGCCCTCTCTCTCTCTCTCTCTCTCTCTCTCTCTCTCTCTCGCTGACTGCTGACCCCACCGCCCAGCAGCATCAACACCGCGGTCGTCCCCTCCATCTCGCCTCGCTCCACGCCGACGACCCCGAGCCGGAGATCCCTCCCTCCCCTTCCTTCCCCCAATCACCCGTGCTCCCTATAAGAACCCCAACTCACTCCACACCCCATTCCACCCCAAACCCCCGAGTCTCCCTCGCCAGAACGCTCCACCGCCACCTCACCGGAGTTCAGCCACCTCCCGAAACTCCCAGAGCACCTGCTCATCGCCCCCGACGCTCCCTCGCCTCGCCGTCACCACCAACGGACGCCGGAGGTCTGCCGCCATTGACTGGACCCCCCAGACACCGTCCCCGACCACCGGAGACGCATCCCCGTCGCCCCCGCCTCCTCTGCCTCGCCGGAGACCTTGCCGAAGCTCCCGACCCCTCTATAAGTCACCAGCGACGCCCTCCTCCGTTCGATCCCATTCCAACGGTCAAGATTAGATTACGTATTTTATTTTAATTCCCGAACCGTTTTCTCCTAGCATTCGGTCGTCCACTCGCAAACCCCGCACGTACACGGCCTCAGCCAACCACAACCCGACACGTAGCCCCTGTCCGATAAGATCCATTCTTTTCTTTTTCTGATTCTATTTTAGAAAACAGAATGATTTCCAATTTTATTTTTGTTACATCTTTTAAAATATTTAGAGGTTTTGATTGATTCTTTTTGAATTGTGTCAAAAAATTTATGTAGTTTCTGTAGATATCCAGTTTGACCAAATTTAAGTAATTTAAAACTGAATTCAAACAAATTTGATTCAAATGTTGTTTTCTCAATAACATGAGTTTAAAAATTTATTTTTGAGTGATTCTTTTTGCCACTGTTTTGTATTAGTTAGGTTTATCATCCAGCACTATTTGAGAATTTTTGAGGATAATTTAGATTAGGGTTTTTAGCTAAACCAGAATCTGTTTAGTACCTACTAGGATTTAGTTAGTTTAATTTTTCTTTAATTTATTTTTAGATCTGAATTTGTTTAACTTTTGTTTTAGTTTACTTTAGTTCTGTTGTCCAGTATTGGTGACTTATTTTCTATTAATAAAAAAATAGTTTTGCTTTGTTTTATATCCTAATGATATAGGAAACTATATTCTTCTTCATTAGGAAATGTTTTCTAAAATAATTTAGTTTTAGTAGTAATTCTTTTCACAAATGTTTTAGAGGATTTAATTCTGTTTTTCTAAATAAAAAAATTATTTTAGTATTCTTTTCTGTTAAGGATTGTTTTGTTACTAAAATAGTTTTGTCTTGTTTTATATTAGTAGTAGTTTAGCCACCAAAATTTAGAGCCCATTACTTTGTTTTCTTTTTCTTTTTGTATTACTAGTTGATTTCTTATTTGAATTTTTTTTGTTTTTCTGTTATTTTAATATTTTAATTGTTTTAATTGTTTCTTGTTGTTAAGTTTATTAGGCTAAAAACCTATGTTGTTCTTCATAATTCTTAGTTGTTTTTCAAAAATAATTCTTCTTGCTAGAAAAATATTTACAAAAATACTTTTGTTATATTTTACTTTGTTTTGGTTGCTACTTTTGAAAACTAGGATGTACTTGTAGAGAAAACCAACTTTGGTTGTGTTGATGAAGTTTTGTTGATTTTAACTTTTGTCTTAAGTATTTCCTTCATCACCACCATGTTGCTTTTGGTTTTGTGTTTCCTTTTTGATTGTTAGTATTTCACTGCTAGTATGATTGCTTATAATAATGCAATGTTTGATTACAGACTTTCATTGGAGAGTGGCGAATAGTCTATCAGTTATCTCTGAGAGCGACATTATTCTTCATCAACAGTGTAGGCAAGTCACTTTGACCATGTATACCTATGTGTTTATTGCATTAGTTCTACCATCTCCCCAATTGCATGCAAAGTAGGTAATTTTGGAAACTTGGTTACTTGATGTAGTATCATGTGGTAGGCACCCCTCAACCTTTTGACACATTGGCCCTAGGAAACGTTGATTTAATTTTGCTATGCTATTAGTAGACCGGGTTGGTTGTGTGATTCATGAGAGTTGTGAGTTAATAATTTTCAAGACCTGCATTATGATCAAGACTTCAAGACTCCGAGTTTTTGACTTAACTTTGGGAGGAGGATGGTTGAACGGCGCCCTGGAGAAACCAGTGGTTAGCCTAGGTGTTGCTGGGGAAGTGCCAGTATTCACGCGGAAAGGTCCACCCAGGCACAAAGAGATGGATGGATGCTTCAAGACCCAAGGCTTACCTGCATAGCCACAAGCCATTATGGGCTCTCGCTTGGTTGGATATTGTGGTGACGATGGACAGGCGGTGCTACGAGATGTAGAAGAACGGTAGGAAAGGATGGGCACCGACAGAGTCGGGGAAACCCTTTAGAAGACCATGTTTTGGTCATCCGTTTCTTAAACACCCTGAAGTGCGAGAAATCCAATGGAGGTGATCAAATCTTGTGGGGAACGTGTGCAAAACTATGCAGAGTACTAAAACCTAACCGATTAGCCGTGTCCACGGTCATGGACAGTTTGAGCCAAAGGAACTGAAACTATCTAGAACTCTCATCACAATTAATTACATTGATGTGGGTATTAATGTCAACTTGGGTATGAGAATTGGTTGGTGGAACCATCTCATTAATCAACCAACATTTGTAGTAATTATGCTTTTGCCCTCTCTTGTTGTAGGAAAATTTTGGCTTTATGCAAAACCTACTACCCCTGTTGCCATATATGCATGTAGAATAGATGATTACTTTACACCCCCTCTTTTGTGACTTGCTGGCATATTCAAAATGCTGACCTACACGGCTGCAACGTCTTATGTTGCAGATAAGCTCTACGACTGGTAAGAGTATGATTCAGGGTTACGGTCTACACTCAACCTGCTGTTGGTGTTATTGGGACTCCACTCCTGTTGACTGTTTCCGCTGAGATTTTAAGGTATATATCAGTTTTACGTTAATTACATGTGATTGCACTTTGATATATATATTGATGTACTGTGTGTGCCAGCATACTGATCTAGGGATGGCACAGAACACACAGAGGCTTGACTCGTTGTGAGTCGGGTCGCTACACTATTTCTCTTTTCAATAGGTTCGAGTTCGGCTAGCCGCTTCGGGGGTATCCTATTTTTCCAATATCCTCTAGTGTACTCGGTAAAGGTTGGTTCCAAAAGTATCCGTTCGGCTTGCCAGGTGCTCTTCATGGCATAATGCTTTTGTACCAAGTCCGACAGCTCGGTGAAGTCACGAATGTGCCGACAAGCCAGGGAATTGAGAATCCCTTCGTCATGGAAATTGTGATTGAAGGTTGCCATTATCTCCTTGTCACCAAGACCTCATGCTTTGTTTCGAGCAAGGAGGAGTCTAGCCCAAAAATGATGAACCGACTCTCCGGTAATTATTTAACATCCCGTAAGTCCGAAGACTTGGACTCTGTTGTGATGCTTGAGTGCTCGACTTGGGTGGTGGGTGGGAAATTTTTTGATTCCAAGCCGTGATGTGAGTCTGGAATTATAGGTTCCGAGTTGCATGCTAGATCAGGGACCGATACCGATCTATCTCAGGAGCGAACTCGAGGGTCTGGGTTGCAAGCGAGCTTTCTATAATCGGAGATTGGGCTATAAATCATTTTTAGTTCCGATAGTTAGAGGGACAAGCCCCCTGGCGGACACTCGACGGTGGTGACTAAGTGAGTGACCGTGGGGATGAGAATCTCCCTATCGTTGGGTTTAAGCCCGCACCGGTCATAGACCGGGGTCTGGTCGTCAGTCAAACAGATGGTCTGAATCTGATCAAATAGCTCGTTTACGAATGAGGTGACGGTAGGATGCGTGTCACTGAAGCGAGTGGGGTCGATTTGCGGCGTCGCGGTTCCGGAGTCAGTTGAAAGCGGATCTGGGTCATGTTCGGCCATAGCGAATCAGGACACAATGACTGGATTGAGCATTCCAGACGACCCGAGGGTGAAGGTCACCTCAGAGGTGGGCCCGATGTCTTTGGCATCGAGGCGTCGGGATCTGCGGGCTCCTCCATGAGAGTTGCAGGTCAAATCAAGACAAGTTCTCCGTGTGAATCAGCAATGAACTCTAGGGTGCCGAATCCGATTCTTTGATCAGGGGTGAAGCTTCCGATCTGGCCCAGATGACCGGTCGGGTCGGCGTGCAACAAGACATCACCACATGTGAAGATCTGATTAGGGATGAGAATATCTTGGCTATATATCTCCTTGCTTATGACAAGGCGAGCCATCGATTCCTTTGGCGATTACAGCTGAACTCTCACTGAATGCACCAATGTCAGTGTGAAAACCGACGGATCTCAGGTAGGGGGTCCCAAGCTATGAGACTAGGATCGATGGTAACACGGCGACAGGGCCTTTGATCATCCAATGCTCAGCCAGCGGCAAAATAGTCTGGCCCATGAGAAACAGGTCGGCCATCCGAGGAACCCTTAAACCAGGACTCCCTCAGCTAACTTACGAATACAGAAAGTAAACTGGGTGGTCTACCCATAACATACGTGAATTACTAATGATCACTAAGTGATCCTGAACACCTACTTACGTCAAACATAACTCCATCGTGTTCCCTATCGGGTAAGGACTCACGAGAAGAGACAATCACGGTTACGCACACGGTTGGTGTATTTTATTTGAGTTTACCTCAAGCTTTCTATGATGGGTGTTAAACAAAGTTTCCAAGTTGCCCGTAACCACGGGTACGGCTTTCCGAAAGATTTAAGTCTAGAGGGGTGCTCCTACTCATCCATCATAAACTAACCACACATCGCAGGAATAACCTCGACCACGAAACCCGTTATCTCCTTGGGTATTCCGTACGAAAATATGAACCTCAAGATAGCCTGAAGTGTATTCAAAATTCCACGCATAAGACGTTCGAGAAAGGTAAAAAAATCCAGCAAGATCGCCCGACGTGCCGACAATCCCGATGGGAGACGCGTATCTCGTTCTCAGGGTAGGACGGATGAGCTACACGTATAGTGGCCTGATAGAAATCTCCCGAGTTGCCTCGGGTTGGCCCCGCATAGTGCTCTAATTTGGATCAACACTGATGAGGAGCACTGGCTTGGGTTGTTAATTAATTATCCGCGGGTGCCGGTGGGTCTCTATGCATTTTATTAGTTATTAGGCAAATGTAGTACCAGTGTTGGGCCTTGCCAGATAAGTTTTATCCTAAAGAGAAAATCAAGGGGGTCCCTTAACAACCCTGAGCATGTTAGGAGTGCAAATTAAGGAACATAACACCTATACACAATTAACTAAGGCGACAAAGATGGAACAAAACACCGAGCAAAAGGCCAAGCCTTCCACCTTTTGCCAAGTATATATGTGCATTAAATTAAATAGCAATAATATTGTGATATAACAAACATATCTATGTTGTCACATGGAAGAAATTGTAACTGCATCTAGAAACGCTATAAGAAGGGCTAAGCAAGCGGTAACATAGCCAAACAAAGGTTTGATGGGATGTGGAGGGGTTAGAGGCTTATCATGGCATATTTAGGAAGCCTGACAAACAAGTGGTAGGTAGCATCACATAGCAATAGAAAACAAGATAGCTAGCATGGCAATGATATTAGTGGTGTCCAGGGAAATCTGGCTTGAGATCCTGCTTGGAAGAAGAACAAATCCATGAAGAAGACGATCCGTGAAGTAGACGAATGAATCCTCACACTCCGAACGCTTTCGGAACTATATCGAGAAGAAGCAATCCAAAAAAAACAATCAACACACGATACACCACAACCTATGCATGACATGAGGCACAAATCAACATGATGCATGTCCATTTAATTATGCTAGGTATGACAAAGCAGATCAAACAACTCCTGCACATTAAGTGAAGCTCAATAAGCAACGAGTTGCATATTGATGAAGCTCCATATTTGAATTACTTAGTTCACTCCCGTTTAGGTACACATCAATGTTAAATGTTTTTAAACATGGACATAGGTGAAGCATAAGTAAATTATCTATCTAGGCATCTTAAATGAGGTCGGAAACAACTTATAGTATTTCCGAAATGACCCCATATGTTAATTTCTAAAGTAGTCTAGATCTGAACTAACCATATCTAATATTTGTTAAACAACATAATAAAGTGTACCATGTGATATTACACATCATTCTAGTAGATTTACATATATATAGAACATTTAAAACAGAACTACATTTTGAAAGATATGACAAACACAAGATGGATATGCCATGAATGCAAAATGCATGAAATTGACAACCAAAAACATTTCAAATGATGAATGCGGCAAGATATTATAATACCACATGAAATTCGAAGCAAGTTTTATATTTGGCATGCCCAAAACGGAGCTACAATTCAACCACAACAACCAACACAAGTTAGTAGAAATCTTCCCAAAACGGCAATATGGCATATTGCAACCCACAAATCAACAAGCTAGAGCCACCCAAAGGACATGGTGGTGAAGCCTACATGATGCTCAAAAATTCATCTATTAACAGAAAGTTTACTAGAAGCATGGATCATTAGGAAATGAGCTCACAAGAAGACATATTGAACTAAGCAGTTTTCAGACTTGGTGAAAATCTCAGTTTTTTAATAGATTAGTTTTTATGACGAAGGCATATTGACACCAGTGAAACTATAGGCTAAAGTCATATATTGGCATGAAACTTAATCGCATGCTACATGACATTATGAACTACAAATAACTCCATTACACCAACCACAAAGGAGTTCTAGATCTTTAGAAAAACACATGGCAAGACAACAATAAAATATTACAGATTCCAGACTTAGAAATATTTAGACCCCTCAAAACAACACATTGATTAAGCTTGTACTCATGATGAAATCTACAGCTAAACACAAGACTCATGGCATGTAAAACCTATCAACAACAAGTAGACCTGGCATACTACAACACACTCCAAATGCTCAACTATAAAGAGGCATGGATTGCTTAATACGAGCACTGCAAAATGGAACTTAACGTTAACAAATTTCTGTTTTAACGTGATAGCAACTTGAGATCAAGAGCTAGGGTTAGCTTATGTTTAGCAAAGATCATTCCTGAGCATAGCTCCACCTATTTCCTTCCCTCATGGGGTGAGATACCTCTATGTGAGAAGATCCGAAGCGGATGCCAAGGCCCCTCGAAGGGAACATCCCCTTGTGTATTTAAAGGCCCATCTCTCTGGAGTGGCAAGACTACCGGTACTTGTATTCGTTCGGTTTTTTTGAATCTTGTATATTGTGAATCGTTAGATCTAGTGTATGTGTGACTTGAGGATGGTCTTTGAGTGTTTCTTTGCCTCTTTATTTTCCTTTCTTTCGCCCCCCAAGTGTGAAAGAATTGGGACTCACGGTTGTGCCCCGTATCATATTGGTATTAGATTCACGTTGATTCACACCTTGGATTCTCTCCCTCCACTTTCTAGAATTTTTTTCTTTGATTAGACCTAATTTCGAAAATCCCCACAAAAATAGCCATACCAAATTTTCTTGGATTCGTTGGATTTGAGGAGATTTTGTTGATTTGGATCCATGGATTTCGTACTGGACAAGTGGATCTACCCCCATCATCCTCATTGATTTCCCTCGCAAAATCATCCCAATTTTGCCCGGAATTTTTCTTTTGGTTCGAGTTCATCCGGTGAAACTAGCAGGCTCCGGACGACCAAAAGCCGTCGGACGATTGGACGCCGGACGACCGACAACATCTGAATGACCGGACCCCAAATGACAAATCATTCCTTGACGTCCGAGCAAGTCTGTCGAAACTAAAATTTTCCCGAAAATTTTGTTTTCTCCACCATTTCTTCCACAACCCATTTTCACTTGAAATTTTGAGTCGTGAGCCCCGCCACTTCCTAAGGTTTCTCGGCAACTTAGGAGTGGTTCTTCATCGACATCGCTGCTCATCATTGCCCCTGGTCATCGCCAACCAACTCTTCGTTGACACAACACCGTAAGCAAGGACGGTAACCGTGACTACACCCTTGACTTGTACCCTTGCCATTGCATTGTTACCCCAAGCTTATTTGCGTTACTTGCCCATCGAGACTGGCCATTGAGTATAGCCGAGATATGTTACTTGTGCACTTTAGTGAATCATACTCTGCATAGCTACAATTGCATGCATATACATCTTAGTATCATCTCTTGTGTTGCAAAGTACCCGCATATATAATTGCTATCTTTGTGTGCACGTCCCGCATAGTGACAATACAAATATCATTGCAAAAGAAAGAGATGCAAAGCTTTTAAGCAAGGACAAAAGAGCAATAGCATCATCAAATTCCATATCATACTTGATCATCTTGGATCACTTGAGCGAGTGACTCATGCCTCATACATACATAGCAAGTCGGGAATAGGAAGTCGACATGTTTTGGTTCTTATAGGTTGTGCACAAGTTTGTATCATGCCCTTTGAGCAATCGTGTTAGCGTCTCTCTAGTGTTGTGCAACACTAGCGTTTTCCATGGATTCCACATTTTGTGCTCATTTCTTGGCTGCACAACCCCACTTATCTATTCGTGTGTGTGTTTTCATGTACACACATTGCTATTGATTCACATTCTCTTACTTGCGAATTTGCGAATCTCTTTCAACTTAATTGAATCATATTCTCGAATTGCTTGAAATTTTGAGCCACCATGCTAACCAAGCTACTCCATAAGCATTACTTATGTAGGTGTGAGAAGGATGATCTTCGGTACCAATTCTACTATTTCCAATTGAACATTGAGTGCTAGATTCATTGCCAACTTTTGGAATGGTATTTGGTTTTGTCTTCTCACTCTTCCACTTATATTTTCTTGAGTGCTATGGATAGGAACGTCATGTCGAACCTGACATTCGAGGAGCATGACAACGACACAAACACCCACGTCACCAAGTTACACTTCTTCGGCGCAAACAAGTCAATTACGCAAGCTCAACATGCCTTGAATGACCGCATAGAGAACCTTGCCACAAACTGGCGCGAATCCAAAGCATGCACACGGGACTACCTCAACACCAAGTTATCAAGCCAAATGGAAGATTTTCGATCCTTGATGGTCAACCATGCTCCCTCTACTTTGACTACATCAAGACGGTGCTCAAGTCGACACTCATCGGAGTACTCTTCCGAAGCAAGCCCTACTCGAGCACGAGTTCACCGCCAAGACTACCACTCTGGTCCAAGCTCGCCTCAAGGTCGACAACGTCAAGCTGCAAAAATTCCATTCCATGGAAATTGATTGCAAGAGCGAGTCCGCGCCTGAGACCGTCGACATCAACAACATCAAGATGCTTGGGATCAAGAACAATGTCGCCACCATGAACAATCGATTCAAGCTACTCGTACCTTGGAAGAAGCTACCCGTGCCTTGGAGGAGCGCAACCGTCAATCTCACTGTGAACGAGAAGAACTCCGGCGAGAATCAAGAAGAGGCTGCTCGTCAAGAGGAACTTTGACAACGACAAGAATAAGGCGCTCGCCAAGAGGAACATCAAAAATGACAAGTAGAAGCCGCTCGCCAAGAGGAGCAACAAGAACGATGAAACCACGCGTGAGGACCTCGTCAATTCCTCAAGCATATCATGACAAGCACAATGACGACGACGCCCCAAGGCAACCACAACGTCAACTCGACAACAACATTGACGCACCTCCTCTTCGCCAAGGGCATCGCCAAAGCAACTAGAATGGTGAACAATGCTTCGGCAACCCCAAGTTCACTATGCCCAAGTTCTTTGGAAGCAACGATCCCAAGACTACCTTTCATGGGCACTCAAAGTTGACAAGATTTTCCGTCTGCACAACTTTGAGGAAGAGAAGAAGATTGCCATGCCATATCTTGAATTACAAGATTATGTTCTCATTTGGTGGGAACAAATGATTGAGTGAAGAAGATAAAGAGGTGAACCTCCGATCACCAATTGGGCTCAAATGAAGGATCTCATGAGTGCTAGATTTGTGCCTACACACTACAACCGGGATCTCTTCAACAAACTCCAACTACTCAAGCAAGGCACCAAGTCCATAGTGGAATATTATCAAGAAATGGAGATTCCCATGATCTGAGCCAATGTCAAGGAATATGACGAGTAAACAATGGCGCGCTTCTTGAATGGTCTTAACTACCAAGTCAAGAAAATCACGGATTTCCAATCCTACTAGAACTTACTTGAGCTAGTCCATCAAGCAACCAAGGCAAAGCGTCAAGTGCAAGATAACTACAAGTACTCCAAGTTCTCTTCCAATACTACAGTTCAAGTACTCAGAACTCTACGACGACTATGCCTTCGACTACGAAATCTAGAACACCTACCGGGGACAAGTCAAGTTACAAGGACAAGATGACTTCGTCAAGCCGCCACACTAGTTCAAGCAACTACAAGCCAAGGGCTTCGTCCTCTATACCAACATCGGATGACACCGCTAAATAAAGCTCCATCAAGTGTTTCACATGCTAAGGCCACAGCCACTAGACCTATGAGTGTCCAACAAGACAGACCATGATTCTTCAAGACGGTGGCACCTATGACTCTATGAGTGAAGACGAGATGCAAGAGTTGGAACACGTCGCCATGCACCGACAAGTCAATGAAGATGAAGATTCACAAATCTTTTGTGACAACGATACGAGCCTCGCTCTCGTTGTTTCCAAGGTTTTAACTCTTCAACAATAAGACGATGAGGACCAACATTGTCACATCTTCCACACCAAGGCGGGTATCCAAGGCAAATCCATCAAGGTCATCATAGATGGAGGAAGTTGCCACAATTTTGCAAGCAAAGACCTTTGCTCCGAACTCCAATTGGTCAAGAAGAAGCACCCACACCCGTACAAGGTCCAATGGCTTAGTGACTCCGGCACTATCCAAATTGTTCATTTTGTGTAGGTTTCCTTCAAAATTCGCGCTTATGAAGACACCTTGGAGTGTGATGTGGTTCCCATGTCCGTCGGCCACCTACTCCTTGGGAGACCTTGGCAATTAGACCATGGTGTCATCCATAATGGGCGGGGCAAATCAATATAGCTTCAAAATGAAGGGAAAGGAATATGTGCTTCGACCAATGTCTCCAAGTCAAGTGACCGCCGACAAGCAAGCTTCATCCTATCGCGGAGATAAAAGTGAGAGAGTGAAAGTGGATTATATCGATTAGAGGGGGGTGAATAGGCGATTTTTACAAATTCATCACTGAGGAATTATAACTTGAGGAACTTGAAATGTGATGAATAATAAGCAGCGGAATAAGTACTCAAGTGCATGTGAAACATAGCAGTAGCATAGTCATCATGATGAAATAAAGCATGCGTAGATTACATGTAGTGTGGTAAAGGATAAGCAGGTGAGGAACAAGGTAACTTGAAGAATTTGAGGCAAGGAAATTGAGAAAGTCTTTAGTCAAATTCTTCAAACAATAATGATCGATTTCATCAACATGTATATGAGGAAATGAAAGGTTTGAGGAAATAGAACCAGGTAGCTCGATGAAGACAATGGTTTGATGACCTAGTTCCAACTGTTTTGACAGTCGTACGTCTGGTTCGGAGCAGCCTGGTATTTAAACCGGAGGACACACAGTCCCAGGACACACAATCCTTACAGTATTCCACTTGAGATAAGGTCACACGGTCCTCGCCCAACACTCGTGGTAAGTCTTCAGGGTAGACTTCCAAAACCCTCCCAAACTGGTCACCCGGCGATCCACAATTAACTGTTCGATGCTCTAGACCAAGTTCACTCAGTGATCCCCAATTGACTGCAGGATGCACTAGACCATGACGCCTAACCGTCTCGAAGATACATAGTTTTCAAAGGTAACAAGCATCGGTTCCTCACAGGAACAATCTCTTCAGTGATGCTCAATCACTTTGGGTTTGGTGGTTTGGTTTTGGGATTTTTCCTCACTGATGATTTTCTCTCAAAGTCCTAGGAGGATGGGTTGCTCTCAAATGACAAGTGTCAGTTGTTTCTTGGAGCAGCCAACCAACAAGTGGTTCTGGGGTGGCTATTTATAGTCAGGGTGCAACCTGACATGATAAGACATAAATTCCCCCAATGATATGACTGTTATATGGATCATATGATTAGGGACAGCTGGCGCTAAGCACATCAACGGTCAGAATTTAAACTGTCAAATTCCGCAGGGCTTATCATATTCCTCACTCGTAGGCACCGCACTAGTGAAATCCTAACTCCTTAGTCAGATAAATTTCATCAAAGACCAGAAGAACTTCATCTCTGTCATTGAAGAACTTGACAGAACCGCAAGAGATTTCCAAAGGCTTCACTCGAAGGATTGGATAGGTTGAGGCTTTTGAGTTGAGCATCAGTTAGAAATTTTCCTTAGTATTACCTCGGTCCCCTTTAATAGTACGGTGTTTCCTATGAGTCAAAGAAAGGAAATGAAACTACAAAAACAAAAGTATTTATGCTTCATTGTCCTCGTTCATATCTTCAAGGTCACACCAACTTCCTCATTTTCAAAATCTTCAGGGGATACCAAAGTCTTCAGCAAAGTCACCAAAGACTTCAGTTGAAGACATACATTTTTAGGGGTCGATAATCTTCGAATATATCAAACTCCTCAATGACTTATAGATCATGTGTACACTTACAAACGCATCAGTCTCTTAACCTATAAGTCTTCAATACACCAAAATCACTAAGGGGCACTAGATGCACTTACAATCTCCCCCTTTTTGGTGATTGATGACAAATACATTATGTCTTCAACGGGGATAAAAATATGAAGTCTAAGTACTGAGTTTGAGGAATTTGATTGCAAGATATAGAAGAAATCCCCGTGAATATGTGCATATTTGAGGAATTTGCTTTGGATTGCAAATGCACATGGCAGGTTAAAAACATGAAGAACTCCCCCTATATCTTGTAATTCATAGATGCATTTAACATATGATATGAAGAATTTGAAATTCATGATGAAAATGGTGTCTGACGAAATTCAGCATGCATGCATTAAGGTACGTGAGGAAATAAGCATGCGGAAAGCAGTTCAAAACCGTCAGACCACCATCGGACTTAAGTTTACAACTCAACCAACAAAAGCTTCAGAAGAGTGAGAGTTGTAACTTAAACAAAAAAACAACCCATATATATAGACCCGCTTGAAGACTTAACTCAAATTTTCTCTCCCTTTGTCATCGAAGACCAAAAGGGACGAAATATGAGGACTAACACCCTCGAAGAATTTCATCTTGAAGGTGATGGAGGAGCGCCAGCGTTGTCGGAGTCATTTTGTTGGAAATATGCCCTAGAGTCAATAATAAATTAGTTATTATCTTATTTCCTTGTTCATGATAATCGTTTATTATCCATGCTATAATTGTATTGATTGGAAACACATTACATGTGTGGGTAAATAGACAACACTTTATCCCTAGTATGCCTCTAGTGAACTAGCTCGTTGATCAAAGATGGTCAAGGTTTCCAAGCCATTGACATGTGATATCATTTGATAACTGGATCACATCATTAGGAGAATGATGTGATGAACAAGACCCAAACTACGAACATAGCATATGATCGTGTTAGTTTATTGCTACTGTTTTCTGCATGTCAAGTATATGTTCCTATGACCATGAGATCATGCAACTCACGGACACCGGAAGAGTGCCTTGTGTGTATCAAACGTCGCAACGTAACTGGGTGACTATAAAGGTGATCTACAGGTATCTCCGAGGGTGTATGTTGGGTTGGCATGGATCAAGACTGGGATTTGTTACTCCGTGTGACGGAGAGGTATCTCAGGGCCCACTCGGTAATACAACATCACAATAAGCCTTGCAAGAAATGTGACTAAGTGTTAGTCATGGGATCTTGTTTTACTGAAGGAGTAAAGAGACTTGCCGGTAACGAGATTGAACTAGGTATGGAGATACCGACGATCCAATCTCGGGCAAGTAACATACCGAAGAACAAAGGGAACATCATACGGGATTAACTGAATCCTTGACATAGAGGTTCGCCAATAATGATCCTCGTAGAATATATAGGAACCAATATGGGCATCCAGGTCCCGCTATTGGTTATTGACCGTAGAAGTGTCTCGGTCATGTCTACATAGTTTTCGAACCCGCAGGGTCCGCACACTTAAGGTTTGGTGACGTTTCGGTAGTATAGAGTTATGCATGGTGGTGACCAAAGGTTGTATGGAGTCCCAGATGATATCCTGGACGTCACGAGGAGATCCGGAATGGTCTAGAGGTAAAGATTGATATATAGGAAGTCCTATTTTGGTCACCGGAAAAGTTTCGGGCTCATCGGTAGTGTACCGGGGGTGCCGGTAGTGTACCGGGAGACCATCGGGAGGGGTATTTCGACCCAAGAGTCTACATGGGCTTTGGAAGAGTGAATACCAGACATTATTGGGCTGGTGTAAGTCCTACACAAGGCTCATGCGGCTATGAGAGAAAACCCAAAGAGAAAAGGTGGAAAAAAGGCAAAATAGGGAGGAATCCTAGTCCTACTAGGATTGGAGGAGTCCTCCTCTCCTCCTTGATTCGGCCGAAACAAGGGCTGGACCCTCGAGGGCCAAGCCTCCTCCTCTCTTCCTCCTATATATACTTGAGGTTTTAGAATTTTTGGCACTTGATTTTCAGCCACGTGCTACCCGTTCCTCTAGTGCATATTTTCTCGTCTAGATCGGATTTCTGTAGTGCTTAGGCGAAGCCCTACCGGAATAGCTCCACCACCATCGCCGGAGCACCGTCATGCTGCTAGAGAACTCTTCTACCTATCCACTCCTTCTTGCTGGATCAATAAGGCGGAGATCGTCATCAATCTATACGTGTGCTGAACGCGGAGGTGTCGTCCGTTCGGCGCTAGATCGGAAGGACCATGATCAAGATCGCAAGACGGATCGTGATGAGATCACGGGATGGATCGTGACGAGTTTGCGGGACGGATCGTGTTGGATCGCGGGACGGATTGCAATGAGATCGTGGGACGCTCGGCGATTTGGATTGCGAAGACGTTCGACTACACCAACCGCGTTTCTTAACACTTCCCTCTTAGCGATCTACAAGGGTATGTAGATTCACTCTCCTTCTTGTAGATTCTCATCACCATGGATAGATCTTTCTTGTGCGTAGGAATTTTTTTGTTTCCCATGCAATGTTACCCAACCGTGGCATCATGAGCTAGGTCTACGTGTAGATGAGATCACGAGTAGAACACAAAGAGTTTGTGGGTGTTGATGCTTAGATTGCTTCCTCCCTTGGTCATATTTTGGTTCAGCGGTATTGTGGGATGAATTGGCCCGGACCAACATTACTCGTACGCTTACGAGAGACTAGTTCCCTCAGCTGCAACTTGTTGCAAAAGATGGCTGGCGGTGGCAGTTTCTCCTACTTTAGTTGGATCGGATTTGACAAAGGCAGTCGTTGAGAAGGTTGAAAAGCAACTTATGTATCACCGTTGTGGTTTATGCGTAGGTGAGAATTTTTCTTGCTAGATACCCGTAGAAGCCACTTAAAACATGCAACAACAATTAGAGGATGTCTAACTTGTTTTTGCAAGGTATGTTGTCATGTGATATGGCCAATTACATGATGAGATATATGTGATGTATGAGATGATCATGTGTCGTATAGAATATCACGACTTGCATGTCGATGAGTACGGCAACCGGTAGGAGCCATAGGGTTGTCTTTAATTATTGTATGACTTGCATGTCAATCATTAAGCGCTATGTAATGCTTTACTTTATCGCTAAACAGTACCAATAGTAGTAGAAGCACGATGGGCGCGACAACCCCGATGGAGACACGTTGATGGAGATCAAGATGATGGAGATCATGGTGTCATGCCGGTGACGATGGAGATCATGCTGGTGCTTTCAAGTTGGAGATCAAAAGCACAAGTTCATGGCCATAACATGTCACTTATGATTTGCATGTGATGTTAAAACTTTTATGCACCTTGTTTTGCTTAGGACGACGGTAGCATTATAAGGTGATCACTCACTTAAATTTCAAGATGAATTGTGTTCTCCCCAAGTGTGCACCGTCGCGAAAGTTCGTCGCGTCAAGACACCACGTGATGATCGGGTGTGATAGACTCTACATTCACATACAACGGGTGCAAGCCAGTGTTGCACATGTAGAACACTCGGGTTAAACTTGACGAGCCAAGCATGTACATACATGGGCACGGAATACAAGAGACCGAAAGGTCGAGCATGACTCATATAGTAGATATGATCAACATGATGATGTTCACCATTGAAACCACCTCAACTCACGTGATGATCGGACTTGAGTTGGTGAATTTGGATCATGTATTACTCGAATGACCGGAGGGATGTCAATTTGAGTGGGAGTTCTTAAGTAATATGATTAATTGAACACATTATCATGAACATAGTTAGTAGTGTCTTTGCAAAATTATGTTGTAGATTACTAGCTCACGCTGTAGCTCCCTTGAATTTTTATATGTTCCTAGAGAAATAGAGTTGAAAGATGATGGTAGCAATATTGCGGACTGGATCCGTGGTCTGAGGATTGTCCTCATTGCTGCACAGAAGGCTTATGTCCTTAATGCACCGCTCGGTGCGCCACCCCCTCTAGCATCATCTGTAGATGTTGTGAACATCTGACAGACACGTTCCGATGACTACTTGATAGTGTAGTGTGTCATGCATTACGGCTTAGAATTGAGGCTCCGAAATGTTTTGAACGTCACGGAACATATGAGATGTTCTAAGAGCTGAAATTGGGATCTCAGGCTCGTGCCCATGTTGTGAGATATGAGATCTCCAACAAGATCCTTTGTATGCAAGATGAAGGAAAATAGATCAATCATTGAGCATGTGCTCAGATTGTCTGGGTTCTACAATCGCTTGAATCGAGTGGGAGTTAATCTTCGAGATAAGATAGTGATTGATATAGTTCTCCAAGTCACATTCACTAAGCTACTAGAAATTGGTGATGAACTATAAAATTCCACGGATAGAAATAATGATACCTGAGCTATTCACGATGTTTGACACCACGAAGTTAGAAATCAAGAAGGAGCGTCAAGTGTTGATGGTTAGTAAAAAACTATAGTTTCGAGAAGGGCAAGGGCAAGGAGGGAAACTTCATGGATGGCAAGTCAATTGCTGCTCCAGTGAAGCAACCCAAAGTTGAACCCAAACCCGAGACTAAGTGCTTCGATTATGAGGAGAGCGGTCGCTAAAGCGGAACAACCCTAGATACTTGGTAGATAATAAGGATAGCAACGTCAATGGAAGTATATTTTATATACGAGTTAGTGATGTGTACCTTGCTGGTACTCCTAGTAGCACCTGGGTATTGGATACCAGTTCAGTTGCAAAATGTGAGTAACTCGAAATAAAAGCTACAGAATGAATGGAGAACTAGCTAAGGTGAGGTGACGATGTGTGTTGGAAATGTTTCCAAGGTTGATGTGATCAACATCGCACGCTCTGTCTACCTTCGGGATTAGTGATGAACCTAAATAAATGTTATTTGGTGTTTTGCGTGAAGCATGAACGTGATTAGATCGTGTTTATTGCAACACGGTTATTCATTTAAGTTAGACAATAACGGTTATTCCGTTTACAAGAATAATACCTTCAATGGTCATGCACCCAGTGAGAATGGTTTGTTGAATCTTGATCATAGTAATACACATGTTCATAACATTGATGCCAAAAGATACAAAGTGAACAATGATAGTACCACATACTCGTGGCACTGCCACTAAATGTCATATTGGTATAAAGCGCATGAAGAAACTCCATGCTGATGGATCTTTGGACTCATTCGATTTCGAATCGGTTGAGACATGCGAACCATGCCTCTTGGGCAAGATGACTAAGGACCACGTTTTCCGGATTGATGGAGCGGGCAAGTGGTTTATTTGAAATGATACATGTTGATGTATACAATCTAAAGTCTTGTAGCGTGCGGTGGATATCGTTATTTTCTTACGTTCACTGATGATTTGAGTAGATATAGTGTATATTTACTTAATGAAACACAAGTCTGAATCGTTTCAAAGGTTCAAGCAAATTTAGAGTGAAATTTAAGATCATCATGACAAGAAGATAAAAAATGTCCGCGATATGATCGTGGAGGTGAATCTCTGAGTAACGAGTTTGGCATACAAACTTTAGACAATGTGAAAGTTGTTTCACAACTCACGCCACCTGGAACACCATAGTGTGATGGTGTGTACGAACGTCATAGTCATGCTCTATTGGATATGGTACGGGTTGTGATGTCTCTTATCGTTTTGCTACTATAGTTTTGGGGTTATGCATTGGAGACAACTAAATTCACTTTAAATAGGGCACCATCTAAATCTGTTGAGATGACACCGTGTGAATTATGGTTTGATAGAAACCTAAGCTGTCATTTCTTAATGTTTGGGGCTGCGAAGCTTGTGTGGAAAAAATGTTTTCACCTAATGAGCTCGAACCCAAAGTGGACAAATGCATCTTCATAGAAGACCCTAAGAACAGTTGGGTGAACCTTCTATCTCAGACCCAAGCATAAAGTGTTTGTTGCTAAAACTGGGTCCTTTCTCGAGAAAATTTTTCTCTCAAAACAATTGAGTGGGAGGAAGATAGAACTTGCTGATGTTATTAAACCTTTGTTTCAACATCAGACTAGCGCGGCGCAGGAAGATGTTTCTGTGAAGCCTATGTTAGTTGAAGAGGAAGTTAATGATGATGATCATGAAGCTTCTGATCAAGTTACTATTGAACCTCATAGGTCGACAAGGATGTGTACTACTCCTGAGTGGTATGACAACCCTGTCTTAGAGGTCATGTTGTTGGACAACGATGAACCTACGAGCTACCGAGAAATGATGATGGGCCCGGATTCCGAAAAATGGTTAGAGGCCATGAAATCCGAGAAAGGATCCATGTATGAATACCAAGTATAGACTTTGGTAGACTTGCTCGTTGGACGGCAGGTGGTCGAGTACAAATGGACCTTTAAGCTGAAGAAAGACGCTGATGGTAAATGTCACCATTTATAAAGCTTGACTTGTTGCAAAGAAGTTTACGACAAGTTCAATGAGTTGACTGCGATGAGACTTTCTCACTCGTAGCGATGCTAAAGTCTGTTGGAATTATGTTAGCAGTTGCTGCATTTTTCAATTATGAAATCTGGCAGATGGATGTCAAAACATCATTTCCTTAACGGTTTACTTGAGGAAAGGTTGTATGTGATACAACCAGAAGATTTTGTCAGTCCTAAGGATGCTAAAAGGTGAGCAAAGCTTCCTGGATCCTTCTATGGACTGAACCAAGCATCTCGGAGTTGCAATATACACTTTGATGAGGTGATCAAAGTTTTAGAGTCTATACAAAGTTTATGAGAAACTTGTATTTGCAATAAAGTGAGTGGGAGCACTATTGAGTTTCTGATAAGTATATGTGGATGGCATATTGTTAATCGGAAATAATGTAGAATTTCTGGAAAGCATAAATGGGTTTTTGAAAGGTGATTTTCAGAGGAAGACCTGGATAAAGCTACCTAATTGTTGACCATCAAGATCTATAGAGATAGATCAAGATGTTTGATGATACTTTCAATGAGTACATACCTTGACAAGATTTTGAAAGAGCTCAAAATGGATCAGTCAGAGAAAGAGTTCTCGCCTGATTTGTAAGGTGTGAAGTTGAGTGAGACTCAAAGCTCGACCATGGCAGAAGAAAGGGAAAGGACGAACGGCGTCCCCTATGCCTTAGCCATAGGCTCTGTATAGTATGGCATCCTGTGTACTGCACCTGTGTGTGCCTTGCCATGAGTCCATCAAGGGGTACAAGAGTGATCCAGGAGTGGATCACTGGACTGTGGTCAAGATTATCCTTAGTAACTAAAAGACTAAGGATATGCTTCTCGATTATGGAGGTGATAAAGAGTTCATCGTAAAGAGTTACGTCGATGCAAGCTTTAACACCAATCCAGATGACTCGTAGTAGCAATCTGGATATGTATAGTGGAGCAGACATTTGGAATAGTACCAAGTGGAGTGTGGTAGCAGTGTTTACAGTTTGACAATGAGATTTGCAAAGTACACATAGATCTGAATGTCGCAGACCCGTTGACTATGAGACCTCTCTCGCATGCAAAGCATGATCGAGCCCCAGAACTCATTGGGTGTTAGATTCATAACAATGTGAATCACATGGTGATGTGAACTAGATTATTGACTCTAGTGCAAGTGGGAGACTGTTTGAAATATGCCCTAGAGGCAATAATAAATTACTTATTATCATATTTCCTTGTTCATGATAATCGTTTATTACCCATGCTATAATTTTATTGATTGGAAACACATTACATATGTGGGTAAATAGACAACACTTTATCCCTAGTATGACACTAGTGAACTAGCTCGTTGATCAAAGATGGTCAAGGTTTCCTAGCCATTGACATGTGATGTCATTTCATAACGGGATCACATCACTAGGAGAATGATGTGATGGGCAAGACCTAAACTACAAACGTAGCATATGATCGTGTCAGTTTATTGTTACTTTTTTCAACATGTCAAGTATATGTTCCTATGACCATGAGATCATGCAACTCACGGACACCGGAAGAGTGTCTTGTGTGTATCAGACATCGCAACGTAACTGGGTGACTATAAAGGTGCTCTACAGTTATCTCCGAGGGTGTTTGTTGTGTTGGCATGGATCAAGACTGGGATTTGTTACTGCGTGTGACGGAGAGGTATCTCAGGGCCCACTCGGTAATACAACATCACAATAAGACTTGCAAGCAATGTGACTAAGTGTTAGTCATGGGATCTTGTATTACGGAACGAGTAAAGAGACTTTCCTATAATGAGATTGAACTAGGTATGGAGATACCGACGATCGAATCTCGGGCAAGTAACATACCGAAGAACAAAGGGAACATCATACGAGATTAACAGAATCCTTGACATAGAGGTTCGACCGATAAAGATCTTCATAGAATATGTAGGAACCAATATGGGCATCCAGGTCCCGCTACTGGTTATTTACCATAGAGGTGTCTCGGTTATGTCTACATAGTTCTCGAACCCGCGGGGTCTGCACACTTAAGGTCTTGTGACGTTTCGGTAGTATAGAGTTATGCATGGTGGTGACCGAAGGTTGTTCAGAGTACCGGATGAGATCCCGAACATCATGAGGATCTCCGGAATGGTCCGGAGGTAAAGATTGACATATAGCAAGTCCTATTTTGGTCGCCGGAAAAGTTTCGGGCTCATCGGTAGTGTACCGGGAGTGTCGGTAGTGTACCGGGAGACCATCGGGAGGGGTATTTCGACCCAAGAGGCTACATGGGCTGTGGAATAGTAAATACCAGCCCTTAGTGGGCTGGTGGAAGTCCCACACAAGGCCCATGCGACTGGGAGAGAAAACCCAAAGAGAAAAGGTGGAAAAAAGGCAAAATAGGGAGGAATCCTAGTCCTACTAGGATTGGAGGAGGAGTCCTCCTCTCGTCCTTGATTTGGATGAACCAAGGGCTGGCCCTTTGAGGCCCAAGCCTCCTCCTATCTTCCTCCTATATATACTGGAGGTTTTAGGGTTTTTGGCACTTGATTTTCAGCCACGTGCCACTCGTTCCTCTAGTGCATAGCTTCTCCTCTAGATCGGATTTCGGCAGTGCTTAGGCAAAGCCCTGCGGGAATAGCTCCGCCACCATCGCCGGAGCACCATAATGCTGCCGGAGAACTCTTCTACCTCTCCGCTCCCTCTTGCTGGATAAAGAAGGTGGAGATCGTCATCAAGCTATATGTGTACTGAACGCGGAGGTGTCGTTCGTTCGGTGCTAGATCGGAAGGACCGTGATCAAGATCGTGATACGGATCGTGATGAGATTGCAGGACGGATCATGATGACTTTGTGGGACGGATCGTGATTGTATCGTGGGATGGATAGTGATGAGATTGCGGGACGCTCGGTGATTTTGATCGCGAAGATGTTCGACTACACCAACCGTAACGCTTCCCGCTTAGCGATCTACAAGGGTATGTAGATTCACTCTCCTTCTCGTAGATGCTCATCACCATGGATAGATCTTGCGTGTGCGTAGGAATTTTTTTGTTTCCCATGCAACATTACCCAACACATTTATCAATGCAGGGATTGCCGTAGTGTCGTCAATATCCCCAGCTTCATCCGCCTCACACGATGAAGAATATGAGCTTGTAACCAGCTGAGGAACTTGAACTTTTCTGACTTTCTTCTGAGGAGGATGAGAACAGTCAAAGTTCTACTGAAAGTCCATCTTCTTGAGTTCCTTAGGAGTCATGAGATGTGCAAGAATGGCCCACGCGTGATCGAAGATTTCACCTTTTGAGGGAATTGCTATTGGCACATCCCGAAGCAATTCAGAGGTTGGGGCAGTGTAGTGAGTGGATCCAGTCATCCAGTATAGAATCCAAGAATCGACATCAGCAGCATCACCTGCGATGTGCAAGGTTGCATAGAATTGAAGAATGAGATCTTCATTCCAATCACATATGTCAACACAGAATGGAAGAATTCCAGCATCATGAAGAACTGCGAGCACCGATGTGAAGCACGGGATAGATTCCATATCCACATGAGGAATTTGCTGATGCTCGAAGACTTTCTCTTTATCGAGCAACACTAATGCATATAAGTTCATCTGTGTAGTGGTCTGGAATCTTGTTTGACCAACCCTTGCTGAGTCATATGGATTCGACCTTGTGAAGAAGATGAGCTCGTTGAAGAAATTCGCCTTGATGAATTTGGGGCGCTTTGAGTCTTCGAATGGCATTTTAGGCTTCGTATGAAGATTTGGCTTGAAACGGACCACAATTTCCTTCGACATGGGAGGTACTTCCTTAGACTGAGGAATTTGAGCAGCAGTTTCCTCAGGTGCAGTAGGAGCAGCAGTTTCTTCAGCTGATGCAGCTGGAATATCTTCAGGAATTGAAGTGACAAGTGCAGCCAAATCATCAGATCTTCTTTGAATTTCTTCAATCTGGGCTGGTGACTGACGAATTTGGATGAGGGGAGTGGTCAATTGAGAATTTGGGTGAGCAGCTTCCCAATATTCATCATTGATAAGTGGAGTGGTATTACCAATGTCCACATCCTCTTCAATTTCTTCGACGCTAGCCTCTTCTACAGTTAACTAAGGCTGGGGCGATGATACCAGAGGGGTCAAAGCATTTGCTTCCACCAAAATCTCTTCATCAATCTGCTCCGAGGAAGCAGCAGAATGATCCTCTCCATCTTCATCATTTGGGATGACATAGTCAACACCAAATGGAACTATTTCATAGGCAGGCATGGAGGAGATCGGAGTTGCATCAATTGGATCAGTGGAAGAACTTGGCAGAGTCTTCAACTTCTTCATGGTCGAGGAATCTGATGTTGATGCTTTTCTCTTCAGTGTGGCCTTCTTTTCAGATGCCTTTGTTTTCTTGACTTCTGATGCAGAAGGAAGGTTGATATTCTTCACCCTTGAAGATTTTGCAATTTCAGCAGAGGGTGGAGTTGGAGTAGTTTCTTCAGGCACAACAGTGGAGGTTGCCCTGACAGGTTTTTAGCAGCCTGAATTTCTTCAGCTACGCTTGCAGTTTCTTCAGCAGGCTGAGTAGAGGATTCAGCCTGAGGAATTTGTGGTTGTGATTGAGCTGCAACCCTTGTGTTGTGGTCCTTGACAGCAGCTTGTGCTGCCTTGACAAACTTCACCTTGGTGCCCTTCCATTCAACATCATATCTATCTTGTTCTTCAGTGAGGCATCGTATCTCACACTGAACTATGATGAGTTGGTTGGGAGCCTTCATCACATTGTTCTTTAGAAATTTTTCTTTTCTGGCCCATCTCCTTCTACTCTCTAAGCTTGTTCTCTCTTTCATTTTTCCTCAGCTATGAAGTGAGTGAGGACATGCTCCACACCAAGAGGTAAATTCAATGAGGAAAGTGGAGTGCTAGAATCCTCATGCCATATATCAATGAAGTTGAGGATCAACTTAGGATCCAGCATGAGAGGAACAGCGCTACCCTTTGCAATTGCAGCCCTACATTGTTTGTCCCTGATGAGATCTTCCAATTCATCATCATCAGATTCATCATCCTTGAATCCTGAGGGGACATTCACAATAGCTTGGCTGTTGTGAGTACTTGGTCTCTGACCTCATCCAACCTTTATCTTCAATAGAGTAGGGCTTGTTGAAGAATGTGTTTGGGCTGATGAATTTGCTGAAGCCACTAAAGCAATAGCAAAACCTGTTATCCTCTGACAAGTTGCAAGATGCACTAGAGTTGAGGACTTTGTGGTTGCGGGTGAGGATTGTGCATCAATTGAAGGCATTGCAGTATCCTTTAAAGAACTTGCTTGAGGATTCTGCAATGAGGACTTGGAAGTTGAGGACTTTGGCTTCACTGCGGACTTCTTCACTATAGATTTCTTCGTAACACTAGAAGAGGCACCGGAAGAGGCAGTAGCAGCAAAGTCTTCATTGAATTGCTTCACTGCTTCTTTGGTAGTTCTCTGAAGCTTTCTTTGATGCTTAGACCATTCAACTAGAAAGTCCTCACCATGAGCAACGCTAGTGGGATCAACTTCTTGATCAGCAGCAGGAGGAGCCCTTCTGCAAGGAGGTTTGAGTGCGAATTTCTTCAGGTACTTGGGAGTGACATAACGGTATTCTCTCCACTCCTTCATCCACCTCTGTTCAATCCTCTGAATTCTAATTTTCCTCTGCTCCTTTGTTTCTTTCCCATGAATGGCTTCATCATGAGTACAGTAACCAGCATATAAATCCCCAGGTCTTTCAAAGGTTGTGTTCTATTCAGCCTTCTTTCCACCCTTCTGAGGTCTTTTAACATCTGCCATTTTCTTCACTTGATGACTTTGAACTTTTGATGATTCTGAAGATGTATACAATTTTTCCTCAAGGAACGTTTCAAATGAGTTAAGTTAATGAGAACCTAGTGATTCGTCAACAGACATTTTGTACCTATGAACATAGTATAGGTGCGAGGAATTTGAAGAGGTCATATGCGTTCTTAGAAATTTTTCAAAATACATAAAGTTGAGGATTTTGACCATAGGCGTCTTGAGGAATTTCACTAAGTGTTCTTGACTTAGGTTCCAGAGTTGTGCAGATTTGTGGATCCACACAATTGAGGAATCTTGAAGAAAATCATAACTTAGAGAAACACATCAAGGGAAATAAGTTTATAGGGTGTTTAAGAAGATGATACTTGAAGAATAAACACCTTTGAGGAATTTGTGTTAGAACATGAAGATCAAAATAGGGTAGTAAAATTAGATTTTAATTACCCTTGTGAAGAACACGATGAATAGTGAGAGGAAGTGGAGAAGCTCGCCAGTTTAGATCTCCCAAGCCCTAGCTCGGCAGAGGGAGACAGCTATAGTGGCGGCGGGGTGAAGATTTCTGCGGCCGATGCGAGTATGGCAACGGCGAGGTTGAGGCAGTGAAGCTCTTCCTCTCCGGCGGTGATGATTTTAGCAGTAGCGCTAGGTCTGAGCTCGGGAGAGAGAGGGTAGTGGGGAGTAACTTGAGCATAGTGAAAGGGGAAGGGGTATTTATAGCGGAGGTGAAAATTGACTAGTCCAAAGATTTTCGACCAGATTGCCCTTGACCTTTGCTCTCCACGCGACATGTGTCCCCATGTACTGTGTAGTTGAGTGGGGGATCGTGGGTTATCCAGTCATGGGGATCAGAACGGTTTGAGAGGGAAGCGGCAAAAATTTTGATAGTGATAATTTTAAAGTTTCGGTTTGCAAATTCTTCAGTTGTCAAGGACATAGTGAAGACTTAGAACAAGTTTCAAAGTAGAACGTATATGAAGAATTTGTGAATAGACTGGGTTGAGTTTAGCATAGAGGGGGCGTATCCGATCACATTCACTTAGATGAAAATCAACTTGAAGAATTAGCAATAAGTGAATGATTTTGAGGACATTGAAAACTCAAATATATATGTATCTAGTCAATGAAGAACATCAGTTCCATAGTTTGAAGAATTGAAAATTTGAGGAATTTGCAAACTTGGGGAATTTGAAAATTTTGAAGAATTTGCAAAAATGACGAAAAACTCAACTTTGAAGAATTTCAACTATGGTTTTTGACGTGACCCACCGTATAATAATGATAATTTCAGACACTGCATACAATTATCGTAGGGTTCTGACAATCAAATTATTCATTAATTTCTTCACACTTAGAGGGTTATTATTCATTGATTTAAGAAAAATGTTACTTCATGTATTGCACATCTAAGTCATAAATTTTGCATAAGTGTTAGGATGTGTGTCTTTTCAAAGAACATTCGAAGATTCTAACTTATTTAGCTCAGATTGCAACTTGCAAAATCTCTTTTCATCCAAGGGCTTAGTGAAGATATCATCTTGTTGTTTTTCAGTGTCCACGTGGTCGATGGAGATGTCGCCCTTGAGTATAAGGTCTCGAAGAAAATGATGACGAATCTGGATGTGCTTGGTCTTGGAATGCTGAACTGGGTTGTAAGAAATCTTGATAGCACTCTCATTGTCGCAGAAGAGAGGCACATTCTTCACCTTGATACCATAGTCCTTGATGGTTTGCTTCATCCACAGCAACTGAGCGCAACACGAACCAGCAGCAATATACTCAGCTTCAGCAGTAGATAGTGACACACAGTTTTGCTTCTTTGAGGACGAACAGACTAAGGATCGTCCGAGGAAATGACATGTGTCTGAGGTTGACTTGTGATCCACATGATCTCCAGCATAGTCAGCATCTGAGTATCCGATGAGATGAAGATTTGAGCCATTGAGATACCATAATCCAAGCGTCGGTCTGTGAGCTAAGTATCAAAGAATATGTTTCATAGCCTTATGGTGCGATTCCTTTGGTGTTGCTTGGAATCAAGCACACATGCAAACACTCAACATAATATCTGGCCTAGATGCACATAGATACAATAAAGAGCCAATCATGGAGCGATATACCTTCTGATCGAAATCTTTATGTCGTTGTTTTCTCATGGAGGGTGCCGCAAGGACGGCAGATGCCAAGGGATGGCTTAAGAGGTGAGAGCAAGGCTGAAGTGGATATCCGGGACGGGATAGGGTAATGGCGCGTGGTGGTTTACCCAGGTTCGGGGCTCTCTAGAGAGATAATACCCCTACTCCTGCATGTCTGTATATGAGGTGCATCTGTAGTACGGGGTTGCTCCTGGAGCTGTATTTGAGGAGGAAGAGGGAGTTGGCTGCTCCCTTCCATGCCCTCACGTGTGAGAGTGAGTGGGGAAATGAGAGGAATGGGGGAGAGCTTCGAGAGCTTGTATGCCCGTGGGTGAGCTCCCCTGGTACCGCTTATATAGGGAGGCCCAGGGGACAAGGGGTGGCCCACATGGCCTAATTACACTATTGGGGGTTGACATGTGATATGACTCATGATGCAGGCTATAGTGTGTCACTATTAGAGCATAGTGAAGTGACACGTGATGGGTGCACAACATGGCCCTATTCGCCAATAGTGCCCGACTATAGCGTGGTGGTAGGCTCTGTAGTCCGTCAGCTATAGTGTCGTCAGCTCATGTCCGATGGGTCGCCTGGAGCTGACTTCGTTAGGAGGCAACCGGCAGCCGGCCAGGTGGAGCCAACTGGGAGGAGCCAGCCAGGAGGAGCCCGCTGGGATTAGCGAGTCGAGAGTTTTTTCTTCTATTCTCACTTCTTCGATTGTCTTGTTGATTCGTTGGGCTTGGCATACCGGGGGTGGCTCCCCCGGTGTTTTAAAATGTTGAATCGTCTCCTTGAGCCTACCCGAGGGTAATCCCCCCAATAGTAGCCTCCGAACCTCCGTGCAACTTGGAGACTCGGGCAGAGGGTTTTTGTCGTTGGAGTTGTTTGTTGCAGAAGTTGTTGATAACGGTCGATTGTGGGTCGGGGACGACGCGGCTTGCTTCCAGTGGGGGTGCACCAGCACACCCGCTAGCTGTAGCCTCCGAGCCTCTGGGCGACTCAAGAATCAAGCGGAGGGTCTTTGCTGTTGTTGAAGTAGACGGTGGCGTCGAGGGTGTCGGCGCGGACGCGGAGTCTGCTGGCTGAAGGGTGCGAGGCACTGCTGGGGGCGAACGCGGAGTCCACCGGATGGCGGTTTCCAGTGGGGCCACGCCAATGCACCCGCTGGGTGTAGCCTCCGAGCCTCCGGGCGACTCGAATATGTCGGGCGAAGGGTCTTTGTTGTTCCTAAAGCAGACGGTGGCATCAAAGATGTCGGACGCGGACGCGGGGTCTGACGACTGAGGGGCGCGAGGCGCTTTCGGGGGCGGACGTGTGGTCCGTTGGCTGATGTGCGCGAGGCGTGATAACCCACGACTGTAGGGGATCAATTGTAGCCTTTCTCGATAAGTAAGAGCATCAAACCCAACAAGGATCTAAAGGAAGAACAAATATTCCCTCAAGTTCTATCGACCATCGATACAACTCTACGCATGCTTAACGTCCGCTTTACCTAGAACAAGTATGAAACTAGAAGTACTTTTTAGGTGTGATAAGATAGGTTTGCAAGATAATAAAGAGCACATAAATAAAAACCAGGGGCTGCTTAGATAAAGAAACAACTAAATTAGTTTAACGAGTGTGGAAAAGTGGTTCTAGGAGTTGCGGAATTGTCCCTAGGCAATTGATAACTAGACCGGTAATCATTATTGCAATTTTATATGAGGGAGAGGCATAAGCTAACATACTTTCTCTACTTGGATCATATGCACTTATGATTGGAACTCTAGCAAGCATCTGCAACTACTAAAGATCATTAAGGTAAAACGCAACCATAGCATTATAAGGTATCAAGTCCTCTTTATTCCCATACGCAAACAACCTACTTACTCGGGTCTGTGTTTCTATCACTCACGCCACCCACCATAAGAGAATCATAAGCATATTGCTAACCCAACAGCGGGGGATCCCTCACGTTTGCGCGACACGGAGAGCACCATAGGACTGCACCAATAATAAAACATGCAACTCAAACCAATCATGATCATCAATCAACCAATAGGACAAAACAGATCTACTCAGACATCATAGGATGGCAACACATCATTGGATAATAATATGAAGCATAAAGCACCATGTTCAAGTAGAGGGTAAAGAGGGTTGCGGCAGAGTGTACCACTATAGATAGATGGGTGAAGGTGATGGAGGTGTTGGTGAAGATGACGGAGTTGTTGGAGTAGATCGCCGTCACGATGATGGCCCCCGCGGCATTCCAGTGCCACCGGGAGAGAGGGGGAGAGAGACCCCCTCCTTCTTCTTCTTCCTTGACCTCCTACCTAGATGGGAGGAAGGTTTCCCCTATGGTCCTTGGCCTCCATGGCGGCGGAGGGGCGAGAGCCCCTCGGAGATTGGATCTCTCTCTCTGTTTCTGCGCTCCCAGATTCTGGCATTTCACCGTTTTCTTAAATATCCGGAGACCCATAACTCCGATCGGGCTGAAATTTTGAGAGGATCTTTATCCATAAATTAGCTTCCTTGTGGCAAAAGGACAGCTCCAGCCGACCTAAGGGGTGGCCACAAGCCCTCAGGGTGCGCCCTACCCCCCAGGGAGCGCCCTAGTGGCTTGTGGGCCCCTTAGGCACCGCCTTCTGCTGATTCCACTTCCCAAAATTCACATATATTCCAAAAAAATATCCATAAGTTTTTATCCCGTTTGGACTTTGTTGGATATGGATTTTCTGCGAAACAAAAAACATACAACAAACAGGAACTGTCACTGGGCATTGGATCAATATGTTACTCCCAAAAAATACTATAAAAAGTTGCCAAAAGTATATGAAAGTTGTTGAATATTGGCATGAAACAATCGAAAATTATAGATAAGACGGAGACATATGAGCATCCCCAAGCTTAATTCCTGCTCGTCCTTGAGTAGGTAAATGATAAAAAAGATAATTTTTGATGTGGAATTCTACCTAGCATAATCTTGATCATATAATCTAATCCTGGCATGAATATTAAGATACGAGTGATTCAAAGCAATAGTCTATATTGACATAAAAACAGTAATACTTCGAGCACACCAACAATGCAATCGTCTCCTTTCAAAATAACATGGACTTAGAAGTTATCCCTACAAAATCATATGGTCTGGCTATGCTCCATCTTCCCCAAAGTATCTAAATTATGCACAACCCAGATGAAAAGTCAAGCAATTGTTTCACACTTTTTATGTTCTCAAACCTTTTCAACTCTACACAATACATGAGCATGAGCCATGGATATAGCACTATAGGTGGAATAGAATATGGTGGAGGTGATGAGGAAAAAGGAGAAGATAGTCTCACATCAACTAGGCATATCAACGGGCTATGGAGATGCCCATCAATAGATATCAATGTGAGTGAGTAGGGATTGCCATGCAACGGGTGTACTAGAGCTATAAGTGTATGAAAGCTCAAAAAGAAAACTAAGAGGCCGTGCAAATGATGAAAATTCCACTAGCTATATGAAAGTGACAAAATAAGAGACTCTCTATCATGAAGATCATGGTGCTACTGTGAAGCACAAGTGTTGGAAAAAGATAGTAGCATTGTCCCTTCTCACTTTCTCTCATTTTTTTTCTTTTTATTCTTCTTTATTTTTTTGGTGAGCATATTTGGTCTCTTTTTTTATTTGGGCTTCCCTGGCCTCTTTTTTTTGTAAAGTCCGGAGACTCCTCCCAAATTGTGACGGAATCATGGCTTCCATCATCCTTTTCTCACACGGGACAATGCTCTAATAATGAAAATCATCACACTTTTACTTACTTACAACTCGATACCTAGAACAAGAATATGACTCTATATCAATGCTTCTAGTAGGATACCGGGATGTGTAATGATCTAGCCTAGCAAATGACATCAAAAATGGACAAGCCATGAAAACATCATGCAAGTTTTCTTACGATCATGCAAAGCAATATGAAAATGATGGTGCATGTCATACTAAAAGGAACGGTGGAAGTTGCATGGAAATATATCTCGGAATGGCTATGGAAATGTCATAATAGGTAGGTATGGTGGCTGTTTTGAGGAAGGTGGGTTCGATGCACCGGCGAAAGTTGCGCGGTACTATAGAGGCTAGCAAAGGTGGAAGGGTGAGAGTGTGTATAATCCATGAACTGAACATTAGTCATAAAGAACTCACATACTTATTGCAAAAGTCTATTAGTTATCAAACAAAGCATTATACGCATGCTCCTAGGGGAGAGGTTGGTAGGAGTTAACCATCGCATGCTCCCGACCCTCCCACAAAGGTTGACAATCATTACACAAAACATGCTCCGACTTCATTACATAACAGTTCACTATACATGCATGCTACGGGAATCACAAACTTCAACACATGTATTTCTCCAATTCACAACTACTCACTAGCATGACTCTCATATTACCATCTTCATATCGCAAAACTAGTGCAAGGAATCAAACATATCATATTCAGTGATCTACAAGTTTTATGTAGGATTTTATGACTAACCATGTGAATGACCAACTCCTGTTAACTCTCTAAATAGGTATAAGTGAAGCATGAGAGTTTTATTGTTTCTACAAAAGAGATTCCCACTATCTAGCAAATATAAGTGAAGCAAAAGAGCATTCTACAAATGGCGGTTTTCTATGTGTAGAGAAACAGACAATCCAAACTTCAAATGATATAAGTGAAGCACATGAAGCATTCTATAAAGACATACTCAGAAGATATAAGTGAAGTACATGAAGCATTCTATAAATCAACGAATAACTTTCTCATACCAGCATGGTGCATTATTAAAAGAAAAAGAAAAAGCACACGACGCTCCAGGATTTACGCATATCATGTGACGAATAAAATATAGCTCCAAGTAAAATTACCGATGGTTGTTAATAGAAAGAGGGGATGCCTTCCGGGGCATCCCCAAGCTTAGTTTCTTGGTAGTCCTTGAATATTACCTTGGGGTGCCTCGGGCATCCCCAAGCTTAGTCTCTTTCCACTCCTTATTCCTTCACACATCGTGATCTCACCCAAAACTTGAAAACTTCGATCACACAAAAGTTAACAAAACCCTCGTGAGATCCGTTAGTATAATATAGCAAATCACAACTTTATGTACTGTTGACAACCAATTCATATTTTATTTTTTCATTGTATCTACTGTAATATAACTTTTCCATGGCTTATACCACCGATAATCGATAGTTTCATCAAACGAGCAAAACAATGCATTAAAAATAAAATCTATCAAAAACAGGACAGTCTGTAGCAACCTGGATATTCACCATACTTATGTAACTCTAAAAATTCTGAAAATTCGGAAACAATAAAAAATTTGCATAGAAGTATTGTGTGAAAATTTCAGAAACTTTTGACATTCCAGTAAAAAAATTAAATTCACGCACCACAGCCAAATTTTCTGTTTTTGCACTGGACACACCAAACAAGCAATCAAATCATCCTAAAGGCAAATCTTGGCACATTATTTTTATAATACAATGGATTTATACAAGGGGATAATTATTTTTGTTGAAAAGTTTCTGTAATTAAGATTTGCAAATTTTCCATGGGATGAACAAAGTTCAAGGAGCTCCCCCACTTCAACGGTGCTCGTCCTTCTTACTTTCACTTCTGTTTTGAAAAACTTTTAGGTTCCCCTCTTTTTTTTAAACTTTATAAAAGCACACAACAGAATAAAATGATTCTCTAAAACTTCCAGGTTGTCTCCCTGGCAGCGCTATCTTTAAAGCCATTAAGCTAGGCATAAAGTGCACAAGTAATGGATCCACCCGGATCCCAAGGTGTATAAAAGCCAATTTTAATTAACAATGATTTATAATTTAGTATTGAGCACAAAGTAAAATGTGTCATGCAACAACAAAGTCTAACTTTCTTCCTATGCATCGGCATGTCATAAAAGAGCAATTCATGCGCACAAAGTAAAGGCCAATACATAGCATAAGCAGTTTCTTGCAATTTTATCATATTGGAAACATAGAGAGGCGGAGATGTAGTTCCTCTCTCATAATAATTGCAAGTAGGAGCAGCAAGCACATGCATATTATATCTATCAAAATCATCATGTGTAATAGTAAAAGGCAACCCATCTATATAATCCTTAATAAGTGCAAACTTCTCTGATATAGAGTAGTTGGGAGAGTTCAAAAAGATAATAGGACTATCTTGCGTGGGTGCAATAGCAACAATTTCATTCTTAACATAAGGAACTATAGCGAGTTCATCTCCATAAGCATCTTTGATATTGGAATCATGGCCACAAGCATAGCAAGCACCAAGTTCATCAAAAAGGGATATTTCAAATGAATCCAAGGGATCATAGCAATCAACATAGCATTCATCCTTCGGTAAGCACGAAGGGAAATTAAACAATGTATGAGTTGAAGAGTTACTCCCATTAGAAGGTTGGCACGGGTAGCTAATCCGCTCTTCCTCCTTTTGTTCTTCGCTCTCCTCCTCATCTTTTTCATCTAATGAGCTCACGGTTTCAACAATTTCTTCTTCCATATATTATGATAACCCACAAGTATAAGGGATCGCAATAGTTTTCGAGGGTAGAGTATTCAACCCAAATTTATTGATTTGAGACAAAGGGAGCCAAAGAATATTCTCGAGTATTAGCAGCTGAGTTGTAAATTCAACCACACCTGAAAGACTTAATATCTGTAGCAAAGTATTCAGTAGCAAAGTAATATGGTAGTAACGGTAATGATGGCAAAGTGATATTAGCAGTTCTGTAGTGATTGTAACAGTATCCACGGAAAAGTAATTGAGCGAAGATCAATATATGGAAATCTCGTAGGCAATGGATCAGTGATGGATAATTATGTCGGATGGCATTCATCATGCAACAGTTATAACATAGGGTGACACAGAACTAGCTCCAATTCATCAATGTCATGTAGGCATGTATTCCATATATAGTCATACGTGCTTATGGAAAAGAACTTGCATGACATCTTTTGTCCTACCCTCCCACGGCAGCGGGGTCCTATTGGAAACTAAGGGATATTAAGGCATCCTTTTAATAGAGAACCGGACCAAAGCATTAGCACTTAGTGAATACATGAACTCCTCAAACTATGGTAATCACCGGAAAGAATCACAGTTATTGTCACCCTGGGGGATGAGCATCATAACTGGTAATAGGTGTCTACAACTTGCAAGATAGGATCAAGAAGAAACATATATTCATGATAACATAATAGGTTCAGATCTGAAATCATGGCACTCGGGCCCTAGTGACAAGCATTAAGCATAGCATAGTCATAGCAACATCAATCTCAGAACATAGTGGATACTAGGGATCAAACCCTAACCAAATTAACTCGATTACATGATAAATCTCATCCAAACCATCACCGTCTAGCAAGCCTACGATGAGATTACTCATGAACGGTGGGGAGCATCATGAAATTGGTGATGACGAAGGCGTCGATTTCCCCTCTTCGGAGCCCAAAACGGACTCCAGATCTGGTCTCCTGAGGAAGAACTAACGATGGTGGCAGCTTCATATCGTGAAACACAATGAACTCTTCTCTCTGATTTTTCCTCGACAAATAGGGTTATATGGAGCTGGAGAGGAGGTCGGAGGAGCCACGAGGGTCCCACAAGACTGCTCCACGCGGCCAGGGGGTGGCCGCGGCTAGCAGGCTTGTGGCCTGCTGGTGGCCCCCCTCTGGTTAATTCTTGTGCCAGTATTTTCTATTAATTCCAACATATTCTCCGTAAATTTTTAGGACGATCCTAGAACTTTTATTTCTGCACAAAAATGACACCAAGGCAATTCTGCTGAAAACAACGTCAGTCCGGGTTAGTTCCATTCAAATCATGCAAATTAGAGTCCAAAACAAGGGCAAAAGAGTTTGGAAAAGTAGATACATTGGATACGTATCAACTCCCCCAAACTTAAACTTTTGCTTGTCCTCAAGCAATTCAGTTGATAAACTGAAAGTGATAAAGAAAAACTTTTACAAACTCTGTTTGATCTTGCTGTTGTAAATATGTCTTACTTATGTTCAGATTTTCAGCAAAGATAATAAACTATCCACATTCACAATAATATTTAGGTCTCACATTTACTCATGTCAATGGCATAACCAATTAGCGAGCAATAATAACAAGTCTCGACTGACAACAATTTATCAAAACAATCAAGATACAATATGACAATGGTATCTCGCTAGCCCTTTCTAAGACCGCAAAACATAAATGCAGAGCACCTTTGGAGAACAAGGACTGAGTAAACATTGTAATTCACAGTGAGAGAGATCCAGTCATGCTCATACTCAACATCAATGAATAGCAAGGCATACAAATGACAATGGTGCTCTCTAACTGGTGCCTTTTATAAGAGGGTGATGACTCAACAATAAAGTAAATAGATAACCCCTTCGCAGAGGGAAGCATTGTTTTGCAGAGGTGTTAGAGATCAAGCTTTTAAAACAGAGGTAGGTAATGATTTTGGAGCGGTATGCTTTCATTGCTCATATAACGACCAAGAGGTTTTCAATATCTTCCATCCTAGATACATTATAGACGGTTCCCAAACAGAATGGTAAAGTTTGTACTCCCCCTTCACCAATCAATCACACTCCATGGCAGACCGAATTCATAGGTACCGGACATACAAACAAATTCCTGGGGGAGTTTTGTTTAATTATATTTTGCTTTTTATATCGAGCATGGAACTGGGCATCCCGATTACCAGCCACTTTCTCGTGAATAATAGTGAATCAACACATATCGTGAGAATAACCCACCTAGCATGGAAGTACTGACAGCCCCCATTCGCCACATGAGCGATTTGGTCATACAAAACAAAAGGTTTATTTGAAGGTTTAAAGTTTAGCACATGCAAATAGACTTGGAACGGCAGGTAAATACCGCATATAGGTAGATATGGTGGACTCATATGGAACAACTTTGGGTTTATTGAGATGGATGCACAAGCAGTATTCCCGCTTAGTACAAGTGAAGGCTAGCAAAAGACTAGGGAGTGACCAACTAGAGAGCGACACAGTCAACAACATGCCTTGAGACTAACCAACATTGAATGCAAGCATGAGTAGGATATAATTCACTACGAACATAAATATCGTGGAGGTTATGTTGATTTGTTTCAACTACATGCGTGAACATGTGCCAAGTAAAGCCACTTGAATCATCCATAGGAGGATACCATTATATCATACTACATCACAACCATTTTAATGCGCATGTTGGCACTCAAGAGGAACCATTATGCACTCTTAGCTAATTAAGCATGGCATGAATAACTACAATATCTAATTGTTATTGCAAACATATTCAACCCATAACGTATTGAATTCAGAACGATGAGCTAGTCATATTTACAAAATCAAGATACGTCGAGTTCATACCGGCTTTTCTCCATATCAATCTTTTCATCAGATATCGTCATTATTGCCTTTCACTTGCATGACCGAACAATGTGAATAATAATAAGAGTGCGTGTGCATTGGACTAAGCCGGTATCTGCAAACCATAAACCAAAGGAGAAGACAAGGCAATATGGGCTCTTTGCAAGATAAACAATAGTGCATATGAGAGCCACGAAACACATCATCGTGGTCTTCTCCTTACGACCCAAAGAAAAGAAAAGAAAATTATTTACACGGGAAAGCTCGCAACAAGCAAAAGGAAGAACAAGAAATCTGTTGGGGTTTACTCTTTAATGCTACAACTAAGCAACTAGGAAATAAAGCTAGAACTAATTTTTTTTGTATTTTTTTCAAAGTTTATTAAACACACAAGAAGAAAGCAAAACAAGAATTAAACTACCATGGAGAGTACAATGAAAAAGTATGAACACCGACAACTAAAATAACTGTGTGAACATGAATGTAATGTTGGTGAGAAATACGTACTCCCCCAAGCTTAGGATTTTGGCCTAAGTTGGTCTAGGGCCATGGCTAGAAATAATCTTCTCTGGGGTACTCCGAAGGACACTGAGGGTTCCACTTATTAGCGATCTTCTGTGGCTCCCACTGAAAAAACGGGGTCTGATATGGATCCAGAGCCGGTGTCGGCTCAGGTGTTGGGGGTTGCTCCAAACCCAATATTAGTAGATGTCATCGGGCATAATAGTGCACCTAAATGAATGGATATCAAACAGAGAAGAAGCAGGCAGAGTAATAATCTCACAAGTACCCTGACTAAATACTAAATTGGAAAGCAGCCTCATATCATCATTCTCTTAATAAAAGCATGGGCTACCATACGGTCATAATCTAAAAACTTTGCAGGTATCAGCTTTTCATCTTTCTCGTGAAGCCTAATGGGTATCTCAGAATGTTTAGCTAAACGAAATGCATAGATACCTCCAAATATGGGCCCCTTCAAACGGTTGGTGTTCAACCGTTGGGCCACAATAACTCCCAGACGAAAAGTTCTATCAGAAAGTAAAGCATGGTAAAGAATAGCAAGGTCAGGAGCACTAAAGCTACCACTATCCCAGGGACCAACTAAACATCTTCCCACAAATAATGAATAATAGCATAGCACGGGAAAATGTAAACTAGCTGCTCTTGCCTTTGACACGCCTCTCTATTCTCCTACAGTGACTGAGGCAATAAAATCTTCCATGTCTCGAGGACGTGGTTCCCTGATGCTGCCCTCATAGGGTATCTTGCAAACTTTGCAAAATCATAAAGATTCATTTTCTTAGGCACATCATATAAATGAAATTCTACTATAGGAGGGTCTTCCCTATGATGAAAGTGAAAATTTTGCACAAAGGTATTAGTGAGCAAGAGGTGTTGGACACACTTATCGTTGAGGAAGTCGGTGATGCCTGCATTCTCGGCCAAATAACAGAATTCTTCATAAATTCCAGCCGCCCTCAAGAATGTGTCACACGGCCATTCACATGGTCAAATTTCTGCGACGCGAGGAAGATTTTATTTGGGTTTCTCCTTCATTTCATTTTCATCTTCCTTAGAACCCCTGCTTGAAGATCCTCTTAGCAACCTTCTCAACATTTCTGAAAAAATTCTGAAATTTTTAATGAGTGAAAATAAAGGTGCACAAAAGTCAACAAAACTCATAGCAACTACTCTGTCAAGTACCTAGAGACTATATCATGCATCAAAACTACCTGCGACCATACAAATTGGACATGCAAGCTCAAGAACAAGGTCACCATAACAGCAAAAATTTGCAATATATAAGGCACTAGAACAAAACCTAATTGGACCATTGGAGGAGTCACATACTGGTGAGCAATCCCATAAAATAGTTTTGCAAATGGAGCTTTGAGCAAGTAGATCGAAAATGGCAGCAAGATGAGCTAGAACATGAATTTGAGCAATGGTGGGATTTTTTCTGGAAGAAGATGGAGTGAATGGGTGCTGGAATAAGTGGAGGGGGGCCACGTGGGATCCACAAGCTTGCTAGGCACAGCTAGGGGGTGGCCGCGCCCTACAGGCTTGTGGCCCACTAGTGCAGCCCCCTGATGCATTCTCAGTGCCAAACATTCTTAAATATTCCAACAAAAACATACTAAATTTTCAGGGGATTGTGGGAACTTTTATTTTCAGGTCATTTTTCTATTGCACGGAAAACTCATAAAACAGAAAAATAATAGCATTTTTACTTAATTTCATCTAGGTAATAGAAAGTAAAAGTTAGGTACAGGAAGTTGTGCTTTCTAAATTCATCCATCTCATTCTCCTCAAAAGGAATCCATCAATAAGGTTGATCAAGTCTTATCAATGAACTTCTTTCGAATGACATGAAACCGAAGAATTTTCGAATAACACTAAATTACCTCAATGGGGATATGCATTTCCCGAACAATAAGTATATCATCTTTCTTCTTGAAAGTAGGAAGGGGAACTCAAAGTCTCCAATAATAATTGTTGGAATTTTTTCAATAGAATTGATACTATGAACTTGCGGTTGTTTCTTCGGAAAGTGTACCGTATGATCATTACCATTAATATGAAAAGTGACATTGCCCTTGTTGCAATCAATAACAGCCCCTGCAGTAATTGAAAAGGGTCTACCAAGGATGATCGGCATACTGTCGTCCTCAGGAATATCAAGAATAACAAAGTTCGTCAAGATAGTAGCACTTGCAACTACGACAGATACATCATCACAAATACTGATAGGTACAGCAGTTGATTTATCAGCCATTTGCAAAGAGATTTCAGTAGGTGTCAACTTATTCAAATCAGGTCTATGGTATAAAGAGAAAGGCATAGCACTAACACCAGCTCCAAGATCACATAAAGCAGTTTTAACATAATTTCCTTTAATAGAGCATGGTATAGTAGGTACTCCTAGATCTCCTAGTTTCTTAGGTATTCCACCTTTAAAAGTATAATTAGCAAGCATTGTGGAAATCTCAGTCTCTGGAATCTTTCTTTTATTTGTCACAATATCTTTCATATACTTTGCATAAGGAGACATTTTCAAAATATGAATCAAGCGCATACGTAAAAAGACAGGTCTAATCATTCCAGCAAAGTGCTCAAAGTCCTCATCATCCTTTTTCTTGGATGGTTTAGGAGGAAAGGGCATGGGTTTCTGAACCCATGGTTCTCTTTCTCTACCATGTTTCCTAGCAATGAAGTCTCTTTTATCATATCTTTTATTCTTAGATTGTGGGTTATCAAGATCATCAGCAGGTTCAATCTCCACATCATTATCATTACTAGGTTGAGCATCAACATGAACATCATTATTAATGTTATCACTAGGCTCATGTTCATCACGAGATTGTGTCTCAGCATCAGAAATAGAAATAGCATTTGGATTCTCAGATGTATCTATAATAGGTTCACTAGCAGCATGCAAAGTACTATCATCATTCTTTTTCCTACTCTTATTGGAAGGAATAGGTGCATCAGTATTAACTCTCTGAGAATCTTGTTCAATTCTCCTAGGATGGCCCTCAGGATACAAAGGTTCCTGAGTTATTCTACCACCTCTATTCACAACTTTAACAAAATGATCATTGTCTTTACTATTCATCTCATTAAGCAAATCATTTTGAGCCCTAAGTACTTGTTCTACTTGAGTGGTTACCATGGAAGCATGTTTACAAATAATCTTAAGATAATTGAAAGTTATACTCAAATAATCACCCAAGCGATGAAGCATATAAGCATTATGTTTCAATTGTCTACTTACATAGGCATTGAAATTTTCTTGCTTCATAATAAAATTATCAAATTCATACAAGCATTGGCTAGCAGGCTTATTATAAGGAATATCTCTTTCATCAAATCTTCTGAGAGAATTTACCTCTACTACCTGTGTCGGGTTATCAAGACCATGTATTTCCTCAATAGGTGGTAGATTCCTAACATCTTTAGCTTTTATACCCTTTTATTTCATAGATTTCTTTGCCTCTTGCATATCTTCAGGACTGAGGAATAGAATACCTCTTTTCTTTGGAATTGGCTTTGGAGGTGGTTCGGGAATAGTCCAATCATTATCATTGCTCAATATGTTATTCAATAGTAATTCAGCTTGTTCAACAGTTCGTTCCCTGAAAACACAACCAGCACAACTATCTAGGTAGTCCCTAGAAGCATCGGTTAGTCCATTATAAAAGATACCAAGTATTTCATTTTTCTTGAGAGGATGATCAGGCAAAGCATTAAGCAATTGTTGAAGCCTTCCCCAAGCTTGTGGGAGACTCTCTTCTTCATTGTGCACAAAGTTAAATATTTCCTGCAAGGCAGCTTGTTTCTTATGGGCAGGAAAATATTTTTCAGAGAAGTAATAAACCATGTCCTGGGGACTACGTACACAACCAGGAGCAAGAGAATTAAACCATTTCTTAGCATCACCCTTTAATGAGAAAGGAAACAACTTAAGAATATAGTAATAGAGATTTTTTTCCTAATGAGTAAATAGGGTGGCTATATCATTCAATTTGGTAAGATGTGCCACAACAGTTTCAGATTCATAACCATCAAAAGGATAAGATTCAACCAAATTAATTAAATCAACATCGACAGAGAATTCATAATCCTTATCAGTAACAAAGATGGGTGAAGTAGCAAACTTAGGATCATATTGCACTCTAGCATTGAGAGATTTTTCCTTGGACTTGCGAAGCAATTTCTTAAGATCATCTCTATCCTTACAAGCAAGAAAGTCTCTAGCTACCTCTCCTTCCATAACATATCCTTCAGGTATATCAGGCAATTAATATCTAGGAGAGCTAGGTCTAGCAGGTGAATCATAGTGTTCAGTTTCAATAATTTCATAAGATTCAGAAATATTATGAGTTTCAGCATTGGCTCTAGCAATTTGTTCATCAATTAATTCACCTAGTGGCACGGTATCATAAAGAAACTTATCATAAGCATCATGCATAGCAGAAGTAGCATCATCAATTACTTGCGACATATCAGAATTACTAGTAGGTGGCGGTGTCGCAAACTTACTCATAACTGAAGGTGAATCAAGTAAAGAGCTAGATGGCAGTTCCTTACCTCCCCTCATAGTAGAGGGATAGATCTTGGTTTTTGGATCTTTTGGATTCTTCATAGTGATCAACAGATATATATCCCAAGTGATTGAGAGAATAAAGCTATGCTCCCCGGCAACGGTGCCAAAAAAGGTCTTGATAACCCACAAGTATAGGGGATTGCAATAGTTTTCAAGCGTAGAGTATTCAACCCAAATTTATTGATTCGACACAAGGGGGTACAAAGAATATTCTCGAGTATTAGCAGCTGAGTTGTCAATTCAACCACACCTAAAAGACTTAATATCTGCAGTAAATTATTCAGTAGCAAAGTAATATGGTAGTAACGGTAATGGTGGCAAAGTGATAGTAGAAGTTTTGTAGTGATTGTAACAGTAGCAACACAAAAGTAACTAAGTGAAGATCAATATATGGAAAGCTCATATGCAATGGATCAGTGATGGATAATTATGTCGGATGGCATTCATCATGCAACAGTTATAACATAGGGTCACATAGAACTAGCTCCAATTCATCAATGTAATGTAGGCATGTATTCCATATATAGTCATACGTGCTTATGGAAAAGAACGTGCATGACATCTTTTGTCCTACCCTCCCGTGGTAGCGGGGTCCTATTGGAAACTAAGGGATATTAAGGCCTCCTTTTAATAGATAACCGGACAAAAGCATTAGCACTTAGTGAATACATGAACTCCTCAAACTACGGTAATCACCAGAAATAATCCCAGTTATTGTCACCCTAGGGGATGCGGATCATAACTCGTAATAGGTGTCTACAACTTGCAAGATAGGATCAAGAACACACATATATTCACGAAAACATAATAGGCTCATATATATAATCATGGCACTCGGGCCCTAGTGACACGCATTAAGCATAGCAAAGTCATAGCAACATCAATCTCAGAACATAGTGGATACTAGGGATCAAACCCTAACCAAATTAACTCGATTACATGATAAATCTCATCCAACCCATCACCGTCCAGCAAGCCTACAATGAGATTACTCACGAACGGTGGGGAGCATTATGAAATTGGTGATGAAGGATGGTTGGTGATGTCAAAGGCATCGGTTTCCCCTCTCGGGAGCCCAAAATGGACTCCAAATCTGGTCTCCCGAGGAAGAACTGGCGATGGTGGCGGCTCCGTATCATGAAATGCGATGAACTTTTCTCTCTGATTTTTTTTCCTCGGCAAATAGGGTTATATGGAGCTGGAGAGGAGGTCGGAGGAGCCACGAGGGGCCCACAAGCCTTCTCCACGCGGCCAGGGGGTGGCCACAGCTAGCAGGCTTGTGGCCTGCTGGTGGCCCGCCTCTGGTTAATTCTTGCGCCAGTATTTTTATTAATTCCAAAAATAATCTCCATTAATTTTCAGGAGGATTCGAGAACTTTTATTTCTGCACAAAAATAACACCAAGGCAATTCTGCTGAAAACAGTGTCAGTCCAGGTTAGTTCCATTCAAATCATGCAAATTAGAGTCCAAAACAAGGGCAAAAGGGTTTGGAAAAGTACATACTTTGGAGACGTATAATATTAGTCTCCTCTTAGATAGCGGAGGAGTCCTCAATATATGGCTGAACATAAGCATTAGAAGCATAATTTTCATAGCAATATTTAAGTATGGCAAAACTTTCCGATTTGTAAAGAGTAGCATCATACTTATCAATCAAAGAAGCAATTTCATAGGCACCCTTAAAAGAAACAAATTCTTCAATTTTCTAAATATCATAGTAATTATAACACCCTTGGCATAAGAAGATACAATTCCATTATCCTTAAATGCACATTGATAGGGAAGGTGTTTTTTAGGGTCTTCAGAACAACAAGTAAAATCATAAATTTTGCGTAAATTCCAAGCATAGCATTGCAAACTATTAATATCATGCCATAAAAGTTTCCTTTTTGAGATAAGCAGTGTCACACATAATAAGCATGCTCATTTAATGATTTCCCTCAACTAAGCTAGTTGGGGTTTCAGCACGAGCACAAACGGATCGAAGATGATCCAAATAATATTCTTCGGTAGTAGGGAACACTAGTGGTTCCTCAACTTTTGGAGCAGCAAGTACATCTATTTTTTTGGTATTTTGTGTTTCCTACCCATATATAAAGATAGAAAACAACTAACGACAGCAAATAAAATCTACTTAGTGATAAAGCAAACAAGCACACACGAGAATATTCACCCCACGCTATTGCTCCCCGGTAACGGGGCCAGAAAAAGGTCTTGATAACCCACAAGTGTAGGGGATCAATTGTATCCTTTCTCGATAAGTAAGAGTGTCGAACCTAATGAGGAGCTAAAGGTAGAACAAATATTCCGTCAAGTTCTATCGACCACCGATACAACTCTACGCACGCTTAATGTTCGCTCTACCTAGAACAAGTATGAAACTAGAAATACTTTTTTGGTGTGATAGGATAGGTTTGCAAGATAATAAAGAGCCGTAAATAAAAACTAGGGTCTGCTTAGATAAATAAACAACTAAGTTAGTTTAATAAGTGTGGAAAAGTGGTGGTAGGAGTTGCGGAATTGTCCCTAGGCAATTGATAACTAGACCGGTAATCATTATTGCAATTTTATATGAGGGAGAGGCATAAGCTAACATACTTTATCTACTTGGATCATATGCACTTATGATTGGAAATCTAGAAAGCATCCTCAACTACTAAATATAATTAAGGTAAAACACAACCATAGCATTATAAGGTATCAAGTCCTCTTTATTCCCATACGCAAACAACCTACTTACTCGGGTCTGTGTTTCTATCACTCACGCCACCCGCCATAAGCGAATCATAAGCATATTGCAAACCCTACAGCTGGGATCCCTCACGCTTGCGTGACACAGAGAGCACCATAGGACAACACCAATAATAAAACATGCAACTCAAACCAATCATGATCATCAATCAACCAATAGGACAAAATAGATATACTCAGACATCATAGGATGGCAACACATCATTGGATAATAATATGAAGTATAAAGCACCATGTTCAAGTAGAGGGTACAGAGGGTTGTGGGAGAGTGGACCGATGTAGATAGATGGGGGAAGCTGATGGAGGTATTGGTGAAGATGACGGGATTGTTGGAGTAGATCGCCGACACGATGATGGCCCCGGCGGTGTTCCGATGCCATCTGGAGGGAGGGGGAGAGATCCCCCCTCCTTTTTCTTCTTCCTTGACCTCCTCCCTAGATGGGAGGAGGGTTTCCCCTCTGGTCCTTGGCCTCCATGGCGGCGGAGGGGCGAGATCCCCTCCGAGATTGGATCTCTCTCTCTGTTTCCTTCTGTTTCTGCGCTCCCAAATTCTGGTCTTTCACCGTTTCTTAAATATCTGGAGATCCGTAACTCTGATTGGGCTGAAATTTTGAGGGGATCTTTATCCATAAATTATCTCTCTGGCCAAAGGACAGCTCCAACCGACCTAAGGGGTGGCCACAAGCCCTCAGGGCGAGCCCTACCCCCTAGGGCGCGCACTAGTGGCTTGTGGGCCTCTCGGGCACCGCCTTCTATTGATTCCATGTCCCAAAATTCAAATATATTCCAAAAAAATCTCCGTAAGTTTTTGTTCTGTTTGGACTTTTTTTGATGTGGATTTTCTGTGAAACAAAAAACATGCAATAAACAGGAACTGGCACTGGGCACTGGATCAATATGTTAGTCCCAAAAAATAGTATAAAAAGTTGCCAAAATTATATGAAAGTTGTAGAATATTGGCATGAAACAATCAAAAATTATAGATACGATGGAGACGTATCAAGGCGCCGTCGGGGCGGACGTGCGGTCCGCCGACTGAAGGGTGCGAGGCGCTGCTGAGGGCGGACACGGGGTCTGCCGCCTGTCGAGCGTGCGGCGCGGCCGGGTACGGATGTGGCGTCTGCCGGTTGATGAGCATGAAGACTTGCCAAGGGTGGACGCGGGGTCCGCCAGCTGTCGAGCGTGAGGCGCTGCCGAGCGCGGATGCGGGGTCCGCCGGTTGATGGGCGCGAGCCCTTGCTAGGCGCGGACACAGGTTTGTCAGCTGATGGGCGTGGAGCCCTGCCGAGGGCGGACGCGGGGTCCGCCAGTTGTCAAGTGGAAGGCCCTTCCGAGGGCGGACATGGGGTCTGCCGGTTGATGGGCATGGAGCCCTGCCGAGGGTGGACGCGAGGTCTGCCGGCTGTCGAGCGCGGGGTGCTGCCGGGCGCGGACGCGGGGTCCGTCGGGTGATGGGCGCGGGGCCCTGCCGGGAGTAGCCTCCACGCGAGGAGGTTTCTCATGGAAACGATCATGCAGAAGACAAGGTTAAGTGAGCGCAAATATATCAAATATTTTATTTTGGTAGTGCATGATTATGCAGAGGGTGCCGGCTCGGTTTCGTCCAAGCCCCCTTGAGTGTTTTGCGTGTCCTCTCCACCTCTTGGTTTTTGCTCTTGCCATTTGGACAACCAGGAGCCGGTCGGTGGCTGAGGCGAAGAGTGGACCACAAGCTGGAGCCTACAGTACTCGAACTCTGGGAGCAGACTCGACCGAGTAGATACTCACAAATGAAATTACCGGGTTGCCCAAGCCGTTTTCTGCCGGGATGCTTTTCGCGTGGGCTGACCTCCAGCTTGTGCTCTCCCTAGCCGGACAATCGCAGTGTGATCTACACGTGAGACAAAGAGTGGGCCTTTGGTACTGTACACGCTACTAAGCCGTCTCGTGGGAACTAACGTATCCGGACAAGTGGCCAGCCCCGGGCCGAGACTAGCTGGCGCTGGGGTGAACAGTGAGGTAGCAGAATAAATGCGGAGATGGCCCCCGAGGGTCACTCGGGGTTATTCATTTTGTGTGTACGGTGTAGGTATATGCGGGTGGAGATCTCACATTGCTTTTCCGTGCCGGCGAGGCGGTTTTGTCGATGTTGACCAACGTGGCTTGTAGATGATGTGGTCCGGCTAATGGGCGCGAGGCGCTGTCGGGCGCGAACTTGGAGTCCGCCGGCTGATGGGCGTGAGGCGCTGCTGGGCGCAGACGCGGAGTCCGCCGGCTGATGTGCGCGAGGCGCTGCTGGGGGCGGACACGTGGTTCACCGGCTAAAGAGCGCGATATGTTGTCGGACGCGGATGCAGGGTCCATAGGCTAATGGGCTGTAACAGCCCAAGTGCCCCCTTGCCATTTTGGTCATGTATCCCTCATATGAACCTCTATGTTTTCCATGTGCTTGTATGAATTACTATTTTGCTCCATTGCCATTTCCATCTCATGCATCATGCATCATGCCATCATGCTCATCATAGCAATTGCATAACTATTATTGCCTTGCTTGTGCTTCTGAAGTGTTGTGATGTGAGGTGTGTATGTGGATAAATGCATGTGCCTTGTTGGAGTGTTACTCTAGTTCCTCCCATTCCAAAACTACTCCATCTCTCTCTCTCTCTTTATTCAAAATGTTACTTGGTAAATATTTTATTGTTGTTTTCCCTTGTTTTAAATGTTGGTCATCTTCTAAATATTCTTCTAAGATTTCTAGAGTAGTCCTTCTGCCATGGTTGGGGGTTTTGCCCTTTAAAATAATCTTGAAACCATGCCTAGTTAAATACTAGGTAAAATATTTGCTTGATCTAAAAATGCCCTAACCATTTTTATTAAAAGGCTTGCATTTTTGTGAGCTAAAAAGTATTTTTATTTTGGGTAAAGACCCCTTCCTTTTCCGTTGTGGGATTATTGGTGTTGTGGGCTAATTTTTAAAAGTAAAAAAACCCTGTTATTTTCTTCCTGTGAGAGAGAGAGAGAGTGCTAGCTGGGCCTCTCCTCCTCCTACGGCCCGGCAAGAGCGCCACCGCAGCCCAGTCGGCCTCCTGCACGCGATCGTCGTTGTCAACCTGTACGGCTGAGCATCCAGCAAGGCCACGTCCCTGACCCCGTGATTTGACGGCCATCCGATGCCCGCTGCCTCTTTATAAGATGTCCACGGTGCCCTAGGGTCTAGCCTAGCCCCATTTCTTCACTCTCCTCCTCGCGCTGCCGCCAGGTAAGGCAGCCACGCGCCATGTCGTCGCCGAGCCTGTCGTGCTCCGGTCGAGCAACAGCTTGTGGCCAGGGTTAGTCTCTGTATCGTGCCCCGTCGAGCTGGTGTGCAGGAAGGGTGCCCCATGCTTCATCTTCTTCCCCGTCGTCCGAGGGAGCGCCAAGGCTGACGACCTCGACCTCTTCTTCGTCTGCAGTTCGGTTCAGGTTCACGCCGGAAGTCGTCTGCTCCTCGGCGTCGCCTCATCATGCCCCATGCTTCCTCTCCTTGTCCTAGGTAGGGAGGTATATCCCCTCCTTCCATTCCCCCTCGCCATCTTATCTTTAGCCGTATGTGCGCATAGATCTGTTCGTGCCAAGACCGTGCTCTCGAGGCGCTGGTCAAGGTGTAGTTTTTTTTCATGTGTGCGTGTTGTGGTGGTGGTGTTCCGTGGGTGGCCTCGCACCTCTCGGCTGGTAGATTGCCTTTGCATGCTCGCACAGGTCCTAGTCTTTGCCGCCGCGAGGGCTAGCTACAGCCCAGCCCCGCCTCGCGATCCGCTGCCGCCATGGCCGGGAGTCAGCAGCCTCCTCGCGCCTCGCCTTGCTGCCTTGCTCCTGTAGCTAACCCCCCCCCGGGAGGGGATGGGTTCCCTGTAGGATTCCGCGCCCCCGCCGGCAGTCCTTGGTCACCGTTCTGCTCGCCAGCGATGACCTCCTCTCTTCTGTCCCGAGGTAAGAGAAAACTGCCTTCTATCTGCTTATTAGGTGTCAAGCCTCCTTTAGTTGAGACTCCCCTGTCTAGCATAGTGGTAGCACTCCCCTCTGGCTGACCCATCGGTCCAGGGTTCAAAACCCTGGCGCACCCCCGTTTTTGTTTTCTTTTTCCGATGGAGAATTGTAGTGTGTGAGGTGCAGGATCCGGCGTGCTACACCGGATCTCACGTGAGTGTGCAGATTGTGTGTGTGTGCCCCAGCGTGTGTGAGTGAGTGGTTAGGATCTGCTATGGCAGGCAGATCCCATGTGTGTGCATGTGTGTGTGTGTGTTTGTGTGTGTGTGTGTGTATGACAGTGGGCCCATGGCCCACTGGTCATCCACATAGAGGGGCTCTGGTGTCATGCCAGGTGGGACCCCTCCTATTTATTTGATTTTTTTGTGTTTTTTAGATTAATGCCATTTCTGGACATGTCCAGATCTGGACTAGGCATTTTTGGGCATGAGCATTTATAGAAAGTTTTAACTTATGAGTGTGGCATGTTATTTTTTGAGCTTGGTTTTGGGAGTTTTGCATAAGCGTATATATGGGTGTGATATCTGGACTTCGGGTAGAATTTCCAAATGAATCCATTGGTGCAATTGGTTTGGTCATTTGAGAAAGTTATACAAAATGTCATTTTGTCCCAATATGCCATTTTTTTAGTTAGAATTAATCCATGCATGATTTGGTATTGGTGTCAACATGGAAGTGGTAGTGTTTCATGAGTATTATGCCATGGTATTTTCTTTTGACATGTTAAACTAGCATTTGAATGGGAATCTTGATCCAAAGTGGTTAATAAAATGTTGCTGATTTCAACATGCTAAATATTTCTAAGTCTGAGAATCTGCTATTATTTTTATGCCATGTTAATTGGATGCTACCGAGTGATATGTTGTGTTTTAGCTCAAGCTCAGTGCAAGTGTTTTGTAGTAGATGTCGTCCTCTACTATCTGTTAATTTTCTTGCCATTAGGTGGTCTCTAGCATCATTATTTTCTGTTATCAACTTGCTATCGGCTTAACTCAGGTTCTAGAAAACTGTGATTTTAACAAAGTCCCTAAAATCTGTTTCATCATGCCATCTTGTGAGCTTCAGGCTTAGTAATCCATGCTTCCTTTCCAATTTGTGTAGTTGGATGATTGGATAAGCATGTTATGTAGTTTCTGTACGTGTCTTGTTTGAGGTTGGAAACATCCTGTAGCTCTAGATAATGGTTGTGGAAGTTGCTAGGTTGCTGTTTTGGGACAAATTGTGAGTGTTGGTAATTTGTGACTCGTGGGAGCTATGCTCCATTGTTTTGCTTGATATTTGACTCTATTGTAGTTGGTTTTTCATGTACTAACCAGTGGCTACCCTGGAATACCAAGGAATAGCCCTTAAACTTCCATGTCTTGTATTTTTGTCTTCGTGCCTTGCCGTGAGCGTAGCATGAGATCCGTTACTCCGTTCCCTAGGTTCTACATATGCATTTGCATCGATTTGCATGAAGCATCCATATTTTCCATGATCATGCATGTTCAAGCATCTTAACATGAGGTTCTATCTAGAATTGTAAATAACTTAACTATTGCATGAGAAACATGACTAGCTTAGGATTGCCATGCTAAATACTTCAAATGAATCATGCATCATCTTGTTTGTGCATTGCACCTTGGTTGGTTGTTTATTGTTGCTATTTCTCTTGGGTAGACGCGAGTGTTGAACCTGGGTCCGAGGATCCAGGAGAGTACCACTACGAGGACCCCGCTCTTTGTCCCTCTAAAGAACCAACAGGCAAGATGATCGTACCCGGATCCCGACACTATTTTTGCTTTGCTAGATCTCTCGCTCTTATCGTTACATATGTGTTACCTACCACATGAATGTCAAGCCTCCTACATTGCCATTATATCCTCTAACCCCTCCACTACCTAGCAAACCTTGTTTGGCTAAGATACCACAGCTCAGCCCCTCTTATAGCGTTCTTAGATGCAGGTGCAGGTTGTTTCCATGTGATAACATGGATATCTGGAGATATCACAATATTTACTGCTATTTAATTTAATGCACATATATATCTTGCTATGGTGGAAGGATTGGCCTTTTGCTGGGTGTTTTGTTCCACTTTTACCGCCATAGTTACTTGTTACCGATGTCATGTTTCCATGTTTTGTGGTCCTAACATGCTCGGGGTTGTTATGGGGACCCCCTTGATTATTCGGTTGAGATTAAAGCTGGTCTGGCAAGACCCAACTTTGGTACTATTTGCTTAAACAACTTAATAAAATTGCATAGGGCTTTGCAACCCCGTGGATAATTAATCAATAACCCGGGCCAGTGCTCCTCATGGGTTTTGGTCCAACCCAGAGCAGCTTATTAACGTCGCCCAGGGCAACTCGGTGATTGGCGTGGTAACCATCGCTCATCCGTCATGTCCTGAGAACGAGATACGTGGCTCTTATCGGGTTCGTCAACACGTCGGGCGGTCTTGCTAGACTTGTTTTACCTTTTTCGAATGGCCTGCGTGAGGAACTTTGATCTTCTTTGCGATATCTCGAGGTGTCGGTTTTCCTTTGGAATTGCCTAGGATGATCACGAGATCCGTGGTCGAGGTTATTCCCATGGATTGTGATTAATTTATGATGGATTAGTTGGAGCACCCGTACAGGGTTAAATCTTTCGAAAAGCCATGCCGCGGTTATGTGGCAACTTGGATATTTTGTTTAACACCCGGTTATAGTTAACTTGAAGTAAACTCCAATAAAATACACCAACTGTGTGCGTACCCGTGATTGTCCCTGGTCATGAACATGATCCGAGAGAGAACACCGTGGGGTTATGTTTGACGTAAGTAGGAGTGCAGGATCTTTTAGAGAACATGGTAGAACTCGATCGAACTTGGCCGAGTCGAGTCTAGAAAAAAACTATTTTGAGTCTAGTTATATCAGAGAGTGGGTTTCTTTTACTCCTGTTCTATACCCTAGTGAGGTATTCATCTTAGGAATTTTGATTCTACTCCTCTTCTCGCTCAAATTTTTTTTAGGATCACGCGGGTATTTTGGAAACTATATGATACCGATGTGATGGAGTTCTATCTTGGTGCCTCCTCTCTGACTTGATTTCGTCCGAGGAGTTAAGCTCCAGGGAATTCTTGCCACGTCGTTATCATTTAGCTTCCTTAGTATCTCAGGACGGAGGGTGTTCGTAATTGCTTTAATACTTGTCGCGGTGAGATAAGGTCGGAGTCACCCAGTACTGGGGAGGCGTCCGGGGTACCGCCATGTCTGGTATCGTTGTGCTTCTGAGGATCCAAGGTACATGGATTTCCGAAGCCTCTGGTTATGTGTTGAAGGATGGATATAGTTGGGATGTAGGCTTGTTAGTTGTGTGTGATATTTCCTCCTTGTATCCCCAACACCGGATTGCATAATCAGAAAGTTTTCGGAAGTTCTTAGGTGGGAACTCATGTAGTTATCTAGGATCATCTTCTTCAGATGTATGAGGGCATATACATTTGTTCCGAGCAACATTAGCTCAATACTTTTGTGTTATTGCAAGTGGCTTCTAATATCTGATGATGTTATCGCAAACCCGAAGAAGGTGTTCTTACTAATTTTTCAGTAGGAAGGTTGTTTATGTTCGTCGTGCAATTTCTTTGAAGGAATTTGATTCAGCTTTTGCTATCATCTTTTTCAATGATGTGCTAATGTTCTTGTCCATATACAGGATGGCTCCACCAACTCGCAGGAATCCAGGTCGGGGTGAGGAGCAGCCGGATCCTCCACCACCCCCACCATCGCCTCCGCCTCCAGAATATTGGCAAGCTGTGATGGCCGCAACCAATGTGAATACTCGGATGTTGCTCAGGCTGTTGCAAGAAAGATATCAGGGTTAGCAAGGTTTTCAAGGGAATTTTTAGAATCAGCCTCAGTTCGCGATGCTCAACCAGTTCCTTCCCAACCAGCCCAAGTCTTTCACCTATTGTGAGCAGCCTTTTGATGCAGATGATTGGCTATGTGACATGAATAAGCATTTTGAGTGCAGCAGTGTCAGACCAGAGGACTATGTCAGGTTCGCATCGTTCTAGCTCAAGGGTCAGGTAGCAGATGGGTGGCAGCAATACAAGGACTCCAAGGGCGCACGTGTGGTCACCTAGGATGATTTCTATTGTGACTTCAGGGCCCATTACATTCCGAAAAGCTTTGTCGAGGAGATGCGTGGGAAGTTCAGGCACCTGAAGTAGGGAAGCAAGTATGTCTATCAGTACAACGTCGAGTTCCAGAATCTAGCCCGCTATGCTAAACAAGATGTTCCTGATGACAAGTCCATGATTTATCAGTTCAGAGGTGGTCTCAAGGATGAGCTTCTGCCGGGTCTGGTCCTTCAAGAGCCTTGTGAGTTTGATTAGTTCTACAACATGGCTTTGAAGGTCGAGGCAATGCAGCTCAAGTTAGAGAACTCAAGGAAGCGTTCCAGGGATTCCTATTCTTCTTCTTCCAGCTCTCAGATGGTCCCGAAGCAGCAGAAGTATTGGGTTCCTCCTCCTCCTCCGTTTCATCCTCCTCCGTAGCAGAGGCAGTTCAGTGGTCGTGGTTCTTCCCACCCACCCAACCCAGGATATCAACAGAGGCCCCAGGCACCCAAGTCAGCTAAGGTTCCTCCTCCAGGCAACTTTCGTCCGCTCTCTGAGGTTACTTGCCAGAAGTGTGGTCAGAAGGGTAACTACTCAAACAAGTGCAACCAGCGGTGTCTTCCGCCTCCTCCTCCAGTCAAACTTCCAGGCAATGCTATGGTGAAGCATAATTCCAAGTCAGTCCGTGTGAACATGGTAAATGCAGCCAAGGCAGAGGATTCTTCTCAAGTGATCATGGGTAATCTCTGCGTTAATTCTATTGCTGCAAAAGTGTTGTTTGATACTGGTGCATTGCATTCATTCATTTCAAGGCGTTTTGTCGCTATGCATGAGTTATCAGTGGAACATTTGGCAAGTCCTTTTCGTGTGGTCTCTCCGGGCATGCGTATGAGTTCACATATGATTGTTGCGGATGTCTCTATCAAGATGGGAAATTATTCTTTTCTGGCCTCTCCAATTGTTCTCGGTAATTCCGATGTTGATCTCATTCTTGGCATGGATTTTCTCGCTATGAACAAGACGCATGTTGATTGTCAAGACAAAGATGTCAAATTGACTCATCCTTCAGAAAACGTGATCATTTTCGCTGCTCGTGATGACACGATTCGTCTGTTTGCTCTTAATGAGAAGGGTGAATCTCGGCTATTTCTCAAATTCCGGTGGTTTGTGAGTATGAAGATGTCTTTCCCGAAGAATTGCCAGGAATGCCTCAGCACCGGCTAGTTGAGTTTGTGATTGATCTCGAACCTGGAACTGAACCGGTTTGCAAGCGTCCTTATAAACTTGGCCCCGAAGAGCTGAAAGAGTTGAAGAAGCAGCTGGACGAACAAGAATGTCTGGGTCTTATCAGACTAAGTTCGTCTTCATGGGGTTGTGGTGTTTTGTTTGTCAAGAAGGAGGATGACACGGACCGACTTTGTGTTGATTACTGTCCATTGAATAAAAAGACAATCAGAAACAAGTACCCACTTCCCAACATCAATGAGTTGTTTGAACAACTGAAAGGTGCCAAGGTTTTCTCCAAGCTTGATCTTCGCATGGGCTATCATCAGATTCGTATTCGTGAAGAAGATATTCCAAAGACTATACTCAGGACGAGTTTTGGCTCTTATTAGTACACCATCATGTCGTTTGTTCTCGCTAATACTCCTCCAACCATCTCAAGAATGATGAACTTCATATTCTCTCCTTTCAAGAATGAGTTCGCCTTGGTCTATCTGGATGATATCCTCGTGTTCTTGGAGACTGAAGAAGAGCATGCAGAACATCACCGGCTTGTGCTTGAAGCTAAGAGAGCATTGATTATGTGCTAAGTTTTCCAAGTGTGAGTTTTGGCTCAATGAAATGGTGTACGTTGGGCATGTGATCTCTGCCGAGGGCATTAAAGTGCACCCTGAGAAAGTTGAGGCAATCTTGAAGTGGGGGCCTCTTCAGAATGTCAAGCAGCTTCGTAGCTTCCTCGGGCTTGCAAGTTACTGTAGAAGATTCGTGGAGAACTTCTCTCAAATTGCTAAGCCTCTGTCCAGTCTCCTCCAGAAGAATGTCAAGTATGCTTGGTCTCCTGAGTGTGATGTGGCGTTCACTACGCTCAATCAAAAACTAACGTCAGCTCCAGTTCTTGTTCCTATAGAGCAATCAAAGCCTTTCCAAGTGTTCTGTGATGCTTCCCTCCAAGGTCTAGGTGGTTTTCTCATGCAAGAGAATAAGATTGTTGCTTATACCTCGCGACAGCTGAAGCCTAGCGAGAAGAACTACCCCACTCATGATCTTGAGTTGGCAGCACTTGTGCATGCTCTGATGACTTGGAGGCATTTGTTGTTGGGTAGACCAGTTGAGGTGTACTCTGATCACAAGAGCTTGAAGTACATTTTCACTCAACCCAATCTCAATCTTCGGCAGTCTCGTTGGCTGGAAATGATTGAAGACTTCAACCCAAGCATTGAGTATACTCCTGGGAAAGCAAATGTCATTGCAGATGCGCTTAGCCGAAAGGCGTACTGCAAGAGTCTTATCCTGAAGCCCCTTCAACCCGAGCTTTGTGAAGCTTTCCGCAAGATCAATCTCCAAATGATTCCGCGGGGATTTCTTGCTAATCTTCAACTCTCTTCGACTCTGGAAGATCAGGTTCACCAAACTCAATTTCTTGATGCAATGGTAAAGAAAGTGAAGAAAGGTGTGGCCAAGGGCATTCTGAAGTATAAGTGCTTTCGCGTTGATGACAAAGATACCTTGTTCTTTGAGGACCGTCTGGTGGTTCCGAAAGGTGATCTCAGGAAAGTTATCATAGACGAAGCACACAATTCTCTCATATCCATTCATCCAGGTAGTTCCAAGATGTATCAGGACCTCAAACAAACCTTCTGGTGGACTCGCATGAAATGTGGAATTGCTCACTTAATGAACGAGTGTGATGTTTGTCGCAGAGTGAAGGCAGAACATCAACGTCCAGTAGGTCTCCTTCAGCCTTTGCCTATTCTAGAGTAGAAATTCGATCATGTGGATATGGATTTCATTACTGGTTTTCCTAAGTGCAGGAGGGGTAATGATGCCATCTTTGTGGTTATCGACAAACTTACCAAAGTTGCCCATTTCCTTCCGGTCAAAGAGTCTATCTCGGCAGCTCAACTAGCAAAGCTGTATACGTCAAGGATAGTTTCCTTGCACGGTATTCCACAGCTCATTTCATCTAATCGTGGATGCCTCTTCACTTCCAAGTTTTGGGACTCCTTCCAGACTGCTATGGGTATCAAGATCCGTTTCAGCACTGCATTCCATCCACAGGCAAATGTTCAAGTGGAGAGAGTGAATCAAATCCTTGAAGACATGCTCAGAGCGAGTATGATTTCATTTGGCATGTAATGGGAAGACTGCCTTCCATACGCTGAATTTTCATACAACAACAGCTTTCAGGCTAGCTCAGGCAAGTCCCCTTTCGGGATTCTCTACGGCAGGAAGTGTTGTACCCCGCTCAATTTGTTTGAAACCGGTGAGCATCAAATTTTGGGCAATGACATGATCACCAAAGCATAAGAGATGTGTCGTGTCATTCGTGAGAACCTCAAAGAAGCTCAATCCCGATAGAAGAGTTATTACGATAACAAACATCGGGATGTCTCCTTTCAAATTGATGATCTAGTCTATCTTAGAGTCTCTCCCATGAAGGGCACTCAGCAGTTTGGAATTAAAGGGAAGCTAGCTCCTTACTTTGTGGGTCCTTTCAGAGTTGTGGGCAAGAGAGATGAAATTGCCTATCAACTAGAGCTTCCTCCGAATTTCGCAAATGTGCATGATGCCTTCCATGTCTCTTAGCTCCGAATGTGCTTCAAGACTCCCAAGCTTAACATTGATATCCAAGAAGACCTATCTTATCGAAGAAACTGAGCGTAAGACTCGCAAGAAGACAATCAAGTTTCTCAAGGTGAAGTGGTCTCATCATTCTGACAAAGAAGCTACTTGGGAACATGACGATCTTGTCCGTTCTGAATTTCTAGATTTCTTTCGTTCTTAGATCTCGGGTCGAGATCCCCTTGTAGTGTGGGAGAGTTGTAACAGCCAAAGTGCCCCCCTTGCCATTTTGCTCATGTATTCCTCATATGAACCTCTATGTTTGCCATGTGCTTGAATGAATTACTATTTTGCTCCATTGCCATTTCCATCTCATGCATCATGCATCATGCCATGATTCTCATCATAGCAATTGCATTACTATTATTGCCTTGCTTGTGCTTGTGAAGTGTTGTGATGTGAGGTTTGTATGTGGATAAATGCATGTGCCTTGTTGGAGTGTTACTCTAGTTCCTCCCATTCGAAAACTACTCCATCTCTCTCTCTTTATTCAAATTTGTTACTTGTTAAATATTTGTTTGCTGTTTTCCCCTATTTTAAATGTTGGTCATCTTCTAAATATTCTTCTAAGATTTCTAGAGTAGTCCTTCTGCCATGGTCGAGGTTTTTTCCCTTTCAAATAATTTTGAAACCATGCCTAGTTAAATACTAGGTAAAATATTTGCCTGATCTAAAACTGCCCTAACCATTTTTATTAAAAGGCTTGCATTTTTGTGAGCTCAAAAGTATTTTTATTTTGGGTAAAGACCCCTTCCTTTTCTGTTGTGGGAATATTGTGTTGTGGACTAATTTTTAAAAGGAAAAACCCCCTATTATTATTTTCCTGCGAGAGAGAGTGCTAGTTGGGCCTCTCCTCCTCCAGCGGCCCAGCAAGAGCGCCACCGCAGCCTAGCCGGCCTCCCGCATGCGTTCGTCATCATCAACCTGTACGGATGAGCATCTAGCAAGGCCACGTCCCTGACCCCGTGATTTGACGGCCGTCCGGTGCCCGCAGCCTCTTTATAAGATGTCCCCGATGCCCTAGGGTCTACCCTAGACCCATTTCTTTCCTCTCCTCCTCATGTCGCTGCCAGGTAAGGCAGCCATGCGCCATGCTGTCGCCGCGCCCGCCGTGCTCCGGTTGAGCAACAGCTCATGCCCGGGGTTAGTCTCTGTGTCGTGCCCCGTCAAGATGGTGCGCGGGAAGGCTGCCCCGTGCTTCATCTTCTTCCCCGTTGTCCGAGGGAGCGCCAAGGCTGACGACCATAACCTCTTCTTCGTCTGTAGTTCGGTTCAGGTTTGCGCCGGAAGTCATTTGCTCCTCGCCATCGCCTCATCGTGCCCCGTGCTTCCTCTCCTTGTCCTAGGTAGGGAGGTATATCCCCTCCTTCCATTCCCCCTCGCCATCTCGTCGTTAGACGTATGTGCGCGGAGATGTGTTCATGCCAAGACCGTGCTCTCGAGGCGCTGGTCAAGGTGTAGTTTTTTTTCATGCGTGCGTGTTGTGGTGGAGTTGTTCCGTGGGTGGCCTCGCGCTAGTCCCCTCCTTGGCCGCCGTGAGGGCTAGCTGCAGCCCAGCGCCGCCTCGCGCTCCGCTGTTGCCAAGGACGAGAGTCAGCAGCCTCCTTGCGCCTTGCCTTGCTGCCTTGCTCCCGTAGCTAACCCCTGTTGTAAATATGGCCTCGAGGCAATAATAAATTGGTTATTATCATATTTCCTTGTTCATGATAATCGTTTATTATCCATGCTATAATTGTATTAATCAGAAACTCAGATACATGTGTGGATACATAGACAACACCATGTCCCTAGTATGCCTCTAATAGACTAGCTCGTTGATCAAAGATGGCTATGGTTTCCTAGTCATGGACATGAGATTTCATTTGATAATGGGACCACATCATTAGGAGAATGATGTGATGGAAAATACCCAAACTACAAACGTAGCATATGATCGTGTCAGTTTATTGCTACTGTTTTCTGCATGTCAAGTATTTGTTCCTATGACCATGAGATCATGCAACTCACTGACACCGGAGGAGTACCTTGTGTGTATCAAACATCGCAACGTAACTGGGTGACTATAAAGGTGCTCTACATGTATCTTCGAGGGTGTCTATTGGGTTGGCATGGATCAAGACTGGGATTTGTTACTCCGTGTGACGGAGAGGTATCTAAGGGCCCACTCGGTAATACAACATCACAATAAGCCTTGCAAGCAATGTGACTAAGTGTTAGCCACGGGATCTTGTATTACGGAACGAGTAAAGAGACTTGCTGGTAAGGAAGTTTAACTAGGTATGGAGATGCTGACGATCGAAGAACAAAGGGAACAACTTACATGATTAATTGAATCCTTGACATAGAGGTTCAACCGATAAAGATCTTCGTAGAATATGTAGGAACCAATATGGGCATCCAGGTACCGCTATTGGTTATTGACCGTAGAGTTGTCTCGGTCATGTCTACATAGTTCTCGAACCCGCAGGGTCTGCACACTTAAGGTTCGATGACATTTCGATAGTATAGAGTTATGTATGGTGGTGACCGAAGATTTTCCGGAGTCCCGAATGAGATCCCAGACATCACGAGGAGCTCCGTAATGGTCCAGAGGTAAAGATTGATATATAGGAAGTCCTGTTTTGGTCACCAGAAAAGTTTCGGGCTCATCGGTAGTGTACCGGGAGTGTCGGGAGGGTACCGGGGGACCATCCGGAGGGGTGTCTCGACCCAAGAGGCTACATGGGCTGTGGGAGGAGGTAAACCAGCCCCCGGTGGGCTGGCCGAAGCCTCCTCTAAGGGCCCATGTGGCTGGAGTGCTTTGAGAAGGAAAAAACCCAAAGATGGAGAGGTGGAAAGAGTTTCCAAGTGGAAAGGAGGAATCCAACTCCTAATAGGATTGGAGTAGGACTCCTCCACCTCCAATTTCGACCAAACCTTGAGAGTTTGAGGATGCCTCCTCCCCTCCCTGCCTCCTATATATACTAGAGGATTTAGAGGGAAAAGCTAACCCTAATAGCCACGTGCTACCTCTCCTCTAGATCGCAGTTTCTCCTGTAGATCGGTTTTCAGCGGTGCTTCGGCAAAGCCCTACTAGAATAGCTCCACCACTATCGCCGCAATGCTGTCGCACTGCTGGAGAACTCATCTACCTCTCCACTCCCTCTTGCTGTATCAAGAAGGCGGAGATCGTCATTGAGTTGTACGTGTGCTGAACGCAGAGGTGCCATCCGTTTGGCGCTAGATCGGAAGGACCGTGATCAAGATTGTGAGACGATTCGTGATTGGATCGCGGAACGGATCGTGATGATATCATGGGACAGATCATGATTGGATCGCAGGACGGATCCTGATGAGATCGCGAGATGCTCGGCTATTTGGATCGTGAAGACGTTTGACTACACCAACTGCGTTTCTTAACGCTTCCCGCTTGGCGATCTACAAGGGTATGTAGATCCACTCTCCCTCTCGTAGATGCTCATCACCATGGATAGATCTTGCGTGTGCATAGGAAATTTTTTGTTTCCCATGCAATGTTCCCCAACAGTGGCATCATGAGCTAGGTCTATGTGTAGATGAGATCTCGAGTAGAACACAAAGAGTTTGTGGGCATTGATGCTTAGTTTGCTTCCTCCGTTGGTCATGTTTTGGTTCAGCGGTATTGTGGGATGAAGCGGCCCAGGCCAACCTTACTCATATGCTTATGAGAGACCGGTACCATCGAATGACGTGTAACTTCGTTGCACAAAGACGTTTGGCGGGTGTCTGTTTCTCCTACTTTAGTTGGATCAGATTCGACTAAGGCGGTCCTTGAGAAGGTTGAAAAGCAACTTATGTATCACCATTATGGTTTATACGTAGGTAAGAATTGTTCTTGCTAGATACCCGTAGCATCCACGTAAAACATGCAACAACAATTAGAGGACGTCTAACTTGTTTTTGCAGGGTATGTTTTGATGTGATATGGCCAATTACATGATGAGATATATGTGATGTATGAGATGATCAGGTGTTGTATAGAATATCACGACTTGCAAGTGGATGAGTACAGCAACCGGTAGGAGCCATAGGGTTGTCTTTAATTATTGTATGACCTGCGTGTCAATCATTGAGCGCTATGTAATGCTATACTTTATCGCTAAACGGTAGCAATAGTAGATGCATGGTGGGCGTGACAACCACGATGGTGACACGTTGATGGAGATCATGGTGTCATGCCGGTGACGATGGAGATCATGCTGGTGCTTTCAAGATGGAGATCAAAAGCACAAGTTCATGGCCATATCATGTCACTTTTGATTTGCATGTGATGTTAATCCTTTTATGCACCTTGTTTTGCTTAGGACGACGGTAGCATTATAAGGTGATCCCTCACTTGGGACCACCGACCGACCGAGCCATCCCCGTGGTCGTCCCCTCCACCGCGCCCTTGACCTCGTCGGAGATCCCTCCCACGACGGTTTCGCCTCCACCTGCCCTTTTGTCGACCACCTGCGGCCCTATAAATACCCTGGCCTCTCTCCGCGCCCCATTTCACCCCGAAACCCCCTCTGCTCTCGCCAGAACCACCCCGCACGAGCTCGCCGGAGTTCTGCATCCCCACCGAAGCATCCAAAGCACCTGTTCGTTGCTCCACTCACCCCCACCCCTTTGACGCCACCAAAGCACGCCGGAGAGTCTCCGTCGCTGTTTGAATCCCTCAGACGCCGCCCCCGACCACCGCAGCACCGTCTCTAAGCGTCTCCAACTTTTGGCCGCCGTTGACCTCGCCGGAACCCCGACCCCCTCTTCTGTAAGCCCCATCCCCTCCCGTAGTCGTCAGATATGTAGTCAACATATCAGATTAGAAGTGTTATAAAGCGAACCGGTACGCGCTAGGCTTCGGTCACCCGCCTGCAAACGCCCGCACGTACACGGCCTCGGCCAACCACAACCCGCCACGTAGCCCCTGTCCGATAAGATCCATTTTCCCTTTTTCCGATTCTGTTTTAGAAAACAGAATGATTTCTAATTTTTTTTTGCTATATCTTTAAAAATAATTAGTGTTTCTAATTGATTCTTTTTGCATTATGTCACAAATTTCATGTAGTTTCTGTAGATACCAAGTTTGACCATATTTGACAAGTTTAAAATTAAATTGAAACAGATTTGTTTCAAATCTTGTTTTTTGAATAACTTGAGTTTAAAAAATTGTTTTTGAGTGATTCTTTTTGCCACTGTTTTGTATTAGTTAGGTTTATCATCCAGCACTGTTTGAAAAATTTTAGGATAATTTAGATTAGGGTTTTTAACTAAAACAGAATCTGTTTAGTACCTAATAGGATTTAGTTAGTTTCATTTTTCTTTAGTTTATTTTGAAATCTGAATTAGTTTAACTTTTGTTTTAGTTTTCTTTAGTTCTTTTGTACAATATTAGGTGACTTATTTTCTGTTAATAAAAATAGTTTTGTTTTGATTTATATCCTAATGATATAGGAAACTATATTCTTCTTCATTAGGAAATCTTTTATAAAACAATTTAGTTTTAGTAGTATTTCTTTTCACAAATGTTTTAGAGGATTTAATTCTGTTTTTATAAATAAAAATTTAGTATTCTTTTCTGTTAAGGATTGTTTTGTTACTAAAAATAGTTTTGTCTTGTTTTATATTAGTAGTAGTTTAGCCACCAAAATTTAGAGCCCATTACTTTGTTTTGTTTTTCTTTGTTGTATTGCTCTAGTATTGCTAGTTGATTTCTTATTTGAAAATATTTTGTTTTCTGTTATTTTAATATTTTATTCTTTTATTTGTTTTCTTGTTGTTAAGTTTATTAGGCTAAAACCTATGTTGTTTAGAGTGTTGTTTTTCATAATTCTTAGTTGTTCTTCAAAAGTAATTCATCTTGCTAGTAAAATATTTACAAAAATATTTTTGTTATATTTTAATTTGTTTTTGTTTGTTACTTTTGAAAATAGGATTTATTTGTAGAGAAAACCAACCTTAGTTGTGTTAATAAAACTTTGTTGTTTTGAGTTTTGTCTTAAGTATTTCCTTCATCACAACCTTGTTATTTTTGGTTTTGTGTTACTTTTTGATTGTTAGAATTGATTGCTAGTATGATTGCTTATATGAATGCAATGATTGATTATATAGATTTTATCGGAGAGTGACGAATAGTCAATCAAGTTACTTGTGAGAGCGATATTATTCTTCATCAACAGTACAGGCAAGTTCACTTTGACCATTTTGTTCATACCTATGTTTTATTGCATGTAGTGACATCATTCAACAAATCCCTCCGGTAGTGTTATTGAAATTCTTGTAGTTGAGTAGAATGCATGAGGTAGGAACCCACCACTTGTTACTAAAGCACCGGGAACGTTAGTTATTTTTTATGCTATACTAAAGTAGACGGGGTTGGTATGAGTGTTCGTGAGTGGTGTGAGAAGCACGACTCTACGTCAAGACGGCAAATTCACGAAGGCATCTTCAAGTCCTGCATCTTCAAGACCTCAAGACTTTGAGACTCGACAAACAAGTTTTTCAATACACACTACTGGGTGAAGGATGGTTGATTGGGCATCCCTGGAGTAAACAGTGGATGGCCGGGATGCATGGAGAAGCGCCATGACATCTTGAAGAAAGCTTCACCCAGACTCAAAGAGACGGATGAATACTTCATGCCCAAAAACATACCTGTGTAGCCACAAGTCATTATGGGCTCTGGCTTGGTTGATTTTTTTTGTGACTCTGGCTGGGCAGTGCTACGAGATGTAGTCGACGTTAAGAAAGGATGGGTACTGACAGTAGTCAGGGAAACACTCTGAAAGACCATGTTTCGTTCATCCTGTTCTTAAACACCCGGCAGTGCGAGGACTTACCAGGAGGGAATGAATCTTGTGGGTAAAGTACACAACACTCTGGAGAGTTAAACCTAATTGATTAGCCGTGTCCCCGGTTATGGACAATTTGAGCTTCTAGACTTGGATCTACCTCTGAACTCTCAACACTGGACTGATAATTAATTGTGGGCAACTTATGATACTTGTGGGCATTAAGAAATCGGTTGGCGGAACCATGTCTTGTTAGGTAACTCTATAGTGAAACTCCATATATTCCTTTGTTATAGGAAAAGAAAATAAAATCAGCTTTTATGCAAAAACTCAGACACAGAGCCACAAAGCCTTACTGCATATAGAATAGTTTTTATCTTCTGCTCTACTATGGTTATCTTGCCGGTACATTCAATGCACTGACCTACACGGCTGCAACGTCTCATGTTGTAGATACTCTTCCTCGACGGGTAAGAGTACGATTCAGGGTCACGGTCTACACTCAACCTGCCATTGGTGTTTATTGGGACTCCACTCCCGTTGACTGTTTCCGCTGAGATTTTAAGGTATATATCTGTTTTACGTTAATTTCATGTAATTGCACTTTGATATATACATTGATGTACCGTGTGTGCCAGCATACTGATCCAGGGATGGCACAGAACACACAGAGGCTTGACCTTTCCAAGTCGGGTCGCTACAGAAATGGTATCAGAGCACATGTTGACTGTAGGACGTGACCCTAGGAAATGGATTAGAAATAGGAAGACCTTGATAGGAACAAACTTTTGTTTTCACTACTCCCAGAACTTCTAAATTCTTTTACTGAACCCTCCCTGTTTCAAACTATAGATGGAGAACTACACCCTGAACAAAAGAGAGGATTATGAAGATGTTCCCGGAGGCTCATTCCTCATGGACCTAGTGCAGATGGTGAAACTGCCGATACCTGAGATCAAGGCGACTAAGAGGAAGTCTGGATTCTGGGGCATCAAAACCAAAAGTTTTTGGACATGAAGAAGACCCCAAGACTAAAGACATCAACTATGGAACATTGAGCCATGAATGTGAGATGGGCATGAACACTCCTGTCCATGATGCCATCGCACATTTGAGTTATCGTCATCGTGCTGAGTTGTGCAACCACTACTTTGGAAGGCTTGGATGGCAGAAGCCTGATGGAGCACTCATCGACCTGACGGACGAGCAAAAGATGAAATTTTCACCCGTACTTGTGTACAATCAAGAACTAGAGCGCTACATCAAGAACCTTCAAATGGACCTTCTCTCGGAGTACTTTGAGAACAAAGCACTTCGTGAGAGCCTCAAGGCTGAGAAGCTGAAGGTAGCCAATCTAAAGAAACATGGTCTCGAGATTCGGAAGCTTCGTCAAGACTTGAAGAATAGTCAGGCCATGACTCATGCTAGGGACATTGAAATTCAAAAGCTCAAGAAACAACTCATGAAGCTACAGGGACGACATCGAAAACTCCGCATCAAGAGGGAAAATCTGGTGGAAGAACTTGACAATATCAAGCATGACCAGAAGAAGCCACTGAAGACGAATACATGATATAGACTAGCTTAGTAGTAACCCCACCATGAGAGCATAAGGATAAACGTTTTTACGATTTGAGTGATCGATCACACCAACCTTATGTGGGTGGCGATACTATAGTTTGATAGAACTTTATGAATGTGTGGACTTGAGTTTGATGTTTTGTGTCTTTGAGTTGTTTTTATCCCTTCTCTCTGTCTCTGTCTCTCTTACCCATCCCATCCCCAAAACCCTTCAACCCAATCGGCGGTGAATGAAGGTGGACTTGAATTCTCTGGACCAATGACCCATCTGGAGGTAGAAGTATGGATTCAAAACATGGATGAAAAGGAGTTGTTGATGCATAAACTGGGATTTTTGCTAAAGAACAAGGAATATAATAGAATATGGTAAATGGATAACCCAATTTGTTTTATGAAGGACAATACTCTCTAATATGTTGGGAAGTGAATTAGAAGCTTGGTTTGGATGATATGGATGCTTACCCAAGAAGGAACATATGTTAATTTTTAGTACCCTTTTCTAACACCTACAGATGACCACCCTTTATGAGTCTTTTCTCAAGGGCCCGGAGATGACCATGACCCTGACTAGTGATCATGATTACCCAAGGATTCTGAAGGATATGATGAAGCACATCCATCTTGAAGGAGATGCAGTCTACAAAGGCTACCCATTCATGGAAAATGGAGTGGAACTCTGGTATGTGGAGGTACACCTCCACCGTGTAAAAGGGGTTTTCCCAAAGACTATGGGACAATACTTTTACATATCTCGTGTACCACGAGCAACTTTCTTTGATGCTGTTCGTGATGCTGCCATGGAAGCCATACGTCGGATTGGAGAAATACTTGAAGCAAGACTCCGTCATACCCGGGAATACCTGCATGAGGTGCATACGGAGATGATGGAGATGAAGCTCATGTCCACCCTGATCAAGCAAAATATGGATGATTTCAAGGAGCACATCACAAAGTTCCAGTGGTACTAAAATATCTCCAAGGAAGGATAAATGAATAAAGTTGGGAGTGATACTGGACCATGCCAAAATATGGATGGCAGCATTTGTAATAAAGTACTTTTAGGAGTTTTAAGAGGTGATTGAGGATGTAACCAAGGATTGAATATGAGAAGAAAGCTAGAATGGAGTAGTTAAGATGGAAATAACTGTATCATGAGGCACAGTTGTTTTCATGAGATTATTTTAACGGAAGTCTCAGAGTTTGTAATAAATTCACGAGTCAAAGGAATTTATGATGCCATGTTGAATTATATGAGTTGTTACTCTATGAACAAAGATCACTGACCATTTTCGAGGATATGAGAAAATATAGTTTATGGAGGCATATGTGCATTTCATTTTAAGTGCGATAGTAATAGGTAAAACCACATGATCCATGGAATAAGAAAGTGACATATTGCCAAGGAGTATGGATCAAATGAAAACAGTTAAAGGTAATGTTGTACCATATCAAACTATGTGGATGACAACATTTGTGACAAAGTACTTTTGAAGTTGGAATATTGGGAAAAAGAATGATTGTGATGAAACCATACCCAAGGTTAAACAGACCAATGGAAAGGAAAATGAATTCTGCAGAGTGGGATCTAGACAAGACTAAGTCTGTGAATTTGTTACCTCAAGGGTATGGTGGAGTGAACTAAAGGTAATGTTGGAATATGGAACGATAGTAACCCCAAGAGTGAGTTAAAGCTATCCAAGTATTCAAGTGAACCCACAAATCACTGACCTCAGGATTGATAAAGATCAAGCCCTACCTTTGTGAAGGAAGAAACTTGGAAGAAGCTACGACTGTTTAGCAAAACGTTCTCTTAGGAGTATACGAAAACCTGAGAGTTGTGAAGAAACGATAGCTGTTTTTGCTCAGCTTGCAGAATCAGTGGTTTTATCTGAACTTCGTTCGTTGACAAGAGAAATTTCCACAACGCTTGTGAGGAAGCCCAAGTGTTAGAATACGAGATTCACTAAACCTTATACATGGTAATGATTTCAGTGCGACATGGATTGATCACCATGACGACTTACTCTTATCATTTCTCTTGCTATTCGGCATGGTAAATGTGAGTGACTTACCCATAGTAAAGAGACGACGTTCTTTTGAAGCTTTTGTTTCAGCCTTAGAATGGTATGAACACAACCCCTTGTACATGTCGGTTGTCGCCACACGTTGGAATTTTACGGTGAGGAATGAAGCCAAGACCCATTTCACTGCAGGATAACCACAAATGGTAGACCCCCATGAGATCATCGATAAGTTATTTAGAATGATCGCGAAACTTATCAGTTAAGAAGACCCAGTATCGGAGAAAATACATTTTGTTATGAGAACACAAGATTTTGATTTAAAATGGAAGAGCCTCACCGAAGGAGCCATCGTAAAGTATGTGAAGAGACATATGCACCCAAAGGACTGCCATGATTTCGAGGGACCACTAACTCTCATTTTAAGTGTGGTAGACCCCACACCTTTCCAGGACAGTGGATTGGTTAGAAGACCCCAAACCCTAACCTTTCCTTTCTAGCCCTTTCGAATCTCGAGGATGAGATTCATTTTAAGTGTGGTAGGTTTGTAACATCCCAAATTTTTGAATGTTATAATAAATATTAGAATGAAATATTTGTTTGCTTGAGTGATTGAAATTGAGTGAAATTTGAAACTTTTGAAAAACTTTTGAATGAGAAGGAATAAAATGACTTTACCCTTTGTGTTTGATTTAAAATTTAATACTTTTCAAATCAGTGAGAGAAGATGACATGACTTCTTCAATATAAAAAGATTTGGAAAGTGAATTTGAAAGCATTTAAAACTTTCTGATATGGAGTTCTTTTCATATTTGATTTGAAGTTTAAAAGAATTCAAATCCCCTTGACAAAAATTTGAGAGGAGTAATGTGACACTCCAAACCAGGGGGTATTTTATGATGTTTTTGAATCATAAAACCCAGGGGGTTATTTGAAAATTTATTGCAAAAGAATTAAAACCAATTTAGGCATTTTCCGAAAAAAAAAATTTAAAAGTAATTAATTTAGCCGTGGAAAATGTTCATTCAATGTCATTTTTTTCCCTGGTCATGTTTGTATATAGTACTTTATTTTTTGAAATGTTTTGATGGCCATAAAGGAGATTTGAATGCTTTGGCAATTAAAAAAAGGAAAAGGGTTAACGCGTATTAAAGTCCACCGGCCCACCACCCATAACTCCTCCCGAAATCCCTCCGAACAGGCCACCGATGACCGCGCCCTCTCTCTCTCTCTCTCCCTCTGACGCGTGGGACCACCGACCGACCGAGCCATCCCTACGGTCGTCCCCTCCATCGCGCCCCTGACCTCGCAGGAGATCCCTCCCGCGACGGTTTCGCCTCCACCTGCCCTTTTCTCGACCACCCGCGGCCCTATAAATACCCCGGCCTCCATCCGCGCCCCATTTCACCCCGAAACCCCCTCTGCTCTCGCTAGAACCACCCCGCACGAGCTCGCCGGAGTTCCGCATCCCAACCGAAGCATCCAAAGCACATGTCCGTCGCTCCACTCATCCCCACCCCCTTCGACGCCACCAAAGCACGCCGAAGCGTCTCCGCCGCCGTTTGAAGCCCTTGGACGCTGCCCCCAACCACCGCAGCGCCATCTCCGAGCATCTCCGACTTCCGGCCACCGTCGACCTCGTCGGAACCCCGACCCCCTCCTTTGTAAGCCACATCCCCTCTCGTAGCTGTCGGATCTGTAGTCAATGTATCAGATTAGAAGTGTTATAAAGCAAACCGGTACGCGCTAGGCTTCGGTCACCCGCCTGCAAATGCCCGCACGTACACAGCCTCGGCCAACCACAACCCACCACGTAGCCCCTGTCCGATAAGATCCTTTTTCCGATTCTGTTTTAGAAAACAGAATCATTTCTAAAAAAATTTTGTTATATCTTTAAAAATAATTAGTGTTTTTAATTGATTCTTTTTGCATTGTGTCAAAAATTTCATGTAGTTTCTGTAGATACCAAGTTTGACCATATTTGACAAGTTTAAAATTAAATTGAAACAGATTTGATTCAAATCTTGTTTTCTGAATAACTTGAGTTTAAAAAATTGTTTTTGAGTGATTCTTTTTTCCACTGTCTTGTATTAGTTAGGTTTATCATCCAGCACTGTTTGAGAATTTTCAGGATAATTTAGATTAGGGTTTTTAACTAAAACAGAATCTGTTTAGTACCTAATAGGATTTAGTTAGTTTCATTTTTCTTTAGTTTATTTTGAAATCTGAATTAGTTTAACTTTTGTTTTAGTTTTCTTTAGTTCTGTTGTCCAATATTAGGTGACTTATTTTCTGTTAATAAAAATAGTTTTGTTTTATTTTATATCCTAATGATATCGGAAACTATATTCTTCTTCATTAGGAAATGTTTTATAAAACAATTTAGTTTTAGTAGTTTTTCTTTTCACAAATGTTTAAAGGATTTAATTCTGTTTTTCTAAATAAAAAATTTAGTATTCTTTTCTGTTAAGGATTGTTTTGTTACTAAAAATAGTTTTGTCTTGTTTTATATTAGTAGTAGTTTAGCCACCAAAATTTAGAGCCCATTACTTTGTTTTGTTTTTCTTTGTTGTATTGCTCTTGTATTGCTAATTGATTTCTTATTTGAAAATATTTTGTTTTCTGTTATTTTAATATTTAATTTTTTTATTTGTTTTCTTGTTGTTAATTTATTAGGCTAAAACCTATGTTGTTTAGAGTGTTGTTTTTCATAATTCTTAGTTGTTCTTCAAAAGTAATTCTTCTTGCTAGTAAAATATTTACAAAAAATACTTTTGTTATATTTTACTTTGTTTTCGTTTGTTACTTTTCAAAATAGGATTTATTTTTAGAGAAAACCAACCTTAGTTGTGTTGATAAAACTTTGTTGTTTTGAGTTTTGTCTTAAGTATTTCCTTCATCACAACCTTGTTATTTTTGGTTTTGTGTTACTTTTTGATTGTTAGAATTGATTGCTAGTATGATTTCTTATATGAATGCAATGTTTGATTATATGGATTTTATCGGAGAGTGACGAATAGTCTATCAAGTTACTCCTGAGAGCGATATTATTCTTCATCAACAGTACAGGCAAGTTCACTTTGACCATTTTGTTCATACCTATGTTTTATTGCATGTAGTGACATCATTCAACAAATCCCTCCCGTAGTGTTATTGAAATTCTTATAGTTGAGTAGAATGCATGAGGTAAAAACCCACCACTTGTTACTAAAGCCCCGTGAACGTTAGTTATTTTTATGCTATGCTAAAGTAGACAAGGTTGGTATGAGTGTTCGTGAGTGGTGTGAGAAGGAGGACTCTATGTCAAGACGACAACTTAACGAAGGCATCTTCAAGTCCTGCATCTTCAAGACCTCAAGACTTCGAGACTCGAGAAACAAGTTTTCCAATACACACTACTGGGTGAAGGATGGTTGATTGGGCATCCCTGGAGTAACCAGTGGATGGCCGGGATGCATGGAGAAGCACCATGACATCTTGCGGAAAGCTTCACCCAGACTCAAAGATACGGATGAATACTTCATGCCCGGAAGCTTACCTATGTAGCCACAAGTCATTATGGGATCTGGCTTGGTTGATTTTTGTTGTGACTCTGGCTGGGCAGTGCTACGAGATGTAGTCGACGTTAGGAAAGGATGGGCACTGACAGTAGTCACGGAAACACTCTGAAAGACCATGTTTCGTTCATCCTGTTCTCAAACACCCGGCAGTGCGAGGACTTACCAGGAGGGAACGAATCTTGTGGGTAAAGTACACAACACTCTGTAGAGTTAAACCTAATCGATTAGCCCTGTCCCCGGTTACGGACAATCTGAGCTTCTAGACTTGGATCTATCTCTGAACTCTCAACACTGGACTGATAATTAATTGTGGGCGACTTATGATACTTGTGGGCATTAAGACATCGGTTGGCGGAACCATGTCTTGTTAGGTAACTCTATGGTGAAACTCCTGATATTCCTTTGTTATAGGAAAAGAAAATAAAATCAGCTTTTATGTAAAAATTCAGACACAGAGCCACAAAGCCTTACTGCATATAGAATAGTTTTTATCTTCTGCTCTACTATGGTGATCTTGCCGGTACATTCAATGTACTGACCTACACGACAGCAACGTCTCATGTTGCAGATACTCTTGTTCGACGGGTAAGAGTACGATTCAGGGTTACGGTCTACACTCAACCAGTCGTTGGTGTTTATTGGGACTCCACTCCTGTTGACTGTTTCTGCTAAGATTTTAAGGTATATATCAGTTTTACGTTAATTACATGTGATTGCACTTTGATATATACACTGATGTACTGTGTGTGCCAGCATACTGATCCAGGGATGGCACAGAACACACAGAGGCTTGACCTTTCCAGGTCGGGTCGCTACAATTGCTACTCCAGTGAAGCAACCCAAAGTTGAACCCAAACCCGAGACTAAGTGCTTCTATTATGAGGAGAGTGGTCACTTAAGCGGAACAACCCTAGACACTCGGCAGATAAGAAGGCTGGCTATGTCGACAGAAGTATATTTGATATACATGTTATTGATGTGTACCTTACTAGTATTCCTAGTAGCACCTGGGTATTGGATACAGGTTCGGTTTCTAAATGTTAGTAACTCGAAATAAAAGGTATGGAATAAACGTAGAGTAGCTAAGGGTGAGGTGACGATGTGTGTTGGAAATGTTTGCAAGGTTGATGTGATCAACATCGCACGCTCTCTCTACCTTCGGGATTAGTGACGAACCTAAATAAATGTTATTTGGTGTTTGCGTTAAGCATGAACATGATTAGATCGTGTTTATTGCAACACGGTTATTCATTTAAGTTAGAGAATAATGGTTATTCTGTTTACATGAATAATACCTTCAATGGTCATGCACCCAATGAATGGTTTGTTGAATCTTGATCATAGTAGTACACATGTTCATAACATTAATGCCAAAAGATACAAAGTTAGTAATGATAGTACCACATACTTGTGGCACTACCGCTAAATGTCATATTGGTACAAATCGCATGAAGAAACTCCACGCTGATGGATCTTTGGACTCATTCGATTTTGAATCGATTGAGACATGCAGACCATGCCTTTTGGGCAAGATGACTAAGACCATGTTTTCTGGCTTGATGGAATGGGCAAGTGACTTATTAGAAATGATACATGTTGATGTATGCTGTCCAATGAGTGTCATAGCGTGTGGTGGATATCGTTATTTTCTTACCTTCACTAATGATTTGAGTAGATATAGTGTATATTTACTTAATGAAACACAAGTCTGAATTGTTTGAAAAGTTCAAGCAGAATCGGAGTGAAGTTTGAGATCATCGTGACGAGAAGATAAAATGTCTATGATATGATCGTAGAGCTGAATATCTAAGTGACGAGTTTGGTATACAACTTAAGACAATGTGAAAATTGTTTCACAACTCACGCCACTTGGAACACCATAGTGTGATGGTATGTCCGAAAGTTGTAGTCGTGCTCTATTAGATATGGTGCGAATTATGATGTCTCTTATCATTTTACCACTATCATTTTGGGTTATGCATTAGAGACAACTACATTCACTTTAAATTGGGCACCATCTAAATCCGTTGAGATGACACCATATGGTTTGGCAGAAACCTAAGCTGTCATTTCTTAATGTTTGGGGTTGCGACGCTTATGTGAAAAGAATTTTCACCTAATGAGCTCGAACCCAAAGCAGACAAATGCATCTTCATGGAATACCCAAATAACAGTTGGGTATACCTTCTATCTCAGATCCGAGTAAAAGTGTTTGTTGCTAAAACGGGTCCTTTCTCGAGAAAAAGTTTCTCTCAAAAGAATTGAGTGGGAGGAAGATAGAACTTGATGAGGTTGTTAAACCTTTGTTTCAACCAGAGAGTAGCGTAGCGCAGAAAGATGTTTCTGTGGAACCTATGTCAGTTGATGAGGAAGTAAATGATGATGATCATGAAGCTTCAGATCAAGTTACGAACCTCGTAGGTCGACAAGGACGCATACTACTCCTGAGTGGTATGACAACCCTGTCTTGGAGGTCATGTTGTTGGACAACGATGAACCTACGAGCTATGGAGAAGCAATGATGGGCCTGGATTCCGACAAATGGTTGGAGGTCATGAAATCCGAGAAAGGATCCATGTATGAAAACCAAGTATAGACTTTGGTAGACTTGCTCGTTGGACGGCAGGTCATCAAGTACAAATGGACCTTTAAGATGAAGACAGACGCTGATGGTAAATGTCATGTTGTCGTTTTCTCATGACAGATGCCATAGGGTGGCTTATCATAGGTGGTTGGGGCCGAAGGACGCTGATGGGCTCCGGGTGCGAGATTGGGCACAAGCAGTGATGACACACGATGTACCCAGGTTCAGGGCCCTGCGGGGGAGGTAATACCCCTAGTCCTGCTTGGTTTAGTTGGATGGATGGGTGTAGATACAATGGTGCTCCTGGGGCTGTGTCTAGAGGAGGAAGAAGGGGCAGCCGACTCCTCTTCCTCCACTGCTAGCAGGGGTTGTGTGTGTGTGGAGATGATTGTTTGTCCGTGCGTGCGTTCGTCCCCGTTGCATGGGGGGCTCGGGGGTGTTTATAGGCCAACCCCCAGGCTCTTATAATATGTTCTAAGTATAAAGGTGGGGGACCCGGCTAGCAGTCTCTTCGGCTCGCCCGAGGGTCCAGCCATCCGTGTCGTCTTGTTGGTGGTGGGGTCCGTCGGCCGAGCGGTACCATCTCCCGTTGGGGCCCGCCAGCCGGCTCTGCGATTGGCCCTCGCCCACCTGCCACGGCACGGGTCGCCCGGGGGACGTCGTCTAGCGCCAGCCGGCCGAAGTCTCCGGTACGCCTGGCCGCGCTGTAGCCATGCCGGGGTGAGTAATTGAGTGGCGAGGGTGATCCGACACTATTCCTATGCCTGGTCATGCTCACCGAGGTCAGTGTCCGGGATTGTTGGACTGTAGCCACACGCTGCAATGCGTCAGCGGACACTATAGCCACAGGGCTGCCCGTCGTGCCGATCGCGTCGCGTCGTCGTACTCGCGCGCAGAGGGACGGGACGTCCCATTACGTCCCAAGGTCAACGGAAGAGATGGCCCGGAGGCAGCCGGCCATGCCCAGCCGCCAAGGGTCCAGCCGGATCCTTGTCCAACCGGCGGGGGCGCCAGCCGGCACCGGCTCGTGCCGGACATCCCGAGCCGACCACGGCCAGCCGGCCGTGTAGTTTTTCTTCGAAGCGAATGAGGGAAGACCCTGTTGCTTTGGCCTACCTAGGGGTAATAACCCCATCAGTAGTCCTCGAAGCCGGCGGGGGCCCGCGTTTGGCGGACAGTGGGGAGTCGTCGGCTTCCCCTCAGCGATACCCGCCTCCGGCTCGAAGGCAAAAGGGCAGCCGGGTCGGTCGTTGGTCCCGACGCCTCGGGCATCGGCGTGCCGCCCTGGGACCCGTGCCGACGCGTGGCATGCCATGCAGCGAGTAATGATGTCATGGGTCCGGCGCGTGCGAGGAGACGGGACGTTGCCTGGGCCTAGCCCGCTAGGACCCAGGCATAGCCCAGTAGGCCTCGGGGCACAGGCTAGGATCCTCTACGCCCCGAAGCGGCCGTTACGGCCCGAGGACACCCACGCGCGTGCGGAGTTTCCTGGGGGAGTGGGCGCAATCAATCCCACGTCCCCCGGTCGTGGCCTCCCCTACAAAAGGAGAGGAAGGGCAGGAAGCGGAGTTACCCGCGCCTCACTTGCCCCCTTGCTGCCTGTCTTCGTCGCCTCCCTTTCTTCCTCGCGTGCCACTACACCCAAGAATCCAACCGCCCCCGCACGTCGTACCGCTGCCGCGATGGCCGATGGACGCAGCGGAAGTTGGGTTGCTTCCATCATGGTCGAGGCGGACATCGCCGAGCTCCGCCGCGCGTGCATGCTCCCGTAGGAGGAGCGGGTGGTCGCACGTGCGTCGGGCGACGAGACAGCGCCGGCACCACGGCCAGGCGAACACGTTGTGTTCCTCTATCACTTCTCACGCGGCTTCGGGCTCCCGGTGAGTATCTTCTTTCGCCTCCTTCTCGATACCTTCGACCTCCAGCCCAAGCTCGATTCTCTATCTCTCTGTCTTCGTGATGTTGTGCGAGGGGTACCTCGATATCCTTCCTTCCATCAAACTCTTAAATGCTCTTATCTACCTCAAACCTTTGAAGCGCGATGCCTGCGGGGGCATGGTGGTGTGCTGCTGCAGCATCGCTCGCTTCCCCCCTCTCTCTCTTATTGAATCCATGAAGGGGTGACACTAAACGTTCTTTTACGTGAAGAACGTCGACCCGAGGACGGATTACATCTGGCTCCCGCCATTTGAGGACAGGCAGTCCTCCCAGCAGAACTGGCTGGCGGCTGCCCCGTGTGGCGTGGCCCTAGAGGAGCTTGGCCGGCTCACGCAGCTGAAGAGCTCCGAGGGGCTGGTCACTGCCGACATGGTGGCGGCCTTTATCTCGCGTCGGGTGTCACCCCTCCAGCTGAGGCCGAACGACATGTCCGGCCGGTGCGACCCCTGCCGGCTGTCCACTGTCGAGCTGACGCCAGCTCAGGTGGCGAAGCGGGTGAATGCCCTCACGACGTTCAAGCTGAAGCCCGCTCGTTGTCCTTCGGCATGGAGCCATACGACCGCATCAACCGGCCTCCCCTGGTAAGTTTTTCGTCGAGGCGGTTTCTTTCCGCTTGATATTCCCTAGCCGACAGCTAGCTGGAGAACTTACTTTGATCTGCTGACCGCAGCTACTAGTGCGACAGAACACGCTGAACGGCCCGCACCCTCAGAACTTTGAGGCGGAGCGTGAAAACTCCAACTCAGAAGACTACCAAACGGGAGGCCCTCGGAGGAGGGGGTGCACTCCTCGGGAGGAGCCGACAAGCCGGCGGTCCTGCGAGGCGGTGCTCTTGGTGGAGCCGGAGGGTCCAGCGCAGCCGGGGAACCCAGCGGAGCAGGTGAGTTCCCTCTTGCCCCCTCCATCAAGGACTGGACGGATGACGATGATGCTGATGTCGACTTGATGATTCTGAACGGGCCTCCTCCAGCAGCGTGCAAGGACCGGAGGAGCGAGGAGCGACCGGCTCAAACCCCGGTTGTCGAAGCGGCTGGCTGGTGGAAGAGACCGGCTCAAGCGGGGTCAGCGGCCCCACCGCCCGGCCCGAAGCGGGTGAAGGTGGCCGCACGGAAGCTGCCGCCACGCGCCAAGCGGGCCTTGCCCCTTGTTATCGCGTAAGTTCTTTATTTCTCATAAGTTTTGCTTCCGTATCGCGAGCCAGTTGATCACCGGTTCTTGGGCGCTGTAGTGACCCCATCGATCTCCACGAGGAGGAGCCAGAGGGGGAGCCGACGGATGCCGCCAGCCGGCTGGCCCGCGAGCACGCGGCCACCCAATGGGAAGATAAGAGGAGGCTCGCGGAGCTGTGAGCCTCCAAGTCCAGGACGCGAGGAGGGGCCTCACACTCTGGGACCTCGAGCAGCCAGAGGCGGAGGGGGTCGGTGGATCCTCCGCGAGAGTCGGATTCGGCAGCGGAGTCAACCCGCATGTCAAGGCCGTCGTCAAGCGAGCCGTGAGGGGTGGCTATGGACCTGCTAGCGCCTCCGCCCGCGCAAGAGACGGCCCAGGCGAGGGTGGCGATGACGGAGCCGGCTCCCGAGGCGGCCCGGCCTGTGGTGCCGGAGGTGACCCCGCCTACAGCCGAGCCAGCCCGGGCCGAGGTGCCGGAGGTCCCGGCGGCCCCGGAGGCGGCATTGGAGGTGGCGTCGGAGGCGGCGGCCAAGGAGGTGGAAGCACCCTCCATCGTGACCGATGCGCCGAAGCGGCGGGAAGAGGACGCGGCAACGGCGCTGGGCAGGGGGGTCGGCGGGGAGTCACTCAGCCCCTTGCCGTCGTCAACCCGCCCCCGGTGACTGGAGCCTCGGCGAGCCCGGGCGGCGGCGGCCGGGCCCGGAGGACCCTACGGTCGATGCAAGAGGTGGTCCGGGACTGGGAAGCGCTCGCGAGCGCGCCGGCCCTGTCGGCCCCCTAGGCAGGCGGCCCGGTCCCTTACTTTGCGGACTTGGGGAGTGTCCTGGACCGGTGTCGGCAGGAGCTGGCCCGGTTTGCGGAGGTGGCGGACGTTGCCCTACAGCGTGCGGAGGTAAGCCGGTTGTTTTGTCTTAGAATTTTTAGTGGGGGCGCATGTGCGCACCCACTGGGTGTAGCCCCCGAGATGCGGGCCGGTTGACGGGCTGACGGGCAGCCGGGCCGGATCTCTTTTGAGTGTGTCTTGACCTTTGCCTTTTTGTGGCAGGAAGGAACCTCCTTGAGACAGAAGCTATTCACGGAGGCGGTCACCATCCACGACCGCAGCAAATATGGATTCTACCTTCTGGAGCAGGAGCTGGCTCGCGTCCAAGGTCAGTTGCATTTCGCAGGAAGGGCATGTAGCCCTCAGGAGTCGGCTAACGCCTGTTGTGTCTTGCAGGTGAGCTGGCCACCCTTCAGGAGGAGAATACCGGGCTTGCCTCCGAGCGGGACCGGCTGGCGCAAGACGCCCAGGTCGACGGGGAAGGAGGCGGCTGACGTTGTCTTCAGGATTTCCACCCTCCAAGTCAAGGTGACCGGCTCGAGAGGACGCTCGAGGAGGTCAGGGGTTCTCTAGCCGCATCGGAGGCAGCTCAGGAGTCGGAGCGCAAGGCGGCACTCAACTTCGCCCTTGAAGTGCACAACGCGATCGAAGGTAAGTGTCGGTTTTTGTCTTCCCCAGTCGGTTGCTTTTCCCTTTGCCGTTTCTTGTGTTTCAACTTGCCTTTCTTTCCTTCTCTTCTTCTTTCTTCTAGGGCGCTTCTCGGAGACTCATCGCCGCGCTGCGCACGTCGTCGAGGAGCACCGGGTGTACCTCAGAGAGTGCAGTCGCTCCATCGAGGAGGATGCCACGTGGGACGTGGATGAGATCGGACTCGCCGCCGAGATGCGGCTGACCCATCTCAAGTGGAGCGTGGAGCGGCTCAAGACCGCCAGCAAAGAGGTCATCGCCGCGCTGTGTCCGGGCCGCAGGGGAGCTCCGATGCACTGCGTGGCTCAGTGGCTGGAGCACGCCGTCCCCCGCCTCAAAGCCTTGAAGACGTCAGCTGCCCGAGCCGGAGCGCAGATGGCGCTCCGGTTCATCACGTCGTGGTACCGCGGCGTGGATCTAAGCCGGTTGGCGACCACGCGGGACTTGTCAGCCGCAGAGCGGGAGGCCCGCGAGCCGGCCCTTGTCCAGCGGGCCAACGAGCTCGCGCCGTATGCCGATGCGGACGAGTTCCTGTCGGCCCTTGGCAAGGATGGCGAGCCGCTGCTCGAGGACTCCTTCGGCATCCCCCAAGGCCCGACGGATGATGAAGTTGTCGACGAGAGCACCGACTCGAGGGCGAGACGGCCGAGACCGAGGAGGCCGCCTCGAAGGCCAAGGATGCCGACCCGAAGGCCGCGACCACCTCCGAGCCGAGAACCGGGCCGGCCCACGACGCGCCGGCTGGGGGCACGCCGGCTGACGACGCGCCAACGGCCTAAGCCCCCGGGCATTTTTTTATCTTTGTCTTTTTTTCTCCCTGCATGTTAAGCTTGACTCCACCCACTGGGGATGTTTATGTAATGAACTAAATGCTGGCCGTGGGCCGCTTTTACCTTAACATTTATGTCATGAATAGTTTGCCGTGTTTGCCTTGTTACTCATGCCGCCTCATCCTTATCCTTTTTTGCCCGCTTGACTCTTTTTGTTTCTACTCCTTTTCCCCTTTGGTTTCGGCCCCGCCAGCCCGACAGCCAGGGACCGGTCTGTAGCTGGGTCGAGGCGTCCGCCTCAAGGGAGCCGGTTCAAAACTTAGGAATCGCGAGGGCTTTTCGGGATAAGCAGAGTGGTAGAGACGTGGCGATGGTCCGGCTGGGCCTAGAAGGGGTCTCCTTTTGTTTTGACCTTTCGTGTGAGCGAAACCTTGCCGCCCCGAGGCCCTGTCAACCGGATAGCCGGGAGCTGGTTATGTAGCTGGTAAGGGTGGGGAAGTTTGGCCGGCTCATATTACTTAGCCAGTTTCCAAAGAGGCATTCTAGGTCCAGCCGGCTAGCCCCCGGGCCCGGGAGCCGGGTCGGGGAGCGAGTGAGTGAGGAACACTTTTGAGGGAAACGAAACGAGGCATGCCCCAAGAGCCGGCTTGGGGCATCCATTGCATTCATAAGCCCAAAAGGGTGGGGATACATACATACACTGGTTCCTTCAGTAGTAAAATGGGCGCAGAAGGGCCGCGTTCCATGGGCGCTCCATCTCCTCACCGAAGGCATCTCTTTTGCGCTTCTGTGGCTTCTGTGCATCTATTACATAGTATGTGTTGTTGTGCAGTGCCTTGCTGATGATGAATAGGCCCTCCCATTGGGAGGACAGCTTGTGTTGTCCGGCTGTTCGTTGGATCCGCCTAAGGACCAGGTCCCCCTTGCGGAACGAGAGTGGCCGGATCCGCTTGCTGTGGTAGTGCCCAAGCTTCTGCTGGTAGATCGCATTCTAGCTCAAGGCCAGTTCAAGAGCTTCCTTGAGTAGGTCGACGACGTCTTCTCTTGCCTCCTTTGTGCCCTTCTCCATGTATAGGGTGACCCGAGGCGAATCGAACTTGATGTCGGTGGGGATGATCGCCTCAGACCCATACACAAGGAAGAAGGGTGTGTAGCCGGTTGAACGGTTCGGGGTGGTCCTGAGACTCCAAAGGACGGCCGGCAGCTCGTCGATCCAGCAGTCGGCCAACCTTACCAACGGCGTTACGAGCCGGGGCTTGATGTCGGGTAGGATAAGGTTGTTTGCCCTCTCGACCTGGCCGTTTGACAGCGGATGGGTAACGGAGGCCAGATCGAGCCGGATTCCTTGCTTGGAGCAGAAGCATGAAAGCACACCCTTGGCGAAGTTCGTTCCGTTGTCGGTGATGATGCTGTGGGGAACATCGTAGCACACCGTGATGTCATCGATGAACCGGATGGCCGTGGGGCCATCCAGCTTCTTGATTGTTCGCGCCTCGATCCACTTGGTGAATTTGTCGACAGCCACCAACAAGTGCGTCATGCCGCCTCGAGCGGTCTTGAATAGGCCCACCATGTCCATCCCCCAAACGGCGAAAGTCCATGAAGGGGGGTGGTTTGGAGGGTCGTTGCCGGTAGGTGGCTTTGCGTGCTGAAGCGTTGCAGCCCTCGCACTCGTCGACCAACTTCTTGGCCGCCTCGAGAGCCGTCGGCCAGAAGAAGCCATGGCGGAAAGCCTTGGCCACCAATGTCCGGGAGGCGGCATGATGCCCGCACTCGCCCTGGTGAATGTCGAGGAGGATCTCCAAACCCTTTTCTGGCTCGACACATCGCTGGAAAACGTCGGTGGTGCTGCGGTGGACGAGCTCGTTGTTGATGATGCCGTAGTCTGTGCCCCGGCGCTGGATTTGCCTTGCCAAAGCCTCGTCCGGGGGTAGCTCGCACCGTAGAAGAAACGCTAGGATGGGTTGGGCCCACAAGGGGGCCAAGACGGCGGCCGGTTCGGGAGCCCCTCGGACTGGCTCGCCAGCCCCCAAGACTGGTTGGTCAGCCCCTGGGGCCAGTTCGCCAGCCCCAAGGGCCGGCTGGTCGATGATCATCACGGTGGCCGCGCTGCCGGGGCCGGCCGCCCCGGATGCCGCCGGCTCGATCGAAGCCGGCTGGGCGGCCGACGGTTCGGGAGCCAGTGGTGAAGGTGCCGGAGAGGCGGCCGGGGTCGTCGATGGGCCGACGACGCCCGCCGGCACGAAGATTGACTCTGACTCCGGGGAGGGCCTGATCGACGGCTTGAGCAGCCTTTCGACGGAGACACCGGCTGGGATGGCCTGTCGGGTGGAGCCGATCATTGCCAACGCGTCGGCCGCCTCGTTGTCCGCTCGTGGGATGTGATGAAACTCACCACCCTCGAAGGACCGGTGAGCTGGTGTACGAGGAACAGGTAGCTGGCCATGATAGCGTCCCTAGTATCCCATTCACCAGAGACTTGCTGCACCACGAGGTCGGAGTCGCCGACGCAGAAGATGCGCCTGATGCCGATCTCCTTGGCGAGCCGGAGGCCATGGACGATGGCCTCGTAATCGGCCACGTTGTTGGAGGCGGCGAAGTGGATCTGGAGGGCATATTTGAGCTGGTCACCTTTCAGGGAGGAGAGGACTATGCCGGCACCCAGGCCGGTCCTCATCTTCGAGCCGTCGAAATGCATGCGCGAATGCGTGGAGTCTGGGGGAGGCGGAACGAATTCCGTCTCCGCCCAGTCAACGAGGAAGTCTGCAAACGCCTACGACTTGATGGTGGTTCTCGGCTCGTACCGGATCTCATGATCGGCGAGGGCGATGACCCACTTGGCGATCCGGTCGGTGGTGTCCCGGCCGCTCATGATGTCGCTGAGCGGAGCCGTGCTCACCACGGTAATGGTATGCTCTTGGAATTATTGCTTGACCTTCTTGGCGGCGAAGTATATGCCATAACACATCTTTTGGTAGAGGGGTAGCTCTGCTTGGACACGGAGAGGACATCGCTGAGGTAGTAGACGGGTCGCTGGACCGGTAGAGACTTGCCCTTCTCCGGCCGCTCGACCACTAGGACGACGCTGATGACGCTTGTGGTCGCCGCTATGTAGGTGAGCAGTGGTTCCTTCTCAGCCGGCGCGGCCAGGATGGGCGTGCGGGTAAGAGCCTTCTTGACGCAGCGGAAGGCCTCGTCCGCCTTGTCAGGCCAGTCGAAGACGCCCGGCCTCCTGATTTGACCCGACTTAATTAGAGCCGTCTTGCAAAGGAGCCCATAGAGGGGCAGGGCCTTCTCCCCCAGCCGGCTGATGAACCGGCTGAGCAAGGCGAGGCAGCTGGTGAACTTCTAGACGTCGTGGAGCCAGGTCGGCTTTGGTATGTGCTCGATCGCACTGGTCTTCTCGGGGTTAGCTTTGATGCCACGGGCGGACACGAAGAAATCCAAGAGTTGGCCGGCGGGGACGCCGAAAACACACTTCTCCAGGTTGAGCTTATCTTGTACTCGCGCAAGTTTGCAAAGGTCTCCCGGAGGTCATCGAGGAGGCTAAAATGCTTCTTAGTCTTGACGACAATGTCATCGACATAGACATGGACATTCCTGCCTATCTGAGGTAGGAGGCACTTCTGCATGGACCGTTGGAAGGTGGCGCCTGCGATCTTCAGGCCGAAGAACATGGTGATGTAATAGTAGGCCTCGAAGGGCGTGATGAAGGAGGTCTTGAGCCGGTCCTCCGGGTCTAGCTTGATTTGGTGGTAGCCGGAGTAGGCGTCCAGGAAAGACGGCAAGTCGCAGCCGGCCGTGGAATCGATGACTTGATCTATCCGCGACAGGGCGAACGGGTCTTTGGGACATGCCTTGTTCAGGCTAGTGTAGTCGATGCACATGTGCCAGGTCTTGTTCTTCTTCAACACTAGAACTGGGTTGGCCAGCCAGTCCGGGTGGAACACTTCCTTGATGAACCAGGCTTTGAGCAGCCGGGCGATCTCTTCGCCTATAGTACGTCGCTTCTCCTCGGAGAAACGGCATAGGGGTTGCTTGACCGGCTTGACGTCCGGCTGGACGTGGAGTTTGTGCTCGGCGAACTTCCTCGGAACACCCGGCATGTCCTTGGGGGACCATGCAAAGATGTCCCAATTCTCACGGATGAAGTCGACGAGCTCGCCTTCCTATTTGCTATTAAGGCAGGAGCCGATGGTGACACACTGAGCCGGGTTGGCCGGGTCGAGCGGGATTTTCTTGGTGTCTTTGGATGGCTGGAACGAGGCCTCGCCGACGGATTGCGAGGGAGGAGCCGAAATGGCCGGCTGGCAGGCAGCAAGGGCCATGAGCCGGTCGAGCTGTCGTTTCTCCGCGATGATCTCCAGGGCCTCGGCCAGCCGGCTACCGTCTCGAGCGCACTCGAGCGACATCTTGTAGTCACCCTTGATGGTGATGATCCCCTTGCGGCCCGGCATCTTGAGCTTGAGGTAGGTATAATGGGGGACCGCCATGAAACTGACAAGAGCCGGCCGGCCCAATAGCGCGTGGTAGGGGCTCGCAAGGTCCATGAACTCGAACAACACTAGCTATCTTCAGCCCTAGCTTGTGCATCGTGTCGAGGTAGAGAATGTTGATGCTGTTGCCGCTATCTATCAGCACCCGCGAGAAGCGGCATGTTCGCTCCTTGGTGGCGATGGTGGGGTCGAGGACCAAGGCATAGCTGCCGGGATTGGGCATCACGGCAGGGTGATCGGCCTGGCTCCAAGTGACTGGCTTATCTGACCAGTGCATGAACTGGGGAGTTGCCAGCATGGTGGCATTCACCTCACGGCGGAGCTGGCACTGAGCGTGTTTGCCCGTCTCTTCACTGGTGAAGATGATGTAGCAACCTTCCTGGTTGGGGAACTGGTCGATTAGACGACCGTCGTTCTGGGCCGGAGCCAGAGCCGGCGCCAGAGCAGCAGCTTGGGCCAGGGCCGGCGCGTGGGCTGGCGGTGTGGAAGGAGCCAGAAGGCCGTCCCCCTGGGCCAATCACTGTGAGAATTGCACTGCCGGAGCGTGTGCGTAGAGGGTTTGGCCCCTGAATGGTTCTTGTAGGGGAGGTCGAGCATTTGCTCGAAGGTGAGCTTCGGCTGCCAGGCAGCCTTGCCGGTGCGTTGGCGCTGGTCGGAAGGCTGGGCAGCCGGCTCCTGATCCTCGACGGTATTGACCTTCCGGCTCCCGTAGCGGGGATTTGGCTCATCATTCTTGCGTTTGTTGTTCTGCGGCTGTTGGTTGTCGGTAGCTGCCCGGGTCGTGGCCGGTGTCATCGTCGCCTTGGCAGGCAGGGTCGTCTTGACCCAGATGGCTAAATCGGCCGTGGCGTATTTGTCCGCCTTGGTCATGAGCTCGGCGTGCGTGGCCGGCTCGGAGCGTAGGAGCTTATGTTTGAGAGGGGTGCCATCCCAGCAGCCCTTGATGAAGTATTGCATGGCTTGCACCTCGTGCACCCCCTTGCAAGAGTTGCGAAGCTCGGTCCATCGGGTGAGGTAGTCGTGGAGGGATTCGTCCGGCCCCTAAACACACATGGCGAGTTCACGGGGGCGGCCAGGCCGCTTGTTCATGCCGGTGAAGTTGCAGACGAAGGCCTCCTCGAAGTCCGTCCATGTGTTGATGCTGCCAGCCACCAGGCTATTGAGCCAGGTGCAGGCCGAGCTGATCAACATGAGGGGGGCGTAGCGAACGGCTACGCGCTTGTTCCCCCTGGCGATGCCCATCGTGGTGGTGTAGTCGATCAGCCAGTCTTTGGGCTTGGCGGCCCCGTTGTATTTTGGGGTGTCCCTAGGGAGCGTGAAGTCGGTTGGGAACAGCTCGGTGCGGATCCGAAGGCTGAAGCAGGTTGGACCAATCGAGCCCTCCTCCTCGAGGAGGGCGGATTGTGCGAGTTTGTCGAGGCGGTTGTGGGCGTCGTTCTCGCTGCGGGGGGCGCATGGTCTGAGCCGACCCGAGAGCTCGGGACGGCCGGTGGGTGGCGCCGACTGTCCCGACTCGTGCCGTGGGGGCGGCATGTGCCCATGGCTGCGCCGGCTGCCGGATGCCGGCGCTTCGTGGTGGCAGCCGCTCCGCGGTGGCTCGTTGGTGCGTCGACTGCTGACAACCGGCTGCTCGCTCCCCTGCGTCTGAGAGGGTCGGGGGTTGTTTTCTCCGGCCCGGCAGCCGGAGATGCGAGGGGAGCAGGAGTACTAGGCCGCCTAGCGGCCGGCAGTTCCCGTGCCCTCGCGCTCGGGCCGAGGGCCTTCAGTGGCGGCACCGCCCGTCGCGAGCAGATGTTGATGCGCACCAGTAGCATCGATGAGCTCCTTGATGTGACGCTCATGGGCGGCATGCTCTTCGCCCTCCAAGGTGGCCAGTTCGTCATAGGACACCTTGAGGGCCCGCAGGTTGGCCGCGGGGGTGTCATAGATGGGCATTTTGGTGCCAAGGATTTCGGTGACCATGCGACCGCGGTCGTGCACATCCCCACGCCGATTGGGCTCGGCGCCAGCTGTGATGAGTCCGTAGGCAGAAGTGTACTCCCGTTGTGCCACCTCCATGCGGTGTCGTGTGGCCGCAAGGGCAGTGGCGACCTCGAACAGGACGCGACGAGCCGCCTTGAGGTCGTCCTCGGCGGTGTCAGGGTTCGTCGTCGTGGTGATCGAAGTACTCAGGCCCCGGAGGGCCGTGCCAAGCGGGTCGGACGTGCTGACGTGGGCGGCAGCAGCGGTAGCCGCGACCCGCGCCCGTCCGGAAGCGGTGGAGGAGGTGATGGCCATTACTCCCACGCGATCATGGGAGCTGCTGGATTGAGTCGCAATGAGTGCGCCCACTACCATGGGTGGACCAGCGCAGACGAGCACCCTCGTGGGGTACTCGTCAGCGACCGAAGCCTCGGCGAGGTTGAGCCTGCCGAAGCGCTCGGTGAACGCGTCGATGTCGGCCGTGAGGCCGACGGAGTTGCCCGCAGAGCGTGCTAGAGCAAGCCCCACAATCCCCCCGCGGTTTCACTTGGACGAGCGGCGACGATGGGGAATGGCGAGGGGTCTCGCCCAGAGCATGAATCCGGCAGTCGCCGCGTACGGCCCCACGGTGGGTGCCAACTGTCGTCGTTTTCTCATGACAGATGCCATAGGGTGGCTTATCATAGGTGGTTGGGGCCGAAGGACGTCGACGGGCTTCGGGTGCGAGATTGGGCACAAGCGGTGATGACACACGATGTACCCAGGTTCAGGGCCCTCCGGGGGATATAATACCCCTAGTCCTGCTTGGTTTAGTTGGATGGATGGGTGTAGATACAATGGTGCTCTTGGAGCTGTGTCTAGAGGAGGAAGAAGGGGCAGCCGGCTCCTCTTCCTCCACTGCTAGCAGGGGTTGTGTGTGTGTGGAGATGATCGTTCGTCCCCGTTGCATGGGGGACTCGGGGGGTTTTATAGGCCAACCCCCCGGCTCTTATAATATGTTCTAAGTACAAAGGTGGGGGGACCCGGCAGGCAGTCTCTCCGGCTGGCCAGAGGGTCCTGCCATTCGTGTCGTCTCGTCGTTGGTGGGGTCCGCCGGACAAGCGGTCCCATCTTCTGTTGGTCCCCCAGCCGACCATGGCCAGCCGGCCGTGTAGTTTTTCTTCGAAGCGAAAGGGGGAAGACCCCGTTGCTTTGGCCTACCTAGGGGTAATAACCCTATCATGTCAACATTTATAAAGCTCGACTTGTCGCAAAGAAGTTTCCGACAAGTTCAAGGAGTTGACTGTGATGAGACTATGTCACTCGTAGCGATGCTAAAGTCTGTTGGAATTATGTTAGCAGTTGCTGCATTTTTCAATTACGAAATCTGGTAGATGGATGTCAAAACATCGTTTCCTTAACGGTTTACTTGAGGAAAGGTTGTATGTGATACAACCAGAAGGTTTTGTTAGTACTAAGGATGCTAAAAGGTGTGCAAGCTCCAGTAATCATTCTATGGACTAGAGCAAGCATCTCGGAGTTGCAATATACACTTTGATGAGGTGATCAAAAAAATTTAGTCTATACAAAGTTTATGAGAAACTTGAATTTACAATAAAGTGAGTGGGAGCACTATAGAATTTTTGGTAAGCATATGTGGTTGACATATTATTGATCGAAAATGGTGTAGAATTTCTGCAAAGCATAAACGGTTGTTTGAAAAGAGTTTTCAAAGGAAGACGTGGATAAAGCTACCTAATTATTGAGCATCAAGATTTATAGAGATAGATCAAGATGCTTGATGAGACTTTCAATAAGTACATACCTTGACAAGATTTTGGAAGAGTTCAAAATGGATCAGTTAAAGAAAGAGTTCTTGTCTGATTTGTAAGGTGTGAAGTTTAGTGAGACTCAAAGCTCGAACACGGTAGAAGAAAGAGAAAGGACGAACATCGTTCCCTATACCTTAGCCATAGGCTCTATATAATATGACATGTTGTGTACTGCACCTGTGTGTGCCTTGCCATGAGTCTGTCAAGGGGTACAAGAGTGATCGAGGAGTGGATCACTGGACAGCGGTCAAGATTATCTTTAGTAACTAAAGGACTAAGGAAATCTTTCTCGATTATGGAGGTGATAAAGAGTTCGTCGTAAAGGGTTACGTCGATGCAAACTTTAACACCAATCCGGATGTCTCTGAGTAGCAATCCGGATACATATAGTGGAGCAGCCATTTGGAATAGCTCCAAGTGGAGTCTGGTAGCAGTGTCTACAGTATGACATAGAGATTTGCAAAGTACACACGGATCTGAATGTCGCGGACCCATTGACTAAAAGACCTCTCTCGCATGCAAAGCATGATCGAGCCCCAGAACTCATTGGGTGTTAGATTCATAACAATGCAAATCACATGGTGATGTGAACTAGATTATTGACTCTAGTGCAAGTAGGAGACTGTTGGAAATATGCCCTAGAGGCAATAATAAATTGGTTATTATCATATTTCCTTATTCATGATAATTGTTTATTATCCATGCTATAATTGTATTAATCGGAAACTCAGATACATGTGTGGATACATAGACAACACCATGTCCCTAGTATGCCTCTAATAGACTAGCTCATTGATCAAATATGGTTGTGGTTTCCTATTCATGGACATAAGATGTCATTTGATAACGGGATCACATCATTAGGAGAATGATGTGATGGACAAGACCCAAACTACAAACATAGCATATGATCATGTCAGTTTATTGCTACTATTTTCTATATGTCAAGTATTTGTTCCTAGGACCAAGAGATCATGCAACTCACTGACACCGGAGGAGTACTTTGTGTGTATCAAATGTCACAGCGTAACTTGGTGACTATAAAGGTGCTCCACGGGTATCCCCGAGGGTGTCTGCTGGGTTGGCATGGATCAAGACTGGGATTTGTTACTCCGTGTGACAGAGAGGTATCTCAGGGCCCACTCCGCAATACAACATCACAATAAGCCTTACAAGCAATGTGACTAAGTGTTAGCCATGGGATCTTGTATTATGGAATGAGCAAAGAGACTTGCTGGTAATGAGGTTGAACTAGGTATGGAGATGTCGACGATCGAATCTCGGGCAAGTAACATACCGAAGAACAAAGGGAACAACATACGAGATTAATTGAATCCTTGACATAGAGGTTCGACAGATAAAGATCTTTGTAGAATATGTAGGAACTAATATGGACATCTAGGTCCCACTATTGGTTATTGACCGTAGAGGTGTATCAGTCATGTCTACATAGTTCTCGAACCCGCAGGGTCTGCACACTTAAGGCTCGGTGATGTTTCGGTAGTATAGATTTATGGATGGTGGTGACCGAAGGTTGTTCGGAGTCCCGGATGAGATCCCGGATGTCACGAGGAGCTCCAGAATGGTCCGTAGGTAAAGATTGGTATATAGGAAGTCCTGTTTTGGTCACCGAAAAAGTTCCGGGCTCATCTGTAGTGTACCGGGAGTGCCGGGAGGGTACCGGGGGACCATCGGGAGGGGTGTCTCGACCCAAGAGGCTACATGGGCTCTGGGAGGAGGTAAACCAGCCCCTGGTGGGCTGGCCAAAGTCTCCTCTAAGAGCCCATGTGGCTGGAGTGGTTTGATAAGGAAAAAATCCAAAGATGGAGAGGTGGAAAGAGTTTCCAAGTGGAAATGAGGAATCCTACTCCTAATAGGATTGGAGTAGGACTCCTCCACCTCCAATTTCGACCAAACCTTGAGGGTTTGAGGCTGCTTCCTCCCCTCCCTCCCTCCTATATATACTAGAGGATTTAGAGGGGAAAGCTAACCCTAATAGCCACGTGCTACCTCTCCTCTAGATCGCAGTTTCTCCTCTAGATTGGTTTTCAGCGATGCTTAGGCAAAGCCCTACTGAAATAGCTCCACCACCATATCCGCAATGCTGTCGAGCTGCCGGAGAACTCATCTAGTTCTCCACTCCCTCTTGCTGGATCAAGAAGGTAGAGATCGTCATCGAGCTGTACGTGTGCTGAACGCGGAGGTGCCGTCCGTTCGCCGCTAGATCGGAAGGACCGTGATCAAGATCGTGAGACGATACGTGATTGGATCGCGGGACGGATTGTGATGATATCGCAGGACGGGTCGTTATTGGATCGCGGGACGGATCGTGATGAGATCGCGGGACGCTCGGCGATTTGGATCGCGAAGACGTTCGACTACACCAACCGCATTTCTTAACGCTTCCCGCTTAGCGATCTACAAGGGTATGTAGATCCACTCTCCCTGTTGTAGATGCTCATCACCATGGATAGATCTTGCGTGTGCATAGGAAAAAATTTGTTTCTCGTGCAACGTTCCCCAACAACCCCCCCCCCCCGGGAGGGGGGGGGGATCGGTTCTCTGTAGGATTTCGCGCCCCCGCCGGCCGTCCTTGGTCGCCGGTGTCGTTGTTCCGCTCACCAACAATGACCTCCTCTCTGCTGTCCCGAGGTAGGAGAAAACAGCCTTTTGTCTGCTTATTAGGTGTCGAGCCCCATTTAGTTCAGACTCCCCTGTCTAGCGTACTGGTAGCACCCCCCTCTGGCCGACCCGCAGGTCCAGGGTTCGAAACCCCGACGCGCCCCTTTTTTGTTTTCTTTTTCCGGTGGAGAACTGTGGTGTGTGAGGTCCAAGATCCGGTGTGCTACACCGGATCTCGTGTGAGTGTGCAGATTGTGTGTGTGTGCCTCAGCATGTGTTGAGTGAGTGGGTAGGATCCGCTATGGCAGGAAGATCCCATGTGTGTGCATGTGTGCCTGTGTGTGTGTGTGTGTATGACAGTGGGCCCATGGCCCACTTGTCATCCACATAGAGGGGCCCTGGTGTCAAGTCAGGTGGGACCCCTCCTATTTGTTTGATTTTTTTTGTGTTTGTTAGATTAATGTCATTTCTGGACATGTCCAGATCTGGACTAGGCATTTTTGGGCATGAGCATTTATAAAAAGTTTTAACTTATGAGTGTGGCATGTTATTTTTCGAGCTTGGTTTTGGGAGTTTTGCATAAGCGTATATATGGGTGTGATATATGGACTTGGGGTAGAATTTCCCAATGAATCCATTGGTGCACTTGATTTGGTCATTTGAGAAAGTTATACAAAATGTCATTTTGTCCCAATATGCCATTTTGTCATTTTTGTTAGAATTAATCCATGCATGCTTTGGTATTGGTGTCAACATGGAAGTGGTAGTGTTTCATGAGTATTATGCCATGGTATTTTCTTTTGACATGTTAAACTAGCATATGAGTGGGAATGTTGCTCCAAAGTGGCTAATAAAATGTTGCTGATTTCAACATGCTAAATCTTTCTAAGTCTGAGAATCTGCTATTACTTTATGCCATGTTAAGTGGATACTACCAAGTGATATGTTGTGTTTTAGCTCAAGCTCAGTGCTAGTGTTTTGTAGTAGATGTTGTCCTCTACCATCCTGTTAATTGTCCTGCCATTAGGTGGTCTCTAGCATCATTATTTTCTGCTGTCAACTTGCTACCGGCTTAACTCAGATTCCAGAAAACTTTGATTTTAAGAAAGTCCCTAGAATCTGTTTCATCATGCCATCTTGTGAGCTTCATGCTTAGTAATCCATGCTTCCTTTCCAGTTTGTGTAGTTGCATGATTGGATAAGCATGTTATGTAGTTTCTGTACATGTCTTACTTGAGGTTGGAAATATCCTGTAGCTCTAGATAATGGTTGTGGAAGTTGTTATGTTGCTGTTTTGGGACAGATTGTGACTGTTGGTGAGTTGTGACTTGTGGGAGCCATGATCTTTGACTCTATTGTGGTTGGTTTTTCATGTACTAACCAGTGGGTACCCTGGAATACCAGGAATAGTCCTTAACCTTCCATGTCCTTAACCTTTCATGTACTAACCAGTGAGCATAGCATGAGATCCGTTACTCTGTTCCCTATGTTCTACATGTGCATTTCAATCGATTTGCATGAAGCATCTATATTTGCCATGATCATGCATGTTCAAACATCTTAACATGAGGTTTTGTACAGAATTGTAAATAACTTAACTATTGCATGAGAAACATGACTAGCTTAGGATTGCCATGCTAAATACTTCAAATGAATCATGCATCATCTTGTTTGTGCATTGCACCTGGGTTGGTTGTTTATTGTTACTGTTTCTCTTGGGTAGACGCAAGCGTTGAACCTGAGTACAAGGATCCAGGAGAGTACCACTACGAGGCCCCTGCTCTTTGTCCCTTTGAAGAACCAACAGGCAAGATGATCATACCCGGATCCCGACACTATTTTTGCTTTGCTAGATCTCTCGCTCTTATCGTTACATATGCATTAGCTACCAAATGAATGTCAAGCCTCCTACATTTCCATGATAGCCTCTAACCCCTCCACTACCTAGCAAACCGTGTTTGGCTAAGATACCGCTGCTCAGCCCCTCTTATAACGTTCTTAGATGCAGGTGAAGGTTGTTTCCATGTGATAACATGGATATCTGGAGATATCACAATATTTACTGCTATTTAATTTAATGCACATATATATCTTGGTATGGTGGAAGGCTTGGCCTTTTGCTTGGTGTTTTGTTCCACTTTTACCGCCATAGTTACTTGTTACCAGTGTTATGTTTCCATATTTTGCGCTCCTAACATGCTCAGGGTTATTATGGGGACCCCCTTGATTATTCGGTTGAGATTAAAACTTGTGTGGCAAGACCCAACTTTGGTAATATTTGCTTAAACAACTTAATAAATTTGCATAGGGCTTTGCAACCCTGTGGATAATTAATCAACAACACGGGCCAGTGCTCCTCATGAGTGTTGGTCCAACCCAGAGCAGCTTATTAACGCTGCCCGGGGCAACTCGGTGATCGGCGTGGTAACCATCGCTCATCCGTCATGTCCTGAGAATGAGATACGTGGCTCTTACCGGGTTCGTTGACACGTCGGGCGGTCTTGATGGACTTGTTTTACGTTTCTCGAATGGCTTGTGTGAGGAACTCTGATCTTCTTCAGGATATCTCGAGGTGTCGGTTTTCCTTTGGAATTGCCTAGGTTAATCACGAGATCCGTGGTCGAGGTTATTCCCATGGAGTGTGGTTAATTAATGATGGATTAGTTGGAGCACCCCTGCAGTGTTAAATCTTTCGGAAAGCCATGCTCGCGGTTATGTGGCAACTTGGATATTTTGTTTAACACCCAGTTATAGTTAACTTGAAGTAAACTCATATAAAATACACCAACTGTGTGCGTACCCGTGATCGTCCCTGCTCGTGAACATGATCCGAGAGAGAACACGGTGGGGATATGTTTGACGTAAGTAGGAGTGCATGATCTTTTAGAGATCATGGTAGAACTCGATCATTTTACGTAGTCCACCATATCTTACATTCATGTTCTCGTAAGTTAGCCACCATACAATGCTTAGTGCTGCTGCAAACTCAACACTTACCCCCATCCAACCCAATAAGCTTGAATAGTCACGGTACCCGGTTACAAGATTGCTGAGTCCCCGTGGCTCACAGATTACTAAAACAAATACAGGTGCAGGTGCAGATGAGTCTGTGCCAGATGATTGACGTAGCTCTAGTGGGAGTATGACGAGGAACGTGGTAGAATGTACGTCACATATCCAGACGAGTAGAGAGGCCTTGGTCATGATCTTTGGGGCTAGCACGACAGTTTCATTGCTTCTTTTCTCGTTTGCTTTCGTCCGTAGACGGACCATGTCTTTTGAATGATGTTTGAATAACTGTGTGGAATTGTAATTTAGTTTGTGGCGAGTGTAAGCCAACTCATATACTCCTCTCTTCATACATCTATGCGATGATACTGTACTTGCGAAATGACTAGATGTGCCTCTATCCCTGTCGAGGCCCCCGTTCCTATTACATGGGCATGAGGCGCTGCCGGGCACGGAAGCGGAGTCCGTATGCTGATGTGCGCGAGGTGCTGCCGGGGGCAGACGCGGGGTCCGCCGGCTGAAGAGCGCGAGGCACTGCCGGATGTGGACTCGGGGTCCGTCGGCTGATGGGTGCGAGGCGCTGCCGTGCGCGGACGCAGAGTCCGCCAACTGATGGGCATGGTGCCTTGCCAGGAGTGGCCTCCGAGCCTCCAAGTGAGGAGGTTCATTGCTTTTTGATGCCGGTGAGGCGGTTTTTATTGATGATGATCGGCGCGGCCTTGTGCGAGTGGAGCGTGCCGGTGCACCCGCTGGGTGTGGCCATCGGACCTCTAGTGGTTGATGGTCGTGCCAGCCGGCCGGGTCGGAGCCGAGGCAGGCACGCTAGTCAGCCACACGGCGAAGAGGACGGGCTCAGTTTTTTGGGGGGGTTCACCAGCCGGCCCCATGTCTCTTTTTATTTTGGGGAGCTGGCCCACTCTTCTTTTTCCCATGGGTAGCTAGCCACATGGAATAGCGGCGCATGCGGACGAGTCAGAGGCCTACCACATCGGCAAGATGATGGCCAGGCGTGGCGGCGATTGGCTGAGCGGAGGTGCGGGCACGTGAGCGGTTGGGCCGGCATAGCCGGGCTGAGCAGCAGAGCCAGCGAGCGCAGTCGGGCTGGGCAGACAAGCAGACAGGCCGGGGTCAGTGCGCGGGTGATGTAGCCGGCACGTGGATGGGACGAAGCCGGGGCACGGGCGATGCAGCCAGCATGGGGCGAGGCCAGCGATGCGGCAGGGCTGGAGGCGCCGTGGCGTGGGGGTCGCGGGTGGCGAGAGGAGGCGAGGCGTAGGAGGTGGTCGGGCGTAGCGTGGGCGAGCCGGCGCGCAGGAGACGACCCACGCGCGCGAGCTGGTGAACCCGTGGGAGGCCGCCTGGCGTGGTGACGGGGCGGACCGAAGGTTGCACGGAGGTCGTCCAGCTTGCAGGAGGAGGCGAGGCCGACACGGGAGGCCAGCTGGGAGTCGCGCGCGTGTGGGACGGACCCGGGCGGAGAGGAGGAGCCAGCCGAAGGACCATGGCAGCACGACAACGACGGCTCATATCTGCGGTGGGCAGGGCGAGGCGGAGGGAGGCCGGAGCAACATGACGACAATGGCATGGATGGAGGTGAAGACGCCAAGCGGAGGCGGTGCATCTAAGCAGAGCCGGCGGGAAGACAGGTCACAGGCGGAGCCGCGCCCGCCAGGTGCAGCGGCGGGAGGCGCGGGCCGGCAAGCACGGAGGTCGTGAAGGCGGGGTGGGGCAACCAGGAGGTACCGAGACGTCACACCAGCGTCGTCGGATGGTTGGCCATGACAGCTGCAGGCCATGGTCGCGCGGAGCGAAGAGAGCATCATGGTGTCGGCAGGGCACGAGTGCGGGAGCCGCGAGGACGAATAGACGCAACGGTGTATTGGAAGGAGGGCGTGGCCGGGGTGCGGCGTTCGACGTTGTAGAGTCAGACGGACTCCTGCGGGCTTGGGGAGGGGCACCCGGCCACACAACATCCGCAGTTGGCCTAGCAGCAGGTCTGCTAACGGCCGGCCGGCCAGCTAGCCAGATAGCCGGCCGGGCAGTCGGCCGGGTAGCCAGCCAAGGTGCGTGGTCGTTGTCGTCGTTTTCTCAGGGAAGATGCCTCAGGGCGGCTTATCGGTGGTGTTGGGGCCATTGGACGGCGATGGGCTCCGGATGCGGGATTGGGTACGGGAAGTCGGAGTCACGCGACGTACCCAGGTTTGGGGCCCTCCGTGGGAGGTAATACCCTTAGTCCTGCTTGGATTCGTTGGATGGATGGAGAAGTATACAGAGGTACTCCTAGATCTATGTTTGGAGGAGGAAGAAAGGAGCAGCCGGCTCGTCTCCCTATACTGCTGGGAAGGGTATGGGAGCTCCCTATGTGTGTGTTCTTGATCGGGGGTTCCATCCCGGTTGCATGGGGGGCTCGAGGGGTTTTATAGGCCAACCCCCCGGCTCTTACAATATGATTTAGGTACGAGGGTGGAGGGATCCACCTGGCAGCCTCTCCGCCTAGTCAGGGGGTCCCGTGGCTCGTATTGTCTCGTCATGGGCGGGGCCCGCCGGCCGAGCGGTCCCATCCCTGCTGGGACCCGCCGACGGGCGCCGCGATTGGCCCTCCCCCACCTGCCCCGGCACGGCCGCCCGTGGAGGCGTCGCCTAGCGCCAGCCGGCCGAGGTCGTCGGTATGGTCGGCGGCACTGTAGCCACGCCGGGGCAGGCACTCGAGTGGCAAGCGCGTGCTAGAACTGTTCCCCGTCCGATCGCGCTCACTGAGGTTAGTGGGCCAGACGGATGGACTATAGCCGTGTGGGACGGCGCGTTAGCGACCACTATGGCCACAGGGCCGCTCACCCCGCCAGTCACATTGTACTACCGTACCTGTGGTCAGGGAGACGGGATAGGGCGTGTCCGTCCCCAAGTCAATGGGCTGCCCGACTCGTGGGCGGCCGGCTGCTTGGCCAGCCGGGCGGGAGCACGCCTAGCCGCTAGGTCGACCGGGCGAAACGCCAGCCGGAGATGGCTCGTGTGGCGTGTCCCTAGTCGGCCTCATCCAGCCGGCCGATTGGTTTTTCTTCGAAGCGGAGTGGGGAGGACCCCGTTGCCTTGGCCTACCCCGGGATATGAGCCCCGTCAGTAGCCCCCGAAGCCGGCGGGGGCCCACGTCCGCCAGACGGTGGGGTGTCGGCGCCTTCCCCCCGGCCTAGCCCACCTCCAGCCCGAAGGCGAAGGGTCAGTCGGGCCAGCTATAGGACCTGAAGCCTCGGGTTCTGTCGCGTCGCTCCGGGGCACGCGCCGGCACGCGGCGCGTAATGATGCGCTGGGCCCTGCGTATGCGGGGAGACGGGACGTCGCCCAGGGCTAGTCTGGTAGGGCCCAACCGTAGCCCAGTAGGCCTCGGGGCCGGGGCCGGATCTTCTGTGCCCCGATACGGCCGTTACGGCCAGAGGCGACCCACTCGCGCGGGATTTCCAGGGAACGTGGGCGCAGACGATCCAACGTCCCCGGTCGTGCCCTCCCCTATAAAAGGGGAAGGAAGGGCAGGGGGCAGAGGTACCCGCGCCCCACTTGCCCCCTTGCAGTCCTTCTCGCCATTGCTCCTCACTTCTTGACCTCGCCTTCCCTTGTGCTGCCGCGCTCGAGCCTGCGCACGCGCCCGCACGCCGCCCCACCGCTGAGATGGCCGACGGACGCGGCGGCCGCTGGGGAGGATCCTTCGTCACCGATGCCGATATCGGGGAGCTGCGCAAGGCGTGGATGCTACCGCCACCTGAGTGGGTGGCCGCCCGAGCGCCGGGCGGCGAGCTGGTGCCGGCGTCGCAGCCAGGGGAACGGGTAGTGTTCCTCTGGCACTTCTCCTGGGGCTTCGCGCTCCCGGTGAGCAACTTCTTCCGCCTCTTCCTCGAAACCCTCCACCTTCAAACCCACAATCTCGGTCCCAATGCCATCTTGTATCTCTCTGCCTTTGTGGCATTGTGTGAGGGGTATCTAGGAGTTCTTCCTTTTCTTGGCCTCTTCAACGCGTTTTTTCATCTCAAGCAGTTGATTAACAATGCATGTGGGGGCACCATAGTGTGCTGTCATGGCGTTGCCCGTTTCCCTCCCCTTTCTTTGATTGACTCCGTCAAGGGGTGGCATCGCACATTCTTCTACGTGCAGAACGTCGACCCGACGACGGACTACATCGGGCTGCCGCCGTTCGAGGACCGTCAGTCTTCCTAGCAGAACTGGTCGATGTCGGCCCCGCGCGGCGTCGCTCTGGAGGAGTTGGGCTGGCTCGGGGAGCTGAAGAGCTCTGAGGGGCAGGTCACCTCCGATCTGGTGGCGGCCTTCATATCGTGTCGGGTGTCGCCTCTTTAGATGAGGCCGCACCGGATCTATGACATGTCAGGCCGACACGACCCCTGCCGGCAGTCCACCGTAGTGCTGACACCGGCTCAGTTGGCGAAGCGGGTGAACACCCTCACGACGTTCAAGCTGAAGCCCGCCTCGTGATAGTTTGGCATGGAGCCATATGACCGCATCAACCGCCCCCCTGGTAAGTCTTCTTGTTTAGGTTTTCCTTTTGCTTGATATCCCCAGCCGGCAGCCGGCGGGAGAACTTATGACGGGGTGCTGACCGCAGCAGCTGGTGCGATAGAACACCCTAGACGGCCCGCATCCACAAATCTTCGACGCGGAGCGGGCGGACTCCGACTCCCGGGACTTCCTGATGGGGGGTCCCACTTTAGAGGGTGTGGACTCCTCCGGCGAGGCCGACGAGCCGGCGGGGCCGCGAGGTGGCGCTCCTAGCGGAGCCTGAGGGTCCGGAGCGGCCAGAGGGTCCGGAGCAGCCGGGGGACCCGGCGGAGCGGGTGGGTTCCCTCTTGGTCCCTCCATCCGCGATTGGACGGACAACGACGACGATGATGATGATGAGCTGATGATTTTCGATGGACCTCCTCCTGCAGCACGCCCGGACCGGAGGACCGAGGAGCACCCTCTTCAAGGCCCAGCCGTCGAGCCGGCCGTCAGCGAAAAAATGCCGGCCCAAGAGGGGTCAGCGGCTCCACCGCCCGACCCGAAGCGGGTCAAGGTGGCCGCGCGGAAGCCGTTGCCTCGCGCCAAGTGGGCCTTGCCCCTCGTCGTCGCGTAAGTCCTCTGCGCTTCTTCCCTTGTTTTTTCCTGTTTTCGTCTTTTGAGCCGGTTGATGACCGGGGCTTGGAGGCCGCAGTGACCCCATCGAGCTCCAAGAGGAGGGGCGCCTGATGAGCAGGCGGACGCCGCCAACCGGCTGGCCCGCGAGCACGCAGCGACCCTAAGGAAGGAGAAGAGGAGGCTCGCGGAGCTGCGAGCCTCCCAGTCCGGCATGCGGGGAGGGGCTGCATGCTCCGGGACTTCGAGCGGCCGGTGACACAGGGGGGCAACCGAGCCGCCGCGGGCCTCGGACTTAGCGGCAGAGTCCGCCCGCCTGTCAAGACCCCCCTTCGGCGAGCCGCGAGACGCGGCCATGGATCTGCCGCCGCCCCCGCCCGCATAGGAGGCGGTGACGGGGCCGGCCCCCGACGTGGCTCAGCACGAAGTGCCGGAGGTGCCCCCGCCAGCCCTTGATCCGTCCCGGGAGGAGGTGATCCCGTCGGCTCTGGAGGCGTCGCCAGAGGCGGTCGTTGTGGAGATGGAGCGGCCCTCCGGCACGACCGACGTGCCGGAGCGGCCGACAGGTGAGGCGGCGGCGGTGTCCGGCGGCGGCCAGCGTGAGGCGACTCCCGGTTCCTCGCCGTTATCAACCCACCCCCAGCGGCCGGAGCCACGGCGAGCCCGGGCGGTAGCGGCGGCCGTGCTCGGCGAATCCTGCGATCGATGCAGGAGGTCAGCCGGGACTGGGAGGCGCTGGCGAACGTACCGGCCCTACCGGCGCCTCCGCCAGGCGGCCCGGTCCCCTCCCTTGGGGATCTGGGAGTGTCCTGGACCGGTGCCGGAAGGAGCTGGCCCGGTTCGCGGATGCAGCGGACACCGCCCTTCGGCATGCTGAGGTAAGCTTCTCCTTCCGTCCTTAGTATCCTTAGTAGGGGCACGCAAGCACACCCACTAGGTGTAGCCCCCGAGATGCGGGCCGGCTGACCGGCTAACGGGCAGCCGGGGCGGATCTCCTTCGAGTGCGTTTCTGAAGTTCTCCCCCTTTTGCAAAAGGAGGGAGCCTCCCTGCGGCGGAGGCTCTTCGCGGAGGCGGTCGCCATCCACCACCGCGGCAAGAGCGGCTTCTACCGTCTGGAGGAGGAGTTGGTCCGTGTGCAAGGTGAGTTGCATTTTGCGGGTGGAGGCATGTAGCCCCCGGGGGTCGGCGGATTTACGCCTATTTTACTGATGCTATCCTTGTTACATAGGAGAGATGGCCGCCCTTCGGGAGGAAAAGACCGGGCTTGCCGCCGAGCGGGACCGGCTGGCGCGGGATGTCCAGGCGGCCGCGCAGGAGACGGACCGGCTGGCCGCACTACTGGTTGACGGTGAGGCGGACCGCGACCGGCTCAAGGCCGAGGCGGCGAAGGATGCGGTGGCCCGGGAGGTGTCCGTCAAGGAGGCGGCTAACGCCGCCTAGAGGACTGCTGCCCTCCAAGGCGAGGTGACCCGCCTCGAGAAGTCACTCGAGCAGGCCAAGGGCTCTCTTGCTACCTCGGAAGCGGCTCGGGCGGCGGCGCTCAACTTCGCCATCAGCATGGATGATGTGATCGAAGGTAAGCGCTTGTTTCTTTCTTATACGATTGGTCGCCTTCTGCTTGCCGCCTCTTTGTGCTTCATCTGGTCTTTCTTTTCTTCTTCCCTTCTTCCCCTCAGTGCGGTTCCCGGAGACCCATCGCCGCGCCGCACGGGCTGTTGAGGAGCACCGGGAGCACCTTCGGGGGTACGGCCGCTCCATTGTTGAGCACGCCCCGTGGGATGTGGATGAGATCGGGCTCGCCGTCAAGATGCGGATGACCCATCTCGAGCGAAGCATGGAGCGGCTCAAGACTGCCAGCAAGGAGGTCATTGCCGTGCTGTGGCCGGGCCGCGGAGGAGCTCCAACGCATCGCATGGCGCTGTGTCTTGAGCATGCCGTCTCCCACCTCGAGGCCTGGAAAGCCTCGGCCGCCCGATCCAGAGCGCAGATGGCGCTTCGGTTCGTCACTTCGTGGTACCGGGGGGTGGACCTCGCCCGGCTAGCGACAATGCGGGACGTGCCAGCCGCGGAGTGGGAGGCTCGCGAGCCGGCCCTTGTCTTGCGGGCGAACGAGCTCGCGTCATATGTTGACGCAGATGAGTTCCTGCCGCCCCTTGGAGAAGAGGGCGAGCCACTGCCCGAGGATTCCTTCGGCATCCCCCAGGGCCCGGACGATGTCGAAGTTGCCAACGAGAGCACCGACTCGAGCAGCGAGATGGCAAAGACCGAGGAGGCCACTACGAAGGGCAAGGCGGACGACTCGAAGGCCGTGAGCACCTCCGGGACGGGGACCGAGCCGCCTCTCGACGTGTCGGTTGGAGACGCGCCAGTGGCTTGAGCCCCCGGCCGTCTTCCTATTTTGCTCTTTCCTTTTCTTCTTTCCTGCACTTTGAACTTGGATTCGATCCATCTACTGGGGGTGTGTATGTAACGAATTGAACGCCGGCCGTGGGCCGTTTTGCTTTATGTTATGAATACTTTGTGTTTTATGCCTTATGAATCTTGCCGCCTCCACCTTACCCCTTTTTCACCCGCCACGCCCCTTTGCATTTCTACTATGTTTCTCCTTTGGCCTCAGCCTCGCCTGCCCAACAGCCGGGAGCCGGTCTGTGGCTGGGTCGGGGCATCCGCCTCGAGGGAGCCATTTTGGGGTAAGTGAAGCGACTAGAGACGCGGCAAGGGTCCGGCCAGGCCTAGAAAAGGTCCCTTCCCGTTTCGGCCTTTGGTGCGAGCCGAACCTTGATGCCCCTAGGCCCCGTTAGCCGGACAGCCAGGTGTCGGTCTGCATCTGGTAAGGGTGGGAAGGCTTGTCCAGCTCACATTTACTTAGTCTCTTCTGGGGAGAGATACTTCTAGGTCCAGCCGGCTGGCCCCCGGGCCCGGGAGCCAGACCGGGGAGCCAGTGAGTGTGGGAAGATTTGAGATAAACGAAACGAGGCGTGCCCCAAGAACCGGCTTGGGACGCCCATTGCATTCATAAGCACAAAAGGACGGGGATACATACATACGTTGGTTTTTCCTTAGCAGTAAAACGGGCGCAGGAGTGCCGCGTTCCGTGGACGCTCCATTTCTTCGCCGGAGACGTCTCTCTTGTGCTTCTGTGGATTCTGGGCGTCTGTTAGATAGTACGCATTGTTGTGTAGCGCCTTGCTAACGATGAACGGGCCCTCCCATGGGGAGGATAGCTTGTGCTGACCGGCGGTTCGTTGGATCCGTCTGAGGACCAGGTCCCCCTCGCGGAATGAGAGCGGCCGGATCCTCTTGTTGTGATAATGCCGGATCTTCTGTTGGTAGATTGCCGTCCGGCTCAAGGCTAGCTTGTGAGCCTCCTTGTGCAGGTCGACGCCGTCTTCTCTTGCTTCCTTGGCATCCTTCTTCGTGTATAGGGCGACCCGAGGCGAGTCGAATTCAATATCGGTGGGGATGATTGCCTCAGACCCATACACGATAAAGAACGAGGTGTAGCCGGTGGAACGGTTAGGGGTGGTCCTGAGACTCCAAAGGACGGCCGGCAGCTCGTCGATCCAGCAGCCGGCCGACCTGACCAGCGGAGTCACGAGCCGGGTCTTGATGCCGGATAGGATTAGGCCGTTTGCCCTCTCGACCTGGCCATTTGATTGCAGATGAGCGACGAAGGCCAGATCGAGCCGGGTCCCTTGCTTGGAGCAGAAACGTGCGAGCGCGCCTTTGGCGAAGTTGGTGCCGTTGTCGGTGATGATCCTATGGGGGATGTCGTAGTGTATCATAATGTCATTGATGAACCGGACGACTGTGGGGCCGTCTAGCTTCTTGATGGCCGTGCTTCGATCCGCTTGGTGAATTTGTCCATGGCCACCAGCAAGTGCGTCATGCCGCCTCGAGCGGTTTTGAAGGGGCCCACCATGTCCAACCCCCAAATGGCAAAGGGCCACGAGAGGGGGATGGTTTGGAGGGCTATTGCTGGTAGGTGGCTTTGTGAGCTGAAGCGTTGGCAGCCCTCGCACTCGTCGACCAATTTCTTGGCCACTCGAGAGCCGTGGGCCAATAGAAGTCATGGCAGAAAGCCTTGGCCACTAGGGCCCGGGAGGCGGCGTGGTGGCCGCACTCGCCCTGGTGGATGTCAAGGAGGATCTCTTGGCCTTTTCCTGGCTCGACACACCGCTAGAAAACGCCAGTGGTGCTGCGATGGACGAGCTCGCTGTTGACGATGATGTAAGACGAGGCCCGATGCTGGATCTGCCTAGCCAAAGCCTCGTCCGGAGGCACCTCGCCTTGTAGAAGGAATGCCAAGATGGGCTGGGCCCATGAGGGAGTTGCGATGGCAGCCGGCTGGAGAGCTCCCAAGGCTGGTTGGTCAGTCCCCGGGACCAGCTCGCCAGCCCTCGGAGCCTGGTCGGGAGCCCCCGAGGCTGGTTGGTCAGCCCCCGGGCCCGGCTCGCTGGCCCCTGGAGCCGGCGGGTCGATGACCATCATGACGACCGCGTTGTCAGGTCCGTCCGCCTCGGGCGTCGCCGGTTCGACGGTTTGAGAGCCGACGACGGAGTTGCTGGGGAGGCGGCAGGCGCGTTGATGGGCCGGCAGCGCTTGCCGGCATAAAGATTGACTCCGACTCTGGGGAGGGCTTGACGGACGCCTTGAGCAGCCGCTCAAGAGAGACGCCAGCTGGGATGGCCTGCCAGGTGGAGCTGATTTTTGCCAATGCGTCCGCTGCCTCGTTATCCGCTCGGGGGATATGGTGGAACTCACAACCCTCAAAGGAGCCGGTGAGTTGCTGCACGAGGAAACGGTAGCTGGCCATGTTGGCATCCCTGGCGTCCCATTCGCCAGAAACTTGTTACACCACGAGGTCGGAGTTGCCGAAGCAGAGGATGCGCCTGATGCCGATCTCCTTGGCGAGACAGAGGCCATGAACGATGGCCTCGTACTCCGCCACGTTGTTGGAGGCGGCAAAGTGGATCTGGAGGGCGTACTTGAGCTGATCACCTTTTGGGGAGGAGAGGACTATGCCGGCACCTAGGCTGGTCCTCATCTTCGAGCCGTCGAAGTGCATTCGCCAATGCGTGGAGTCCGGGGGAGGCGGGATGAACTGCGTCTCCACCCAGTCGACGAGGAAATCCACCAGTGCTTGCAACTTGACGGCGGTTCTCGGCTCGTACCGGATCTCGTGATCGGCGAGGGCGATCACCCACTTGGCAATCCGGCCGGTGGAGTCTCGGTCGCTCATGCGGCCGCTCATGATCTCGCCGAGCGGGGCCGTGCTCACCACAGTGATGGTGTGCTCTTGGAAGTATTGCTTGACCTTCTTGGTAGGAAAGTATATGCCGTAACACATCTTCTGGTAGTGGGGGTACTTCTGTTTGGATGCGGAGAGGACCTCGCTGAGGTAGTAGACGGGCCGCTGAACCGGCAGGGCCTTGCCCGCCTCCGGCCGTTCAACCACCAGCACGACGCTGATGACCCGGGTCGTCGCGGTGATTTATTCGAGCAGTGGTTCCCTCTCAGCCGGTGCAGCCAAGATTAGTGCGTGGGTGAGAGCCTTCTTGAGGCTGCAGAAGGCCTCGTCTACCTCGTCAGGCCAATCGAAGGTGCCCGGCTTATTGGTTTGACCCGGCTCGATGAGAGCCGTCTTGCGAAGAATCCCGTAGAGGGGCAGAGCCTTCTCCCCCAGCCGGCTGATGAACCGGCTAAGCGAGGCAAGGCAGCCGGTGAACTTCTGGACATCGCGGAGCCGGGTCGGCTTTGGCATGCGCTCGATCGCGCGGATCTTCTCGGGGTTAGCTTCGATGCCGCGGGCGGACACGAAGAAACCCAAGAGTTGACCGGTGGGGACGCTGAAGACACATTTCTCCGGGTTGAGCCTGACCTTGTATTCGTGCAAGTTCGCAAAGGTCTCCCGGAGGTCGTCGAGGAGGCTGAAGTGCTTCTTGGTTTTGACAACGATGTCGTCGACGTAGACGTGGACGTTCCTGCCTATCTGAGGCAGGAGGCACTTTTGCATGCATCATTGGAAGGTGGTGCCTGCGTTCTTCAGGACGAAGGACATGGTGATGTAGCAGTACGCCCCAAAGGGCGTGATGAAGGAGGTCTTGAGGCGGTCTTTCGGGTCTAGCTTGATTTGGTGGTAGCCGGAATAGGCATCCAAGAAGGACAGCAAGTCGCAGCCTGCCATGGAGTCGATAACTTGATCGATCCGTGGCAGGGCTTATGGGTCCTTGAGACATGCCTTGTCCAAGCTGGTGTAGTCGATGCACATGCGCCGGGTCTTGTTTTTCTTCAGCACCAGGACTGGGTTGGCCAACCAGTCTGGGTGGAAAACTTCCATGATGAACTCGGCCGCGAGCAGCAGGGCGATCTCTTCTCCTATAGTGCGTCGCTTCTCCTCGAAGAAGCGGCGTATGGGTTGCTTGACCGGCTTGGCATTCGGCCGTACGTGTAGTTTGTGCTCGGTGAACTTCCTCGGAACACCCGACATGTCCTTGGGGGACCATGCGAAGATGTCCCGATTCTCACGGAGGAAGTCGACGAGCTCGCCTTCCTATTTGCTGTTGAGGCGGGAGCCGATCGTGACGCACTGAGCCGTGTTGGCCGGGTCGAGCGGGGTTTTCTTGGTATCCCTGGACGGCTAGAAGGAGGCCTCGCCGGTGGATTGCGAGGGGGTAGCTGGCATGGCCGGCTGGCTGGCAGCAAGGGCCACGAGCCGGTCGAGCTGCCGCTTCTCCTCGGCGATCTCCAGGGCCTCGGCCAGCCGGCTACCGTCTCGAGCGCATTCGAGCGACATCGTGTAGTCGCCCTTGACGGTAATGATTCCCTTGGGTCCCGGCATCTTGAGCTTGAGGTAGGCGTAGTGTGGGACCGCCATGAAGCTGACTAGAGATGGACAACCCAGCAGCACGTGGTAGGGGCTTGCGAGGTCCCCGACCTCAAACAGTACCGGCTCGCGGCAGAAGTGGTCGGGTCCGCCAAAAAGGACGTCGAGCGTGATCTTGCCTATAGGGGAGCAAGACCTCCCAGGCACGATGTCGTGGAAAACCGTCCGACTCGCCTGTAGGTCTTCTATGTTTAGCCCCAGCTTGTGCATCATGTCGAGGTAGAGGATATTGATACTGCTGCCACCATCTATCAGCACCCGCGTAAAGCAGCAGGCTCGATCCTTGGTGGCAATGGTGGGGTCGAGGACTAAGGCATAGCTGCCAGGATGCGGCATCACCGCGGGATGGTCAGCCTGGCTCCACGTGACCGGCTTCTCCGACCAGTGCATGAATTGGGGAGTTGCCGACATGGTGGCGTTCACTTCACGACTGAGCCGGCGCTCTGCGTGCTTGCCCGTCTCTTCACTGGTGAAGACGACGTAGCAACCTTCTTGATTGGGGTACTGGTCGACTAGGCGACCGTCGTTTGGGGCTGTTGCTGGTGCCGGGGCGGTAGCTTGGACCGGGGCCGGTGCACGGGCTAGCGGCGTGGGAGGAGTCGGAAGGCCGTCCCCTCAGGCCAATCGTTGTGAGAAGCTACACTACCGGAGCGTGTGCGTGGAGGGTTTGGCCCCCGAGTGATTCTTACATGGAAGATCGAGCATCTGCTCGAAGGTGAGCTTCAGCTGCGAGGCAGCCTTGCCGGTGCGCTTGCGCTGGCTGCAAGGCTGGGTAGCCGGCTCCTGATCCTCGATAGTGTTGACCTGCTGGCTCCCCAGCGGGGATCTGGCTGGTCGTTCTTGCGCTTGTTGCTCTATGGCTGCCGGTTGTCGGCTGCCGGTTGTCGGCAGCCGGTCGGGCCGCGGCCAGCATCGTTGTTGCCTTGTCCGACGGGGCCGTCTTGACCCGGATGGCCGAATCGGCCGTGGCATATTTGTCCGCCTTGGTCATGAGTTCGGCCAGCATGGCCGGCTCGGAGCACAGAAGCTTGTGCTTGAGAGGGGTGCCGTCCCGGCAACCTTCAATGAAGTATTGCACGGCTTGCACCTCGTGCACTCCCTCGCAGGAGTTGCGGAGCATGGTCCATTGGGTGAGGTAGTCGCGGAGGGATTCGTCCGGCCCCTGAACACACACAGCAAGTTCACGGGGTCGGCCAGGCCGCTTGTAGGTGCCGATGAAGTTGCGGACGAAGGCCTCCTCGAAGTCCATCCACGTGTTGATGCTGCCGGCCGCCGGGCTATTGAGACAGGTGTGGGCCAAGCCGATGAGTATGAGGGGGGCGTAGCGGACGGCCACGCGTTTGTTTCCCTTGCGATGCCCACTGCGGTGGTGTAATCGATCAGCCAGTCTTCTGGCTTGGCGGCCCCGTTATACTTCGGGGTGTCCCTAGGGAGTGTGAAGCCCTTCGGGAATGGCTCAATGCGGATCCGGGAGCCAAAGCAAGCCAGGCCGATCGAGCCCTCCTAATCGAGGAGGGCAGATTGCGCGATTTGGTCGATGTGGTTGCAAGCATCGTCCTTGCTACGGGGGACGCGTGGCCCGAGCCGGGCTGAAAGCTCAGGGCGGATGATGGGCGGCGTCGATTGTCCCGACCCGCATTGCAGGGGTGAGGTGTGCCCCCGGCTGCGCCGGCTGCCAGATGCCGGCGCTTCACGGTAGCGGCCGCTATGAGGCGGCTCACCGATGCGCCGGCTGCTAACAGCCGGCTGCTCACTCCACAGCGGCTGAGAGGGTCGGGGGTCGTGCGTCTCGATCCGATGACTAGAGACGCGAGGGGAATAGGAGTGCTGCACTGGCTGGCGGTCGGCAGTTCTCGTGCTCTCGCGCTCGGGCCGGGGGCCTTTGGCGGCGGTGCCGCCTACCGGGAGCTGCTGCTGCTGTGCGTCAGCAGTATCAATAAGCTCCTTGATGTGCCGCTCATGGGCGGCACGCTCTTCGCCCTCCAAAGTGTCCGGTTCCTCGTAGGCCAGCATTAGGGCTCGCAGATTAGCTGTGGGGGTGTCGTAGACGGGCATTTTGCCACCGAGGATTTCGGCGACCACGCGGCCGTGGTCGCGCATGGCCCCAAGCCGGTTGGGCTCGGCGCCAGCCGGGGCAAGGCCGTAAGCGGAGGCATATTCCCGCTGCGCCGCTTCCATGCGACGGCGCGTGGCAGCGAGGGCTGTGGCATCCTCGAAGAGGATGCGACGAGCCACCTCGAGGTCGGCCACGGCGGTATCGGGGTTTGCGGTCGGGGCAATCGGGGTGCTCAAGCCCCGGAGGGCTGCACCAATCGGGTCGGACGTGCTGACGTGGGCGGCAGGGGCGGTGGCCGTTACCCGCGCCCGTTCGGAGGCGGTGGAGGAGGTCATGGCCTCAACCCATCACAGTCGCGAAACCCGCTGGGGCGGGCCGCAGCGAGTACTCCTACGGTCGTGGGCAGGCCGGTGCAGACGAGTACCCCCGCGGGGTACTCACCCGTGGCCGGAGCCTCGGCGAGGCTGAGCCTGCCGAAGCGCTCGGTGAGAGTGTCGATGTCTACCGCTAGGCCGTCGGAGTCATCTGCAGGGCGTGCCGCCGCAAGCCCCACGAGCCTCCCATGGTTTTGCCAGGCCGAGCGACGGTGGCGGGGAATGGCGAAACGTCCCGCTCGGAGCATGAACCCGAACAGCGCCGCGGATGGCCCCACGGTGGGCGCCAACTATCGTCGTTTTCTCATGGCAAATGCCATAGGGTGGCTTATCGGTCGTGTTGGGGCCATTGGACGCCGATGGGCTCCGGGTGCGGGATTGGGTACGAGAAGGTGGAGACCCGCGACGTACCCAGGTTCGGGGCCCTCCGTGGGAGGTAATACCCTTAGTCCTGCTTGGATTCATTGGATGGATGGAGCAGTATACAGAGGTGCTCCTGGAGCTGTGTTCGGAGGAGGAAGAAAGGAGCAGTCGGCTCGTCTCCCTCTACTACTGGGAAGGGTATGCGAGCTCCCTATGTGTGTATTCTTGATCGAGGGTTCCGTCCCCGTTGCATGGGGGGCTCGAGGGGTTTTATAGGTCAAACCCCCACCCCCCGGCTCTTACAATATGATTTAGGTACGAGGGTGGAGGGACCCGGCTGGCAGCCTCTGTGCCTGGTCAGGGGGTCCCGCTACTCGTATTGTCTCGTCGTGGGCGGGGGCCACCGGCCGAGCGGTCCCATCCCTGTTGGGACCCGCCGATAGACGCCGTGATTGGCCCTCCCCCACCTGCCCTGGCACGGGCTGCCCGGGGAGGCGTCGCTAGCGCCAGCCGTCTGAGGTTGTCGGTACGGCCGGCGGCACTGTAGCCACGCCCGGGCAGGCACTCGAGTGGCGGGGGCATGCTGGAACTGTTCCCCCTCCGGTCGCGCTCACTGAGGTCAGCGGGCCGAACGGATCGACTGTAGCCGTGCGGGACGGCGCGTCAGCGACCATTGTGGCCACAGGGTCGCACGCCCCGCCAGTCACATTGCACTGCCGTACCTGCGGTCAAGGAGACGGGACAGGGCGTGTCCGTCCCCATGTCAATGGGCTGCCCGGCTCGTGGGCTACCGGCTGCTTGGCCAGCCGGGCGGGAGCACACCTAGCCGCTAGGCCAGCCGGGCGAAACGCCAGCCGAAGATGGCTCGTGTGGCATGTCCCCAGCCGGCCTCGTACAGCCGGCCAATTGGTTTTTCTTCGAAGCAGAGCAGGGAGGACCCCGTTGCCTTGGCCTACCCCGGGATATGAGCCCCGTCAGTCGTGTTGCCGGTGATGCATGTGGTCTTTAAACTGGTCGTGCATGCAGCCCTCCATGCGGTCTGGTCGTGCCCCCGGCCATGCATTTACGTACGTACATGCCTGTATGTAGCTTTCTTTTGCATGCTGGAGCGGGAGCGTAAGGGAAGGGCGTGTCCGGCGGCGCGAGAAACCGGCATGGGGTAGCAGCCGGCCAGCGAGCACGCATGCGGCCAGCGCCACAGACAGGAAGCCAGCCAACGCTAGATTGGTTGGTCGGGCAGTGGCAGATGGCCAAGCAGCCGGACGGGCATGAGATGAAGTAGGGTCAGGCGTGGCCAAGCAGCGCGAGGATTGAGCCAATTGGAGCGGCGTGCCAGAGCAGGTGTGCGCCCCTGCGGCACACGCGGAGCCGACACGTGGTGTGAGGGAGGGGCAAGCCTCCGGGGGAGGAGCGGCCCTGTAGGGGAGCCGCAGGGGCTCGTCAGTGCATGGGGGAGCCGTGCAAGGAGCTTGCTGAGGCGGCGAGAGAGGCCGGGCCGGAGCCATGATGAGCCAAGCTAGCATTCACGCAGCTAAATCGATTGGCTTTGCTATCTAGCTAGCTAGCTCTAAGCGAGTGCATGCACGTACAGGGACGGAGGTGGCTAGCCTGTTAGTGCGCCGAGGTGTGATCGAAGGGAGAACTAAGCGGGACGAGGCCAACGGCGAGAACGTGCCGACCTGCATGGTTGGTGTGCATTGGAGCGAACTGGAGGTGGACAAGGCTGACGGCGGGGACACACCGTCCCGGGCGTCCGCTCTAGGGGCGTGTTGGTGTCGAGCACCCAAGCGGCACCGGAGAGACGGTGGAAGCGCCGTGGCGGTGATGACGAAGAGGTTCATGTCCGGACCACGGTTCCAGCGGCAGCATGCCCCACGGTGGGCACCAACTGTCGTCATTTTCTCAGGGGGGGGTGCCACAAGGACGGTAGATGCCATGGGATGGCTTAAGAGGTGAGATCAAGGCTGTAGTGGAGATCCGAGATGGGATAGGGTAATGGCACGCAGTGGTTTACCCAGGTTCGGGGCTCTCCCGAGAGATAATACCCCTACTCCTGCATGTCTATATATGAGGTGCATCTGTAGTACAGGATTGCTCCTGGAGCTGTATCTGAGGAGGAAGAGGGAGTTGGCTGCTCCCTTCCATGGCCTCACATGTGAGAGTGAGAGGGGAAATGAGAGGAATGGGGGAGATCTTAGAGAGCCTGCATGCCCATGGGTGAGCTCCCCTGGTGCCTCTTATATAGGGAGGCCCAGGGGACAAGGGGTGGACCACATGGCCTAATTACACTATTGGGGGTTGACATGTGATATGACTCATGGTGCAGGCTACAGTGGGTCACTATTGGAGCGCAGTGAAGTGACGCGTGATGGGTGCACAACGAGGCACTATTTGCCAATAGTGCCCGACTGTAGTAGGGTGGCAGGCTCTACGTTCCGTCAGCTACAGTGTCATCAGCTTGTGTCTGATGGGATGCCTGGAGCTGACTTCGTCGGGCCGCAGCCGGCAGCCGACCAGGAGGAGCCGGCCAGGAGGAGCCAGCCGGGAGGAGCCAGCCAGGAGGAGCCAGCCGGGAGGAGCTAGCTAGGAGGATCCAGTCGGGAATTTTTTCTTCAGTTCTCACTTCTTTGATTGTCTTATTGATTCGTTGAGCATGCCATACCGGGGGTGGCTCCCCCGTTGTTTTAAAATGTTGAGTTGTCTCCTTGAGCCTACCCGAGGGTAATCCCCCCGACACATTACCATTTTTGTCAGTGCAGAGGTTTCCTTTTGTAGGCATTGGAGTTTTGACGCCTTTGCAGTCTTGCATGTTGAATTTCCTTGGAACATCCTTGAGGTATTTCTCTTGAGTGATGAAGATGCCATTATGTTGCTGACGAATTGGAAGACCTAAGAAGAATTTAAACTCCCCCATCATAGACATTTGATATTCTTCACTCATCATATAGGCAAATTATTCACTGTAATGTTTGTGAGTACAGCCAAAGATAATATCGTCTACGTATATTTGGCACATGAATAATTCATTGTCATAGGATTTACTGAAAAGAGTTGGGTCGAGTGAACCGGGTTTGAAGCATTTCTTCATGAGGAATTCCTTCAGAGTGTCGTACCACGCCCGAGGGGCCTGCTTGAGGCCATAGAGGGCCTTGTTGACTCTGAAGACTTCGTTAGGATATTTAGGGTCTTCAAAACCTGGGGGTTGAGCAACATATACTTCTTCCTCAAGCTTACCATTGAGGAATGTACTTTTCACATCCATTTGATATAAGATGATATCATGATGGTTAGCATGAGCAAGCAATATGCGAATAGCTTCAAGTCTAGCAACAGGTGCAAAAGTTTCATCAAAGTCAATTCCCTTAACCTATGTGTAGCCGTGTGCTACAAGACGAGCCTTATTCCTTGCCACAAGGCCACTTTCATCTTGGTTGTTGCGGTAGATCCACTTGGTACCTATGATATTGTGCTTGTGAGGATCTGACCGCTTGAGAAGTTCCCACAAATTGTTCAGCTTGAATTGATGCAATTCCTCTTGCATACCTTGAATCCACTCAGGCTCCTTAAATTCTTCATCAACTTTGGTGGGCTCTATGATAGAGACAAAAGCAAAGTTCCCACAAAAGTTAGTCAAATGTGAAGCTCTTGAGCGAGTGAGGGGACCTGGTGCATTTATGTCGTCGATGATTTTGTCAATCTACACTTCATTGGCAACTCTTGGATGAGCAGGTTGACGTGGCTGAGGATTTTCTTCAGCACCATTTTCTTCAGGTGTATCAGCATGAATGTCTTCAATGGTTGGAATGCCTTCCTCAGCAGGTTGAGGTTCTTCAGTGGGTATGACATCTTCAGTAGCCTTCAACTTAATGGATTCCTCGAGAGACTTTTCATCTAGCACAGGAGGCAGGTACTCTTTTTGCGAGCCATTAGTTTCATCGAACCGCACATCTACAGTTTCAACAACCTTGTGATGGTAGGTGTTGAAGACTCTATAGGTGTGCAAGTCCTTTTCGTAACCAAGCATAAAACCTTTATGTGCTTTCGGTGCAAATTTAGAACTGTGGTGAGGATCTCTAATCCATCATTTAGCACCGAAGACTTTGAGATAACTTACATTGGATTTCTTGCCATTCATGAGTTCATATGAAGCTTCTTGAAGAATTTGTGAAGATATAACATGTTGATGATGTGGCAAGCTGTATCAATTGCCTTGGGACAGAAGTGACAAGGAGTCTTGTATTCATCAAGCATAGTGCAAGCCATCTCAGCAAGAGTCATGTTCTTGAGCTCCACGACTTCGTTCCGCTGAGGAGTATATGGGGTATATATCTCATGAGTAATACCAAGTTCATCAAGATTGGTGTTCTTGAACTCAGTCCCATTGTCACTCCTGATATGCTTGATCTTGACGCCAAAGTTTGTTGAGGCCCTTGAAGCAAATCGTCTGAAGACATCGTGCACTTCATTTTTGTACAGAATAATATGCACCAAACTTGAAGAATTTGTTAGTGCGAAATAATGAGTGGGTCCAAATAGGTCCATGTGAAGCAAGTCAAAAGGTCGAGTAGTGGTCATGATTGTCTTTGAGGGATACTTGGATCTGGTCATCTTCCCAGACTCACAAGCACCACAAAGGTGGTCCTATAGGAATTTGACACCTTCAATGCCAATGACATGCTTTTTCTTCACGAGCGTGTCAAGTTTCTCATACCGGCGTGTCCGAATCGTCGATGTCACAGCCAGCCTTCTGAGGACTTTGCAAGTAGGCACGTGGCAGGCTGAGGACCTGTAGACAAATCAACAATATAAAAGTATCCTCTCCTAAAGACTTCGAAGACTTTGGAATTGTCAAATTTCATGATGACAACACAATTATATTTCCCAAAGATGACAACCATATCAAGATCACAAAGCATTCAGACAGACATGCGGTTGAACCTGTGGGATTCGACAAGCATCACCTTATCCATGTGTCGGTCCTTTGAGATTGCAACCTTACCTAGACCCAATACCTTGCTTTTTTTCCTTTGTTAGCGTAGGTGATATGCTTCAGATGAGATGGGGCAAGTGGTATATTCATTAGTAGATTCTTGTCACCAGTCATGTGGTTGGTACATCCACTATCGAGGACCCACTCAGTAGGTTTTTAAGTTTCATCCTGTAGATGAATTAGTACAACTTACGAACTCATATGATTCAGAGTGAAGAATATGACATCAAATTCATCAGGCATAATTTCATCACACAACATAGTAAGTAAAGCAGTGTGAGGACGTGAGAAATGAGGAATTCATTTCTGCATAATTAGCTTGAGTCCTTTCAAGCATTTCCTCGGGTCTCCAGAAAATTCCTCAGACGTTCAAATTCGACTGGAGACCTAAAACTGCATAAGAAATTAGTTCAATTTCTTCACCACCCACATCTGGAGATCTAGCAAAGAGTTTATCATTCTACAAGCTCCATATGAGAAAGGAGGCATTAAAGCTAGTGCACTTTGTTTCATAGGATGAGGGTTAGAGTACTCATATGAATAAGTAGAGAAATTCTTCGAGGACTTATGAACATAATGATGTGAAGAATAATGCCTACATATTCAGAACTCTTAGATTTTCCCAACGAAATAGATGCATTAGCACGAGAATGATACTTTTGACCATTTGAGGTATTTGGTCCAAGTGAAGACTTTGGTCCATATGAGGAATTTGATCTGGGATTCCTTTTCTTCATGGGTGGTGTCGTGAGGACATTCACTTGAAGATTTTCCAAGCATCTCTTGGGGACCTAGGTTTTCCTCATAGGTGAACCATTCCTGCAGTTAGTTCCAACAAATCTGGCAAATACTTCACCTTTCTGGTTTTTGAAAAAATTGTAGTTGGAGTCAAGTGACTCATTAGAGGAATATGAAGTTTCACAAGTAAAGGAAGATAAAGTGGATGGATCTACAGGATGTCCTTTTGCAGCAACCCATGAGGTTTGGGGGTACTGCTCAGGTTTCCAGTAGGATCCATCAGCATTGAGTTTCCTCTCGAATGCAATACCCTCTTTCCTAGGGTTCTTGTTTAGGATCTGCTTTTTGAGGACATCCCAAAGGGTTTGATGCCCTTTATGACTTTTGTGTATGCCTGTCACATACAAATCCTTCAACCCTGCATTTTCGTCAGTGATACTTGTGGTATCCTCAGATGAGGAATTTGTGACCACGGGAATAGTTGAAGAATTTGAAGCAACAGAAGCATTTGAACATTCAGGTGAAGAATTAGTAGTTTCATGTTTGATGCATTTCAAACAAGGTGGAAAAAAATCTTCCTGAGCGGTACTGATCTATTGAGCCAGTAAGGAATCGTTTTCCCTTTGGAGATCCTCATGAGACACGCTTAGTTTCTCAAGATCTTCCTTTATTTGAAGAAATTCATAAGAAAGCTTCTCACGATCGACTAAGAGAGCATTATGATGACTCTGAAGGTTATCATACTTTAACTGAAGACTTTTGAGATCATCAGTCAGAGTTTGAGTTCGATCCACTTCCTCATTCAACAGACCATCGCTTTTGTCTAATAGATTCTGAAGCTTTTCAAGTGCACTTTGTTGTTTAGTGGAAATATTAGCAAGTTTGGAATAGCTAGGTTTCACATATTCATCAGATTCGCCATCACTTGATTCAGAGGAGGAGTGATGCTTGTGTACCTTGGAACTTTAGCCATGAAGCAATAGGTGGGAGCATAATCATCATTGCCGACATCAGAGTCGTTGGAGTAGTCATTTTCTTCATCGTTGAAGATGGACTTGTTGACGAAAGCAGTAGCGAGAGCAAGGCTAGCAACACCAGATTCTGATTCCACCTTAGATTCTTCCTCTTCTTCATATTCTTCAGATTCTTCTTCGGAATCCATTTCCTTACCAGTGAAAGCCTAGGCCTTTCTGGAACCATCCTTCTTGTGCGATGAGGACTTGAAGATGAGTACTTTGAAGATTTCTTATTTTTCTTCGAGTCATCAGAACTGTCGTCCTTGTCCTTCTTCTTCTTTTATTCTTTTTCCTAGAGAGGACAGTCAAAGATAAAGTGACCAGATTTCTTGCATTTGTGACAAGTTCTCTTCTTGTAGTCGCTTGAGGTATCTGATTTCTTCAAGCCACTTTTTGATGACTTTCTAGATCGGCCTCTCCTTGAGAACTTCTGGAATTTCCTCACAAGCATTGCCAGCTCCTGACTCGGTTCTTTAGGATCACCAAAGCTACTATCAAAATCTTCGCCTTCGAATGAGGAAATTGCTTTTGCCTTCAGAGCATGAGATCTTCCATAGCCTGGCGCGTAGAGGTCTCTCTTCTCAGCTTGTGGAATTCATGAGTATTGAGTCTCTCAAGTATATCAGCAAGATCAAGTGACTTGTAGTCTACATGCTCTTGAATCATCGAAACCAGTGTATTGAATGTGGAATCAAGAGATCTCAGTAGTTTCTTCACCACCTCTTGGTCGGTGATGTCATTGGCACCAAGTGCTTGAAGCTCGTTGGAGATATCAGTGAGACGATCAAAAGTTGGCTAAACATTCTCATTGTCGAGTCTTTTGAAGCGGTTGAAGAGATTGCGAAGAACATCAACACGGGAGTCATGTTGAGTGGAAACACCTTCATTGACTTTGCACAGCCTATCCCAGATAAGCTTAGTAGACTCCAAAGCACTCACTCTGCCATACTGACCTTTGCTCAGATGGCCACAGATGATATTATTCGCTTGTGAATCAAGTTGCTTGAATCTCTTCACATCAGCAGCGTTGACCGTGGGAGAAACAGAGGGAACACCATTATCCACAACGTACAAGAGATCGTTGTCAATTGCCTCAAGATGCATGCACATATCGCTCTTCCAGTAGGGATAGTCCGACCCATCGAAGGAAGGACAACATGCAGAGACCTTGATTATACCTGTAGTCGACATAACTTGAACTCGAGGCGATTAAACCAAAATCACACGGAAGAAGGGAGTACCTTGCTCTAATACCAATTGAAAGTGCGTTATATCGACTAGAGGGGGGTGAATAGGCGATTTTTACAAATTCATCACTAAGGAATTTCAACTTGAGCAATTTGAAATGTGATGAATAGCAAGTAGCAGAATAAGTACTCAAGTGCATGAGAAACATAGTAGTAGCATAGTCATCATGATGAAATAAAGCATGCACAGATTACATGTAGCGTGATATAGGATAAGAAGGTGAGGAACAAGGTAACTTGAAGAATTTGAGGTGACAAAATTGAGAAAGTCTTCAGTCAAATTCTTCAAACAGTAATAATCAATTTCATCAACAATTATATGAGGAAATCAAAGGGTTGAGGAAATAGAACTAGGTAGCTCGATGAAGACAATGGTTTGATGACCCAGTTCCAACTGTTGTGACAGTCATACGTCTAGTTCGGAGCGGCCTGGTATTTAAAGCAGAGGACACATAGTCCTTAACGTATTCTCCTTGAGCTAAGGTCACACAGTCGTCGCCCAACACTCATGGTAAGTCTTCAAGGTAGACTTCAAAAACCATCACAAAATGGTCACCCGGCGATCCAGAATTGACTATTGGATGTTCTAGACCAAGGTAACTCAGTGATCCCCAATTGACTACAAGATGCACTAGACCATGACGCCTAACCGTCTTGAAGATACACATTCTTCAAAGGTAAAAAGCGTTGGTTCCACACAGGAACAATCTCTTTAGTGATGCTCAATCACTTTGGGTTTGGTGGTTTGGTTTTGGGATTTTTCCTCACTGATGATTTTCTCTCAAAGTCCTCGAAGGATGGGTTGCTATCAAATGACAAGTGTCAGTTCTCTCTCGGAGCAGCCAACCAACTAGTGGTTGTGGGGGTGGCTATTTATAGCTAGGGTGCAACTTGACTTGATAAGACATAAATGCCCCCAATGATACGAATGTTATGTGGATAAGATGATTGGCGATAGCTGGCATTAAGCATAGCAATGGTCGGAACTTAAACTGTCAAATTCCTCGGGGTCTATCATATTCCAAACTTGTAGGTAATTCGCACTGGCAAAATCCTAACTCCTCAGTCAGTTTAATTTCCTTAAAGACCAGAAGAACTTCGTCTATGTCACTGAAGAACTTGACTAAACCGCAAGAGATTTCCAAAGGATTCACTCAAAGGATTGGATAGGTTGAGGCTTTTGAGTTGAGCATCAGTTAGAAATTTTCCTTAGTATTACCTCGGCCCCCTTTAATAGTACGATGTTTCCTATGACTCAAAGAAAGGAAACGAAACTACGAAAACAAAAGTCCTCATGCTTCATTGTCCTCGTTCATATCTTCAAGGTCACACCAACTTCTTCATTTTCAAAGTATTCAGGGAATACCAAAGTCTTCATTTGAAGACATACATTTTTAGGGGTCGATAATCTCCAAATATATCAAACTCCTCAGCGACTTATAGAGTTGTGTACACTTACAAACGGATCAGTCTCTTAACCTATATGTCTTCAATACACCAAAATCAACTAAGGGTCACTAGATGCACTTACAGAGAGTGATCCACCTCAAAGAGAGTGATCACCACAAGCCAAAAATGAGTGACTCCACGATGAGGGACATGAGAGATCTAGTTCTATTAGACATCAAAAGAGATTTGAGGGATGTGAGTGAAAGCCCATGGATCATTCTTCACTACGTGCTCGTGTGCAAGGATGATATCGTTCGGCCTAACCCTTCACAACATTGTCCTCTTGTGTTGTCTCAATTGTTGTAGGAACTTCAAGACGTAATTCCCGATGAGCTACCTCTGGGTTACCACCAAAATGGGGGATCAAACACCGCATCGACCTCATTCCGTGCGCAGCGCTTCCTAACAAGGCACCCTACCGTATCGATCCCAAAGAAACTAAGGAGATCCAAAGGCAAGTCCAAAAACTACTAGCTAAAGGCCATGTACGCGAGAGTTTAAGTCCTTGTGCGGTTCCCATGATTCTAGTACCTAAGCAAGATGGTAGTATGCGCATGTGTTCGGATTGCCACCCTATCAATGCTATAACGATAAGATATCGCCACCCTATTCCTTGCCTTGATGATATGCTAGATGAAGTTAGTGGTGCCACTATATTTTCCAAGATTGACTTGAAAAGTGGTTACTATCAAATACACATACAAGAGGGCGATGAGTACAAAACGACTTTCAAAACTAAGTTTGGTCAATATGAATGGCTTGTGATGCCCATGGGATTATCCGAAGCACCAGGTACATTTATGTTTGTCATCCACCATGTCCTACGCCCATTTTTTGGATATTGCATTGTGGTATACTTTGATGACATTCTTGTTTTTAGTGAATCTCTTGAGGAGCATGCTAAACATGTTAGGGAAGTATTGCAAGTGCTTAGGAAGGACAAATTGTATGCTAACATGGAAAAATGCACTTTTGGTGTTGAAAAGGTTGTCTTCCTAGTATTTGTATTTTCTTCTAAGGGTGTTCATGTGGATGAAACTAAGATTGATGCAATTAAAACTTGGCCAACACCCACCAATTTGCAACAAGTGTGTAGCTTCCTAGGACTAGCCGGTTTCTACCATCGCTTTGTTAAGGATTTTAGCATGATTGCATCTCCTCTACATGCTTTGAGCAAGAAAAAATCACCTTACATTTGGGGACCAACGCAAGATACCGCATTCCCTGAGCTTAAAAATTTGCTTACTCATGCACCTTTGCTTGCATTACCCAACCTTGATAAAACTTTTGAAGTGCATTGTGACGGTACTAGTAATGGAATAGGTGGTGTGCTAATGCAAGAAAAGCGCCCAATGCGTATTTTAGTGAGAAACTTCTGGCGCTCAACTTAACTATCCCAGCTATGATAACGAATTGTATGCTTTGGTGAGAGTGTTAAAAGTTTGGGAGCATTATATCCGACCAAATGAATTTGTTATTCATACCGATCATGAAACTCTCAAGTATCTTAAGGTTAAACTAAGTTGAACAAACGACATGCTAAATGGAGTAAATTTTTTGAGTCTTTTCCTTATATCATCAAGTACATTAAGGGTAAAGAAAATTTTTGTGGCGGATGCTCTTTCCTGCAAATGCATGCTCGTTACTCAACTTGAATTGATTGTTATTGGTTTTCAGCATATCAAGGACTTGTATGAGCATGATGTTTCTTTTGTTACTCCATATGCTAAGTGCCAAGTAAAACCTTGTTGGGGAACATATTACATGTAAGATGCCTATCTTATGCATGCTAACAAACTTTGTATACCTGAGTCTTCTCTTTGTTTGTTGCTTTTTCAAGAAGCTCATGGCGGAGGACTGATGGGTCACTTTGGACGTGACAAGACATATGCCACCCTCTCCAACAAGTATTTTGGCCAAAGATGTTTCGAGATGTTGCACGCTTCACCAACTGATGCTCTACATGTCGCAAAGCTAAGTCTAACGCTCAATCCCATGGTCCTTACATGCCTCTTCCTATACCATTTCAACCTTGGGAAGACATTAGCATGGATTCCGTGCTCGGTTTGCCACGCACTAAATATGGCCATGATTCTGTGTTTGCTGTTGTAGATCGTTTTTCCAAAATGGCCCATTTCATTCCATGCCATAAGACCGATGATGCTTCACATATTGCAAATCTATTTTGTAGGGACATCTTACGGATACATGGAGTGCCCAAGACCATTGTCTTGGATCGCGGCGTCAAATTCCTTAGCTACTTTTGGAAGACACTATGCGCCAAGCTCGGGATCAAGCTACTATTCTCTTTGACCTATAATCCACAAACCGATGACCAAACGTAGGTGACGAACCGGATGCTATCGACTCTCCTTCGTGTGTTGATCATGAAGAATCTCAAGGAATGGGAAGATTGCCTCCCCATGGCCGAGTATGCCTACAACCGCACAAGGCACTTCACCACCGGCAAGTCTCCTTTCGAGGTGGTCTACGGCTTCAACCCATTGTCCCATTGGACATACTTCCTCTACCACTCCAAGAGCGCGTCAACATGGACGCAAGTGCAAGGGCAAGCTACATTAAGAAGATGCATGACGATACAAGGCACACAATAGAACGTCAAATGGACCGCGTAACTGCCAAGCGCAACATCAACAAGCACCCTGTTGTGGATTTGTCACGGTAGATGTCTGGGTGAACGGACTTTAGGTTCAAGGTAGGGGTGCAACTATGTGGCGGCTTGAAGGGGTTGGTCGGAATCGAGAGACGTGAGTTTACCCAAGTTCGGCCCCTCCGATGGAGATAAAGCCTACGTCCTGCTTGTCTAGTATTGATGATGAAGAAGATCTCTCGGTTACAAGGGTGTTGGTTTGCTACCTCTAATCACGAGAGTCTCTAATCCCTTGTCTATCTAAGACATGTCTATTGAGACCTCTAAAAACATCCCCCTCTCAGGGTGACCCGCCCCTCCTTATATAAGTTGAAGGGGCGGCTTACATGTAGAGTCTAAGTCGGATTGAGACTTAACCTACTATGACTCTCCATCGCGGGCTTCTCTTCATGGGCTTCTGAGTCCCAGGCGGCTTACCTTGGGCAGCTTACACCGGGCGGCTTAGAACCGAGCGGCTTACAACCAAGACTCATCTTCAGGGACTCGTCTTCAGGGACTTACAACCAAGACTTATCTTCAAGACTCATCTTTAGGGACTCATCTTCAGGGACTCATCTTCAGGGACTTACAACCAAGACTTTAACTTTTAGCCGGGTCATAACTCTCGTCGGGTTATAAATGTCTCCCGGGTCATACCATGGGGTATATCCCCGACATTAGCCCCCAGGTTAGCTTGAATTTATTCATGGTAACCTCCTGAAATAGGAATAGTAAATATGTTAACTGGTCGGCTTGATCCTTTGGTCGGCTTACGAAGTGGCTTCTCAACAATCCGGGTCTTTCTGCATATGAATGAGTCATCTTGAGAATCGTCTTTCTTGTCAATGTCCTTTGAAATATATTAGGAATATAATACCCATATGCCATTGAGTCGGCTTCCAACACTATGGCTTCATGAAAATCTTGAAAATAAGAAATCCTCATGATGTAGATCCAGACCTCCATTGTTGTGAAGCAGGGCGGCTTTATCTAAACTCTGGCGGGTTATGATCTTTTGATAACACCCAGTCATGCATATTGGTGACGCCGGGTCTAACAACTGAACTCCATAATTAACATTTTGAAAATTCTCCTCAAAGTTTTTGATATGTCCATATTACTTGTATCCCCCAAGCTTCGAGATTATCCATGGTAACTTGGTGCTTTGCAATAATATTTTGGACTGTGTAGCCCCCAAGTGTCGGGTTGTCCTGCCTGCAGCAACCTGGGACTTATAACTATCTTATAACTTATAAAGCTTCAGCTGGTGTAGCCCCCAAGGGTCGGCTCATCAGAATGTGATGTGTCGGGTCTTCTCTTAATTTTCCAAATAGTTGAATACTATAGCCCCCAAATGCCGAGTCGCATGCCTATGGCGACTTGGGACTTTAGAAAACTTGATCTGAGCGGTGTAGCCCCCAAGTGTCGGGTCAGTAAGAATAACTGGGCTGGGACTTAGAAAAATATAGAAGGGCCGGCTCATCTCCTTGAGATAATAGGGTCTTGTCGACAATGTAATGATTTGCAAACTGGCTTGTATTAGCCCCCAAGGGTCGTGGTGCATGCTTGCAGCGACAGGGGACTTGCATACTTGATATAAACTATATTTGATTGATGTAGCCCCCAAGTGCCGGGTCGTCTGCCTGCGGCTACTCGGGACTATGTGAGAATAATGTGACCCATCATAATTTGTTTGAATGAATCCTTGTCCGCGGTTGTAAACCGGTATGAATATCCTGGAAGAATACCTTTACCTTTGACATGAAATCCCTGCTCGTGATTGCAGTGCAACTCGGCAAATATATGTCCATAAGTGTTGTAGATTTACTACAGAGCACAATTAAAGAAATCTGAGAACCGGTCAATTAGATGACACAACATTATATCTGATAGGGCGGCCCTTGAAAAATAATGAATTCTCTGAGCTGGCTTGAAAACCCCAATCATTTAGTACTGGTTATGACAAAACATGATGAAGATCCAGCCAGGTTGGCTATTAAAGATCCATTTGCTCTTATAGAGTTTTTCATCATACTTAATGGCGGCTCATCTTAAGAGATAAAACCTGCAAAAATAAACAAGAAAGAATATATTCTGCATTGTTGTAAGGGCGGCTTGAAAAAGCACAACCCAGAAATGTTATATCTTTCCTGATTTGTTTTTTGAGAATTTTTGAACAACTCATGTGCCGGTTCTTCTAGGTGGACTCGCTAACTAAAACTCCTAATCAGTACAGGGTCTCTATCGAGATTGGCCGTCAATTTCTTAGAATGGCTTAGGGTCTCTAAGCGAGATTAACTGGTAGGAAGTGTAGCGTCCTAGAGAGAGAGACGGCAGGGCATGAGTACCCTTGTAGCTCAAAAACTGCCTCTCACGTGACATAAATCTATCGTTTTAACCTTAAACTGTTCAGGGTCTTTTAAAAGATTGACTGTCTAAGAGTACGAACATGCCACATAGCAAAGAGTCTGCAGTAGATGAGAGAGTTTATCCTCTCTTTCCGTAAGCCAGCCCTCACGTGACAAGAATCGCCGGTTTAACCTTAACCAATACAGGGTCTCTAACGAGATTGGCCGTCAATTTCTTTGAACTGGCTCAGGGTCTCTAAGCGAGATTAACTGGTAAGAGTTCAGCGGGTCACCTGGTGGAGTAGCAAGTTGCAAACAGGCAGGTTTAACTCTATTGGCTTAAGAGCCGATCAAGAGGGTATGTAAGCTAGACCCAATGGGTTGGAAGCCCCCAAATGACCTTTGTTGATGAAATCAACTGTTTGGCTTGAAAGTCGATCGATAGGGTGTGATAAGCTAAACCCGGAGGGTTGGAAGCCCCCTAGACGACATTTTTGCACCATCTTGTAAGTCGCCATCTTGTATGAAGAAACGGTAGAAGCCTCCAAGTGACTTTATGATAATCCAATAAATTCGGGCACCCATGTTTGAATGGTGCATCATGGCGGTTCGTCCTCTTGGGCAACTTTTAATCTTCTGCCAATAATGTAATAGCCCCCAAGATTGGGTTAACTTCGCAACGACCCAGGGCTCTTGTTGAAAATGATCAAATGTGTCTCGCCATGTCTGTAGCCCCCGAGTCTTAATTTGACTTGAAAAGGCGGCTTGAGAATCTCCACCAAAAGTTGAGGTTGAGTGGGGCAGGTTATAGATGATCCCGTATGATGTGTTTCCATAATCCAGTTGATGGTTCGTCCCGGCTGGTTATTGAAGTGAACCAAGCTGTAATGGCGGCGACTTGTGCGCCTATCCGTTGGGCGGCTCGTATTGACAAGCACTGCACCGATATGTTGATGTAGATCAAATTGTGGGTGGCGTCTTGCGTGCGTTCGTTGGGCAGCTCGTACAAGCGAGCACCGCACCGATATGTTGATATAGATTAGACCATGGACGGCGGCTTTGCGGGCATCAGTTGTGTGGCTTGAACGAGCAAGCACAACACCAGTATGTCAATCAAAACCGGACCGCAGGGGCGGAGACTTGCGCGCACCCGCTGAACAATTTGTATGGGTAGTTCCAATGTGTTGATGTTGACGTAGAAGTCAGTCGTGGCGTTTGTAAGCCGATGTGGACAGGGAAGCCGGTCGTGGCGGTTTGATGTAGCCCCAACGGCGGAGACGACAACTTGCGCATGTTCTCGTCGAGAAGTGTGACTCGGACAGATGCCGGCACGAGCTCCATATTACAGATCCAACACCACACCACTTTTATCGTAATTTTTCCTGCATAAGAAATATTACGGCCCAAAGTAACTTTTTCAAGCTGATTAATATGTACTAATAAAAATAGTTTGGATGGATGTCACCTCGATTTTAGAGGACAGACGACCCGTGTAAATAGGCCACAAGCAGCTGCCCGGATCCTCATTACATGCGTAGATCGCGCCCATGGGAGATACAGCTCGCTCGTTGCTAGAGGCGGCTTAGGGACAGGATGGCTCGATGCAATAGCAAGACCAGCACAGAGGCTTGTCGCTGAGGTGAGACGGTCACTACCGCCCATAGCGACCAGCAGCAGAAACGCCAGCGGGCGGCTTGGCTGAGGCGGCGGCTCGAGGTCCGGTTCGTTGTGCGGGGTGCAGCAGCGGCGAGCGCAAGAGAAATGGTGTGACTGGAGAAGTTCAATGGCTGGTATGGCAAGGGGCACAAGCTGGCCCGTAGGCACAATAAAGGCGGACAGCACAAGGAGGGGCGCGGCCAATGCAGTAGCGGAAACGACCATGGCGAGGGCATTTGTGGCGATGGCAAAAGGTGCGGTGGTGGAGCTGGTGTGCCACAACGATTCGATGCACATCGGAAGCCGGCACCGTGGCGACTCATACCAACAGCGGAGGCAGTCAGGCAGAAACATGACGTCTCAGGCACACGGCGCAGCAAGGGTGGACGAAGTGGTGCACGACAGAGGTGAGCAGGCAGGGCCATGTCATGGCAGAAGGCCGACTCGGGGTAAGTAGCTATAGCGGCAGGTGCACGTGGCGATTTGGGTGACTTAGCAGAGCAGAGCATGTTGGCCCGCACCAGGCGAGACAAGGCCGACGCCGAGGGTTGACTCGGGCGAGGCAAAGTGGCGGGCCAAGCTTTCCACGGCAGGCGGAGTAGCAGCGGCGTGGCAAGCCGGTGCGCATGAGGGAGGAGTGGTACAAGGCGGTCGGGGCATGGAGCATGTGAAGCGGGAGCCGGAGGCGACTCGAGGTCGGTCGTTGACCCAGCAGTAGAAGCAGTGTGCGGCAGCAAGGGCCGCTATGGAGCATTGAGGCGATTCGCGCGCGGTGGAGGCAAGCCGCAGCGGCGGACGGGTGGAGCCGGCAGGAAGCAAGGCGGTGGAGGCGCGTAGATGGAGGTGAGTCCGCAGCAGAGACCGGCTCATCACATGCCCGCGGGTCGAGGTAGAACCGTACACGGCACAGCAGGTGGAAAACAGGGCGCGGCCGTGGCGGCTGCGGCATGGGGCTACCGCGTTAGCAGAGGCAGGGCGTAGAGGCAGAGGCGAGCAACGCTGATGAAGGCAAGAGCCCACAGGGCAGTGAAGGTGCCCGGAAAAGCGGCGCGTGGAGGTGGTCTTGAGGCGAGTGTGACGAGGTCAGACCGTTGCGACGGCGGCGGTGGCTCAAGGCATCGCGAGGTCACAGTGGAGGCGAGACCACATGGACGGTGCCTGGCCGAACTACGCGTGAGAGCTAGGTCGATGAAAAGAGTCAAAACCGACAGGCACAGGTGCGTGCAAGGCGAGGCAGAGTCGGCGGCTCAGACGTACGGCACTGATTCCGTATCCGACCCAGTCTGTACATGCAGAATCAGCCAGGCGCAAGTGCGCGTGAAGGCGAGGCGAGGCCGGCTGGCAGGCAAGGGTGAGACCCAGCGGGCGCGCAGTCGACGCGCGATGCAGCCCGGGGGCGGCTTGCAGATTGGGAGGAGCAGTCGGTCGGGTGGAGGAGGGCGGCTCGCAGCAGCTCGCAGAGCGACGATTCAAGGCCAACGTAGGCCGGTGGAAAAGAAATCTGGCGGAGGCTGCGGCAGTGAAGGCAGCTCGAAGGCGAGACAATATATGCCGGTTTCGAGGAATCTCAACGGCAAGGCCGCGGGCCACTGCTACGGAGGAGAGCGGCGGCTCGACCCGTACATGAAAGCTACAAGTCCGGCGGGTGATGCGGAGCCAGTAGTTCGAGGGCGAGGTGCGACTGGAGTGGAACCATCGGCAGCAGAGGCGTCTCAAAACGGGACCGACTCGGAGATGCACTAGCGGAGACGAGCGAGGCAGAGTGTCCCGAGGTGGCCGTGGCCAGCCTGGAGCGCGGCGGGAAGGTAAACCGGCGACGTGGTGGGAGGCCATGGTGGCCGATGGATCGCGGCAGCAGCTGAAGCTACAGTGGTGGACAGGGTCAAGGGCGGCGTGGGGGCGGCTCGATGCCTGACGGCAACGCGCAGACAGCTTAGCGATGACGCCACGACATAGAGCCATCGTGCAAAGAGATCCGCGGAGGCAAGTTGCGCAAGGAGCCGACTCGGGGATGGTTTCTGTTTTTTGACCCGGTCTTCATGTCAGGATTAACCTCAGGTTATGAGCATACTTGAGCAGTAGGTGAATTCGGCAAACCAATGTGTGTACGCCGGGACTTTGAACTTTCACACAGTAAACCAAACTCGTGGCTAAAACATTGTATGCGGCGACGGCCACCGGGTCGTGCAGAACACCTAATATTTTTTCAGGATTTTGAGATTTGATCAATGCGATGAGGTTCATCTGTTGTGTTCAATCGCTGACCATATGACTCTTCGGCTTTGACCTTACCAAACTTTTAATCTGGAACTCGGATTTCACCTAGATCCTTCCCAACCGGTCTTTCATCATCTGGTCAGCCACAAGTCTCTCTATCCTTGGGAGAGCGCCCTTCAAGAACTCAACACCACCATGCGTATAGCCCCACGGTGGCGCCAACTATCGTGGATTTTTCACGGCAGATGTCCGGGTGAACGGACTTTAGGTTCGGGGCAGAAGCGCAACTATTTGGCAGCTTGAAGGGGTTGGCCAGAATCGAGAGACGCGAGTTTACCCAGGTTCGTCCCCTCCGATGGAGGTAAAAGCCTACGTCCTGCTTGTCTGGTATTGATGATGAAGAAGATCTCTCGGTTACAAGGGTGTTGTTTTGCTAGCTCTAATCACGAGAGTCTCTAATATCGTGTCTATCTAAGACCTGTCTATTGAGACCTCTAAAAACTTCCCCCTCTCGGGGTGACCCACCCCTCCTTATATAAGCTGAAGGGGAGGCTTACATGTAGAGTCTAAGTCGGATTGAGACTTAACCTACTATGACTCTCCATCGTGGGCTTCTCCTCATGGGCTTCTAAGTCCCGGGCAGCTTTACATCGGGTGGCTTACACTGGGCGGCTTAGAACCGGGCGGCTTACACCGGACGGCTTACAACAAGACTCATCTTTAGGGACTCATCTTCAGGGATGTACAACAAAGACTTATCTTCAAGACTCATCTTTAGGGACACATCTTCAGGGACTTACAACCAAGACTTTAACTTTCAGCCGGGTCATAACTCTCATCGGGTTATAACTGTCTCCCGGGTCATACCACGGGGTATATCCCCGACACACCCCATGGTGTTCAAGGTCGACAATCTTGTGTGGATACACATTTGCAAGGACCATTTCCCCACTGAGCGCAAGTCCGAGCTGCTTCCTTGGGCCGATGGACCCTTCGAAGTGTTGGAACGCTACAACGACAATGCCTACAAGATCGACATTCCACGCGACAACTGCAATGTGAGAGACACCTTCAACGTCATGGACTTATCCCCCTTCCATGGTGATGAAGATCTTGATACGAGGACAGATCTTCCCCAAGGGGCTAGATGATGTAAAGCATCCAATGATACCCAACGTGGACCCTTCACCAACATCGCAAGCCACCAGAGGACCCATGATGAGACCCCATGCACGAGCCATCGAAAATGAGGTGACATCTCTACTTGCTCAATCTCCGTTTGATACACTTGAGACATGGTCAATACCTTAGATAGAAACTATCTGTGTGCTCAGGTGCTCGGGCAAAGGACGTAAAGATTGGAAGGACAAGGAAGGAGCCGGGAACAAGTCCCAGCTCTCGGACGTCCGGACGACTTCGGATGTCCGACGCCTGGAGACCAGCCCAGCTCGAAGGCCAGCTGGACTCCCCATCTCACAGACAACCAACACCACCCGGACGACCGACACGTTCCAGCGCACAGACGTCCAGGCCATCCTGGAAATCCGGCTCCCATGCACCCGCTCCAAAACGTCGGAAGACCGGAACATCCGGACGACGGAGCATTGGACGTCCGACCGCGTCCGGAAATTCGGCCATGGTGCACCTGCACCGAACCCTCGAACTTCCGGCCTCCTCCAGATGTCCGGACTGTCCTGAGCCACCGGAAGTCCGACCCCGTCTGGATGTCCGGACCCTAGCTGCGCACAGGCCCATGGGTTTTTGTTGGGGAATGTTGCATGGGAAACAAAAATTTACCTACGCACATGCAAGATCTATCCATGGTGATGACCATCTACGAGAGGGAGAGTGGATCTACATACCCTTGTAGATCGCAAAGCGGGAAGCGTTAAGAAATGCGGTTGATGTAGTTGAACGTCTTCGCCATCCAAATCGCAAGCCCTCCCGTGATCCCATCATGATCCATCCTGCGATCCAATCACGATCCATCCCGCGATCCAATCACGGTCCTTCCGATCTAGCACCGAACGGATGGCACCTCCGTGTCTAGCACACGTAAAGCTCGATAACGATCTCCACATCCTTGATCCAACAAGCGAGGGTGGAGAGGTAGATGAGTTCTCCAGTGGCACAACGGCATCGATGCGGTGGTGGTGGAGCTGATCTAGCAGAGCTTCGCTAAGCCGTATCGAATAAATCTAGAGGAAAAGCTATCTAGGAGGGAGGAAGGGTTGCGTCGTGGCTTGTGCTGCGGCTGCCCTCCTCCCTCTCTCATATATATAGGGGAAGGGGCAAGGGGCTGCACCTTAGGGTTCCCACCCCTAGGGGCAGCGGCCAAGAGGAAGGGCGGCGGCCAAGGGGTGGCTTGGCCCCCAAGGCAAGGTGGCCAACCCCCTTTAGGGTTTCCCCTTTCCACCCTTCAGTCGCATGGGCCTTGTGGGATGGGTAGCCAGCCCACCAGGAGCTGGTGTGCCCCCTCTCATAGCCCATAGAGCCCTCTATGGCAGGTGGACCCAACCGGTGGCCCTCGGGAACACTTTCGGCATTCCCGTCACAAAACCGGTAAGTCCCAAAACTTTTCCGGAACCCGAATACCGACTTCCTATATATGAATATTTACCTTCGGACCATTCCGGAGCTCCTCGTGATGTCTGGGATCTCATCCGGGACACCGAACAACCTTCGATCACCAACATACATAACTCGTCTATACCGAAATGTCACTGAACCTTAAGTGTGCAGACCCTACGGGTTCGAGAACTACGTAGACATGATCGAGACACCTCTACGGTCAATAACCAAGAGAAGGACCTGGATGCCTATATTGGCTCCTACATATTCTACGAAGATCTTTATCGGTCGAACCTCTATATCAAGGATTCAGATAATCACGTACGATGTTCCCTTTGTCTATCGGTATGTTACTTGCCCGAGATTCGATCGTCGGTATCTCTATACCTAGTTCAATCTCGTTACCGGTAAGTCTCTTTACTCGATCCATAATACAAGATCCCGTGGCAAACACTTAGTCACATTGCTTGCAAGGCTTATTGTGATGTTTTATTACCGAGTGGGCCCTGAGATACCTCTGTGTCACACGGAGTAACAAATCTCAGTCTTGATCCATGCCAACCCAACAGACACCCTCGGAGATACCTGTAGAGCACCTTTATAGTCATGCAGTTATGTTCCGACGTTTGATACACTCAAGTTACTCCTCCGGTGTTAGTGAGTTGCATGATCTCATGGTCATAGGAACAGATACTTGACATGCAAAAAATATAGCAATAAACTGACACGGTCATATGCTATGTTTATAGTTTGGGTCTTCTCCATCACATCATTCTCCTAAATATGTGATCCCATTATCAAACATCTCATGTCCATGGCCAGGAAACCTTGACCACGTTTGATTAACGAGCTAGTCTATTAGAGGCATACTAGGGACATGGTGTTGTCTATGTATCCACACATGTATCTGAGTTTCTGATCAATACAATTCTAGCATGGATAATAAATAATTATAATGAACAAGGAAATGTGATAATAACTAATTTATTATTGCCTCTAGGGCACATTTCCAACAGTCTCCCACTTGCACTAGAGTCAATAATCTAGCTCACGTCGCTATCTGATTTGTTATGAATCTCACACCCAATGAGTTCTAGGGTTCGATCATGTTTTGCATTTGAAAGAGGTTTTATTCAATGGGTCTGCGACATTCATATCCGTGTGTACTTTGCAAATCTCTATGTCATAATGTAGACACTGCTACCACGCTCCACTTGGAGCTATTCCAAATGGCTACTCCACTATATGTATCCAGATTGCTACTAAGAGTCATCGAGATTGGTGTTAAATCTTGCATCGACGTAACCCTTTACGACAAACTCTTTATCACCTCCATAATCGAGAAATATTTCCTTGGTCCTCTAGTTATTAAGGATAACTTCGACTGTTGTCTAGTGATCCACTCCTGGACCACTCTTGTACCCCTTGACAGACTCATGGCAAGGCACACATAGGTGTGGTACATATCATGGCATACTATACAGAGACTATGGCTAAGGCATAGGGGACGACCTTCGTCCTTTCTCTTTCTTCTGCCGTGGTCCAGCTTTAAGTCTTACTCAACTTCACACCTTACAAATCAGGCAAAACTACTTCTTTGACATACATTTTGAACTCTTTCAAAATCTTGTCAAGGTATGTACTCATTGAAAGTCTCATCAAGCGTCTTGATCTATCTCTATAGATCTCGATGCCCAACAATTAAGTAGCTTTATCCAGGTCTCCTTTGAAAAACACCTTTCAAACAACCATTTATGCTTTCCAGAAATTCTACATCATATCTGATCAACACTATGTCATCCACATATACTTATCAGAAATTCTATAGTGCTCCCACTCACTTTCTTGAAAATACGGGTTTATCATAAACTTTGTACAAACTCAAAAACCTTGATGACCTCATAAAAGTGTATATTCCAACTCCGAGAAGCTTGCTCCAGCCCATAGAAGGATTGCTAGAGCTTGCACACCTATTAGCATCCTTAGGAGTGACAAAACTTTCCAGTTGTATCACATACAACCTTTCCTCACGGAAACCGTTAAGGAAAGTATGTTTTGACATCCATGTGCCAAATTTCATGACCTAAAATGCAGAAACTACTAACATAATTTGAACATACTTTTAGCATCGCTACGGGTGAGAAAGTCTCATCGCAGTCAACTCCTTGAACTTGGCAAAAACTTCTTTGCGACAAGTCGAGCTTTATAAATGGTGACATTCACCATCAACGTCTGTCTTCATCTTAAAGGTCCATTTGTACTCAACGACATGTCGTTAAATGGGCAAGTCTACCAAAGTCCATACTTGGTTTTCATACATGGATCCTTTCTTGAATTTCATGGCCTCTAGCCATTTGTTGGAATCCAGGCCCATCATCGCTTCTCCATAGTTCGTAGGTTCATCATTGTCCAACAACATGACCTCCAAGACAAGGTTGTCGTACCACTCAGGAGTAGTGCGCATCCTTGTCGACCTACGAGGTTCAATAGTAACTTGATATGAAGCTTCATGATCATCATCATTAACTCCTCTTCAACTGAAGTAGGCTCCACAAAAACATCTTTCTGCGTTGCGCTACTCTCTGGCTGAAACAAATGTTCAACAACCTTATCAAGTTTTATCTCCCTCCCACTCAATTCTTTTGAGAGAAACTCTTTCTCGAGAAAGGACCCATTTTTAGCAACAAACATTTTGCCCTCAGATCTAAGATAGAAGGTATACCCAACTGTTACCTTAGGGTAATGAAGATGCACCTTTCTGCTTTGGGTTCGATCTCATCAGACATAAGCGTCGCATTCTCAAACTCTGAGAAATGACAACTTAGGTTTCTGCCAAACCATAATTAATTCGGTGTCATCTTAGTGTACTTAGATGGTGCCTTATTTCAAGTGAATGTAGTTGTCTCCAATGCATAACCTCGAAATGATAGTGGCAAAACGATAAGAGACGTCATAGTACGCACCATATCCAATAAAACACGATTATGATGTTCGGACACACCATCACACTATGGTGTTCCAGGTGGCGTGAGTTGTGAAACAACTTCCACATTGTCTTAAGTTGTATACCAAACTCGTAACTTAGATATTCATCTCCACGATCATATCGTAGACATTTTTATATTCCTGTCACGATGATCTCAAACTTCACTCTGAATTTGCTTGAACTTTTCAAACGTTTCAGACTTGTGTTTCATTAATAAATATGCCCATATCTACTCAAATCATCAGTGAAGGTAAGAAAATAATGATATCCACCGCACTCTACAACACTCATTAGACTGCATACATCAACACGTATCATTTCCAATAAGTCACTTCCCCGCTCCGTCATACCGGAAAAACGGGGTTTCGGTCATCTTGCCCAAGAGGCATGGTCTGCATGCCTCAACTGATTCAAAATCGAATGAGTCCAAAGGTCCATCAGCATGGAGTTTCTTCATGCGCTTTACATCAATATGACATTTAGCGGCAGTGCCACAAGTATGTGGTACTATCATTATTAACTTTGCATCTGTTGGCATCAATATTATGAACATGTGTATTACTACGATCGAGATTCAATAAACCATTCACATTGGATGCATGACCATTGAAGGTTTTATTCATGTAAACTGAATAACTATTATTCTATGACTTAAATGAATAACCATATTGCAATAAACATGATATAATCATGTTCATGCTCAACACCAACACCAAATAACATTTATTTTGGTTCATGACTAATCCCAAAGGTAGAGAGAGCATGCGATGGTGATCACATCATCCTTGGAAACACTTCCAAAACACGTCGTCACCTCTCCCTTAGCTAGTCTCCGTTTATTCCGTAGCTATTATTTTGAGTTACTAACACTTAGCAACCGAACCGTATCCAATACCCAGGTGCTACTAGGAGTACTATCAAGGTACACATCAATAACATGTATATCAAATATACTTCCGTCGACGTTGCCAGCCTTCTTGTCTACCAAGTATCTATGGTTATTGCACTTCAGCGATCCTCATAATAGAAGTCCTTAGTCTCGTGTTTGGGTTAAACCTTGGGTTTCTTCATTGGAGCAGCAACTAACTTGCCATCCATGAAGTTTCCCTCCTAGCCCTTGCCCTTCTCAAAACTAGTAGTTTCACTAACCATCAAATCTTGATGCTCCTTCTTGATTTATACCTTCACAGTGTCATACATCGCGAATAGCTCAGGGATCATTATTTCCATCTCTGGCATTTTATAGTTCATCATGAAGCTCTAGTAGCTTAGTGAGAGTGACTTGGAGAACTATATCAATCACTATCTTATATGGAAGATTAACTCCCACTTGATTCAAGTGATTGTAGTGTTGGAAATATGCCCTAGAGGCAATAATAAATTAGTTATTATCATATTTCCTTGTTCATGATAATCGTTTATTATCCATGCTATAATTGTATTGATCAGGGACTTAGATGCATGTGTGGATACATAGACTAAACCATGTCCCTAGTATGCCTCTAATAGACTAGCTCGTTGATCAAACATGGTTAAGGTTTCCTAGCCATGGACATGAGATGTCATTTGATAACGGGGTCACATCATTGGGAGAATGGTGTGATGGACAAGACCCAAACTACAAACGTAGCATATGATCGTGTCAGTTTAATGCTATTGTTTTCTGCATGTCAAGTATCTGTTCCTATGACCATGAGATCATGCAACTCACTGACACCGGAGGAGTGCCTTGTGTGTATCAAACATCGCAACGTAATTGGGTGACTATAAAGGTACTCTACAGGTATCTCCGAGGGTGTCTGTTGGGTTAGCATGGATCAAGAGTGGGATTTGTTACTCTGTGTGACGGAGAGGTATCTCAGGGCCCACTCGGTAATACAACATCAAAACAAGCCTTGCAAGCAATGTGACTAAGTGTTAGTCATGGGATCTTGTATTACGGAACGAGTAAAGAGACTTGCTGGTAACGAGGTTGAACTAGGTATGGAGATACCGACGAACGAATCTCGGGCAAGTAACATACCAAAGAACAAAGGGAACATCATACGGGACTAACTGAATCCTTGACATAGAGGTTCGACTGATAAAGATCTTCATAGAATATGTAGTAACCAATATGGGAATCCAGGTCTCGCTATTGGTTATTAACCATAGAGGTGTCTCGGTCATGTCTACATAGTTCTCGAACCCGCAGGGTCTGCACACTTAAGGTTCGGTGACGTTTCGTTATTATAGAGTTATGTATGGTGGTGAACGAAGGTTGTTCGAAGTCCCAGATGAGATCCCGGACGTCACGAGGAGCTCCAGAATGGCCCGGAGGTAAATATTGATATATAGGAAGTCCTATTTTGGTCGCCGGAAAAGTTTCAGGCTCATCGGTAGTGTACCGGGAGTGTCGGTATGTACCGGGAGACCATCGGGAGGGGTATTTTGACCCAAGAGGCAACATGGTCTGTGAGAGAGTGAATACCAGCCCTTAGTGGGCTGGTGGAAATCCCACACGAGGCCCATGCGTCTGGGAAGAAAAACCCAAAAGAGAAAAAGGTGGGAAAAGGCAAAATAGGGAGGAATCCTCGTCCTACTAGGATTGGAGGAGGATTCCTCCTCTCCCACTTGGTTCGGCCGACCCAAGGGCTGGATCCTTGGGATCCAAGCCTCCTCCTCCTCTCCTCTTATATATACTAGAGGATTTTAGGGTTTTGGCACAAGATTTTCAGCCACGTGCTGCCTGTTCCTCCAGTGCACAGTTTCTCCTCTCGATCGGATTTCTGCAATGCTTAGGCAAAGCCCTGTCGGAATAGCTCCACCACCATCGCCGGAGCACCGTCATGATGCCGGAGAACTCTTCTACCTCTCCGCTCCCTCTTGCTGGATCAAGAAGGCGGAGATCGTCATCAAGCTGTACGTATGCTGGACGCGGAGGTGGCGTCCGTTCGGCGCTAGATCGGAAGGACCGTGATCAAGATCGCGAGACGGATCGTGATGAGATCCCGGGACGGATCATGATGAGTTTGTGGGACGGATCTTGATTGGATAGTGGGACATACCGTGATGAGATCACGGGATTCTTAGTGATTTGGATCGCGAAGACGTTCGACTACACCAACCGTGTTTCTTAACGCTTCCCGCTTAGCGATCTACAAGGGTATGTAGATCCACTCTCCCTCTCGTATATGCTCATCACCATGGATAGGTCTTGCGTGTGCGTAGGGAAATTTTTGTTTCCCATGAAACATTTCCCAACATATAGCACCCAGAGAATCTGAGCACATACTCACTGATTGAGCTATTCTCCTTCATCTTGCAGGCAAAGAATCTTGTTGGAGGTCTCATAACTCTCAACACGGGAACGAGACTGAGATCCCAATTTCATCTCTTATTACATCTCATATGTTCTGTGATATTCAGAATGTTTTGGAGCCTCAATTCTAAGTCATAATGCATGATGCGCTGAACTATCAAGTAGTCAACAGAACGTGCCTGCCAGATGTTCACAACATCTACAAACGACGCTTGAGGGGGTGGTGCACTGAGTGGTGCATCAAGGACATAAGCCTTCTGTGTAGTAATTGAGGACAATCCTCTGATCACGGACCTAGTCCGCATAATTGCTATCATTATCTTTCAACTCTATTTTCTCTAGGAATGTATTTAGAAACACAGCGGAGCTATAGTGTGAGCTATCGATCTACAACATAACTTTGCAAAGACAACTTTAGACTATGTTCATCACAAATGAATTCAGGTAATCATATTACTTAAGAACTCCAACTCAAATTGACATCCCTCGAGTCATTCGAGTGATACATGATCCAAATTCACCAAATCAAGTCCGATCATCACGTGAGTTGAGGTGGTTTCAATGGTGAACATCATCATGTTGATCATATCTACTATATGACTCATGTTTGACCTTTCGGTCTCTTGTGCTCCGAGGCCATGTCTATACATGCTAGGCTCATCAAGTTTAACCTAAGTGTTCTGCACATGCAACACTAGCTTGCGCCCATTGTATGTGAATGTAGAGTCTATCACACCCGATCATCACATGGTGTCTTGGCACGACGAACATTTGCAATGGTGCACACTCGGGGAGAACACAATTTATCTTGAAATTTAAGTGAGGGATCACCTTATAATTCTACCGTCGTCCTAAGCAAAACAAGGTGCATAAAAGGATTAGCATCACATGCAAATCATAACTGACATGATATGGCCATGAACTTGTGCTTTTGATCTCCATATATAAAGCACCGGCACGACATCCATCATCACCGGCATGACACCATGATCTCCATCAATGTGTTACCATCGGGGTTGTCTCGCCCACAATGTTTCTACTACTATTGCTACCGCTTAGTGATAAAGTAAAGCATTACAAGGCATCTAATGATTGACACACAGGTCATATAATAATTAAATACAACCCTATGGCTCCTGTCGTTTGCCGTACTCATCGACATGCAAGTCATGATATTCTGTACAAAACATGATCATCTCATACATCACATATATCTCATCATGTAATTGGCCATATCATATCACAACATACCCTGCAAGAACAAGTTAGACGTCCTCTAATTGTTGTTGCATGTTTTACGTGGATGCTACGGGTATCTAACAAGAATGACTCTTACCTACGCAAAACCACAGCGGTGATACACAAATTGCTTTTCAACCTTCTCAAGGACCGCCTTTGTCGAATCTGATCCAACTAAAGTGGGAAAGACAGACACCCGCCAGCCATCTTTATGCAACAAAGTCACATGTCAGTCGATGGAACCGGTCTCCCGTACGTGGACGAGTAAGGTTGGTCCGGGCCGCTTCATCCCACCATACCGCTGAATCAAGAAAAGACCAAGCGAGGAAGCAATCTGAATATCAATGCCCATAAACTCCTTTGTGTTCTACTCGTGATCTCATCTACGCATAGACCTAGCTCTGATACCACTGTTGGGGAATGGTTCATGGGAAACAAAAATTTACCTACGCACACGAAAGATCTATCCATGGTGATGAGCATCTATGAGAGGGAGAGTGGATCTACATACCCTGGTAGATCGCTAAGTGGGAAGCTTAAGAAACACGGTTAATGTAGTCGAACGTCTTCACGATCCAAATCACAAGCCGTCACGTGATCCCATCACGATCCGTCCCGCGATCCAATCATGGTCCTTCCGATCTAGCACCGAACGGACAGCACCTCCGCATTTAGCACACGTACAGCTCGATGATGATATCCACCTCCTTGATCCAGCAAGCGAGGGTGGAGAGGTAGATGAGTTCTATGGTAGCACAATGGCGTGGTGGCGATGGTGGTGGAGCTGATCCGGCAGAGCTTCGCTAAGCCGTAACGAACAGATCTAGAGGAGAAGTTATCTAGGAGGGCGGAAGGGATGCGTCGTGGCTTCTGGTGCGGTTGCCATCCTCCCCCTCTCATATATATAGGGGAAGGGGGGAAGCGGCTGCTCCCTAGGGTTCCCACCCCTAGGGGCGGCAGCCAAGATGAGGGGGGCGGCGGGCAAGGGGTGGCTTGGCCCCCAAGCCAAGGTGGCCAGCCCCCTTTAGGGTTTCCCCTTTCCACCCTTCGGCTGCATGGGCCCTGTGGGAGGGGCAGCCAGCCCACCAGCGGATTGTGTGCCCCCTCTCACAACCCATGAAGCCCTCCGTGGCAGGTGGACCCAACCGGTGGCCCTCCGGAAAACTTCCGGCATTCCCGTCACAAAACCGGTAAGTCTCAAAACTTTTTCAGAACCCGAATACCGACTTCCTATATATGAATCTTTACCTCTGGACCATTTCGAAGCTCCTCGTCATGTCCAGGATATCATCTAGGACTCTAAACAACCTTCGGTCACCAACACACATAACTCATCTATACCGAAACGTCACTGAACCTTAAGTGTGCAGACCCTACGGGTTCGAGAACTATGTAGACATGATCGAGACACCTCTACGGTAAATAACCAAGAGCGGGACCTGGATGCCCATATTGTCTCCTACATATTCTATGAAGATCTTTATCATCAAACCTCTATGTCAAGGATTCAGATAATCCCGTACGATGTTCCCTTTGTCTATCGGTATGTTACTTGCCCGAGATTCAATTGGCAGTATCTCTATACCTAGTTCAATCTTATTACCGGCAAGTCTCTTTACTCGTTCCGTAATATAAGATCCCATGGCTAACACTTAGTCACATTGCTTGCAAGGCTTATTTTGATGTTGTACTACCGAGTGGGCCCTGAGATACCTCTCCATTACACGGAGTAAGAAATCCCAGTCTTGATCCATGCCAACCCAACAAACACCCTCGGAGATACCTGTAGAGCACCTTTATAGTCACCCAGATACGTTGTGACGTTTGGTACACACAAGGTACTCCTCCGGTGTCGGAGAGTTGCATGATCTCATGGTCATAGGAACAGATACTTGACATGCAGAAAACTATAGCAATAAACTTACACTATCATATGCTATTTTTATAGTTTGGGTCTTGTCCATCACATCATTCTCCTAATGATATGATCCCGTTATCAAATGACATCTCATATCCATGGCCAGGAAACCTTGACCATCTTTGATTAATGAGCTAGTCTATTAGAGGCATACTAGGGACATGGTGTTGTCTATGTATCCACACATGTATCTAAGTTTCCGATCAATACAATTCTAGCATGGATAATAAACGATTATCATGAACAAGGAAATATGTTAATAAATAATTTATTATTGCCTCTAGGGCATATTTCCAACAGTTTTGGCCCATGTACCCCCCCTCTCTCCCCTAAGACTATATAAACTTCACCCCCTCCTCTATCTAGGGTTAGCTTATTTTTAGCAAAGATCATTGTTGAGCATAGCTCCATCTACTTCCTTCCCTCGTGAGGTGAGATACCTCAACCTGAGAAGATCCGGAGTGGATGCAAGGCCCCTCTAAAGAAAGATCCCTTCGTGGATTTCAAGGCCCATCTCTCCGGAGTGGGAAGACTATCGGTACTTGTATCCGTCCATTGGGTTGGAATCTTGTATCTCGTGAATCGTTGGATCTAGTGGATGTGTGACTTGAGGATCGTCTTTGAGTGTTTGTTTACCTCTTGATTTTCCTCCCTTTCCCCCTCCAAGTGTGAAAGAATCGGGACTCACGAGCGTGCCCCGTATCAATAGTTGATAATTGTAAATTGCAAAATAAAAGGAACATAAATAAATTGCAACAAGCAAATAACAGCGTTTTGTAAATATATTTCTGAATAGACCCTGGGGCCATAGTTTTATCTAGAGGCATCTCTCATGTAGAAAGCATACGGTGGGTAAACAAATTATTGTTCGGCAATTGATAGAAAAGAGTGTAGTTATGCAATATTTATTCATGGCAATGATCATTACATATAGGCATCACGTCCGTAAGCAAGTAGACCGACTCCTGCCTGCATCTACTACTATTACTCTACCCATCGACCACTATCCAGCATGCATCTAGAGTATTAAGTGAAACAGAGTAATGCTTGGAGAAGAATGGCATGATGTAGAAAAAGTAAATACAATTAATATAAATTAATCTCAGTGTTTTATCCTTAGTGACAGCAATACAATACGTGTCATGTCCCTTTCTGTCACTGAGATTGAGCACCGCAAGATTGAACCCACTATAGCGCACCTCTCCCACTGAAGACAAACCAATCTAGTTGGCCAAACTACATCAATAGATCGGAGAGAATCACGAAGCTATCATACAACCATGCATATAAATGAAATGACCAGCACGGAACTCAATATAATCTCATGAATAATCTGAACATAAACCCACAATTCATCGTATCCCAACAAACACACTGCACAAAGTGATTACATCGAATATATCATCGCGAAGATGCGATGAACTTGTATTGAAGTACATATAGAGGCATCTAGGTACTAACTAAGGACCTGTAGGTATATGGTGAACTACTCACACATCACCATGGAAGCAGCAAGGATGATGTAGAGGCCCTCTGTGATCGATCCCCCCACCCTCTGGCAGGGCACCGAAATAGGGCTCTAGATGGGCACACGGCAGAACAGAGACTTGCGACGGAGGGAAAGGTGTTTCAGGAGGCTCTCTAATGTTTTTAGGGTAATGAGAATTTATAAGCCAGAGAACACCACCAAAGGGCCAGGAAGGTGGCCCCAAGCCATCAGGGTGCGACCACCCCCTTGGGCCCGTCCCTATCCATTGAATCACTCGAGAAGGTGTGAGAACGAGACAGGATGAAGCCCTGTTGGCTTGCCGGCACCTTTTTTGCCCTCTAATCTCCCACTGAAGCTTCCAGGTCTTTATTTGGTCCAAAAAAATCATCAAAAAGTTTCATGGTATTTGGACTTTGTTTGGTACAGTATTCTTGAAAAGCCAAAAACATGTAGAAAACAACAACTGGCACTTGGCACTGGGTTAATAGGTTATTGCTCAAACAAAATAGAAATCAGCAAGTAAATGCCTAAAAAGCATCCTAGAATTATAATATAATAGCATGGAACAATCAAAATTATAGATACGCTGGAGACGTATCAGATACCATTACTACCTTTGCTATGCTAGGTGTCTCGTTGCTACTGTTATGTCTCGCTTCCTACCACTTGTCTGTCAAGCCTCCAAAAAATGCTATGATAAGCCTCTAACCACCCACATCCTATCAAAACATTATTTGGCTAAGTTACCGCTTGTTCAGCCCTGCTTATAGCGTTGCTAGTTGTAGGTGCAAGTTGTTTCATGTGGAAACATGCATATCTTGGGGTATCACATTGTTCTTGCCATTCAACTAATTCATATATATACTTGGTAAAGGGTGGAACGCTCAGCCTTTTGCTTGGTGTTTTGTTCCACTCTTGACACCTTAGTTTCCGATTACCGGTGTTATGTTCCATATTGAGTGCTCCTAACATCCATGTGGTTTTTACTCGTAGGTTGACCCATCCGGTCGTGCCCTGAGAACGAGATACATGCGGCTCCTATCAGGATCTAGCCTGCCGGGAGGTCTTGCTGGATTTGGTTTACCTTTGACAAATGTCTTGTGCATCGGGATGCCGAGGACACTTCGGGTTATCCCACGGTTGAGGTCTTTCAACGCATCTTGTGGTTATTTTTTTATGGACGAGTTGGAGCATCCCTCCAAGGTTAAATCTTTCGGAAAGCCATGCCCGCTGTTCTGTGGCAACTTGGAAATTTTATAATGCCCGGTTATAGAGAACTTGAAGTAAACTCAGTTAAAATAGACCAACTGTGTGTGTAACCGTGATCGTCTCTTTTCGAGGAAGTTAAGGAAGACAACACGATGGGGTTATGTTTGACTTGTAAGTAGGTGTTCAGGATCACTTCTTGATCATAACTAGTTCACGTCCATTATGCGTAGAACACTCATCTTATTCTTGTACTCGTAAGTTAGCCAAATATAAATGATTAGTGCTTGCTGCAACCCCACCACTTAACCATTCGATACCCATGAGCTTGGCTAGTTTCGATGCCCTGGGTGATGAGATTGCTAAGTCCCTATGGCTAACATATTGTAACATCCCAAAATTTCCATTTTGGAATGTTATGAAATATATCTATGCATCACCATCATGTTGTTTGAGTGAAATGAATTGTTGAAGTTTTCCCTTTTGGATTTCTGAAAGACCATCTCTATTTTTCCATCATTTGTTTTTCCTATCTTGCCAAACCCCTAAAATATTCAAACATGAGAGGAGGAACATGACACTCCATATCAGGGGTATTTTTTTGAAGTAATTGAACCATAAAACCCAGGGGGTTATTTGAAAATTTATTGCAAAAAGAATTAAAATCAATTTAGGCATTTTCTGAAAATAATTTTTTAAAAGTATTTATTTTGTCCGTGGAAAAATGTTCATTAAATTGCATTTATTCCCCTGGTCAATGCAATATATATATCCTCACTTTTTGGAAAAAAATTCATTGCCATAAAGTAGTTTCCTTTCTTTGTAAATTAGAAAAAGGAAAAATTCGCATATTAGGAAAGTCCACCGGCTCACCACACCCACGCCAGATCCGAATTTAATTCGGATCGGCCACCGACGCCGCAAACACCGCTCGCCTCTCTCTATCGCGTGGGACCCACCGACCGACCGCGCCATCCCCGCGGTCATCCCCTCCATCCCGCCCCGGACCTCACCAGCGAGATAACACCGCGCCGGATCTCCCTCCCCCTTCCTTTTCCCGACCTCGCGAGGCCCCTATACAAAGCCCCTACCTCATCGCACACCATCCCCCCCCCCCGAAAACCCCACTCCCCTCGCCAGAGCGTCGCCACCGCACCTCGCCGAAGTTCGGCTCCCCACCGAAGCTCTCCGAGCTCCTGGCCGTCGCCCCTGTCACCCCCACACCCCACCGTCGCCACCTATCATCGCCGGAGGCCCGCCGCCATCGTTTGGACCTTTCAGACGTCGCCCCCGACCACCGGAGCACCGCCCCGAGCACCACCGAGCCACCGCCGCCGTCGACATCACCGGAGGGCCACCCCGACCACCGTTGTGAGCACCCCACCCCTCATCAACCTTCGGATCTGGATCCAATGATCCAGATTAGAACACTTAAAATGCCGAACCATTTTATTCTAAGGTTCGGTCGTCCGCTCTCTAGCCCCCGCACGCACACGGCCTCGGCCAATCACCGCATGCCACGTAGCCCCTGTTCGTTAGGTTTTTTTTCTTTTTTCTGTTTCTGTTTTAGAAAACAGATTAGTTTCTGTTTTTATTTTTGTTATATATTTTAGGATATTTAGTGTTTTTGATTAATTCCTTTTGCAACATGTCACAAATTTCATGTAGTTTCTGTCTGTGGTTTTAGATTTTCAAATTTGAACTTTTAAATTTGAATTTTGTTAAATTTGATCAAATCACTAAAACTTGAATAAGAGTTTAAAAAACTTATTTTTCAGTGATTGTTTTGCCACTATTTTGTATTAGTTAGGTTTATCATCCTGCTTTGTTTGAGAATTTTTAGGATATTTTAGATTAGAGTTTTTAGCAAAAACAGATTCTGTTTAGTTCTTCTTAGGGTTTAATTAAATTGTTTTTATTTTAGTTTATTTTGATTCTGTTTTAGTTTAACTTCTGTTGTAGTTCTTTTAGTTTTCTATTGTTCAACATAGGAGATTTATTTTCTGTTAAAAAAATATTTTGTTTTGTTTTGTGTTCTATTTGAATAGGTAAACATTGTTTTCACCATAAGTATTGTTTAGTAAAAAGTTTTTGTAGTAATTCTTCTGCACAAAAGTTTTATGATAAAATACTTCCTGTTTTCTAATAAAAAATTAGTATTTATTTTCTGTTATGTATTTATTAGTTGCTGAAAACAATTTTTGTCTTGTTATGTCTTAGTAGAAGTCTTACCACAAAAAGTTGAGAGGTTTTCTACTTTGTTTGATTTCTTTCTTTTGATTGTGTTATTGATTGTTGTAGTATTATTAGTTTACTTGCTATTGTGTAAATTGTGTTGTGGTTATGCTTATTTTGTGCCTTGTTTGATCCGTTAGATCATCCGGAGTGCGAGGCTTGTTATCTAGAGTCACTCGGGTACGAAGATCGTCAGCAAGGCAAGTCACTTTGATCATGTTTACCCATGTTTTTGTTGCATTAGTTCTACCATCTCCCCATTTGCATGAAAAGTAGGTAATTTGGAAATTTGGTTACTTGATGTAGTATCATGTGGTAGGCACCCCTCAAACCTTTGACACTTGGCCCCGGGAAACGTTGATTTAATTTTGCTATGCTATTAGTAGACGGGGTTGGTTGTGTGATTCATGAGAGTTGTGAGATAATAATTACAAGGCCTACATGATGATCAAGACTTCAAGACTCCAAGTTTTCAACATACCTCTGGGTGGATGATGGTTGAACGGCGCCCTGGAGAAGCCAGTGGTTAGCCTAGGTGTTGATGGAGAAGTGCCAGTATTCACGCGAAAATATCCACCCAGGAACAAAGAGATGGATGGATGCTTGAAGACCCAAGGCTTACCTGCACAGCCACACGCCATTATGGGCTCTGGCTTGGTTGTATATTGTGGTGACCCTGGACAGGCGGTGCTACGAGATGTAGAAGAACGGTAGGAAAGTATGGGCACCGACAGAGTCTCAGAGGAACCCCTTAGAAGACCATGTTTTGATCATCCGTTCCTCAAACACCCTGAAGTGCGAGGAATCCAACGGAGGCGATCAAATCTTGTGGGGAACGTGTGCAAAACTCTGTAGAGTACTCAAACCTAATCGATTAGCCGTGTCCATGGTCATGGACAACTTGAGCCAAAGGAACTGAAACTATCTAGAATTCTCAACACAAAGAATTATAATGATGTGGGTATTAATGACAACTTGGGTATGAGAAGTGGTTGGTGGAACCATCTCATTAATCAACAAACTTCGTAGTAAAAATTTCTGCATTACCCCTCTCTTGTTGTAGGAAAAATTTGCGTTACGCAAAACTTGAACTTATAGCCCCACCTGCCACATATGCATATAGTATAGATGATTATTTTTCACCCCCTCTTTTGTGACTTTATGGCATATTCAAAATTCTGACCTACACGGCTGCAACGTCTCATGTTGCAGATACTCTTCTTCAATGAGTAAGAGTACAATTTAGGGTTATGGTCTACACTCAACCTGCTGTTGGTGTTTATTGGGACTCCAATCCCGTTGATTGTTTCCGCTGAGATTATAAGGTATATATCAGTTTTACGTCAAATACATGTGATTGCACTTTGATATATACATTGATGTACTGTGTGTGCCAGCATACTGATCCAGGGATGGCACGGAACACACAGAGGCTTAACCTTTCCAGGTCGGGTCGTTACACATATTACTACAACAACAGGTACAGGTAAAGATGATCCCAAAGCATATGATTACACCGGAATCCATTGGTGGTACGATGAAGAGCGTGGTCTTATATACATGACATATCCCGACGAGTAGTGGTGGTCGCCTTGGTCAGCAGCCTGGGCTTAGCATGGTGGTTGTCGTCTTTTTCTATTGATCTCATTTGTAGTATAATCTTGTTGTTTTCTATGATGATTGTTATGTATAGATGTTTTTGAGATATTTATGTTGTAGCATGTGGTGAGTGTACCAACTTTGTATACTCATCTCTTCATTACATGTATGGTCATGATTTACATCTTGCAAAGTGATTCCGATATGTGTGTCACCTTTCTGGGAACGGGGGTACCCAGACCTGTCTGCGTGTGGCCCAGGACATGGCCCACCTCGTCAGCCACACACGGCTTGGCGCGGCTCCACTCAAGACAAGGCCCTCGCGAGGACCCCAGGCTCGCGAGGAAGAACGAAACCAAGACCAGCAAGGATGGGCCTCCTTAGGCCCCCTCCAGATCAGCAGAGATCTCTATGCAGAACCCGTCCTTGGGAGTCAAAGATTACGCAGGGAAGGACAGGCGGGCGCTAGCGCGCCAAGCGATGCAGTTTCCCCTTATGTGCAAAGGGAGAAGGAACGTACGTGGGTTCCCAAAGCGCCTCCCAAAGGTTTCCATTCCAGTACAACAAGACCACGACCGCGAGCCCCGTAGGGCAGATGTCATTGCCGAGCCCACATCTGCATCATCGACAACTACTTTGCAGGCGAAGACCACCTTTGGCTAGGGCGGGGATGTACTCATGTCCCCCTTCAAATTTGGTCGGAAGTAGAGGATGACAATACGTCAACACCATCCGAGGGAACCACTCGACGAACCACAAGACAAGGCAGAGAGCCAAGAACACCATAGAGCACCCTCGCGAGGATCGAAACCACTATACTAGTTCATCCACCACACCTCTTCAAGAGGCAATCCACCAAAGTAGGAGTAGGGTATTACGCTTTCTAGCGGCCCGAACCTGGGTAAACCACCGTGTTCATCTTCTTCCTCGTCATCGTGAGAGTTTGCCTTAGTAACCATCGAGTAGCGAGCTAAGTAAGGCGAAGCTGCAGGGGATCTTCGCACATGCCCCTATGTTCGAACCATGAGGGTTTTGCAAAGCCCGAAATCCGACATTTCGCGCACCAGGTAGGGGGTGTGTCGAAGTCTTCCTCGAGCCAAGATCTCCTCCCACCTCGTTGCTCCGATGTCTGACGCCCGCCGATCCCGCGCCGAGCGCCGAGCTGCCCACGTTGCCCATACGGCACCCGTGGGCCGCGTCGGCACGCGTCATTCCCCCTCGCCTGTGGCCAACGCCTCCATGGGCCCGGATGCCCACGAACAACAAGACTCCTCCCAGTCGGTCACCGTGTGGCGTGACGGCGACATCGTCCTAGCTACTGGGTTGTCCCCTTACATCCGGCTCGGGCCGGCGCGCGGTTCGGGTGCACTCACCATGGTGAATGATCTGCCTCCGCTACCGCCCCGCCCCCGACCGCTATGACGACTGGCTTCAGTGCATCGCGGAGCTCGTCGGTGCTGCTGATGACGCTTTAGCGCTATCCTACTCGTTTCGACCCCGGCCTTCCCTAGGAGACGATGTGGCCCATGATGCGCCGCCACCTCCTCCGCAATGTGACATCGACCCTGAGCCCAAGCGTGAAGCATGCCAGCACGACCAGCCCCACGAGCCGTGGGCAAGGGCAATAGATGAAGTAAGCTATCAGGAGGTCCCCCGGTCGTGTGTCGACGCGCATGCGCTCCCCGCGTTACCGAACCAGCATAGCGATCGGGCACCATTCGGGGCGGCCCCTCGGGAGCATCAAGGTCGGGCCCCACCCGCACATGCAGCAGCACCCGTCGAGCCGGTGGGCTGCCTCGCCATCGCGTCGGAGATCCATCCAACTAACATGGCCCTGCAAGTTCAAACCCGATCTACCCCCTCGCTACGACGGCACCCCGGATCTCGCCGAGTTCCTATAGCTCTACTAGCTGAGCATCCGGGCGGCCAGTGGAGACGAAAAGGTCATGGCATGCTGGTTCCCCAAGGCGCTCAAGTGCGGCACATTCTCCTGGGTCCTTAACCTCCCGGGGGGTCCATCACCTCCTGGGACGACCTGCGCAAGCACTTCATCGCCAACTTCCAAGGTACCCGTGACCACGCGCTCACCATGAATGACCTGCGGCGTGTGAAGCAACAGGATGGAGAGACCCTGCACAAGTTCATACATCACTTCATGACTACGCGTCTCAAGGTCCCGAAGGCATCGGATGAGGCTATCATCTCCTCTTTCACCAACGGAGTCACGGATCTCAAGATGAAAGAAGAGCTCGCGATGAACAACAAACTGTGCTCCACCCCGGAGATGTTCAATTTGGCGAACAGGTGCGCCAAGGTCGAGGAGGGCCGCCTGTCACTCCGTGAGCCTCCGGTGGCAGAGCCAGAGGAAAAGAAGACCAAAGCCAAGGAGGCAAAGTGCAAGGACCCAATGGTACTCGCGGTCGAGCCTGAGGTGAAGAGCGGCCGAGGCGAGGAGCATCCCACAGGAGGGGAGACCGACTTGCATCTTCCATGGCACCAATAACCACGACACCACCGAATGCCAGGAACTCAGGCTGGTCTGTGCTGAACACTTCAACCGGCGCCCCGGACGCACTAACCGTGGCTTCGGACGCGGCGGAGGTCGCGGTGGAGGCCGTTGGGACAACCGGGAACCGCTTTAGGTGTGGCGAGACCAGCCTTAGGAGGACCACTGGCACGATCAGGCTCGGGAGGACCGCTGGCACGATCAGGCTCGGGAGGACCGCTGGCGCGATGACCCTCTGGAGGGGTCACGCCATGGCCAGCCTCGTGAGGTTCGCCCTCGTGAGGCCGGCCTACCACCTCCACCCAGAAGGAAGGAATAGGACAGGCAGGATGATGGGGCTGGGGGCTTCCATGAGGTCAGGGCGGTAGCCTGTATCCTGGGCGGCGCCCAAGCCCTAGCATCGAACCGCGTCTTCAAGCAGTTCGCACGGGAGGTGAATGCGGCTCTCACAAAGCCTGAGGCCATGCGTCCCCTCAAGTTATCCCAGACACCCATTACCTTTGACTCAAGGGATTAGCTCAGGTGCTCGGCCATGGCCGGCAGGCTCCCCATGTTGTGTAGTCCGACCATCAGCAACGTCCTCGTCACCAAAACCCTCATCGACAGTGGAGCGGGGCTCAATGTCCTCTCCATTGAGACCTTCGAGACGCTCCAAATATTTTATGACCAGCTCATGCCAACCAAGCCCTTCTCGGGAGTCACTGATGGGTCCACCGTTCCCATTGGGCAAGTATGCCTGCCCGTCACCTTCGACGGACGCAAGAACTACCACACTGAGATCATCGTCTTCGACGTCGCCCACATCCACCTCCCGTACAACGTGATCCTCGGGTACCCGACCCTCGCCAAGTTTATGGCGGCAACTCATCATGCCTACAACGTCCTCAAGAGGCCAGGGAGTGGCGGCGTCATCACCGTCGCCTGTGATGAGAAGGATGTTGTTGGGGATATAACCCCGTGGTAAGACCCGCCTAGGAGGGGCTAGAACATACCTGGCGGCTCGCTACTAAGTGGGCTAGAAGACGAATGCTAGGCCGCACGGTAGCTCATCATATGGGCTGGGACAGAGGCCCAGAGATGGAAAGAAGGCACAAGACCCGGGTGGGTGAGCCGCCCGAAGACAGCTTGCCAAGGGAGGCAAGGCGATTAGAGACAGAGTCAGACACGTTGAGAGAGTCGGCGTAGAACTCGTGTAACCCAGAGTCTTGACCTTGCATATAAAGGCAAGACCCAGGGACGGCTTAGGGTAGAAACCAATCCATCGAGAGCTAGGTCATGCGAATAAGCTCCCTTGTAATCGATACTCCAATCAATACACACAAAGCAGGACATAGGCTTTTACCTCTTCTCGAGGGGCCGAACCTGGGTAAACACGTGTCTTTCGTCCCGATCAACTCCTTTGAGTCCACCACCTTAGCGAATGCCTCGAACCTATGTCTTCGGACAACTGCCATGACAAAACCACGATAGTTTGCGCCCACCGTGGGATTTGATCCTAGAACCTCCGAGCTTGGGTGCGGAGTTTCCTTCCACTGCGTTGTTGTGTGTGCTCGTGTCCAAAAAGCAAGACGTGGGCTTTTTAACTCTTCTCGAGGGGCCGAACCTGGGTAAACCCATGTCTTTCGTCTCGATCAACACCTTTGAGTCCATCGCTTAGACCTAAGTATTCGGATATCTGCCGTGACAAAACCATGACAGTTGGCGCCCAACATGGGATTTGATCCCAGAACCTCCGAGCTTGGGTGTGGAGTTTCCTACCGGTGCGTTGTTGTGTGTGCTCGTGTCTCAATGGGGCCCACCGTTGTAAGACCCGCCAGGAGGGGCCTGGTCATACCTGGCGGCTCGCTACTAAGTGGGCTAGAAGAGGAAGGCTGGGCTGCACGGCGGCTCATAAGATGGGCTGGGACGGAGGCCCAGAGATGGAAAGAAGGCACAAGACCCGGGCGGGTGAGCTGCCCGGAGACAGCTTGCCAAGGGAGGTAAGGCGATTAGAGACAGACTCAGACACATTGAGAGAGTCGGTGTAGAACTCGTGTAACCCGGAGTCTTAACCTCCTATAGCCCCTCAAGTAACGGGTTAAATTTCATATGAGCCGGTACTTACTTGAAAATTCGATCCGAGGGTAGCCCCCAAGTCCGGATCATTATGATAATGATGAGTCGGAGCTTTCATGTTTGAAAAGTTTGTCAGGTGTAGCCCCCAAGTCCGGGTTATTATAACAATGATGAGCCAAAACTTCATCATAGACTTGGAAAGAAAACACAGACATTAGCTCCCAAGTGCCAAGTATATTGCTTGCAATCTGCTTGGGACTTGCATCAGAAATAATTCCATCCTGGCAACTTAACCTTTATAATCTTTTACTTGTATAATGCAGGAGGCGTTAGACGTAGCTGAGTCTGAACGGGCCCGCTTAAGGGAAGGCTTGACCGCCCAACAGACTGCCCGAGCCACAGCCGAAGAGAAATTATGGGTGGCGATTGAAAAATTGGAGAAGCTCCAGGTTGAATTCACCACGTATAAAAATATTGTCGAATCTAAGCAAGCCGCCTTGTCCAAGTGTGCAAGCGACACAGAAGATCAACTTAAACTGACATCTGAAGAACTGAATACTCTCAAGGGCCACATATCCAAGATGGCCGTTGCTAACTTTGGTAAGTCCATACGTTTTAGAAATTTCCTTGCTTAGAAAATACCTGTTAGGCGGCTTATCACTTTTGGATCTCTCTTTGCAGGTGAGAGAAGCCGCAAATTATCCTCTGATAGTTTGCTGAAACTGAAGGCCATATATACTTTGACTGAGCAACTATAATGTGGAGCCCTCTATGCCATCAAAGCTATGATGACTGCCAAGTATGTCCCCAAATTCATGAAGGGCATCATAGAGATTTTATCAACTTTTCCCAAGCAGGTGGACGAGATGAGGCGATCAGCCGCCAGGAGAGGGGCCATAGCTACACTAAGCCGGTCCCTAGACTTTGCTCCTGAGTTAACCGTCAAAGAAATGATGAACGGCTTCCCCTCCAAGAAAGATGACGGCTCAGACTTTACTAAAGCGGATTACGCCAAATGCATCAAGGCCTCCAGGAGACTTGCCTCCATACTTGTTGATGAGACAGATCTGACTTCGTACCTATGACATCCCAAGTGATGTCCCTACCCTATTTGGCATGTAACCCTGTGTATGAACCTTGGTCTTGTGTTTATGTATGTGTTGAACCTGCTCATCATTGTTTTGTTGTATCCATGCATCATGACATCCATCTTACCATTCATGTGCATGCTTGCTATTCTTATGTGATTGTCTTGTGTTGGTATGAATTGATGTGGGTGTGCTTTTGTGTTATGTTGGTGTGGAGAGGAGTAGGAGTCATGTGGGTTTTCACCTCTCCTCCTTCCCCTCTTTTTCCTTCTTCTCTAAACCTCACCTTATGCCCTTTTTATTCCCATATGAATTCATGGCAGATCTTAGTAGTTTTAAAAGTCATTTAAAAATGTTCATGTGGTAGCCCTATTTGTTTTATAAGTGTAGAGAGTGGCTCTTTTGATGTTTGGGGTTGTTTGGATTTGTTTTGCTTTAAAAACAGGAGCTGCCATTGTATATATTAAATAAAATTACATGCTCTATAAATCAACTTATTATTTTTATTAAATAGGACTCTTTATTTCATCCACCAAAGTATTTTGTTTTTCTCTTAAAAACCTTTTATTACCTCCGGGGATTTATTTTGGTGGCTGTGGTTTTTTTAATTAGAAGCATGTGTTTTTATTCGGTTTGTGGTGAGTCTGGGAGAGAGAGTTAGTTGGGCCGAGGCCCAGCCCAGCTAAGCAGGACGGCAACCTGCTCCCCCGTTCCTCCTCCGTCAGGTGTGCGTGCGAGTGCAGTGCAGAGAGCAGCTGAGCGACGCCGTCCGTCGCCGTTAGCCCAGATGTCGAGGCCGGTCCCTTTTAAGCACGCCTCCCTAGGGTTCATCCCCTCCTTCTTCTCCTCGTGCCGCCACCGCGTTCCCCACCTTCTTTCTCCATCTTCTCCTCTTTTCTTCCTCCTCTGTCAGGTAAGTGCGAGCGAGATTCAGAGTGTGCATCCGAAGGGTCGTCGGCTCCGGCATGCCTCCGGCGGGGTCAAGCTGTCGCGGCCATGTCCAAGGGCAAGCGGATGGACTCCACACCCCGTTCCTCGCGCTAGGGGAGTGGTTGGCCCCTGCTTCGTCTTCTTCAGCCGCGTCCGTGTTCGGGTGCAGAAGCTCCGCTCGGCGTCTTCTTCCTCCTTCGGCCGTGATCTGCTTCCTCTTCGGCTCCGTCGTCTCCTGCGCGTTTCCGCGGTTTCCCCTTTGTCCCCTGCATCGTCTGTAGGCCCTGGATCGCCAAGCTTCGAGCGCGTCGACCGTCTGCAACTCCGGCGCAGAACCGTTCATGTCGTCGTCGTGCTCGTCTCCGACCCCATCCGTCGAACCAGGCACCAGACGTGCTTGTGGTGAGCACGCGAACCCCCCCCCCCTTTTTTGCCCCTTTCCTTTGCTTCCTTGCCCGCGTAGTGTAGATCAGTGCGCACCGTGAGCTCAGCTCCGCCATGGCCTCGAGCTTGTGCATCTGTGGATGCATGAACGTGTGGATCGTGTCCGATAGGTGCTCTGGCGACCACCCGTTCCATTCCCGCTCGAAGATCATGCCTTTGTCGCGTGTAGGTCTCGTGTCGTGCATGTCCAGTTTGTGTCTGCGCCGCTCCGTTCATCTCTGTCAGTAGTAGGCGGTTCGTCGGGTTCAGTTAGCACGGGGGTTAGTTCAGTAGGACTAAGGCCCCTATACTAGTAACGATAGCGTGCGTGGCGTAGTGGTGCAAGGGCGCGGGGACGACCGCGAGGTCGTGGGATCGATTCCCGGTTCCCCCCCCCCCCTCGTTTTCCTTTTTTTGGTTGGCCGTGGTGGCTGTTGGGTGTGCGGATCCGCCGTGGTGGCCGGATCCCGTGTGCGTTCGTGTGTGCATGTGTGTGTGATGGGATCTGGTGTGACCACACCAGATCCAGGTGTGGCTGTGGTGGCTGTTGTGTGTGTGTGTGTGTTTTGTAGTGTGTGTGTGTGTGTGCATGTGTGTTGAGTAGAGAGTGACTTGGGTGTGTGTGTGTATGTTATACATACACACACTTGTGTGTGTGTGTGTGGTGTAGTGTAGGTACATTCTATGCATGCACATATATGTAGTGTAGTGAGTGTGTGTGTATATGCCAAGGCATATACACATGTGTGCCTTGTGTTGTGGTGTGTGTATGTGCCTTGCACATACACATATGCTAGTGTTGTTGGCATAGGTGTAGGTGGTGTGCCTTTACTTCTATATATGCACATGTATGTGGATGTGTGTGTGCTTAGAGTAGGGATGTATGTGTATGTTCCTTTTATGTGAATAGGAGCATGTAATTCCTTCTAGGTAGTGGCATCCTTGCATTTTGATGCTATGTCATGTATCGTGTCCCTAACATGCTAATTAACCACTTTCAACATGTATCTATGGAGCACCATATCATTTTGTGGCATTGCATTGAGTTTTATGAGTGACATAAGTCACCCAAGGCCTAGGGAGGTCAAATTTCGACATAGCTTTCCTCCCCCTTGCTCCACACAAGTATAGGGGTATGAGTAATGCATTTGGGGTAGAATCAACCCATGTAAGAACCTGTGAACTCAGATTTGACTTTGGGGCAACTTGTCAAAACTGTATTTTTAAGCTGTGATGCCCTTTTGTCTTTTTCGTATGAATTAATCCATGCATGCTCTTAAGTACTGGTCAACATGAGTTTGCTAGGTTAAGTTGCTGGTAATGTCCCAGTATTTTTTTATTTATGGTAATTCCCCAGATCAGTGGGAACCATGCTGTTTAGTTGGCTACTTTCTGTTTCTGCCAACCTGCCTTGAAATGGTTGTCTGGAGATTCTGTTGTTACTGTTTTGCCATAAAGAGTGGGGTGCAGCTAGTGATGTGTTGTGAATTTGACCCTGTTCAGTGTTAGGTATTTGTAGTAGGTATTATCATCTACCATCCTGTTAATTTTCATGCCATTTGGAGCTTCCTAGCATATTTAACCAGTGCTGTCAACTTGCTACTTTGTTAACCCAGATTCCAGAAAACTGGAATTTTCACTGTCCCTAAAAACATGTTTCATCATGCCTACTTGACAACTCCATGCATAGTGATGTGTTGCTCTTTTGCTGATTGCATAGTTGAATGAATTGGTTTGTGTGTGGTGTAGTTTATGTTCATGTCTTGTTTGTGACTGTAGAGTTCCTGTAGCAATAGTTGTGAGCTTTTCAAATTGCTATGTTGTTGTTTTGTGGCAGATTGGGTGCTATCTTGTTTTGTGAGTTGTGGGAGTTATACTCCATGGAATGGATTGATTCTTGAGCCTAATATGATTGATTTATCATCACCTAACCAGTGGCTACCTTGGAATGCCAAGAATTAGCCCAGGTCTTTGATGATATTGTGTTTTGCCTTCATTCCTTGTCGTGAGCGTATCTCGAGAACCGTAGCTCCGGTTCTCGCGATCCTTGTATGCATTTCCATCGATTTTGCATGATGCATCCATATTTGCCATGTTCATGCATGTTTAAGTAACTTAACATGAGGTTCTGTCCAGGTTCACTAATATACAAACCTTGCATGCGAAACTTGACTAGAATTAGATTGGCATGTTATAAACCTTCAATAAATGATCATGCATCATTTTGAATGTGCATTGCACCTTGGTTGGATATTTATTTGATGTTTCTCCTAGTTAGACGCGAGTGTCGATACTGAGTTCGAGGACCCTAGAGAGTACCACTACGAGGATCCTGCTACTTGTTCCACTGAAGATCCAACAGGCAAGATGATCGTACCCGGATTCCAATACTATCTTTGCTTGCTAGTTTCTCGTTCTTATTGTTACAATTGCGCTACCTACCACTTGATATCCGCCCCCATGATGCCATGACAGCCTCTAACCTCCACATCCTAGCAAACCTTTGATTGGCTAGGTTACCGCTGCCCATCCCCTCTTATAGCATTTTAGTTGCAGGTGCAAGTTGTTCCATGTGATAACATGGATTGGATATCATAATAATTCTGTTATTTAATTTAATGCACATATATATCTGGTATTGGTGGAAGGCTTTGCCTTTTGCTAAGTGATTTGTTCCGCTCGTACCGCCATTAGTTCCTTGTTACCGGTGTTATGATTTCCATATTTTGCGCTCCTAACACGCTTGGGGTTGTTATAGGGACCCCCCTTGTTTATTCGGTTGAGATTAAAACTTGTCTGGCAAGACCCAACCTTGGTACTACATTTGCTTAACAACTTAATAAAATTGCATAGGGTCTTGCAAGCCCGTGGATAATTAAATCAACCCTGGGCCAGTGCTCCGCATGACTGTTGGTCCAACCCAGAGCAGCTTATTAACGCCGCCCGGGGCAACTCGGTGATTGGCGTGGTAACCATCACTCATCCGTCGTGTCCTGAGAATGAGATACGCGGCTCTTATCGGGTTCATCGACACGTCGGGAGGTCTTGTTGGATTCGTTTTACCTTTATCGAGTGTCTTGCGTGTGGAGACTGACTTTCTTCAGGTTTTACTCGAGGTGTTGGAATTCCTTTGGAATCACCTATGATGATCGCGAGATCCGCGGTCGAGGTATTCCCACGGAGTGTGGTTAATTTTGTAATGGATTAGTTGGAGCACCCCTGCAGGGTTAAATCTTTCGAAAAGTCGTGCCCGCAGTTATGTGGCAACTTGGATATTTGTTTAACACCCGGTTATAGCAAACTTGAAGTGAACTCTAATTAAAATACACCAATTGTGTGAGTAACCATTATCGTCTCTGCTCGTGAACATGATCCGAGAGAGAACACGGTGGGGTTATGATTGGCGTAAGTAAGTGTTCAGGATCTCTTAGAGATCATACCAAATTTGATCGTTCTTCGTAGGCCACTCATATTTATTTCATGTTGCATAAGCTAGCCACCATATAATGCTTAGTGCTGCTGCAAACTAAACATCACCCTTCCTTCCTAAAGCTTAAATAGTCTTGGTACCCGGGCACATGATAGTTGAGTCCTCTGTGGCTCACAGTTTACTACAATAATCCAGGTGCAGGTTCAGATGAGTTCGTGCAGGATGATCTTACTCATCTTCAGTGGGAGTATGATGAGGAGAGAGGCAAGATGTACGTGACGTATCCGGATGAGTAGAGGACCTAGTCGTGATCTTTGGGATAGCTTGATAGTATCATTTGTAACTTTTTTTATCATTTGATTTCATCCGTAGTCGGACCCTGTGTTCAACTTGAGGCTATGATTGGAGTGACATTGTAAGTTAGCATGTGGCGAGTGTAAGCCAACTTGTATACTCTTCTCATTCGGTATTGTATGTTGTGATGATACTATTCTTGCTAACGGCAAGATGCGCCTCTATCCCTTGCGAGGCCCTCGTGTCTTAAACGGATAGGCGCGCATCTTGGGCGTGACAGTACCAGGCAGCTTACGATGAGAACAACCAACGGTTGCGCTGCCCAACTTTCGAAGGCAGGGATTTAATCCTTGCACGTCGTAAGCCGCTCTACGCCCCTGAAGTTGATCTGTCTCCTCTTTTCGACGATGCTCAATTTGAAGCTTTATTAAACTGCAACTGGGATGTGGATAATCTCTAGATCGAAGAGCGCAAAGTATACTTGCTTTGATGGTACAGAGGGCTCCACTGTATAGTTGCTCAGTCAAAGTATATATGGCCTTCAGTTTCAGCAAACTATCAGAGGATAATTGGCAGATTCTCTCACCTGCAAAGAAAGATCCAAAATTGATAAGACGCATGACAGGTATTTCTTAAGCAAGGAAATTTCTAAGACGTATGGACTTACCAAAGATAGCAGCGGTCATCTTGGATATGTGGCCCTTGAGAGTATTCAGTTCTTCGGATGTCAGTTTAAGTTGATCTTATGTGTCGCTTGCACGCTTGGACAAGGCGGCTTGCTCAGATTCGGCAGTATTTTTATACATGGTGAAGTCAACCTGGAGCTTCTCCAGTTTTTCAACCGCCACCCATAATTTCTCTTCTGCTATCGCTCGGGCGGTCAAGTCTTCCCTTAAGCCGGCCCATTCAGACTCAGTTGCGTCTAACGCCTCCTGCATTATACAAGTAAAAGATTATAAAGGTTAAGTCGTCAGGATGGAATTATTTCTAATGCAAGTCCCCAGCAGATTGCAAGCAATATACTTGGCACTTGGGGGCTAATGTTTGTGTTTTCTTTCCAAGTCTATGATGAAGTTCCGGCTCATCATTGTTATAATAACCCGGACTTGGGGGCTACACCTGACAAACTTCTCAAAACATGAAAGCTCCGGCTCATCATTATCATAATGATCTAGACTTGGGGGCTAAACTGGATCGAATTTTCCAGTAAGTACCGGCTCATATGAAATTTAACCAGTTACTTCAGGGGCTACAGGTTAAGTTCTCTACAGGTCGTTTTTGTTCGGAAGACCTGGTCCATTATTTGCAATATTAAACCGGCTCATGGGGGATACATAAGGGTATAAGAGATGCAGAAGATGAAAGATACCTCATATTTTTTCTTCATCAAACCAACAAGTTTGGTCTCCATGTTGCGGCTGGCAGAAAGGTGATTCAAATAGCCGGCGTGCAAGTCATCTGCAGTCATCTTCTCCAAGACAGGGAATTCAAAGTTAAGTTTCTCTGGAGAACAAGTATCAATCTTGCTGGAGTGTTTTGCCAATACATGATGAGTCGGGGATTGGTAACCTGTCCCGGTGATGTTAACGTCGGGAAGAGACGAGTCTTCGGCGGTAGGACTAGGCGGCTTAGGGTCAGTCGCTGGACTATCAGAAGTCGCCATGCGATGACCCGCCGGTTCTGACGGTGGAGGAGAGTTCTTAGGTGCTTACTTGTTGGTGTCAGAAGGTTCAGCATGTGTGAAGGGAGATGGCTCAGATGTCTTTGGCTGTTGAGCGACAGGAGGAATGGGGGACCCGCTTGTTTTCCTACATTTGACTTGAGCCCTGAAAGTGCAAAGCGTCATTACACAGTGCAAAGACAATACAAATAATGTACACATGGCAGGGTGGAGGCATACTCTGGGTTAATCTTCATGGGAGGAAGCTTGGAGGCAGTCGAGTCGCCAGATGAGGGAGGTGACTCCTATAAATTAAGACAATAAAACACAAGAGTAAGACAACAATACAATAGTATAAGACACATATTGGATTTTTAGTAAGAAAGTACCTCAGCGGGACGTTTCCGTGGCGCCGGGGAGTTGGGTAAGCCAGCCATAAGATCCTCAGAGCCGGTGCTCCAGGTCTGATGTCGAGAATCGTGTTGTTGCTTTTTCAAGGAAAATTTGCGATCTAAGTAAGCAAGAGGATGTGAAAAAGGAACTTTTTGGACAACCCGCTGTATCTTCTCCTGTGGTAAGATTTCTGAGTCGGAAGAAATGTAAGTTACCTCAAGGGTGTTCGCATGGCTCGTTTCCGTCTCCTCCTATGTACAGTCATTGTCAATAAGTTGCACAAAAAGACGGCCAAGAGAGTCAAGTTCTACCTCTGAATCGTCAAGCTTGAATAGGTTTTCAGCCGAGGTTTTCTTCTTACAACCACAAGCTGTACCCGCCTGAGATTTCTTCTTTTTGGGGGGAGTATACTTTTTCTTCCAGAAGCTAGAGTTGGCCTGTATGCAAAGCCGCCAGAAAGGGTAAAGTTGTCATGTACAAAGTCAAGACAAAGAGCAAGCAATTTTGAAAATCGTTCTTACATCCGGAGGCGGGTTGGCAACGCGGAAAGGTTTTAACCCGATCGTACGGCAAGCCTCCTGGGATTCGCGGGTAAGTCCTTTCACATCAGAGTTAACGTTTTCTTCTGTCATAGGTGTGTGGTTGAAGCAGAGAGGATCATTCTCATTGTTTGTGTATTCACACATAATCCGGTCACGTCGTCTTAGTGGTAAGACTTTCCATGAGATCCAACAACGGGTTAAGTCAACTCCCGTCAAACCGTTCGCTAAAAGGGCCTTGATTTTTGCAAAAGCCGGAGCATACTTCGCTCGTGTCGTAGAAGACATCCAGTCCGTAAGTTCAGTGGAAGTACAGAGCCGGGTAGGACGGTAACCCGATAGTGGATTTTCTCCTTATGGAGAGGTGTCTCTGCAGTAAAACCAAGTTCTATTCCAGTATTTGGGGTGGCTTGGCATAAGGACAGCCGGATAGGCGAGATCTCTTCATCTTTGGTTGGAGACTCCGCCGAGCTCCAAGCTTGGTCCAGCCGCCACTTCCGTTTGGCGGTTGACATAGAAGAAGTCGCGAAAGAGGTCGACGTACGGCTCTTCCTGCAAGTAAACCTCACACAGGAATTGAAAGTTGCACATGTTGGAGACAGAATTTGGGGCAATGTCTTGAGGGTGCAGTTTGAAGAAGTGGAGGACGTCTCAAAAGAATTTTGACCCGGGCGGGATGAAACCATGGAGAAGGTAATCGGAGAACACAACAACCTCCCCTTCCTTAGGGGTGGGTCTCTTCTCTAGCTCGGGAACCCGCCAGTGAATTACGTTCTGAGCCGGCAATGTGCCTGCTTCTACGAAATCCAATAGGAAGTGCTCGGTGACTCCAGAGCCGACCCAATCACAGGATGAAGGTGCTCGTGACATGGTGACACGTCAAGGCTATGAAAGGTGTAAGACGCGACGGGTTAGAAAACGCCAGGCAATCAAGACGGCGATGACTGGACTAATTAAGGTGATGCTAAGCCGCCAAGTACAGTTCATCGGAAGAGCCGGTAGCATGACAGCAGGTTAAGAGGGCAATATAGTGTTGCAAATATTGCTAAGGACGGATAAACAGGTTTCACACATTATGCCGTGACTCCAAGATCTACAAGAAAGGAAAAATTAAACTTAATTCAACCATCAAAGAGATGTCGCGGAAGAACTGGCAGGTTGGCCCGTGGAAAAGGCTAGGGTGCAGATCTAGTATGAACAAGTATTAACTATATACGAATAGCCACAGCAGATTAGCAACACTCTGAAGTTCAAGGGATTGCTTATTAGCCTACATTGCGAGGAAGGATCCGATGAACGACGAAGAACACTAATGGAGGTCCGAATGAACTTGAAAGGATTCAAGTGAGGTAACTATAGATCTGATAGGGGTTGAAAAGGGTACCTCAAGGATGCGGTCGATGCAGGCGAAAATCTGGATCGTTCAGGTTGATGCAGCGGCCAGGGTTGATGACGACGATGAGATCCCACCGGCATGGCGGAGCTCAGGAAGTGCAGGCATCCGGAGGAAGAAGAAAGATGGTGGCGGCGGAGGAAAAGAGAAAATCCCCTCATGGCCCTATTTAAGAGATGGGATGCAAAACAATGCACAAGGGAACCGAGGGGGCGAAATGATGATTGACAAAGAGGGATGCCTCGATTTTCGGGCCGACCATTTAATGAGAAGATCCGTTGCAAACGTCACAGAATCTTTCGGCATATCCGAAGGTGACGTCACAACAGGTTATGAATTCTTTTTGTTTCCATGTGACAAGGACATGAGGCTCGCCGCTGAATAAAATGAAGATTGGCATGGGCAAGCTCAAATCAATGTGGGGCCTAATGTTGGGGATATAACCCCGTGGTAAGACCCGCCCAGGAGGGGCCGGGTCATACTTGGCGGCTCGATACTAAGTGGTCAAGAAGAGGAAGGCTAGGCCACACGGCAGCTAATTAGATGGTTGGGACGGAGGCCTAGAGACGAAAAGAAGGCACAAGACTCGGGCGGGTGAGCCGCCCGGAGACAGCTTGCCAAGGGAGGCAAGGCGATTAGAGACAGAGTCAGACACGTTGAGAGAGTCGGCGTAGAACTCGTGTAACCCAGAGTCTTGACCTCCTATATAAAGGCAAGACCCGGGGATGGCTTAGGGTTGAAACCAATCCATCGAAAGCTAGGTCAAGCGAATACGCTCCCTTGTAATCGATACTCCAATCAATACACACAAAGCAGGACGTAGGCTTGGGCCAAACATGGGTAAATTCGTGTATTTCGTCCCAATCAACCCCTTTGAGTCCACCACCTTAGCGATGGCCTCGAACATAAGTCTTCGGACATCTGCCGTGACAAAATCACGACAGATGTCGTCTGCTCCCTCGAGCGTGCTTACCGCGCTGCTGCGCCGAGAGCACAGATGACGAGAAGGATACCCTGCCTCATGAGGATGCACGCAAGAAGAAGAAGCAGCTCACCCCCGCAGAGCGCCACGGGGCTGGAACCTCCAAGGGCGAAGCCTCGGGCTCTGCATCCGGGGACGAGGCCACACCTTCAATCGCATAGGAAAGCGTGCTCGGCACCCCCCCTTGGGCCGGGCTCGGGGGCTTCCACCTAGGAGGCCCCTGGCTTGGCCGGTGAGACAAGGGAAGCATTCGGGCACAACCTAAAGGCGTGTCCTGACGCACGACTACCAAGGCCAGGGGCTCGGCGCGAGGCGCCGATCTCACAAGAGTCGGTCATCAAAGCGATCGAGGAGCTTTAGGAAGCACAGGCCGAGCGAGGAAGGGACTGCCCTGGACCACCAATCGAAGCCACCATCGTCGGCCCAGTCGACCAGCCGTGCGTCTGCGTCAACACGCTCACAATCAACATGGCCTCATCACAGGGCCTCTTTTGGCCGACACGCGCCGACCATGGGTGGGTCTACCCGAACAACCACGTCCGCATGCCCTTTGGCCTGGCGAACACCGGCGTCACATTCCAGCGCCTTGCCCGGGCCATGCTCACACCTTGCCTGGCGAGACGCGACGAGGAGTTGGAGGAGATGCCCGCACCGAGCATGGGTCCCGAGCCCCTGGAGACGACGGGCGTATGAGGGCCGTGCTCGTGGAGGTACAAGATCAGGCTACAACGGCGGCTTTGACTCTTCAGCAGCATGGCCGCCAGGTGACTTTTTGTTGGTCTGTGCCAGGTAACTTTTTGGCTTGTTCCATTTAAGGGTGCCCGCCAGGCCGCATTATCCTCAGGCGATCAGGGTGTACGCCTGCAGCCGTCATATTTACCCATATTTCAGCAGTTTTTCATGCATGTGATCTGTTTCTTAATGTTTCCCCTTGCCTGCACGGCTCTTTGTTGGCGTGAATGTCATCACTCCCGAGTGATCCTACCTTTGGCCGCCTCGTGAGAGGACTGGGCACGGCATCTGTGCTCGGGTCCATCCCTACAACGTTGATAAATCTAGTGGCTGGGCTCTGTCTGGTGGGTCAGCCCCGTTCACGTCATCTCCTATGGTCACTGGTGCTTGGCCCTCTCGTGCGATGGCCCTAGGGAGGACGTTCAGCGCAGGCTTCTATAAAATTTGCAGGACCTCTGATGGCACTATCCACAAGAAGACCCAGGCGCAAACCGCCTTTGAGGTACGGACCTTGCGAGGCCAAAGCACCCTCATGAGCTCCCAGATACACCTCCTAGTTCTACCATGTCAGCCACGCGTAGGAACTCAATGGGTTGTACACGCCCAGAGCCCCCCAAGGACGCGGAGAGGTTCCTTCCCATGCATTGTGGAAGCCACAACTCCATGCTGGCGGAAAACACGGTCCACCAATGACTATTCCCACGCAATGTGGAAGCCACAGCTCCGTGTTGGCGGACAACACGGTCCACCAATGACTATGCCCACGCAATGTGGAAACCCTACGCCCTGTGATGGGGATAAACAACTGAGGGTGCCCGAACGGCTGCATCCAACCTCAGGAAAGCTCCTTGTGGCCCTGTTTCGATGCATTCCCTAGGATGTTCACATGAGGGGGCTTCATGGGGGCTACTACCGGGTCGGGCCTGGTACACACCACCTTCCCAGGTCAGCCAAACCTAGTCTTCATGCGCCCCACTCAGGAAAAACCAGCGAGGAAAGGTATGGGAGCCGCTCGTACATCAAGGGGGACTCCTGAGCATCGCGACACAGGAGCCTCACTGGCCACGTAGCCCCTCACCCCTTGGAACCGTCCTTGGTGATCCGAAAAGCCCAGCGGCGGTTGAGGTATGCGTGGGGTCGGGCCCTGCTGACGTAGATCTCAACATGCTCAAAACCCTTAAGGAGGACGCTGGAGCTCGTACGTCAAGGGAGACTCCTGAGCATCACGACTCAGGAGCCTCACTGGCCATGTAGCCCCTCACCCCTTGGAACCGTCCTTGGTGAACCGCACGGCCCAACAGCGGTTGAGGTATGCGCGGGGCCGGGCCCTGCCAACATAGAGTGCAGGGTGTTCAAAATTTCCAAGTTAGGAGGACGTTGGAGCTCAAACATTAAGGGGGGATCCTGAGCATCGCAACTCAGGAGCCTCACTGTCCACGTAGCCCCTCACCCCTTGGAACTGTCCTTGGTGATCCGGACGTCCCAACGGCGGCTGAGGTATGCGCGGGGCCGGGCCCTGCCGACGCAAAGCGCAAGGTGTTCGAAATTTCCAAGTTAAACCTATATTCACCATGTTCCCCTCATGAGGGTTGCTCGTACGTCAAGGGGGACTCCTGAGCATCGCGACTCAGGAGCCTCACTGGCCACGTAGCCCCTCACCCCTTGGAACCATCCTTGCTGATCCGGACGGCCCAACAGCGGCTGAGGTATGCACGGGGCCGGGCCCTGCCGACGCAGAGCATCACAGCAAGCAAGAAGGAAACAAGGCAAAGAGGGCAATCACGCAGTTCAACAGTTATTACAAGCATTAAAAGTTTTTCGCGAATACAAACAAGTTTAACGCCTCCGCGAGGCACGATGAACGTTGCAGGAAGGGAACAAGGAAGAAGAATCAGGAGGAGCCTCCTCCGCCACTCATCCCGTCCGCAAGGAACTCGTCGTCGACATCGCCGGCATCGTCTTCTTCACCACTAACCCCTGCAGTTTTAGGAGGTGGAGGAACGGTGATGCGGATGAACTTCTTCACTAGCGCCTCCACGGCGCCATTCACTGTCGCCGTAGCGCTACTGCGGACCTCGGGGACGACCGGGCAGATCACGGAGTCGAAGTCAAACCCTGGCTCATGAAGGTGAAGGAGGCTGAAGATGCGCGTCGCGGCCTCAGAAAAGAGGTCGCAGCACTCGCTCTCCAAGACCCCCTCCACCTTGACAATGGCGTCGTCCAGCGGCTCAACAAGCTTCGAAGTGGGCTCCACGAAGCCACTCTCTGGAGCCACCAGGGGCTTCGCAAACCCTTCCCGGCAGAGGGAGTGGAGCGCTTGGTGAAGCCTGAGCTCCACTGTGGGCACGGCGCTGAGCTCCGCGGACTTTTTCACTTCGGCCTCAGCTAGAGCCTTTTTCGTGGTTTCAAGCCAGGCCTTTTGCAGGCTAACCTCCCTTTCCCGCGCGTCCAGGCACTCTCGCGCCGCAACAAGGTTGCCCGTCACCTGGGACAGATCGGAGTCCCGATCGGCGAGATGGGCCTTGGGGGTCTTGAAGGCCTCCTCCTGTTGACGTAGTTGTTCCTCAAGCTCGGACTTCTCTTCCTGAAGAACCCTCAAGCGTGACTCCGCCTCGTCACGACGCCCTACAGCAGACGCCGCGTCGGCCAGTGTCGCCTCGAGGGCTGCTTTGGCCGATGCGGCCTCCTTCTCGCTCTTAACCACGGCGGCCTCGGCCTAGCCCAAGACCGCCACGACAGAGGCGTCGGCCTGGAGCCACCCAGAGAGGATCCCTAGGAGCCCACTCACGAGGCTATCGTTAGTACTCACGAGGGCGTCCCGAACTTGATCCAGAGTGGTCAAGGCCCCGTCCAGGACGTCAAGGCTGCGCGACGAAGGCACCAAGGCCTCCGGAGGAGGAGTCGCCTACGCGATTGCTGGCGACATCCCCCGGGAGACTGAAGCATGAGGAGCAGGAGGCTATGGAGGCTGTGTAGTGACCAAGGGCAAGACGGATGCATACGGGTCGACGGGCGTCCGGCCCTCTGGGGCTGGCCCTCCGGACAGCGGCACCGACACGGCCTGAAGGGCTGGAGCGACCACGCCAACAGGCATTGGGGGCTCGGGGGACTCCGCGGCGATGACCAGGAGGGTTGCCTCATGAGCCCCCGCCTTCTCGCTCGCAGGCGCCTCGTTAGGCGACGGGGGCACGACAGGAGCGAGCGGAGCATGGGAAGACGCCTTCGGCTTGACGCCCGCCTTCTTCCTTCTCATCTTCAGCACGACGACATTCCTAGGTACCAGGCAAAGGAAGAATCATTAGCACTCAAGCTATCGGCAGGCGGGCAAGGCCGAACCAGGTTACTTACTCCTCAATGTCGACCCACTTCCTCTTCCTCTCCGCTCCGATGACAAAGGCGTCGCCCTCGCCTCTCTCAGTGAGGGCACCACCATGCCGAGGAGCAGGGGCACTATACGGCAGAGTAGTCACTGGGGGATCGCATCGGCCCTGGCCTCGTCCACCTGGCCCGCGGGCTGCAATCCGGACAGGGCAAGGCCGGAACCTCAACCGCCATGCCTGTAGAGGCAGGGCACGCTGGAGGAGACTCTGCTCCGTGCTTCCTAGGGGTCGCCAGGCAGACAGACCGTGTGGCATGAGGGGCTGGCCCTAGCCCCCTGGGGACCTTGGCGGGACGCGAAGAGCCTGCAGCAGAAGCTTCACCAGCATCGTCGTCATCCTCAAGATCGTGCAAGAGCACGCTCTATGACGGGGGAGACGCCCCCGCTAGGTCTTCGTCCGTTGTCTTCTACGAATCCTCCCCACCTGTGGTGTCACCGGAGGACACCATCACCGGGGAGACAAGGCCCTCAACTGGGGAGAGCCCTGGTTTGTTGAAGACAGGCATCCTGGCGACCAAATCGGCCACATCATCGCGGCGGTACAGCAGGGTGCGGTGTCGAGGAGATCGTCAGGGTCACCGTTGAGCATGGTTGCCACAGCTCTGCTCAATTCCTCGGGGGTTATGCATGCGGACCAAAGCTTGAGGTTGTCGCCACTTCCCTGATAGTCTCACAGAAGCCTAGAGTGAGACTGGAGGGGCGCCAGGCGCTCCATCAAGAACTCCTTCACTACCATCCCCCCAGTCAGCTTCCTGGCACTGATGTTGCAAGAAATCCGCTCCAGGACGGGTTTGGCCCGGGGGTCAGAAAGCTTTGCGGAGCTCCACGCGGGGGTCTTCTCCGGCAGCCCCTTCGGCAGCTCCAAGCGGGGGTTGGAGCTACCGAGATCCATGAAGACCCAACTGGTGTTGAAAGTTCTCCACCTTCTTCCCGGCCTTTAAAATCATGTTATCGCTCTGGACTGCGATGAAGGGGACGCACGCCGACCGTTGAGCACCGTCGTGCACGCGCAAGCTGAAGAAGTGTCGGAAGAGGGCCACCGAAGGCTTCACGCCCACGAAAGCCTCGCAGTAAAAGCCGAAGACGGACAAGAGTAGGATGGAGTTGGGCTGAAGATGAAGAGATTGAATCCCGTAGTGGTCGAGGATGGTGGTGAAGAATGCGGAGAAAGGCGGGACGAGCCCAGCAAAAACGCTATGAAGGAAGAAGGGATAGGCCGACCTGGACGAGGGTCGTTTCTCCAAGGAGCTGCCCCATATCAAGGTCCGCCCGCACTCGTTGGTCCCATCCGCCGTCGACGGGAGCACCAGGACAAGGTCTCCGTCCTTGGAAATGGTGGACTCAGAAAGCGCCGGTGAGATGGGAGCGGAGGTTGAGCTCTGGGCCTCTGGCTTCGGCTTGCCGGCAAGAGCCATTGAGAAGATCGTGGGGACGATGCGGCAAGAAGGAGGACGGAACGACACCGGATCTAGAGAGATCTCTACTCAGGCCGGGGATCTGAGAGTAAGAGCAGGTGCGCAAAAGAGGAAAGCAGTAATGGCTCAGCACTGGAAGTCAGGCTTTTGTCGATTTGGGCAATGGCCGAAAGGATGCCCGACATCAACCGCACGATGCGCACCAGTCCTGGACCCACAGGCATTTGGGGACCGCGGCGCTACGGGCTGTCCTCAAGGCTTCGCCCGAAAGCAGCTCGAGCGCGCCTTGGTCCTGGGAGCTACTATCGGCATTCTGGGAATGAGGGTACCTAGACCTGCCTGCGTGCGACCCAAGACATGGCCCACCTCGTCAGCCAGACATGGCTTGGCGCGGCTCCATTCAAGACAAGGCCCTCGTGAGGACCCCAGGCTCACGACGAAGAACGACACCAAGACCAGCAAGGATGGGCCTCCTCAGGCCCCCTCCGGAGCAACAGAGATCTCTATGCAGAACCCGGCCTCACGAGTCAAAGATGATGCAGGGAAGGACAGGCGGGCGCCAGCGCGCTAGGCAGTGAAGTTTCCCCTTTGGTGCAAAGGTAGCAGGAACGTACGCGGGTTCCCAAAGAGCCTCCCAAAGGTTTCTATTCCAGTGCAACAAGACCATGACCGCGAGCCCCACAAAGCGGATGTCATCACCGAGCCCACTTCTGCATCATCGACAGCTACTTTGCAGGTGAAGACCACCTTTGGACAGGGCGGGGATGTACTCCTTTCCCCCTTCAAATTTGACCGTTGTGGGATCCCTTCCCGTCATTGTGACAAGGGAAGAGGACCCAGGCCATTGTTATATATAGAGGCGAGGCCACACCATAGAGGAGGACGATACGCCGACACCATCCGAGGGAACCACTCGACGAACGACAAGACAAGGCAGAGAGTCAAGAACACCATAGAGCACCCTCGCGAGGCTCGAAAGCACTGTACTAGTTCATCCACCACACCTCCCCGAGAGGCAATCCACCAAAGTAGGAGTAGGGTATTACGCTTCCCAACGGCCCGAACCTGGGTAAACCACCATGTTCATCTTCTTCCTCGTCATTGTGCGAGTTCGCCGTAGTAACCATCGAATAACGAGCTAAGTAGGGCGAAGCTGTAGGGGATCTTCGCACACGCCCCTGTGTTCGAACCTTGAGGGTTTTGCGGAGCCCGAAATCTGACAATGCGCTTCTATCCTTATGGAGACCCTCGAGTCGTCATGTGGATAGTATCGCATATTGGGTGTGACACATCTCCTTGTAGTTTTGCGGCCATATCATCTACTCCCTTTGATTCAAATTAATTGACGCTACTCTAGTACAACTTTATTGTATTCTTTTCCTTTCTAGCCTTCTAGGTTTTCTCCCACTACCTTCCTACGTCTTTCTCATGTGAATATAGAATCTCAATATACCCCCCCCCCCCTCCCCTCAATTACGATAATGCTCCATCTACGAACGAAGCTACGAAAAGTAACATAACCTTCCTAACTATACCCCCCCCCCCCTCCTTGAATTTCAGAGGGGCACGCCCCTCTCCTACATGCAATATTGATTGTCCACGTTGCACATTATGTAAAGCACGTAAGTAGTTTTGCATAGGTGTAGCATTGTCCCCTCTACTACCCAAGGTAGTTGTACCTTTGCATGAAATCTCACAAGGCAGTCCACATCTTGCATTTATCCTCCTAGTTGGGTTCACCGTGGAGGCCCATCAACATTCACTAAGTACTATCGTCAACAACCACATCAATAAAGTTGTGGTAACATCCTTTACTGCAACTATGAGACTTCCTCCGAATAAGCAACACTTCTCCACTCCTACCATCATACTCATCCATTGCCATACGACGAAAACTCTTCCTCTTTGTTTTTCTACCTTAGCTCTATTCAGATGTGTAAGCCACATCAATATGCATGTGCATCTAAACATCCAGAAGGGCTCATACTACCTGAGTCGTGCCCGAACCACGGCAAATTCCAGGCTAAGGGCTCCTTTGATTGAAAGAAATTTCATAGGATTTTTTGAGAATTTGGACCCTTAATTTTATTTTCTATGATGATCGTTTGATTCGTAGGATTAGAATTTGTAGGATTTTTTTTTCATATGATCCATTTATACTACATTTTAAAGAAAAATTCCATCCCCTCAAACCTCTTTATTGGATTACTTTATTTTTCCTACGCTATCAAATATTCTTTCAAATCTTGTATTATAGGACATGTCATCCTGTTCCTACTTTTAAGACCTCTCTGATTTGCAGGATTCTTAAAACATAAGAATAGAAAAAATACAGGAGTAAAATGGCATGTCAGACAACGAGGAACGACAAAGAAAAAAACTAACGATCGGTGGTGGATGAAAAAAAATGCAGGAATACAATGACATGTCAGATCACGAGAAACGACAAAGGAAAAAACTTACGATCAGCAGTAGCCACCGATGGACAGCAAATCCTAGCTTTTTGCTAGGAAATTCTGGAGAGGAAGCCCCCTCGTCGGGTCATGAGAAAGGCTTCACGACGATGCCATCAGTCCAACGGCCGCCGCGGCGGTCCAACGCTAAGCCGCCAAACACAGGCCCGTTCCTGCTAGACGGACGTTGCTCTACTGGCCTTGTAGTTCAAGACGAGGCTCAGTTCTACCCACCTCGTGTTGCTCAAAAAAAAGTTCTACCCACCTCGTACACAACAATGAGCCCCATGTCCACGATTCGTAGTCCAAAGGAAACAGTATCTGCTTTGCATTGTCAGTCATGCTTTGTAGCTATCCGTTGTTCAGCCGATTTTCTAAACTACACCACGAACTAATGAAACAAAGCAACGTGGTACTGAAAGAACAAATTTATCAGTACTCCAACAAAGTGTCCAGTGTCCACAGTTGCGCATCACATGTTAGGAAAATCGATAGATAGGCCAGCAAAGCATCAACAACACGTTTGCAATTGTGCCCGTGCCACCGTCTAGCATCCTATATACTGTTTTCAGATGAAGCATAACCCAACAAAGAAAGGGGGAGAAATCATGGAGCAAGAAGCTATGAGAGCAAGGCTAGCAAAAACAAAGGGTTTCAAATAACGAACCAAATCTCACCATTCACATTTACTACGACTTTAGACTTCGAAAACGAAACCGATGTGCAACTTGTTTACACGGGATCACAGGCTGAGGATGTGCTCCATTGAATTTCCATGTGCAGTGCCAATCCTAGAAAATCCCAAGTGCCCATTACCCCGTCCATACAGTCCACTTGCCTTCCATGAAGCTTCTCGTCTTACCAGAGAACGAAAAAGTTTAAGAGAAAGGTGCAAAGAGAGGTGACGAGTCAGCTATTGACATATGGACCTGCGTTTTGCAGCAAAAGATGGTAATGCCTTGCCCGGCTAGAGAATCGAGCATGCTTCTGCACTAGCTTCACATCGTAGGCCCTGGGTGTTAGTCATTCTTGAGTATCCATCTTCATATCCGTCAGAATATATGTGTAGAAGCGACTGTTGAATCAATCGCCATAATCTGCAGATTTAACCAAGATCTGAACTACAATCCATCGAAAGGTCTATTCCTTCGTTCACCACCAATATCAATCGAGGACATGGACGCAGCTAACTCATTGGCGGAGCCAGTCATAGGTTCGGGATCTGTTGCATCCGCCAGCCCACTCAGCATGGTGGCCACTTCAAACGTATCATCCAGGTAGAATTTTGCTTTGCTTGGTTTTTGTCCCACAGTGCATGCAAACAATGGTGTTTTGGGGGCAACCATACCCCTTTTGATCATGTCAGCAATGTTTTCAAACATATCTTCGTCCGACCTGTCGTCACCAATACACAACACAAAGTCGGCCTGCTTTCCCCTCTCTTTCATTGATACCAGTATTTTTTCAGCTATTACTCCCTTGCTTACTCCCTGGATAATTAGCATAAAGAAACAAGACATTCAATGTTAATGTTGAGCATACATCACATATCAAACATGCAAGATAATGTTGCGAGGGGGGCACACCAAAAAACTAAACCAGAAGGTGCAACTGATATCAACTTGTGTGACCATTACTTAAGCTTAATGTTACCAAAAGAACTAACACACTTGCACAAGAAAGAACAGCGTTGATAGTAGGTGGAGAGGTCAAGTAGTTAAGGCCCTGCAATGTGACATGACACTCTTTGCTTTTTAAAGAAGCTAATAAGCATACACATACGATTATATTAAAACTATGGCAAAGCATCCCACATTGCTTCCTGAAAAGCTGCTTTCAGAAAGCTCTTCTACAACCACAAGATAAGTTAAACAGGTCGTCAGCAGTTATAAAGTCTTTCCAACCAAGAGGAAAGCTAAACACAACTAGCACATGCCTAATATATTTTCCAATGAGCAGAATCATACCTAACGTAATTGCATACGGATTACAAAATAAACTGTGTATCTACTGCGGCAAAACAAAAGCTACTGGCTAAACTTAGTAGGGACAAATATGCAAACCATTGATAAAGTTTATTTATACACAGAAAGGTGACATGTGTTCTCTATGGTAGATACCCTCTAGGTGAACTTGTAAGCTAAATGGTAAAAAGAAATAAAGAAAGGTATGTGAGAAATTAAGAAGATGCACAAACCTGAGGTTTGACTTCAACAATAAACTGGCCACTCTTGACAGAGACTGGTTCATTTGCTAGTACACTCTCCAGGTGATCAAGCATCTCTTTGGCCTGTGAGGATCCAAAGCCTGAGTCAGCATCCTGATGGTGCCACACCAAAGCACTTTCCTTGGTCTCAATGTAGGATCCATCGGTTGATTCCGTATACAAATTCATCACTGGTTCAGCCATTTCCTTCCACCCGAAGTCCGAAGCCTGAGCACAAGTTTGCCACTCTTCATCTCTACTCCACCTACACATGTTTAAGAACAAATTTAATTGTATGTTCCTTTTTGAGAAAATCTGATAGTCGCCAGCCAACCAAAATTAGCACAGCTATCACTGTCTACCTTAAGTAACAAAGCAAATAATTACGACCAATTCCAAGAAAACACTAAAAAAATCATGTTTATATGAGAAGATGTTCAGGTGACTTAGCAAGGAAAATACCAAGACATAGCTGTGCTGAATAACGAGTTAACAAATACTAGAGATGCATATCAAACCACCAGGGATGAAAACACGGCTACTGCCTTGACTCTACTTGAATTGGTTTAGAGAAAACTCTGCATCAGGTACTATCAATACTGAATGACAAACATGACAAGATCAAAACTTGAAAGGAACCATCACCCTTTTCATGCTTCTCATTCTAGCATTATGGGTTTATTTTTTTGAACTTTTTCCTATAGTCTATAGCATCCCAGTTTCAGAAACCAAAACGATTCTGATAATTGCAGCATAGCAGGTTACACCAAGAACAAGCCATGAAATAAATTTAGTCAACTGTTTGGTAATATCTGATGATTAATTAACAAATTAGCAGCTGTTCCGCGTTATAAGGTAAATAAGATCATACAGTTCCTCCTACCAACATCATCAAGAAACATGTCAAAATGAAAGACGGTACCTTAAGAAGTAGCCATGTTCAGCTGCAATACCCAGCGTCGGACACGAGGAAAACCATTCGCCCAATTTATCCCTGCCTCTCCCACTGACAAGAAAAACTATGTTCCTCTTATCTGAGCAGAGGGTATTGATAATCCTTAGAACTTCTGCACTAGGTGTCTTGTTGATGGAAGTCTGAGGCACCAATGTTCCATCATAGTCAAGCAATATAGCTCTGCTCTCTGACCTCTCGTAAGCCATAACAATAGAATCCATGTTAAGCTTTGTGAAATGAGGGTCTAAGGCCACCACCCTGAAACCAAATCCCAATCCAATACCCCAGCATGTCCTTCTAAAATGGTCCTTGCAAGCCCTCTCCAAGTCCTGGATGAAGCTCTTCGACCAATAAGCAACATCATGGGTGCTGACATAACGGTAATGCTTCTCATGCCTCAGCTGCTTCTCCTGATCAGACATTGAAATGGCCTCATTCATCGCCTCTGCAGTTGCCTCTACATTCCATGGGTTAACTCGAATAGCACCACTCAAAGACGGTGAGCACCCAATGAACTCTGACACTACCAGCATGCTCTTCTTCGGCCCAGTCACCTCCGATGAGGACTCCGACCTAGGTATCCCCTGCCTACAGACGATGTACTCATATGGTGTCAAGTTCATCCCATCCCTTACCGCGGTCACCACCACACATTCCGCTATCGTATAGTAGGCACTCTTCTCGACACTAGAAACATCTCTATCAATAAAAACAACAGGGCTGTACCCGGACCGGCCAAACTCTTCATTAATTCTATTGTAACTCTCGCGAATCTCAGCCTCAATGGCTTCCAGATCTTTACCCTTCCCACGGACTGGCTTTGCAATCTGCACCAACACTGCTCGTCCCTGCCACTTGGGGTGGGTCCTCAGCATATTCTCAAAGGCAAGAAGCTTCAAATTAATCCCTTTAAAGATATCCATATCATCCACACCGAGCAACACAGTCTTCCCCTCAAACTGCTGCTGCAGCTCGGTAACTCTCCACTGCCTGTCCGGCAAGCACAGAACCGACTGCAACTGATCCATATGAACTCCCACCGGCATGATTTTGATCCCAACGGTGCGGCCAAAGTACTCCAATCCAATGTATCCACGCTTGGACTGGTATTCGATTCCCAGCATCCTACTGCAGCATGAGAGGAAATGCCTGGCGTAATCGAAAGTGTGGAACCCAATGAGATCACAATTGAGCAGCGCCTTCAGGATCTCCTCGCGGACAGGCAGGGTGCGGTAGATCTCCGACGAGGGGAATGGGCTGTGCAGGAAGAAGCCGATGCGGAGGCGGTTGAAGCGGCGGCGGAGGAAGGTGGGAAGCGCCATGAGGTGGTAGTCGTGGACCCACACGTAGTCGTCCTCCGGGTTGATGACCTCCACGACCTTCTCGAAGAAGAACTTGTTGGCGAGCACGTACGCCTCCCACGAGCCGCGGTCGAAGCGGCCGTTGCCAGCCGGGGGAGACGATGAGGAGGAGGAGGAGGAGGTCGCTGTGGACGCGGAGGAGGAGAAGGGTAGCATGTAGTGGAAGAGAGGCCAGAGCTGGCGCTTGCAGAAGCTGTGGTAGAAGCGGTCGTGGAGGGACTCGGGGAGGAACACCGCGACGCAGCGGAAGCGGTCGTAGAGCGCCTGCGAGACCTCGTCCTGCTCGGCGAGGGGGATGTCGGCGCGCACGCCGCCGACGAAGAGCACCTCCATCTCGTCGGGAATGCCGTCGCGGAGCTGGAGGAGCAGCGAGTCATCGTCCCAGGAGAAGGACCAGCCGCGGCCGTCGGGGCGGCGGCGCGCGACGATGGGGAGCTGGTTGGAGACGACGAGCAGGCGCTCGCCCGACACCGAGGAGGGCACGTCGGAAGCGACGCTGTTGGTGGCCGCGGGCTCCGACTCGTCCTCCCCGTCGAGCTCCGACAGCGTCCCCGGCACCGTCATGACCCGCGACATCCGCTTCATCCCGAACGAGCCCGACCTCCGCCGCGCCCCGCCGCCCGCCGGGCCCAGCGCCGCGAAGTTGCCCTCGGCGAGATCGAGCAGGTTGGTATACGACCGCGACATCATGGCTGAAACCGCCGCCTCGGGAAAATCCAGGCCCCCCGGACTGGCTCTCCAACGGGAACCGCGAGATCGTGCCCCGCTCTGATCTGACCTGATCTGATCTGAGAGGGACGCCGAGCGAGCGAGGGGGGGTGAGGGGGGGTGGGGAGGAGTGGTGGGCTTTCGAGTTTGGAATTGAAACCGGAGGCGAGAGGTTGGGGACGGGGGAGGAGGACGCGCCCCGTATATTCCACGGGGTGGGGGTTAGGCTGAGGCTGAGGCTCGGCGCGCGACTCCCTCGTGGACTAGCGCCCACTGACAGCAACGGGCCGCCCCCGGGTCGGTGGGTGCGATCCCCGTGGACCGCGCCTATCTAGGCTGCGCAAAACCGGGGGCCAAGGGGATAAGGTTTGCGCTCGCACTCTCCGATGCCAGCTGGCGTCACGCGCCCCACCTCCCCTCCCCTTGTGGGGCGCACCCACTTATTAACGGTTACGATGAGGGTCGCTACAGGCGCCGCTGGCCGACGGACGGACCAGATCCAGGCGGCCGTGGGCCTGGGCCTGGGCCTGGTTGGTTTACATAATTGTTGGCCATTTTAACTGTTCCGGTGGCTCGTTTCGTCCTCTCTTTTCCCCGGTGGGCACGCTTTTGCGGCGAGTAAAACGTGTCGGGTGCAGGCCCGGCCACGGCGCCGTGGCCCGGGGTGACGCAGGGCGTGACGCGCGCGCCGGGAAGCACCTGCGCACCGCTCCTGTAGGCTCTTCTTTTTTTTAGAATCTCCGCTCCTGTAGGCTTGTTTGTAGCATTGCTCCGTTTCTTCTGCTGCATTTAAGATCTTTCTGGAGCCCCGGCCCGGCTAACAAACCTGTGGTTTTTGGTCCAAAGGCAAAGCCTGTGGCTCAGAGCCTCCGTGCGATGCGATCCATCGTGCTCAGCATCGGACCATCGCATCCTCTGGCCGCAGCTACGATGCCGTGGCAGGCTCATCGGATTGGAAGTTGTGTGTTGTCTTTTACCATGTCTCGACAGACAACGGGTTATATATCTACTACTCTAGTTTTTGTGATGAGGCGGGTAGGGCCTCCTGAAAGCAACCTTGCAACGCTCGACCGGAAAAATAAGATCTCGTCTCGCCGTGGCAATCCAGCGGTCGTGATTCTGAGAAGGACAATTATATCGGTTAAGTAATACAGAACTGGTAGGGCTGCGGGTTAGGATTAAGATAATCCAAGTGGTCATTCTAAATGGAAAGCGCGGCGGCACTTGAGCAGTTCAAGAAGCCGGCGACCATCTCCTTTTTTTTAAGCAGGTAGCCGGGACGAATCAACGCACGTTTCGTCAAAAGAGACCTTCCAGATGAGGCGGCTGCTGCCGGAGGCAAACTTTCTCCAAGCGGCGGATCCACCGGCGGTACGCGGTCGTCTCGTCGTCCCCAAACGTCGGCTCGCATGTCGCCGCCGTCGTGGTGTCGAGGGGCAGGGGCACCACTGGCCAGCACGATCACGGTGCTGGCTGGCTGGCACGCGGTTAATTTGACTGCGGCTGGCGGCAGCAAGCGCCGACGTGTAGGTGACGTGGAGACCAAGCACCGCTGCACAATCCGGGCGGCGTCGCGTCGGCTCCGAGTCAGCACCCTCCATATCCGCTCGGAATGAAAGCATTAAAAAAGCAGGGCTCGTCTCGCTGTCCATGGCATGCAATATGGAAATGCTGTTTTCTGCGTGGATGCTACGTACGAGTATGACAGTTGGGTCATGGCGCGGGGCGCTAAAGAATTTATACAGCGCTGAAATTGTGTTTTTAACGTGCGGGAGAATGTTTGCTCCAACAAACACCGTCAAATATGGCGCCCAATTTAGCGGCCTCAGGCCAACGCGTTTTAAATATGTGGCTCGCAAGCCAGCGCGTCTAATATTTACAGCGTGCTTTGATGTTTTTTGTACGCGTTTTATTTTACAGCCTATACTGAAGCATTGGTTTTGTCTGCGACGCATAAAAACGTTGGCTTTAACACGTGAGGTCTTTTTTGGACCCCTGTTGAAGATGCTCTAAGGGTGTGTTTAGTAGCCTACACGAAGGGTGCATGAGTCAAAAAATTCTCCATCAAACCCATTTTTAATTGTTTGGTAGAGTGTATGGGTTCTATTGGACTATGCTCAACAGATGTAAAAAAGGCCCTCAGTTATGCTCAACCCGACACCCCCAGCGGGGCCAGCTATGCTGGCTACGACCCACGTCTGCCCTCGAACGACCACCCCTCCCGAACCCTACCTCTCCCTAGCGACCCATTTTTCTCTCCCGGCCCCAACTCTCTCTCTCTCTCTCTCTCTCTCTCTCTCTCTCTCGCACGACTAGATCAAACCCTCCGCTCCCGCCCTCGGTCTACCCCGTCGCCGCACCCGCCTCCGGTCTACCCCGCTGTCGCCCCCGCCCAAGGCCTACCCCGCCGCCGTCGCCCATGGCCTACCCCGCCGTCGACCCCGGTCTGCCCCCCCACCCCCGTCGTCGCCGCCCCCGGTCTACCCTCCCCTCCCCCCCCCCCCCGTCGCCGCCGCCCCCGGTCTACCTCGCCGCCACCGCCCCCGATCTACCCCGCCACGGCGCCGCCCCCGGTCTACCCCACCGTCACCATCGTCGCCCCCTCTTCAACCTCGTCGTCGCCTGTCACCCCTTTCTCCCTTCCCCCTTCCTTCTCCCTCCCTCCATGCTTCCTGCCTTGTAGATCTCTGGAGTTTTTGTTTGTTTGTGATAATGATTATTGTTGAGATTATGTTTTTTAAGATGTTTTATTGCCCAATTATGCTGAGACATGACTAGTACTTTTTTCTCCATATTTTTATATATAGCTGAAATAATGATTATTGTTCAGATTATGTTGAAACGGTGATGTTTATTGCTCGAGTTATTAATAAAGTGTCGAAGTGTTGTTCGAAGTTGTATTTGCGCCAAAAACTTTATTCATGCATCCTACCCCAGATAAACGCTACCAAACAAAGTCTGAGCAAAGCATGTCTCAACACATACATCACTACCAAACAACTATACGTGCACGCACACAACATGTCTTGACTTAGCATGTCTCAAAGGGGAACAACTATGCTAGAATGGGAACAGCTACCAAACACACCCTAAGGACTTTTACCCCACGAACATCAAATTCGAGTCGTGACCCATTGCTCGCGACCCGCACCCAACCCAGGCCCCCCGCCACCCACCCCCGGTGTCGATCGTCGCGGCCTCGCCGACCACCAACCCCGGTGCCCTCTCCTGCTATAGTCCCCACCAGGTTATCTGTCGGTGGGCTTCACCCCCCAGGTCGTCCCTACAGGAGGGTCGTCGTCAACGGCACGGGAGGAGTCTAGATCTAGCTCGTCGGACCGGTCGCCGCAGACCCAATGTCAGATCCCGGAGCACGCGCTGGTGGAGATGGTGCCGGAGACGCCACCCGAACTCCAAGGCACCCAGGAGCGGGTCACATTCATCATTGTTGTCCCGCCACCTCGCATCCATCATCTACCGCCAAGGAAGCTTCGTCGACAGCGAAAAACCTGGCAACAGGCCCTACGGTCGCTCGGGTGTAGGTAGCACCGTCGGTTGCCACCGTGGAACTAGAGGAGATCATCGACATGACGAGCTCCTCTGAAAACTCCTTCAGAGCCAAGGAAGGTCACGACGACGGTGGCGGCGCACCGTTTGTATACATCCATGAAGTAGTGAATATTTTGTGCAGTTCATCTACGTGTAAATTTGTGAACTGGTTGTAAATTAGTGAGCGTATGAACTAATGTCAACTATTCCGCTGCAAAATTAGGCATTTTTGTGGCGAAAATTAGCCAAATGCTTATGTCATATGTTTGTGGGCGTGTGAAAATTTAGGATGAATTTCACATCCGCGTGTGAAAATGTGGATGAACTGTGTGCCATGAACCAGAATGCAAGACACAAAAAATTTCAGCTTCATTAGCAGCAACCTGCATTGAGAAATCTCAGAAAAAGCTACCCGCCTTGAGCGATGCAAAAAATCCGTGGTTTCGCGGCATTTTGTTATAGCGTACACACTTTTTATGTTTGGACCGTGCGCGATGTTGGTTTCTCCCACCCCGCTTCAATTCCTTTACCCAAATTTAAGTGGCAGCTGTATTTGAACCATCGCCCTCCCTCGTCCGCCACTGACCTTATAGTAAAAGTTCATTTGTCCAGGCATTTGAACCGTCGCCATCCCTCGTCCACCACCATTTTCACCCACCATTACTAAAATATTCTATAACCGCGACATATCCACAAACACCACCCTGCCCTCCTTCATAGTCCACACAGACTGACCCCCTACCCCTCCCCCCATTCAAATCGTAGATCGCCGCCGTCACCCTCCACCACCAACCTCAACTAGTCTGTTCGCACCTCCTAGCTGCATAAGTTCAGTTTACCCACCAATCCACGTACACCCTCACTGCCTTGAGTTTTTAGATGAGTCCTACGGAGTCCCTTTCCCCCAGATCTCCATCTCGTACTCCAGAGAGTTGCAGCCTAAGCCCGACCACATATCCCGAGGAGCCCGAGGAGCGTACAGCCAAAAGAGGTCTATCATGGCCTCTTCGTCGGACGATGGCGAGGTGGCCGCCGTTCATGCCTACCCGTCGATCAGGAGGAACACCTCGTTGTGGAAGCCTGCAAAGACGTTGACTACGTTTCCATGCTAAATTCTTCAAGTCTGTGGGATCGCGTACTCCTATATCTTAGGAGAGCCGGCTACGACATCAAGCTTGTCAATAGCGACGGCATCACGAGGACCATGTCACAGGTTAAGTGGTCCACCAACAACGCTTCTGGTTCAACCGTCGTCGATCTCTTCAAAGGCCCCATCACTGATCTCCTCCCTCTCGCGGTCAAGGATTTGCGATCCTTGTACGCCATCAAACTCAATTTGTCATTTCTGAACGAAGCTTTCTACGGTTGTGGCTTGGGAGCCCTAGTTACAAAGTCGGATCTCGTTGACCAAGACCACGAGAAGGTCACCCGCTACGGCTGTCCCAAGGGAAACAGCCTATTTGCGACATCAGGGAGTGCACCCTCGGTGCCACAAATTCCAAGTGGAAGGAGCCCATCCATGACAGTGATGCAACATCCTGTGAGAAAATCATACCTTTTCTAGCTAGCCCTCTCGTACCCGTTGTTGTAGTAGCTTTTGCCATGCGATAACTGTTGGAAATATGCCCTAGAGGCAATAATAAAATGGTTATTATTGTATTTCCTTGTTAATGATAATTGTCTATTGTTCATGCTATAATTGTGTTAACCGGAAACCATAATACATGTGTGAATACATAGACCACAACATGTCCCTAGTGAGCCTCTAGTTGACTAGCTCGTTGATCAATAGATGGTCACGGTTTCATGGCCATGGACATTGGATGTCATTGATAACGGGATCACATCATTAGGAGAATGATGTGATGGACAAGACCCAATTCTAAGCATAGCACAAGATCGTGTAGTTCGTTTGCTAAAGCTTTTCAATGTCAAGTATCGTTTCCTTAGACCATGAGATTGTGCAACTCCCGGATACCGTAGGAATGCTTTGGGTGTGCCAAACGTCACAACGTAACTGGGTGGCTATAAAGGTGCACTACGGGTATCTCCGAAAGTATCTGTTGGGTTGGCATGAATCGAGACTGGGATTTGTCACTCCGTGTGACGGAGAGGTATCTCTGGGCCCACTCGGTAAGACATCATCATAATGAGCTCAATGTGACTAAGGAGTTAGCCACGGGATGATGTATTACGGAACGAGTAAAGAGACTTGCCGGTAACGAGATTGAACAAGGTATGGGGATACCGACGATCGAATCTCGGGCAAGTATCATACCGATAGACAAAGGGAATTGTATACGGGATTGATTGAATCCTTGACATCGTGGTTCATCCGATGAGATCATCGTGGAGTACGTGGGAGCCAACATGGGTATCCAGATCCCGCTGTTGGTTATTGACCGGAGAGGTGTCTCGGTCATGTCTACGTGTCTCCCGAACCCGTAGGGTCTACACACTTAAGGTTCGATGACGCTAGGGTTATAGGGAAAAGGTATACGTGATTACCGAAGGTTGTTCGGAGTCCCGGATGAGATCCCGGACGTCACGAGGAGCTCCGGAATGGTCCGGAGGTAAAGATTGATATATAGGAAGTCCAGTTTTGGTCACCGGAAAGTTTTTGGGCTCATCGGTAGTGTACCGGGAGTGCCGGGAGGGTGCCGGATGACCCCCGGGAGGGGTGTGACGACCAAAGGACCACATGGGCTGTTAGATAAAGTGTGCCAGCCCTTATTGGGCTGGGCAAGACTTTTGCTAAAGGCCCATGCGGCTGGAGATAAGGAGATAAGGCAAAAAGGATTTAAAAGGAGGAGATCCACCTCCCTTGTGGGAGGTGGACTCTCCCTTTAATTCGGCCGGCCATCTCCTCTTTGGAGTAGAGGCCAAGCCAGCCCTCCACGTCCCTCCTCCTATATATACTTGAGGTTTTGGATGTTTTGAGACAAGATTTGATCTCTCTCTCTCACGGCGAAGCCCTACCTCTCTTCTTCCTCCTCCGCAGCGCTTAGGCGAAGCCCTGTCGGAATACCTTGCTACTCCACCACCACCACGCCGTCGTGCTGCTGTTGGAGCCCTTCCCCAACCTCTCCTTCCTCCTTGCTGGATCAAGGTGTTGGAGACGTCACCGGGCTGCACGTGTGTTGAACGCGGAGGTGCCGTCCGTTCGGCACTTGATCGGATCTACCGCGATCTGAATCGCTGCGAGTACGACTCCATCAACCGCGTTCTTGTAACGCTTCCGCTTAGCGATCTTCAAAGGTATGAAGATGCAATCTCTCCCCTCTCGTTGCTGGTTTCTCCATAGATAGATCTTGGTGAACGTAGGAAAATTTTGATTTACTACTACGTCTCCCAACAGTGGCATCATGAGCTAGGTCTATGCGTAGAATCTATGCACGAGTAGAACACAAAGCAGTTGTGGGCGTCGAGTTTGTTAATTTGCTTGCCGCTACTAGTCTTATCTTGATTCGGCGGTATTGTGGGATGAAGCGGCCCGGACCAACTTTACACGTACGCTTACGTGAGACCGGTTCCACCGCCTGACATGCACTAGATGCATAAGGTGGCTAGCGGGTGTCTGTCTCTCCTACCTTAGTCGGATCGGATTCGATGAAAAGGGTCCTTATGAAGGGTAAATAGCAATTGGCAAATCACGTTGTGGTGTTGACGTAGGTAAGAAACGTTCTTGCTAGTAACCTATAGCAGCCACGTAAAAACTTGCAACTACAAATTAGAGGACGTCTAACTTGTTTTTGCAGCATGTGCCTTGTGATGTGATATGGCCAAAGGATGTGATGTGATGCATTGTGATGTATGAATTGATCATGTTCTTGTAATAGGATTCACGACTTGCATGTCGATGATTATGACAACCGGCAGGAGCCATAGGAGTTGTCTTATTTATTGTATGACCTGCGTGTCAATCATAAACGCCATGTAATTACTTTACTTTATTGCTAAGCGTTAGCCATAGTAGTAGAAGTAATAGTTGGCGAGACAACTTCATGAAGACACAATGATGGAGATCATGATGATGGAGATCATGGTGTCGTGCCGGTGACAGTGATGATCATGGTGCCCCGAAGATGGAGATCATAGGAGCAAAATGATATTGGCCATATCATGTCACTATATTGATTGCATGTGATGTTTATCATGTTTACATCTTATTTGCATAGAACGACGGTAGTAAATAAGATGATCTCTCAATAAAATTTCAAGAAAGGTGTTCACCCTAACTGTGCACCGTTGCTAAGGATCGTCGTTCCGAAGCACCACGTGATGATCGGGTGTGATAGGTTCTAACGTTCGCATACAACGGGTGTAAGCCAGATTTACACATGCGAAACACTTAGGTTGACTTGACGAGCCTAGCATGTACAGACATGGCCTCGGAACACGGAAGACCGAAAGGTCGAACATGAGTCGTATAGAAGATACGATCAACATAGAGATGTTCACCATGGATGACTAGTCCGTCTCACGTGATGATCGGACACGGGCTAGTTGACATGGATCATGTATCACTTGGAAGACTAGAGAGATGTCTATCTAAGTGGGAGTTCATTAATAATTTGATTAAATGAACTTAATTATCATGAACTTAGTCTAAAAATGTCCTTGCAAATTATGTCGTAGATAGCTCGCGCTGTAGCTCCCCAGTTTTATTGATACAATCCTAGAGAAAAGTAAGTTGAAAGTTGATGGTAGCAATAATGCGGACTGGGTCCGTGATCTGAGGATTGTCCTCATTGCTGCACAGAAAGCTTATGTTTTTGATGTACCGCTAACTGCATCACTCCCTCAAGCGTTGTCTGTAGATGTTGTGAACATATGACAGGCACTTTTTGATGACTACGTGATAGTTCAGTGCGTCATGCATTACGGCTTAGAATTGAGGCTTCAAAATGTTTTGAACGTCACAGAACATATGAGATGTTCTAGGAGCTGAGATTGTGATCTCAAGCTCGTGCCTATGTTGAGAGGTATGAGACCTCCAACAAGATTCTTTGCCTGCAAGATAAAGGAGAATAGCTTAATCGGTGAGCGTGTTCTCAGATTGTCTGGGTGCTACAATCACTTGAATCAAGTGGGAGTTAATCTTCGAGATGAGATAGTGATTAATGCAGTTCTCCAAGTCACTGCCACCAAGCTACTAGAGCTTCGTGATGAACTATAACATGCCAGGGATGGATAAGATGATCCCTGAGTTGTTCGTGATGTTTGACACCACGAAGGTAGAAATCAATAAGGAGCATCAAGTGTTGATCGTTAAGTGAAAACCACTAGTTTCAAAAGGGGCAAGGGCAAGAAGGGAAAAACTTCAGGAATGGCAAGCCAGTTGTTGCTCTAGTGAAGAAACCCAAGGTTGAGCCCGAACCCGAGACTAAGTGCTTCTGTTATGAGGAGAATGTTCGCTGAAGCGGAAAAACCCTAGATGATTGGTAGATAAGAAGGCTGGTAATGTCAATGGAAGTATATTTGATATACGTGTTAGTGATGTGTACCTTGCTGGTACTCCTAGTAGCACCTGGGTATTAGATACCGGTTCGGTTGCTAAGTGTTAGCAACTCGAAATAAAAGCTACGGAGTAAATGGAGACTAGCTAGGTGAAAGGTGACGATGTGTGTTGGAAGTATTTCCAAGATTGATGTGATCACCATCGCACGCTCTCTCTACCTTCAGGATTTGTGATAAACCTAAATAAATGTTATTTGGTGTTTGCGTTGAGCATAAACGTGATTAGATCATGATTAGTGCGATACGGTTATTCATATAAGTTAGAGAATAATGGTTATTCTGTTTACATGGATAATGCCTTCAATGGTCATGCACCCACTCGAAATGGTTTATCGAATCATGATCGTAGTAGTACACATATTCATAACATTGGTACCAAAAGATACAAAGTTAATAATGATAGTACCACATGCTTGTGGCACTGCCACGTAATGTCATATTGGTATAAATCGCATGAAGAAACTCCATGATGATGGATGTTTTTTGACTCACTCGATTTCGAATCGGTTGAGACATGCGAGCCATGCCTCTTGGGCAAGATGACTGAGACCCCGTCATCCAATATGATGGAGCGGGCAAGTGGCTTATTGGAATTAATACATGTTGATGTATGTGGTCCAATGAGTGTTGAAACACACAGTGGATATCGTTGTTTTTCTTTACCTTCACTGATGATTTGAGTAAATATGGGGATATTTACTTAATGAAACACGAATCTGAAATGTTTGAAAGGTTCAAGGAGTTTCAGAGTGAAGTTAAAGATCATCGTGACAAGAAGATAAATGTCTATGATATGATCATGGAGGTGAATATCTAAGTTACGAGTTTGGTATGCAATTTTAGACAATGTGGAAATTGTTTCACAGCTCACGCCTCCTGGAACACCATAGTGTGATGGTGTGTTCGAACGTCGTAGTCGTGCTCTATTGGATATAGTGAGTACTATGATGTCTCTTATCGTTTTACCACTATCGTTATGGGGTTATGCATTAAAGACAAATCCATTCACTTTAACAGGGCACCATCTAAGTCTGTTGAGATGACACCGTGAGAATTATGGTTTGACAGAAGCCTAAGCTGTCATTTCTTAATGTTTGGGGCTGCGACGCTTATGTGAAAATGGGTTTTTCACCTAGCGAGCTCGAACTCAAAGCAGACAAATGCATCTTCATAGAATACCCTAATGAGACATTGGGTATACCTTCTATCTCAGATCCAAGCGCAAAAGGTGTTTGTTGCTAAGAACGGGTCCTTTTTGAGAAAGAGTTTCTCTCGAAAGAATTGAGTGGGAGGAAGATAGAACTTGATAAGGTTGTTGAACCTTTGTTTCAACCAGAGAATAGCGCAACACAGAAAGATGTTTCTGTAGAGCCTACTTAGTTGAAAAGGAAGTTAATGATGATGATCATGAAGCTTCGGATCAAGTCACTATCGAACCTCGTAGGTCGACAAGGACGCGTACTGCTCCTGAGTAGTACGACAACCCTGTCTTGGAAATCATGTTGTTGGACAACGATGAACCTACGAACTATGGAGAAGCGATGGTGGGCCCGGATTCCAACAAATGGCTAGGAGCCATGAAATCCGAGAAAGGATCCATGTATGAAAACCAAGTATGGACTTTGGTAGACTTGCCTGTTGAATGGCGGGTCATTGAGTACAAATGGACCTTTGAGATAAACATAGACGCTAATGGTGAAATGTCACCGTTTATAAAGCTCGACTTGTCGCAAAGAAGTTTCCGCCAAGTTCAAGGAGTTGACTGCAATGAGATTGTCTCATCTGTAGCGATGCTAAAAGTCTATTAAAATTTTGTTAGCAGTTGCTGCATTTTTCGATTATGAAATCTGGCAGATGGATGACAAAACAAGGTTTCCGTAATGGTTTCTGTGAGGAAGAGTTGTATGTGATACAACCAGAAGGTTTTGTCAATCCTAAGGATGCTAATAATATGCAAACTCCAGCGATCCTTCTATGGACTGGAGCAAGCATCTCGGAGTTGGAATATATGCTTTGATGAGGTGATCAAAGTGTTTAAGTTTATACAAAGTTTATGAGAAACTTGTATTTGCAAGAAAGTGAGTGGGAGCACTATGGAATTTCTTATAAGAATATGTAGTTGACATATTATTGATCGGAAATGATGTAGAATTTCTGGAAGAGCATGAAGGGTTGTTTGAAAAGTTTTGTTTTTCAAAGGAAGACCCAGATAAAGCTACTATTTTATTGAGCATCAAGATCTATAGGGATAGATCTATTCGCTTGATAAGTTTTTTCGACGAAGACATACCTTGACAAGTTTTTGAAGGAGTTCAAAATAGATGGGTCAAAGAAGGAGTTCTTGACTGTATTGTAAGGTGTGAAATTGAGTAAGACTCAATACCCGACCACGGCAGAAGATAAAGAAGAGATGAGTGTCATCTCCTATGCTTTAGCCATAGGCTCTATATAGTATGCCATGCTGTGTACCGCACCTGTGTGTGCCTTGCCATGAGTCTGTCAAGGGGTACAAGAGTAATCCAAGAGTGGATCACTAGACAGCGGTCAAAGTTAGCCTTAGTAACTTGAGAACTAAGGAAATATTTCTCGATTATGGAGGTGATAAAGAGTTCATCGTAAAGTGTTACGATGATGCAAGCTTTAAAACCAATCCGGATGACTCTTAGTAGAAATCCAGCTACGTATAGTGGAGCAGCCATTTGGAATAGCTCCAAGTGGAGCATGGGAGTAGTATCTACAAATATGACATGGAAAGTTTGTAAGGTACACACGGATCTGAATGTTGCAGACCCGTTGACTAAAACCTCTTTCACGAGCAGGACATGAACAAACCCCAGAACTTATTGGGTGTTAATCACATGATGATATGATCACATGGTGATGTAAGTGTTAATCACATGGTGATGTGAACTAGATTATTGACTCTAGTGCAAGTGGGAGACTGTTGGAAATATGCCCTAGAGGCAATAATAAAATGGTTATTATTGTATTTCCTTGTTAATGATAATTGTCTATTGTTCATGCTATAATTGTGTTAACCGGAAACCATAATACATGTGTGAATACATAGACCACAACATGTCCCTAGTGAGCCTCTAGTTGACTAGCTCGTTGATCAATAGATGGTCACGGTTTCATGGCCATGGACATTGGATGTCATTGATAACGGGATCACATCATTAGGAGAATGATGTGATGGACAAGACCCAATTCTAAGCATAGCACAAGATCGTGTAGTTCGTTTGCTAAAGCTTTTCAATGTCAAGTATCGTTTCCTTAGACCATGAGATTGTGCAACTCCCGGATACCGTAGGAATGCTTTGGGTGTGCTAAACGTCACAACGTAACTGGGTGGCTATAAAGGTGCACTACGGGTATCTCCGAAAGTATCTGTTGGGTTGGCATGAATCGAGACTGGGATTTGTCACTCCGTGTGACGGAGAGGTATCTCTGGGCCCACTCGGTAAGACATCATCATAATGAGCTCAATGTGACTAAGGAGTTAGCCACGGGATGATGTATTACGGAACGAGTAAAGAGACTTGCCGGTAACGAGATTGAACAAGGTATGGGGATACCGACGATCGAATCTCGGGCAAGTATCATACCGATAGACAAAGGGAATTGTATACGGGATTGATTGAATCCTTGACATCGTGGTTCATCCGATGAGATCATCGTGGAGTACGTGGGAGCCAACATGGGTATCCAGATCCCGCTGTTGGTTATTGACCGGAGAGGTGTCTCGGTCATGTCTACGTGTCTCCCGAACCCGTAGGGTCTACACACTTAAGGTTCGATGACGCTAGGGTTATAGGGAAAAGGTATACGTGATTACCGAAGGTTGTTCGGAGTCCCGGATGAGATCCCGGACGTCACGAGGAGCTCCGGAATGGTCCGGAGGTAAAGATTGATATATAGGAAGTCCAGTTTTGGTCACCGGAAAGTTTTCGGGCTCATCGGTAGTGTACCGGGAGTGCCGGGAGGGTGCCGGATGACCCCCGGGAGGGGTGTGACGACCAAAGGACCACATGGGCTGTTAGATAAAGTGTGCCAGCCCTTATTGGGCTGGGCAAGACTTTTGCTAAAGGCCCATGCGGCTGGAGATAAGGAGATAAGGCAAAAAGGATTTAAAAGGAGGAGATCCACCTCCCTTGTGGGAGGTGGACTCTCCCTTTAATTCGGCCGGCCATCTCCTCTTTGGAGTAGAGGCCAAGCCAGCCCTCCACGTCCCTCCTCCTATATATACTTGAGGTTTTGGATGTTTTGAGACAAGATTTGATCTCTCTCTCTCACGGCGAAGCCCTACCTCTCTTCTTCCTCCTCCGCAGCGCTTAGGCGAAGCCCTGTCGGAATACCTTGCTACTCCACCACCACCACGCCGTCGTGCTGCTGTTGGAGCCCTTCCCCAACCTCTCCTTCCTCCTTGCTGGATCAAGGTGTTGGAGACGTCACCGGGCTGCACGTGTGTTGAACGCGGAGGTGCCGTCCGTTCGGCACTTGATCGGATCTACCGCGATCTGAATCGCTGCGAGTACGACTCCATCAACCGCGTTCTTGTAACGCTTCCGCTTAGCGATCTTCAAAGGTATGAAGATGCAATCTCTCCCCTCTCGTTGCTGGTTTCTCCATAGATAGATCTTGGTGAACGTAGGAAAATTTTGATTTACTACTACGTCTCCCAACAATAACTATGTCGTGTTTAATTATTTTAGTTATGCAAGACCGTATAGCTCAATATGGCTATCTGGTGTTTAAGTATGAATTGACCAATTCAATTTCATGAATGGCTATATTCGGTTGTTTATTGCGATCATATGCCTTGTCTCTCTGTTTTTGTTGCTAGGTTGGCTGAAGTGAGCATTTCTCCAGTTTTCAAGAAGATGCCTTGCTTTTCTGTTTTGGTTGTTATGTTGGTTGAAGTGAGCATTTGTCCAGTTTTTAATGGCATTTTTTGGTTGTTATGTAGGATTGAAAGTAGGTCTAGAGGGAGGATTAGACTACTTGACCAAATAAAAATCTACTTCTTCCCAATTTTAAGTGTTGGCAGATTTTAGAGTTCATAGCAAGTTAAGTACACCCCATGTCGTGGTTTTATCACGACAGATGTCCGGGTGAACGGACTTGGATTCGGGTCCATCGCTAAGGTGATGGACTCAAAGGGGTTGATTGGGACGAAGGACACGGGTTTACCCAGGTTCGGCCCCTCAAGTCGAGGTAACAGCCTACATCCTGCTTGTGTTTATATTGCTTGTGTATCGATTACAAGGGAGCTATTGCTTAACCTAGTTCTCGATAGTCTGATCTCTAAGTCACCCCGGGCCTCGCCTTTATATAGGAGGTCAAGACCACGGGTCATACAAGTTGTAACCGACTCTAACTACGTGTCTGAATCCCTCTCTACATTGTCTTGCCTTCCTGAGCAAGTTGTCTCCGGGCGGCTCTTCGCTCGGGTCTTCATACTTTCTCTGTCCGGGCCACGCTCCGGCCCATCTTGTCAAGCCACCCAACGTCCTGGGCTTAAGTCTTCACAGCCCATCTTTGGACTGGTGTACGAGCCGCCTAGTGTGACCCGGAGCCTCAGGGGCGGGTCTCACCGTGGGGTTATATCCCCAACATTAGGCCCCAGGTTGATTTGAGTCTCACTTCAGCCTCCTTCTCAATTATCGGCGAGTCTCCCTTATGTTACCTGAAAATAATGACCCGCCATGACGTCATGTCAAATCTGTCAGAAAGATCCTCTCACGTCCGCAACGAATCTTTCCCTTATTAAATGGACGGTCCAGGAATCGAGGCATCTGCCTCGGTCAAATGATATCTGCCGCCTGGATTTTCATGCCTGTTTCCACCCTTGCCTATTAAATAGGACCGCGAGGGGTGGCATTTGTTTTCCTCCCCGCTTTCTCTTCGTCTTCTTTCTTCCGACGTCGCCGCTCCAGCATAGCTCGCTCCGGTGCCGTCTTCACACCGTCGTCGTCGAGGACGCTGCATCAACCTGTTGGTTCTAGAGTTTCTGCCTGCGTCCGCCGTGCCGTCTCCGGTGAGTCTTTCCTCCCCTAGATGAGTAGCCATTCCGGTAAGGTTTTTACGAAGTTCTTCTGTCGCTTAGAACACGGGCTTCTCTCCAATGTCGGCCATGCTTAGTCCACAAAAACTCGATGATATGCTTTCCACATGGCGGCGTTCCATAGAAAACCGATGGCAACGCCGCGCAGATCTACAACTGCTCTGCCTGCCGTTTTCAAACTTTCGCCGTTTCGATAGTTTGTCGCTAGGTTTTGAAATAAAACCATTTTTCTTTGCTTTGTAGATCCGCACCCTTAGAGATATGTTGCGAAACCTGTTTTCCACACTTACCCAAATTTTGCCTTGTCTTCTCATAAATTTGACCCGCCATGTAATTCTGGCTCTCACCAACCGGATCCTGGCGGCTTAATCTTAAAATCTTAGGCTTTTAACCGCCCGTAGACGTCTGCCATTCCCTGACTCACCGTACATTGTTACCTTGCGTAGTTTTGAACCGCCGCCATGTCTCGTGCATCCAAATCATGCAATTGGGTCGGCTCTTGCATCACTAAAGAATTCTTGATGGACTTTGTACACGCAGGCACCCTTCCCGCCAAAGATGTCATCCATTGGCGGGTTCTGTGTAATGAACTAAAGCCCGTTCCTCAGGTGGGCGAAGTAGTCGTATTTTCAGATCATGTCGAACGTGGGTTTGTACCCCCCGGCTCAAAATTCTTTCGGGATGTTCTCCACTTTTACAAGCTGCACCCTCAAGACCTTGCTCCCAACTCCGTTTCCAACATCTGCAATTTCCAAGTGCTCAGTGAAGTCTACTTGCAAACAGAGCCGTCCATTGGTCTCTTTTGTGAGTTTTTTTATGCAAACCGTCAGACGGAGGTGAAGGCCGGCCCAAGCCTAGAGCTTGGCGGAATTTCTATTCAGAGATGCATGGACATAACCTTTCCGACTGTTCAGATGCCAAGCCATCCAAAAGACTGGAACAAGACTTGGTTCTATTGCAAAGATACCTCCCCAGAAGGAGAGCATCCCCTGCCGGGTTACCGCCCATCCCGTCTCAAGACGACCTCGGAGCTTCCTGGCCGGCTATCAACTACTGAACGAGCGAAGCACGAGCCGGCTCACGCCAAGATTAAAGCCCTTATGGCCAACAGACTGACATGGCTGGATTCGATCCGCTGCTGGATTTCTTGGAGGATTATGCCCTTGAGCCGGCGAAATCACCTTATGTGCGAATACCCGGGCTAGTATGATGATTCCCTCTGCTTCAGCCGGTCAACGTTAACAGAGGATGATATTACAATTGTCATCCGGAGTCTTGTCCACGAAACTTCAGGAGGTTGCAGTGCCATTGGGCTGGCACCTTTCTATGCCACTAACCCGGCCCCAGATGTAAGGCGACTCTTTATACTCTCTTCTCTTATTAGCTATGTCTTGGCAATCCCCTCACTACTTGCCGCCTTAACTTTTCAGGCTGACTCCGACTTCTGGAAGAAGAAATATGTTCCTCCTCTGGAAAAAATCCAGGAAGAAGACCGCGGCCAAGAAGACGAAGAAGAAGATCACTCCTCGGGAAGAATGGTTTGAACAGCCGGAATCATACGGCTCAGAGGTACAACTTGACTATTCTTTCCACCTCTTTATTCACCTTATTGACAACAACCATTCACAGGACGAGACAGAGACCAGCCACGCCAACGCCCTTGAGGTAACTTATGTTTCGTCTGACTCAGATTACTTTGTACCCCTGAAGAGCCGGTGGGTCGTTCGAAAAGTTCCCCTTTCTCATCCTCTTGCTTACTTAGACCCCCAATTTCTTTTGAAAAAGCAACAGCAAGCCGCCCGACGCCAGACCCGAAGCGCCGGCTCTACCATTCTCATGTCCGGGTTGCCTAATTCTCCGACTCAGAGGAAACGTCCAGCTGAGGTAGCCATTCCTTCTCTGCTTGATTTTACTAATCCTTCCTTTGTAATTCCAAAATGGCTTTACATTATCTGAACTATTTTTCAAGGATCATCTCCTTCGTCTGGCGACTCTACGGCCACTGCTCTGCCACCTCCAAAGATTAACCCGATGTATGTGCTTTTCATGCCTTATGCCCGAGTCTTTGGTGGTTGTAAACCTTGGGCTCTAATCTTTATGCTTTTAAGTGCTCAAGCCAAGCGAAGGAAGACTAACAAGTCCTCCCCTGGCCCTAATGTCCAAGAACTGGAGCCTGCCAAGCCGGATGCTCCCATGCCGGATGTTGATCCTTCGGCGGCTTCCAAGGAGGCCCCTAAAGAAACTTGTCCTTCTACAGAGCCGGCAGCCGACGATGTGATTCCTGAGAGCCCTCCAATGGACCATTCCAAGCCGCCCAGCCCTGCAAAAGTTTCCAATGAAACAGCCGCTCCAAATGTTTTTACTACTGGCGCCGGCTTCCACTCTCCTCAACCTCATGTGCTGACAAAGCATAGTGAGATGGTTGAAGCCTCCAAGAAGCTGGAGTTTGAGCTCCCCGCCCTTGAGAAGATGACAACTGATGAACTTCATGCTGGTTATTTGAATCGCCTGTCCACAAGCCGGGACCTGGAGCTAAAGCTTGTCAATTTAATGAAGAAGAAATATGAGGTATTCTTTACTCTCCTTATACCCTTACGTAGCCCCCAAGAGCTGGGTTAATATTGGCTGATGATAATCTGGGTCTTCATAACTTGGTAGAAGTAGAAATACTTAGCCTGTAGGCCTCAACTTATTTAGAAGCAATCGCAATTCATCGTTGTTAGCCCCCAAGGGCCGGCTCAAAGTTGATAATCATTGAACAAGAGCTTTATAGAAGATAGGTAACAGAGCCAATTGTAGCCCCCAAGGGCCGTCTCAATCTTGTCAAAGTTGAGTCGGGACTTTCATTCTGAATAGCTTGAAAAGCTAGTATGTAGCCCCCAAGTTCCGGGTTAACTTGATAAAGATGATCCGGAACTGCCTTTAATCTAGGAGATTAAATAGACATTAGCCCCCAAGTGTCATACATATTGCTTGCAATATGTTTGAGACTTGCTGAGTCTTTTAATCTTCTCCTCCTGATGGCTCATTCCATACTTTGATATGTCGCGGGAAGCTTTAAATGAAGCCGGGTCAGAAGTGACCGGCTTAAAAAATAATCTAGCCACGTAGCAGGCCACCCGAAGTGAAGCTGATGAAAAATGTCGGCTCCTTTGTGAAGAACTGACCAAGATTAAGGCCGACTTTGCAACCTTCAAGGAATCTGCTAAGACTGAACAAGCCGCACTGACCAGAAAAGAATCCGCGACCCTCTCTTTTAGTCCAAGGATCTAACGCCTGCCCGCAGTAAGAATCTTTTTGCCTCTCAACTTGACTCGTCCCCCTTCATTCAAGATCGAACCTTTGCGGATTTAACCAACTGCAACTAGGACTTGGAAAATTTTCAGATCAAGGCAGTCAAAGACCCGAAGCAGGGTGACCCATCGGCCAGCTGATCGCGCTGTGAACGCCTGTTGATAGCCGGCTCTTTGTGACCCGCCATGAGCGGTGTAAAAAACTTTAAGATATTTTTGGGCTCCTCAGAGGGCATATGTAATAGACTGGTAGTAACTTTGCCTTTGCTTGAATTGTGCCATCGTGCACATATGAAACAGTTTGGCTTAACATATATATGTCATCTTTCTTGCGCTTCTCATTGGATGCTTTGTCGGCTCTTGGCAGCTTAATTTCCTGCAAGACTAGATATATCTTTATATCGTTAGGAGGGCGGCTTAAAAGCATAACCCAAAGATGATGTATCTTCCTAACGTGTTGACGGAGTCAACAATGTGGCTTAAGAGCCAGCCGATAGTGTTTGATAAGCTACACCCGTAGGGTGGGAAGCCCCCTGGACGGCTATGTTGACTTGTCAACATTTTTGGCTTAAGAGCCGGCTGTTAGGGTTTGATAAGCTACACCCGTATGGTGGGAAGCCCCCTTCGACAACCAAGTTGACTTGTCAACTTTTTTGGCTTAAGAGCCGACTGTTAGGGTTAGATAAGCTACACCCGAAGGGTGGGAAACCCCCTTCGACAACCAAGTTGACTTGTCAACTTTTTTGGCTTAAGAGCCGGCTGTTAGGGTTAGATAAGGTACACCTGGAGGGTGGGAAGCCCCTTCGATAGCTATGTTGACTTGTCAACATTTTTTGGCTTAAGAGCCGGCTGTTAGGGGTAGATAAGCTACACCCGGAGGGTGGGAAGCCCCCTTCAACAACCAAGTTGACTTGTCAACTTTTTTTGGCTTAAGAGCTGGCTGTTAGGTTTAGATAAGGTACACCCGGAGGGTGGGAAGCCCCCTTTGACAGCTATGTTGACTTGTCAACATTTTTTGGCTTAAGAGCCGGCTGTTAGGGTTAGATAAGCTACACCCAGAGGGTGGGAAGCCCCCTTCGACAACCAAGTTGACTTGTCAACTTTTTTTGGCTTAAGAGACGACTGTTAGGGTTAGATAAGCTACACCCGGAGGGTGGGAAGCCCCCTTCAACAACCAAGTTGACTTGTCAACTTTTTTTTGGCCTAAGGGCCGACTGTTAGGGTTACATAAGCTACACCCGGAGGGTGGGAAGCCCCCTTCAACAGCGATGTTGACTTGTCAACATTTTTTGGCTTAAGATCCGGTTGTTAGGGTTAGATAAGCTACACCCGGAGGGTGGGAAGCCCCCTTCCACAACCAAGTTGACTTGTCAACTTTTTTGGCTTAAGAGCCGGCTGTTAGGGTTAGATAAGCTACACCCGGAGGGTGGGACGCCCCCTTTGACAACCAAGTTGACTTGTCAACTTTTTTGGTTTAAGAGCCGGCTGTTAGGGTTAGATAAGTTACACCCGGTGGGTGGGAAGCCCCCTTCGACAGCTATGTTTTGGATCTTTCTTGCATGGATGAAGATATGCGAAATGGCAGAGGCCCCGGCTTGTAGGGATGCTACTTTATTCATATATAAATATGATATGTACAATGATAGTGTACAATGTCGAGTCTCAACAACTTGGGTGTAATAAGGCCGGAGATGCGCTATGTTCCATGGTCGGCGAGTCTCCTGCCCCGAGGTACCTGAGTCGTCCCGGATGTCAATGACATAATACGACCCGTTGTTGAGATTTCTGCTGACCATGAAAGGTCCTTCCCATGGAGGAGATAACTTATGCATATTTATCTGGTCTTGAATCAGCCGCAACACTAAGTCACCTTCTTGAAACGTCCGAGTCTTGACTCTGTGGCTATGATAGCGGCGCAGGTCTTACTGATAGATCACCGAACGAGCAGCCGCCAGTTCTCGTTCCTCCTCCAAAGCATCCAACGCGTCTTGACGCGCCGTCTCATTATCCGTCTCAACGTAAGACGCCACCCGTGGCAAGTCATGCCGGATGTCACTTGGTAACACGACCTCTACACCGTAAACCATGAAGAAAGGTGTATAACTTGTGGATCTGTTGGGGGTAGTTCTGATGCTCCATAAGACGGACGGCAACTCTTCCACCCAACAACCCGGCGTCTGCTGTAAAGGAACCATAAGCCGGGGCTTGATACCTCTCAAGATCTCTTGGTTAGCACGCTCCGCCTGACCGTTGAACTGTGGATGAGCAACCGCAGAAACATCAAGCCGGATGTGTTCCAGGTCGCAGAATTTTTTCATAGGCCCCTTGGACAAGTTTGTGCCATTGTCCGTGATGATGCTGTGAGGGTAACCAAAAGGGTAGATCAGTTTTTTGATAAACTGAACTGCCGTAGCTGCGTCACACTTGTTGACCGACTCAACCTCTACCCATTTGGTGAACTTATCAACCGCCACCAAGAGGTGCGTTTTCTTATCCTTGGATCTCTTGAAAGTCCTGACCATATCAAGCCCCCAGACTGCAAACGGCCAAGTAATTGGTGTCATGCGCAATTCTTGAGCCGGAACATGAGCACGCCAGCCAAACTTTTGACAACCGTTGCACTTGCGGATCAGATCCTCGACATCCTTGTGAGCCGTCAACCAGAAGAAACCATGCCGGAAAGCCTTGGCCACCAGAGACTTTGAGCCGGCGTGATGTCCGCAATCACCAGCATGAATTTCATTTAAGATCTCCTTACCCTCCTCTGGTGAGACACAGCGTTGAAACACTCCGGTGACACTACACTTGTGTAACTCGCCATTAACTATCGTCATGGATTTAGACTGTCGGGTTATCTGTCTGGCCAGATTTTCATCATCAAGTAACTCACCTCGAGTCAAATACGCCAAGTAAGGCACAATCTAATCCGGAATAGCATGTAGAGCCGCCACTAATTGTCCCTCCGGGTCAGGAACAACCAAATCTTCCTCTGATGGTAACTTGACAGTCGGGTGATATAGGACATCCAGAAAGATATTGGGCGGCACCGGCTTTCGTTGAGAGCCTAACCTTGATAGGGCATCAGCCGCCTCATTCCTGTGATGATCGATGTGATCCACCTGATAACCCTTGAAGTGACCAGCAATGATGTCCACCGCTTGATGATAAGCCGCCATCTGCGGATCCCTGGAATCCCAAGTACCTGAAACTTGCTGAGCCACAAGGTCTGAGTCACCGAAGCACCTTACCCGGCTTAAGTTCATCTCCTTAGCTACCCTGAGGCCATGACGCAGGGCTTCGTGCTCAGCTGCATTATTAGTGCAAGGGAACATCAGGCGGAGCACATAACAAAACTTGTCACCTTTGGGAGATGTTAAAACAACTCCTGCCCCTGATCCTTCCAGCTGCTTGGATCCATCAAAGTGTATTGTCCATTATGTGTTATCCGGCTTTTCTTCATGCGCCTGACACTTTGTCCAGTCTTTTATGAAATCCACAAGGGCTTGAGACTTGACAGCCGTACGAGGTACGTATTTCAGATTGAGAGGTCCCAGCTCCAATGCCCACTTAGCAATCCTACCAGTGGCTTCTCTGTTTTGAATTATGTCTCCCAATGGATCAGAGCTGACCACGGTAATCTGGTGCCCTAAGAACTAATGCTTTAACTTGCGGTTGGCCATGAACACCCCATACACTAGCTTCTGCCAATGTGGATACCTCTCCTTGGACTCTGTCAGGACCTCACTGATATAATAAACCGTCCTCTGAACCGGATACTCTTTCCCTGCTTCCTTGCGCTCGACCACAATTGCAGCGCTAATAGCCCGGTTGTTAGCCGCCACGTATAGGAGCAAGGGCTCTTTCTTAGTCGGAGGAGCTAAAACCGGCGGCTAAGTGAGCTGCTTCTTGAGCGCCTCAAACGCTTCACCCGCCGCCATACTCCAGACAAAATTGTCTGTCTTTTTCATCATTTGATATAGAGGGATGGCTTTATCACCAAGGAGGCTTATAAACCGGCTCAACGCGGCGATCCGCCCTGCCAAGCGTTGGACATCATTGATACAAGCTGGCTCAGCCAGGGAGGTGAGCCTTGATTTTATCCGGGTTAGCTTCGATACCATGCTCAGAAACCAGAAATACCAAGAGCTTGCCAGCCGGAACACCAAGGACACACTTTGTCGGGTTAAGCATCATCTTATAGATCCGCAGATTGTCAAAGGTTTCCTTTAAGTCATCAAGCAGGGTCTCCTTCTTCCTTGATTTGATCACAATATCATCCACATAAGCATGAACGTTGCGTCCAATCTGATTGTGAAGACAATTCTGCATGCAGCGCTGATAAGTCGCCTGGGCACTCTTGAGCCCGAAAGGCATAGACACATAACAGGAGGCTCCAAAAGGCGCAATGAAGGCCGTCTTCTCTTGGTCCTTAACCGCCATCTTGATTTGATGATATCCTGAATAAGCATCCAGGAAGCATAAAATTTCGCAACCCTCTATAGCATCAATGATTTGATCAATACGAGGGAGAGCAAAAGGATCAGCCGGACAGGCCTTGTTAAGATCCGTATAGTCCACACACATACGCCACGTGTCGTTCTTCTTGAGCACAAGCACTGGGTTAGCAAGCCACTCCAAGTGAAAGACCTTGATGATGAAACCCGCCGCTAAGAGCCGGGCGACCTCTTCCCCAATGGCCTTGCGTCTCTTCTCGTCGAACCGTCATAGAAATTGCTTGACAGGTTTAAACTTAGGATCCACATTAAGGTTATGCTCAGCAAACTCTCTCGGTACACCCGGTATGTCAGAAGGTTTCCATGCAAAGATGTCCCGATTCTCACGGATGAATTCGATGAGCGCGCTTTCCTATTTGGGATCCATGTTGGCCCCAGTAATAAACTGCTTGGATGAGTCACCCGGAGTAAAATCCACCGCCTTGGTATCATCCGCCGAAAATTTGACGGGAGGCTCAACCTCCGTCATAGGCTTCTTGAGCGGGGTCATATCCTCCGGGTCAACATTCCCCTTATAGAACTTGAGTTCCGCCTCAGCACAACTGGATTCCGCGTAAGCCGTGTCTCCTTCTTCGCACTCAATAGCCGTATTGCGATCACCATGAACAGTAATCGTGCCTTTTAATCCGGGCATCTTGAGTTGTAAGCAGACATAACAAGGCCTAGCCATGAACTTAGCATAAGCCGCCCGCCCAAACAATGCATGATAAGGGCTCTTGATCCTGACCACTTCAAACCACAAGGACTCCACCCTGTAGTTGTACTTGTCACCAAAGGCGACTTCCAAAGAAATCCTGCCCACCGGGTAAGCTGACTTGCCCGGTACTACACCATGAAAAATGGTTGATGAGCGCTTAAGGTCTTTATCAAGCAGCTTCATCCACCGGAAGGTATCATAATACAGGATGTTGATGCTACTGCCACCATCCATAAGTACCTTATTCACCATATATCCTCCCACTTGGGGGGCAACTACCAAGGCTAGCCACCCCGGGTCATCAACACGTGGCGGGTGATCCTCCAGGCTCCATGTTATGTCATACTCAGACCACTTCAAGTATTGCGGCAGAGCCAGCGCGACTGCGTTAACCGCTCGCTTGCGCAATTTCTGATCCTGCTTGTTAAGGCTGGTCGTAAAAACATGATACTGGCCCGAACTGAGCTGCTTTGGATTACTCTAATACCTAGATTGATTATGTTGTTGCAGATTGATGTTACCAAAGTGCTGAGGATGTCCTCCTTGATTGCCCTGACCATGATGACCAGACCCTGAGCCGCCGGATCCAAATCCGGCTCCTGACCCGCCTGGTCCTGAGCCGCCGGGCGGGCCACCACCATGGTTGTTGTGTTGCTGCATGTTGTAATTCTTGAACTTCTTCATGGTATGACAATCACCCCATGTGTGCGTCGCAGGTTTATTGGGTCGGCTATGCTCCGGACAAGATTTTTTGAGCATTTCCTCCAAATTGAAAGGAGTCCTATTTTTGTTAAAAAGCGGTCTGAACTTCCCATTGCCCTTAGGATGATTCTGGCCGGTGCTCGTATTGGCCACCAGTTCTGACCCGCCATCCGGGTTTTTCCACTTGCTCTGGTTACCATTGTTTGCCGCACCCTTACCCTGGTTGTTCCTCTTACCTTGGCCGGCCTTCTCCTCATCAGAGCCTAGATCCTTCGTGTTATCAGAGTCAGCATACTTTGTGAGAGCCACCATGAGTTCTCCCATGTCCTGACACGTACGCTTTAGCCGACTGAGCTTCTGCTTCAGAGGCGAAGTGACAGTTCTTTTCTAGGATCAGCACCGCTTGAGCCACCATGATCTGTTTAGATGAGTGGATGATGGTCGACACCTGTCAGACCCAATGATGAGCCGACTCATTCTCCTGCTGGACACAATGATCGAGATCCACAATAGTCATAGGTTGTTTGCAATTCCCTTGAAAGTTTTTGATGAACCTTGCCCTCCATTCAACCCATGAATTGATGGTATTGGGTGGCAAACCCTTTAACCACGTGTGAGCCGGATCTTCAAGCATCATGATGAAGTATTTAGCACACACCGCCTCACTGACATCCAACATCTCCATAGCCAGCTCATAACTTTCGATCTAGGCCTCTGGAGGTAAGTCAGCAGTGTAATTTGGAACCTTGCGAGGTCCTTTGAAATCCTTCGGCAACCGCTCACTCCGCAGAGCCGGTGCTAAGCATGGCACTCCCACGGCCCCGGTGGTCACTCCCACTCCTACTGATACGGAGGGCACGGGCTCTTGGTGAGCCGCCGTGGCCAAAGCTGCCGCCTCTTGCTGGTTTCTCGCCCGGTTTATGAGCGCTTGTGCATCTAGAGCCGCCTGATCATCCCCTGGAGGCCCTCTGTGCTGATCGCTGCTGGAGACCGCCGGTGATTCATAGCGCCGGCTAAAGATGCGGCTGGGAAGGGGGTTGAATGAACGCGGCTCCGGCTATAAGCATATTTCTCCTGCTGGGCCATCGCCGTCTGAAGGTACCCAATGGCGTTCCGCACCTCTTCTGCAAAAGCGCCTCATCTGGGATAGGGATGTTTCAAGTCGGGTGGCCACGGCCACCATGTTCTCTGCCCGATGGCCGTGGCCACCACAAGGCTCTTAACCTTGTGGTCATGGGTTCGAGCCCCACGGTGGGTGCCAACTGTCGTGGTTTTATCATGGCAGATGTCCGGGTGAACGGACTTGGATTTGGGGCCATCGCTAAGGTGATGGACTCAAAGGGGTTGATTAGGACGAACAACACGGGTTTACCCAGGTTCGGCCCCTCAAATCGAGGTAACAACCTACGTCCTGCTTGTGTTTATATTGCTTGTGTATCGATTACAAGGGAGCTACTGCTTAACCTAGTTCTCTATAGTCTGATCTCTAAGTTGCCCCGGGCCTCGCCTTTATATAGGAGGTCGAGACCACGGGTCATACAAGTTGTAACCGACTCTCACTACGTGTCTGAATCCGTCTCTAAATTGTCTTGCCTTCCTGAGCAAGTTGTCTCCAGGCGGCTCTCCGCCCGGGTCTTCATACTTTCTCTGTTCGGGCCACGCTCCGGCCCATCTTGTCAAGCCGCCCAACGTCCTGGGCTTAAGTCTTCACGACCCATCTTTGGACTGGTGTACGAGCCGCCTAGTGTGACCCGGAGACTCAGGGGCGGGTCTCACCGTGGGGTTATATCCCCAACACCCCACACATGCATGTCTACGAGTATAGTAGCGGAAAGTAAAGACAAGCATGAGTAGTAAAGGAAGGGTAGGAAGATCAAACGCAATTTGGAGACACGACAATTTTTCTCGTGGTTTCGATAGGTGGTGCTGTCACACGTACACATTTATGGAGTCTTCAACCTACGGAGGATAACGGTCGCAAGAGTCCATGGAGGGCTCTGCCCACGGAGGGTTCCACGAAGAAGCAACCTTGACTATACCATGATGGCCTTCGTCCACGAAGGACTATCCTAACTCAGGGTAGATCTTCACGAAGTAGGCGATCTCCTTGCCCTTACAAACTTCTTGGTTCACTCCACAACACGAAGTAGGAAGATCCCAAGCAACACCTAACCAATCTAGGAGGCACCTCCCTCCAAAAGGTAATAGGCTCGATAATTTCGATGAACTCCTTCCTCTTGTGCTTCAAAATGATAGACTCCTCAACACACAATCACCCTCTCACATATTTGGCTTTGGTGGGAGAGATTGATTGGGTGGAAAGCAACTTGGGGAGGCTAGAGATCAAGATTCATATGGTTGGAATGGAATGGCATGATCTCAACACATGAGTAGGTGTCTCCCTCTAAGAAAATCAGTTGGTATGAGTGGGGGTATGTTCTGAGTGCTTCTCTTGAAAGTGGGTGGTGGTGAAGGGGTAATTATAGGTATCACCAAAAATCCAACCGTTACACCTAATAAGTCAGACTCAGTGACACCGATGTGTTAATCTCGGCGGTACCAAGTTGCCTCAAAGGTAGCAACTTTTGAATCTCGATGAGACCGATACATAAAACCCGGTTGCACCGATAAGGTGACCAACGGTCAGATTGCCAGACTCGGTGACGCCGATTCAACAAACTCGATGGTATCGATTTTGTGAATTTGCGTAACAGAAAGTTGGCAACCCAAACTTGGTGGCACTGAAGTGGAATCGGATGCACCGAAGGGCTAGGGTTTGGCTGAGTCTGTCTGAGGTTGAGAATCGGTGGCACCGAGTGGGAAGTGTTGGTTGCATCGATTTTGGATATTTGGCTTTGGAAAGACTTTTGTAGAAGAGCTTGTGTGTGTATGTGGTGACTATCACTTGTGCACGTATGAGCATTTTGTTCACCAACAGTACCTTACCCCCTTTTGATAGTATTAGCCTTCCTATGGACTCAAAGTGATTTCTCACAAAGTCAAATGTGGAGTGCTTTTGCTTGAAGCTTTGCCAGTCTATTTCCTTGCATCTTGGGGTATTCCACAATCCTTTTGCCAACTCATCATTGAACTTTTCCTGAAACATGCTTGGTGGAAACATTAGTTCAATGACATATATGTTGTTATTAATTACCAAAACCACCAAGGGAGCAAGTGTGCTTTCGGTTATAGTGAGTATAGTGAGTATATATGGCAATTTTCGAGGGAACAGACCGTGCCCCTCTCGTCGCAAGGGATGGTGATAACATCATTGGGGCCCGGCATCTTGAGGACATTGTAACCATGGTGGGTCATCGCCATGAACTTGGAAAGGGTCGGGTATCCCAAGATCGCGTTGTACGGAAGGCCGATGTGCGCTACATCAAAGTCAATGAGCTCGGTACGGTAATTGTCGCATGTGCCAAATGTGACAGGGAGGCGGCCCTGCCCCAGGGGGACAGTGGAGCCACCGGCGATGCCAAAGAACGGCCCAGTGGGTGCCTACTGACTGTAGAGCACCTGGAGAGTCTCGAAGGTCTCCGCGGAGAGCACGTTGAGGCCGGCGCCCCCGTCGACGAGGGTCTTTGTGATGGAGACGTTGAAGATGATGGGAGTGTAGAGCAGGGGGAGTGTGCCCGCAATAGCCATGGATTTGAGGCTATCTCTGGAGTGAAAGGAGACCATGTACTAGGACCACTTGGGGGGCTGTGCGGCTTCCGGCTCCTAGAGAGCACCGCTCATCTCGCAGGGGAGTTGTCCTAGTCGACAGTTCGACAAGAGGGCTTGGGCTCCGCCAAGGATGCATGCCACCATGCGAGGCTCCTGATCACCCCTAAGCCCTTTGTCACACAAGCTACTGCTGCCCCCCAGGCGGCCGTGGTCACGGTGGCAAGACCGTGTTGTTCTGGGGGCATGCCCCATGAGAACGCCCATGCTGAACATCCTCTTGAGAGCGATCGCGCTCCCTGTCGCCATGAGGCTTCTCACGCCAGCCTTGGTGGGGGTTGTTATTGCGATTGTCCCTCCTGCTACCACTACAGCCTGATACGTCTCCAACGTATCTATAATTTTTGATTGTTCCATGCTCATATATTATCATTCTAGGATACTTTTTGGGCATTTGTTTACCAATTTATAGTATTTTTGAGCACTAACCTATTGACCTAGTGCCAAGTGACAATTGTTGTTTTCTGCATGTTTTTTTGCTTTGAAGGTATGCCTTATCAAATGGAGTCCAAATACAATGAAACTTTAATATATATTTTTGTGGATAATATGAAGCACGACAAGCATCAGAGGAGTGCCAGGAGGTGTGCCAGGGCCCCACAAGCCATCTGGCCGCGCCCTAGGGGGCACGGCCAGATAGCTTATGGCCCCCTGGCGCCCCTCCTGATGTCGTTCTCTGGCCTATAAATCCTCATATATTCGAAAAACCCTATAAGCGTTCCCGAAACACTTTTTCCGCCGACGCAAGTCTCTGTTCCGGCGGAAGGCCATCTAAACCTCTGTTTCGGCAATCTGTTGGAGGAGAGATCAATCACGGAGGGACTCTACATCAACCTTGCTGCCCTCACCATGATGTGTGAGTAGTTCACCACAGACCTACGGGTCCATAGGCAGTACCTAGATGGCAATCTCTCTCTCTTATGATCTTTAATACAATGTTCATTGCATCTTCGCTTTCATCTATCCGATGTAATCACTTTGTATGGTGTGTTTGTTGGGATCCGATGAATTGTGGGTTTATGTTGAGATTATTCATGAAAAATATTTGACTCAACTATGATTATTATGATTATTAATTGCATGATCATCATAGCTTCGTAATGCTCTTCGGACTCTTTCGACCTAAGTAACGTCGTCCAGAAGGAAGGCCAATCGGCCAGACAGTTTTGGAACAGGTTCCTAACAAAGAAGAACCAGATTATCGATTGTCTGGATGCCGAGGCAATAGCCTCTTTTAGGCATAATATCCAAGATGAATGGTTGGCTCGACAGCTCTGCCAGTACAGGCCAAAGACAATGCCCGCCCTCACCTCACTCATGACCCGCTTTTGCGCGGGCAAAGACAACTCGCTAGCTCGTCGTGGCCATAATCCTGAAGACCCAGGCACCTCAAAAACTCGGGACGGAAACATCAAGCCGTAGCGCAACAAAAACAAACACCACCACAGTACCGGGGATGTCGATGACACGGCCGTAAATGACGGATTCCGCAGCTCAAAACCCGGCCAACGGAGGAATCCCTCTAAAGGGAACAGGTATGGACCTACTGCGTTGGAGAAAACCATGGAGAGGCCCTGCCAGATCCATGGCACCCCAAACAAACCCACCACGCACACCAAACATCAATATTGGGTGTTTCGACAGGCTGGTAAGTTGGCAGCCGAGGAGTAGGCAAAGGACCATGCGGCAAAGACGACGAGGAGCCCCACGGACCGAACAACGGAACACAAAAGTAGTTGCATCCAGAGGTAAAAAGTGTGAACATGATATATGCCACACAGATACTGAAGGAGAGGAAACGCACCCTTTGGGAGGTCTACGCCGTAGATCCTGTAGCCCCGAAATTCAACCCATGGTCGGTTTTCCCGATCACCTTCGATCGACGGGACCATCCGACTAGTATCCGTCATGGAGGTTCGACTGCACTCGTCTTGGATCCGACCATCGACGAGTATCACCTCACTAGAGTCCTTATGGATGGAGGAAGAATCCTTAATCTGATATACTCAGACACAGTGAAAAAGATGGGCATAGATCTGTCAAGGATCAAAACAAGTGACACTACCTTTAAAGGAGTGATTCCAAGCGTTGAAGACCGTTGCTTCGGCACTGTAACGCTAGAAGTTGTGTTCGGTTCTCCCAATAATTTTTGCAGTGAAGACTTGATCTTCGACATCACACCGTTTGTAGCGGCTATCACACGCTGCTCGGACGCACACCATTCGCCCGCTTCAACAACGTTCCTCATTACACCTTTCTGAAGCTCAAGATGCCTGGACCCAAGGGGGTGCTAGTTCTTGAGCTTGCGTTGGTTTTCCCTTGAAGAGGAAAGGGTGATGCAACAAAGTAGATAAGTATTTCCCTCAGTTGTTCAGAACCAAGGTATCAATCCAATAGGAGGAACAAGCCAGGACTCAATCTATGCACCTACACAAACAATCAAACACTTGCACCCAACACTATAAAGGGGTTGTCAATCCCTTCACGGTTACTTGCAAGGATGAGATCTGATAGAGATAGATATAAAATATTACTAAAAGTAAAAGTAAATAAAATTGCAGCAAGGTATTTTTGGTTTATAGATCTAAAAATGTAATATGGAAAATAGACCCGGTGGCCATAGGTTTCACTAGAGGCTTCTCTCTTGAAGGAAAATAATACGGTGGGTGAACAAATTACTGTCAAACAATTGATAGAAAAGCGTATAGTTATGATGATATACAAGGCAATGATTATGCATATAAGCATCACGTCCGTATCAAGTAGATCGAAACGATTCTGCATCTACTACTATTACTCCACACATCGACCGACTCCTGCCTGCATCTAGAGTATTAAGTTCATGAAGAACAGAGTAACGCATTAAGTAAGATGACATGATGTAGAGGGATAAAGTCAAGCAATATGATTAAACCCCCATCTTTTTATCCTTGATGGCAACAATACAAATACGTGTCTCGCTACCCCTTCATTGTCACTGGGTGAGGACACTGCAAGATTGAACCCAAAACTAAGCACTTCTCCCATTGCAAGAATTACCAATCTAGTTGGCCAAACCAAACCAATAACTCGAAGAGACATGCAAAGATATGAAATCATTCATATAATAATTTAGAGAAGATTCAAATAATATTCATAGATAATCTGATCATAAACCGACAGTTCATTGGATCTCGACAAACACACCGCAAAAGAGTAATACATCGGATAGATCCCCATGAAGATCATGGAGAATATGGTATTGAAGAACATAGAGAGAGAAGGATCCATCTAGATACTAGATATGTACCCGAAGGTCTGAGGTGAACTACTCACGCATCATCGGAAGGGCAATGGTGTTGATGTAGATGTCCTCCGTGATCAAATCCCCCTCCGACAGATTACTGGAAAAGGCCCCAAGATGAGATCTCACGGGAATAGAGGCTTGTAGCGGCGAAAATTATTATCGTGGCTATCTGTGGTATTGGGGGAATATTTATGAATTTATAGGTGGAGAATTAGGGTTGGAGGAGCTACAAGGGGCCCACTAGCCAGATGGGCGCCCCCCAAGGGCGTGCCCTGGGTGCTTGTTGCCCCCCCCATTGGTCTTCTAGCCTCTTCTCCAAGCCTCCTAGGTTCCTTATGGTCCAAGAAAAATCATCGTAGAATTTTATTCCGTTTGGAGTCCGTTTGATATTCCTTTTCTGCAATACTCAAAAACAAGGAAAAAACAGAAACTGGCACTAGGCACTAGGTTAATAGGTTAGTCCCAAAAATAATATAAAATAACATATTAATGTATATAAAACATCCAAAATAGATAATATAATAGCATGGAACAATAAAAAACTATAGATACGTTGGAGACATACCAGCATCCCCAAGCTTAATTCCTGCTCGTCCTCAAGTAGGTAAATGATAAAAACAATATTTTTGATGTGAAATGCTACCTAACATATTTTTCCATGTAATATTCTTTATTGTGGCATGAATGCTCAGATCCATAAGACTCAAAACCAAAGTTTAATGTTGACATAAAAACAATAATACTTCAAGCATACTAACAAAGCAATCGTGTCTCTTCAAACTAAAATGGCCAAGGAAAGTTATCCCTACAAATCATATGGTCTCGCTATGCTCCATCTTCCCCACAAAAAGTATTTAAATCATGCACAACCCCAATGACAAGTCAAGCAATTGTTTCACACCTGTTATACTCTCAAACCTTTTCAACGTTCACGCAATACATGAGCATGAGCCATGGATATAGCACTATAGATGGAATAGAATATGGTGGAGGTTATGAGGAAAAGGGGAAGATAGTCTCACATAAACTAGGGGTATCAATGGGCTATGGAGATGCCCATTAATAGATATCAATGTGAGTGAGTAGGGATTGCCATGCAACAGATGCACTAGAGCTATAAGTGTATGAAAGCTCAAAAAGAAACTAAGTGGGTGTGCATTATAATGAAAAATTCCCACTAGTTATATGAAAGTGACAAGATAATAGACTCTCTATCATGAAGATCATGGAGCTACTTTGAAGCACAAGTGTGGAAAAAAAGATAGTAGCATTACCCCTTCTCTCTTTTCTCTCATTTTTTTATTTTTTATTGTTTTTGGTGGTCATCTTTGGCCTCTTGTTTTATTTGGGCTTCATTGGCCTCTTTTATTATTTGTAAAGTCTGGAGTCTCATCCCAACTTGTGAAGGAATCATAGCTTCCATCATCCTTTCCTCACATGGGACAATGCTCTAATAATGATGATCATCACACTTTTATTTACTTACAACTCAAGAATTACAACTCGATACTTAGAACAAAATATGACTCTATATGAATGCCTCCGGAGGTGTACCGGGATGTGCAACGATCTAGCATACCAAATGACATTAGCATCACGCTAGTTGTCTTACAATCACGCAAAGGAATATGACAATGATGGTGTGTGTCATAATAAACCGAACGGTGGAAGTTGCATGGCAATATATCTCAGAATGGTTATGGAAATGCCATAATAGGTAGGTATGGTCGCTGTTTTGAGTAAGGGTATATGGTGGGTGTAATGCACCGACGAAAGTTGCACGGTACTAGAGAGGCTAGCAAAGGTGGAAGGGTGAGAGTGCGTATAATCCATGGACTCACATTAGTCATAAGAACTCACATACTTATTGCAAAAGTCTATTACTTATCAAAGCACAGTATTAGATGCATGCTCCTAGGTAAGAGATTGGTAGGAGTTAACCATCGCGTGCTCCCGACCCTCACACAAAGGATGAGAATCAATAAACAAATCATGCTCCGACTTCGTTACATAACGGTTCACCATAGGTGCATGCTATGGGAATCACAAACTTTTAACACAAGTATTTTTACCAATCCACAATTACTCACTAGCATGACTCTAATATCACAATCTTTATATCTCAAAACTATATGCAAGGAATCAAACTTCTCATAGTATTCAATGCACTTTATATGAAAGTTTTTATTATATCCCTCTTGGATGCCCATTATATTAGGACTAAATTCATAACCTAAACCAATTACCATGCTGTTTAAAGACTCTCAAAATAATATAAGTGAGTACTAGAGTTCAATTATTTCTATAAAATAAAACACCACCATGCTCTAAAAAGATATAAGTAAAGCACTAGAGCAAAATTGCATAGCTCAAAAGATAAAAGTGAAGCACATAGAGTATTCTAATAAATTCACGACTCATGTGTGTCTCTCTTAAAATATGTGTGCAGCAAGTATGATTGTGTCAAACTAAAAAGCAAAGACTCATATCATACAAGACGCTCCAAGCAAAACACATATCATGTGGTGAATGAAAATATAGCCTCAAGTAAATTTATCGATGGATTGAAGACGAAAGAGGGGATGCCTTCCGGGGCATCCCCAAGCTTAGGCTATTTAGTATCCTTGAATATTCCTTGGGGTGCCTTGGGCATCCCCAAGATCATGCTCTTGCCACTCCTTATTCCATAGTCCATCAAGTCTTTACCCAAAACTTGAAAACTTCACAACACAAAACTCAACAGAAAACTCGTGAGATCCGTTAGTATAAGAAAAATAAATCACCACTTTAGGTAATGTTGTGAACCCATTCTTTATTTATGTTGGTGTAATATCTACTGTATTACAACTTCTCCATTAGTTCATACCGCCTGATACAACCCATAGATACATCAAAATAAGAAAACAACACAATAAAAACAGAATCTGTCAAAAACAGAACAATCTGTAGCAATCTATAAACTTTGAATACTTTTGTAACTCCAAAAAATCTGAAAAATTAGGAAAATCTTGGAAATTTATATATAAATCTTGTGTAAAAGCTTCACACTCATTCGTCGCTCTAGTGAATTTATTAAATTCCTGGACTAAGCGTAAAAGTTTCTGTTTTTCAGCAAGATCAAATCAACAATCACTGTAGACCACCCCAAAGGTCTTACTTGGTTCAAACACTCATTAAAACACCAAAACACAATTACGATGGAGGTAATAATGTGTAAATCGTTCAATAACTGAAACAAAAAACAAAAACATAAAAATAAAATTTTGTTGCCTCCCAACAAGCGCTATTGTTTAACGCCCCTAGCTAGGCATAACACAATAGATCTAGGTATTGTCATATTTGGTATGCAATTCATAAGTATCTCTCATAATAGATTCATAAGGTAATTTATTTTATTTCTAGGAAAGTGTTTCATGCCTTTCCTTAACGGAAATTGGAATCTAATGTTTCCTTCTTTCATATCAGTAATTGCACCGATCGTTCTAAGGAAAGGTCTACCAAGAATAATAGGACATGTAGGATTGCAATCTATATCAAGAACAATGAAATCTATGGGCACATAATTCCTATTTGCAACAATAAGAACATCATTAATCCTTCCCATAGGTTTCTTAATAGTGTAATCCGCCAGATGCAAATTTAAAGAGCAATCATCAAGTTCATGGAAACCTAGCACATCACATAAAGTTTTCGAAATCGTGGAAATACTAGCACCCAAATCACACAATGCATGGCACTCATAATCTTTAATTTTAATCTTAATAGTAGGTTCCCATTCATCACAAAGTGTTCTAGGTATATAAACTTCCAACCCAAGTTTTCTTCAATTTTTTTTGAAAGTGTGTTATATCTACTAGAGGGGGGTGAATAGGTGATTTTTACAAATTCATCACTGAGGAATTTCAACATGAGGAATTTAAATTGTGATGAATAACTAGCAGCGGAATAAGTACTCAAGTGCATCAGAAACATAGCAGTAGCATAGTCATCATGATGGAATAAAGCATGCACATATTACATGTAGCGTGATACATGATAAGCAGGTGAGGAACAAGGTAACTTGAACAACTTGAGGTGAGGAAATTGAGAAAGTCTTCAGTCAAATTCTTCAAACGGTAACGATCAATTCATCAACTAGTATATGAGCAAATGTAAGGGTTAAGGAAATACAACCAGGTAGCTCGATGAAGACAATGGTTTGATGACCCAGTTCCAACTGTTGTGACACTCGTACGTCTGGTTTGGTGCGGCCTGGTATTTAAACAAGAGAACACACAGTCCCAGGACACACAGTCCTTACCGTATTCTCCTTTAGCTAAGGACACACAGTCCTCGCCCAACACTCGTGGTAAGTCTTCAGGGTAGACTTCCAAAACCCTCACAAACTGATCACCCGACGATCCACAATTGACTGCTGGATGCTCTAGACCAAGGTCACTTCGTGATCCCCAATTGACTGCAGGATGCACTAGACCATGATGCCTAACCGTCTAGAAGATACATAGTCTTCAAAAGGTAACAAGCGTTGGTTACACACATGAACAATCTCTTTAGTGATGCTCAATAACTTTGGGTTTGGTGGTTTGGATTTGGGTTTTTCCTCACTGATGATTTTCTCTCAAAGTCCTCGGAGGTTGGTTTGCTCTCAAATGACAAGTGTCAGTTCTCTCTCGGAGCAGCCAACCAACTAGTGGTTGTGGGTGTGGCTATTTATAGCCAGGGTGCAACTGTCATGATAAGACATAAATGCCCCCAATTATATGAACGTTATGTGGATAGGATGATTGGGGACAGCTGGCGCAAAGCATAACAATGGTCGGAATTTCGAACTATGAAGGTCCTCAGGCTTATCATATTCCTCACTTGTAGGCAATTTGCACTGGCGAAATCCTAACTCCTCGGTTAGACCAATTTCCTCAGAGACCAAAAGAACTTTGTCTTTGTCACTTAAGAACTTGACTGAACTGTACGAGATTTCCAAAGGATTCACTTGAAGGATTGGATAGGTTGAGGCTTTTGAGTTGAGCATCAGTTGGAAATTTTCCTTAGTATTACCTCGGCCCCCTTTAACAGTACGGTGTTTCCTATGACTCAAAGAAAGGAAATGAAACTATGAAAACAAAAGTCTTCATGCTTCATAGTCCTCGTTCATATCTTCAAGGTCACACCAACTTCTTCATTTTCAAAGTCTTTAGGGAATACCAAAGTCTTCAGCAAAGTCTTCACCAAAGTCTTCGGTTGAAGACATACATTTTTAGGGGTCGATAATCTCCAAATATATCAAACTCCCCTGTGACTTATAGAGTCTATGTACACTTACGAACGCATCAGTGTCTTAACCTATAAGTCTTCAATACACCAAAATCACTAAGGGGCACTAAATGCACTTACAATCTCCCCCTTTTTGGTGATTGATGACAAATAGGTTAATTTTTCAACGGGAATAAAAATATGAAGTGTAAGTACCGAGTTTGAGGAATTTGATTGCAAGATATAGAAGAACTCCCCCTGAAGATGTGCATATTTGAGGAATTTGCTTTGGACTGCAAATGCACATGGTAGGTTAAAAACACGGAGAACTCCCCCTATATATTGTAATTCCTACATGCATTTATCATATGATATGAAGAATTTGAAAGGCATCATGAAAATGGTGTCAGATGAAATTCAGCATACATGCATTAAGGTACTTGAGGAAATAAGCATGCGGGAAAGCAGTTCAAAAGAGTCAGACCACCATTGGACTTAAGTTTACAACTCAACCAACAAAAGCTTCAGAAGAGCGAGAGTTGTAACTTAAACAAAATCAGCCCATATATAGAGAGACCTGCTTGAAGACTAACTCAAATTTTCTCCACCTTTGTCATCGAAGACCAAAAGGGACGAAAAAGTGAGGACTAATGCCCCTGAAGAATTTCATCTTGAAGAAGATGGAGGAGCGCCAGTGTTGTCGGGGTCGTTTATCGATGCAGGTCCCGAAGTAGTGTCATCAATTTCCTCAGCTTCATCCGCCTTGCACGATGAAGAATATGAGATTGTAAACAACTGAGGAACTTGAACTTTCTTGAATTTCTTCTGAGGAGGATGAGCCCAGTCAAGGTTCTGCTCAAGATCCATTTCCTTGAGTTCGTTTGGAGTCTTGAGGTCAGATAGAATGGCCCAAGTGTGGTTGAAGAATTCATGGAGGTAGTATTGGTTCTTACTCACAGTGTTGTGCCATCAGTGCTGCTCGACAAAGAGAAAGTCTTCGAGCATCAGCAAATTCCTCATGCGGGTATGGAATCTATCTCGTGCTTCACACCGGTGCTCGCAGTTCTTCATGATGCTGGAATTCTTCCATTCTGCATGGACATTGTTGGGGAACGTCGCATGGGAAACAAAAATTTTCCTACGCACACGTAGATCTATCCATGATGATGAGCATCTACGAGAGGGAGAGTGGATCTACGTACCCTTGTAGATCGCTAAGCGGGAAGCGTTAAGAAACACGGTTGGTGTAGTCGAACGTCTTCGCGATCCAAATTGCCGAGCGTCCCGCGATCTCATCACGATCCGTCCCGTGAACTCAGCATGATCCGTCCCGCGAACTCATCACGATCCGTCCCGCGAACTCACCACGATCCGTCCCGCGAACTCGTCACGAACCGTCTCGCGATCTTGATCACGGTCCTTCCGATCTACCGCCGAACGGACGACACCTCCGCGTTCAGCACACGTGCAGCTTGATGACGATCTCCACCGTTTTGATCCAGCAAGAGGAAGTGAAGAGGAAGAAGAGTTCATCGGCAGCGTGACGGTGCTCTGACGATGGTGGTGGAGCAATTCCGGCAGGGCTTCACCTAAGCACTGCAGAAATTCGATCTAGAGGAGCACCGGTGGAACGGGTAGCACGTGGCCGTCAAATCAAGTGCAAAACACCCAATACCACCAGTATATATAAGAGGGAGGGAGGAGGAGGGCTGGCGCCAAGGCTGCCCTTGCGCAAGGAGGATTGGAGGAATCCTCCTCCAATCCTAGTAGGATTAGGATTCCTCCTTTCCTACTTGGATTTTATTTCCACCTTGCCTTTTGTCCCTCTTTCTCAAGTCCAGCCGCATGGGCCTCTTAGAGGACTTCCACCAGCCCACTAAGGTCTGGTTTCCACCCTCCCACAGCCCATGTAGCCTCTTGGGTCGAAATACCTCTCCCGATGGTCCCCCGGTACACTCCCGACACTCCCGGTACCCTACCGATGAACCCGATACTTTTCCGGCGACCAAAATAGGACTTCCTATATATGAATCTTTACCTCCGGACCATTCCGGAGCTCCTCGTGATGTCCGGGATCTCATCCGGGACTCCGAACAACCTTCGATCACCACCATACATAACTCTATACTACCAAAACGTCACCAAACCTTAAGTGTGCAGACCCTGCGGGTTCGAGAACTATGTAGACATGACTGAGACACCTCTACGGTCAATAACCAATGGCGGAACCTGTATGTCCACATTGTTTCCTACATATTCTACGAAGATCTTTATCGGTCGAACCTCTATGTCAAGGATTCAATTAATCCCGTATGATGTTCCCTTTGTTCTTCGGTATGTTACTTGCCCGAGATTCGATCATCGGTATCTCCATACCTAGTTCAACCTCGTTACCGGCAAGTCTCTTTACTCGTTTCGTAATACAAGATCCCATGACTAACACTTAGTCACATTGCTTGCCAGGCTTATTGTGATGTTGTATTACCGAGTGGGCCCTGAGATACCTCTCCGTCACACGGAGTAACAAATCCCAGTCTTGATCCATGCCAACCCAACAGACACCCTCGGAGATACCTGTAGAGCACCTTTATAGTCACCCAGTTACGTTGCGACGTTTGATACACACAAGGTACTCCTCCGATGTCAGTGAGTTGCATGATCTCATGGTCATAGGAACACATACTTTGACATGCAGAAAACAGTAGCAATAAACTGACACGATCATATGCTACGTTTGTAGTTTGGGTCTTGTCCATCACATCATTCTCCTAATGATGTGATCCCGTTATCAAATGACATCACATGTAAATGGCTAGGAAACCTTGACCATCTTTGATCAACGAGCTAGTTCACTACAGGCATACTAGGGACAGAGTGTCGTCTATTTACCCACATATGCAATGTGTTTCCATTCAATACAATTATAGCATGGATAATAAACGATTATCATGAACAAGGAAATATGATAATAAATAATTTATTATTGCCTCTAGGGCATATTTCCAACAGTCTCCCACTTGCACTAGAGTCAATAATCTAGTTCACATCACCATGTGATTCGCATTGTTATGAATCTAACACCCAATGAGTTCTGGGGCTCGATCATGCTTTGCATGTGAGAGAGGTCTTATAGTCAACGGGTCTGCGACATTCAGATCCGTGTGTACTTTGCAAATCTCTATGCCAAACTGTAAACACCGCTACCTCACTTGGTACTATTCCAAATGGCTGCTCCTACTATACGTATCTAGATTGCTACTATGAGTTATCCGGATTGGTGTTAAAGCTTGCATCGACGTAACTCTTTATGACGAACTCTTTATCACCTCCATAATCGAGAAACATCTCCTTAGTTTTTACTTACTAAGGATAATCTTGACCGTTGTCCAGTGGTCCACTCCTGGATCACTCTTGTACCCCTTGACGGACTCATGGCAAGGCACACACAGGTGCGGTACACAGCATGGCATACTATACAGAGCCTATGGCAAAGGCATAGGTGACGACATTCGTCCTTTCTCTTTCTTCTGTCGTGGTCAATCTTTGAGTCTCACTCAACTTCACACCTTACAAAGCAGGCGAGAACACTTCTCTCTGACTAATCCATTTTGAACTCTTTCAAAATCTTGTCAAGGTATGTACTCATTGAAAGTCTTATCAAATATCTTGATCTATCTTTATAGATCTTGATGCTCAACAATTAGGTAGCTTTATCCAGGTCTTCCTTTGAAAACCTCTTTTCAAACAACCGTTTATGCTCTCCAAAAATTCTACATCGTTTCCGAATAGCAATATGTCATCCACATATACTTATCAGAAACTCTATAGTGCTCCCACTCACTTTATTGCAAATACAAGTTTCTCGTAAACTTTGTATAGACTCAAAAACTTTGATCACCTCATCAAAGTGTATATTCCAACTCCGAGATGCTTGCTTTAGTCCATAGAAGAATCACTGAAGCTCGCACACCTTTTAGCATCCTTAGGACTGACAAAACCTTTTGGTTGTATCTCATACAACCTTTCCTTAAGGAAGGAAACGATGTTTTTGCATCCATCTGCCAGATTTCATAATTGAAAAATGCAGCAACTGCTAACATAATTCCGACAGACTTTAGCATCGCTATGAGTGAGAAAGTCTCATCGCAGTCAACTCTTTGAACTTGTCGTAAACTACTTTTCAACAAGTCGAGCTTTACAAATGGTAACATTTACCATCAGCGTCTATCTTCATTTTAAAGATCCATCTGTACTTAACGACCTGCCGTCCAACGAGCAAGTCCACCAAAGTCTATACTTGGTTTTCATACATGGATCCTTTCTCGGATTTCATGGCCTCTAACCATTTGTTGGTTTCCGGGCCCATCATCGCTTCTCCATAGTTCGTAGGTTCATCGTTGTCCAACAACATGACCTCCAAGACAGGGTTGTCGTACCGCTCAGTAGCATTACACGTCCTTGTCGACCTACGAAGTTCGATAGTAACTTGATCCGAAGCTTCATGATCATCATCATTAACTTCCTCTTCAACTGACGTAGGCTTCACAGAAACATCTTTCTACGTTGCGCCACTTTCTGGTTGAAGTAAAGGTTCAATAACCTCATCAAGTTCTATTTTCCTCGTAGGTCGATAGTAACTTGATCCGAAGCTTCATGATCATCATCATTAACTTCCTCTTCAATTGACGTAGGCTTCACAGAAACATCTTTCTGCGCTACGCTACTTTCTGGTTGAAGCATAGGTTCAATAACCTCATCAAGTTCTATCCTCCTCCCACTCAATTCTTTCAAGAGAAACCCTTTCTCGAGAAAGGACCCAGTTTTAGCAACAAACATTTTATGCTTGGATCTGAGATAGAAGGTTCACCCAACTGTTCTTAGGGTATTCTATGAAGATGCATTTGTCCGCTTTGGGTTCGAGCTCATTAGGTGAAAACATTTTCCACACAAGCGTCGCAGCCCCAAACATTAAGAAATGACAGCTTAGGTTTCTATCAAACCATAGTTCACACGGTGTCATATCAACGGATTTATATGGTGCCCTATTTAAAATGAATGTAGTTGTCTCTAATGCCTAACCCCAAAATTATAGTAACAAAACAATAATAGACATCATAGCACGCACCATATCCAATAGAGCACGGCTATGACGTTCGGACACACCATCACACTATGGTGTTCCAGGTGGCATGAGTTGTGAAACAACTTTCACATTGTCTAAAGTTGTATGCCAAACTCGTAACTCAGATATTCACCTCCACGATCATATCGCAAACATTTTTATCTTCTTGTCACGATGATCTTAAACTTCACTCTGAATCTGCTTGAACCTTTCAAATGATTCAGACTTGTGTTTCATTAAGTAAATATACACTATATCTACTCAAATCATCAGTGAAGGTAAGAAAATAATGATATCCACCGCACGCTACAAGACTCATTGGATTGCATACATCAACATGTATCATTTACAATAAATCACTTGCCCGCTTCATCAAAACAGAAAATGGGGTCCTTAGTCGTCTTGACCAAGAGGCATGGTTCGCATGTCTCAACCGATTCGAGATCGAATGAGTCCAAAGATCCATCAGCATGGAGTTTCTTCATGCATTTTATACCAATATGACATTTAGCGGCAGTGCCACAAGTATGTGGTACTATTATTATTAACTTTGTATATCTTTGGCATCAATGTTATGAACATGTGTATTACTACGATTAAGTTTCAACAAACCATTCTTACTGGGTGCATGACCGTTAAAGGTATTATTCATGTAAATAGAATAACCATTATTCTCTAACTTAAATGAATAATCGTGTTGCAATGAACATGATCTAATCACGTTCATTCTCAACGCAAAAACACCAAATAACATTTATTTAGGTTCGTCACTAATCTCGAAGGTAGAGAGAGCGTGCGATGTTGATTACATCAACCTTGGAAACATTTCCAACACACATCGTCACCTCACACTTAGCTAGTTCTCCGTTTATTCCGTAGCTTTTATTTCAAGTTACTAATATTTAGCAACCGAACCGGTATCCAATACCCACGTGCTACTAGGAGTACAAGCAAGGTACACATCTATAACACGTATATCAAATATAATTCTGTCGACGTTGACAGCCTTCTTATCTACCAAGTATCTAGGGTTGTTCTGCTTCAGTGACCTCTCTCCTCATAATTGAAGCACTTAGTCTCGGGTTTGGGTTCAACTTTGGGTTGCTTCACTGGAGCAACAACTGACTTGCCATCATGAAGTTCCCACCTTGCCCTTGCCCTTCTTGAAACTAGTGGTTATACTAACCATCAACACTTGATGCTCCTTCTTGATTTCTACCTTCACGGTGTCAAACATCGCGAACAACTCAGGGATCATTAATTCTATCCCTGGCATTTTATAGTTCATCACCAAGTTCTAGTAGCTTAGTGAAAGTGACTTGGAGAACTATATCAATCACTATCTTATCTGGAAGATGAACTCCCACTTGATTCAAGCGATTGTAGCACCCAGACAATCTGAGCACATGCTCAATGATTGAGCTATTCTCGTTCATCTTGCAGGCAAAGAATCTTGTTGGAGATCTCATATCTCGCAACACGGGCACGAGCCTGAGATCCTAATTTCAGCTCTTAGAACATCTCATATGTTCCGTGACGTTCAAAACGTTTCGAAGCCTCAATTCTAAGCCGTAATGCATGACGCACTAAACTATCAAGTAGTCATCAGCACGTACCCGTTAGATGTTCACAACATCTACAAACGATGCTAGAGGGGTTGGCGCCCTGAGCGGTGCATTAAGGACATAAGCCTTCTGTGCAGCAACGAGGACAATCCTCAGATCACGGAGCCAATCCGCAATATTGCTACCATCATCTTTCAACTCTATTTCTCTAGGAACATATAAAAATTCAAGGGCGCTACAGCGTGAGCAAGTAATCTACAACATAATTTGCAAAGACACTACTGACCATGTTCATGATAATGAGTTCAATTAATCATATTACTTAAGAACTCCCACTCAAATTGACATCCCTCCGGTCATTTGAGTGATACATGATCCAAATTCACCAACTCAAGTCTGATCATCACGTGAGTTGAGGTGGTTACAATGGTGAACATCATCATGTTGATCATATCTACTATATGACTCATGTTCGACCTTTCAATCTCTTGCGTTCCGAGGCCATGTCTGTACATGCTAGGCTCGTCAAGTTTAACCCGAGTGTTCTGCGCATGCAACACTGGCTTGCACCCGTTGTATGTGAACGTAGAGTCTATCACACCCGATCATCACGTGGTGTCTCAACATGACGAACTTTCGCAACGGTGCACACTCGGGGAGAACACAACTTATCTTGAAATTTAAGTGAGGGATCACCTTATAATGCTACCGTCGTACTAAGAAAAACAAGGTGCATAAAAGGATTAACATCACATGCAATTCATAAGTGACATGATATGGCCATGAACTTGTGCTTTAGATCTCCATGTTGAAAGCACTGGCATGATCTCCATCGTCACCGGTAAGACACCATGATCTCCATCATCTTGATCTCCATCCACGTGTCGCCATCGGGGTTGTCGCGCCCAACATGCTGTTGGGGAACGTAGTAGTAAATCAAAAAATTTCCTACGCGTTCACCAAGATCCATCTATGGAGAAACCAGCAACGAGCAAGGGGAGAGTGGATCTTCATACCTTTGAAGATCGCTAAGCGGAAGCGTTACAAGAACGCGGTTGATGGAGTCGTACTCGCAGCGATTCAGATCGCGGTAGATCCGATCAAGTGCCGAACGGACGGCACCTCCGCGTTCAACACACGTGCAGCCCGGTGACGTCTCCAACACCTTGATCCAGCAAGGAGGAAGGAGAGGTTGGGGAAGGGCTCCAACAGCAGCACGACGGCGTGGTGGTGGTGGAGTAGCAAGGTAATCCGACAGGGCTTTGCCTAAGCGCTGCGGAGGAGGAAGAAGAGAGGTAGGGCTTTGCCGTGAGAGAGAGAGATCAAATCTTCACTCAAAACATCCAAAACCTCAAGTATATATAGGAGGAGGGACGTGGAAGGGCTGGCTTGGCCCCTCCTCCAAGGAGGAGAGGGTCGGCCGAATTAAAGGGAGAGTCCACCTCCCACAAGGGAGGTGGATCTCCTCCTTTTAAATCCCTTTTGCCTTATCTCCTTATCTCCAGCCACATGGGCCCACATAGATGGTCTTGGCCGACCCAATATGGGCTGGCACACCTCCTCTAAGGGCCCATGAGGTCCTTTGGTCGTCACACCCCTCTCGGGGGTCCTCCGGCACCCTCCCGGCACTCCCGGTACACTACCGATGAGCCCGAAAACTTTTCGGTGACCAAAACTGGACTTCCTATATATCAATCTTTACCTCCGGACCATTCCGGAGCTCCTCGTGACGTCCGGGATCTCATCCGGGACTCCGAACAACCTTCGGTAATCACGTATACCATTTCCCTATAACCCTAGCGTCATCGAACCTTAAGTGTGTAGACCCTACGGGTTCGGGAGACACGTAGACATGACCGAGACACTTCTCCGGCCAATAACCAACAGCGGGATCTGGATACCCATGTTGGCTCCCACGTACTCCACGATGATCTCATCGGATGAACCACGATGTCGGGGATTCAATCAATCCCGTATTCAATTCCCTTTGTCTATCGGTATGATACTTGCCCGAGATTCGATCGTCGGTATCCCCATACCTTGTTCAATCTCGTTACTGGCAAGTCTCTTTACTCGTTCCGTAATACATCATCCCGTGGCTAACTCCTTAGTCACATTGAGCTCATTATGATGATGTCTTACCGAGTGGGCCCAGAGATACCTCTCCGTCACACGGAGTGACAAATCCTAGTCTCGATTCGTGCCAACCCAACAGATACTTTCAGAGATACCCGTAGTGCACCTTTATAGCCACCCAGTTACGTTGTGACGTTTGGCACACCCAAAGCATTCCTACGGTATCCGGGAGTTGCACAATCTCATGGTCTAAGGAAACGATACTTGACATTGAAAAGCTTTAGCAAATGAACTACACGATCTTGTGCTATGCTTGGGATTGGGTCTTGTCCATCACATCATTCTCCTAATGATGTGATCCCGTTATCAACGACATCCAATGTCCATGGCCATGAAACCGTGACCATCTATTGATCAACGAGCTAGTCAACTAGAGGCTCACTAGGGACATGTTGTGGTCTATGTATTCACACATGTATTATGGTTTCCGGTTAACACAATTATAGCATGAACAATAGACAATTATCATGAACAAGGAAATACAATAATAACCATTTTATTATTGCCTCTAGGGCATATTTCCAACAGTCTCCCACTTGCACTAGAGTCAATAATCTAGTTCACATCACCATGTGATTAACACTTACATCACCATGTGATCATATCATCATGTGAGTAACACCCAATAAGTTCTGGGGTTTGTTCATGTCCTGCTCGTGAAAGAGGTTTTAGTCAACGGGTCTGCGACATTCAGATCCGTGTGTACCTTACAAACTTTCCATGTCATATTTGTAGATACTGCTCCCACGCTCCACTTGGAGCTATTCCAAATGGCTGCTCCACTATACGTAGCCAGATTTCTACTAAGAGTCATCCGGATTGGAGTTAAAGCTTGCATCATCGTAACCCTTTACGATGAACTCTTTATCACCTCCATAATCGAGAAATATTTCCTTAGTTCTCAAGTTACTAAGGATAACTTTGACCATTGTCCAGTGATCCACTCTTGGATTACTCTTGTACCCCTTGACAGACTCATGGCAAGGCACACACAGGTGCGGTACACAGCATGGCATACTATATAGAGCCTATGGCTAAAGCATAGGAGATGACACTCATCTTTTCTTTATCTTCTGCCGTGGTCAGGTATTGAGTCTTACTCAATTTCACACCTTACAATACAGTCAAGAACTCCTTCTTTGACCCATCTATTTTGAACTCCTTCAAAAACTTGTCAAGGTATGTCTTCGTCGAAAAAACTTATCAAGCGAATTGATCTATCCCTATAGATCTTGATGCTCAATAAAATAGTAGCTTTATCTGGGTCTTCCTTTGAAAAAAAAACCTTTTCAAACAACCCTTCATGCTCTTCCAGAAATTCTACATCATTTCCGATCAATAATATGTCAACTACATATTCTTATAAGAAATTCTATAGTGCTCCCACTCACTTTCTTGCAAATACAAGTTTCTCATAAACTTTGTATAAACTTAAACACTTTGATCACCTCATCAAAGCATATATTCCAACTCCGACATGCTTGCTCCAGTCCATAGAAGGATCGCTGGAGTTTGCATATTATTAGCATCCTTAGGATTGACAAAACCTTCTGGTTGTATCACATACAACTCTTCCTCACAGAAACCATTACGGAAACCTTGTTTTGTCATCCATCTGCCAGATTTCATAATCGAAAAATGCAGCAACTGCTAACAAAATTTTAATAGACTTTTAGCATCGCTACAGATGAGACAATCTCATTGCAGTCAACTCCTTGAACTTGGCGGAAACTTCTTTGCGACAAGTCGAGCTTTATAAACGGTGACATTTCACCATTAGCGTCTATGTTTATCTCAAAGGTCCATTTGTACTCAATGACCCGCCATTCAACAGGCAAGTCTACCAAAGTCCATACTTGGTTTTCATACATGGATCCTTTCTCGGATTTCATGGCTCCTAGCCATTTGTTGGAATCCGGGCCCACCATCGCTTCTCCATAGTTCGTAGGTTCATCGTTGTCCAACAACATGATTTCCAAGACAGGGTTGTCGTACTACTCAGGAGCAGTACGCGTCCTTGTCGACCTACGAGGTTCGATAGTGACTTGATCCGAAGCTTCATGATCATCATCATTAACTTCCTTTTCAACTGAGTAGGCTCTACAGAAACATCTTTCTGTGTTGCGCTATTCTCTGGTTGAAACAAAGGTTCAACAATGTTATCAAGTTCTATCTTCCTCCCACTCAATTCTTTCGAGAGAAACTCTTTCTCAAGAAAGGACCCATTCTTAGCAACAAACACCTTTTGCGCTTGGATCTGAAATAGAAGGTATACCCAATGTCTCATTAGGGAATTCTATGAAGATACATTTGTCTGCTTTGGGTTCAAGCTCGCTAGCTGAAAAACCCATTTTCACATAAGCGTCGCAGCCCCAAACATTAAGAAATGACAGCTTAGGCTTCTGTCAAACCATAATTCTCACGGTGTCATCTCAACAGACTTAGATGGTGCCCTATTAAAGTGAATGGATTTGTCTTTAATGCATAACCCCATAATGATAGTGGTAAAACGATAAGAGACATCATAGTACTTACTATATCCAATAGAGCACGACTACGACGTTAGAACACACCATCACACTATGGTGTTCCAGGAGGCGTGAGCTGTGAAACAATTTCCACATTGTCTAAAATTGCATACCAAACTCGTAACTTAGATATTCACCTCCATGATCATATCATAGACATTTATCTTCTTGTCACGATGATCTTTAACTTCACTCTGAAACTCCTTGAACCTTTCAAACATTTCAGATTCGTGTTTCATTAAGTAAATATCCCCATATTTACTCAAATCATCAGTGAAGGTAAAGAAAAACAACGATATCCACTGTGTGTTTCAACACTCATTGGACCACATACATCAACATGTATTATTTCCAATAAGCCACTTGCCCGCTCCATCGTATTGGATGACGAGGTCTCAGTCATCTTGCCCAAGAGGCATGGCTCGCATGTCTCAACCGATTCGAAATCGAGTGAGTCAAAAATCCATCATCATGGAGTTTCTTCATGCGATTTATACCAATATGACATTTAGCGGCAGTGCCACAAGTATGTGGTACTATCATTATTACCTTTATATATTTTTGGTACCAACGTTATGAACATGTGTACTACTACGATCATGATTCGATAAACTATTCCGAGTGGGTGCATGACCATTGAAGGCATTATCCATGTAAATAGAATAACCATTATTCTCTAACTTATATGAATAACCGTATTGCACTAATCATGATCTAATCACGTTCATGCTCAACGCAAACACCAAATAACATTTATTTAGGTTTATCACAAATCCCGAAGGTAGAGAGAGCGTGCGATGGTGATCACATCAATCTTGGAAACACTTCCAACACACATCGTCACCTTTCACCTAGCTAGTCTCCGTTTATTCCGTAGCTTTTATTTCGAGTTGCTAACACTTAGCAACCGAACCGGTATCCAATACCCAGGTGCTACTAGGACTACCAGCAAGGTACACATCACTAACACGTATATCAAATATACTTCCATCGACATTACCAACCTTCTTATCTACCAAGCATCTAGGGTTTTTCCGCTTCAGCGAACATTCTCCTCATAACAGAAGCACTTAGTCTCGGGTTCGGGCTCAACCTTGGGTTTCTTCACTAGAGCAACAACTGGCTTGCCATTCCTGAAGTTTTCCCTTCTTGCCCTTGCCCCTTTTGAAACTAGTGGTTTCACTTAACCATCAACACTTGATGCTCCTTCTTGATTTCTACCTTCGTGCTGTCAAACATCACGAACAACTCAGGGATCATCTTATCCATCCCTGGCATGTTATAGTTCATCACGAAGCTCTAGTAGCTTGGTGGCAGTGACTTGGAGAACTGCATTAATCACTATCTCATCTGGAAGATTAACTCCCACTTGATTCAAGTGATTGTAGCACCCAGACAATCTGAGCACACGCTCAGCGATTGAGCTATTCTCCTTTATCTTGCAGACAAAGAATCTTGTTGGAGATCTCATACCTCTCAACATAGGCACGAGCCTGAGATCACAATCTCAGCTCCTAGAACATCTCATATGTTCCGTGACATTCAAAACGTTTTGGAGCCTCAATTCTAAGCCGTAATGCATGACGCATTGAACTATCACGTAGTCACCAAAAAGTGCCTGTCATATGTTCACAACATCTACAGACAACGCTTGAGGGAGTGATGCAGTTAGCGGTACATAAAAAACATAAGCTTTCTGTGTAACAATGAGGACAATCCTCAGATCACGGACCCAGTCCGCATTATTGCTACCATCAACTTTCAAATTACTTTTCTCTAGGATTGTATCAATAAAACTGTGGAGCTACAGCGCGAGCTATATACGACATAATTTGCAAGGACATTTTTAGACTAAGTTCATGATAATTAAGTTCATTTAATCAAATTATTAATGAACTCCCACTTAGATAGACATCTCTCTAGTCTTCCAAGTGATACATGATCCATGTCAACTAGCCCGTGTCCGATCATCACGTGAGACGGACTAGTCATCCATGGTGAACATCTCTATGTTGATCGTATCTTCTATACGACTCATGTTCGACCTTTCGGTCTTCCATGTTCCGAGGCCATGTCTGTACATGCTAGGCTCGTCAAGTCAACCTAAGTGTTTCACATGTGTAAATTTGGCTTACACCCGTTGTATGCGAATGTTAGAACCTATCACACCCGATCATCACGTGGTGCTTCGGAACGACGATCCTTAGCAACGGTGCACAGTTAGGGTGAACATCTTTCTTGAAATTTTATTGAGAGATCATCTTATTTACTACCGTCGTTCTATGCAAATAAGATGTAAACATGATAAACATCACATGCAATCAATATAGTGACATGATATGGCCAATATCATCTTGCTCCTATGATCTCCATCTTCGGGGCACCATGATCATCATTGTCACCGGCACGACACCATGATCTCCATCATCATGATCTCCATCATCGTGTCTTCATGAGGTTGTCTCGCCAACTATTACTTCTACTGCTATGGCTAACGCTTAGCAATAAAGTAAAGTAATTACATGGCGTTTGTGATTGACTCGCAGGTCATACAATAAATAAGACAACTCCTATGGCTCCTGCCGGTTGTCATAGTCATTGACATGCAAGTCGTGAACCCTATTACAAGAACATGATCAATCTCATACATCACAATGCATCACATCACATCCTTCTGGCCATATCACATCACAAGGCATATGCTGCAAAAACAAGTTAGACGTCCTCTAATTTGTAGTTGCAAGTTTTTACGTGGTTGCTATAGGTTTCTAGCAAGAACGTTTCTTACCTACGCCAAAACCACAACGTGATATGACAATTGCTATTTACCCTTCATAAGGACCCTTTTCATCGAATCCAATCCGACTAAGGTGGGAGAGACAGACACCCGCTAGCCACCTTATGCAACTGGTGCATGTCAGGCGGTGGAACCGGTCTCACGTAAGCGTACGTGTAAGGTTGGTCCGGGCCGCTTCATCCCACAATACCATCGAATCAAGATAAGACTAGTAACGGCAAGCATATTAACAAAATCGACGCCCACAGCTGCTTTGTGTTCTACTTGTGCATAGATTCTACGCATAGACCTAGCTCATGATGCCACTGTTGGGGAACGTAGTAGTAAATCAAAAATTTTCCTACGCGTTCACCAAGATCCATCTATGGAGAAACCAGCAACGAGCAAGGGGAGAGTGGATCTTCATACCTTTTAAGATCGCTAAGCGGAAGCGTTACAAGAACGCGGTTGATGGAGTCGTACTCGCAGCGATTCAGATCGCGGTAGATCCGATCAAGTGCCGAACGGACGGCACCTCCGCGTTCAACACACGTGCAGCCCGGTGACGTCTCCAACACCTTGATCCAGCAAGGAGGAAGGAGAGGTTGGGGAAGGGCTCCAACAGCAGCACGACGGCGTGGTGGTGGTGGAGTAGCAAGGTAATCCGACAGGGCTTCGCCTAAGCGCTGCGGAGGAGGAAGAAGAGAGGTAGGGCTTTGCCGTGAGAGAGAGAGATCAAATCTTCACTCAAAACATCCAAAACCTCAAGTATATATAGGAGGAGGGACGTGGAAGGGCTGGCTTGGCCCCTCCTCCAAGGAGGAGAGGGTCGGCCGAATTAAAGGGAGAGTCCACCTCCCACAAGGGAGGTGGATCTCCTCCTTTTAAATCCCTTTTGCCTTATCTCCTTATCTCCAGCCACATGGGCCCACATAGATGGTCTTGGCCGACCCAATATGGGCTGGCACACCTCCTCTAAGGGCCCATGAGGTCCTTTGGTCGTCACACCCCTCTCGGGGGTCCTCCGGCACCCTCCCGGCACTCCCGGTACACTACCGATGAGCCCGAAAACTTTCCGGTGACCAAAACTGGACTTCCTATATATCAATCTTTACCTCCGGACCATTCCGGAGCTCCTCGTGATGTCCGGGATCTCATCCGGGACTCCGAACAACCTTCGGTAATCACGTATACCATTTCCCTATAACCCTAGCGTCATCGAACCTTAAGTGTGTAGACCCTATGGGTTCGGGAGACACGTAGACATGACCGAGACACTTCTCCGGCCAATAACCAACAGCGGGATCTGGATACCCATGTTGGCTCCCACGTACTCCACGATGATCCCATCGGATAAACCACGATGTCGGGGATTCAATCAATCCCGTATTCAATTCCCTTTGTCTATCGGTATGATACTTGCCCGAGATTCGATCGTCGGTATCCCCATACCTTGTTCAATCTCGTTACTGGCAAGTCTCTTTACTCGTTCCGTAATACATCATCCCGTGGCTAACTCCTTAGTCACATTGAGCTCATTATGATGATGTCTTACCGAGTGGGCCCAGAGATACCTCTCCGTCACACGGAGTGACAAATCCCAGTCTCGATTCGTGCCAACCCAACAGATACTTTCAGAGATACCCGTAGTGCACCTTTATAGCCACCCAGTTACGTTGTGACGTTTGGCACACCCAAAGCATTCCTACGGTATCCGGGAGTTGCACAATCTCATGGTCTAAGGAAACGATACTTGACATTGAAAAGCTTTAGCAAATGAACTACACGATCTTGTGCTATGCTTGGGATTGGGTCTTGTCCATCACATCATTCTCCTAATGATGTGATCCCGTTATCAACGACATCCAATGTCCATGGCCATGAAACCGTGACCATCTATTGATCAACGAGCTAGTCAACTAGAGGCTCACTAGGGACATGTTGTGGTCTATGTATTCACACATGTATTATGGTTTCCGGTTAACACAATTATAGCATGAACAATAGACAATTATCATGAACAAGGAAATACAATAATAACCATTTTATTATTGCCTCTAGGGCATATTTCCAACACATGCTTCTACTACTATTGCTACCATTTAGCGATAAAGTAAAGCATTACATAGCGGTTAATGATTGACACGCATGTCATACAATAATTAAAGACAACCCTATGGCTCCTGCCGGTTGCCGTACTCATCGACATGCAAGTCGTGAAATTCTATACATCACATGATCATCTCATACATCACATATATCACATCATGTAATTGGCCATATCACATCACAACATACCCTGCAAAAACAAGTTAGACGTCCTCTAATTGTTGTTGCATGTTTTACGTGGCTGCTACGGGTTTCTAGCAAGAACGATTCTCACCTATGCATAAACCACAACGGTGATACATAATTTGCTTTTCAACCTTCTCAAGGACCGCCTTTGTCGAATCCGATCCAACTAAAGTGAGAGAAACTGCCACCCGCAAGCCATCTAGGCAACAAGTTGCATCGAGGGAACCGGTCTCTCGTAAGCGTACGAGTAATGTTGGTCCGGGCCGCTTCATCTCACAATACCGCTGAACCAAAATCCGACCAAGGGAGGAAGCAATCTAAGCATCAACGCCCAGATACCTTTTGTGTTCTACTCGAGATCTCATCAACACATAGACCTAGCTCTGATACCACTGTTGGGGAACGTCGCATGGGAAACAAAAAATTTCCTACGCACACGCAGATCTATCCATGGTGATGAGCATCTACGAGAGGGAGAGTGTATATATGTACCCTTGTAGATCGCTAAGCGGGAAGCGTTAAGAAACGCGGTTGGTGTAGTCGAACGTCTTCGCGATCAGAATCGCCGAGCATCCCGCAATCTCATCACGATCCATCCCGTGAACTCATCGCGATTCGTCCCGAGAACTCATCGCGATCCGTCCCACGAACTCATCACGATCCGTCTCGCGAACTCGTCACGAACCGTCTCGCGATCTTGATCACGGTCCTTCCGATCTAGCGCCGAACTGACGGCACCTCCGCGTTCAGCACACGTGCAGCTTGATGACGATCTCCACCGTCTTGATCCAGCAAGAGGAAGTGGAGAGGAATAAGAGTTCACCGGCAGCGTGACGGCGCTCCGGCGATGGTGGTGGAGCAATTCCGACAGGGCTTCGCCTAAGCACTGCAGAAATCCGATCTAGAGGAGCACCGGTGGAACGGGTAGCACGTGGCCATCAAATCAAGCGCAAAACACCCAATACCACCAGTATATATAAGAGGGAGGGAGGAGTAGGGCTGGTGCCAAGGCTGCCCTTGCACAAGGAGGATTGGAGGAATCCTCCTCCAATCCTAGTAGGATTAGGATTTCTCCTTCCTACTTGGATTTTATTTCCACCTTGGCTTTTTTCTCTCTTTCTCAAGTCCAGCCGCATGGGCCTCTTAGAGGACTTCCACCAGCCCACTAAGGGCTGGTTTCCACCCTCCCACATCTCATGTAGCCTCTTGGGTCGAAATACCTCTCCCGATGGTCCCCCGGTACACTACCGGCACTCCCGGTACCCTACCGATGAGCCCGAAACTTTTCCGGCGACCTAAATAGGAGTTCCTATATATGAATATTTACCTCCGGACCATTCCGGAGCCCCTCGTGACGTCCGGGATCTCATCCGGGACTCCGAACAACCTTCGGTCACCACCATACATAACTCTATACTACCGAAACGTCACCAAACCTTAAGTGTGCAGACCCTGCGGGTTCGAGAACTATGTAGACATGACCGAGACACCTCTACGGTCAATAACCAATGGCGGGACCTGAATGTCCACATTGGTTCCTACATATTATATGAAGATCTTTATCGGTCGAACCTCTGTGTCAAGGATTCAGTTAATCCCGTATGATGATCCCTTTGTTCTTCGGTATGTTACTTGCCCGAGATTCGATCGTCGGTATCTCCATACCTAGTTCAACCTCGTTACCGGCAAGTCTCTTTACTCATTTTGTAATACAAGATCCGGTGACTAACACTTAGTCACATTGCTTGCAAGGCTTATTGTGATGTTGTATTACCGAGTGGGCCCTGAGATACCTCTCCGTCACACGGAGTAACAAATCCCAGTCTTGATCCATGCCAACTCTACAGACACCCTTGGAGATACCTGTAGAGCAGCTTTATAGTCACCTAGTTACGTTGCGACGTTTGATACACACAAGGTACTCCTCCGATGTCAGTGAGTTGCATGATCTCATGGTCATAGGAACACATACTTTGACATGCAGAAAACAGTAGCAATAAACTGACATGATCATATGCTATGTTTGTAGTTTGGGTCTTGTCCATCACATAATTCTCCTAATGATGTGATCCCGTTATCAAATGACATCACATGTCAATGGCTAGGAAACCTTGACCATCTTTGATCAACGAGCTAGTTCACTACAGGCATACTAGGGACAGAGTGTCGTCTATTTACCCACACATGTAATGTATTTCCATTTAATACAATTATAGAATGGATAATAAACGATTATCATGAACAAGGAAATATGATAATAAATAATTTATTATTGCCTCTAGGGCATATTTCCAACAGACATATGTGATTGGAATGAAGAGCTCATTCTCCAAATCATGCAACCTTGCACATCACAGGTGATGCTTCTGATGTCAATTCATGGGTTCTGGACTGGATGACTGGATCCACTCACTACACTGCTCCATCCTCTGAATTTCTTTGAGCAGTGCCAATACCAATTCCCTTAGAAGGTGCAAGATGTCTATTTGATGAACCTGCATTGCCCAATCACATGATGCAAGTGCTAATGAAGCCTTTGGCTCCTGGAAAACCTCAAAGAACTACCTTCCTTGTGAAGGAACTGCTCTATGTTCCCAGGACCGTCTATCGCATTCTGACCAAAACCCTCGATCCTCACAAGGGCCACAACTCTAAAAAAGAAGTGGAGGGAATCATTAAGAATATGCTATTCAACAGCATTCATGGGATTCCCATCAACTACCATGATTTCTTCATGAGGACTTTGGCCAATGCTGCTTCCGCTCCATTTGAATTGAAGCCTTACGCTCCCTGGATCATGAAATTCATCAGATCAAGGTCTTTAGTTCCATTCAAGGTTGTCTTTCAAAATCACTTCAGTTTTCTGCCGCCGATTGAAGTCCTCAAGAATTTTCTATAACACTAACATGTACATATGTAGTATTTAATGTATGTGCGTCTTTTTGTTCACTATCATCGCCACACTCATTCAGTTTTGCATGGTATGTACAGCTAAGTGAAAGACCATGTGCTCGTAGATTTGATAAAGATGGTTAATCTGTCATCCGACGACAATATCAAGCTAGTAACTCGAGAAGCTTCTCATGTTGATACATGTTCTAGTTCATCCGGCCCGTATGCTTGTCCCACTCCGTTGTTGACGTGTCAATATCTGATGCGTAATGATGATCAGTAGTTGACAATAGGTGCAAAATGAGGCGACGATAATTTCAAATTTTGGTGCCAAAATGAGTAAATAGATTCTTAATTACTCTTAGATGAAGGTAATGAAGTAGCAATAAGAACCCTAGCTAGATTTACCAACACTCTTAACCCAATTGAGAACCCTCAATTTCATATCTTGAAAACACAACAACTACATTCATATGGGAAGCTAAATAGATTTGGTAACGTGAACACAAATGCTAATTTGGTGGGTTAATAGGGGAATCATTGAGAGATACGAGAGGACGTCATTTTCCTTGAAGGGGACGTGACTGTTGAATAAATTTGGTGGGTTACGAGGGACATATTGTCAACATGAATTAGTTGAGACCAAAAGAATCATGAGAAAACCTACAGACATAACAAGAAAAATATATACTCAAAGATTACATCAACAATTTGCTAATCAACAAACCGTAAATAGAATGGCATGCAGTGTTTACTCGATCGGGGTGCAATAAGAGCCCTAATTGTAAACCCGGATAAGCACCCAAAGTTTTTACTCCTTCCGATCGATCATACTACTTGTCGCTCCAAGGGATAGCGAGAAGTAATATGCATTTGATGGAGTGGTTTGAACACAAGAACGCAAACAAAACTCGACGATTGGAATGAGATCTTGGGGTACTTTTACCATCATAACAAATGGGGCGCAGCAGATCGCCATCCATCGCGAGCGCTCACCGACCAAACGGTTTGTGGCCATGGCTAGTGAGAACCACTGATGGGGAGGGGGTGGATGTGGAGGGCGAGAGAGAGAACTCATTTTATAGAAGGGGTGTGCTTGGTGTGGAAAAAATAGGCGGTCTTTGGTGAGGGTTGGGATTAGGTGACCGCGCGGGCATTTCCAAAACGAGTGGGGGAAGGGAAAATTTGAGGGAACGTTTAGTATGGGAGTCAAGGATAAAATAGAGCATTGTTCAATTTCATGTTATTTTTCCTGCATATTATGCGATAACAACTTTCTGTAAACTTGGAGCACTTCCACAAATAGTCGTGACCAATTTCATATGAAAAAAATCACGGTTCACATGTCGCCATGTTCATCACATATCTTGAAACGAGCCATTGGTCCTTTGCGACAACACAGAGGGTCCTGCATGTTCCACCAATGTCAGCGCTAAAACCGGCGGATCTCAGGTAGGGTCTCGATGGTGATCCACTCGTTTGAGAATATTTCAGCATCCTAGGCGGTTCTGATTTTAGAAAGGAATTGTCACTTTGTACCCCTGAAACAGAAGCTCGGGCGGTTGAAGCGTTCTTGTGAGGATATGGGTGAGCTCATGACGGCTCTCACCAAATATGCGGATTTAGATACTACCAAATACCCAGACTCCGATGATGAGAAGTTGGCTCAGGGTAAGAAGGGCGGAAATGGTAAGAACCAGCAGGGAGGTGCTGGAAACGGCAGCCAAGGCAAGCAGAAGAACTTGGATGGTGGGTCAGAGTTTGTGGCGAATACCAACGCACAACCGATCAAGAATAGTCGTCCTAGGGGCAACGAGAACTTTAGGCCGCCGTTCAACAGAAATAGGGCACATGTGCCTTACAACTTGGAAGAGGCGTTGAACAGACCTTGCCCGATGCACAACCGGCCGGATAGGGAGGCCACCCACACTTGGAAGGAGTGCAGCGTTATGCGCCAATTTCTGGAGTAAAGCCTTCGTCAAAATCATAACAATGGTAACGACCTGTCAGGAGGTTCAGGTCCGGGCGGCTCAAGAGCCGGCTTTGGTGTGGGCGGGTCACGTTCAGGTTACCAAGGCCAAAATAATCAGAATCGAGGAAATCAAGGAAATCCTCAGCAGCAGAGCAATGGTGGTCAGCAATAGAATAACCACTCAGGATATCAGAGCAACCCGAAACAACTTAGTGGGGGATAGTATCATGTATTCACTACGAGCCTGGACAAGCGGGATCAGAAGCTGCACAAGAGGGCGGTCAATGCGGCCACGTCGGCTCTCCCATGATACTTAAAATGGTTAGAGTACCCGATTACATGGAGCCGGGAGGATCACCCGCCACGAGTCGACAATCCGGGTCATCTAGCTCTGGTGGTCGCTCCTCAGGTTGGAGGATACAAGTTCACAAAAGTGCTCATGGACGGTGGTAGCAGTATCAATATCCTATACTACGACACCTTTCAGCAGATGGAATTAACTCACAAGGCTCTTAAGCCATCATCGACCATTTTTCATGGGGTGGTGCCACGCAAGTCGGCCTACCCAGTGGGGAAGATTGTCTTGGAAGTGGAATTTGGAGATGAATATAACTACAGGGTGGAGACCTTGTGGTTCAAGGTGGTGAAAATTAAGAGCTCATGTCATGCTCTATTTGGCTGGCCGGCTTTCGCAAAGTTCATGGCCAGGCCTTGTTATGTCTATCTGCAGCTTAAGATGTCGGCTCTCAACGGAACAATCACGGTCCATGGTGATCGGAAGGTCGCCATTGAATGCGAGGACGGAGACGCGGCTTATGCAGAGTCAAGTTGTGCAGAAGCAGAGCTTAAGTTCTACAAACATAACGTTGACCCGGCAGAGATGACTCCACTGAAGAAACCCAGCACAGAGTCTGATCCGCCCCTGAAGTTTGCGGCAGATGACACGAAGCTGGTGGATTTTACTCCGTGCGACTCATCCAAGCAGTTCACTATCGGGCTAACATGGACCCTGCATAGGAAAGTGTGCTCATCGAATTCATCCGTGAGAATTGGGACATCTTTGCATGGAAGCCATCTGACATGCCAGGAGTACCGAGAGAATTCGTTGAGCACCACCTTAATGTGGATCCTAAGTTTAAACCGATTAAGCAATTCCTCCGCCGTTTCAATGAGGAGCGGTGTAAAGCGATTGGAGAAGAGGTAGCCCGGCTCTTGGCAGCGGGGTTCATCGTGGAAGTATTTCACCCAGAGTGGTTAGCAAATCATGTGATGGTGCTCAAGAAGAATGGCACGTGGCGCATGTGTATAGATTACACAGATCTTAACAAGGCTTGTCCAGTTGACCCGTTTGCTCTCCCTCGTATCGACCAGATTATTGATGCAATGACAGGTTGTGAGAGTTTATGTTTCCTGGACGCCTATTCAGTCTATCATTATATCAAGATGGAAGTTAAAGATCAAGAGAAGACCTCCTTTATAACACCTTTTGGAGCTTTCTGCTATGTGTCCATGCCGTTTGGGCTCAAAAGTGCGCAGGCGACTTACCAACGTTGTGTGCAGAATTGCCTTCACGGTCAGATTGGGTGCAATGTTCATGCTTATGTGGACGATATTGTGGTTAAGTCAAGGAAGAAGGAGACGTTGCTGGACGACCTGAAGGAAACATTTGATAACTTACGGGTCTATAAGATGATGCTTAACCCGGCTAAATGTGTTTTTGGAGTTCCTACAGGCAAAATTATGGGTTTCTTGGTTTTAGAGCGAGGTATCGAAGCCAACCCGGACAAAATAAAGGCCATCACGTCACTAGCTAAGCCGGCAAGCGTCAATGATGTGCAGCGCTTGGCGGGTCGTATCGCCGCTTTAAGCTGCTTCATCAGCCGCCTGGGGGAGAAGGCCATTCCTCTGTACCAGATGATGAAGAAGACAGATGACTTTGTTTGGAGTAAGGCTGCAGATTCATTAGATGCTTTAGATGAAGCACGCGATCTTGCAGTAGCCCGTTCGGCGATTTATCAACAGGACCTGCATCGCTACCATAGCCGCAGGGTCAAGACCCGGACATTCCAAGAAGGCGACTTGGTGTTACGTTTGATTCAAGATTAGACAGACGCACACAAGTTATCACCCCCATGGGAAGGACCTTTTGTGGTTAGCAGAAATCTAAACAATGGGTCTTATTATCTCATCGACGTACGGGACGAGTCATGTACCTCTGGACAGGAAACTCACCGACCGTGGAACATCACTCATCTATGGCCTTACTATACTTGAGTCATCGACTCCTATCTTTGTACATACATACTTCATTGTATTTATGCTTCTCATATAATAAAGTTGGCATCCCTGCAAGACGGGGCCTCTGCCGTTTTTCCTTTTTTGCATTACAGATTTGTGCAAAGATGAACACCTCTACATGGTCACTTGGGGGCTTCCAACCCATCGGGTTTAGCTTGCTCACCCTTTTTGGATCGGCTCTTCAGCCAAAATAGCATCATTTTGCAACGACTTACAAGATGGCGGTCTGCAAGATGGTGGCTTACAAATCGGCAGCCCACGCGATGGTGGCATGCAAGATGGCGAAAGGCTTAAGGTCACTCAAGAGGATGAGCCGCCACGTTGCGAGCCGTTCAAACATGGGTGCACCGCCTTACCGGCGAAAGGCTTAAAGGTCTCTCAAGAGGATGAGCCACCACGTTGCGAGCCATTCAAACATGGGTGCACCGCCTTACTGATGAAAGACTTAAGGTTGCTCAAGAGGACGAGCCGCCATGTTGCGAGCCGTTCAAACATGGGTGCACCACCTTACTGATGAAAGATTTAAGGTCACTCAAGAGGATGAGCCTCCATGTTGCGAGCCGTTCAAACATGGGTGCATTACCTTATTGGTGAAAGATCTAAAGTCACCCAAGAGGACGAGCCGCCACATCGCGAGTCGTTCAAACATGGGTCAGTGTCAGGAGGGGGTGAAGGTCGCCCCCCTCTTGATCGTCTCTTCAGCCATTGTAAGATGGGTCGTGGACCTAGAGCAAGTTCAAGAGTGGGTGAAGGTCGCCCCCACTCTTGGTTGGCTTTTCAGCCATTGTAAGGCCGGGTTATACCTGCCTATATGTAGCTGCCGCTCGTCCAGGGGTGCAGCAAGCTGTCAACTCACCCCCTGCGAGGGCCTCATACAGCGGCGAGGGAAACTCTCTCATCTGCTACGTACTCTCCGTCAAGTGGTCCGTCATACTCTTAAGCAAGTGACGCCCTTAAGGTTCAAACGACGGATTTATGTCACGTGAGAAGTAGCTTATGAGCCTAGGGCACTCACCCCGTTGCAAATTCTGGTCTGTTGCGCCCTTAACAGTTAATCTCGCCTAGAGACCCTAAGCCGTGAAAGATTGGCGGTCACTCTCATTAGAGACCTTGCACTGTTAGGCGGTTCAAAGCAACAGTCCCCCCTAGAAGGGCCAGCAAATGAGTTTTCGAAAAATAAAAAACAAGATGAAAGCAAGACCATCATGCATTACATCACATATTGCATCATACATTGCATCATACATTGCATCATATATTGCATCATACATTGCATTCATGTTATAAGTCGGGCCAGAGCAAGATTGTGAAAAATGAAGCAATGCTATGTTAAGATCTCCGGGTTATGCTTTTCCAAAGCCGCCCAGGCAAACATTGCAGAGTATTATGTTTGTTTTTTGCAGGCTTTATCTCTAAAGATGAGTCGCCATTAAGACATAAGAAGATTACAAGATATATTACAAGGCTCTCCAAGAGCTCAAAAGATGAAGGACTTAAATTTTTGCACTTGTTCGGCTCAGCTGGTCGGGTTACATTCAGTTGGGAACAAAGAGTTTAACTGGCCGGTGGGTCATCCTGCACCGGGTCTTCGGCTTCTTCGATCTGAAGACGATCCACATCCCAGTTGTAGTTTAGTAAAGCTTCGAATTGTGCATCGTCGAAAAGTGGAGACGGATCAACGCCAGGGGCGAAGAGCGGCTTACGACATGCAGGGACTAAGTCTCTGGCTTCAAAGGTCGGGCAGCGCAGCCGTTGGGTGTTCTCTTCATAAGTCACCTGGTAAGGAACCAGGTCCATCTCATCAACCAGTATGGAGGCAAGCCGCCTGGAGACCTTAACACACTTGGCATAATCTGCTTCTGTGAAGTCTGAGCCGTCGTCCTTCTTTGAAGGGAAGCCGTTCATTATCTCTTCGGTGGTTAACTCCGGAGCGAAGGCCAGGGACCGGCTCAGCGCAGTTATGGCCCCTCTCCTGGCAGCTGATCGCCTTATTTCATCCACTTGCTTGGGCAAGGTGGACAAGGTTTCTATGACACCCTTCATAAACTTGGGGACATACTTGGCTGGCATCATGGCCTCGATAGTACAGAGGACGCCGCTGTAGAGTTGCTCAGTCACAGTGTAGATTGCTTTCAGTTTCAGCAGACTATAAGAGGATAGTTGGCGGCTTCTTTCTCCTGCAACATCACAAGATCTAAAGAGTTGTTCATTAGTTGGCATTATGAAGAAGAACAGACATGCTAATGGGGTATGATGAACTCGACATGATTCAAGTGGGAAGCTGCAAATCTAAGGGAGGACGAAAAGCATACCTTAAGGAGGCGGCGGACGCGGGCGAGAGTCTGGAAACGTTCAGGTTGATGCAGCGGCCAAGTTCGTTGATGGCGACGGGACTTCATCGGCGCGACGGAGCTCAGGAGCGCTAGCGTCGAGAGGAAGAAGAAGAGTAGTGGCGGCGGAGAAAATGAAAAGACCCCTTCATGGCCCTATTTAAGGGGGTGGAAGGCCAAACGGGATGCGCGGGAATCAAGGCGAGAAATGATGACCGACCGAGATGGATGCCTCGATTTTCGGGCCGACCGTTTAATGAGAGGATCTACGGCACACGTCGCGGAATCTTTTCGACATGTCTGAAGGTGACGTCATGGCGGGTTATGTGTTTTCCCTTTCAGGTGACAGGGGTGCAAGACTCGCCGCTGGGTAGAAAGTGGAGATTGACATGAGCAAGCTCAAATCAATCTGGGGTCTAATGTTGGGGATATAACCCTAAGGTAAAGACCCGCCCAGGAGGGGTCGGGTCATACCTGACGGCTCGTTAGCGTATGGGCTGGAAAAGGAAGATTGGGCTGCACGGCGGCTCACCAGATGGGCTGAGACGGAGGCCCAAAGTCAGGAAGAAGACGCAAGACCCGGGCGCGTAAGCCGCCCGGAGACAGCCTGCCAGAGTCGTCAAGGCGGCTTAGAGACAGAGTCAGACACATTGTAAGAGTAGGTATGAGATTTGTGTAACTCGTGGTCTTGACCTCCTATATAAAGGCAAGACTCGGGGATGGCTTAGACAGAAACCAATCGATCGAGAGCTAGGTCAAGCGAATACGCTCCCTTGTAATCGATACTCCAATCAATATACACAAAGTAGGATGTAGGCTTTTACCTCATCTCGAGGGGCCGAACCTGGGTAAATCCGTGTCTTTCGTCCCGACCAACCCCTTTGAGTCCACCGCCTTAGCGATGGCCTTGAACCTAAGTCTTCAGACATCTGTCGTGACAAAACCACGATAGGTTCTGACCTTTGGATCTAGGAACAATGGCAATAGGAGACATGGGCAATGTTTTACCTTGGTTTGGGCCCTCTTGAGGAGGTAAAATTCTACATCCTTCTTTGATTGTATTGATGTGATGGGGTACAGATTACAAGATGATCTACCTCGAGTTCGGATGATTGTGTTCTAAACCCTAAGGCTGGTAATCGTGTCCCTAAAGACTGAACCCCTTGGCTTATATATTTACATGGGGTACCTATAGGTTACACATATGGTTGGATGCCAGCTAGTAATAAACACACCGACTACTAGAACTCTCCTTGAAGTACACGCCAAGTGTTCGGTAGTTTTCATCTTGATCACGCCGAAGGCCACACCTTTGGTTATCCTTCCTCCTTCGATTGATGGGTCATCGGTCCGGACCGTGGACAACAGGTCGTACAGGTTAACACCCTCGTAGTCCAGGACACCGTCAGTCACCTTTCTACTTAATTCTTCCACACCTCGCCTGGTGCACTGGGACGCTAATCCGCTGTCGAAGCGGACGGGAAGAGGACGGCGGGCATAGCGCGCGTCAAGGGACGGCAGGGGCCTTGCCCTTCTTTTTGCCGGAGCTCGAGCCGACCCCTGAGAAGATGCCCATGGCGAGAGGGATGTCACCGACGGACTAGGGTTTGTCGCCGCCGGGCTAGGGTTTCTAGATGCTCCCGGGGGTAGAGGGGCAGGCTTCGCTTTGGAAGGGTGGAAACTGCCGTGGACGTGGCCGGTCCATGGGTTTCCACTTAAAGAAGAACAGCGACCCGAACATGGATGGCTATCGACCGGGGCCCGCCGCGCGTGTGCATTTACTTTGAGACGTTGGGGTAGTTGAAAGGCCGCCACGCGTCCCTGAAGCGGAGGAGGAGAAAGCGCGTGCGTTTCCGTTCGACGTTCTTGTGGCCGGAAATGGGGCGGGTCCAACGAGCGACATAGTCCAACGCCGCCCCACTTGTCGATACTTAACGGTCAAACCATTGATCCGACGACATCCCTCGTGTGACCATTTTTAAGAATTTCGAACTAAAGAGTGAGAAAAAGTGAGCAAATGTTAAGAACGTAGAAATAAATGAGCAGAACTAAGGACAAGGGGTATAAATGTAAAAAACCTCAAGTAAATGGTGCTGCCACAGATGTCTCATTGACATGTAGGTCCTACAATGAGAGCTCTTGATACGTTAACCTCCCTCACCACCGGCCCCAGCTGCTGTGCCCACATAGGTCGCGCGCGCGCTTTCCACAAAGACCCAACCCTTGTGCGGCAACACACGAGGTAAAGCCTCCGCGCGCGCGAAAAGACGATGACCAAATCCGAAAGCGTGCATGGCTTTGAAGCAATTCGGGGGCATATCCCCGGATTTTATTCGGATATGAGCGAACCAGGCTTTCGCAATCGGCACCCCCTTTTCCGGGGCAGCCTATATACATCAGTGGCGCAGATTGACTGCGTCATGTGTTTCCAGCCAAAATGAATGAAGAGGAAACTCTTGCGGCATCTCATCTAACCGGCCTCGTGAAATGCTACGCATACGTATTTGACCAAAGAAATGCTACGCATACAATGCAAACCCTCGTGCACGTTCTGCCGTCTGTGTTGACAAAAGAAGCAAAATAATTAACCGACAGCCCCAGCTAAACCTCTGTACCGCAATTAAATGCGAAGCCGTACACGTAGCAGTGCTCGTGGGTGGGATCCCCGTCGCCGTAGCACGTGGATTAGCTCTGGGTCGGGCCGGCCCTCGTGCCCACTACTCCTACAACAACTTTAACCTCTCGTGGTTTCCGTGCGGCGGTGGGGTAGTTAGTGACCGATCAACCTCGCGGCGCCAAGATCAGAGGCTAGGGTCCACCGTGCATGCAGCGGCAGCGGCAGCAGCAGCAGCCATGGTCGCTTTGTGGCAAGTTGCAAGCGATGCCTTTTTGGCTCATGCGCTCGCTGTCACCGCTGCCTCCTTTTGGTTTGCTCGGTCGCTTTGCGTTCGTGTGCGGCATCGTGTTGATCCACCACGCGACACAAATAACAAGCACGGGATCATTCTGCTGTTAGCACTAGTCCCCCTTGTGTTGCGTTTAGTTTAGAGCGTCGTGAGTAGTTGGCCAGTGGAGCTGAATAGGATCAATCTTGCTGCTTTGGGTTGATAGCAAGGATACGTCTACGTGCGGTCCATTCCCGGCTCTAATAAACTTGCCTACGTGCGGACCAGCCTAGTGTGCTGATTTGATTTTGCATCTGCCGGAAAATAGCTACACTAGCTAAGTAGCTAGTACGCGTGCGTCGTTCTTTCTGAGATTGTTCGTTGCCTCAGACACTCAAACACAACCACTCCTCCACGTTCTGGCTTATCCGTTTTTCAACTTCCGATCCGCCCCTGCCCCTTACGTAAACGTGTACCAGATGTGCATTGACGGTTGACAAGCTGCGAACCTGGGATAGTTATATTATATTCCAGCGCAAGAATTTATCCTCGATTTACTCTCGTGGGAGGGAGCGAGGACACGTGGTCACCGTAAGCGCCTCAAGCTCAAGATATAGATGCTCCGGATATATGATGGGGTTGGAGGAAAGCCATTCCACCGGGACACTGATCTGCATGCAACCAAAAATGCTCTGCTCGCATGTCACCAATCCTGATAGAACGATAGGCAATTGCACCAGAAGAGGAGTGTTTCGAATTCGCGGAGCAGCCACGAAATGAGCCGCTTTCGCCTCTTTTTGGCGAAAGATACTTTCGAGTTTTCCACCGTCACCTACTCCATCCATCCATCCATACTAGCTAGCACATCCATGAGCAAGTGGGCGTCGCAAGAGCCACGAAGATTCCAAGAAATCCCAAACTATCTTGCGGAGGGAGAGCAGGCTAGAGCTAGACGCCACGGGCCACGAGCCAAAAAGGCAAAATCACGTGCGATACGGGCGTGATCGCGCAAAGATTGGACCTCCGTGTCGTGTTCCGATCCTGACCGGCACCCATCGGCCCGGCGGGGGCGGGTACTGGCTGCCGATGCGACACGATGGGTGGATCGCTGCGCTGCCGGCTAATTATTGACACGCTAACACCTAATTGTGTAGCCTCGACGAGATGATGCATCGCAACTCATGTCGAAGAAGGTCTGTCCGATAACGCGATACGCAAGACAGTCAGCGGACGTTTTTATAGATCCAAAACTCCGCACGCTCGGAGGGACCCCGTCAAGGAGTGCGGCAGCTATGGACTGTCCTAGGTCGATTCGCTCGCCCCAAGAGCCTCGGGATTCGTAGCTCTCAAACACGAAGAACAGCGAAGAACGAGAGAAGAACGAAGAACGTAGATGAAAAAGTAATATAAATTGATTTGTTCGATTGTGTGTTGTTCAATCGGCCGTCACCCTCAACATATATAAGAGGCGGCTGGACTTCCCGTACAAGCAAATGATTCATCTAGGCTTTCCTTGCAAGAAAATTACATTAATTCACGTCCTAGAGGAACTAGTTCCAATTGGATTCACCCCAAATCTGACCCAATCTTCTGTCTTGTTTCTTGTGTGGGCCGTGGAATCTGCATATGACCTCCGATGAAGACGGTCCAAACATCAATTTTGTGTGCCTCGATGGGCCAACAATCCGTATGTTGATCACTTTACCAAATAAAGCCATCTTGAATACTCCACGAGGTCACCTTTAACTTTGAATCGGACTCGGTCACGTACCAGACTAGACTGCCCGAGTGTTGTAGCGTCTCTGCAGGCCGTATACTATCTCGGATGATAATAACCTTAAAAGCAAAGTTGACCGTTTCGACGTTACGAACAACTTTCATGTTGAACGTTTTTCCATCCGAAGACATTTTGAACTTTCACTCGACCGGTATTTTCACACGGACGGTGATTTTCATTCGGACGGCAATTGCACACGGCCAGTATTTTCACTCGATCAATACTTTTCACTTGGACAATGATTTTCACTCGGACGACAATTTCACTCGGCCAGACGGAAAACTTTTCACTCGACCAGACGACAAACGTTTTCCTCGGTTGGCAAACTTTCACTCGGAAATCCCGAGTGAACTCCAGGCTGATCTTGTTTTGCCTCTCCAGGTCGCATACGACCTCGGGTTGAGAAAATTTATAAATAAAAATCAATCGTCTCGACGACTCGAAACTTTTTCATGTTGTAAGTTTTTCCATCCGAGAACGTCTTGAGGGCCAAATGACTCGCGCGACCCATTAGACATGTGTCTGATCTCCTCGCCACATTTTGCTTTGTGATAGGGCTGCACTCTGATTGCTCTAACTTTTGCATACGACTTTAGATTGAAAAGATTTATATATCAAAATCGATCAGCTCGACGAAACGAAGACAATCCATGTAGAACATTCCTTCATTCGAGATTTTCTTGAAGACGTAATAGACCAAAAAACACTCAGAACATCTATATGACAATTCAAGTATGAGTTGGCCCTTGAAATGATGCCGAATGATGATGGCCTAAATATCAAGTTTGTTTCACTCGGCAATATGAACTTTCTCGTAGAAAAAACCTTTTCGTTGAGTCCACCTTTATTGTATTTTGCACCGTACCAAAATCAAGCGTCAACACTAATGATACGGTGAATGGTGAACGCGGCGCTTAGCGCGCACGGAAGGCCGCCGTGTGCGGTGGTGGCGCGCGCGAGCGGCCGACAGCGTCGCCGTCGGCGGAAAGCGGGGCGAGCGGGTGGAGGTGCGGAGAGGGAGGGCGCGACGGCCCCTGGCGCCGGCGCTGCTGGGGATTGAGTGATTGACGACCCTTCGGCCGGGCTCGCGATAAGACAGCGACGCGCATCTCCGGCCCGCCCGGCGCGGTGCCTACGTTATCTGCTGCGGATAGGAGACCCCGACGGCCTCTTTTGGAGAATTCACGGCCCTGATTCTCAGTCCGGCGATAAAACCGATCGGGTCTCTCTCGTTCCTTCGCGTCCCGATAGCTCCGGTCATCTTCAATTAATTATGCTATATACGTTCCATCTAATCTAATCCAAAAGATCAGAGGATTATGGTAGGTTTCTTGTAAAGAAGTATAGTACTACAGAGGATTACCAATTGTTACGGGCTAAGTCAAACATGCTCACGTATGCATGCCAATTATTCTTGTAAGATCAGCCGCATTTACCGGTGCGCAATGGAGATGCGGAGCGGGAGACGTGACGGCATAGTTTCATGCACGGCTGATGTCTGCGCCGTGCATAAAATGTACTATAATGCCACCAGATCTTGACGCGTCCATTGGCTCCATGCACACCCTGGAACGATCGAAGATGCTGGTATTTTAAAGCGAATCTCCGGCCATGGGCGTATGTAAGACCGGATTATTTCGGCGGTGACGCCGCATTGCCGGGAGGCCGCTACGTGCTTCATTTTTTATATATCGTGCCTTGTCGGTTGGCTTAGAGGCCGGTATCTGGACACAATATTGTTTCTTGTCTTGTGTGACTGTTTTTTAAGGGGGTCGCACGTGGATCATCTGTATGAGTGAAGAAGGTTTACAGGGGGAGAATTGGGAGCTCCTAACCGGCGCTCTAAAGCATGGCTTAAAGCTTCTCCATCAGTTCGTCCTTTCAGGAACTCGAAATATCGTCGTTTGGGTGTTAGCCGACGATAAAATTGGTCTGGTGGCTCGGCTTTTCAGTCGCGCTTTCGGGTCGTTCCTAACTGACGCTTTCGGTTCAGTATGAGCATAGATTCAGCTCAAATTCGACCTATATTTAACAAATCATTAAACATAATTCCTGTTTTTATTAAACATAATATAAAAACATAAAAAAAACTATGCCGTTCCGTCGTCGCCGTCGCCGCCTTCTACATGCCGAGGAGCTTGTAGAAGTTGGTGTAGTCGTTGTTATCGTCGATGCCGTCCGCATCGCCATCCCCGTGGCCGCCGCCCCTGCTGCAGCCCTGCCCTGCGTCGTCGAAACGGTGCAAGTCGGGGTTGAAGGGCCTGGGCGCGTCCCGTCGCTGTCATCGTCGAGGATGATGAGACCGGTGAGCTCCTCCTTGCGGTGGACACAATGGCGAGCTTCGATCTCCTCGAGGGCCCGGCGTGGCCGCTCCATCTCCTCCTAGACATAGTCGTCCGCGCCCACTTCATGGCCGTCTCATCGGCGGCGGGCATGGCGAAGTGCTCCTGTTTGATCACTGTCGCCGTGCCAGGCTCCGTCTTCGGCCTAACAAGGCAAAGGTGGCCGCGGATGAGATAAGGGCTCGCGGCGCCGACCCTCATTGATGGTGATGTCGTCGCCACCACTGTGCCCGCTGCGACGGAGCGGCTTCACGCTGGGATCCAAAGCGCCGACTTAGCTTACTAGCGGCCCAACTAAACTTCGTTCGATAGTATGGGGCTCGAACGAGGAGTTTTTTTCTTTCTTTTGAAGTTACCTCTCTGGGGTTCTAACTGGTTGACCGCTTGACCAGTTGATCGATTTTTTCAAAAAACAAACATGAATTAGAAAATCCATTCACAAGTTCGAAAAAAATTCCCAGGTCCAAAAAATTCATCAATTTTGATTAAAAAACTTTACGCATTTGAAAAAAAAATCAAAAAAGAAAAAGGAAAAGAAGAAGAAGGAAAACAAAACGAAGAAAAATAAATGATGTTATAAGTCATGAGCTGTCGAGTTGGCTTGCTGAGCAAACGCTAAAGCAGTAGGTCGCCTGTTCGAATCATTCCCGTGCGTAATTTTTTGCAATTCAAATAGGAAAAAGGCAAATGGGCCAGCCCAGCGTGTAGAGGGGTTTTGCGCCTGTTTGCGAAAACGCCTATAATGAGCGTTGAAGTTCAGCGCGACAAATAGGGTTTACTGGGAGAATTTCTCTCATCGATGCATGCAGTAGACTGCGAATCTTGGATATCGATGGGCGTATATCCAGCCAAGAGATAACGAGCATTCTAACTGAAAACCTGCATTACCACCTTTAATTTCATCCGTGGGAGCTATATCTCACTCAACACGAGATGAAAGAAAGTCTGACGTGAAGTTTCTCTTGCGACCTACAGTATTGTGTCAGTCCATAATCGTGCATACATCGCTCGCTCGCTGTTCTTTCATTGTTGCTTATGTTTCCTTTGTTAATTCTTTGCCAGTTTTTTTCTTTGTGTTTCCACCGGATTGTGTTCGTTTCTCTCGATTTACGGTTTTTTTATTTTCTTTTTTCCTTTTCCTTTGATTTTTCCATTCTACTTTTCAATGCTTTTTTTCTTTTCTTTCCTATTTTCTTCCATTTTCTTCGTTCTTTACCTTATTTCACCGTTCCTTTCTCTTGGTTTTCCTTTTTTCATTCTTTAGCACTAGTTTTGATTTTCTTTGTTTTGTTGTTTCTTATCTAAATCTTCATTTGTTTTTTCTTTCTCTTTTCGTATTGAACAGGAATATATTTCTATAAATCTTTACTTTTTTCTTTCAGTTACAACAAAAATTCATAAACATCGGAAACATTATTCATGTATATGTCGAACATTTTTTAAATAAATAATTAAAATTTATTTAAATATATATTTTATGTCAACCTTTTAAATACAAATTCAACATCTTCCATAGATCAGGAACATCTTTCGTATACACCGGATTTGAAAAAAATACCATACTTTTAGAAAAAAAATTCTTCAAATTTAATATAAAAAGTTTGTAAATTTGAAAAAATTACATCGATTTTGGAAAAAAGTTCACGATTTTTCCAAAATAGATTACGAGTTCTAGAAATATTCATCAATTTTGAAAAAATAATCAATAATTCAAAAAAGTTCACCGGACCATGAAAATAAATTCATCAGATTTTATTTCAAACTTTACGCATTAAAAAAATAAAATGGGAAAAGCAAACAGAAAAAAAGGAAAAAGGAAAAAGGATGTTACAAGTCATGAGTTGTCAAGATGGCCATCGTAGCTAATGCTGAAGGAGTTGGTCAGCCGTTCAAATCACCCCCGCGTGCAGATTTTTTTTAGTTTAAGCAGAAAAAGCTTAATGGGCCAGCCTTGCATTGACGGGGAGGGGTGTGCGCCCATTTACGTAAACGTCTATAATGGACGCTGAAATTCAACGCTGAATAGTCTTTACCGGGAGAATATCTCTCGTTGGTGAATGCAATAGCCACCTACATATCGATGGGTTGTATATCCAACTACGAGCAACTCTAGCAGACCCCGCATCCGGCTGTCTCGTAAAACGCGTTTACAGTTCACGAAAAAAGGCTTTACGGACCGGCGCGAACGGCCGTAGATGCAGACCCCGCATAACGGATCCGTAAGAAAAGATATTAGCGGAATATGCTTTTTTACGGGTTGGCTTTGCGGGGTGTGATCTGGCGCAGCTCCTCCCGGCCCGAGAAACCAAAATTTACACCTTAATTTGATCCAACATAATGCATTTCATTGCTTTTTCAACAACATTGGATACATAAGACATCACCAAATCTTTGCTAGAATAGCTAGTCCAAAGAAAACAAGAACCATAAGTATGCATTTTAGAAGATTTCCAACTTCCATAAGTGCTCCCACTAGTTGGACTAATATCTTCTCAATGCATTCGTTGTTGATATGTGGATTCTTGATCTTGCATTCTTCTTTCTTCATCTTTGGTTCGAAAGAAGTAGACGTTGCTTCCCCTCTAGTTGCGCGTGCAGCCGCATCATTGCCTTCGATTCTTCTAAGGAGTGCGTCAATGTCTATTAAGTTTCTTCCTATCAATAAATCAATGTATTCACCTTCCCAAAACCAAGTTGATCATCCATCTTCCTACACACATGATGATGTTCGACATAAGCTACCCCAATTGAACCTAAAAATGAGCTATCAAAATAGGCAGAATGAAAACAACACGTACCCCATCGTTTTCGCATTTGAAGAACACCCATCCGGGGTGATTCGACATGCCCAAAGTTAGCCGCAGCACTGTCCGCGTGCAGTCGTCGCACTATATGGTCGACATCGGCGAGCCACACAGCCGCTGCGCGAGCGCCGAGCCCGGTGGATGGCCGGCCGAATCCATGCCCGCAAACTGTCGGCGACGGCGGGAGGACGAACCCGTACCTGCATGCGGCAATGCTACCTTGCCGGGGTTACGAGAGATGCTCCCTAACCATTCCATCGCTTGGCACAGCCACCGACGGCCAAAAAAGCCAAATTCGGCGGCGGGCGATGAAGGGCCACAGATCCGCAACTTTCCGCCCCCCCGACACAGGAGGGGGGGGGGAGGGGAGGCCTCATGCGTGTGACGGCCTTTCGGCGTGCTCCCACCGGCTGCTTTCGCCCGAATCTTGAGCGGCGGCCCGACGGCGGAGCGAGGGGGAGAGGAGAAGTGGTTGATGGGGGAAAGCGCGAGCTGAAATGGCCCCCACAAACCGCTTCCGCTTATATGCAGGGCACCGCAGTGGCGAGGTGGAAACCCGCGTATACGCGGGTTGGGCCGAGATTTTGCCGCACCCCTTAAAAAAATTTGCGGTCCCGCCGTCTTTGCGGGGTCTATTCGGGCGGGAAGTTCCGCGCCGACCCGCATTTTAACGGTTATTTTGCAGGTCAGGGCTTTTTGCGGGGTCTGCTAGAGTTGCTCTAAGAGATAGTGAGCCTTCAAACTGAAAACATGCGTTGGCCCTTTACTTTCATCTGTGGGAGCTATATCTCACTAAGCACGAGATGTAATAAAGTCTCGGGAGCAACTATTTAATGAGCGCTCGCTGCACGAGAAACGAAGGAATGTTTCGGTGGCGCTTCGCGCGTGACAAGTGTCACGCGCGGAACGAACTCCCGAGCAATCCTGGTTTTCCTTTTCCGGATTCTGGTTTTGTAATTTTTGCACCTAACCCCTCGAACTATTCTTGTTTTCTGTTTTCCCTTTCCGCGACGCGAAACGTTGTGTTTCCCTTTTCGGGTTTTTTCCCATTATATTTTCGGGAAATTGAGATTTCAGGGGAAGTTAAGGGTGGGGGCTTACAACACAATCAAATGTCAACTTTCAACTCGATGTTGCGAGGCACGGTTCGTCAATTCAGAGAACACAGTTCAGAATCTACAAAGGCACGTTTCACGTATCTTTGTAGTATTCATATAAACCTTGAAGGGGGGTGTCATAGGTCGTAGTGCGTGTTTTGTCGTGCCGCATGTTTTGTCGTGCCGCATGCAAATGGCTCCTCCGGCGGCGCAGCCCCGGCTCGCCGTCTCGGTTAGCATTCATATAAACCTTGAAGGAGGGGCCATAGGTCATGCCGCATGTTTCGTCGTGCCGCGTGCGAACGGCGCCTCCGGCGGTGCAACCACGGCTCTCCTTCGGCTCGGTTAGCATTCATATAAACCTTGAAGGGGGGGGGTCATAGGTCGTAGCGCGTGTTTCATCGTGCCGCGTGCAAACGGCGCCTCCGGCGGCGCAACCCCGGCTCGCCTTGGGCTTGGTTAGCATTCGTATAAACCTTTAAGGGTGAGGTGTCATAGGTCGTAGCGCGTGTTACGTTGTGCCGCATGTTTTGTCGTGCCGGGTGCAAACGGCGCCTCCGGCGGCGCAGCCCTGGCTCGCCTTCGGCTCGGTTAGCATTCATATAAACCTTGAAGGGGGTCATAGGTCGTAGCGCGTGTTTCGTTGTGCCATGTGTTGCGTCGTGCCGCGTGCAAACGGCGCCTCCGGCGGCACAACCTTGGCTCGCCTTCGGCTCAGTTAGCATTCATATAAACCTTGAAGGGGGGTCATAGGTCGTAGCGCGTGTTTCGTCGTGCCGCGTGCAAACGGCGCCTTCGACGGCATAGCTCCGGCTCGCCTTCGGCTCGGTTAGCATTAATATAAACTTTGAAGGGGGGGGGGTCATAGGTCGTAGCGCGTGTTTCGTCGTGCCGCGTGCAAACGGCACCTCCGACGGCATAGCCCCGGCTCGCCTTCGGCTCGGTTAGCATTCATATAAACCTTGAAGAGGGGAGGGGTCATAGGTCGTAGCGCGTGTTTTGTCGTGCCGCGTGCAAACCGCGCCTCCAGCGACGCAGCCCCGGCTCACCTTCGGCTCGGTTAGCATTCATATAAACCTTGAAGGGAAGGTCATAGGTCGTAGCGCATGTTTCGTTGTGCCGCGTGTTTTGTCGTGCCAAATGCAAATGGCGCCTCCGGCGGCGTAGCCCCGGCTCGCCTTCGGCTCGGTTAGCATTCATATAAACCTTGAAGGGGGGGGGGTCATAGGTCATAGCACGTGTTTCGTCGTGCCGCATGCAAACGGCGCCTCCGGCGGCACAACCCCGGCTCGCCTTCGGCTCGGTTAGCATTCATATAAACCTTGAAGGGGGGGTCATAGGTCGTAGCGTGTGTTTCATCGTGCTGCATGTTTCGTCGTGCCACGTGCAAATGGCGCCTCCGGTGGCACAGCCCCGGCTCGCCTTCAACTCGGTTAGCATTCATATAAACCTTGAAGGGGGGGGGGTCATAGGTCGTAGCACATGTTTCGTCATGCCGCATGTGAACGGCGCCTCCGGCGGTACAGCCCCGGCTCGCCTCCGGCTCGGTTAGCATTCATATAAACCTTGAGGGGGGGGGGTTCATAGGTCGTAGCGCGTGTTTCGTCATGCCACGTGTTTCCTCGTGCCGCGTGCAAATGGCGCCTCCGACGGAGCAGCCCCGGCTCGCCTTCGGCTCGGTTAGCATTCATATAAACCTTGAAGGGGGGGTCATAGGTCGTAGCGCGTGTTTCGTCATGCAGCAAATTGTCTAGACCGTGACTCTTTGCCCCAACACACCCGTGGTTTATGCCGTGGCTTTTCTAAATGTCCATTCTGTGACTCTTGTGCCTACACTACCATGATCCTTGCCACTACACACCCGTGCTTTACGCTATGGCTATTCTAAATGTCTGTTCCGTGACTCTTGTGCCTAAACTACCGTGATTCTTGTGCCTACACACCCATGCTTTATGCTGTGGCTATTCTAAATGTCTATTCCGTGACTCTTGTGCCTACTGTTGGGGAACGTCGCATGGGAAACAAAAAATTTCCTACGCACACGCAAACCTATCCATGGTGATGAGCATCTACGAGAGGGAGAGTGGATCTACGTACCCTTGTAGATCGCTAAGCGGGAAGCGTTAAGAAACGCGGTTGGTGTAGTCGAACTTCTTCGCGATCCAAATCGCCGAGCGTCCCGCGATCCAATCACGAACCGTCCCGCGAACACATCATGATCCGTCCCGCGAACTCATCAAGATCCGTCTCACGATCTTGATCACGATCTGTCCCGCGAACTCATCACGATCCGTTCCGTGATCACATCACGAACCGTCTCGCGATCTCGATCACGGTCCTTCCGATCTAGCGCCGAACGAACGACACCTCCGCGTTCAACACACGTGCAGCTTGATGACGATCTCCACCGTCTCGATCCAGCGAGAGGAGGTGGAGAGGAGAGAGAGTTCACCGGCAGCGTGACGGCGCTCCGGTGATGGTGGTGGAGCAATTCCGGCAGGGCTTTGCCTAAGCGCTGCAGAAAACCTATCTAGAGGAGAAACTATGCACCGGTGTAACGGGTAGCACGTGGCCGGAAATTCTGTGTCCAAACAGCACCCAATCCACCAGTATATAAAGGAGGGAGAGAGAGGAGGGCTGGAGCAAGGAAAAACTCCAATAGGAGTCGGCCAAACTAGAGGGGGAGGAGTCCTACTCCTCCTCCACTCCTAGTAGGAGTAGGACTCTTCCTTTTTAGCCTTTTTTCCACCTTTTCCTTTAGGACTTTTGCCTCCTGCGCCATGGGCCTTGGTGTGGCTGTTTTTCCAGACCACTAAGGGCTGGTTATTATTCTCCCACAGGCCATGGATCTCTTGGGGTCGAAATACCCCTCCCGAAGGTCCCCCGATACAGTACCGGCACTCCCGGTACACTACCGATGAGCCCGAAACTTTTCCGATGACCAAACTGGGACTTCCTATATATGAATCTTTACCTCCGGACCATTCCGGAGCTCCTCGTGATGTCCGGGATCTCATACGGGACTCCGAACAACCTTCGGTCACCATCATACAAAACTCTACACTATCGAAACGTCACCGAACCTTAAGTGTACAGACCCTGCGGGTTCGAGAACTATGTAGACATGACCGAGACACCTCTACGGCCAATAACCAATGGCGGGACCTGGACGTCCACATTGGTTCCTACATATTCTACGAAGATCTTTATCGGTCGAACCTCTATGTCAAGGATTCGGTTAATCCCGTATAACGTTCCCTTTGTTCTTCAGTATGTTACTTGCCCGAGATTCGATCGTCGGTATCTCCATACCTAGTTCAACCTCGTTACTGGCAAGTCTCTTTACTCGTTCCGTAATACAAGATCCCATGACTAACACTTAGCCACATTGCTTGCAAGGCTTGTTGTGATGTTGTATTACCGAGTGGGCCCTAAGATACCTCTCCGTCACACGGAGTAACAAATCCCAGTCTCGATCCATGCCAACTCAACAGACACCATCGGAGATACCTGTAGAGCACCTTTATAGTCACCCAGTTACGTTGCGACGTTTGATACACACAAGGCACTCCTCCGATATCCGTGAGTTGCATGATCTCATGGTCATAGGAACATATACTTGACATGCAGAAAACAGTAGCAATAAACTGACACGATCATATGCTATGTTTGTAGTTTGGGTCTTATCCATCACATCATTCTCCTAATGATGTGATCCCGTTATCAAATGACATCTCATGTCCATGGCTAGGAAACCTTAACCATCCTTTGATCAATGAGCTAGTCCATTAGAGGCATACTAGGGACATGGTTTTGTCTATGTATCCACACATGCATTTAAGTCTCCGATCAATACAATTATAGCATGGATAATAAACGATTATCATGAACAAGGAAATATGATAATAACTAATTTATTATTGCCTCTAGGGCATATTTCCAACAGTCTCCCACTTGTACTAGAGTCAATAATCTAGTTCACATCACCATGTGATTCGCATTGTTATGAATCTAACACCCAATGAGTTCTGGGGCTCGATCATGCTTTGCATGTGAGAGAGGTCTTATAGTCAACGGGTCTGCGATATTCAGATCCGTGTGTACTTTGCAAATCTCTATGTCAAACCGTAAACACTGCTACCACACTCCACTTGGTACTATTTCCAAATGGCTGCTCCACTATACGTATCCAGATTGCTACTACGAGTCATCCGGATTAGTGTTAAAGCTTGTATCGACGTAACTCCTTACGACGAACTCTTTATCACCTCCATAATCGAGAAACATCTCCTCAGTCTCTTAGTTACTGAGGATAATCTTGACCGCATTCCAGTGATCCACTCCTGGTTCACTCTTGTACCCCCTGACGGACTCATGGCAAGGCACACACAGGTGCGGTACACAGCATGGCATAATATAGAGCCTATGGCTAAGGCATAGGGGACGACATTCGTCCTTTCTCTTTCTTCTGCCATTGTCGAGCTTCGAGTCTCACTCAACTTTCACACCTTACAAATCAGGCAAGAACTCTTGCTCTGACTGATCCATTTTGAACTCTTTCAAAATCTTGTCAAGGTATGCACTCATTGAAAGTCTCATCGAGCATCTTGATCTATCTCCATAGACTTTGATGCTCAACAATTAGGTAGCTTCATCCAGGTATTCCTTTGAAAATCACTTTCCAAATAACCGTTTTATGCTTTCTAGAAACTCTACATTATTTCTGATCAACAATATGTCATCCACATATACTTATCAGAAATTCTATAGTGCTCCCACTCACTTTATTGCAAATACAAGCTTCTTGTAAACTTTGTATAAACATCAAAACTTTGATCACCTCATCAAAGCGTATATTCCAACTCCGAGATGCTTGCTTCAGTCCATGGAAGGATCACCGAAGCTTGCACACCTTTTAGCATCCTTAGGCCTGACAAAACCTTCTGGTTGTATCACATACAACCTTTCCTCAAGTAAACCGTTAAGGAAACGATGTTTTGACATCCATCTGCCAGATTTCATAATTGAAAACACAGCAACTGCTAACATAATTCCAACAGACTTTAGCACCACTACGAGTGAGAAAGTCTCATCGTAGTCAACTCCTTGAACTTGTCACAAACATCTTTGCAACAAGTCGAGCTTTACAAATAGTGACATTCACCATCAGTGTCTGTCTTCATTTTAAAGATCCATTTGTACTCAACGACCTGCCGTCCAACGAGCAAGTCTACCAAAGTCTACACTTGGTTTTCATACATGGATCCTATCTCAGGTTTCATGGCCTCTAACCATTTGTCGGAATCCGGGCCCATCATCGCTTCTCCATAGCTCGTAGGTTCATCGTTGTCCAACAACATGATCTCCAAGATAGAGTTGTCGTACCACTTAGGAGCAGTACACATCCTTGTCGACCTATGAAGTTCGATAGTAACTTGATCCTGAAGCTTCATGATCATCATCATTAAATTCCTCTTCAACTAACGTAGGCTTCACAGAAACATCTTTCTGCGCTGCGCTACTCTCTGGTTGAACAAAGGTTTAACAACCTCATCAAGTTCTATCTTCCTCCCACTCAATTCTTTCGAGAGAAACATTTCCTCGAGAAAGGATCCGTTTAAGCAACAAACAATTTGCACTAGGATCTGAGATTGAAGGTTCACCCAACTGATCTTAGGGTATTCTATGAAGATGCAATTTGTCCGCCTTGGGTTCGACCTCATTAGGTGAAAACATTTTCCACACAAGTGTCACATCCCCAAATATTAAGAAATGACAGCTTAGGTTTCTATCAAACCATAATTCACATGGTGTCATCTCAACGGATTTAGATGGTGCCCTATTTAAAGTGAATGTAGTTGTCTCTAATGCATAACCCCAAAATTATAGTAGTAAAATGACAAGAGACATCATAGCACGCACCATGTCCAATAGAGCATAACTATGATGTTCGGACACACCATCACACTATGGTGTTCCAGGTGGCGTTTAGTTGTGAAACAACTTTCACATTGTCTTAAGTTGTATGCCAAACTCGTGACTCAGATATTCACCTCCACGATCATATCGCAGTCATTTTTATCTTCTTGTCACGATGATCTTTAAACTTCACTCTGAATTTGCTTGAACCTTTCAAACGATTCAGACTTGTGTTTCATTAAGTAAATATACACTATATCTACTCAAATCATTAGTGAAGGTAAGAAAATAACGATATCCACTGCATGCTACAAGACTCACTAGATTGCATACATCAACATGTATCATTTCCAATGAATCACTTGCCCGCTCCATCCAACGGGGTCCTTTAGTCATCTTGCCCAAGAGGCATGGTTCGCATGTCTCAACCGATTCGAAATCGAATGAGTCCAAATATCCATAGCATGGAGTTTCTACATGCGCTTTATACCAATATGACATTTAGCGGCAGTGCCACAAGTATGTGGTACTATCATTATTAACTTTGTATCTTTTGACATCAATGTTATGAACATGTGTAATACTACGATCAAGATTTCAACAAACCATTCTCACTGGGTGCATGACCATTGAAGGTATTATTCATGTAAACAGAATAACCATTATTCTCTAACTTAAATGAATAACCGTATTGCAATAAACATGATCTAATCATGTTCATGCTCAACGCAAAACACCAAATAACATTTATTTAGGTTCGTTACTAATCCTGAAGGTAGATAGAGCGTGCGATGTTGATCACATCAACCTTGGAAAAGTTTCCCACACACATCGTCACCTCACCCTTAGCTAGTTCTCCGTTTATTCCATAGCTTTTATTTTGAGTTACTAACATTTAGCAACCGAACCGGTATCCAATACCCAGGTGCTACTAAGAGTACTAGCAAGGTACACATTAGTAACTCGTATATCAAATATACTTCTATCAATGTTGCCAGCGTTCTTATCTACCAAGTATCTAGGGTTCTTCCGCTTCAGCGACCGCTCACCTCATAACAGAAGCACTTAGTCTCGGGTTTGAGTTCAACTTTGGGTTGCTTCACTGGAGCAGCAACTGACTTGCTATCCATGAAGTTTCCCTCCTTGCTCTTGCCCTTCTCGAAACTAGTGGTTTAATTAACCATCAACACTTTCGCTCCTTCTTGATTTCTACCTTCGCGGTGTCAAACATCGCGAACAGCTCAGGGATCAACATTTCTTTCCCTGGCATTTTATAGTTCATCACCAAGTTCTAGTAGCTCAGTGACAGTGACTTGGAGAACTACATCAATCACTATCTTATTTGGAAGATCAACTCCCACTCGATTCAAGCGATTGTAGTACCTAGACAGTCTGAGCACATGCTCAACGATTGAGCTATTCTCTTTCATCTTGCAGGCAAAGAATCTCGTTGGAGATCCTATATCTCGCAACTCGGGCACGAGGCTGAGATCACAATTTCAGCTCTTAGAACATCTCATATGTTCCGTGACGTTCAAAACGTTTTGGAGCCTCAATTCTAAGCCGTAATGCATGACGCACTAAACTATCAAGTAGTCATCGAAACGTGCCTGTCAGATGTTCACAACATCTACAGACGACGCTAGATGGGGTGGCGCACCGAGCGGTGCATTAATGACATAAGCCTTGTGTGCAGCAATGGGGACAATCCTCAGATGACGGACCCAGTCCGCAATTTTGCTACCAACATCTTTCAATTCTATTTCTCTAGGAACATATAAAAATACAAGGGAGCTACAACGCGAGCTAGTAATCTACAACATAATTTGCAAAGACACTTTGACTATGTTCATGATAATGAGTTCAATTAATCATATTACTTAAGAACTCCCACTCAAATTGACATCCCTCGGGTCATTCGAGTGATACATGATCCAAATTCACCAACTCAAGTCCGATCATCACGTGAGTTAAGGTGGCTTCAATGGTGAACATCATTATGTTGATCATATCCACTATATGACTCATGCTCGACCTTTCGGTCTCTTGTGTTCCGAGGCCATGTCTGTACATGCTAGGCTCGTCAAGTTTAACCCGAGTGTTCTGCGCGTGCAAATCTGGCTTGCACCCGTTGTATGTGAACGTAGAGTCTATCACACCCGATCATCACGTGGTGTCTCAACACGATGAACTTTCACAACACATCATGATCCGTCCCGCGAACTCATCACGATCCATCTCACGATCTTGATCACGATCTGTCCTGCGAACTCATCACGATCCGTTCCATGATCACATCATGAACCGTCTCGCGATCTCGATCACGGTCCTTCCGATCTAGCACCGAACGGATGGCACCTCCACGTTTATCACACGTGCAGCTTGATGACGATCTCCACCGTCTCGATCCAGCGAGAGGAGGTGGAGAGGAGAGAGAGTTCACCGGCAGCGTGACGGCGCTCCGGTGATGGTGGTGGAGCAATTCCGGCAGGGCTTCGCCTAAGCGCTGTAGAAAACCGATCTAGAGGAGAAACTATGCACCGGTGTAACGGGTAGCACGTGGCCGGAAATTCTGTGTCCAAACAGCACCCAATCCACCAGTATATAAAGGAGGGAGAGAGAGGAGGGCTGGCGCAAGGAAAAACTCCAATAGGAGTCGGCCAAACTAGAGGGGGAGGAGTCCTACTCCTCCTCCACTCCTAGTAGGAGTAGGACTCTTCCTTTTTAGCCTTTTTTCCACCTTTTCCTTTAGGACTTTTGCCTCCTGCGCCATGGGCCTTGGTGTGGCTGTTTTTCCAGCCCACTAAGGGCTGGTTATTATTCTCCCACAGCCCATGGACCTCTTGGGGTCGAAATACCCCTCCCGAAGGTCCCCCGGTACACTACCGATGAGCCCGAAACTTTTCCGGCGACCAAACTGGGACTTCCTATATATGAATCTTTACCTCCGGACCATTCTGGAGCTCCTCGTGACATCCGGGATCTCATCCGGGACTCCAAACAACCTTCGGTCACCACCATACATAACTCTACACTACCGAAACGTCACCGAACCTTAAGTGTGCAAACCCTGCGGGTTCGAGAACTATGTAGACATGACCGAGGCACCTCTATGGCCAATAACCAATGGCGGGACCTGGACGTCCACATTGGTTCCTACATATTCTACGAACATCTTTATCGGTCGAACCTCTATGTCAAGGATTCAATTAATCCCGTATAACGTTCCCTTTGTTCTTCGGTATGTTACTTGCCCGAGATTCGATCGTCGGTATCTCCATACCTAGTTCAACCTCGTTACTGGCAAGACTCTTTACTCATTCCGTAATACAAGATCCCGTGACTAACACTTAGCCACATTGCTTGCAAGGCTTGTTGTGATGTTGTATTACCGAGTGGGCCCTGAGATACCTCTTCGTCACACGGAGTAACAAATCCCAGTCTCGATCCATGCCAACTCAACAGACACCATCGGAGATACCTGTAGGGCACCTTTATAGTCACCCAGTTACGTTGCGACGTTTGATACACACAAGGCACTCCTCCGATATCCGTGAGTTGCATGATCTCATGGTCATAGGAACATATACTTGACATGCAGAAAACAGTAGCAATAAACTGACACGATCATATGCTATGTTTGTAGTTTGGGTCTTATCCATCACATAATTCTCCTAATGATGTGATCCCGTTATCAAATGACATCTCATGTCCATGGCTAGGAAACCTTAACCATCCTTTGATCAATGAGCTAGTCCATTAGAGGCATACTAGGGACATGGTTTTGTCTATGTATCCACACATGCATTTTAGTCTCCGATCAATACAATTATAGCATGGATAATAAACGATTATAATGAACAAGGAAATATGATAATAACTAATTTATTATTGCCTCTAGGGCATATTTCCAACACCTACACTACCTGTGCTTTTCACGGTGGCTATCCAAATGTCTAGCCCGTGATTCTTGTGCCTACACACCCGTGCTTTACGCTGTGGCTATTCTAAAATCTCTATTCCGTGACCCTTGTGCATACACTACCGTGATTCTTGCCACTACACACCCGTGCTTTACGCTGTGGCTATTCTAAATGTCTATTCCGTGACTCTTGTGCTTACACTACCGTGATTCTTGCCACTACACATTCGTGCTTTACGCCGTGGTTATTCTAAATTTCTGTTCTGTGACTCTTGTGCCTACACTACTGTGATTCTTGTGCCTACACACCGGTGCTTTATGCTGTGGCTATTCTAAATGTCTGTTCCGTGACTCTTGTGCCTACACTACCGTGATTTTTGTGCCTACACACTCGTGCTTTACGCTGTGGCTATTCTAAATGTCTATTCCGTGACTCTTGTGCCTACACTACCTGTGATTTTCACCGTGGCTATCCAAATGTCTAGCCCATGATTCTTTTGCCTACACACCCGTGCTTTACGTTGTGGCTATTCTAAATGTCTGTTCCGTGACTCTTGTGCCTACACTACCGTGATTCTTGTGCGTACACACCCGTGCTTTACGTTGTGGCTATTCTAAATGTCTGTTCCGTGACTCTTGTGCCTACACTACACACTTCCCCTCGCACATGCTCTGCTCTTCTCGTTCTCAAGCATGCGGAATTCGAAACCGCCGCTAGCCTCGTCGATAACCGCCGCCGCGGTTCTCCAACCGCCCCGCACTCCGACACAAGCACTCAAAAGGTGCCGGCCACAACATCCCCCCTCCCCCCGCTGGTGGCGACAGTCGACGAAGAACTACGCTCGCAAAACTGGCGGCGGAGATAACTACAAAGAGAAACGACAGAACGAGTGGATGGATTCGAGGAGTCCCGCACGCGTAATCAAAGATAAACATTTTTGCATTCCATCCTATTGCAGTAGGTCGCTCATAGTATCTATTCCCCCCGCCTTGGATGAACAGAAACCCTAGCAGCCGCACCAAATCTGCTTTCGAATACTTGCTCTCAACTTATCTAACAAGTAGAAATAGGATAGGAAAAAAGTTGCCAGCGATTGTTTACGTACCTACATTTTATGGATTTCAAATTACGTGACCTTGTTTTTCAAAATCCGTGCTCCATGTTTAGATAATACGTGCTTTAAGCATCAAACAAACCGTGACCTCATTTTTTGTCAAATCCAAGTAGGTCCCTCACAGCACGTCGTTTTACATACAGAAATCGCTGGTGCGAAGGACTTCATGGAAATTGAGCAAGAGAAAATAGGTAATACTGTTGATTCGACAGTTAAACATCCACAGTGTGCAGTCAATCAAGGTACTGTTATCGTCCAACTATGCTTCTAAGTAACAACTCTTTTCTGCTGTACCGTGATCCCAGTGACAAAGAGATGTTGCATTCCTATGAAAACTCTTTTAGAATGCTTGCATAGTACCTTATTATCACCAAGAGGCAGTATATGTCCTCTATAACCCATTAGTATGATTTAGAACTATGTCTTACTGTTTACAGTAAATATTGCGTCACAAAACTTATTTCCTAACTCGTTATTAAACAAGGCATGTAGACACTGATATTCAGACAATCATTTCTGAAATTAATACAGAATATCTAGATAGACCCAACATCTCTCCTCGCCAACCAGGAACAAGGACGGGACCAAGCAAGCACAAAAGGCACTTGTCGTTGTATCACAGCCAAAGAAAACCACTGTAACTTATAGCAGGCAAAAAGCGAAGATACATCCAGAAAGAACGGATGGTGCTAATATTGTGGAAAAGACACATAAGAGAAAGAAAAGCACCGAGCCCTTAGTCAGTAGTGATACCTTGAAGCAACAGCCGAAGCCTCTAATTGTAATCCCACCAGCTCATCATCAAGCAAAACCATCTGCAATGAAAAAACAAATTGACATGAAAGACAGAAAAAACGACAACGAGATGAAGAAGGAGAGGATTCAAAAAATAGAGTTTCGGAAGAATCTAGCGATGCCAATGCCAGCACAGAAAGAGACAATGATTTCAATCCTGCACATGACAGCGAAGCCAGAGAGGACGATAGCGATCATGTAAGAGATGATTTCTCTACAAGTATTTGTTGCTACTAAAAATAGAACGGTGCTTAATAACAAAACATCTATTTCTGTTTTTTCTGAATCAGGGAAATACAAGACAAAAGAAGAGAAAGACGAAAAGGGCGAGCGGAAAACAATCGCTACCGATGATAGTTAACGAAGCAGATAAAACAGAGACTGACGAAAAATGTCAAATCAAGGCTGGAGCTACATTTCATGAGGTGAAACAAGCATGGGGAATTCTCAACGAATGTCACCGAAAAGAATTTTAAGACGGCTGGCTTTGGCAGCATAGAGGGCTGCAAAATAACGGGGTCAATCAATAGGAACCTCGCAGCATACATGTACAAAAATATGGACACAAGTAACTTGACGATAAGCTTCGATGACGGCGATGGGGACAAGGAAATAAGGATTAGCAAGGAAGGGATCCATAAAGTTTTTGGATACCCAAACGACAACAAAAAGACAGCACCAAGGCCAATGATTTGCAACGAATCAATGAAGGAGCTCCAATTAGACCTTGGCTTTAGAAAAATTAACTTCTCACATTCAGATCTGATTACGAAATTAAGGGAGCTTGTAGAAATAGATCGAGAAGAAGAAAACAAGAAGGCTGTCAAAATCTTTTTCCTCATATTTTTCAACAAGGTTGTCTGTGGGACAACCTCCCCTCGCTACAACAAACAAGTAATAATGGTCAAGAATATGAATTATAAAGAAATGATGGAGATGGATTTCTGCCAGGTCATTGTCGAAACAATCCAGGCTGGAGCCATTGATTGGCAAGAAATGAAAAAAGGTGTAAAAGGAAACCAAGACCACCTCTACGACTTGGCGCATGCACCAGTAATCATGTACCTCGACTCCCTGGTGTTACCAATCATAAGAGAAATGAACAGATTATCTAAGAGTATGAACAATACTTCAATGCCCAGAGCGAACTACCTTGAGGAGAACGTTCTAAAGAAGATAGCTAAAGAAGACATGAAGAAGGATGGAAAAGGACGTCCAGATGACTATGAATTTGGCAGGATAAAGGTATCTCTATTGTCTATGAATTCCTCATACCGTTTAAAAACACTTCTTATTCTAACAAACTTCATCTTACCAAAACAATGCAGACATGGAAAGGGACAACAAATAGGATATTCTACACGGATCATGGAAACGTAGGGTCACCTTCAACTTCAATGCAATTGGTACCATCACAGAGTAATAGACATGACCAGCAAACATCAAAACTGCTATTAGATCCACCCAAGCTTAGGTGTGAAGCAACAACCAACACCAGAACGAGAAGCGAACATGATAGAAGCACCAACAAAGGACCTGAAGAAGGCTTCAACAAGATCAACAAATTGTTGGAAAAAGTGCTTGATGAAGCAAGACAGTTACCCGTGATAAGGCAGAATAATGTGGCAGCATGCACTGAAGATGAGGCAAGTTATGACCAATCAGCTAGAGAAATTCTGATAAACCAAACGGTGACACTGATTGGTAATTTCTATCGACACAATGCCTATCAGCACATGATTCACAACAGGAACCTGACAGCTATAGTGCAGACAGTAGAAGAACCACCGAGAAGACCAAAAAGAAAAACCAATGAAGTAGAAGAGAAAGAACAAAGAACGAAAAGAACCAGAACACAAAAGACGACAGATGCAAACCAGGCCAGAACATAGAAGAAGCAGATAAAAGATGGCAACAACAGTGAACATGAGCATCCAAAGAAGAAATCACGTGTCATCTCTGAAGATACGAGAGAACTGAGAACGAAAGGCTCGTCCTCGGGCATCGTAACCGGCCAAAAAGTGAGTATAAACAACCTTTTTTCCTTGTAAGCTGGATACGTACGTGTTTTACAAGCTAACAGACCTGGAACGAAATGTAGACTTGGCTGGACAAGAAACAACAAACAAGTCCAACAAAGATAGGCTCAAGCAGCGATAGATCACAAGATGAATGAGAACAACAAGAAAACAGTAATGAGGTGACCTTCCATAACCAACTTACCTAGGTACAACAGGTCTACTAAACAAAATGTGCCACAACACTTACCATGTTTCATACCCAAGTATTACAAGAAGAGGAAATAGTAGAGGATGATGTGCAAAGGCACACTCATGATGAAGTTGCGGCTGATACAGAGATAGAAGGCTCAGAGATGGAAGTTGATGACAAGGGCAAAATCATTTTTTCTCAAAAAGAAATGGTACTAGACGCAGAGACAAACCCCACAAGTACCGAAGGACGGGTAAAATCAAACGACAAGAAAAAACCTATCTCACAGATTTATCCTGCGATGCAGTTTATTACACTAACATTTTTTTTATCTAAATGGGACAGTAAACGAACAAGACCACTGCCGCGAAAGAATGAGAAGTAACAGAACAGGAGGAAACCGAAATTTCAGGGGAGCTTGTCAGTACAACAGAATGAATTGCTGTAAGAGAAGAACATGCTTCGCTTGACACAGAAAATCTAGGAGAGATCTCACAGGCGCCAATGACTGAAGAGGTAAAGTTGGAAAAGAGTTATAAGAGATCACACATTCCAAATTTAGGTCTATTGTTTTATGACTGTCGGGGATACACAAAATAGGTAGGCCCATGAAGGGTTGAAATATCATAACAGCATGGGGTCCACATTTCAGGTGGGTCCAGATAAATACATTCATACTATCCACTCGGCAAGCAATGTTCCATCCACTCAGATGACAGTCAACCACTCAGCAGTACAAACCACTCGGTAGTACGGCTCACTCGGATATGCTAGGACCAATAGTCGGCAAGCCAGTCGAAGCATAGAGAAGGTTCTGCAATGGGCCGACATGATGGCATCAATGCCCCACTTTGTAACATAGGAGGTGAGCGGGTGGCGCACTCTATATAAGCCACCCCCACCACATAGCTCAAGCTAGCTTATTCTCCCTTGGATCTCTCTCGCCATTAGTCTCAGGACTTAGCTCAGGCATGGAGATCCGTTCTCCTTTCTCCCTCTCAAATACACCATGTAACTCATGTTCATGAGGTATAAGCAAAGCCTTTCCGGAGCACGAGATGTAGGGTTGTTATCTCCACCGTGAGAGGCCCGAACTCGCTAAAACCACCGTGTCACCCATTTGCATCTTGATAGATCATGCTCTGTTATCCTACCCCCTCTCTAATGTCAGAACCGCTCCCACAACATTTGGCGCCCACAGTGGGGCATGGCATCTATCGAGCCATGTTGCTTATGGTTTTCTGATCCACCGGCGTGGTCCGTCCCGTCGTCTTCGGCGACATCATCGTCGAGCCCCTACTAATGGCCACTGGCACGGCTCATCCCGCCTTCTCCGGCCTCCTCTATGACATCATCATCGAGCTCGTGCAAATGGCCTACTACGTGGTCCGTCCTGTCGTCTTCGGCCTCGGCTACGACGCCATCGTCCAGCTCTTGCGAATGGCCTCCTGCATGGTCCGTCCCGTAGTCTCCGGCCTCGGCTATGACGCCATCGTCGAGCTCTTGTGAACGGCCACCAACGTGGTCCGTCCCATCGTCTCCTGCCTCGTCTATGACACTACCTTCGAACTTCTATTTTGTGGCATCGCCCATGCCTGCAACCATTGGTGCAGCACCTCAGCAGTCAGATCCCTGCATTCTATACAATATTTTCTGTCTTGCATGCGTACAATAATTTTCTCCACCAGACCTCACATTATGCATGGAGTAAACGTCTTTAGTTTCACATGAACGGAGTAAATAGCATCATCTCATATTATACATGGAGTTACTAGCTATTAACGCCTTCAATTTTGCATTCGTAGACTTAATTCCTTCAGTTTTGCATGCGTGGAGTTACTAGCTATTAACGCCTTCAGTTTTGCACGCATAGACTTAATTCATTTAGTTTTGCATGCATGGCATAACTAGTTATTAATGCTTCTAGTTTTTGCATGCATGCTCTAACTAGCTATGCCTCACACCATGCATGGAGAAATCACCGTCTATTTCACATGCATGGAGTAAAGAGACGCAGGTCTGGACGCTCCGCGCGTCGCCATTCGGCGAGACACGTCTTCATCACTCGGAAACTCCTCGCATCTCCATTCGGCGAGACACAACTTCATCATTCGACGCAACACGTCGTCATCACTCGACAGCTCCGTGCGCCATCACTCTACTGGACGCATCGTGATCACTCGAAAGCTCTGGGCATCGCCGTTCAGCCAGATGCTTCATCGTCACTCGGCAGCTCCGCGTGCCGTCACTCTACTGGACGCGTCGTCATCACTTGGCAGCTCCGCGCATCGCCCTTCAGCCAGACGCTCCATCGTCACTCGGCAGCTCTGCGCGCCGTCACTCTACTGGACGCGTCGTCATCACTCGACAGCTCCATCGTCACTCGGCAGCTCCGCGCGACGTCACTCTACTGGACGCATCGTTATCACTCGGCAGCTCCACGCATCGCCATTCAGCCAGATGCTTCATCGTCACTCGGCAGCTCCGCGCGCCGTCACTCTACTGGACGCGCCATCATCACTCGGCAGCTCCGCGCATCACCATTCAGTCAGACGCTCCATCATCACTCGGCAGTTCCACGCACCGTCACTCTACTGGACGCGTCGTCATCACTTGGCAGCTCCTCGCATCGCCCTTCAGCTAGACGCTTCATCGCCACTCGGTAGCTCCGCATGCCATCACTCTACTGGACGCGTCATCATCACTCGGCAGCTGCGCGCATCGCCATTCAGCCAGACGCTCCATCGTCACTCGGCAGCTCCAGGCGCCGTCACTCTACTGGACGTGTCGTCATCACTCGGTAGCTCTGCACATCACCGTTCAGCCAGATGCTCCATCGTCACTCGGCAGCTCCGCGCGCCGTCACTCTACTAGATGCGTCGTCATCACTCGGTAGCTCCACGCATCGCCATTCAGCCAGACGCTCCATCGTCACTTGGCATCTCCGTGTGCCGTCACTCTACTAGACGTGTCATCATCACTCGACAGCTCCGCGCATCGCCATTTAGCCAGATGCTCCATCATCACTCGGCAGCTCCGCGCGCCACCACTCTACTGGATGCGTCATCATCACTCGGCAGCTCCGCGCATCACCATTCAGTCGGACGCTCCATCGTCACTCGGCAGTTCCGCGCATCGCCATTCAGTCGAACGCTCCATCGTCACTCGGCAGCTCCGTGCGTTGCCACTCGATGAGACATGTCTTCGCCACTCGGCAGCTTCGTGCATCGCCACTTAGCTGGACGTGTCTACTTCGCCCGACCGCTCCTGCACCATCAGACAACTAAGTCATTCATCATACGCTGCATTCAATTAAATAGTTGTTTCCGCATCACCGAGTATCGAGGAAGTCACACATGATGTTCACTCGGAGGCCATGCCACCTAGTGTACCTCTGCGCTCGGTTGTTTATTTTTATGTGAGAACACTTCATTTCCGCTTCTTTTGGGTCCAATACTCAAACGAGTTCAGTCAGATCTTGCAGTATGTTAGACTCTTGCCGGTCCCGAACCAACAAGCACTTGGCACACCCAGTGGTGTCTATAGGTGTTATTTACACAAATTATTTCAGCAAATATCAGGTTACTTCAAGAAATTTTTATGTTGGCTTGTGCTATTTTTCGTACACAAGTTACGCATTCACTCGACGCATCTGTGCACCATCTTCGTCGCTACTCAGGCTCAGTCGCCGCAATGATCATTCGTGTGTTTCCACTTGTCCAGATGCCTCCTCGATGGCATGATGGACTTGGCTGCCGCGCGTGCCGTCTCTTGATCGGCTATCTGTTCAACGACAAGCTCGACTCGACCGCCCTGTGCGCCGTCACTTGGTCGATTCTTCTTCAACGACAAGCTCGACTCGGCCGCCCCGTGCGCCGTCACTTGGTCGACTTCACTCCAACGGATGTGTCTTCATCACTCGACCGCCCCGTGCGTCGCCATGCCGACGGATGCATCTTCATCACTCGACCGCCCCGCGCGTCGCCACTCCGACGAATGCATCTTCATCACTCGGCCACCCCACACGCTGCCACTCAGACGGATGCGTCTTCATCACTCGGTCGCCCCGCGCGTCGCCACTCCGATGGATGCGTCTTCATCACTCCGCCGCCCCGCGCGTTGCCACTCCGACGGATGCGTCTTCATCACTTGACCGTCCCGTGCATCACCACTCCAACGGATGCATCTTCATCACTCGGCCGCCCCGCACGTCACCACTCCGACGGATGCGTCTTCACCATTCGGCCGCCCCGCGCATCGCCATTCCGACGGATGCCTATTCATCACTCGACAACCCCGCGCGTCGCCACTCTGTGTGGCACGTCTTCATCATTAAGCCGCCTCGCGCACCATCGCACGACTTATCTGTGATTCCGTATCGCCTAAGTCAAAAACTACTCCGAGTGCGGACATGCTCCACACTCGGGGGCTTAGCTGCGATTCCGTATCGCCTAAGTCAAAAACTACTCCGAGTGCAGGCATGCTCCACACTCGGGGCCTTAGCTGCGATTCCATATCGCCTAAGTCAAAAATTACTCCGAGTATGGACATGCTCCACACTCGGGGGCTTAACTGCGATTCCATATCGCCTAAGTCAAAAACTACTCAGAGTGCGGACATGCTCCACACTCGACGGCTTAGCTGCGATTTCGTATCGCCTAAGTCAAAAATTACTCTGAGTACGAACATGCTCCACACCCGGGGGCTTAGCTGCGATTCTGTATCGCCTAAGTCGAAAGCTACTCCGAGTGCGGACATGCTCCACACTCGGGGGCTTAGCTGCGATTCCGTATCGCCTAAGTCGAAAACTACTCCGAGTGCGGACATGCTCCACACTCGGGGACTTAGCTGCGATTCCGTATCGCCTAAGTCAAAAACTACTCCGAGTGCGGACATGCTCCACACTCGAGGGCTTAGCTGCGATTCCGTATCGCCTAAGTCAAAAACTACTCCGAGTGCGGACATGCTCCACACTTGGGGGCTTAGCTGTGATTCTGTATCGCCTAAGTCAAAAATTACTCCGAGTACGGACATGCTCCACACTCGGGGGCTTAGCTGTGATTCCGTATCGCCTAAGTCAAAAATTACTCCGAGTACGGACATGCTCCACACTCGGGGGCTTAGCTACGATTCCGTATCGTCTAAGTCAAAAACTACTCCGAGTATGGACATCCTCCACACTCGGGGGCTTAGCCGCGATTCCATATCGCCTAAGTCAAAAACTACTCCGAGTGCGGACACCCTCCACACTCGGAGTCTTAGCTGCGATTTCGTATCGCCTAAGTCAAAAACTACTCCGAGTAAGGACACGATCCACACTCGGGGGCTTAGCTACGAACCTGATTCGCCTAAGTTAGAATCTACTCCGAGTGAGGACAACATCCACACTCGGGTACTTAGCCATGATCCAGAAATCATATAAGGTAGACTCAATAAACATTCAGCATGCCAACCACACGAAGATTTGCCTGACTGGCCCGGTTCCAGGTTACATCTATTTACTGTGCCCATCGCACAAGGATCAGTCCGACTGATTCATCTCCAGATTGCAACAAATTACTACGCCAAGCGCATCAGAGTTCACCTATTTAGTTCAGTTCCGCACTGGAAGACATAAACCCTCCGCCCGACTCATCTAGTCCGACAGAGGCTCGGGGACTACACCCAGTGGGTGCACATAGCGTGCCCCCACTGGAAGAGAAATAAAAGAAACATTATGCTCGGTCAGGTCCGACAACAACATTCAAGTTTAAATAAGCTTTGCAGACTCCAACCGATTGCCAGCAATCAGTCAAAGTCTCAGGGGCTACTGTCGGGGATACACAAAATAGGTAGGCCCATGAAGGGTCGAAATATCATAACAGCATGGGGTCCACATTTCAGGTGGGTCCAGATAAATACATTCATACTATCCACTCAGCAAGCAACGTTCCATCCACTCAGATGACAGTCAACCACTCGGCAGTACTGCTCACTCAGATATGCTAGGACCAACAATCGACAAGCCAGTCGAAGCATAGAGAAGGTTCTACAGTGGGCCGACATGATGGCATCAATGCCCCATCTTGTAACATAGGAGGTGAGGGGGTGGTGCACTCTATATAAGCCACCCCCACCACATAGCTCAAGCTAGATTATTCTCCCTTGGCTCTCTCTCGCCATTAGTCTCAGGACTTAGCTCAGTCATGGAGATCCGTTCTCCTTTCTCCCTCTCAAATACACCATGTAACTCATGTTCATGAGGGATAAGCAAAGCCTCTCCGGAGCACGAGACGTAGGGTTGTTATCTCCACCGTGAGAGGCCCGAACTCGCTAAAATCACCGTGTCGCCCATTTGCATCTCGATAGAACATGCTCCGTTATCCTACCCCCTCTCTAATGTCAGAATCGCTCCCACGACAATGACGATCACACATTCCAAACGAGATCCCACATGCACCAATTGTTGTTCTATGCCGATTGTTTCGTTTATTTCTTTTCCTGTTTATGTTTTGAAGAAGCACTAGATGATACGATCCCTAATAATTCATGAGAAACAAAGGAGAGCACCGATGTTGTACACATACTGTAGTCCCATCATTTCCAAAGAAAAAATGAACCGCTAAACTCACCATCTTTGATCTACAGGTACTACAAGAACACGGAATAGAACAGGCAACGCAGGTCGAACCCGGATCTCATGATGAATCTAAGTCACATTAATGCTACACTCAAGACGAAGTTTGTCCTGACAAGGATATACAAGCCTTAGAGATGGCAGTTGTTGAGAAGATCCTAGAACCTCTTTTAACTCCAAAAGAAATAGTGGTGCAGGCAGATAGAAACACGACAACGACCGACGAACCGGTAAAATAAAATGACATGAAAAAACTTATCTCGGAGATTTGTACTGGGGTTCTGGTTAATTACAATAACAATTTTTATCTGAATGGACGCAGGAAATAAACAACACCACTGCTGCAAAAGGGCTATTAGAAAGTGTAGACGAGGAAACCCTATAGGAGGACACCACTGCTACAAAGGAACAACTACAAAGCCTACAGGAGCAAACCCTACAGGAGGACACAAGCATTGAACGGGTGAACGCCAACGACGCAACAATTCATGTTTCTGTATCTTTCTAAAAAAATTGGTAGTCAAGGAAGAAATACAATCCCTAATAATTACTTTTCAGCTTCAAGAGCCATGAGAAGGAAAGGAGAGTACCAATGTTGTACATATAGTGTAGTCTCATCACTTCCAAAGAAAAATGAAGCGCTAAACTCACCACCTTTCATCTACAGGTACTACAAGAACATGAAATACAACAAGCAATGCAGGTCGAACCTGGATTCCATGACGAATTTAATTCACATCAAAGCTACACTCAAGATGAAGTTTGTCTTGACATGAAGATACAAGCCTTAGAGATGGCAATTGATGAAACCAGAAAATTAGGGGAGCTTGTCAATACAACAGAACCAAGTGTTGTAACCGAAGAGCAATCTTCAGTTGACACACAAAAACTAGGAGAGATCGCACATGCACGAATGACTGAAGAGGTAAAGTTGGATGAGAACTCGAAAAGATCGCATATTTCAAATGAAGTTCCATCGTTATTTATATTTTTGGTTCATCAAACAGGAAAAAGAAAAAAATGAAAGCATCAGGATGGAACAGCAAGACAGTGCTGTCGTCGGAGTAGAAGGCTTGCGAAAAACAGAGCCAAGAACTTCAATATATGACGAAGAAGAAACAAAAGTTCAAGGCACAGCTTAGCTGAGAAACACTGACGAGGTCAACACCACCAACCAATAATTACTGTTTCCACAGCATTTAAAAAATAATTGGTGAAGAAATAAAGACTCTAATAATTTATTTTTAGTTTGAAAAGCCACAAGAAACAAAGGAGAGTACCGACGTTGTACACGTGAGCAAGCAACCAGAAGAGGTCAACAAACATATTATCGCAATGGCATACGAAGCTGAAACTGGAGGTACAAAACATTCAGTCGATGAGAAGGAAATATCAAGGACTACAACAACAACAGGTTCTAAAGAGGTAAATTTACATAAGCTACTTCTCTGAAATGAAAAAATAGCTCCTCAGGCGCAAACGAAATCACATTTTAAGTTACCTCTTTCTTTGAGCAGCCGTAAGAGAAACGAGAGGACACTGGCAATGAGAAACGAACAACAGGATCCCAGGACATGACACCGGCGACAACATTCGAAGAGGTGGTATTCCACAAGATACTTTCATAAAAATAAATATTGCAATTTTATTTTGATTTAACTACAAATATCTATCGTGGTTCAGAAAACCCAAGAAGATGAGATCACACATATACAAATTGAAGCAAATCTTCAGAGTGTTCTGGACAAAAACAGGACAAAACAAAAACCAAGGCTGCTCATGGCATATCAAGGCAGGAAGCCCAAGAAGATGAGCTCACACATATACAAGTTGAAGCAAATCTTCAGAGTGTTCTGGACAAAAACAACGACACAATAGGAACCTAGGCACCTCATGGCACACCAAGGCAGGAAAGTGATGACAAAGGACAAGGTACAACTCGTTGCAGCAAATCAGGTAATTAAAAAAAATATTATTTCAACCCCTCTAATTACATAAACACAAAGTACCAAGTAGTATAATGCCTTCAGGTACAAAAGGCAGCAAAGACACTGAGCCCACAATATAAACGAGTGAAAAAAATCTACAACGCTGTATGCCGCAGGGAATGGACAGTCGAAGAAAGGTAAGTGCATGTTACTTCCATAGAAAAAATCATTTCAATGTTTTTTCATGAACAAATATACCCTTTATCTCTATCTCTCTATTTATACATATATTATATATATATTGCAGAAATTATGATTTCATAATAGCGAGGGATTTTATTACCAAGATTGGAGACGCTGCCAGAAGCTTCGCAGATGGTAATGCGGTCAATAGTGTAATCATTGAGACCTTGTTATTGCTCCTACAAAATAAATTCAAGGGCACACGGAGGAAGATTCTAACAGTAAACAACACTATAAGTAAAAATCTCGACGCAATATCATATTTTAAGTAAATGAGTATCAGGGTGTGTACATGTGGACTTACAAATTCTTTATATGTACGTTTCACAAAACGTGCAACATGTAATATACTGAGCAAATAGCAACGATCCATTGGAGTTTAAGGACTACGATGACCAAAAGATTAAAAAAATCTGCCAAAGCGTCTTAAGAGGTTTTTCGGTATCGAAGAAGGAGAACATCTTGAAGATTATGACATGGTAAACAGAACAAACTACCATATCTAAGAATAATTACAGATGTTTAAATTTATGCTACCAATGTTTATGTTGCACTGTTGTCCTTTTGCAGTTCCTTCTGCCAACTGCCATAGGGGGATTCATCAAAGACAAAACTATCGGTCACTACGTGACCATAGCACTCAACATGAAAAACAGCGCTTTGAGCTGCTTGACTCTATAAAGGATAACAATGAGCCAAGAGAATTCTTCAACGTTGTAACAAGAAATTTAAAGAGGATCTGGAAACAAGTAAGCTCAAAGGTTCAACTTTTACCAAGTAACATTGACCATTTCAGGAAGATCATCATGGACGTACCACTTCAGGGACCAGACACGTAAACACTACTAACATCCTTGTTCTTTATCTCGTTGAGATAGTTTAACATGAAAAACGTAGAAAGTATTTTCATACCAAGGGGCCAGCATCATTAACAAATCATTCTCTCAACTTGCAGATTGGACTGTGCGTTCTACATGTACATGGACCTCAAGTACTACTCTGAAGAAGAAAGAACCATCTCACTGACATAAGAACAAGTCCCTGACTTGAGGAAGAGGATTCTGTATCATTTAATGAGCGAGCACATGGTCAATACAAACCTAGTATTGCTAAATTGTACGATGGGTTTGTCTTTCAAAAAACAAAAAACTAATTCTCTGCTGAGAGATAGTTTTCACAAGCAAAGCCTCACAATTTTTATCTGTTTGTTTGATCGGTATAGATATGCTGAAACATAAAGTTGTAATCGGAGACAGAGAAATGAAACAAGTAGATTGCGGCATAACCGAAGAAAAAATTCCTCAATCTCCCGAGAAAATTGATGTATGCACTGGAGATATAGAAGTTATTGAATTGCTGGACAGTGAAGAGGAAGAAGGCAAACAAGACAACAATTCGTGGAGTCAAAAGAAAGAACTTAACCAAGAGGGTCAAGAGCAACATGTGCAACAAGACAACAATTCGTGGAGTCAATATAAAGAACTTAACCAAGATGGTGAAGATCAACATGTGCAACAAGATGCTGATTTGGAGAGGGAGCATGAACGCAAGGATCCTCCAATAGAACCAGATCGACCCCCCGGCCCAATCGAGGAGAAGACTGAAAAAGAAAACGACAAAGAGAAGAGAAAGATATCTGAACAGAGGTTTATTGAACAACGGAAATGCGATGCTACCATGTCTATTCATAAAGAAGAAAAGAAAGTTGTCAAGAGAAAATTAGAAAAAAGCTCAGCAGTAAGCAGCACATCAAGCACAGTACCAGACGTGACTTTGGACTTCTTGCTCCCCAAAACGCTATCCCGTGAAGAAGATCTGGTAGATTTACTAAAGGGACTTACATCTATTTAACTATAAAGTTACGATGAACTTGTAGTTCGTGGAGGTATGAATTATGAAGAATTCAAAGCAGCGTTAACTATGGATAATGAGGAGGAATTTAACAAGAAACAAGCGGAGGTGCTGGCAAGGTTGGAATCGGATTCCCCGGGTACCTCAATACGTCAGTCATCTGAGATCATGCCGATAAACATAATATCTATCAAGTGCGCAATCAAACGGTCAACCAGGCTCTACGGCGTAACTAACATTCCAACATTTGAGTATCAACACTTCGTTCAAACGGACAAGGCCAAGGCCCTTCCTCAATATCTAATGAGAAACGAAGGGCAGGAGAGTTGCGGAGAGTAAGTAGCCTCTCTGCCCTAAAAAAAGAAAGACAAGTGAAGCTACCTAACCAGTGACTCTAATTTTTGTGTAAACCTTTTTGCTTTACAGATTACCACTGTATAAAATCACAAATCTTGAGGATTATATCATCGGAAAAATGATGCAGCAGCAGCTCCAGAAAGGATCAAAGGGACAAATGGAGGCCAGCATCTGTAACGCACTGTTCGAAGAATGGACAGAACAGAAACAATACAACACAAGCGATAAAGTTATTCTCACAACACAATTCGCAAATGTATGCGGAACCCTCTTCCACGAAAGCACTTGCATCAGACAATTGATCAGAAAATGTTTTGCTGAACGTGCACTCCTTGTTTATTGCAGCTTGTACTCGGCCTCGACTGTAAAACTGGAGGACTAAAAGAGTTCAATGAGGATGAATCACTACAACAGTTCGAAACACTCGTGAAAGGAGAAAACCTTCTAGATAAGAACCTGGTAAGTTCACTTCACATCAGTTATTCTCCTTCTTAAGCCCGTACACCACATGTTGTATGTCTTGAACAAGTACGAGGAGACTGTTGACATTTTGGACTCGCTAGAGTACAAGCATTGTAGTAAGATGACATGGAGAGAACACCATAGAAGCCATGAAGAATTGGTATGTGGGTCTGAATTCTGTTTTGTCTCTGCTGATAACACGGTATGATTACTTTTCTTGACAACAAAACAAATTTGAAATCACCAGATTCAAAGGATGTATCTGCTGATGAGGAGGCATTACGGGGAAGCGGCACTAAAAGCCCGCGACGAACCAAATTGGGGAAAATTAGCAGCCATGCGTAACAGAGTTACCGCACCAAAACAAAAGGATATGCAATGCGGACAATTCATGGTCCAATTTGCAAAATACTGGAACAACCAATCACTGGTGAAGGATGATGATGAACTACATGTAAGTTAACAATGTAACAATTTTATTTATTTTGAGCATCATAGTTTCCATTAAAATAATAAGTATTCGGATATCGTGACTACAACATAGTAAGGTAGACGACGAATGGAAACCAGAGTTCCTATTCACAGTGATATTTGGTAAAAGCAACAGCTTAAAGTGGGACCAGCTGCCTGCACGAATACAAGAATTCAAGCCCACAAATTCAAAGTTTTTTTTAACCAAGGAAGGTAAGATAACTTTTTTGGAACAACACATGCAGACAAGCTATGACTATATGGTTTGACATATGTTTTCTAGCATAGAAACAATGACAATCAATTTTTACCTGCTTCGACAGAGGCAAATAGCAAACAAAAGGGTAGGAAACGAAGCCGCATGACATATCCAAAACTTGAATCACCACACATTGACCACACGGACGACGCAGTCAAATTGCTGCAAATAATCATGAACAACAGCTGGCAGAAGGAATTCAAAAAGTGACTTGTTTACTCATGCATGCAGAAAAATATCTCAAGTTACTTTTTATAGACCGCCCCACAACAATAATTATTTTTTTCTCTAACAGCAAAAATCTATATAAGCAGAGGCATGGAAACTCCGCAGAATCAATTTTTACTGGAGCGCAACTGAAGGCGGCATTTGGACCAACACCAGGTCTGAACAAAGCTCGCATTGAAAAGAGGGTGCTCAACGAAATAGCTCATATCTGGGAAAGCATAAAACCTTCACAAGAAAGTTATGAAGACAGGTTAAAATAAGGCCCTTACTTTGCAGAGGTAAATTTTAAAATACCACGCACATCCTTGTAAAGTTGCATGTTTCATGTCGATAACCGTTTATTTCTTTTTGGTGCAGCATATACAAAAAATAAAGAATCACACTCTAGGCATTGACAAGTTTAAAGTTGAATTGGATAAAGAGAAGAAACAATTGATTCCCTAGTACATTAATGAACATCAGCAGAAGAAGCTCTCAACAACAAATATGGTAAAAGCCCTCACTCCAAAACATAATCAAAATACGTGTTTCAGCATGTTCCTTCATATAGCATTAAATGTCAAAAAAACTTGCGTGTTTGCAGATATTCTTAATAATGAGGAGGGAAAGCCATTACGCTATATATATGATGGACAAATACACGAACAAAGTCCACATCATTGATCCTCGTGAAGTACCTCGCAAGGAAATTTATAAAGAAAGCGATCCAGACATGTACGGTTTGAGCATTGAGGATGCAAAATAAGCTGTTTGATTTATTTGATGTGAGAAAGGAGAAAAGGAAAAGAGACTTTGATGCCTACCACAAACACAAATTGAAAGTTGCAAGTGTTCTAATTTTTTTTTAAAAACCACTTGCTGATTTATTCAACCTCTCCCCCTCACAAAAAACTATACTTGTAGGCACCTAGGTTTAAAGCAGTTTGCGATGTGGTACATCCCAAGAATATGGAAACCAATCAGAAGGTTAATTGGCAAATAAATTTTGTAGAAGACGTTCCAATGGTTGAGAAGGGTGAATCAGCATATGCTGCTATGAAGCTTGCATTCTTGTACAATGGCAAAAAATTCGTTGAAGACATAGATCATTTCGACGTAAGTTTTCCCTCAAATTGTAGACTGTTCTAGGAGCATATAAAAAAACTGGAATATTTTTTCCTTCTTGTTATTACTTAGTGAAGATATTTTGTTGGTGAATTTAATTTTTGTTGGTGAATTTTCTAGGATGAACTAGAAATCTGGAAGGCGGAAGCACTATACATGCTACTACTCAGTGAAAAAACAAAGTCAAACCAGATGCGATGGGTCAACAGATTCGAAGGATCTTAAACAAGGATGAAGAATAATACTTGTCAAACAACATGGTTAAACTATCACGATAGCTTTTTTCTCAACGTAAACATGTAAGCATGTAAATGAAGTCAATCTCCATGTGTATGTGCATGTAAATGAAAACTCTTAAATCGTTTGTCTAGGAAATTCATACACATGCCTTTTGTCGACGACTTGATGCCAAGCCTCTGCAAGAATCACCCCCGTGACTCTGCAACAGGTAAACCATGAATCACACACATGCTTCCAGATACTGATGAATCATGTGTCCAAAAATCAGACACCTGCCTCTGTCAACTCCTACAACATACCTCTAGACGATTACACGCTGCACAACAAAACATGCTAAGACCAATACAGGTGTGCTACACCAGGCATGGGAGTGAACCCTCGACAGAAACGGGAGTGAAGCCATACAAGCACTTTTATGTAGCCTCTATAGGCACGATTGTGTAGCCGTTACAGGCATGCCTGTGTCTTCGCTAAAGGCACAGTATTGTACCCTTTACAGGCACGGGAGTCAAGCCGCTAGAGGCAGGCGAGTGAAGCCTTTACGGGCACGGGAGTGAAGGCTCTATGGGCACGGGAATGAAGCCTCTACACACATGCGAGTGAAGCTTCTACAGGCACGTGACTGAAGCACGCACATGCATGGGAGTGAAGCCTCTAGAGGCACGTGACTAAAGGATACACAGGCACGGGAATGAAGCCTCTATTGGCACGTGACTTAAGCCTGCATAGGCACGGGACGGAAGTATCAACAAGCACGCGACTGAAGCCTACACAGGCACGACAGTGAAGCCGCTATAGGCATGAGACTCAAGCAACTATTGGCACGTGTGTATAGGCTTCAGTCATGGGACATGCACGTGACTGAAGCCTCTACAGGCACGAACCTGAAGCATGTACAATCACGTGACTGAAGCATGCACAGGCACGTGAGTGCATCTTGTAAAGGCACGTGATTGAAGCATGTACAATTACGTGACTGAAGCATGCACAGGCACGTGACTAAAGCCTCTACAGGCACGGGAGTGAAGGCCCCACAGGCACGGGAATGAAGCCTCTACGTGCATGCGAGTGAAGCTTCTACAGGCACGTGACTGAAGCAGGCATATGCACGGGAGTGAAGCCTCTAGAGGCACGTGACTACAGGAGACACAGGCACGGGAAAGAAGCCTCTATTGGCACGTGACTTAAGCCTACACAGGCACATGGTAGAATCCTCTGCACACACGGTACTGAAGCATCTACATGCACGTTTGTGAAGCCCCCTATAGGCACAGACATGGGGTTCTGGAGGCACTGGTTTGCACGGGAGTGAAGCCTCTATAGGCACGTGTGTGAAGCCATAAAAGCACTTATGTGTAGCCTCTACAGGCACGGATGTGTTGGCGATATAGGCACATCTGTGTCGCCGCAACATGCACGTTCTTGTCGCCGATAATGGCACGGAATTGTAGCCATTACAGGCACTTGAGTGAAGCTGCTACAGGCAGGCGAGTGAAGCCTTTACAGGCACGGGAGTGAAGCCTCTATAGGCACGTGACTGAAGCCTCTACATGCACGGGACTGAAGCCTCTATATGCACGTGACTAAAGCACGCACATGCCCTCTACAGGCACGTGACTGAAGCATGCAGAGGCACGTGACTGAAGCATGTACAGGCACGTGTGGCACTTGTGTGTAGCCTGCATAGGCAATATTGTGTAGCCGTTAGTGGCATGTCTGTGTTGCAGCTACATGCACATTCTTGTCGCCTCTAATGGCATGTCTGTGTCGCAGCTACATGCACGTTCTTGTCGCCATTACTGGCACGTCTGTGTCGCAGCTACATGCACGTCACTGTAGCCTCTACAGGCACGGGAGTGAAGCCTCTATACAGGCACATGACTGAAGCACGCACAGGCATGACAGTGAAGCCCCTACAGGCACGAGACTTAAGCCTACACACACACACACATGTTAGAAGCCTCCGCACGCACGGTACTGAAGCATCTACAGGCACGTTTGTGAAGCCCCCTATAGGCACAGACGTGGGGTTCTGGAGGCACTGGTTTGCATGGGAGTGAAGCCTCTATAGGCACGTGTGTGAAGCCATAAAAGCACTTATGCGTAGCCTCTACAGGCATGGATGTGTTGGCGATATAGTCACATCTGTGTCGCCGTAACATGCACGTTCTTGTCGCCGACAATGGCACGGAATTGTAGCCATTACAGGCATGGGAGTGAAGCTGCTACAGGCAGGCGAGTGAAGCCTTTACATGCGCGGGAGTGAAGCCTCTATAGGCACGTGACTAAAGCCTCTACAGGAACGGGAGTGAAGCCTCTATATGCACGTGACTGAAGCACGCACATGCCCTCTACAGGCACGTGACTGAAGCATGCAGAGGCACGTGACAGAAGCATGTACAGGCACGTGTGGCACTTGTGTGTAGCCTGTACAGGCAATATTGTGTAGCCGTTACTGACACGTCTGTGTCACAGCTACAGGCACGTTCTTGTCGCCGCTAATGGCACGTCTGTGTCGCAGCTACATGCACATTCTTGTCGCCGTTACTGGCACGTTTGTGTCCCAGCTATAGGCACATCACTGCATCCTTTACAAGCACGGGAGTGAAGCCTCTACACAGGCACATGACTGAAGCACGCACATGCACGACCGTGAAGCCCCTATAGGCACAGGACTAAAGCAATTATTGGCACCTATGTAGAGGTCCCTCCCGTGCCTGTGTGTGCTTCAGTCACGGGAGAGGCACGTGAGTGCAGCCTCTACAGGCACGTGACTGAAGCATGTAGAGGCACGTGACTAAATCCTCTAGAGGCACGGGACTGAAGCATTTACAGGCACACCATTGAAGCCTCTATAGGCACGGGGCGATAACATCAACAGGCACGGGAATGAGCCTCTATGGGCACGCCAGTGCAGCCTCTACAAGCACATGACTGAAGCACTCACACGCACGGGACGGAAGCATGTAAAGGCACGCGACAGAAGTCTACAAAGGCACAGCAGTGAAGCTGCTACAGGCATGGGACTAAAGCTACTATTGGCACATGTGTATAGGCTTCAGTCGCGGGACATGCACGTTACTGAAGCCTCTGCACGTTTGGAACTGAAGCATGTACAATCACGTGACTGAAGCATACACATGCACGTGAGTGCAGCCTCTACAGGCACATGAGTGAAGCACTCACAGGCACGGGATGGAAGCATGTACATGCACGCGATGGAAGTCTACAAAGGCACGACAGTGAAGCTGCTATAGGCACGGGACTGAAGCAACTATTGGCACATGTGTATAGGCTTCAGTCGCGGGACATGCACGTTACTGAAGCCTCTGCACGTTTGGAACTGAAGCATGTACAATCACGTGACTGAAGCATACACATGCACGTGAGTGCAGCCTCTACAGGCACATGAGTGAAGCACTCACAGGCACGGGATGGAAGCATGTACATGCACGCGATGGAAGTCTACAAAGGCACGACAGTGAAGCCGCTATAGGCACGGGACTGAAGCAACTATTGGCACGTGTGTATAGGCTTCAGTCATGGAACAAGAACGTTACTGAAGCCTCTGCAGGTTTGGAACTGAAGCATGTACAATCACGTGACTGAAGTATGCACAAGCATGTGAGTGCAGCCTCTACAAGCACGTGACTGAAGAACTCACATGCACGGGATGGAAGCATGTACAGGCACGCGACAGAAGTCTACAAAGGCACGACGGTGAAGCCACTACAGGCACGGGACTGAAGCAACTATTGGCACGTGTGTATAGGCTTCAGTCACGGGACATGCATGTTACTGAAGCCTCTGCAGGTTTGGAACTGAAGCATGCCCAATCACGTGACTGAAGCATGCACATGCACGTGAGTGCAGCCTCTACAAGCACATGACTGAAGCACTCACAGGCATGGGACGGAAGCATGTACAGGCACGCGACGGAAGTCTACAAAGGCACAACAGTGAATGCGCTACATGCACAAGACTGAAGCAACTATTGGCACGTGTGTATAGGCTTCAGTCACGGTACATGCACGTTACTGAAGCCTCTGCAGGTTTGGAACTGAAGCATGTACAATCACGTGACTGAAGCATGCACAGGCATGTGAGTGCAGCCTCTACAGGCACGTGACTGAAGCACTCACATGCACGGGACCGAAGCATGTACAGGCACGCGACGGAAGTCTACAAAGGCACGACAGTGAAATCGCTACAGGCACGGGACTTAAGCAACTATTGGCACGTGTGTATAGGCTTCAGTCACGGGACAGGCACGTTACTGAAGCCTGTGCAGGTTTGGAATTGAAGCATGTACAATCACGTGACTGAAGCATACACATGCACGTGAGTGCAACCTCTACAGGCGCGTGACTAAAGCACTCACAAGCACGGGATGGAAGCATGTACAGGCACGTGACTGAAGCCTCTACACGCACGGGACTGAAGCATTTACAGACATGCCATTGAAGGCTCTGCAGGCACGAGACGACAACATCTACAAGCACGGGAATAAAGCCTGCACATGCACCGTTGTGAAGCCTCTAAGGGCACGGTACCGAAGCATCGACAATCACGTGTTAGAAGCCTCCGCACGCACGGTACTGAAGCATCTATAGTCACGTTTGCAAAGCCCATACAGGCACGGACGAGGGGTTTACGAGGCACTGGTAGCAGTGTCGTGCATCCGAATACCCAGTTAGAGAGTATAGCCACGGGCATGTTGCGCTACAGGATCGGGCGTAGCCAGTATGTAAAGCACGGGTGTGTCATCACAAGAGAGTGAAGCCTATACCTGCAGGGACGTGGTGCAGAGTTACCGGAGGGAAGCTTCTACGGTCAGGGGACCAAATCATCTATATGCACGCGAGTGAAGCCTCTACAGGCACGTGACTGAAGCATCTACTAGCACGTGGTTGTAGCCTCGAAGGGCACATTTGTGTAGCCGCTAAAGGCAACGGATTGAAACCCTTATAGGCACGGTAGTGAAGCCCTTATAACCACAGGTGTGTTGCACTAGAGGCGCCCAAGGCGAAGAAGTCAAGGCACTACAAGAACGGATGTAGACACTTTGTAAAGCACGGGTCTCTAGGCACAAGAGACACGGGAGAGTGAAGTCTGTAACTACAGGGACGTGGTGCAGAGGCACTCCACTGAAGCCTCTTCACGCACGGAAGTGAAGCCTTTACACGCACGGTGCTTAAGCCTCTACAGACACTCTAGTGAAGAATCTACGACACGTGTTTGCAGCCCTAAGAGGCATGTATGGGCAGCCCCTACAGGCACGGTGGTGAAGTCTGCACATGCATGGAGGTGAAGCGTGCGGAAGCATGGACGTGGGTTCTCGCGGCACTGGTATCAACATGCTCTGGATACATCTAAAAATAAGCTTATTGCCCGCTGTTCACGTGCTTCGCCTACCCGTCAAGCTATTGCGTCGAAACTAGTCTCACCAACTCTTTACAGATCTATGGCACACAGAGTTTCAGCGGAGGCACCGCGAACACCGCATTCGACATGGAATCGGCTGCCTCCAGTAGGAAAAAGATGAGGTTCGCGCCACCACGGAGGTCGGTTGTACATCCACCGACGAGGAAGGTAGAGTGTCCTTCCACTAGCTACAAGGACAGGAGGGGAGAGTGTATGCTCCTTAGGAGCATGCATATGTTGGTCGAGTGCACAAGTGGATCTAAGCAACAAGAAGGTGGATCTTCTAAGGACCGCATCAGCGACCTCCCAGACGGCATCCTTGACGAGATCATCTACCGTCTGCCGCTCAAGGATGGCATCCGCACCCAAGCCCTGGCCTCTCGATGGCGAAATCTATGGCGCACCGCTTTGCTGAATCTTGACTGCCGTGAGATCCCGGTCACTCGTGTCTTTAACAGTCTGGAAACAATCAAGTGCGAAACCATCTGCATTCTGCCCACCAAGGAGGTAGCCCAAAGCACTCACGTCGGAACTCAATTCCAACCTCTCGGCACCGACTGCTGTTTTGAATCTGCCGCTGATGATATTATCCTTCCTAGAGCCATTCTCTCCGCCCACGAGGGGTCCATTCATCGTCTCTGCATCCCGACGAGCTACCTCCAGTCCCAACCCGATGCTGTCGATGAGTTGCTCCAATCTGCAAAACTAGACAAAATCCAAGTGATCGAGTTCTATCATCTGTTCCCAAAATTCCTCCATCGGACCGTCAGCCAACCACACCGATGCCCTTCATATATGCCCTCAACACCAATGTCCATCTCGAGGTTCTACTCCTCTGTCCACACGGCCACATTCACCCTCTGCAACTAGCAGACAATGTAGAAGAAACGATTCGCCTCCCACTACTCAAGAGACTTTCACTGGTGGAAGTTTACATATCGGAGGTCTCACTACAGAACATGATCCACTCGTGTTGTCATGTCGTGCAATACCCGCTACTTGTTTTCAACAAGGAATTCCGCTGTGTGCGAATAAACTCACTTAATCTTATCAGCATCGCCATTCGTTGTGATAGAGGGAAACTCAACATCGAGGATGCCAATTCACTTCAAAGATTACTCCACGATTCTATAGATACATGGTTTGAAATAACTATTGTTTCTGCGCCTAAACTGCACACCTTGGGAATTTTTTTGGATTTGTCTGATGAATCAAAGATCGTCTTTGGTTCTACAGTCATTCAAGTACTGTTATTCCACAATTCATATTGTGCTGCATTCTGTTTCATAAAGACAAACTAATAACATAATTTTCTATGATCAAATGAAGGGTCTGTCCATACACAACATACCATGAGTGATGGATTCTGTCAAGACCTTATATATCTCGTAGACATTTTTTAAACTCGATGAGTTTGTTGGATTGTTGTGATGCTTTAGATGCTTGCAGAACCTATTTATTGAGGTGATCATCTAACACACAATGAGAACCTGTACATAGTGTTCTATGGGCTTTTGGATACATGGTATTCCATGTAGTAACACAATATATGGGCTTCCCCATACATAGCAGTAACACAATAACAGTTTTTGTTGCTCTTTATATATATTTTATTTCGTGTATGTACATCAAGTGAACATTCTTGATAGTATTTTAGGTGTTTTCCAGAAATTAACTGTTTTCCAGTCTTCGTGTGTATCTAGGCAACAGGGTGGGGTCAGAGAGGTTTAACAAATGAATGGCGCCTAAAGCACCAGGTTTTTCTCAAGAGTCATGGGATTTACTTGAATACAATAACACTTGAAGAATATGAAGACACAAGGGCAAACATTGAGTTTGTGAGATTCTTTATTCGGAATGCAAGTATACTACAAACCATCAAGCTCAAGTTCAGCTTGCACAAAGATTTCATGGTTAAATTTTACAAACAACAAGAAAAGGTGCTTCAGATGCACAAAAGGGCTTCTAAGTGTGCTCGGCTTGAACTAACACCAAGTTGTGAGCGTATGCACCTAGATTTAGCAAACACACGCGTCGAGTGTTTGGAATTGTCAAATCCATTCATTTGCGATTGCTGAAATCAAGGTCTGTGTTGTCATCTCCCAATTACTGTGTAAAGCATAGAGATCTTTTGTAAGACTTGTCAGAATAATAGCTTGTGTTTTGTAGAAGCAATAATTATGACATCAATATTGTGCTTTCTCTTACTATGTTCACTACGTGTTTGTACAACCATGAATGGTTTAACAAAAAAAGGGGGTTGAGCATGCTAAAAAACAAACATATTTTCTTCTTCTCTAATTTCAATTTCGACGCACTGCCGCATGTGGGGGAATATGATGTTGTCCGTTCCTCCACAACTATCATAACTACAGGGCCTATGACACTCAAGCTATAGTGGACGGATAGAGTGATTAGATGGACAATGCCATGCCTCTATAGTGCATACCTCCTCTCATTGAAGTTGCCGTTAGAGAAAAACATCTCATCCAGAGGCGCACGAACGTGCTTTACCCAGAGTCAGATTCGTGCCCGTCTCTCTCTCACTGAATCGGTCGTCACGGGAAACATTGAGGTAACAAATGGAACAATGTGTCTCTGCTTCATGTAGTCTCGTGCCTCAACTAGAGCGTTAACGGACCCTCTAGTTGTAAGACCGTGACTTCACCGGTCTATTAAAATATTTGCAACTCATTTGCACTGACGTGCCTCCTTCGATTGTAAGACCGTGACTGTTTAAGTGAATGTTCAACTGGAATATTTGGAATAACAAAGGCACTACTGTGATTCTTGAGGCGACTGAAGCTTTCTACGTGCAAACCTAAAACCTCAACTTTCACTTTGGTGGCCCTACAAGTAGAACCCCCTTGTTTATAGTAAAAACAATATCTGACTAACCAGATGTACAACACTTTCTATTCCTCTCTCGCCCTCTCTTCTCTCTCGGTCTGCAAAGTCACTCTACGATTCGCATGTTACCTCTCCATTTCCGCATAATTTTTTTTGTATGATCTCTTCCATCCCTGAAGAATTTTGTTTCTTCGTGCTGTAAATTGATAGACCTATGCTGTTACGATTAAAATTTTGCGTTGATCTCATACAGATCCGCTAAATGCCAGGACAAAGCTGTCCATGCCGTCAATATCCGACATCAACGACCTCGTTGGAGCAGGACAAAGCTCTACAACCGACAACGAGGTAAGACGTCCCAGTCGTAGGAGAAAAATTTAGTCCAACAGTGTAGGTGGGACATTAGAGAAAACCCAGTGGCTCTATGGCTAAAAACAAAGTGGGCGGGTGTTAAAGGGTAAAGTGGAGGAGGTGTTACGTGGTATCCCTTACCAACAATGGTGTTGTGAGACCGGCCCTGGTGGCGTGGATGACTCTGCGAGATCATTGGTTCAAAAAATTGCTGGAATTAGAAAGGAGATCCAAGCGTCTGGACGCAAAACTGATGTATTATTTGATATAGGTGCGTGTAATACAATGCAAGTGCCTAATACCATACGTAATTACTTAAATAAGTGTTTAGGAAAAATATATTTCGCAATGGTACTTCCATAACTAGTTTGGCATACATCTTTAAATTGGCAACAAAGTAAACACTAGTTTCCTTTTATAACTGCTGCATGAACTGAGCTGTCACAAATCAAGCAGTTGCACATGTCTTTTCAGGGCTTTGCATTTAAACAACTCCTTACTCGAATATGCTTGTGTTGATAACTTCGTACATATCAAAATTCACATTTAATTCTTATACGTTTGCTATATACTCCCTCCGTACCAAAATAAGTGTCTCAAGCTTAGTATATCTTTATAATAGAGCTAGTACAAAGTTGAGACAATTATTTTGGGACTGAGGGAGTATTTTGTAGGAGAATTATGAGTTGCAAAACCCATAAGAATGTGAACTACCCTGGATTAGAAATAGGCGTTCTCTACACTGCAATAGCACTTCACCTGCCGCTGTATTACGAAACATGCAGTGTAAGGAGAAATTTTTGGAACGACATGCACATAAATTACTACCATGTTATGTTTCTCACGGGACAAACTAAAAGTTTCTCTAATCCCATTTCAAGCAGATCTGTACAATCAACAAAATGATTGCATTTTTCAAAGCACATCTTTTACCAAATGCTAGATTACTGCCTGAAGCATTTTTTTTGGAATCAGGAAAACCCTACATTTTAAGTGATTGAAGAATTCCTTCTTACTGATTGACACATTTTAACTTTATTTGCAGTACATACCATGCTATTGCAGGGAGCACGTGGTTTCTTTAGTGAACCAATGGAAGCAACGAGCTCTGGAATAATAAGGCAAAATTAAGAACCCCGTGCTTCTGACAAATGAAAATCTGTCATATGAAGTATACACCACTGATGAAACTATCAGGTCTAAAATTCATGGACCTGGCTAGACAAAGTTAATGAGTGATTATGACCTTCGCCACCAAGATATCCTCATCATAAACTTAGATGGCAAAGGTCTCTCTATTCAAATTGATCTCAGGCTCAGTGAATCTCGAGGAGGTCACAGAGCAGAACCGAAACCTTCAGTTGGTATGGTTTTCATCTATCCCTACAACAACTTTTGATTCGCGTTATCATTTTTTTGTCAATGTACTCTCTTTCAGCTACCTCTTTGTTTAATTTTTTTGTACACAGAACTATTCAGACAACTATTCAAAGCTACTTGTGATTTTAAATACTCCCTTTGTTCCTAAATACTTGTTGTTAGGAAGAACTAGACTAGTTCTCCCCAACAACAATTATTTAGGAATAGAGGGAGTAAAACATTACCAATTATATCGTCTATGCCTTTAAATGCACTAACTGAATCCAAATATTCTCTCTCGGTATAACTCCTTGTACTTTTCCATGCTATTATTACTTAAAGCAAATTGGCATAACAAGTTTTTATTTATTTAGCTCTAGATGAACTTGATGCTTCAGAGAAAGACTACATCAACAAGATTCTCCATGCTCCAGGATTAGAACTGTCATACAGACAAATGGGAAACCTTATTTACTTTGTCTTCGACGTCCATGACTTGCAAACAATACCATTTGTTCACCGTCTCAACGTCACAAATATCACGACTGGCAAACTAGTAAGTAATTTTTGTTTTGATTTCATCTACTTCTAATTTTCACTAGTAATTAAGTTGTTTTGTGTGAGTGTTAAAAAATTCTTGTTTATCTGTAATAATAATTTGCAGAGAATCCTAGCAACTGTTGTAAAAACATTGAAGGACAATCTTGGTTACCTTCCACCAAGAAGTGTCGTAAGCCTTGTACATATGTACGATGAAATCGAAGTTAAGACGACTTACTCAATACAATTTGACGGGAGGATGGAAGTAAAAGGGCTTTCTGATTTTGCAGAAGAATATCAGCTGAGAGTTGCTCAATACTCCTTATCACGATTGATAAGCACTGGCCAAGAATGCGAGATATGAGCTTATTGTGCCTTATAATCAATGATTTCTCCTGAATAGTGTTTTGGTAGTGTGCTACCCAACAGACTGCACGATGCGTTTTACTATATAATTGTGGCAGGAGGTGGTCGTATATACTAAATATATAGTTATGTTCACCTAGACAGTGGTGTAAAATGAGATTCAAAAACGTTCAAATGTTTACCTTCATCACTTTAGTATATATAACTTTGGTGAATTACAAATGTTCATTTCGGTTGTTTTCTGCACATTTGAGGTCTGAAGATTCATGCCGCTGTCGAATTTTGTCGACGGAAGACGTGCAACACGGGAGAGGCATGAATGCCGCCTCTCAACTAAGATAAGAGGGTAAAACCTGTTACTATGCAAAACCGTGCACGCAGAGGCTACAATTCCATGATAGTCACTATTAAAAATGCAGTACATGACAGTGACTTTGCGACACAAGGGTTCGTGTGTAGCGACCCGACCTGAAAGGTCGAATCTCCGGTGTTTCTGTACCATCCCAAGATCATGCTGGTACTCACACGGTACATCAATGTATATATCAAAGGTAAATCACACAGCATAAATTAATCGAAATCTCATATCGAGTCCTTTATTACAATAATGATTACAATAAAGTGGCTGAAGGCCAACTCATGAGATAAACTAAACCATAAACTTGCGGAAGCATCGAAGGTAGATGAGTCCATCTGACTCCAAGGGCATCTCACCGAGCGTAGAGCGTATCCTCACTCCTGGTCGGAAAAGTACTCTGCAACATGATACGTTGCAGCCGTATAGGTCAGCATATTGAATATGCCGGCAAAGTCACAAGAGAGGAGGTAAAGTAATCATCTAGTCTATATGCAAATATGGCAGAGGGGGGAGTAAGTTTTTGCATAAAGCCAAATTTTTTTCCTACGACAAGAGAGGGCAAAGGCATAATTACTACAATGTTGGTTCATTAATCAGATGGTTCCACCAACCAATTCTCATACCCAAGTTGACATTAATAACCCACATCAATATAATTAATTGTGTTGAGAGTTCCAGATAGTTTCAGTTCCTTTGGCACAAGTTGTCGATGATCGTGGACACGGCTAATCGATTATGTTTGGGTACTCCGCAGAGTTTTGCACACGTTCCCCACAAGATTTGGTCGCCTCCATTTGATTTCTCGCACTTCAGGGTGTTTGAGAAACGGATGACCAAAGCATGGTCTTCTAAAGGGTTTCCCTGCGACTCTGTCGGTGCCCATCCTTTCCTACCGTTCTTCTACATCTCGTAACACCGCCTGTCCAGGGTCACCACGATATCCAACCAAGCCAGAGCCCAGAATGACTTGTGGCTATGCAGGTAAGCCTTGGGTCTTGAAGCATCCATCCATCTCTTTGTGCCTGGGTGGACCTTTCCGCATGAATACTGGCACATCCCCAGCATCATCTAGGCTAAATACTGGTTTCTCCAGGGCGCCGTTCAACCATCATCCACCCAGAGGTAAGTTGAAAACTTGTAGTCTTGAAGACTTGATCATCATGTAGGTCATGAAATTATTAACTCACAACTCTCATGAATCACACAACCAACCCCATCTACTAATAGCATAGCAAAATGTAAAACAACGTTTCCCGGGGCCCATGTGTCAAAGGGGTTGAGGGGTACCTACCACATGATACTACAACAAGTAACCAAGTTTCCAATTTACCTACTTTGCATGCAATTGGGGTGATGGAAGAACTAATGCAATAAAACATAGGTAGACATGATCAAAGTGACTTGCCTTGCTGACGATCCTCGTAATCAAGTGACTCTAGGTAACAAGCTTCGCACTTCGGATGATCTAAAGAATCAAACAGGAGCAGACCATAAGCATAAATACAAAACAATTCACACAATTCAGCAAGGTTAAACAAACAATACTAAAACCATCCAATAGTATCAATCAAGAGAAAGAAATCAAAAATAAAAATATTTTGACTCACAAAAATATTTTTAGTGTCAAAAACTTCTATTACTACCACTTTAAGATAGTCAACCAAACAATAGCTAGTAGAAAAGAAATAGTAAAGAAAATCAATTTTAGTAAACAGAATAAATTCACTAAAACTTTTGTGTAAAGAAGCACTACTAAAATGAAAATAACTAGAATGTTACTATAACTTTGGAGTAGGAAACCAAAAGAATAATACTATTAACACCAATATTATTATCATCATATTACTTAACAGAATTAAATTACTAAAATTATTTATTAGAAATCTAACTTAATCATCTATCTAGTGTGAAAGTAAAACTAAATTGTTTTATAAAACTATACCTAATGAAAAAGATATAAAGATTCCTATAACAACATGGTATAAAACTAAACAATTTTTTAAAATATTAGCAAGTAATGTTACCTAAATGTTTGAAACAACAGAAACTAATGAAAACTCTTAACAAAGTTTAACTAATTCAGATTAAAAATTAAATTAAAATTAGGAAAAGTAAACTACATTTGGAACTAAACAGATTCTGTTTTTGTTAAAAACAGTAACTAAATTTATTCAAAAAATACTCAAATCATGTAGGATGATAGATTTAACTAATACCAAACAGTGGCAAAAAGATTCATATAAAAATATATTTTTAAACTATAGTTATGCAGATTTTAGTAATTTGAACAAATTTGATTAGATTCAAAATTTAAAGCTCAAATTTGAAATCTAAGCATACAGTCATAAACTACAACAAATATGTGAACTAATGCAAAAAGAATCAACTAAAAACACTAAATAGTTTAAAAGATATGATAAAAACAAGATTTGAAAACATTCTGTTTTCTAAAACAGAAAAGAAGAAAAGAAAAACTGATCGAACGGACAGGGTGACGTGTCGTTCTCTGGTTGGCTACGGGGTGCGCGAGATCTGACGTTTCGAGCGAATGACCGAGCTGTAGAGGATACTGGTTCGGGTTTTAAAACGATCTAATCCTATGCGTCGGATCTGGATCGAACGGCTACAGGAGGGTTTGGTGGCTTACAGAGAAGGGGGTCGCCGGCAAGGTGGTTCTCCGGCGAGGCCGAGGCGGCGAGGTCGTCGGGGAAGGCGCTCCGGTGGTTGGGGACGGCGTCCGAGGGGTGCAAACGACGGCGGCAGGTCTCCGGCGTGCTCTGGTGGGGTCGCAGGGGAGTGGGGCCGACAGAGGCGACAGGCACGAGCTCTGGGAGCTTCGGTGGGGATCCACACTCCGGCGAGGGTGTGGGCAGCGCTCTGGCGAGGTAGAGTGGGGGCTCGGGGTGGAATGAGGAGCGGAGGGTCGGGGCTACTTATAGGGCCGGAGCGGTGGTCGGGGAAGGAAAGAGGAGGGAGATCCGGAGAGGAGGAATCGCCGGCGATGTCTTGTCGACGCGAGGAGGAAGGCGACCGCGGCGTCTTCGAGATCGGATGGTGGGGCCAGGGCGTCAGAGAGAGGGAGGGTGGCGTCAGCGCGTCGGTCGGTCGGCTCGGAGCAGTTTCGGGTCTTAACTGCCGTGGGCCGTCCCGTTTCGAATAAATTTGTTTCCTTTTTAATATCCAGAGCAGTAAAACTCATTTATAAGCATTCAAAACATTTCCAATATAGGAAATATATATATCAAAATGATCAGGAGAATTAATGATATTCAATGAACATTTTTCCTCTGTCATTTGAATACTTTGAAAAGATGATTATTTTCAGAAAATGCCTATTTGGTTTTAAAACCTTTTGCAAATATTTTTTTTCAAATAGCACCCTGGTTTTATTGTCGAAATATTTCACCAAGATGACCCTGGTGTGGAGTGTCATGTTACTGCCCTCTTTTCTTTGAACTTTTCCAGAAGTTTTCAAATAGGTGAAACAAGAAAAGGGGAAAGATGAAAGTGACATTTCAGAAATTCAAAAGAATCACTTCAACCATTATATTCATTCAAACAATATGATGATGATGCATAGCTATGTTTCATAACATTCCAAAATGAAATTTTGGGATGTTACAAACCTACCCACCTTAAGATGAATCTCGCCCTCGAGATTCGGGTTGGCTAGAAAATAGGTGCGGATGGTCTCTACGATGATCTTCTTCGCGTTCCCAGGTGGCTTCTTCCCTGGTGTGGTGACTCCACAGAACCTTACAGAACTTGATGATCTTGCTTTGGGTAACTCTGTTGGCAGTCTCGAGGATTCTGACAGGTTTCTCCTTGTAGGTGAGGTCACTGTCAAGTTGTATGGCCTCTAGGGGCACTGTGTCTCTCAAAGGAATATCAGCCATCTCAGCATGGCATTTCTTCAACTGGGAAACATGGAAAACATCATAAACTCCGGACAGTCCTTCCGGCAATTCTAGCTTGTATGCAACTTCGCCTCTACGTTCCAGAATTTTGTAGGGGCCTACGAATCTGGGTGCTAACTTTCCTTTAACACCAAACCTCTTGATTCCTCGAAGTGGGGACACACGAAGATATGCTCGATCCCCTACTTCATATGTCACCTCCTTGCATTTGTTATCAGCATAACTCTTCTGTCGGGATTGAGCTATCTTGAGTCGGTCTTGAATCAGTTTGACCTTATCTTCAGAATCTCTGATAAGATCGGGACCAAAAAGTTGTCGGTCTCCAACACCATCCCACGTCAATGGTGTTCTGCACCTCCTTCCGTATAAAGCTTCGAAAGGGGCCATCTTCAGACTGGTCTGATAACTGTTGTTGTATGAGAACTCTGCGTAAGGTAAGTTGTCATCCCAACTGGACCCATAGACTAGTGCGCAGGCTCTCAACATGTCCTCCAGAATCTGGTTGACTCTCTCAGTCTGTCCATCGATCTGCGGATCAAAAGCTGTACTGAACTCCATTCTTGTACCCAAAGTTTCATGTAGCTGATGCCAAAACTTTGAGGTAAATTGTGTTCCTCTATCTGACATGATACTCCTCGGAACTCCATGCAGACATACGATCCTGGTCATATATATCTTGGCTAGCTTCGCACTGGTATAGGTGGTTTTCACTTGAATGAAATGAGCCACCTTGGTCAAGCGATCGACCACTACCCAAATGGAATCATATCTTGAACGGGTCCTAGGTAGTCCTGTGATGAAGTCCATACCGAGCTTTTCCCATTTCCACTTGGGTATTGGCAAAGGTTGGAGTAACCCTGTTGGTTTCTGATGTTCCGCCTTTACTCGCTGACAAACATCACATACTGCCACATGTTCGGCAATATCTTTCTTCATACCTGTCCACCAGTAACTTTCCTTCAAATCCAGGTACATCTTGGTGTTGCCTGGGTGTATCGAGTATGGAGAATCGTGGGCTTCTTGAAGTATCAACTTCCTAAGCTCTGGGTCATGGGGCACATAGATTCGGTTTTCAAACCATAGAGTACTTTGTTCATCCTCATGAAAGTCTTTAGCCTTGCCTTCCTTCATTCTCTGCTTTATCTCAGCTATCTCCTTGTCCGATTTCTGGGCTTCTCGAATTCTTTTGGTCAAAGTGGACTGAATCTCAAGTGTGGCAACATATCCTTGCGGAACTATCTCTAACCGAAGCTCTCTGAGATCTTTGGTTAACTCTTGGGGTAATCCTCCGACCATGAGTGTTTTCACATAACTCTTCCGACTCAAAGCATCTGCCACAACATTTGCTTTTCCTGGATGGTAATGTAATCTCATGTCATAGTCCTTGATTAACTTTAACCATCTCCTCTGTCTGAGGTTCAACTCCTTCTGCGTGAAGATATACTTCAGGCTCTTATGATCAGTGTACACGTCACAACTATTTCCGATAAGGAAATGTCTCCAGGTCTTGAGTGCGTGCACTAGGATGCTAGCTCCAAATCATGGGTGGCATAATTCAACTCATGGGGTCGTAGCTGTCTGGATGCATATGCTACAACTTTTCCCTCCTGCATGAGTACTCCTCCAAGTCCTTGACGGGATGCGTCACAATAGACCTGGAAGTCCTTCCGATTGTTTGGCAATATCAACATAGGGGCTGTGACCAAACGTTGCTTTCCTGGAAACTGGCCTCACATTCCTCAGTCCAGATATACTTAGCCTCTTTCTTCAACAGCTCTGTCATGGGCTTGGCAATCTTTGAGAAATTCTCAATGAATCTCCGGTAATAGCCGGCAAGTCCAAGAAAATTGCGGATCTGCTTAACTGAGGTGGGTGGCTTCCACTGAGTGACTACTTCAACCTTAGCGGGGTCTACTGCTATTCCTTCTCCGAAAATAACATGTCCAAGGAATCCAACTTCCGTCAGCCAAAATTCACATTTACTGAACTTGGCTTACAACTGATGCTCTCTAAGCTTCTCCAGAACTAAACGCAAGTGTTCCTTGTGTTCTTCCTCGATCTTGGAGAATATCAAAATGTCATCGATGAATACCACGACAAACTTGTCCAAATATTCCATAAACACTTTGTTCATCAAATTCATTAAGTAGGTAGGAGCATTAGTCAAACCAAAGGACATGACTGTATACTCGTATAAGCCATACCTGGTGGTGAAAGCTGTTTTGGGTATATCCTGTTCACGAATCTTCAGTTGGTGATACCCTGATCGAAGATCGATCTTGGAGAATACTTTGGCGTCTACTAGCTGATCAAACGGATCATTAATCATCGGCAGAGGGTACTTATTCTTGCTAGTCACCTCGTTCAATGCTCGATAATCGACCACCATCCTCAAGGTTTTATCTTTCTTCTCCACCAAAAGAACTGGGGCTCCCCAAGGTGATGAACTTGGGCAAATATATCCCTTGTCCAATAGCTCCTTAATCTGCTTCTTGATTTCCACTAAATCATTTGCGGGCATCCGATAGGGTCTCTTGGAAATTGGGGCTGTCCCTGGTAGTAGCTCTATTAGGAACTCAATCTCCCTATCTGGTGTCATGCCTGGTAATTCCTCCGGGAATACATCTGGAAAGTCTCGTACAACCGGTACTTCCTCCTGAACAACTCCTGTGAGGGAATTTAACCGGGCACTCATCTGGGTGCGTCGGGATACATACTTAATCCTTTTGTTCTCCAGAGTGGTGAGTGAAATAGACTTGCTGGGGCAATCTAGGTTTCCTTCATACTTGGTCATCCAATCCATGCCTAGGATTACATCCAATCCCTGGGATTCTAAGACGATGAGGTCGGTAGGAAAAACATGGTTTCCTATGTGAAGTTTTAGGGCGTGGCATCCTATTCCCGCCGTCATCATTCCTCCTGGGGAATTTACTTTAATGGGCTGACTAAGGGTTCTGGTGGGTAAACCATACTTTTCCACAACTACCCTTGATATGAATGAATGCGTTGCACCAGAATCAAAAAGTACCATAACTGGACGTGAATGCAATAAAAACTTACCAACCACAGTCTCGGGCTGATCATAGACTTCTTCCACATGGAGGTGGTTCACCTGAGCACGAGGAAACGGATTTGGCTTCTTAGCTGCGGAGTTGTCGTTTCCATTCCCTTGCTTGTTCCGAGGGCATTCAGTGGCATAGTGCCCTGTCTTCTGACACTTGAAGCATGTGATGTGGCTCAGATCCTTCTGAGCTGGAGCGGGACGGTGTTGGTTGCCATTCCCACTTCCATTACCATTCTTGATGCTGCCATTGTTGGGACGATTATTCCCATTTCCTCCATGGTGGTGGCCTCCATGGTTGTGCACTGGATGAGCGTGTCCTCCATACTTACCGGTCCCTGATCCGGTATTTCTTGAGTATGGGGTGTAGCGGGGCTTCTGATGAGCTCCAGAGGTAGACTTCCCATGTGCATACTTCCTCTTGCGGTTCTCAACCTGCTGTTGCTTCCCCTCCAAGATGAGGGCCTTGTCTACCAGCTCCTGGTAGTTGCTGAAGGTAGCCACCATCAGCTGCACACTCAACTCATCATTGAGTCCTTCCAAGAACTTTTCCTGCTTGGCTGCATCATCGGCCACATCCCCTGGTGCATAACGGGCCAACGAGCTGAAGTCGTCCACGTACCGGGCCACGGAACGGTTCCCCTGGCGTAAGTTGCGAAACTCACGCTTCTTCAGGCTCATAGCTCCAGCTGAGACATGTGAGGTGCGGAAAGCTTGCTTGAACTGCTCCCAAGTCACATCAGCAATGGGGTATGTGGTGGTGTAGTTCTCCCACCATGAAGCTGCGGGGTCCTCCAATTGATGGGCGGCAAAACGCACTTTTTCAGCCTTAGTGCATCCTGCTGTGGTGTCCCTCTCCATCTTGTGGAGCCAATCATCTGCCAGAATGGGCTCTATGCTGCTGGAGAAGGTTGGGGGATTCAGTCTCAGGAAACGGGTGAGGTTGTCGCCTTGTGGTGGAGGGTGGTTATTGTGGTTGTGGGCCTGATTCTGAATCAATAGCTACATCAGAGCGTTCTGCTGCTGAAGAGGCTGGGTGAGCTCTGGCGGGAAAGTGAAGTCGGGCTCACGTCGCGGAGGCATCTTGCTATTTTCAGAGGGGTGAGAATTAGAATAGAACAATGACCTAAGTGGAAATTCACTACCCATATGCAATGCAACAAACTTATCACACCAAACACTCATTCATTTATTCAACTCAAGGTCACACACCGAGATACAAATCTCCATTCAAACTAAACATCGACCTACGCTTAACGGTGAAAATGAAGATACATGGGGGCATAACTAAAGTTGTCCTCAAAAGTACATGGTGACGGAGCTTCCTCCAGTGGTGCTCTCCTCATAGTCATCATCGTTGCTGATCAAAGGAGCCATGTCTCCCTCGGGATGAAGATTTTCACCCATGTCCATCTGTTCCTCCGGAGTTGTGACGCGAGTGTTCAGCTTGTCGATCCTCTCTAAGAAATCCTTCACCTCATACTCATGCTCGTACTCAGCTTCCCGTAAGTCAGCTTCGAGGTCAATCTCGCAGTTCATCAGCCTCTTGATTATCTTCGTGTCGGCATGTACCTGAAGCTCCAAGGTCTTGACGTGGGTCTCCAAGGTTTGGATATAGGAAATGGTGGTGTCTTCAGTGGGAGTGGTTATGATATTTCCATTGGCATCCCTGCGACAAACCACGCCGAGTCTTGGTGAAATGGTTCCACCTCTGTATTCCTCCTGAATACGTCCAAGGTCACGATGAATGGCCATGTCTCTTCCAAGTATCCAGCTGGGTGTCACAAACTTGAAGTTGATGGGTTCCTTCCGATTCCCAAAGGTCTTCCCTGGGATGTGCACCTCGATCCTATAGCGTCCGTCTTGGGGAAAAGACATGATAGGAGTCCCGGTGATGCTCGTCAAGGCAATCCTCACATCCCTGACGATCCTCATCAGCTCCTTGCCAAAGGGCATCGTTGCGTCCTGGCAAAACTCCGTGATCAAAACTGGGATGAAGGTGGCCATCTATAAATTTTGAAATAATCGGAGGGAAGTCAGAAACGAGTAGATGAGAGTATAAGAATTTTAAAGACAAAAAGGGAAAAATAATTCCTAAGGCTTTTCCAATCCTAGGGGTTACGTCCTACGGTCAACGTGTGCTCTGATACCATTTCTGTAGCGACCCGACCTGAAAGGTCGAATCTCCGGTGTTTTTGTACCATCCCAAGATCATGCTGGTACTCACACGATACATCAATGTATATATCAAAGGGAAATCACACAACATAAATTAATCGAAATCTCATATCGAGTCCTTTATTACAATAATGATTACAATAAAGTGGCTGAAGGCCAACTCATGAGATAAACTAAACCATAAACTTGCGGAAGCATCGAAGGTAGATGAGTCCATCTGACTCCAAGGGCATCTCACCGAGCGTAGAGTGTATCCTCACTCCTGGTCGGAAAAGTACTCTGCAACATGATACGTTGCAGCCGTATCAGTCAGCATATTGAATATGCCGGCAAAGTCACAAGAGAGGGGGTAAAGTAATCATCTAGTCTACATGCAAATATGGCAGAGGGGGGAGTAAGTTTTTGCATAAAGCCAAATTTTTTTCCTACGACAAGAGAGGGCAAAGGCATAATTACTACAATGTTGGTTGATTAATGAGATGGTTCCACTAACCAATTCTCATACCCAAGTTGACATTAATAACCCACATCAATATAATTAATTGTGTTGAGAGTTCCAGATAGTTTCAATTCCTTTGGCTCAAGTTGTCCATGACCGTGGACACGGCTAATCGATTAGGTTTGGGTACTCTGCAGAGTTTTGCACACATTCCCCACAAGATTTGGTCGCCTCCGTTTGATTTCTCACACTTCAGGCTGTTTGAGAAACAAATGACCAAAACATGGTCTTCGAAAGGGTTTCCCTGCGACTCTGTTGGTGCCCATCCTTTCCTACCGTTCTTCTACATCTAGTAGCACCGCCTGTCCAGGGTCACCATGATATCCAACCAAGCCAGAGCCCATAATGACTTGGGGCTGTGCAGGTAAGCCTTGGGTCTTGAAGCATCCATCCATCTCTTTGTGCCCGGGTGAACCTTTCCGCATGAATACTGGCACATCCCCAGCATCATCTAGGCTAACTATTGGTTTCTCCAGGTTGCCGTTCAACCATCATCCACCCAGAGGTAAGTTGAAAACTTGTAGTCTTGAAGACTTGATCATCATGTAGGTCTTGAAATTATTAACTCACAACTCTCATGAATCACACAACCAACCCCGTCTACTAATAGCATAGCAAAATGTAAAACAACGTTTCCCAGGGCCCATGTGTCAAAGGGGTTGAGGGGTACCTACCACATGATACTACAACAAGTAACCAAGTTTCCAATTTACCTACTTTGCATGCAATTGGGGTGATGGAAGAACTAATGCACTAAACATAGGTAGACATGATCAAAGTGACTTGCCTTGCTGACGATCCTCGTAATCAAGTGACTCTAGGTAACAAGCTTCGCACTCTGGATGATCTAACAAATCAAACAGGAGCACACCATAAGCATAAATACAAAACAATTCACACAATTCAGCATGGTTAAACAAACAATACTAAAACCATTCAATAGTATCAATCAAGAGAAAGAAATCAAAAATAAAAATATTTTGACTCACAAAAATTTTTTTAGTGTCAAACACTTCTACTACTACCACTTTAAGACAATCAACCAAACAATAGCTAATAGAAAAGAAATAGTAAAGAAAATCAATTTTAGTAAACAGAATAAATTCACTAAAACTTTTGTGTAAAGAAGCACTACTAAAATGAAAATAACTAGAATGTTACTATAACTTTGGAGTAGGAAACCAAAACAATAATACTATTAACACCAATATTATTATCATCATATTACTTAACAGAATTAAATTACTAAAATTATTTATTAGAAAATCTAACTTAATCATCTATCTAGTGTGAAAGTAAACTACATTGTTTTATAAAACTATACCTAATGAAAAAGATATAAAGATTCCTATAACAACATGGTATAAAACTAAACAATTTTTTTAAATATTAGCAAGTAATGTTACCTAAATGTTTGAAACAACATAAACTAATGAAAACTATTAACAAAGTTTAACTAATTCAGATTAAAAACTAAATTAAAATTAGGAAAACTAAACTACACTAAGAACTAAACAGATTCTGTTTTTGTTAAAAACAGTAACTAAATTTATTCAAAAAATACTCAAATCGTGTAGGATGATAGATTTAACTAATACCAAACAGTGGCAAAAAGATTCATATAAAAATATATTTTTAAACTATAGTTATGCAGATTTTAGTAATTTGAACAATTTTGATTAGATTCCAAATTTAAAGCTCAAATTTGAAATCTAAGCATACAGTCATAAACTACAACAAATATGTGAACTAATGCAAAAAGAATCAACTAAAAACACTAAATAGTTTAAAAGATATGATCAAAACAAGATTTGAAAACATTCTGTTTTCTAAAACAGAAAAGAAAAGAAAAGAAAAACTGATCGAACGGACAGGGTGACGTGTCGTTCTCTGGTTGGCTACGGGGTGCGCGAGATCTGACGTTTCGAGCGAATGACCGAGCTGTAGAGGATACCGGTTCGGGTTTTAAAACGATCTAATCCTATGCGTCGGATCTGGATCGAACGGCTACGGGAGGGTTCGGTGGCTTACAGAGAAGGGGGTCGCTAGTGAGGGGGTTCTCCGGTGAGGCCGAGGCGGCGAGATCGTCGGGGAAGGCGCTCTGGTGGTTGGGGACGGCGTCCGAGGGGTGCAAACGAGGGCGGCGGGTCTCTGGCGTGCTCTGGTGGGGTCGGAGGGGAGTGGGGTCGATAGAGGCGACGGGCACGAGCTCCGGGAGCTTTGGTGGGGATCCGAACTCCGGCGAGGGTGTGGGCAGCGCTTTGGCGAGGTAGAGTGGGGGCTCGGGGTGGAATGAGGAGCGGAGGGTCGGGGCTACTTATAGGGCCGGAGCGGTGGTCGGGGAAGGAAAGAGGAGGGAGATCCGGAGAGGAGGAATTTCCGACGATGTCCTATCGACGCGAGGAGGAAGGTGACCGCGGCGTCTTCAGGATCGGATGGTGGGGCCAGGGTGTTAGAGAGAGGGACGGCGGCGTCAGCGCGTCAGTTGGTCGGCTCGGAGCAGTTTCGGGTCTTAACTGCTGTGGGCCGTCCCGTTTCGAATTAATTTGTTTCCTTTTTAATATCCAGAGCAGTAAAACTCATTTAAAAGCATTCAAAACATTTCCAAATATAGGAAATATATATATAAATGATCAGGAGAATTAATGCTATTCAATGAACATTTTTCCTCTGTCATTTGAATACTTTGATAAAATGATTATTTTCAGAAAGTGGCTATTTGGTTTTAAAACCTTTTGCATTTTTTTTCAAATAGACCCCTGGTTTTATTGTCCAAATATTTCACCAAGATGATCCTGGTGTGGAGTGTCATGTTACTGCCCTCTTTTCTTTTAACTTTTCCAGAAGTTTTCAAATAGGTGAAACAAGAAAAGGGGAAAGATGAGAGTGACATTTCAGAAATTCAAAAGAATCACTTCAACCATTATATTCATTCAAACAATATGATGATGATGCATAGCTATATTTCATAACATTCCAAAATGAAATTTTGGGATGTTACACCGTGCCTGTAAAGCCTGCGCACGGAATGCTTGCAAAACCGTGCACGCAGAGGCTACAAGACCGTGACAGTAACTGTTAAAAATGCAGTACATGACAGTGAATTTCCGACACAAGGGGTCGTGCCTATACGTCCTACGCATGAAATGCTTGCAAAATCGTGCATGCAGATGCTACAAGACCGTGACAGTCACTGTTAAAAATGCAGTACATGGCAGTGACTTTGCGACACAAGGGGACGTGCTTGTACGTCCTTCGCACGGAATGCTTGCAAAGCCGTGCACGCAGAGGCTACAAACTCCACATGTTAGTCAAACTGACAATAACATCATATATATACAGAGGAAAGCAAAAACCTAACCCTAACCCACTCCACTCATAGTCCCAGCCACCTCCAGCCTCCTCCTCTGTTCCCCCCGAGTGTCGATCGAGCCGCCTCCACTCTCCAGCGTCCTGCTCTGTTATTACGGATCCAGTTAACCATCAGTCCACCACCGGCCACCACTAGTCGTTGGCTCGCTCTCCCACGGATCGCAACCGCTTCCAATTGCCTCTTCCTCCCATCGATCCATCCATCCATCCCGTCACCCCATCCCGCACAGAGCGGTTCTTGTAGGTGGCGGGAACCAAGCAATCAAGACGGAGATGGAGTTCCATCCCGGTTCCTCGATGACCATCTCGGGGTTTGGCGCTAGCTGCTAGAAGCGGCGCGGGTGCCCTCGGTGGAACCCAGGATCAGGAAGACGAGTGTGGTTTGGACCGCATCAGCAGCCTGCCGGACGTTGTCCTAGATGAGATCATCTCCAGTCTCCTCACCAAGGATGCCGTCCTCCCGCAAGTTCTCGCATTGCGGTGGCGGCCCCTATGGCGCACCGCTCCTCTGAATCTTGACTGCTGTGAGATCCCTCTCGTTCGAGTTTTTAACCCCCTTGAAAAATTAGATTTCGTGTTGATTTCCGCTCGCTCCATCGCACCGGGCGAGCTCATCCGCATAACGTACACTGGAACTTTTTTAGAGGAGAAGCTATTGATGAAGTTGATTCGAACATTCCAGAGGCCATGTTCTCTGGCCATGAGGGCGCAGTTCATAGCCTATGCATACCGACGTTCTACCTCCAATGCAGATGCTCGACTGCCAACGCCTGGCTCGAATCCCCCAGATTGGACAATCTCCAGGTGCTTGAGTTTTACTACATGTTCCCACGATTTATGAGACAAGGTGATATACTACCATTCACATGCCCTTCACTTATGCCATCACCACCGACATTCAACCCTCGGATTTCCTCTTCTCTCCACACCATCTCCTTTTCTCTTTTCTAGTTACCAGAAAATTATGTACGGGCGCTTAAACTACCATTTCTCAGGAGACTCTCGCTTGTGGATGTAGATATATCTGAAGTCTCATTACAAAACATAATCCATTGTAGCAGTTTCCCTGCACTCAAATGCCAGATGCTTGTTTGGACAGTGAAGAGCCATTGCATCAGAATAAACTCACCTAACCTTATAAGCATTGGCATTCGTGGTCACTATGGCAAAGTTGTTATAGAGGATGCCTCCTCACTTCAAAGGTTGATTTTCGATGATGATCATAGCGAGAACTTGCACATAGTTATCATCTCTGCACCTAAACTGGAGGTCTTCGGCAAATTACCTAATATTTTTGATGAATCGAGCAACCCACCACACCATATAAAAATTTAGGCACTGACTTACTAGAATATTTTCAGTTGCATTCGTTCAAACAAGAATGTTCCATGTAATCCAATCTTTAATCTATATTAATATTATGTTTTATTCTTCATGAAGTTTTTGCCGATAGTCAGCACATCGGCAACGGTTCAATCTGTCAAGACATTGATTATCAATATGGATTATAATGTGAGCGCAGTCGTTGCCTTAGTGCAATGCTTCAGAAGCTTGGAAACCTTGTATATCGAGGTGATCATTCTCACACACAATGAAAACACATACCATGCATGGTGGACTACTTCATTCATCTAAAAAGGCTAGTCTTAGATTCATCTAGAAAGGCTTGTCTTAGAATTGTATGTGATGGATAAATATGTACTCCCTTCGTTCCTAAATATAAGACCTTTTAGATATTCCACTATGGACTACGTACTAAGCAAAATGAGTGAATCTACACTCTAAAATGTGTCTATATACGTCCGTATGTTGTCTAGTGAAATCTCTAAAAGGTCTTATATTTTGAAACAGAGGGAGTATGTATTAGACACATCTGTGTCTAGACAAAAAGTAAAAAAATTAAAAAACTTTAATAAGAATGGAGGTAATTAGGATTAATCATTCACTTGTTGTTTCAACAAAATCTTTCTTTGTTTACCTTAAGCATTTTAAATCTTTGTGCCTATTTAGGAAGGAGTCTCTAATGAGGAAAGTCTTACGACCTGTTCTTGTGAGCACCATCATGACGTTCGTTTGAAGTCAGTGACGCTTTTAGGCTATAAACAGTGCGAGAAAAGCATTCAATTTGCAACATTCTTTATTCTCAACGCAAGATAGCTGGAGACTATCAGGCTTAAGTTTCTTTCTCATGAATTCACGGAAGGATTTTACAAACAACAACAGGTGCTTCAGTGGGACAAAAAGGCTTCTAAATATGCTCGCCTCAGATTGTCGCTTAGTTGCGACCATAAGCAGTTGGACTTAAGACACACACACGTTGAGCACCTGGATTTAACTGATCCATTCACTTGTAAGTGCTGAAAATAGCGTAGGATTATATGTTGCTGCCATATATCTATCTGGGTTTTACGTAGGGGTCGAAACATTGCCTGTACCTTTTGCTGAATCTGTAATTCTGTTAACAACTTTGTTATTGTGCTGAAACAATTCCTGTACCTTTTGCTGACCTTGCTAGCAGCATTGTTATTGTGTTGTGCACCCATGAAGGAGCTTGCAACTGCCAAAACCAAACTACTTAGTCTCCTTTTGTCTTGGTGCAACAATATTTTATACTCTCCAAGTATGTGCAGTAAGCAAAAACATTTTTCCTATCTGCCGAGTGATCTCGCACAGGATAGCAACCAGTGAGTTTCATGGTCGTCTCAATAATGAGCACACATACTTTTCTGCGAGGAATGCATAAAATTCAAAGATACATGTGATTGTAAAAGGGTTCAAACCACAACCACTCTAGAGCACCGCAACAGTTGATTCCACAGTTTCTTAAACGAACGGAACAGAAGCAGGGAGCAGGGTTTTAGACAGAAATAGGAAGAGAGGAGGCAGGAATATATCCATCAATTTGTGGAAAGTTCACAGTGAATAAATACGCATGGTTCACAAAAATCAAGGCCAGCAGGTGCACGACGTTGCATTTAGACGATGCACGGGTTTACATACAGAAAATCCACGGTTTTTCTAGTCCCACCTGCAGTTGATTCCACGGTTTCTTAAATGCACGGAACAGAAGCAGGGAGCAGGGTTTTAGACGGAAATAGGAAGAGAGGAGGCAGGAATATATCCATCAATTTGTGGAAATTTCACAGTGAATAAATACACATCGCTCACAAAAATGAAGGCCAGCAGGTGCAAAAGTTAAACGGTTGTTTGTGCAACCGAGCCGTGCTGCAAGCGCGACACTTGAGGCATTTTTCTTGTAGAGATAAAAAATTACAAGTGAGAGCAACTCCTTATCGGCCATGGCTCTCCCGAGGATCGTGAAGAGCACAAACGAGTCTAATGTCAACCTAGCTGCATTTGTCAAAGCCGACGACCCAGATATTGCCAACCTTCCATCTTTATGCAAGCAACACGTGCCAGGCAAATCGACGGAACTAGAAAGTTCAACAAGTCTGATGCTGCCCTTTATAGGTAAATATCCAAGCTTCATCCTGAGAGCATCGGTAACAACAGTAGGTATTTTCTATACAAAAATGAATCATTGTAAGTTGTGCCATTGCATCAAGCGGAGTGACATGTGGAGATTGGCTTGTAGAAACAAAAATTGACTAACCAAACAACCTTTCTAAATGTTTGTAAAATTTAGACAGTGCACGACGACAATAACAGTGATGTCCTTAGCACTTAAAACAAGGTTGGTCATGCAAACCATTTCAGTATATGAAAGTTTTATGCCTCGGGTGTAGACAATCTTGTCTATGTAGTTTCTCTGGGACACATTGAGATCTTCAAGAGCTGAACAATAAAATCATCTATAAGGCAACATGTGTGAAGCAAAAAATAATGGCTACATGGTAAATCAATTTGTTAGAATGAATTGAAAAGTCAAATAAAGTATACTTAGAAATATTGATTATAGGGTCGCTATAAAGGATAAATCTCACAGTACATGGTAAAAACAAAATATTTAGTCCGACGATCTTCGTCGAGATTCGGATCACATTGTTTCTTGATAGATGGGTTTAACATATCGACGGAAAGTTTAGGAACGACTTTGTGACTCCCTCGAGATTCATTCAACTGCATATCAATGTGAAAGAACAAATCTTTGCCTTGCAAATCAAATTTAATAATATCACCGTAACACAGATCGTAGTCGTGTATAATCTTTTCCCACCCAGGACCATGAAACTTGGACTTGTCAGCGCAATCAGTAAACTTAATATTGTATGACAACTCCTCGTAGGTGCCAAACACAAGGTTCAAATCATCTTCTTCAAATGCATGATCTAAAGCTTCTTCTTTCCATAAAGAAATCAAAGAGAGGACTTGCTTCCGGTAATAGCAAGGGACATACTGCCAAATAAGAAGAAAATATAAGTATGGTTCATAGATCAAAATGACCATGCCAAAAAGCTACTAACAAGAATGATTATGTGTCATTATTTATATCTCTTATATTGCTCGATTAATATTATTACTTATGTAAGAACGGTAGAAGCAAAGGCACAAAATAAATGTTCTTGTTACCGATATCCAAAATTTACCAGGTACGACTCATAACAACGAGGCAAAGGGACAATCAAGAAAGAGCGGTGAACAGCGGATTCACCACCATGACAACCGAGGTTCCAGCAAACATCACAGTTCATCGTTGTCTGCAACAGTATATAAGACTGAGATGCATCGGATCTGGATAAAGACTATATAGATCTATGACAACATGTGTAACCATTTATGCCAGGAGACAATTAAAAGACTATGCAACAATGTTATATACTCAATCTAATGACATAAGACAAAGTTATATAAAGAAAACTGCACATATCTACCACGAGTGATAGAGAAAACAACCAACTCCATTCCCTCAAGATTGTTCACCCAAATACTTAAAAAGGGCTAACATGTGGAGGAATCTGACACACGCTAACTAAAAAACACTGTAAAAAGTTTGGAAATCTAAGTTAGACAGACAAACCGTAGACAGAAAGAGGGGAAGGAGCTAAAGTGAAAGAACCAGATGTGAGGATAAAGTGGAAGAGCAAGTAACTCTGTTTATGAGATACAGGCGTCCTCATATTTATGGAGAAATTATTGGAGAAATGGGTGTCTTGATGAAACTAGAAATTGTGTGTAATAAGTGAGGGGGAGAGGTAGAGAGGGAGATAGAGAGATGCGAGAGATAGAAGTAATGTCTGCGAGTTCACTGCAATACTTCCCTCTGTAAATCCCGCTTCCTCACGCCAAGTACATCTTGCGGCGCAAGAAAAATACCGGAAAGAAAAAAAAGTAGTAAGTAGGTGGAATCTTTCGTCACTCGGGTAGACGTTTGGTGGAGTGGGGCAATGTGAAAACTCCCTGCGAGGGTTGGGCCACTAACATGTGGGTCAGGTTCGGCACTGTGCGGTGCATTCTTCGTGGACCTAGCGCGTCCTTAGCTCTCTTTCCCCCTCTCTCCAAACCACTCCAATGCCCTTGTATATTCACTAAATACGATGAGTAAGACGATAGCGCTTCTATCCACAGCCGCTGTACCATGTCGACATCTAAGATCATCAAAGAGATGAAGAATGAGGAGATGTTCTTCCATGACATGGACTTTGATTTCTATGTAAGAGATTTCTGCTTGCATGAGCAATTCTATTTTTGGTGTTTTGTTTTTCGGGATATTTGATTTGACCTCAAAGGGTGCTTGTGTTCTTGTAGGAGAACCCTAATACAAACGTAGACCAAGATTTTCATGGTGAAGAAGAAGTTCTCCCTCTGTACTGCGTGCTCGACGACACCAAGCCTATGAGGTGTGTGGCCTTCGAAGGAATTGACACATGAAGGAGGTTCTACGGCTGTGCTGTCAAAGTTAGCCACTTTCGAAATCCCAGTTACATTAAGTTAGTTCCAAATAGCTACAAGCAAAACCTTTTTAGTTGGAACCATTATATCTAGCTTTCTGTCTAACTGATGGTGCGAGCCTCGATCTCTTTGCATTACAAGAGGCATTTACAAACAAAATTTTAAGGTCGCTGTTTATTGTATCTATTGTACTACTTTGAAAAGTCATTGCCTATTATATCTAGCTTTCTATTAGGTTATTGTTTAAAGTTCGCAAGTTCCACGAGGAAAACATGTTACTTGTCCTAAGATAATTTCTAACTTAATGCATACTTTCTAAATAAGATAGTTTTACTTGTGTTGGCTGTTCCCATTTGTTTCTTCACCAGGCGCAATTAATTGACGCTCATTAGAAGAAAGTTAGTGCAACTTTAAATCTCACATAGTATGTTAATAATCTCTGTTCACATTTGTTTCTTCCCTTTTTGTTTCCGTTGCAGAGAGGTGTGAACTACGGAGTCGTGAAATGGGTTGATCAGCCTTGGCCTCATATAATGCAGAGGTGCCTGCTCAAGCTTTGGCAGATGTTGCACAAGGGTAATGGCGAACGCTAGGAACAGAAAGAAGAGATAAGCAAGCTGAAAATGGATGTCGAACAATTGAACCTTAAGCTCATGAACCTTGAAAGGCATAAGAAGCAACTCAACATCGATCATAAAGAGCTCAAGTCTATTCATGCGTGTCTCACGGGTGCTGTTCGGAATATCAAGGAGGAGATGGATGAGACCAAGCTGGACATAGATTTTCTGGAGCATGAGGTGAATATTCTGAAGTGGAATAAGAAGAAGATGGAAAATGTCATATTTGATCTTGTTGCAAAAGGCTCTGCGGATAGGTATGAGCTTCTCAGGATCAAGGAAATTCTTGAAGAATGATTGTTAGGTATCGTGTTGATTGGACAACATTGGGAAAACTACTAGTCTGGTATAAATCTAATGAGTGGACATGGAATCGGGTGTTGATGTTATTTTTTGCAACCTTGCATAGAGGTCATGTAGTTGTAGTGTTCTAGATATGAATCCTGTATTGATATTTTAATGGGTCCCAAATGTCGTTGGTTAATTCCAAGATGCATGAGGCAGTTTCAATCTTGCTTTGCCTGATAAATATCTCTGTTCAAAGTAAAATATGAAGCATGGATTTATACTAGCGAGATGCACGGACATACGCTAGGCAGATGCACGGGTATACTCTAGGCCGACGCACGGACATACCCTAGGCAGACGCATGGGTTTGTGTGTGCGTGTGCTATAAGGAAACATGGAAGTTTAGTTTTTTTGCCACAGATATAGGCTAGGCAGACACACAGTTGAGTATCTATACCTCCACGGGTTTGGGTGTCCGTGTGCTATAGGGAAACACGAAAGTTTGGTTTTTTTGGCCAAGGATATACGCTAGGTAGACGCACATGTGTGTACGCGGTAGGTTCACAGGTGAGTACTCGGTAGGTCCACGGGTGTGTATGCTATTGGTCCACGGGTGTGCGTGTGTCGGAGGAAAACACAAAGGTTTGTTTTTTTTGCAAAGAACTTCGGTGATGTAAAACGGAAACCACGGATATACCATAGGCAGACGCACGGGTGAGTACCCTGTACGTCCACGGGTGTGTACACGGTTGGTCCACGGGTGTGCGTGTGCTGGAGGAAAACACGAAGGTTTGGTTTTTTTGCAAGGAACTTCGGTGATGTAAAACGTAAACCACGGATATACAATAGGCAGACGCACGAGTGAGTACGTTGTTGGTCCATGGGTTTGGGTGTGCGTGTGATGTAGGGAAACACGGAAGTTTTTTTTGCCACGGATACACGCTAGGTAGACGCACGGGTGAGTATGTTGTAGGTCCATGGGTGAGTATGCCATAGGTCCATGGTGGGTACGCGGTAGGTCACGCGTATGTACGTGTGCTGGAGGAAAACACGAAGATTTGGGTTTTTTGCAAGGAACTTCAGTGATGTAAAACAGAAACCACGGATATACGCTAGGAGTAATAGGAAGCACAGTAGTAATAGGAATAATGGATTTGTACTAGTGAGATGCATGGGTATGTATGCAATAGGTCCACTGCGTGAAAGGCACGGATACTACAAAATTATGAAGCCTGGTATTAAACGGAAAATAGGAATAGGAAGCAGCGTATTATGTAGGAACATCCGTACGTAATGTAAAATGGAAGCACAGATTTATGTTAAGGATATGCACGATAATGAAAGCAGCACAACGATTGATTCATTTGACAAAATGGGCCATCCACCGTCTGACACACCTGCCATACATACAATGGCGGGATGGACACCACTCAAAACAAAAGAAAAAGGCAGGATGGATACGAGGAGCCAGGGCCACATCGTCCGTTGGCACTTTCACTTCCAGAATACAGACTGACGCCTCTTCGGTCTTGGGCGTGTGAATGCCGTGTGTCACCCCTCTGGCTCGACACCCGACACCAAGTCCGTCCATTTAAGGCGTCCGACATTCCGAAGACATATCACACCCACCTCTTTCCTCTCCACGACGCCACCCGAGCCCTTCCGTTTCCTTTATGCACCGATCTCGCAGGCTCTCCAGCATCGTCATGGTCCATCGTAAGATCACCACCTACGCGATGCTCACTCCTGAGCACCAGATGCAGATCGATCCGGAGATCCAAGGTAGGCGCGCCGCCCGCATCGTTATCGTCCTGCCTCTGGACTCGTCGGAGCAGGAGGAGGATGACAAGAAGTAGATGGGTGACGAGGAAGGAGGGCAGCTGCCGGAGCTTATGGAGGTGGCGGTTCAGGAGGAGGACGAAGCAGAGGAGCCTGCTCTGTTTCTCGACATGGAGGAGTCACACACAGACTCTTCCATTGAGTCAGACACAGACTCTTCCATCGACCTAGTCGAGATGATGGTGGAGCAACAGGCCATCATGGAGTCAATCCAGGATGAGGCCGAGGTGGAGGCCAACCGACAACTTATCCGGAAGCATCAGGCGGAGGTGGACACTCTCTTTGACGAACTTGAGACGGAGATGGCGGCAAAGGAGGCCGAAACGGAGCAGGAGGAGGTGTCGGAGGGGGCCGAGCTGTAGCTGACACGTATATAACCATCAGAGGTTGCGGAGATAGTCACATCTCTGATGAGGAGTAGCTACGTAGTATGTACTTTTTTTTATTTTGCATGCTTTTGTATGGATGTAAGAATCTAAGCATGGGATGAACTGGTGCTAATTTGAGATCACTCCTCGTGGGCATCTTGAAGTTAATAGGGATGCTTTTTTACCACAGATATATGCTAGATAGACGCACGGGTGAGTACGCGGTAGGTCCACGGGTGAGTACTCGGTAGGTCCACGGGTGAGTACGCTATTGGTCCACGAGTGTGCGTGTGCCGGAGGAAAACACGAAGGTTTGGTTTTTTTGCAAGGAACTTTGGTGATGTAAAACGGGAACCACGAATATACAATAGGCAGACGCACGGGTGAGTACGCTGTATGTCCACGGGTGTGTACGCTGTTGGTCCAAGGGTGTCCGTGTGCCGGAGGAAAACACAAAGGTTTTTTTTTGCAAGGAACTGGTGACGCAATACGGAAACCACGGATATACAATAGGCAGACGCACGGGTGAGTACGCTATAGGTCCACGGGTTTGGGTGTGCGTGTGTTGTAGGGAAACACGAAAGTTTAGTTTTTTTTTTGCCATGGATATATGCTAGGTAGACGCATGGGTGAGTATGCAGTAGGTCCATAGGTGAGTACGCCGTAGGTCCATAAGTATGTTACGTGTGCTGGAGGAAAACATGAAGGTTTGGGTTTTTTGCAAGGAACTTTAGTGATGTAAAACGGAAACCACGGATATACAATAGGCAGACGCACGAGTGAGTACGCTAAAGGTCCATGGGTTTGGGTGTGCGTGTGCTATAGGGAAACACGAAAGTTTGGGTTTTTTGCCAGGGATACACGCTAGGTAGACGGACGGTTGAGTATGCGGTAGGTCCACGGGTGAGTACGCCGTAGGTCCATGGGTATGTTACGTGTTCTGGAGGAAAACACGAAGGTTCGTTTTTTTGCAAGGAACTTCGGTGATGTAAAACGGAAACCACAGATATACGCTAGGAGTAATTGGAAGCACAATAGTAATAGGAATAATGGATTTGTACTAGCGAGATGCATGGGTATGTACACAGCAGGTCCACTGCGCGGAAGACATGGATAGTACGGAATTATGAAGCATGGTATTAAGCGGAAAATAGGAACATGAAGCAGCGTATTATGTAGGAACGTCCCTCCGTAATGTAAAATAGAAGCACGGGTTATATTAAGGATATGCACGATAATGAAGGCAACGCAATGATTGATTCATTTGACAAAGTGAGCCATCCACCGTCTGACACACCTGCCATACATACAAAGGCGGGATGGATACCACTCAAAATATAAATAAAGGCGGGATGGATACGAGGGGCCAGGGCGGTACGTGCGCGGGATGGTAATAATTATTTTCATGGCTGCGTCAGGCCGTTTCTGCCACACACGCCGCATGCATAGCGGATAGCCAGCAATGGGCGCCCGTGACTTAAAGTCCTGGCCGAGGCAGAAACTTTAGCGTCGTGGATTGGAGCAACGGGGCGGTTACTGTTCGCCTCGTGATCGTGGGCGATGCTATTGGAGGAGGTGGGCGGCGAGCCTTGGAGCGGGGGAGAGCCAGCCCCCAGCGCCCCCCCTATGAATTGAGGGTTTGGGAGGGCGATGCTCATCCATCCTTCCTTCCTCATCAAGTGCAAATCTCCAGAGCTCCGCCTTCTGCCTTTTCCAAACCCCTTGAGTGACGCCCACCCTTAGCCATGACTAGGGGGCGAGGGTGCCCACCGTCCTCCGTACCAAGGAGGAGTTCATGTCTGGATCATGCCACCGCTTCCGCCGCAGAGGCGGAGGGTGATCCGGGTGTTCTCGACGAGAGAAGCACGAGGGGCCGTCGTCGTCGTGGTGGCCGAGGCCGGGGGAGGCAGAGTGCTGCTCCATCTCTCCCTCCGACGCCAGGACCCTTCCTCAAAGAAACCCACACTGAGGGCACGGTGTTGGAGTTCGTCATCGAACTGCGTGGTCCCCTTCGAGGCCATTTGCGCCTTCCTGACCCTTTTGCCAGGGCCATGGAGGACAACGAACCGCCAGCGTTTTGGTTGCGGGCGCTTGGCTGCTGCAACGGCAGCACATGGGTGGACGTCGAGTATTCGGAGAGGCGCGTCATGTTCTTTAGGCGTGACTGGAAATCGTTCGCCCGCGCCCACAACCTCCAGGATGGGCACATCCTTCGTTTCAAAATGACGGAGGCCAATCTGCTCTCCGTCAAGATTTATGGGCGCTCAGGCGTCCGTCTCAGCTGCTGCGAAGAGAGCTCAAGTGGCACCGAAAGCTCATCCTCGAGCGGCAGCGACGAGGAGGACGATTTCGGTGAAAGCGATGATGAGTACGATCTCCAGGCCATCAAGTCGGAATATGATGACCTGAGCTCTGGCTGATTGTCGACCGAACCATCGTCGTCATCCTCAAGCCTCTCCTCCTCCCGACAGGACGATCTTGCTGGGGTCCTTGTCCCGGGCGCTACCTTATCTTCTAGCTGGATCTTCCGGCAGGCCTGTGGACTTCGGCTTCTGGGGCTCCCCTTCTCGTCCATGCAGTGCTAGTCTTCTCCTCTGCGCAATGCTGGCCCTCTCCTCCGCGCAATGCTGGTCCAGGAGGGGCCAGGTTCTCGTTGGAGGCCCCTTGCCATCTTTTTCTTCTTGTAGTCTGCCTCCTCTTTCCATCTTTTTCTTCTTGTAATCTTCCCTTGGGGAGAAAGTGAAATAAAGATGTACTTAGTAAGAAGTGATACTATTCACCCTATTTTTCTTCTTTTTCTTCTTCTAGTCTGCCTCCTCTTTCCATCTTTCTTCACCCTATTTTAAAGACTGTATACTATTCTCCTTGTTAGATTCCTCTTGGCAAGGTGCTAATTTGGGATCATTCCTCGTGGGCGTCTTGAAGTTAATGGGGATGCTTTTTCCCACAGATACACTCTAGGAACACGCGCGGGTTCGTACGCTGTAGGTCCACGTGTGAGTACGCCATAGGTCCACGGGTATGTTACGTGTGCTGGAGGAAAACAAGAAGGTTTGAGTTTTTTGCACGAAACTTCGGTGATGTAAAACGGAAACCACGGATATACAATAGGCAGATGCATGGGTGAGTACGCTGCAGGTCCACGGGTTTGGGTGTGCGTGTGCTATAGGGAAACATGGAAGTTTGGTTTTTATTGCCACGGATACACACTAGGTAGACACACGGGTTTCGAACATTGTAGGTCCACGGGTGAGTACGCGGTAGGTCCACGGTTGTGCGTGTGCTGGAGGGAAAAAAGAAGGCTTGGGTTTTTAGCAAGGAACTTTGGTGATGTAATACGGAAACTACGGATATACGCTAGGCAGATGCACGGGTGAGTACACTATAGGTCTATGGGTTTGGTTCTGCGTGTGCTATAGGGAAACATGAAAGTCTCGATTTTTTTGCCATAGATACACACTAGTAAGACGCACGGGTGCGTTCGCGGTTGGTCCACGGGTGACTACCGGGTAGGTCCACGGTTGTGCGTGTACTGGAGGGAAACAGGAAGGCTTGTGTTTTTAGCAAGGAACTTCGATGATGTAAAACGGAAACCATGGATATACGCTAGGCAGACACACGGGTGAGTTCGGTGTAGGTCCACCGGTTTGCATTTGCGTGTGCTATAGGGAAACACGAAAGTTTGTGTTTTTTGCCACAGATACACACTAGGCAGACGCACGGGTCCGTTCACGGTAGGTCGACGGGTGAGTACCGGGTAGGTCCACGGTTGTGCGTGTGCTGGAGGGAAACAAGAAGGCTTGGGTTTTTAGCAAGGAACTTTGGTGATGTAAAATGGAAACCACGGATATACTCTAGGCAGACAAACAGATGAGTACACTGTAGGTCCACGGGTTTGGGTGTGTGTGTGATATAGGGAAACACGGAAGTTTGTCTTTTTTGCCATGGATACACACTTGGTAGACGCACGGGTGAGTATGCGGTACGTCGATGGGTGAGTACCGGGTAGGTCCACAGTTGTGTGTGAGCTAGAGGGAAACAGTAAGGCTTGGGTTTTTAGCAAGGAACTTAGGTGATGTAAAACAGAAACCATGGATATACGCTAGGCAGACGCACAGGTGAGTACTTGGTCCATGGGTTTGGGTCTGCGTGTGCTATAGGGAAACATGAAAGTTTTTTTGCCACAGATACACGCTAGGAAGATGCATGGGTGCGTTCGTGGTAGGTCCACGGGTGAGTATTGGGTAGGTCCACGTTGTGCGTGTGCTGGAGGGAAACAGGAAGGCTTGGGTTTTTAGCAAGGAACTTTGGTGATGTAAAACGAAAACCACGAATATACGCTAGGCAAACGCATGGGTGAGCACGCTGTAGGTCCACGGGTTTGGGTGTGTGTGTGCTATAGGGAAACACGAAAGTTTTTTTTTGCCACGGATACACGCTAGGTAGACGCACGGGTGAGTATGCGGTAGGTCGACGGATGAGTACCGGGTAGGTCCACGGTTGTGCGTGTGCTAGAGGGAAACAGGAAGGCTTGGATTTTTAGCAAGGAACTTCGGTGATGTAAAATGGAAACCACGGATATACGCTAGGCAGACGCACGGGTGAGTACGCTGTAGGTCCATAGGTTTGGACCTGCATGTGCTATAGGGAAACACGAAAGTTTTTTTTTGCCACGGATACACGCTAGGAAGACGCACGGGTGCGCTCGTGGTAGGTCCACGGGTGAGTACTGGGTAGGTCCACGGCTGTGTGTGTGCTGGAGGGAAACATGAAGGCTTGGGTTTTTAGCAAGGAACTTCGGTGATATAAAAGGGAAACCATGGATATACGCTAGGCACACGCACGGGTGAGTACGCTACAGGTCCACGGGTTTGGGTGTGCGTGTGCTATAGGGAAACACGAAAGTTTGTTTTTTCCCCACAGATACACGCTAGGTAGACGCATGGGTTAGTACTATGTAGGTCCACGAATGAGTACGCCGTAGGTCCAAGGTTAAGTACGCGGTAGATCACGGGTGTGCGTGTGCTAGAGGAAAACACGAAGGTTTGGGTTGTTTTGCAAGGAACTTCAGTGATGTAAAACAGAAATCACGGATATACGCTAGGAGTAATAGGAATCATAGTAGTAATAGGAAGCATGATTTGTACTAGCGAGATGCACAAGTATGTACGCAGCAGGTGCACTGTGCAAGAAAAATTAGTTCTACAACTTATCCATAAATTGCACGCTAGGCAAACGCACGAGTGAGTACGCTGTAGGTCCACGGGTTTTGGTCTATGTGTGCTTTAGGGAAACATGAAAGTTTGGTGTTTTTTTGCCATGGATACACACTAGGAAGACGCACGGGTGCATTCGCGGTAGGTCCACGGGTGAGTACTAGGTAGGTCCACGGTTGTGTGTGTGTTGGAGGGAAACAGGAAGGCTTGGGTTTTTAGCAAGGAACTTCGGTGATGTAAAACACAAACCATGGATATACGCTAGGCAGACGCACAAGTGAGTACGCTGTAGGTCCACGGGTTTGGGTCTGCGTGTGCTATAGGGAAACACGAAAGTTTGGTTTTTTTGCCACGGATACACGCTAGGAAGACGCACGGGTGCATTTACGGTAGGTCCACGAGTGAGTACCGGGTAGGTCCACGGTTGTGTGTGTGCTGGAGGGAAACAAGAAGGCTTGGGTTTTTAGCAAAGAACTTTGGTGATATAAAAAGTAAACCACGGATATACGGTAGGCAGACGCATGGGTGAGTACGCTGTAGGTCCACGGGTTTGGGTGTGCGTGTGCTATAGGGAAACACGAAAGTTTGGTTTTTCCCCACGAATACACGCTTGGTAGACGCACGAGTTAGTACTCTGTAGGTCCATGGGCGAGTACGTTGTAGGTCCACGGTTAAGTATGCGGTAGATCACGGGTGTGCGTGTGCTGGAGGAAAACACGAAGGTTTGGGTTTTTTGCAAGAACTTCAGCGATGTAAAACGGAAATAACGGATATACGCTAGGAGTAATAGGAATCACAGTAGTAATAGGAAGCATGGATTTGTACTAGCGAGATGCATGGGTATGTACGCAGCAGGTCCACTGTGCAAGAAAAATTAGTTCTACAATTGTTATTACAAAAAAATCTTCTTCATAAGTCCTATGAACACACACGTGTTTCAGGTTTGAAAAATATCAAAAGTAAGGAAGAAAAAAGGAACATTAAAAACTTCAAAGACCATGTTGATAAAAACTTAGTTTCCACATGTTCCATTCAAACAAGGTTAACAACTAAAAAAGTAGAGGTAGCTCGTAGTTCACTAATACATATTCATACAATAGATAGACCAATAGACATAAAAGAGGTAAATTGCTATCTATTCAAAGCTTCAGTAGCACTAGCAACTTATGCATTTCCTCAAGCAGAACCACTCGCGCCCCCACGAACATCTTTGTGAGCTTCAGCATAACCAGAATTGACAGTAGAGACATTGTCAGAAGAAGGGACAGGTCGAATGATTTGAGTCTTTGTAAGACCAAACTAATCAGGCTTGCAAGGCTTCAAGTCCACAACTTTGGTAGCCATCACAACTGCATAATTGTTAGTGCTTGCACCTTTCTTGAAATTCTTTCCATGGACAGCATTCACAGAGAACATGTTGTCAAACTTGACAACAACCTCGTCTTTGAGATAATGGTCTGCTACCTTAAATGACCAATCACCAAGATAGTCGTAAAGTGCATAAGCAACACAAAATGATGCTGGGAACAAGTTGCATGACACTGAGAAGACATCAACATTGTCAACCAGACCATAATGGAGGCCTAGCTACTCCTTTGTGGAAATGGCAATCTCTAGGATCTGCGGTGCTCGATCATACAATTACAAAAAAATAAAAAAATAATGAAGAATTTAATAACTTGACAAATTGATAAACAACAAGACAACTAAACAAGCATTTTAAGCATATAAATAATAAAAAAGAAGAACAAAACAATAGTAATTAATAGTCTGTAGCTTTTAAACATATAAACAGTACGAAACCTTTTACAAACTTGAATGGTAGGAGAAAAATCAACTTACATGACAAGTGTCATCACCAACTTCATCACAATCCACTCTGAGCTTTTGGCCTACGACGGAAAGATTAACATGTAAATAACAATATGAAAGCATAACACACAAAAAACACAAGCATACTACTACAATAATCATTGAGCAACTTTGTAACCTTAGAAACCTCTCCTTTTCTCTTTGATGATGAACAAGCAGATGTGTCCATCTACAAAAATTTGGAACCCAAATAAATCAGATCTAGAAGAAGGAACAAATGTGTCTATTTGATTGATAACTGTTCCAACAAACCAGATCTACAAAAAAACTATCGAGAACTAAAGAAATGCTTGCTCTAGTTGAAGGCATAACATCTATATAGGAAAACAGAAAGAAAAAAAAAGAAAACCTGAAGAAATGGTTGCTTCAGGCTTTCAGTAAAAAAAAATCAACCTTGTGTACAGAAAACTAATAATCACATGAAATTTATACGAGGAACCCTAAAGAACGAGAGTCACGCTAATCGCATAGAGAATCATATTAATGATTTAGGAACCTAAGATTTACACTACTGGCACATGAAACCTTTTCATCAAAAACATCTGAATAAATAACAAGAAATAGAAAGGAAGATTGAACGACGACAGACCTCAATGAGCTGCCTGAACAAAACAACACAACGCAGAATAAAAAGGGATCAGATCCCGTCGAAATATCAGAGTTTCCGAGGAATACAATGAGAGGAAATGCCGGAGAAAGAGATGGGGAATGGAGGAGAGGAGATAGCGAGGAAAAAAGAGACAGTTCGAATGGCAAGGGACTCTATGACTGAGGTGGCGCCTATGTAAATGTTTGGGAAACTGAACCGGTGGTAGTGTGGTAGTGGGGTGCGTGGAGGGGTAGCGGGGTGCTACGTTTGAGTAAGTTAACAATCGCTCAGTGAAGTGGGACGCGGCTTCTGTGCGGCCACAGCGCATGGGACCATCAACCCAACTAGATGTTTTTGTTTTGTGTGTCTGTCTGTGTACACGGCTATTTAAAAATGTGTGTGGAAAATTAGCTAATTGAAAAGCATCAATCAAAAAAAAAAGGAAAAAAACTTAAAATTAAGAGAAACCCTAAATAAATTTTAAAAAATCAAAGAAGGAATTATTTTGGAGAATATAGAAAAGATAAAAAATATAAAGATAAAAAAATATAGGAGCAGTATCAAGAACCATTGCGAATCACGAATGTGTGCATGGATTATGGACGGGTGTTTAGGCGGTAGGTCCACAGATATGCTTGTGGTAGAGGGAAACATGAAGCACGGGTTTTTGCAGCAAACTTCCGCGATGTAAGAAGGAAAGCACAGATCTATCCAAAACGGACGCACGCGTATGCACGCCTTAGATCCACGGGTCTGTATGCTAGAGGGAAACACGAAGCACGGTTTTTTACAGGGAACTTCCATGATGTAAAATGGAAAGCACGGATGTATGCTAACCAGACACAGGGTTTTGCAAATGTTAAATCCATGGCTGTGTGTGTGCTAAGGGTCACACGAAGCACGGTCTTGCGTTTACTAGCAACACAGTTTTTTGTAAAGCAAACAGAGGAAAAGACATGCTGCTACGGCAGAGGCCTTCGAAGGAAGTGACACATGAAGGAGGTTCTATGACCGTGGTATGTTAGAAGGAAAACTTCATCTTCACCAGCAGCATACTACTCCAGCATCCAGTAATTTACATCAGACTAAGATTGTTTCGTACTTAAGCAAACTACTACATGATTCCAAGCAAATGAACTACAACACAAGCATACTGCGGAAAGCAAAAGAAAACTAACAAAGCGTAAACAAATTAACTTGTAATCTAACATGACTAGGAGCAATCTTGAAGATACTTCTTGGGGTGCATCATCTTCATCTTCAATAGTTCCTGGCGCGCTTGTTGGACTTCTCCAGCTTTGCGTGGCGAAGTCCGTCTTGGATGACGGTGAGGAGGCGCCATATCTTGTACGCGGTGTAAGCGTTCTTTTCCACATACTAGATGTGCTTCTCGGGCAGGGGCATCTTGTCCTAGAGCGCGTGATCTTGGTTGGTCATCTTGTACTTCATGTCGATGTAGTAGTCGTCGATCAGCATGGAGGAGACGTCGCCAAGCGAGTCCAAGTACTTGGTGCTTTCGGGAACCCTCCATTCCTTTTGGATGTCGACGAAGTGGCCTATCTTTAGGCTGACGCGGTTAAGCTTCTCGATGTCCTGGTCGATGGAGAAGCCAACAAAAGTGTACCTTGTGTCTGCGAGGAAGTTGTCAAACACCGTGCACTTGTCTTCGGCGGTGCTCAGTTCGAACAACAGCACTAGCTGGGTCTTGCCGATAGAGAGCTGGACGAGGGCGTCCTTCTGCACATGCGCTGGCTCATCAGTGTACTCGACATCAACACCGATGATCTTGTTGCGCTAGTACTTGAGGTGCATCTCGTAGTGCTTCATCGTTTCCTCCACCTTCTTGAGGTCGTTGTTTTGGATCACGTGCAACTTGATGGTATCGTCTGCCTCCACCTCCTTGAGTTCCCTGATGAAACCCATCGTCGGGAGCCCTCCTTGAGAAGGATTCATGGATTTCCTGTGGAGAGGAAAGACTGGGAGGGGAAGTGATGGCAGCGCAATGGTGATCTATGTTGTTCTGGAGTTCTGTATTTATGGGCGAGAATGGCCGCAAGGGAGGAACCGCACGGTCCTCCATCGTGATGCGGTCGTGGAGATCGTGGGTTCTTCTTCTTCTGTGATCGTGGGTTTTACTGATGCAACCGTTGGGACCATGGGTTCGTCTGTGATCGAGTATTATTTTCTTTGATCAATATCTTTTGTTAACTAGACACACGGGTTTTTACCTGTTAAGTCCATGGGTGTGCTTGTGGTAGAAGGAAACATCAAGCACTGTTATTTACCAGCAACTTCCAAGATGTAAAACGGAAAGCATGGATCTACGAGAACCATATGCACGGGTCTGGACGTGTTAGGTCCATGGGTGTGCTTGTGGTAGAGGGAAACACGAAGCACATTTTTTTACCAGTAACTTCCGCGTTGTATAATGGAAAGCATGGATCCACGAGAACCATACGCACGGCTCTCTACACGTTAGGACCATGGATGGAGTGAGCCTCTCCATCTTGGTGCTAGGGGCAGCACACATACCCATCACCATTGTCGGGTAAGACAACAGTGTGTACGGTGGATCTACAAAGACGGTTAGGTCTTCACTGCGTCTACGTATATGAACCGTAACCCATCTGTTGGCCCTACATGTCATAAACCCTAAGCACAACAATCTTTTTTTCTTTACAAGTATTGGCTTTAATTCATTCAAGAAAAAAAATCACAAAACAATTAAAATGTGGGGATGATGTTATGAATGTGCATCATGCGCTTTAACATTAAAGCAGGAGCACGGGTGATGATGCGGCAAAACCACGGTACTGCCTCTAGGCTATAAAATGTTATGTCTGACACGTCCTCTTGTAGAGGCACAATCGGGACTTTAGTGGAGGCGCTCGATGTCAAACATCACAGGAGTAGGAGATCCGGTCATTAGAGGCACGTGTATACATGCATAAAACGCACATCCATGACTCTGTGTTCAAAATGTCTTTGGTCGTTCCACCTGTTCAAGAAGAGTGTCAAAACATAATTGTCAAAGGTGCAATGCCGCCAGGACAAAATAGGCATAGCTGCGAATGCACGGCCACGTGTTCAGACGTTAATTATTAGATGGCACAATCGCACCACCGGGTAAATATAGAAGTAAACTTATTGGTCTTGTATATGTCACTGTCTATTGTACCATAAAACAGAACTTACAAGTCATTTTTTATTACAACGCCACAAGAAAAATAAATCTTGCTGCCCCTTTCTCTCCTGAAGACACAAGAAAACTTACAAGACACTTTACTACAACGGATGCTGCTGTTTTTTGAATATTCAGATATCCATTCTTCTTTGTCCAAATTAGCATATACTTTTCATTCTTCCTCGTCGTTCTCCTCTTAAAAAAATAATAAACGACAAAAAACAAAAATTAGATTAATTCGTCATGGGTATATTTCTCGAAGTCGTAGAAATATTTCTACGGTGCTAAATACTGTACATCATATTATTTCTGTTCAGGCTCTATTTTTACCTTTTAATTCTTCACTCATATTGTTCGCCGGTACAAAATAATCTCCATTCCGTTCTTTCTCTTCTCAAGGTAGGCTGCGGACATTCTATTGCTTGAATCAAGTCTGCTTGCGGACATTTTGTGTGTCTTCCTTGTGTTATACTAGATTCTGGTGTGGTTGGAGGACTTTGCTTTCGATGCTCTGTTGTTAGTGCGGTTGTTGCCGTTGATAGTGGGGTTGCTGGCGTTGATGCTGGTGTTAACCGTCTTGGTCTTGGAATTGGAGTGCATTCTCCTCCTCCATTGGATATTGTAGATGCGGTCGTTGGTGTTGTCGGCCATTTCATTGACCTTGCCTTCTTCTCCTCACGTACTTTCCTCTTCTCCTCTTGAATCCACATTTTTTTCAATCACTTCCGGGTTAGTTGGGCAAATTGTTTTCATATGACCTTTTGTCCTGCAACGTCCGCAAATGGGTTTGCTTTTTTTCCTTTCATCTCAGAACCAACTTTGATTCGGTCTCCTTTTTTCATTCCCTTCGAGCCACTCATGGGATGGTTTTTGAGACTTCTAGCGTCACATGGATTTTCCCCCGTGTCTGTTTCATCTGCAAGTACAGTCATAACTTTTATTTTCATTTCTTGCATACACTCCAATAGCACATTGTATGCTTTGTCCTTTCTGCAAGCATGTGAACATATATCGGACAACTCTGCGTACGCGAGACCAAATCTTATAGTTTTATCTTCTTGTGCGGTCATGCTGTTACCTTGACTTGTAGTCAGTAGTCTCAAGCTATCTGACCAATTCCTGGTGCATCTTGGGATGATAGAAGACTTTGGAAGGTGCTCAACCATACATGTCTGGTCCATAACCTTAAGTACATGGCAGCACTGAATGCCATCCCTAGTCATCTTCTTGTAGCTGCACGTGTATATTTCCTTATGCTCATCCACGTCTACCCTGAATTCAGACCTATCAAATCCCTCACCTGGGTACGGTTTCCTGTGCTTTTGTTTTGATGATATCCTTTTTAAAAGGTATTGCCTACCTTTTGCCAGGTCGTGGCACTTATAGTATGTGCGGTTGCGTAGCTCTAGCTGAAATTTCCTAAAAATTTCATTAGTGTATACTTCGCTTGCTTCTGTTTCAATAGGAAAACTTGTCTCTCGTGATGGTATCTTCTCTTCTGTTCGGTGCCTTTTCTTGTCAAGTGTGGCAAGGTAATTTTGCTGAATGATGTTATACGCACCGACAAACCTCGTTATGGTATCCTTGTGGTTCACATAATTTTTCCACATTGATTTTGTGCTCTACTACTAATGGTTGTTTATGAGAATGTATAAAAGCAGTCCTTGAAGTAGGCTGGCACCCAAAATGTGTGTAGTTCCCACAACGTATTAAGATTTGTGTTTCCTTCTGCATTGTATTTTGAAATCGCTCTTCTCTATGAACCTTCAAACTCATCTGGATTTAGTGAGTTTTTGATTATTAGAAATAACTCATCAGACATCCCTGGGTGTTGCACAAACACTGTTGCATTGTTCTCCTTCAAGTTCTTCCGTATATGCCACAAGCAGAACTTGTGCCTCGTCCTCGGAAGTACTTGCTCTATTGCCGCCTTCATCGCCTTGTCTTGGTCTCTTATTATGTACTTCGGTTCCTTTCCTCCCATTGCCTCGACAAATGTACTTAGGAGCCATTTGAATGACCCTATAGTCTCATCCTTTAAGAGGCCTATTCCAAACAGGACGGTTGACCCATGGTTGTCAACACCTATGATTGGTGCGAACGGTAAGCCATAGATATTCGTGGAAAATGTTGTGTCAAAAGAAACGAAATCTCCGTATAGTCCGTAATTCATCTTGCCTAAGGAGTCTGTCCAGAACAGGCTTCACACCACATTGCCTCCATCGGTCTCTTCCACATGGTGAAACCCTACCCTCTTCCTCTGCATTTCCGCAAAGAGCTTCATGGTGTCCTCGATATGTGTGTTCCTTTCTCCAGCCCTATCCTTGCATGCAATGTTGCTTATGTCAATCGTGTCGAACATAATTTCTTGCCTCGGTTTACCCATAGCAGTAAAGATCTGCATGACTTTCCTTGGCTCTAGCCTTGCCTTCTGAAGGACCTAGATAAAAAATTTCCTCGGGTCTCATGTTCTTATATCACCTCATAAATTTCAGCATCCAGTCAAATGGGTGTAGCACGTGGTTGTGCTCTAGGTGTACATTCCTCAAGTACCATATACCTCTCTCTATATCCCTCTTTGATATTATCTCAACGAGACATCCTGTCCTAATCAAGCAATTGCTCCTTCTATGCTTCAACAAGTTTCTCGGTTGTTTTATTAGCACCTTCCTTTGTGCACCGGAACACTTGCTTGTCAATCTGATGCTCGGGACCTGCTCTTCTAGTGGTTGATCGCTTCATAGAAAAAACAACTTTTCTGGCATATGTGCAGAAGAAAAAGAAGGCATCGTCCCTTGTTTTGAAATGCAAACCATCCTCTCGTTCATGTGCTTGCGTCACTTCTTCAATCGATGGGAATGCACTTCCTTTGAAAATTTCGTCCATATCTTTCTCTTCTTGTGTTGCCCTACCCATATCAATGTTGTCTAACATGTCTCCATTGCGGTCATGATTGTCACTTGAGATATCAATACTTTCATGACCAGGCATTAGCTCGTTTCTGACAGAGCTGCTATAGCTCACTTGTTTGTCAGATGCGGCGACGCCATCACTGCTTGAGGTCCAGTCCATCACTACTTCCCGAATGTTGTTACCGCCTTCCCTCTCGTCATCTTCACGAATGATGTTCTTTGTACCTCCGGTACTCGAAAACCCGAGGACCTCCGCTGCTTCCACCATAACATTTGTGCTGACACCATAGCCGTCTCTGTATACTACTTGCTTCTCTACAGGTTGTTTCCCCTTAACTATGCATAAAGGAATCTTGGAGTTATCTGGCTCATCTGTCATGCTCTCTATCAAGTCCTGCACATGAAGGTTGCAAAAAATTAGATATCAGAGACACCTGAGACATATGCATGTTATTTTCTCGTATAGAAAGTTTTAAAACAGATGTTTGTATGGTCCATCATTTGTTCCACTCCGTTGTTTGGAGAAACATCTACCAGGATTTAGTAGTATGTCTTTGATAGGAACATCCGTGATGTAAACCAGAAGCACGGATTTATATTATCTAAGATGCATGGATATGGACACACGATATCCACATCGGTGGGTGTGCCAAAGGCACGACCGTGCTTTTGTTTGCACTTTACAATAAAAATGGTAGGGTCATGCTTCTGCTTCCACTCTACAATCAAAAGCAGGTGAGAACATAGTTGTGTAGTTACCTTTCTTTCCTCCTGTCTCTCCTGCTCAGCACATTTTGGCGACATCCACCATGCATTCGAGATCTCGTTGACAATCCTGAATGCCATTGGAGATCCTCTAGAAGGACCTCTCATGCTGAACGCCAATGGTGATCCTCTCAAAGGACCTTGCATCGTCAACTTAAAATTGTCACCAGTATATCCAATTCGTTGGAGCCTTTGTTCCCTTGCCTGATCCTTCTTTCTTTGCTCACAGGCCTATGGCACACAAAAAGACAAAGAAATTTTCACGATTAAATTAAAAATAACACAATGGTTTGACATATTTTTCGGTTGTTCGACGTTGCTATCACCTCTGCTATCTTCGGATGATGCAGATCATTAAAGATTCTTCCTCCAACTACTGGGATATTGCTTCTGTCAATCATGCTTGATGATTCATCATTTGTGCCTTTATTGGCAACATTCAAAGTGCCAACATCAACAATTCTTCTGTTACCATGTACCTCTTCACCACGACCATCAGAAAACACTAATCCATCGGAACTACTGCTCTGCATGACCTTGAGTTTTGAAACATATTGTCATTAGACGCACATGTGTGTATTATGAAACATTAGCAATTTAAAAAATAAAACATATGAAATGATCTCGTGTGTCCAGATTTGCAAAACAAGGATGAGCTTTCAAGTTTTTTATCGTTACCTGGAGCGACTCGTTGCTACGGTCTCTGTTGCGACTTTGGATTACAGGCTGAAGTCGGGGACATTGCAACAAAATTTACTTTGCTGCTTAGAATGCTCCTTTGAGCTTGTGTCTGCTGCACAGCTTCTTCCTAGTTGGGACGCTTTCCAAGCACTTGTTTCTCAACCTTGACTACATTTACTCCAGCCCTCCTGGCATGTGCGTGTTGAACGTCATCTGCACTCTTTTTTTTGTTCTCCACTTGCAACAGTTTCTTTATCTTCCATCTATCGATCTTTAACTATGGAGAACATAGATGGAACAGTGACTCGTTACAACACTCAACCAAGAAATATTCATAATTTTTTCTACCTGCTATTGGTGCCCATGGGCCTAAACATTACATTAATCAATAGTGACATGTTATGCCTTGAGAGTATATAATGCAGAGAAAGAAAGACAAGATAGTATCCAAAACCTAAGGTTCAATTTAGAGATTCTAGTGTGATTCACTTGTTGCTATTACCTTCTTTTCATATGCCTTTGCAATATCATTTAGAGATACGCCAACCTTACTGCCTTGATCAGCTGGTTTGATCTTGAACATCTGCAGGGAAAAAAGTTATACAAAGACCTAAAAATTGTTGTACATTGCTATTTGAACACGATAGTTTTTTTGCTTGACATCTAAACAACTTCTATTCACTACAATAGAATTGAAGAGTAATTTAGTTAAATAGAATTGACGTATAGAATATATTTTATTTAACATACTACATGGGATCCCAAACACATGTAAGATCCTTGTACTAATCTGACACTACGTCATAATATAACAATAGATCTCCATGAAATATGGTCAAAAAACTATCATGTTCTTTCACAAGTATCAATGCTCAAAAGCCAGCACGGAACAGATCACTTTTATTACTCATGCACCACATTGCTAGGGAAATTAACAACCATCACACAACAATTACGGCCTGAAGCTTCTCTCTGCACCGCCGTGAAGACCAACTAAGGCGGTTGCATCGTCGATTACATAAGAATGGATCCAGTACGAATTATGTCACAACCTACCTCCTGCTACGAGCAAACTGAAACCATGCTTAAAAAAATAAGGATATAGAAAACCAACGAGAACATCAAAGACGCATAACCAAAACATAAATATATTGCGATGACCGTGCTAGTTCATCAGGAAGTATTAAAAATGCCGAGCGGCAAAAATCCAATCTACCACGCGCGTCAGGAAACATCACGGTATGACTTGATCATTTTTAGCTAACATTTGTTTGCTGAATCTAAACCCTAGACCGTTTGGACCCGGATCCACTTCAATTTTGTGCGCGATCTACTTTCCTGATCAAGGCAACTCTCAAATCTCCATGGGTGATTTTGAATTTGAACGAGACGCGAAAAAAGGGATTGAGACGCGAAAAAATAAAGAGAGCATCCTTCTCTCTTGGCCTGCAGGAAAAGTCTGGAGCAGAACCTGAGCCATCGTACTAACACATGGGCCCTCCAAAGGTTGCTTTGACAGAAAAGTGGGGTCACTTTTCGTGCAACAACACGGAAAGTCATAGATGCACTCGAGCCGTACTGACATGCGGGCTCTACAATGGTTGCTCCTACTGACCTACAGGGTCCGCTGTCAATGAATTCTAGATCTCAGTCCGTTCACTCTGCATCTGGCGAGTGGGGTCGGCCGTCAATGAATTCTAGATCTCAATTTGTTCACTCTCCATCTGGCGCCGTTGAAAACAATTTGAGGCTGGATATCCTAGCTCTCCCGAGGAATTCCTGCTAATTGGTCATATAATTTCTCTCTACTCCCTCTTCCCCTGAAAAATCGCCCAGCCTCTTCCTCCACGCCGTGAGCCTCCTGTTGAGGTAACACATTACACCTTGCACCTGCTACTTTCTTCCTCGTCGCAGTGCTTCACATGTTGTTTCAATTTTTGAATGAATTTTTTTGGCAAGACCAGCTAAATTCACGTTGGATGAGGAACGCAACACGTGAAAGATGGGGCGCGAATTAAATTTATCGAAATATTTTTTGAAATCCCAGGGGTCAGGGTCGCTGGTCGAGGTCGCGGAATTGCTTCACATGAAAGAGTTGATGGGCGTTACTTACAGTTCCGACCGAGGTTTCACTGGACTGACCCACGGTTCTAACCTGTCAGTTGTATGCTGATTTTAAATTCGATCCTCCTATTCAAAGTGTTACGAACACCTTTCATCCTTTATAATAGTCAGATAGTACTTACGCTAGTTAACTCCGACTAAATATCTCTCTCAATTAATTCAGATGTCAATGATAATGTCACAACAGCTGTTAACATCTGTCCTAGCTAGTTGGGGTAGTAATCATCATGTCTCATGGCCTGTTATGTAGCAATGGATGGGATGGACTCCACTCCACAACTCTTAGAGACCTAGTATCAGTCTGTCGATGGCACAGAGCTTGTGACACAAGATTTCATGGTCCCTAAACAACTAGAAGAGGAAAGAATAAGGACCGAGTCCAAACATACAACACACGAAAAGCTCGTTCAGGAGTACAGAAGGAAGAAGCAAATATCAGGCTCGCAGTAGGTTATTTTTTAGTGATTCCCATGTGTCTTGTTGCATTTACTTTCAAAAAATGAGTAATAATGGTCTCATACGTGTTTCTTATTGGCAAGTCGTTTATACTGAAGATTCAATACATTTTTTGAAATTCAATTCTTAATTTTGTTCATAGAGCAGATACAATGGCTGAGTATGAAGAAGATTTTAGTACAAAACGGAGCCTTAAGAAGTTCATATCTCTTTGTGACAAGCTGACAGACGACCAGAAGCAACTTGTCAGAGACATTGGTTTCGGGAATATACTAGACTTGTGCTTCCAAGAGCTCCCAAGGTGTTTGATTTAATGTCTTGTATGTTACTTTGACAATAGCTCAAGTTCTTTCGTATCACCTAGTGGATTCACATTCCTTATAAACTCTTACACCGTGCACCACATACTGGGAATTCCACTGGGAGGCAAAATTATTGCTAAAAGGTGCTTAGAAGCTTTCAGATGTCAGGTTAAGTCTGAGACAAATTGTGCCGCGCAGACTCCAAGCATCAGAGAACTGATTGATCTCATGACCCCGGAACTGACAGGAGAATATTTCAGCGGGTTTTTGTGATGTTTACAACTGCAGTATTTCTATGCCCGATGACATATGAATGTGTAAGCCCAGATTACCTAGCAGCTCTTGAAGGACCAACATCAGATATCCATTCATATGATTGGTCCGGAGCTACTCTAGACAATTTGGTGACATCACTCCATACATTCAAGGATAAGGAATTCATCGGCGCATTATGTGGCTGCCTCCTGATACCCATGGTTGGTTCACTACTTTTTTGCTTTTGAATTCTCTTCCGCCGTAAGTGCTGAGCATCTGATCCATTTTTAATATTTTTATCTATGGCAGATAAGCTACTTTGAGTACCTGGATATCAAGGTCATGCATATGAAAAATGATTTGCCATTGAGGCTACCTATCTGGGATACAGACGTTGTTAAGAATTATACTAACCTAGATAGACTGTCATCAGAGGAAGGAAATTTTGGCAAACACCCTGTGAGTGAAGTTCATTCTTTGTTACTCTCTGGACTCTTACCTCTCAGCAGAATGATTTAGCTTCCATACCTTAATTTAATTTGAGTTGTACTTATTTGTTTTCTTGCCCATTATCACAACTAAAGGATATAAGGTGCACACCTTTCTACCCACCAAATGGCTCTGAAGGGTCATTCTTTCGAATGGGTACCAAACTAGAAGCCTACTTAGAACAGTTTGTGCCAGAATGCAAATTATCTTTGGTGAGTCATGTCGAACCCATGGCCCATATTTTTTGTTTTAAGTTGTCAATAATTGCACACCCTGTGAGTTTTAAAACTGATTCAACATATAAGTTAGCATATACAGGAAACAGGTACCTGGGCTCGCTGCATTAAGATATAACTGCCACTACTCAATCATTTTAGGTGCGCTACCTGCAATAGATTACATGTTGGCCGTCCTTTCTACATCATGCTTCGTTTACATTACATGTGCCCCCTACCTACAGTAGGTTAGTTGTGCTGCTTGAGAACAAACAGTAGGTAGTTTCTGGTTCTATGATGGTCATAGCCCTTCCTCACACGATAAATTAGTTGTGCTTCATACAGTAGGCTAGCCGTGTTACCCAATAGTAGTCTAGTTGTGATTATGTGATTTTTATAACTGTGATTCTTGGATAGGTCTTGTGTGATTCCTCGTATGCTTCATGCACTAGTCTTAACTATGCTTCCTGCAGTCCAGCATCCCATACAGATTTTTTGCATGTTATTATTCATTTAACATTATATTAATATCAGATGCTGTTTTTATGTCTCGTTTGTAGGCTAAAGCAGATATTAGCAAAATCATTAACGAGATGTACACATAATTTTTCTTTGGGACTCAACCCGTCATTGAGCAGAAACTGGAAAATGTTCTTTCTATTGGTAGGGAATTTGGTGTGAAGGAAGTCAAACAAACTAACCGCGGCGTATATTGTAACTTACATAAAGATGAATCCAACGAAGAAGAAATGTTTTCATCACTACCTTCCACTTTTCCATCACTTCCTTATTACCACAAAGAAAATCCTCAAAGATCATGTAGCAGTGGCTCAAGCAATTTTGCATGTCCCTCATCATACTCGATGGATAATATAAATGGTTGTTGCGGTACTCCTGTGTCACCCTCCCAAAACAAGTATGATAAGGAACAGTTCAATACCCAGCTATCCTTATAGCGTCAAACATCAACCGAGCTTAAATTGCACTTGGAGGTGATTGAGATAGACCTCAAGGCCGATGACTTGAATGCCAATGCTAGGTCACATTTGGAAACTATGAGAGACTTTTATAACACGTGCCTTGATGGGATACCTGTTCATGAATATTTCATGTCAACATCTGACTTGTTGGACAAGAACACAGGAATGATACTAACTGGCGAAAATTCATGCAAGAGCACTACACCAACTACAGCCAACATTTGCAACACAGTTTCCATAGAACGGGAACATGTAATCACAGAACCAACACAATCAAGCAAATTTACTAATTCTGAAGCTCACACCTCAGACTGTACAGATGAGAAACAGTTAAACACCATCGCTCCATTGACAAGTGAGACTATTGACCAGCCTGCTTCTCTTGTTATTCAAATGCCAGACAGTATTGCACGTTCCAATGCCAATGACACAATTGTTGAAATTTTTCCAAAAAGCATGGAGAAGCTCAATGTATCCGGAGCTATTAATAAGATAGACACTACTACCGACAAATGCTCTTCTCCCACCATGAAAGCCCAGGTCAATGCTACTAGCAATTTGAGTGATGAGAACAAGATTGGTGGGTCCAAATCATATGAATTTGCATTAGACTCCAAGTTCAGCCACACGCCCACTAGTACAACAACTGTCCCCTATAGTTCCAGCAGCGGTTCTGGAATTCAACTGCTTCACACAACTGGAGAACATGCTCAACAAAAAAACCTGCATCCACCAGTGATACTCAATCCGTTGCTGCCACTTTTAACGGCACAAGGAAAGATCCCACTGTACAAATACGGGCACCAGCAATGAGAATCCAACTAACAGTGTGAGCGCTAAAGTCTTCAAGAGCCAGCATGTAACCAAGCCAATGAATGAATGACAGCTGACAACAGACCCTCACTGATGATGCCCAATGCAGAAAACGAGGCCACGCCAAAAACAAAGAAAAGAGTAAGGATAATAGAGCCTTTAGGACAGTCACCCGAAGATCTTTCCAATAAGCGACAAGTTGTTGACAACCAAAAAGCCCTGCATGATGTTGCATTCATTGAAGATGATAGCATATGGCCCGACCCAACAATATATGAAGCAATTGACAAGGAAACAAAATAACAGGACAGGACAGCCAACTCTGAGAATGTAGGCTTCAAAGAATGTCAACCTAATACTCCGATGCACATATACGGGCCTACAAGCTCATTAGCAAGGTCCACACTTACTTATACTAAAGGGTCAACTATAGTTACCACATCAGCTCCTAAGTCAATGCTAAACATTAGTTGCCTCTCACAGCCCACTGCTACGACATACTCCATGGGTTTAACCCGATATCCTTGGTCACAAAGTCCCATTATTACATCACACTTCGTGGATTTAACCAAGTCTGCCTGGTCACAAACTGCCAGACCAAATACTCTATCAACACATTGCCAGGGACAACCCCCCTCTGATTATAATCTCCAGTTTTTCAACCAACAATACCAGCAACAACCTTCTGATTGTAATTTACAATCCTCCCATCATAGAAATGTCCAAAGTAATGATCGCTTGCACAGCCAGCAGTGCCCACCCAATGAATACAACCATCAACATAACCATCGGAAAAGTTACAACATCTCACATTCACGGACGAATAATACACATTCTTCATGCCCACATCAACACAATACATCAGTAGAGATTGCTCCGAACCAAATCAGCAAACCAGGCATCGGTATGTCTACAACACAGATGCAACAAGAACAAATAAGAGGGCCTGTACTACAAAGAAACAACCATTACAATGAGGTCCCACAAAAAAACCATTACCATGGCCAACAACATATCGGTAATGGTCAAGTCGGTTCCATTGCACCTCACTCCCAGAACAATCATTATGATCTGTAGAAACAACCACGGCTAACTGGTCCAACAAATAAACAACATGGTTCCTTCAGGTTGTTGGATATAAGAGATTCTACACTCATAGAGAAATTCGTCTACGAAATAGTTGTTGAGAACACGCCACCAACATGCAGAGATGACAGTTAACGACATCATTGTTCCCGATGTAGAAAACTTTTGCTCAATTGAAATATTATTATTATTATTATTATGACTAGAATCTTGGAGCTAAGACATTCAAGTGGTTAGCTTGTAGTTTTCATTTTTTTGTCTACATATTACTTCGAAAGAAAGTTTTGGTTTCACCACGTTTCAACAAACTGTCCTTGTAGTTTGATCATACTGCTGTACTTCTTGTTACTGTAGATGAGGGCTATACTTGCATTTTGAAAACTCGTCGCCTCTAATCAAGTTAAATATAAAATAAGTAATTCATATAATTTAGTGGGCCTTTTTTTGGGAGGAAGAGGATATTTTCATCAAATGACACTCGGTAGACCATCGAACCTTCGGTCTATCGATGAAGGTCTATGGTTATATGAACGAATACGTGATGGATGCTTACTCAGAGTTGTTGTTGCAAGAATAAGTTTATAGTAGACACAACTTACACAAGCACATAATGTACATCGAAGCTTCAGTAAGTTTTAATATAATTCCTCTACCTTTTTTTAAATATGAATAAAAAACTATACCAAAGAATAGTAAGGAAGCATCTATATTTTGCACGACAAATTTCAGGTCAAAGATGTAAGCATTGAACTTCTAAAACAATACATTGTAGAAAAAACAATTGGCTACAGGATGTAAAACGTCTGCAACTTTGTGAGTTGATCTCGCTAACTTCGCTCTACTGTGTTGATCTTTGTTTATCTAGTTTTTCCTATTATTTTCCCTCACAAATATTCCTGCTCATTGGTTTAGGTGTTAATTCCTATGAGACAAGGCCACTTTATATACTTGATAATCGTTAATTTCGAGAAGAAATGCTTCGAGATCCTGTGTCCTTTTATCAATTGTGAGGGTATAAAGGAACATTCAGACATTGTGATTGAAAACTTCAAGAGAGCGCACCATTCAGCTTACAATACCTATCCTCACAGAATAAACGATTTCAGTGTACAACCTGTGACATGCATAACTAACTCCGAAAGAGAGTGAGTCTCTTGTTACTGTACATGTACATCAATATGTGGTTCTCAACCTATAATTTATAATTCATATGAGTTATTCATCCTGTAATCACCGATATATTACTCTCAATTGACAGGGACGACAGTGGTATATTCATAATGCACTTGGTGCCGCTCATTGATACGAGGTCATCCTTTTCTACCAACAAAGTAAGTTTGGTTTGTGTCAAATCACAAGATGTTACATTATATACTGTTGATACAAAAGACCTGTACCATTGAGATTTAGAATATTTCTTCTTAAATTTGTTATTTCTCTCCTTGCAGATCTATGTGAAGCCGTTGTGAGAACAACTAACTTACAAAATGATGACAACTGGCCACAACAAGGGCAAAATATTCGAAGAATTGCAAAATGTCTTCAACCAGCACAACATATAACATAGAAGACTAGACATTTGAAGTCTACTATTCTACCACCTCGTTGTCAAAACAAGAAAAATTCACCAATTTTGTCTTGTGCTCTGTGATTCAATATACATTTATATCTACACAAGATATCTGTCATATACAAAGTATGTTTGTCATATAAAAAGGTGGTGAAATTTTGGCATAGAGAAACAAGACCTTGACTATTCCTATCATAGATCAGTGGCTCCTCATAAACAAGGGACAGTGCTTCTTCGAGGAAACATCTCAGAACAAACGTTCGGCACAATCACGAGAGACCGTGACTCTAAATAACAGAATTCAATTACTCTCCTAACTTCACTGTCGTTCCTGTGAAAAAATCAGAATGCTTCGATATTGTCGTCCTTCAGTTCCACTAGTGTGTGTACAACTATGTTTCTTCTGTCTCAGCTTCTCAAAGTGCCATTCTAAACACTTTAACTACTAATCAATAAAAAACACATTAACTCCTGAGTGAGGGTCGTGAGTGAGCGACAGGCATGGAGGACATTTTTCGACAGGAACATACATGATGCAACATAGAAGCACGAATTCATATCAGGAAGCTGCACATATGGATACTATGAATATGCACTATGATTCGTGTGTGAAAGCCACGCCTGGCAGTCAACACAAAGCAAAGGTCCGTCATGCAAAACCAGAGCATGGTCATATAATCGAAAAATGCATAGTTGTGTACTTAGAGGGTCCATGGGGTGTGCGTCTCCAAGAGGCACGGTGAATATGCAAACTTGAACCAGTGTTTTAGCAAGGAAAATCGATGATGCAAAACTGAAGCACGGTTCATATGAGGAAAAATACACGTATAGGCACTCTGGACAGGCATTGTGCTTCGTGTGCAAAATACACGGCTGGCGCGAATACATAAAGCAAAGGTCCGTGATGTAAAACAAGAGCACGATTTTATAATAGGAAGATGCACTAATGTCCACGCATAGCGTGAACGGGGGTGCATGTGCGAGAAGCATGGCTACAATGGAGTCAGGAAGTCACAATTTTTTAAAGTACAACTTCCTCTGGGTGAACAAACACCACAACATAAAAAAGTAACCAAATGCAAGTGATGGAAGTTAACCACTACTCATTTCTCTTGAGACCCCATCCAAAAAGCAGATTGCTCAAAAACGTCAACGCCTGTAGCAAGATAGCAACCGCTTATGCAGATGGTCCTTCATCTTGAGAATACGGCGGTAAATCTCATAGCTAACATACCCGTCCTGAAGAAAAAGTGAACGCACATGAAAATTTAGAAAAAGAACAAGCATCTTTGCGAAAACAAAAATTCAAATTAAAAAAATCACATACAATTGCTGCATATTTCAAATGCTCCGGAGAAAGTGGCTTCCAATCTCAGTAGTGATGCTTATCTCTGGGGAACGTTGACTTCATATCCCTATAAGATTCATCTATGATGCCTGCCTCCAGGTCTGCCATGGAGTCCCTTTCTTGGCCGCCTTTGATCATATACTCCTCTTGAATGTCGATGTGATACTCTCTTGGAATATTAATGTAACTTTGAAAGAGAACCCTTCTGTCCATACTAAAATCGACGCTAGCGAATGTTATACCTCTGTTTTCGAGGAAATCCTTCAAAGACGGACACTACGATCTCGCCTTGCACATGTGATAGAGCAAAACATGCTTGCGCATCGCCAGTTGAATCACTGCAACTTTCCTATTCCCCCAATAATCCTTCCGAGTGTACTCCAGGTCTAGAACAACAAACTTGTACTCGGCCTCCCGCAACCATTGCTCATACATGGCAATGATCTCCTCGACCTTGTAAGGCTCATTGGTGTACCAGACGTCGAGCTTTGTGTTCCCGCTAGCCCGTATCTCGTGATACTCGGTAGTGTTCTTCCCACCATCCATGCCAAACAAGAAGGTGTCGTTGAAATCTAGAGTTGAGGTTCTATGAAAAGAATTGGACGTGGTGAGGACGATGGGGAAATGGCTACACGCGTCGCTTCCGTGGAGAGAATGGGGACATGTGGTGACCTGCAGGAACCGACTGGTATATAAACTTGATGTAAGACAACCTCCATTACCATGTCCATCAATGTGAATTAAAAACCGTCAATAGATGGTTGTGCTTCCCAAGATCGTCGAATCATGACTCCTCCTGCACTCACCACTGGGCAAATAATTTAATGGCCAGGTAACTAAATAGTCACATCCAAATTAATCATGGCAAGGTAACTGAATAGTCACATCAAACAGGCATGACATCAGTCATGAGTGGTCCTTTGACCAGTGTACACACCTAGAGAAGAGTGCGAGAATGCTAAGGGACACCCAATCGTCCATCTTAGATCCGACGGCACCACACACATGGCTCTCCTAGCCTCTATGTGTACAACCTCATATAGCCCATAGATTTGTGCATGGGTGTGTACGCAAAAGAGTCATGCAGTTCAAGCCTCTACAGGAATGCACACGGGGGTTCTCGACGCACTGGTAACATCACCCTCTGCATACACAAAAATGTGGTACAAGTGTCATGCGTCCGAATACCCAACTACAGAGTTGTAAACTCTCTATACCCACGCGCATATTGTACTACAGGCGCTCGAGCCACGGAAGTCAAAGCACTACAGTCACGGATGTAGCCATTGTGTACATCACGGGTGTGTAGGCACAAGGGACAAGGGAGAGTGAAGTCTGACAACGTCCTGTAAACTGAATTTATGTGCAAGACGGTTGGGAAGAATAAAACTGCACCCAGTGCTTTGTGTGCAACACGCACGCCTGAATCACAAAGAACGGTTCTACACACAATCTGCACGGATCTATGCTAAACAGACACACGGGTCTGCACACACTAGATCCATGGGTCTACGTATGTTGGAGGTAAACACGAAGCACGTTTATTTGCAGCGAACTTCCGCGATGTAAAACGGAAAGCACGGATCTATGCTAAACAGACGCACGGGTTTGCACGCGCTAGATCCACGGGTCTGTGTATGCTAGAGGTAAACACGAAGCACGTTTTTTGCAGTGAACTTCCGCGATGTAAAACGGAAAGCACGGATCTATGCTAAACAGACGCACGGGTTTGCACGCGCTAGATCCATGGGTCTGCGTATGCTAAAGGTAAACACGAAGCATTTTTTTTGCAGCGAACTTCCATGATGTAAAACGGAAAGCACGGATCTATGCTAAACAGATGCATGGGTCTGCACGCGCTAGATCCACGGGTCTGCGTATGCTAGAGGTAAACACGAAGCACGTTTTTTTGCAACGAACTTCCGCGATGTAAAACAGAAAGCACGGATCTATGCTAAACAGATGCACGGGTCTCCATGCGCTAGATCCAAGGGTCTGCATATGCTAGAGGTAAACACGAAGCACGTTTTTTTGCAGCGATCTTCCGCGATGTAAAACGGAAAGCACAGATCTATGCTAAACAGATGCACGGGTCTGCATGCGCTAGATCCATGGGTCTGCGTATGCTAGAGGTAAACACGAAGCACGTTTTTTTGCAGCAAACTTCCACGATGTAAAATGGAAAGCATGGATCTATACTTAGCAGACGCACGGGTCTGCACGTGTTAGATCCATGGGTCTACGTATGCTAGAGGTAAACACGAAGCACATTTTTTGCAGCGAACTTCCGCGATGTAAAACAGAAAGCACGAACCTATGCTAAACGGACATACGGGTCTGCACGTGCAAAATCCACGGGGCTGCGTATGCTAGAGGTAAACATGAAACACATTTTTTGCAGCAAACTTCCGCAATGTAAAAAGGAAAGCACGGAGCTATGCTAAACAGACGCACGGGTTTGCGTATGCTAGAGGTAAACACGAAGCACGTTTTTTTGCAATGAACTTCCGCGATATAAAATGGAAAGCACGAATCTGTGCTAAACAGACGCATGGGTCTGCATGTGCTAGATCCACGGATCTATGTATGCTAGAGGTAAACACGAAGCACGTTTTTTTGCAGCGAATTTCCGCAATGTAAAAAGGAAAGCACATATCTATACTAAACATACGCATGGGTCTGCGTATGCTAGAGGCAAACACGAAGCATGGTTTGTACAACGAACTAACGCGATGTAAAATGGAAAGGACAGATCAATTCTAAACAGACGCACGGGTCTACGGATGCTAGATCCACGGGTCTGCGTATACTAGAGATAAACACGATATAACGAGCAACACGTGCAGGGAAGGCCTGGCCGGTCACACTTTTAATTCCCATGGAGCAACATGTTTAACTCGGGAGAGGCGCATGAGAACCAAATTGTTGCAACTAAAAGCTAGCTTTGTCATTTAAGACGACAACCATATCAGTGTGTCTGAATTTGTGTTGTGACAAATGCGTGATTTTGCGCATTTCCATATGATTGACATGAAATCAAGAACACATAAACATGTAGGCATAACAGCGTCATAACAACAATACAGACAGTGTGATTATGTTCAAAAGACATGTTTAGATAAAATTGAGACTAGAAAGGGCGCAACAATACCTAACTCTACCAGCCTGAGCGCTTTTATTAGCAACCACAGTTGAATGGATCTGGTAAATCGAGGCCTGGGCACTGTTTCTCCCACATATATGTTACCAAGTCCAAGTCCATGTGGTTGCAGGATGTTGATAACTTAATCCGAGCATGCCTAGAGGCCTTGTTCTCCCATAGAAGGGCTCACCGTTGTTGTTTGTAAAAGTTTTTCGTCAGGACCGGGGGGAACGAAACTTAAGCCTCATTGTCTCTAGCTCCTTTGCATTATGGATAAAGAACATCGCCAAATCAATGTTTTTCTGGCATTGCCAGTACTTTTCCTGCGTTACTGTCTTCAGGCGAATGTCATGATGCCTACGGAATAGCCCGTACTTATGATGCTACTTATTTGTTACACCTTCTTGATAACTGAATCCTCCCTAAGCATACATGAAGAGCAAAAAAACTCAGTAATGCCTATAAAGAGAGAGACTGCAGAAATGGTAAATCGATGATTAATTATACCAAAATATGCAGAGTATGGGCTTTCCAACATGTTTGAAAATTATTACCTCTATAAGCACGTTCTGCAAGCTTGGAAAGCATTGCATCAAGGGAATGGCCTTGTGGAGGTCGAATGACATGTGGATAAGCAACGTCTTGACACATCGAACCACTGTTAATATGCTGACTATGGACAAAGCCTTCATTGAGCATATAACATAAAATTAATAGAGTAGAGACGTTGGCTGACATGCAACTTATGAGCTCAAAAATAAGCGGATCAGAGTAAGGCGTAAAATCAATACCTGAATAACCGTAGAACCAAACACAATCTTGGAATCAGGGTACCCTGAATAAAATTTACCCAGTGCCTCAAGTTTAGGGGCTAAGACAACATTTATCTCCAAGTGTCTACTACGGATGTCATGAATCAGCCGTACAAGTGAGGGGGCATCCTCGATAACGAGTTTGCCATTGTCACAAAGGATGCTAGTGCTTTCAAGCATAGGAGAGTTTATTCTGATGTAGTGATCTAGGTTATTATAGACAAGAAGCATCCATCTCAAGGTAGGGCAACTAGAATGGATTATTCTTTGCAGCGAGACATCTGATATATCAACGTCAAGAAGCGAAAGTTTCTTGACCAGTGGTAGTTCAAGCATTCCAACATAGGTGTCTGGTATTTGGCAAAGAGCAAAGGTGATAGTGTGGAGAGACGAGGAAAATCGCCAGCTGGACGTCGTTGGTGAGGACATAGATGAAGGGCGCGTGAATGGTAGACTCACAGTCTTTTGCAAGAAATGCAGGAATATGTAGTAGAACTCAAGCACCTGGAGATTGTCCAGTTTGGGAGATCGAAGCCAGGCGTTGACGGTAGAGGGTCTACACTGTAGGTAGCATGCCGAGATGCAGAAGCGGTGAACTACGCCCTCATGACCGGAGAGGATGACTTTAGGAAGGCTCACATCATCAACGACAGATTGTCCATGGCATCGAGTTCCAAAGTATCTTATTTGGATCAACTCCTTGGTGTGGAGCATGGAGATTGTGTCGAGATGCACTACTTCTAGAGGGTTAAAAATACGTCCAACAGGGATCACGCTACAGTCAAGATTCAGAGGAGTGGTGCGCCAGAGATGGCTAAACCTATGTGCCAGCACTTGAGTTTGTATGGCTTCTTTCGTGATGAGACAGAAGATGATCTCACCTAGGATTACGTCCTAGAGGTCGCTGATGTAGTCAGGACAAGATTGATCTTGCTCCAAAGATCCAGTACGTGAACCCTTGGCGCTCCTCGCCCCCTCGACCACCACCACGCACGCAGAGGACAGCGTCACCGGTGGTGCAAGCCTCGATCTCTTTGCACTAGGGGAAGCGGACTCCACCTCCACCTCCATCTTCGGGCCGTCACGGCGCCCTAGGGCAGCACTGTGTGTCGTGGATCTAAAAAGACGACAAGGTATTGACTGCACCGATAGAGAAAAGACAAAGGTTAAATGGGAAGGGGGAATAGGGGAGGAGTGGGTAGGTGTGCTTTCCTATGTCACTCATTCATCAGCCGCTATTAGAATGTATACTAGGAAAAGCACTGACGTGTGGGAGAATCTGCACTGTTGCTACTGGAGCAAACGCACAGTACTAGCTAGATTCTAGTATGTGCTCAATGGAATGCACAGTTCATTGCTGCACAGACGTCCATGAGGTACATGGTTCTCCATGCCGGTAAGACAATGCCGTGACTACATGTGAACTGCCCTCATATTAACAAACAAAACGGTCATCACGTCGTTTCCATGGGACTAGAGACTCTTGAAAACATCCACAGAAAACGACAGAAACTGGATTGATTTTTAGGACACGTGAACTGCTTCATGGAGTACAACAAATAAACTTACAACGATAAAAACAAACAACCTTACAGACGATCCAAAAATTACAAAGGTTTTTTGATCATGTCTAAATCTCTAAGCTCCGTAAGCTTCCCCAGAGAAGGCGCTACAACATGTAACTCTGAAAGCTTCCCCGCACAGAGCTGTTTCCAGCACTCACACCTGAATGGATTGGTCAAGTCCAAGTATTCAACACTTTTATTTGTTAAATCCAGCCTGGTGTGTTTGCAACTTGAAGTTAATATAAGGCGAGCGCATTTAGAAGCCCTCTTGTGCCACTTAAACACCTTCCGTTGCTCGACATAAAAATATAACCTAGTTTCTAGGGACATGAAGCCTGGAAGGTAGCGAAACTTAATCTTGATGGTCTCCAACTCTCTTGCATTCAAAATAAAGAATGTCGCAATTCAATGTGTTCCTCACAGCTTTCGTAATCTTCCAGTGTTACTGTCTTGAGACGAATGGGATGGTCTTCGACAAATAGTTGGAACTTATGGCGCCAAAATGTTCGTTTACCACGAGAATAATTAAATCCTCCCTAAAACATGTGAAAAAACTTAACATAAGTGGAGACAGTAAAAGAACGATTAACTATATTATGTCCATCTCCAAAAGCTTGTCATATATTTGTCTAGATCCGGATGTATCTATCAGTAAAGCTTTTGTAGACATAGGTATACCAATCCTGACAAATGTAAGAGAATTTTTTTGACATGGAGGTATGAATGCTACACTATCAAATATTTTTGAAAACCATTACCGCAACAAACAAGTTCTCCAGGTTTGGAAAGAGGTCCAACAATTGAAAAGCTTGTTCAACTTTATAATGCTGCAATATAAAAAAATCTTGACGGATTCCCGTATTTTTGTTAGCCCAACAGCCATCGAACCCTTCAGGAAACATAGAACAAAGTTAATAAAATAAAAGGATGGATGACATCAATCTCGTTTCCTCCAATGAAACAAGGTGAAAGTATTGGGGAAATTCAGTACCTCGAGAGAATCATCGACACCCGGGTTAATGAATTCACCCAATGTCTCCAAATTAGGTGCAGAGACAATGGTTAACTATAGGGGTCTGCTATCCAAATCATAAATCAGCCGTTGAAGTGCAGGGGCATCCTGGATAATGAGTTCAAATTTCCCGCAGGAGATGCCAATGCTTACAAGCTTAGCTGAGTTTATTCTGATGCAATGGTTTTTTCGTTCAAAACAAGCAGCAGTAACTCGAGTGAAGGACAACTAGAGTGGATTATGTTGTCCAAAGAGGCGTCTGATATATCAACCAACACAAGGGAAAGCCTCTTGACCAGCGGAAGTTCAAGCATTTGGACATAGTTGTCACCTATCTGGCAAAGAGCAAAGCTGATGGTGTGCAAAGAAGAGGAAAACCGGAAGATGGACATAACTAGTGGAGGCGTAGGTGAAGGGCGTGCATCTAGTAATGTGACCTCGTGATTCGCGAATTGCGGGATCAAGAAGTAGAAATCAAGCACCTCAATAATATTGTCGAGTTTTGGCGATCGAATCCAGGCGTCGACAGTAGATGGTCTGCACTGGAGGTAGCATGCCGGGATGCATAACCAGCAAACTGCGCCCTCATGATCAGAGAGCAGACCTGGCCATGGGCAGCCCGGCCTAGTCGGTCCGGCCCGACCCGGCCCAAAAAAGCCCGACCCGGCCTGGCCTGACCTTGCCCACGGGTCGGGCTCGGGCCTAGATTTTAAGCCCGGTGGTCTGGCCGGGCTGGGCCCGGGCCCGATGAAACTGGAAATTATGCCTAGCCGGACCGGGCCAGGCTTTTTTCGGGCTCGGGCCGGGCTCGGGCCCAAAAACTAGGCCCGGTGGCCAGGCCGAGCCGGGCTTGGGCCTGGGTTTTTAGCACCGGGCTTTTTTTGGCCTGGCCTGAGGCCCGGCCCGGCCCGAGATCTGCCCAGGTATACCGGAGAGGATGACTTCAGGAAGGCTCAAATCATCACCTACAGGTTCTCCACTAACCCAAGTTCTAGAGTAACTTTTGTGGACGACCTCCTTGGGATACACAAGAGGTGGTCTCTATATGAACTGTTTCTAGATGGTTAAAAAGACGAGCACCAGGGATCTCACGACAGTTGAGATTCAGAGGAGCGGTGCGCCATAGGGGCCGCCACCGCGATGCGAGACCTGCGTGCGGACGACATCCTTGGTGGGGAGACGGGAGACGATCTCACCTAGGACGGCGTCCGAGAGGCTGCTGCTGATGTCCAGACCAGATCCCTCTCCGTGTTTATCTAGTCGAGGGGGGGCGGCAATCGCCGCCTCTTGCACCTTCGACCACCACCGCACACCCATAGGACGGCATCGCCGGTGGAGCGCGCCTCGCCATCTTGGTTCTAGGGGTAGAGCACATCCCCATCTCCATTGCCGGGGTAAGACATCGATGTGTACGGTGGATCTGGAAAGACGGCTAGGTCTTCACTGCCTCTATGTATACGAATCGTAACCCATCTGTTGGCCCTACATTTCTGAAAGCCGTAGCAATATTTCTACGGTCCTAGATACTATACATTATATTATTTCTGTGCAAGCTCTATTTTTACCTTTTAATTCTTCACTCATATTGTTCGCGGGTACAAAACAGTCTCCATTCCGTTCTTTCTCCAGAACCTTCATTGAGCATATAATATACAAAGCACGCCCATGGCGGTGCGTCCACGAGAGGCACAGATCATATGTAAGACAAAACACTATTTTATATTAGTAACATGCATCGTTTTTGTATACAGCACGTCCACGACGGTGGGTCCGCGAGAGGCACGGATCATATGTAAGACAGAACACTGTTTTATATTAGTAAAATGCACCGTTTCTATACACAACACGTCCATGGTGTGCATGCACGAGAGGCACAACTCATATGTAAGACAGAGCACTGTTTTATATTAGTAACATGCACCGTTTCTGTACACAATACGTCCACAACGGTGCGTGCATGAGAGGCACGGCTTATATATAAGACAGAGCATTGTTTTAAATACATCACAATTTTATACTAGGAAGGTGCACGGATGTACAATGTGAGAGACGCACGACTCGCTGCAAGACAAGAAGCACAGTCCATTTATAAATATATAAGTCTTACATATCTGAATATCTATAATTATGAATAACAATCTTTTGTACCATACATTTTATAAAAAAACATCTGCATACAACTATACGCTAGATAAATGTTTCACTTCACAGTCTATAAGTAGGATTACTGCACTAGAGGGCTGAAAATGCCAGAAAGCTCCCGCTCACGCTCTTTGAAGGTTATGAGCACCAAATTATTGACTTCAATAGACGATGCACGAAGAAAATCATCGAAACCTTCCTTCTTGAACACCATTCTATCACCCAAGCCAACAAAGTAGGAACAAGGAATGCTCACAGATATATCATCACCTTCAGATTCCAAAGTAATTTCAAGAGTCAAAGAACCAATCCTAGGGGTTGACAAAAAAACCTTCAAACTCCTCACAACCATGCTCGGAATAACCTGAAAAAACATCAAGTTATATGGTGTTCAACTTACAAATTTAAAACAGTATACGAGAGCAAAGAACAAATAAATAAACAGTAGACAAAAACAAAGCTTACCATATGTTGAGAAACAACATTCATGCGATCCATCCTATGAACAAAAGTAGTACACAATATGTAGTTGTCATCAAAGAGCTATCGCGACATGACATACATTTGATGATAATTTAGAGTGACACCACGACTATTAAAACAATTGTCAACAAGTTCCCTCTCAGTTTCACTCAGATCCTCAAGAGCTACAAAATAATAATTTCACAAACTAAGCAGAATAGCAAAACGTATAAGTTGAAACAAAACTAAAAATCAGTCAAACAAATAACTTACCAACATGGGGTAAAGGAAACAACATAACACTATCCCGATGAAAATCAACACTAATCATAGTTCCATAGTGCTCAAGCCTAACAGTCATCATGTCACGATGACGGAGACCATCATCATTCACAAGTTCCTCCCACGAAGGACCATGGAATTTACTGCTCATCCGACCATGTCTAAACAAAACATGGTATAAGTAACCCTCGTTGTTATGAAGAGCAAGATTAATATCTGTGTCACCCCTCCGAATAGCTAAAGCTCTGCACTCCTTAATGTACCGAGTAAGATGTGATCTAACACTGCACGGAACATACTACAACAAGAATGGAAGCAAACATCATAATCATATAAACATATAAAAAGGCATTAGATTACATTCCAACCAAAACAACATCAACCATATGCCACAATCACATCACACAAGAAATAGAATCTTACAACACGCCTTGAACAGTGACGATCCAGCACCACAGTGAACACAGACACACAAAAATCAAAGGAAGAACAAGGGCCACCTGGAACTCGGCAAAAGGGGCAAGCCATTACCTGCAAAGAAATGGTGACCAATAAGATCTGATACCACAACCGAGTTGAAAGTTGACATTTGATTGTGTTGTAAGCCCCCACCCGTAATTCCCCCTCAAATCTCAATTTCCCGGAAATATAATGGGAAAAAAGAAAATACGAAAAAGGAAACCACGACTACATGATTACCAGGGGACGACCAAGCAGCGGCGACAACGGAACCAAAGACCACAGCAGGGCGACGACGGTGGGGCGACGGCCGAAGCAAGACCACAACAGGGCAACGACGGTGGGGCGACGGCCGAAGCAAGACGATAGCGGGAAGACGGGGCGGGACTTGTCCGGCGTGACGACGAACCCAACAGAGAAACAAATCTAAAGAAATAGATCGGAGCATTACTTGTAAACACTAAATTGTTTAAGGACTTAATTGCAAAAGGGAAAACCAGAAAAAGGAAACCGGAAACCGGATATCACGCGGGGTATTCTCCGCCCGACAAGTGTCACGCACGGAGCATGCTTAAAAGACCTTCAACGCGCCCACAACGCGACACTTGTCGCGCGTGGAGAACACCCCGCGTGACCTTTGCGAGGTGTACTCCCTAACTAGTGATTTCGTAAAGTCTCGCCTGAAGTATCTCATGCGAGCTACATTATTGGGCCTGTCCACAATAGTGCTTACATCGCTCACTCACTCTTGGTTCATTGTTGCTTCAGTTTTATTTGTTTTCTTCCTTTTCATTTCTTTTTTCCTTATGTTTTTTAATTCCGCACCAGGTTTTTTGCGGGTTTTCTTTGTTTTTCACTAGATTTTTTCGTTTCTTTCTCTTTTTACTATTTTTTATTTTCTTTCCTTTTTATTAGATTTTTTTGTTTCTACCTTTATAATGTTTTCCCTTTTGTTTCCTATTTTCTTTATTTTTCTTTCCTATTTTATTTTATTGTTTTCTTGTTCTCTCTCTAGGTTTTCACTATTTCATTGTTTAGCACTAGTTTCAGTTTTCATTGTTTTGTTGTTTCTTCTGTCAATTCTCATTGGTTTTTGCTTTCTCTTTGCGTATTGAACATAAATATTTTTTTATAAAAGCTTTTTTTAGTTACATAAAACATTTTTCATATACATATGAATTGCTTTATATATACATTGAACATTTTTCAAATACACGATTAACATTTTTTAAACATATATTTTTATGTCAACATTTTAAATACAAATTCAAAAGAAAATCGTATGCATCAGGATCATTTTCTATATACAATTTTAACATTTTCAAAATACATGATGGTTCCGTCACTAAGTGGCCTCATTTTTGACTGGTCAACGTTGCTGTCATATGGGCCTAGAAGATGCTGACGTGGCTGCTTACAAGTGGGGCCAGGCATCATTTTCTCGATGACGATGTGTCGTTTGAGCGGTCAACGGTTCTGACATGTGGGCCCATTGTTGTGCCGACGTGGATGCCGGCAGGCGGGTCCATACATGGGTGACGTGGTTTTTTACATGCAGGACCATACGCCGACGACGGCGTCCATAACCATAACAGTTTGTACGTGCAGTTAAGTTACTTTATATTGCAAAAATCAATGGTAATATTTGACATTTTTTATTTGAATTTTTGTAAAGTTTGAACTTGCATACAGATTGAGATGTCGTTGCTTTTATTAAACCGCAAACTTGACAATTGTCAAAGAAATTGTCTCAGACATCACAATAACCAGTCATGGTTAAAAACCGCAGTATAAAATTAGACACATGACTCAGTTTCACGGCATATTGGCACCGCAACCCTGACGATGTACCTAACGAGGGCATCAGTTTCATCACGTCTCTTTTCGTTAGTCATAGTTTTCTCTTCATTCGCATTCTTGATGACTCCAAGTTTTTCCGGCTGCTCTTGAAGGCCATTGTTGATAGTTGTAATACGTTTGTACTGATCAAATACCCCCAATTTGAGGTCCTCAATATCATCATGTTGCCCTAGCAGGGTATTCTTGACATTTTCAAGTATTTTTTGCTGCTCTAGAAGGGTATTGTTGACATATTCAAGTTAATGTTGTGCATCTGGCAGGCGACGCTTCACAGTTTCCCGTTCTTGTTGCTGCTCTGCCAGTGCCTTCTTGAGAGCTTCAAGTTCTAGACGAGCCTTCTTCAAAGCACCTAGTTTGTCTTGCTAGTTCGTCATGTCGTGCTCGACTGCTATTGGTTCTTCCTGCCGCACTGCCAGAGTGGTTCAGATTGTTGTTTCTTGGGCAAATGACCTGTAGTAAGGCCATCATTTGAGCGTCCTAACTTTCCCTACGGAAAAAATACATACAGGTTACATCATATGTTAGAATTCCGGAAGCTATAGATGCATCTACCGCAATATACAGTTACATGGGTAAACAAAGGTTAAAAGTAAGGAAGTGTTTACCCAAAAGAGTTGGCCTACTCACGAGGTGAACCCGCTTTCTCTTTCATTTGCTTGAGGTGGGTAATACATATGCATTAAGAGAAATGAGCTCTTTGAACTATTGAAGTAGCACGTGTAGACCCTTAGTCATCGCTTCGAGTTGATGGCGATAATACTCCTGCCATAATGTACTTAAAGATATTAGACTGTAGTGCACAATTTACATTCTGTGACACATGACATAGAAAGTGGAAATATTCTAACCATGGATGAAGAATTTCCTATAACAGCGACCTGTACATCTTTAGTACTGATTGTATGTGCATCTTTTTGTTCACTATCACTACGAGACTTATTCAGTTTTGCATGGTGTGTACAACTAAGTGAAAGACCACGTGCTCATAGATATGATAAAGATGGATAATCTGTTATCCGATGACAATATCAAGCTAGTAACTCAAGAAGCTTCTCATCTCTATACATGTTCTACTTCATCCAGTTTGTATGCTTGTCCCACTCCGTTGTTGACGTGTCAACGTCTGCTCGTAACGATGATCAGTAGTTGACAGTAGGTGCAAAACGAGGCGACGATAATTTCAAATGTAGGTGCCAAAATGAGTAAACACATGCATAATTACTCTTAGATGAAGTTAATGAAGTGGCAATAAGAACCCCATCTGGATTCACGAGCAGTCTTAACCCAATTAAGTACCCTCAGTTTCATATCTTGAAAACAGAACAACTACATTCATATGGAAAACTAAATAGATTTCGTAACGTGAACACACATGAAAATTTGGTGGGTTAACAGGGTATCATTGAGAGATATGAGAGGACGCCGTCTTTCTTGAAGGGGACGTGACTGTTCAATAAATTTGGTGGGTTACGAGTCAACATGAATTAGTAGAGACCAAAAGCATCTTGAGAAAACCTACAGACTTAACCAGAAGTAGATATACTCAAAGATTACATCAACAATTTGCTAATCAACAAACCGTAGATAGAATAGCATGTAGTGTTTACCTGCCCGAGGTGCAATAAGAACCCTAATTGCAAAACCGAATAAGAACCCAAAGCTGTTACCCCTTCCGATCGATCATACTACTTATCGCTTCAAGGGATGTATCTCGACATATTTTAGTGACAGATCATCCATTTGAGCGAGAAGTAATATGCATTGGAGGGAGCAGTTTGAACACAAGAACGCACACAGAACTCGACGATTGGAATGATATCTAGGGGTACTTTTACGATCATAGAAAATGGGGCACAGCGGAACGCCATCCGTCAGGAGCGCTCCCTAACAAAATGATTTGTGGCCATAGGTAGTGAGAACCACCGATAGGGAGGGGGTGGATCTGGAGGCAGGGAGAGAGAGAGAGAGAGAGAGGAGGAAGGGAGGGAGAGAGAGTTGGAAATATGCCCTAGAGGCAATAATAAAGTGGTTATTATTATATTTTCTTGTTCATGATAATCGTTTATTATCCATGCTATAATTTTACTGATTGGAAACTCAAATGCATGTGTGGATACATAAACAACACTATGTCCCTAATATGCCTCTAGTAGACTAGCTCGTTGATCAAAGATGATCAAGGTTTCCTAGTCATTGACATGAGATGTCATTTGATAACGGGATCACATCATTGGGAGAATGATGTGATGGACAAGACCCAAACTATGAACGTAGCATATGATCGTGTTAGTTTATTGCTATAGTTTTCTGCATGCCAAGTATCTGTTCCTATGACCATGAGATCATGCAACTCACTGACACAAGAGGAATAGCTTGTGTGTATCAAACATCGCAATGTAACTGGGTGACTATAAAGATGCTCTACAAATGTCTCCGAGGGTGTCTGCTGAGTGGGCATGGATCAAGACTGGGATTTGTTACTTCGTACGATGGAGAGGTATCTCGGGGCCCACTCGGTAATACAACATCACAATGAGCCTTGCAAGCAAAGTAACTAAATAGTTAGTCACATGATCTTGTATTACGGAACAAGTAAAGAAACTTACCGGTAACGAGATTGAACTAGGTATAGAGATACCGACGATCGAATCTCGGGCAAGTAACATACCGAAGAACAAAGGGAACATCATACGGGATTAACTTAATCCTTGACATAGAGGTTCGACCGATAATGATCTTCGTAGAATACGTGGGAAACAATATGGGCATACAGGTCCCTCTATTGGTTATTGACCGTAGAGGTGTCTTGGTCATGTCTACATGGTTCTCGAACCGGTTGGGTCTGCACACTTAACGTTCGGTGACGTTTCGGTAGTATTGAGTTATGTATGGTGGTGACCAAAGATTGTTCGGACTCCCAGATGAGATCCCGGATGACATGAGGAGCTCTGGAATTGTTCGTAGGTAAATATTGATATATAGGAAGTCCTCTTTTGGTCACGGGAAAAGTTTCGGGTATTTCTGGTAGTGTACCGAGAGTGCCGGAGGGCCATCGGGAGGGGCCACCCATGCCGAGAGGTCATATGAGATCCACTCTCCCTCTCGTAGATGCTCATCACCATGGATAGATCTTGCGTGTGCGTAGGAAAATTATTGTTTCCCATGCAACGTTCCCCAACAGAGAGAGAGGCGTAAAGGAGGAGACAACTCATTTTATGGAATGGGATGTGATTGGTGTGGAAAAAGAGGCGGTCTTTGGTGAGGGTTGGGATTAGGTGGCCGCGCGGGCAGTTCCGAAACGAGTGGAGGGAAGGGAAAAGTTGAGGGAACGTTTAGTGTGGGAGTCAAGGATAAAACAGAGCATTGTTCAGTTTCAGATTATTTTTCCTTCATATTATGCAAGAACAACTTTATGTAAACTTGGAGCACCTTCACAAGTAGTCGTGACCACTTTCATATGAAAAAATAAAACCACAGTTCATGTGACGTCATGTTCATCGCATAAATTTTGGTTCTACTTTGCTTTAATGTGTTCATGCACTACCATGTTCATTGCTAATTTATTTAGGTTTGCCATGCACAGTTGTTTTATTCGTGCATGTCACTTGAAGAAAGCACATTCCTCATGTGACTGTGTCACAGATGTTTACAAATTTAAGCTCACGGTGTTGGTTGTCATGTCACAATTTCAGATTATACTTTGCACACGGCTAGATGTCACTGTCAGAAGGATTTGAGAGAGCATGAACCCAAACACGCTACATGATTCATATCCTATCTGATCCTAGGAGAGTGAGCCTAGCTCAACTGGTTGGGGAAGTAGATGTACAAACCCAACACCTGGGTTCGAATCCTCGGAGACGAATTTAGGTTCCTATTTATTCTTAAGGACCAGGCTTTCCTGATACTCACACATTTATTGAGGACTAGGCTAGGCTTGGTGTGTAACCGAGACTAAAAATCCTAGTACTCATACTTAAAAAGGCCGTATGCATCCCTAGTTGGTGCAGAGGCCGGGGAAGTGAATTCTCCCCCATTTTTCTGACGGTGTGCGTCTCTCTCTCTCTCTGATAGACGCTGCCTCCCGAGTCGCCCCTGTGCGGTGGCTGGGAGGTCCCCAGATCCCGTCGCCCCTGACTCCCCCTCTCGTTCTCCTCCTCCCTCGCCGCCGCCCAAGGGTGCAGCCTTGCCGTCACCAGCGGCGGCGGGGACTAGGTGCCCTCCCGCTCGTGAGGAGCTGGCGCGGGCTGGCGCCCCCGGGCCAGAGCGTGACGTGCGGCCGGACGTCACGACGGGGGCTGGCGGCGCTCCGGCGATCCCATCCCCCATGGTAGGCGGCTTCAAGATCTGGGGCACCACGGTCGCCAGGGACGGAGGCGGAGTGACCAGATCGGCGGCGGCGCGGCCGGATCTTGGCTCACGCATGAGCTTGGTCTCCAGGTCACGGTCGGCGCGATGGCGAGTGCGACATGTCGGCATCTAGACGGATCTGCGGGATTCCATCTTTGTCTGGTCCTGGACAACCCGGGTAACTCCAGGGGAAACCCTAGATCTCCATGGGATCGAGCGATGGCGGTGCTCTTGCGCCGCAGTCCCTCTTTAGGGCATCGTTTTGGAGTTTGCTACGGTCGAAGGAACCAGCGAGGCTGGCAGCGTATGCCCAGTGGTGCAAGTGCCGATGAAAATCGCGCCGACTACGGTCATGGCGGACGATGGCGGCGTCTTTGATGTCGTTTCCTTGTTGAGGCATCGTTGTTGCAGTTGGCGTCACCAGGCTCGGGATGCTCCAGAGGAAACCCTAGATCTGGGTCTCCCGGATCGGACGATGATGGCGTTCTTAGTAGCGCTTTCCCTCATGGGGGCATCGTTTTGGAGCAAGTGATGGCTGGAGGTGACAAGAGGAGGAGTTGTGCTTCATCACACACATCGATTGTGTCGGATCTCGATGGCATGGTGCTCTGGAGATTAGGTGTTTGATGTGCGATGATGGACTCGCGCAGGAGGTCGACGCTGTCTGGCGTCGTGGTGGCGTCGGCGGCAGCTAGACCGGGCAACATTCATGCAGCAGTACAGCTCTGAAGATGGATTGGTGGCAGGTGGCTGCGGCGGCCTTATACCCGGCAGGCGTCCTGGTTGAGGAGCAAGCCGGACTGGTGGGTGCCCATACCCTGCAGGCGTCCTGGTTGGGACCTCAGGTCTTAGATGTTAGGTTTGGCTGTGAGGTCTATTTGGTACTAGGCCCAGACTATCAGCATCCCTTCATCAATTGGATAGGAGTAGCGACACTTTTGTTGCCTAGACAGTGGCTTCAGTCTTAATGTTGTATGACTTTGTAAGGTCTTGTGTGAATAATTAATAAAATGGTTGCATGCATCGTTAGATGCAGAGGCCGGGGGTCCTCCTCCATTTCTAAAAAATCCCTACCTGGTCCTGTATCGCTTCCGCTTTCTTTGAATACAATTACTGTTTCGAAGCAATTGATAAAAATCGCACATTCACCCCCCTCTAGTCGACAACTAACACTTTCAGACGGGTGCTCTCCTGGGCTAATTGGTCTTATAAGTTTCGAAACCTAATTCGTGGGGAGGGTCACTAGGTTTTTTGCCTCTCTAGTTTTTTCGGAGCTCTTCTTCATGGATGTTGGAGTGTTGCCAAATTAGTACTTCAAAACGCATGGATACCTCTGAGGGGTCGTGGACTTCAACTCATGATCGACGGATCATCTCGGAGAAAATCTCGTGGTTGGGAGGTATAACCTAGCTAAGGGAATCGTCTTCACCAACAAACTACATTGCCCCCGTACTCTACTCGTCGGTGAGATCATTGTCACCCACCATCTTCGTAGTGTTCCTTGGGGGGGGGGGGGCAACCTTACCACTGAGAATGTAAATGACACGACGGGTCATGGTATCCCATGGCGACATCGGTTAGGTGGTGTTCTTTGAGTGCATAGGCTCGAGCTTCACGAGTGAAGGCTCTAGTTCCGATCTTCGCTAGTTGAACTCAAAAATTGTGTTGTTCACATGGTGTTCCCTCTTTTGTTTGGTTTCAGTGGTTGGGTCCGGCAATGATGACACTCGTGTGTTGTTCTCTTTCTGGAGGCGTCGTTGCTGGAGCACCTAGATAGTGTTGGTGCAAAGGCTAGGTCTAACTAATATAGTCTCAATATTGATATATTTATTTTACCTTAAAATGTACAGACTTCATAAATTATTTGTTTAGAATTTTAACACCTATAATACATACAGGATTAGACCAACTACTGTCAATTTAAAGAATATGTTTTTGTAGGGATTGACATGATAAACATATGATCCCCACTAGATATGCCCCTGTTTCAAACTCCTAGAGGACCTGCATAGTTTAGCAAGCTTATGTGCGCCTCCATTTTGTTTCCGCAAGTGAGTTGGCTATGAGATATCACATTTACAAGATTTAGGACACCCATATCATAAAGTTTGTTTGGAATATGATCTTTTGGTGTCAATGGGAATTGTGGACTTTCCCCAAAAAAGGTAGATTTTCTACTATGTACGAGAATTCATGAACTTCAACGACGAACAAGAATGGCAACAACCTCGAAAATCCGCAGGGGGATGCAGGTGCAGGGGTACACACCTTCTCGGCCCCGCATTGCCCCACGATTGCTTCGCGATCCGCAAAGTCATTGGATTTCGCACGAGGGTACACCGGTTTTAATTTCTGAAATTTGTTGATATTGTGGTTCATTGGTATCAAGTTTTATCACTTGAAACTTAGTGAAATTTATTCAAAAGTGATCTTGTGAAAGTCCTCGTCACAAGAAACACAAATATATAAATAAAACTTATCAGAACTTTTGGTTCGAAAGATATTAATTGAAAACCAAAAAAAAGGGGTTGGTGCCTTCGTCCCAGCTACTGTTCTGCAGCTGCCTTGCAGTAAAAAGATGCTCAATCACCCTCTGCAGGTCAATGAATATTTGTGTACCTAGTCACACCCACCTCAGCCAATCATTCCATATCAATTCAAAATAATTCGAATGATACATGCCTGCCACTGTGTTCGAAAATGAAAACCGAAGGGGAGGACAACCGCATGTCCTAGCCAGGACTATATGATGCAAGTCTAGACAAGACCTTTTCTCTCCGGAGACTATAGGTGGCTAAAAGTGAGCCTACAGCTAGCTATGCAAGAGAAAAGGTGGCCAAGAGGACGCAATTTTTTTGAAATGAAATGAAGGGAGCGACGTACCCCAGTCCGCTCGCGGTATGGGCGATGATCATGCAGCGTGGGCTTATACGGTTTCGTCTCGGCACAGCCGCACGTACAGGTCAATCACACAGGGGCAGACAAATTTAGCTCTGAATTTTGCATGGACTAGGCGGAGTAGCTACGTTTTGGTAGTGCGGTAATGCTAAGCTATGCCTATGATGTCCTGTCACTTGTCGCCTTCCTAGCTAGAAAAGCATGGGACACCGGGAGCTGCAAATTTACTTATTTCCTTTTCAAAATGAAAGCAAAAGCTTTGCCTCGTCTGATTAATCAAGAAGAGAGTTTACGAACAAATGTAAGATGACCACTAAAGACGGGGCCGAGTTTACGAACAAGATGCGAATTTGAGTCTCGTAATATGGAAATCATGTTCTCAGCGGTGCCCACATATTCCTTGGCTATCGCTTTGTCAGCGGCTGCGTTGGTAGAAAACATACAGTGCGATCATAATGTAGCATAATTCTTTGCGTTTCGCCTCGCTGCAGGCAGCAGCGCTACAGTTTACCCTCGCATCATCGCATGCAAAGGCGACGGGAAAGCGGGCAGCGGAGACAGGCCCGGCCGCGGGTCAGTAAAAAGGCGTGGAATGCCCGAGGCGGGACTTTTGTTCGAACAAAGAAGGAGGCCAGACACTCACTCACACTGCTCGGAATCAGAGGATGCAACAACCAAGAACCGTCGCCGTAGGCATGCAAAAGCCGGCACGCCAGGCACAGGCCGCAGGCCCCACCCGATCTCCAGCCACCATCACAGCCTCTGCGGCCACTCCACGCCACGGCGCCACCCTTTTCCCGCAATCCGCAGCGCGCGTGTCTGCAGCTCTGCCTCCGCTGCTCTCTCATGGGGGAAAAGGAATGGAAAGGCAGGCAGGGCACGCACGCACGCAAAGACGAGAGGCGAGTTTGCGCCGTGGCCTCGTGGAACGGGGTCTCAGGAGTTTCGCCCCGGTGGCCAGGGCCGGGATCACGCCTGCCCTCCTCGATCGGTGATTCCCTTTGGTTGCATCTCACTTTCTGTTCCCAAAGTTGCACTCCTCCTCATCGCTCCACGCCGAGCCATGTCCCATTGTCCCTGATGCCAGCGCTAAGCCGGTGTTGTTGAGTGCATCCAAATCGATCTCCTGATCGTAATCTGTAAAAAAGACCACTATCAAGATCTGGGTAAACACAACAAAAGTCATGGTACAGCAGGGCTGCCTGCACTATTAGCATGTCGCCAAAGGCTGCACTAGTGTAGCACGGCTGGTAGTGCTTTGAAGTCTCCGAGGGACACGCCAATCATGATGTGTACTGTTACTAAACAATCAGCTTAAATATCACTAGCGTCAATCACGCATATCAATCAGCCAGAATGCAGGGTACATGCATGCAGAAGAAATTAGAGCTCTAGCTCCCAACCTTTGAACTTTCAAACATCATGCCGTAGCTTGGCCGCCAAAACCTCCCGACTTTAAATACCCCATAGCCCCGACTCTTCTCTCCTCAGTCCTCACACCTGCGAGCTCACATCACATAATAACCAAGCACACCAAGAACACCGAGAAACCAGCACATAGCCATGAGGTGGTGGGGACTGAAAACTACAAAGCAGCAGCACCAGCAGCAAGACCAGGCGCATCAAGAGAGCAAGAGCGGCAAGGGCAAGGCGTCCTTCTCGCCGCTCACATGGTTCTCCAAGCTCACGGCTAAGCACAATGCCTCTGCTTCCTCTAAGCTAAAGCATGCCGCGCCTGAGGCCAAGGGCTCCGGTGGCGGCGGTTTCGACGAGCGCGCGACCCCGAGCCTGGCATCCCGGAGCAGCCCGGCGGATACCTTGTCACCCGCTGCCGCGACCGCTGATATCGTGCCGCGTCGCCTCTCGGTCGGCAACGACGACGCCGAGGCTGAGGCCACGGCCGCGCGCCAGCTCTACCGCCGACGCCACTACTCCGTCGGCGGCGATCGCGATCTCCCTCCGCTCAGACACCTCATTGCGTTCTCCCGCGCCGCCTCCCCGCCTCAGCCTGCGCCGACCCCGGTACTGACGACAATGCCGCCGCTGCCCTCCGACTCCGACACGGATGAAGAGAAGCGGCCTCGGAGCCTCCAGCGCCGTCGCCGAGGAACCGGGCGGCGATCCTTCTCCGGAAGGACTGCGCCGGGCGCGAGGGTGGCAGCGGTTCGCGTCCGGTCGCCACGGTGCGCCATGGCGGCCGTGTCGGGGCTTGAGAGGTTCGCGGTGGTGCGGCGGACGAGCGACCCTCAGCGGGAGTTCCGCGACTCGATGGTGGAGATGATCGCAAGCAAGCGCATCGGGCGGCCGGAGGAGCTGGAGACGCTCCTGGCGTGCTACCTCTCGCTCAACGCCGACGAGCACCACGACTGCATCGTCAAGGTGTTCCGCCAGGTCTGGTTTGAGCTCAACCCCGCCCGCGTTGCCACCGTCACCAGACAGGCTCGCAGCTGAGCTTCCTTGTCGGGCAGCCGCCCGGCTCGTCCATGTAACATGTGCCGGTGGACGGTGGTTCATAATTAGCGAAGTACGGTGATCTTTTTGAGAGTTGCTGTACTTTTCTTCTCCTAAACGCGCTGGTTGTACTCACATTATCCAAAGAATGTTTTCGTCGGAAGAGAGCCAAATTTGCCACGTGTGGATTCGAGTTGGGAAAAAAATTTGTAAGAGCATCCATGGCCGGACAATGTAAATATGACCCCTTAAACGTTCGTGGACGTGCCCCATCAGTGATCGGACATGTCCCCTATTTGTCCGTCCGTGCAACCACACTCCTTATTTTATTTCTCATATGTTCGGTCACTTGCACATGATTGGTGGAGAGAAAGAGAGAAAGAAAAGAATGAATAAAGAAAATAAAAAGTTGGACCGGGGTGGGGTCGCATCCTACGTGGCGGACCGACCGGGCGCGTCCGCGAGCCTCATATCCTTCCCATATTTGAGATGCATATGAGGGTTCGCGGACAATCCGAACGTATAGGGATGATATGAGGAGTCCGGTTGGGTCAGTTTTCTTCTTCTTTCTCCTGTCAAGTCACTGACCGGACGCATCCGCAGGCGTATGAAGGGTTATTTGAGACGTCCGGCTGTAGATGCTCTAAATGTCTCCAAATGATAGTGTTGGCCGGACGGAACCTCAACGGAATCGAGCTCAAGAATATACTCACACGAGTTAATTCACAAAGATAACACAACTGAGTCTAGAATAATGAACCGGTACCTTTAAAAGAAATCCAAATAAGTATCGCTTCTGCATAGTAGAGTCGAGCTCAAGAATATACTTTTTCAACAATTTTGCTACGGCACGAAAGAAAAGAAATCATATTAGGCGGCTGATGGATGACTTTGGGCAATGGAGAGATGACAATATTTTGTTGAGCAACCTTATTCATGCTTATTTTCAAAATCTCTTTACCGCTGAAGTAGATGCTATTAACCTAGAGGTAATTAACAAGGTGAAATCGAAGGTTACAGAGTACATGAATGAATCTTTGCTGGCCCCATATACAGCAGAAGAAGTGAAGAAAGCACTTTTCAACATTGGTGATCTTAAGGCACCAGGCCAGACGGTCTTCACGCAATTTTCTTCAAGAAATTTTGGCACATAATTGGGGATGATCTGGTGAAGGAAGTTTTGAATGCAGTGAACTCTGGAGTCATTCCGGACGATTGGAATTTAACACCTATTGTGTTAATTCCAAAAACTGATAAACCAGAGAAGATTACTCAGTTTAGATCCATTAGCTTATGCAATATGGTCTGTAAGGTCATTGCAAAAATGCTAGCTGGAAGATTAAAGGTTTTCTTGCCTGAGATCATTTGTGAGACTCAAAGTTCTTTCGTTCCAGGCCGGATTATCACAGATAACTAATAGTCGCCTATGAATGCTTACACTCGAAGAAGAAGAAGAAGAAGGAGGGACAAACAGGGACGTGTGCTGTAAAACTCGATATGCACAAAGCTTACGATCGGGTGGAATGGGTGTTTCTGAGAGCCATTATGGTGAGATTGGGTTTTGACCTGAGATGGCTGGACTTGATCATGGCTTGTGTATCATCGGTTTGATATAGTGTCAGATTTAATTCTAATGAGACACCAACCTTCACACCATCACGCGGATTGAGACAAGGGGATCCATTGTCTCCCTATTTATTTCTGCTATGTGCTGAAGGCCTATCATCGCTCATCACCTATGAGGAGGAACAAGGTAATCTAAAGGGGGGTGCGGGTATGCCGGAACTCACCTGTTATCTCCCACCTATAGTTTGCGAACGACTCATTGATTTTGATGAAGGCGGACGCAGCGAATGCTGTGTCTCTCCGAGGTGTCCTGGATGAGTATTGTGCAGCTTTAGGACAGTTGGTGAGTGCACCCAAATGTTCTATCTACTTCAGTCCCAATACTAACATTGAAAACAAGGTAGTCGTTTGTGAGACACTACAAATTTTGACGGAATCCCTCTCGGATAAATATCTTGGTTTGCCATCCATGCTTGGTGTGGACAAGGTGGACTGTTTTAAACACCTAATTGAGAGGATCCAAAAACTTGTGAACGGATGGAAGGAACGTACACTTTCTTATGGTGGCAAGGAGGCTTTACTAAAAGCGGTGGCCCAAGCTATTCCCACTTATGCGATGAGTGTTTTCAAATTTCCAAAGAAAATTTGTAAGGGGATCACTGATACAATATCGCATTTTTGGTGGGGTGATGGCGAGGATCAACGAAAGATGCATTGGTTTGCTTGGTGGAAGATGTGTGTACCGAAGGAAAGAGGAGGCATGGGATTCCGGGATATCCATAGTTTTAACCTTGCACTGCTGGCAAAATAAGTGTGGAACCTTATTGACAACTATGATTCTTCGTGTGCCAGAGTCCTAAGGTCAAAATATTTCCCTTGAGGAGACTTGCTCGATTGTGTGCTGAAGAAGGGTAGCTCCTATACCTGGCAAAGTATCTGGGCTAGCATTCAAACTTTCAAGCATGGTTGTATATGGAGAGTTGGAAATGGGGAAAGATCGATATTTGGGATGACCACTGGATCCCAAATAGTTCAACCCGCAAAGTAATCACGAGGAGGGGCAATACTATCCTCTCCAAAGTTGAAGAATTGATCGACCCTGTAACGGGTGAGTGGGATGAACTGTTGGTAAGGGACAACTTCTGGCCCATTGATGCGGATAGAATACTGCAGATTCCTATCTTTCAATATGAGACGGAAGATTTTGTCGCATGGCACCTTACAAGCTCGGGAGGTTTACGGTGAAGTCTGCCTATTTTAAGCAATGGGAAGAATCCTATCTATCAAAAAGTGATCTTCAAGCACCGGGGGGGGGGGGGGGGGTTGACTCGAACTCACCCAGTCTGGAAGGAAATCTGGGCAATGAAAGTACCAAGTAAGGTGAAAATCTTCTTTTGGCGCTGCCTTCATAATGCTATTCCATGTTGTGCGGTTTTAGCAAACAGACACATCTCATCATCGAGTCAATGTCCGTTGTGCTTCTCTCATTCGGAGGACATTGCCCATATGCTCTTTAAATGTACAAGATCTCGGGAAGTATGGAAAGCATTAGGCTTGTTTGATATGCTTGCTCATATTATTATCCCTCAACGCTCGGGTGCCGAGGTGTTGGAAAGGATCATATGTGAAAAAGAGTTTGATCAATCTTGCTTCAACATAGTTTCTGCGAAGGAAATGATTGCTATCGGTGGATGGTATCTGTGGTGGCAAAGGAGATGTTTATCAAGAGGTGAAGATGTTCTGAACACAAGTAGGACGGCAGAATCAATCAGAGCTCTCTCTTTAAACTTTGTCAGAGCAGCTGGAGATGGCAAACCTGTTGCCCGGAAGAATGTCTGGCAAAGGCCCCTCACTGGTTATGTTGTTGTAAATGTGGATGCCTCTTTTGTTGAAAACAATAACACTGGTTCTTTTGGAGTGATTATAAGTGATAAAAGGGGGTCTTCCATCAAAGCAAGTATGGGGAGGCTAGAGCATGTTCCTGATGTGGTTACGGCAGAAGCGGCTGCCCTTGCAGAAGGGCTTAAACTTGCTCACATGTCGGGGCACTAGAAGTTGCTGGTTCAGATGGATAACCTAACTATCGTTCAAGCTCTAAAGAATAATACCGGAGATGAGATGGTAGCTCCTCCAATCATCGAGAAATGCCGGTTCCTTTTGCAAGAATTTGGGATAGTGTTTGTTGAATACTGTTCTAGGGAGTCCAATTCTGTTGCACATGAACTAGCTGGTAGAGGTCGTGTTGATCCTCCAAACTTGTGGATGGACACACCACCTAGTTTTATTCTGAGTTGTTTAGCAAACGATGTAAATTTATTTGAGGTTGAATAAAGAGCTACTCCGTAGCAGTATTTTTCCTTCAAAAAAATACTCACACGAGTTAATTGCATAAAGATAACACAACTGAGGCTAGGATAATGAAACGATACCTCTAAAAAAATGCAAACCAGTATCGCTTTTGCATAGTAGAGTCGAGCTAAAGAATATACTCACATGTGTTAATTGCACAAAGATAACACAATTGAGGCTAGGATAATGAACTGGTACCTTTTTCAAAACAAGAAATCTAACGACCGAACGATCGGAATTCTGCTACAGGTCTGGACGAGTTAACCATCTAGCGATCTACAGTGAACAGCCTCCCAATCCGCTCATCCACCAGCGTTTTTTATTTCCTTCTGTTAAAAACCGTTGTATCTATCGGTTCTCGATTCTCTTTCTTTTTTTCCTTCGCCATATTCTTTTTCTCTTAAAAAAAGACACAGTGGGAATCAAACCTCCAACTTGAAGGTATAATTCCAGACATGCTTCCACCGGTGGAGCTATGTTGAGGCTGAGGGGGCCCACTGCCCCAGCCTTGGACCAAACTCTGAAGAATGTTTCTAAGGGAGTGCTTAGATGAGATTTTTGTTAGCAATTTACACCCCCAAATACTCATGTTTTGCATTGCCCCCCACCCCCAACAATTTGTACCAAGCTCTACCACTTCTTGCTACCACCAGGACAACTCATTTCTAGTGATTAGAATTATACTCCCTTCATCGAGAGTTACTTGTCTTCAAAATGGAAAGACATGAATGTATCTAAAACTAAAATACGTCTACATACATCTATTTTTATGACAAGTAATTTTGGATGGAGAGATTATTAGATTGCTTTTATTTCGATAAATGTTGCTAGTGCATTTTTTGGAGCGGGTGGGATTTCCTTTTTTATTTTTTCTGGATCTTCTCACCAGTCATAAAGCATTTAACATGGTTATTTTATTAAAAATGGTTTTTCTTTTCTCTCCATTTCTAACAATTTTTTTTCTATTTTCACAATTTTGTTTTCTTTGTTGTGAGAGGATTTTTTACGAAAGCACAAACAAGTTGTTGAAATATAACCCGATAATCTTTTTTGATGAAATGATAATTTATGATCGTGGACTTAATAACTTATGTACCATCATCATGATAATTTTATCCCAAGGAACAAAACTTGACAACCTGGTAACCTTCATGTGGATAGCATGATTATATAAGCATCACAAACTTTTTATCTTACATGCACACACCCACAAAAAATTGACCCAGAAAAAAAAGTTGTTGAAAAATATACCCCCGGTAATTTCTGCATAAATAGCATGATAAAATACACATCGTTTATCTGATAACTTAAGTACAAACAACATGATAACTTTTACTGAAAATAATTTTTTAAACATACTCCGGGGTGGGTGAGTTGTTGATAATATACCCCGGTAACTTCCATGTAAATACATGGTAATACACACACAACAAGGCTGATAACTCGTGCGCAAACATCGTGATAAATTTTTAACCCAAGAAAAAAGTTGTTGACAAACATACACGGGTAGCTTTTATGAAAAAAATAACATGGTAATATACACACAACAAAGCTTATAATTTACTTAGCCAAAGTGTGATAATTTTCTAACCAGGGGAAAAAGTTGTTGAACCACCCTCCCCTCATAACTCGTGTCTACTAGCATGGTAATCTAGTCACATTAGTGTTGATAACTTACCGATCCCATACATGGTAACTGTTTTTGACTTCGAGAGGGGAAGGGGGTTATTGAAAAATTGCATCACAAAAAAAACATGGTAACATACGCACAACAAAACCGATAACTCACCCAAAAACACCATAGTAACTTTGATACGGGGTGGGTTGTTTGAAAACATATCGCTGATAACTTCCATGTTGATAACTTGGTACTGTATGTACCGTATACATGATAACGCACGAAAAGACACCGTGGTAACTTTGACCCGACGGTGGGGGAGGTGAAGAATTTATTTGAAAACATATCCTCTCCCGATAACTTCTGCGTAAATAGAAAGGTAATATGCGCACCTAGACTTGATAACTCGCGTATAAACACCGTGTTAACTTTGACCACGAGGGGTGAAGTTGGTTGAAAAGATACCTTTGGTAACTTATGTGTACATAGCGTGGTAATATACGAACCGCGGGCGTGATAACTCATGCACAAATACCACGGTAACTTTGTCCTAGTAAAAAAATGTTGTTGAATACATAACACATCGGAGCTAGGACAAAGTGTGATTTACATAACACATCATATCAGCTCCGATAGTATACAATGGTGTGCAAATCACATGATAGTATACACACATCGGAGCTGATAACTTACTTAGCTCGTGCTAGTAACTATTTGCACGGAAAAATGGTCATCAGAACATATCAACACGGGATTTAGTTTCGTAGGTCTCGTCGCGGTAGATTTTTTCATGTGACTACAAATTTTTGATCGGATCGACGATTTGACCTATAAAACATTTTAAAGTTTAGAAATAGGGAAGAATCTAGGATGACATCATTTTTTATCTCCCTGTAATGCAAGCACCTCTTGCCAAATTGTTGAAGACATCACATTATATGAAAATTGTTGAAGACATCTACTACCGCACATTATGAATAAAAAACAAAAGAAATGCCCTAGAACATGCCGATACATAAATTTTAAAATATACAAAAAATAATGACATGACCTCTGCATAAAACTGGACATATTAAGTGCTAGAAATTTGGCAAAACGAAAATAAATCAATGTTTCACCAAAGCATTAGCCTTATTATGAATCCTTGTAAACAATTGAAAACATCTACTACAACACGATATGAATAGAAAACAAACAAAAAATGCCCTAGAACATGCATATACATAAATTTAGAAATATCCAAAAAAATTGCCATGACCTCTGCATAAATATCGACATATTAAGTGCTTGAAAATTGGCAAAACGAAAATAAATCAACGTTTTGCCAAAAAATTAGTGCTTACTATGAATCCCAATAAAGAACTGCAAACATCTACTACAACACAATATGAATAAAATACAAACAAAAATGCCCTAGAATATGCAGATACATAAATTTACAATATAAATAAATAAATGTTTCACCAAAGCATTAGCCTTATTATGAATCCTTGTAAACAATTGAAAACATCTACTACAACACGATATGAATAAAAAACAAACAAAAAATGCCATAGAACATGCAGATGCATAAATTTGTAAATATCCGAAGAAGTGCCATGACCTCTGCATAAAATGGACATATTAAGTGCTAGAAATTTGACGAAACGAAATAAATCAATGTTTCGTCAAAACATTAGCGTTTACTATGAATCCCTATAAAAAAATGTACGATCTAAAAATATGAATCATATTATGAATCACAAATAATCTACAAAATATGAACACAATCTATGAACACGAATAGGATCTACGAACACAATATAAACACACTCTACAAACCCTAACCCTTGCCCCGTCCTACTCCTACTCCTAACCCCTAGTCCAAATGTGTGTGGTTTCCGTAGCCGTGCATGTGGGTGGTGCCCACAACCGCGGGTGGAATGGAAAATGACCGGAAAAACCATCCATGGGCGGACGAAATGAGAGGAGGGGACGAGAAGGACTTACCAAGATGGAAGGCAAGGGCGATGGCGGCAAGTGCGGCGAGGAAGAGGCGAGACCGTCGGACGACGAGGGCGACAGAGGCGACGAGGAAGAGACGATGATGGCGATCGACGAGGACGAAGGAGGCAACGAGGAAGAGGCTATAGCGGCGACGGGTGAGGACGATGTCAGCAGGGGTGGTGAGGAAGAGGCGAGGTTGACGACGACAACGGACGACGAGGGTGAAGGCGATAGAAAGGAAGAGGCAACGATAGAGAGATGGGGGAGAGTGAATGAGGGAGTAAAGTGGGGAAGGAGGGGAGATCGCGTGTGCTGATAGAGTGGCTACAATGCAACAGGCGCGCTAGGTTACCCGCCACAACTACTTTATGGTGGCGGGCGGCGTCCGATACCCGCCACAGCTAACTTCTGAATATCTACAACTTTGTTTCGTGGTTCACCACAATTTAGGTGTGGCGGGCATAGATATCGCCCGCCACTAATGCCTCTTAAGCCACTGGCTAGCGTGGTTTGTTGCATGCCACTGCTCACTTTCATCATGCTGGCAAATTTAGGGTAGTTCACTTGTGGTGGGTGGCTATTAGTGTTCGCCACTACTACCGTAATTCCAATGGCAGAGAGATGTTGTTACCCATGAGTGATACATTCTCAAAATAGTAGTGGCGGGTAACTTATTATGTTGGCCACTAATTTGAGGCCATGTATAAGCCTTTTCCCACTAGCGTGTCTATATTTCACCAAACCTACAGGTTTACACGCTTATGGGATTATGATATGTTGAGTTTCATAGGAGTTAGGAATACGAAAAAAATATTACCGAAGAGGTTTGCATAACAAAAGAACTAGTTTTGAGAGAAAGCGAAGTGTTCAAAGTTACCGAAAGAGTTTCAGGGAATACCAATAATACTGGGAAATACCCTATAGGTTGAAATAAAGCACATGGACCTAATATAAATATAGGAGGCTCCTATAATTATTGAGAGCACCTCGCGATTTATTTTGGCGGCATGGTCTAATAGAAATGGCTAAATGACTTTTAGTGGAGAGATAATGGGCCTTAGGGCCCATATAAGGCGGCGCCCCCTTTGGGCTTGTAGGACAAGCTAAGGGGGTGCAAGGGAGTTGGAGGAGGACTCCTACTCCTAGCGACGGTGCCTCAAGGGCGGATTTATCCTCCTTTAAATCAGCCACCCTTCCCTCTACACCTATACATACATGAGGGGGCTCCCCTTTTGGAGCACAAAAGACCTTGATTTCAGGCCCCCCCTCTCTCGTTTTGATCTAGACTAGTTATAGTTCTAGTTTTCTATAATCCTCATAATAGAAAAGCCGCGTGAGGTTCTCTTCTCCCTCCTCGAGTTCTCCGGTGATGGGAAGTTTTCGGCGGCAAAGCGCTGACGGATCATGAAGCACGTACACGTGCAACCCGTAGAGAGGCCATCCTTTCGGTCTTCTGTTCGAGGGATCGTTGATGATTTGTTTGAGGGACTTTATCAACCATCTAGACCAACTCTTCATCTACAGCAAATTGAAGTTGGTAACGATATGATCAAGACTTGTATGCATCTTCATAGAGATCCAAGACATTGATTGTAGGTCATTTTTTACTAAGATTACTAATAGTGGCATTAGACATTTTTGTGAGTAGATGCAGGTTACGATCTAGAACACAAGAGGTTTTGTGGGTATTCACAAAAGTATTCATAGTAGATTAGATCTATTGTTTAAAAATTAAGAACTAGATGAGTTCTGGAGTTTAATAAAATTTTGTGCCAGTAAATTATAAGATACATTGTGGTAGACGCAATCTTTTACTTGATCTCCTTGTTTCTTCCCATGAACTTGCTTCATTTCTAGGCGGCATAGTGGGGTTTTGTTACAAAGTTCCAGAAATCGGCAATCCTGGCAATCGACGATTTTCTATATCAGTTCTTTGGGCTCCATTTGAGCCAAGAAAGTTGAATCAGTGCAACTAGAGGGCATGTAGATCTGGATCAACACGTGGGGGTCTTTGTGATGAAGTTTAGTGTGGGGCTAGAGATTTTAATTAAGTCTCTTCCCTCACACACCTCGCAAAGTTAATGTAGCAATAAGGATGATCATAGTTGATGATGAACATTGGTAGCTGGTGTTTATACGGAAACCCTAAAAGCCACGTAAAGCAAAATTTTACTAAACTAGTTAGAGGACGTCTAACTTAGTTTTACATGATACATATGATGTTGTATATGCTACGTCATATTAATGATTCTTTGTATGAGATAGTTAATTATATCTTGTAAATTATTTTAGTGGCCTACGAGTCGTAGTACGACATGATTACTCGAGTCAAAGGATTGTCACTTTAATGACATATGAGACAATTTTTATGTAATAAAGTAAAAGGGCGTATAGGTACACGTTAGTGGCGGACGCAATGTAGCACCCGCAACTAGTAGTGTGGAAAATTACCTGTGACGGGAGCAAAACCCTGCACACCACTCCTATTTTCTTACTAGTGGTGGGCACGAAGCTTAGTACGCCACTAGTAAGAGCTATCTAGATTTTTCATGGGACACATGTTATTAGTGACCGGCAGAAATACGTGCCCTCCACTGGTATTTTTTGTTTCACGGCAAATTTCTCCAAAAAATACCAGTAGCAGGCATAAAACAGAGCCTGTCACTTGTATTTTTGGTCTTGCGGCAAATCTTTCCAAAAATACCAGTGGTGGGTCCTGTTTTGGCCCACCACTGGTAACTCAAATATTAGTGTAGAGCCCGCCACTTGTATTTTTTCCGCCATATTTTTGTAATGTTAGGGTTTTAGCGTTTTAGCTTTAGGTTATTAGACCAAAATAATTTCTACATTAAAGTTTCATGTAAGAGTTTGGCCCTTTTTTAATTTTAATTATCTATTTTTAGGGCATGAAAATGATTTCTAGGCATTTAATGGAGGTTAATGCACTTAAAGGCTTAAATATAGCAGACGGACCCAAAACAATGCTATGTTGGGCATGCCACATGTAATGGTGTTTGTTGAGCGTGGAAAAAGTTTGAATACTGACAAAGGAAGTAGCAGTCACTCCGCATGCAAACGAGTCTAGAAATGTCTAGAAATGCATTTGATTGCATAAATATAGAAATTAGATCCTGAAAAATGCCAAATTTTGATATGATACATGTAATGGTATGTAGTAATTGTGTAAGAAAGTTCAAGGTCGACCGACAAGCCAGCATACAATTCACATGCAAACTTGACCCATCCACTCTCGAAACCTAGTTTATTCCTTGGAGGTGGTATGGTTGCTAAGCTCTTTACCTGACAAGTTTTATGAAACATCCTTAGTTTTACTATAGCTTCTATGGTTCATATCATGACACCATTCCAAGTATAGTATTTTTTGGTCCTCGTTTGAATTTTTCTGAATTAAAATGCCAATAATCATCATGTTGTTGCCCCGATCAAGACCACCTAGTGTACTCCTTATTGAAAGTGCTAGTTATCGACTAGAGGGGGGTGAATAGGCGATTTTTATCAAAAGCTTCGAAACAGTAAATGTATTCAAAGAATGCGGAAGCGATTCAGGATTAGGTAGGGATATCAATCAAGGATTTATGCAAGGCTAAGAGAACAACAAACACATTCATATAGGTACATGATAATCATCATGAAATCTATGATGTATCCAAGATAAACTTAGACAGTATGAAGATAAACAGTAAGACATAACGTCTTTGGTGAATGTATTCAAGTAATATGAATAAGCAATGGCCTCACAATGCAATACAGAATTGTAAGAGTGAGGGATAGAGCCAGTTGCTTGACGAAGACACATGATTTGTTGGACCAGTTCCAGTTGTTGTGACAACTGTACGTCTGGTTAGGGAGGCTGAGATTGGACTCAGAAGACCTCGTGTTCACCTTATTCCCCTTGATCTGAAGTCACTTAGACAATGCCCAATCACGTAGGTAAGTCTTCAGGGGAGACTTCAGAAACCCATACAAACTTGATCACCCGACAGTCCACAATGACTCTTGGACGCTCTAGACCCAGACGCCTAACCGTCTAGAAGATCACAGTCATCAAGTGTAATAAGCCTTCAGTTCTCTCAAAACAGAATGACTTCAGTGATGCTCAAACACAATAGCTCTAGGTGTTTAGGTGTATCCTCCCAGGATAGTTCCCTCTCAATGTCTTCGAGGTGGGTTGCTCTAAAATGACAATAGTCGTATCTCTCTCTGAGCAGCCACCTGTTTATGGTGGAGGGGGTGGGATATTTATAGCCAGAAGACAACCCGACCTAAGATGACCAAAATGACCCTGGGTCAATGGCCAACCGACACGTGTCACAACGGTCGGATTTCAAACGCACGCGGAAACTTTACTTGGGCTCCAAGTAAAGTTGACTCAACCAACTCTGGAAAAAGATTTCCTGCCAATGTCTTCACTCAAAGACATAGGTATGGGTTGAGCATCACGTCAGCATCTGACTTCGATCACTTTGACCCCGCTTAACAGTACGGTGGTTCCATGACTCAGGAAAGAAGAAACAAAACTACCAAAAGACTTTGTCTTCGTGTTTCATTATCTTCAAGCGGATATCTTCACATACCACCAATGAACTCAGTCGTCGTCAATGTCTTCGGACATTTTGGGGCTTCATCTTCGACGGCTAAACTGAAACTCCAGAGACTTCTATATGTGTTATCTTGTGAACTCTCACAAACACAATAGTCCCTCAACCACGTTTGTCTTCAATACTCCAGAACCAATGAGGGTGGCCCTAGATGCACTACAATCTCCCCCTTTTTGGTGATTGATGACAAACTGGTTGAAGCTTTCAACGGGGATAAAAATATGTGAAGATAAGGATTTGAAGATTATGATTGCAAGATATAGAGAGCTCCCCCCTGAAGATGTGTGTATGAAGATTTTGCTTAGAATGCAAAAGCACATGCAGGTTTTAGTTTATGGAGATCTCCCCCTATATCTTGGAATCTCAATCGCGATGCATATTATAAAATTTTGAAGATAATGAAATGCATAATGAAAAATGGACATCTGCGGTATGGCTTCAGGCGCATATGATAAACTTGAAGATAGCACCAAAAGTACGATAAAATGGAAGTGTGCATACATCCATTGGGACTTCAGTTTTACAACCCAAATAGCAAATGTTCAAGAACAAGAGTTTTAAACTTAATAAAATAAAGCACCCAGACCATATAGTGACCCGTTTGAAGACTATCAGCCAATGCTTCCTCTCTTTGTCATCGAATGACCAAAAAGGGCGAAGACATCGAGCACTACTCGTCCCCGGCAGGAGTTGAAGAGAACGGTGCAGTAGGGACCGTGGAGGTTGGTGCAGGAGAGCTTGGTGCAGTGTCGCAACGTGCAGTTTGTGTTGGAGGAGAGGTGACGTCTTCAGCTTCGTCATTGGCAAGACACACATTGACGGATGGGGCTTCGGAGGAGAAACCATTCTCTTCGAGAGAATGTGTCTGAACGCCATTTCTCTATGCCATGTGGTGGAGCACTGAAATGGAAGTGTTGCCTCTAGACATCCTCACAAAGATCATCCTCTGGTGCGAGCATTGGCAGTGTCTTCCAGGCATGATGGCTAGTCTCATGAGCAACGAAGGCATTCTTGGTGGTGAGATTGCGGATCCTGTTGATGTCTTATACCATAGAATGCATTTGTCTTCGAGTCCACTCATGGTGACGATCTTGCTCTAAATAAGAGAGACAAGAAGCTCTCTATCTGTCATGGCCCGATGAGTCCTGATGTGTTCCTGGCGAGGCAAGGTGCTGGCAATGGCTTCAGTGTCTGTTACACTTGGTTGAGGTTGTCGAATAGAGCCAATCAGCCATGCAACAGTGGGGTCAGATGGAGTATGAAGTCCTTCCTCATCAGCTGTGCCACTGATGCCTTGCATGAGTGGATTCTTGCTTTGGAAGGATAGATGTCAGTATGAATGACTTTGACATCTGGAAGATAAATCCCATGATTATGATCAGAGGGAAAAAACCTAGTGTTGGTTCTGCACTTAATGAAATGCATGATCCATGGTGCATAGATCTTTTGTTCAAACAAGGTGATACCATTGGCAGACAAATTCTGTAGAAAAAGGTCTTGCAAATTGAACCTGATGCCATAGACTGTGTTGTAGACCAAGGTCTTCAATGCCCCTTCCAACTTGTGTGAAGATGAATGCCCCTTTATTGTCCAAATGGTGTGGCGAAGCATATGATAGATAGTCTTCGACATATATTGAAGATATTCAGTAAATAATGAAGTTGGCAAATCTGCTTCATAGGCCAAGGGCTTGATCATAGTGAGCATGGTAGTCATGTTGGGCTCGGGCAGTTGGAAGATACTTAGTGTGGCTTCATTGTCGTCAGAGGCTGCAAGAGGTGTTGTTGGAAAGAATTCAGAGGCATCAAGGGTGACATATTCATCTCGTATCATGAAGTGCATATTCCATGTCTTCAGGTCTCGGCCAAAGCCAGAGATGTGGAGGGTCACGTTGAACTGAAGAATGAGCTCTTCGTTCCAGTCTTCATGATCAATGATAAAAGCCAACAGTCCAACATCCCAAAAACAATCAAGTGCTTGAGCAAAACATGGCAGTCCTTTCATAGCTTCAAGACCGAGCCACTTGTGTGGGAATATTCGGTTCTCACCATAGAGCACGCATGTATAGTATTGCTGTTGAGGGGTGATACGTCCACTTCACATCATGCTTTTATAGTGATATTTATTGCATTATGGGCTGTTATTACACGTTATGGTACAATACTTATGCCTTTTCTCTCCTATTTTAAAAGGTTTACATGAAGAGGGATAATGCCGGCAGCTAGAATTCTGGACTGGAAAAGGAGCAAATCTGAGAGACCTATTCTGCACAACTCCAAAAGTCTTGAAAAGTTATAGAGAATTATTTGGGAATATATAAAAAATATTGGGCGAAACAAATACCAGAGGGGGGGCACCAGGAGATCACAAGCCTGCCAGGAGCGGCCTACCCTCCTAGCTGCGCCTAGGTGGCTTGTGACCCACCTGGTAGGTCTCCGGGGCCCATCTTCTTCTATATGAACGGTTTTGACCTGGAAAAAAAATCATAAGAGAGCTTTCAGGACGAAGCACCACCGTCTCGAGGTGGAACCTGGGCAGAACGAATCTAGAGCTCCGGTGGAGCTGTTCTGTCGGGGAAACATCCCTCCCGGAGGGGGAAATTGAAGCCATCATCATCACTAACGATCCTATCATTGAGAGGGGTCAATCTTCATCAACATCTTAACCAACACCATCTCCTCTCCAAACCCTACTTCATCTCTTGTATCCGATCTTTGTCTCAAACCTCAGATTGGTACCTCTAGGTTGCTAGTAGTGTTGATTACTCCTTGTAGTTGATGCTAGTTGGTTTACTTGGTGGAAGATCATATGTTCAGATCCTTTATGATAATAAATACTCCTATGATTATGAACATGAACATGCTTTGTGAGTAGTTACGTTTGTTACTGAGAACATGGGATAAGTCTTGTTATAAGTAATCATGTGAATTTGGTATTCGTTCGATATTTTGATGAGATGTATATTATCTCTCCTCTAGTGGTGTTATGTGAACGCCGACTACATTAAACTTCACAATCATTTGGGCCTAGGGAAGGCAATGGGAAGTAAAAAGTAGATGATAGGTTGCTAGAGTGACAGAAGCTTAAACCCTAGTTTATGTGTTGCTTCGTAAGGGGATTATTTGGATCCATATGTTTCATGCTATGGTTAGATTTATCTTAATTCTTATTTCATAGTTGCAGATGCTTGCGAGACAGGTTAATCATAAGTGGGAGGTTTGTCCAAGTAAGGGCAGCACCCAGGCACCGGTCCACCCACATATCAAATTATCAAAGTAACGAACGCGAATCAAATGAGCATGATAAAAATTAGCTTGACGGAAATTCGCATGTGTCCTCAGGAGCGCTTCACTTTATATAAGAGTTTGTCCAGGCCTGTCCTTTGCTACAAAAAGGATTGGGCTACCTTGCTGCATCATTGCTACACTTGTTACTTGTTACTCGTTACCGATTATCTTATCACAAAACTATATGTTACCGATAATTTCAGTGCTCGCAGAGAATACCTTACTGAAAACTGCTTCTCATTTCCTTCTGCTCCTCGTTGGGTTCGACACTCTTACTTATCGAAAGGACTACGATTTATCCTCTATACTTGTGGGTCATCAAGGGGTGCTCTAGAACCTGTCAGACGGAATATTCGAACGAGCATATGGATTGCGGTCTGAGTCGAGACTCTTTTCCCTGATACTTGTGGGTCATCAAGACTCTTTTATAGTGTCATTGCCGGGGAGTGAAGCACCTTTGGTAAGTGGAATCTAGTAAGGAAAATTTAATATAGTGTGCTGAAATTTACTCTCACTTGTTACTATGGAAAGTAATCCTTTGAGGGGCTTGTTCGGGGTATCTTCACCTCGACCGGAAGCACAAAGAGTTGCTCCTCAACATAGTGAACCTACTGAAAATATTTATTATGAAATTCCCTCGGGTATGATAGAGAAACTTCTGGCTAATCCTTATGCAGGAGATGGAACACTACATCCTGATTTGCATCTAATGTGTGTGGATGAAGTTTGTTGATTATTTAAGCTTGTAGGTCTACCCGAGGATCACGTCAATAAGAAGGTATTTCCTTTATATTTGAAGGAGAAGGCATTGACATGGTATAGGCTATGTGATGATATTGTATCATGGAGCTACAACCGATTGAAAATGGAATTTTGTCAGAAGTTCTATCCTATGCAACTAGTTCATCGTGATCAGAATTATATCTATAATTTTTCGACTCGTGAAGGATAAAGAATCGCTCAAGCTTGGGGGAGGCTTAAGTCAATGTTATATTCATGCCCCAATCATGAGCTCTCGAGAGAAATTATTATTCATAATTTTTATGCTCGGCTTTCTCGTAATGAACAATCCATGCTCGATACTTCTTGTATTGGTTCCTATATGAAGAAAGTTATTGATTTCAAATGGGATTTATTGGAGAGAATTAAACGCAACTCTGAATATTAGGAACTTGACGAAGGTAAGGAGTCAGGTATAAACCTTAAGTTTGATTGTGTTAAATCCTTTGTAGACACCGATGCTTTTCGTGAATTTAGCACTAAATATGGACTTGAGTCTGAGATAGTAGCTTCTTTCTATGAATCTTTTGCTGGTCATGTTGACCTCCCTAAGGAGAAGTGGTTTAAATATATCCTCCCATTGAAGTGAAGGTAGTTGAACCTATTAAAGTTGAAGAAGAAACTATTACTTATAATGTTGATCCTGTTATTCCTGCTTCTTATATTGAAAAACCACCTTTCCCTATTAGAATAAAGGAACATGCTAAAGCTTCAATTGTGGTTGGTAAGAGCTATGTTAGAACACCTACACCTCCTGAACAAATTAAAGTTGAGCCTAGTATTGCTATGGTTAAAGATCTCTTGGTTGATAATATTCATGGGCATGTTATTCAATTGTGTGATGAAGCTGCTAAAATTGCTAGACCTGATGCTAAAGATAAACATAGACCTATTGTTGGCATGTCTGGTGTTTCTGTTAAAATAGGAGATCATTGTTATCATGGCTTATGTGATGTGGGTGCCAGTGTGAGTGCAATTCCCTTTACCTTATATAAAGAAATTATGAATGATATTGCACCAGCTGAGTTAGAGGAAATTGATGTTACAATTAAGCTTGCTAATAGAGATACTATAGCACCAGTTGGGATTGTTAGAGATGTTGAAGTCTTGTGTGGGAAAATAAAATATCCTACTAATTTTATTGTCCTTAGTTCCCCACAAGATGATTTTTGTCCCATTATATTTGGTAGACCTTTCTTGAATACTTTTAATGCCAGGATAGATTGTGAGAAGGAAACTGTTACCGTAAGTTTTGGGGATGCATCTCATGAGTTTAATTTCTCTAAATTTCGTAGACAACCCCATGATAAAGAATTTCCTAGCAAGCATGAAATTATTGGTCTTGCTTATATTGTTGTGCCTCCTACTGATCCCTAAGAACAATATTTGCTAGACCATGAAAACGATATGCATATGAATGAAAGGAATGAAATAGATAAGATTTTCTTTGATCAGCATCCTATTTTGAAACACAACTTGCCTGTTGAAATACTTGGGGATCCTCCTACACCCAAGGGTGATCCCGTGTTTGAGCTTAAACAATTACCGGATACTCACTAATATGCTTATCTTGATGAAAAGAAGATATATCATGTTATTATTAGTGCTAACCTTTCAGAGCATGAAAAAAGAGATTATTGAAAACTTTGAGGAAGCACCATGTTGCTATTGGATATACTCTTGATGATCTTAAGGGCATTATCCCCACTCTATGCCATCATAAAATCAATATGGAGCCCGATGCTAAACCAGTTGTTGATCACCAACGATGATTAACTCCTAAAATGAAAGAAATGGTAAGAAATGAAATATTAAAGCTTCTGGAGGCAGGTATCATTTATCCTATTGCTGATAGTACATGGGTTAGTCCCGTCCGTTGTGTCCCTAAGAAAGGAGGTATTACCGTAGTTCCTAATGATAAAAATGAATTGATCCCGCAAAGAATTGTTACAGGGTATATAATGGTAATTGATTTTAGGACATTAAACAAAGCTACTAGGAAAGATCATTACCCTCTACCTTTTATTTATCAAATGCTAGAAAGACTATCCAAAAACACACATTTTTGTTTTCTAGATGGTCATTCCGGTTTCTCTGAAATACCCGTGTCAAAAGAGGACCTAGAGAAGACCACTTTTACTTGCCCTTTTGGTACCTTTGCTTATAGACGTATGCCTTTTGGTTTATGCAATGCACCTGCTACCTTTCAAAGATGTATGACTGCTATATCCTCTGATTTTTGTGAAAGGATTGTTGAGGTTTTCATGGATGATTTTTCCGTTTACGAAACTTCTTTTGATGATTGTTTGAGCAACCTTGATCGAGTTTTGCAAAGATCCGAAGAAACTAATCTTGTCTTGAATTAGGAGAAGTGCCACTTTATGGTGAATGAAGGTATTGTCTTGGGACACAAAATCTCCAAAAGAGGTATTGAAGTTGATAAAGCTAAATTTGATGCTATTGAAAAAATGTCGTGTCCTACGGATATCAGAGGTATACGAAGTTTCCCTGGTCATGTTGGTTTCTATAGGAGGTTTATTAAAGACTTCTCTAAGATTTCTAGGCCTCTCACTAATCTTTTGCAAAAATATGTTCCATTTGTTTTTGATGATGATTGTGTAGAAGCATTTGAAATTCTTAAGAATGCCTTGATTTATGCACCTGTTGTTCAACCACCTGACTGGAACCTACCCTTTCAAATTATGTGTGATGCTAGTGATTATGCCTTTGGTTCTGTTCTAGGACAAAGAGTTGATTAGAAATTAAATGTTATCCATTATGCTAGTAAAACTCTAGACAACGCTCAAAGAAACTATGCTACCACTAAAAAGGAATTTTTGGCAGTTGTGTTTGCTTGATAAGTTCAGACCCAATATTGTTAATTCCAAAGTAACTGTTCACACTGATCATGTTGCTATTAAATATCTTATGGAAAATAAAGATGCTAAACCTAGACTTATTATATGGGTTCTTCTGCTACAAGAATTTGATTTGCATATTGTTGATAGAAAGGGTGTTGATAATCCCGTAGCGAATAACTTGTCTAGGTTAGGAGTTCTTGATGACCCACTACCTATTGATGATAGCTTTCCTGATGAACAATTAGCTGTCATAAATGCTTCACGTAATGCTCCATGGTATGTTGATTATGCTAATTACATTGTTGCTAAATTTATACTGCCTAGTTTCACATGCCAATAAAAGAAAATTTCTTCTATGATTTAAGACATTACTTTTGGGATGATCCACACCTTTATAAAGAAGGAGTAGATGGTGTTATTAGACGTTGTGTACCTGAGCATGAACAGGAACAGATCCTACACAAGTGTCATTCCGAGGCCTATAGAGGACACCAGCTGGAGATAGAACTGCACACAAGGTATTGCAATCTAGTTTTTATTGGCCTACTCTCTTCAACGATGCCGTAAGTTTGTCTTGTCTTGTGATGATGTCAAATAAATTAGCAATATTAGTAGACATCAGGAAATGCCTATGAATTACTCTCTTGTTATTGAACCATTTGATGTTTGGGGTTTTGATTATATTGGACCTTTTCCAAAGTCCAACAGGTATACTCGTATTGTAGTTATTGTTGGTTATGTTACTAAGTGGGTAGAAGCTATTCCAACTAGTAGTGCTGATCATAACACCTCTATTAAAATGCTGAAAGAAGTTATTTTCCCTAGATTTGGAGTCCCTAGATATTTAATGACTTATGGTGGTTCACACTTTATTCATGGTGCTTTCTGTAAATTGCTTGCTAAGTATGATGTTAATCAAAGAATTGCATCTCCTTATCACCCTCAGTCTAGTGGTCAAGTAGAATTAAGCAATAGAGAAATTAAATTGATCTTGCAAAAGACTGTTAATAGATCTAGAAAGAACTGGTCTAAGAAACTTGACGATGCATTATGGGCTTACAGAACTGCTTACAAAAACCCTATGGGTATTGTCGGGGATATACCCCGCGATATCACCCGGCCTGGCGACTCACAGGAGACCCGGAAAAGACATGACATTTTATTGATGACCCGACAGGCGGATCATAGGACGACCAGGCCCAAGACCTGGCGTGTAAGCTGGTGTCGGACGGCTCACAAGAGAAGGCTCAAAGAGAGAAAGACTCCCTGCCGAAGATTACAAGACCCGGAATAGGATTCTAGAGAGACTAGTCCTACTCCTATTCCTAGTAGGACTCTATTTGTAAACCTACCCTCTCCACTTATATAAGGAGGGGTAAGGTGCCCCAAGGGGAAAATATTGACAAGTCCACAAGTTTAGACGGATTAGAGGCTCTCGGGATTAGAGGTAGCAAACAGCACCCTTGTAACCGAGATATCTCCTTCATCATCAATACTAGACAACCAGGACGTAGGCTTTTACCTCCATCGGAGGGGCCGAACCTGGGTAAACTCCGTCTCTCTCGATTCCGATCAACCCTTTCAAGCCGCCACGTAGTTGCGTCTTCGCCTCGAACCGAAGTCCGTTCACCCGGACATCTGCCGTGACAAATCCACGATAGTTGGCGCCCACCGTGGGGCCCCGCATGGTGGTTTGCGTTCTTGAAGGGATCTTTCCCAAGGATCGAGAAGCACACAATTTTTCGGATAAAGAAGTGCCGATGCCAGTTTGAGATCATGCCTCATCCGAACTGGCCTCATCAGCTTGTGTCGCCACATGCTGCTCCGCCTCTGTGCACCACGGCCCTAGCCGTCTCTCGCCTCCATCGCACCCTCGACTCGCCGGGGTGCACTTTGAGCCGCCACTGGCCTACGCCTACGACCGCCTCTGCTTCGAGCTCCCCAAGCTGCCAGATGCACCGTGAGCCACCCCCGGGCCAGTCTCCCCCGTTGCTACAACCCGCCATCTCAAAAATGGCAGGACCAAGCCGCCCCTGCTGATGTGAGCCGCCGCCGGCTGCTGCAGTGAGCCGCCTCCACCATGTTCCGGTTCCACCGCGGGCCGGCGCTGTCGAGCCACCTCCGGTTCTGCTGTCGTGAGCCACCATTTTCTTCACGCACGAGCCACCTCCACCATGGTTCGCACTACCACCCGCGTCGCCGGGTCACAGGTGCTATCCACCCAATTTATTTTATTTATACATTTTGATTCCTTCGAAGAACAATTACTTTGTCTTTGTAATATCTTTTACACAGGACAAATTATTCATTACCAAAGTGGCATCATATCGCGGAGATGGAGGCGCACCAGCGTTGTTTGGCACCTGCATCCTTACCGGCTTATAGCGCCACAACTGTCTCTCGGGATCGCGCCGGCTTACAGTGTCATGGCCGTCTCTCACCACCGTTCCGGCTTACAACGCTGTGGCCATGTCTCGCCACCGCTCCGGCTTACAACGTCATGGCCATCTCTCGCCATCGCTCTGGCTTACAACGTCGTGGCCGTCTCTCGCCATCCGCGCCGGCTTACAACGCCGTGGCGTCTTGCACAGCAGCACCGGCTTATAATGCCATGGTTGGCTTCTACGTCTACATCAACGAGCCGGTACCACTCGTGCTAACCTGGGATTATGAGCCGCCCAATGGACGCGGTAAGCCACTGCATTCGCGATATGGTCTTCACCAACAACGCCGCAACTCACCGACCACCCAGCTCGCAACGCCGTGGCCATCTCTCACGACCATGCCGGCTTACAGTGTCGTGGCCATCTCTCACGATCATGTCGCAGCTGACTTCGATGTCTACATCAACACGCCAGCGACCGCATACACCAGTACGAGCCGCCCAATTGATGTGTGCAAGCCGCCGCCCACAGTTTGATCTACATCAACATATCGGTGCAGTGCTCGTCGATACGAGCCGCCCAACAGACAAGCGCGCAAGTCGCCACCATTACATTTTGGTTCACTTCAACAACCGGCCGGGACAAACCATCGACCGGATCATTCAAACAATTCATACGGGATCATCTATAACCCACCACGGCCAAACCTCATCTTTCAGTGGAGACTCTCAAGCCGCCTCTTCGAGTCGACTTAAGACTCGGGGGCTACAGACATGGCAAGACACATTTGGTCATTTTCAACGAGAACCCCAGGTCTTTGCAAGAGAAAACCCAATCCTGGGGGCTATTACATTATTGGCGGATGATTAAAAGTTGCCCAAGAGGAAGAACCGCCATGATGCACCATTCAAACATAGGTGCCTGGATTTATTTGGAGCTTCTGTCGTTCCTTCATACAAGATGGCGGCTTACAAGATGGCGACTTTCAAGAAGAATTCACAAATATTCCATTGGACATGTCAACTGCGACTGCTGAGGGCGGCTTCTTACCTTCGGGTATCGCTTCTAACGCCTTATCGACCGGCTTTATGCCAAACCTTTCGGCTAACACGATTAGCCGAGGGCTGAGGGCGGCTTCTTACCTTTGGGTATCACTTCTAACGCCTTATCGGCCGGCTTTATGCAAAACCTTCCGGCTAACACGATTAGCCACGGGCTGAGGGCGGCTTCTTACCTTCGAGTATCGCTTCTAACGCTTTATCGGACGGCTTTATGCCAAAACTTTTGGCTAACACGATTAGCCGCGGGCTGAGGGCGGCTTCTTACCTTCGGGTATCGCTTCTAACGCCTTATGGGTCGGCTTTATGCCAAATCTCCGGCTAACACGATTAGCCGCGGGCTGAGGGCGGCTTCTTACCTTCGGGTATCGCTTCTAATGCCTTATTGGCCTGCGTTTACGCCAAATTGCTGAAGGGGGCTTCTTACCGACGGGTATCGCTTCTAACACCCTATCGGCGGGCTTTATGCCAAATCTCCGGCTAACACGATTAGCCGCGGGCTGAGGGCGGCTTCTCACCTTCGAGTATCGCTTCTAATGCCTTATCGGCCGGGGTTTATGCCAAATTGCTGAAGGGGGCTTCTTACCAACGGGTATCGCTTCTAACACCCTATCAGCCGGCTTTATGCTAAATCTCCAGCTAACATGATTAGCCGTGGGCTGAGGGCGGCTTCTTACCTTCGGGTATCGCTGCTAACGCCTTATCGGCCGGCTTTATGCCATCTTTGGCTAACATGATTAGCCACGGTTGTAAAAGGGGGCTTCTCACCTCCGGGTGTAGCTTATCTAACCCTAAAACAACCGGTGTTCGTGCCAAAAATGTTGACAAGTTAACATTACATCATACTCTGCATCATACTTACATGTCATCTGGCTTATCAAGCCGGGTCAGAGCAAGATTATGAAACAAGGAGCAATGTTATGAAAGATCTAAACATCTCTGGGTTGTGCTTTTTCAAGCCGCCCTTACAACAATGCAGAATATATTTTGTCTTGTTTCTTTTTGCAGCTCTTATCTCTTAAGATGAGCCGCCGTTAATTACTCTAGAAGAGCAAATGGATCTTTAATAGCCAACCTGGATGGATCTTCATGGTTTATCGTAACCAGTACTAAATGATTGGGGTTTTCAAACCAGCTCGAAGAATTCATTATTTTTCAAGAGCCACCCTATCAGATATAATACTGTGTCATCTAATTAACCGGTTCTCAGATTTCTTCAATTGTGCTCTGTAGTAATCTACAACACTCATGGATTTCTCCAACACATATTTGCCAGGTTGCACCACAACCACGAGCAGGGATTTCATGTCTAAGACAAAGGGATTATTTCAGGATATTCATTCCAGGTTATATTAGAACCACGGTCAAGGATTCATTCAACAAAATGTGGTGAGTCATATTATTCTTAATAGTCCCGAGTCACCGCAAGCAGACAACCCGGCACTTGGGGGATACACTATTTAAGTCCAGTTTATATCAAAATATGCAAGTCCCATGTCGCTGCAAGCACGCACCACGGCACTTGGGGGCTAATGCAAGCTGGTTTTCAAATTATCACATTGTCGACAAGACGCTATTATCTCAAGGAGATGAGCCGGCCTTTCTATATCTTTCTAAGTCCCAGCCCAGTATTTCTTATTGACCCGACATTTGGGGGCTACACCGCTCAGATCAAATTTTCTAAAGTCCCAAGTTGCTGCTGGCATGCGACCCGACACTTGGGGGCTATAGTAGTCAGTTGATCAAATAGATTAAGATATTCAAATTGAAGACCCGGCACATCACGTTCTGATGAGCCGGCCCTTGGGGGCTACACCCGCTGAAGTTTTATAAAGGTATACGGCAGTTATAAGTCCCAGGTTTCTGCAGGCAGGACAACCTGACACTTGGGGGCTACACAGTCCAAAATATTATTTGCAAAGCACCAAGTTATCATGGATAATGTCAGAGCTTGGGGGCTATAGGTAATATGGACATATCAAAAACTTTGAGGAGAATTTCAAGATGTTAATTATGGAGTTCAATTGTTAGACCCGGCGTCACCAACATTTATGGCCTGACGTTATCAAAAGATCATAACCTGCCAGATTTTATATAAGCCGCCCTGCTTCACAACAATGGAAGTCCGGTTTTACATCAGATGCATTTTCATCCCAATATTTTTATCAAGTCAGTTGGATTCTAGTTATTTGACCCGGCGTGACCAATGATAATGACCCGACATCATCAATGATTATGACCCAGCGGAAATGACCCGCCAAGAGTATTGGAAGCCGACTCAATGGCATATGGGTGTTCTATTCTCAATATTTTTCAAGGGACATTGACAAGCAAGATGATTATCAAAGACGACTATTTCATATACAGAAAAGACCCGGATTTGTGAGGAGCCATTTCATAAGCCGTCCAAAGGAGCAAGCCGGCTACTTAACATATTTTTTATTCTTATTTTAGGAGCTTAGCATGAATAAATTCAAAACTAATCTGGGGGCTAATGTCGGGGATATACCTCGCGGTATGACCCGGCCTAGCGACTCACATGAGACCCGGAAAAGACATGACATTCTATTAATGACCCGGCAGGCGGATCACAGGACGACCAGGCCCAAGACCCGGCATGTAATCCGACGTCAGGCGGCTCACAAGAGAAGGCTCAAAGAGAGAAAGACTCCCTGCCGAAGGTTACAAGACCCGGAATAGGATTCTAGAGAGACTAGTCCTAATCCTACTCCTAGTAGGACTCTATTTGTAAACCTACCCTCTCCACTTATATAAGGAGGGGTAAGGCGCCCCAAGGGGAAAAGATTGACAAGTCCACAAGTTTAGATGGATTAGAGGCTCTCGGGATTAGAGGTAGCAAACAACACCCTTGTAACCGAGAGATCTCCTTCATCATCAATACTAGACAAGCAGGACGTAGGCTTTTACCTCCATCGGAGGGGCCAAACCTGGGTAAACTCCGTGTCTCTCAATTCCGATCAACCCTTTCAAGCCACCACGTAGTTGCGTCTTCGCCCCGAACCTAAGTCCGTTCACCCGGACGTCTGTCGTGACAAATCCACGACAAGTATGTATCCATATAAAATGGTTTATGGTAAACCATGTCACATACCTCTAGAACTAGAGCATAAAGCTTATTGGGCAATCAAAGAGCTCAATTATGATTTCAAACTTGCTGGTGAGAAGATGTTATTTGACATTAGCTCACTTGATGAATGGAGAACCCAGGCCTATGACAATGCCAAGTTGTTTAAAGAAAAAGTTAAGAGACAGCATGATAAAAGGATACAAAAGCGTGAATTCAATGTAGGTGACCATGTCTTGCTATAAAATTCTCAATTAAGATTTTTTGCATGAAAACTTCTCTCTAAATAGGAAGGGCCTTACATTGTTGAGGAAGTATATCGTTCCGTTGCTATCAAGATCAACAACATCGAAGGCACAAATCCAAAGGTGGTAAAAGGGCAAAGAACCAAACATTATATCTCACGTACTCCCATAAATTTTGAAACCAATATTATCAATATCATAACTCCGGAGGAGTATATTAGGGAGACCTACCAGAACATTTCAGACTCCGAAAAGGAATAGGTATGTGGTACGGTAAGCAAACCGACTCCAAAACTTTCCTAATAGCAATTTTTCTAAGTTTTGGAATATTTCATAAATTAGGAAAATTTAAAGTAGCCCGGAAAGTGCACGAGGAGGCGACAAGCCTGCGGGGCGCGGCCTACCCCCTAGTCGCGCCCCTCTGACTTGTGGCCACCCCGTGCACCATCCAGACTCTGTTTTCTTGTAGTACACTCCTTTGGGTCGTCAAAAATTCATTATATAATCTCTCAAAGTTTTGTACTTTCATATCACGACAATACCTCCCATTTTTGTTTTGATTTGTTTCTGTGGCAGATTTAGAGCAAGATGTCATCCCAAGAGTCCGACGAGGAGAGCTATGTATCGCATTACCTTGCCAACCCCTAGCTCTATGGGGACCTAGATCCTTATGGATTATTCTCGGAGGAGGAACAAGAAGGCAAGTATGAGGAATAAAGCTTGGATGAAGAAGAGATCCCTCTCCCTCAATTAGGATATATGCATGTGGAGTTCACGAAATCAAGCTCCCAAACACAAGGAGAAACCCCAAGGTTCTGTTTATCCCTTCTCGTTTTCTGCAGGAGAGCAAGCAAGAATTATGTCAAAGAATATTGAAGCTTGAGCAATAAGTCGACAATCTGAGGGAACATAACTTTATGCTTAAGAGGAAACTGAAGAAGCTTGAAAATCCTTCTCCACCACCATCACCTCTGAAGAAGGACAACTAAACACATGGGTATGGGCACTCCCCTTGTCTTCTGCCAAGCTTGGGGAGGTGCCACGGTATCGTATCACCATCACAAATTTTCCTTTTCTTGTTTTTCTTAGTTCAATCCTTTTGGTTTTATCTTGGTCTACTAGAATAAAGTTTTAGTATGATCTATCTTTGAGTTTTGCTTTATGTTCCCCTTGTGTAAGCGAGTCTGAGAGTTATATAATAAAAAGTACTTTTGATGTGAGGGCCTTGCTTGCTTGCTATGATCTTGAGAAAAATAAATAAGAAATAAAAGAAGAATAGAATAAAAGCAAAGAGTATATATGATGTTATTATGAGGAGTGATGACTTCACATATAAGAAGTATGTCGATTGAAATTTGTTGGGAGTTGGCAAACATAGCGATTGGTCATTGGTGCAATTAATAGGAAGTAATAAAGAAAGAGAGGTTCACATATAAATATATTATCTTGGACATCATTTATGATTGTGAGCACTCATTCAAATATTATATGTTAAGAAGTTGATGTTGGACAAGGAAGACAACATAATGGGTTATGTTTGCTTATTTCCGAATAGAAGTTATATGGTTATAGATCCTCCCACATGTAGTGCTTGCTTCCACCTCACACTAGCCAAAACTTCCGCACCAAGTAGAGATACTACTTGTGCATCCAAATACCCTCAACCCAGTTTTGCCATGAGAGTCCACCATACCTACCTATGGATTGAGTAAGATCCTTCAAGTAACTTGTCATCGGTGCATAAAGCAATAAGAATTGCTCCTAAATATGTATGATCTTTTATTGTAAGGGAAAACAAGCGTTGTATGAACTTGTGATGGTAAAGAAATAAAAGCGACAGACTGCATAATAATGGTTGCTATCACAAAGGGCAATACAACGCGGTGTTCCTTTGCATTAAGGGTTCGCACACCCAAAACCAAAAAGCGCATGACAACCTCTGCTTCCCTCTGCGAAAGGCCTTTCTGTTACTTTTACTTATTAAGTACTTACCTTTATGAAAGAGTCATGGTGATCTTCACCACTTCCTATATTTTGCCTTTTTTGCTTGGCAAGCATTATGTGTTGGGAAATGATCTAAACACATATATCCACTCTGATGTGGGTGATCATGAGTTATTATTGTTGATATCACCGTTGAGGTGAATAGTTGGGAGGCAAAACTATAAACCCCTATCTTTCTTTATGTTCAATTGAAGCTTCGACCTCATGAGTACCGCGTGAGTGTTATCAATTATGAAATACTAAAAGATGATTGAGTATGTGGATTTGCTTTACAAGCTCTTATATTGACTCTTTCCGATGTTATGATAAACTGCAAATTGCTTCAATGACTGAGAGCATAGTTTGTTGGTCGTCAACAGATTTATTGGTTCATACTTTATCTTGTGAATGAATTGTTACTCTAGTATAAGAAATTATATATCAATAAGTATTGTTGTTTTCAAGATGATCATGATGCCCTCATGTCCGTATTTCATTTTATCGACACCTCTATCTCTAAACTTGTGGACATATTTATTGATCTGGGCTTTCGCTTGAGGACAAGCGAGGTCTAAGCTTGGGGGAGTTGATACGTCCATTTTGAATCATACTTTTATAGTGATATTTATTGCATTATAGGCTGTTATTACATGTTATGGTACAATACTTATGCCTTTTATCTCCTATTTTACATGGTTTACATGAAGAGGGAGAATGCCGACAGTTGGAATTCTAGACTGGAAAAGGAGCAAATCTGAGAGACCTATTCTGCAAAACTCCAAAAGTCCTGAAAAGTTACAAAGAATTATTTTGGAATATATAAAAAATATTGGGCAAAACAAATACCAGAGGGGGCTCACCATGAGGTCACAAGCCTGCCAGACGTGGCCTAACCGCCTATTGGCGCCTAGGTGGCTTGTGATGCACCTGGTAGGTCTCCGGAGCCCATCTTCTGCTATATGAAGGGTTTTGATCTAGAAAATAAATCATAAGAGAGCTTTCGGGACGAAGCGCCACCGTCTCAAGGCGAAACTTGGGTAGAACCAATCTAGAGCTCCAGCGGAGCTGTTCTGTCGGGAAACTTCCCTCCCGGAGGAGGAAATCGAAGCCATCGTCATCACCAACGATCCTCTCATAGAGAGGGGGTCAATATCCATCAACATTTTCACCAGCACCATCTCCTCTCCAAACCTTAGTTCACCTCTTGTATCCGATCTTTGTCTCAAACCTCAGATTGGTACCTGTTGGTTGTTAGTAGCGTTGATTACTCCTTGTAGTTGATGCAAGTTGGTTTACTTGGTGGAATATCATATGTTCAAATCCTTTATGATAATTAATACTCCTCTGATTATGAACATGAACATGCTTTGTGAGTAGTTATGTTTGTTCCTGAGGACATGGGATAAGTCTTGTTATAAGTAATCATGTGAATTTTGTATTCGTTCTGTATTTTGATGAGATGTATGTTGTCTCTCCTCTAGTGGTGTTATGTGAACGTCGACTACATAACACTTCACCATTATTTGGGCCTAGGGGAAGGCATTGGGAAGTAATAAGTATATGATGGCTTGCTAGAGTGACAGAAGCTTAAATCCTAGTTTATGTCTTGCTTCGTAAGGGGCTCATTTGGATACATATGTTTCATGCTATGGTTAGATTTATCTTAATTCTTCTTTAGTAGTTGCCGATGCTTGTGAGAGAGGTTACTCATAAGTGGGAGGTTTGTCCAAGTAAGGGCCGCACCCAAGCACCGGTCCACCCACATATCAAATTATCAAATGAACGCAAATCAGATGAGCATGATGAAAACTAGCTTGACGGAAATTCCCATGTGTCCTCGGGGGCGCTTCACTTTATATAAGAGTTTTGCCAGGCTTGTCCTTTGCTACAAAAGGATTGGGCTACATTGCTGCACTGTTCCTACTCTTGTTACTTGTTACTCGTTACCAATTATCTAATCAAAAAACTATCTCTTACCGATAATTTTAGTGCTTGTAGAGAATACCTTATTGAAAACCGCTTGTCATTTCCTTATGCTCCTCGTTGGGTTCGACACTCTTACTTATCGACAGGACTACGATAGATCCCCTATACTTGTGGGTCATCAAGGGGTGCTCCAGAACCTGTCAGACTGAATATTCGAACGAGCATATGGATTGCGGTCTGAGTCAAAGAAAGTGTTTTTGAGCTTGAAGTCTCTGACACTGAAGACAAGAGGATGAGCAGGTCTTTGTTGGCGGAGCATAGGAATCCTTGACATTGGGTTCAGAACATTTGGGCACCGATGGATGTTGAATTGAAATTGCGGGCCCATCCTTGGTAAAGCAACCAGCCTCGGCCATTCGGTGGGATCCATTTCGCCTTTTCTGTTGTGATCCAGGACAATGTTGTCACCATTTTCATCCGAGGATGGCGTTGCAGGAACTGGAGGACCATCTGGGGATGGGGCGTTGGCTTCGTCCACAATGTTTTCAGTAGCATTGTCTTCAGCGGCTTGAGCTTCTATCTTAGGTAGATTGTGAGCAACGTCTGTGATCCTGAGAACATCATCGACTGGTGCAGTCGGAGACACGCGGACTTCGTCTTCAGGGATTCTTTGCATGGAAGATATGTCCATTCTTGGTCCACGGTGAAGCCTTTTGAGAGGCGACGCATGTTCAGTGGCTTTGACTTCCTTGGCCACAAATGGAGATTCTGGGCTTCTGGGCATAGGCGTGAAGAAGTTAGACAGTGGAGTGCACAGAATGCTGTCGGACATATTCGGCCTAAGAGGGGTGCCAATGTCCACATATTCACTATCTTCACGTGGCGGCATTTGAACAGGAGGTGCATCATCTTGTGGCATAGGGTGATCTCTTTGTACATTAGCTTCATCACCGGGGGCTTGAGGAGCAATGTATTTAGCTGCATTGGAGTCAGTAGCTGGAATGTCTTCAGTAGTGGGAATCTTTGTGGTAGCAAACTCATGAAGTATTACTTGCCTCTCTTGGTTCTCAAATGCTGGCGGAGCCATGGAGATAGGCGTCACTTGTAGTGGCTCCTATTGAGAAGCAAGTGTTAGTGTTGGAGCAGGAGGGGTTGGGGTACTTGGGCCAACTCAGATGGCTTCGGCTTCTTTGTCTTCTGCCTCTTCATAGGTTGTGCTTTAGAGGCAGTAGCAGTCATGCGTTTCTTGGATTTAGCTTCGTCTTGCTTTGTCTTCTTGCTTGTTGCAGCATAGTAAGGTGAAGGTGATTGAGTGCGAGTGAAGCCGGCTGGGAAGACAATGCCTCGAGGTTCAGGTCTTGATGGAGCAGTTTGGTTCAAAGACATTGAAGCCTCTTTGGATCTCTCAGTGATCCGTGGATAAAGAGCAAGTTGGCCAAGATCTTTTTGCTTAAGAATTTCATTGTGTGCTTGAAGCATGGCGGCAGCCTTTTTCTTGAGATGCACTAGGGTGCCTTTTTCAGCTTCACATCTATTGTCAAACACAGCCTTGAGGTTTTTCATCATAAGTCGATAGCCCTGAATCTGATTGGCATTAAGTTTATGGATGTTGGCCTTGAAGAGTGTCTTCTCATGGCTAATATTAGCCTTCAGTTGTATGGCCTTTTGTGCCGCAATAAGCTCCTCATTCACAAGCCCTTGAAAGGTTACACTAATACCAATGGGTAGTTGTAGGGCGTCGATGGTGAGGGAGTGATCATCAAACCACTCGTTAATGAAGTTGTCGAGGATTGCTGGGTCAAAGAGAGGTAAGTCTTCAAGACGTTTAGGTTCCTCTTCTTTTTTCTGGATAAGCTTCGCCAGCAATTCATCATCAAACTCATCATCGAGGAGCTCAATCATATTTGCAGCATCCGTCAGGGAGATAGATGGCTTCGATCCTTGGGAAGCAGCAACTTTCCTTTTCATCCACCTAACCAGGCGAGACTCATCTTTTGTGTCCTCTGGATCAATAGACGGTGATCGTGAAGCCTGAGATGTTGTGCCAGCAGCTTTGGAAGCCTTTGAAGCCTTAGGCCTTGAATCCTTTGAGGGCTTTGAAGCCTTTGTGGTGTGCTTAGGCGTCGGGTTCATAGCAAGGGGCAAATCCGCATATTCATGAGCATCTTCAGTAGTGTGACCAAGTATGCTAGAGGGGTGCGGATTCTCAATGGTGGCATGAACATGCATGGGTAGAATTCGAGCTTGATAGCATCAAACCTTGTCTTCGGATGAAGATTTTGTTAGATGATATTAGTCCATGGGGCCTTCTCAGCATACTTTTCCGCATACTCGCCAGAATCTTCGAATCCATTGGATTTGAGTCTTGCACTGATGATAGGTTTCTTCTGAGTCACACTTGTAGTGCTCATATAGATCTAGGGGTAGATCCTTCGTTGTGTCAATGCACATTTGTCTTCCACTATTCTTGGGAGTACCATCTTTAGCCATTGTGTAAGTGCATCTAGTGCCCCTTAGTGATTTTGGTGTATTAAAGACTTATAGGTTAAGGAACCAATGTGTTTGTGAGTGTACACAGGCTCTATAAGTCGATGAGGAGTTTGATATATTCGGAGATTATCGACCCCTAAAATGTTTGTCTTCAACTGAAGACTTTGGTGAAGACTTTGCTGAAGACTTTGATATTCCCTGAAGACTTTGAAAATGAAGAAGTTGGTGTGACCTTGAAGATATCAACAAGGACTATAAAGCGTAAAGACTTTTGTTTTTGTAGTTTCATTCCTTTCTTTGAGTCATAGGAAACACCGTACTGTTAAAGGGGGCCGAGGTAATACTAAGGAAAAATTTCAACTGGTGCTCAACTCAAAAGCCTCAACCTATCCAATCCTTCGAGACGAAGTTCTTCTGGTCTTTGATGAAATTGGTCTAACTAAGGAGTTAGGATTTCGCCAGTGTGACTTGCCTACAAGTGAGGAATATGATAAGCCTGAGGACTTTCATAGCTCGAAATTCTGACCGTTCCTATGATTAGTGCCAGTTGTCCCCAATCATCCTATCCACATAACGGTCATATCATAGGGGGCATTTATGTCTTCCCATGTCAGGTTGCACCCTGGCTATAAATAGCCACCCCCACAACCACTAGTTGGTTGGCTGCTCCGAGGGAGAATTGGCACTTGTCATTTGAGAGCAACCCATCCTCCGAGGAGTTTGAGAGAAAATCATTAGTGAGGAAAAACCCAAATCCAAACCACCAAACCCAAAGTTATTGAGCCTCACTTAAGAGATTGTTCCTGTGTGGAACCGACGCTTGTTAACTTTGAAGACTATGTATCTTCCAGACGGTTAGGCGTCATGGTCTAGTACATCCTGCAGTCAATTGGGGATCACAAAGTGGCCTTGGTCTAGAGCATCCAATAGTCAATTTTGGATCACCGGGTGACCAGTTTGTGAGGGTTTTGGAAGTCTACCCTGATGACTTACCACGAGTGTTGGGCGAGGACTGTGTGTCCTTAGCTTAAGGAGAATACGGTAAGGACTGTGTGTCCTTTGGTTTCAATACCAGGCTGCTCCAAACCAGATGTACAATTGTCCCAGCAGTTGGAACTGGGTCATCAAACTAGTGTCTTCATCGAGCTACCTGGTTATATTTCCTCATATACTCGTTAGTGAAATTGATTGTTACTGTTTGAAGAATTTGATTGAAGACTTCCTCAATTTCCTCACCTCAAATTCTTCAAGTTACCTTGTTCCTCACCTGCTTATCCTATATCACACAACCTATAATCTGTGCATGCTTTATTTCATCATGATGACTATGCTACTGCTATGTTTCTCATGCACTTGAGTACTTATTCCGCTGCTAGTTATTCATCACATTTCAAATTCCTCAAGTTGAAATTCCTAAGTGATGAATTTGTAAAAATCGCCCATTCACCCCCTCTAGTCGATATAACACACGTTCACATTGTCTTTAAAGGCTTCGAGCCGTGCAAAGTCTTCAAAGACAAATTCGGGTGAGAGCTTGCCTCTGGTGAGTTGAGATGAATCTGCAAGTAGTCTGCAAATGAATTCAGTCTATGAAATCCAAGCGATTCTGCTGCGGACATGTACCCATGAAAGAGTTAGAGATGCAAGGGAGTGGAAGAGGTCATATGCATTCTTAGAAGATTTGAAAGCAAGATATCATGGTATGAAGATATTGACCTCATTCACCTAAGACTTTCACTTTTTCTCAAGATAGGGTGGTTCCAGATTTGTGCAAGTTCGATAATTTGCACAAGTGATAAATCAACCCAGATTTGCAACATAAGAAAAATAATTTAGCAAATAGAGATACAAGTTTGAGATCTATTGGAATCAAGGTGGAAAAACAGATCTCGAAGACATTTGGTAAGTTGCAAAGATCAAACACATGGTAAAAAAATCAGTTTTAATTACCACGATGAAGAACCCGATGAACTAGTCGACGAGGCAGAGAAGCCGAGCAATTCAATCTGCCACACCCTATCTTGGTGGTGGCAAACAGCTACGGCGAAGGTGGACAAAGATGGTCGCGGCCGGTGTGAGTATGTCGATGAAGGAGTCACAACAGTGAAGCGCTCCTTCTCCATTGGTGATAGAATCTAGCGATGGCGCTAGGGTTGGAGCTTGGACGTGGGAGAGGAAGTGGAAGGGTAATTATTGAGCTGGGGCATAAGGATAGGGACATCCATTTTTTTGGACGTGTATGTCCCGGTCTCTTCAGCTCTAGTGGGACACGTGGCGCACATGCAACGTGTGTGCCAGCCCACTATGATTATCCGAGGCGGTGGTGCGGGAGTTGTTGCAAAAAATGCGGTAAAATATAAGATTTTGAGATTTTAAATGTTTGGTTGTATTCGTCTTCAACTCACAAGGATGCAGTGAAGATAATCAACACATGTCAATTTAGAATGCATATGACTGGAGTTGAACAGAGTTAGAAGAGGTAAGAGCAGATGGGAACGTCAGGTCCGATCACATTTGCCTAGGAAAAAAACTCAAAGATATAGCTACAGGACAAATGATGTATAGGAAAAAACTCCAAATATATATGCAAGGAATATTCAACTTAAAACATGTGCACACTTGAAGGAAAGTTTTTGTTTCGCAGATAAACTCAGTATCTCGAAGACATAATAAGAAGCAAAGATAAATGCAATGTCTTCGAGTGTGGTTGGTGGCATTACCCATCGTATAAGAATATTTGACCCAGACATGGTGCACAATTATCATGGTGCTCTGAAGTCATATTCTTTGTTAATGTATTCACACTCCGATTGTAACTCTTCATGAGTTGAAGACATACATTACTTTGTGTGTTGTGCACAAAGTCTTCAATAATCATTAAACGTTTAGATGTATGTCCATTCAAAGGGCATTTGAGGATTCTAAGATATTTAGCTCACACCGCACCCTGCAAAACCTCTTCTCATCCAAAGGCTTCGTGAAGATATGAGCCAATTGTTCTTCTGACTTCACTGGCTTGATGACGATGTCGCCCTTCAACACATGATCACCGAGGAAATGGTTTCATATCTGAATATGCTTTGTCTTCGAATGTTGTACTGGGATGTAGGCGATCTTGATATCACTCTCATTGTCGTAGTAGAGAGGTACTTTCTTCTTGTTGACATCGTAGTCCTTGAGAGTTTGCTTCATCTAGAGAAGCTAAGTGCAGTAGGTGCCAGCAACAATATATTCGGCTTCGGCGGTGGAGAGTGAGACACGGTTCCGCTTCTTTGAAGACCAACATACAAGTGGTGGACCTAGAAAGTGACAAGTGCCTAATGTAGACTTGCGATCAACTCTGTCACCAGTGAAATATGAGTTTGAGTAGCCAATGAGGTCAAACTTGGAGCCCTTTGGATACCATAATCCTAGTGTTAGGGTGTGAGCCAAATATCAAAGTATTCGCTTCACCGCGAGGTGATGCGACTCCTTTGGTGCCACTTGAAATCCGGTACATAGGCAAACACTAAGCATTATATCTGGCCTAGATGCACATAAGTACAACAATGAGCCCACCATGGAGCAATATACCTTCTGCTCGAAATTTTTACCATTTTCATCAGTGTAGAGGTAGCCATTCGTAGGCATGGGTGTTCTGTAGCCTTTGGACTCATTCATGCCAAACTTCTTGAGGCAGTCCTTGAGATACTTGTCCTAAGATATGAAGATGCCATTTGGTTGCTGTAGAATCTGAAGCCCTAGGAAGAACTTCAGCTCTTCCATCATCGACATCTGATATTACTCTTGCATCATGAAGCTAAACTCATCACTATATTTGTTGTTAGTGCAACCAAAGATAATGTCATCAACGTAGATTTGGCATATGAACAAGTCACTATCACGTGATTTTGTGAAGAGAGTAGGATCGAGTGAACCGGGTTTGAAGCATTTATCCTTAAGGAATTGCTTGAGTGTATCATACCAAGCTCTTGGTGCTTGCTTGAGGCCATACAGAGCCTTGTTGAGCCGGTATACTATGTCTGGATGCTTTGGATCTTCAAACCTTGGAGGTTGAGCAACATATACTTCTTCCTCAATCTTACCATTGAGGAATGCACTTTTGACATCCATTTGATATAGAGATATATCATAGTGGTTAGCATATGCAAGTAGGATACATGTGGCTTCGAGTCTAGCAACAGGTGCAAAGGTGATAACCCACAAGTGTAAGGGATCGTTTGTAGCCTTTTTGATAAGTAAGAGTGTCAAACCCAAGGAGGATCTAAAGGTAGAACAAATATTCTCTCAAGTTCTATCGACCACCGATACAACTCTACGCACGTTAATGCTTGATTTACCTAGAATTAGTATGAAACTACTTTGCGGGAAGTAAACAAGAAGTACTTTGCGAGAAAATAAACTTAGTAGTGACATAGCAAGCTTTTTGTAACAAAAGAAAAAGATTGTCCCTAGGCAATTAAATATGATATGATAGATACTTGTTATGTGCAATGAGGGAGAGGCATACGCTAACACACTTTCCATACTTGGATCATATGAACTTATGATTGGAACTCTAGAAAGCATCCGCAACTACTAAAGATCATTAAGGTAAAACCCAACCATAGAATTAAGTATCAAGTCCTCTTTACTCCCATACGCAACAACCCACCTACTCGGGTTTATGCTTCTGTCACTCAAGCAACCCACTATAGGCAAATCATGAACATATTGCAACACCCTAAAGCATGGATCTCTCACGCTTGCGCGACACAGAGGGCACCATAGTACATCACCATATCAACATACGACTCACATCCATAACATCATACCACAATTAACCCATAGGTCAAAAGATATCTACTCAAACATGATAGGATAGCCAAATACCATTGTGAAATAATATATGGAGTTGGGCACCATGTTTAAGTAGATATTACAGTGGGGAAGAGATGTGTTACACCACTTCAAGAGGGGGAGAATTGGTGTCGACAGTGGCAAGATTACTGATGTAGATCGCCATCATGATCCTTGCCCCGGCAGCATTCCGGCGCCATCGGGAGAGAGGGGGAGAGAGCCCCCCTCTTTATTATTATTCCTTGGCCTCCCCCTAGATGGGAGGAGAGTTCCCCCTCTGGTCCATGGCCTCCATGGCGGCGTAGGGGCAGGAGCCCCTCCTAGATTGGATCTCCCTCTATGTTGTCTTCTGTTTTGCGTTCTCGTTTTCTTGCCGAAAACCATTTCTTATATTCCCGGAGATCCATAACTTCGATCGGGCTGAGATTTTGAGGGTTTTTTATCCAAAATTTAGATTCCTTGCGCCCGAAGGAGAGATCCAACCAACTTATAATCTGGGCACAACCCACCAGGCCGCACCTGCCCCCCTGGTCGTGCCCTGGTGTCTTGTGGGGGCTATGGGCCTCCGTTTGCGTTGATTCCACTTCTCAAAATTCAAAAATATTCCCAAAAAATCTCTGTAATTTTTTATCACGTTTGAATTTCGTTTGATATGGATATTCTGTGGAACAAAAACATGCAACAAACAGAGACTAGCATTGGGCACTGGATCAATAGGTTAGTCCAGTAAATTATATAAAATGTTGCCAAAAATATGTGAAAGTTGTATAATATTGGCATGAAAATCAAAAATTATAGATACTAAGGATACATATCAGCATTCCCAAGCTTAATTCCTGCTCGTCCTCGAGTAGGTAAATGATAAAAAAGATATTTTTTGATGTGGAATGCTACCTAGCATATTCTTGATCATATATCTAATCATGGCATGAATATTAAGATATAAGTGATTCAAAGCAATAGTCTTGTTTTTACATAAAGACATTGATACTCAGGCATCCCAACATACAATCATGTCTTTAAAAATATCAAGGCAAAAGAACGCTATCCCTACAAAATCATATAGCCTTTTCATGCTCTGTCTTCTTAACACAAAGTATAAATCATGCACTACCCCGGTTTGAGCCAAGCAATTGGTTCATACTTTTTAATGCGCTTCAGCATTTTCAACTCTCACGCAATACATGAGCGCAAGCCATGGATATAGCACTATGAGTGGAATAGAATATGGTGGTAGGTTTCAAAGGGGTAAAAGTGGAGAAGAAAGTCTCGCATCAACTCGACATACCAACGGGATATGGAGATGCTCATCAATATATATCAACACGAGGAGTAGGGATTGCCATGCAATGGATGCACTAAGAGCTATAAGTTTAGGAAAGCTAAATATGAAAACTAAGTGGGTGTGCATCTATAATGAAAAATTCCCACTACTATACAAAAGTGACAACATAGGAGACTCTCTACATGAAAAACATGGTGCTACTTTGAAGCACAAGTGTGGAATTGGCATGCCCCTTCTCTCTTTGTCTCTCATTTTTTTCTTTCTTTTTTTACTTTTCTCTCTTTTTCTCTCTCTTTTTTCTCTTTTTTTATTTGTCATCCAGAGTCTCATCCCGACTTGTGGGGGAATCATAGTCTCCATCATCCTTTCCTCGCTAGGGCATGCTCTAACGATGATCATCCCACTTCTGTTTACTTATAACTCAATATTACAACTCGATACCTAAAACAAAATATGACTCTATATGAATATTTTGTAGTGATCTAGCATAGCAAAGATATCAAAAAATGGACAAGCCATGGAAACATGCTAGCTATCTTACGATCATGTAAATCAATATGACAATGAATGCTCAAGTCATCAAAATAAAAACCGTGAAGTTGCATGAAAATATATCTCGGAATAGCTATGGAAATGTCATAATAGGTAGGTATGGTGGCTTGTTTTAGGATAATATAATAAGGCTTATGTGTTATAGAGCGTATCATATCACGGGGTTTGCACCGACTCTCGAGGTGAGAAAGGGAAATGCACAGTACCATAGAGGCTAGCAAATTGCGGAAAGGTAAGAGTGCGTATAATCCATGGACTCACATTAGTCATAAAGAACTCACATACTTATTGCAAAAGTTTTATTATCCCCCGAAGCAAAGTATTACTATGCATGCTCCTAGGGGGGAGGTTGTTAGGAGTTAACCATCGAGCGCCCCGACCTTCACACAAAGATAGACAATCAAGGATAAATTATGCTCCAACTTCCTAGCATAACAGGAGATTATACCTACATGCTTCAGGAATCACAAACCTTAACACCAATATCTTACTAAACATGATCATCCACTAGTACTTCCCACATATTATCATCTCTATATCGCAAAACTATTGCAAGGAATCAAACATATCATATTCAGTGATCCATAAGTTTTATGTAGGATTTCATGACTAACCATGCAAATGACCAATTCCTGTTGACTCTCTAAATGGATATAAGTGAAGCATGAGAGTTTAATTGTTTCTGCAAAAGATCATGCTCTAATAAATATAAGTGAAGCAAAAGAGCATTCTTCAAATAACGGTTTTCTATTGAAGAGAAACAAGTAATCCAAACTTCAAATTATATAAGTGAAGTACATGAAGCATTCTATAGAGCCATGCTCAAAATATATAAGTGAAGTGCAATGAGCATTCTATAAATCAACCATGGACTGTCTCATACTAGCATGGTGCATAAAATAAAATTGAAAAATAAACACAAAAGACGCTCCAAGATTTGCACATATCACCTGAATGAAACGAATCGGAAAATATACTGATACATGTTGAAGAAAGATGGGATGCCTTCCGGGGCATCCCCAAGCTTAGACGCTTGAGTCTCCTTGGATATTTACTTGGGGTACCTTGGTAATCCCCAAGCTTGAACTCTTGCCTCTCCTTCTTCTCCTTATATCGAGAACTCCTCGATCTTCGAACACTTCATTCACACAAAACTTAACAAAAGACTGGTAAGATCCGTTAGTATAATAAAGCAAAATACTACTTTAAGCATTGTTGCAAACCAATTCATATTTTATGTTTGCATTATACCCGATGTATTATAACTTTTGTACGTCTTATACCACCGATAAAATCGATAGTTTCAACAAAACAAGCAAAACAATGCATCAAAAACAGAATCTATCTTAAATAGGACAGTTTATAGTAATATGAACTTTGACCATACTTCTGTAACTCCAAAACTTCTGACATATTAGGAGGGTGGAAATAATTTGTATAGCAATACTATGTTAAAATTTCATCTCATTCTCACGTTCAGGTAAAAAATGAAGATTCATGCATTGGGAACAAAGTTTCTCTTATAGATTCAGCATTGTTTCTGCTCATCTTATGGATCATCCTAAAGGAAAATCCTGGCACAAAAAATATTAAAGCACTCAACGTAAATAAATGGCTCTCTAAAATTCCGGCTTATCTCCCAGACAGCGCTTTCTTTAAAGCCATTAAGCTAGGCTTAAAGTGCTCAAGTAATGGATCCACCCGGATCCCAAGGTATATCAAAGCCAATTTTAATTAGCAATGATTTGTAATTAAGTAGTGAGCACAAAGTTGTGTGTTACATATAACAATGAAGTCTAACTCTCTGCCTATGTATTGGCATGGCATAAAAGAACAATTCATTCACACCAAGTAAAGGCCAATGCATAGTATAAGTAGTTTCTTGCAATTTTATCGTATTGAAAACATAGAGAGGTGAAGATGTAGTTCCTATATCATAATAATTGCAAGTAGGATCAGCAAGCACATGCATATTATATTTATCAAAATCATCATGTGAAACCGTAAAACGCAACCCATCAATATAATCCTTAATAAGAGAAAACTTCTCCGATATAGTGTAGTTGGGAGAATTCAAAAAGATAATAGGACTATAATGTGTGGGTGCAATAGAAACAATTTCATGCTTAATATAAGGAACTATAGAAAGTTCATCTTCATAAGCATAATTTATATTGGCATCATGGCCACAAGCATAGGAAGCATCAAGTTCATAAAAACTAGATAATTCAAATGAATCCACGGGATCATAGCAATCATCATAGCATTCATCCTTCGGTATGTGCGAAGGGTAATTAAATAATGTATGAGTTGAAGAGTTAATCTCATTAGAACGTGGGCATGTGTGATCAATCTGCTCTTCCTCCTTTTGTTCTTCGCTCTCCTCCTCATCTTTTTCATATAATGAGCTCACAATTTCAGCAATTTCCTCTTCCATAAATTCCTGCAAAATATTAGTTTCTTCCAAGGCAGACATCATTATTCTAATAAATTCTATAATATCAGCATTGCAATCATAATTCTCATAGCAATATTTAAGTATGACATAAAGTTCAGATTCGTAAGAAACATCATCATCATACTTTTCCATCAAAGAAGCAATTTCATAAGCACCTTTGAAAGTAACAAATTATTCTATTCATTCCACATCATAGTAATCATAAATAACTTTATCATAAGAAGCCAAGGTTTCATTATCATTAAACTTCCATTGAAAGGGAAAGTGCGGAGCCTCTATCTTGAAGCAACAAGTATAATCACATTTCAAGCATGCATCCCAAGCAAACCATTCCAGTATTCTAATTTGATCCCATAAGTGTATCCCTTTTTGAGATAAGAGATAATCCCTAAAATACTCATGTTTATCCAATGTGTATCCTATTATAAAGTACCTTCAGGATTTCTCGGGATTATCGAAGGAGTAATTAACGTCTTTCACATAACTAGCATCGAGGGTTCTAGGAGGTTCCTCATCTCCATGAGTAGCAAGTACCACTAATTTTTTTGATGTTTCGTGTTTCATATCCATAATTAAAGATATAAAACAACTAATACAAGAAAATAAAAAAAAACTTAGTGATAAAGCAAACAAGCACACACGAGAATATTCACCCCACGCTAATGATCCCCGGCAACGGCGCCAGAAAAAGGTCTTGATAACCCACAAGTGTAGGGGATCATTTGTAGCCTTTTTCGATAAGTAAGAGTGTCGAACCCAACTAGGAGCTAAAGGTAGAACAAATATTCCCTCAAGTTCTATCAACCACCAATACAACTTTACGCACGCTAATGCTTGCTTTATCTAGAACTAGTATGAAACTACTTTGCGGGAAGTAAACGAGAAGTACTTTGTGAGAAAATAAACTTAGTAGTGACATAGCAAGCTTTTTGTAACAAAAGATAAAGATTGTCCCTTGGCAATTGAATATGATAAGATAGATACTTGTTATATGCAGTGAGGGAGAGGCATATGCTAACACACATTCCATACGTGGATCATGTGCACTTATGATTGGAACTCTAGCAAGCATCCGCAACTACTAAAGATCATTAAGGTAAAACCCAACCATAGCATTAACTATCAAGTCCTCTTTACTCCCATACACAACAACCCACCTACTTGGGTTTATGCTTCTGTCACTCAAGCAACCCACTATAGGAAAATCATGAACATATTGCAACAACCTACAATGTGGATCCCTCATGCTTGCGCGACATAGAGGGCACCATAGGACTGCACCATATCAACATACGACTCACATCCATAACATCATACCACAATTAACCCATAGGACAAAAGTGATCTACTCAAACATCATAGGATAGCCAAATATCATTGTGAAATAATATATGGATTTGAGCACCATGTTCAAGTAGATATTACAGTAGTGAATAGAGGTGTTACACCGCTTCAAGAGGGGGCAATAGTTGGTGTTGATGGCGGCAAGATTGTTGATGTAGATCACCGTCATGATCGTTGCCTCGGCGGTGTTTCGGTGCCATCGGGAGAGAGGGGGAGAGAGACTCCCTCTTTCTTCTTCTTACTTGGCCTCCCCCTATATGGGAGGAGAGTTCACCCTCTAGTCCATGGCCTCCATGGCGGCGGAGGGGCAGGAGCCCCTCCTAGATTGGATCTCCCTCTCTGTTCTCTTCTATTTTGCGTTCTTGTTTTCTGGTCAAATACCGTATTTGATATTACCGGAGATCCGTAACTCTGATCAGGCTGAGATTTTGAGGGAATTTTTATCCAAAAATTATCTTCCTTGCGCACGAAGGAGAGCTCGAACCGACTTATGAGCTGGGCACAACCCACCAGGCCACGCCCGGGCCCCTGGTCGTGCCCTGGTGTCTTGTGGGGGCTGTGGGCCTCTGTTTGCGTTCATTCCACATCTCAAAATTCATAAATATTCCCAAAAAATATCTTTAAATTTTTACCGCGTTTGGACTTCGTTTGATATGGATATTCTGTGAAACAAAAAACATGCAACAAACATGAACTAGCACTGGGCACTGGATTAATAGGTTAGTCCAATAAATCATATAACATGTTGCCAAAAATATGTGAAAGTTGTATAATATTGGCATGAAACAATCAAAAATTATAGATACGACAGATACGTATCAAAAGGTTTCATCGAAATCGATACCCTCAACCTAGGTGTAGCCTTGGGCTACAAGTCTATCCTTGTTTATGACAACTTGGCCAGAGGCATCTTGTTTGTTGCGGTAGATCCACTTTGTACCAATGATGTTGTGCTTGCATGGATCTGGTCGCTTGACAAGTTCATATACGTTCTTGATCTTGAATTGATGTAGTTCTTCTTGCATGGCTTGAATCCATTTAGGTTCCTTGAAGGCTTCATCAACTTTGATGGGTTCTGTGTCAAGCTGACAATGGTTAACCGTTACCTGCATCCCCATGGGTAAATAATCTATCAGGGGACGGGGATATGCCAGCTTTAATGTCCACGGGGAAGTTGGTGGGTCAAATACCTTACCCAGCATGCAAGATGGGAATGGGGATGGGATAGGATTATTCATGCCCATTACACGCCTTACCCGTGAAACCGTGTCATCTAAAATTACTTGACACCATGTAATTCCTATCCTTACCCACCCAAATTTCTATTCATCTCATCAGTTTGGCCTAAAAACCCTTAAAATCTAACCTAGACACAGTATATTATTTATTGTGCTGAAATACTAATATTTTCTACTGAAATTCTATCAAAGATTTTGTTGATTGCATACATGGGTTTCCCCATGGGGATACAAAAACCAACGGGGATGGGGATGGAAATATTTTTATCCCCGTGGACGGGTATGGGGATGGAGACGGGCATGGAAAGGCTCTCGCAGGGACGGGGATCGGAGTCCAATACCCGCATGGGTAATCCCCATTGCCAGCCTAAGTTCTATGATAGAAACAAATGTGAAACTGCCCACAAAAGTTAGCTAATTGTTAGCTATTAAGCGAGTGAGAGGACCTAGTTCATTGATGCTGCTGAGCATCTTCTCATTCTACACTTCATTTGCCACGCGGGGATGAACAGGTCGAAGACTTTGAGTTGTCTACTGAGCATTGTCTTCGTCAGCGGCATTGTCTTCCGGGCCTCATTGTCTTCATGATGAGTTCTTCAATCACTAGCTCCTTAGGCATGATCTCACCAGTGCCCATCAGCCTGATTGTTTCTTTAGGTGGAAGTTCATCTATCATAGGAGGTAGGTGCTCTCTTTATGAGCCATTAGTTTCATTGAATCGCACATCTAAAGTTTCAACAATCTTGTGGTGAACAGTGTTGAAGACTCTATAGTTGTGCGAATCCTTTCCATTACCAAGAATGAAACCCTCATGTGCTTTTGGTGCAAATTTTGAAGTGTGATGTGGATCCCTAATCCAGCATTTTGCACTGAAGACTTTGAAATAACTTACATTGGGTTTCTTACCAGTCAGAAGCTCGTATGATGTTTTCTTGAAGAACTTGTGAAAATAAACTCTATTGATGATGTGGTAGGCTATGTCAATGGCTTCAGGCCAATATATCCGTGGTGTGTTGTATTCGTCAAGCACGGTGCAAGTCATCTCTATGAGAGTCATGTTCTTCCGCTCGATGACACCATTCTACTATGGTGTATAAGGAGCAGAGAACTCATGAGTGACACCCAATGTGTCAAGATAAGTGTGAAGACCCGTGTTCTTGAACTCAGTGTCGTTGTTGCTCATTATGTACTTGAACTTGATGTCATAGTTAGTCATTCACCTATTGACAAAGTGCCTGAAGACATCCGCACTTCAGTCTTATAGAGTAAGATGTGCACCTAGGTGTATCTAGAGTTATCGTCAACAATCACGAAGCCATAAATATTTGTAATAGTAGAGAAAGTGGAATAATGAATCGGGCCAAATAAGTCCATGTGGAGCAGCTCGAAGGGTCGTGTCATAGTCATGATTGTCTTCGAGGTGCTTGGCCCTTGTCATCTTCCCGGCTTCACAGGCACCACATAGGTGATCTTTCTTGAACTTGACTCCTTCGATGCCAATGACTATGCTCTTATTTGCAAGAGTATGCAAGTTCCTCATGCCAGCATGTCCTAGCCTTCGATGTCGAAGCCAGTATTTTGAAGCCTTTGCTAGAAGACATATGGCAAGTTGTGGTCCTGCAGAGCAGTCTACCATGTATATATCACATCTTCAAAAACCTTCGAAGACTTTGGTTTTTTCAGAGGCCATTAGTACAACACATCGAAATTTGCCAAAGATGACAAGCATGCCTAGATCACAAAACATAGAAACGGATGTCAAGTTGTAACCAGGGGATTCAACAAGCATTACATTGGCCATGTGTCGATCCCTTGTGATAGCAACTCTACCTAGTCCCAAGACTTTGCTGCTGCTTTTGTCGGCAAATATGATGTGATGTTTAGTTGGAGGTCGAAGAGTTGACTCCATCAATAGGATTCGATCACCAGTCATGTGACTAGTGCACCCACTATCCATGATCCATTCGGTGGTTATGGATGTATCTTCCTACATTTGAGAATTAGTCGTGTTCACCAAAGCATGCAAGTGTAACATGCTAAGATGAACATGTAGTACTCGAAAGTGGTAAGTATTCTCGATGATATAAATGGAGAGATCCATTTGCATTATTTATCTTGTGTCCAGGCAAGAAAGTTTTCGGGTCTCCAGATATAATCTTCGAGTTAGGCATCATCTCATCTGGAGACCCGATGCTGCATGAAGACGTTAGTTCTTATGAACCACTCACATCGGAAGGGGTGGCTTAGAAGCAATGAGACATAAAGCGACATCAGAGAATTTAGGTGACAGCCCAAGTGCTATCCCTACCTTGTTTGGCATGTAATCTTAGATGAACCTTGTTGTCATGAGTTATGAAATAAGTTTGCTTCTTATCATGCCATGTCTTGTTCATGTATCTTTCTTCATGCATATCATCATGCATGCATGCATATTGATTGTGAGGTGCTCTTGACTTGTTGCATGTGTGAGTGTTCTTGTGGTTGTTGTGTTTGAATGGATTCTACTCATCTCCTTCCCCTCTCATGTTCTTTTCAAACAACCAACCCTTGCTTTATTCCATTGGCATTAAATCAATAAAATTAACATGCTAATAAAAATTGTTTAAAAATGTTCAGGAGGTAGTCTACTATGTTTTAAAATTGTGTGTGGTTCTTTTGTAGTTTTGAGCTATATGTATTTGAGGTTTTAAATAACAAGGGGGTTGTTGTTTTTAAAACTAATTAATTTAGTTGCTCTAAAATTCAACAAGTTAATTTTGTTGAAGAGGTTTCAAATTCTTGTTTGTAAAAGTGTTTTGTTTTGTCAAAGAACCCCTCTAGTTATTTCTGTAGGATTTTTTGCAAGTATTCTGTTTTTTTAATATAAAAGAAAACCTTCTCAGTTTTCTGTTTAGTAGTGGGTGAGCATGCGAAGTGGGCCTTTCCTTCCCCTCCGGCCCAACCCGCAAGGAGACGGCAACCTGCTCCGTTCATTCTCCGTCAGGTTCAGAGAGATGCGCATGAGACAGCTAGATGCCGACGTCGTGAGAGGAGCTCACAGACGTCGAGGCCGGCCCCTTTATAAGGGCACAGATCCATAGGGTTCCCCCTCTTCCTCCTTGTCGCCGTCGCTCCCCTTCTCCCTCCTTCTCCCCTTCTCCTTCTTCTTCCCCTCAGGTAAGTTCAGAGAGGGAGTGAGATTAGAGTCCTCTGCCGGTTCTCCTCGCCATCGTCCACGCGGCTCCGTCGTCCCTCCTCCGTGGCCAGCATGTCGTGGAGGTCGGGGACCGTCCCCGCAGTGCATTCTCGTCGCTAGGAGGGGTTGGGCTTGCCCTCATCGATGGCATCGTCCTCGCCGGAGCCGCGGACAGGGTGCTCCCACGCTTCTTCTTCCTCAGAATCGGGTCGCGTCATCGTCGCCTTCCTTCTCTTCCCTGTGAGCTGGTCTGTCGTCATCCCCCTCCCCCCGGTGACCCCCGCGTCCCCTTCCTGTTGCCGCGGCATAGCTCGCATCGCCGTAGCTCCTTGCTGTCGCCGCCGGCAGTTCAAGGCGTGGCCTTGAGGGCCTCGCCTCCATCCCCCTTGTCACGAGATGAGCAGGGGAATGGTTCACCATAGGTTCCTGCTTTCCCCTCGGCAGGTTCCCCTTGCCGGACAGCCCATGTGCCGCCGGCGATCGACGCCGCCGTGCCTCTATCCGCCGCTGTCGAGTTGTTTCAGTTTCGTCAGAGTTCTCCTGGGTGTGTTAGTAGTAGAGGAGCGGGATCCCCTCTTGTTCAGTCGAGCGCGAATGTCGCGGTGTTGGATCGATCCGGGCGAGATCGAGAGGTCTGGGGAACGAATCCCCGGCGCTCCCCCTCGTTCCTTTTTTTTGATTGACTCGGGTTGCTGTGTGGTGTGCGGATCCGGTCTGGCAACACCCGGATCGCGTGTGCTTGTGAGAGTGTGCAATGTGTGCATGTGTGTGGCAGATCTGATGTGGCTGGGCAGATCTAGTGTGGCCGTGTATATGTGTGTGGCAGTGTGCGTATGTGTGTGGTGTGTGTATGACAAGTGGGCCCTGGCCCCACTTGTCATCCACTAGAGGGGCCCTGGTACCTATGCCAGGTGCCCCCCCTCCTATGTATTGTTTTTCTTTTATTTTTGTTTTGTGTTATTAGTGTTAGATAGTTTATTTTCCTTTTCTGGTAATATTACTTATCTGATATGAGCATTTTTGGATATGTGCATTTTTAGTAAATTTCAACTTATAGGAATGTCATGATGATTTCGAGCATGTTTTATGGAGTTCTACAAAAACTTATATATGAGTATGATACATGATTTTGGGGTAGAAAGATCCAAGGAATCCATTGGTGCAATTAGATTTCACTTTTGAGCAAGTTTGCAAACTGCTATTTTCTGCTGTGATGCTACTTTGTCATTTTTGCATGAATTAATCCATGCTTGCTTTGGGGCATGTGCCAACATGGAAGTTCTAGTGTTTTATGCCTAATATGCCATGATATTTTTGTTTGACATGAGAATCACCCATATAAGTGGGAAACTTGTTGCAAAGTAGTTAACTTAATGTTGCTATTTTCAACCATGCCAAATATTTCAAAGTCTGAGAATCTGCTGTTATTTTTATGCCATGAAGAGTGGTTGCTATCTTGTGCTATATTATGAATTAGGTCAAGCTCAGTGCTAGTGATTTGAAGTATATGTTGTCTTCTAGCTTCCTGTTAATTTTCATGCCATAAGGTGGTCTCTAACACTATTAGTTTCTGCTGTCAACTTGCTACCAGATTAACTCAGATTCCAGAAAACTATTATTTTCACCAAGTCCCGGATTTCTGCTTCATCATGCCAACTTGTGAGCTTCATGCTTATTGATGTGTGCCTCCTTTCCAGTTTGTGTAGTTGGATAAGGTCATAAGCATGTTATGTAGTTTCTGTCAATACCTTGTTTGTGGCTGTAGACTTCTTGTAGCTCAAGTTGTTGGCTGTGAAAGTTGCTATGTTGTTGTTTTGTCACAGATTGTTTGTTTTATTGTTTTGTGATTTGTGGGAGCTATACTCCATGGAATTGCTTGATCTTTGGCTCTATTGTGGGTGGTTTTTCATTGCCTAACCAGTGGCTACCTTGGAATGCCAGGGAATAGCCTAGGTCCTTCTTGTCTTGTGTTTTTCCTTCGTATCTTGTCGTGATCGTATCGTGAGAACCGTAACTCCGTTTCCGACGTTCTACATATGCATTTTTATCGTTTTTGCACGATGCATCCATATTTTCCTTGTTCATGCATGTCTAAATAACTTAAAATAAGGTTCTGTCCAGATTCATTAATAACCAATCCTTTGCATGTGAAACGTGACTAGTTAGGATTGCCATGCTAAAACTCTTCAAAAAGCATGCATCATTCTTGCTTGTGCATTGCACCACGGTTGTTTGTTTATTCTTGGTGTTTCTTTTGGGTAGACACGAACGTTGAACCTGAGTACAAAGAGCCACGCGAGTACAACTACGAGGATCCCGCTACTTGTTCCACTCAAGAACCAACAGGCAAGATGATCGTACCCAGATCCCGATACTATTTTTGCTTGCTAGTTGTCTCGCTCTTATCGTTACAATTACGCTACCTACCACTTGAATGTTAGCCTCCTAATTGCCATGATAGACTCTAACCCTCCACATCCTAGAAAACCGTTGATTGGCTAAGTTATCGTTGCTCAGCCCCCCTTTTATGGCGTTCTAGTTGCAGGTACATGTTGTTCCATGTGATAACATTGATTTGGCATATCACAATATTATCTGTTATTTAATTTAATGAACATATATATATTGGTATTGGTGGAAGGCTTGGCATTTCGCTAGGTGTTTTGTTCCGCTGTTACCGCCATAGTTTCTTGTTACCGGTGTTATGTTTCCATACTTTGCGCTCCTAACATGATGAGGGTTGTTATGGGGACCCCCTTGTTTATTCGGCTGAGATTAAAACTTATCTGGCAAGACCCAACTTTGGTACGACATTTGCTTAAACAACTTACTAAAATTTGCATAGGGCTTTGCAATCCCGTGGATAATTAATCAACAACCCGGGCCAGTGCTCCTCATGAGTGTTGGTACAAACTAGAGCCACTTGCGGGGCCACCTTGGGGCAATCGAGTGATTTTGATCCAGCCGCCGTACGTAGTGTTCATTTGGTCGTGTCCTCGGAACGAGATACACAACTCTTATCGGGTTCGTCAACATGTGGGGAGGTCTTGCTGGATTTGTTTTACCTTTATCGAGTGTCTTGCATGAGGGTTCTGACTTTCTTCGAGTTATCTCGAGGTGTTGGAATTCCTTTGGAGTTGCCTAGGATGATCACGAGATCCATGGTCGAGGCTATTCCCGCGGAGTGTGGTTAATTTGTGATGGACTAGTTGGAGCACCCCTGTAGGGTCAAATCTTTCGGAAAGCCATGCCTGCGGTTATGTGGCAACTTGGATATTTGTTTAACACCCGGTTATAGTTAACTTGAAATAAACTCCAATAAAATGCACCAACTGTGTGAGTAACCGTGATCGTCTCTGCTCGTGAACTTGATCCGAGAGAGAACACGGTGGGGTTATGATTGACGTAAGTAAGTGTTCAGGATCTCATAGAGGTCATTCTAGATTCGATCGTTTATCGTAGGCCACATAATTATTTCTATGTTACGTAAGTTTAGCCACCATAAATGCTTAGTGTTGCTGCAAACTAAACACATACCCCCATCCCAACCTTTAAGCTTGAATAGTCTCGGTACCCGAGCACATGATTGCTGAGTCCTTGTGGCTCACAGATTACTACAACAATCCAGGTACAGGTACAGATGAGTTTGTGCAGGATGATCTGACACAGCTCTGGTGGGAGTATGACGAGGAAAGGGGCAGGATGTATGTGACTTATCCGGATGAGTAGAGGACCATGGTCGTTCTCTTCGGGATAGCAAGATAGTATCATTGCATCTTCTTTTGTCATTTGTTTCCGTCTGTAGTCGGACCCTGTCTTCATATTGATGTTTGAACTCTTGTGTGGAATTGTAATTTAGTATGTGGCGAGTGTAAGCCAACTCATATACTCATCTCTTCTGTAATGTATGATGTAATGATGCTATACTTATGAACGACGAGATGCGCCTCTATCCCTTGTGAGGCCCCCGTGTCTTACTATGGATAGGCGCGCATCTTGGGCGTGACAAGTTGGTACTCAGAGCCATACGACCATAGGAGCCTTTGCTTGATCGAACTTGGCCGAGTCGAGTCTAGTTAAAACTATTTTGAGTCTAGTTATATCGGAGAGTAGGATTATTTTTACTACTCTTCTATGCTCTTGTGAGGTATTCGACTTAGGAATTTTTATTCTACTCCTCTTCTCGCTCAAAATGTTTTTTAGGATCACGCGGGTATTTTGGAGTCTATATGATACCGATGTGACAGGGTTCTGTCTTGGTTCCTCCTGTCTGACTTGATTTCTTCCGGGGAGTCGAGCTCTAGGGAATGTTGGCACATCATTATCATTCAGCTTCCTTGATATCTTAGGACGGAGAGTGTTTGGAATTACTTCAATACTTGTCGTGGTGACATAAGGTCGGAGTCACCCAGTACTAGGGAGGCGTCTGGGGTACCACCATGGTTTAGTATCATTGTGAGTTCGAGGATTCGAGTTAGATGAATTTGCGAAAGCCTCTGGTTATGTGTTGAAGGATGGATACTGTTGGGGTGTAGGATTGCTAGTTGTGTGAGAAATTTCCTCCTTGTATCCCCCACACCGGATTGCATAACCAGAAAATTTTCGGAAGTTCTTAGGTGGGAACTCTTGTAGTTATGTAGGATCATCTTCTTCAGATGTATGTGGGCATATACATTTGTTCCGAGCAAATCAATACTTTTGTGTTATTGCAAGTGGCTTCTAATATCTTATGATGTTATCATGAACCGAAGAAGCATTCTTATTATTTTTTCAGTAGGAAGGCTATGATGTTAATTGTTCAATTTCTTTCAAGCATTTGATTCAGCTATTGAATTCATCTTATCAATGAGGTGTTGATGTTTTGCCCATCTCCAGGATGGCTCCACCAACTCGCAACAATCCGGGTCGTGGTGAGGAGCAAGCTGATGTTCCACCACCCCCGCCACCGCCTCCTCCTTCAGAAGCTTGGCAAGATGTGATGGCCGCAACCAATCCAAACACTCAGATGTTGCTCAGGATGTTGCAAGAAAGAGATCAGGGTCAGCAAGGCTTTCAAGGGAATTTTCAGACTCAACCTCAGTTTGCAACGCTCAATCAATTCCTTGCCAACCAGCCCAAGTCTTTCACCTGTTGTGAGCAGCCTTTTGATGCTGATGATTGGCTCTGTGATATGAGTAAGCATTTTGAGTGCAACAATGTTAGGCCGGAGGACTTTGTCAGATTTGCATCATTCCACCTCAAGGGTCAGGCAGCTGATTGGTTGCAGCAGTACAAGGATTCTAGGGGCGATCGTGTTGTTACTTGGGACGATTTCCATCGTGACTTCAGGGCCCATTACATTCCGACAAGCTTTGTCGAGGAGATGCGTGAGAAGTTCAGGCACCTGAAGCAGGGAAGCAAGTCTGTCTATCAGTACAACATCGAGTTCCAGAATTTGGCCCGCTATGCTAAGCAAGATGTTCCAGATGACAAGGCGATGCTCTATCAGTTTAGAGGTGGTCTCAAGGATGAGCTTTTGCCAGGTCTAGTCCTTCAAGAGCCTCGTGAGTTTGATCAGTTCTACAACATGGCTTTGAAGGTTGAGGCAACTCAGCTCAAGTTGGAGAACTCAAGGAAGTGTTCAAGGGATTCTTATTCGTCTTCTTCCAGCTCTCAAATGGTTCCTAAGCAGCAGAAGTATTGGGTGCCAAATCCCCCTCCGTTTCGTCCTTCTTGGCAGCAGAAGCAGTTCGATGGCCGTGGTTCTTCCCACCCACCCAACCCAGGATTTCAGCAGAGACCCCAGGCATCCAAGGCAGTTCTTGTTCCTCCTCCAGGCAATGTCCGTCCGCTTTCTGAGGTTACTTGTCACAAGTGTGGTCAGAAGGGCAACCAGCGGTGTCTTCTGCCTCCTCCTCCTGTCAAGCCCCCAGGCAGTGCTATGGTGAAGCATAATCCCAAGTTTGCAAGGGTGAACCATGTGAATGCAGCTGAAGCGAAGCAGTCTCATGAAGTGATCATGGGTAATCTCGAATTAAATTCTATTCCTGCTAAAGTTTTGTTTGATACCGGTGCATCGCATTCATTCATTTCTAGGCCTTTTGTTGCTAAGCATGATTTCGTGACAATGAAGACCACTAGGCCATTAAATGTTCTTTCTCCTGGTTTGCAAATGACTTCCAATGTTTGCGTTCCGGATGTGTCTATCAAGAAGGGCAATTATTCTTTTCTGGCTTCTCCAATTTTTCTCGGTAAATCCGACATTGATCTCATTTTGGCATGGACTTCTTCGCAATGAATAAAGCTTTTGTAGATTGTCAAGCAAAAGAAGTCAAGCTGACTCATCCTTCAGAAGATGTGATTATTTTCGCGGCCCGTGATGACATAGTCCGTCTCTTTGCTCTTAATGAGAAGGGTGAAATCTTGGCGATTTCTCAAATTCCGGTGGTTAATGAGTCTGAAGATGTCTTTCCAGAAGAATTTCCAGGAATGCCTCCGCACCGGCCAGTCAAGTTCGTGATTGATCTCGAGCCCGAAACTGAACCGGTTTGCAAGCGCCCTTATAAACTTGGCCCCGAAGAGCTGAAAGAGTTGAAGAAGCAGCTAGATGAACAAGAACGTCTGGGTCTGATCAGACCAAGTTCTTCTCCATGGGGTTGTGGTGTTTTTTTTGTCAAGAAGAAAGATGGCACGGACCGGCTTTGTGTCGATTATCGTCCATTGAACAAAAATACAATCAGAAACAAGTACCCACTCCCCAACATCAATGAGTTGTTTGAACAACTGAAAGGTGCCAAGCTTTTCACGAAGCTTGATCTTCACATGCGTTATCATCAGATTCGCATTCGCGAAGAAGACATTCCTAAGACCGCTTTCAGGACGAGTTTTGGCTCTTATGAGTACACCGTCATGTCGTTTGGTCTTGCAAATGCTCCTCCAACCTTCTCAAGAATGATGAACTTCATTTTCTCTCCTTTCAAGAATGAATTCATCTTGGTCTATTTGGATGATATCCTTGTGTTCTCGAAGACAGAAGAAGAGCATGCAGAGCATCTCCGCCTTGTGCTTGACAAGTTAAGAGAGCATCGATTCTGTGACAAGTTTTCCAAGTGTGAGTTTTGGCTCAATGAAGTGGTTTACCTTGGGCATGTGATCTCTGCCGAAGGAATTAAAGTGCACCCTGAGAAAGTTGAGGCAATCTTGAAGTGGGAGCCTCCTCAGAATGTGAAGCAGCTTCCTAGCTTCCTTGGGCTTGCTAGTTTTTGCAAAAGATTCGTGGAGAAATTCTCTCAAATTGCTAAGCCTTTGTCCAATCTCCTCCGGAAGAGTGTCAAGTATGTTTGGTCTCCTGAGTGTGATGTGGCATTCAATACGCTCAAGCAGAGACTGACTTCAGCTCCAGTTCTTGTTCCTCCTGAGCAGTCAAAGCCTTTCCAAGTATTTTGTGATGCTTCTCTCCAAGGTCTTGGTTGTGTTCTCATGCAAGATAAGAAGATTGTTGCTTATACCGCGCGCCAGTTGAAGCCTACCGAGAAGAACTACCCCACTCATGATCTCGAGTTGGCGGTAGTTGTGCATGCTCTAGTGACTTGGAGGCATTTGTTGTTGGGTAGACCAGTTGAGGTATACACCAATCACAAGAGCTTGAAGTACATTTTCACTCAACCCAATCTTAATCTTCGGCAGTCTCGTTGGGTGAAAACGCTTGTGGACTTCAATCCAAGCATTGAGTATACTCCTGGGAAAGCAAATGTTATTGTAGACGCGCTCAACCATAAGGCGTACTGCAACAGTCTCATCCTGAAGCATCTTCAACCTGAGCTTTGTGAAGCCTTCCGCAAGCTCAACCTTCAAATGATTCTGCAAGGATTTCTTGCCAATCTTCAAGTTTCTCCGACTCTGGAAGATCAGGTTCACCAAGTGCATCTTCTAGACGCTATGGTGAAGAAAGTGAAGAAAGGTGTGGCCAAGGACATTCCGGAGTATAAGTGCTTTCGAGTTGATGACAAAGACACCTTGTTCTTTGAGGACCGTCTGGTGGTTCCAAAAGGTGTTCTCAGAAAGGTTATCATGGATGAAGCACACAATTCTCTTCTATCCATTCATCCAGGCAGTTCCAAGATGTATCAGGATCTCAAGCTAACCTTATGGTGGACTCGCATGAAACGTGAAATTGCTCAGTTCGTGAACGACTATAATGTTTGTCGCAGAGTGAAGGCGGAGCATCAATGTCCAGCGGGTCTTCTTCTGCCTTTTCCTATCCCAGAGTGGAAATTCGATCATGTGGAGATGGATTTCTTCACTGGGTTTCCCAAGTCCAAGAGAGGCAACGATGACATCTTTGTGGTTATCGACAAGCTGACAAAAGTTGCTCATTTCCTGCCAGTCAAAGAATCTATTTCGGCAGCTCAGCTTGTAGAGTTGTATATGTCAAGGATAGTATCTTTGCATGGGATTCCTCATCTCATCCCATCTGACCATGGAAGCCTCTTTACTTCCAAGTTTTGGGAGTCCTTCCAGACTGCTATGGGTACCAAGATCCGTTTCAGCATTGCATTCCATCCGCAGACAAGTGGTCAAGTTGAGAGAGTCAATCAGATCCTTGAAGATATGCTCAGAGCCTGTGTGATTTCGTTGGGCATGAAATAGGAAGACTGCCTTCCATATGCTGAATTCTCATACAACAATAGCTTTCAGGCTAGCTCAGGCAAGGCCCCTTTCGAGATTCTCTACGGCAGGAAGTGTCGTATCCCGCTTAACTGGTCTGAAACCGGTGAACGTCAAATATTGGGCAATGACATGATCAGTGAAGTAGAAGAGATGTGTCGTGTCATTCGTGAGAACCTCAAAGCAGCTCAGTCCCAATAGAAGAGTTATTATGATAACAAACATCGGGATGTTTCCTTTCAAGTGGATGATCTAGTCTATCTCAGAGTCTCTCCCATGAAGGGCACTTAGCGATTTGGAATTAAAGGGAAGCTAGCTCCTTGCTTTCTTGGTCCTTTCAAAGTTGTTGGCAAGGGAGGTGGACTTGCTTATCAACTAGAGCTTCCTCTGAATTTCGCAAATGTGCATGATGTCTTCCATGTTTCTCAGCTCCGGAGGTGCTTCAAGACTCCCGAGTGTACCATTGACCTCCAAGACATTGATCTCCAAGAAGACCTCTCTTATCGTGAGCATCCAGTGGCAATTCTCAAAGAAACTGAGCATAAGACTCGCAACAAATCTATCAAGTTCCTCATGGTGAAGTGGGCTAATCATTCTGACAAAGAAGCTACTTGGGAACGTGAGGACCTTCCACGTTCCGAATTTCTAGAGTTCTTTCGTTCCTAGATCTCGGGTCGAGATCCTCTTGTAGTGTGGGAGAGTTGTGACAGCCCAAGTGTTGTCCCTACCTTGTTTGGCATGTAATCTTATATGAACCTTGTTGTCATGAGTTATGAAATGAGTTTGCTCGTTGTCATGCCATGTCTTGTTCATGCATCTTGCTTCATGCATATCATCATCATGCATGCATATTGATTGTGAGGTGCTCTTGACTTGTTGCATGTGTGAGTGTTCTTGTGGTTGTTGTGTTTGAATGGATTCTACTCATCTCCTTCCCCTCTCTTGTTCTTTTCAAACGACCAACCCTTGCTTTATTCCATTGGCATGTAATTAATAAAATTAACTTGCTAATAAAAATTGTTTAAAAATGTTCAGGAGGTAGTCTACTATGTTTTAAAATTGTATGTGTGGTTCTTTTGTAGTTTTGAGCTATATGTATTTGAGGTTTTAAATAACAAGGGGGCTGTTGTTTTAAAAACTAATAAATTTAGTTGCTCTAAAATTCAACAAGTTAATTTTGTTAAAGAGGTTTCAAATTCTTGTTTGTAAAAGTGTTTTGGTTTGTCAAAGAACCCCTCTAGTTATTTCTGTAGGATTTTTGGCAAGTATTCTATTTTTTTAATATAAAAGAAAACCTTCTCAGTTTTCTGTTTAGTAGAGGGTGAGCGTGCGAAGTCGGCCTTTCCTTCCCCTCCGGCCCAGCCCGTAAGGAGACAGCAACCTGCTTCGTTCGTTCTCCGTCAGGTTCAGAGAGATGCGCGTGAGACAGCTCGACGCCGACGCCGTGAGAGGAGCTCACAAACATCGAGGCCAGCCCCTTTATAAGGGCACAGATCCCTAGGGTTCCCCCTCTTCCTCCTTGCCACCGCCGCTCCTCTTCTCCCTCCTTCTCCCCTTCTCTTTCTTCTTCCCCTCAAGTAAGTTCAGAGAGGGAGTAAGTTTAGAGTACTCTGCCGGTCCCCCTCGCTGTCGTCACGTGGCTCTGTCGGCCCTCCTCCATGCCCAGCATGTCGTGGAGGCCGGGGACCATCCCCGCAGCCCATTCCTGTCGCTAGGAGGGGCCGGCCGTGTCCTCATCGACAGCCTCGTCCTCGCCGGAGCCGCGGACAGGGTGCTCCTGCGCTTCTTCTTCCTCGGAATCGGGCCGTGTCATCGTCGCCTTCCTCCTCTTCCCTGCGAGCCGGTCTGTCGTCGTCCCCTCCCCTAAGTGATCCCCGCGTCCCCTATCTGTTGCCGCGACATAGCTCGCGTCGCCGTAGCTCCTCGCTATCGCCGCCGGTAGTTCAAGGCGTGGCCTTGTGGGCCTCGCCTCCGTCTCCCTCGTCGTGAGATGAGCAGGGGAACAGTTCCCCATAGGTTCACGCTTTCCCCTCGGCAGGTTCCCCTCGTCGGAGAGCCCCTGTGCAGCCGGAAATCAACGCCGCCGTGCCTTTGTCCGCCGCTGTCGAGTTGTTTCAGTTTCGTTAGAGTTCTCCTGGGTGCGTTAGTAGTAGAGGAGCGGGATTCCCTATTGTTCGATCGAGCGTGAGTGCCGCAGTGGTGGATCAATCCGGGCGAGACCGAGAGGTCTGGGGATCGAATCCCCGGCGTGCCCCCCTCGTTTCCTTTTTTCATTGACTCGGGTTGCTGTGTGGTGTGCGGATCCGGTGTGGCAACACCCGGATCCCGTGTGCTTGTGAGAGTTGCAGTGTGTGCATGTGTGTGGCACATCTGGTGTGGCCGTGTGTATGTCTGTGGCAGTGTGCATATGTTTGTGGTGTGTGTATGACAAGTGGGCCCTGGCCCCACTTGTCATCCACTAGAGGGGCCCTGGTGCCTATGCGAGGTGGCCCCCCACCTATGTATTGTTTTTCTTGTACTTTTTTTGTGTGTTATTAGTGTTAAATAGTCTATTTTCCTTTTTTTGGTAATATTACTAATCTGGTATGAGCATTTTTGGATATGTGCATTTTTAGTAAGTTTCAACTTATAGGAATGTCATGATGATTTCGAGCATGTTTTAGGGAGTTCTACAAAAACTTATGTATGAGTATGATACATGATTTTGGGGGTAGAAAGATCCAAGGAATCCATTGGTGTAATTAGATTTCACTTTTGAGCAAGTTTGCAAACTGCTATTTTCTGCTGTGATGCTACTTTGTCATTTTTGCATGAATTAATCCATGCTTGCTTTGGGGCATGTGCCAACATGGAAGTGTTGGTGTTTTATGCCTAATATGCCATGGTATTTTTGTTTGACATGAGAATCACCCATATAAGTGGGAGACTTGCTGCAAAGTAATTAACTTAATGTTGCTGTTTTCAACCATGCCAAATATTTCTAAGTCTGAGAATCTGCTGTTATTTTTATGCCATGAAGAGTGGTTGCTATCTTGTGCTATATTGTGAATTAGCTCAAGCTCATTGCTAGTGATTTGAAGTATATGTTGTCTTCTAGCTTCCTATTAATTTTCATGCCATGAGGTGGTCTCTAACACCATTAGTTTCTGCTGTCAGCTTGCTACCAGATTAACTCAGATTCCAGAAAACTGTTATTCTCACTAAGTCCCAGATTTCTGTTTCATCATGCCAACTTGTGAGCTTCATGCTTATTGATGTGTGCCTCATTTCCAGTTTGTGTAGTTGGATAAGTTGATAAGCATATTATGTAGTTTCTGTCAATACCTTGTTTGTGGCTATAGACTTCCTGTAGCTCAAGTTGTTGGCTGTGAAAGTTGCTATGTTGTTGTTTTGTGGCAGATTGTTTATTTTATTGTTTTGTGATTTGTGGGAGCTGTGCTCCATGGAATTGCTTGATCTTTGGCTCTATTGTGGGTGGTTTTTCATTGCCTAACCAGTGGCTACCTAGTTGTTGTTGATTATGTTACTAAGTGGGTAGAAGCTATTCCAACTAGTAGTGTTGATCATAACACCTATATTAAAATGCGAACAGAAGTTATTTTCCCTAGATATGGAGTCCCTAGATATTTAATGACCGATGGTGGTTCACACTTTATTCATGGTGCTTTCCGCAAATTGCTTGCTAAGTATGACGTTAATCATAGAATTGCATCTCCTTCTCACCCTCAGTATAATGGTCAAGTAGAATTAAGCAATAGAGAAATTAAACTGATCTTGCAAAAGACTGTTAATAGATCTAGAAATAATTGGTCTAAGAAACTTGACGATACATTATGGGCTTATAGAACTGCTTACAAAAACCCTATGGGTATGTCTCCGTATAAAATGGTTTATGGTAAAGCATGTCACTTACCTCTAGAACTAGGGATAAAGCTTATTGGGCAATCAAAGAGCTCAATTATGATTTCAAACTTGCTAGTGAGAAGAGGTTATTTGACATTAGCTCACTTGATGAATGGAGAACCATGGCCTATGAGAATGCCAAGTTCTTTAAAGAAAATGTTAAGAGATGGCATGATAAAAGGATACAAAAGCGTGAATTCAATGTAGGTGACCATGTCTTGTTGTACAATTTTCGTTTAAGATTTTTTGCAAGAAAACTTCTCTCTAAATGGGAAGGGCCTTACATTGTCGAGGAAGTATATCGTTTCGGTGCTATCAAGATCAACAACGCCGAAGGCACAAATCCGAAGGTGGTAAACGGGCAAAGAATCAAACATAATATCTCAGGTACTCCCATAAATGCTGAAACCAATACTATCAATACCATAACTCCGGAAGAGTACATTAGGGAGACCTACCAGAACGTTTTAGACTTTGAAAAGGAATAGGTATGTGGTACGATAAGCAAACCGACTCCAAAACTTTCCCAATAGAATTTTTTCTTAGTTTTGGAATATTTAATAAATTAGGAAAATTTAAAGTAGTCCAGAAAGTGCACGAGGAGGCGACAAGCCTACAGGGCGCGGCCTACCCCCTGGCCGCGCCCCTGTGTCTTGTGGCCACCCCGTGCACCATCCAGACTCCGTTTTCTTGAAGTACACTCCTTTGGGTCGGCAAAAATTCATTATTTAATCTCCCGAAGGTTCTGACCATCGTACCATGGAAAAAATCCTCTGGTCTCTTTTGTTGTTGTTCTTCAGACAGATTTAGATCGCCATGACGTCCCCAAGTGCTCTGAAGGATAAGTTTTTCGAGAAGGTCATCACCCCCTATCCTGCAGAGGTGATGCGGCACCCTCAAACCATTGAGATGCGTGAGGGGGTGCTGCACATCCGTGATGTTGAAGGGCCAAAGAAGACTGGAAGCGTGGAAACAAGAGGCTCGAAGCAATGGAGCAGCAGGTCTTCAAGTGCCAAGGGATGGTGGAACATGGACTCAATGCAAATCATATGATGATCTCGGAGTTTACCCATAAACACAAGCTGGACACCAAGGACATCGGGGAGCACATCTTCAAGCTTTATGAGAAAATCGAGCATCTCCAAGCCCAGATCTATGATCTCAAAAAACAAAACTGTGAGTACGAATACAGATTTAAGAGAATGAGTTTGGCTGCACATTTGAGGATTCCTAAGACTCGTTCATCTTTTTACAATGGTGAGCCTATGCCTTGGAAGACGAGGGACAAGCTTCCAACCTCATCAACAACTCCACCACCATCACCTCCAAAGAAGGACATCTAAATACATGGGTATGGGCACTCCCCTTGGCTTTTGCCAAGCTTGGGGGAGGTGCCCCGGTATCGTATCACCATCACACCTTTTCCTTTTCTTGTTTTTCTTAGTTCGATCCTTTTGTATTTATCTTGATCTAGTAGAATAAAATTTTAGTATTATCTAGCTTTGAGTTTTGCTTTATGTTCCTCTTGTGTAAGCGAGTCTGAAAGTTATATAATGAAAAGAAGTATTGATGTGAGGGATTTGCTTGCTTGCTATGATCTTGAAAAAAAATAAGTATAAGGAAAATACTATAAAATCAAAGAGTATATATGATGATCTTATGGGAGGGATGACTTCACATACAAGAAGTATGTCGATTGAAATTTGTTGGAGTTGACAAACATAGCAATTCGTCATAGGTGCAATTAATAGGAAGTAATAAAGAAACAGAGGTTCACATATAAATATATTATCTTGGACATCTTTTATGATTGTGAGCACTCATTAAAATATTATATGTTAAGAAGTTGATGTTGGACAAGGAAGACAACATAATGGGTTATGATTGCTTATTTTTGAATAGAACTTATATGGTTATAGATCCTCCAACATGTAGTGCTTGCTTCCACCTCATACTAGCCAAAACTTTCGCACCAAGTAGAGATACTACTTGTGCATCCAAACACCCTCAACCCAGTTTTGCCATGAGAGTCCACCATTCCGACCTATGGATTGAGTAAGATCCTTCAAGTAAGTTGTCATCGGGGCAAAAAGCAATAAGAATTGCTCCTTAATATGTATGATCTTTTATTGTAAGGGAAAATAAGCATTGTACGGACTTGTGATAGGAAAGAAATAAAAGCAACAGACTTCATAATAAAGGTTGCTATCACAAAGGGCAATACAACGTGGTGTTCCTTTGCATTAAGGGTTCGCATATCCAAAAACAAAAAGCGCATGACAACCTCTGCTTCCCTCTGTGAAGGGCCTATCTCTTACTTTTACTTCTTAAGTACTTACCTTTATGCAAGAGTCATGGTGATCTTCACCAGTTCCTATATTTTGCCTTTTTCGCTTGGCAAGCATTATGTTTTGTGGAATGATCTAAAGACATATATCCACTCGGATGTGGGTGATCATGAGTTATTATTGTTGAAATCACCCTTGAGGTGAATAGTTGGGAGGCAAAACTATAAGCCCCTATCTTTCTCTGTGTTAAATTGAAGCTTCAACCTCATGAGTACCATGTGAGTGTTAGCAATTATGAAAGACTAAAAGATGATTGAGTATGTGGATTTGCTTTACAAGCTCTTATGTTTACTCTTTCCGATGTTACGATAAATTGCAAAGTGCTTCAATGACTAAGAGCATAATTTGTTGGTTATCAATAGAGTTCTTGGTTCACACTTTATCCTATGAATGAATTGTTATTATAGTATAAGAAATTATATATCAATAAGTATTGATGTTCTAAAGATGATCATGATGCCCTCATGTTCGTAGTTCATTTTATCGACACCTCTATCTCTAAACTTGTGGACATATTTATCGATCTCGATTTTCGCTTGAGGACAAGCGAGGTCTAAGCTTGGGGGGGTTGATACGTCCATTTTGTATCATGCTTTTATATTGATATTTATTGCACAATGGCTGTTATTACACGTTACGGTACAATACTTATGTCTTTTCTCTCCTATTTTACAAGGTTTACATGAAGAGGGAGAATGCCGGCGGCTAGAATTCTGGACTAGAAAAGGAGCAAATATGAGAGTCCTATTTTGCACAACTACAAAAGTCCTAAAAAGTTATGGAGAATTATTTTGGAATATATAAAAAATATTGTGCAAAACAAATACCAGAGGGGGCCCACCAGGAGGTCATAAGTCTGCCAGGTGCGGTCTACCCCCTTCGCGCCTAGGTGGCTTATGGGCCCCCTGGCAGGTCTCCGGCACCCATCTTCTATTATATGAAGGGTTTTGACATGGAAAAAATCATAAGAGAGCTTTCGGGACGAAGTGTTACCGTCTCGTGGCGGAACTTGGGCAGAACCAATCTAGAGCTCCGGCGGAGCTGTTCTGCCGGGGAAACTTCCCTCCCAGAGGGGAAATCGAAGCCATCGTCATCACCAATGATCCTCTCATCGAGAGGGGGTCAATCTCCATCAATATATTCACCAGCACCATCTCCTCTCCAAACCCTTGTTCATCTCTTGTATCCGCTATTTGTCTCAAACCTCAGATTGGTACCTGTGGGTTGCTAGTAGTGTTGATTACTCCTTGTAGTTGATGCTAGTTGGTTTACTTGCTGGAAGATCATACGTTCAGATCCTTTATGATAATTAATACTCCTCTGATTATGAACATGAACATGTTGTGAGTAGTTACGTTTGTTCCTGAGGACATGGGATAAGCCTTGTTATAAGTAATCATGTGAATTTGGTATTTGTTCGATATTTTGATGACATGTATGTTGTCTCTCCTCTAGTGGTGTTATGTGAACGTCGACTACATAACACTTCACCATTATTTGGGCCTAGGGGAAGGCATTTGGAAGTAATAAGTAGATGATGGGTTGCTAGAGTGACAGAAGCTTAAACCCTAGTTTATGCGTTGCTTCGCAAGGGGCTCAATTGGATCCATATGTTTCATAATATGGTTAGATTTATCTTAATTCTTCTTTTGTAGTTACAGATGCTTGCAAGAGAGGTTAATCATAAGTGGGAGGTTTGTCCAAGTAAGGGCAGCACCCAAGCACCGGTCCACCCACATATCAAATTATCAAAGTAACGAACGCAAATCAAATGAGCATGATGAAAACTAGTTTGATATAAATTCCCATGTGTCCTCGGGAGCGCTTCACTTTATATAAGAGTTTGTCCAAGCCTATACTTTGCTACAAAAAAGATTGGGCTACCTTGCTGCACCTTTTCTACACTTGTTACTTGTTACTCGTTACAAATTATCTTATCACAAAACTATTTGTTACTGATAATTTCAGTGCTTGCAGAGAATACCTTACTGAAAACCACTTGTCATTTCCTTTTGCTCCTCGTTGGGTTCGACACTCTTACTTATCGAAAGGGCTATGGTAGATCCCCTATACTTCTGGGTCATCACCCGGCGATGAGGCACCTAAGGGTTGGACAATGCACTTCAATGGGGCCTTCACGCGCAAGGGAGCAGGGGCCGGAGTTGTGCTCATATACCCAACCGGGGACAACCTTTACTACGTTGTGCAACTCTGTTTCCAGCATGGTGAGAAGGTATCCAACAACATCACGGAGTATGAGGGCATCTTCACCGACCTCAAGGCCACAGCTGTCTTGGGGATTCAGCGCCTCACCATCAAGGGCGACTCCCAACTCCTCGTCAACTTCTCCAACAAAGAGTATACACCTAAGGTCGAGCACATGGGGGCGTACTTGGAATACGTACGTAAGATTGAAAAACGTTTCCAGGTCTTGGAATTGCAGCACATCCCGCATGGCACGAACAAGGAGGCCGATGACATTGCCAAGAGGGCATCACGCAGCGAGCCTCAGGAGCCGAGTGTCTTCAAGGAACGGCTCTTCAAGCCCTCCGTGGAGCCACCAACCGAGGATCTAGCGCCGCAAAGTGAGGATCTACCACCAGCACCACCCTCGGGGGCTCCAGCTTGTGGTCCAGCCTCAAGAGCCTGACTGCTCCTAGCGCTAGAGCCCCAAGTCGAGGACTGGACACAGGAGTTCAGGGCATACCTGCTTCATGGTACGCTACCAGAAAAGGAGGAAGATGCGGAGCGTGTGGTATGACAGGCCACAACTTATTGTCTGTGGGACGACAAGCTATACCGCAGGCGCCCAAACGATGTCGCGCTGGGGTGCGTATTCAGGGAACAGAGGTGCGAGCTACTGGATGACATCCATAGAGGAGACTGCGGACACCACTCCTCGTCACGCACCCTTGCAGGGAAGGCGTACCGATCTAGCTTCTATTGGCCCATAGCACTCACTGACGCCATCGAGCTAGTCCGGTCCTCCGAGGCCTGCCACTTCCATGCCAAGTAGATTCATCAGCCCGCGCAGGGCCTCCAAACCATCTCACTCTCTTGGACCTTCGCGGTGTGGGGGCTGGATATATTGGGTCCCTACCCATGGGCAGCAGGCGGGTACCACTACCTCTATGTTGCCATAGACAAGTTCACCAAGTGGGCGGAGGTGGATCTCGTTTGCACCATCCCCGCCGAATCGGCCGTCAAGTTTATCAAGGGCCTTGTGAGACGCTTCAGCGTCCCCAACTGCATCATTAGTGATAACGGTCTGCAGTTCACAAGTAACCTCTTTAGGACATATTGCGCTAAGCTTGGAACGCAGATATGCCATGCCTCGATGGCACACCCACAGAGCAACGGTGAGGCAGAACGTGCTAACACAGAGGTCCTGCGGGGCCTTAAGGCAAGGAGCTTCAAGAAGAAGCTTGAGGCTTGTGGCATGGGTTGGGTCGACGAGCTTTAGTCTGTGTTGTGGTCCATCCACACCATCGTGACTAAGCCCACCGACGAGACCCAGTTCTTCCTCGTCTACGTAGCCGAAGTCGTCCTCCCGCATGAGGTCAAGCATCGATACCCGCGGGTTTTGGCATTCGACGAGGGGCATCACGATGCCACACGAGGGATAGACCTCGTTCTCAAGGAGGAGGCCCATCATCAAGTCTCGATCCGAGCTATGAGGTACCAGCAGGCGCTTCAGCGTTACCATTGTCGTAACATCCGTTCCAGGACCCTCGAAGCCGAAGACCTCGTCCTGAGGTGGGTCCTTTCTAGGGAGGGCTTGCACAAGCTCTCGCCCATGTGGGAAGGCGCATTCAAGGTCGCCATGTCTCCAGGCCTCGCTCCGTGCGCCTGGAGACTCAGGACGGGGTCCCCATCTAGAATGCCTGGAACATCCAACACCTCTGCAAGTTCTACCTGTGACACTCTCACGTAATAATTAGTGGCTTGTATACGCCCGAAGCCCCCGAGGATGCGGAGGGGTTCCCACTCACGCCCACACTACAGGAATCTGAGACTTTGTCGTCTGCCATGGCTGACGGCAAAGGAGGGAATAACGGACGGCAAAGGCTTTGCCGTCCGTCAGCTAACGGCAAACTAGACGGCAAAAAAATATCTGGTGAAGAGGTTATTTGCCGTCAGCTTTAGTAAGGCGGATGGCAAAGAATCTTTGCCATGGGTGGGCTGACGGCAAAAAAAATGGGACGACAGATCCGCAAACGCTCCCGTCAAGTGCTAACGGCAGGTTGTTGGGCCCACCTTCTGTTTGCCGTCTGCCCTACCCACTTTGCCGTCAGCCCTACCCCCTTTGCCGTCAGCCATGGGTGGGCCGACGGCAAAGGGGCACTGACAGCCTCTCTCTCCCTCCACCTTTGCCATCAGCCCACCCCCCCCCCTTTGTCGTCAGCCCACCCCCCCTTTGCCATCAGCCCACCCCCCTTTGCCATCAGCCGTGTTCTAGGCCGACGGCAAAGGGGCGCTCCCAGCGTGGTTCAGCCAGGCTGTTTTGAGCCTTTGCCGTCTGCCCTAGGTCCTTTGCCGTCGGTGGGCGGAGGGCAAAGACTCAAAACAGCCCCCCTTTATTTTACTTCCTATTATATCCAGCAATTTTCACAATAATCAGTATATATATATATTTGACAGAAATAATTTTGTTTCCGTACTCATAACCATATTAAAATAATCAGGATATATATAATACATACATACTATGCAAGTTGCATCCGTACCAAGCCATATATTACACCAGTTTCATCCATGCATACAAAGTTTCATATATATCCATATACTACAATAGTTTCAATCAAAGCTTCTATGAAGCCATGGTAGAATAAACCATATTCAAGCATTCCATCAATATAATCCAAGCTTCCCGTGAAGTGAATGTAATCTGCAAAATGGCAAATAAGAAAGTTAGAAGAAGAAGACTAGATGAAGAAGAGAAGTATAGGTTATTTCGGAGAGAACTTAGCTAAGTATAGGCCATTTAATAGCTAAGTTAGGTGGAATAGGTCATCTTGGAGCTACATAGCCTTATTATGTCATTTAGGAGAGAACTTAGCTAAGTATAGGTCATTCTAGAGCTAACTTGGATAAAATATGTCATTTTGTAGCGAACTATGATTATTAATCCATTTTGAGCTTATTATGTCATTTTGGATCTAAATTAGTCATTTCAATGAGCTAACCAGGGTTCTTATGATGTTTAACTAACTAAGCTAATTATGTCATTTTGGAGGATAATTAGCTAACTATGTCTTTTTTGGGGAAAATAAGCTACATAGAAGAAGAAAGACAAGAAGCAAGAAGAGAAGAAGAAGGAGAAGAAAAAGAAGAAGGAGGATGAGAAGGAGCAGCAGGAGAAGAAGGAGAAGGAGAAGGAAGAGGAGAAGAAGAAGAAAAGAAGAAGGAGAATGAGCTTCTCTCTTCCTTCTTCTCCTTCTTCTCCTTCTTCTTCCTCCTTCTCCTTCTTCTCCTCTTCTTCTTCATCCTTCTTTTCATTTTTCCTCTTTCTTCTCCTCTTGTCCTCTTGTTCGGGCTAAATTAGCTAATTATGCCTTTTTGGAGCTAATTATGTCATTTTGGAGGATAATTAGGTAAGTATAGGACATTTTTTATTAAATAGGGCATTTTGGAGCTAACTAAGCTAATTATGTCATTTAGGTGGAAGCCAAAGCTAAGTATAGGCCATTCTAGAGCTAACTTGGGTAAAATATGTCATTTTGGAGCCAACTATGATTATTAAGGCATTTTGGAGCTAAATTGGCTAATTATGTCATTTAGGTGGAAGCCAAGCTAAGTATAAGCCATTCTAGAGCTAACTTGGGTAAAATATTTCATTTTGGAGCCAACTATGATTATTAAGGCATTTTTAAGCTAAATTGGCTAATTATGTCATTTAGGTGGAAGCCAAGCTAAGTATATAATGTTCATGAGCTAACCAAGGTTCTTATGCCATTTTCGAGCTAAATTAGACATTTTAATGAGCTAACCAAGGTTCTTATGGTGTTTTCACCTAACTAAGCTAATTGTGTCATTTTGTAGGATAATTAGCCAATTTAGTCTTTGTTGGATGAGTGTAAGCTACGTAGAAGAAGAAAGAGAAGAAGCAAGAAGAGAAGAAGAAGGAGAAGTAAAAAAAAGAAGAAGGAGGAGGAGGAGAAGGAGAAGGAGAAGGAGAAGGAGAAGGAACAGGAACAGGACAAGAAGAAGGACAAGAAGAAGGAGAAGAAGGAGGAGAAGAAGGAGAAGGAGCTTCTCTCCTCCTTCTTCTCCTTCTTCTTCCTCCTTCTCCTTCTCCTTCTTCTTCTCTTCTTCTCTTCTTCTTCTTCTTCCTTCTTTTCATTTTTCCTCTTTCTTCTCCTCTTGTCCTCTTGTTCGGGCTAAATTAGCTAGTTATGCCTTTTTGGAGCTAATTATGTCATTTTGGAGGAAAATTAGGTAAGTGTAGGTCATTTTTTATTAAATAGGCCATTTTGGAGCTAACTAAGCTAATTATGTCATTTAGGTGGAAGAGAAGAAGAAGGAGAAGGAGAAGAAGGAGAAGTAAAAATAGAAGGAGGAGGAGGAGAAGGAGAAGAAGGAGGAGAAGGAGCTTCTTCTCCTTCTTCTTCCTCCTTCTCCTTCTTCTTCTCTTCTTCTCCTTCTTCTCACCAAACATACCATTATCGTCATCACGACGGTGAAGCACGGTGGCTCTGGCTTGTTTCACCTAGAGAAGGCTGCCCTGGAGAAGGCTCCACTGTAGAAGGGTCGTGCGATGCGTTTCGGGAGATATTCCGCACCAAACATCGTTTGCAATGTTTCGTTAGCATGATGACACTCTTAAGATCACTGCATTGAAATGAAACTCACCGTCCCCTCCATGTTAATGATTGGCATCGCTGGAGGGACTTGGCCGGTCTTCTCGCACATAGACTGTACATTTGGTTTCGACAAGTCAAACTTTTTAGTTATTAATGAAACAGACATTAAAATGCAAGATTTGAAATAATATGAAGAAGAAACTCACCACGAAGAGCTCGTACATGGCCCTGTTAGACGCATCATTCTGTGCCCTCTCCGCCTCCAGCAATGCAGTCATCCTCTCCTCCAGCTCCTTCATCTCCTTATCCTTCTCCGCCAAAGCCGCGTGCATTTCATCTCTCTCTTTCAGAATAGCAGCCTACAACAGAACTCATTGTTAGCATTGTAATCATATTGGTTGCCATGCACAACATAATGCGGAAAGATAGTTGAGTCCATTAAACTAACCTCGATGGCGAGCTCGACTGGCCGTGGACGAGGTGCTATCTCAGGACAAGAGCTCATTAAAGCCAAAACATTAGATATTTGAGAAAATGTGAATGCAAAAGGTTAAATAAGAGTAAATTAACTTACTTCTCCCCATTTGGCTTAATCGACCACCTCTGCTCGCGGGTCGCCAGCATGAGCGGGAGCCCCGAACTGCCACGCTGGTAGACGGTAGCCCCCTCACCCAGCTCCTCGTCGCTATCAGCATGGCCACTTGGCTCAGGCTGACCCTGATCAGCCCAGGTATCCCACTAGGTCTCTAGGGACGTACCCTCATCCCTGCTTTGCTTCGGAGTCGCCTGGAACGAAGCCTCTGGGACACGAGTCTCGTGGGTCGAAGGCACATCGACCTGAGGCTCGTCGACGTGAGGCTCGTGAACCGGAGACCGTGTAGCCTCCACCTCAGACAAATCCACCCTAGAAGTCATGTGCTCAGGTGAATTAGCTTGGGGTGGCGGCGAGGAAGGCGTGGCAGCCACCACCCTACCTCTCCGGTAGCCACGTGTACCTTTAGTACAACATAAATACCAACATAAGTAATAAAATGTATATAAATACCAACATGACTACAACATAAATACCAACATGAGTACAACATAAATACCAACATGAGTAATACCATTAGTACCTCTCGGCTTTGCGGGGGGTCGACCTCCTCTCACGGGGGCCGCGAGAGTCGAAGAAGCGGCCACTCCATGCAGAGTAGAGAGCAACGCTCTCCGAAGAGGTGAGTCAGGAATGGAAGTACCCATCCCACGACCCGCCGACGAAGAAGGAGCCGCGGAGTGCTTTCGACCCTTTCCCACCATCTGTCAACACCTGTCATGACAAAGAGTAAATGAAATTAGTACAACATAAATACCAACACGAGTAATAAAATGTATATAATTTAAGTGTATCATCGTCATAAATACCAACATGACTAATAAAAATTGAATACCTAACATGAACTCAAAATTTATATATAGTAATAGTTGAATACCTGACATGAACTAATCGTGCTCGTCTATATATGCTTTGGGGTCAATAAATGCATCATGATCATCACTATCATCAATAAATGCATCATCATCATCACTATCAGGAAGAACATGTGGAAGGCCACCATTATGTAATCGGTCAAGAAGTGACAGGTCATCCATAGTAGTAACCTCTTCTTCTTCCTGCTCTTCCTGTTTGGGCTCAAGGGTTAAGATGGATTCACTGTCGCTGTCTACTTCAATGTTCTGGGGTGAAGTAGAGCGATTCTTGAAACGTTTCTTGGACATACGTGTTTCTTGGCAGAATTCTCCTTCATATGTGTCTTGGTTAATGTGAGGTTCGTAATCCTCTTCATTGAGGGTAGGTGGTCTAAAATGTGGTGGCACTTCATAAACGACATCTCAACCTTTCAGATTTGGATTAGTTTGGCAGGCCCACGGTAGATAGAAAACTTGTGTCGCCTGTTGAGCCGTAATATAGACATCGGGAACATCTAAGTGGGTGTTTTGGTTGATTTCGACTAGTCCTATATGTTCATGAGTCCTTCTAGTCTCCCTCGGCTCAAACGAATAACATTTGAAGACTACGACGGTCGGTGGGTTTTCACCATAGAATAGAAGTTCATAAATTGCTTCAACTCTTCCATAATACTTGATGCCTCCTTCGCCGATAGCAGAGACAGAACAATTTGTAGTCTTTAGGTCGGGCATAGATAGCTCTTTGCCAAAGGTACGAAAGTGGTACCCGTTGATGTTGTATTTGTCAAATGAACGGACCTTATAGTCAAAACCATTAGCGACTTGTCTCAACTCGGCGTCCATAGACTCTGCATCAGCCTACAAGTTTAATACGAAAGAATGGATGCATTAGCCGCAAATTAGACCAAGAAATCAAATGGACCATTAATGGTAATTAATTACCCTTTGTTTGAACCAAGAGATGAAACCGGGATAGTCGCCTCCATGCTTTGCGAGAAGCTCATACTCTTCGACGGAATCCTTTTCGATGGCCGCTCCATCCGAGAATTCGGCAACGTATCGACTATATCAAATATCTGGGAATAAGAGTAGTTGAAAGGAATTAGAAGTTGCGGAACAATAATTTACCGAGAACTTACTCGATGTGCGGCCGCACTTCTGTTAGGTTGGTGAAGATATACAATGAAATGGTCCTCCATTCTTTGACATCCAACGATTTCCCTTTCGAAGCACCGGATGGTGCGAGCTTCCCTTTGAATAGGTTGAGGTTGGATCGACCTTTTTTTGGATCGTCATCATTGTACCGAGGCTTCGGGTTATGCAAATGATGATTTTTGGCTTCGTAGTGTGCTGTCACGAAGTTTGTCGCCTCCTTAGTAATGAATGCCTCGGCCATCGATGCTCCAATTCTACGTTTATTTTTACACTTAGCTCGAAGCGTCTTCTGCATCCTCTCAGTTGAGAAGCACCATCGATTTTGAACGCCCCCCCCCCCAATCTTGCCTCGGTCGGGAGATGCAAAATCAAATGCTGCATTGGATTAAAGAATCCCGGTGGAAAGATCTTTTCTAATTTGCAGATCAACTCCGACGCCAACTCTTCCATTTCATCTAGCACGCCAGGCGATAGTTCTTTCGCACAAAGAGAACGGAAGAAATAGCTCATCTCTGCCAGTAATAGCCATTCATCCTCAGGTATAAAGCCACGCAACATCACCGGCATTACCCGCTCAATCCATATGTGCCAATCATGACTCTTGAGACCAAATATTTTCAATTTCTCAAGACTCGCTCCCCTCTTTAGATTCGCTGCATACCCATCGGGGAACATCAACCGCATTTTCACCCACAATAGCATTTCCCTCATAGTTGGCTTTTCAAGATTGAATCATGCCTTTGGCTTCGCTATGCTTTGCTTTCCTTTCCGTTGTCGCAAGTTTTGTAACGGTCTATCACATAGAGCCTCCAGGTCGATTCTAGCCTTAGGATTATCTTTTGACTTCCCCTCTATGCCAAACAATGTACCAAAAATGGCCTCCGGAATATTATTTTCAGTGTGCATCACGTCGATGTTGTGTGGGCAAAGGAGGTCTTTAAAGTAAGGCAGATCCCACAAACATATCTTGTGAGTCCAGGCGTGTTTCGTATTATACCCTTTGAAATACCCTGGATGATCTGAATCCAGCTCGAGAGCGTTTATCTGATCCAGGATCTGTTGGTCTGTCAACGCAGCTGGTGCAATGTTTTTGACAACTCTACCTTTGATGAAATTCTTCTTGTCTCTTCTGAACTTATGGTCAGGATCTAGGAATTGTCTATGCATGTCGAAGCAAGAATACTTGCGACCAGCCTGCAGCCAACGGAACTGAAGAGCTGCCTTGCATGTGGTGCACGGGAACCTTCCATGCACACACCAGCCAGAGAATAGCACAAACGCCGGATAATCATGCGTCGAGTACATGTACCACACATGCATTTTGAAATTTGTTTTGGTAGCGGCGTCGTAGGTCTTGATGCCATTATCCCAGGCTTCTTGCAACTCATCCTTAAGCGGCTGCATGTACACATTCATATTCTTCCCCGGATAGTTGGGCCCTAGAATTATCAACGTCAGGAAAATGTTCTTTCTTTTCATAATCTCTCCGGGTGGGAAATTGAGTGGGATGACAAATACAGGCCAACAACTGTATTGTGCTACCATCATACCATACACATTGAACCCATTCGTGCTGATGGCAACTCTTGGATGCCTTGGATCTTCCGATTTATCCTTATGTAATGCATCGAAGTGCCTCCACGCAAAACCATCTGAAGTGTGTACCAGCATCTTGTTCCCATCCACATCTAGTTCGGTTCTTTTGCCCAATTTGTGCCATGTCATCTGTCTAGCCGTCTCTTCGACCATGAAAAGACGTTGAAGTCTTGGTACGATTGGCAGATACGGAAGAACAGTAATGGGGATTTTGGTCTGATTCTTCTCACGCATACTGTTGTCTACCACAATATACCTGGAAGAATCGCAAATGGGGCAATAGTTCAAGGCCGCATACTCAAGCCTAAATAAGGCACATCCATTCTCACAGGCATGTATCTTCTCATAGGGCATCTTAAGTACACGGAGGATTTTCTCTGACTGGTACAGGTTTGCAGGCAGTACATGGCCTTTGGGTAGAAAGCATCCAAATATCGTCATCATCGTGTCGTAGCATTCTCTGCCTAGGTTGAATTGAGCCTTCAGAGCCATTACTTGCGCGATGGCATCCAGCTGACAAAGCTCAGTCTGCTCGTGGAGAGGACGTTTTGAAGACTCCAACATTTCATAGAAGGCCTTTGCAGATTCCTCCATCTCATCGTCTGAATCTTGAGCATCATCAAAGTCTTGCACCATGTATTCGATCTCGGTACCATGCTCGTCGGTGCGACGACGAATCACCTCAGCTCTGGCACATTGGTCAGACTCACCATGAAAAGTCCACACAGTATAATTAGGCATAAAACCCCACTTCTGCAGGTGTTTACCCATTTCAAACTCTGTCTGCTTTTTCCAGTTGTCGCAGTTGGGACAGGGGCACCATGTTTTTTGCTGGTCATTTGCAAATGCAGCTCTCACAAACCCCCTGGTTTTTGTTAACCATTCATTGGTCATGTCTTTCTGACTAGGGTGACCAGTGTACATCCAAGCACGATCACTCATGTTGCCTAGCTACCTATGGGCGCACAAGAAATAAATATATAATTCATCACCTATATTCATCCGCTAATCAAGTTTGTCAGTTTTATTACGTCCATGCAATCTACACGATAATAGGTAAAGATAGGTCCTAATCCCACCCGAGTATGTGTAGATTGGGTTCGTTTTCCCATGCTCTCCTCCAGATGCGATGCAGAATTTCGGCAGCACCTCCCCGCTGTTCTCCTGATACACGTCTCGGCAATAAGCAGAGAGGATGTGTACCCGGAGAACAACAGGGAGGCACTGACGAAATTCCGCATCGGATCCGGAGCACAGCATACGGGAAAACGAACCCAATCTACACATACTCGGGCTGTCCATGGATAACGTTGGACAATTCGAAAGGATGGCGATTATAAATATGCAAAGACATGCATATTTATAGATGTCGCCCTTTCGAACAGGAGACGCATACTGGTCACACATACTCATGATTGAAGAAACCTATAGCTAGCAAGTTTCATCGGCACGAAGACCGGAATAGAGCAAATTAAGGGGGTAGGAGGAGAAGTCATTTGTGCTCACCAACAAACGTAGGGCCGGAGCTCGTCCAACGCACGTGGAGGTCGTCGAAGAACTGCACATTAAAATTCACCTGATCAACAAAAATATGATGTTTTTATAACAAAATTAGAAAATATGTGACCTAACTCATAATGTACAAAACTATGACCTCCTTGGCCTCTGGAAGGCCGAAGAGCAGCTTTTCGGTCAACAGGAGGCAGAATAGGTGTCGGGGGGCGGGGGTCAGTGGCATCGGGAGTCAGTGGCGTCAGGGATCAATGGCGTCGGGAGTCAGTGGCGTCGGGGGTGAGTGGCGTCGAGGGTAGGGGGTCGATGGTCGGTGGTGTCGGGGGTCGGGGGTCGCTGGCATCGATTTTCGGGGGTCGATGGCATCGGGGGTCGGTGGAGTCGGGGGTCGAGGGTCGGGGGTCGGGGGTTGGTGGCGTCGGGGGTAGGGGTAGTGGCGTCGGGGGTCGGTGGCGTTTGGGGTCGGTGGCGTCGGGGGTCGAGGGTCCATCGCGTCGGGGAAGAAGAAGAAGAATAAAAACATACCTCTTCTTCTCCTCCTCCTCTCCTCTTTTTTTTTCTTCTTCCTCTTCTTCTTTTTTCTTCTCCTCCTCCTCTTCTTCTTCTTCCTTTCCCTTTTTCCTCTTCTTCTTCCTCCTCCTCTCCTCTTTTTTCTTCTTCTTCTTCTTCTTTTCTCTTCTACTCCTCCTCTTCTTCTGTTTCTTCTCATTATTATTATTTTTTGTTCTTTTCCTTTTCCTTTTTTCCTTTTTTCCTTCTTCTTTTCTTTTTCTCCTTCTTCTTTTCTTTCCCACGGCGGCGGCGGGGGCCGCAGGGCCGTGGGGCGGCGAGGCGCTAGGCCGTAGGGGCCGTGGGGCGCTGGGCCGCGGGGGGCGTCGGTGGTGGCGCGCGGCGGGAGGCAGGCCGGGGCGGCGTGGGGTCGGGGCGGCGGCGCGGTGCGGTCGGGGGCGGGGGGCCGTCGACGGTGCGGGGCGGCGGAGGGGGAGGGGCGAGGGAGGGAAGGGCGGCGGCGGCGGGAGACGAAAATAGAAGAGAGAGAGGGAGAGAGAGAAGAGAGAGAGGAGGGGGGTAACGGCCCGTTAGAGTTATTTTCTTTGCCGTCTGCTAGCAGACGGCAAAGTTTCTTTACCGTCTGCTAGCAGACGGCAAAGAGGTGGGGTGGGCTGTTGCAGTTAACTGGCCTCCACTGGGCCCCACCCCACCTCTTTGTCGTCTGCTAGCGGATGGCAAAGAAGCTTTGTCGTCCGCTCTCAGACAGCAAAGAGCTGGCTAATGGCAAATAGTGTCTTTGCCATCAGCCAGCTCTTTGCCGTCTGCTTTCCCAAAGCTGACGGCAAACAAACCCTTTGTCGTCTGCCAGCAGATGGCAAAGAGCTGGCAGATGGCAAATAACTGAATTCCAGTAGTGCCAAGTGGAAGCCCCATGCTCCGCGCTGGTGGAAAACACTGCCCTCCAATGGCTATGCACATGCAACGTGGATGCCCTACGCTCCGCGCTAGGGGAAGACGAAGATGAAGACTAGCCAAGGTGCCGGACGCGCATGTTATTAGCTTTTCTTGTATTCGAATTCGCCAACTTTTCTGGAAGGAAACTCGGTTTTTTTTTGCAATCATGTTTTAAGGAAAAGGGGTCGGGGACTTCTTCTCATTGCCATTTCCTATCTTGAAATTTCTCTCTTCAGGTCGAGCACATGCCAGCTTCTCTCCCTCTCACACCCCGCAAGTGGGGGCTATGGGGCACGGTGCTCGCACCTCGCCAAGGCCTTGGCGCCCTAGTCCTCGTGTGGTGCTCCCGAGTGAGCTAGCAGGAGTGTGCTGGTTTATACTCACTTGAGGGCTCCACCGCGGCCCGGCGCACCATCTTTGAGCCTCTGGAGGCTCGCGCTTCCCGGGGCAGGAAACGAAAAAAATCCGGGAGCCGCTTGAGCGTCGAAGGGGGCTCCTGAGGAGTGCGCCTTAGGAGCCTTACTGGTCATATAGCCCCTCGCCCCTTGGTGTCGTCCTAGTGATCCGGATGCCCCAATGGTGTCGAGGCCTCTCCCCTTGGTCACGTCCTCATGATCTGGACGCCCCAACGGTGGTCGAGGAATGTGCGAGACTAGCACCTATCGATGTAGAGCGCTGCTTGAGCGTCAACGAGGGCTCCTGAGCAACGCACCTCAGGAGCCTTACTGGTCATATAGCCCCTTGCCCCTTGGTGTCGTCCCGGTGATCCGTATGCCCCCAATGGTGTCGGGGCCTCACCCCTTGGTCACGTCCTAGTGATCGGACGCCCCAACGGTGGTCGAGGAATATGCAGGACTGGGACCCGCCGACGTAGAGTGCCAAAAGGGCTCCCAACTCACCTCACTCGTAAGAAGAAGGAACCCCCAGGACATCCAGACTCCCCAAGTGCCTCTGCCAAGCCTCCCCGACACTGAAGACTGCCACGAACGCTTCAAGCTAAGTAACCAAATCGCGACCAGTAGGAAGTCTTAATTAATAGTAACACAAGGACCAGGATGCATGATAAGAGTACTAACAAAAGGGCACAGGCGCTAAAGTTCATTACATGCCCGGAGGGCCCCTCTCCTCATGATTTTTTTGGTTGCAGGGAAAGGAGAAGAAGAAAGCGAAGGAGCCCCTCTAGGGGGCTGCCACGCCTGAGGCCCTGCCTTCGACGCGCCAGCACTCAATCAGAGTCCTCCTCTTCCTTAATGATCCCATGGTGGTGCGCTGGCGTAGTCGCTTCGCGGGCAGGGGAGCGACACCCTTGCGGCCGTCTGCACCTCAAAGTACAGGTGGACCAAAGCGATGGTGCGTCGTAGCTATTGTCGCCTTTGAGGAGGTGTCGCTGCTGCACGAAGCTTGATGGCCATCGCCAAGGCCAAGATCACCTCCAAGGTCGCCGTTGCTGTCGCTCTCTTGGAAGCACCCCAAGCGCCCGCCATCTTCCCCGAAGACCTTGACGAAAAGCATTGCGGCCCCATCATGCTTGAAGATGAGCGTGAGCCTCCCCTCCGGGCCATGGGCGCGGACAAAGGTCTGCCACCCGCAGCTCGGGAAGGCATTGCTCACAGGGGTGACCTCGACCTCCACCCATACCGTGCCGCTATAGACCGTCGTCCTGCCGCCATAGGCCTGCGGGCTCGCTACCCCGCAATGCCTCCACAAAGAAGTGCAGAATCTGCAACCGGGAGGCCGCTGGCTTCTCCACCAACACCAAGAACTCCTGGTCTGCATCGGCTATGCGGGCACATGGGCACGGTGGTCGGGCGCCTGTTGCGGGCCTCACTCCCCGGCCACGGCTGCCGTGCCCGCCGCTTCTGGTGGTGCCAGCTGAAGCACCAGCCCACGCGGAAGCGCGGCCACGTGTCGGGGCGCCTCCGTCGATGCCTCGGCATACTTACGTGGGTGACCCCGGCCCCTCTTAGGAGGATGATGGTTCGGCCCCGTCTGGCAAGCCTTCACTTTCCCGGCAGCAGAAAACCTCTTCACTAGCATCATGAGCTAGGAAGCAGAGGGTGGAGGTGGAGGAGCAAAGAGTAAGAATGAGCTGGGGTTCCTCCCCCCTCCCCCGCGGCTGCCCATTTATAACCAGGCGGAAGCCAATCGGCACACCTCCTCACCCAAGCAGTCAAGCCATGTGATGTGCGCCAGCTGTAGATCAGATGGGGTGGCAATCGAGGCGCCCTACGCCTCTTGGGTTTTGCGTGACGGACTCGGACGGCATGCAACCCTACTTCGCGTTGTCTCACCTGCCCTCGTCGGGTGACATCCAAGTGGCCCGAAGGGTGAAAACGCAAGGAGGCAGTAACATTCAAGGAAAAGGCAATGACATCCAGCACGGCTTGCGGGTGTCGCGTCAGCCTGGCATGGTGCGGTTCCCAATGACTTTAGAGAGTGGAGGCATCGGCGCCTCGGTGAGCGACGCGTGTCAAGCCTGGTCCGTAGGCGTTTGGGGCCTGTAGCGCTCCGGGACATCTTCATTGGCTTCGCCCAGAAGCCGGCTCGAGCGCGCCTTGGGCCCGGGGGCTACTGTCGGCGTTCAGGGAATGGGGGTACCCAGACTTGCCTACCTATGGCCCATGGTGTGGCCCACTTCGATAGCCAAGCACGGACCAGCGCGGTCCCACTCAAGATAAGGCCCTCGCGAGAGCCCCGAGCTCGCAAGGGGAACAGTGCCAAGACCCACGGGGAAATAGGCCTCCCCAGGCCCCTCCTAAGCGGCGGAGATCTCTATGCAACGCTTGGCCTCATGAGGCCAAGGATGATGCGAGGCAGGCCAGGCGAGCACCAGCGCACCAGACGGGACAGTTTCCTATTTGGTGCATAGGGGAAAGGACGTATGCAGGTTTCCAAAGCACCCCCAAAAGTTTCCATTCCGGTGCAACAAGACCAAGACCACGAGCCCCGTAGGGCGGATGTCATCGCCGAGCCCACCACTGCATCACCAACAGCTACTTTGCAGGCGAAGACCACCTTTCGTTAGGATAAGGATATACCCCTTGTCCCCCTTCTAATTTGGCCGTTGTGGTATCCCTTCCTGCCAAAGCGATAAGGGAAGAGGACCCAGGCCACTATAAAATAGAGGCTAGGCTGCTCCGTAGAAGGGGAGAGATGAGAGAGGAGAAGCAAGACCACCAGAACACCCTCACGAGACAACTCACCACTGTACTAGTTCATCCACAAACCTCCTCGTGAGGCAATCCACCAAAGCAGGAGCAGGGTTTTACGCTTCGCATCGGCCGAACCTAGGTAAATCCTCGCGTGCCATCTTCTTCCTCGTTATCGTGCGAGTTCATCGAACTAGGCTACCGGGTCGTGAGCTAGGAGGGGTGAGGCTGTCAGGGATCTTCGCACACGCCCATGTGTTCGAACTCTCTTAGGTTTAGCGGAACCCGAAATCTGACTGTATCCAAGTCAGGCAATTGGATCATACTTTTTCAGTATGCATCAACTTTTTATTCCTCATGCAATACATGAGCGTGAACCATTTGATATAGCATATAGGTGGAACAGAATATGGTTGCAGGTATAAAAGGGGTAAAAAGTGTGGTAAATTTATAAGTGTATCCTTACTCCTCGCATCAACTAGGCATACCAACAAGCAATGGAGATGCTCATTGATAGATATCAATGCGAGGAGTAGAGATTTCCATGCAAGTGATGCACTAGAGCTACAGGTGTATGAAATCTCAACTGACACTAAGTGGGGCGTGCATCAAACTTGCTTGATCATGAAGACCTTGGGCACTTGAGGAAGCCCGTAAAAGTAATATACAAGCCAAGTTTATTATATGAAAAGGTAATTCCCAATAGCATATGGAAGTGTCGACATAGGAGACTCTCTATATGAAGAACATGGTGCCACTTTGAGGCACAAGTGTGGTAAAGGATAGTAGCAAAGTCCCTTCTCTCTTTTCTCTCTTTATTTATTTATTTTTATGGTGTGTGTTTTTCTTTTTTTTGCCTCTCCCATTTTTATCTTTTTTATATATGGTGGGATCACTTGGCCTCCCCCATTTTTATTTCATTTTTTGTCTGGAGTCTCATCCTGACTTATGGGGGAACCATAGTCTCCATCATCCTTTCCTCACTGGGACAATGCTCTAATAATGATGATCATCACACTTTTATTTACTTACAACTCAACATGAAGAACTGATAGGAAGATATGTTCTGTATGAATGCCTCTGGTAGTGTACCAAGATGTGAAATGATCTAGTGTGACATGTATAAAAAATATGAAGCACGGTGGCTTTGCCACAAATACTATGTCAACTCTATATGGTCATTCAAAGCATTATGATGATGAACAAACTAGTCATGTGAAGTGACGATGGAATTTGCATGGCTATATATCTCGGAATGGCTATGGAAATGCCATAATAGGTAGGTATGGTGGCTATTTTGAGGAAGATATAATGAGGCTTATGTGCAACAGAGCGTATCATGTCACGGGGTTTCGACACACCGGCGAATATTTGCACCGATCCTCGAGATGAGGATGGGCTATGCACGGTACCGAAGAGGCTAGCAAATATGAGAAGGTGAAGATGCGTATGTCCAAGGTGTCACATTAGTTATAAATAACCCACATACTTATTGCAAAGTTTTATTAGTTTTATCACAAATCAAAGTACTCCATCCATGCTCTGAGGGAGGAGGTTGGTAGGAGTTAACCATCGCGCGCCCCTAACTCGAAACAACACTAGGATTTCAACAAGGAATATAAATGCCCACATGTCATCACCATGCCTCTTTAATTTTTAGATGAATAACAAGTTAACACCTCTTAATCTCGACACTTCTACAAATCAACAACTTTGGACTCACACCTTTTTCATATTACCACATCAATGTATTAACCCACAACTTCTCTATATGTGCTACATGATGGTTTTGATTATCATTCATTGAATACTTAATATTCTTGGACTAGTATTATGACCCATGCAAATTACCTTCACTATTACTCAGCTCTCAAACAAATATAAGTGAAGATTGAGAGCATATTATTTCTATAAAATCTGTGCGCCACCGTGCGAAAAAAGATATAAGTGAAGTACTAGCGCAACTACCTAGCTCAAAAGATATAAGTGAAGCACATAGAGTATTCTAGCAAATTATCATGAAGGTGTGTCTCTCTCAAATAGGTGTGTCCAACACATTATGATTTTGACAACTGAAAGTAAAAGTAAACAAAAGCAAAAGATGCTCCAAGCAAAACACATATCATGTGATGAATACAAATATAGCTCCAAGTGACATACCAATGGACTGAGACAAAAGAGGGGATGCCTTCCGGGGCATCCCCAAGCTTAGACGCTTGAGTCTCCTAAGAATTATACTTGGGATGCCTTGGTCATCCCCAAGCTTGGGCTCTTGCTTCTCCTTATTCTGTAGTCCATCATGATCACACCCAAAACTTGAAAACTTCAATCACACAAAACTCAACAAAACTTCGTGAGATCCATTAGAATATGAAACATATTGCATACTTGAGGTACTGTGATAAATTTCTTAAAATTTATTTTTCATAATAGGTGTTGTATTCTAACTTCTCCATGACTTACACCTCCCGATATAATCCATGGCATAATAAAAACAAGCAAACTATGCAAGCAAAACAGAATCTGTTTAAAACAAAATAGTTTGTAGAAATCTGTAAAGAGCCCATACTTCTGTAAATCTAAAAATTCTGAAAAATTATGAAAATGTAAAGAATTCTTATGTAAATAGTATGTTAAAATTTTAGATCATTATCACGCTCCAGTAAAAATTAAAATTCCTGCACTGGAGTCAAAGTTTTTGTTTCAGATCCAGCATCGTTTCTACTCATCTTGTGAGTCATCCCAAGGCTTTAATTGGCACAAAAACTAATTAAAAATAAAACACAATCATTAAATAGGTAACAATAATGTTATCACACAAAAACAGAAAGTAAAAATAAAAATACATATTGGGTTGCCTCCCAACTAGCGTTGTTGTTTTATGCTCCTATCTAGGCATAATGCATAGTTTCAAGTGTTGGACCCCTTCATGTCCTTCAAAATTAGCTGTTCCAAAATCTTACTAAATGAGTCACCCTTCTCAAAGCTAGTGAAAAAGCCCAAGTGTACACAGGAATTTATAAAATCATCACCAATATCATTTTCATCATAAGGATCCTCATAAAGAGCATGGACTTCATCGCTAATGGGTTCTCTAATAATATTTTCATGCAAATAATTACTAAACCCATAATTAATTCCCTTAGCAATCCATTCAGATCTATCGCAAGTGTGGAGAAATAGGGATTGTGTTAATTCTTCAGGAAGGACATCTATTATCATATTCTCATCAAATCTTTGATAATCATTAGATTCCATCCTACGCAATGCATATCTAATATGAAGGATTACTTCTATAGGAGGATGTTCAGATTTTATTACATAGAAAGCAAAAATATCCTTAGCTTCGCGCACAATATAATCAAATTCATGCATAAGGATGTTGGTGGAAATTTTCTTAATCTCAGGATTGTCTATGCTAGGAAGTCCCAAAAATATCTTTTGTAGCATAGGATGGAGGTGCACAAACTTTCATTCTAATTTCAATATAAGCATAGTAATAGCATCTTCATAAAAATTTGTTTCATCAAGTATAGATCCTTTAATAAGTGGGGAAACTATTGAATGCTCAAAAAAATCTTGAATAGCATGTTTCCCAATGATGTTCCCACTACCCACATGATAAATTTTAGAATTTAGTACAGTGTGAGTGTTAGTAATGGGGACTTGACTTTTAGGAGGATCATGAGTAGAATCAATAGACTTTTGCCTTACTTCATCCAAGTCACTAGCACTACCTTCACTAGCACTTTTAATGATAACTTTCTCGAATTCAGACATGATAGCAAGACAAGCAAACTAGCAAGTAAAGCAAACTAGTAGCTAGCAAAGGTAAATATTTTTGTATTTTTGATTTTTATGAGACAAACTAAATATAACAGCAAATAAAAAGAAGAACAAGTAATGCTTGGAGAAGATGACATGATATAGACAAAATAAACTGAACTAGTATGAATAAACCCCATTGTTTTATCCTTAGTAGTAATAACACAAAGACGCAAGTTGTCCCCTTTTGTCACTAGGATATAGAAACTCGCCAGGTTGAACCTACTACAGCGCACCACTCCCACTGAATAAATATCAATCTAGCTGGCCAAACTATCTCAATAGATCTGAGAGCATTACGAAGCTATGATGATCATGCAAATAAAAATCATAGTGATCAGGTATGCCTCAAATACTTTTCATGAATAATCTGAACATAAACTCACAATTCATTGAATCCCAACAAACACACCATACAAAGGGATTACATTAGATAGATCAAGGCAAAGATGCGATGAACATTGTATTGAAGATCGAGAGAGAGAGAGATTTCCATCTAGGTACTACCTACGTACCCGTAGGTCTATGGTGAACTACTCACACATCATGGTGAGGGCAGCAAGTTTGACGAAGGGGCCCTCCATGATTGATCACTCCTCCGGTAGGGTGCCGGAACAGAGGTGTAGATGGCCTCCCGTCGAAACAGAGACTTGTGGCGGCGAAAAAGTCTTTCGAGAGCGCTTATGGTGTTTTGGGGTAGATGTGAATTTATAGTCTAGAGAACGACATCGGGAGACGCTCCTGGGGGCCACCACATATCTGGACATGGCCTCCCTAGGGTGGTGGCTGGATGTGTGGTGGGCCCCTGGTGCACCTACTGACCGTCCTCCGAAGCTCCTAAGTCTTGTATTGGTCCAGAAAAAATCACCAAAAAGTTTCATGGCAATTGGACTCTGTTCGGTATCGTAACTCTGAAAAGGCAAAAACTCGTAGAAAACAGGAACTGTCAAAAATTATGGATATGTTGGAGATGTATCAAGCACCAATACAAATTTTTGAACCATCTTTTGGCGATTATTTCATGTACATGCAGTTCAAATTTGAATTATATCCACTAAATGTCTAGAAATGCATTTAATGGCTTAAATATAGTAAATGGACCCCCCAAAATGCCAGTTTTTGACGTTATACATATAATGGTGTGTATTGATTGTAGAAAATAATTCAAGGTTAACTGACAATGGAATGCTTGATTCACATGCAAACATGACCCGCTCCCGTTTGAAACCTAGTTTCTTCTTTGAAGATGGTCTGATTTGTAAGCACTTTATGTGACAAATTGCACAAAACATTCTCAATTTTTTACCACAATCTCTAGAGATCATATCATGACACTATGCTAAGTTGAGTCATTTTTGAACTTTGTTTGAATTTTTTGGAATTAAAATGACAATAACCACCATGTTGGTGTCCTATTATTGATGTCAAAGCCGACGGATCTCGGGTAGGGGGTCCCAAACTGTGGGTCTTGGATCGATGGGTAACAGGAGACAAGGGAGATGGTGTTTACCCAGGTTAGGGCCCTCTTAATGGAGGTAAAACCCTACGTCTTGCTTTGCTTTGTATTGATGATGGAGTACCGAGTACAGAGTTGATCTACCTCGTGATCATATGATATGGTCTAAAACCCTAGGAGTAATGAGCTTAACCTATCCTATGGACTAAGACCCCCCGGTTTATATAGACACCGGTGGTACCTAGGATTGCACAATGTTGGTTACACCAGAAGAAGAATATGCCGAACGAATCATTGTGTCATTGGAGTACACGCCATGGTCTTGGGAGATTTCCATCGTGGTTGTGGTGGCGTAGTGTCTGGCCTTTATTGATAATGACAAGGTGGCCGATTGTGCGGCCCCATAGAAACATGCCGGCAGCCCGAGGACCCCTTAATCTAGGACTCCCTAAGTAGCCCCGAACTGACCTCCAATGCCAAAGTCTTGATTCCTAATAACTTCTTATGTTTGTTGTCTCTGGCTTGCGGGGCGAGTTCTCCCCCTTAACTTATTCATCCGATGACAGTTTGGCCACCAAAGACATCCTTGTTTTTCGGGTTTCATACATGAATTAGCCTCGAAGGCCAACCGCCCAAACATGACCAATGTTCTTTTCTGAATTCTTTTAACAAAAGGTTGTGGCTAGTCATGAATATTGTCCAATTATAAAAACTCGATTCACAGCTAGAAGCAGTTTTCATTTATCACTGGCATGTTCCGTCAATATGGAGATCATGCCCCACCTTTCTGGGGATTTGGTTTATGATTTCTGGTTACCCCATGCATGCATAACTACATGACTCAACGGGAAATGGCGGGGTTCATGGAGAAGCAGAGTGACTCTTGGTATTTTTGCGGCTTATAAAAAGGGAACAACCACTATAACCTCCGTACACCTCTCAGATCTGCCATTGCCATTGCCTCATCTGACCTTTCGTTCTCTAAGCTTACAAGCTCCATTCTCCCCCCCCCCAAACTCCTTTGACCCCTCCTCCAATTTGTCCATGACCGTAGCAGGCCCCAAGGGCAAGTGGGAGGGCTCACGTGTCACTGAAAAGGACATCTTGGAGTTGAAGGGTGCCAGCTACTTGTCGGTGAACATAGTTCACCGCTCCCCAGAGAAGAACCAGGTGGTGCCCTCACACTGAGAGGGTGAAAGTTTGGTGTTCACCCCCCACTTTATCTAGGGTCTAGGTTTTCCCTCCACCCCTTTGTGAGGGGTCTGATGTTTTATTATGGGTTGGATTTTCATGATCTTCCTCCCAATTCTTTTATGCATATTTCCTCCTTTATCACCCTCTGCGAAGCCTTTCTTCGGGTCCAACCCCACTTTGGTTAATGGCTGAAAGTATTCAACCTCAAGCCGAAGGTCGTTAGCGGAGAGCAACCAGACTATGGGGGGTGATGATAACCAAGCTTCCCCTAGTCCAATGGTCGGACGGTTCGTTCATTGACACCGTCAAAGTTTGGCAGTGGGAATGGTTCTACATTACCGAGCCACGTGAAGAGGCATGGGCAACACACCCAGGATTTAGATGCACCCCACCAGGCTGGTATCATGGACCAAGAAGGGGCTCGATTTTGGGAACACAACGGAGGTGAAGATGCTACAAAAGTCCGTCTCCATCCTAATGGAGCAGAAGATCGGGTTACCCAACATCGTCCAGGTCATGCTCCATTGCCGCCTTCTCCCTTGTCAGCGTTGGGTTGTCCCAATCTAGGATCATAGTTCGGATGTCCTGATTATAGTGCGGCAGTTCTTCTGCACCGCCCGTGAGAAACTATAGAAGGTGTTGTTCAAACCGCAGAAGTCCTGGACCGCCAAAGAGGAGGACATCGGAATAGATGCCACAAATCTTCCTGGACCGATAATATTTTGTTGCTTAAATTAAGATTTTTCTTTTAGAAAGGTTCTCATTTTCTATATTCTTTGTGTTCGCGGGTTTGGGTGGAGAAATCTCAACGGATCGACTATCTGACACCGCTACCTGAAGGCCCCCGAACGCCCGTGCTGACGGCCATGCTGGTCGAGAAACCGTATGTGGTACCGAAGAGGAAGGAGGAGGAGAAAAAAGAGAATAAAGAGGATAAGAAAGAAGAGAAGAGGGAAACCCGAGAGGGTCTTTGTTGGAAATATGCCATAGAGGCAATAATTAAATGGTTATTATTATATTTCCTTGTTCATGATAATCGTTTATTATCCATGCTATAATTGTATCAATTGGAAACACACTGTGTCCCTAGTATGCCTCTAGTAGACTAGCTCGTTGATCAAAGATGGTCAAGGTTTCCTAGCCATAGACATAAGATGTCATTTGATAACGGGATCACATCATTGGGAGAATGATGTGATGGACAAGACCCAAACTATAAACATAGCATATGATCATGTCAGTTTATTGCTATAGTTTTCTGCATGTCAAGTATCTGTTCCTATGAACATGAGATCATGCAACTCACTGACACCAGAGGAATACCTTGTGTGTATCAAACGTCGCAACATAACTGGGTAACTATGAAGATGCTCTACAGATATCTTCAAAGGTGTATGTTGAGTAGGCATGGATCAAGACTAGGATTTGTTACTCCGCGTGACGGAGAGGTATCGGAGGGCCCACTCGGTAATACAACATCACAACAAGTCTTGCAAGCAATGTGACTAAAGTGTTAGCCACGGGATCTTGTATTACGGAACGAGTAAAGAGACTTGCGAGTAACGAGATTGAACTAGGTATAGAGATGCCGACGATCGAATCTCGGGCAAGTAACATACCAAAGAACAAAGGGAATAGCATACAGGATTAAGTGAATCCTTGACATAGAGGTTCAACCGATAAAGATCTTCGTAAAATATGTAGGAACCAATATGGGCGTCCAGGTCCCACTATTGGTTATTGACCATAGAGGTGTCTCGGTCATGTCTACATAGTTCTCGAACCCGCAGGGTCTGCACACTTAACGTTCAGTGACGTTTGGGTAGTATAGAGTTATGTATGGTGGTGACCGAAGGTTGTTCGGAGTCTTGGATAAGATCCCGGATGTCACAAGGAGCTCCGGAATGGTCCGGAGGTAAATATTGATATATAGGAAGTCCCGTTTAGGTTGCCGAAATTTTTTCGGGTACTTCGGTAGTGTACCGGGAGTGTGGGGAGGGTATCGGGGGACCATCGGGAGGGGCCACTCGCCCCAAAGGGCCTCAAGGGCTATGGGAGGAGGGAAACTAGGCCTTGGTAGGCTGGAGGACCCCCCCTACTAAGGCCCATGCGGCTAGGGGTGGAAAATCCCAAGTGGAGGAAAGGGTTTCCAAGTGGGAGAGGAATCCTACTCCAAGTAGGATTGGAGTTGGACTCCTCCACCTCCCCACATCAGCCGACTCCTAGGGGGAATCCTAGGGGCACCAGCCTCCCTCCACTTCCTCATATATATACTGGAGGGGAAGAGGGCATCTGCACCAGAAAACCCTAAGCCACGGTGCAACCCTCTCTCCTCGATAGATCGTGTCCTCTAGTTTTCGGCGGTGCTTAGGCTAAGCCCTGCCGGAATAGTTCCACCACCGCCACCGCCGCGCTGTTGTGCTGCCGGGGAACTCATCTACCTCTCTGTTCCCTCTTGCTGGATCAAGAAGGCGGAGATCGTCATCAAGCTATATGTGTGCTGAACGTGGAGGTGTCGTCCGTTCGATGCTAGATCGGGATGGATCGTGATTGGATCGCAGGACGCTTGGCGATTTGGATCGTGAAGACTTTCGACTACATCAACCACGTTTCTTAACGCTTCCCGCTTAGTGATCTACAAGAGTATGTAGATCCACTCTCCCTCTCGTAGATGCTCATCACCATGGATAGATTTTGCGTGTGCGTAGGGATTTTTTTGTTTCCCATGCAACGTTCCCCAACAGTGGCATCATGAGCTAGGTTTATGTGTAGATGAGATCACGAGTAGAACACAAAGGAGTTTGTGGGCGTTGATGCTCAGATTTCTTCCTCCCTTGGTCGTTTCTTGATTCAGCGGTATTGTGGGATGAAGCGTCCCGGACCAACCTTACTCGTACGATTACGAGAGACCGGTACCATCGACTAACATGTGACTTTGTTGCATAAAGATGGCTAGCGGGTGTCTGTCTCTTCTACTCTAGTTGTATCGGATTCGACAAAGGCGGTCCTTGAGAAGGTTGAATAGCAATTTGTGTATCACCGTCGTGGCTTTTAACTAGGTGATAATTGTTCTTGCTAGATACCCGTAGCACCCACGTAAAACATGCAACAACAATTAGAGGACGTCTAACTTGTTTTTTCAAGGTATGTTGTGATGTGATATGGCCAAATGCATGATGATATATATGTGATGTATGAGATGATCATGTTTTGTATAGAATATTATGACTAGCATGTCGATGAGTATGGCAACCGGCAGGAGCCATAGGGTTGTCTTTAATTATGTTTGTCGTTTTGCTTTACTTTATCGCTATGAGTTAGCTATAGTTGTAGAAGCAACAATTGGCGTGACAACCTCATGGCAACACGTTGATGGATATGAAGATGATGGAGATCATGGTGTCATGCCGGTGACGATGGAGATCATGTCGGTGCTTTGAAGATGGAGATCAAAAGCACAAATTCATGGCCATATCATGTCGCTTATGATTTGCATGGGATGTTAATCCTTTTATGCATCTTATTTTTCTTAGGAAGACGGTAGAATTATAAGGTGATCCCTCACTAAAATTTCAAGATAAAATTATGTTGTCCCCGAGTGTGCACCATTGCAAAAGTTCGTCGTGTCGAGACACCACGTGATGATCGGGTGTAATAGACTCTACGTTCACATACAACGGGTGCAAACCAGTGTTGCATGTGCAGAACACTCGGGTTAAACTTGACGAGCCTAGCATGTACAGACATGGCCTAGGAACACAAGATACCGACAGGTCGAACATGAGTCATATAGTAGATATGGTCAACATGATGATGTTCACAATTAAAACCACCTCATCTCACGTGATGATTGGACTTGGGTTGGTGAATTTGGATCATGTATCACTTAGATGACCAGAGGGATGTCAATTTGAGTGGGATTTTTTAGTAATTTTATTAACTAAACTCATTATCTTGAACAATAGTCTTAGTAACCTTTGCACATTTATGTTGTAGATCAATGGCTTGCCAGTAGTTCCCCTGAATTTTAATGTGTTCCTAGAGAAAGCCAAGTTGAAAGATGATGGAAGTAACTTTGTTGACTAGGCCCGTAATCTGAGGATTGTCCTCACGGCTTCCCAGAAGGCTTATGTCCTTAATGCACTGCTTGGTGATCCACCTTCTCTCGTGTCGTTTGAAGACGTTAAGAACGCTTGGGAGACACATTCTGGAGATTACTCCATAGTCCAATGTGCAATGTTGTATGGTTTAGAACCGGGACTTCAAAGATGTTTCAAATGTCATGGAGGATATGAGATGTTCCAGGAGTTGAAGTTTATCTTCGAGAAGAATGCCCGGATCGAGACGCATGAGACCTCCGATAAGTTCTATGCTTGCAACATGGAGGAGAACGGGTCTATTAGTGAACATATACTCAGAATGTCTGGGTATTCAAATCGTCTGGCTGAGTTGGGGATGCCCCTTCCGCCAGAGGTGATCACTGACAGAGTTCTTCAATCATTGCCACCTAGCTACAAGAGCTTCGTGATGAACTATAACATGCACGGGATAAACATGTCAGTCGCCGAGCTGTTTGCGATGCTGAAAATCGTTGAGTCTGAAATCCAGAAAGAGCATCAAGTGTTGATGGTCAATAAAACCACTAGTTTCAAGAAGAATGGCAAGGGAAAGAAGGGTAACTCCAAGAAGAGTGGCAAAACAATTGCCCCTCCCGTGAAGAAACCCAAGGCTGGACCAAACTAGAAACTGAGTGTTTTCATTGCAAGTGAACTAGTCACTCGAAGTGGAACTGACCCAAGTATCTGGCCGAGAAGAAGGCAACCAACACCAAACACGGTATATATGATATACATGTTATTGATGTGTACCTTACCAACTCTTGTTGTAGTGCCTGGGTATTTGATGCCGATTCGGTTGCTCACATTTGCAACTCAAAATAGGAGCTACGGAATAGACGAAGGCTAGCTAAGGACGAAATGACGATGTGCGTGGGTAATGGTTCCAAGGTTGATGTGACCGCCATCGGCACACTCGTTTTTCGATTACCATCGGTATTAGTGATGAACCTGAATAATTGTTATTTAGTGCTTGCGTTAAGCATGAACATCATATCTGGATCTTGTCTATCGCGAGACGGATACTCGTTTAAATCAGAGAATAATGGTTGTTTTATTTATGTGAGTAATATCTTTTATGGTCATGCACCCAATGCGAGGGTTTTATTCCTATTGAATCTCGATAGTGATGATACACATGTTCATAACATTGATGCCAAAAGATGTAGAGTTGATAATGATAGTACCACTTTCTTGTGGCATTGCCATTTAGGTCATATTGGTGTAAAACGCATGAAGAAGCTCCATGCTAATGGACTTTTGGAGTCACTTGATTTTGAATCACTTGACACATGTGAACCATGCCTCATGGGCAAGATGAATAAAACCCCATTCTCTGGAACAATGGAACGAGCAAGTGACTTGTTGGAAATCATACATACCGATGTGTGTGATCCGATGAGCATTGAGGCGCACGGTGGATATCGTTATTTTCTCACCTTCACTTATGACTTAAGTAGATATGGGTGTATTTAGTTAGCGAAACACAAGTCTGAAACGTTTTAGAAGTTCAAGCAATTTCAGAGTGAAGTTGAGAAATATCGTAACAAGAAGATTAAATTCCTACGATCTAATCGAGGAGGAGAATATCGAGTTATGAGTTTGGCAGTCCGTGTGGAATTTTTTCACAATTGACACCGCCTGGAACACCACAGTGTAATGGTGTGTCCGAACGTCGTAATCGAACCTTATTAGACATGGTGCGTTCTATGATGTCTCTTGCCGATTTGCCACTATCATTTTGGGGTTATGCATTAGAGACAGATGCATTCACTTTAAATAGGGCACCATCAAAATCCGTTGAGATGACGCCATATGAGCCGTGGTTTGGCAAGAAGCCAAAGCTATTGTTTCTTAAAGTTTGGGGATGTAATGCTTATGTCAAAAAGCTTCAGCTTGAAAAGTTGGAACCCAAAGCGGAGAAATGCGTCTTTATAGGATACCCAAAAGAGACGGTTGGGTATACCTTCTATCTCAGATCCAAAGGCAAAGTGTTTGACGCTAAAAATGGAACAATTGTTTCCCATGCAACGCTCCCTAAGAGTCTCCGCTCAAAGGGCCTCCCGAGACTAGATTCGAGGAAACCCATGCTCCTACCACTCTCAAAATAGAGATGGAATAGGACGGGGAAGAAAGTGATTCCTCCGACATGAAGAAATGGGTGGCGTTCAAAGACACCGAGGGAGGTCCGGCTCCCCCCACCCCAAAGAGACCGTGCAGGCCCAAAGTGGCCATGTTCGAAGACTTTCCGGACTTTGATGAGGAGTCTGAAAACTTTGAGATGGTCCCCCAAATGACCCTTGATGTCAAGCCCCAAGCGCAAAGGTATGAATTCAGAGACTACGACATTTCTTTCTCAAAGATTTTGTAACGAGTCGTATATATGTTTTTTGTGCAGACCCCACGCGATCTCCCCACCGCCCAAGACTCGAAGGGAGATTCTCCGCCAGCCGATCTAGCGGAAAGTGGGACCGCATCCCACAACTCCTTCCCCCGCCACCGAGGAGGTTGTTTTGCAAAGGACCCTCCTCGAGCCGAGCGCAAGAGGAGGGGGTGACGATATTTCGATAGAGGCTAAAACCTCGGCCATCGTTGAGCAGGAGGGTGAATCCCTCTTGGAGAACAAGGAGGAAGGGCTCAACCAACCCGGGCCGTCCTCGAAATCAATTCTAGAGGGCTCCAAGCCTCCGGAGTCATCTGTTCCGATTTCTTCGAGGAGAGAAACCGCACCACTATGCCCACAGCCGCATGTAATAGAGCAGGCTCAGATCGGGTTGACAACTATGATGGGGGAGAGTTTAATCAAGACCTACATCGCCGAAGAGCACCGCACCCTACTAGGTGCGGCATTGCAGGGTATTCAATCCATTGACAGCAGATTGAAGGAAGCTTTCGGTAGTCTGCTAACTGGCTTTAAGGTAAACTACACAAATATTATTTTGTTTTTATAATGTCTTCTTAATTGATGGTTTTTATGCAATCCCCATGCTTAGCAGCCCCCGAGCCCTGTATGAGTTTGAAAAACTCATGCGGGGGTCAAAAAGTGTGGATAGAGCACACTTGTTTTTTGTTCTGAATGCGTAGTACCCCCAAGACTTCGTTAGGATGGAGAAAACATCCATACAAAGGGTTTGAAATCTGATAACTTAGGAGCCTAACACATGTGAATTATTTATGAAGGCCACGTCCTTGATGACAACACCCAGTGTCGTGGACTTAGCGAAGATGAATAGGAAGCTGAAGAGCTCCGAGGACGAGCTCGACCGCCTGAACAATCGGTTTGACGATGCCCAAGGTCAATCATGAACTTTCTTATTATCACTGTTGTCCCTTTTTTTGTTAGGCAAGGAATTTTTATGTATATCCTAAAATGCAGAATGTCTTGATGACCATTGTAGTCGTTGCCATGGAGGTCAAGAACCTCAAGGCCGAGCTAAGCAAGACGAAGAAGGAGGCGGCCAAACAAAGGGCGGCTACCGAACATGCTATGGTTGATCTATTGTCAACCAAGTCTACAAGTGACAAGCATGAGGTCATGGTTGCCAAGGTGCAACAAGAGCTCAAGGATGCCACCACCAAATGTAACGTCCCTGAGAAGAAAAATAAGGAGCAATCAACCGAACTGTCATCGATTGTCGCAATGATCCAAGAGGCACGTATGGAAGCACAAGGTTACCAGAAGGAACTCCACCAGATCAAGCGGATCATGGCTGGTAAGCGATACTTACTGCAGTGCCCCTATGTTGGAAAAAGGTTCATGTTACTTACCTAGGTGTGGCATTCTCCACGTGCATTTGTGGATCTCCCGAAGAGTGTTGCGGATGCGGCAGACACTTTGCCTTGCATGAGGGATATGCCGAGCAGTGGCTATTTTGGGCACAATTTGAAGCTCCTGGGCATTCTTTCGTCGTCTCAAATAGCTGAAACAGTCGATGGAGCTGCATCGAGTAGCCGGGCCAGCTATGAAGGACCTCTTCATAAGGCTATGGCATATGGAGCCATTGCCTAGCAGTTATTTTGGCTTGGTGCAGAGGTTGACTGTTGTCATGCCTCGGGTCAACACCCTGGTTCGTTCCGCATGCATGGAGGGAGCCCAGATGGCCTTCGTGAATACCATGCTGCATTGGCCAAACATAAAGCCGAGCGAGATAGCTTCCGGTCCTCCGCCACCCGGGAAGGAACATAAGCACCCCGAGTTGTATTTCTCCGCTGTTATGGATGGTGCCCGGGAGATAGAGGCCTTATGCCCGAAGGATGTAATTCTGGAGTGAATGTACTGTTCGACAGGAATAGTTTTAAACCTTTGTATTCCTCAGTTTTATGACTTGCATGATATATTTTATGTTGTGCTTTTAATTTTGACTCATGTGTGGTTGTTGTGATTGAAAGTTACTAGACGTAGGCTTAAGCCCCCTTATAGATGCTAGAAGTGGTGTTTCCTATTTCCACACTATTACCCTTAGCCAACGTCTTGGTGCCCGAAGTCGATACCGCGAAAGAAAACTAGGCAATCAGACTATGTGGCTTTAATGCTTTCACTTAACCGTAGGAGCTTGACTATGGGGATTAAGTACTAGTCCCATGTAAGTTTGAGGTGTTCAGATGTACCAAAGGAGGAAACCGCTATCACCTGATTCGTATGACTCTGAATCCTTCACGTAACACGGGAGACCTCCAATGATTGGTTTAGTATAACACTTTTCATCGGATCACAGATCAGTTCACGCTTATTATGCGAGTCAGTTTTTGGCTTTCTCTACTGAGGTACTTAACCAGATGAACTAGAAGTACAATCGCAGTAGTTCTCCCTTTACCTTTTTAGCCAAACTCGCAGAACGTAAAAAGGTAAACATGGGAGAAAGGTAACCCAACTTTTGACCCAAGACATAATTCGGATCCAATGCTTATAATGCAATAGCCAAGACGATAGACACCTGAGAAAGAATTGGTGTCGGGATGATGCTTGAGGCTAGCTTTAAAGTTCAAGCCCTCACTCAGTTAGTCGGCCATAGTTACAGATACACAGAGGTAAATTTAGAGGGAAAAGGTTTATACATGACTTTAAAAGAATGGCTTGATGTCCTTTACTATGTCTTGCTACACGTCTGCGCCTTTGTTCTCCTGTAGGGTACGCCTTTTAGAGGAGGTAGTGGTCGGCGAGCGGGATTTGTGAGAAAGAACCTTGATAAGTCACCAAATTGTCTAAGCTTGATGCTACTAAATAGGTCCTTGAGGGTACCTAGTACTGTCCAAGACATGTGTGACTGTTGTTCGATTTAGCCGAACACTAAGTCTTTGGAGATAAGGTCCCCACAACTGCCCATGGTATCTTAAGCACGAAATTATGCCCACAAGGTGTGAACCTCATGGGTAGCTTAGTCCTGTTGTCAGGGGTGTACTCCTATTTTCGCGGAGCATGAGAGGGCTCTAGGAAATTAAAGATTGCTTGGGTGTGCTTACTTGCCTTTCATGTCTTTACGATAGACTGGGAGTTCGGCGCCTCATCACCGAGCTGGACTTCAGGCTACTCGAGTCGCGATGTGTCCTTCCGTTCAGAGTGATTGTTTCGTATTGCCGCAGACCATGATGAGCCCCTTGGGTCCAGGCATTTTAAGCTTCATGTACGCATAATGGGGGTTGGCGTTAAAAACGACGAATGCTGTTCGGCCAAGAAGTGCATGATATCCGCTACAAAAATGGACGATGTCAAACATTAGATCCTCGTTGCGGAAATTATCGAGCGAGCCGAACACCACCTCTAGAGTTATGGAGCCTGAACAGCTGGCCTCACCCCGGGTATTATTACTTTAAAGGTAGTGTTATTGGGTGTGATCCTTGAGGGATCTATGCCCATTTTCTTCACCTTGTCTATGTAGATAAGATTGAGGTTGTTGCCTCCGTCCATGAGGACCCTTGTCAGGTGGTACCCCTCAACTATGGGTCGAGTACCAAAGTTGCTGACTTGCCATGTCGAATACTGGTTGGGTAGTCAGTGCGGTCCAAGGTAATCGGGTATGCCGACCACGGGTTGAACTTCGGGGCTATAGGCTCTAAGGCGTAGACGTCCCGGAGTGCGCACTTCCTCTCCCTCTTTGGTACGTGCATGACATAGATCATGTTCACAGTTTTGACTTCGGGGGGAATTGCTTCTAGCATCCGCTATTCGCCCTGTGAGGCTTGTCATCGTCCTTGCTGCGAGTGTCCTTGCCATGATCCTTTGTTGCGAGTTTGCTCACCTGCTTGAACACCCAACAGTGACGGTTGTTGTGAGTAGCAGGCTTGCCCTGGGTGTCGTGGACCTGGCAGGGCCTCTCCATGATTTTCTTTAACTGAGTAGGTCCAGCCGTGTTCCCTTTGAAGGGTTTCCTCTGTTGGGGAGGTTTTGAATTATGAAACCTGACATTTACGGTCGTATCTCCGGTTTCGCCGCCATTGTGTTGACGCTTGTTCTTATTGCATTGTGGTTTCCCATTACCGTCTCGAATTTTTCAGAGGTACTGGGGTTTCTGGTAAGGTTGTCACAACGGGCTAACTAGCTATCCTCACCCGCATAGAAGTGGGTCATAAGCGAGGTAAGGGCTGCCATTCATCGTGGCTTATATTGCCCAAGCCGGCTGGCTAGCCACTCTTCACAGATATTGTTCCTGAAGGAGGATAGTTCCTCAGCATCTGAACAATCCACAATTTGATTTTTCTTCATCGGGAATCAATTCCAGAATTGTCGGGATGACTCACCGGGCTTTTGGACGACATGTGGATCAGGTCATCGGCGCCAGGGAGCCAAACATAAGTGCCTTAGAAATTAGCTCGGAAAGCATGCTCGAGCTCCTCCCAACTCCAATGGAGTTTTTTGGGAGGGTATTCAGCCAATGTCGAGCTGGTCCTTTGAGTTTCAATGGCAAGTACTTTATGGCATGGAGGTCATCTCCGCGGGCCATATGTATGTGGAGAAGAAAGTCTTTGATCCACACCGCCAGATCTGTTGTACCGTCGTAAGGTTCAATGTTTATAGGCTTAAACCCATCGGGGAACTAATGTTGCATCACCTCGTTTATGAAACACAATGGGTGAGTGGCGCCCCTAACTCTAGCTACGTCATGTTGGAGGTCGGTTGGGAACCTTATCCGATGTTGTCCTCGAACTCTGTCGTTCTGGTCGAGCCAGGATTGCAACCGTCCCATCTAGCAAGAGTATGCCCTCTGGACCCATAAATGGATCGTGTCTGACCTACGCCAGTGCTCAAAGTCTGGCGCATGTCGAATGGGTCTCCGGGCCATGCTGACTCTTTCCTTCCTCCGTGTCCTCAAGGGGGTCGGTCCAACTGCTTGTTCTAGGTATGTTTGGGGGTGTGGGCTTGACGGATTCGTCGTCAAATTCTGGCAGTAGACGACAACGTGGGTAAAGTTTGTCCTGATCTTGCCATTCATAGTCGTACCCTTTTTCGACACCGATGACTTGTGTCCATCGGTCGTTAAGGGAATCTTGCTCAAATTTGATTTTTTGTTGTTTTATTTTTTGGCTTTGGGCAGTGTCTATGAGCTGCCGCTTGAACCGTTCCTGGTCCAATAGGTCTTCGGGGACGATAAGGTCCTCGTCACCCAGAGTAACCTCGTCCTCGAAAAGAGGGAGGTAGTTGTTGTCTTTGGAATCACTCAGGTTACCCAACTCCTTGGGTTCTATGTGCCCTTCCGGATTATTGTGTTGCTGTTCGAGCGTAGCCGGGTCAGTGGGATCTTCAGGGGTGTCCGATGTGACGTTTTTGGAGCCTGTACTGCCTTTCCTGCCTTTGTGTCCCTTGGGTTTTTTACGCTGACACCAGCGTTTGAGTGGTTCATCGCCACTGTTTTTCATTGGGGTGTCCTCGCCATTCTTCTTTGGAGTGACATCGCCCTTGTCACCGGGGTGTCTACCATATACACATCATATGTGGAGGTGGCGGTCCATCGTCCCGTTACGGAGGAGCAGTGGTGTCAACATCCACGTATGCGTCCTTGGCATCATCTGAGGAGAAATCCAACACATTGGTTAAATTTCGATGGTGGATACCAAGTGGGTGGTGGGTGGGAAATAAAATTCCCTATGGTCGGCCTCGAGGCCGATCTGACGATAGGTCGAGGTTGAGTCATTCATGCATTCCAAGGTTTGGACCAGGCCAATGTCTTGTTTGACAGCGAGGGTTCGTCCTAACCCGCCTCTGATATTTTGGGAGAGTAGTTCTCCGATGTGTCCATGTAGGGAGCGTGCTCGACTAGGATTCTTTCCTAGTCTTGGCATGCCATGGTCGGATACATGCTCGAAGCCAGCTCCGAAGTGGAAATTACATACATGACGTCGAGGAAAAGGTCTGAAGTCAAGGCTTCGAATATCTCGTGCTCATCGGATCAACCCGAGAGCTCGAAGAGGACCAGATCGCCTTGGGCATTGGCAACATAGTCTTGTTGGGGAACGTTGCATAGGAAATAAAAAAATCCTATGAATACCCAAGATCTATCTATGGAGATGTATAGCTATGAGAGGGGAGTGCATCTACATACCATTGTAGATCGCTAAGTGGGAAGCGTTAAGAAACGCGGTCGCTGTAGTCGTACGTCTTTGCGATCCAATCATGACCCATCCTGATCTAGCGTCGAACGGACGACACCTCGGCATCCAACACATGTATAGCTCGATGATGTCTCCGCCTCCTCGATCCAGCGAGCGATGGAGAGTAGTAGATGAGTTCTCCGACATCATGACGGCGTGGTGACCGTGGTGGTGGAGCTGTCCCGATAGGGCTTCGCCAAGCATTACCATGACACGAACGAGGGAGAAACCGATCTAGAGAGAGGGAGGGTTGCATTGTGACTTATGGTGCGACTACCCTCCCTCTACTCTCATATATATAGGGAGAAGGGAGGAGGGTGGCTTGCCACCCAAGCCAGGGTGGCGCCACCCCTGGGGTTGGCCCTTCACCAATCCTAGCAGCATAGGCCTAGGTGAAAGCACATTTGCTCCCTTGATGGTTTTGGTAATTAATAAAAACATATATGTCATTGAACTAATGTTTCCACTAAGTATGTTTCGGGAAAAGTTCAATGATGGGTTGGCATAAGGATTATGGAATACCCCAAGATGCAAGGAAATAGATTGGCAAAGCCTCAAGCAAAGGACTCTACATTTTATCTTTTCTGAGAAATCACTTTGAGTCCATAGGAAAGCCAATACTATTAAAAGGGGGTAAGGGTTTGTTGGTGAACAAAATGATCATATGTGCACAAGTGATAGTCACCACATACACCCACAAACTTTTCCACAAAAGTCTGTTCAAAGCAAATATTCAAAATCGGTGGAACCAACACACTCCACTCGGTGCCACTGATTCCAAATCCTAGACAGACTCAGCCAAACCCTAGCCACTTCGGTGCAACCGGTTCTGCTTCGATGCCACCGGGTTAGTCTGCCAACTTTCTGTTACGCAAATTCACAATATCGGTCCCTCCGAGATTGTTGGATCGGCGTCACCGAGATTGGGCAATCTGACCGTTGGTCACCTTATCGGTGCAACCGAGTTTCCTATATCGGTCTCACCGAGATTTAAAAGTTGCCACATTTTGGTCACTTTGATACCACCGAGATTAACACATCGGTGTCACCGAGTTGGTCATTTTGTGTGTAACAGTTGGATTTTTGGAGATGCCTATATATACCCCTCCACCACCACTCACTCGAAAGAGAAGCACTCAGAACAGTTCCCCACTCATACCTACTGATTTTCTAAGAGAGAGCCACCTACTTATGTGTTGAGATCATGCCATTCCATTCCTACCATATGAATCTTGATCTCTAGCCTCCCCAACTTTCTTCCCGCCCAATCAATCTCTTCTACCAAGGAAAATCTATGAGAGAGTGATTGTGTGTTGAGGAGTCTATCATGTTGAAGCACAAGAGCAAGGAGTTCATCGACACAATCGAGCCTTTTACCTTTTGGAGGGTGGTGCCTCCTAGATTGGTTAGGTGTCGCTTGGGAGCCTCCTACTTCGTGTTGTGGAGTGAACCAAGAAGTTTATAAGGGCAAGGAGATTGCCTACTTCATGAAGATCTACCCCGAGTTAGGCTAGTCCTCCATGGACGTAGGCTATCATGGTATAGTCAAGGTTGCTTCTTCGTGGAACCCTCCGTGGGTAGAGCCCTCCATGGACTCTCGCGACCGTTACCCTTCGTGGGTTGAAGACTCCATGAACGTGGACGTACGATAGCACCACCTATCAGAACCACGGGAAAAATCATCGTGTCACCAATTGCGTTTGATCTTCCTACCCTTACTTTACTTACATGCTTGTCTTTACTTTCCGCTGCTATACTCTTAGACATGCATGTGTAGGGTGTACTTGACATACTATGAATGCTAAAATCTGCCAAGACATAAGATTGGGAAAAAGTAGATTTTTATTTGGTCAAGTAGTCTAATCATCCCCCTAGCACTACTTTCGATCCTACACTAGGTGGGAGGGGTGCCCAGCCCACCAGGGGCTGGTGCGCACTCTTTCTCAGCCCATGTGGACACTCTGGGGCTGTTGGACCCCCGGAACCCTTCGGCACTCCCAATACATTATCGGTGATGCCCGAATTCTTTCTGGTGACCAAAACAGAACTTCCTATATATCATTCTTTAGTCTTTACCTCCAAACCATTCCAGAACTCCTCGTGACGTCCGGGATCTCATCCGGGACTCCGAACAACTTTTGATCACCAAGATACACAACTCATTAATACCAAATCGTCACTTAACGTTAAGTGTGCGGACCCTGCAGGGTCGAGAATGATGCAGACATGAACGAGACACTCACTGGTCAATAACCAATAGCGGGACCTGGATGCCTATATTAGTTCCTACATATTACACGAAGATCTTTCTCGGTCGAACCACGATGTCAAGGATTCAAACAATCCCCTATATAGTTCCTTTTGTCTATCGGTATGTTACTTGCCCGAGATTCGATTGTCGGTATCTCCATACCTAATTCAATCTTGTTACCAACAAGTCTCTTTACTCATTCTATAATACAAGATACCGTGACTAAATCCTTTGTCACATTGCTTGCAAGCTTCTTGTGATACTACATTACCGAGTGGGCCCAGAGATACCTCTCCGTCATATGGAGTGACAAATCCCAGTCTCGATCCATGCCAACCCAATAGACACCCTCGGAGATACCTGTAGATCACCTTTATGATCATCCAGTTACGTTGTGACGTTTGATGCACACAAGGAATTCCTCCGGTGTCAGGGAGTTGCATGATCTCATGGTCACAGGAACAGATACTTGACATAAAGAAAGAGTAGCAATAAACTAACATGATCAAATGCTATGCTTATGGTTGGGTCTTGTTCATCACATCATTCTCCTAATGATGTCATCCCGTTATCAAATGACAACTTGTGTCTATGGTCAGGAAACCTTGACCATCTTTGATCAACGAGCTAGTCTAGTAGAGGCTCACTAGGGACATGGTGTTTGTCTATGTATCCACACATGTATCTGAGTTTCCGATCATTACAATTGTAGCATGGATAATAAACCATTATCATGAAGAAGGAAATATAATAATACCACTTTATTATTGCCTTCAGGGAATATTTCCAAAAAGTCTAGGTCGCCGAACTTGATTCCCTAGCCCGGGACAAACCCGGTGATTTGGCCCGGGTCATCTACCGCACTCGCATGTGGTGCGGTGACGTCGAGTGAGGAAGGCTGGCTGGTGATGAAGATATCTCCAATACCGGAGTGGTTGCTGGTGACCAGGTGAGTCGTCGATCCTTCTCGCGATCCCACAGTGGAAATCTCAATGAAAGCACCAATATCGGTGTCAAAACCAACAAATCTTGGGTAGGGGGTCCCAAACTATGGGTCTTGGATCAATGGGTAACAAGAGTCCAGGGAGAGATGTTTACCTAGGTTCGGGCCCTCTTAATGGAGGTAAAACCCTACGTCCTTCTTTGTTTTGTATTGATGATGGAGTACCGAGTACAGAGTTGATCTACCTCAAGATCGTATGATATGGTCTAAAACCCTAGGAGTAATGAGCTTAACATGTCCTACGGACTAAGACCCCATGGTTTATATAGACACCGGCGGTACCTAGGGTCGCACAATGTTGGTTACACCAGAAGAAGAATATGCCGAACGAATAATCGTGTCCTTAGAGTACACGTCACGGTCTTGGGAGATTTCCATCGTGGTTGCGGTGTCACAGTGTTTGAGACGTTATTGATAACGACAAGGCGACCCACTGTCCGGCCCACAGAAACAGGCCGAAAGCCCGAGGACCCCTTAATCCAGGACTCCCTCATCGATGCCGACCACCTGGTGTACATAATTCCTATTTTTTACTTACGTGCTAAGTCTCGGGATTTTTGGGGCTTTCTTAGAATAGAAAGAAAAAACATATTTGTAGGTGGTGGGGGTCGACGATCGATCACTGTTGCATGGGATCATACATAACCATTTTTGCTCATATTTTCCACTGGGGTGGGGAGGGGATGTCAGAGCCCCCTGCTTTATGGAGTGTACCCTAGGGGTGCGGGGGGCTTCTATTTTTTTACAAAACAATAGCAAAAAATGGGGCATTGTGTTGGGCGACAAGAAACATCTGCATCGAGGGATCATCAAGAACCCCTTCTTTACAGTGTAACCCAAGGGTCATCAAAAACCTCGAACGAGCCTCACCCCCCTCTCTCGTCCTTCATGTCTCTCTGTTCGCCGTGCCAACTTCATCGTATGTCCAGTTGATGAGTTGTAAGTCGGTTTAGTGGATGCGGACGTGAACATGGACCGCTCGACGGAATCGGTGTCGTGCCTTAGAGCCATCAAAAACCCATGACGAACAACACAAAAATGATTCTTTTAAAACCCTAGAGCTCAAATTTTTGGGGATTTTTGCCATTTGTACCGCATCCGTGCCAAAAACGAAACCTAGAACAAAAAACCTTCAAATGATCAAAGTGGCCCATGACACATTAGTTCTAGGCATGAAGACAACTCACGAGGCACACGAGCGAACTTGACCTCTCTCGCGTTCTCTCATGCCTCTTGCGATCCCCTCTCTTTCCCGCGACCATCACCGTCGCCACCATCCCTTGACTGGCAGGAAGGATTGCAAACCTATGCTACGTGGGGTGACGCTGCCTCAAACAATAGTCCTTCAACAATCAGTGGAGCTCGTTCATGTTGATGAGTGACTATTGCGGTTCTAAAATCCAAGTATGACAAGGGTATCTATAGGTGTATATTTTACTTATTGCTGACTTTAGTATAGTTTCAACTTCCGACAGATGGTATGGTTTCCGACGGTATTATATTTTTCTAGTTATTTTTGTACCTTGATGATGTTTTTGTTTTGTATTGGCTACCATTTTCTTTGTTAATGGTTACATATAAAATGCTTTTTGGGGCATCTTTTCTCAAAAAGAAGACGAATGATGAGTACTTTATGTGATTTCTTCAGCAACGAAGCTCCGATAATAAGGATGTAGAGTTTCTCAGCCTGCGCTCAGGTGAACAGTAAAATCAAAAAAATGTGGCAAACATTGACAAAAGTTCTAAGATCTTGTAAAATTTTATCATGAAATCACATTTGTTCGAAGGGCCTTTCATCCGATCTTTATTAGAAGGAAAGAAAAGTAGTACTGCTCGAGTACAGTCTAAGCGAGTTAGACTGAAACCCGCAAATACAATCCGCCCTTGTAGCGAGACCCCTGGGACAACACACTCACAGTGAACACAAGAGTTCTGAATTACACAAAAGTTCAGACAGATATCGGAACTAGTCCGCTAAGTCCACGATGCAACGGGCCGCCCTCCACATGGTGATGTCGTCTTTGCACAGGTCCAAAACCCTGTCACACGAGCTGGCCAGCTGATCAAAAATCCTAGAGTTTCTCTCCTTCCAGATCCTCCAGTGTAGCAAGATCACCATCATGTCAAAATTCTTCCTTACAGGCTTGGGAATTGCAGCTCTGGCCTGTAACCACCAATCTTCCGTGGAAGTGAAGCTGTCATCCGGCTCCTGAAAATCCGCCCTGGTCCATGATTTGAAGCGTAGCCACGGCAGCTGTGTAAAGGGGCAATGCACAAACAAATGTGTGCAATCCTCCGGTTGAGATGCACATAACGGGCAGTAGCCGTTCGAGGGCCAGTTCCTGCGCTCTAAATTATCCGCTGTGAGGCATCTTCTATGTACTGCTAGCCACATAAAGAATTTGCAACGGGGCAGAGCTTTGGATTTCCAGATTGGTTTGTAGCAGGCGAAGCTTGTGTTCCCCAAAAAGAACAGCTGATAGACACTCTTGACAGAAAATTGGCGATCTTCAGTCCGGGTCCAGGTCGGTGTGTCTCTTGCACCCACGTCCAGCGTGGTAGAGTGAGCCAAGTCCCATACCTTGAGATATTGGGCGATGGCCGACAGAGAGAGCCCCCCCGCGATCTCCCTCGTCCATGCGTGGTTGTTTAATGCCTCCTTGACCGATCGTCCCCTGTCTTTGACGAAGGAGAACAGCTGCGGCGCCATATCAGCAATAGAACGGCCGTCCAAGAGCCACTTGTCAGTCCAGAACTTGGCCCGCTCCCCGTTGCCCAGCTGGATTCAACAGGTCGTGTTGAATAGCGCATCCACCTCCTTCTCCATAGTGTCGGGCAGCCCATGCCACGGTCTCACATCCTCGTCCCAACGCAGCCATGGCCATCTGCAGCGCAAAGCTATTCCGAACCATTTGAGATTGATAATGCCCAGCCCACCTAGCTCCATAGGCATACATACCCTGGCCCATGGCATGAGGCAGTGTCCACCGCTGATCTTCATTTCCCCTATCCAGACAAAACCTCTGCAGTGCCGATTAATGACTTTGATCGCCCATGCTGGCAACGACAGTGCTGCCATGAAATAAATGGGCAAGGCCATAAGCATCAAGCGCGTGAGTGTGAGCCGTCCTGCCGCGGCCATCATCTTAGGTTTCCATCCCTTCATCTTATTGGAAAATTTGTCTATGAGAGGCATCAAGTCCTGGCGCTTCAGTCTGTAGATCGACAAGGGGAGCCCCAAATATTGAATGAGGAATGGCTGTTGCTTACACTGGAAGTGCTCCGCGACCGCTGAAGGTAGGCTCTCGTCGCAACGAATGCAAGTGGTCGCGCTCTTGTGCAAGTTGATCCTTAGCCATGTCAAAGAAAAAACAAAATTGATGCTCCATAATGGTTTCGATAATGCTACTTCTAGAAGCATTTTCGAGCATCGATTTTTTTTTACCACGACGTTCACAAATGTGATTTTATAATAAAACTTTTGTCAATGTTTGTCAGAAAAAAAATCAGTCTTTTTTGTTTTGATTTTTTTTGAATTTATTGTTCATCCGAGCTCGTTTGAACTCGGGCTGAGAAGGTTTACTCTCCCGATAAAAAGTATTTTCATGCGAGGCGAAAAGGAAGAGAGGGAGAAAAAACATCGTCCTCCTCTGCCGCAAGCAAAGCTACCGGTACCAGCCGACGGAGGAAGCTGCAAGCATAACCCCCGCGCAGGAAGTCGTCGTCACGAGGTTCTGGATTTTGACCTGCTACCGAAATCCCGCAGGCTAGCTGCAAACCCCCCCTTCGCCGCGGTTTCGCCACCGCCGCCGATGAGATCCGCGCCGCCCAGATCCAAGCCTTTCTAAAGCCATACGCCACCTGCAGCAGCGTCCATGGGGGACTGCGCCGTGGAGAACGGCCACGCTCACCCGAAGGAAGAGGACGCGCCGGAAGTCCCCGTCGAGCCCGCGGAGCCGCAGGCGGTGGCTGGCGGGCAGAGGAAGCAGGGAGGGATACGCAGGGAGCCGTCGTTCTCGCGGTGGTGCAAGGACTCCTCCGCGGCGTTCAATGCCCCCGCCGGGGCCGCCTCGCCGGCCTCTGCACCGAGCGACGATGATTCGGAGGAGGAGTTCGAGCTGCCGCTTCTGCCCCCCGCGGCCGCCGCCCACCGCTTGGCAATGGATATCGAGGCAGGAGCGGCGGCGGGATCTGACAGCCTCCCGGTCTCCCCGTGGCTGATCGCCAAGATTATATTTCTGATAGCGAGCTGGTACACGCTGAGCACCTGCTTGACGCTGTGAGTAAACGCATCTTTCTCGTTATATTTGTGCGCGGATGCTCAGAGGAGCTGTTGCTTGCCGGGCACGCGTTTGATGCTGGTCTTCTCTGCGTGCTCTTGTGCCTGTGGCCAGGTATAACAAGGAGATGCTTGGGAAGCGCATGTGGAAGTTCCCTGCCCCGTTCCTGATGAACACGGTGCATTTCACCATGCAGGCTGTTGCCTCGAGGGTGATCGTGTGGTTCCAGCAACGAGGCATGGAGGCAGAGCGTAATCCAATGTCATGGAAAGATTACTTTCTGCGAGGTAGCTACTTTGTTGTTTCAAACTTACATTGAATGCTTACACGAGTAGTTTGTTCCTTACATTCTGTCGGGACAAGTGCCCTGGAAACTTCATCGCTTGGTACTTATAATTTGTAATAGCAACTTTGTGCATTCTGCACTTCTATGGGATATACATATAGAGTACTAGTGTTAGAACAAGGGTATGTTCCAGTTCAAGCTCAGGTGTAAAGCGCTGAACATCCGCTGGTCGCTTTTTTTCCTGGGTGGGGGCAGAAACCACCATTGGCCAATTAACAGAAAATGACTCACTAAATTAGATCATCATGAGTTATCAACATAAGGTTAAAGATAGAAGTAAAATTCAACTGGTGTGTTGCATGTGCATCCAAGCTGCTATGGAGCAGCGGCTCAAAATAGAGTTTAGCCCTACACCTCTCGCTGGATGAATCGATGTACTCCCTCCGTAAAAAACGCTCTTATATTATGGGACAGAGGGAGTATTTTATTAACTTTCAATTGAGTTGGGCCATGACCTACTGGTACTATTTCATTTGATGAATCTATTTAATCGACGAAGGCTAGGACTTAGGATGGACTTATATATTATTACTCTACTTCAAAATATGTGAAGATTATATTTTTCTGTTCTTACTGTCTTTATCATCTTTAAATGCATAACTGTTTGAATATTTCTTCTGCAGTTGTTCCAACAGCTTTGGCTACTGCTCTTGATATAAATTTGACCAACATTTCGTTTGTTTTCATTACTGTGACATTCGCTACAATGGTACATTTCATTCCATGTGAGTTATTATTTCCTGCTCTTCTCACTTAATATTTGGACTTCTAATTTATGGCTTTCAATTATTTTGCAGTGTAAATCTGGGGCTCCAATTTTCATTCTTCTCTTTGCTTTTCTATTCAGGTAAGCTCAGTTGCTGATTCTTTTTCAGCTATGCATGCCCTTTTTGTCTTCCTGTTTAGCAACTTGTTGTGTTCATTGGTATGGAATATCAGTTACAGAGCCTTGTCCTGAAGAAGTTGAACTTCATTCTGCCGTTCTCTAATGGTTTTCATCCCCTGTGAATGAAGTGGGGTGAAGAGGGTTAACCTGCACTATTAGGTTATGTGAAACATTTGTCCTAGGCCAACTGAATACTTTTGAACTAGCTTGCGGACTTTACAAAGTTGGTTCCATATACACACCATTTTGAGAAATGGGATGCAAATGTTAGAACTGCAAGAACTAAAATTAAGCAGTATCCCCGACAGAAAAAAAAAAGAACATTGAGAAGTGTCTTGCATGCCCATCATTCTTACAGTACTGCTTCTTGACATTCGCTTAGCCTTTTCATGTTCCTATGCAAATAATTTTGTGCCCTCCTGTAACTTGTCTTTCTGACAATGCTGCACTTATTTCTGTTAAATTATCAGTTCATGGGCTTTTGTTATGCTCCATATCATTCCCTTTTTTTCCATACGCCTGCTCATGGTGGTCGGGTTCCACTATTGATAAAAAATAACGGAGCAGCAGAGTACGGTAGTTCAGATATAAAGGTAGCCAACAGGACAAGTAGAAGTACGGAAGACAAAGGAAGAAAATTACTGCTCGAAAAACACATAAACCCCAGCAACAGCTGCAAAACAAAACCCGAGACTACGCTGATGAAAATATATCACAGCTAACTACTCAAACAAAAGGCTCCTAGCACCAGAACCACAAAACGAACGTCAACAACCATTGTATTCTGCGTCTCCATATCATTTTCATGTTATTAATCGAAGATTTCCATTTTCTCCCTGAAGGCTAGAGAAGCCGAGCTTTAACATTCTTGGAATCATGCTGATTGTTTCTGTTGGAGTTCTACTGACAGGTAAAGTCATAAGTCTACATGAACAGCTTATATTAGGTTTTCGCTTCTGTGCTTTCCTGGAGAGAGCTCAGAAAAAGACCTCCTAACTACTCCCTCCGTTCCTAAATATAAGTCTTTCTAGAGATTTCAATACGGACCACATACGGATGCATATAGACATACTTTAGAGTGTAGATTCACTCATTTTGCTCCGTATGTAGTCCGTAGTAGAATCTCTAAAAAGACTTAATTTAGGAACGGAGGGAGTAGTTTTCTACTTGTAGATTTTTGGCACTGTAATTTGTGGGCTTAATTTTGCATTCTGACTTTATTTTCTTAAATTTCTCTTATGTGGGTTCATCATCTTGACTGTGGACTGTGGTAATAATGTTCCTCTTGCAGTTGCTAAAGAGACACAGTTTAATCTTTGGGGATTTATATTTATTATGCTTGCTGCTGTCATGTCTGGTTTCCGCTGGTGCATGACACAGATTCTCCTCCAGGTTTGTCAGTGTAATGTACTTCCTTTTTTTTTGTTCTGAACATTGGTGATTGGACTTATCTGCCTTATTAATCCTATGTTATACTTCCCTTTCATTCCTGTCCTGACTGAAGTTTTCTTTTCCCCCTTCTTATGCGTCCCTTAAATCTGCTGCAGAAAGAGGAATATGGTATGCATTCTATCTTAGCTTCTTGTCCAGCAAGAGGAAATTATAAATACTGTTCCTTATTGTCTTAGCATCTCATTCTTGAAAACTGAAAAGCAGCGAGATCAGCTTTATTAATTTTAGGCACATATATGATTTATGTATTTTCGTTGGACACCTGTTTTTGTTTAAAATCTGAGTTAGTGCATCGAGGTATGGACCGTAGCGGTTATGTGCATTGTCTTCTCTTAAAAATATCAAAATGATAATATCGAACTTGATTTGTTCAATAAATATGTAATGTAACATCCATAACAGCATCATTTTTATTGTGTTATGCAGGATTAAAGAACCCCTTTACCTTAATGAGTTATGTTACCCCGGTGATGGCAATAACAACCGCAATTATTTCCATTGCCATGGATCCATGGCATGACGTCAGAGCAAGTCACTTCTTTGATAGTCCAGCTCACATATTAAGAAGCATCTTATTGATGCTTCTAGGTGGTGCTTTGGCATTCTTCATGGTATGGATCAGTACTCCCTTCCTGGGAAGTACAACATTATGCCACAGCATTTGACTTACCAATCATCACATCATGCAAAAAATCCTTTTCTTTTTCGCTGGAACCAGGCAATACACTGTTGGTTCTTACTATTTCATTTTTTCATGCACCGAGAGTCTGAGAATACTTGTAATAACCAATAAGTCCTGTTTGCAGTCATCTATTGTTGGTTTGTTGTTAAGACATGCTTGCCAAGTATTCTTATTGGTATTCGCAAAAGGAAGTATTATTTTTAGCATTTTTTATCTGGTTTATAATCATTTGATTTGTTCTTTGAAGGTTTTGACAGAATATGTTCTGGTTTCTGTAACAAGTGCTGTAACAGTGACCATAGCTGGGATTGTCAAGGAAGCTGTCACAATTTTGGTATTGATTTCCCACTCTATAATTACTTTCAATGAATTTATCTTTGTTCATGCATATAAGTGTGACTTGTGATGCCAAACAATCCGACAGGTTGCTGTGCTTTTCTTCAATGATCCATTTACCTGGTTAAAGGGATTTGGACTAGCAACAATAATATTTGGTGTCAGCCTTTTTAATCTGTACAAGTGAGTTGAAATTCATTTTTCCTATATCCAAATATTGTTGTTCCAAGTTATGTTATTACCAGTCCGTATTTTACGATTCACTGAATCAACTTCAGATTTCTTACTATGTTGATAAGGTCAGACTTACATGCCAACTTTTTTGGGGGGTAAATTGTTCAAGAGGAGTCAAACTTATTAATTTGCTCCCGTCCACAATTTTTTCTTCCTATTTGCAAGTCAATGAACTTGCTATGTAATGCCACCTTGTACAGAGAGAAATGCAATAAGACTAACTATAAAAGAACCATTAGAAAACACTGATCATAATTTGACTACAAAAGCATAAAGTGGGAATATAAGAGTAAGTTAATTTCTGATGTGTTAGTATGGTTATTCTGACTATTCTCTTGTGACATATGAAGGTATCATAAGTTCAGGAAAGACCACCACAGTAAACATGTTGACCCAAATTTCCATTCTTCCAATGGTGCCTCAAAATATGTTATCATTGATGATGATATTGAAGATCAGGATGATACAGGCTGATCCAAGTATGACAGGTGGATAATCAAATAAATGGTTGGCATTGTTTGCTATCAGTTCGACATCTCCATTCATTAAATTTTCTCCTTTCCAGAGAGCGGACCATTTTATGGGCTGGCGTATACGGCTCAGGACACTGCCACCGACTTTACATCGCTTGGTTTCGGAGGCACCAGTGCTTGCTCGTGTGTTCTTCCATGGCTTTGTGGAGTTATGCTGCATATGCATGAGCATGATGATGATCATGGATAGATCATATCGCTGATTGAGAAGGGACACACTGATACAAGTAGCAGAAGAAAGATTTTGTTACTCGGAAACAAAAAGAGTGGATACCAAGAGCTGTGCAAAAATTGTATATCATATATTGAGAATAAAAATATTGTGCGGTCCGTTAGATAGACAGCTGCTGCGCTTTTTACTGGGAGTGTGAAGAGCTCAATTTTGGTGCAACTTGTGAGGCCACCCTATATATTAGCATTACAAAACATATCTTGTTTACTGAGAATGAAAGGAATTAGATTGATGATATATGGTGTATACGATTTTGCGCCTTAATGTTTCTCACTCATTGAGTACACGAGGAAGTGTATATCTTAGACGCCAAGTTAGAGGATTTCTCTGAAAAAACTGAGACCTTGTTCACTCTTAAACTGCTCTTGCCTGCCTTTATATCCCCTTTTTTGAAAAGGACATGTGCATCTATGCATGCAGTCATATTATTAAGCTAAAATGTCAAAAGGTCTATGCATGCAGTCATATTATTAAGCTAAAATGTCGGACAAAAGGTCTATGCATGCAGTCATATTATTAAGCTAAAATGTCGCATAAAAGGTCTATGCATGCAGTCATATTATTAAGCTAAAATGTTGCATAAAAAGTCTATGATACTTCCTCCGTCTTGGTTTATAAGACATGCACGTCGTTTTAGGTTGATAATTTAACTAGCTAAATATGTATTATATTTGATGAAAATATATGTTTAAAACTATATCCACTTAAGAATCCAACGATATACTTTTTGTGATATACAACTCATATTTAGTTAATCAAATCGATGACCTAAAATTAGGAACACACCCTTAAACCTAGACGGAAGAAGTACAAAAGTCGTTCTCAAGGGAGCCAAAGTAAATTTGCCACAACCGGCAAAAAATAGCGCTAGATGCCGAGAGTGGCGTTACTGAGAGCAGCTGCAGCTGAACATGTTATCCTGGTCGTCGACACTCTTATTGGGATTTGTAATGATGGGTCCAGTGCAAATAATACGGGAGGTGGAAAATAAGAGAGGCTTGCGAAATACGGTCATGTACAGTGCTATATGACAGCGAGGGGTCTCTTATTTTGGAATCCACTTGACGCCAACGAACCGAGACGTGGATCGCTTTCGTCATTAGTAGGTGTTCCATGGATTAGAAACGTAAGCGCACGTAAGCACGCTGTCTGATGCGAGAACACCGCAGAGAGAACACCGTTAAGGGGGCAGTAAATTCTGGCTGGTGGATTTAGTGTGGGGCATCGGAAAAATATCAGGGCACCCCGTAGTGAATCGAGCACATCCCTCTTTCCCCTTTCCTCCGCATCTCACAGGCATCCGGGCGAAACAATGGCGACGGCGGGGTGTTTGGCGGTGTCAGTGGTAGCTTAAGCATCCCTCGAAAACCTATCTCTTCTACAAGCCACCGCTTATACTGAGAGAATTTTTCTATCATCACAACTGCGTGTTTGACAGATATCCTTGAGGTAGCAGACGGTGGCTCCCCGTCATCGGCACTGAAAGTGGCGTTCACCTCAGTTGGGTCCCCATCATCATCCTGGTGTTCACCTCCGGTGGATCCTCCCGGAGAATCTTTGTCGCACCTCCCACACTGCGACATTGTGCCTGCAGAGACGAAGCCCCTGTATTAGATAGCAGTCCGTGGACAGGAACAGGTTTTTTGGTGCGACTACGGAAGCTTACCTCGACCGGCTGCGCTGTCGCCAGTCAGATCCTTTTCCACCGCCGGCCTCGTTTCGCCGGTACAAACAACCAGTGGTTTGCAACGACTGGAAGCTGGAAAGAGGAGGGGATCAGAGGTTAGATGGGGAGCGAGCAAACTTATTGAGCTACCAGCGTGTGGTGAGCTGGGGGTGCATTTAGTCCATGCAAGCGCCAGCCGAAACGAGCGAACACGTGTTGTCCATGATGCATGCAGTCATCCATATGTGTAATGCAAAAGAAAAATAATGAGACAACCTAACGAGCGTGCAATTTGATCTATGGGCAGATGATTCACATTAATCCACGCGTCAAATTGTGTAGGGAATGACCTAACGACCATGTAAAAAATATACACGATGGCTGTCAGATATCAAAAGCTGTGCGGATTTAAAGGATGGCATAATCAGGTTGACAGTGTGCACATAACAATCATACAAGTCCATTCCTGGATGCGTACTGATCGGGTAGGCTCAACAATTGTACTGATCCATCCCATCGCGACCCGTTCCAGCACGGCATGGTAGGCCAGCGCGACTTAAATTGCGTGGGTCTCATTACTAAATACGGTTGGAATACACTGGACACATATGCTCGGAAATACTGAATACGCACGCATCCATATGATGATCAACGGGTAAGATTCCGGCCTCAGCTGATCCCCCTCTGAGAAACGAATTTTGGGAGATGGTAGTATAGGCTATCTTGATTCTCAAAGGGATTTTGACCTTCCAAACTTGATTTTGAATTGAACTAGAGTTTATTAAATCTAGATGCATAGACCCCACGAAAAATATCCCACTGATGGATAATTTTCAATGAATTATGTGTGACTCCTCGGTGAGGTGAACATCCATCAACCTCCGCAGAAGATGTAACCATCTATCCCATCGGTCTCCTACTAGAGATCTTCTGAACTGGATATTCAAGGGGACAAAGTGTAATATTGTAGCCACATAAGCGTCCTTGTGTTGCACAATATTGTATAAAGAAGGATATTGTATGGCCAGTGGCGTCTCCCCTAACCAAGTATCCTCCCAGAATCTAGTCGTGTTATCGTTTCCAATAATAAATCTAGTTCTATGGAAGAAGGCATCTCTCACTTTGTCAGCATATTAGATCCTGGCTAATGAGTGATCTTTTGTGGTCTGGATGTTCTCCCACTGTTGTACCAGCCCATGTAGGCTCCGGGAGTGTAAATTTGGCTTGTTTGGTTAGCTGGGCTGCATTGTCTCAGTGGTCTGCATGAACCTTAAAGCACTCCTCAGCACAGCTGGGGAAGAATTCTCACCACGTGGGGGTGGGGTGGGAGGGGGATGCAACGGTTGAGCTCATGCGAGGGAGGGGATAGCACGCGCTCATGCTCGTAGCTGAAAAAATGACGGCGATAATTCCGTCACCTCCCACCGATTGCCTTATCGTCCTCTTCTCCGAGTTGTTCCCTACCTTCTCCTTATTATTTTGATGGTTGCAAGTAACATCATGCTCTACTTGTTGCATGTTACATCTATGAGTACATTGTAGATTAGAATAGATCTATAGGTAGTATGGTGGGTTATACAAGTATTGCCTCATGGTGTTATGTGAGGATGTGGTAGGTCAGATGTTAGCGGTGCCATTTTTGTTAGTCGGCGGTGATGATGCTCATGGTGTTTGTGGTAGATGTTGCGGTGTGGTGAGCTTCATGACCACTCCATCCTATTATGTGGTGTTGTCTTTAGCTTCATTAAGTCCATGTGTAATATGCTAGATGCATTGTTCTTGGTCGGTTAGTCCTGACACTAACTATTGTAGACAATGACAAACGAAGACTTTAGTTAGGCCCTTGTTTTTGGGCACCCAAATATTTCCCTCCTATGTTGAGGACTCCTAGCCGCCCTTGACTCCAGATGCGCAAGTATTTGAGGGTCCTTGTGTGTTTTCTTTAGTTGTGCCGATTCCTACGGTAGCTACTAAGGCGAACATTTAAGGCTGGCAAGGCACACATGAGGGGGCCAATGAAGGATAATACAAAATGGGTTTCTTCCATGTCCCTCCATACTCAACAAGAGTATGATATCATTGTCGGCGGGGGAAGGATTGATAGGGACTTCAAGGAGGTGCACCCAAATGTTGATGCGAAGATGGTGTTTGATTTATGTGGCACGAAGGTGACCTCCACAAAGGTTTACAACCATCTTAGGGAGTGTAGGGCGAGATGGATCTGAGTGTCAAGCCTTAGAGACCTTAGCGATGCACAATGGTATCAGGAAATGTTGACCATATTCTTAGAGGCCGAGCACTACAAAAACCACATCACGGTCAACTAACATACCACTGTTGGAAATATGCCCTAGAGGCAATAATAAATTGGTTATTATCATATTTTCTTGCTCATGATAATCGTTTATTATCCATGCTATAATTGTATTGATCGGAAACTTAGATGCATGTGTGGATACATAGACAAAACCATGTCCCTAGTACACCTCTAATAGACTAGCTCGTTGATCAAAGATGGTTAAGGTTTCCTAGCCATGGACATGAGATGTCATTTGATAACGGGATCGCATCATTGGGAGAATGGTGTGATGGACAAGACCCAAACTACAAACGTAGCATATGATCGTGTTAGTTTATTGCTACTGTTTTCTGCATGTCAAGTATTTGTTCCTATGACCATGAGATCATGCAACTCACTGACACCGGAGGAGTGCCTTCTGTGTATCAAACATCGCAACATAACTGGGTGACTGTAAAGGTGCTCTACAGGTATCTCCGAGGGTGTCTGTCGGGTTGGCATGGATCAAGACTGAGATTTGTTACTCCGTGTGACGGAGAGGTATCTCAGGGCCCACTCAGTAATACAACATCACAATAAGCCTTGCAAGCAATGTGTCTAAGTGTTAGCCACAAGATCTTGTATTACGGAACGAGTAAAGAGACTTGCCGGTAATGAGGTTGAACTAGGTATGGAGATGCCGACGATCGAATCTCGGGCAGGTAACATACCGAAGAACAAAGGGAACAACATACGGGATTAATTGAATCCTTGACATAGAGGTTCGACCGATAAAGATCTTCGTAGAATATGTAGGAACCAATATGGTCATCCATGTCCCGCTATTTGTTATCGATCGTAGAAGGGTCTCGGTCATGTCTACATAGTTCTCGAACCCGCAGGGTCTGCACACTTAAGGTTCGGTGACGTTTCGGTAGTATAGAGTTATGTATGGTGGTGACCGAAGGTTGTTCGGAGTCTCGGATGAGATCCCGGACGTCATGAGGAGCTCTGGAATGGTTCGGAGGTAAAGATTGATATATAGGAAGTCCTGTTTTGGTCACCGGAAAAGTTTCGGGCTCATCGGTAGTGTACTGGGAGTGCCGGGAGGGTACCGGGGGACCATCGGGAGGGGTGTCTCGACCCAAGAGGCTACATGGGCTGTGGGAGGAGGTAAACCAGCCCCTGGTGGGCTGGCCAAAGCCTCCTCTAAGGTCCCATGTGGCTGGAGTGGTTTGAGAAGGAAAAAATCCAAAGGTGGAGAGGTGGAAAGAGTTTCCAAGTGGAAAAGAGGAATCCTACTCCTAATAGGATTGGAGTAGGACTCCTCCACCTCCAATTTCGACCAAACCTTGAGGGTTTGAGGATGCCTCCTTCCCTCCCTCCCTGCTATATATACTAAAGGATTTAGAGGGAAAAGCTAACCCTAATAGCCACATGCTACCTCTCCTCTAGATCGGTTTTCAGCGGTGCTTAGGCGAAGCCTTGCTGGAATAGCTCCACCATCATCACTACAACACCGTCGTACTGCCAGATAACTCATCTACCTCTCCGCTTCCTCTTGCTGGATCAAGAAGGCGGAGATCGTCATCGAGCTGTACGTGTGCTGAACGCGGAGGTGCCGTCCATTCGGCGCTAGATCGGAAGGACCGTGATCAAGATCTTTAGACGATTCGTGATTGGATCGCAGGACGGATCATGATGAGATCGCGGGACAGATCGTGATTGGATCATGAGATGGATCATGATGGGATCGCGGGACGCTCGGCGATTTGGATCGTGAAGACGTTCGACTACATCAACCGCGTTTCTTAGTGCTTCCCGCTTAGCGATCTACAAGGGTATGTAGATCCACTCTCCCTCTCGTAGATGCTCATCACCATGGATAGATCTTGCATGTGCGTAGGAAAACTTTTGTTTCCCATGCAACGTTCCCCTCGAGTAGAACACAAAGAGTTTGTGGACGTTGATTCTTAGATTGCTTCCTCCCTTGGTCGTGTTTTGGTTCAGCGGTATTGTGGGATGAAGCGGCCCGGACCAACCTTACTCATACGCTTACGAGAGACCGGTTCCATCGACTGACGTGTAACTTCGTTGCACAAAGATGGCTGGCGGGTGTCTGTTTCTCCTACTTTAGTTGGATCGGATTCGACTAAGGCGGTCCTTGAGAAGGTTGAAAAGCAACTTATGTATCACCGTTACAGTTTATGCATAGGTAAGAATTGTTCTTGCTAGATACCCGTAGCAGCCACGTAAAACATGCAACAACAATTAGAGGACGTCTAACTTGTTTTTGCAGGGTATGTTGTGATGTGATATGGCCAATTACATGATGAGATATATGTGATGTATGAGATGATCATGTATTGTATAGAATATCACGACTTGCATGTCGATGAGTACGGCAACCGGCAAGAGACATAGGGTTGTCTTTAATTATTGTATGACCTGCGTGTCAATCATTAAGCGTTATGTAATGCTTTACTTTATCGCTAAACGGTATCAATAGTAGTAGAAGCATGATGGGCGCGACAACCCCGATGGCGACACGTTGATGGAGATTAAGATGATGAAGATCTTGGTGCCGTGCTGGTGATGATGGAAATCATGCCAGTGCTTTCAAGATGGAGATCAAAAGCACAAGTTCATGGCCATATCATGTCACTTATGATTTGCATGTGATGTTAATCCTTTTATGCACCTTGTTTTGCTTAGGACGATGGTAACATTATAAGGTGATCCCTCACTTAATTTCAAGATAAATTGTGTTCTCCCCGAGTGTGCACCGTTGCGAAAGTTTGTCGTGTCGAGACACCACGTGATGATCGGGTGTGATACACATACAATGGGTGCAAGCCAGTGTTGCACATGCAGAACACTCGGGTTAAACTTGACGAGCCTAGCATGTACAAACATGGCCTCGGAACACAAGAGACCGAAAGGTCGAACATGAGTCATATAGTAGATATGATCAACATGATGATGTTCACCATTGAAACCACCTCAACTCACATGATGATCGGACTTGAGTTGGTGAATTTGGACCATGTATCACTCGAATGACCGGAGGGATGTCAATTTGAGTGGGAGTTCTTCAGTAATATGATTAATTGAACTCATTATCATGAACATAGTCAGTAGTGTCTTTGCAAATTATGTTGTAGATTACTTGCTCACGTTGTAGCTCCCTTGAATTTTATATGTTCCTAGAGAAATAGAGTTGAAAGATGATGGTAGCAATATTGCGGACTGGATCCTCGATCTAAGGATTGTCCTCATTGCTGCACAGAAGACTTATGTCCTTAATGCACCGCTCGGTGCGCCACCCCCTCTAGCGTCGTCTGTAGATGTTGTGAACATCTGACAGGCACGTTCCGATGACTACTTGATAGTTTAGTGTGTCATGCATTACTGCTTAGAATTGAGGCTCCGAAACATTTTGAACCTCACAGAACATATGAGATGTTCTAAGAGCTGAAATTGGGATCTCAGGCTCGTGACCGTGTTGTGAGATATGAGATCTCCAACAAGATTCTTTGTCTGCAAGATGAAGGAGAATAGCTCAATCGTTGAGCATGTGCTCGAATTGTCTGGGTGCTACAATCGCTTGAATCGAGTGGGAGTTAATCTTCTAGATAAGATAGTGATTGATATAGTTCTCCAAGTCACTGTCACTAAGCTACTAGAACTTGGTGATGAACTATGAAATGCCAGGGATAGAAATAATGATCCCTGAGCTGTTCGCGATGTTTGACACCGCGAAGGTAGAAATCAAGGAGCATCAAGTGTTGATGGTTAGTAAAACAGCTAGTTTCGAGAAGGGCAAGGGCAAGGAGGGAAACTTCATGGATGGCAAGTCAGTTGCTGCTCCAGTGAAGCAACCCAAAGTTGAACCCAAACCGGAGACTAAGTGCTTCTGTTATGAGGTGAGCGGTCGCTGAAGCGGAACAACCCTAGATACTTGGTAGATAAGAAGGTTGGCAACGTCGACACAAGTATATTTGATATACATGTTATTGATGTGTACCTTGCTAGTACTCCTAATAGCACCTGGGTATTGGATACCGGTTCGGTTGCTAAATGTTAGTAACTCAAAGTAAAAGCTACGGAATAAACGGAGACTAGCTAAGGGTGAGGTGACGATGTGTGTTGGAAATGTTTCCAAGGTTGATGTGATCAACATCGCACGCTCTCTCTACCTTCGGGATTAGTGACGAACCTAAATAAATGTTATTTGGTGTTTGCGTTGAGCATGAACGTGATTAGATCGTGTTTATTGCAATACAGTTATTCATTTAAGTTAGAGAATAATGGTTATTCTGTTTACATGAATAATACCTTCAATGGTCATACACCCAGTGAGAATGGTTTGTTGAATCTTGATCGTAGTAATAAACATGTTCATTACATTGATGCCAAAATATACAAAGTTAATAATGATAGTACCACATACTTGTGGCACTGCCGCTAAATGTCATATTGGTATAAATCGCATGAAGAAACTCCATGTTGATGGATCTTTGGACTCATTTGGTTTTGAATCGGTTGAGACATGCGGACCATGCCTGTTGGGCAAGATGGCTACAGACCCCGTTTTTAGTACGATGGAGCGGGCTAGTAACTTATTAGAAATAATACATGTTGATGTATGCGATCCAATGAGTGTTGTAGTATGCAGTGGATATCGTTATTTTCCTTACCTTCAGTGATGATTTGAGTATATATGAGTATATTTTCTTAATGAAACACAAGTCCGAAACGTTTGAAAAGTTCAAACAAATTCAGAGTGAAGTTTAAGATCATCGTGACAAGAATATAAAAGTATCTACGATATGATCGTGGAGGTGAATATCTGAGTGACGAGTTTGGCATACAACTTTAGACAATGTGAAAGTTGTTTCACTACTCACGCCACCTGGAACACCATAGTGTGATGGTGTGTCCGAACGTCATAGTCGTGCTATATTGGATATGGTGCGTACTATGATGTCTCTTATCGTTTTGCCACTATCATTTTGGGGTTATGCATTAGAGACAACTACACTCACTTTAAATAGGGCACCATCTAAATCCGTTGAGATAACACCATATGAATTATGGTTTGATAGAAACCTAAGCTGTCATTTCTTAATGTTTGGGGCTGCGACGCTTATGTGAAAAAGGTTTCACCTAATGAGCTCGAACCCAAAGCGGACAAATGCATCTTCATGGAATACCCTAAGAACAGTTGGGTATAGCTTCTATCTCAGATCCGAGTACAAAGTGTTTGTTGCTAAAACTGGGTCCTTTCTCGAGAAAGAGTTTCTCTTGAAAGAATTGAGTGGGAGTAAGATAGAACTTGATGAGGTTGTTGGACCTTTGTTCAACCAGAGAGTAGCGCAGAGCAGAAAGATGTTTCTCTGCAGCCTACGTCAGTTGAAGAGGAAGTTAATGATGATGATTATGAAGCTTCGGATCAGGTTACTATCGAACCTCGTAGGTCGACAAGGACGCGTATCGCTCGTGAGTGGTACGACAACCTTGTCTTGGAGGTCATGTTGTTGGACAACGATAAACCTGCGAGCTATGGAGAAGCGATGATGGGCCCGGATTCCGACAAATGGTTAGAGGCCATGAAATCCGAGAAAGGATCCATGTATGAAAACCAAGTATAGACTTTGGTAGACTTGCTCGTTGGACGGCAGGTCGTTGAGTACAAATGGATCTTTAAAATGAAGACAGACGCTGATGGTAAATGTCATCATTTGTAAAGCTCGACTTGTTGCAAAGAAGTTTACGACAAGTTCAAGGAGTTGACGGCGATGAGACTTTCTTAATCGTAGCGATGCTAAAGTCTGTTAGAATTATGTTAGCAGTTGCTGCATTTTTCAATTACGAAATCTGGCAGATGGATGTCAAAACATCGTTTCCTTAACGGTTTACTTGAGGAAAGGCTGTATGTGATACAACCAGAAGGTTTTGTCAGTCCTAAGGATGCTAAAAGGTGTGCAAGCTTCAGTGATCCTTCTATGGACTGAAGTAAGCATCTCGGAGTTGGAATATACACTTTGATGAGGTGATCAAAGTTTTTGAGTCCATACAAAGTTTATGAGAAACTTGTATTTACAATAAAGTGAGTGGGAGCACTATAGAGTTTCTGATAAGCATATGTGGTTGACATATTGTTGACCAAAAATGGTATAGAATTTCTGGAAAGCATGAAGGGTTGTTTGAAAAGAGTTTTTCAAAGGAAGACCTGGATGAATCTACCTAATTGTTGAGCATGAAGATCTATAGAGATAGATCAAGATACTTGATGAGACTTTCAATGAGTACATATCTTGACAAGTTTTTTGAAAGAGTTCAAAATGGATCAGTCAGAGAAAGAGTTTTTTCCTGATTTGTAAGGTGTGAAGTTGAGTAAGACTCAAAGCTCGACCACGGCAGAAGAAAGAGAAAGGACGAATGCCATCCCCTATGCCTTAGCCATAGGCTCTATATTATGCCATGCTGTGTACCGCACCTGATGTGCCTTGCCATGAGTTTGTCAAGGGGTACAAGAGTGATCTAGGAGTGGATCACTGGACAGTGGTCAAAATTATCCTTAGTAACTAGAGGACTAAGGAGATGTTTCTCTATTATGGAGGTGATAATGAGTTCATCGTAAAGAGTTACGTCGATGCAAGCTTTAACACCAATCCGGATGACTCGTAGTAGCAATCTGGATACGTATAGTGGAGCAGCCATTTGGAATAGTACCAAGTGGAGTGTGGTAGCAGTGTTTAAAGTTTGACATAGAGATTTGCAAAGTACATACGGATTTGAATGTCGCATCCCCATTGACTATAAGACCTCTCTCACATGCAAAGCATGATCAAGCCCCAAAACTCATTGGGTGTTAGATTCATAACAGTGCGAATCACATGGTGATGTGAACTAGATTATTGACTCTAGTGCAAGTGGGAGACTGTTGGAAATATGCCCTAGAGGCAATAATAAATTGGTTATTATCATATTTACTTTCTCATGATAATCGTTTATTATCCATGCTATAATTGTGTTGATCAGAAACTTAGATGCATGTGTGGATACATAGACAAAACCATGTCCCTAGTATGCCTCTAATAGACTAGCTCGTTGATCAAAGATGGTTAAGGTTTCCTATCCATGGACATGAGATGTCATTTGATAACGGGATCACATCATTAGGAGAATGGTGTGATGGACAAGACCGAAACTACAAATGTAGCATATGATCGTGTTAGTTTATTGCTATTGTTTTCTGCATGTCAAGTATTTATTCCTATGACCATGAGATCATGCAACTCACAGACACCGAAGGAGTGCCTTGTGTGTATCAAACATCGCAACGTAACTGGGTGACTATAAAGGTGCTCTACAGGTATCTCCAAGGGTGTGTGTCGGGTTGGCATGGATCAAGAGTGGGATTTGTTACTCCGTGTGACAAAGAGGTATCTCAGGGCCCACTCAGTAATACAACATCATAATAAGCCTTGCAAGCAATGTGACTAAGTGTTAGCCATGGGATCTTGTATTACATAACGAGTAAAGAGACTTGTTGGTAACGAGGTTGAACTAGGTATGGAGATGCCGACGATCGAATCTCGAGCAAGTAACATACCGAAGAACAAAGGGAAAAGCATACGAGATTAATTGAATCCTTGACATAGAGGTTCGACCGATAAAGATCTTCATAGAATATGTAGGAACTAATATGGTCGTCCAGGTCCCGCTATTGGTTATTGATCATAGAGGTGTCTCGGTCATGTCTACATAGTTCTCGAACCCATAGGGTCTGCACACTAAGGTTCAGTGACGTTTCGGTAGTATAGAGTTATGTATGGTGATGACCGAAGGTTGTTCGGAGTACCGGCTGAGATCCCGGATGTCACGAGGAGCTCCGGCATGGTCCGGAGGTAAATATTGATATATAGGAAGTCATGTTTTGGTCACTGGAAAAGTTTCGAGCTCATCAGTAGTGTACCGGAGAGCCGAGAGGGTACCGGGGGACCATCGGGAGGGGTGTCTCGACCCAAAAGGCTACATGGGCTGTGGGAGGAGGTAAACCAGCCACTGGTGGGCTGGCCAAAGCCTCCTCTAAGGGCCCATGCGGCCGAAGTGGTTTGAGAAGGAAAAAATCCAAAGGTGGAGAGGTGGAAAGTGTTTCCAAGTGGAAAGGAGGAATCTTACTCCTAATAGGATTGGAGTAGGACTCCTCCACCTCCAATTACGACCAAACCTTGAGGGTTTGAGGCTTCCTCCTCCCCTCCCTCCCTCCTATATATAGTAGAGGATTTAGAGGGAAAAGCTAACCCTAATAGCCACGTGCTACCTCTCCTCTAGATCGCAGTTTTTCCTCTAGATCGGTTTTCAGCGGTGCTTAGGCGAAGCCCTGCTGGAATAGCTCCACCATCATCGCTGCAACGCCGTCGCGCTGGCGGAGAACTCATCTACCTCTCTGCTCCCTCTTACTGGATCAAGAAGGCGGAGATCGTCATCGAGGTGTACGCGTGCTGAACGCGGAGGTGCCGTCCGTTCGGCGCTAGATCGGAAGGACCGTGATCAAGATCGCGAGACGATTCGTGATTGGATCGCGGGACAGATCGTGATGAGATCGCGGGACGGATCGTGATTGGATCGCGAGATGGATCGTGATAGGATCGCGGGACGCTCGGCGATTTGGATCGTGAAGACGTTCGACTACATCAACCGCGTTTCTTAACGCTTCCCGCTTAGCGATCTACAAGGGTATGTAGATCCAGTCTCCCTCTAGTAGATGCTCATCACCATGGATAGATCTTGCGTCTGCGTAGGAAAACTTTTGTTTCCCATGCAACGTTCCCCAACAACCACTTGTTTCACTTTATCTAGCATGGCAATCACAACTAACAACGTATTCTTTCATTATTAGGATCACCCAAGGACGCTAAGTACCTCAACGGGCCCATCTAGAACTACTATCAGATGCATACCATCTTCTCCTGGGGTTTGGCTACTGGCAAGGATGCCATGGTATACAGTGAGCCTCTCGGTGCACTTTCCTCAGACTATCTAGAGACCCAGGAGATGGAGACCATCATTCTTGATGGCCCTGCCAAGGTTGGTGATCACGTGCTGGACCTGAGAGTAAGAGGAAAAGGCCCGCCTTCATGGAGGAGGACTTGAACGCCTTGACCAGCATGACAGAAGTCGTCAAGGAGATGGACTCAGGCAAAATGGGCATCTTGATGTGCACCCTGACCTCTACAATGCTACCATGAACATAGAGGGTTCAATGATGAGGCTTTGACGATCGCTCTTAACCACCTCGTGGACAACATGGCACAAGGTCTCGGGTTTGTCAGGATGGAAGTGGAGCAGATGACACTCTGTCTTAGGACCTTCCTGAGCAAGCACTACTATGCATGTGTAGTTCAAGGGTTTCTGGATTATGTATATTTTGTGGTAGCTAGGGTTTGAAAATTGTTGAAGGCATGTGTATTTTGTTGTTGTGGTATATACTAACCTCTCAGAGGGTGAACTTGTGGTAGTATGATTAAACCCTCTTTTGATGTGATGGTAGGATGAGATGATAATAGGTAGGATGAACTTGTGGTGCTTTTGTGTATATGAATCATGCATGCTTATGTTTCTTTTGTTCCATATATTCTTGCCAACTTGTCTTGCTTGTTGGGATTTTGTTCTTTTGTCTTGTTAGATTCATGTGGTGTGTGGTGCACTCAAGGAGGGTTTCAAGAGTCTAATGTTCATTGCAAGCATGTCATGAAGAAGTGCACGGTTACAAGTGCATCTGCTATAGAGTTTTTCTAGGAGGCATAGAATGATTACTCTAAGATTGCACTTATAAAGAAGAGCAATCATGAAATAGTGGTTAGGGTGTAAGTCGAACCGGGTTAAGCAGGTTTAAGAACTCCATAATCTTTGTCCAATTAATCACGATTGTGGTTTTGATGTTATCCTATCCCTTTGTGTGATGGCATGTAACATGCAATGACATCATTGGTTGGGATGGTAGATGGTAAGCTCACCACACATAAAGTGCAAGGTAACCACATCACCGAATGTGTGTAATCAAACACCATGCACTGCATCAACCCAGCCAAAATCTTGAAACATGGGCAACCAAATGCTGGTTTTTGTTGTTGTTGCCCTAATGCAACCTGGAGGCTGGATCTTTGCGGGTAATCAAATGGGTTGCAGAACATGACCGATGTGATGTAACACTTCAACTAGGCTGCACGAGGACACTCATATAAGGGGTGCCAAAAATTCATGCGAACAACCAAACAAGCACATACAAGCCAAGTCTGTTTGCAAAAAAAAGTTCGATTGATTCGTTCCATTGGAGTAGGAGTACCATACAGTTACAATTGCAAATTCACTTTTGGGAGAGTCCAACTCACATATGAGGTTTGGACACTAGACCATATAACCTTGGAATTTAAGATATATAAATGTAGTCGAGAGAGGAATATTGCTGCGAGTGTTGAAATATGTTGAGATTTTTTAGGTCAAGGTCCTGGCATATGTATTCTCGAATGATGAATCCACAAATTAAAACTTTCTTACTGGAGGGACTATACCGGCATTGCTACCAAATAATTTACTTATTTTGAAAAAGATTCACATTTATTATAAAGTTCATTAGAAACTTCAAACATAATAAAAATTACTTTAAGGTCTCTCAACCACTACCATCACCAAAATAAGCTATCAACGCTCCCCTACCAGTGCTAGTTTGATCTTGTCGATGCGAGCCGGAAAGTTTTCGTGCACGTGCACCTAAGAACCAGCGCCTGTTGTTGCTATTGAAGTGACACAAATCTCACCGTCGCAACACACAATGAGAAACTCTAACTCCTCACCCCAGGTAGGCGGCATAAATTTACGTTGAAGCTACATCGATTATGTACAGATGAACGAACTCGAGGAGGATCGGAGTGCGGAAGACCAACTCGAAAAAGAAATGCCGCCATCCGTCCAGGCACCGCATCTGTGTGTACTATAAGAACACTAACCTAAACTACTAGCCGGAATGAAGGCATCGAAATTCTGCTCCTCGCCACCGTCCGCAGAGCGACATACAGAGGGAAGGCGAATTCACGGGATTATCGACAAAGTCTGAACGATTTTGCATCAGCGAGGGGAAAGGGTAGAAAACACTTGGAGAAAAAGCTGTCTGTTTGGGTGAAGCGTCTTAGACCTTGTACAATGCAAGGTGCTTAGAAAAATAAACTAAGTTTTTTTAAGCACCAGTGCTTATTAGTGCTTATTTGTACAGGGTAGACGCTTAATTACGCGTCTCTCGTGTAGAAGTAGGTACCGATGCTTCAGAAAAATCCGGTTTATTTTTGTAAGCACCTAGGTATTGGTTGACCGTATATATCTTTATCTTTATCAATAATAAAGCACGGACTGCTTCTGGTTGTATGTCATCTAAATTACCCTTAAAATTGACAAGAATTACCCACCAATACCATTTGTAAGTGAAGAAAATGATTCATTTTATTATTTTAAAACTGCCGCCGTGTCCTGTACTTATATACTCGTACAACCTTGTAACATGAATACACAAACAACAAGATGGGTAGGACAGCAGTAGTCCACGGGGGAGACCAGGTTTCGATCCGTGGTTCCTACCCCTTTTTCCTCTCTTAAGCGTGCCTCCTCCTCCGGCACGAGGTAATGAACCGGCCCATGTGCGGGTCGTGGTGCCCTTTTGTTTTCTTACTTTCTTATTTTGTTTTTGTTTTTTCTTCTCTAAATTAATTACGGATTTTTGGAAGAACCAAAATTTAAAAAGTTGTGAGTTTTGACAAAAAAGTGAAATGATAAACTGTTTGTGAATTAAAGAAACATTCAGAAAATCTTAAATGTTCACGAGTTCAAAAAATTGTTCGCATGTTATAAAAAATTCACAATTTCAAATAAATTTTCATGAAATAAAATGTTCATGATTTTTAAAAATGATCTAATATTCGGGAATTTGAAGAACATGTACATCAGATTTTAGAAAATATTCATAAAAATTACACATTCGTAGACAATGAACAATACAAGCCGTCGCTTACATAGAGATTTTATTAGAAGATCTGTAGAGGCCATTTATGATTTTATTTAGTCCCTGGCGTCGAGTAAAAAAAGGTTTCCATGTTTTGTACATCGCTGAGTCCCAACAAAATTGCACAATTTTTTATGGGTTAGTTTGTATAAGCTATAGGAGTATTAAAGTGACTAAATGTCTATTTTACTTTCATATACACAACTATGTTTGTCCTTGTACAACAGTATTGGTTATGGTAAATACTGCTACATTAGATCAAGACGAGATACATCATTCATCAGTCTAGTTCAAACAAGTCCATCAATGCAGTTCGCTCAGCTATAATTTCTTTTATTGTGACGCTTTAAAAAATCAAATCGTGATGAGCATCATATTTTTAGTTTTTGAAACTACTTTTTCCGTAAACAAATATAAAAGTGTTTGGATTATTAAAATAGTGATCTAAATGCTTTTATATTTCTTTACAGAGGGAGTAATTTTTTAAAGTCGCTTATTTCATCATGACATCACCCAGAGATACTATGTGAAATGATATTTTAAAAGTTCTTATCTCATTTTTCCATTTGATTCGTACTTTTTTATATCTATTATATCTATATAATTTAATAGTTTCTTTCATTACAATGCACGAGCATATTTTTTAGTATAAAGTAAAAAGAAAACGTCGCATATTCGAGAGCCGAGACTGAGATCCCGTGGACGCGCTGCGATATTGATTCCGCTCGCGGGGTCCGATGTGTTCATGTGCAGGACCTGGAATGCGCCGCTGGCATTCCCTGTAGCCGCATTTACCGATGCACGGGAAAGCAGACGGCGGGGGCCGTGGACCTTCTCCTCCACACGTATGAGAAACCAGTGACCGACGTCGACAGGGACGCGGTCGACACAGCGCACGCCGTTTGACGCGACGGCTTCAGGATCCACCGCGCCGACCGGATCACGAGCCGAGCCCGCGCCTCGCACGGGACGGGACACGGTCGCCCGCACCCACCAACAAGGAGGCGTCGCCGCTTTTCTTCTCTTTCTCGCGTGAGCTGGAGCGGAGTCTACCAAAGGCCAATGACTTTTCCCGCTGCCCCCCTTCTAGATTCAGGTATCACGGGGCCGGCCAACAAACCTCTTGCTTTTGTTTGGACCCAGCGAATGTCAGATCTTTTAGGGATGGCAAATCAAGCATTTTTCATGGTAAATTACGTTTATCAAGAATGACATGTTTAGTTGGCAAGCATGACAAATGCCATCAGTTCGCATTGTTTTGCCGGGCGGGCCGGGGCGGCGGCCCCGGGATTGGCGGTGGCGCCATTCTTCCCCTCCCTAGGCAGGGGGACGTGCAGGGCGGTGTTGAGGTCGACCATCGTCGATCTGGCACAGGGCGTCCGGATCTCGTGGTGGAGGCGCTACGACGTGTTGCAGTGGAAGCGCTCCGGCAGTCTACGGTTGTGGGCGCGCGCGGGGTGCCTAGGGTCCCCTCCCTCGGGCAGTGGAGCTATGGTGGAGGCAGCGAGCCACAACTCTTGGATGAAGGCACGGCGGCTCGGCGACGGTGGGTGTTGTGGTTTTGTCATGACAGATGTCCGAAGACTTAAGTTCGAGGCCGTCGTTAAGGCGGTGGACTCAAAGGGGTTGGACAGGACGAAAGAAACGGATTTACCCAGGTTTGGCCCCTCAAGATGAGGAAAAAGCCTACGTCCTGCTTTGTGTGTATTGATTGGAGTATCGATTACAAGGGAGCGTATTCGCTTGACCTAGTTCTCGATCAATTGGATCCTGTCTAAGCCGTCCCCGAGTCTCGCCTTTATATAGGAGGTCAAGACCACGGGTTACACAAATCTCATACCAACTCTTACAATGTATCTGACTCTGTCTCTAAGCCGCCTTGCCGACTCTGACAGGCTGTCTTCGGGCGGCTTACGCTCTTGGGTCTTGCATCTTCTTCCTGACTCTGGGCCTCCGCCTCAGCCCATCTGGTAAGCCGCCGTGCAGCCCAATCTTCCTCTTCCAGCCCATACGTTACGAGCCGCCAGGTATGAACCGACCCCTCCTGGATGGGTCTTATCACGGGATTATATCCCCAACATTAGGCCCCAGATTGGTTTGAGCTTGCTCCTGCCAATCTCCACTTTCTAACCAGCGGTGAGTCTCACACCCTTGTCACCTGAAAGGGAAAAACGCATAACCCACCCTGATGTCACCTTCATTTATTTCGAAAAGATTCTGTGATGTATGCCGTAGATCGTTTCATTAAACGGCCGGCCCGAAGATCGAAGCGCCCGTCTCGGTCGGTCATTATTTTTCGCCTTGATTCCCACATGCCCGTTTGGCCTTCCATCCCCATAAATAGGACCGCGAGGGGTCTTTTCATTTTCTCCTCCACCATCGCTCTTCTTCTTCCTCTCGATGCCAACGCGCCCGAGCTTTGTCGCACCGGTGGAGCCCCTTCGCCGTCGACGAACCTGGCCGCTGCATCAACCTGAACGTTTCCAAACTCTCGCCCGTGTCCGCCGCATCCTTAAGGTATGTTCTTCATCCTCCCTCAGATCTGTAGCTTAGCACTTGAATCATGTCGAGTTCATCGGACCCCATTAGTGTGCATGTTCTTCTTCATAATGTCAACTGATGAATAACCCTTTAGATCTTGCGATGTTTGCTTATCCACTGCGGCCACTCGTGCAAAGTCAATAGTTCCCACCTGGATTTATACTTAGTTCCTCTTCTTGCGCTAGACTGCTCGTTCTTCCTCAGCTCCCTGTTAGGGTTGAAATAAAATCTGATTTTCTCCTTGCTTGTAGATCTTGCGGTTTCAGTATAATATGCAAAACCTGTTTGTATGTCCTTAGCATTTTTTGCATCATGGCCTTGTTCACTTAACCCGCCACCAAATTTCCGGCTCTTCCAATAAACTATACTGGCGGCTTAGCATCACAGTATTTAATTTCATTAATCGTCTTGGTTGTCTGGTCACTTTATGACCCGCCGCGTACTGCCACTTTTCATAGCCTTGACTCGCCATCATGTCTCGGGCATCTTCTTCTTGTAACTGGGTCGGCTCTGGAGTCTCCAAACAATTCCTACAGGATTTCGTAGAGGCGGGAACCTTGCCGGCTCAGAACGTTATTCATTGGCGGGTTCCGGGTTTAGAGAAGAAACCCATCCCACAAGAGTGTGAAGTTGTTATCTTTGCCGACCACCTTATGCATGGTTTCAGCCCGCCCGGATCTAAGTTCTTCCTAGATGTCCTCCACTTATTTAAGCTGCATCCTCAAGACATTGCCCCTAAATCTGTCTCCAACTTGTGCAACTTCCAAGTCCTTTGTGAAGTTTACTTACAAGAAGAGCCGTCGGTTGACCTCTTCCATGACTTTTTCTATGTCAACCACCAAACGGAAGTGGCGGCTGGCCCAAGCTTGGAGCTTGGAGGAGTCTCCATCCAAAGAGAAGAGACCTGGCTTATCCAGCTGTTAAGATGCCCAGCCATCCCAAGGATTGGAACAAAACTTGGTTCTATTGCAGAGACACGTCTCTAGAAGGTGAAAATCCTCTGCCGGGTTATCATCCTACCCATATCTGTACTACCACCGAGCTTCCAGACCAGATGTCATCCATAGCACGAGCGAAGTATGCTCCGGCTTTTACCAAAATCAAGGCCTTTCTGGCAAACGATTTGATGGGAGGGGACCTAACCCGCTACTGGATCTCATGGAAGATCTTACCATTGAGCCGGCGTGATCGGCTTATGTGCGAGTACACAGGCGACGCAAATGATCCTCTCTGCTTCAACCACACACCCTTGACAGAAGAGAACATCACCTCTGCTATCAGGGGACTTACTCGCGAATCTCAAGAAGCTTGCCGTTCAGTCGGGTTAAAACCTTTCTGCATCGCAAACCCGGCTCCAAACGTAAGGGCGGCTTTCAAATGTACTTTTCTTTCCGTCTTGACCTGATATATTCAGTCATCTTAACCCCTCTTGGTGGCTTTTGCTTACAGGCTAACTCCAGCTTCTGGAAGAGAAAATATACTCCTCCCGTGAAGAAGAAGTCTCAGGCGGGTAACACCCGTGGCCGCAAATCAAAAACGTCGCCTCAAAACATGCTTAAACTTGACGACTCAGAGGTAAAATTTAACCCCCTTGGCCGTCCTTTTATGCACCTTACTGACAATGATTGTACACAGGAGGAGACAGAGACGAGCCATGCTAACGCCCCCGAGGTAACTTATCTTTCTTCCGACTCAGAAATCTTCCCACCAACGAAGATACGACGGGTCATCCGAAAAGTTATTTTTTCGCATCCTCTCGCTTATTTAGATCCCGAATTTACCTTGAAAAAACAACAACACGACTCTCGATGTCAGAACCGGAGCACCGCCTGTGGGGATCTCATGGCCGGCTTACCTAACGTCCCGGCACCGCGTAAATGCCCTGCTGAGGTACTTATAAAGAACCCAATATCTGTCTCATATTTCCATAATACTGCCTTAATATTACGTCTAACTGTCTTAATTTGTAGGAGTCACCTTCTTCCTCTGGCGACTCAACTGCCTCTAAACTTCCTCCCATGAAGGTCAACCTAGAGTAAGTTTTCACCTCTGTCGTGTATATATTACCCGTATCATCTTTATACCATGTGCTGACCCCTTGCTCTTTTAGGGTGCAAGCCAAGCGTAGAAAGGCCGGCGGGTCTACCGCTGCTCCAACTGCTCAACAGCCAGATACTGCTGAGCCGTCCCTCTCTCCTGTTAAACATTCTGAAGCTACCAAAGAAACACCTGAGCAATCTCCCCCGCCCTCAGAGTTGGCAGGTCATCATTTGGCAGCTCCTGATAGTCCCAAGGCTGACCCTAAGCTGCCCAATCCTTCCACTAAAGACTCATCTCTCCCTAATGTTACCATCACTGGGACGGGTTATCAATATCCCATGCACCATACTCCGACAAAGCACTCCATCAAAGTTGCTACTTACTCTCCCGATAAGCTAGATTTCGAATTCCCCATCTTGGAGAAGATGACTGCAGATGACCTACATACCGACTATCTGAACTGTCTGTCTGCCAGTCGCAACATGGAGAGCAAGCTTGTCGGTTTGATGAAAAAGAAATATGAGGTATTTTCCATCTTCTACCTTTCTCTTATATCCATAATTAGCCCCCAAGAACCGGGTTAATATTGCAAATAATAGACTGGGTCTTCCAAACCTTCAATCATGCTGTATAAAACTTAACCTGTGACCCCCCAAGTACCGGGTTAAATTGCATATAAGCTGATACTTTATACTAAGTTATAGATCCAATTGTAACCCCCAAGTACGGAGCATATGATAATGATGATCCGGATCTCTCATGTGTAAGAAGTTTCGCCGGGTGTAGCCCCCAAGTCCGGAGCATTATTACAATGATGATCCGAAACTTCCATTGCAGACTTGAAAATGAAAACACAGACATTAGCCCCCAAGTGCCAAGTATATTACTTGCAATGTGCTTGGGACTTAGAAGAGTAATTTCATCCTGGCGATTTAACATTGATAATCTTTCACTTGTGAAACGCAGGAAGCATTGAATACCGCCGAGTCCGAGCGGGACGGCTTGAGGGAAGATCTGTCAGCCCAACAGACTACCCGAGCCGTAACAAAAGAGAAGCTGCGGGCGACTGTTGAAAAACTTGAGAAACTCCAGGCTGAATTACTGCATATAAGGAGATTGCCAAAACTGAGCAAGCCGCCCTGATGAAGCGTGTGAGCGATGTAGAGGAACGGCTCAATCTTGCATCGGCGGAGCTGAAGACCCGCAAGGATCACATCTCTAATATGACTGCTGCTATCTTTGGTAAGTGCATACGTCTCAAAAGATATTTCCATTAAATAAACACCCTCCGGGCGGCTTATACCTTCGACCTTTTCTTGCAGGCGAAAGGAGCCGCCAACTATCTTCTGATAGTCTGATGAAGTTGAAAGCGGTCTACACTTTGACGGAGCAGCTGTATAGTGGGGCCCTTTGCACCATCAAGGCTATGATGACGGCCAAGTACGTCCCCAAATTTATGAAAGGCGTCATAGAGGTCTTATCAACTTTTCCCAAACAAGTGAAGGAAATAAAGCGATCAGCCGTCAAAAAAGGAGCTATAGCTGCGCTGAGCCGGTCCCTGGCCTTCGCTCCGGGATTAACTGCCGAAGAGATGATGAATGGTTTCCCTTCCAAGAAGGATGATGGCTCAAACTTCACGGAAGCAGATTATGCCAAGTGCATTAAGGCCTCCCGGCGACTTGCCTCCATACTGGTTGATGAGACGAACCTGGTTCCATACCAAGCGGCTTATGACGAAAACAACCAATGGTTGTGCTGTCCAACCTTTGAAGCCAGAGAATTGGTTCCTGCACATCGTAAGCCGCTCTTTGCCCCCGACGTTGATCCGTCTCCACTTTTCGTTGATGCACAATTCGAAACCTTACTAAACTGCAACTGGGATGTGGATCGTTTTCAGATCGAAGAGCCCGAAGACCCGACACAGGATGACCCGCCGGCTAGTTAAACTCTTTATCCTCAACTGATTGTAACCCGGCCAGCTGAACCGGAACAAGTGAAAAACTTTTAAGCCCTTCGTCTTTTGAGCTCTTGGAGAGCCCTGTAATATATTTCGCAATCTTCTTATGCCTTAATTGACGACTCATCTTTAGAGATAAATCCTGCAAAAATTGAACAAAACAGTCTACAGTGTGTGCCTGGGCGGCTTTAGAAAAGCATAACCCAGAAATCTTTCAATATAACCTTGCTTCATCTTTCCATCTTGCTCTGGCCGCACCTTATAATATGAATGCAATGTATGATGCAGCTATGATGCAATGTACGATGTGATATGTATGATGCAATATGCAATGTAATGCATGATGGTCTTGCTTTCCCCTTGTTTTTTGTTTTTCGAAAAACTCATATTCTGGCCCTTCTGAAGGGAGACTGTTGCTTTGAACCTCTTAATAGTGTAGGGTCTCTAACGAGATTGACCGCCAATCTTGCACGGCTCAGGGTCTCTAGGCAAGATTAACTGTTAAGGGCGCAACATACCAGAATTTATAACGGGGTGAGTGCCCGGGGGCCCATAAGCTACTTCTCACGTGACATAAATCCGTCATTTGAACCTTAAACAACGTCACTTGTTAAGAGTACGATGGGCCACTTGGCGGAGAGTACGTAGCAGATGAGAGAGCTTCCCTCGCCGTTGTATGAGGCCCTTGGAGGGGGTGAGTTGACAACTCACTGCACCCCTGGACGAGTGGCAGCTACATATAGGCAGGTACAATCCTACCAAGAGTGGGGGGCGGCCTTCACCCACTCTGGCACTTGCGCTGGTCCGTGACCCGTCTTGCATCATGGTACCTATGTTTGAACGTCTCGCATCCTAGTGGCTCATCCTCTTTGGCTCCCATGGCACCCATGTTTGAAAGGCTCGCATCATGGCGACTCGCCCTCTTGAGTGACTTGGCACCCATGTTTGAACGGCTTGCATCATGGCGGCTCGCCCTCTTGAGCGACTTGAGATCTTTCACTGATAAGGTAAGGTACCCATGTTTGAACGGCTCGCATCGTGGCGGCTCATCCTCTTGAGTGACCTTACATCCTTCATTAATAAAACGGTGCACCCATCTTTGAATGGCTCGCAATGTGGCAGCTCATCCTCTTGAGTGACCTGGAAAACTTTCATCCGTAAGGCGGCGCACTCATGTTTGAATGGCTCGCAGCATGACGGCTCGCCCTCTTGGGTGACCTTAAGCCTCTCGCCATCTTGCACGCCATCATCCCATGGGCCGCCGTTTGTAGGCCGCCATCCTGCAGTCTGCCATCTTGTAAGTCGTCGCACAATGGTGCTATTTTGGTTGAAGAGCTGGCCAAAAGGGTGAGCAAGCTAAATCCGGCGGGTTGGAAGCCCCCAAGCGACCACATGGAGGTGTTCATCTTTGCACAAATCTGTAATGCCAAAGAGAAAAAACGGCAGAGGCCCCGTCTTGCAGGGATGCTAACTTTATTATATGAGTATAAATACAATAAAATATGTATGTACAAAGATAAGAGTCGATGACTCAAGTATAGTAAGGCCATAGATGAGGGATGTTCCATGGCCGATGAGTTTCCTGCCCGGAGGTACGTGATTCGTCTCGCACGTCAATGAGATAAGAAGATCCATTGTTCAGATTCCTGCTAACCACGAAAGGCCCTTCCCATGGTGGTGATAACTTGTGCGCATCTGTCTGATCTTGAATCAAACGTAATACCAAGTCTCCTTCTTGGAACGTCCGGGTCTTGACCCTGCGGCTATGGTAGGGACGTAAGTCTTGTTGATAAATCGCCGATCGAGCCACTGCAAGATCGCGTGCTTCATCCAGAGCATCCAATGCGTCCTGACGCGCCACCTCATTGTCAGCTTCCACATAAGCCGCCACACGTGGTGAATCATGACGTATGTCGCTTGGCAACACGGCCTCCGCACCGTAAACCATGAAGAGGGGGGGTGTAACCCGTCGGCCTGTTAGGTGTAGTATTGATGCTCCAAAGGACGGATGGCAGTTCTTCCACCCAACAACCCGGCGTTCCCTATAAAGGAACCATGAGCCGGTGCTTGATACCTCTCAAGACTTCCTGATTTGCCCGTTCTGCCTGATCATTGGACTGTGGATGAGCAACAGCCGAAACATCGAGACGGATGTGCTCGCTTTTGCAGAACACCTTCATAGCCCCCTTGGACAAATTGGTGTCGTTATCTGTAATGATGCTATGAGGGTATCCAAACCGGTAAATCATTTTTTTGACAAACTGAACCGCCGTGGCTGCATCACACTTACTAACCGGCTCAGCTTCCACCCACTTGATGAACTTGTCCACTGCCACCAATAGGTGGGTCCTTTTATCCTTATACCATTTGAAAGGTCCAACCATGTCAAGCCCCCAGACTGCAAGCGGCCAAGTGATCGGTATCATCCGTAATTCTTGAGACGACACATGAGTACGTCTTCCGAACTTCTGGCACCTGTCGCACTTAGCAACCAGATCCTCCGCGTCCTTATGAGACATCAACCATAATAAGCCATGTCGGAAGGCCTTGGCCACTAAAGATTTTGACCCGGCGTGTTGTCCACAATCACCAGCATGTACTTCATATAAGATTTCCTTGCCTTCCTCCAGCGAGACACAACGCTGGAAGACGCCGGTGACGCTGCATTTGTGTAATTCCCCTGCAATGATGGTCATGGATTTAGAATGCCTCACGATCTGCCGCACCAGAGTCTCATCTTCAGACAACTCACCCCGGGTTAGGTATGCCAGGTATGTCAACGTCTAGTCTGGAATAGCGTGTAAAGCCGCCACTAGCTGCCCCTCCGGGACAGGTACAACCAGATCCTCTTCCGACGGCAGCTTAACAGACAGATGATAAAGTTCATCCAAGAAAACATTAGGTGGCACCGGCTTACGCTGAGAGCGTAGTCTTGACAGTGCATCCGCTGCCTCATTCTTGCGTCGACCAATATGATCTACCTGATAACCCTTGAAATGACTAGCAACGATACCTACCTCTTGTCGATAAGACGCCATCCGCGGGTCCTTGGAATCCCACGTGCCTGACACCTGTTGTGCCACAAGATCGAAGTCACCAAGGCATCTAACCCAGCTCAGGTTCATCTCCTTGGCCACACAAAGCTCGTGAAGCAAAGCTTCGTACTCAGCTGCATTGTTCGTGCAAGGAAACATCAGCCTTAACACATAACAAAACTTATCACCTTTGGGAGAGGTTAAAACAACTCCAGCCCCCGAGCCCTCCAACTATCTGGACCCATCAAAGTGAATCGTCCAATACGTGCTACCCGGCTTTTCCTCTGACGACTGACACTCCGTCCAGTCATTTATGAAATCCACCAATTCCTGAGACTTCACGGCTGTGTGAGGTGCATACTTCAAATTTAAAGGCCCAAGCTCCATCGCCCACTTAGCAATTCTACGAGTGGCTTCCTTATTCTGTATTATGTCTCCCAACGGAGAAGAGCTAACCACCGTGATTTGATGTCCAAGGAAATTATGTTTCAACTGACAATTCGCCATGAACAACCCGTATATTAACTTTTGCCAGTGTGGGTATCTTTGCTTTGACTCGATAAGCACCTCACTGACATAATAAACCGGCCTCTAAACCGGATACTCTTTCCCTACCTCTTTACGCTCCACCACAATCGCAGCACTAACCGCCCGATTATTAGCCGCCACATAAAGGAGTAAGGGTTCCTTCTCAGCCGGAGCGGCTAAGATCGGCGGCTTAACCAAATTTTTAAGCACTTCAAGAGCTTCATCTGTAGCGTTACTCACACAAAGTCATCCGTCTTTTTCATCATCTAGTATAGAGGAATAGCTTTCTCCCCCAGGCGGCTGATGAAGCGGCTTAAAGCGGCAATACGTCCCGCCAAGCGCTGCACATCATTGACGCTCGCCGGCTTGGCTAGTGACGTGATGGCCTTTATCTTGTCCGGGTTGGCTTCAATACCTTGTTCTGAAACCAAGAAGCCCAGAAGCTTTCCTGCAGGAACTCCAAAAACACATTTACCCAGGTTAAGCATCATCTTATAAACCCGTAAGTTATCAAACGTTTCCTTCAGGTCGCCCAACAATGTCTCCTTCTTTCTTGACTTAACCACAATATCGTCCACATAAGCATGAATATTACGTCCAATCTGACCATGAAGACAATTTTGCACACAACGTTGGTAAGTTGCCTGCGCACTCTTGAGTCCGAACGAAATGGACACATAGCAGAAAGCTCCAAAAGGTGTTATGAACGAGGTCTTCTCTTGGTCTTTAACTGCCATCTTGATCTGATGATAGCCTAAATAGGCATCCAGGAAACATAAACTCTCACAACCCGCCGTTGCATCAATAATCTGGTCGATACGGGGGAGAGCAAACGGGTCAACTGGACAAGCCTTGTTAAGATCCGTGTAGTCTATGCACATACGCCATGTGCCGTTCTTCTTAAGCACCAGCACAGGGTTGGCTAACCACTCTGGATGAAATACCTCCACGGTGAACCCTGCTGCCAAGAGTCGGGCTACCTCTTCTCCAATTGCTTTACGTCGCTCCTCGTTGAAATGATGGAGGAATTGCTTAATTGGCTTAAACATAGGATCCACATTAAGGTGGTGCTCAGTGAACTTTCTCGGTACACCCGACATGTTAGATGGCTTCCATGCAAAGATGTCCCGATTCTCACGGATGAATTCGATGAGCGTGCTTTCCTATGCGGGGTCCATGTTGGCTCCGATAGTGAGCTGCTTGGATGAGTCGCCCGGAGTAAAATCCACCAGCTTCGTGTCATCAAACACAAACTTCATGGGCAGCTCAGACTCTATACTGGGTTTCTTCAACGGAGTCATATCTGCCGGGTCAACGTTATCCCTATAAAACTTAAGCTCTGCTTCCGCGCAGCTTGACTCTGCATAAGCCGCGTCTCCCTCCTCGCATTCGATGGCTACCTTCAAATCACCATGGACCGTGATTGTTCCGTTGAGAGCCGACATCTTGAGATGCAGATAAACGTAACAAGGCCTGGCCATAAACTTTGCGAACGCTGGCCGGCCAAACAGAGCATGATATGGTCTCTTAATCTTTATCACCTCAAACCACAAGGTCTCCACCCTGTAGATATACTCATCTCCAAACGCCACTTCCAAGGCAATCTTCCCTACTGGGTAAGCCGACTTGCCTGGCACCACCCAAACTAGGATCACATCATTAGGAGAATGTGTGATGGACAAGACCCAAACTACAAATGTAGCATATGATCGTGTTAGTTTATTGCTACTGTTTTCTGCATGTCAAGTATATGTTCCTATGTCCATGAGATCATGCGACTCACTGACACCGGAGGAGTGCCTTGTGTGTATCAAACGCCGCAACGTAACCGGGTGACTATAAAGGTAGTCTACAGGTATATCCGAGGGTGTCTGTTGAGTTGGCATGGATCAAGACTGTGATTTGTTACTCCGTGTGACGGAGAGGTATCTCAGGGCCCACTCGGTAATACAACATCACAACAAGCCTTGCAAGCAATGTGACTAAGTGTTAGTCATGGGATCTTGTATTACAGAACGAGTAAAGAGACTTGCCGGTAACGAGGTTGAACTAGGTATGGAGATACCGACAATCGAATCTCGGGCAAGTAACATGCCGAAGAACAAAGGGAACATCATACGGGATTAACTGAATCCTTGACATAGAGGTTCGACCGATAAAGATCTTCATAGAATATGTAGGAACCAATATGGGCATCCATGTCCTGCTATTGGTTATTGACCATAGAGGTGTCTCGGTCATGTCTACATAGTTCTTGAACCCGCAGGGTCTGCACACTTAAGGTTTGGTGAATTTTCGGTAGTATAGATTTATATATGGTGGTGAACGAAGGTTGTTCAGAGTCCCGGATGAGATCCCGGACATCACGAGGATCTCTGGAATGGTCCGAAGGTAAAGATTGATATATAGGAAGTCCTATTTTGGTCGCCAGAAATGTTTCGGGCTCATCGGTAGTGTACGAGGAGTGCCGGTAGTGTACCGGGAGACCATCGGGAGGGGTATTTCGACCCAAGAGGCTACATGGGCTGTGGGAGAGTGAATACCATCCCTTTGTGGGCTGGTGGAAGTCCCACACAAGGCCCATGCAGCTGGGAAGAAAAGCCCAAAGAGAAAAAGGTGGAAAAAGGCAAAAATAAGGAGGAGTAGTAGTCCTACTAGGATTGGAGGAGGAATCCTCCAATCCCACTAGGTTTGGCCGACCCAAGGGTTGCCTCTTTGGCAGCCAAGCCTCCTCCTCCTCTCCTCCTATATATACTAGAGGATTTTAGGGTTTTGACACAGAATTTTCAGCCACGTGTTGCCCGTTCCTCTAGTGCATAGTTTCTCCTCTAGATCGGATTTCTGCAGTGCTTAGGCGAAGCCCTGCCGGAATAGCTCCACCACCATCTCCGGAGCGCCGTCACGCTGCCGGAGAATTCTTATACCTCTCCACTCCCTCTTGCTGGATCAAGAAGGCGGAGATCGTCATCGAGCTGTACGTGTGCTGAACGCGGAGGTGTCGTCCGTTCGGCGCTAGATCGAAAGGACCGTGATCGAGATCGCGGGACGGATCGTGATGAGTTCGTGGGACGGATCGCGACGAGATTGCAGGACGGATCGTGATGAGTTTGCGAGACGGATCGTGAGTGGATCGCGGGACGGATCGTGATGAGATCGCGGGACGCTCGACGATTTGGATCGCAAAGACGTTCGACTACACCAACCGCGTTTCTTAATGCTTCCCGCTTAGCGATCTACAAGGGTACGTAGATCCACTCTCCCTCTCGTAGATGCTCCTCACCATGGATAGATCTGCATGTGCGTAGGAATTTTTTTGTTTCCCATGCAATGTTCCCCCAACAGTGGCATCATGAGCTAGGTCTATGTGTAGATGAGATCTCAAGTAGAACACAAAGAGTTTGTGGGCGTTGATGCTTAGAATGCTTCCTCCCTTGGTAGGATTTTGGTTCAGCGGTATTGTGAGATGAAGCATCCCGGACCAACATTACTCGTACGCTTACGAGAGACCGGTTCCCTCGACCGCAACTTGTTGCATAGATGGCTTGCGGGTGCCAGTTTCTCTCACTTTAGTTGGATCGGATTCGACAAAGGCGGTCCTTGAGAAGGTTGAAAAGCAACTAGTGTATCACCGTTGTGGTTTTTGCATAGATGAGAATTGTTCTTGCTAGATACCCGTAGCAGCCACGTAAAACATGCAACAACAATTAGAGGAAGTCTAACTTGTTTTTGCAGGGTATGTTGTGATGTGATATGGCCAATTACATGATGTGATATATGTGATGTATGAGATGATCATGTGATGTATAGATTATCACGACTTGCATGTCGATGAGTACGGCAACCGGCAGGAGCCATAGGGTTGTCTTTAATTATTGTATGACCTGCGTGTCAACCATTAAGCACTATGTAATGCTTTACTTTATCGCTAAAAGGTAGCAATAGTAGTAGAAGCATGGTGGGCGCGACAACCCCAATGGCGACACGTTGATGGAGATCAAGATGATGGAGATCGTGGTGTCATGCCGATGATGATGGAGATCATGCCGGTGCTTTCATGATGGAGATCTAAAGCACAAGTTCATGGCCATATCATGTCACTTATGATTTGCATGTGATGTTAATCCTATTATGCACCTTGTTTTGCTTAGGATGACGGTAGCATTAGAAGGTGATCCCTCACTTAATTTCAAGATAAATTGTGTTCTCCCCGAGTGTGCACCGTTGCGAAAGTTCTTCGTGTCGAGACACGACGTGATGATCGGGTGTGATAGACTCTACGTTCACATACAACGGGTGCAAGCCAGTGTTGCACATGCAGAACACTCGGGTTAAACTTGACGAGCCTAGCATGTACATACATGGCCTCGGAACACAAGAGACCGAAAAGGTCGAACATGAGTCATATAGTAGATATGATCAACATGATGATGTTCACCATTGTAACCACCTCAACTCACGTGATGATCGGACTTGAGTTGGTGAATTTGGATCATGTATTGCTCGAATGACCGGAGGGATGTCAATTTGAGTGGGAGTTCTTAAGTAATATGATTAATTGAAATCATTATCATGAACATAGTCAGTAGTCTTTGCAAATTATGTTGTAGATTACTTGCTCGTGCTGTAGCTCCCTTGAATTTTTATATGTTCCTAGAGAAATAGAGTTGAAAGATGATGGTAGAAATATTGCGGACTGGCTCTGTGATCTGAGGATTGTCCTCGTTGCTGCACAGAAGGCTTAGTCCTTAATGCACCGCTCGGTGCGCCAACCCCTCTAGCATCGTATGTAGATGTTGTGAACATCTGACAGGCACGTGCTGATGATTACTTGATAGTTTAGTGCGTTATGCATTATGGCTTAGAATTGAGGCTCCAAAATGTTTTGAATGTCATGGAACATATGAGATGTTGTAAGAGCTGAAATTAGGATCTCAGGCTCGTGCCCGTGTTGCGAGATATGAGATCTCTAACAAGATTCTTTGCCTGTAATATGAAAGAGAATAGCTCAATCGTTGAGCATGTGCTCAGTTTGTCTGGGTGCTACAATCGCTTGAATTGAGTGGGAGTTGATCTTCCAGATAAGATAGTGATTAATATAGTTCTCCAAGTCACTGTCCCTAAGCTACTAGAACTTGGTGATGAACTATAAAATGCCAGGGATAGAAATAATGATCCCTAAGCTGTTCGCGATGTTTGACACCGCGAAGGTAGAAATCAAGAAGGAGCGTCAAGTGTTGATGGTTAGTCAAACCAGTAGTTTCGAGAAGGGCAGGAGCAAGGAGGGAAAACTTCATGGATAGCAAGTAAGTTGCTGATCCAGTGAAGCAACCCAAAGTTGAACCCAAACCCGAGACTAAGTGCTTCGATTATGAGGAGAGCGGTCGCTGAAGTGGAACAACCCTAGATACTTGGTAGATAACAAGGCTGGCAACGTCGACAGAAGTATATTTGATGTACGTGTTATTTATGTGTACCTTGCTTGTACTCCTAGTAGCATCTGGGTATTGGATACCGGTTCGGTTGCTAAATGTTAGTAACTCGAAATAAAAGCTACGAAATAAACGGAGCACTAGCTAAGGGTGAGGTGACGATGTGTGTGGGAAACTTTTCCAAGGTTGATGTGATCAACATCGCACGCTCTCTCTACCTTCGGGATTAGTGACGAACCTAAATAAATGTTATTTGGTGTTTTGCGTTGAGCATGAACGTGATTAGATCGTGTTTATTGCAACACTTTTATTCATTTAAGTTAAAGAATAATGGTTATTCTGTTTACATGAATAATACCTTCAATGGTCATGCACCCAGTGAGAATGGTTTGTTGAATCTTGATCATAGTAATACACATGTTCATAACATTGATGCCAAAAGATACAAAGTTAATAATGATAATACCACATACTTGTGGCACTGCCGCTAAATGTCATATTGGTATAAAGCGCATGAAGAAACTCCATGCTGATGGATCTTTGGACTCATTCGATTTCGAATCGGTTGAGACATGCGAACCATGCCTCTCGGGCAAGATGACTAAGGACCCCATTTTCTGGTTTGATGGAGCGGGCAAGTGATTTATTGGAAATGATACATGTTGATGTATGCAATCCAATGAGTCTTGTAGCGTGCGGTGGATATCGTTATTTTCTTAACTTCACTGATGATTTGAGTAGATATAGTGTATATTTACTTAATGAAACACAAGTCTGAATCCTTTGAAAGGTTCAATCAAATTCAGAGTGAAATTTAAGATCATCGTGACAAGAAGATAATTTTTTTTGCGATATGATCGTGGAGGTGAATATCTGAGTTACAAGTTTGGCATACAACTTTAGACAATGTGAAAGTTGTTTCACAACTCACGCCACCTGGAACACCATAGTGTGATGGTGTGTCCGAACGTCATAGTCGTGCTCTATTGGATATGGTGCATGCTATGATGTCTATTATCGTTTTGTTACTATAATTTTGGGGTTATGCATTAGAGACAACTACATTCACTTTAAATAGGGCACCATCTAAATCCGTTGAGATGACACCGTGTGAATTATGGTTTGATAGAAACCTAAGCTACCATTTCTTAATGTTTGGGGCTGCGACGCTTGTGTGGAAAATGTTTTCACCTAATGAGCTCGAACCCAAAGCGGACAAATGCATCTTCATATAACTAGGTCCAAGCATAAAATGTTTATTGCTAAAACTAGGTCCTTTCTCGAGGAAAAGTTTCTCTTGAAAGAATTGAATGGGAGGAAGATAGAACTTGATGAGGTTATTGAACCTCTGTTTCAACCAGAGAGTAGCACAGCACATGAAGTTGTTTCTGTGAAGCCTATGTTAGTTGAAGAGGAAGTTAATGATGATGATGATCATGAAGCTTCGGATCAAGTTACTATCGAACTTCGTAGGTCGACAAGGACGTGTACTGCTCCTGAGCGGTATGACAACCCTATCTTGAAGGTCATGTTGTTGGACAACAATGAACCTACGAACTATGGAGAAGCGATAATGGGCCCGAAAACCAACAAATGGTTAGAAGCCATGAAATCCGAGAAAGGATCCATGTTTGAAAACCAAGTATAGACTTTGGTGGACTTGCTCGTTGGACGGCAGGTCATTAAGTACAAATGGATCTTTAAAATGAAGACAGACGCTGATGGTAAATGTCACCATTTGTAAAGCTTGACTTGTTGCAAAGAAGTTTACGACAAGTTCAAGGAGTTGACTACGACGAGACTCTCTCACTCGTGGTGATGCTAAAGTCTGTTGAAACTATGTTAGCAGTTGCTGCACTTTCAATTATGAAATCTGGCAGATGGATGTCAAAACATCGTTTCCTTAACGGTTTACTTGAGGAAAGGTTGTATGTGATACAACTAGAAGGTATTGTCAGTCCTAAGGATGCTAAAAGGTGTGCAAGCTTCAGTGATTCTTCTATGAACTGAAGCAAGCATCTCAGAGTTGGAATATACACTTTGATGAGGTGATTAAAGTTTTTGAGTCTATACAAAGTTTACGAGAAACTTGTATTTGCAATAAAGCGAGTGGGAGCACTATAAGTGTTTTTGATAAGTATATGTGGATGACATATTGCTATTCGGAAATGATGTAGAATTTCTGGAGAGCATAAACGGTTGTTTGAAAAGAGCTTTTCAAAGGAATACCTGGATAAAGCTACCTAATTGTTGAGCATCACTATAAAGATAGATCAAGATGTTTGATAAGACTTTCAATGAGTACATACCTTGACAAGATTTTGAAATAGTTCAAAATGGATTAGTCAGAGAGAAGTGTTCTCACCTGCTTTGTAAGGTGTGAAGTTGAGTGAGACTCAAAGCTCGACAACGGTAGAAGAAAGAGAAAGGACGAATTTCATCCCCTATGCCTTAGCCATAGGCTCTGTATAGTATGCCATGCTATGTACCACACCTGTGTGTGCCTTGCCATGAGTCCGTCAAGGGATACAAGAGTGATCCAGGAGTGGATCACTGGATAGCGGTCAAGATTATCCTTAGTAACTAAAAGACTAAGGAGATGTTTCTCGATTATGGAGGTGATGTCGTAAAGAGTTATGCCGATGCAAGCTTTAAAACCAATCCGGAAGACTCGTAGTAGCAATCTGGATACATATAGTTGAGCAGCCATTTGGGATAGTACCAAGTGGAGCGTGGTAGCAGTGTTTACAGTTTGACATAGAGATTTGCAAAGTACATACGGATCTGAATGTCGCAGACCTATTGACCATAAGACCTCTCTCACATGCAAAGCATGATCGAGCCCCAGAACTCATTGGGTGTTAGATTCATAACAATGCGTATCACACGGTGATGTGAACTAGATTATTGACTCTAGTGCAAGTGGGAGACCGTTGGAAATATGCCCTAGAGGCAATAATAAATTAGTTATTATCATATTTCCTTGTTCATGATAATCGTTTATTATCCATGCTATAATTTTATTGATCGAAGACTTAGATGCATGTGTGGATAGATAGACAAAACCATGTCCCTAGTATGCCTCTAATGGACTAGCTCGTTGATCAAAGATGATTAAGGTTTCCTAGCCATGGACATGAGATGTCATTTGATAATGGGATCACATCATTAGGAGAATGGTGTGATGGACAAGACCCAAACTACAAATGTAGCATATGATTGTGTCAGTTTATTGCTACTGTTTTCTGCATGTCAAGTATATGTTCCTATGACCATGAGATCATGCAACTCACTGACACCGGAGGAGTGCCTTGTGTGTATCAAACGTCGCAACGTAACTGGGTGACTATAAAGGTACTCTACAGGTATCTCCGAGGGTGTCTGTTGAGTTGGCATGGATCAAGACTGGGATTTGTTACTCCGTGTGACGAAGAGGTATCTCAAGGCCCACTCGGTAATACAACATCACAACAAGCCTTGCAAGCAATGTGACTAAGTGTTGGTCACGGGATCTTGTATTACAAAACGAGTAAAGAGACTTGCCGGTAACGTGTTTGAACTAGGTATGGAGATACCGACGATCGAATCTCGGGCAAGTAACATGCCGAAGAACAAAGGGAACATCATACGGGATTAACTGAATCCTTGACATAGAGGTTCGACCGATAAAGATCTTTGTAGAATATGTAGGAACCAATATGGGCATCCAGGTCCTGCTATTTGTTATTGACCGTAGAGGTGTCTCGGTCATGTCTACATAGTTCTCGAACCCGCAGGGTCTGCACACTTAAGGTTTGGTGACGTTTCGATAGTATAGATTTATGTATGGTGGTGACCAAAGGTTGTTCGGAGTCCCGAATGAGATCCCGGACAGCACGAGGAGCTCCGGAATGGTTCGGAGGTAAAGATTGATATATAGGAAGTCCTATTTTGGTCGCCAAAAAAGTTTCGGGCTCATCAGTAGTGTAGCGGGAGTGCCGGTAGTGTATCGGGAGACCATCGGGAAGGGTATTTAGACCCAAGAGGCTACATGGGCTGTGGGAGAGTGAATACCATCCCTTTGTGGGCTGGTGTAAGTCCCACACAAGGCCCATGCATCTGGGAAGAAAAGTCCAAAGAGAAAAAGGTGGAAAAAGGCAAAAAAAAGGCAAAAAAAAGGAGGAGTCCTAGTCCTACTAGGATTGGAGGAGGAATCCTCCAATCCCAGCCGGTCCAAGGGTTGCCTCTTTGGCAGCCAAGCCTCCTCCTCCTCTCCTCCTATATATACTGGAGGATTTTAGGGTTTTGACACAGAATTTTCAACCACGTGCTGCCCATTTCTCTAGTGCATAGTTTCTCCTCTAGATCGGATTTCTGCAGTGCTTAGGCGAAGCCCTACCGGAATAGCTCCACCACCATCTCCGGAGCGCCGTCACGCTGCTGGAGAACTCTTATACCTCTCCGCTCCCTCTTGCTGGATCAAGAAGGCGGAGATCGTCATCGAGCTGTACGTGTGCTGAACGCGGAGGTGTCGTCCGTTCGGCGCTAGATCGAAAGGACCGTGATCGAGATCGTGGGACGGATCGTGATGAGTTCGCGGGATGGATCATGACGAGATCACAGGACGAATCATGATGAGTTCGCGAGACAGATCGTGATTGGATCGCGGGATGGATCGTGATGAGATCGCGGGATGCTCGGCGATTTGGATCGCAAAGATGTTCGACTACACCAACCGCATTTCTTAATGCTTCCTGCCCAGCGATCTACAAGGGTACGTAGATCCACTCTCCCTCTCATAGATGCTCCTCACCATGGATAGATCTGCGTGTGTGTAGGAATTTTTTTGTTTCCCATGCAACGTTCCCCAACAATTATATCCCCAACAATGGGGGTTCTGTTGTTGCCTACGGATCCATGGTGTAGTGGCAAGCCACAGATCAAGGATGTTGGCACGACAACGTCTCTCTGGATGGCCAGCATGTACAGATTTGGTGTCTGGTTATGGGTGGCGGCTCGGCAACATGAGTTGTCATCCTATGGCTTGCTATTATGGTTGGTGAGATGGACGTTGATGGTGTCCTTCGGTTCAGCGGGATTGGCTCGCCTTGGACGCGGGGACTGCCCGACCTTCTAGCATGTTTGAATGCCGGCATGTCTCGTGTTTGTGTTGTAAATATGCCCTAGAGTCAATAATATTGTATTATTATATTTCCATATTCAATAATTAAGAGTTTATATTCTATGATATAACTGTTATGATTCTGGAATATGCGATTCAGTGGAAAACTCAAATGCATATGTGGAATGATAAATGGTAAAACGAAGGTTCCCATTCTTGCTCGTGAGACTTGCTCAAGTGTTATTAGTGATCATGTATTCCGTATCATAGGATATCGTTACAGGTGTAACGATAGTCCTAAAACAACATTGAGAGTGTGACATTAGAAGAACGATCGTATTGAATCGACCCTAACTTGTTTGTTATACTTTGAGATAATATCATTTGAAATCAATTGTTATAACACAAAGTTTTAACATGTGCTTTATGCTCCTTATACCATGAGAGTATTGTAATCACTTCTTACCGTACTGTGAGCTTTGGAGTTGCTCAAACATCTTCTGTAACTAGGTGATCATAAAGACAACTTAACGTTCATCGGAAAGTTTGACAAAGGGACTAGTTAGCTCAAGAGTGGAGTTTGTGCCTTCGACGATGGAGAGACATTCTTAGGGCCCTCTCGATGTTAAAACCTCCATCATCGTTTGTCCAGACACATTGGCTATTTGACGGGGATGCAGGAACACATCAACGAGAAAGAAGAACAAAACCGGTAATGAAACTAACGGTATAACGAGCATCCGGATGACTCACGAGGATACCAATGATTCTTGGTTCTTGTAAAGCATCACGAAGCAAAGGGAATGTTACATGGTAACCGATGGTTCACTCAAATAGCATTCATGTACTTCTAAGGATCGATATGGACATCCATTGTTCCGTTATTGATCATTGGACGAAGAAGTTTCATTCATTTCTATGTGTTACCGAACCTACAGGGTCACAAACTTAAGGTAATCATGATTTGCTGAGTGTTAGTAGGTCGAGAGTATCGAGGATTTATTTTTGGAATTGTTTCATTAATAATCAGTATGGTGCCGAGAGGATCCGGAAGCGTTCCGGGGTCACCGAAAGGGTTTCAGTGAATATCGGGTAATACCAGAAATTACGAATAAATCTATATAGGTGAAAAATGCTTCCGGAGATTTTAAATTATATATAAAACGGTATGAAAGTATTTAGAACAATTTTATATTTAACAAAATATCAACGTGCCTAATTAGGCCAAGAGGTGGAAGGCAACTTGGGCCACAAGGGCCCAAGTGGTGGAGGCGCCCCCCTTTCCTTATGGGGGGGGGCGAATTGGAGTGGGGAGGAGTTGGACTCCTCCTCCCCTAGGCCAGCACCCCAAGTAGGGTTTCCCTCTTTGGTGGCTTCCCCTCCCCCCCTCTAACCTATATATACTTGAGGATTTGGCCCTCTAGGATACACAAGTTTTGGAGCCTCCTCTAGTTCTCTATTTCTAGTTCTAGTTGGTTCTAGTTGACTAATTAAAGATATGTCTAGATCCTCTAATCCTCATAATTACAAGAGCATTGTGGTTCTAATATCCTATCTCTAATTCTCCAGCGGCGATTATCTCTGGACGGGAAAGTGTTGCCGAATCATGAAGACCATACGCTTGCAACCTGTAGAGACGTTGTGCCTTCGGTCTTACGTTCGAGGGGCTATTCTTGCGCGGATTGATGGATCATTCATCTACGGTTTGAGGGAATCCAAGCTCGATCATCATCGTCATGCCCTTCTTCTTCTGCTACTTGGTGACGGTAACGATCATGATCCCAACTGTTATTGTATCTTCATAGTGTTCTTGGTTGATCGTAGGCCGATTTTTTTGTTTTCTACTACACTTCCCAAAAGTGACATCATGAGCGGTTCTATGAGTAGATACAGGGTGCGATCTACATCACATGTGGATGTGAGGTTTGATGTTCTTACTATGCTTCCCTCAAGTGTTGCTTCGGTTCAGTTCATTGACAACATGATGTGGATTTGTACAAAGTTCTGACTGTTGGGAGACGTAGTAGTAAATCAAAATTTTCCTACGTGTCACCAAGATCTATCTATGGAGAAACCAGCAACGAGCAAGGGGAGAGTGGATCTTCATACCTTTGAAGATCGCTAAGCGGAAGCGTTACAAGAACGCGGTTGATGGAGTCGTACTCGCAGCGATTCAGATCGCGGTAGATCCGATCAAGTGCCGAACGGACGGCACCTCCGCGTTCAACACACGTGCAGCCCGGTGACGTCTCCAACACCTTGATCCAGCAAGGAGGAAGGAGAGGTTGGGGAAGGGCTCCAACAGCAGCACGACGGCGTGGTGGTGGTGGAGTAGCAAGGTATTCCGACAGGGCTTCGCCTAAGCGCTGCGGAGGAGGAAGAAGAGAGGTAGGGCTTCGCCGTGAGAGAGAGAGATCAAATCCTGTCTCAAAACATCCAAAACCTCAAGTATATATAGGAGGAGGGACGTGGAGGGCTGGCTTGGCCTCTACTCCAAAGAGGAGATGGCCGGCCGAATTAAAGGGAGAGTCCACCTCCCACAAGGGAGGTGGATCTCCTCCTTTTAAATCCTTTTTGCCTTATCTCCTTATCTCCAGCCACATGGGCCTTTAGCAAAAGTCTTGCCCAGCCCAATAAGGGCTGGCACACTTTATCTAACAGCCCATGTGGTCCTTTGGTCGTCACACCCCTCCCGGGGGTTATCCGGCACCCTCCCGGCACTCCCGGTACACTACCGATGAGCCCGAAAACTTTCCGGTGACCAAAACTGGACTTCCTATATATCAATCTTTACCTCCGGACCATTCCGGAGCTCCTCGTGACGTCCGGGATCTCATCCGGGACTCCGAACAACCTTCGGTAATCACGTATACCTTTTCCCTATAACCCTAGCGTCATCGAACCTTAAGTGTGTAGACCCTACGGGTTCGGGAGACACGTAGACATGACCGAGACACCTCTCCGGTCAATAACCAACAGCGGGATCTGGATACCCATGTTGGCTCCCACGTACTCCATGATGATCTCATCGGATGAACCACGATGTCAAGGATTCAATCAATCCCGTATACAATTCCCTTTGTCTATCGGTATGATACTTGCCCGAGATTCGATCGTCGGTATCCCCATACCTTGTTCAATCTCGTTACCGGCAAGTCTCTTTACTCGTTCCGTAATACATCATCCCGTGACTAACTCCTTAGTCACATTGAGCTCATAATGATGATGTCTTACCGAGTGGGCCCAGAGATACCTCTCCGTCACACGGAGTGACAAATCCCAGTCTCGATTCATGCCAACCCAACAGATACTTTCGGAGATACCCGTAGTGCACCTTTATAGCCACCCAGTTACGTTGTGACGTTTGGCACACCCAAAGCATTCCTACGGTATCCAGGAGTTGCACAATCTCATGGTCTAAGGAAACGATACTTGACATTGAAAAGCTTTAGCAAACGAACTACACGATCTTGTGCTATGCTTAGAATTGGGTCTTGTCCATCACATCATTCTCCTAATGATGTGATCCCGTTATCAATGACATCCAATGTCCATGGCCATGAAACCGTGACCATCTATTGATCAACGAGCTAGTCAACTAGAGGCTCACTAGGGACATGTTGTGGTCTATGTATTCACACATGTATTATGGTTTCCGGTTAACACAATTATAGCATGAACAATAGACAATTATCATGAACAAGGAAATACAATAATAACCATTTTATTATTGCCTCTAGGGCATATTTCCAACAGTCTCCCACTTGCACTAGAGTCAATAATCTAGTTCACATCACCATGTGATTAACACTTACATCACCATGTGATCATATCATCATGTGATTAACACCCAATAAGTTCTGGGGTTTGTTCATGTCCTGCTCGTGAAAGAGGTTTTAGTCAACGGGTCTGCGACATTCAGATCCGTGTGTACCTTACAAACTTTCCATGTCATATTTGTAGATATTACTCCCATGCTCCACTTGGAGCTATTCCAAATGGCTGCTCCACTATACGTAGCTGGATTTCTACTAAGAGTCATCCGGATTGGTTTTAAAGCTTGCATCATCGTAACACTTTACGATGAACTCTTTATCACCTCCATAATCGAGAAATATTTCCTTAGTTCTCAAGTTACTAAGGCTAACTTTGACCGCTGTCTAGTGATCCACTCTTGGATTACTCTTGTACCCCTTGACAGACTCATGGCAAGGCACACACAGGTGCGGTACACAGCATGGCATACTATATAGAGCCTATGGCTAAAGCATAGGAGATGACACTCATCTCTTCTTTATCTTCTGCCGTGGTCGGGTATTGAGTCTTACTCAATTTCACACCTTACAATACAGTCAAGAACTCCTTCTTTGACCCATCTATTTTGAACTCCTTCAAAAACTTGTCAAGGTATGTCTTCGTCGAAAAAACTTATCAAGCGAATAGATCTATCCCTATAGATCTTGATGCTCAATAAAATAGTAGCTTTATCTGGGTCTTCCTTTGAAAAACAAAACTTTTCAAACAACCCTTCATGCTCTTCCAGAAATTCTACATCATTTCCGATCAATAATATGTCAACTACATATTCTTATAAGAAATTCCATAGTGCTCCCACTCACTTTCTTGCAAATACAAGTTTCTCATAAACTTTGTATAAACTTAAACACTTTGATCACCTCATCAAAGCATATATTCCAACTCCGAGATGCTTGCTCCAGTCCATAGAAGGATCGCTGGAGTTTGCATATTATTAGCATCCTTAGGATTGACAAAACCTTCTGGTTGTATCACATACAACTCTTCCTCACAGAAACCATTACGGAAACCTTGTTTTGTCATCCATCTGCCAGATTTCATAATCGAAAAATGCAGCAACTGCTAACAAAATTTTAATAGACTTTTAGCATCGCTACAGATGAGACAATCTCATTGCAGTCAACTCCTTGAACTTGGCGGAAACTTCTTTGCGACAAGTCGAGCTTTATAAACGGTGACATTTCACCATTAGCGTCTATGTTTATCTCAAAGGTCCATTTGTACTCAATGACCCGCCATTCAACAGGCAAGTCTACCAAAGTCCATACTTGGTTTTCATACATGGATCCTTTCTCGGATTTCATGGCTCCTAGCCATTTGTTGGAATCCGAGCCCACCATCGCTTCTCCATAGTTCGTAGGTTCATCGTTGTCCAACAACATGATTTCCAAGACAGGGTTGTCGTACTACTCAGGAGCAGTACGCGTCCTTGTCGACCTACGAGGTTCGATAGTGACTTGATCCGAAGCTTCATGATCATCATCATTAACTTCCTTTTCAACTAAGTAGGCTCTACAGAAACATCTTTCTGTGTTGCGCTATTCTCTGGTTGAAACAAAGGTTCAACAACCTTATCAAGTTCTATCTTCCTCCCACTCAATTCTTTCGAGAGAAACTCTTTCTCAAAAAGGACCCGTTCTTAGCAACAAACACCTTTTGCGCTTGGATCTGAGATAGAAGGTATACCCAATGTCTCATTAGGGTATTCTATGAAGATGCATTTGTCTGCTTTGAGTTCGAGCTCGCTAGGTGAAAAACCCATTTTCACATAAGCGTCGCAGCCCCAAACATTAAGAAATGACAGCTTAGGCTTCTGTCAAACCATAATTCTCACGGTGTCATCTCAACAGACTTAGATGGTGCCCTGTTAAAGTGAATGGATTTGTCTTTAATGCATAACCCCATAACGATAGTGGTAAAACGATAAGAGACATCATAGTACTCACTATATCCAATAGAGCACGACTACGACGTTCGAACACACCATCACACTATGGTGTTCCAGGAGGCGTGAGCTATGAAACAATTTCCACATTGTCTAAAATTGCATACCAAACTCGTAACTTAGATATTCACCTCCATGATCATATCATAGACATTTATCTTCTTGTCACGATGATCTTTAACTTCACTCTGAAACTCCTTGAACCTTTCAAACATTTCAGATTCGTGTTTCATTAAGTAAATATCCCCATATTTACTCAAATCATCAGTGAAGGTAAAGAAAAACAACGATATCCACTGTGTGTTTCAACACTCATTGGACCACATACATCAACATGTATTAATTCCAATAAGCCACTTGCCCGCTCCATCATATTGGATGACGGGGTCTCAGTCATCTTGCCCAAGAGGCATGGCTCGCATGTCTCAACCGATTCGAAATCGAGTGAGTCAAAAAACATCCATCATCATGGAGTTTCTTCATGCGATTTATACCAATATGACATTACGTGGCAGTGCCACAAGCATGTGGTACTATCATTATTAACTTTGTATCTTTTGGTACCAATGTTATGAATATGTGTACTACTACGATCATGATTCGATAAACCATTTCGAGTGGGTGCATGACCATTGAAGGCATTATCCATGTAAACAGAATAACCCTTATTCTCTAACTTATATGAATAACCGTATCGCACTAATCATGATCTAATCACGTTTATGCTCAACGCAAACACCAAATAACATTTATTTAGGTTTATCACAAATCCTGAAGGTAGAGAGAGCGTGCGATGGTGATCACATCAATCTTGGAAATACTTCCAACACACATCGTCACCTTTCACCTAGCTAGTCTCCATTTACTCCGTAGCTTTTATTTCGAGTTGCTAACACTTAGCAACCGAACCGGTATCTAATACCCAGGTGCTACTAGGAGTACCAGCAAGGTACACATCACTAACACGTATATCAAATATACTTCCATTGACATTACCAGCCTTCTTATCTACCAATCATCTAGGGTTTTTCCGCTTCAGCGAACATTCTCCTCATAACAGAAGCACTTAGTCTCGGGTTCGGGCTCAACCTTGGGTTTCTTCACTAGAGCAACAACTGGCTTGCCATTCCTGAAGTTTTTCCCTTCTTGCCCTTGCCCCTTTTGAAACTAGTGGTTTTCACTTAACCATCAACACTTGATGCTCCTTATTGATTTCTACCTTCGTGGTGTCAAACATCACGAACAACTCAGGGATCATCTTATCCATCCCTGGCATGTTATAGTTCATCACGAAGCTCTAGTAGCTTGGTGGCAGTGACTTGGAGAACTGCATTAATCACTATCTCATCTGGAAGATTAACTCCCACTTGATTCAAGTGATTGTAGCACCCAGACAATCTGAGCACACGCTCACCGATTAAGCTATTCTCCTTTATCTTGCAGACAAAGAATCTTGTTGGAGGTCTCATACCTCTCAACATAGGCACGAGCCTGAGATCACAATCTCAGCTCCTAGAACATCTCATATGTTCCGTGACGTTCAAAACGTTTTGGAGCCTCAATTCTAAGCCGCAATGCATGACGCATTGAACTATCACGTAGTCACCAAAAAGTGCCTGTCATATGTTCACAACATCTACAGACAACACTTGAGGGAGTGGTGCAGTTAGCGGTACATCAAAAACATAAGCTTTCTGTGCAGCAATGAGGACAATCCTCAGATCACGGACCCTGTCCACATTATTGCTACCATCAACTTTCAACTTACTTTTCTCTAGGATTGTATCAATAAAACTGTGGAGCTACAGCGCGAGCTATCTACGACATAATTTGCAAGGACATTTTTAGACTAAGTTCATGATAATTAAGTTCATTTAATCAAATTATTAATGAACTCCCACTTAGATAGACATCTCTCTAGTCTTCCAAGTGATACATGATCCATGTCAACTAGCCCGTGTCCGATCATCACGTGAGACGGACTAGTCATCCATGGTGAACATCTCTATGTTGATCGTATCTTCTATACGACTCATGTTCGACCTTTCGGTCTTCCGTGTTCCGAGGCCATGTCTGTACATGCTAGGCTCGTCAAGTCAACCTAAGTGTTTCGCATGTGTAAATCTGGCTTACACCCGTTGTATGCGAACGTTAGAACCTATCACACCCGATCATCACGTGGTGCTTCGGAACGACGATCCTTAGCAACGGTGCACAGTTAGGGTGAACACCTTTCTTGAAATTTTATTGAGAGATCATCTTATTTACTACCGTCGTTCTATGCAAATAAGATGTAAACATGATAAACATCACATGCAATCAATATAGTGACATGATATGGCCAATATCATTTTGCTCCTATGATCTCCATCTTCGGGGCACCATGATCATCACTGTCACCGGCACGACACCATGATCTCCATCATCATGATCTCCATCATTGTGTCTTCATGAAGTTGTCTCGCCAACTATTACTTCTACTACTATGGCTAACGCTTAGCAATAAAGTAAAGTAATTACATGGCGTTTATGATTGACACGCAGGTCATACAATAAATAAGACAACTCCTATGGCTCCTGCCGGTTGTCATAATCATCGACATGCAAGTCGTGAATCCTATTACAAGAACATGATCAATTCATACATCACAATGCATCACATCACATCCTTTGGCCATATCACATCACAAGGCACATGCTGCAAAAACAAGTTAGACGTCCTCTAATTTGTAGTTGCAAGTTTTTACGTGGCTGCTATAGGTTACTAGCAAGAACGTTTCTTACCTACGTCAACACCACAACGTGATTTGCCAATTGCTATTTACCCTTCATAAGGACCCTTTTCATCGAATCCGATCCGACTAAGGTAGGAGAGACAGACACCCGCTAGCCACCTTATGCATCTAGTGCATGTCAGGCGGTGGAACCGGTCTCACGTAAGCGTACGTGTAAAGTTGGTCCGGGCCGCTTCATCCCACAATACCGCCGAATCAAGATAAGACTAGTAGCGGCAAGCAAATTAACAAACTCGACGCCCACAACTGCTTTGTGTTCTACTCGTGCATAGATTCTACGCATAAACCTCGCTCTGATACCACTGTTGGGAGACGTAGTAGTAAATCAAAATTTTCCTACGTGTCACCAAGATCTATCTATGGAGAAACCAGCAACGAGCAAGGGGAGAGTGGATCTTCATACCTTTGAAGATCGCTAAGCGGAAGCGTTACAAGAACGCGGTTGATGGAGTCGTACTCGCAGCGATTCAGATCGCGGTAGATCCGATCAAGTGCCGAACGGACGGCACCTCCGCGTTCAACACACGTGCAGCCCGGTGACGTCTCCAACACCTTGATCCAGCAAGGAGGAAGGAGAGGTTGGGGAAGGGCTCCAACAGCAGCACGACGGCGTGGTGGTGGTGGAGTAGCAAGGTATTCCGACAGGGCTTCGCCTAAGCGCTGCGGAGGAGGAAGAAGAGAGGTAGGGCTTCGCCGTGAGAGAGAGAGATCAAATCCTGTCTCAAAACATCCAAAACCTCAAGTATATATAGGAGGAGGGACGTGGAGGGCTGGCTTGGCCTCTACTCCAAAGAGGAGATGGCCGGCCGAATTAAAGGGAGAGTCCACCTCCCACAAGGGAGGTGGATCTCCTCCTTTTAAATCCTTTTTGCCTTATCTCCTTATCTCCAGCCACATGGGCCTTTAGCAAAAGTCTTGCCCAGCCCAATAAGGTCTGGCACACTTTATCTAACAGCCCATGTGGTCCTTTGGTCGTCACACCCCTCCCGGGGGTTATCCGGCACCCTCCCGGCACTCCCGGTACACTACCGATGAGCCCGAAAACTTTCCGGTGACCAAAACTGGACTTCCTATATATCAATCTTTACCTCCGGACCATTCCGGAGCTCCTCGTGACGTCCGGGATCTCATCCGGGACTCCGAACAACCTTCGGTAATCACGTATACCTTTTCCCTATAACCCTAGCGTCATCGAACCTTAAGTGTGTAGACCCTACGGGTTCGGGAGACACGTAGACATGACCGAGACACCTCTCCGGTCAATAACCAACAGCGGGATCTGGATACCCATGTTGGCTCCCACGTACTCCACGATGATCTCATCGGATGAACCACGATGTCAAGGATTCAATCAATCCCGTATACAATTCCCTTTGTCTATCGGTATGATACTTGCCCGAGATTCGATCGTCGGTATCCCCATACCTTGTTCAATCTCGTTACCGGCAAGTCTCTTTACTCGTTCCGTAATACATCATCCCGTGACTAACTCCTTAGTCACATTGAGCTCATAATGATGATGTCTTACCGAGTGGGCCCAGAGATACCTCTCCGTCACACGGAGTGACAAATCCCAGTCTCGATTCATGCCAACCCAACAGATACTTTCGGAGATACCCGTAGTGCACCTTTATAGCCACCCAGTTACGTTGTGACGTTTGGCACACCCAAAGCATTCCTACGGTATCCGGGAGTTGCACAATCTCATGGTCTAAGGAAACGATACTTGACATTGAAAAGCTTTAGCAAACGAACTACACGATCTTGTGCTATGCTTAGAATTGGGTCTTGTCCATCACATCATTCTCCTAATGATGTGATCCCGTTATCAATGACATCCAATGTCCATGGCCATGAAACCGTGACCATCTATTGATCAACGAGCTAGTCAACTAGAGGCTCACTAGGGACATGTTGTGGTCTATGTATTCACACATGTATTATGGTTTCCGGTTAACACAATTATAGCATGAACAATAGACAATTATCATGAACAAGGAAATACAATAATAACCATTTTATTATTGCCTCTAGGGCATATTTCCAACACTGACAATCGATCGTCTTTGGGTGTCAACGATATGCTAACATCTCTTTGGGCCTCATCATAGTCAAGAATAGTGAACCATCGCGTACGCAAGAGGGTGATGAAGATGGTTAATTTCTAGGGGTCACACATATTCAAGATGTTTAGTGTGGGTCTAGAGATTTTTTACTAAAGTCTCTTCCCTCACACACCCCGAAACTTAATCGAGCAACAAGGATTATCGCCTTAATGGTGGACGTAGGTAGCTAGTGTTATGCTTAAACCCTAGAAACCACGTAATTAAAATTTTCCAAACTGATTAGAGTAAGTCTAATTTAGTTTTGCAGGATTACATGTGTTGTGGTATAGTCTTCGTTATAATAATCCCTTTATGTATGAGAAGGTTATACGATGTAACATTAAGTGGCTTATGTGTCACGATACTACATGATGACTGGAGCCAAAGGATTTCACTTTAATAACCTGCGTATAGAACTCGTTATTTGCCGATGTATGTGATAGTCATACTATGGAGAACTCCAGAGCAAGGTGGCTCCACCAGGCGCAGGAGATCAAGGTGGTGACTGAAGTATCGTCCCGAAGATTCATCCCTGGTGCCTAGGGCTATACCATATCATGATTTTATGAATTGCGTGAGATGTTTATCCCTTTGTTCTTTGCACCCTTGATTACACAGTAGTCAATCATTAGAGTGATCACTCATTGAAAATATCAAGTTAAAAGGTACTCTTCCCAGTGTTGCAACTGTCTATAACACGTATCTTTACGGAGTGCGTCATGTCCACATGAGTAAAAATGGATCGTGAAGTGTAAGATGGGTTACGTAAAGACATGGCAAGTAGACATCACTCGGTTATCTTGGAGTTCTAGCAGACTCGTTCTAAGCTTAGAGCACAAAGCATCAAAATATTGACAAGAGTCATATGGAGATATGATTGGCAAAAGATTGCCCACCGGTCAAAATTCTCGTCATTAGTGATGTCCACATCAATGGCTGAGAATAAGATTAGGATCTTAAATCACTTAGTAATCAATTATGAGAGATATTGATTGAAGTGGGAGTGCACATAATATTAAAATTGTTTAATAGTGCGTGTTAATTATGAAGAATGTCTAAATAATTTTGATCATTGTAGATCAATGGCTCGCAATATGTTCAATTTAGCCCCTATGTTAGAGAAATAAAAGTTGGCTATGAATGGTGGAAACTATGTAGATTGGATCCGGGATCGAGATCTGTTCTCATGAGTGCCAAGAAGGAATTTGTGCTCGATCACCCCTAGGTGATCCTCCTGCAAAGGATGCACCACCAGAGGTCATAGCTGCTTTCACTGCTCGTAGTGATGACCATGAGTCAGTCCAGTGCCTTGTGTTAACTTGCATGGATCCTGAGCTACAGAAATGTTTTGAACAGTCTACCATCTAGTTTATAATTGGGCCACTAGAAGTTCTGTACAAGAAACAAGCAAGGACCGAACATTTTGAAGTAACCAAGGTCTTGATTGAATGCAAGATGGAAGAAGGTTTCCCAATGAGTGACCATATAGTTACCATACGAGATGTGTGCACCTACTAAAGGGAATAGAAAGAACTTGGGCAGAAATACTCCACTTTTCACGAAAGGCATAGATTCATCAATGATTGGTTGGACTAAATACTTACATTTATTTGCTCAGAAGAAGGAAAGTTGGCTGTGAGAATGATTTCTCATACGTAGTCTTTCCTAGGGCCATTCCAGCAGGATGCTCAGAGGTGGGTGGAGAAAAAGCTCAAAAGGAATACTTCCCGCACTTTCAGAGGATCTAAATTAGTCTTCATCCTTTTGCTTTTCAAAGCCCCTCGCAATAAATATATAAATTCGTTTCACAGAAATTTAGAGATTTTTGATCTCCTCCAAAGAAAATGAGTTCGATCAGCAACACCGGTCTCCGCAGCACCAGGATAAAGACCTTCTTTTTACCCATAACCTTTCTCTGTAGCATTGGAACCAAGATTAGTCTTGGCATAGTTATGAAGTTCCCGTCCTATCTAACTAACACTAACTGAAGCTAATCGGAAGTAAAGTTAGCTGGCTATGTTGATAGACTACCTTCTCTGGAATTTGGAATTCGTCCAACACTCAGTACAAATATTTTGCTTGCTTCACTCCCCCATCTTATGATGGTTTTATCATGAATTATAACATGAATGGGATGGATAAAAGTGCAAACGAGTTGTTTGCTATGCTCAAAATTGCGAAAGCTGGAATGCAGAAGAACAAACAACTATTGATGGTCAACAAGACCACAATTTTCAAGAAGAAGGGCAAGTTCAAGAAGAAATCTACTAGTGCCGGTAAGACCGAGAATCAGAAGAGGAGTAATGGTAGAGACACTAAAGAGACTAAATGTTTCTACTGCAAACATAAATGATATTGGAAGCACAACTACTAGAAGTACTTGGCGGATAAGAAGAAAAACGGTTCTTACGGTAAATGTATAAAAGTTATACAAATTTAATGTTATTCTACTTGTTGATTTCTTGTATGTCATGAGTATTTGATGTTCGGGAACTATCATTTGCAAAATGGTACAGGAACTATAGAAAGCTCGCTAGTTGAGAAGGAATGAAGACATGATGTAAATCGGGAATGGTGATAGGATTACTGCTAAGGACATTTGAAGTCATGTATTAGTTCATATTCAAGATTTATCTTAGAATTGAATAATGGTTGTTTCACTTTGGAGTTGTTGTAAGTGCACTAGTTGCACCCTTATTTGGTTTTGGAGTATTGAAGACAAACGTGGTTGAGTGACTAATGTGTTTGTGAGAGTTCATAGGTTAACACAGAGAGAAGTCCGTGGAGTTTCAGTTTAGCCGTCGAAGACGACCCCCAAAAATGTCCGAAGACATTGATGACGGCTGAAGCCATTGGTGGTGGATGAACACATTCGTTCAAAGACAATGAAACGCGAAGACAAAGTCTTTTGGTAGTTTTGTTTCTTCTTTCCTGAGTCACAAGAACCACCGTACTGTTAAGTGAGGTCGATGTGATCGAAGTCAGATGCTGACGTGATGCTCAACCCATACCTATCTCTTCAAGCGAAGACATTGATAGGAAAACTCTTCCAGAGCTGGTTGAGTCAGCTTTACTTGTAGCCAAAGTAAAGTTGCCACCTGCGTTCAAAATCAGACCGTTGTGACACATGACAGTTGGCCATTGACCTAGGGTCATTCGGTCATATTAGGTCGGGTTGCCCGCTGGCTATAAATAGCCCACCCCCTCCACCAAGAGAAGGTGGCTGCTCAGAGAGAGATATTATAGCACCGAAAGTATGTCTAGAGGGGGGGGGGTGATTAGACTACTTGACCAAATAAAAGTTTTGCCTATACCAAGTATTAGGGTTGACAGTCTTTAGCATTTGATGGCAAGCCAAGTACACCCTACACATGCAAGTCTAAGAGTGTATAGCAGCGGGAAGTAACAACAAGCATGTATAGAAGGGATAGGGTAGGAAGATCAAATGCAGTTGTAGACACGATGATTTTTCCCATGGTTCCGATAGGTGGCGCTATCATACATCCACGTTTATGGAGTCTTCAACCCACGGAGGGTAACAGTCGCGAGAGTCCACGGAGGGCTCCACCCAAAAGGGTCCACGAAGTAGCAACCTTGACTATTCCCTAATGGCTTCCATCGACGAAGGACTAGCCTCACTATGGGTAGATCTTCACGAAGTAGGCGATCTCCTTGCCCTTACAAACTTCTTGGTTCACTCCACAACACGAAGTAGGAGGCTCCCAAGCAACACCTAACCAATCTAGGAGGCACCACCCTCCAAAAGGTAATAGGCTCGGTAATGATGATGAACTCCTTGCTCTTGTGCTTCAAGTTGATAGACTCCTCAGCACCAATCACTCTCTCACATATTTGGCATGGTGGAAGAGATGGGACTACTGGAAAGCTACTTGGGGGGACTAGAGATCAAGATCCATACGATTGGAGTGGAATATCTTGATCTCAACACAAGGGTAGGTGGTTCACTCTCAGAAAATCTGATAGGATAGGTATGGAATAGTTCTGATTGCTTCTCTTTAGAGTAGGTGGTGGTGAAGGGGTATATATAGGCATCCCCAAAATTCCAACCGTTACACACAAAATGACCAACTCAGTGACACCGATGTCTTAATCTTGGTGTTACCGAAGTGACCAAAAGGTGGCAACTTTTGAATCTCGGTGAGACCGATATAGGAAACTTGGTTGCACCGATAAGGTGACCAATGGTCAGATTTCCAATCTCGGTGACGCCGATCCAACATTCTCAGTGGTACCGATAATGTGAATTTGCATAACAGAAAGTTGGCAACGTAAACTCGGTGGCACCGATATAGAATCGGTTGCACCGAAGTGGCTAGGGTTTGGTTGCACCGATTTTGAGTGTTAGGTATAGAACAGACTTTGGTGGGAGAGTTTGTGGATGTTTTTGGCGACTATCACTTGTGCATGTTCGAGCATATTGTTCACCAACAAAACCTTACCCCCTTTTGATAGTATTGGCTTTCCTATGGACTCAAAGTGATTTCTCACAAATATAAAATGTAGAGTCCTCTTGCTTGAAGCTTGGCCAACCTATTTCCTTGCATCTTGAGGTATCTCCACACTCTCCTTTTGCCAATCCTATCATTGAACATTTCCTAAAATATACTTGGTGGAAACATTAGTTCAATGACTTATATGTTGTTATTAATTACCAAAACCACCAAGGGAGCAAATGTTCTTTCAATCTCCCCCTTTTTGGTAATTGATGACAACATATAGATCAAAGCTTTGACATATGATCAAATCAATGAATATAATCGTCACTTTGAGAGGTATGTGATAAGCAAGAGCTCCTCCTAAATTTGTGCATTATTTTGAATTTGCGTTTGAATGCAAATGCACAATCAATTAGGTATATGGGGCACTTCTTCCATGTCACATACAACTTGGTGGTGTGCGAGAATAATTAGAATGAATAACAAAGCACAACACAATCAAGCAAAGGTGAATGATCATCTCATAAGCATTAAGATGATAGGAAATAGTAGCATCACACATAAAGCGTAAAATAGTAGCATCACATGAAAAGACCAAATGTTTTGAAAAGCAACAAACACCAAAACGCTCTCTCACTTAAAGCCTAAAGATCTATATATACACTTCTCCCCCTTTGGCAACAAGTTACCAAAAAGTTCAAAGGCATACATCTAATCGTTCTTGGGCTGATCTCCTCCGGTTGTTGACGAAGGAGTCGAGAGAACAGTGTCGGTGAAGATCTCTACAGATGTCGTGGATGGAGTTGGAGTGGTAGCTGGAGGAACTGGAACAGATGGAGTAGGAGCTGAGGTGACAGCAGCAGGAGCTGATGAAGAGGGCCTCAAGTCTGGAGCTGGCACAGTGGCTGATCTGGCATGGGTATGAAACTGTGTGCCTATCCTAAGAGGTGATTCATCCTCATCATCATCATCATCATCTGAAGAAGTAGTCCGAGGAAGAGGCACTGAGTCAACTTCCTTCTTGAGCTCATTGGCTGTCTTAGTCAGCCCATCCACCTTATCATTAAGGGTCTTGATATTGTTTTCAAAGATCCTCACAAGACTATTTTGGTTGTCCAAAATCCCCTCTGCATACCCTGAACTGATGATATCAACAGATCCATTTGCTCATTTCTGGATCTAGGGAGTTGAGCACTAGCGGCTCTAACTGCCTCTGCCTCTGCCTGAGCTGTAGCAGATGTGGGATGTTCAGCATCCATCACCACAACATTGTCCTCGAGATCTGGCTGTAGGGGTAAATGTGGATGATCTAGAGCAAAAATGTGCTTCTCGAACTTTGAATTGATAAGCATCTGGATGTAGGGTGCATAACAGCACGAGCGCTTCTGGTCAGCAGCAACCCTCTTGATTGTCTCAACAATCAAATCCATGACTCTGATCCTAGTGTGTTTGTCAAGGTGGATCAACATATTGATGGAGTGGCCTCGGATCATCTTGTCATCTCCTTACTTGGGCATCAAAGTATGCCTCAAAATGGTGTTCATTGTGCGGAGGCCAGCCTGATGAAAGTAGATAGACCCTAGCATGTGAGACTTCACATTGGCAGCAGGGATCTCCTTAGACATATTTGCCATAGCATTGTGGCTCTCCTTGGATTCTGAGTATACATCAAAGTCACCATCCTCTGCTTCTGGAACTCCTGAGATAGCAGCCCATTCTTCAATAGTCGATTCATACCTTGCACCTTCAGTCATCCATACAATTCTACCATCTCCATAGAAATGTGCACTGGAGTAGAATTGCATGATCATCTCATCATTCCAAGCAGTGAATTCTCTGCCAACAAACTCATCCAAACCTATGAAGTGGAAATTGTCTTGGACACTTGGAAAGTAGTCCTCATTCTCCTTAATGAATTTGCAATCAACATATCACATATCACTCACAGCTGGACTCTTGTCAAAATGCACAGTCTCATAGAAATCCTGTTGCTCTTTGGTATAAAATCTGTAGTCCACAACTGTCTTGTTCCTCTAGGCATATGGATCTATAGCTCTCCAAGCTCTCAAACCTGAATCCTTCCTCTTCTTCATATCTTCTACTAGTGGGTAGCTGGCATTGTGTACCGGAAGGTGTGGTATGAGCTTCATCAAAGTTGTCAAGTCATCATCATCTTCAACTCTGGAAGCAGTCCCTTTGTTTTTCTCAGAAGCTGGAATCTGCCTAGATGTCCTCTTAGGCTTCTCAGCAGCAACCTTCTTGGATGTGCTAGTCTTTGGCATAGCATCAGCCATAAGCTTCTTTTGCTTTTTCTTGGGAGGGGCCTTCTCAACATGCTCTTCCTCCTCTTCAGCATCAGCACCAACAACTTCTTCTGGATCCTCATACATGGAGGTTCTTCTGCCAATAACATGAATAACCCTCTTTCTTGCTTTCTTCTCTCCTGCCTTCTTATGCATAGCTTTCTTGGGGACCTCAACTAAAATAGTTGCTTTGGCAGTCTCATGAGCCTTGAAGGTTGAAGCAGGTGCATAGATCTTGCTGACAACTCTCCTGGAAGAAGTGGCTTCAGTAGCAGACTTCTTAGCAGCTTTCTCTTGCTTCTTAGCAAGAATCTCTTCTGGAACGAAGTCTGAATCTTCTTCATCAGAATTCAGCTTCTTTTTGGTCCTTGTAGCAGCTTTGGGCAACCCATGGGAGCTGGGGGTGCCTGGATCTGAAAATGAACTGGACTCTCGGCTTGTGCCCAAACTCATGTCAGCACCCTGCTCTGGCAAGTTCTGACTGTCCTCTGCATCTGACATACTGACCCTGTGAATGGAATGTAGATGAGCAGAAGTAGATGAGTCATCACAAAATTATCAGCTGTTTTTTTGAAATTTTGAACAAAAGATTTTCAAAGTTTTGCATTATGTCGGAAACAAATTGGTAAGACCGAAGCAAAAATTTCGGTGACACCGAGACTGACTGTCCCTTATAACAGAAACTTGGCACCCTTTTCGGTGAGACCAAAAAGGAGTGCTCGGTTTCACCGTGACAGTTCTCAGCAACACAAAAACGGAAATCGGTGGTACCAATTTTCTTGATTCGGTTCTACCGAGTTGTGTCGGGCAGAAGGCAAAACCCTAGAAAATCGATGGTTCGCTAGCCTATGGGATTTTGTGTGGATAGGAATACGTGCAATGAGTGGCTTATAGATAAAATCAAATCCAATGCGCACGAATCAGAAGGGAGCGCAAAGGAGGTCGAATCCGTACCCTAACTTGGTGCGGATCCGCTACAGCGGCGACGATGGAGCAGATTTCGTCGACGACAGCGATTCCGAGCGGTGGAGGAGCGCAGGAAGACAAGGACGACGACCAGGGGTCTCGAAGCGGCATCTTAGGGTTCTAAGGCGCGACAATTCTAAGGATGAATTTCAAAACGTCGGGGACCATAGTATATATACCCTCCACTGTCAGTGATACCGATTTTATGTTTTCGGTGTCACCGAGTTCCACAACTGTCAGGTGAGAGGGAAACTCGGTGTAAGCGAGAATATGAAATTGGCAGTACCGAGATTGAAAAACAGATCAATCCTAGGCATTCGGTGAGACTGGGATTGTGGGGTTGGTTCCATGGAGATGCACTTGGGAGGTTTTAATCACCAGTCCTTGTCGATACGGAACTCCGAGTGATCCACAAACAAAGGGATCGAAAAGCACTTGATCAAATTTTGTGATGCAACATGAATGGAATATGAGGTGAGAAAGCATAGATAGCTAAAGAGTGGTCCTCGGCATTCTTATCCATCCAATTGGCAAAAGAGAAAATCAATAACCAAATAGCAACAATTGGATGTCCTCGAATGAGAAAATAAATGCAGACCAACATGCTCACACAATAAGATGTCAAAATAAATCATGACAAACATGCACAAACACACTAGCATCTAACAAGCACTTGGGCGATGACAAAGTCATCTATATATGAGTATTTGACTTAGGAGCCAAGTAAGAGTACTTGATCATAGGTCATACTCATCGTTTAAGCACAAGTGGGGTTACCACTTTTACATAAAGCGTTTAATGTTGTCCCATACTAAGAGATGCTTTGACTGAAGTCTTAGAGTAAAGCTCCCCCTTAATGTGACATCCCCCCATAAGAGGGATAAACTAACCTTGGGTTTTGTCGACGAAGACTTCATGTTGGTGAAGTAGTTGTGGATGCTCAATGTTGATGAAGATCACCAAGAGTTGGGAGCATCCTTGTTGTTTCCTTAATCCTCTCACCTACATGGGTTAGTCCCAACACACAAGAGACAAATACAAGGATACCTATGGACATGGAGTGCAAAGCATATGTTATGATGTCCATTGATTAGTCGATTGCCTTGTCTGTTGCTTACCTTTGAGGGAATGTGTGACTCCTTGAACTATTGCATTGAGTTGATGTTGAGTGCAAAAGGTCCTTGCCAATAATGAATTTGAGTGAATTTCATTGGCGGAGTCACCCCTCAAGAACTTGCTAGTTCTTCTTCTTGGGGACCCACATCAAGTTGATGGGGATCCTTGGTGTTGAAGTAGCCTTTGGAGTAGTTGAGCTTGAAGTAGCCTTGGGAACCCACTCCACCAAAGCTAGGGTTTCATCTTCATATGAGTCAATGTCTTCTTGAAGCTTGTTCTTGCCCTTGAGCTTGTGGTCTTGTGGTGGAAGGTCATCTTGAGTGTTTGTCCCCTTGGGAAGAGTATTTTCATACTTCTCCTTTTGAGGAACAAACTTGGGCTTGGGATATTGACCTTCTTCCCACTCAACCCCATTAGCGTTGAAGTAGCCAACAACATGATTCTTCCGGTATCCTCCATGCTTGCGTACAATTTCCTCAAATTGCTTACATCCAGCAAGACTCTTGTAGATACCTTTTTCTATAATTCCTTTCAATAAAGCATTTTCTTGCTCAAGTGTAACTTGGCTAAGAGAATCATCATTAGTGGAATCAATAGAACTACTAGAAGCAACATCATTGGGTTTAGCATTTTTATTGTTGCTACTAGATGAAGAACCTTCTTGCCTTTGTTACTAGATTGCTTAGTTTTAACTTGAGGCATGAAAGTATACAAGAGTAGTCGTTTGGCTAGATAAGATGAAGTCTTCTTTCGGAGATCGTCATTGATAGCTTTGAGAAACTCATGCTCTTGATCCAAGTTGAGCTTCTCGAAGCGTAGCTTCTCATGAGTTCTCACAAGCTCTCTATGATCTTCGAGAGTAGATTCATGAGATAACTTAAGAGTGTTTAGTTCTTTAGTTAGTTGTTCTATTTTCATCTTATCATCATCAAGTGACTCATCTTGACTAGCATGATAATTATCAAGTTTATTTTGATCAACATCACTAGTTTTATCACAAAGCAAGTTATCATCATAAAGCAAATCATCTTCACAAAGCAAATCATCTTCATCACTATCAAAATCGAGATACACGGGGTGTGATACCTTGGGGACTTTAGCCATGAAGAAACTTCCACTCCCTTTGTTTGGTGAATCAAATAGATCGTAGGAGTTGGTAGTCACTAGAGCAATTTCGGCAACACCATCATCTTGACTATAGTCGGAGTCGGAGTGATAGCTTCTCTTAGAGTTGTTGTCGGAGCGGAGCCGGAAACCCATTCACCAACATGAGATTGATGTTTTCTTCTTGTGTAGCTCTTGGTGTACTTGTGCTTCTTCTCCGAATCTCTACTTCTCCTTGAGTGTCTTCGTTCATAACGATCATCTCTACTCCTTCTCTCTCTTTGTGGTGATTCATTCCTTGAGCTTCGTCTTCGAGGTGACTCTTCTCTTCTTTTGTAGGGAGCCGTGCACTCATTTGAGTAGTGTCCGGGCTTCCCACAATTGTAGCAATTGCGGTCACGACTTGCTGAACGCTTCTCATCATATCTTGAGTTGGAGTTTCTTTCTTTGCCTCTATTCTTGTAGAACTTGTTGAATTTCTTGACCATGAGGCTTATCTCTTCATTGGTGACAAGGTTGTTGCTTGAAGTTGCAGGAGCATCACTTGTGGCTTTGTAAGCACTGCTAGACTTGTGATGAAGTTCTTCATTATCTTTGAGTGTCATATCATGAGCAACAATCCTTCCAATGACTTCTATAGGCTTAAGATCTTTGTAGTTTGGCATCATTTGGATCAAGGTGCACATGGTGTCGTATTTCACATCCAAAGCTCTAAGTATCTTCTTGATGATGAATTTGTCGGTCATTTCTTTGCTTCTTAAGCCGGCAATCTCATTTGTGATGAGAGCTAGCCTAGAGTACATCTCTGTGACTCCTTCACCATCCTTCATCTTGAACTTGTCAAGCTAACCTTGAAGAACATCTAACTTGGATTCTCTCATGGACTCGGTTCCTTCATGCATATCGACCAAAGTATCCCAAATCTCTTTAGCATTCTCAAGACGGCAGCTTTTGTTGAATTCTTCAGGGCATAAGATGTTGAAGATAATGTCGCATGCTTGAGCATTGAGTTGCAACATCTTCAACTCATCCGCGGTCGCTTCACGATCCGGTTCCCGTCCATCCGCAAGGAACTCACCTTGCAAGCCAACACGAACAAAAGCCCAAACGGCAGGGTTATGACCAAGAATATGCATTTTCATTTTGTGCTTCCAACTAGAAAAATTAGTGCCATCAAAGTACGGACCTCTACGGTGATAACTTCCCTCACTAGACGCCATACTCTCCTAGGTTGTGAGACATAAGCAATGGAGACCAAAGCTTTGATACTACTTGTAGGACCGAAAGTATGTCTAGAGGGGGGGGGGCTTGATTAGACTACTTGACCAAATAAAAGTTTTGCCTATACCAACTTTTAGGGTTGATAGTTTTTAGCATTTCATGGCAAGTCAAGTACACCCTACACATGCAAGTCTAAGAGTGTATAGCAGCGGAAAGTAACAACAAGCATGTATAGAAGGGATAGGGTAGGAAGATCAAACACAGTTGTAAACACGATGATTTTTCCCATTGTTCCGATAGGTGGCGCTATCGTACATCCACATTTATGGAGTCTTCAACCCACGGAGGGTAACGGTCGCGAGAGTCCACGGAGGGCTCCACCCAAATGGGTCCACGAAGTAGCAACCTTGACTATTCCATAACGGCTTCTGTCCACGAAGTACTAGCCTCACTATGGGTAGATCTTCACGAAGTAGGCGATCTCCTTGCCCTTACAAACTTCTTGGTTCACTCCACAACACGAAGTAGGAGGCTCCCAAGCGACACCTAACCAATCTAGGAGGCACCACCCTCCAAAAGGTAATAGGCTCGGTAATGACGATGAACTCCTTGCTCTTGTGCTTCAAGATGATAGACTCCTCAGCACCCAATCACTCTCTCATAGATTTGGCATGGTGGAAGAGATGGGATTGGTGGACAGCTACTTGGGGAGGCTAGAGATCAAGATCCATATGATTGGAATGGAATATCTTGATCTCAACACAAGGGTAGGTGGTTCTCTCTCAGAAAATCTGATAGGATAGGTATGGAATAGTTCTGAGTGCTTCTCTTTCGAGTAGGTGGTGGTGAAGGGGTATATATAGGCATCCCCAAAAATCCAACCGTTACACACAAATTGACCAACTCGGTGACACCGATGTGTTAATCTCGGTGGTACCGAAGTGACCAAAAGGTGGCAACTTTTGAATCTCGGTGTGACCGATATAGGAAACTCGGTTGCACCGATAAGGTGACCAACAGTCAGATTTCCAATCTCGGTGACGCCGATCCAACATTCTCGATGGTACCGATAATGTGAATTTGCATAACAGAAAGTTGGCAACCTAAACTCAGTGGCACCAGTATAGAATCGGTTGCACCGAAGTGGCTAGGGTTTGGCTGAGTCTGTCTAGGTTCTGGAATCGGTGGCACCGGTATGGGGAAAGTTGGTTGCACCGATTTTGAGTGTTAGGTATAGAACAAACTTTGGTGGGAGAGTTTGTGGATGTTTTTGGCGACTATCACTTGTGCATGTTTGAGCATATTGTTCACCAACAAAACCTTACCCCCTTTTGATTGTATTGGATTTCCTATGGACTCAAAGTGATTTCTCACAAATATAAAATGTAGAGTCCTCTTGCTTGAAGCTTGGCCAACCTATTTCCTTGCATCTTGGGGTATCTCCACACTCTCCTTTTGCCAATACTATCATTGAACATTTCCTGAAATATACTTGGTGGAAACATTAGTACAATGACTTATATGTTGTTATTAATTACCAAAACCACCAAGGGAGAAAATGTGCTTTCAGATATGGCTGTTGTCGTTTTGGAGCAACCCACCTCGAAGACTTTGAGAGATACTTATCCTGCGAGGATACACATAAACACCTAGAGCTACAGTGTTTGAGCATCATCGAAGACTTTCTGTTCTAAGTGAACTGGAGACTTATTACACTTGAAAACTGTGATCTTCCAAACGGTTAGGCATGTGGGTCTAGAGCGTCCAAGAGTCATTGTGGACTATTGGGTGACCAAGTTTGTACGGGTTTCAGAAGTGTCCCCTGAAGACTTACTTGAGTGATTGGGTGTTGTCTAAGTGACTTCATCTCAAGGGGAATAAGGTGAATACGAGGTCTTCTGAGTTCAATCTCATCCTCCCTAACCAGACATACAATTGTCACAACAACTGGAACTGGTCCAACAAATCATGTGTCTTCGTCAAGCAACTAGTTCTATCCTTCACTCTTTTACATTACTACTCTGAACTGTGAAGTCATTGGTTGAACATTGCGTGAAGACTTTCTCCAAAGACATTCATATCAACTGTTTATCTTCACACCATCTAAGTTTGTCTTCGACTCATCTTAGTATTTATGATGATTATGCCTAATTTGCTTGAATGTCTTCACTGCATTGCATGCCTTGTCTAGATCCTTGATTGTATCCCTACCTGATCCTGTTTATGTTTCCGCATTATTCGAATACATTCTTTGTTTTGAAGCCTTTCATAAAAATCGCCTATTCAACCCCCCTCTAGTCGATAACTAGCACGTTCAATTGGTATCAGAGCAAGGTATTCCCTTGTTCTGTGTTTCGGTTTAACCACCGTGGAGATTTAGCTATGTCAACTGCAGGGATAATCAAGGTCTCCGCTGCATGCCCTGTCTTCGATGGCACCGACTACCCCTACTGGAAGAACAAGATGCACATGCATCTCGAAGCCATTGACAACGACCTATGGTATGTCGTCATGGCGGGCATTCCCGAAATTGGTGAAGGTGTTACTGCTGTTGATGTAAAGAGGTTCGCGCAACTCGACTCCACCGCCAAGAACATTATCTATGGTCATCTAACCAAAGGACAATATGGCCATGTGAGTGCACTTAACACCTCCAAGCAAATCTAGGAATGGCTGTCCAAAGTGAACGAAGGCGTCTCATCTCAAAGAGACTCCCGTGTTGATGTGCTTCGCAACCTGTTCAACCGCTTCAAGAGACTCGACAACAAAAATGTTCAGCTCACCTTTGACCGCCTCACTGACATCTCCAAGGAGCTAAATGCACTCGGAGCCACTGATATCACCAAACATGAAGTCTTCAAGAAGCTACCTAGATCACTTGACAGTTCCTTTAACACTCTCGCACTTATGATCCAAGAGCGCCATGACTTCAAGAGTTTGGACCCAGCTGATATACTTGAGAGGTCAAACACCCACGAATTCCAACAAGCTTAGAAGAGAGATATCTATGGACCAAGCTACAGGCGCTCCCGTGCGCTGAAGGCCAAAGTTGTGTCTTCATCTAAAGACAACTCTGAATGCAGTTCTGATGGTGCTGAAGACTTTGGAAAAGAACTTGCCTTGCTTGTCAGAAGTTTCAGAAATTTGCCAAGTCAGAACTCTATGCTAAATCTTCAAGACGTGATCCCAAGAGATCTGGAGATGTGTCTTCAAAGGACAGCAAGAAGCAAACCTGTCACAAGTTCAAGAAAACTGGTCACTTCATTGCTGATTGTCCATAATGAATCCAAGAAGAAGAGCAAGAACTATGACTCCGATGACAACAACAAGAAGAAGTTTGCAAAGTCTTCGTCACATAGGAAGAGTTCATCAGGAAAGGCCCATGCCTTCATTGGAAAGGAGATGGATTCATAGTCTGAATCTGGTTCTGAGGATGAGGAAGCATCTGAGGAGGAATCTGACGCTAAAGTAGCTGGACTAGCAATGACTCTGGCTTATCTCTCTATGATTGTCTTCAAACCCGAAGACAACGGCTCCTTATTCAACACCGAAGCCAGTGATGATGACACTTGTAACAGCCCAAGTGCACCCCTTTCCATTTTTGTAATGTATCTGATGTGGACCTTCCATGTTTGCCACCATGTTTTGTGATAAATATATTTGACTCCATGTCATTCTTGCATCATGGCATCATAAGCATTCATCATCATGTTGTTTTGTGTGCACAAGGTTGTGGTGATGTGATTGTGGTGTGGTTGAAGTATGATGTGTGTTTTAGGATCATGGGAGTGAGGTGTGTGCATGTGGAGTATAACCCTTTCCCATTTTTGCAACATGCTAAACCTTTGGTTTTCAAATATTTTTGTGACATGAGTTTAAACCTGCATTTAAATATTAAAAAAATGTTCTATTGATTACGTGATTTGTTTGGAGTGAGGTAGGTGAGCTCTCTCAATTGTTGCAACATTTTTTCATTAATGTTTAATTGCAAAACAATAGTTTTTAATTATTAAAAGTAATTAATTTACTTTGGCTAAAAATGGCTATTTCATTTTTATTAAATAGGTTGCATTTATTTTAGTGCCAAGGTAATTTTGTTTTTCTCTAAATCCTTTTATTTCTTCTGTGGGATTTTATTTGGGTTTGTTTTGTTTAAAAAAATAGGTAAACCTGCTGTTGTGTGTGAGAGAGAGAGCGAGGGCGAGTGCGCCTCATCTTTTCCTCACGGCCCACTCACCCCGCGCCCCAGCCAGCGCAGCCTAGCCATCGCCCCCCTCTGTTCTTCTTCCTCCTCCGTACGGCAGAGCATCAGCTTTGTCCATGTCGCCTCCCCCTTTGATTTGACGGCCGTAGCTCCCCCTAGCCCCCTATAAGGCTCCGCCGATGCCCTAGGGTCCTTCCCCGCATTCATTTTGCCCCTCTCCTCCCTCATCTGCCGCCATGGGAAGCCTCCTCCTCCTGGCCGTCACCATGACTGAGATGAGCTCAGGGTCCTCCTTGGCGTAGTAGCAGCCTTCCGCCGGTGTCCTCAAGAGGAGCTCGACACCCATCGATCGTCGCCCTCCTCATGTCTGTAGAAGACGAGAATGAGTCTTCCTCCTGGCGTGCCCCCCTCCTCTGTTTCATCACCGTTGGGGAAGCGCAGCTTCACCAACACCTTCTTCGACCTCTCTGGCTCCTCTTCGCCTTCGGAGGTGACATAGGTGAGTAGTCGAGAGCCCGCTCCTTCCCGCTTTCCGGTAGCCTCATAGGTGTCTCGACGTTCGTGCCCTCCGCCCGTTGCTCTAACAAGTCGGATCCTTTCTTTGGGTGTGTGCGTGTTGCTATGGGTGATGTGTGTGTGCGCGCCGCCTTCTCCATCGCCATTGCTGGCACCGTGGCCGAGCATGAGCTTGTGCTCGAGCCCCCTGTCGGCAGCTGTAGGCCTGTTAGGTCCCCAGTAATGGAACCCTTGGGCTCCCCGCAGCCCATGCTGATGGTTGTCCTCGTCGGAGGTGGCCGGAGTTGGTTGTCGTCGCTGACGTTGCTCTCTGTTGCGCGGTAGGAGAATGGAGCCGGCCTCCTGGATATGGGTCAAAGAACTGCGCCCCTCCTGCTCATCAGAAACCCCCACCTAGCAAAGTGGTTGCCCTCGCTAGGTTGACCAGGGGGTCGAGGGTTCGAATGCCCCTAGCCCCCTTTTTATTTTCGCTGTGAGAGTTGTGTGTATGTGGTTCTGTGTGTGTGAGTGTGGGAGTGTGTGTATGACAGTGAGCCTAGCCCCACTTGCCATACCCACCAGGGCCCCTGGCTCACTGCCAGGTGGGACCCCCTTCCTTTTATTATTTTTATTTATTCCATTTCCCTCTGTTTTAGTATTAATACCATTTATGGTATATGTACAATTGTGGATATGGCCATTTTTGGCAATGTTCAATTAAGGTAAGTTTTGACTTATGAGTGATGCATGCATTTTTTGAGCTCGGTTTTGGGAGTTTTTCTGATGCAAAGATAGGGGTATGATTTTTATGCTGAGATGCTGTAATTATTTTTATGCCGTGTTTAGGGCATGCTACCAAGTGTTCTATTAGATTTTAGCTCATGCTCAGTGCTAGTGTTTTGTAGTAGATATTGTCCTCTACCATCCTATTAATTTCCATGCCATGAGTGTTGGAAATATACCCTAGAGGCAATAATAAATTGGTTATTATCATATTTCCTTGTTCATGATAATCATTTATTATCCATGCTATAATTGTATTGATTGGAAACTTAGATACATGTGTGGATACATAGACAACATCGTGTCCCTGGTATGCCTCTAATACACTAGCTCGTTGATCAAAGATGGTCAAGGTTTCCTAGCCATGGACATCATATTACATTTGATAACGGGAGCACATCATTGGGAGAATGATGTGATGGACAAGACCCAAACTACAAACGTAGCATATGATCGTGAAAGTTTATTGCTACTGTTTTCTTCATGTCAAGTATTTGATCCTATGACCAAGAGATCATGCAACTCACTGACACTGGAGGAGTGACTTGTGTGTATCAAACGTCGCAACATAACTGGGTGACTATAAAGGTACTCTACAGGTATCTCCGAGGGTGTCTGTTGGGTTGGCATGGATCAAGACTGGGATTTGTTACTCTGTGTGACGGAGAGGTATCTCAGGGCCCACTCGGTAATACAACATCAAAATAAGCCTTGCAAGCAATGTGACTAAGTGTTAGCCACATGATCTTGTATTACGGAAACGAGTAAAGAGACTTGCTGGTAACGAGGTTGAACTAGGTATGGAGATGCCGACGATCGAATCTCGGGCAAGTAACATACTGAAGAACAAAGGGAACAACATACGAGATTAACTGAATCCTTGACATAGAGGTTCGACCGGTAAAGATCTTTGTAGAATATGTAGGAACCAATATGGGCATCCAGGTCCCGCTATTGGTTTTTGACCGTAGAGGTGTCTCGGTCATGTCTACATAGTTCTCGAACCCGCAGGGTCTGCACACTTAAGGTTCAGTGACGTTTCGGTAGTATAGAGTTATGTATGGTGGTGACTGAAGGTTGTTTGGAGTTCCGGATGAGATCTCGGACGTCACAAGGAGCTCCGGAATGGTCCGAAGGTAAAGATTGATACATGGGATAATAATGTTTGGTCTCCGGAAGGGTTCCGGAATTCACCGAAAATAGTTTCGGATGTTTCCCGAAATGTTCGGGTTACAAGGACACTTTATTTGGGCCAAGGGGTAATGCCCATGAGGCTTTAGGAAGGTTTATAAGATGTTTTGAGGAGGCCAGGGGCCAGACACCAGGTACCCTGGCGTCTGGGGCCAGACGCCGAGGACCTTGGCGTCTGGTCCTGGAGTCCGAGAAGGACTCTTGCCTTGCGGGCAAACCAACCTTGAGGAGCATTTTTCTCCAAGTTTCGACCCCAAGGCTCAACATATAAATAAAGGGGCAGGGCTAGCACTTCGAACACATCAATAAACCCTAAGCCACATGCTGCCTCTCCTCTAGTTCGTAGTTTCTCCTCTAGATCGGTTTCAGCGGTGCTTAGGCGAAGCCCTGCTAGAATTGCTCCACCACCATCGCCGCAACGCCGTTGTGCTGCCGGAGAACTCGTCTACCTCTCCATTCCCTCTCGATGGATCAAGAAGGCAGAGATCGTCATCGAGCTGTACGTGTGCTGAACACGGAGGTGCCGTCCGTTCGGCGCTAGATCGGAAGGACCGTGATCAAGATCGCGAGACGATTTGTGACTGGATCACAGGACGGATCATGATGAGATCGCGGGACGGATCATGATTGGATCGCGGGATGGATCGTGATGGGTTCGTGGGACGCTCGGCGGTTTGGATAGCGAAGACGTTCGACTACATCCACCGCGTTTCTTAACGCTTCCCGCTTAGCGATCTACAAGGGTATGTAGATCCACTCTCCCTCTCGTAGATGCTCATCACCATAGATAGATCTTGCGTGTGTGTAGGAATTCTTTTGTTTCCCATGCAATGTTCCCCAACAGTGGCATCTGAGCTAGGTCTATGTGTAGATGAGATCTTGAGTAGAACACAAAGAGTTTGTGGGCATTGATGCTTAGATTGCTTCCTCCCTTGGTCATGTTTTGGTTCAGCGGTATTGTGGAATGAAGTGGCCCAGACCAACCTTACTCGTACGCTTACGAGAGACCAGTTCCATCGACCGACGTGTAACTCCATTGCACAAAGATGGCTGGCGGGTGTCGGTTTCTCCTACTTTAGTTGGATCGGATTCGACAAAGGCGGTTCTTGAGAAGGTTGAAAAGCAACTTATGTATCACTGTTGTGGTTTATGCGTAGGTGAGAATTGTTCTTGCTAGATACCCGTAGCAACCACGTAAAACATGCAACAACAATTAGAGGACGTCTAACTTGTTTTTGCACGGTATGTAGTGATGTGATATGGATAATTACATGATAATATATATGTGATGTATGAGATGATCATGTGTTGTATAGAATATCACGACTTGCATGTCGATGAGTACGGCAACCGGCAGGAGCCATAGGGTTGACTTTAATTATTGTATGACCTGCGTGTCAATCATTAAGCGCTATGTAATGCTTTACTTTATCGCTAAACGGTAGCAATAGTAGTAGAATCATGGTGGGCGTGACAACCCCGATGGCGACACGTTGATGGAGATCAAGATGATGGAGATCATGGTGTCATGCCGGTGACGATGGAGATCATGCCGGTGCTTTCAAGATGGAGATCAAAAGCACAAGTTCATGGCCATATCATGTCACTTATGATTTGCATGTGATGTTAATCCTTTTATGCACCTTGTTTTGCTTAGGACGACAGTAGCATTATAAGGTGATCCCTCACTTAAATTTCAAGATAAATTGTGTTCTCCCTAGGTGTGCATCGTTGCGAAAGTTCGTCGTGTCGATACACCACGTGATGATCGGGTGTCATAAACTATACGTTCACATACAATGGGTGCAAGCCAGTGTTGGACATGTAGAACACTCGGGTTAAACTTGACGAGCCTAGCATGTACAGACATGGCCTCGGAACTCAAGAGACCAAAAGGTCGAACATGAGTCATATAGTAGATATTATCAACATCCTGATGTTCACCATTGAAACCACCTCAACTCACGTGATGATCGGACTTGAGTTGGTGAATTTGGATCATGTATCACTGAATGACCAGAGGGATGTCAATTTGAGTGGGAGTTCTTAAGTAATATGATTAATTGAACTCATTATCATGAACATAGTCAGTAGTGTCTTTGCAAATTATGTTGTAGATTACTAGCTCACGCTGTAGCTCCCTTGAATTTTTATATGTTTCTAGAGAAATAGAGTTGAAAGATGATGGTAGCAATATTGCGGATTGGGTCCGTGATCTGAGGATTGTCCTCATTGCTGCACAGAAGGCTTATGTCCTTAATGCACCGCTTGGTGCGCCACCCCCTCTAGCGTCGTCTGTAGATGTTGTGAACATCTGACAGGCACGTTCCGATGACTACTTAATAGTTTAGTGCGTCATGCATTACGGCTTAGAACTGAGGCTCCAAAACGTTTTCAACATCACGGAACATATGAGATGTTCTTAGAGCTGAGATTGTGATGTCAGGCTCATGGACGTGTTGTGAGATATGAGATCTCCAACAAGATTGTTTGCCTGCAAGATGAAGGAGAATAGCTCAATCGTTGAGCATGTGCTCAGATTGTGTGGGTACTACAATCGCTTGAATCGAGTGGGAGTTAATCTTCCAGATAAGATAGTGGTTGATATAGTTTTCCAAGTCACTGTCACTAAGCTACTAGAGCTTCGTAATGAAATATGAAATGCGAGGGGTAGAAATAATGATCCTTGAGCTATTCGCGATGTTTTACACCGCAAAAGTAGGAATCAATAAGGAGCATCAAGTGTTGATGGTTAGTAAAACCACTAGTTTCAAGAAGGGCAAGGGCAAACAGGGAAACTTCATGTTTGGCAAGTCAGTTGCTGCTCCAGTGAAGCAACCCAAAGTTGAACCCAAACCGGAGACTAAGTGCTTCTATTATGAGGTGAGTGGTCGCTAAAGTGGAACAACCCTAGATACTTGGTAGATAAGAAGGCTCGCAACATGACAAAAGTATATTTGATATACATGTTATTGATGTGTACCTTGCTAGTGCTCCTAGTAGCACCTGGGTTTTGGATACCGGTTTGGTTGCTAAATGTTAGCAACTTGAAATAAAATCTACAGAATAAATGGAGAGTAGCTAAGTGTGAGGTGACGATGTGTGTTGGAAATGTTTCCAAAGTTGATGTGATCAACATCGCACGCTCTCTCTACCTTCGGGATTAGTGACAAACCTAAATAAATGTTATTTGTTGTTTGCGTTGAGCATGAACGTGATTAGATCGTGTTTATTGCAATATGGTTATTCGTTTAAGTTAGAGAATAAGGTTTATTCTGTTTACATGAATAATACCTTCAATGGTCATGCACCCGATGAATGGTTTGTTGAATCTTGATCGTAGTAGTACACATGTTCATAACATAGATGCCAAAATATACAAAGTTAATAATGATAGTACCACATACTTGTGGCACTGGCGCTGAATGTCATAATGGTATAAAGCGCATCAAGAAAGCTCCATGTTGATGGATCTTTGGACTCATTCGATTTTGAATCGGATGAGACATGCGGACCATGACTCTTGGGCAAGATGACTAAAACCCAGTTTTCCGGCTTGATGGAACAGGCAAGTGACTTATTCGAAATGATACATGTTGATGTGTGTGGTCTAGTAAGTGTTGTAATGTGCGGTGAATATCATTATTTTCTTACCTTCACTGATGATTTGAGTAGATATAGTATATATTTACTTAATGAAACACAAGTCCGAATCGTTTGAAAAGTTCAAACAGAATCAGAGTGAAGTTTGAGATCATCGTGACGAGAAGATAAAATGTCTATGATATGATCGTGGAGGTGAATATCTGAGTTATGAGTTTAGCATACAACTTAAGACAATGTGAAAGTCGTTTCACAACTCACGCCACCTAGAACACCATAGTGTGATGGTGTGTTCGAATCTCATAGTCGTGCTCTATTGGATATGGTGTGAACTATCATGTCTCTTATTGTTTTGCCACTATCGTTTTTTGGGGTTATGCATTAGAGACAGCTACATTCACTTTAAAAGGGGCACCATATAAATCTTGATATGACACCATATGGTTTGGCAGAAACCTAAAGTTGTCATTTCTTAGAGTTTGGGAATGCGACACTTATGTCTGATAAGCTCAAACCCAAAGCAGAAAAATGCATCTTCATAGAATACCCTAAGAACAGTTGGGTATACCTTCTATCTCATATCCGAGCACAAAGTGTTTGTTGCTAAAACAGGTCCTTTCTCAAGAAAGAGTTTCTCTTGAAAGAATTGAGTGGGAGGAAGATAGAACTTGATGAGGTTGTTGAACCTTTTGTTTCAACCAGAGAGTAGCGCAGCGCAAAAAGATGTTTCCATGGAGCCTACATCAGTTGAAGAGGAAGTTAGTGATTATGATCATGAAACTTCGAATCAAGTTACTATAAAACCTCGTAGGTCGACAAGGATACGTACTGCTCCTGAGTGGTACGACAACCCTGTCTTGGAGGTCATGTTGTTGGACAACGATGGACCTACGAGATATGGAGAATCGATGATGGGCTCGAATTCCGACAAATGGTTAGAGGCCATGAAATCCGAGAAAGGATCCATGTATGAAAACCAAGTATATACTTTGGTAGATTGGCTCGTTGGACGGCAGGTCGTTGAGTACAAATGGATCTTTAAAATGAAGACAGACACTGATGGTGAATGTCACCATTTATAAAGCTCGACTTGTCGTAAAGAAGTTTTTGACAAGTTCAAGGAGTTGACTGCGATGAGACTCTCTCACTCGTAGCAATGCTAAACTCTATTGGAATTATGTTAGCAGTTGTTGCATATTTCAATTAGGAAATCTGGCAGATGGATGTCAAAACATCATTTCCTTAACGGTTTACTTGAGGAAAGGTTGTATGTGATACAACCATAAGGTTTTGTCTGTCCTAAGGATGCTAAAAGGTGTGCAAGCTCCAGTGATCCTTCTATGGACCGGAGAAAGCATCTCGGAGTTGGAATATACGCTTTGATGAGGTGATCAAAGTTTTTGAGTCTATACAAAGTTTATGAGAAACTTGTATTTACAATAAAGTGAGTGGGAGCACTATAGAGTTTCTGATAAGCATATGTGGATAACATGTTGTTGATGGAAAATGATGTAGAATTTCTGGAAAGCATAAAGGGTTGTTTGAAAAGTGTTTTTCAAAGGAAGACCTGGATAAAGCTACCTAATTGTTGAGCATCAAGATCTATAAAGATAGATCAAAATGCTTGATGAGACTTTCAATGAGTACATACCTTGAAAAGTTTTTGAAAGAGTCCAAAATGGATCAGTCAGAGAAAGAGTTCCTGCCTGATTTGTAAGGTGTGAAGTTGAGTGAGACTCAAAGATCGACCATGGCAGAAGAAAGAGAAAGAACGAAGGTCGTCCCCTATGCTTTAGCCATAGGCTCTATACAGTATGCCATGCTGTGTACCGCACCTGTGTGTGCCTTGCCATGAGTCTGTCAAGGGGTACAAGAGTGATCCAGGAGTGGATCACTGGACAGCGGTCGAAATTATCCTTAGTAACCTGAGGACTAAGGAGATGTTTCTCGACTATGGAGGTGATAAAGAGTTCGTCGTAAAGAGTTACGTCGATGCAAGCTTTAACACCAATCCGGATGACTCTTAGTAGCAATCCAGATACGTATAATGGAGCAGCCATTTGGAATAGCTGCAAGTGGAGTGTGGTAGCAGTGTCTACAGTATGACATAGAGATTTGCAAAGTACACATGGATCTGAATGTGACAGAGCCGTTGACTAAAAGACCTCTCTCACATGCAAAGCATGATCGAGCCCCAGAACTCATTGGGTGTTAGATTCATAACAATGCGAGTCACATAGGTGATGTGAACTAGATTATTGACTCTATTTCAAGTGGGAGACTGTTGGAAATATGCACTAGAGGCAATAATAAATTGGTTGTTATCATATTTCCTTGTTCATGATAATCGTTTATTATCCATGCTATAACTGTATTGATTGGAAACTTAGATACATGTGTGGATACATAGACAACACCGTGTCCCCGATATGCCTCTAATAGACTAGCTCGTTGATCAAAGATGGTCAAGGTTTCCTAGCCATGGACATGAGATGTCATTTGATAACGGGATCACATCATTAGGAGAATGATGTGATGGACAAGACCCAAACTACCAACATAGAATATGATTGTGTCAGTGTATTGCTACTGTTTTCTACATGTCAAGTATTTGATCCTATGACCATGAGATCATGCAACTTACTGACACCAGAGGAGTGCCTTGTGTGTATCAAACATCGCAATGTAACTAGGTGACTATAAAGGTACTCTACAGGTATCTCCGAGGGAGTCTGTTGAGTTGGCATGGATCGAGACTGGGATTTGTTACTCCGTGTGACGGAGAGGTATCTCAGGGCCCACTCGGTAATACGACATGACAATAAACCTTGCAAGCAATGTGACTAAGTGTTAGCCACGGTATCTTGTATTACGGAAACGAGTAGACTTGCCAGTAACAAGGTTGAACTAGGTATGGAGATACCAACGATCGAATCTCTGGCAAGTAACATACCGAGGAACAAAGGGAATAGCATACAGGATTAACTGAATCTTTGACATAGAGGTTCGACCGATAAAGATCTTAGTAGAATATGTAGGAACCAATATGGGCATCCAGGTCCCGCTATTGGTTATTGATCGTAGAGGTGTCTCGGTCATGTCTACATAGTTCTCGAACCCGCAGGGTCCGCATACTTAAGGTTCTGTGACGTTTCGGTAGTATAGAGTTATGTATGGTGGTGACCGAAGGTTGTTCAGAGTCCCGGATGAGACCCCGAACGTCATGAGGAGCTCTGGAATGGTCTGGAGGTAAAGATTGATATATGGGATAATAGTATTTGGTCTCCGGAAGGGTTCCGGAATTCACCGGAAATAGTTTGGGATGTTTCCCGAAATGTTCGGGGTTCAAGGACACTTTATTTGGGCCAAGGGGTAAAGCCCATGAGGCTTTAGGAAGGTGCAAAAGATGCTTTACGGAGGCCAGGTGCCAGACGCCAGGGACCCTGGTGTCTGGGGCCAGACACCGAGGACCTCGGCGTTTGGTCGTGGAGTCCGAGAAGGACTCTTGCCTTGCGGGCAAACCGACCTTGAGGAGGATTTTTCTCCAAGTTTCGACCCCAAGGCTCAGCATATAAATGAAGGGGCGGGCTAGCACTTGGAACACATCAAGAAACCCTAAGCCACATGCTGCCTCTCCTCTAGTTCGTAGTTTGTCCTCTAGATCGGTTTCAGCGGTGCTTAGGCGAAGCCCTACTGGAATTGCTCCACCACCATCGCCACAACGCCGCCGCGCTGTTGGAGAACTCGTCTACCTCTCCGCTCCCTGTTGCTGGATCAAGAAGGCGGAGATCGTCATCGAGCTGTACGTGTGCTGAACACGGAGGTGCCGTCCGTTTGGCGCTAGATCGGAAGGACCATGATCAAGATCGCGAGACGATTTGTGATTGGATCACGGGACGGATCGTGATGAGATCGCTGGACGGATCGTGATGAGATCGCGGGACGGATCGTGATTGGATCGCGGGATGGATCGTGATGGGATCGAGAGACGCTCGGTGATTTGGATTGCGAAGACGTTCGACTACATCAACCGCATTTCTTAACGCTTCCCGCTTAGCGACCTACAAGGGCATGTAGATCCACTCTCCCTCTCGTAGATGCTTATCACCATGGATAGATCTTGCGTGTGCATAGGAAATTTTTTGTTTCCCATGCAACGTTCCCCAACAATGAGGTGGTCTCTAGCATCATGGTTTCTGCTGTCAAATTGCTACCAGGATAACTCAGATTCCAGTAAACTGTGATTTTCACTAAGTCCCTAGAATCTGTTTCATTATGCCATCTTGTGAGCTTCATGCTGAGTGATACTTGCTTCCTATCAAGTTTGTGTAGTTGGATGATTTGTAAATCATGTTATGTAGTTTCTGTACATACTTTGATTGTGGTTGGAAACCTCCTGTAGCTCTAGTTATTTCCTGTGCAAGTTGCTATGTAACTGTTTTGGACAGGGTGTGTGTTGTTTTGTGTTGTGGCTTGTGGGAGCTATGCTCCATTGTTTTGCTTGATCATTGGCTCTATTGTGGTTAGTTTTTCATTTCCTAACCAGTGGCTACCTTGGAATACCAAGGAATAACCCATGGACTTCCTTGTCTTGTATTTTGTCTTTGTATCTTGCCGTGAGCGTAGCGTGAGAACTGTTACTCCGTTTTCTACTTTTTACCTATGCATTTGCATCGATTTTGCATGCAGAATCCATATTTTCCATGATCATGCATGTTCAAGCAACTTAACAAGAGGTTATGCCTAGAATTCTAATAACTTAACTATTGCATGAGAAACATGACTAGCTTAGGATTGCCATGTCAAATACTTCAAATGAATCATGCATCATCTTGTTTGTGCATTGCACCTTGGTTATTTGTTTATTTGGTTGTTGTTTCTATTTGGGTAGATGCAAGTGTTGAACCTGAGTACGAGGATCCAGGAGAGTACAACTACGAGGACCCAGCTCTTTGTCCCTCTAAAGAACCAACAGGCAAGATGACCGTACCCGGATCCCGACACTATTTTTTGCTTTGCTAGATGTATCGCTCTTATTGATACACTTGCGTTACCTACCACTTCAATGTCAAGCCTCCTACATTGCTATGATAGACTCGAACCCCTCCACTACCTAGTAAACCTTGTTTGGCTAAGTTACCGCTGCTCAGCCCCTCTTATAGCGTTCTTAGATGCAGGTGCAGGTTGTTTCCAAGTGATAACATGGATATGTGGAGATATCATAATATTTTCTCCTATTTAATTTAATGCACATATATATCTTGGTGAGGTGGAAGGCTTGGCCTTTTGCTCAGTGTTTTGTTCCACTTTTGCCGCCATAGTTACTTGTTACCGGTGTTATGTTCCATATTTTGCGCTCCTAACATGCTTGGGGTTGTTATGGGGATCCCCTTGATTATTCGTTTGAGATTAAAGCTTGTTTGGCAAGACCCAACATTGGTACTATTTGCTTAACAACTTAATAAAAATGTATAGGGCTTTGCAACCCCGTGGATAATTAATCAACAACCCGGGACAGTGCTCCTCATGAGTGTTGGTCCAAACTAGAGCACTGTGTGGGGCCAACCCAGGGCAACTCGGGAGATTTCTATCAGGCCACCATACGCATCGCTTCTCCGGTCGTGTCCTAAGAAGGAGATACGCGGCTCTTATCGGGTTTGTCGACATGTCAGGTGGTCTTACTAGACTTGTTTTACCTTTCTCGAATATCTTACGTGAGGAATTCCGATCTTCTTCAGGATATCTCCAGGTGTCAGTTTTCCTTTGGAATTGCCTAGGAAGATCACGAGATACGTGGTCGAGGTTATTCCCGCGGTGTGTGGTTAATTTGTGATGGATTAGTTGGAGCACCCCTGCAGGGTTAAATCTTTCGAAAAACCATGCCCGCGGTTATGTGGCAACTTGGATATTTTGTTTAACACCTGGTTATAGTTAACTTGAAGTAAACTCTAATAAAATACACCAACTATGTGTGTAACCCTGATGGTCTCTACTCGTGAACATGAACAGAGAGAGAACATGGTGGGGTTTTGTTTGACGTAAGTAGGTGTTCAGGATCACTTAGTGATCATGGTAGTTTTCGACCGTCTTTCGTAGACCACCATATTTACATTCATGTTCTCGTATGATAGCCACCAAATACATGCTTAGTGCTGTGGCAACCTCAACACTTACCATTTCCAAACCCAAAATCTTACATAGTTTCGGTACCCGGGTTACATGATTGTTGAGTCCCCGTGGCTCACATATTACAACAATATAGGTGCAGGTGTTGATGAGTATGTGCTAGAAGATGTGACTCAGCTCCAGTGGGAGTACGATGAAGAACGTGGCCGAATTTATGTCACGTACCCCGATGAGTCGAGAGGCCATGGTCGTGATCCTTGGGATAGCATGGAAGCTTTACATTGCTTCTTTTCTTTGTTTGTTTTCGTCCGTAGATGGACCCTGTCTTCTGTATGATGCTTGAATAATTGTGTGAACTTGTAATTTAGCTTGTGGCGAGTGTAAGCCAACTCATATACTCATCTCTTCATACATGTATGCAATGTTTACTACACTTGCAAAACGACGAGATGCGCCTCTATCCCTGTCGAGGCCCCCGTGCCTAAATAAGGATAGGAGCGCATCTTGGGTGTTACAAGTTGGTATTCAGAGCCATACAACCACAGGAGCCCTTTCCTTGATCGAACTTGGCCGAGTTGAGTCTAGTAAAACTATTTTGACTCTAGTTATATCGGAGAGTAGGTTTCTTTTACTCCTCTTCTATACTCTGGTGAGGTATTCAACTTAGGAATTTTTGATTCTACTCCTCTTCTCGCTCAAAAAAAAATTTAGAATCACGCGGATATTTTGGAAACTATATGATGACGATGTGACAGAGTTCTGTCTTGGTGCCTCCTGTCTGACTTGATTTCTTCTTAGGAGTTGAGATCTAGGGGATTCATGGCACATTGTTATCATTCAGTTTCCTTAGTATCTCAGGACGGAGAGTGTTCGAAATTGCTTCAATACTTATCGTGGTGATATAAGGACGGAGTCACCCAGTACTGGGGATGCGTCCGGGGTACTGCCATGTTTGGTATCTGATAGGATCTATATGGTTGACTAGAGGGGGGTGAATAGGCAACTAACACTTTTGAACTTTTCCTTAACAATTTAGGCTTAGCATCAAATAAGTTGGCTAGATGTGCAACTAGGTGAAGAATCTATATGATGCTAAACACAACAAGTACACAAGCAAGCAAGGGATACAACACAATAATAGCTTGCAATAAGTAAAGGTAAGAGATAACCAAAAGTGGAGCCGGTGGAGACAAGGATGTGTTATCGGAGTTCCTTCCCTTGTGAGGAAATACGTCTCAGTTGGAGCGGTGTGGAGGCACAATGCTCCCCAAGAAGCCACTAGGGCCACCGTATTCTCTTCATGCCCTCACACAATGCGAGATGTCATGATTCCACTATTGGTGCCCTTGAAGGCGGCGACCGAACCTTTACAAACAAGGTTGGGGCTATCTCCACAATTGGATTGGAGGCTCCCAATGACACCATGAAGCTTCACCACAATGGAATGTGGATCTGAGGTGACCTCAACCGTCTAGGGTGCTCAAACACCCAAGAGTAACAAGATCTGCAAGGGATTAGTGGGGGGAATCGAATTTCTCTTGGCGGAAGTGTAGATCGAGGTCTTCTAAACCAATCCCTAGAAAATCAACAAGTTTGATTGGCTAGGGAAGAGATCGGGCTAAAATGGAGTTTTGAGCAACAATGGAGCTTGGGAAAGGAAGAGGTAGTCTTTTGAGGAAGAAGACCTCCCTTTTATAGTGGGGGATAAGATCCAACCGTTATCCCCACCCTCAGCCCAGTGTGTTGCGGTACTTCCACAAAAGACCATGGTACTACCGCAAGGGCTTGCGATACTACCGCTGCGACATGCGGTACTACCGCTCGCACGGAAGTGACAGACTTAGGCTGATTGCACTAGGAAACAAGCGATAGAACCGCCGGAGCGTACTACCGCGAGCTCATGCGGTACTACCGCATGGTCGATAGAGGCTGGCACTGGAGATGCACGGAAGTAAAAAAATTACTTCCGCGTCTACCTCCACAGAGGGTGAAGCTACGAAAACGTCCGACACGGTAGTATCGGACAAGCATCATGGTACTACCACAAGAGGGCGGATGTAAAAAATTACTTCCGCGCCTACTATCGCATGCGCACATACCAGGTCAGGGGACAGAGGTAGTACCGCTCCACCCAGCGGTACTACCACTGGCTCCTGCGGCACTACCACTCCCTTGAGCGGTACTACCTTTGGCCACTGGAAGCAAGCACCCCCGCAGGCTTCACTTTGCACAGAAATGGAAAATGAGCTGGAGCTCCATTAAAGCGAAGGAAAGGTGGTGCAAATGAATAGATGTGTAAGTGTTGATTCAAACCCAAACCTTTTCGATGCGGACCCCCTCTTAATAGTATGGCTTTCCTATGATTCAAATCCACCAAAAGGAAACGTAGAGAACAACCGTCTTCGATAAGCTCCGAGAGGCTCCGAATCATCTTGTGCCTAGACATGAGATATCTGAAATGCTCAATGCACACGATTACTCCGCAAACGCATTGTCATCAATCACCAAAACCATTTAAGGAGAAATATGCCCTTACAGTCTCCCCCTTTTTGGTGGATTGATGACAATATAGGATTTGCACATAAAGATATAAAATGAGCATATGCAAACCCAAGATCTATAAAATATAGACAGGCTCCCCCTAGATGTGTGCATTCTATATATATGCTTTGGACTGCAAAGCACACACACTAGGATCACCACTCCCCCTATATTTTATAAACAATGCAATGCTTGTAACAAAATGAATAACACTAAGTACGGAAACAAGGCATAGCATGTGAGCATGAAGATAAGGGTACATAAGAGACAGACTCACAAGCTACGAATCATACTAGACAATAATAAGATAGGAGTGATAGCATATGTCTCACACCATATGATAGAAGAAGTCTCCTGGTCTCAAACACAAATGACATAAACCAAAGTTCAACGAAAGCAAAGAGACGACAAAAAACAACGCAAACACTCGCAAATCCTGCACTCTCTCCCCCTTTGGCATTGAGACGCCAAAAAGGCAGAGAGGACACCTAACACACAGGTGGTACCTCCCATGCAAAAAAGATCAGTCATCTGGCTCCTCCTCTAATGCAGCTGGAATGGACTCCTCATCTGAATCAGCCCACTAGAACTGCTGCTTCGCCATCCAAGTAGCCTCAGGAGTGATGTCCTTCTTAGACCCACTCGAGATGGCCTCACCAAGATTCCTCAGAATCCGCTTGTCACGCTGGCGACTCTCCTTCTGAGCAACTTGAGTCTGATACTGTCCCTTGGCCTACATGCAGAACAAGGTCTTCATCTTGTGAGAGAGCATCTTGGCCCAAGATGGGTCAGAACATGGTGGCTCATACATCTCAGAACTGTCATCTTCCTCCTCTTCAATCTCATCCTCATCAACCTCCATATGAGCAGGAGCTGGCTTGGTGGTGGTGTTGGCCCACTTGTCCTTCATACGTAGACGAATGGGCTCATGAAGAAACAAGTGCTCCTGAAAGTCCTCATCCAGAAGGGTCTTCTCCCAAGTAGTACGAATTAGGAGGGACAAGTAGGGCCCATAAATGGGGACCTTACGATGAAACACAGCAGTGCGAAGCTCAGTCCACATAATGTGAGAAACATCAAGGGGGTTAAGTTCTTCAGTTCGTCCTTTCTCACAGAGTAGCAACATATCCACCAGATAGGAGTGCACCTTTTCCTTGTCTCCCATGAGTGGAAGATTCGGTGCATGAAATCAAGGAATGGGTTGAGCATAGAAACTTGCTCACCAGAGGGTAAAGTCTTCAGAATATAGTAGGGCATGAGCTGCTCCTTACGTGCTGGCTGGGGGTTGCCGTGAGGGCACAATCCAACGGGCTCCTCAAGCCCCTCATCATGAACACGCAACAGATCCATGAACTCCTTCCAGGTAGCAGACAGCCTCTCTCCATTGGTTATCCAAGTCATGGTCCGCTGCACATCAGAGTGGAAATGGACAGAGGCAAAGAACTGACCCACAATCTTGGGGTCAAAGTCAAGGTGGAACGAGATGATGTCCTCGATAGCAAACTGCTCCACCATACTCAGAGCTTCACCAAAGTATGCCTGGTGCTTCCTCATATGAGCCATCTCAATCCATTGGACAGGAACATATAGATTCTTCTTGCCCTTGATCACATCGATGTGGATGAGAAATTGCTACTTGGTCCAAAACAACTCATTGGCCCTGGAATGTTCCCTCGGTTTGAATAGGGGTCGGTCAACCGACGAGACAAAAACTTAGCTTGAGGCATGTCTTCCCAGTTGTCAACTGGCTCCTTGAGCTTGGATGTGGTCCTCTTGAAACGGCATGGCGGGGCATTGGACCCCTCAAGAGCATCTGGATTGCGAAGACGCTTTGAGCTAGAGTCGCGAGAGGGATTCAAGCGTCTTGGAACGGAGCCGGAACCGGAGCCACCACCTACGACACACAACGCAAACACAAGAGACAAACGAAAAAGGAGTCAATGCAAAGACGAAAGCAGACACGAAAACCATATAGAGGTGAGAATACGCAGGACAAAAGGAGGTAGCTTCTGATCGAGCGGTAGTATCGGTGGTTCACACGGAAGTAAAAAAATTACTACCGCTCTGGACGCGGTAGTACCGCTGTGAGCGGTAAATTTTACTTCCGCCCGACAAGCGGTAGTACCGCACCAGATGCGGTAGTACCGCACGGGGCAGATTTCACATGAACATGGATCAAAAACCAGATCGGTACTACAATAGATCAAAAGTTAGCCCGTTGTGTCCTATCAATAAGCACTTCTACGACACTAACACTCTCAAAACATCCCCTCATGCATAGATTTGGCCAAAAATCACTAGACCAACTCATATTTTCGCTAAACCTAGATTCAAAAATAGAGAAGCAAAACAAGAAGAGTTCGGGGAAATACCGGGGTCCATGGCAAGAGGACGAGGTGGGGAATGATCCCACCAGAGGGAATGAGAGGAGGGTGGCCGGAGATGGAGATCTGGTGAGGTGCTCCGGCGCCGGTTGTGAGGAGGAGATAGAGAGACGTGTGGGGAAGAGATAATGGATATGAAGGAGTATGAACTCCGCCTGCCGACTCTTAACCCCCACGCACACTCGACGACATGGTAGTTCCGCGGTCATTGCGGTAGTACCGCTCAACGAGCGGAAGTAATTTTTTACTTCCGTGCGATAAGCGGTAGTACCGCTCCGGGAGCAGAAGTAATTTTTTACTTCTGTGATTTGGGGTGGTAGTACCGTGCCGGGGACACACCTGTGCAAGCACAGAGGCAGTCCAACTCCAGCGGTAGTACCGTGGATTGCCATGGTAGTACCGTGCTACCCACAAAATGAAAGATTTCAGAGAGAAAAGAGAAGAAGAGAAAGAATTACTTTTTCGCACAAAAACGAGAGACACGATAAGACAAAGATGCAAGTCAAAACAAGGGCATGGTCCAACAGAGTAGAAAGAGAAATGAGGACCAAACAGTGAACCACTACTTCGCATGAAGAGAGGGCGGTGGCCCTAGAGCCACCTATGTTTGAGTCAAATGGTATGGCACCACGAAGAATTATCCTTGGGCCCATGACCAAGACTCGTCTTTTGAAGCACAATAACCATCAAAAATGGTGGATGTGAAAGGCTTTGATTAGTTTATGCATAATAAGGGGAGGGATAGTTCAGTGAGAGAACTAGACTCCCCCTAAATCCATGCCTACACCTAGACAAGACATGATGATGAGTGTGGTGAGGTGTGCACTAAGTCAATCCACATTGCTCGAATCAATGATATTTAGCGCATGCCTTAACTCGCGAAATCTTGCTTCATCCAATGGCTTCGTAAATATATTTGCAAGTTGTTTGTTAGTGCTCGGATGGATAAGATTGATGTCTCCTCGCTTGACGTGTTCCCGAAGGAAGTGATGATGAATATCAATATGCTTCGTCTTGCAATGTTGAACTGGGTTGCTGGAGATCATAATGGCACTTTCATTATCACAGTAAAGAGGCACTTTGTCACAATTGGCACCATAATCCTTTAAAGTTTGCCTCATCCAAAGAATCTGTGCACAACAACAGGCAGCAGCTACATAGTCGGCCTCGGTGGACGAGAGAGAAACACAATTTTGTTTCTTTGAAGACCAACTTACCAAAAACCGACCAAGAAATCGGCAGCCTCCGAAAGTGGACTTTCTATCCACACAGTCTCTCGCCCAATCCAAGTCAGTATATCCAACGAGATCAAACGAAGCCCCCTTGGGATACCATAAGCCAAATTTGGGGTATGAGCCAAATATCGAAAGATTCGCTTCATAGCCACATGGTGACTCTCCTTAGGTGCAGATTGAAATCGTGCACAAATACCCACACTTAACATGATATCCGGTCTAGATGCACAAAGGTAAAGAAAGGATCCAATCATGGAGCGATATACCTTTTGATCCACCGCTTTACCGTTGGGATCACTGTCAAGATGGCATTTGAGTGGCATGGGAGTGTTGGCCTTGGGAGGATTGAGCTCATCCATCTTGAACCTCTTGAGCATGTCTTGAGTGTATTTAGATTGATTGATGAAGGTACCTTGACTTTGTTTCTGGACTTCGAAACCAAGGAAGAACTTCAACAATCCCATCATAGAAATCTCAAACTTATTTGTCATGAAAGTGGCAAATTCTTCATTGAAAGATTTGTTAGGAGAACCAAAAATAATATCATCAACATATAGTTGGCATATGAACAAGTTCCCGTTGACCCTCTTCGTAAAAAGAGTGGGATCGATTTTCCCAATTTCAAACCCACGGTCTTGCAACATCTCGGTAAGGTGCTCATACCACGCGCGTGGGGCTTGCTTAAGGCCATAGAGAGCCTTATCGAGAACGTATACATGATTGGGGAACTTGGGATCCTCGAACCCCGGGGGTTGCTTGACATATACCAACTCCTTAAGAGGACCATTAAGAAAAGCACTCTTGACATCCATTTGATATAATTTAAAGTTATAATGAGAGGCATATGCAAGCAACATGCGAATAGATTCAAGGCGAGCAACAACAGCAAATGTTTCACTGTAGTCGATACCCTCGACTTGGGAGTAGCCTTGTGCCACCAATCTTGCCTTGTTGCGACTAACGATACCGTTCGCATCTTGCTTGTTTTTGAAGATCCATTTAGTTCCAATAACATTGTGGTTCTCCTGAGGTCGTGGCACCAATCGCCACACTTGGTTGCGCTCGAAGTTGTTGAGTTCATCGTGCATAGCTTCAACACACTCCATATCTACGAGCGCATCTTGTACCTTAAGGGGCTCAATGCAAGAAACAAACGCGTGATGTTCACAAAAGTTTGTTAATTATTTACGAGTGGTTACCCCTTTTGCAAGTCGCCGTAGACGTTTTCCAACAAATGTTGACTAAGTTTGAGCTTGGAAGCATTCTTGGCGGCTCATCTCTCTCAGATTTCCTCCATGGAAGGTTGATGGACAACATTCTGAGAGTCATCTTCTTGATGATATTGAGCGCCTTCGTGAGCTTGCTCTTGATCTTGAAGAAGATCTTGATCTTGAGCTTGCTCGGAGATGTGAACTTGATCTTGGGCATCATTTGGTGAAACACCATCATCAGTAGATTGATCTTGCCCTTGATCTTGTCCATGTGGTAGAGGACCTTCATTTTGTTCTTCAGAAGCGTGTGGGTCTTGCGTCAGTGATGGTTCCACTTGATTGGAACATTGTCCTTCTCCTTCGGCCACAAGGGATTCCTCAACGGGTAGGAAGTATCTCACACCCATTCTTCTTATGGCCTGGGGAGGAATTTCATTACCTACATCACAAAGACCACTTTGCTCCACTTGGGAGCCATTATTTTCATCAAACTCTACATTACTCATCTCCTCTATGAGTCCCGTGGACTTGTTGAGGACACGGTAAGCATGAGAGTTTGCGGCATAACCAACAAATATGCCCTCATGGGCTCTAGATTCAAATTTATACAAACGAGCACCTTTCTTGAGAATGAAACACTTACAACCGAACACCCGAAAGTTTGTGAGGTTGGGCTTGTTCCCGGTAAGAATCTCATACGGGGTCTTGTTCAAACCTTTGCGAAGATAGAGCCGGTTAGATGCATGGCACGCTGTGTTGATGGCTTCGGCCCAAAAGTCGTACGGTGATTTAAACTCCGCCATCATGGTTCTTGCCGCATCAATCAACGTCTGGTTCTTCCTCTCAGCAACACCATTTTGTTGAGGGGTGTAAAGTGTGGAATATTGGTGCTTGATCCCTTCGTCACTGAGAAACTCATTTAGGGTGTAATTCTTGAACTCGGTGCCGTTGTCACTTCTAATCATCAAAATCTTTGCATCATGTTGGCGTTGGACTTCATTTTCAAAGTCGATGACAGTCTGTTGGGCTCACTCTTCTTCTTGAATAAATAAACCCAAGTATATCTCAAGTAATCATCCACAATCACCAAGCAATATTTTCTTCCACCAAGACTGTCAAAAGATGGAGGACCAAAGAGATCCATGTGAACGAGTTCTAAGGTCCTCTTAGAGTATATTGTAGTGGTTGGACAATGAGCCTTATCATGTAGCTTTCCTTCGATACAAGCACTGCAAGCACGATCTTTGGCAAAACTCACATTTGTTAGTCCAAGGATGTGATCCCCTTTGAGGAGACTTTGCAAAGATCTCATATTAACATGGGCTAGCCGGCGATGTCAGAGCCATCCCACATCAACTTTAGCCATTAAGCAAGTCATAGTCTTAGTGGGTTGCTCCGAGAAGTTCACCACATAGAGAATGTTCTCGACATGCCCAACAAAAGCTACTTTAAGAGTCTTGCTCCACAAAAGGGTCACAGAGTCAATACCAAAGAAAGTACTAAAACCCATGGTTGCAAGTTGATAAACTGAAAGTAAATTGTATGCGCGGGTCTCAACAAGCAAGACCTTCTTTATGGTGAGTTCCGGAGAGATTACCACCTTTCCAAGACCCAATACCTTTGAAATTGCATCATGACCAAATGAGACTTGGGTGGCCATAAATGTGTCAGGATGAATGTCCACCACCAAGTCCTTGCTTCCGGTCATATGATTTGTCGCTCCACTATGGAGCAACCATGATGTTCCTCCGGAAGCAAACCCCTACAAGAGATCAATGTTTGACTTTAGGTACCCATTCTTTAATGGGTACTTTCATGTTATCAACAAGGGTCTTAGGAACCCAAATACACCATTCAATGTACTCATAATAAGAACCAACATATTTGGCATAAACATGCCCATCACTAGCACGACATAAAACATAAGAGGGGTTAAAGTCGCCGTTCTGTTGGGTTGGATGTTCTTGTTCTTGCCCTTCTTGGCATTTTCCAACATGACTTGATCTTTCTTCTTCTCATGAGGACCTTCTCCAGATCTTACAAAGGTTCGCTTGAGCGATGGAACTTCCTTGGTGTTTACCTTCTTCTTCTCATTAGATTTGGGTACAACCCACTCCTTCTTTTGCCACAACTTCCTTCTGAGAAGTCAGAAGGTCATTGAGTGTCTTCTCACCTTGGATACACGTTACCAAACCCTTTTTTAGCTAGTCTTTTCACTTGGCATTTTCCTTCACAAGGTGTGCATGCTCACAACATGGGTTAGTAGCAGAAGCATTATCAATTAGAACAAAAGGAGGACATGTGGCAATTTCCTTAGTGAGTTTCACTTGGAGTTGATCATGTGACTCCTTAAGAGAGACGTGAGCACATGTAAATGCCTTGTGAGCCTTGTCAAGTGTGTCAAGCTCAACTTTGAGATGATCATGATCCACCCCAAGTGCAACCTTCTCAGACTTGAGAGCATGGTTTATCCCGCAACTTTGAGAACCTTCTTCCTCTCCGCAACACCATTTTATTGAGGGGTGTAAGGTGTGGAATATTGGTGCTTTATCCCTTCATCACTGAGAAACTCATTTAGGGTGTAGTTCTTGAACTCAGTGTCGTTGTCACTTTTGATCATGAGAATCTTTGCATCATGTTGATGTTGGACGTCATTTGCAAAGTCAATGACGGTCTGTTGGGTCTCACTCTTCCTCTTGAAGAAATATACCCAAGTATATCTTGAGTAATCATCCACAATCAACAAGCAATATCTTCTTCCACCAAGATTGTCAAAAGATGGAGGCCCGAAGAGATCCATGTGAACGAGCTCTAAGGTCCTCTTTGAGTAGATTGTAGTAGTTGGACGATGAGCCTTTTCATGTAGCTTTCCTTCGATACAATCACTTCAAGCATGATCTTTGGAAAAACTCACGTTTGTTAGTCCAAGAATGTGATCCCCTTTGAGGAGGCTTTACAAAGATCTCATATTGACATGGGCTAGCCGGCGATGCCAGAGCCATCCCACATCAACTTTAGCCATTAGGCAAGTCGCGGTCTTGGTGGGTCGCTCCGAGAAGTTCACCACATAGAGACCGTTCTTGAAATGCCCAACAAAAGCTACTTTAAGAGTCTTGCTCCACAAAAGGGTCACAGAGTCAATACCAAAGAAGGTACTAAAACCCATGATTGCGAGTTGATGAACAAAAAGTAAATTGTATGCAAGGGTCTCAACAAGCATAACATTCTCTATGGAGAGTTCCGGAGAGATTATCACCTTGCCAAGACCCAATACCTTTGAAATTGCATCATCACCAAATGGGACTTGGGTGGCCATAGATGTGTCAGGATGAACATCCACCACCAAGTCCTTGCTTCCGGTCATATGATTTGTCGCTCCACTATCGAGCAACCATAACGTTCCTCTGGAAGAAAACCCCTACAAGAGATCAATGTTTGATTTTAGGTATCCATTCTTTAATGGGTAATTTCATGTTAGCAACAAGGGTCTTAGGAACCCAAATACACCATTCAATGTACTCATAAGAATAACCAACATATTTGGCATAAACATGCCCATCACTAGGACGCCACAAAACATAAGAGGGGTTAAAGTCGCCGGTCTTGTTGGGGTGGGTGTTCTTGCCCTTCTAGGAATTACCAACCACAACTTTGTCTTTCTTCTTCTCATCAGGACCATCTCCTACTCTTACAAAGGTTTCCTTGAGCGGTGGAACTTCCTTGGTGTTCACCTTCTTCTTGTTGTTGTTTTTGGGTACAAACTCAACTCCTTCTTCTACCACAACTTCCTTCTGATTACTCAAAAGGTCATTGAGCGTCTTATCACCTTGGATACACATCAACAAGACCTTTTCAAGCTGCTCTTTTAGCTTAGCATTTTCCTCCACAAGATGTGCATGCTCACAACACGGGTTAGTAGCAGATGCATTATCAATTAGAACAAAAGGAGGACATGTGGCAATTTCCTTAGTGAGTTTCACTTGGAGTTGATCATGCAACTCCTTAAGAGAGGCATGAGCACATTTCAACACCTTGTGAGCATTTTCAAGTGTGTCAAGCTCATCCTTAAGTTGATCATGGTCAACCCCAAGTTCATCATTTTCAGACTTGAGCACATGGTTAAGAACAATAGCATGATCATAATCTTTACGTAATTTAGCAAGGTCATCATTTTGTGACACCTCAAGAGTCATACGAAGGTCTCGCTCTTCGTCAAGAGAAATAGATAGATCCGCTATCTCGTCAGCATAATCACGACTATGGCCTCTCAACTCCTCAAGAAATTCTTCTTGAGACTCAATAGTGTCATGGGCCTCACCAAGTTGTTCCAAGAGAGCAACGAAGTGCTTCTTGGACTCTCCCTTGAGTTTACACATGAATTTGTCAAACTCATTTTTATCCTCTTTCACCTCCTCATGTTCATCCACACCTTCTAAAGATGGAGCGGAAGAAATAGAAGTCTTAATGTTTGAGGTTTTGGCGTTGGAGCTTGGTGATACCTTTAGCCACGAGGCACCTCGCGACGATGTTCTCATTGGGGGCGTTGAAGAGTGACATCTTTGTTGGGGTAGAGGAAGCAATTGCCACGGATGCCATTGCCATTCCTTCACCGCTTGTGTCTTCATCATCAACATCATCATCCGAGGCATACTCCTCTTGAGCCACCAATACTTTGTGAGGATCCTTCTTGGTGAAGTTGGTTTTGTTGGGAAAGGACTTGGCCTTATCTTTGCGAATGAGCTTGCCACCATTGTCTTCCCTCTTCTCATATGGGCAATCCACCACAAAGTGACTCACATTACCACAGTTGTAGCATGTTCTCACACGTTGCTTGCCCTTTGACCCATTTAAGTTGTTCTTGGAGAAGTTGGGACTTGTGTTTCTCTTGTTGCCCCAAAATTGTCTGGACATAAGAGCCCTGTGCTCATGGTAAGCATATTTGGTGTCCTCGGGGCAACCCTCTTCTTCTTCTTCCTCTTCCTCTTGACAGGCCTTGGCCTTCAAAGCAAGGTTGGGAGAGGATTTCTTTGACCATTGAATGCAAGCGAGAGCATTGTCAGCTGTCGTGTTCAAGATGTTCATTGCAATAAATTCATCCAACACATCACCAGAAGACAAGGTGTGAAAGTCCGGCCTTTGACGGATGACAGCAGACATGGCCTTGTTGTAGTGCATGATGGCCTTCAGAAACTTATGCTTGATCCAAGTATCATCCACATACTTGCAGCCATGATCCTTGAGGGAAATGGCGAGAGCGGTCACCCTTCTATAGAGCTCACGCGGTTCCTCATCCTCTGTCATCACAAACTCATCTGACTGATCAATGACAACTTCATAGTTTGACCGTTGAATGCTTGAAATTCCCTTGTACATGGAGATGATGTGTTCCCAACACTCTTTAGCAATAGTGAAGGGCCACACATGTGGTAGGTCTTCAGTAGGAACAACAGCTTGGAGTATGAACAAGGCGGAAGAATTTCACTATTTATCCGCTTGTTCTCTTGGAGTAAGATTGCGTGGATCATGAGGATAATATCCTTCTTCAATGACTCTCATGAGATGAATTGAGCTCTAATCTAAATGAGACTTGATACTGAAAACCCAGCTAGCAAAATCATTCTTAACAAGTTTAGGAGGAGGACCATGATTAACTATATGAGGTGGGTGCACCGGTCCTCCATAGACCACAGGAGGAGGAACTGAGGCAAAGCTCCCCGGCCCATTAACTCCTTGAGAACGGTTATCCTTATCAGCACTAGCCCCCTCCTTACCGGAGTTGACATCCGATGTCGAGTTAGTGGGTTTGACCACTTGCACCGCATTGATAGACACTTTAAGAGTATTAAGGAAATCTTTGAACATGGATTGAACCTCAGTCACCACGGAGGATTTGAGTAAGGACAAGGCCTCATTCAAATCCTCGCGTGAGACCGTGTTCATTCCCACGGCCTCGGGAAGTTCTCCCACATGCTCCTCTTCGCCAACCATACTCTTCGGGTGGTGAAACCCCTAATAAAGAGACCTGGCTCTGATACCAATTGAAAGGATCGATATGGTTGACTAGAGAGGGGGTGAATAGGAAACTAACACTTTTTAATTTTTACTTAACAATTTAGGCTTAGCATCAAATAATTTGGCTAGATGTGCAACTAGGTGAAGAACCTATATGATGCTAAACACGGCAAGCACACAAGCAAGCAAGGGATACAATACAATAATAGCTTGCAAGAAGTAAAGGTAAGAGATAACCAAAAGTGGGAGCTGGTGGAGGCGAGGATGTGTTACTGGAGTTCCTTCCCTTGTGAGGAAGTACGTCTCCGTTGGAGCGGTGTGGAGGCACAATGCTCCCCAAGAAGCCACTAGGGCCACCGTTTTCTCCTCACGCCCTCACACAATGCAAGATGCCGTGATTCCACTATTGGTGCCCTTGAAGGCGGCGACTGAACCTTTACAAACAAGGTTGGGGGCTATCTCCACAACTGAATTGGAGGCTCCCAACGACACCACGAAGCTTCACCACAATGGAATGTGGCTCCGAGGTGACCTCAACCGTCTAGGGTGCTCAAACACCCAAGAGTAATAAGATCCGCAAGGTATTAGTGGGGGAATAAAATTTCTCTTGGTGGAAGTGTAGATCGAGGCCTTCTCAACCAATCCCTAGAAAATCAACAAGTTTGATTCGCTAGGGAGAGAGATCAGGCTAAAATGGAGTTTTGAGCAGCAATGGAGCTTGGGAAAGGAAGAGGTAGTCTTCTTGAGGAAGAAGACCTCCCTTTTATAGTGGGGGATAAGATCCAACCGTTATCCCCACCCCCAGCCCCGCGCATCACGATACTACCGCAAAACACCATGGTACTACCCGCAAGGGCTTGCAATACTACCGCTGCGACATGCGGTACTACCGCCCGCACGGAAGTGACAGACTTAGGACGACTGCAGTAGGAAACAAGCGGTAGAACCGCCGGAGAGGTACTACCGCATGGTCAGTAGAGGCTGGCACTGGAGTGTTGGGGAACGTTGCACGGGAAACAAAAAATTTCCTACGCACACGCAGATCTATCCATGGTGATGAGCATCTACGAGAGGGAGAGTGGATCTACGTACCCTTGTAGATCGCTAAGAGGGAAGCGTTAAGAAACGCGGTTGGTGTAGTCGAACATCTTTGCGATCCAAATCGCCATGCGTCCCACAATCCAATCACGATTCGTCCCGCGACCCAATCATGATCCGTCCCGCGAACTTGATCACGATCCGTCCCACGAACTTGATCACGATCCTTCCGATCTAGTGCCGAACGGACGGCACCTCCGCGTTCAGCACACATACAACTTGATGACGATCTCCGTCGTCTTGATCCAGCAAGAAGGAGCGGAGAGGAAGAAGAGTTCTCCGGCAGCATGATGGCACTCCGGCGATGATGGTGGAGCTATTCCGACAGGGCTTCGCCTAAGCGCTACAGAAAACCGATTTAGAGGAGAAACTATGCACCGGAGGAACGGGCAACACGTGGCTGAAAATTCTATGCCAAAACCCTAAAACCTCCGGTATATATAAGAGGAAGAGAGGAGGAGGCTTGTCCCAAGGGCCAAGCCTCTAGGAGTCGGCCGAACCAGGTGGGAGAGGTGGAATCCACCTCCAATCCTAGTAGGACTAGGATTCACCCTATTTTTGCCTTTTTCCACTTTTTCTCTTTGTTTTTTTTTCTCCCTAGCCACATGGGCTTTGTGTGGGACTTCCACCAGCCCACTAAGGGATGGTATTCACTCTCCCACAGCCCATGTTGCCTCTTGGGTCGAAATACCCCTCCCGATGGTCTCCCGGTACACTACCGGCACTCTCAGTACACTACCGATGAGCCCGAAACTTTTCCAGCGACCAAAATAGGACCTCCTATATATCAATCTTTACCTTCGGTCCATTCCGGAGCTCCTCGTGACGTCCGGGATGTCATCCGGGACTTCGAACAACCTTCAGTCACCACCATACATAACTCTATGCTGCCGAAACGTCACCAAACCTTAAGTGTGCAGACCCTGCGGGTTCGAGAACTATGTAGACATGACCGAGACACCTCTATGGTCAATAACCAATAGCGGGACCTGGATGCCCATATTGGTTCCTACATATTCTACGAACATCTTTATCGGTCGAACCTCTATGTCAAGGATTCAATTAATCCGGTATGATGTTCCCTTTGTTCTTCGGTATGTTACTTGCCCGAGATTCGATCGTCGGTATCTCCATACCTAGTTCAACCTTGTTATCAGCAAGTATCTTTACTCGTTCAGTAATACAAGATCCCGTGACTAACACTTAGACACATTGCTTGCAAGGCTCATTGTGATGTTGTATTACCGAGTGGGCCCTGAGATACCTCTCCATCACACGGAATAACAAATCCCAGTCTTGATCCATGCCAACTCAATAGACACCGTCGGAGATACCTATAGAGCACCTTTATAGTCACCCAGTTACGTTGCGACATTTGATACACACAAGGCACTCCTTCGGTATCTGTGAGTTGCATGATCTCATGGTCATAGGAACATATACTTGACATGCAGAAAACAGTAGCAACAAACTGACACGATCATTTGCTACGTTTGTAGTTTGGGTCTTGTCCATCACATCATTCTCCTAATGATGTGATCCCATTATCAAATGACATCACATGTCATTGGCTAGCAAACCTTGACCATCTTTGATCAACGAGCTAGTTCACTAGAGGCATACTAGGGACAAAGTGTTGTCTATTTACCCACACATGTAATGTATTTCCAATTAATACAATCATATCATGGATAATAAACGATTATCATGAACAAGGAAATATAATAATAAACACTTTATTTATTGCCTCTAGGGCATATTTCCAAAAGTGTCCCACTTGCACTAGAGTCAATAATCTAGCTCACATCACTATGTGATTTACATTGTAATGAATCGAACACCCATGCAGTTCTGGTGTTGATCATGTTTAGCCCTTGGAAGAGGTTTAGTCAACGGGTCTGGAACATTCATATCCATGTGCACTTTGCAAATATTTATGTCCTTCTCCTCTATGTAATCGCGAATGGAGTTGAAACGTCGCTTTATGTATCTGGTCCTCTTGTGGAACCTTGGTTCCTTGGCCAGAGCAATGGCACCAGTGTTGTCACAGAATAGGTTCATTGGATTCAGTGCACTGGGCACTACTCCAAGATCTGTCATGAACTGCTTCATCTAGACACCTTCCTTCGCTGCCTCCGAGGCATCGATGTACTCCGCTTCACATGTAGAATCAGCTACCATGCTTTGCTTGGAACTGCACCAGCTTACCGCTCCCCCGTTGAGAATAATACGTATCCGGTTTGTGACTTAGAGTCATCTGGATCAGTGTCAAAGCTTGCATCGACGTAACCCTTTACGACGAGCTCTTCATCACCTCCATAAACGAGAAACATTTCCGTAGTTCTTTTCAAGTACTTAAGGATATTCTTGACCGCTGCCCAGTGTTCCAGTCCAGGATCACTTTCAAACCTTTCGGCCATACTTATGGCAAGGCTGACATCCGGTCTTGTGCACAACATTGCATACATGATAGAGCCTATGGATGAAGCATAGGGGATGACACTCATCTTTTCTCTATCTTCTGCAGTCACTGGGCATTGAGTCTTACTCAACTTCACACCTTGTAACACAGGCAAGAACCCCTTCTTGGACTGATCCATTTTGAACTTCTTCAAAACTTTATCAAGGTATGTGCTTTGTGAAAGTGTTATTAAGCGTCTCGATCTATCTCTATAGACCTTAATGCCTAATATGAAAGCAGCTTCTCCTAGGTCCTTCATCGAAAAACTCTTGTTCAAATATTCCTTCACGCTTTCCAGCATTTCTATCTTGTTTCCAATCAGCAATATGTCATCCACATATAATACTAGAAATTCTATAGAGCTCCCACTCACTTTCTTGTAAATACAAGCTTCTCCATAAACTTGTATAGACTCAAACGCTTTGATCACCTCATCAAAATGATTATTCCAACTCCGAGATGCTTGCACCAGCCCATAAATGGATTGCTGGAGTTTGCAAACTTTGTCAGCATTCTCTGGATCGACAAAAACCTTCTGGTTGCACCATATACAACTCTTCCTCAAGGAAACCATTGAGGAACGCTGTTTTGACATCCATCTGCCAAATTTCATAGTCGAAATAAGCAGCTATTGCCAACATGATTCTGACGGACTTAAGCATCGCTAAGGATGAGAAGGTCTCATCATAGTCAACTCCTTCAACTTGTGAAAAACCCTTTGCCAGAAGTCGAGCTTTATAGATGGTGACATTACCGTCCGCGTCTGTCTTCTTCTTAAAGATCAATTTATTCTGAATGGCATTTCACCCTTCAGGTAATACTTACAAAGTCCATACTTCGTTTTCATACATGGATCTCATCTCGAATTTCATGGCCTCTAAACATTACTTGGAATCTAGGCCCATCACTGCTCCTCCATAGCTCGTAGGTTCATTGTTGTCCAACAACATGACCTCCAAGACAGGGTTGCCGTACCACTCAGGAGTAGTACGCGGCCTTGTCGACCTACGAGGTTCAATAGTAGCTTGATCCGAAGCTTCATGATCATTATCATTAACTTCTTCTTCTACCGTCGTAGGTTCCACAGAAACATCTTTATGCGCTGCGCTACTTTCTGGTTGAAGTAAAGGTTCAATAACCTCATCAAGCTCTATTTTCCTCCCACTCAATTCTTTCGAGAGAAACTCTTTATCAAGAAATGTTCCGTTCTTAGCGATCAACACTTTGCCTTCGGATCTGAGATAGAAGGTATACCCGACTGTCTCTTTCGGGTATCCTATGAAGACGCATTTTTCCGCTTTGGGTTCCAGCTTTTCAGGGTGAAGCTTTTTGACATAAGCATCGCATCCCCAAACTTTAAGAAACGACAACTTTGGCCTTTTGCCAAACCACAGTTCATATGGCGTCATCTCAATGGATTTCGATGGTGCCCTATTTAAAGTGAATGCAGTTATCTCTAATGCATAACCCCAAAACGATAGTGGCAAATCAGCAAGAGACATCATAGAACACACCATATCTAATAAGGTTCAATTACAACGTTCGGACACACCATTACGCTGTGATGTTCCGGGCGGAGTCAACTGTGAAACAATTCCACACTGTCTTAAGTGACTGCCAAATTCATAAGTCAGATATTCACCTCCTCGATTAGATCGCAGGAACTTAATCTTCTTGTTACGATGATTCTCAACTTCACTCTGAAATTGCTTGAACTTTTCAAACATTTCAGACTTGTGTTTCATTAAGTACATATACCCATATCTACTTAAGTCATCGGTGAAGGTGAGAAAATAACAATATCCACCATGCGCTGTAACATTCATTGGACCGCACACATCAGTATGTATGATTTCCAATAAGTCACTTGCCCGTTCCATTGTTCCAGAGAACGGCATTTTAGTCATCTTGCCCATGAGGCATGGTTCACATGTGTCAAGTGATTCAAAATCAAGTGACTCCAAAAGTCCATCAGCATGGAGCTTCCTCATGCGTTTTAAACCAATATGACCTAAACGGAAGTGCCACAAGAAAGTGGTACTATCATTATCAACTCTACATCTTTTGGCATCAATGTTATGAACATGTGTGTCATCACTATCAAGATTCAATATGAATAAACCCCTAACATTGGGTGCATGACCATAAAATATATTACTCATATAAATAGAACAACCTTTATTCTCTGATTTAAATGAGTAACCGTCTCGCAATAAACAAGATCCAGATATAATGTTCATGCTTAACGCAGGCACTAAATAACAATTATTCAGGTTCATCACTAATCCTGATGGTAATCTAAGAGAGAGAGAGTGCCGACGGCGATCACATCAACCTTGGAACCATTTCCCACCCGCATTGTCACTTTGTCCTTCGACAGCCTTCGTTTATTCCGTAGTTCCTATTTTGAGTTGGAAATGTGAGCAACCGAACCGGTATCAAATACCCAGGCACTACTACGAGAGCTAGTAAGGTACACATCAATAACATGTATATCATATATACCTTGTTTGTCGTTGGCTGCCTTCTTGTCAGCCAGGTACTTGGGGCAGTTCCGCTTCCAGTGACCAGTTCCCTTGCAATGAAAGCACTCAGTTTCAGGCTTGGGTCCATGCTTGGGCTTCTTTACAGGAGTAGCAACTGCTTTGCCACCCTTTTTGGTTTTACTCTTCTTGCCCTTGCCCTTGACCTTGCCATTTTTTTGAAACTAGTGGTTTTATTGACCATCAACACTTGATGTTCTTTCTAGATTTCAGATTCAGCGACTTTTAGCATCGCAAATAGCTCGGCGACTCACTTGTTCATCCCGTGCATGTTATAGTTCATCACAAAGCTCTTGTAACTAGGTGGCAGTGATTGAAGAACTCTGTCAGTGATCGCCTCTGGCGGAAGGGCAATTCCCAACTCCGCCAGACGAGTTGAATACCCAAACATTCTAAGTATATGTTCACTGATAGACCCGTTCTCCTCCATCTTGCAAGCATAGAACTTATCGGAGGTTTCATACCTCTTGATCCGGGCATTCTTCTGAAAGATAAACTTCAACTCTTGGAACATCTCATATGCTCCATGACGTTCAAAGCGTCTTTGAAGTCCCGGTTCTAAGCCATACAATATTGCACACTGAACTATTAAGTAATCTCCAGTACGTGCCTCCCAGGCGTTCTTAACGTCTTCGGAGGTCATGTCTTCTCGTTTGTCACCAAGCGGTGCATCAAGGACATATGATTTCTGGGAAGCCGTGAGGATAATCCTCAGATTACGGGCCCAGTCAACAAAGTTACTTCCATCATCTTTCAACTTAGCTTTCTCTAGGAACGCATTAAAATTCAAGGGTGCTACTGCGCGAGCCATTGATCTACAACATAAATATGCAAAGTTTACTTAGACTATTGTTCAAGATAATGAGTTTAGTTAAACAAATTACTAAAGCTCCCACTCAAATTGACATCCCTCAGGTCATCTGAGTGTCACATGATCCAAATTCACCAGCTCAAGTCCGATCATCATGTGAGTTGAGGTGGCTTCAATGGTGAACATCATTATGTTGATCATATCTACTATATGACTCATGTTCGACCTTTCGGTCTGTTGTGTTCCGAGGCCATGTTTGTACATGCTAGGCTCGTCATTAGTTGCTTTTCAACCTTCTCAAGGACTGCCTTTGTGTAATCCAATCCAACTAAAGTGAGAGAAACTGGCATCCGCATGCCATCTATGCAACAAGTTGCGGTCGAGGGAACCGGTGTCTCGTAAGCATACGAGTAATGTTGGTCCGGGCCGCTTCATCTCACAATACCGTTGAACCAAAATCCGACCAAGGGAGGAAGCAATCTAAGCATCAACGCCCACAAACCTTTTGTGTTCAACTCAAGATCTCATCTACACATAGACCTAGCTCATGATGCCACTGTTGGGGAATGTTGCATGGGGAAAAAATCCTACGCACACGCAGATCTATCAATGGTGATGAGCATCTACGAGAGGGAGAGTGGATCTACGTACCCTTGTAGATCGCTAAGCGGGAAGCGTTAAGAAACACAGTTGGTGTAGTCGAACGTCTTCGCGATCCAAATCGTCGTGCGTCCCGCGAACCAATCACGATCCGTCCTGCGATCCAATCATGATCCATCCCGCGAACTTGATCATGATCCGTCCCACGAACTTGATCATGATCCTTCCGATCTAGCGCCGAATGGACGGCACCTTCGCGTTCAGCACACGTACATCCTTATGACGATCTCCGCCGTCTTGATCCAGCAAGAAGGAGTGGAGAGCAAGAAGATTTCTCCGGCAGCATGATGGTGCTCCGGCGATGGTGGTGGAGCTATTCCGGCAGGGCTTCGCCTAAGCGCTGCAGAAAACCGATCTAGAGGAGAAACTATGCACCGGAGGAACGGGCAGCACATGGCTGAAAATTCTGTGCAAAAACCATAAAACCTCCAGTATATATAAGAGGAAGAGAGGAGTAGGCTTGGCCCAAGGTCCAAGCCTCTAGGAGTCGGCCGAACCAGGTGGGAGAGGTGGAATCCACCTCCAATCCTAGTAGGACTAGGATTCACCCTATTTTTGCCTTTTTCCACTTTTTCTCTTTGGGTTTTTTCTCCCTAGACGCATGGGCTTTGTGTGGGACTTACACCAGCCCACTAAGGGCTGGTATTCACTCTACCACAGCCCATGTTGCCTCTTGGGTCGAAATACCCCTCCCGATGGTCTCCTGGTACACTACCGGCACTCCCGGTACACTACCGATGAGCCCGAAACTTTTCCGGTGACCAAAAAGGACTTCCTATATATCAATCTTTACCTCCGGACCATTCCGGAGCTCCTCGTGATGTCCGAGATCTCATCCGGGACTCCGAACAACCTTCGGTCACCACCATACATAACTCTATACTACCGAACGTCAGCAAACCTTAAGTGTGCAGACCCTGCGGGTTCGAGAACTATGTAGACATGACCGAGACACCTCTATGGTCAATAACCAATAGCGGGACCTACATGCCCATATTGGTTCCTACATAGTCTACGAAGATCTTTATCGGTCGAACCTCTATGTCAAGGATTCAGTTAATCCTGTATGATGTCCCCTTTGTTCTTCGGTATGTTACTTGCCCGAGATTCGATCGTCGGTATCTCCATACCTAGTTCAACCTCATTATCGGCAAGTCTCTTTACTCGTTCCATAATACAAGATCACGTGACTAACACTTAGACACATTGCTTGCAAGGCTCATTGTGATGTTGATTTACCGAGTGGGCCCTGAGATACCTCTCGGTCACACGGAGTAACAAATCCCAGTCTTGATCCATGCCAACTCAACAGACACCCTCGGAGATACCTATAGAGCACCTTTATAGTCACCCAGTTACGTTGCGACATTTGATACACACAAGGCACTCCTCCGGTATCTGTGAGTTGCATGATCTCATGGTCATAGGAACATATACTTGACATGCAGAAAACCGTAGCAACAAACTGACACGATCAGATGCTATGTTTGTAGTTTGGGACTTGTCCATCACATCATTCTCCTAATGATGTGATCCCGTTATCAAATGACATCACATGTCAATGGCTAGGAAACCTTGACCATCTTTGAGCAATGAGCTAGTTCACTAGAGGCATACTAGGGACAAAGTTTTGTGTATTTACCCACACATGTAATGTGTTTCCAATTAATAAAATTATAGCATGGATAATAAATTATTATCATGAACAAGGAAATATAATAATAAACACTTTATTTATTGCCTCTAGGGCATATTTCCAACATGGAGATCCACGGAAGTAAAAAATTACTTCCGTGCCTACCTCCGTAGAGGGCGAAGCAACAAAAAAGTCCGGTACGGTAGTACCGGACATGCATCACGGTACTACCGCAAGAGGGCGGATGTAAAACATTACATCCGTGCCTACTACCATAGGCGCACATACCAGGGCAGGGGACAACGGTACTACCCTGGCTCCTGTGGTACTACCGCTCCCTTGAGCAGTACTACCGCTGGCCACTGGAAGCAAGCACCCCCGCAGGCTTCACTTTGCACAGGAATGGAAAACGATTTGGAGCTCCATTGAAGCAAAGGAAAGTTGGTGCAAATGAATAGATGTGTACGTGTTGATTCCACCCAAACCTTTCCGTAGTGGACCCCCTCTTAATTGTATGTCTTTCCTACGACTCGAATCCACCAAAAGGAAACGTAGAGAACAACCGTCTTCGATAAGCTCCGAGAGGCACCGAATTGTCTTGTGCCTAGACATGAGATATCTAAAATGCTCAATGCACACGATTAGTCTGCAAAGGCATTGTCATCAATCACCAAAACCACTTAAGGAGAAATATGCCCTTACAATATCGTTGTGTTTTAGAGGATCCGGGATAGATGGAGTTCTGAAGCCTCTGGTTATGTGTTGACGGATGGATACAATTGGAGTGTAGGGCTTGTTAGTTGTGTGAGATATTTTGCCTCCCGGTATCCCCAACACCCGATTGCATAACCAAAGATTTCAGAAGTTCTTAGGTGGGAATTCAAGTAGCTACCTAGGATCATCATTCTTCAGATGTATGAGGTCTATACATTTGTTCCACGCATATCTTAGCTCAATACCTTGTTGTGTATATCCAAGTGGCTTCAAAAATCTGATGATGCTGTCGCAAACCCGAAGAAGGCGTTCTTACTAATTTTTAGTATGAAGGCTATTGATGTTATTCCGTTCAATTTCTTTCAAGTCATTTGATTCAGCTTATTGCAATCATCTTGTCAATGGTGTGCTGATGTTCTTGTCCATCTCGAGGATGGCTCCACCAACTTGCGAGAATCCGGGTCATGATGGGGAGCAGTCTAACCCTCCACCACCCCCTCCGCCTCCTCCTCTAGAAGCTTGGCAAGCTGTGATGGTCGCGATCAATGTGAATACTCAGATGTTGCTCAAGCTGTTGCAAGAGAGAGATCCGGGATAGCAAGGTTATCAAGGGAATATCTAGAATTAGGCTCAGTTCGTGACACTCAACCAGTTCCTTGCCAACCAGCCCAGATCTTTCACCTGTTGTGAGCAGCCTTTTGATGTGGATGATTGGCTCCACGACATGAGCAAGCATTTTGAATGCAACAATGTCAGGCCAAATGACTATGTCAGGTTCGCGACGTTTCAGCTCAAGGGTCAGGCAGCAGATTGGTGGCAGCAATACAAGGACTCCAGGGGTGATCGTGTTATCAGCTGGGATGATTTCTGTCGTGACTTCAGGGCCCATTACATTCCGACGAGCTTTGTCGAGGAGATGCGTGAGAAGTTCAGGCACCTGAAGCAGGGAGGCAAGTCTGTCTATGTGTACAACGTCGAGTTTCAGAATCTGGTCTGTTGTGCTAAACAAGATGTTCCTAACAACAAGTCCATGATTTATCAGTTCAGAGGTGGTCTCAAGGATGAACTTCTGCCAGGTCTGGTCCTTCAAGAGCCTCGTGAGTTTGATCGGTTCTACAACATGGCTTTAAAGGTCTAGGCAACTCATCTCAAGTTGGAGAACTCAAGGAAGTGTTCCAGGGAATCCTACTCTTCTTCTTCTATCTCTCAGATGGTTCCTAAGCAGCAAAAATATTGGGTTCCTCCTCCTTCGTTTTGTTCCCCTCAACAGCAGAGGCAGATCGGTGGTCGTGGTTCTTCCCACCCACCCAACCCAGGTTATCAGCAACGGCCCCAGCCACCCAAGTCAGCTAATGTTCCTCCTCGAGGCAACTTATGTCCGCTCTCAGAGGTTACTTGTCACATGTGTGGTCAGAAGGGGCACTACTCAAACAAGTGCAACCAGCGATGTCTTGCGCCTCCTCCTCTAGTCAGACCTCCAGGCAATGCTATGGTGAAGCATAATCCCAAGTCAGCAAGAGTGAACATGGTGAACACAGCTGAGGCAGAGGATTCTTCTCAAGTGATCATGGGTAATCTCTCTGTTAATTCTATTCCTACAAAAGTGTTGTTTGATACTGGTGCATCACATTCATTCATGTCAAAAGCATTCTTCGCCAAGCATGACTTCGATTCTGAATATCTAAGCAAGGCTTTGCATGTTGTTTCACCCGGCACTCTCTTGAGCGCTAACAAGGTGGTTCCGGATGTTTCTATCAAGATGGGCAATTATTCTTTTCTGGCCTCTCCAATTGTTCTTGGTAATTCCGATATCGATCTCATTCTTGGCATGGATTTTCTTGCTATGAACAAGGAGCATGTTTATTGTCAAGCCAAAGAACTCAAATTGACTCATCCTTAAGAAGACGTGATCATTTTTGCAGCTCGCAATGACACGATTCGTCTCTTTGCTCTTAATGGGAAGGGTGAAATCTTAGCCATTTCTCAGATTCCGGTGGTCTGCGAGTATGAAGATGTCTTTCCTGAAGAATTGCCAGGGATGCCTCCGCACCAGCCAGTTGAGTTTGTGATTGATCTCGAACCTAGAATTGAACCGGTTTGCAAGCATCCTTATAAGCTTGGCCCCGAAGAGCTGAAAGAGTTGAAGAAGCAGCTAGATGAACAAGAACGTCTGGGTCTGATCAGACCAAGTTCTTCTCCATGGCATTGTGGTGTGTTGTTTGTCAAGAAGAAGGATGGCACGGACCGACTTTGTGTCGATTATCTTCCATTGAATAAAAAGACAATTAGGAACAAGTACCCACTTCCCAAGATCAATGAGTTGATTGAACAACTAAAAGGTGCCAAAGTTTTCTCAAAGCTAGATCTGCTCCATGACCATCAGATTCACATTCATGAAGAAGATATTCCAAAGACTGCTTTCAGCACGAGTTTTGGCTCTTATGAGTACGCCATCATGTCCTTTGGTCTCGCCAATGCTCCTCCAACATTCTCCAGAATGATGCACTTCATATTCTCTCCTTTCAAAAATGAGTTCGTCTTGGTGTATTTGGACGATATTCTCGTGTTCTTGGAGTTTGAAGAAGAACATGCAGAGCATCTCCGGCTTGTGCTTGACAAGCTAAGAGATCATCGACTCTATGCTAAGTTTTCCAAGTGTGATTTTTGGCTCAATGAAGTGGTGTATGTTGGGCATGTGATCTCTGCCGAGGGCATTAAAGTGCGCCTTGAGAAAGTTGAGGCAATCTTGCAGTGGGAGCCTCCTTAGAATGTCAAGCAGCTTCCTAGCTTCCTCGGGCTTGCAAGTTACTATAGAAGATTCGTGGAGAACTTCTATCAAATTGCTAAGCCTTTGTCCAACCTCCTCCAGAAGAATGTCAAGTATGCTTGGTCTCCTGAGTGTGATGTGGTGTTCAATACTCTCAAGCAGAAACTAACTTCAGCTCCAGTTCTTGTTCCTCCCGACCAATCAAAGCCTTTCCAAGTGTTCTGTGATGCTTCCCTCCAAGGTCTTGGTGGCGTTATCATGCAAGATAAGAAGATTGTTGCTTATGCTTCGCGACAGCTGAAGCCTAGCAAGAAGAACTACCCCACTCATGATCTTGAGCCGGCGGCAATTGTGCATGCTCTAATGACTTGGAAACATTTGTTGTTGGGTAGACCAGTTAAGGTGTACACTGATCACAAGAGCTTGAAGTACATTTTCACTCAACCCAATCTCAATCTTTGACAGTATCGTTGGGTGGAAATGATTGAGGACTTCAATCCAAGCATTGAGTATACACCTGGAAAAGAAAATGTCATTGCATACGCACTCAGCCGAAAAGCGTACTGCAACAGTCTTATCCTGAAGCCTCTTCAACCCAAGCTTTGTGAAGCCTTCCGCAAGCTAAATCTCCAAATGATTCCGCAGGGATATCTTGCAAATCTTTAAGTCTCTTCGACTCGGGAAGATCAAGTTCACCAAGCTCAACTTCTTGATGCTATGGTGAAGAAAGTGAAGAAAGGTGTGGCCAAGTGCATTTCGAAGTATAAGTGCTTTCGAGTCGATGACAAAGATACCTTGTTCTTTGAGGACCGTATGGTGGTTCCAAAAGGTGATCTCAAAAAGGTTATCATGGATGAAGCGCACAATTCTCTCCTATCCATTCATCCAGACAGTTCCAAGATGTATCAGGACCTCAAGCAAACCTTCTGGTGGACTCGCATGAAGCATGAAATTGCTCAGTTCATGAACGAGTGTGATGTTTGTCGCAGAGTGAAGGCGGAACATCAACGTCCAGCAGGTCTCCTTCAGCCTTTGCCTATTCCAGAGTGGAAATTCGATCATGTGGAGATGGATTTCGTCACTAGTTTTCCTAAGTCCAAGAAGGGCAATGGTGCCATCTTTGTGGTTATCGACAAGATGACCAAAGTTACCCATTTTCTTCCGGTTAAGGAGTCTATCTCGGCATCTCAACCGGTAGAGCTGTACACGTCAAGGATAGTTTCTTTGCATGGTATTCCTCAGCTCATATTCTCACATCATGGAAGCCTCTTCACTTCCAAGTTCTAGGACTCCTTCCAGATTGCTATGGGTACCAAGATCCGTTTCAACACTGCATTCCATCCTCATACAAGTGGCCAAGTTGAGAGAGTCAATCAAATCCTCGAATACATGCTCAGAGCCTGTGTGATTTCTTTCGGCATGAAATGGGAAGACTGCCTTCCATACGCCGAATTTTCATACAACAACAGCTTCCAGGCTAGTTCAGGCAAGGATCCATTCAAGATTCTCTACGGCAGGAATTGTCGTACCTTCTCAATTGGTCTAAAACCAGTGAGTGTCAAATTCTGGGAAATGACATGATCACTGAAGCAAAAGAGATGTGTCGTCTCATTCGAGAGAATCTCAAAGCAGCTCAATCCCGCCAGAAGAGCTACTATGATAACAAACATCATGATGTCTCCTTCCAAATCAATGATTTTGTCTATCTTAGAGTTTCTCCCATGAAGGGCACTCAACGTTTTGGAATCAAAGGGAAGCTAGCTCCTCACTTTGTGGGTCCTTTCAGAATGGTGGGGAAGAGGGGTGACCTTACCTATTAACTCGAGCTTCCTCCAAATTTTGCAAATGTGCATGATGTCTTCCATGTCTCTCAGCTCCGGAGGTGCTTCAAGGCTCCTGAGTGTACAATTGACCTCCAAGACATTGACCTCCAAGAAGACCTATCCTATCATGAGCATCCAGTTGTTATTCTTGAAGAAACTGAGTGTAAGACTCGCAACAAGTCAATCAAGTTTCTCAAGGTGAAGTGGTCTCATCATTCCGACAAAGAAGCCACTTGGGAACGTGAGGATCTTCTCCATTCTGAATTTCCAGAGTTCTTTCGTTCTTAGATCTCGGGTCGAGATCCTCTTGTAGTGTGGGAGAGTTGTAACAGCCCAAGTGCACCCCTTGCCATTTTTGTAATGTATCTCATGTCGACCTTCCATGTTTGCCACCATGTTTTGTGATAAATATATTTTGCTTCATGTCATTCTTGCATCATGGCATCATAAGCATTCATCATCATATTGTTTTGTGTGCACAAGGTTGTGGTGCTGTGATTGTGCTATGGTTGAAGTGTGATGTGTGTTTTAGGATCATGGGAGTGACGTGTGTGCATGTGGAGTATAACCCTTTCCCAGTTTTGCAACATGCTAAACCTTTGGTTTTCAAATATTTTTGTGACATGAGTTTAAACTTGCATTTAAATATTTAAAAAAAATGTTCTGTTGATTAAGTGATTTATTTGGGGTGAGGTAGGTGAGATCTCTCAATTGTTGCAACATTTTTTCATTAATGTTTAATTGCAAAATAGTAGTTTTTAATTATTAAAAGTAATTAATTTACTTTGGCTAAAAATGGCTATTTCATTTTTATTCAATAGGTTGCATTTATTTTAGTTCCAAAGTAATTTTGGTTTTCTCTAAACCCTTTTATTTATTTTTTGGGATTTTATTTGCATTTGTTTTGTTTTTAAAAAAAGGTAAACCTGCTATTGTGAGAGAGAGAGAGACAGGGCGAGTGGGCCTCATCTTTTCCTCGCGGCCCACTCACCCCGCGCCCCAGCCAGTATAGCCCAGCCGTCGCCCCCTCAGATCTTCTTCCTCCTTGGTACGACAGAGCATCATCTTTGTCCATGTCGCCTTCCCCTTTGATTTCACGGTCGTAGCTCCCCCTAGCCCCCTATAAGGCTCTGCCGGTGCCCTAGGGTCCTTCCCTGCATCCATTTCGCCCCTCTCCTCCCTCATTCGCCGCCATGGAAAGCCTCCTCCGACTAGACGTCGCCATGATCGAGAGGAGCTCGGGGTCCTTCCTGGCGTAGAACCAGCCTTCTGCTGGTGGCCTTGAGAGGAGCTTGAGACCCGTCAATCGTCGCCCTCCCCTTGTCTGTAGGAGATGAGCAGGAGTCTTCCTCCCAGCATGCCCCCTCCTCTGCTTCGTCGCCGTCGGCGAAGCGTACCTTCACCGGCACCTTCTTCGACCTCTCCGGCTCCTCTTCGCCTTCGGAGGTGAGCTAGGTAAGCAGTCGAGAGCCCGCTCCTTCCCGCTTTCCGGTAGCCTCGTAAGCGTCTCGACGTTTGTGCCCTCCGCCCCGTAGCTCCGGCAAGCCGACTCCTTTCTTTGCATGTGTGCTTGTTGCTGTGGGTGTTGTGGGTGTGCGCGTTGCCGTCGCCCCCCTTTCGATGCGGTCGTTGCATTAGCTTCTATGCAGCCCGTAGCTCGCCCGTGTCCTGCCTAGCGTGTTGCTGTCGCTGGCGCCATGGCCGAGCACGAGCTCATGCTCGAGCCCCCTGTCCGCAGCCATAGGCCTGTTAGGTCCCCGCCGCCCAATCCGATGGCCGTCCTTGCCGAGTGAGGCCAGAGTTGGCCGCCGTTGGTGCCGTTTCTCTCTATTGCGCGATAGGAGAAGGGAGCTACCCTCCGGGATATGGGTCAAAGACCTGTGCCCCTCCTTCTCATCAAAAACCCTCGCCTAGCACAGTGGTTGCCCTAGCTAGGTTGACTAGGGGGTCAAGGGTTCGAATCCTCGTGGCCCCCTTTTTATTTTAGCTGTGAGAGTTGTGTGTATGCGGTTCTGTGTGTGTGAGTGTGTATGTGCGTGTGTGTATGATAGTGGGCCTGGCCCCACTTGCCATACCCACCAGGGGCCCCTGGCTCACCGCCAAGTGGGACCCCCTCCTTTTATTTTTCTTATCCTATTTCCCTCTATTTTAGTATTAATACCATTTCTGGTATATGTACAATTGTGGATGTGGCCATTTTTGGCACTGTTCAATTAGGGTAAGTTTTGACTAATGAGTGATGCATGTATTTTTTAACTAGGTTTTGGGAGTTTTGCTAATGCAAAGAGAGGGTGTATGATATATGATTTTCGGGTAGAATTTACGAAGGAATGCAATGGTGTAATTTGTTTTAGCTTTTGAGCTTGTTTGCAAAAGTGCTATTCTGTGGTGTGATGGCCTTTTGTCATTTTTGTATTTATTTTTCCATGCATGCTATGATATTTGTGTCAACATGTTAGTGGTAGGGTTTCTTGCTCCAAAGTAGATAATGAAATGTTGTTGTTTTCAACATGCTAAATATTTCGAAGTCTGAGATGTTGTAATTATTTTTATGCCATGTTTAGGGGATGCTACCAAGTGTTCTGTTGAATTTTAGCTCATGCTCAGTGCTAGTGTTTTGTAGTAGATATTATCATCTACCATCCTGTTAATTTCCATGCCATGAAGTGGTCTCTAGCATCATGGTTTTCTGTTGTCAAATTGCTACCAGGATAACTCGGATTCCAGTAAACTGTGATTTTCACTAAGTCCCTAGAATATGTTTCATTATGCCATCTTGTGAGCTTCATGCTTAGTGATCCTTGTTTCCTATCAAGTTTGTGTAGTTGGATGATTTGTCAAGCATCTTATGTAGTTTCTGTACATACATTGTTTGTGGTTGGAATCCTCTTGTAGCTCTAGTTATTTGGTGTGCAAGTTGCTATGTAACTGTTTTGGACAGGGTGTGTGTGGTTTTGTGTTGTGGCTTGTGGGAGATATGCTCCATTGTTTTTGCTTGATCATTGGCTCTATTGTGGTTAGTTTTTCATTTCCTAACTAGTGGCTACCTTGGAATACCAAGGAATAGCCCATGGACTTCCTTGTCTTGTATTTTGTCTTCGTACCTTACCGTGAGCATAGTGTGAGAACCATTACTCTGTTTCCTACGTTTTACATATGCATTTGCATAGATTTTGCATGAAGCATCCATATTTTCCATGATCACGCATGTTCAAACGACTTAACATGAGGATCTTTCCAGAATTCTAATAATTGAACTATTGCATGAGAAACATGACTAGCTTAGGATTGCCATGTCAAATACTTCAAATGAATCATGCATCATCTTGTTTGTGCATTGCACCTTGGTTGTTTGTTTATTTGGTGTTGTTTCTATTTGGGTAGACGCGAGTGTTGAACCTGAGTATGAGGATCCAGGAGAGTACAACTACGAGGACCCAGCTCTTTGTCCCTCTGAAGAACCAACAGGCAAGATGACCGTACCCGGATCCCGACACTATTTTTGATTTTCTTGATTTATCGCTCTTATCGTTACACTTACGTTACCTACCACTTTAATGTCAAGCCTCCTACATTGCCATGATAGCCTCTAAGCCCTCCACTACCTAGCAAACCTTGTTTGGCTAAGTTACCGCTCCTTAGCCCCTCTTATAGCGTTCTTAGATGCAGGTGCAGGTTGTTTCCAAGTGATAACATGGATATATAGAGATATCATAATATTTTTTGCTATTTAATTTAATGCACATATATATATATATATCTTTGTGAGGTGGAAGGCTTGGCCTTTTGCTTAGTGTTTTGTTCAACTTTTGCCGCCATAGTTACTTGTTACCAGTGTTATGTTCCATATTTTGCGCTCCTAACATGCTCGGGCTTGTTATGGGGACCCCCTTGATTATTTGTTTGAGATTAAAGCTTGTCTGGCAAGACCCAACATTGGTACTATTTGCTTAACAACTTAATAAAAATGCATAGGGCTTTGCAACCCCGTGGATAATTAATCAACAACCCAGGCCAGTGCTCCTCATGAGTTTTGGTCCAAATTAGAGCACTGTGCGAGGCCAACCCGAGGCAACTCGGGAGACTTCTATCAGGCCACCGTATGCGTCGCTTATCCGGTCGTGTCCTGAGAACGAGATACACGGCTCTTATTAGGTTCGTCGACACATCGGGCGGTCTTGCTGGACTTGTTTTACCTTTCTCGAATGTCTTGCGTGAGGAATTCCGATCTTCTTCGGGATATCTCGAGGTGTCGGTTTTCCCTTGGAATTTCCTAGGAAGATCACGAGATACGTGGTCGAGGTTATTCCCGCGGCATGTGGTTAATTTGTGATGGATTAGTTGGAGCACCCCTGTGGGCTTGAATCTTTTAGAAAGTCGTGCCCGCAGTTATCTGGCAACTTGGATATTTTGTTTAACACCCAGTTATAGTTAACTTGAAGTAAACTCTAATAAAATACACCAACTGTGTGCGTAACCATGATGGTCTCTGCTCGTGAACATGAACCGAGAGATAACACAGTGGGGTTATGTTTGACGTAAGTAGGTGTTTAGTATCACTTAGTGATCATGGTAGTTTTTGATCGTCTTTCGTAGACCACCATATTTACATTCATGTTCTATTATGATAGCCACCAAATACTTTCTCAGTGCTGCTGCAACCTCAACACTTACCACTTCCAAACCCAAAAGCTTACATAGTTTCGGTACCCGGGTTACATGATTTCTGAGTCCCCGTGGCTCACAGATTACAACAATACAGGTGCAGGTGTTGATGAGTATGTGCCAGAAGATGAGACTCAGCTCTAGTGGGAGTACGATGAAGAACGTGGCCGGATGTATGTCACATAGCCCGATGAGTACAGAGGCCATGGTCGTGATCCTTGGGATAGCAAGGCAGCTTTACATGGCTTCTTTTCTTCGTTTGTTTTCGTCCGTAGACGAACCCTGTCTTCTGTATGATGCTTGAATAATTGTGTGAACTTGTAATTTAGCTTGTGGAGAGTGTAAGCCAACTCATATACTCATCTCTTCATACATGTATGCAATGTTTACTGCACTTGCGAAACAATGAGATGTGCCTCTATCCATGTCGAAGCCCCCGTGCCTAAATAAGGATAGGAGCGCATCTTGGGTGTTACAACACTACTCTAGCCTACTGCTTCATGGCAAAAGCCTCCAAGGTATCCTCAAAGTCCTCACATCATGAATCTGAATCTGAAGTCGAATCTGATAATGACATGAAACCAAGCTATGCTAAACTTGTAAAAATTGCCACTAAGCAACAAAATGCTATGGAGAAAATGCAATCTACTCTAGAAAAAAGCGATGACCTGTTACGCGAAGAGATGAGTTTGAACGAAACTATGGGTTAAGACATGCTTAGTCTTTATTCAAGGTTTGAGGATCTCCAAAGTCGTCATGATGCCCTCTCACTGATCATGAGAAGCTTTCCCTTGAATATCTTCAAAAAATATAGATCTTGAGAAGTTTACGAAAGCACTTGATGACCTACGGAAGGAAAACGACTCACCCCTAGCAGAACAGATCAGTACCGCTCAGGATGAATTTGATGCTCCATGCTTAAGATACATTTCTCATGAAGCTAACGACTCTACTATTGAATGTTCTAAGGCTTCTAAAAATGCTCTAAATTCAACTATATCTGTGACACCTAACCCCTCATCTGAGGAAGCCACTGCTATCACTGATAACAATGATGGGTTGAAGACATTGCTTGAGACTGGCATGTACCAGAGTCTAAAAGGGCATCAGATTCTTTGTGATGTCCTCAACAAGACTATACTAAACAAAAACCATAGGAAAGAGGGTGTTGGTTTCGAAAGAAATCTCAATGTTGATGGATCATACTGGACACCTAAGCAGTACCCCAAAACCACATGGGTTGCTGCGAAAGGCCCTTCAGTTGATCCTTCCACATTATCTGGCTACGATTGTGTGAATTCTCTCATTATTGATGAATCCTTTGATTCCAACTATAAACTATTCAAATGCCAAAACGTGAAGTGTTTGCCAGATTTGTTGGTACCAACTACAGGAATAGTTCTCCTTTGAAGAAGATCTGGGTTCCCAAAAGTCTTCTTGAGAAGCTTCGTGTGAATGTCCTGACGACATCTCTCAAGAAGTAGACAAACCCCAGATCAATGTCTTCAAGAAGACAAAGGTCTTCATATGATCACTCTAACAAATCTGTTTCGCATGGAAGGTCTCAAATGACAGATGAATATGTGCACTATGGCATGAACCGTTATGTTCGTCCAACCAAGAATTTCTCGGCTTATTCAGTTGAGTACACTAACCCTCCTATGAAACGTGCTATTAGGGCATCTTTTCCCAAATTCTCTGATCCTTCCTTACGTATCATTGCCTCTAAGACACCCCTTCGCATGTGGGTGGTTAAGAAGAACTAATATCTTCTTGTAGCATCGAGTCTCCATATAGGAAAAAGCCCATCCCGAAGATTATCTCTGGAGACCCGAAAACTATCTTCTTTGGACACAAGACAATTAGTGCGCATGTTATCATTCATATCGTCCAATGTCTTCTATCAATATGCACTGCTATATCAATCATCAATGCATGTTACTGTTGCATGCCTTAGTGAGTCGTACTAATTCTCAATGCAGGAAAAAAAATCCAATGCCACTGAATGGATCATGGACAGTGGTCGCATCAGTCACATGACTGTGATCGAAGCTTATTGATGGAGCAAACTCTTTGACCTCCAACAAAAGACCACATTGTCTTTTCCAACAAGAGAAGTAGCAAAGTATTGGGACTAGGTAGAGTTGCTAGCTCAAGGGACCGACACATGGAAAATGTCATGCTTGTCGAATCCCTTGGTTACAACTTAATGTTTGTCTCAATGCTATGTGACTTAGATATGCTTGTCCTTTTCAGAAACTTTAGATGTGTGGTACTGATGGCCTCTAACAAAACCAAAGTCTTCGAAGGTTTTCGAAGAGCTGATTTGTATATGGTAGACTTCTCTATAGGACCATAGGTTGCCTCATGTCTTCTAGCTAAAGCTTCGGAATGCTGGCTATGGCATAGAAGGCTAGGACATGCTGGGATGAGGATGTTGCACACACTTGCCAAGAAGAAGCTTATCACTGGCGTCGAGGGTGTCAAGTTCAAAAGGACCACCTCTGTGGTGCTTGTGAATCCGGGAAGATGACTAGGGCCGAACACCCCTCAAAGACTATCATGACAACTTCGCGTCCCTTCGAGCTACTACACATGGATTTGTTTGGCCCTACTCATTATTCTACCTTCTCTACCACTGCAAATCTATATGTCTTCATGATAGTTGATTATTATTCTCAATTCACTTGGGTGCATATTATACTTTACAAAACTGAAGTGCAGGATGTCTTCAGGCTCTTCGCAAATAGGTGCATGAACAACTACAACATCAAGATCAAGCACATCTGGAGTGGCAATGGCACTGAATTCAAGAACACGGACTTGGACATCTTTCTTGATACTCTTGGCATTACTCATGAGTTCTCTGCTCCATACACCCCTCAGCAAAATGGTGTTATGGAACACAAGAATATGACTCTTATTGAGATGGCTTGCACCATGCTTGATGAATACAAGACACCTAGGAAGCTATGGCCTGAAGCCATTGACACTGCATGCCACATCATCAACATAGTTTATCTTCACAAGTTCTTCAAGAAAACATCTTATGAGATTCTCACTGGTAAGAAACCCAATGTAAGTTACTTCAAAGTCTTTGGTGCAAGATGTTGGATAATAGATCCACACCACACTTCTAAATTTGCATCGAAAGCACATGAGGGTTTCGTGCTTGGTTATGGAAAGGACTCGGACACCTACAGAGTCTTCAACATCTTTCACAATAAAGTTGTTGAAACTGTAGATGTGTGGTTTGATGAAACTAACGGCTTGCAAAGAGAGCACTCGCCTCCTGTGCTAGATGAATTACCTTCTGAAGAAGCTATTATACTGATATGCACTGGAGAAATTGTGCCTGCAAAACCTATGGTTGAAGAAGTTATCATTCCACCATCCACTCGGTGCAAAGATAATACTGAAACTGAAGACAATGCTGCTGACGAAGACAATGCTCAGCAGCCAGAACAAAGTCTTCGCCCTGCTCATCCCCATGTGGCAAATGAAGTTCAAATTGAGAGAATGCTTGACAACATAAATGCACCAGTTCCACTTACTTGCTCAAGAGATACTCAATTAGCTAACTTTTGTGGGCACTTTGCCTTTGTATCAGAAGGATCATTGTCTTTACTATTCATCTCATTAAGCAAATCATTTTGCGCCTTAAGTACTTGTTCTACTTGAGTAGTTACCATGGAAGCATGTTTACTAATAAGCTTAAGATCATTGACAGTTCTACTCAAATAATCACCCAAGCGATCAAGCATGTAAGTATTATGTTTCAGTTGTCTACTAACATAAGCATTGAACTTTTCTTGCTTCACAATAAAATTATCAAATTCATCCAAGCATTGGCTAGCAGACTTATTATAAGGAATATCTCTTTCATCAAATCTATGGAGAGAATTTACCTCTACCACCTCTGTCGGGTTATCAAGACCATGTATTTCTTAAATAGGTGGTAGATTCTTAACATCTTTAGCTTTAATACCCTTTTATTTCATAGATTTCTTTGCATCTTGCATATCTTCGGGACTAGGGAATAGAATACCTCTTTTCTTCGGACTAGGGACTAGGGAATAGAATACCTCTTTTGCATTCTAGCATTCAAAGATTTTTCTTTCCACTTGCAAAGAAATTTCTTAAGATCATCTCTATCCTTACAAGCACGAAAGTCCCTAGCTACCTCTCCTTCCATAACATAACCTTCAGGTATATCATGCAATTCATATCTAGGAGAGATAGGTCTAGCAGGTGTATCATAGTGTTCAGTTTCAATAATTTCATCAGATTTAGAAATATTATCAGTTTCAACATTGGCTCTAGCAATTTGTTCGTCAAGAAATTCACCCAGTGGCATAGTATCACCAAGCAAAGTATCATCATAAGCATCATGCATAGCAGAAGTAGCATCATCAATTACTTGCGACATATCAAAATTACTAGCAGGTGGTGGTGTTGCAAATTTACTCATAATAGAAGGTGAATCAAGTGCAGAGCTAGATGGTAGTTCCTTACCTGTCCTCATAGTTGAGAGGTAGATCTTGGTTTTTGGATCTTTAAGATTCCTCATAGTGATCAACAGATATATATATCCCAAGTGATTCAGAGAATAGAGCTATCCTCCCAGCAACGGCGCCAGAAAATTTTTGATAACCCACAAGTATAGGGGATCGCAACAGTTTTCCGAGGGTAGAGTATTCAACCCAAATTTATTGATTCGACACAAGGGGAGCCAAAGAATATTCTCGAGTATTAGCAGCCGAGTTTTTAATTCAACCACAACTGAAAGACGTAATATCTGTAGCAAAGTATTCAGTAGCAAAGTAGTATGGAATTGACGGTAACGGTGGCAAAAGTGATAGTAGAAGTTTTGTAGTGTTTGTAACAGTAGCAACAAAAAAGTAACTTAGCAAAGATCAATATATGGAAAGCTCGTAGGCAATGGATCAGTGATGGATAATTATGTCAGATGGCATTCATCATGCAACAGTTATAACATAGGGTGACACAGAACAAGCTCCAATTCATCAATGTAATGTAGGCATGTATTCCATATATAGTCATACGTGCTTATGGAAAAGAACTTGCATGACATCTTTTGTCCTACCCTCCCGTGGCAGCGGGGTCCTATTGGAAACTAAGGGATCTTAAGGCCTCCTTTTAATAGAGAACCGGACCAAAGCATTAGCACTTAGTGAATATATGAACTCCTCAAACTACGGTAATCACTGGAAAGAATCCCAGTTATTGTCACCCTAGGGTATGCGGATCATAACTCGTTATAGGTGTCTACAACTTGCAAGATAGGATCAAGAACGCATATATATTCATGAAAACATAATAGGTTCAGATCTGAAATCATGGCACTCGGGCCCTAGCGACAAGCATTAAGCATAGCAAAGTCATAGCACCATCAATCTCAGAACATAGTGGATACTAGGGATCAAAAACTAACAAAACTAACTTGATTACATGGTAAATCTCATCCAACCCATCACCGTCCATCAAGCCTACGATGGAATTACTCACGAACGGCGTAGAGCATCATGAAATTGGTGATGAAGGATGGTTGGTGAGGATGACGGCGTCGATTTCCCCTCTCTCGAGCCCAAATCAGACTCCAGATCTGCCCTCCCGAGGAAGAACAGGAGGTGGCGGCGGCTCCGTATCATAAAACACGATGAACTCTTCTCTCTGATTTTTTTCTCCGTAAATAGAAATATATAGGAGTGGAAACGAGGTCGGAGGAGCAACAGGGGGCCCACAAGCCATAGGGGCATGCCCCCTGGCTTGTGGCCAGGTGGTGGGCCCCCTGCAGTCGATTCTTTCGCCAATATTTTTTACTAATTCCAAAAATATTCTCCGTAAATTTTCAGGTCAATCCAAGAACTTTTCTTTCTGCACAAAAATAACACCAAGGCAATTCTGCCAAAAGCAGCGTTAGTCCGGGTTAGTTCCATTCAAATCATGCAAATTAGAGTCCAAAACAAGGGCAAAAGAGTTTTGAAAAGTAGATACGTTGGAGATGTATCAACTCCCCCAAGCTTAAACCTTTGCTTGTCCTCAAGCAATTCAGTTGATAAACTAAAAGTGATAAAGAAAAACTTTTAAAAACTCTGTTTGATCTCGCCGTTGTAAATATGTCTAACTTACATTCAGATTTTCAGCAAAGATTATAGACTAACCACATTCACAATAACATTTAGGTCTCACATTTACTCATATCAATGGCATAATCAACTAGCGAGCAATAATAATAAGTCTCGTATGACCACAATTTTATCAAAACAATCATGATACAATATGACATAATGGTATCTCGCTAGCCCTTTCTGAGACCGCAAAACATAAATCCAGAGCACCTATGAAGAACGAGGGTTGACTAGACATTGTAATTCATGGTAAAAGAGATCCAATCATACTCATACTCAATATCAATTTATAGCAAATCATACAAATGACGGTGGTTCTCTCTAACAGGTGCCTTTTATAAGAGGATGATGACACAACGGTAAAGTAACATAGATAGGCCCTTCGCAGAGGGAAGCATTGATTTGCAGAGGTGCCAGAGCTCGATTTTAAACAAGGATGAATAATCATTTTGAGAGGAATGCTTTCATTGCCAACATAACAACTAAGAGATCTCGATATCTTCCATGCTAGATACATTATAGGTTGTTCCCAAACAGAATAGTAAAGTTTTTACTCCCCCTCCACCAAATCAATCACACTCCATGGCGGGCCGAATCCATAGGTACCGTCCATACAAACACCATTTATTATAGTTTGATTTGAATTTTGAGCATGGGACTGGGAATCCCGAGTACCAACCACTTTCTCGTGAATGATAGTGAATCAACACATATCATGAGAATAACCCACCTAGCACGGAAGATACTGACAGCCCCTAGTCACTACATGAGAGATTTGGGCATACAAAACAGAATATTTATTTGAAGGTTTGGAGAATCGCACATGCAAATTTACTTGGAACGGCAGGTAAATACCGTATATAGGTAGGTATGATGGACTCATATGGAACAACTTTGGGTTTATGGAGATGGATGCACAAGAAGTATTCCCGCTTAGTACAAGTGAAGGCTAGCAAAAGACTAGGGAGCGACCAACTAGAGAGTGACAACATTCATAAACATGCTTTGAGATTAACCAACGTTCAATGCAAGCATGAGTAGGATATAAATCACCATGAACATAAACATCGTGGAGGCTATGTTGGTTTGTTTCAACTACATGCATGAACATGTGCCAAGTCAAGCCACTCGAATCATTCAGAGGAGGATACCATTCTATCATACTACATCACAACCATTTTAACGCGCATGTTGGCACTCAAGACAAACCATTATCCACTCTTAGCTAATTAAGCATGGTATGAGCAACTATAATCTTTAATTGTCATTGCAACCATGTTTCATCTATAATGGGCTGAATTAAGAATGATGAGCTAATCATATTTACAAAAGTAAGATAGGTCGAGTTCATACCAGCTTTTCTCCATCTCAGTCAGTTCATCATATATCGTCATTATTGCCTTTCACTTGCACGACCGAACAATGTGAATAATAATAAGAGTGCATGTGCATTGGACTAAGCTGGAATCTAGAAACAATAACTCAAAAGGGAAGGCAAAGAAATATGGGCTCTATATAAGATAAACAATAATGCATATGAGAGCCACTCAACATGTCATCGTGGTATTCTCCTTACGACCCAAAGAAAAGAAAGGAAAATTATTTACACGGGAAAGCTCCCAACAAGCAAAAGAAGAACGAGAAATCTTTTTGGGTTTTCTATTAACGATACAACTAAACAAACTTAAAAGGTAAAGCTAGAACTAATATTTTTTTGATTTTCTTAAAGATTGATTAAACTCACAAGAAGAAAACAAAAATAACAAATAAACTACCATGGATAATACAATGAAAAAGTATGAACACCGACTAATAAGATGAGTGTGTGAACATTAAAGTAATGTCGGTGAGAAATACGTACTCCCCCAAGCTTAGGCTTTTGGCCTAAGTTGGTTTAGGGCCATGGATGGAAATAACCCTCTCCTGGATACTCCGGAGGATACTGAGGGTTCCACTGGTTGGCGAGCTCTTGTGGCTCCCATGGAAAACCCGGGGCTTGGTATGGATCAAGAACTGGTGCTGGCTCAGGTGTTGGGGGTTGCGACAAACCCCAATATTGGTAGATGTCATCGAGCATAATAGTGTACCTGCCTGAATGAATATCGAACAAAGAAGGAGCAGGCAGAGTAATAATCTCACAAGTACATTGACTAAATACTAAGTTGTAAAGCAGCCTTTTATCATTATCTTTCTTAATAAAATCATGTTCTACCATACTATTATAATATAAATGTCTTGTAGGAAGCAGCATTTCATCTTCCTCGTCAAGGCTAATAGGTATCTCAAAGTGTTTCGCTAAACGAGACGCATATATACCTCCAAATATGGGACCCTTTGAATGGTTTAAATTCAATCGTTGGGCCACGATGGCGCCCAAACTAAAAGTTCTATCAGTAGGTAAAGCATAGCGCAAAATAGCAAGGTCGGGAGCACTAAGGCTTCCACTCTCGCCTCGACCAAGTAGACATCTACCCGCAAATAATGAATAATAGCGTAAAACAGGAAAATGTACACTAGTTGCTCTAGCCTTCGACACCCCTCTCTCTTCCCCCACAGTGATTGCGGCAATAAAATCCTCCATGTCTAGGACATGGTTCACTGATGCTGCCCTCAAAAGGTATTTTGCAAACATTGCAAAAATCGTAAAGTGACATTTCCTTAAGCACATCATATAAATGAAATTCTACCATGGGAGGGTTTATCCTAGTATAAAAGTGAAATTTTTGCACCAAAGTATTAGTGAGTAAGAGGTATTGATCACACTTATCGTGGAGGAAGTCGATGATGCCTGCATTCTCTGCTAAATAATAGAAATCTTCATAAATTCCGGCCGCTCTGAAGAATGCTTCACTTGGCCATTCAGATGGACGAACCTCCACGGTACGAGGGATATTGTATTTAGGCTTCTCACTTTCTTTTTCTTTAAAACCCCGGCTTGAAGAGCCTCTTAACAATCTCCTCCTCATCTCTTTTTCTGAAAATTAACTCTAAAAATTTTAGTGACTATAAATAATAGTGAACAAAACACAACAAAACTCATAGCAACTACTCCCACAAAGTGCCTAGAAGCTATATCGTGCATCAAAAGTACTTGGGACCACATAAATTTAACATGCAAGCTCAAGAACAAGGTCACCACAATAGCCAAAATTTGCAATACATAAAGCACTATAACAAAAACTAATTGGACCATTGGAGGAGTCACATACCGATGAGCAATCCCCTAAAACAGTTTTGCAAATGGAGCTTTGAGTAAGGAAATCGAAAATGGCGGCAAAATGAGCTAGAACACGGGTTTGAACAATGGTGGGATTTTTTTCTGGAGGAAGAAGAAGTGGACGGTGGCTGGAATAAATGAGGGGGCCCCACATGGGCCCCACAAGCCACTAGGGAGTGCCTAGGGTGGGTGGGCGTGCCCTGCAGGCTTGTGGCCCACTGGTGCAGCCCCCTGATGCATACTCAATGCCAAAAATTCTTAAATATTCCAGAAAAAATCATACTAAATTTTCAGGGAATTCTGGGAACATTTATTTTTAGGTCATTTTTCTATTGCACCAATAAAACAGAAAACAGGAAAATAATGGCATTTTTGCTAAATTGAAAGTAAGGAACAAATAATAAAAGTTGGTTACAGAAGGTAGTGCTTTCTAAATTCATCCATCTCACGCTCGTCAAAAAGAGTCCATCAATAGGTTGATCAAGTCTCATTGATAAACTTTTTTTCGAATGACATGAAACGGGAGAATTTTCAAATGATACTATGTTACCCCAATGGGGATATGCATGTCCCCAACAATAAGTATATCATATTTCTTCTTAGCTGTAGGGAGAGGGAATTCAAAACCTCCAATAATAATCGTTGGAATTTTTTCAAAGGAGTTGACACTGAACTTGAGGTTGTTTCTTCGGAAAATGAATCGTATGCTCATTACCATTAACATGAAAAGTGCAATTGCTCTTGTTGCAATCAATAACAGCCCCTGCAGTATTCAAAGAGGTTCTACCAAGGATGTTCGACATACTGTCGTCATCGGAAATATCAAGAATAACAAAGTTTGTTAAGATAGTAGCATTCGCAACCACAACAGGCACATCGTCGCAAATACCGATAGGTAAAGCGGTTGATTTATCAGCCATTTGCAATGAGATTTCAGTAGGTGTCACCTTATTCGAATCAAGTCTATGGTATAAAGAGAAAGGAATAACACTAACACCAGCTCCAAGATCACATAAAGCAGTTTTAACATAATTTCCTTTAATAGAGCATGGTATAGTAGGTACTCCAGGATCTCCTAGTTTCTTAGGTATTCCACCTTTAAAAGTATAATGAGCAATCATGGTGGAAATCTTAGCTTCCGGTATCTTTCTTTTATTTGTCACAATATCTTTCATATACTTAGCATAAGGAGACATTTTCAAAATATCAGTCAAGCCCATACGCAGAAAGACAGGTCTAAGAATTTCAACAAAGTGCTCAAAATCCTCATAATCCTTTTTCTTGGATGGTTTAGGAGGAAAGTGTTGGAAATATGCCCTAGAGGCAATAATAAATTAGTTATTATCATATTTCCTTGTTCATGATAAATCGTCTATTATCCATGCTATAATTGTATTGAATGGAAACACATTACATGTGTGGGTAAATAGACAACACTCTGTCCCTAGTATGCCTCTGGTGAACTAGCTCGTTGAAAAAAGATGGTCAAGGTTTCCTAGCCATTGACATGTGATGTCATTTGATAACGGGATCACATCATTAGGAGAATGATATGATGGACAAGACCCAAACTACAAACGTAGCATATGATCGTGTCAGTTTATTGCGACTGTTTTCTGCATGTCAAAGTATATGTTCCTATGACCATGAGATCATGCAACTCACTAACATCGGAGGAGTACCTTGTGTGTATCAAGCGTCGCAACGTAACTGGGTGACTATAAAGGTGCTCTACAGGTATCTCTGAGGGTGTCTGTTGAGTTGGCATGGATCAAGACTGGGATTTGTTACTCCGTGTGACGGAGAGATATCTCAGGGCCCACTCGGTAATACAACATCACAATAAGCCTTGCAAGCAATGTGACTAAGTGTTAGTCATGGGATCTTGTATTATGGAATGAGTAAACAGACTTGCCGGTAAAGAGGTTGAAGTAGGTATGGAGATACCGACGATCAAATCTCGGGCAAGTAACATACCGAAGAACAAAGGGAACATCATATCGGATTAACTGAATCCTTGACATAGAGGTTCAACCGATAAAAATCTTCGTATAATATGTAGGAAACAATGTGGACATCCAGGTCCCGCCATTGGTTATTGACCGTAGAGGTGTCTCGGTCATGTCTACATAGTTCTCGAACCCGCAGGGTCTGCACACTTAAGGTTTGGTGACGTTTCGGTAGTATAGAGTTATGTATGGTGGTGACCGAAGGTTGTTGGGAGTCCCGGATGAGATCCCGAATGTCACGAGGAGCTCCGGAATGGTCCGGAGGTAAAGATTCATATATAGGAAGTCCTATTTTTGTCACCGGAAAAGTTTCGGGCTCATCAGTAGTGTACCGGGAGTGCCGGTAGTGTACCGGGGACCATCGGGAGACGTATTTCGACCCAAGAGGCTACATGGGCTGTGGGAGGGTGGAAACCAGCCCTTAGTGGGCTGGTGGAAGTCCTCTAAGAGGCCCATGCGGCTGGACTTGAGAAAGAGAGAGAAAAAGCCAAGGTGGAAAGAGATTCCAAGTAGGAAAGGAGGAATCCTAGTCCTAATAGGATTGGAGGAGGATTCCTCCTCTCCTCCTTGCGCAAGGGCTGCCTTGTGCGCCAACCCTCCTCCTCCCTCCCTGTTATATATACTGGTGGTATTGGGTGTTTTGCACTAGATTTTACGGCCACGTGCTACCAGTTCCACCGGTGCTCCTCTAGATCGGATTTCCGCAGTGCTTAGGCGAAGCCCTGCCGAAATTGCTCCACCACCATCGCCGGAGCGCCGTCATGCTGCCGGTGAACTCTTCCTCCTCTCCACTTCCTCTTGCTGGATCAAGACGGTGGAGATTGTCATCAAGCTGTACGTGTGTTGAACGCGGAGGTGTCATCCGTTCGACGCTAGATCGGAAGGACCGTGGTCAAGATCGCGAGACGGTTCGTGACGAGTTCACGGAACGGATCGTGATGAGATCACGGGACGGATCATGATGAGATCGTGGAACAGATCGTGATGAGATCGCGGGATGGATCGTGATGAGTTCGCGGGACGGATCGTGATTGGATCGCGGGACGGATTTTGATGTGATCGCGGGACGCTCGGCGATTTGGATCGTGAAGATGTTCGACTACACCAATCGCGTTTCTTAACGCTTCCCGTTTAGCGATCTACAAGGGTATGTAGATTCACTCTCCCTCTCGTAGATGCTCATCACCATGGATAGATCTGCGTGTGCGTAGGAAATTTTTTGTTTCCCATGCAACGTTCCCTAACGGTGGCATCATGAGCTAGGTCTATGTGTTGATGAGCTCTCGAGTAGAACACAAAAGGTTTGTGGGCGTTGATGCTTAGATTGCTTCCTCCCTTGGTCGGATTTTGGTTCAGCGGTATTGTGAGATGAAGCGGTCCGGACCAACATTACTCGTACGCTTACAAGAGACCGGTTCCCTCGACGCAACTTGTTGCCTAGATGTCTTGCGGGTGGCAGTTTCTCTCACTTTAGTTGGTTCGGATTCGACAAAGGCGGTCCTTGAGAAGGTTGAAAAGCAAATTATGTATCACCGTTGTGGCTTATGCGTAGGTGAGAATCGTTCTTGCTAGAAACCCGTAGCAGCCACGTAAAACATGCAACAACAATTAGAGGACGTAGAACTTGTTTTTGCTGGATATGTTGTGATGTGATATGGCCAATTTCATGATGTGATATATGTGATGTATTAGATGATCATGTGACATATAGAATTTCACGACTTGCATCTCGATGAGTACGGCAACCAGCAGGAGCCATAGGGTTGTCTTTAATTATTGTATGACATGCGTGTCAATCATTAAGCGCTATGTAATGCTTTACTTTATCGCTAAACGGTAGCAATAGTAGTAGAAGCATGCAGGGCGTGACAACACCAATGGCGACACGTTGATGGAGATCATGGTGTCGTGCCGGTGATGATGGAGATCATGCCGGTGCTTTCAAGATGGAGATCTAAAGCACAAGTTCATGGCCATATCATGTCACTTATGAATTGCATGTGATGTTAATCCTTTTATGCACCTTGTTTTGCTTAGTACGACGGTAGCATTATAAGGTGATCCCTCACTTAAATTTCAAGATAAAATTGTGTTCTCCCCGAGTGTGCACCATTGCGAAAGTTCGTCGTGTTGAGACATCATGTGATGATCGGGTGTGATAGACACTACGTTCACATACAATGGGTGCAAGCCAGTGTTGCACATGCAGAACACTCGGGTTAAACTTGACGAGCCTAGCATGTACAGACATGGCCTCAGAACACAAGAGACCGAAAGTTCGAACATGAGTCATATAGTAGATATGATCAACATGATGATGTTCACCATTGTAACCACCTCAACTCACGTGATGATCGGACGTGAGTTGGTGAATTTGGATCATGTATCACTCGGATGACCGGAGGGATGTCAATTTGAGTGGGAGATCTTAAGTAATATGATTAATTGAACTCATTATCATGAACATGGTCAGTAGTGTCTTTGCAAAATTATGTTGTAGATTACTAGCTCACGCTGTAGCTCCCTTGAATTTTATATGTTCCTAGAGAAATAGAGTTGAAAGATGATGGTAGCAATATTGCAGACTCGCTCCGTGATCTGAGGATTGTCCTCATTTCTGTATAGAAGCCTTATGTCCTTAATGCACCGCTCGGTGCACCAACCCCTCTAGCGTTGTTTGTAGATGTTGTGAACATCTGATAGGCACGTTTTGATAACTACTTGATAGTTTAGTGCATCATGCATTACAGCTTAGAATTGAGGCTCCAAAACGTTTTGAACGTCATGGAACATATGAGATGTTCTAAGAGCTGAAATTAGGATCTCAGGCTCGTGCCCGTGTTGCGAGATATGAGATCTCCAACAAGATTCTTTGCGTGTAAGATGAAAGAGAATAGCTCAATCGTTGAGCATGTGCTCAGATTGTCTGGGATCTACAATCGCTTGAATCGAGTGGGAGTTGATCTTCCAGATAAGATAGTGATTGATATAGTTCTCCAAGTCACTGTCACTAAAACTACTAGAACTTGGTGATGAACTATAAAACGCCAGGGATAGAAATAATGATCCCTGAGCTATTCGCGATGTTTGACACCGCGAAGGTAGAAATCGAGAAGGAGCGTCAAAGTGTTGATGGTTAGTTAAAACCACTAGTTTCGAGAAGGGCAAGAGCAAGGAGGGAAACTTCATGGATAGCAAGTTAGTTGCAGCTCCAGTGAAGCAACCCAAAGTCTAACCCAAACCCGAGACTAAGTGCTTCAATTATGAGGAAAACGGTCGCTGAAGTGGAACAATCCTAGATACTTGGTAGATAAGAAGGTCGGCAAAGTCGATAGAAGTATATTTGATATACGTGTTATTGATGTGTACCTTGCTAGTACTCCTAGTAGCACCTGGGTATTGGATACCGGTTCGGTTGCTAAATGTTAGTAACTCGAAGTAAAAGCTACAGAATAAACGGATACTAGCTAAGTGTGAGGTGACGATGTGTGTTGGAAATGTTTCCAAGGTTGATGTGATCAACATCGCATGCTCTCTCTACCTTCGAGATTAGTGACGAACCTAAGTAAATGTTATTTGGTGTTTTTGCGTTGAGCATGAACGTGATTAGATCATGTTCATTGCAACACGGTTATTCATTTAAGTTAGAGAATAATGGTTATTCTATTTACATGAATAATACCTTCAATGGTCATGCACCCAGTAAGAATGGTTTGTTGAAACTTGATCATAGTAATACACATGTTCATAACATTGATGCCAAAAAGGATACAAAGTTAATAATGATAGTACCACATACTTGTGGCACTGCCGCTAAATGTCATATTGGTATAAAGTGCATGAAGAAACTCCATGTTGATGGATCTTTGGACTCATTCAATTTCGAATCGGTTGAGACATGCGAACCATGCCTCTTGGTCAAGATGTATAAGGACCCCGTTTTCTGTTTTGATGAAGCGGGCAAGTGATTTATTGGAAATGATACATGTTGATGTATGCAATACAATGAGCCTTTTAGCGTGCGGTGGATATCGTTATTTTCTTATGTTCACTGATGATTTGAGTAGATGTAGTGTATATTTACTTAATGAAACACAAGTCTGAATCGTTTGAAAGGTTCAAGCAAATTCAGAGTGAAGTTTTAAGATCATCGTGACAAGAAGATAAAAATGTTTGCGATATGATCGTGGAGGTGAATATCTGAGTTACGAGTTTGGCATACAACTTTAGACAATGTGAGAATTGTTTCACAACTCACGCCACCTGGAACACCATAGTGTGATGGTGTGTCCGAACGTCATAGTCGTGCTCTATTGGATATGGTGCATGCTATGATGTCTCTTATCGTTTTGTTACTATAATTTTGGGGTTATGCATTAGAGACAACTACATTCACTTTAAATAGGGCACCATCTAAATCTGTTGAGATGACACCGTGTGAATTATGGTTTGATAGAAACCTAAGCTGTCATTTCTTAATGTTTGGGGCTGCGATGTTTGGGTGGAAAATGTTTTCACCTAATGAGCTCGAACCCAAAGGAGACAAATGCATCTTCATAGAATACCCTAAGAACAGTTGGGTGAACCTTCTATCTCAGATCCAAGCATAAAAATGTTTGTTTCTAAAACTGAGTCCTTTCTCGAGAAAAAGTTTCTCTTGAAAGAATTGAGTGGGAGGAGGTTAGAACTTGATGAGGTTATTGAACCTCTGTTTCAACGAGAGAGTAGCGCAGCGCAGGAAGTTGTTTCTGTGAAGCCTACGTTAGTTGAAGAGGAAGTTAATGATGATGATCATGAAGCTTCGGATCAAGTTACTATCAAACCTCGTAGGGCGACAAGGATGTGTACTGCTCCTGAGCGGTACGACAACCCTGTCTTGGAGGTCATGTTGTTAGACAACGATGAACCTACGAGCTATGGAGAAGCGATGATGGGCCCAGATTCCGACAAATGGTTAGAGGCCATGAAATCCGAGAAAGGATCCATGTATGAAAACCAAGTGTAGACTTTGGTAGACTTTCTCGTTGGACGACAGATCGTTGAGTACAAAATGGATGTTTAAAATGAAGACAGACGCTCATAGTAAATGGCACCATTTGTAAAGCTCGACTTGTTGCAAAGAAGTTTACGAGAAGTTCAAGGAGTTGATTGCGATGAGACTTTCTCACTCGTAGCGATGCTAAAGTCTGTTGGAATTATGTTAGCAGTTGCTGCATCTTTTAGTTCTGAAATCTGGCAGATGGATATCAAAACATCGTTTCCTTAACGGTTTACTTGAGGAAAGGTTGTATGTGATACAACCAGAAGGTTTTGTCAGTCCTAAGGATGCTAAAAGGTGTGCAAGCTTCAGTGATTCTTCTATGAACTGAAGCAAGCATCTCGGAGTTGGAATATGCACTTTGATGAGGTGATCAAAGTTTTTAAGTCTATACAAAGTTTACGAGAAACTTGTATTTACAATAAATTGAGTGGGAGCACTATAGAGTTTCTAATAAGTATATGTGGATGACATATTGCTGTTCGGAAATGATGTAGAATTTCTGGAGAGCATAAACGGTTGGTTGAAAAGAGTTTTTCAAAGGAAGACCTGGATAAAAGCTACCTAATTGTTGAGCATCAAGATCTATAAAGATAGATCAAGATGTTTGATAAGAATTTCAATGAGTACATACCTTGACAAGATTTTTGAAAGAGTTCAAAATGGATTAGTGAGAGAGAAGCGTTCTTGTCTGCTTTGTAAGGTGTGAAGTTGAGTGAGACTCAAAGCTCGACCATGGCAGAAGAAAGAGAAAGGACAAACGTCGTCCCCTATGCCTTAGACATAGGCTCTATATAGTATGCCATGCTATGTACCGCACCTGTGTGTGCCTTGCCATGAGTCCGCAAGGGGTACAAGAGTGATCCAGGAGTGAATCACTGGACAGTGGTCAAGAATATCCTTAGTAAAATAAGGACTAAGGAGATGTTTCTCGATTATGGAGGTGATAAAGATTTCGTCATAAAGAGTTACGTCGATGCAAGCTTTAAACACCAATTCGGATAACCCATAGTAGCAATCTGGATACGTATAGTAGGAGCAGCCATTTGGAACAATATCAAGTGGAGTGTGGTAGCAGTGTTTACAGTTTGGCATGGAGATTAGCAAATTACACACGGATCTGAATCTCACAGACCCGTTGACTATAAAGACCTCTCCCACATGCAAAGCATGATCGAGCCCCAAAACTCATAGGGTGTTAGATTCATTACAATGCATATCACATGGTGATGTGAACTAGATTATTGACTCTAGTGCAAGTGGGAGACTGTTGGAAATATGCCCTAGAGGCAATAATAAATTAATTATTATCATATTTCCTTGTTCACGATAAATCGTTTATTATCCATGCTATAATTGTATTGAATGGAAACACATTACATGTGTGGGTAAATAGACAACACTCTGTCCCTAGTATGCCTCTAGTGAACTAGCTCGTTGATCAAAGATGGTCAAGGTTTCCTAGCCATTAACATGTGATGTCATTTGATAATGGGATCACACCATTAGGAGAATGATATGATGGACAAGACCCAAACTACAAACGTAGCATATGATCGTGTCAGTTTATTGCTACTGTTTTCTGCATGTCAAAGTATGTGTTCCTATGACCATGAGATCATGCAACTGTTGGAAATATGCCCTAGAGGCAATAATAAATTAGTTATTATCATATTTCCTTGTTCATGATAATCGTTTATTATCCATGCTATAATTGTATTGATCGGAGACTTAAATGCATGTGTGGATACATAGACAAAACCATGTCCCTAGTATGCCTCTAATGGACTAGCTCGTTGATCAAAGGATGGTTAAGGTTTCCTAGCCATGGACATGAGATGTCATTTGATAACGGGATCACATCATTAGGAGAATGATGTGATGGATAAGACCCAAACTACAAACATAGCATATGATCGTGTTAGTTTATTGCTATTGTTTTCTGCATGTCAAGTATATGTTCCTATGACCATGAGATCATGCAACTCACGGATATTGGAGGAGTGCCTTGTGTGTATCAAACGTCGCAATGTAACTGGGTGACTATAAAGGTGATCTACAGGTATCTCCGATGGTGTTTGTTGAGTTGGCATGGATCGAGACTCGGATTTGTTACTCCGTGTAACGGAGAGGTATCTCGGGGCCCACTCGGTAATGCAACATCACAATAAGCCTTGCAAGCAATGTGACTAATTGTTAGTTGCGGGATCTTGCATTACGGAACGAGTAAAGAGACTTGCCGGTAACGAGGTTGAACTAGGTATGGAGATACCGACGATCGAATCTCGGGCAAGTAACATACCGAAGAACAAAGGGAACGATATACGGGATTAACTGAATCCTTGACATAGAGGTTCGACCGATAAAGATCTTCGTAGAATATGTAGGAACCAATGTGGACGTCCAGGTCCCGCCATTGGTTATTGACCATAGAGGTGTCTCGGTCATGTCTACATAGTTCTCGAACCCGCAGGGTCTGCACACTTAAGGTTCGGTGACGTTTCGATAGTGTAGAGTTATGTATGGTGGTGACCGAAGGTTGTTCGGAGTCCCGGATGAGATCCCGGAAGTCACGAGGAGCTCCGGAATGGTCCGCAGGTAAAGATTCATATATAGGAAGTCCCAGATTGGTTTCCGGAAAAGTTTCGGGCTCATCGGTAGTGTACCGGGAGTATCGGTATTGTACCGGGAGTGCCGGTAGTGTATCGGAGGACCTCCGGGAGGGGTATTTCGACCCCAAGAGGTCCATGAGCTGTGGGACAATAATAACCAGCCCTTAGTGGGCTGGGAAAACAGCCACAAAGGCCCATGGCGCAGGAGAGAAAGTCCTAAAGCAAAAAGTGGAAAATCAGCCAATAGGAGGCAATCCTACTCCAACTAGGATTGGAGGTGAAGTAGGATTGCTCCCACCTCCTATTTAGGCCGACCCAAAGGCCTTGGCTGCCTCTCCTATCCTCTCCTCCTATATATACTAGTGGATTGGGTGGTTTTTGGACAGAATTTCCGGCCACGTGCTACCCGTTTCACCGGTGCACAGTTTCTCCTCTAGATCGGTTTTCCGCAGCGCTTAGGCGAAGCCCTGCCGGAATCACTCCACCACCATCACCGGAGCGCCGTCACGCTGCCGGTGAACTCTCTCTCCTCTCCACCTCCTCTCGCTGGATCGAGACGGTGGAGATCGTCATCAAGCTGCACGTGTGCTGAACGCGGAGGTGCCGTCCGTTCGGCGCTAGATCGGAAGGACCGTGATCGAGATCGCGAGACAGTTCGTGATGAGATCGCGGAACGGATCGTGATGAGTTCGCAGGACAGATCGTGATCAAGATCGTGAGACAGATTGTGATGAGATCGCGGGACGGATCGTGATGAGTTCACGGGACGGATCGTGATTGGATCGCGGGACGGATCGTGATGAGATCGCGGGACGCTCGGCGATTTGGATCGCGAAGATGTTCGACTACACCAACTGCGTTTCTTAACGCTTCCCACTTAGAGATCTACAAGGGTATGTAGATCCACTCTCCCTCTCGTAGATGCTCATCACCATGGATAGGTTTGCGTGTGCGTAGGAAAATTTTTGTTTCCCATGCGACGTTCCCCAACAGTGGTATCAGAGCTAGGTTGATGGTTCGATGAGATCTCGAGTAGAACACAAAAGGTTTGTGGGCGTTGATGCTTAGATTGCTTCCTCCCTTGGTCGTATTTTGGTTCAGCGGGATTGTGAGATGAAGCGGCCCGGACCAACATTACTCGTACGCTTACGAGAGACCGGTTCCCTCGACGCAACTTGTTGCCTAGATGGCTTGCGGGTGACAGTTTCTCTCACTTTAGTTGGATCGGATTCGACGAAGGCGGTCCTTGAGAAGGTTGAAAAGAAAACTAGTGTATCACCGTTGTGGTTTATGCGTAGGTGAGAATCGTTCTTGCTAGATACCCATAGCAGCCACGTAAAATATGCAACAACAATTAGAGGACGTCTAACTTGTTTTTGCAGGGTATGTTATGATGTGATATGGCCAATTACATGATGAGATATATGTGATGTATGATATGATCATGTGATGTATAGATTATCACGACTTGCATGTCGATGAGTACGGCAACCGGCAGGAGCCATAGGGTTGTCTTTAATTATTGTATGACCTGCGTGTCAATCATTAAGCGCTATGTAATGCTTTACTTTATCGCTACGGTAGCAATAATAGTAGAAGCATGCAGGGCGTGACAACCCCAATGGCAACACATTGATGGAGATCAAGATGATGGAGTTCATGGTGTTGTGCCGATGACGATGGAGATCATGCCGGTGTTTCGAAGATGGAGATCTTAAACACAAGTTCATGGCCATATCATGTCACTTATGAATTGCATGAGATGTTAATCCTTTTATGCACCTTGTTTTGCTTAGTACGGAGGTAGCATTATAAGGTGATCCCTCACTTGAATTTCAAGATGAACTGTGTTCTCCCCGAGTGTGCACCGTTGCGAAAGTTCGTCGTGTTGAGACACCACGTGATGATCGGGTGTGATAGACTCTACGTTCACATACAACGGGTGCAAGCCAGATTTGCACGCGCAGAACACTCAGGTTAAACTTGACGAGCCTAGCATGTACAGACATGGCCTCGGAACACGAGAGACCGAAAGGTCGAACATGAGTCAGATAGTAGATATGATCAACATAATGATGTTCACCATTGCAGCCACCTCAACTCACGTGATGATCGGACTTGAGTTGGTGAATTTGGATCATGTATCACTCGAATGATCGGAGGGATGTCAATTTGAGTGGGAGTTCTTAAGTAATATGATTAATTGAACTCATTATCATGAACATAGTCAAAGTGTCTTTGCAAATTATGTTGTAGATTACTAGCTCGCGCTGTAGCTCCCTTGTATTTTTATATGTTCCTAGAGAAATAGAATTGAAAGATGTTGGTAGCAAAATTGCGGACTGGGTCCGTGATCTGAGGATTGTCCTCATTGCTGCACAGAAGGCTTATGTCCTTAATGCACCGCTCGGTGCGCCACCCCCTCTAGCGTCGTCTATAGATGTTGTGAACATCTAACAGGCACGTTTCGATGACTACTTGATAGTTTAGTGCGTCATGCATTACGGCTTAGAATTGAGGCTCCAAAACGTTTTGAACGTCGCGGAACATATGAGATGTTCTAGGAGCAGAGATTGTGATCTCAGGCTCGTGCCTTTGTTGCGAGATATGAGATCTCCAACAAGATTCTTTGCTTGTAAGATGAAGGAGAATAGCTCAATCATTGAGCATGTACTCAGATTGTCTGGGTACTACAATCGCTTGAATCAAGTGGGAGTTGATCTTCCAGATAAGATAGTGATTGATATAGTTCTCCAAGTCACTGTCACTAAAGCTACTAGAACTTAGTGATGAACTATAATACACCAGGGATAGAAGTATTGATCCCTGAGCTGTTCGCGATGTTTGACACCGCGAAGGTAGAAATCAAGAAGGAGCGTCAAGTGTTGATGGTTAATCAAACCACTAGTTTCGAAAAGGGCAAGAGCAAGGAGGGAAACTTCATGGATAGAAAGTCAGTTGCTTCTCCAGTGAAGCAACCCAAATTTGAACTCAAACCCGAGACTAAGTGCTTCTATTATGAGGTGAGAGTTAGCTGAAGCGGAACAACCCTAGATACTTGGTAGATAAGAAGGCTGGCAACATCGACAGAAGTATATTTGATATACGAGTTATTGATGTGTACCTTGCTAGTACTCCTAGTAGCACCTGGGTATTGGATACCGGTTAGATTGCTAAATGTTAGTAACTCGAAATAAAAGCTACGGAATAAACGGAGAACTAGCTAAGGGTGAGGTGACGATCTGTGTTGGAAATGTTTCCAAGGTTGATGTGATCAACATCGCACGCTCTCTCTACCTTCAGGATTAGTGACGAACCTAAATAAATGTTATTTGGTGTTTTGCGTTGAGCATGAACATGATTAGATCATGTTTGTTGCAATACGGTTATTCATTTAAGTCAGAGAATAATAGTTATTCTGGTTACATGAATAATACCTTCAATGGTCATGCACCCAATGAGAATGGTTTGTTGAAATCTTGATCGTAGTAGTACACATGTTCATAACATTGATGTCAAAAGATACAAAGTTAATAATGATAGTACCACATACTTGTGGCACTGCCGCTAAATGTCATATTGGTATAAAGCGCATGTAGAAACTCCATGCTGATGGATATTTGGACTCATCGATTTCGAATCGGTTGAGACATGCGAACCATGCCTCTTGGGCAAGATGACTAAAGGACCCCGTTGGATGGAGCGGGCAAGTGATTCATTGGAAATGATACATGTTGATGTATGCAATCTAGTGAGTCTTGTAGCGTGTAGTGGATATCGTTATTTTCTTACCTTCACTGATGATTTGAGTAGATATAGTGTATATTTACTTAATGAAACACAAGTCTGAATCGTTTGAAAGGTTCAAGCAAATTCAGAGTGAAGTTTAAAGATCATCGTGACAAGAAGATGAAAATGACCGTGATATGATCGTGGAGGTGAATATCTGAGTTACGAGTTTGGCATACAACTTAAGACAACGTGAAATTTGTTTCACAACTAACGCCACCTGGAACACCATGGTGTGATGGTGTGTCCGAACATCATAGTCATGCTCTATTGATATAGTGCATACTGTGATGTCTCTTATCGTTTTACTACTATAATTTTTGGGGTTATGCATTAGAGACAACTACATTCACTTTAAATAGGGCATCATCTAAATCCGTTGAGATGACACCGTGTGAATTATGGTTTGATAGAAACCTAAGCTGTCATTTCTTAATGTTTGGGGCTGCGATGCTTGTGTGGAAAATGTTTTCACATAATAAGCTAGAACCCAAAGCGGACAAATGTATCTTCATAGAATACCCTAAGAATAGATGGGTATGCCTTCTATCTTAGATCCGACTGCAAAGTGTTTGTTGTTAGAACTGGGTCCTTTCTCGAGAAAAAGTTTCTCTCGAAAGAATTGAGTGGGAGGAAGATAGAACTTGATGAGGTTGTTAAACCTTTGTTCAACCAGAGAGTAGCGCAGCGCAGAAAGATGTTTCTATGAAGCCTACGTTAGTTGAAGTGGAAGTTAATGATGATGATCATGAAGCTTCAGGATCAAGTTACTATCGAACTTCGTAGGTCGACAAGGATGTGTACTGCTCCTGAGCGGTACGACAACTCTGTCTTGGAGGTCATGTTGTTGGACAACGATGAACCTACAAGCTATGGAGAAGCGATGATGGGCCCGGATTCCGACAAATGGTTGGAGGCCATGAAATCCGAGATAGGATCCATGTATTAAAACCAAGTGTAGACTTTGGTAGACTTGCTCGTTGGACGGCAGGTCGTTGAGTACAAATGGATCTTTAAAATGAAGATAGACACTGATGGTGAATGTCACTATTTGTAAAGCTCGACTTGTTGCAAAGATGTTTGTGACAAGTTCAAGGAGTTGACTACGATGAGACTTTCTCACTCGTAGCGATGCTAAAAGTCTGTTGGAATTATGTTAGCAGTTGCTGTGTTTTCAATTATGAAATCTGGCAGATGGATGTCAAAACATCGTTTCCTTAATGGTTTACTTGAGGAAAGGTTGTATGTGATACAACCAGAAGGTTTTGTCAGGCCTAAGGATGCTAAAAGGTGTGCAAGCTTTGATGATCCTTCCATGGACTGAAGCAAGCATCTTGGAGTTGGAATATACGCTTTGATGAGGTGATCAAAGTTTTGATGTTTATACAAAGTTTATGAGAAACTTGTATTTGGAATAAAGTGAGTGGGAGCACTATAGAATTTCTGATAAGTATATGTGGATGACATATTGTTGTTCAGAAATGATGTAGAGTTTCTAGAAAGCATAAAACGGTTATTTGGAAAGTGATTTTCAAAGGAATACCTGGATAAAGCTACCTATTTGTTGAGCATCAAAATCTATAGAGATAGATCAAGATGCTTGATGAGACTTTCAATGAGTGCATACCTTCACAAGATTTTGAAAGAGTTCAAAATGGATCAGCCAGAGAAATAGTTCTCGTCTGATTTGTAAGGTGTGAAGTTGAGTGAGACTCAAAGCTCGACAACGGCAGAAGAAAGAGAAAGGACGAACGTCGTCCCCTATGCCTTAGCCATAGGCTCTATATTATGCCATGCTGTGTACCGCACCTATGTGTGCCTTGACATGAGTCTGTCAAGGGGTACAAGAGTGGTCCAGGAGTGGATCACTGGACAGCGGTCGGAATTATCCTTAGTAACCAGAGGACTAAGGAAATGTTTCTTGATTATGGAGGTGATAAAGAGTTCGTCGTAAAGAGTTACGTCGATGCAAGCTTTAACACCTATCCGGATGACTAGTAGTAGCAATCTGGATACGTATAGTGGAGCAGCCATTTGGAAATAGTACCAAGTGGAGTGTGGTAGCAGTGTTTACGGTTTGACATAGAGATATGCAAAGTACACACGGATCTGAATATCGCAGGCCCGTTGACTATAAGACCTCTCTCACATGCAAAGCATGATCGAGCCCCAGAACTCATTGGGTGTTAGATTCATAACAATGCGAATCACATGGTGATGTGAACTAGATTATTGACTCTAGTGCAAGTGGGAGACTGTTGGAAATATGCCCTAGAGGCAATAATAAATTAGTTATTATCATATTTCCTTGTTCATGATAATCGTTTATTATCCATGCTATAATTGTATTGATCGGAGACTTAAATGCATGTGTGGACACATAGACAAAACCATGTCCCTAGTATGCCTCTAATGGACTAGCTCGTTGACCAAAGGATGGTTAAGGTTTCCTAGCCATGGACATGAGATGTCATTTGATAACGGGATCACATCATTAGGAGAATGATGTGATGGATAAGACCCAAACTACAAACATAGCATATGATCGTGTCAGTTTATTGCTACTGTTTTCTGCATGTCAAGTATATGTTCCTATGACCATGAGATCATGCAACTCACGGATATTGGAGGAGTGCCTTGTGTGTATCAAACGTTGCAACGTAACTGGGTGACTATAAAGGTGCTCTACAGGTATCTCCGATGGTGTCTGTTGAGTTGGCATGGATCGAGACTGGGATTTGTTACTCCGTGTAACGGAGAGGTATCTCGGGGCCCACTCGGTAATGCAACATCACAATAAGCCTTGCAAGCAATGTGACTAATTGTTAGTTGCGGGATCTTGTATTACGGAACGAGTAAAGAGACTTGCCGGTAACGAGGTTGAACTAGGTATGGAGATACCGACGATCGAATCTCGGGCAAGTAACATACCGAAGAACAAAGGGAACGATATACGGGATTAACTGAATCCTTGACATAGAGGTTCGACCGATAAAAATCTTCGTAGAATATGTAGTAACCAATGTGGATGTCCAGGTCCCGCCATTGGTTATTGACCGTAGAGGTGTCTCGGTCATGTCTACATAGTTCTCGAACCCGCAAGGTCTGCACACTTAAGGTTCGGTGACGTTTCGGTAGTGTAGAGTTATGGATGGTGGTGACCGAAGGTTGTTCGGAGTCCCGGATGAGATCCCAGACTTCACGAGGAGCTCCGGAATGGTCTGCAGGTAAAGATTCATATATAGGAAGTCCCAGTTTGGTTTCCGGAAAAGTTTCGGTCTCATCGGTAGTGTACCGGGAGTATCGGTATTGTACCGGGAGTGCCGGTAGTGTACCGGAGGACCTCCGGGAGGGGTATTTCGACCCCAAGAGGTCCATGGGCTGTGGGAGAATAATAACCAGCCCTTAGTGGGCTGGTAAAACAGCCACAAAGGCCCATGGCGCAGGAGAGAAAGTCCTAAAGCAAAAAGTGGAAAATCAGCCAATAGGAGGCAATCCTACTCCAACTAGGATTGGAGGTGAAGTAGGATTGCTCCCACCTCCTATTTCGGCCGACCCAAAGGCCTTGGCTGCCTCTCCTCTCCTCTCCTCCTATATATACTAGTGGATTGGGTGGTTTTTGGACAGAATTTCCGGCCACGTGCTACCCGTTTCACCGGTGCACAGTTTCTCCTCTAGATCGGTTTTCCGCAGCGCTTAGGCGAAGCCCTGCCGGAATCACTCCACCACCATCACCGGAGCGCCGTCACGCTGCCGGTGAACTCTCTCTCCTATCCACCTCCTCTCGCTGGATCGAGACGGTGGAGATCGTCATCAAGCTGCACGTGTGCTGAACGCGGAGGTGCCGTCCGTTCGGCGCTAGATCGGAAGGACCGTGATCGAGATCGCGAGACAGTTCGTGATGAGATCGCGGAACGGATCATGATGAGTTCGCGGGACAGATCGTGATCAAGATCGTGAGACGGATTGTGATGAGATCGCGGGACGGATCGTGATGAGTTCACGGGACGGATCGTGATTGGATCGCGGGACGGATCATGATGAGATCGCGGGACGCTCGGCGATTTGGATCGCGAAGATGTTCGACTACACCAACCGCGTTTCTTAACGCTTCCCACTTAGCGATCTACAAGGGTATGTAGATCCACTCTCCCTCTCGTAGATGCTCATCACCATGGATAGGTTTGCGTGTGCGTAGGAAAATTTTTGTTTCCCATGCGACGTTCCCCAAGAGCAACTCACTGACATCGGAGGAGTACCTTGTGTGTATCAAACGTCGCAACGTAACTGGGTGACTATAAAGGTGCTCTACAGGTATCTCCGAGGGTGTCTGTTGAGTTGGCATGGATCAAGACTGGGATTTGTTATTCCGTGTGACGGAGAGGTATCTCAAGGCCCACTCGGTAATACAACATCACAATAAGCCTTGCAAGCAATGTGACTAAGTGTTAGTCATGGGATCTTGTATTACGGAACGAGTAAAGAGACTTGCCGGTAATGAGGTTGAACTAGGTATGGAGATACCGACGATCGAATCTCGGGCAAGTAACATACCGAAGAACAAAGGGAACATCATACGGGATTAACTGAATCCTTGACATAGAGGTTCGGCCGATAAAAATCTTCATAGAATATGTAGGAAACAATGTGGACATCCAGGTCCCGCCATTGGTTATTGACTGTAGAGGTGTCTCGGTCATGTCTACATAGTTCTCGAACCCGCAGGGTCTGCACACTTAAGGTTTGGTGACGTTTCGGTAGTATAGAGTTATGTATGGTGGTGACCGAAGGTTGTTGGGAGTCCCGGATGAGATCTCGGATGTCACGAGGAGCTCCGGAATGGTCCGAAGGTAAATATTCATATATAGGAAGTCCTATTTTGGTCGCCGGAAAAGTTTCGAGCTGATCGGTAGTGTACCGGGAGTGCCGGTAGTGTACCGGGGACCATCGGGAGAGGTATTTCGACCCAAGAGGCTACATGGGCTGTGGGAGGGTGGAAACCAGCCCTTAGTGGGCTGGTGGAAGTCCTCTAAGAGGCCCATGCGGCTGGACTTGAGAAAGAGAGAGAAAAAGCCAAGGTGGAAAGAGATTCCAAGTAGGAAAGGAGGAATCCTAGTCCTAATAGGATTGGAGGAGGATTCCTCCTCTCCTCCTTGCGCAAGGGCTGCCTTGTGCGCCATCCCTCCTCCTCCCTCCCTCTTATATATACTGGTGGTATTGGTTGTTTTGCACTAGATTTTACGGCCACGTGCTACCCGTTCCACCGGTGCTCCTCTAGATCGGATTTCCGTAGTGCTTAGGCGAAGCCCTGCCGGAATTGCTCCACCACCATCGCCGGAGCGCCGTCACGCTGTCGGTGAACTCTACCTCCTCTCCACTTCCTCTTGCTAGATCAAGACGGTGGAGATCGTCATCAAGCTATACGTGTGCTAAACACGGAGGTGCCGTCCGTTCGGCGCTAGATCGGAAGGACCGTGGTCAAGATCGCGAGACGGTTCGTGACGAGTTCACGGGACGGATCGTGATGAGATCATGGGACGGATCATGATGAGATCGCGGGACAGATCGTGATGAGATCACGGGACGGATCGTGATGAGTTCACGGGACGGATCGTGATGAGTTCGCGGGACGGATCGTGATTGGATCGCGGGACGAATCGTGATGTGATCGCGGGACGCTCGGCGATTTGGATCGCGAAGATGTTCGACTACACCAACCGCGTTTCTTAACGCTTCCTGCTTAGCGATCTACAAGGGTATATAGATTCACTCTCCCTCTCGTAGATTCTCATCACCATGGATAGATCTGTGTGTGCGTAGGAAATATTTTGTTTCCCATGCAACGTTCCCTAACAGAAAGGTCATGGGTTTCTAAACCCATGGTTCTCTTTCTCTACCATGTTTCCTAGCAATGAAGTCACTTTTAAGGTATCTTTTATTCTTAGGTTGTGGGTTATCAAGATCATCAGCAGGTTCAATCTCCACATCATTATCATTACTAGGTTGAGCATCAACATGAACATCATTAGTAATGTTATCACTAGGCTCATGTTCATCACCAGATTGTGTCTCGGCATCAGAAATAGAAATATCATTTGGATTCCCAGATTATCTATAACTGGTTCACTAGCAGCATGCAAAGTACTATCATCATTTTTTTCCCTACTCTTATTGGAATGAATAGGTGCATCAGTGTTAACTCTCTGAGAATCTTGCTCAATTCTCTTAGGATGGCCCTCGGGATACAAAGGTTCCTGAGTCATTCTACCACCTCTAGTCACAACTTTAACAGAAGGATAATTGTCTTTACTAATCATCTCATTAAGCAAATCATTTTGCGCCTTAAGTACTTGTTCTACTTGAGTAGTTACCATGGAAGCATGTTTACTAATAAGCTTAAGATCATTGATAGTTCTACTCAAATAATCACCCAAGCAATCAAGCATGTAAGTATTATGTTTCAATTGTCTACTAACATAAGCATTGAAATTTTCTTGCTTCACAATAAAATTATCAAATTCATCCAAGCATTGGCTAGCAGACTTATTATAAGGAATATCTCTTTCATCAAATCTATGGAGATAATTTACCTCTACCACCTGTGTCGGGTTATCGAGACCATGTATTTCTTCAATAGGTGGTAGATTCTTAACATCTCTAGCTTTAATATCCTTTTCTTTCATAGATTTCTTTGCTTCTTGCATATCTTCAGGACTGAGGAATAGAATACCTCTTTTATTTGGAGTTGGCTTTGGAGGTGGTTCGGGAATAGTCCAATCATTATCATTGCTCAATATATTATTCAATAGTAATTCAGTTTGTTCAATAGTTCGTTCCCTGAAAACACACCAGCACAACTATCTAGGTGGTCCCTAGAAGCATCGGTTAGTCCATTATAAAAGATATCAAGTATTTCATTTTTCTTGAGAGGATGATCAGGAAAAGCATTAAGTAATTGGAGAAGCCTCCCCCAAGCTTGTGGGAGACTCTCTTCTTCAATTTGCACAAAGTTAAATATTTCCTACAAGGCAGCTTGTTTCTTATGGGCAGGAAAATATTTTTCAGAGAAGTAATAAATCATATCCTGGGGACTACGCACACAACCAGGAGCAAGAGAATTAAACCATATCTTAGCATCACCCTTTAATGAGAAAGGAAACAACTTAAGAATATAGTAATAGCAAATTTTTTTCCTCATGAGTAAATAGGGTGGCTATATCATTCAATTTAGTAAGATGTGCCACAATAGTTTCAGATTCATAACCATAGAAAGGATCAGATTCAACCAAAGTAATTAAGTAAGTATCAACCGAGAATTCATAATCCTTATCAGTAACAAAGATAGGTGAAGTAGCAAACTTAGGATCATATTGCATTCTAGCATTCAAAGATTTTTCTTTCCACTTGCGAAGCAATTTCTTAAGATCATCTCTATCCTTACAAGCAAGAAAGTCCCTAGCAACATCTCCTCCCATAACATAACCTTCAGGTATATCATGCAATTCATATCTAGGAGAGATAGGTCTAGCAGGTGTATCATAGTGTTCAATTTCAATAATTTCATCAGATTCAGAAATATTATCAGTTTCAGCATTTGCTCTAGCAAACATTTTATCAAGAAATTCACCTAGTGGCACACTATCATCAAGCAAAGTATCATCATAAGCATCATGCATAGCAGAAGTAGCATCATCAATTACTTGGGACATATCAGAATTACTAGCAGGTGGTGGTGTCGCAAATTTACTCATAACAGAAGGTGAATCAAGTGCAGAGCTAGATGGCAGTTCCTTACTTGTCCTCGTAGTTGAGGGGTAGATCTTGGTTTTTGGATCTTTAAGATTCCTCATATTGATCAACAGATATATATATATATCCCAAGTGACTCAGAGCATAGAGCTATGCTCCCAAGCAACGGCGCCAGAAAAAGGTCTTGATAACCCACAAGTATAGGGGATCGCAACAGTTTTTCGAGGGTAGAGTATTCAACCCAAATTTATTGATTCGACACAAGGGGTGCCAAAGAATATTCTCGAGTATTAGCAGCTGAGTTTTCAATTCAACCACACCTAAAAGACTTAATATCTGTAGCAAAGTATTCAGTAGCAAAGTAGTATGGAAGTGGCGGTAACGGTGGCAAAAGTGATAGTAGCAGTTTTGTAGTGTTTGTAATAGTAGCAACGGAAAAGTAACTTAGTAAAGATCAATATATGGAAAGCTCGTAGGCAATGGATCAGTGATGAATAATTATGTCGAATGGCATTCATCATGCAACAGTTATAACATAGGGTGACACAGAACTAGCTCCAATTCATCAATGTAATGTAGGCATGTATTCCATATATAGTCATACGTGCTTATGGAAAGGAACTTGCATGACATCTTTTGTCCTACCCTCCCGTGGAAGTGGGGTCCTATTGGAAACTAAGGGATATTAAGGCCTCCTTTTAATAGAGAACCGTACCAAAGAATTAGCACTTAGTGAATACATGAACTCCTCAAACTACGGTAAACACCGGAAAGAATCAAAGTTATTGTCACCCTGGGGGATGCGGATCATAACTTGTAATAGGTGTCTACAACTTGCAAGATAGGATCAAGAACACATATATATTCATGAAAACATAATAGGTTCAGATCTGAAATCATGGCACTCGGGCCCTAGTGACAAGCATTAAGCATAACAAAGGCATAGCAACATCAATCTCAGAACATAGTGGATACTAGGGATCAAACCCTAACAAAACTAACTCGATTACATGGTAAATCTCATCCAACCCATCACCGTCCAGCAATCCTATGATGGAATTACTCAGGAACGGCGGAGAGCATCATGAAATTGGTGATGAAGGATGGTTGGTGATGACGACGGTGTCAATTTCCCCTCTCCGGAGCCCAAATCAGACTCCAGATCCGCCCTCTCGAGGAAGAACAGGAGGTGGCGGCGGCTCCGTATCGTAAAACGTGATGAACTCTTCTCTCTGATTTTTTCTCCATAAATAGGAATATATAGGAGTGGAAACAAGGTCAGAGGAGCAACAGGGGGCCCAAGAGCCACAGGGGCGCGCCCTAGGGGGGTGGGCGCGCCCCTTGGCTTGTGGCCAGGTGGTGGGCCCCCTATAGTTGATTCTTTCGCCAATATTTTTTATTAATTCCAGAAATATTCTCCGTAAATTTTCAGGTCAATCTGAGAACTTTTATTTCTGCACAAAAATAACACCAAGGCAATTCTGTTGAAAACAACGTTAGTCCGGGTTAGTTCCATTCAAATCATGCAAATTAGAGTCCAAAACAAGGGCAAAAGAGTTTGGAAAAGTAGATACGTTGGAGACGTATCAGTTATGCTAACCATCATTATATATGCTTGTATAAAATGGATGGCAAAAGTGCATTCCTCAATGGTAAGATTGAGGAAGAAGTATATGTTGCTCGGCCACCAGGGTTTGAAGATCCAAAGCATCCTCACTATGTCTTCAAGCTCAAGAAGGCACTCTATGGCCTCACGCAAGCACCAAGAGCTTGGTATGACACACTCAAGGAATTCCTCATGAAGAAAGGCTTCAAACCTGGTTCACTCGATCCCACTCTCTTCAATAAATCCTATAATAGTGAACTGTTTGTATGTCAAATATATGTGGACGACATTATCTTCGGCTGTACTAACAACAAATATAGTGATGAGTTTGCTTATATGATGCAAGAGAAGTATCAAATGTCGAAGATGGGAGAAGTGAAGTTCTTCCTAGGGCTTCAGATTCGACAACAACCAAAGGGCATCTTCATATCTCAGGAGAAGTACCTCAAGGACCGCCTCAAGAAATTTGGCATGAATGAAGCCAAAGGCTTCAAGATGCCAATGCCTACCAACAGATACCTCCGCACTGACGAAAATGGTAAATATTTAGATCAGAAGGTATATCGCTCCATGATTGGATCTTTGTTGTACATATGTGCATCTAGGCCCGATATAATGCTTAGCATTTTCATGTGCGCCCGATTTCAAACGGCACCAAATGAGTCGCATAACCTTGCTGTGAAGCTACTTAGATATCTGGCTCACACCAACGCTAGGATTATGGTATCCAAAGGGTTCAAGTTCGAGCTGATTGGCTACTCAGATTCCGACTTCGCTGGCGACAGAGTTGATCGCAAGTCTACATCAGGCACTTGTCACTTTCTTGGATGATCTCTTGTATGTCGGTCTTCGAAGAAGTAGAACTGTGTCTCACTCTCCACTCCCGAAGCAGAATACATTTTTGTTGGTGCATGCTGCACATAGCTTCTCTAGATGAAGCAAACACTCAAGGACTACGACATCAATCTGAAGGATGTACCTCTCTATTGTGACAAAGAGAGTGCAATCAAGATCTCCTACAATCCAGTACAACACTCGAAGACGAAGCACATTCAGATACGACATTATTTTCTTTGGGACCATGTGATGAAGGGCGACATCAACATCAAGCATGTAGACACTGAAGATCAACTGGCGGATATCTTCACGAAGCCTTTGGATGAGAAGAGGTTTTGCAAGTTGGGGTGTGAGCTAAATATCTTAGAATCCTCAAATGTCCTTTGAAATGGGAATACATCCTAACTCTTATGCATGTTGATGACTTTGATGCACAACACATGATGTAATGTACGTCTTCAACTCATGAAGACTTACAATCTGATTGTGAATACATTAACGAAGAATATGACTTCAGAGCGCCATGATAATTTTGGGTCATGTCTGGGTCAAACATTCTTATACGGTGGGTAATGCTACCAACCAAACTCGAAGACATTGATTTTACCTTATCTTTTTCATATGTCTTTGAGAGTTGAATGTCTTCGGAACAAAACTTTGTTGTTTGCACGTGTGTTTCAGCTGAAAACTATTTGCATATCTACATTTGGATTAGAGCTTTGTCCTATATAGCATTTGTCCTATAGCTTTATCTTTCACTTTTTCCTAGGAAAATGTGATTAGACCTGACATTCTCCTCTGTTCTTACCTCGTCTAATCTGTTCTAATCCATTCATATGCATTCTATGTTGACATGTGTTGACTGTCTTCACCGTGTCCTTGTCAGTCGAAGACAAATCAACCACATATTTAATTCTAAAATCTAAAATTGTCCTCGTGTTTTTAGCAACAACTACCACCCTGCCGCTTAGATTATGGTAGTGAGTTGTCAGGTGGTTTGCATGCATGCCACGTGTCCCACTTTAGCTGAAGAGTCACGAGTATATTTGTCTTATCAGTTCAAACTCCTCACCCTTATAAATACAAGTTGCCCCCTTCATCATCACTTTCCTCTTCCTCCGCCACCCCACATGCTCAAAACCCTAGCGCCACCGCTGGAATCCATCATCGTCGGAGACAAAGTGCTTCACTGCCATGTCTTCTTCGTTGATGTACTCATGTCAGCCGCGTTCATCCTCCCCTCGCCGCCGTCGTAGCTGTTTGCCTCCACCAAGTTAGGGTCAGGCAGATTGAACCGCTCGGCTTCTCCGCCACATCGAGTTGTTCATGTCGTTCTTCATCACGGTAATTAAAAATCTATTTTTACCCCGCGTTTTGATCCAAAATTTTTACTGAAAATTTTCAATTGTTGTTTCTTCACTTTCCACTCAACCGAATCTAGATCTAGATCTATACTTGCCAAATATATTCACTTTGTGGTCTGAAACTTGGTTTGGTTCCTCACTTGTACGAATCCTTGGACTTGTACACCTAAAATCACCATCTGCTCTATTGAAGTGAATGTCTTCCGTATAAGGTACATATCTGCAGCAGAATCGCTTGGATCTCATAGTCTGAATTTGTTTGCAGACTACTTGCAGATACATCTGGAATCTTCTAGTGCGTGTTCAAACTTGTGCACTCCTGAGAAGCCTTTGCCGAAGTCTTTACCGAAGTCACTGGCTGATGACAAACCAATCAAGAAGGGAGGGAAGCAGAGATGCAAGAACACTGCTAAGGATCTTCCCCTAGATCTATATGAGATGTAAAAATCTGATAAAGAGGAAACATACACCAAACGCAAGAATTGCCTCTAATGGATCTGAAGATATTGGAGTGTGGAGTGGTTCTACTACCGTTTTGTCATGGATGAGTATGCTGAGAAGTGTGCAGAAAATGCACCTTGGATGGACATCATATACAAAAATCTTCATCCAAAGACAAAGGCTGACGCAATCAAGATGGGATTCTATCCATGCATGTTCTGGCCCCCAATGCCAGAAGATCCCGATCCATCAAGCATCCTTGGCATCCCAGATCCCACTGAGTCGATGCTGAAGTTGAGCAAGAAAATGCTCTTGAACCGCCGCCGAAGCCTTTGGAAGCACCAAAGTCTTCTAAGTCAAAGTCTTCGAAGCCAAAGTCTTCCAAGGCTCCACCTCCAGCAGCGTCTTCACCACAAACTTCATGTTCCCCTTTTGCAAATCCTGAGGAACCAGAATCTGAAGGTCGCCTTCACAGGCATTTGAAGAGAAAAGCAATTGCTTCTTGTGGCCCGAAGCCTACCCTGTCGTTGATGGATGGAGCCAACATGATTAGCTATCATATGATGAGTTTGATGACAAAGCCTTAGCCAGGCTTATTCAGCATAAAGAAGAGGAATCCACACGGCTTGAAGACTTACCTCTGATTGACACTGTCATCTTCGAACATTTTATTGATGAATGGTTTCCTGACCCCCTCCATCAGCATTGATGCTCTTCATCTCCCAATTGGCTTGAATGTCACGTTCCAAGGACTTGTGAACGAGGAACTGACTGTGTCCCAGAAGGCCAAGCATACCAAGGCCAAGATTAGCCATGAGAAGGAGCTCTTCAAGCAAAATGTGCACATACTCGATGCCGAGCAGATCAAAGGGTATAGGTTGATGATGGCAGATCTCAAAGCTGTGTTTGAGAAGAGATGTGAAGCTATCAGGGGTGCCCTTGCACGCCTCAAGAGGAAGACCACCATAATGGTGCAAGCTCACAATGACATGCAGAAGAGAAAGGCGCATGTTCAGCCTGCACTTGCGCCCGAAGTCATTGCTCGCTCACGTCAAGCTTCAATGCCTTCAGAACAGCCTGCTCTTGAATGATCTAAGGACCGTGGCATAGTCTTCCCCGCTGGGTTTGCCAACCCACGGCTGCGCCCCTCTACCACTTCTTCGTCTAGCAAGAAGACAAAGCAAGCTGAAGCCAAGGCAAAGAAGCGCAAGGCGAATGCCTCTGAAGCCCAACCTCCGAAGAGGTTGAAGACAAGAAAATCCAAGCCTTTGGAACCAACGCAAGATCCAACACGAGAACCGCCCTATGCTCCATCATCAACACCTGATTCTACTCAAGAGCCTCTTCTCGTTACACCAATTTCTATGGCACCCCCTACATCAGAAAACTTGGAAAGACAAGTTGTACTGCACGAGTCTGCTTCCACATAGACTCAGAAACCTGAAGAGATTCCAACTGCCGAAGACACTGCCTTAGCTGAAGACACTGCTCATGAAGACATTGGTATTGAAGACAATGTCGAGACAGAACATGTTCCGCTAGTGGATGCTCCAATGGTCCACTCTCCTCAACCAACCAGTGATTTTGTGGACATTGGAACTCCTCTCCGTCCGGATGTGCCTGAAGCTGAACCTAGTACACCATCGCCGCCGTTGTTTCCACCAGTCTCAGCCTCATGAGAATCTCTGTTTGCCCCAGAGGAGATTGAAACCACCAACTGCACCTCCCCACTCAAACGACTTCATCGAGGACCCTGAGCCCTCATGTTCCCTATTCCATAGGACAAAGTGTGCGTTTCACCGACTGCAGCAGTCGAAGATGTGCTGCGGATTGAAGATGTTCCTCCTAGCCAACCTGCAACAGAAGTCATGGCAGAAGAAGACAATGCTGTCGATGCCACCATGGGTGAAGCCAATGCCCCATCCCCTGATGGACCTCCTATCCCATCCATGCCATCTACTAAATACAATGAAGATAAAATTGTGCTAGCTCAGAATCGGGAAGGAGAGATGGCCCCTACAAGATGGCCTCGCCTTGTTGCACCACCAAGGATGGGCCCTCGGTATGAGTTCAACCTGGATCGCTGCCCCTCTGTCATGAAACATATGCCTCGACTTCCAAGTCTTCGACAGTCTGGCCCAGCAAGACCTTTGGTTTTCTAGTTGGAAAGATTCAGGCTGAACAACACATTCTTTGACTCCGACCGCAATCTATACAAGAGAGCGAAGATACAGTCTGACTGGTTCTAGAGTGCTCCATAACATCAGTACTACATGTGTGTGCTCTATGGCCAGAACAGGATCTTTCCCCACAAGCATCTCAGCTTTGAAGCTATATGGTCTTCCCTGTTGTGACCAGGCACTGGATTGTCTTTGAGATGTGAGCTTGCTGCCTTTCTGCATAGATCATGAAGACTAGAACGAAGAACTCATTCTCCAGTTGTATGCAACCCTTCACATATCTGGCTTTGGTCATGATTTGAACACCTGGCAGATGGAATTCATGATAAGGGATGAACACATATCTGCTTCACCATTGGACTTCTTCCCTGCAACACCTCTTGTTGCCTCTGGTGAAGACTTGGATCCTTGCTCTGAAGCCTATGCGGCTGCAACTCGAAGCCTATTCCATATGCGAGGAACCAATATGATTGAGATGTTGACACTAATGCAACCCTTGGCTCAAGATGCAGAATTGCCCACTTCATTCTTTGTGGATGATCTTCAGTACTTTCCCTAGACACTCTACCACATTCTTCAACACACCATTTGGCCAATAAAAGGGCACAACTACTCATGAATGATTGAAGGACCTCTGAAGACTTTGCTCTACAACATTGTATATGGCATCAGGTTCACTCTTCAAGACTTGTTCCTTCGTAACCTTGCTGCAAATGGCTTGAATGTCCTCGAGCCGAAGATTTATGCTCCCTGGATCATGCACTTCATCAAGTACAGAACCAACACCATGTTTCTTCCCTCTGCTCACAACCATGGTATTTATCTTCCATATATTGAAGTTGTGCCAGCAGACTTGTATCCATCCAAGAGCAAGAACCCAATTGTTGAAGGCACAAGTGGCATTTCTGATGTTGAAGGTCCTCTCATTCCTTCTGATCCATGAAGGGCGAGACTGATTGGTGCTCTTCGCCAACCAAGGTCTACTGCTACCAACACTGAAGCCACTGATAGCACTGTGCCTCGTCAATGCCCGCCTTGGAGAGAGCGTGCACTCACTAATCATGAACTTCTAGTTTCACTAATCCAGAAGCAATATAGGCATCATGAGTGGACTTGATGACATATGCACTCAATTGTGCAAGATCTCAACCATGTTCGCAACTTGGCTACCAAAAATGCCTTCGTTGCTTATGAAACCAGTCGTCGCTCATGAAGGACCCTGACTATGCTATCATGTGAGCATGAGCTTCGTAAAGATGGATTTCACCCTCGCTACAGATTTGGTGCTCCACCTCCCAGTGTGGAGAAGTGGCGCTAGACCCCATCTCTCGAAGACAATGACTACTCCTCGTCAGCTCCTTCCGTTAATGTCAGACTTGCAGATGAAGCTGATGATGCAACTTCTTTGCCTCCATTGACTCAGCGTTGTGGCACTACACCAAGCTCCTCTGCACCAGCACCACCATACCCCGCTGCACCGTCTTCATCAACACCTATTGGGGACACGTAGTTCTCAATGTCTTCATACCTTTTTGGTCATTTGATGACAAAAGGGGGAGAAGCATTGGGTGATAGTCTTCAAACGGGTCTACTTATAAGGGTTGGGTGTTATTTTTGTTAAGTTTACAACTCTCGTTTCTGAACATTTGTTGTTTTGGGTTGAAAAACTTAAGTCATGATGGACGTCTGCACTTTATGTTTACCGTACTCTTTGGCGCTTCTTCAAGTTATTTTATGCGCCCGAAGCCATTCTGCAGATGCCTATTTTTCATTGTGCATTTCATTATCTTTGTTATGTCTGTTAAATGCATAGGGATTAGATTACAAGATATAGGGCTAGTTCTCCACAAACTACAACCTTCCATGTGCATTTGCATTCAAAGCAAAATCTTCATATGGACATCTTCAGGGGGAGCTCTCTATGTCTTGTAATCAAAATCTTTAAAACCTTATATTCACATTTTTAATCCCCCTTGAAAACTTCAACCAGTTTGTCATCAATCACCAAAAAGGGGGAGATTGTAAGTGCATCTAGTGACACCCTTGTTTGGTTTTGGAGTATTGAAGACAAACATGCTTGAGGGACTAATATGTTTGTGAGAGTTCACAGGTTAACACAAAGAGAAGTCCCAGGAGTTTCGGTTTAGCCGTCGAAGACGACCACCAAAAATGTCCGAAGACATTAATGACGGCTGAAGCCATTGGTGGTGGACGAAGACATTCGTCCAAAGACAATGAAACACGAAGACGAGGTATTTTGGTAGTTTTGGTTCTTCTTTCCCGAGTCATAGGAACCACCGTGCTGTTAAGTGGGTCGATGTGATTGAAGTCAGATCCTGGCGTGATGCTTGACCCATACCTATGTATTCGAGCGAAGACATTGACAGGAAAACTCTTCTAGAGCTGGTTGAGTCAGCTTTACTTGTATCCCAAGTAAAGTTGCCGCGTGCGTTCAAAATCCGACCGTTGTGACACGTGTCGGTTGGCCATTGACCCAGGGCTATTTTGATCATATCAGGTTGGGTTGCCCGTTGGCTATAAATAGCCCACACCCTCCACCAAGAGAAGGTGTCTGCTCAGAGAGAGATATGGTTGTTGTCGTTTTAGAGCAACCCACCTCGAAGACTTTGAGAGATACACATCCTGCGAGGATACACCTAAACATCTAGAGCTAGAGTGTTTGAGCACCACCGAAGACTTTCTGTTTTGAGTGAACTGAAGACTTATTACACATGAAGACTGTGATCTTCCAGACGGTCAGGCGTCTGGGTCTAGAGCATCCAAGAGTCATTGTGGACTGCCGCATGACCAAGTTTGTATGGGTTTCGGAAGTCTCCCCTGAAGACTTACCTGAGTGATTGGGCATTGTCTAAGAGACTTCGGCTCAAGGGGAATAAGGTGAAGACGAGGTCTTCTGAGTTCAATCTCAGCCTCCCTAACCAAATGTACAGTTGTCACAGCAACCAGAACTAGTCCAACAAATCATGTGTCTTCTCAAGCAACTGGTTCTATCGTTCACTCACTTACATTACTACTTTGAACTGTGAAGTCATTGCTTGAACACTGCATGAAGACTTTCTCCAAAGACATTCATATCAATTGTTTATCTTCATACCATCTAAGTTTGTCTTCGACTCATATTAGTATTTATGATGATTATGCTTAATTTGCTTGAATGTCTTCACTACATTGCATGCCTTGTCTAGATCCTTGATTGTATCCCTACCTGATCCTGTTTACATTTTCGCATTATTCGAATACATTCATTGTTTCGAAGCCTTTCATAAAAACCGCCTATTCACCCCCCTCTAGTCCATAACTAGCACTTTGAGTTGTGCAAAACATTATGTTATGGGTTATACGACGGATATTCTTATAAGTTTTAACAATGGCTATTCACGTTATTATAATGATATGTTTTGGATTTACATCTATTTGTTAGCATTAAAATTAATAAAATGTCTTGAATTAGTATCTGTAACATTAAAATTGCTAAAATGTCTTATGGAAATTGATAAAATACCACTTAAAAGTGGTACCACAAGAGGTTATATTGGAAAATAATCTTCATATGAATGAAGTATTGAAAGTCAAATCAGTTGACAAAATACATAGTGATGTATATGATCCAATAGGATGGCCAGGGCGCCATGTATGATTATACTTTACAAATGATTTAAGTAAATATGATTTACTGGATATAAATACGAAATTTTTGAAATGTTCAAAAATATTTATAGTGAAATATTTGAAAGGTTCAAAAGATTCAAAGTGAAGTCAATGATCAATATGATGAAATATTATTCCGCCATGATGGAATCCAAGTCATAGTTTTAGCAAAATACACGAATAATTGTGAAATTATTTCATATCAATCTGCTTTTACTATTTTGGGGGGATATATATAGATACACTTGAAACAACAAAAACAACACCAAACAAAGGACCATCTTTAGTCTGTTGAGATGACACCATATTAGTTATGGAAAGGATAGAAATAATTTTTATCACATCTTCAGATTTGAGGTTTCTATGTAAAGTGTTTTACATTTAAATAAACATAATCCCAAAGTAAATAATAAACTAGAAAAGGATATCCAATAGGAAGTATTGTGCATTCCTTCTATCAAAAGTCCAAGGACCAAAGTGTTTTGTCACAAAGAATGGACACCTTTTCGATAAGATGTTTTCTCGGTAAAGAAGTAAGTCGGATGACATTACAACCTAGACAAGATTATTGAATCTTCGGCAAAGATTAGCAACAAAATGGAAATTGTTCCAAGAGTTGTTTACACAATTAAAACCATAATTTTTCTACAATGGTTGTAGGAATTCAAGCTTGTAACTAAAATACATAGAAAGGATTATTTGAATCTATTGAATTATTGCAGAATGAAATATTCATTTTATGAGAAGATGAAACTATGCACTACAAGGAAGCAATGGTGGCACCTAGCTCAAGTGTCCCAAAGCCATTTAACTCCAGAATGTAGAAGGTATAGTACAATTCAATTTAGAATTTAGTTGATCCTATGATAGGTGTAAACAGATAAATTACAAACTAGTTTCCTATATGGATGGATGGGATGTATGGAAGATACAATGAGAAAAGTTTTGTCAATATCTGAAATTACCAGAAAAAGTATGCAAAACTTCAAAGGAATTTGAAGCAAGCACCAAAGGAGCTAGAATTAACATTTTAAATAGTGAAAGAGGTTTACTATGGTAGAATGGTAAGGAGATTTGTATATACATTCAAAGTTTAGTGGGAGCTAAATATATTTCTAAACTCCATATGTAATTGACATATTGGAAATGATATAAAGTTCTTAAGCACAACGTAATATTTTTTTCACTAAATTTTTAAAAACTTATTAGTCATCAATACATCTATATGAGATAGATCAAAATGTCTGATTATGTTCAGCCAATAAAGATTACATTGACAGGGTTTTAAAAGGTTTAAAATGGAGAAAGGGCTTTCCCTCAATGCCACATAGCATGATGCTTAGAAGTGACCAATGTCTAATGACAGTTGATAAGCATGAAAACTTGAGTGGTATTCAGCATATATTGATACATTGAATCCACCATAAAAGCTATGAAGTATATAAAGCCATAAATTTCTTACGTACTAAAATGTTAGTAACAAATACCAAAGTGATCTTGGATTTGTTCACATGGTATATGTTGAGTACCTAAGAGATGACAAAGAAATTGTTCCTAGTCAAATAGAGGAGATGAAGTAGGTTGTTGTAAATGGTTACAAACAACATCAAATTCACAATTGATACAAATTAGGCTAAAATTATGTTGTTTTGAATAGTTCTCAAACATGAACATAATTGTGAATTCTATAACGTTAATATATATATGGACTTTTATAACTACCAAACATTCGGATTATAGTAATAGGCAAGAGCGATCCTTACTTCATTCTAACTATATATATGCATGCATTCTAATGACTGATCTTTCTTTCACGTGCACTTCTCCATCTAATTACATGTATATATGTACTAGAGGACGAAAAATTGATGTCATGCTAGATTTTTTTTCAAACTTCAAAATGTTTTGTAGCTCAAACCGTCGCTCCGATTGAATAGCCGTCTTCACAAAATAAATTGTCTCGACGAGATCTTCAAAGCTATATCCCATGTTGATATGTTTTGATGACTCTTTTTTGGACCAAAAGTTACCACATCTGGGCTACGTAAGTTATCACGACTATCATACATAAGTTACTGTGTCATTTACACACAAAAATTCGGGATATGTTTTCAACAAACTTTTATCCTAGGATCAAAAAGTGATTATGATGTTTGCAGTGAGTTATCAACTTTGTTGTGTGTATTGTTGCACAAAAGTTATCGAGGTATATTTTTCAACGATTTTCATTCCCTCGGTCCAAAAATTAATGCGATATTTGTATATGAGTTATCAACTCTCATGTGCATGTATTATCATGTTGTTTACACATGAGTTATTGGAAGGTATTTTTTAACATCATTTTTCCCTAGTAAAAAAATTCCAACGTCTGGATTAAGTAAGTTATCGGCTACGTTTTATGTAGATTATCATGTTACTTACATACAAGTTATAAGGGTATGTTTTTCAACAAACTTTTATCTCGGGGTCATTTTTCAATATATTTTTTCGGGGTTCAAGTTATCATGGTGTTTGTACCTAAGTTATCATGTATACATGATCAATTATTACCATGATGTTTATACAAAACGTTATCAGGGTACATTTTTGACAACTTTTTTCCTTCAGTTCAAAGTTGTCGTGGTGTTTGTGCCTAAATTATCAGGGTTGCCATGCATAAATTATCATGTTGTTTACACATAAATTATCGGAGCGATGTTTTGATATTTATTTCGCCCCCGGCTAAAGTTACCATGACATTTATACGAAATTTATTGGGTCTCGGTGCACACATTACCATGCCATTTGCGCAGAAGTTACCGGGTATGTTTCCACCTAAAAAATCCCTCAGGTGAAGTTCCATGATATTTATGTTTCCGTAAAAATTATCGGATTATATTTCAACAACTTGTTTGTGCTTCCGTACAAACTCTTCTCGCAACAAAGAAAAGAAAAGCGATGAAGATGTATAATTTTTGTTAGAAAATGAGCGAACAAAAACAGCCAAAATTATAAAACAACCATGTTACATGGTTTATGACCGTGACAAGATCCAGAAATAATAAGAAAAGTAATCGCGCCCGCTGCAAAAAAAATGCACTCGCAGCATTCGACCAAAAAATGCACTGATACGTATATTACCATGTTATTTATACAGAACTTACCAATTCAAAACTATAAATTATCAGGTCTTCGACCGTATCTCATTTTAAGACCTCATTGATCCCACAACCAAAATCGCCTTCACCACTCTAAAGGTGTTCGCAAGGATGCCTACATCCACCATATGAAGTAGAACGCCGATGAAACCCTAGGGAACCCAATGAAAAAAGAAAGAAAAAATCTCTATTCTAATACAGTAGAAGACCGGCTTAATTAGATTAGTATTCAGTTGTCTAACACGAACCAATGCAGGCTGATTTGGTTATCGGAGGAGGTTGATCATATACAACGAAGTGGTGTGTTCAATTCCCGCATACATCTCTTATTTCTCCTCTCAGCCAGTAATAATTTTTATTGACTCGTATAAAAGAGAAATATCGGAACAGACATAGACAGGGGAGCAGGAAAATCTGGACAATATACACGGAAAATAGGGACAGTGATAGACCAGGAGAGCAGAAACATCGGGATAAAGGATGCGAATAAGCAATCATGTACAGGAAGATCATCTAGTCCGGCTCATAAGAGCATCTTCAATGGCTAGTCTATCACATAGTCTAAACCAAATATAGACCACCGCAGGTCAAAAAATATCTTCAACGGCTCGTCTATCCCATAGTCTAAATTTTAGACATTCATCGAATTAGTTACCCATGGTCTACATTTGGACGACCGAACGAGGATGTCCAAACCACTGAAACCAGAGCTGCTTCTTGCAAGCTCTCCCCGCGCCCATCCGGAACAGTTGGAGAAGGCGCGAGAGGTGGTTGCGGTGGATGCGAGGGCACGAGCTCAGGGAAGGCGAGGCTCACGGCGACTGCGGACCTGGTCTGCGAGCGGCTGCGGCTACAAGGGTGAGAGAGGCGACTGTGGCTGTGTGCGCAAGCGGCGGCGGCTGCGTGCACAAGCGAGCGGCGGTTGCGGTTGCGGCGGCGAGTGGCGGCGGCGAGCGCACGCGAGCGGCGGCTGCTGCTGCGGCTGCAAGTGAGCGTCAGGCGTCGCTAAAAATAGAGCCGTTGAAAATATAGACTATCAAATTTAGACAATCTGCTGGAAAACCGAGGTTGTCTAAAATGATTTTTTTACATCCTTGCCTATATGAAGATATAGACTACTAAATTTAGACAAGCCACTAGAGATGCTCTAATACCATCCTGTGCTCTCGCTAGCGACCTGAGTTTGACTCTCCGTCATTGCAATTTTATTTCCTTTTGCAATCCATGTAAAGAAGCATCGCTGACTGGCTAGATGTAGATCAGACGTAGCTCTTCGAAAAATTTAAAAATTACTAGTCATCAATAGATCTATATGAGATAGATCAAAATTTCTGATTATGTTCAGCCAATAAAGATTACATTGACAAGGTTTCAAAAGGTTTAAAATGGAGAAAGGTTTTTCTCTCAATGCCACATAGCATGATGCTTAGAAGTGACCAATGTCTAATGACAGTTGATAAGCATGAAAACTTGAGTGGTATTCAGCATATATATTGATGTTGGGGAACGTCGCATGGGAAACAAAAAATTTCCTACGCACATGCAAACCTATCCATGGTGATGAGCATCTACGAGAGGGAGAGTGGATCTACATACCCTTGTAGATCGCTAAGCGGGAAGCGTTAAGAAACGCGGTTGGTGTAGTCGAACATCTTCGCGATCCAAATCGCCGAGCGTCCCGCGATCTCATCATGATCCGTCCCGCGATCCAATCACGATCCGTCCCGTGAACTCATCACGATCCGTCCCGCGATCTCATCACGATCCATCTCACGATCTTGATCACGATCTATCCCGCGAACTCATCACGATCCGTTCCGTGATCACATCACGAACCGTCTCGCGATCTCGATCACGGTCCTTCCGATCTAGCGCCGAACGGACGGCACCTCCGCGTTCAGCACACGTGCAGCTTGATGACGATCTCCACCGTCTTGATCCAGCAAGAGGAGGTGGAGAGGAGAGAGAGTTCACCGGCAGCGTGACGGCGCTCCGGTGATGGTGGTGGAGCAATTCCGGCAGGGCTTCGCCTAAGCGCTGCAGAAAACCGATCTAGAGGAGAAACTATGCACCGGTGGAACGGGTAGCACGTGGCCGGAAATTCTGTCCAAAAACCACCCAATCCACTAGTATATATATAGGAGGAGAGGAGAGGAGAGGCAGCCAAGGCCTTTGGGTCGGCCTAAATAGGAGGTGGGAGCAATCCTACTTCACCTCCAATCCTAGTTGGAGTAGGATTGCCTCCTATTGGCTGATTTTCCACTTTTTGCTTTAGGACTTTCTCTCCTGCGCCATGGGCCTTTGTGGCTGTTTTCCCAGACCACTAAGGGCTGGTTATTATTATCCCACAGCCCATGGACCTCTTGGGGTCGAAATACCCCTCCCGGAGGTCCCCCGGTACACTACCGGCACTCCCGGTACACTACCGATACTCCCGGTACACTACCGATGAGCCCGAAACTTTTCCGGAAACCAAACTGGGACTTCCTATATATGAATCTTTACCTCCGGACCATTCCGGAGCTCCTCGTGACGTCCGGGATCTCATCTGGGACTCCGAACAACCTTCGGTCACCACCATCCATAACTCTACACTACCGAAACGTCACCGAACCTTAAGTGTGCAGACCCTGCGGGTTCGAGAACTATGTAGACATGACCGAGACACCTCTACAGTCAATAACCAATGGAGGGACCTGGACGTCCACATTGGTTCCCACATATTCTACGAAGATCTTTATCGGTCGAACCTCTATGTCAAGGATTCAGTTAATCCCGTATAACGTTCCCTTTGTTCTTCGGTATGTTACTTGCCCGAGATTCGATCGTCGGTATCTCCATACCTAGTTCAACCTCGTTACCGGAAAGCCTCTTTACTCGTTCCATAATACAAGATCCCGCAACTAACAATTAGTCACATTGCTTGCAAGGCTCATTGTGATGTTGTATTACCGAGTGGGCCCTGAGATACCTCTCCGTCACACGGAGTAACAAATCCCAGTCTCGATCCATGCCAACTCAACAGACACCATCGGAGATACCTGTAGAGCACCTTTATAGTCACCCAGTTACGTTGCGACGTTTGATACACACAAGGCACTCCTCCGATATCCGTGAGTTGCATGATCTCATGGTCATAGGAACATATACTTGACATGCAGAAAACAGTAGCAATAAACTGACACGATCATATGCTATGTTTGTAGTTTGGGTCTTATCCAGCACATCATTCTCCTAATGATGTGATCCCGTTATCAAATGACATCTCATGTCCATGGCTAGGAAACCTTAACCATCCTTTGATCAACAAGCTAGTCCATTAGAGGCATACTAGGGACATGGTTTTGTCTATGTATCCACACATGCATTTAAGTCTCCGATCAATACAATTAATGGATAATAAACGATTATCATGAACAAGGAAATATGATAATAACTAATTTATTATTGCCTCTAGGGCATATTTCCAACAGTATCCCACTTGCACTAGAGTCAATAATCTAGTTCACATCACCATGTGATTCGCATTGTTATGAATCTAACACCCAATGAGTTTTGGGGCTCGATCATGCTTTGCATGTGAGAGAGGTCTTATAGTCAACGGGTCTGCGATATTCAGATCCGTGTGTACTTTGCAAATCTCTATGTCAAACCGTAAATACTGCTACCACACTCCACTTGGTACTATTTCCAAATGGCTGCTCCACTATACGTATCCAGATTGCTACTACTAGTCATCCGGATAGGTGTTAAAGCTTGCATCGACGTAACTCTTTACGACGAACTCTTTATCACCTTCACAATCAAGAAACATTTCCTTAGTCCTCTGGTTACTAAGGATAATTCCGACCGCTGTCCAGTGATCCACTCCTGGACCACTCTTGTACCCCTTGACAGACTCATGACAAGGCACACATAGGTGCGGTACACAGCATGGCATAATATAGAGCCTATGGCTAAGGCATAGGGGACGACGTTCATCCTTTCTCTTTCTTCTGCCGTTGTCGAGCTTTGAGTCTCACTCAACTTCACACCTTACAAATCAGACGAGAACTATTTCTCTGGCTGATCCATTTTGAACTCTTTCAAAATCTTGTCAAGGTATACACTCATTGAAAGTCTCATCAAGCATCTTGATCTATCTCTATAGGTTTTGATGCTCAACAATTAGGTAGCTTTATCCAGGTCTTCCTTTGAAAATCACTTTCCAAATGACCGTTTTATGCTTTCCAGAAACTCTACATTATTTCTGATCAACAATATGTCATCCACATATACTTATCAGAAATTCTATAGTGCTCCCACTCACTTTATTGCAAATACAAGTTTCTCGTAAACTTTGTATAAACATCAAAACTTTGATCACCTCATCAAAGCGTATATTCCAACTCCGAGATGCTTGCTTCAGTCCATGGAAGGATCACCGAAGCTTGCACACCTTTTAGCATCCTTAGGCCTGACAAAACCTTCTGGTTGTATCACATACAACCTTTCCTCAAGTAAACCGTTAAGGAAACGATGTTTTGACATCCATCTGCCAGATTTCATAATTGAAAACACAGCAACTGCTAACATAATTCCAACAGACTTTAGCACCACTACGAGTGAGAAAGTCTCATCGTAGTCAACTCCTTGAACTTGTCACAAACATCTTTGCAACAAGTCGAGCTTTACAAATAGTGACATTCACCATCAGTGTCTGTCTTCATTTTAAAGATCCATTTGTACTCAACGACCTGCCGTCCAACGAGCAAGTCTACCAAAGTCTACACTTGGTTTTCATACATGGATCCTATCTCGGATTTCATGGCCTCTAACCATTTGTCGGAATCCGGGCCCATCATCGCTTCTCCATAGCTCGTAGGTTCATCGTTGTCCAACAACATGATCTCCAAGACAGAGTTGTCGTACCACTTAGGAGCAGTACACATCCTTGTCGACCTACCAAGTTCGATAGTAACTTGATCCTGAAGCTTCATGATCATCATCATTAACTTCCTCTTCAACTAACGTAGGCTTCACAGAAACATCTTTCTGCGCTGCGCTACTCTCTGGTTGAACAAAGGTTCAACAACCTCATCAAGTTCTATCTTCCTCCCACTCAATTCTTTCGAGAGAAACATTTCCTCGAGAAAGGATCCGTTTAAGCAACAAACATTTTGCACTAGGATCTGAGATTGAAGGTTCACCCAACTGATCTTAGGGTATTCTATGAAGATGCAATTTGTCCGCCTTGGGTTCGACCTCATTAGGTGAAAACATTTTCCACACAAGTGTCACATCCCAAAATATTAAGAAATGACAGCTTAGGTTTCTATCAAACCATAATTCACATGGTGTCATCTCAACGGATTTAGATGGTGCCCTATTTAAAGTGAATGTAGTTCTCTCTAATGCATAACCCCAAAATTATAGTAGTAAAACGACAAGAGACATCATATTACGCACCATGTCCAATAGAGCATAACTATGATGTTCGGACACACCATCACACTATGGTGTTCCAGGTGGCGTTTAGTTATGAAACAACTTTCACATTGTCTTAAGTTGTATGCCAAACTCATGACTCAGATATTCACCTCCACGATCATATCGCAGTCATTTTTATCTTCTTGTCACGATGATATTTAAACTTCACTCTGAATTTGCTTGAACCTTTCAAACGATTCAGACTTGTGTTTCATTAAGTAAATATACACTATATCTACTCAAATCATCAGTGAAGGTAAGAAAATAACGATATCCACTGCACGCTACAAGACTCACTAGATTGCATACATCAACATGTATCATTTCCAATGAGTCACTTGCCCGCTCCATCCAACGGGGTCCTTTAGTCATCTTGCCCAAGAGGCATGGTTCGCATGTCTCAACCGATTCGAAATCGAATGAGTCCAAATATCCATCAGCATGGAGTTTCTACATGCGCTTTATACCAATATGACATTTAGCGGCAGTGCCACAAGTATGTGGTACTATCATTATTAACTTTGTGTCTTTTGACATCAATGTTATGAACATGTGTAATACTATGATCAAGATTTCAACAAACCATTCTCACTGGGTGCATGACCATTGAAGGTATTATTCATGTAAACAGAATAACCATTATTCTCTAACTTAAATGAATAACCGTATTGCAATAAACATGATCTAATCATGTTCATGCTCAACGCAAAACACCAAATAACATTTATTTAGGTTCGTCACTAATCGTGAAGGTAGAGAGAGCGTGCGATGTTGATCACATCAACCTTGGAAACACTTCCAACACATATCGTCACCTCACCCTTAGCTAGTTCTCCGTTTATTCCGTAGCTTTTATTTCGAGTTACTAACATTTAGCAACCGAACCGGTATCCAATACCCAGGTGCTACTAAGAGTACTAGCAAGGTACACATAAATAACTCGTATATCAAATATACTTCTGTCGATGTTGCCAGCCTTCTTATCTACCAAGTATCTAGGATTGTTCCGCTTCAGCGACCTCTCACCTCATAATAGAAGCACTTAGTCTCGGGTTTGAGTTCAACTTTGGGTTGCTTCACTGGAGCAGCAACTGACTTGCTATCCATGAAGTTTCCCTCCTTGCTCTTGCCCTTTTAGAAACTAGTGGTTTGATTAACCATCAACACTTGACGCTCCTTCTTGATTTCTACCTTCGCGGTGTCAAACATCGCGAACAGCTCAGGGATCAATACTTCTATCCCTGGTGTATTATAGTTCATCACTAAGTTCTAGTAGCTTTAGTGACAGTGACTTGGAGAACTATATCAATCACTATCTTATCTGGAAGATCAACTCCCACTTGATTCAAGCGATTGTAGTACCCAGACAATCTGAGTACATGCTCAACGATTGAGCTATTCTCCTTCATCTTACAGGCAAAGAATCTTGTTGGAGATCTCATATCTCGCAACACAGGCACGAGCCTGAGATCACAATCTCTGCTCCTAGAACATCTCATATGTTCCGTGACGTTCAAAACGTTTCCGAGCCTCAATTCTAAGCCGTAATGCATGACGCACTAAACTATCAAGTAGTCATCGAAACGTGCCTGTCAGATGTTCACAACATCTATAGACGACGCTAGAGGGGGTGGCGCACCGAGCGGTGCATTAAGGACATAAGCCTTCTGTGCAGCAATGAGGACAATCCTCAGATCACGGACCCAGTCCGCAATATTGCTACCAACATCTTTCAACTCTATTTCTCTAGGAACATATAAAAATACAAGGGAGCTACAACGCGAGCTAGTAATCTACAACATAATTTGCAAAGACACTTTGACTATGTTCATGATAATGAGTTCAATTAATCATATTACTTAAGAACTCCCACTCAAATTGACATCCCTCGGGTCATTCGAGTGATACATGATCCAAATTCACCAACTCAAGTCCGATCATCACGTGAGTTAAGGTGGCTTCAATGGTGAACATCATTATGTTGATCATATCCACTATATGACTCATGCTCGACCTTTCGGTCTCTTGTGTTCCGAGGCCATGTCTGTACATGCTAGGCTCGTCAAGTTTAACCCGAGTGTTCTGCGCGTGCAAATCTGGCTTGCACCCGTTGTATGTGAACGTAGAGTCTATCACACCCAATCATCACGTGGTGTCTCAACACGACGAACTTTCGCAACGGTGCACACTCGGGGAGAACACAATTTATCTTGAAATTAAGTGAGGGATCACCTTATAATGCTACCGTCGTCCTAAGCAAAACAAGGTGCATACAAAGGATTAACATCACATGCAAATCATAAGTGACATGATATGGCCATGAACTTGTGCTTTTGATCTCCATCTAGAAATCACCGGCATGATCTCCATCGTCACCGGCATGACACCATGATCTCCGTCAACGTGTCGCCATCGGGGTTGTCACGCCCTGCATGCTTCTACTACTATTGCTACCGTAGCGATAAAGTAAAGCATTACATAGCGCTTAATGATTGACACGCATGTCATACAATAATTAAAGACAACCCTATGGCTCCTGCGGTTGCCGTACTCATCGACATGCAAGTCATGATAATCTATACATCACATGATCATCTCATACATCACATATATCACATCATGTAATTGGCCATATCATATCACAACATACCCTGCAAAAACAAGTTAGACGTCCTCTAATTGTTGTTGCAAGTTTTACGTGGCTGCTACGGGTATCTAGCAAGAATGATTCTCACCTACGCATAAACCACAACGGTGATACATAGATTGCTTTTCAACCTTCTCAAGGACCGCCTTTGTCGGATCCGATCCAACTAAAGTGAGAGAAACTGTCACCCGCAAGCCATCTAAGCAACAAGTTGCATCGAGGGAACCGGTCTCTCGTAAGCGTACGAGTAATGTTGGTCCGGGCCGCTTCATCTCACAATCCCGCTGAACCAAAATCCGACCAAGGGAGGAAGCAATCTAAGCATCAACGCCCACAAACCTTTTGTGTTCTATTCGAGATCTCATCGAACCATCAACCTAGCTCATGATGCCACTGTTGGGGAACGTCGCATGGGAAACAAAAATTTTCCTACGCACACGCAAACCTATCCATGGTGATGAGCATCTACGAGAGGGAGAGTGGATCTACATACCCTTGTAAATCGCTAAGCGGGAAGCGTTAAGAAACGCGGTTGGTGTAGTCGAACATCTTAGCGATCCAAATCGCCGAGCGTCCCGCGATCTCATCACGATCCGTCCCGCGATCCAATCACGATCCGTCCCGTGAACTCATCACGATCCGTACCGCGATCTCATCACAATCCATCTCACGATCTATCCCGCGAATTCATCACGATCCGTTCCGTGATCACATCACGAACCGTCTCGCGATCTTGATCACGGTCCTTCCGATCTAGCGCCGAACGGACGGCACCTCCGCGTTCAGCACACGTGCAGCTTGATGACGATCTCCACCGTCTTGATCCAGCAAGAGGAGGTGGAGAGGAGAGAGAGTTCACCGGCAGCGTGACGGCGCTCCGGTGATGGTGGTGGAGCAATTCCGGCAGGGCTTCGCCTAAGCGCTGCAGAAAACCGATCTAGAGGAGAAACTATGCACCGGTGGAACGGGTAGCACGTGGCCGGAAATTCTGTCCAAAAACCACCCAATCCACTAGTATATATATATAGGAGGAGAGGAGAGGAGAGGCAGCCAAGGCCTTTGGGTCGGCCGAAATAGGAGGTGGGAGCAATCCTACTTCACCTCCAATCCTAGTTGGAGTAGGATTGCCTCCTATTGGCTGATTTTCCACTTTTTGCTTTAGGACTTTCTCTCCTGCGCCATGGGCCTTTGTGGCTGTTTTCCCAGACCACTAAGGGCTGGTTATTATTATCCCACAGCCCATGGACCTCTTGGGGTCGAAATACCCCTCCCGGAGGTCCCCCGGTACACTACCGGCACTCCCGGTACACTACCGATACTCCCGGTACACTACCGATGAGCCCGAAACTTTTCCGGAAACCAAACTGGGACTTCCTATATATGAATCTTTACCTCCGGACCATTCCGGAGCTCCTCGTGACGTCCGGGATCTCATCTGGGACTCCGAACAACCTTCGGTCACCACCATCCATAACTCTACACTACCGAAACGTCACCGAACCTTAAGTGTGCAGACCCTGCGGGTTCGAGAACTATGTAGACATGACCGAGACACCTCTACAGTCAATAACCAATGGAGGGACCTGGACGTCCACATTGGTTCCCACATATTCTACGAAGATCTTTATCGGTCGAACCTCTATGTCAAGGATTCAGTTAATCCCGTATAACGTTCCCTTTGTTCTTCGGTATGTTACTTGCCCGAGATTCGATCGTCGGTATCTCCATACCTAGTTCAACCTCGTTACCGGCAAGTCTCTTTACTCGTTCCATAATACAAGATCCCGCAACTAACAATTAGTCACATTGCTTGCAAGGCTCATTGTGATGTTGTATTACCGAGTGGGCCCTGAGATACCTCTCCGTCACACGGAGTAACAAATCCCAGTCTCGATCCATGCCAACTCAACAGACACCATCGGAGATACCTGTAGAGCACCTTTATAGTCACCCAGTTACGTTGCGACGTTTGATACACACAAGGCACTCCTCCGATATCCGTGAGTTGCATGATCTCATGGTCATAGGAACATATACTTGACATGCAGAAAACAGTAGCAATAAACTGACACGATCATATGCTATGTTTGTAGTTTGGGTCTTATCCAGCACATCATTCTCCTAATGATGTGATCCCGTTATCAAATGACATCTCATGTCCATGGCTAGGAAACCTTAACCATCCTTTGATCAACAAGCTAGTCCATTAGAGGCATACTAGGGACATGGTTTTGTCTATGTATCCACACATGCATTTAAGTCTCCGATCAATACAATTATAGCATGGATAATAAACGATTATCATGAACAAGGAAATATGATAATAAATAATTTATTATTGCCTCTAGGGCATATTTCCAACAATTGATACATTGAATCCACCATAAAAGCTATGAAGTATATAAAGCCATAAATTTCTTACGTACTAAAATGTTAGTAACAATTACCAAAGTGATCTTAGATTTGTTCACCGGGTATATGTTGAGTACCTCAAAGATGACAAAGAAATTGTTCCTAGTGAAATGGAGGAGATGAAGTAGGTTGTTGTAAATGGTTACAAACAACATCAAATTCACAACTGATATAAATTAGGCTAAAATTATGTTGTTTTGAATAGTTTTCAAACACAAACATAATTGTGAATTCTATAACGTTAATAGTATGTATATATATAGAAAAAATACATCCTACCACCTAAGGGTAGTTACCCCACATGTCTCATATATACTATCATGTGATAGTATATATACTAATTTATCATTGTAAGTATGTGTTAATAAACCATGCAATTAGATTATTGACTCTAGCGCAAGTGGGAGACTGTTGGAAATATGCCCTAAAGGCAATAATACTGTGTTATTAGATTTCCATATTCATAATTACGAGTTTATATTATATGCTATAACTGCTATGATTCTGGAATATGCGATTCAGTGGGAAACTCATATGCACATGTGGAATGATAAACGGTAAAACAAAGGTTCCCAGTCTTGCCTATGAGATTTGCTCAAGTGTTGTTAGTGATCATGTTTTCCGGATCTTAGGATATCGTTAGGTGTAACGATACTCCTAAAACAACATTGAGGGATGACATTAGAAGAACGATCATATTGAATCGATCCAAACTTGTTTGTTATACTTTGAGATAATATCGTATGGAATCAATTGTTATAACATAGTGTGTTAACATGTGGTTCATGTTCCTTAGACCATGAGGGTATCATAGTCACTTCTTACCGTACGATGAGCTTTGGAGTTTCTCAAACGTCATTTGTAACTTGGTGATCATAACGACAACTTACAGGTTCATCGGGAAGTTTGACAAAGGGACTAGATAGCTCAAGAGTGGAATTCGCTCCTCCGATGATGGAGATATATTCCTAGGGCCCTCTCGGTGTGACATCATCCGTCATCGTCTCGCCAGACACATGTGACTATGTCACGGGGATGATGGAACATATCGGCGAGAAAGAAGAGCAAAACCGTAATGAGAATAACGATGGAATGAGCATGCAGATGACTCGAGAGGATACCAATGATTCTAGGGTCTTGTAAAGTATCAAGAAGCAAAGGTAATGTCACATGGTAACCTTTGGTTCACTCGAATATCATTCGTGTACTCATAGGGATCGATATGGACGCCCATGGTTCCACCATCAGTCATTGGACGAAGGAGTTTCGTTCATGTCTATGAGTTACCAAACCTATGAGGTTACAAACTTAAGGTAATCATGATTTGCCGAGTGTTAGGAGATCGAGATTATTAGTGATTTATTTGTCAAATTGTTTCATAAATAATCAGAATAGTTCTGAGAGGATCTGAAAGCGTTCTGGGGTTACCGAAAGGATTTCGATGAATTTCGGGTAATACCGAATATTACCGATAAATATATATAGGTGGAAAATGTTTTCGGAGATGTTCTCCCGATGGTGTCGATGTGGGAGTTGTTTGTGGCTAGGTGCTGGGTCGTCGCAAGGTTGTCCCTTGGAGCGGGTGATAGCCTTAGCGGGCGGTCCGAGATCTTGCTGGAGGTGTTCGATGGTTGATGTCCCTCAGCCAGGTGGAAGATGTTTGTTGGACCGCGCTTCCCTTTGCCGTGTGCTCTGTTGGCGGTCCTCGGCTTTGCAGCTACGACGACGAGGTGTTGCGATGTCGGCGGTGCAAGGCTGCTTGGACGGGTTGCCCAATTTTTTCGAGGTGCGAAGATGTAAGATGATAGGATAAAAATCTTGCACGACTTTTGCCAGGCCAGCGGCGATGGAGGCGTCGCCGAGGTGTGTTCGATACTTTCCTAGCTCGTGTGGATTTGGTTGTTGTCTCCAGGAGAAAGCCTTGATTCGGTAGGATCGACATGATGGCAACATATTTGACGTCGCTCTTCTACTTGGAGCATTGTGTTTGGAGACACGGTTTGGTTCCTCATTGCTTTCCTCCAATGTTTGTCGTGGTCTTATTTTGATCCTTGACGGCTCTATGTATGACCTTTGCCGGTGTGTTCAAGACGGTCTCTTTCTCGAAGTTGATCAAATCCTGCCATTCACCATCTCCTCTTAGGCATTTAGGGTGGATGGTACATTGGCATGCCAAGTTCAGTGGGAATTGGTGGTCTTCGGGGGTGCCTAGCGTTGGTTGAGACGCGATGTTATTCTCAATTAGGGCATGCGCTTTTGCTTTGTAGTTTTGTTTAGCTATTGATGATTATTTTTGTCTTACCTCAGTGTGTTGTTTGAGCTACGTTTGATGTACATAATGAGCGATAGTATTCTTGTATCTATAATTCCGCCTTCTATAAAGTTAAGGTCCACCTAGACGTACTCTAAAAAAAAAGTTTGGTGTGGCTAGCACATTCTCAGACGGCAACATCCTACGTTAACACCTTCCTCTAATTAACAGTGCTGGCGGGCATGGAACAACCACATTGTCTTGCTTTTAAGGGCACTTTTTATCTGTTTGTTTGGCTGGAAGATGCAAAAGCTCCGTGTGTGTGTGTTCTCACTAAATTTATTAGGGTTAGTTCTTTTCCAGCTTATTTCAGCTTATTGTCAAAATAAGCTAGAAGCCTAAAAACACTCGTTTTGATAAGCTAGCTTAGCTTATTTTTACCGGAGTCCCCTTTACAATGGAAAAAAGCTGGGAGGTGAGCAGCTTCGCGTAGAAGCTCACTTAGAATCGAGTCCAACCCCTAGTCCCACCATCGATCCCAACACCTCGTCCCACCATCGAGTCCAACCCCTCGTCCCACCATCGAGCCCAATTTTTCACTAATCATACCATATAGAAGCTGAAAAAAAAACACCGAAAAAACCCGACTAGCTTATTATCCGGAGCTTATTTTCATAAAAGCTTATTTGGAGAGGGCTCAAAAGAACGGCCTTAGTATCATCGTCGCGAACCTGCAGCTACGTACGGTACGTTTTATTTCTCATTCTCTGCTGGAATCTCCCAAGATATTACGAACCGGACCTACATCTTGATTCTTCAGGTAGGGTAAAAATTTAGGCTAAATCATAAAACTGCAGGGGTGTTCATGCACAAAACAGCGCACCAAATAAATATTTCTAGATTTATTACGACTGCGTAGCAGCAGCAAAGGCAGCAAGGCCAGTTCACACCCATTACTGCTCCGTCGTCGTCCACAGCGACGCCAACGCTGCACCCAGCCAGACCCCGCGAGATCCAGAGCCTAGCACTAGCAGGTCGCCGAGGAGGAAGGCCCAGGACCCGCGAGGCAGGCAGGCAGGCAGGCAAGGGGATGGCGGGCAGCGGAGGCGGCGCCTACAGGGCGGAAGACGACTACGACTACCTCTTCAAGGCGGTGATCATCGGCGATTCCGGCGTCGGCAAGTCCAACCTGCTCTCCCGCTTCACCAAGAACGAGTTCTGCCTCGAATCCAAGTCCACCATCGGGGTCGAGTTCGCCACCCGCAGCCTCCAGGTCGACGGCAAGGTCGTCAAGGCCCAGATTTGGGACACCGCCGGCCAGGAGAGGTGCCTGCTCGCCTCCCGTCTTTTAATTGCTAACTCCTGTCTCTTCCCGTTAGTAGCTGCTCAAATCGGTACTACTAGTAGTAGTAGTAGTAGTATGCTCGCCAGTATGGATTCGCTTGCTTCTTGATCTGTTTCTTAGGAACCAGGATGCTGCCTTCCCTTGGCCATTCATTTGCTCTATCAAATTTGTTTGGTGATGCTGGTAATCGGACGATTGCTGCATTTTTGTTGCCAGTCTAGACGATCTTGGTAGAGTGTGCACGGATGTGGGTCGGAGCGGAGTAGTAAAGCAGTGGCAAATATCAAATGAAGTACTATTGCTTGGTACCCCAACTCACGTCTGCGTTTCACTTGGTTCGTCCTCGAGGTTAGATTGGACGCCTACTTGTGATTTAGCTGTTGGTACTTCCGATTCTTACATCTTAGAGTTTAGTGGTTTGGGGTTGAAACCATTGTTGTTGTTCAAGTGGCTGTGGTGTCTTCTTTTATTGGAGTTCATACATAAATCGGTGGAGAGATGCATCGTGACATTGTTGGATTGTGCACCAGCATACTTGGTGTGACCATGCGAGGGGTGTGATTGGAGAAGGAGAGGTGTGTCACGGGTATTGGAAGATCTATTGGTGTGGCCTTGGCGATGAAATGACCACTGCAGAGGGTTATTCTTGCTAGATCTCAGAGTAGAAATCTCCACTGAATCACTACGTTTCTGCATCATGTGGGGGTATAATTACACTTGTACAACATAAGTTGGTTCCCAACTTATCGGGCCTGTAGCACGATGCAAATGATTTTGATCAGTTAGCTGTCTTGCCAGCAACTGCAGCAGCAGGTCATCGAGACCACTTGAGAGGAGCTACGTTTTTTTTTTAAACTGAGCTACCCCATTTACCATCAATAGCGGAAGCAACAGTCACAAAAAGCAGGGGATGCAGAAAATAAGGAGGGGTTTCGATGCATCATCTGGAAACCCACTGCCGACACTCGGCTCGGACACAGGTTATAGGATGAAAACCTGATTGCAGAAAATAAGGAGCAGAATAAATTGTGGCGATAACAGTCTTGATTTGATGGACAGGGGTGCGTGGAAGCTTGCTATCCATGTGCCAGAACCATGAGTTGGTCGCGAGATCTTATGGGTTTCACCTCTAGCCTATCCCAACTTGTTTGGGACTAAAGGCTTTGTTGTTGTTGTTGTTATTGTTGTTGTTGTTCCTGTGTGTACTAGACTACAGACATACAGGAGTCTTTGGTTCATCAAGGGAATTCTTGCCTCATTGATAGGACAATATGATAGCCTGTGATTCCCGTTTGAGAATAAAGTGTTCACTAGGAAACAACTCACAAATTTATTTTATCCATCAACAAAATGACTCACATGCTACTGGAACTTGCAAATTGAGAAATTAGATCTGAATGCCATGCAACTGTAATGGGAGACAATCATACAACGCAAAATACAAAATAGGCTAGGGTGGAAACAGTTACTTTTCTCTAATTTATAAATAAAACTCGCCTATTATTACATTTTTTTCACGTCGGTTTATTTTCCCTTTGTATGATGTCTAACTCATGTTATACTTGTGGGATATCTTCTGTTTAGCACGCCAATACATGTACCTCGTAAGTTCAATATCCCCTCTCCTATTCTTCGAGACACCTTGATTATCATTTAGAAATACACTCATACTCCCTCCGTCCGAAAATAACTGTCTTAAGCTTAGTACAACTTTGTATTAGAGTCAGTACAAAGTTGAGACACTTATTTTGAGACGGAGGGAGTACTTGCAGACATTTGTTCTGCTTTACCACTGGCTTCTTAGAGATAGACTCGTATGGTTTTGCCAAAGGAACATTACTTGTTACTTCTACGACCTTTGAGGATACTGACTATGAAGTTGAGGATTGTTGCTCAAGCCCACCATGTTGCTCTTGTTTATCTGGTTTTGGTGGAAAGGAAAAATTGTGGCTGCCTATCCCATGTCTCTTGCCCTTATCAGTGGCACTGCTAGCAGTTGCCACATGAATTCAATTATTCTGTAGTTTCATCACTAACAAAGCTTTCATCCTTGACGCGTACAAAGTGTATATTATATGACATTTGACATCGAAATACCACCTTGGCTAGAGATCGTGCCATTCATTCTGAGATCTGCTGCACTGTATGATATTCGATGTTCACAACATTTATTTTCACTCTTATACGTAATTGCTGTTTGTGTATATCATTTCTAGCATGGCTGGTGGAATCAACACTAGGTCACTAGTAGCACTTTTTTTTTGCATCCCTTTTTAGCTTAGTTATATGATTGCCTGATATCTTCTGTTCTTTTGTCAGATACCGTGCTATTACGAGTGCCTATTATAGAGGAGCAGTAGGTGCGTTGCTGGTGTATGATGTCACTCGCCGTACTACATTCGACAATGTGGCGCGCTGGCTAAAAGAGCTAAGAGATCACACTGACCCTAGCATTGTAGTCATGCTAGTTGGCAACAAATCTGATCTTCGCCACTTGGTAGCTGTTTCAACTGAAGATGGGCAGGAATATGCTGAGGCGGAGTCACTGTACTTCATGGAAACATCTGCATTAGACGCGACAAATGTAGACAACGCTTTCTCAGAAGTTTTGACTCAGATATACCGTATTGCGAGCAGGAAGACGGTTGATGCAGGAGACGACGGCTCATCTGCCCCAAGCAAAGGGGAGAATATAAATGTGAAAGATGACGTGTCTTCGCTGAAGAGAGCTGGCTGCTGCTCAAGTTAGGTTATAGATGCATTATTATTTGTCGCGTTTTCTACCAGTTGGTGTATCTTGTGTTGCAACAAAACAGATTTGTTGATTCTCTCATTTTGCTGCGGTTATGGTGATGGTTAGGTTGGTTCAGCTTTAACCTGAAACTGTTATGTCAGATTGATTATGATATTCTGCAAGTAATTTGTTTACAGTAGGATCTGAGCAATACCTCACTGTTTATTTTTATTGGAATCATGTAGGAATACTGCATGTTAGTAAGATAGAAATAGAAAGTACCAGCAGGCCAAGAATCCTGCATAAGCACTGAAAACACGACCTCGGAACTGAACACGCAAAATCGAACATTTCCATCACTAGCAGTGGCCCATTGGCGAGCATCGTCATTCATTTGCAATTGGTATGTGTTCAAACTTAAGCTGACGCAAAAGTATTAAAAATTAGATTTTAATTTAATGTATGTCTACCAAAAACGTCTTATATTTTGGTACCGGGGTATAGTTTAATTTGCTGTTTTTCTTCCTTGAACTATTACGATGAAATGGTAGATTTTAGTTGTGTAAACAATATCATATATTTCTGAATATCTTAGTGTGAATGTTTCCAATTTTTTGTTTTCTGAGAAGTCAGGAGTAATTAGGAATTTTTTTTTGAGACAAACTCGCGAATCTTTATTCAACCGTCACAATGTTTACAGGGACGAACAAAAGATCGCCGGTATGGCCTAACCAAACATGGCGACCGGTCCCCAACGTTAACGCATGCTTCGCAAGGTTGTGGGCCTCAAAGTTCGAGGTCCGAAATTCATGGCTAAAAATGCAGGAAGTAAAAGAACGAGCTCTCTCAACTACTTCACGCACCACTGCTCCGAAGGTTGCCGCGGTTCCCCCTTCTGATAGCCTCAACAGCTACCTTGCAATCTGAAGTGACAAAAATTCTTTGTTCATAAAGGTCTTCAACAAGAACCAAAGTTTCCCTGGTTGCAAGAACTTTCAGAACCTCCGGATCTTCTATGTTACTGAATATGACTACCGAGGCCCCCTGGAAAACTCCTGCGGCATCCCGGCAAATTGCTCCCACAGCCCCAAAACGGCCTGAACGTGACACTGTCGCGTCAATGTTAATCTTCACATGATCCTCCAGAGGCGGCAACCAAGAAGTTGGGCGTATGGTGGCAGCAACCATTGTCCTCACAACAGGCTTCTGTATTTGCTGCAAATCTAAGATATAACTAGTAATAAAGCCATGAGTCGAGAAAGGAGATTTGTAAATGCCCTCATGGATCATCTTCCTTAGCGCTGCCCATATGCCCCATAATGTCACAATCATAGTAGTGAACTCCTACTGAGGAAGTGATTCGCTCATCACAAACAACCATCTCTTCGCGTGTTCGTCTCTCTGCATACACATATGTTGAACCATGTCCTCCTTTGAGAGAGCCCACACATACCTAGAGTAGTTGCAGTCAATTAGTGAATGGCGCCAATTATCTTCTACTCCGCACAAGGCACATACATGGGACGATGACATATTTCGATGATGCAATACGTCATTGGTGGGAAGCGAATGACAAGCGAGCTTCCATGTGAATATCCTCAACTTCGATGGTATTTGCAAACCCCATATTGATGACCATCCCTTATCTCTGCTTCTCCATTAGACATCTCGTCGGTTTCCTCTAGCCAGACTTCTCTTCCCATCTTCATTCTATGAATCAACTTATACGTCGAGCTAACGGAGAATCACCCCTTCGGGTCCCCCGACCATGCCAAGAAATCATCAACCTGTCTCGTACATAGGGGGATCTTCAGTATGGCCTCAGCGTCAACTGGTAGAAACACTTGTTGGGCTAGCTCCTTTTTCCAGGATGCCGATGTTGGTTCGATTAGAGCACTCACCAAATGTGGGGGGTCCGCCACCTAAGACGAAATATGTTTCATTAAACCACTATTGGGGATCCAATTATGATGTCAAACATAAGTCGTAGAGCCATCTCCAATGCGTCGAACAATCCCATGATGAAGAACATTCCTCCCATCAATAATGGAGCGCCAAACCTGTGAGGGGTGAGGGCCGAGATCTGCCTCCAAAATAGTCATAGTTGGAAAATATACTGCTTTCAGAATACGAGCACTGAGGGAATCCGTTTCTTGTAACAGGCACCAGGCCTGCCTTGAGAGTAGTGCAACGTTGAAAATCTCAAGATCACAAAATCCCAACCCTCTTAGGTTTTTTGGCCTGGTCATGACATCCCAGGAGACCCAACACGGTTTCCTTCTACCTGTTGGAAATATGCCCTAGAGGCAATAATAAAATGGTTATTATTGTATTTCCTTATTCATGATAATTGTCTATTGTTCAGGCTATAATTGTATTAACCGAAAACCGTAATGCATGTGTGAATACATAGACCACAACATGTCCCTAGTGAGCCTCTAGTTGTCTAGCTCGTTGATCAATAGATGGTCACGGTTTCATGACCATGGACATAGGATGCCATTGATAACGGGATCACATCATTAGGAGAATGATGTGATGGACAAGACCCAATCCTAAGCATAGCACAAGATCGTGTAGTTCGTCTGCTAAAGCTTTTCCAATGTCAAGTATCATTTCCTTAGACCATGAGATTGTGCAACTCCCGGATACCGTAGGAATACTTTGGGTATGCCAAACGTCACAACGTAACTGGGTGGCTATAAAGGTACACTACAAGTATCTCCGAAAGTGTCTGTTGGGTTGGCACGAATCGAGACTGAGATTTGTCACTCTGAGTGACGGAGAGGTATCTCTAGGCCCACTCGGTAAGACATCATCATAGTGAGCTCAATGTGACTAAGGAGTTAGCCATGGGATGATGTGTTATGGAACGAGTAACGAGACTTGCCGGTAACGAGATTGAATGTAGCGACCCGACCTGAAAGGTCGAATCTTCGGTGTTTCTGTACCATCCCAAGATCATGCTGGTACTCACACGGTACATCAATGTATATATCAAAGGGAAATCACATAGCATAAATTAATCGAAATCTCATATCGAGTCCTTTATTACAATAATGATTACAATAAAGTGGCTTAAGGCCAACTCATGAGATAAACTAAACCATAAACTTGCGGAAGCATCGAAGGTAGACGAGTCCATCTGACTCCAAGGGCATCTCACCGAGCGTAGAGCGTATCCTCACTCCTGGTCGGAAAGTACTCTGCAACATGATACGTTGCAGCTGTATAGGTCAGCATATTGAATATGCCGGCAAAGTCACAAGAGAGGGGGTAAAGTAATCATCTAGTCTATATGCAAATATGGCAGAGGGGGGAGTAAGTTTTTGCATAAAGTCAAAAAAAAATCCTACGACAAGAGAGGGCAAAGGCATAATTACTACAATGTTGGTTGATTAATGAGATGGTTCCACCAACCAATTCTCATACCCAAGTTGACATTAATAACCCACATCAATATAATTAATTGTGTTGAGAGTTCCAGATAGTTTCAGTTCCTTTGGCTCAAGTTGTCCATGACCGTGGACACGGCTAAACGATTAGGTTTGGGTACTCTACAGAGTTTTGCACATGTTCCCCACAAGATTTGGTCGCCTCCGTTTGATTTCTCGCACTTTAGGGTGTTTGAGAAACGGATGACCAAAACATGGTCTTCTAAAGGGTTTCCCTGCGACTCTGTCGGTGCCCATCCTTTCCTACCGTTCTTCTACATCTCGTAGCACCGCCTGTCCAGGGTCACCACGATATCCAACCAAGCCAGAGCCCATAATGACTTGTGGCTGTGCAGGTAAGCCTTGGGTCTTGAAGCATCCATCCATCTCTTTGTGCCTGGGTGGACCTTTCCGCATGAATACTGGCACATCCCAGCATCATCTAGGCTAACCACTGGTTTCTCCAGGGCGCCGTTCAACCATCATCCACCCAGAGGTAAGTTAAAAACTTGTAGTCTTGAAGACTTGATCATCATGTAGGCCTTGAAATTATTAACTCACAACTCTCATGAATCACACAACCAACCCCGTCTACTAATAGCATAGCAAAATGTAAAACAACGTTTCCCGAGGCCCATGTGTCAAAGGGGTTGAGGGGTACCTACCACATGATACTACAACAAGTAACCAAGTTTCCAATTTACCTACTTTGCATGCAATTGGGGTGATGGAAGAACTAATGCAATAAAACATAGGTAGACATGATCAAAGTGACTTGCCTTGCTGACGATCCTCGTAATCAAGTGACTCTAGGTAACAAGCTTCGCACTCCGGATGATCTAATGAATCAAACAGGAGCACACCATAAGCATAAATACAAAACAATTCACACAATTCAGCAAGGTTAAACAAACAATACAAAAACCATTCAATAGTATCAATCAAGAGAAAGAAATCAAAAATAAAATATTTTGACTCACAAAAATATTTTTAGTGTCAAAAACTACTACTTTAAGACAAACAACCAAGCAATAGCTAGTAGAAAAGAAATAGTAAAGAAAATCAATTTTAGTAAACAGAATAAATTCACTAAAAACTTTTGTGTAAAGAAGCACCACTAAAATGAAAATAACTAGAATGTTACTATAACTTTGGAGTAGGAAACCAAAACAATAATACTATTAACACCAATATTATTATCATCATATTACTTAACAGAATTAAATTACCAAAATTATTTATTAGAAATCTAACTTAATCATCTATCTAGTGTGTGAAAATAAAACTAAATTGTTTTATAAAACTATACCTACTGAAAAAGATATAAAGATTCCTATAACAACATGGTATAAAACTAAACAATTATTTTAAATATTAGCAAGTAATGTTACCTAAATGTTTGAAACAACAGAAACTAATGAAAACTATTAACAAAGTTTAACTAATTCAGATTAAAAATTAAATTAAAATTAGGAAAACTAAACTACATTAGGAACTAAACAAATTCTGTTTTTGTTAAAAACAGTAACTAAATTTATTCAAAAAATACTCAAATCATGTAGGATGATAGATTTAACTAATACCAAACAGTGGCAAAAAGATTCATATAAAAATATATTTTTAAACTATAGTTATGCAGATTTTAGTAATTTGAACAAATTTGATTAGATTCAAAATTTAAAGCTCAAATTTGAAATCTAAGCATACAGTCATAAACTACAACAAATATGTGAACTAATGCAAAAAGAATCAACTAAAAACACTAAATAGTTTAAAATATATGATAAAAACAAGATTTGAAAACATTCTGTTTTCTAAAACAGAAAAGAAAAGTAAACAAAAACTGATTGAACGAACAGGGTGACGTGTCGTTCTCTGGTTGGCTACAGGGTGTGCGAGATCTGACGTTTCGAGCGAATGACCGAGCTGTAGAGGATACTGGTTCGGGTTTTAAAACGATCTAATCCTATGCGTCGGATCTGGATCGAACGACTACGGGAGGGTTCGGTGGCTTACAGAGAAGGGTGTCGCCGGCGAGGGGGTTCTCCGGCGAGGGTGGGGGCAGCGCTCTGGCGAGGTAGAGTGGGGGCTCAGGGTGGAATGAGGAACGGAGGGTCAGGGCTACTTATAGGGTCGGAGCGATGGTCGGGGAACGAAAGAGGAGGGAGATCCGGAGAGGAGGAATCGCCGGCGATGTCCTGTCGACGCGAGGAGGAAGGCGACCGCGGCGTCTTTGGGATCGGACGGTGGGGCCAGGGCTTCAGAGAGAGGGAGGGCGGCGTCAGCGCGTCGGTCGGTCGGCTCGGAGTAGTTTCGGGTCTTAACTGCTGTGGGCCGGCCCGTTTCGAATTAATTTGTTTCCTTTTTAATATCCATAGCAGTAAAACTCATTTAAAAGCATTCAAAACATTTCCAAATATAGGAAATGTATATATCAAAATGATCAGGAGAATTAATGATATTCAATGAACATTTTTCCTCTGTCATTTGAATACTTTGAGAAAATGATTATTTTCAGAAAATGCCTATTTGGTTTTAAAACCTTTTGCAAATATTTTTTTTTCAAATATCCCCCTGGTTTTATTGTCCAAATATTTCACCAAGATGACCCTGGTGTGGAGTGTCATGTTACTCCCCTCTTTTCTTTGAACTTTTCCAGAAGTTTTCAAATAGGTGAAACAAGAAAAGGGGAAAGATGAAAGTGACATTTCAGAAATTCAAAAGAATCACTTCAACCATTATATTCATTCAAACAATATGATGATGATGCATATCTATATTTCATAACATTCCAAAATGAAATTTTGGGATGTTACATTGAACCAGGTATAGGGATACCGACGATCGAATCTCGGGCAAGTACCATACCGATAAACAAAGGGAATTGTATACGGGATTGATTGAATCCCTGACAACGTGGTTCATCCGATAAGATCATCGTGGAGCATGTGGGAGACAACATGGGTATCCAAATCCCTCTGTTGGTTATTGACCGGAGAGGTGTCTCGATCATGTCTATGCGCCTCCCGAACCCGTAGGGTCTACACACTTAAGGTTCGATGACGCTAGGGTTATAGGGAAATAGTGTACGTGGTTACCGAAGGTTGTTCGGAGTCCCGGATGAGATCTCGGACATCACGAGGAGTTTCGGAATGGTCCGTAGGTAAAGAATGATATATAGGAAGTGAGGATTTGGCCATCGGAAGTTTTTTGGGAATTACCGGTAACGTACAGAGACCACCGGAAGGGTTCCGGGGGTCCACCAAGTGGGGCCACTAGCACTAGAGGGTTGCATGGGCCGCAAGTGGGAGGGTACCAGCCCCTAGGTGGGTTGGTGTGCCCCAGAAGGGCCCAAGGCACATCACAAGGGTGGAGGGGGCAAACCCTAGAGCAGATGGGCCCTAAGGCCCACCCTAGGGCTGCCACACCCCTCTCCTCCCTTGGCTGCCGCCCCAAGTCCCATCTAGGGCCAACCGCAGCCCTTGGGTGGGAACCCTAGGGGCTGCACCCTCCCTCCTCCTCCCCCTATATATATGTGGGGTTTTGGGGCTGCCAGACATACGAGTTCCTCTCTCTCTCGGCGCAGCCCTACCCTTCCTCTTCCTCGTTCTCCGTAGTGCTTAGCGAAGCTCTGTCGGAGTACCACGCAGCTCCACCGTCACCACGCCGTCGTGCTGCCGGAGCTATCCCTCAACCTCTCCTTCCTCCTTTCTGGATCAAGGCGTAGGAGAGGCCATCGGGCTGCACGTGTGTTGAACGCGGAGGCGCCGTTGTTCGGCGCTAAGATCGGAATCCACCGCGATCTGAATTGCTATGAGTACGACTCCACCAACCGCGTTCTTGTAACGCTTCCGCTTAGCGATCTTCAAAGGTATGAAGATGCAATCTTCCCTTACTCGTTGCTGGTTCTCCATAGATAGATCTTGGTGGTCGTAGGAATTTTTTTGATTTACTACTACGTCTCCCAACAGTGGCATCATGAGCTAGGTCTATGCGTAGAATCTATGCATGAGTAGAACACAAAGTTCTTGTGGGTGTCGATCTTGTTAATTTGCTTACCACTACTAGTCTTATCTTGATTCGGCGGTATTCTAGGATGAAGCGGCCCGGACCAACTTTACACGTATGCTTACGTGAGACCGGTTCCATCGCCTGACATGCACTTGTTGCATAAGGTGGCTAGCGGGTGTCTCTCTCTCCCACCTTAGTCGGATTGGATTCAATGAAAAGGGTCCTTATGAAGGGTAAATAGAAATTGGCATATCACATTGTGGTTTTGGTGTAGGTAAGAAACGTTCTTGCTAGAAACCTATAGCAGCCACGTAAAAACTTGCAACTACAAATTAGAGGACGTCTAACTTGTTTTTGCAGCATATGCCTTGTGATGTGATATGGCCAAAGGATGTGATGTGATGCATTGTGATGTATGAGATTGATCATGTTCTTGTAATAGGATTCATGACTTGCATGTCGATGAGTATGACAACCGGCATGAGCCATAGGAGTTGTCTTATTTTATTGTATGGCGTGTGTGTCAATCATAAACGCCATGTAATTACTTTATTTTATTGCTAATCGTTAGCCATAGTAGTAGAAGTAATAGTTGGCGAGACAACTTCATGAAGACATGATGATGGAGATCATGGTGTCGTGCCGGTGACAGTGATGATCATGGTGCCCCGAAGATGGAGATCAAAGGAGCAAGATGATATTGGCCATATCATGTCACTATATTGATTGCATGTGATGTTTATCATGTTTACATCTTATTTTGTTAGAACGATGGTAGTAAATAAGATGATCCCTCAATAAAATTTCAAGAAATGTGTTCACCCTAACTATGCATCGTTGCTAAGGATCGTTGTTCCGAAGCACCACGTGATGATCGGGTGTGATAGGTTCTAATGTCCGCATACAACGGGTGTAAGCGAGATTTACACACGCGATACACTTAGGTTGACTTGACGAGCCTAGCATGTACAGACATGGCCTCGGAACACGAAAGACTGAAAGGTCGAACATGAGTCGTATAGAAGATACGATCAACATGGAGATGTTCACCATGGATGACTAGCCCATCTCACGTGATGATCGGACACGGGCTAGTTGACGTGGCTCATGTATCACTTAGATGAATAGAGGTATGTCTATCTAAGTGGGAGTTCATTAAATAATTTGATTATGTGAACTTAATTATCATGAACTTAGTCTAAAAGTGTCTTTGCAAATTATGTTGTAGATAGCTCACGCTATAGCTCCCCTGACTTATTGATACGTTCCTAGAGAAAAGTAAGTTGAAAGATGATGGTAGCAATAATGCGGACTGGGTCCGTGATCTGAGGATTGTCCTCATTGCTGCATAGAAAGCTTGTGTCCTTGACGCACCGCTCAGTGCACCACTCCCTCAAGCGTTGTCTGTAGATGTTGTGAACATCTGACATGCACTTTATGTTGTCTACTTGATAGTTCAGTGTGTCATGCATTACGGCTTGGAATTGAGGCTCCAAAACATTTTGAACGTCACGAAACATATGAGATGTTCTAAGAGCTGAGATTGGGATCTCAGGTTCATGCCTGTGTTGAGAGGTATGAGACCTCCAACAAGATTCTTTGCCGTCAGGATAAAAGTGAATGGCTCAATTGGTGAGCATGTGCTCAGATTGTCTAGGTGCTACAATCACTTGAATCGAGTGGGATTTAATCTTCCAGATAAGATAGTGATTAATACAATTCTCCAAGTCACTGCCACCAAGCTACTGGAGCTTCGTGATGAACTATAAAATGCCAGGGATGGAGATAATGATCCCTGAGTTGTTCGCGTTGTTTGACACCGCGAAGGTAGAAATCAAGAAGGAGCATCAAGTTGTTGATGGTTAAGTGAAAACCACTAGTTTCAAGAAGGGCAAGAAGGGAAAAGTTCAGGAATGATAATCCAGTTTCCGCTCTGGTGAACAAACCCAAGGTTGAGCCCAAACCCGAGACTATGTGCTTCTATTATGAGGAGAACGGTCGCTGAAGCGGAACAACCCTAGATACTTGGTAGATAAGAAGGCTGGCAATGTCGACAGAAGTATATTTGATATACGTGTTATTGATGTGTACCTTGCTAGTACTCCTAGTAGCACTTGGGTATAAGATACCGGTGTTGGGGAACGTCGCATGGGAAACAAAAAAATTCCTACGCACACGCAAACCTATCCATGGTGATGAGCATCTACGAGAGGGAGAGTGGATCTACGTACCCTTGTAGATCGCTAAGCGGGAAGCGTTAAGAAACGCGGTTGGTGTAGTCGAGCATCTTCGCGATCCAAATCGCCGAGCGTCCCGCGATCTCATCACGATCCGTCCCGTGATCCAATCACGATCCGTCCCGCGAACACATCATGATCCGTCCCACGAACTCATCATGATCCGTCTCACAATCTTGATCACGATTTGTCCCGTGAACTCATCACGATCCGTTCCGTGATCACATCACGAACCATCTTGCGATCTCGATCACGGTCCTTCCGATCTAGCGCCGAACGGACGGCACCTCCGCGTTCAGCACACGTGCAGCTTGATGACGATCTCCACCATATTGATCTAGCAAGAGGAGGTGGAGAGGAGAGAGAGTTCACCGGCAGTGTGACGGCACTCCGGTGATGGTGGTGGAGCAATTCCGGCAGGGCTTCGCCTAAGCGCTGCAGAAAACCGATCTAGAAGAGCACCGGTGAAACGGGTAGCACGTGGCCGTAAACTGTGTCCAAACAGCACCCAATCCACCAGTATATAAAGGAGGGAGAGAGGAGGGCTGGCGCAAGGAAAAACTCCAATAGGAGTCGGCCAAACTAGAGGGGGAGGAGTCCTACTCCTCCTCCACTCCTAGTAGGAGTAGGACTCTTCCTTTTTAGCCTTTTTTCCACCTTTTCCTTTAGGACTTTTGCCTCCTGCGCCATGGTCCTTGGTGTGGCTGTTTTTCCAGACCACTAAGGGCTGGTTATTACTCTCCCACAGCCCATGGACCTCTTGGGGTCGAAATACCCCTCCCGGAGGTCCCCCGGTACACTATCGGCACTCCCGGTACACTATCGACGAGCCCAAAACTTTTCCGGCGACCAAACTGGGACTTCCTATATATGAATCTTTACCTCCGGACCATTCCGGAGCTCCTCGTGACGTCCGGGATCTCATCCGGGACTCCGAACAACCTTCGGTCACCACCATACATAACTCTACACTATCGAAACGTCACCAAACCTTAAGTGTGCAGACCCTGCGGGTTCGAGAACTATGTAGACATGACCGAGACACCTCTACGGTCAATAACCAATGGCGGGACCTGGACGTCCACATTGGTTCCTACATATTCTATGAAGATCTTTATCAGTCGAACCTCTATGTCAAGGATTCAGTTAATCCTGTATAACTTTCCCTTTGTTCTTCGGTATGTTACTTGCCCGAGATTCGATCGTCGGTATCTCCATACCTAGTTCAACCTCGTTACTGGCAAGTCTCTTTACTCGTTCCGTAATACAAGATCCCGTGACTAACACTTAGCCACATTGCTTGCAAGGCTTGTTGTGATGTTGTATTACCGAGTGGGCCCTGAGATACCTCTCCGTCACACGGAGTAACAAATCCTAGTCTCGATCCATGCCAACTCAACAGACACCATCGGAGATACCTGTAGAGCACCTTTATAGTCACCCAGTTACGTTGCGACGTTTGATACACACAAGGCGCTCCTCCGATATCCGTGAGTTGCATGATCTCATGGTCATAGGAACATATACTTGACATGCAGAAAATAGTAGCAATAAACTAACACGATCATATGCTATGTTTGTAGTTTGGGTCTTATCCATTACATCATTCTCCTAATGATGTGCTCCCGTTATCAAATGACATCTCATGTCCATGGCTAGGAAACCTTAACCATCCTTTGATCAACGAGCTAGTCCATTAGAGGCATACTAGGGACATGGTTTTGTCTATGTATCCACACATGCATTTAAGTCTCCGATCAATACAATTATAGCATGGATAATAAATGATTATCATGAACAAGGAAATATGATAATAACTAATTTATTATTGCCTCTAGGGCATATTTCCAACAGTCTCCCACTTGCACTAGAGTCAATAATCTAGTTCACATCACCATGGGATTCGCATTGTTATGAATCTAACACCCAATGAGTTCTGGGGCCCGATCATGCTTTGCATGTGAGAGAGGTCTTATAGTCAACGGGTCTGCGATATTCAGATCCGTGTGTACTTTGCAAATCTCTATGTCAAACCGTAAACACTGCTACCATACTCCACTTGGTACTATTTCCAAATGGCTGCTCCACTATACGTATCCAGATTGCTACTACTAGTCATCCCGATAGGTGTTAAAGCTTGCATCGACGTAACTCTTTACGACGAACTCTTTATCACCTCCATAATCAAGAAACATTTCCTTAGTCCTCTGGTTACTAAGGATAATTCCGACCGCTGTCCAGTGATCGACTCCTGGACCACTCTTATACCCCTTCACAGACTCATGGCAAGGCACACACAGGTGCGGTACACAGCATGGCATAATATAGAGCCCATGGCTAAGGCATAGGGGACGACGTTCGTCCTTTCTCTTTCTTCTGTCGTTGTTGAGCTTTGAGTCTCACTCAACTTCACACCTTACAAATCAGACGAGAACTATTTCTCTGGCTGATCCATTTTGAACTCTTTCAAAATCTTGTCAAGGTATGCACTCATTGAAAGTCTCATCAAGTATCTTGATCTATCTCTATAGATTTTGATGCTCAACAATTAGGTAGCTTTATCCAGGTCTTCCTTTGAAAAACACTTTTCAAACAACCTTTTATGCCTTCCAGAAATTCTACATTATTTCCGATCAACAATATGTCAACCACATATACTTATCAGAAACTCTATAGTGCTCCCACTCACTTTATTGCAAATACAAGTTTCTCGTAAACTTTGTATAAACTACAAAAACTTTGATCACCTCATCAAAGTGTATATCCCAACTCCGAGATGCTTGCTTCAGTCCATAGAAGGATCACTGAAGCTTGCTCATCTTTTAGCATCCTTAGGACTGACAAAACCTTCTGGTTGTATCACATACAACCTTTCCTTAAGTAAACCGTTAAGGATAATATGTTTTGACATCCATCTGCCAGATTTCATAATTGAACATGCAGCAATTGCTAACATAATTCGAACAGACTTTTAGCATCGCTACGAGTGAGAAAGCCTCATCGCAGTCAACTCCTTGAACTTGTCACAAACAACTTTGCAACAAGTTGAGCTTTACAAATGGTGACATTCACCATCAGTGTCTGTCTTCATTCTAAAGGTCCATTTGTACTCAATGACCTGCCGTCTAACGAGCAAGTCTACCAAAGTCTATACTTGGTTTTCATACATGGATCCTATCTCGGATTTCATGGCCTCTAACCATTTGTCGGAATCCGGACCCATCATCGCTTCTCCATAGCTCGTAGGTTCATCGTTGTCCAACAACATGATCTCCAAGACAGAGTTGTCGTACCACTTAGGAGCAGTACACATCCTTGTCGACCTACGAAGTTCGATAGTAACTTGATCCTGAAGCTTCATGCTCATCATCATTAACTTCCTCTTCAACTAACGTAGGCTTCACAGAAACATCTTTCTGCGCCGCACTACTCTCTGGTTGAGCAAAGGTTTAACAACCTCATCAAGTTCTATCTTCCTCCCACTCAATACTTTCGAGAGAAACATTTCCTCGAGAAAGGATCCGTTTAAGCAAGAAACACTTTGCACTAGGATCTGAGATTGAAGGTTCACCCAACTGATCTTAGGGTATTCTATGAAGATGCAATTTGTCCGCCTTGGGTTCGACCTCATTAGGTGAAAACATTTTCCACACAAGTGTCACATCCCCAAATATTAAGAAATGATAGCTTAGGTTTCTATCAAACCATAATTCACACGGTGTCATCTCAACGGATTTAGATGATGCCCTATTTAAAGTGAATGTAGTTGTCTCTAATGCATAACCCCAAAAATTATAGTAGTAAAATGATAAGAGCCATCACAGTATGCACTATATTAATAGAGCATGACTATGATGTTCGGACACACCATCACACCATGGTGTTCCAGGTGGCATTAGTTGTGAAACAAATTTCACATTGTCTTAAGTTGTATGCCAAACTCGTAACTCAGATATTCACCTCCACGATCATATCGCGGTCATTTTTATCTTCTTGTGACGATGATCTTTAAACTTCACTCTGAATTTACTTGAACCTTTCAAATGATTCAGACTTGTGTTTCATTAAGTAAATATACACTATATCTACTCAAATCGTCACTGAAGGTAAGAAAATAATGATATCCACTGCACGCTACAAGACTCACTAGATTGCTTACATCAACATGTATCATTTCCAATGGATCACTTGCCCGCTCCATCCAACGGGGTCCTTTAGTCATCTTGCCCAAGAGGCATGGTTCGCATGTCTCAACCGATTCGAAATCGAATGAGTCCAAATATCCATCAACATGGATTTTCTACATGCGCTTTATATGAATATGACATTTAGCGGCAGTGCCACAAGTATGTGGTACTATCATTATTAACTTTGTATCTTTTGACATCAATGTTATGAACATGTGTAATACTACGATCAAGATTTCAATAAACCATTCTCACTGGGTGCATGACCATTTAAGGAATTATTCATGTAAACAGAATAACCATTATTATCTAACTTAAATGAATAACCGTATTGCAATAAACATGATCTAATCATGTTCATGCTCAACGCAAAACACCAAATAAGATTTATCTAGGTTCATCACTAATCCGGAAGGTAGAGATAGCGTGCGATGTTGATCACATCAACCTTGGAAACACTTCCAACACATATCGTCACTTCACCCTTAGCTAGTTCTCCGTTTATTCCGTAGCTTTTATTTTGAGTTACTAACATTTAGCAACCGAACCGGTATCCAATACCCAGGTGCTACTAAGAGTACTAGCAAGGTACACATTAGTAACTCGTATATCAAATATACTTCTATCAATGTTGCCAGCCTTCTTATCTACCAAGTATCTAGGGTTGTTCCGCTTCAGCGACCGCTCAACTCATAACAGAAGCACTTAGTCTCGGGTTTGAGTTCAACTTTGGGTTGCTTCACTGGAGCAGCAACTGACTTGCTATCCATGAAGTTTCCCTCCTTGCTCTTGCCCTTCTCGAAACTAGTGGTTTGATTAACCATCAACACTTGACGCTCCTTCTTGATTTCTACCTTCGCGGTGTCAAACATCGCGAACAGCTCAGGGATCAACATTTCTTTCCCTGGCATTTTATAGTTCATCACCAAGTTCTAGTAGCTCAGTGACAGTGACTTGGAGAACTACATCAATCACTATCTTATCTGGAAGATCAACTCCCACTCGATTCAAGCGATTGTAGTACCCAGACAGTCTGAGCACATGCTCAACGATTGAGCTATTCTCTTTCATCTTGCAGGCAAAGAATCTCGTTGGAGATCCTATATCTCGCAACTCGGGCACGAGCCTGAGATCACAATCTCAGATCTTAGAACATCTCATATGTGCTGTGACGTTCAAAACGTTTCGGAGCCTCAATTCTAAGCCGTAATGCATGACGCACTAAACTATCAAGTAGTCATCGAAACGTGCCTGTCAGATGTTCACAACATCTACAGACGATGCTAGATGGGGTGGCGCACCGAGCGGTGCATTAAGGACATAAGCCTTCTGTGTAGCAATGAGGACAATCCTCAGATCACGGACCCAGTCCACAATTTTGCTACCAACATCTTTCAATTCTATTTCTCTAGGAACATATAAAAATACAAGGGAGCTACAGCGCGAGCTAGTAATCTACAACATAATTTGCAAAGACACATTGACTATGTTCATGATAATGTGTTCAATTAATCATATTACTTAAGAACTCCCACTCAAATTGACATCCCTCCGATCATTCGAGTGATACATGATCCAAATTCACCAACTCAAGTCCAATCATCACGTGAGTTGAGGTGGCTGCAATGGTGAACATCATCATGTTGATCATATCTACTATATGACTCATGTACGACCTTTCGGTCTCTTGTGTTCCGAGGCCATGTCTGTACATGCTAGGCTCGTCAAGTTTAACCCGAGTGTTCTGCATGTGCAACACTGGCTTGCACCCGTTGTATGTGAACGTAGAGTCTATCACACCCGATCATCACGTGGTGTCTCAACACGACGAACTTTCGCAACGGTGCACACTCGGGGAGAACACAATTTATCTTGAAATTAAGTAAGGGATCACCTTATAATGCTACCGTCGTCCTAAGAAAAACAAGGTGCATAAAAGGATTAACATCACATGCAAATCATAAGTGACATGATATGGCCATGAACTTGTGCTTTTGATCTCCATCTAGAAAGCACCGGCATGATCTCCATCGTCACCGGCATGACACCATGATCTCCATCAGCTTGATCTCCATCAACGTGTCGCCATCGGGGTTGTCACGCCCTGCATGCTTCTACTACTATTGCTACCGTTTAGCGATAAAGTAAAGCATTACATAGCGCTTAATGATTAACACGCAGGTCATACAATAATTAAAAAGACAACAATATGGCTCCTGCCGGTTGCCGTATTCAACGACATGCAAGTTGTGATAATCTATACATCACATGATCATCTCATACATCACATATATCACATCATGTAATTGTCCATATCATATCACAACATACCCTGCAAAAACAAGTTAGACGTCCTCTAATTGTTGTTGCATGTTTTACGTGGCTGCTACGGGTATCTAGCAAGAACAATTCTCACCTACGCATAAACCACAACGGTGATACACTAGTTTGCTTTTAAACCTTCTCAAGGACCGCCTTTGTCGAATCCGATCCAACTAAAGTGAGAGAAACTGTCACCCGCAAGCCATCTAGGCAACAAGTTGCGTCGAGGGAACCGGTCTCTTGTAAGCGTACGAGTAATGTTGGTCCGGGCCGCTTCATCTCACAATCCCGCTGAACCAAAATACGACCAAGGGAGGAAGCAATCTAAGCATCAACGCCCACAAACCTTTTGTGTTCTACTCGAGATCTCATCGAACCATCAACCTAGCTCTGATACCACTATTGGGGAACGTCGCATGGGAAACAAAAATTTTCCTACGCACACGCAAACCTATCCATGGTGATGAGCATATACGAGAGGGAGAGTGGATCTACGTACCCTTGTAGATCGCTATGCGGGAAGCGTTAAAAACCCGGTTGGTGTAGTCGAACATCTTCGCGATCCAAATCGCCGAGCGTCCCGCGATCTCATCACGATCCGTCCCGTGATCCAATCACGATCCGTCCCGCGAACACATTATGATCCATCCCGCGAACTCATCACGATCTGTCTCACGATCTTGATCACGATCTGTCCCGTGAACTCATCATGATCCGTTCCGTGATCACATCACGAACCGTCTCGCGATCTCGATCACGGTCCTTCCGATCTAGCAACGAACGGACGGCACCTCCGCGTTCAGCACACGTGCAGCTTGAAGACGATCTCCACCATCTTGATCCAGCAAGAGGAGGTGGAGAGGATAGAGAGTTCACCAGCAGCGTGACGGCGCTCCGGTGATGGTGGTGGAGCAATTCCGGCAGGGCTTCGCCTAAGCGCTCCAGAAAACCGATCTAGAGGAGCACCGGTGAAACGGGTAGCACGTGGCCGTAAACTGTGTCCAAACAGCACCCAATCCACCAGTATATAAAGGAGGGAGAGAGAGGAGGGCTGGCGTAAGGAAAAACTCCAATATGAGTCGGCCAAACTAGAGGGGGAGGAGTCCTACTCCTCCTCCACTCCTAGTAGGAGTAGGACTCTTCCTTTTTAGCCTTTTTTCCACCTTTTCCTTTAGGACTTTTGCCTCCTGCGCCATGGGCCTTGGTGTGGCTGTTTTTCCAGCCCACTAAGGGCTGGTTATTATTCTCCCACAGCCCATGGACCTCTTGGGGTCGAAATACCCCTCCCGGAGGTCCCCCGGTACACTACCGACACTCCCGGTAGACTACCGATGAGCCCGAAACTTTTCCGGCGACCAAACTGGGACTTCCTATATATGAATCTTTACCTCCATACCATTCCGGAGCTCCTCGTGACATCCGGGATCTCATCCGGGACTCCGAACAACCTTCGGTCACCACCATACATAACTCTACACTACCGAAACGTCACCAAACCTTAAGTGTGCAGACCCTACGGGTTCGAGAACTATGTAGACATGACCGAGACACCTCTACGGTCAATAACCAATGGCGGGACCTGAACGTCCACATTGGTTCCTACATATTCTACGAAGATATTTATCGGTCGAACCTCTATGTCAAGGATTCAGTTAATCCCGTATAACGTTCCCTTTGTTCTTCGGTATGTTACTTGCCCGAGATTCGATCGTCGGTATCTCCATACCTAGTTCAACCTCGTTACTGGCAATTCTCTTTACTCGTTCCGTAATACAAGATCCCGTGACTAACACTTAGCCACATTGCTTGCAAGTCTTGTTGTGATGTTGTATTACCGAGTGGGCCCTGAGATACCTCTCCGTCACAAGGAGTAACAAATCCTAGTCTCGATCCATGCCAACTCAACAGACACCATCGGAGATACCTGTAGAGCACCTTTATAGTCACCTAGTTACGTTGCGACGTTTGATACACACAAGGCGCTCCTCCGATATCCGTGAGTTGCATGATCTCATGGTCATAGGAACATATACTTGACATGCAGAAAATAGTAGCAATAAACTGACACGATCATATGCTATGTTTGTAGTTTGGGTCTTATCCATCACATCATTCTCCTAATGATGTGATCCCGTTATCAAATGACATCTCATGTCCATGGCTAGGAAACCTTAACCATCCTTTGATCAACGAGCTAGTCCATTAGAGGCATACTAGGGACATGGTTTTGTCTATGTATCCACACATGCATTTAAGTCTCCGATCAATACAATTATAGCATGGATAATAAACGATTATCATGAACAAGGAAATATGATAATAACTAATTTATTATTGCCTCTAGGGCACTTGGGTATAAGATACCGGTTCAGTTTTTAAATGTTAGCAACTCGAAATAAAAGCTACAGAATGAATGGAGGATAGCTAAGTGAAAGGTGACGATGTGTGTTGGGAGTGTTTCCAAGGTTGATGTGATCACCATCGCACGCTTTCTCTACCTTCGGGATTAGTAATGAACCTAAATAAATGTTATTTGGTGTTTGCGTTGAGCATGAACATGATTGGATCGTGTTTAGTGCAATACGATTATTCATTTAAGTTAGAGAATAATGGTTATTCTGTTTATATGAATAATGCCTTCAATGGTCATGCACCCAATGGGAATGGTTTATTGAATCTTGATCGTAGTAATACATATGCTCATAACGTTGGTACCAAAGATACAAAGTTAATAATGATAATACCACATTCTTGTGGCACTGCCACAAATGTCATATTGGTGTAAAGCGCATGAAGAAACTCCATGCTGATGGATCTTTGGACTCATTCGATTTCGAATCGGTTGAGACATGCGGACCATGCCTCTTGGACAAGATGACTAATTCCCCGTCTTTTGGTATGATGGAGCGGGTTGGTGGCTTATTGGAATTGATACATGTTGATGTATGTGGTCCAATGAGTGTCGAAACACGTAGTGGATATCGTTATTTTCTTTACCTTCACTGATGTTTTGTGTGAATATGAGGATATTTACTTAATGAAACATGTGTCTGAAATGTTTAAAAGGTTCAAGGAGTTTCAGAGTGAAGTTAAAGATCATCGTGACAAGAAGATAAAATGTCTATGATATGATCGTGGAGGTGAATATGTGAGTTACGAGTTTGGTATGCAATTTTAGACAATGTGGAAATTGTTTCACAGCTCACGCCTCCTGGAACACCATAGTGTGATGGTGTGTCCGAACGTCATAGTCGTTCTCTATTGGATATAGTGAGTACTATGATGTCTCTTTTCGTTTTGCCACTATCGTTATGGGGTTATGCATTAAAGACAAATCCATTCACTTCAATAGGGCACCATCTAAGTCTGTTGAGATGACACTGTGTGAATTATGGTTTGACAGAAGCCTAAGCTGTCATTTCTTAATGTTTGGGGCTGCGACATTTATGTGAAAAGGGTTTTCACCTAGTGAGTTCGAACCCAAAGCAGACGAATGCATCTTTATAGAATAACCTAAGTAGACATTGGGTATACCTTCTATCTCAGATTCAAGCGCAAAAGTCTTTGTGGCTAAGAACGAGTCCTTTCTCGAGAAAGAGTTTCTCTCGAAGGAATTGAGTGGGAGGAAGATAGAACTTGATGAGGTTGTTGAACCTTTGTTTCAACCAGAGAGTAGCGCAGCACAGAAAGATGTTTTTGTGGAGCCTACGCCAGTTGGAGAGGAAGTAAATGATGATGATCATCAAGCTTTAGATCAAGTTACTATCGAACCTCGTAGGTTGACAAGGACGCGTACTGCTGCTGAGTAGTACGTCAACCCTGTCTAGGAGGTCATGTTGTTGGACAACGATGAACCTAGGAACTATGGAGAAGCGATGGTGGGCCCGGATTCCAAAAAATGGCTAGGAGCCATGAAATCCGAGAAAGGATCCATGTATGGAAACCAAGTATTGACTTTGGTGGACTTGCCCATTGAACGACAGGTCGTTGAGTACAAATGGACCTTTGAGATGAACACAGACACTAATGGTGAAATGTCACCATTTATAAAGCTCGACTTGTCGCAAAGAAGTTTCCGCCAAGTTCAAGGAGTTGACCGCGATGAGATTTTTCCATCCGTAGCGATGCTAAAAGTCTGTTAAAATTATGTTAGCAGTTGCTGCATTTTTCGATTATGAAATCTGGCAGATGGATGTCAAAACAAGGCTTCCTTAATGGTTTCCGTGAGGAAGAGTTGTATGTGATACAACCAGCAGGATTTGTCAATCCTAAGGATGCTAAAAGGTATGCAAACTCCAGTGATCCTTCTATGGACTGGAGCAAGCATCTCGGAGTTGGAATATACGCTTTGATGAAGTGATCAAAGTTTTTGAGTTTATACAAAGTTTATGAGAAACTTGTATTTACAAGAAAGTGAGTGGGAGCACTATAGAATTTCTAATAAGAATATGTAGTTGACATATTATTGATCAGAAATGATGTATAATTTTTGGAAAGCATAAACGGTTGGTTGAAAAAAGTTTTTCAAAGGAAGACCTGGATAAAGCTACCTAATTGTTGGGCATCATGATTTATAGAGATAGATCAAGATGCTTGATAATACTTTCAATAACTACATACCTTGACAAGATATTGAAGAAGTTCAATATGGATCAGTCCGAGAAAGGGTTCTTGTCTGTATTACAAGGTGTGAGATTGAGCACAACTCAATGCCTGACCACGGCAGAAAATAGAGAAAAGGTGAGTGTCATCCCCTATGCTTCGGTCATAGGCTCTATATAGTATGCCATGCTATGTACCGCACCTATGTGTGTACCTTGCCATGAGTTTGTCAAGGGGTACAAGAGAGATCCAGGAGTGGATCACCAGACAGCGGTCAAAATTATCCTTAGCAACTAGAGGACTAAGGAAATATTTCTCAATTATGAAGGTGACAAAGAGTTCATCGTAACGGGTTACGATGATGCAAGCTTTAACACCAATCCGGATGACTCTTGGTAGCAATCCGGATACGTATAGTGGAGTAGCCATTTGGAATTGCTCCAAGTGGAGCATGGGAGCAATGTCTATAGTATGACATAGGGATTTGTAAATTACACACGGATTCGAATGTCGCAGATCCGTTGACTAAAACCTCTTTCACGAGCAAAACATGATCAAACCCCAGAACTGATTGGGTGTTAATCGCATGATGATATGATCACATGGTGATGTAAATGTTAATCACCTGGCGATGTGAACTAGATTATTGACTCTAGTGCAAGTGGGAGACTGTTGGAAATATGCCATAGAGGCAATAATAAAATGTGACTAATTGTTAGTTGCGGGATCTTGTATTACGGAACGAGTAAAGAGACTTGCCGATAACGAGATTGAACTAGGTATGGAGATACCGATGATCGAATCTCGGGCAAGTAACATACCGAAGAACAAAGGGAACGTTATACGGGATTAACTGAATCCTTGACATAGAGGTTCGACCGATAGATCTTCGTAGAATATGTAGGAACCAAATGTGGACGTCCAGGTCCCGCCATTGGTTATTGGCCGTAGAGGTGTCTCGGTCATGTCTACATAGTTTTCGAACCCGCAGGGTCTGCACACTTAAGGTTTGGTGACATTTCGGTAGTATAGAGTTATATATGGTGGTGACCGAAGGATGTTCGGAGTCTCGGATACGATCCAGGACATGACGAGGATCTCCGGAAGAGTCTGGAGATAAATAATGATATATGTGATAATAGTGTTTTGATCTCTGGAAGAGTTCCGGAATTAATCGGAAGGGGTTCCGGATGTTTACCGAAGTGTTCGGGTACAACAACACTTTATATGGACCAACGGGGTAAAACCCACGAGGTATTGGAAAGGGAAAAAGGAAGTTTTGTTGCTGCCTTAAGCAGTAAGGCAGTACTACCGCTTGTGAAGCGGTACTGCCGCTCAAGCAGTACTATCGCTTGTGAAGCGGTACTACCGCTTGTGCGCGGGACTGCAAGGATCCGAGTTGGACTCTTTTCTTGCGGGCCAAACCGACCTTGTGCGGGAAAATCGACCTTGTAGAGGTTTTTGCTCCAAGTTTAGACCCTAGGGCTCAACATATAAATAGAGGGGCAGGGCTAGCACACGAGACACAACTTACGACCACGTGCTACCCGTTCCACCGGTGCTCCTCTAGATCGGTTTTCTGCAGTGCTTAGGCAAAGCCCTACCGGAATTGCTACACCACCATCACCGGAGCTCCGTCACACTGCCGGTGAACTCTCTCTCCTCTCCACCTCCTCTTGTTGGATCAAGACGGTGGAGATCATCATCAAGCTGCACGTGTGCTGAACGCGGAAGTGCCGTCCGTTTGGTGCTAGATCGGAAGGACCGTGATCGAGATCGCGAGACGGTTCGTGATGAGATCGCGGAACGGATCGTGATGAGTTCGCGAGACAGATCGTGATCAAGATCGTGAGACGGATCGTGATGAGTTCGCGGGACGGATCGTGATGTGGTCGCGGGACGGATCGTGATTGGATCGCGGGACGGATCGTGATGAGATCGCGGGACGCTCGGCGATTTGGATCGCGAAGAAGTTCGACTACACCAACCGCGTTTCTTAACGCTTCCCGCTTAGCGATCTACAAGGGTATGTAGATCCACTCTCCCTCTCGTAGATGCTCATCACCATGGATAGGTTTGCGTGTGCGTAGGAAATTTTTTGTTTCCCATGCGACGTTCCCCAACAATCTTCCCTTACTCGTTGCTATTTTCTCCATAGATAGATCTTGGTGGTCGTAGGAATTTTTTTGATTTACTACTACGTCTCCCAACACTACCTTGTTTGCTTCCCCACCAAAATTGCCATATGATGGAGGTTACACTATCACACACTCCTCTTGGAAGCCTGAAACAAGATATCGAAAAAACTGGAATCGCTTGCGCCACTGATTTGATGAGGACCTCCTTCCCCCCTACTGACAATATTTTCTGCATCCATCCTCTCACCTTCTCCCAAACTCTATCCCGAAGATACTGGAAGGTGTCGTTTTTGGATTGTCCAACATTCGTTGGCAGACCCAGATATTTTTCACTCAAGGATTCGTTTTGGACATTTAACCTTTGCATGACATCTTGCTTAAGTGATTCTAGACACCCCCTGCTGAAGAAAACAAGGGACTTTTCGTGATTTATTCTCTGGCCAGAAGCTGCACAATAAGTATCCAACAAGTTTGATACCACTTCTGTTCCCTCCACACTCGGCTTAAAAAGCAACAGGCTATCATCTGCAAACAAAAGATGGCTAACCGCAGGAGCAGTAGGGCCACCTTGATGCCACCAAACGCAGATGACTGAGAACTGGACTTCAAAAGGCACAAAAGGCCCTCTGCTGCAAGTAAGAAAAGGTAAGGGGAGATCGGATCTCCCTGTCGAATCCCCCTTGTGGGTTTGAATTGCTCTAGTTTTTCACCATTCAACAACACAGAGAAGGATACTGATCTAACCATCCCCATAACAATATCAACCCAAGACGACGAAAAACCAAGCTTTAGCATTATGGATTGGAGGTAATCCCACTCAAGCCTATCATAGACCTTCATCATGTCAAGCTTCAGTGCACAACAATTGTTAGTTTTTGACTTGTTTCTCTTCATAAAATGTAAGCACTCATAGGCAGAAATAATATTATCTGAGATTAACCTGTCGGGACGAAAGCTGATTGCTCTTCAGAAATAATGTCTGGAAGGATGAGCTTCAACCTATTCGCTATGACTTTTCAGGCAATTTTATAGAGAGGCAATTTTATAGAGCATGTTGCAGAGGCTAATAGGTCTGAACTAAGTGAGGTGGGTTGGACTTGCTACTTTGGGGATCAACACAAGTACACTGTCATTGATAATCTGCACAGCTGGGAGCGACACTGACAGGCCCGGGTGGGTCGAAGATGGGTACGCGGTGGTTTGTTACTTACCGCAGAGGGCGCCAAATAGAATTTCCTTCCGTTGGCGCAATGGCCAAGCGGCCCAGCCCACGACAAGAGGGCCAGGGTTGGCAACGATCCACGCCTGTCTCTCTCGCCGCTCACGTGAGTGAGAACAGCTTCCAATTTGTTCTCTCTTGCCGGGTTGATTCTTGAGCTAAGGATAATAATGCTGACTCCAAACAGGATGCAACGGCATACGTTCGATCCGTCGATCGCAAACTTGGCTGGACGTGGCGTTTTTCTACGATTGCTAGCTGTAGTTAGTCCGTTCCCCTCGTCTATGTCCTCGCGCACTTTCCATCCTTTGTCCCTCTCTCTGTCTCTTAGCATCCAGGTATTATCATACTACTGCTATATATTCCTTTCGTTTCAAAATAAATATTGTTGTTTTAGTATAAAATTTATGCTAACTCAATATTAAATTTGCGTTACTTATTCTGGGACAGAGAGAGTACGTACTTAGGCCTCTTCCAATGCTAAACCTTTTACAGATGCTAATGTTGTCACATAAGTAAAAAATCTAATATGACATGTCATTTAAGAGGAGAGAAATGGGTATGGTGACCCCAGAAAGAAACGGTGTCAAACGCGTGAACCTAGACAAACTAATGAAAGAAAGTCCATCAATGCATGAAGAGCTTTAGTACCTAAATCATTAAATAGAGTATGCTTAGCTACAACAAGTTAAGCACCTATGCATTGATGATTTTGATTGCTAAATTTTTAAATGTGATTAGCACCTCATCTTAGCATCAATACATTGGAAGTAGCCTTATTTAAGATTTTTCTTACCAAGACATCGTAATCCTGGGTTGCTAGCTGACACAGAATCGTTCAACAGCTAATCCCAACGTATAGTGGTGCAGTATGATTAATGCCGTGGAACGTGGATCAATAAGCATGTGATTGGGAGTTAATTTGTTCAGGCTTCCCCCTCCTTTTAAACAAAACGCCGGTGGGAGAATCTCTGCTGCGATGAAGCTGTGATGATGCTGATGCTGATGCAGGGCAGTTCGTAGATATAATGCCTATCGGTGTGCTTCCTAACTCGTAGGATAAGATAGTTAATCGTCCTTTGAAGTGCGAATCTACCCACCATCCATCCATCGGATCGGTTCCCAGCTCCTGGAAATGAACTAGAGAAGCCAAGGATTTCGCTTTTTTCCTACCTGGATGGCTGATGGCTGGATGGGTGGATGCATCGGTCAGTCGCGTTGGCTCGATCTTTTCATCATGCGAATAATAATTTGCTTGTCTGGTTGGCAGATTCCTCTCCCAAAAATATCACGACCGGGCAGGGCCCGACGGCGACAGGCCGCGAATACGGTACAGGGATAGAGACCCAATTCAAGACATCGCACTCAAAGACAGCGTACGCGACGCAAATTTCCCGGGGATTGGTGGAGCCGTCCGTCCGCGTGCCGTGCCGCGCCGTGGCATTTGCTCCGCCGGCCCGCGCGCCAGGCAGCACCAAATTCGCAGCCCGAACGGCAGCCGGCCGTGGCCGGCAAGGATGGCGCGGCAGGGCACGCGGATCCGCGTAGCGAGGCCGGCATGTGGCGGCCTCGTGCGCTTCCCCCCAACCACCATCCCGCCACTTGCCCAGTTCGCCGCCACTTGCCGAGGCATGCTTGCGGGAAGGGGGCGCCGCGCCCACCGTGCGCCGTGGGCCGTGGCCGTGCGATGCGCCGCAACCTAACCCCGATCGGCGACACGTGTGTGTGTCTATCTGCGCTGCGCTGCGCGTCACGGGTGACGAGGAGAACGCCTGAAAATGCCAACCTTTCGCTGCTTTTCGGTGGAATCAGCAGATGTATCCTGCCCGGAACTGCTCCCGGAGTGGCGCCTTGGACACGGCGAACGCGACGGAACCGAGAGGGGTGGGGGTAAAAATTATGAGGAAAAGCAACCGTTGAACAGCGAAATCTTTTTGATCTGATCCAAAGCTATGTACTACACCTCCAAATTACTCCGGGGTAAAACTACGGCCGGAGGAAAAAAGAGAAAAGAAAGGGGAAGAAAACGGGATCGCCGGAAGAGGACGGAGGCGCGACGGTGGTCAGGAGCAGGGCGCGGTGGCCGCCAGGGCCAGCTCGCGCCGGCGGCCGAACACGATGGCGCACTCCGGGAGCTCGCCGAGCCCCGCGAACAGCGCGTCCTCCCCCTGCAGCTCCCGCTCCCAGTCCTCCGGCGGCGCCACGTCGAACGCCGGCGCGTACAGCGCCGTCCGGGGCCACGTCGGGTACTGCTCGAACCACCCGAAGTCGAAGCTCTCCTCCTCCTCGGCCACCGTCGTGATCGCCGCGGGGTCGGCCAGGCCGATGACGGGCTTCTGTTCATGCTCCTCTTGCTCCGGCGCTTCGGGCTCCGTCCCGTGCTCCGCTGGCTCGGGCTGGCAGTCCGCCGGCGTGCCAGGCTCGGGTTTGGGGTCCACCAGCCGCGGGGAGGACTTGGTGGGGTGGCAGCCGCCCTTGGGCGCCGGCCACGGGTGGTTGTGATCGTAGGAGTAGGTGACGAGCAGCACGGTGGGGTCGGCGCGGCTGCGCTCCACCTGCTTCCTCGCCGGGCACCCCTTGGAGCTGCTGCAGCGGTAGTACCCCCTGGACACAACACGCGACAGCAATTTCACAGGAATCAGACGAGCCTAATTACTCAGTAGGAGTAGTAACTGACGAATTGATTGTCGCAAATTACCAGCCTGTCCTGCATGCAAAGCTGTATCTATGGTATGGTTATGGTTGGTAGGCGTACTTACCGCGGGTAGGGGGATCCCTTGATGGGCTTCTGGCCGTACTTGCGCCACGCCCACGAGTCCGGCGGCGGCGGGCCCTCCCCGTTGGTCTTGGCCCGCTCGCCGCACTCCGCAATCGGCACCGACACCACCCTCTTCTCCACAGATCTCCGGCTGCAAATCATCAATCGCAAACGAACATCCCCGCTCAGTCCCCCGCCGCTGAATCGAGATTCGACCGGTTCCATGGACGGATGGATGGAGATGTGTGTGTGTACCTGCGCTTGGGCGGCGGCAGCGGGGACGAGGGCGAGGGGTGGTCGCGCTTGCTCTGGCCTCCGCCGGGCGACTCGGCGTCGGCGGGCGGCTGCTCGTCGACGGAGTCCGCCCGCGGCGAGTCCGTGCCCGTGCTGCAGTCCGACATCGGTGGCGCCGCCTAGGTATCCACGCCCGGGCCCGGCGGATTCGGATACGGGCGGACGGACGGAGCTGTCTACCTAGCCTCTAACGGAAGTCCCGGCCCGGCGGCTGGCGGCTCCGGATAAAAAGCTCAGAGCGAAACCAACCCGCCCCACTTTCTTTCCGAAAGTGTATATATCTGTGGGCTGGGCTTTGATGATGATCACTGCCTACCGCAACGAAGCGTACTGCTACTACCAGGCAGGACGAGGGGGAGGGGGTAAGGGGAGTAGTAGTACTGGTACAGGGTCGAGCGATGGATGGATGGGGGATGGTGGAGACGATGGCGAGCAAAATGGGGACGGACTGATGGATGCAGCTTTCAATGATCCGCCCTCCTGCTACGTGCGCGTTTGTATATGTGCGTGCGTATGCGCCGGTGGACGGACGCTCTTTTTCTTTTGTTTATGCGCACGATGTTGCCATCCATCCATCGATCCATCGGGTGCGCGTACTGTATGTATGGGATGGGTTGTGTCTTGTGTGTGTGCGCGCAGCGTTTTCGTATGTTTGTTTAGCGCTTCGTGCAGTCCCGCCTCGCCTCCCGCCGGGTTCTGGATTGGATCGCGCTCTCTCTCGCTCGCTCGCTGTTGCGTATGGCCGGAGCGAGGAGGGCGACGTTTTGGGGCCGGGGCCACGATTAAATTAGCGGAGGCTGCGATGGCGACCCCCTCCCTAACCGATCTGGCCAATCATGTCCGCGCCCTGGCCCCTGCCTCCCTCCCCATGTACACACATGACATGCCACATCTTTTGTTTTGCGCATGTGCGGAGCCGGAGGCCGGAGCGAGGTGATGTACTTTGCCTGCCTGATCCAGCGAGCGCGCCGGCCGCCCGTGATCATGTATGTAGCAGGTGTCGGGTTCCCTAAATTCGGTAGCAATCCGACTGGAGCATCAGATTCTAATTCGACGGCCGAGATACATCGATGCACACCATTCCCTATATGTTTCTCCTTATTTATTTTTTGATCCCGTAGCGCACGCAGAGGGTTCCGCTACATCCATCATGCGCCATGCAAATGTTCTAATCCAGTCGATACACTATTTTCGCATCCAATCATTAAAAAAACGCTGTAGAACTAGCTCTTTTTGCAAGTACGCCTGTAACCGTACGCACAAAAACCGATTACTGTCGTGGTACGTATGCAGGTGCGTACGTAGTTAGTCGAAGGTGGCGAGATCCATCCATCGGATCAGATGGTGCCAAGGTTCATCCATCCGTCAATTAATGATCCATGTGACTCACTGGGGAACTGCACTGCGGGAGTACTTGTTAATCCCGTCTTACACTGTCAGTACTTCACGGTATCTTTACACGGACTCTGTCTGACAAAAATAAGCTTGTTAATTTTGGCGTGGATATTTTTTTCTTGAAAGCCCTGCAACTAACAAGTGTCGCGGTACAGCTTATACCAAAAGAAAAATCAGAGTTAGAGTACAACACAAGATCGATGCAAGATAATACTGTACTACTGGAAAGTGGTCCCGGTGTTCAGCGCGATCGAGCTGGAGCTGGGCTTCCCATGCCAGCGAAATGCGTTCCCACGTGCACTTTTTTTTTCTCGGCGCCACTGATACGTGAATTTGACGTACTCCAACTCGAGAGTGCTCCCTTTCGTCCATGCGATGGCATCTAGAAGTCCTAATTCCATGAAAAAAATGGGTTTCTTTCGTTTTGTATTATAAAGCAATCAATCAATACAATCAACGATAAATGCTGGGGTAAAAACAACACAATCATACCTAAAAGAAACGAGAGAAGCTTCATGACCACTGCGGCCACCGAAGATCTCTCACCAAGCTTCAAGACTCCGAAATGTCGATACCAATCAACACCTCCAAGAAGGACCGCGAGGATCACGACGCTACTGCCAAGGGTTTCCCCCGGTACGCGACGAGGCGAGAGGAAGGGTAGCCCCAACGCCCTCCAGGAAGGTCCGGTGGCACCCACAGGCGCCATCGCGTCGGTGTCGGCAACGTTGACAGGGGTTTCCCCCGATCCCAACCTTCACCTCGGATTCTACAAAGCCCGCCACCAAACCGACCACCATCACGCGCCAAAGCTGTCATGAAGCCTCCACGCCGTCTCACCACGACACCACGAGGTGAGGTCTGCACAGTGAGGAATTGGAGCCGGGACTAGGGGCAACAGCACCGTCGGCATGCGGGAGGGCTCAACCTCCACCGTCAACGACGGTAGCCGACCGAACACAATAGCAGGAGCATACCAGGCCCATTGGCCCACAGGCCCGACCGGGCCCTCCACGCCCATAAAGCTCCCGCCATCGCGCTGCAACAGGCACGCCGTTAGCGTCGCCGCCCCCCGTCCAAGCTGCTCTGCCTCCTCACCACACAAACGACGACGAAGCCACGCCCGGGGCCGGCCCGCTAGGACCCAGATGGGGCCTGCCGGCCCGAATCTGGGCCTGGGTCATGCCACAGGCCATCCCCTGCCACCACACCGCCCTGCCGCCAAGGGCCACACCACCACCTCGCGTGCTGCCGGCCACTACCATCGGGTGACCGGGCCGCCGCCTAGCCAAGGAGCACCGCCGCCGCCCCATGCCCCGGGCAAGGGAGCTGCGCGCGCGGGGACTGAAGATCCCGCCGCCGCCAGCACCATCCGGGCCTGTGCCGGGGGCACCCGCCGGCGGCGGTAGGGAGCGATGATGGAGGGGACGGCCAAAGGGGAGCGGGGTCACGCGCCGCCCTGGCCACCTCCCGGGGAGGCGGCGTAGGGGCAGATCCGGGAGGGGGGAGAGGAGGGGGAGACGGGGTGACCGACGGCCGTCGCCGGCAGTAAGGGCCTAAGGGCATCGACGACGCCGGGGGAGGAGGGGGAGGAACCCTAGGAGGAGCGGGTGGGGTCGAGAAGGTCAATCTACGGTTGACGACGCTTTCTTCCAGCAGTTTCTAGAAGCCCTAATTTGCCGGTCTCTTCTCATTTCCAGGCTTCGCGGTCACGACCCCAAGCAAATAATACTCTTTTTGTGCGTTTAACTGAAGTGTGCCCTTTTCTTGTTTCATCCGTGATCCTTCTGTTTCTCGACTCCTACTTTGGTCGACGAAGTTTCTTTTTTTTGGGTGGAAATATTACTCCCTCAAAAAAGGAGTGTCACACAACACTTTTTTTTGGATCGGAGAGATTATTACTAGTCGGATTAAGCAAACAAATTTAAAAAAATAGTTAAAAAAACAAGTGAAATTATTTTGCGACAAGCATAGTCTAGCACAATACTCATGCTTATAGTTTTGGGACAAAATGAGCTATGTTGTATTCTGAGCGAAAACAAAAGTGCAGCTACTAAAACCATGAACAGTCATGCTTATATAATGTTGATTACGTTGTATTTTGCTCGAAATACAGCGTAAATCGTTTTGTCCCGAAGCTTCCAAACATGAGTATTATCTAGACCATGTTTCTTGCCACAAAGTTTCAAAAATATTTGATTAAAAAAAGGCAGACCGGTGCATGTAGCTCCCGCTTGCGCAGGATCCGGGGAAAGGTCTGACCACTTTGAGTCCATAGTACGCGACCTTTCCCTATATTTCTGTAAGAGGCTGTTTTCAGGACTTGAACCCGTGACCTCATGGTCACAAGACAACAACTTTAGCACTGTGCCAAGGCTTCCGTTCTTCAAAACTATTTGATTATTTAAATTTTTTAATTCAGGTGCGCCTAGACCCAAGTTTCACTATGTATTTTTGGTAATAATGCCCTTCAATCTGCCAGCTTTTGTTCTAATGCACTTGAAGGACGTGAACCAATCCATCTCATGGTTCTACCCTCTAATCTGGCAAAGTTGCTAAAGAGTCACTAACATTTTTTTAACCGTATATAGTTCTACGGTATTTTCATTAAAAATAAGTATTTACATACAAGGTTCAAACAACAGAAAATTAAAACCCCTAACCAATTCCTGCTCTAGGGGAAAACATTGAGAATTAAGCTAAGTTGTAGTCAATCCACTCCTTGAAGGCCTTTCTATGCTTTTCTTTTGTTCTCCATAGAATTAACAAAAGGTCATTCCCGAGGAGGGTCCTCCATGACTGAATGGAGGGGGGTTTAGCTTCCAAAAGTTTGTCGTTTCTCTGCATCCAAATGTGCGATGATCCCATGATTACAATGCTCATTGAGAACGAAATGGAAAATATTCATCCATGAATGTTATTTCTTCAGTATATTGATTCCTCTTTTCCTGCTTGGAGCAATAGAATCCCAGCAACTCAAAGCAAAAGGGCAGTCCCATATTAGGTGTACTGTTGTCTCCTCAGTGGAGCAATTGGAAGGTTCATAGTTGTAGCTAAGTTGTATGAAAGTTTTTCTATGCAAAAGGTTTCTGACATTTTCTCTGTCATGGAGAAGGAGCCAAATGGAAATCTTGTATCTCAACATTGCTTCACATTTCCAAATTTTACGGAATATTAGTGGGGACTTCTCTTGCTTTTGCAACTGTTGGTACAATTTGATGGAGGAGTATTCTTGGTTTTTCCACGGGTAACACCATTTGCCATATGCTTCTGTTAGGGTAGTATTCAGTTTAATGTTATTAATTTGCTGAAACTACTCATAGGCCTGGAAAGATAGTGGGGTGTGGAAATGTTCAATAATGTCCTCTGACATAACCAGATTCTTGGCAGGGATAGTTTCATTCTTGCAAAAGGAGAACGATTCAGAGAATTTTAGATTGAGGGAGCCATTAAGCCAGTTATTGTGCCATAACATGATTGTATCTCCAGAGTCAATTTTGGGGACAACAACTTGTTTGAATTTAGGTAACAATTTTATAATGCTTTTCCACCAGAAAGATCCTTGTGGTGTTGAGTTCATGATTTTCTTGGAGTAGTAGGTTTTCTAGATGAGGTTTAGCAATGGAAGATCATACTGATTGAGAAATTTGTGGAGATGTTTCACAAGTAAGCATGTGTTCTGTGTTGCAATGTCTAGAACACCTAGACCCCCTCTTTATTTAGGTTGACTGACTTTGTCCCAAGCTATGAGTGCAGTTCCCTTATATTCCATCCCATACTTTCTCCAAAAGAAGTGTTTGAAAAATTACTTAATCTGTTCCATCACCCCAATTGGCAAAGCAAGAGTGCAAATGAAGAAGTTTGGCAAGCTATAAAATATAGATTTGACCAAGACTATTTTATCTCCATGAGACAACAGAGATGAACAACGTGCCAATCTTCTTTCAATTCTTCTTATTATTGGAATAAAATCTTCAATTCTTGGTTTTGATAGACATAGTGGTAAGCCCAGGTATGTAAATGGGAAGGAGCCCACTTTACACCCAATAAGTTGTGCCATCATATTCATTTTTCCAGCTGATGTGTTGATAAGAACCATGATAGATTTATCATAATTGACTCTCAAGCCAGTGTAAGCAGTGAAGTGCATCATAAGGTTCTTAAATTGGTTGTGTTGAGCAGAGCTGGCATGATAAGCACAATCTCATCGACATATTGAATTATTGGGGAATCTTTAGAAGCTTCAGATGTGACTGGGGCCATAATTAAATCATTGCTCTTGGCCTCATTAAGTATTGATTGCAATAAGTCAGCTGCCAATACAAAGAGCAATGGGAGAATGGGTCTCCTTGCCTAACTCCTCTCTTGTAGAGAAATTGCTTCCCAGGTACCCCATTAAGCAGAATAGAAGATAAACCAGAAGAGATAATCATATTCATCCACATGATCCATCTTAGCCCAAAACCTCTAGCAATAAGCATATCTTTTATGGCATTGTTCTTAGTCATATGAAATGCTTTTTCAAAATCAAGTTTGATAATAATAAACTCATTTCCTGAATGCTCGCATTGATGAATAAAGTCATAAGACCGTGTAATGCAATCTTGAATTGATCTATTTTTTAGGAAACCATATTGGTTCTTGTGAATGAGATTTAGAATAACTGTCTCCAACCTATTTGCCAGTAGTTTTGCGATGATCTTGATTGAGAAATTCAATAATGATATAGGCATGCATGCACATGAGCATCTTTCTTGGGTACTAATGTAATGAAAGAAGAGTTAGTGCTCTGTAGATTTATGTTGACATTGTTGAAGTCTTCAATGAGCATACAGAAATCTAGAGCAATAATATCCCAACAATGCTTAATGAAGTCTATGTTAAACCCATCTGGACCTGGAGCTTTATGAGATGGGATGTTTTTAACCACTGCATCAATTTCTTGCTTAGTGAATGGTTTATCAAGATCTTTCAAGTGGGTGTTTCTTGTAATAAGGGCATCCAAATTTAAAAGGTTGAAAGTAGGTACAAAAGTACTTAATATTTGCTTGAAAGCTCTCCAAAGAATGGCTGCTTTTGTGTTGTGATCATCATGCATAAGCCCTGCCTCATCTTGCTTACTGGTGATATAGCTTTTTCTATAATTAATGGTGGCTTCTACCTATAAATATTCGATGTTGGCTTCCCCCTTTTGAATCCATATAACTTTGGCCCTTTTCTTCCAATAAGCTTGCTACATGGTCAACAAGTTGAGAAGACAATGCTTGGAAATTTCTCTACCATTTCGTTCAACATTAGACAACTCTATGAAATCTTTAATAGTATCTAAGAAATAGTTGCATTCATTTGTTGACTAAATGTGTTGGGCAAGTTTAGAAATACCCTTACCCTAGATCTTGAGTCCTATCCTGAGTCTTTTGGACTTAGCAGTGATCCTTTTTGCACTATTATTTTCACCAACACCTTGTTGCCAAATGTTTTTAATAGTATCTTTAAACCCATCAATTTGGAGCCAATAGTTTTCAAACCTGGATATCTTTGACTTGGGAAACATTGTAACAATTGTGACAAGGCAAGGAATATGATCAGAGATGGGTTAGACAGTGGAAGGACCATGGTATTTGGGAAAGTAGATGTCCAAGCTTCTAAAGGAAAACCCAATCTATTTTTTCAAGTAATGGAGCACTCTGCATATTACTCCAAGTGAACGCCCTGCCCTTTGAAGGGATTTCCAATAATCCCAAAGAACTGATAGCTTAATTTAAAACCATAATGTCATTAAAATTCCTCCTTCTCTGTTTTTGTTGTGGGGGTATCTGATGTAGTTGAAATCTCCCGAAACCAGCCTATTAATATCATCATGCATTTGAATACGAGAAAACCAGTCCATGAAATTGATTCTATCATCATTCTGACAAGGGCCATAGATATTAGATAGTGTCCAAGTAATATTAGAGAGCATGGAAGTGAATTTGATTGAGATAGAAAATAGATTTTGGAAGATAGTTTCCCCAAAGAAAGAGAATCATTCCAAACTACAAAGAGTGGGAGGAGTATAACCTCCACAAAGAGAGGGAAGATGTTTAATTTCCTGGATGAGGAAGGAGTATACTGATCCATCCAGATCCCTTCATGGACACATACAACTCTGCTTCAAGAGCATCCCGACTTGGGAAAAACTATGTGCGGGAAGAAGAAGAAACACCCTTGAACTTTGAATCATGTCGGCTCCAAAAAGTCCGTCAACATTCATTTTCATCCATCCCTTGCTCGGTGGCATCCACTGGCTAGGTCATCAGAGATTCTATCATGGGAAATTGGCCTCATTATTTCATGTCTAGGCTTACATTTTTTTTGCAGGAAACAACATAAGTCTGCTGCATATTTTTTATTGATTTTTAAATAAATAATAGAAGGTTCCAAAAAATAAAAGGAGAAAAACTAAAGAAAAAGAACTATATAGTCAATCCATTACAACAATCACTTTTGGCGAAAACTCAAAAGTGAAAACGAATAAAAAGAATGATGAAAAGCTAAAATACATATAGTACATCATCTCAATTCCAGCACCCATTGTGGGAGAGCAACAGAGGATTTTAGAGTAGCTCTATGAACCAGCCATTGGAGTTGAGTCTTCAAACTTTCCTTGCATGCATATAGGTTATGGGGTATATTCTTGGAGATATAATCATTTATGGTGTTCCATATTGCCTATGAGACATGGATGATGATGTCCATAGCAAATGGTAAATTGATATGTATGCGCAACTCTGAAATCTGAACTTGAATATCTCCATCTTCCGGTGCCCAATTTGGGTTGTATCTCGAGCAATGTTGTGCGAATATGCAATAGAAGAAGAGATTATGTCGAGATTCTAGGATAAAATATTGCACATCACACATGTGTAATCATAAAGAAACTTGTCTTTCTTTGGTACTCAACCTACTCATTAGTAATAGCCAAAATAAGATGTTATGACGCAGATGGATGCATGCTTTCCAAAGCCAATGAATAGCTTGTATGGATTGATGCTCCCCATCAATAGTTTGTATGCTGCATAGACTTTGAACTCCTTAGCTCCTTTAGGAAATTTCTAAATGTCAGGATCATCACTTGGGTCAATGTCATGGAAGAGTTGTTGAATATCTTGGAATTGGGAAAAAACCTTCTTCTTTTTGGCTCATCTTGTGTGGGCTTACATAAGTGGTCATAACATACCATCGGCTTCCCCTTTGTAGGAGGCCATTGAGTTTAACTTCACTATGATTGATACGTCTCTAACGTATCTATACTTTTGTTGTTCCATGTTATTATATTATCATTGCAAGACACTTTTAAGCATTTGCTTAATGATTTATATTATTTTTAAGCACTAACCTATTTACCTAGTCCCTAGTGGTAGTTGTTGTTTTCTGCTTGTTTTTGGCCTTTCACGAAAACTGTACGAAACAAAGTCCAAATACCCTGAATCTTTTCGATGAGTTTTTTGGACAAAAATAAGACTTGTAAGCTTAGGAGGGAGACCGGAGACCACATGGGGTGATGCCAAGCTAACAACGCCTAGGGGGGTGGTCGCGCCATGATAACTTGGGGCTACCTCCCATGGCCTCTAGCCATGACCTATCTGCTATAAATTCTGGTATATCCCAAAACCCATAGAGAGCCTCGCGAAACACTTTTTCTACCGCCGTCGGTCTCTATTCCGCTGTGTGCCCATCTGGAGCCATGTTCCAATGCCTTGCAGGAGGGGGCTCGATCACGGAGGGCCTCTACGTCAACCTTGTTGCTCCCATGGTAATGTGTGAGTAGTTCACCGCAGACCTACGGGTTCGTAGTTAGTACCTAGATGGTATCTCTCTCTCTATGTTCTTCAATGCAAAGATCACCGCGATTCCGATGTAATAATCTTTGCGGTGTGTTTGTTGGGGTCCGCTGAATTGTGGGTTTATGTTCAGATTATTCATGAAAATATACTGAATCCTTGCTGGTTATTTATATGCATGATTTTTATAGCTTTGTAACGCTCTTCGCCCTATCAGTTTGGTTTGGCCAACTAGATTGATTTATCTTCAGCGAGAGTGGTGCGTTGTAGTGGGTTTAATCTTGCGGTGCTCAATTCCAGTGACAGAAAGGGGCATGCCACATATTGTATTGCTGCCACTAAGGGTAAAACAATGGGGTTCATTCATATTAATTGGATTTACTTTGTCTACATCATGTCATCGTCCTCCAAGCATTACCCTGTTTTTACTTAATACTCTAGATGCATGCTGGATAGCGGTCGATGGGTGTGGTAATAGTAGTAGATGCAGGCAGGAGTCGGTCTACTTGCTTATGGACGTGATGCCTATATACATGATCACTGCCATTAATAAATATTACATAATGCTCTTTTCTATCAATTTCCCAACATTAATTTGTCTACCTACTGTATGCTTTCTTCGAGATAGAAACACTATGCCCCCCGGGTCTCTTGATAAATATATTGACAAAAACTCTAAATACCTTGCTGCCATTATTTACCTTATTTTTGTTTATAATTTATATTTATCAAATTATCTATCTATCACTACTTATCCCTTCCAAGAAAGAGTTCAAGGGGATTGACAAACCTTTTGCCCGTGTTGGGTGCAAGTGTGTGCTCTTTTGTGTGTAGGCCCTGAAGACGGGAATTTGCATGGTTCTCCTATTGGTTTGATAAACTTGGTTCTTACTGATGGAAATACTTATATCTACTGTGTTGCATCTCCATTCCACTTCGGGGGGAAACCCAACGCAGTTTACAAGTAGCAGGAAGAATTTTTTGGCACCGTTGTCGGGGAGCATCACCAAATTCCTATCAAGTACCTTTTCACAATTACCATTCACTTCTTCTAATTTTTATTTTCTGCTGTATTTTGCTTGGTATAAAAATAAAAAATTATTTATCTTTGCTCGTTTACTTGTTTGCTTGCTATACTTGTTAGTTTACTTGCTTCGCTTGTTACTTTGCTTGTTTTGTTGATACTTTTAAACTGCGTTGGGATTTTCCCCCAAAGAGGAGGGGATGATGCAACAAAGCGCAGGTAACTACTCCCTCAGTGAGAACCAAGGTTATCGAATCAATAGGAGAACCACGTAAATTCCCGTCTTCAACGCCTATGCACAAAATAGCAAACACTTGCACCCAACGCCGACAAGAGGGTTGTTAATCCCCTTGAACACGTTACTTGCAAGCAATAAGTAGTGATACATAGATAATTTGATAAATATAAATTGTAAATAAAATGAAAGTAAATAATGGCAGCAAGGTATTTAGAGTTTTTGTAAATATATTTTTGAGGAGACCCGGGGGCCATAGTGTTCGCTAGAGGTTTCTCTCTCGAAGAAAGCATACAGTGGGTAAAAAATTACTGTTGGGTAATTGATAGAAAAGCACATAGTTATGCAATATTTATTCATGGAAATGATCATGTATATAGGCATCAAGTCCATAAAAAATTAGACCAACTCCTGCCTGCATATACTATTATTACTCCACCCATTGACCGCTATCCAGCATGCATCGAGAGTATTAAGTAAAAACGGAGTAATGCTTGGAGGATGATGACATGATGTAGACAAACTAAATCCAATCAATATGAATAAACCCATCATTTTACCCTTAGTGTCAGCAATACAATACATGTCATGTCCCTTTGTGTCACTGGGATTGAGCACCGCAAGATTGAACCCACTACAACGCACCACTCCCACTTGAAGATAAATCAATCTAGTTGGCCAAACCAAACCGATAGATAGGAGAGCATTACAATGCTACAACAACCATGCAAATAAAATACTAGCAAGTATTCAATATATTTTCATGAATAATCTAAACATAGACCCAAAATTCACTGGATCCCAACAAACACAAGGCAAAGATTAATTACATAAGATCGATCTTTGCGGGAATCACGGTGATCTTGGAAATGAAGAACAGAGAGAGAGAGACACACACACAGAGAGAGAGAGCCATCTAGGTACTAACTACGTGTGACAGCCCAAGTGTTGTCCCTACCTGTTATGGCATTGTAATCCTATGTAAACCTTGTTGTCATGTGTTGAATGAATTGAGTTTGTCTTTGCCATACCATTGTTTCATGCATCTTGCATCATGCATATCATCATCATGTCATGCATATGGTTTATGTGGTGTGCTTCTTGACCTTGAAGTGTTTTGAGTGGTCTTGTGATGTGTGTGGAATCAGCTCCTTCCCCCTCTCTTTTGTTTGAAGTAAACATACCTAATAACCTTTTATTCCTATTATCTTTATCAACAGATTTAACTTGCTAATAAAATTGTTTAAAAATGTTCTGGGGATAGCCAATAATATTTTAAGTCTATGTGTGTTGGTATTTTGATGTTTTGAGTTTTATGTTATTGGGGATTTATATTACAAGGGGCTGTTGTTTAATCAAACCATTTAATTTGCTTGCTATAAAATCCTCTTCTCATTTTTATAAAGTGGAGGATTTTCTTCTCATCTCAAAAGTATTTTGTTTCTAAAAATATTCCTCTTCATTTTCCCTGGGGTAATTGTTTTGCTTTGTCTATTTAAAATGATAAAAACCTGCTGATTTTATTTCTCAGAATGTGAGAGAGAGGAACTCGGCCGGTGTTCTCTCCTCGCGGCCCAGCAGTCGCGCGCTCGCTGCCCAGCCGCGCTTGACGGAGTGTTGTCGCCGTCCCCTTCCTCCGTCAGAGAGTAGAGAGAGTGAGGGAGCGCCCATGCTCACGGACGTCGAGGATGCCTTCTGCCCCCCTTTTAAAAGGCCTTGGCATGCGTGCCTCCCTCCTAGGGTTCCTCTTTGCCGCCGCCATCTCCCTTCTCCTCCTACCTCTTCCTTTCCCCTCCTATTCCTTCCTCTGTCAGGTAAGTCCAGAGTGAGTTCAGTGAGGAGAGCGGTTCAGAGAGAGAGCTGCCGATCTTGGTCGCCGCCGCCATCGCGTTCCCGGTGGCCTCTGCCGCTCCCGGCATGTCATGGAGGCTGGGGATCGTCCCCGCGTTCCATTCCCATTGCTAGGAGGGGCCGGGCTCCCCCATCCTTGAAGGCCTCGTCCCCGTCGAAGCTTAGGCAGGGTGCTCCGGCGCCATTCTTGCATCTGCTTCGGGCAGGCCTCGTTGCCGCTTCTTCCTCCTCTTTGCGCGATTGGGCTCGTCGTCATCCTTCCCCTGGTGAGCCGCCGCGTCCCACTTCATTGCCTGCGCCCCATCGCCGCTGATCTCCCTCGCCGTAGTGCGTTCCGTCGCCGCCGTTCTATCAAGGCAAGGCCTTGAGGGCCGCCACATCCACCCCCCTCGTCGCGAAGTGAGTAGGGGATGGATCCCTGTAGGTGTAGTAGCCCCCGTAGCGCCTTACCCTCTCCGGAGGTGCCTGATAGCGCCGCCGTCGCCGTAGTTCGCCGCCGCATATTCCTCTGTCGCCGCGGAGTGTGCGAGTTCAGTTTCATATGGTTTGTGTCGAGTGTTAGTACTAGAGGGGTTAGTCCTCTACTATGTTCAGTTGTCGCGCCGCAGCGCAGTGGTGTTGCGCTCGGGGATCGACCCACAGGTCGGGGGTTCGAATCCCGCTTCCCCTCGGTGTTTTTCCTATTTTTCGAGTGGCTCGTGTGCTGTTGCATGTGTAGATCAGGTGTGGTGCTGGATCTGGTGTGCCGTGTTGCGTGTATGGCTAGATCTAGTGTGGCTATAGCCAAGATCTGGTGTGGCTGCAGTGTGTGTGTGTGTGTATGCTTGTGTGTGTGTGTTGTGTATGTGTGTGTGTTTGAATGTGTGTGTGTGTGTGACAAGTGGGCCATGCCCCACTTGTCATACACTAAATTATTTGTGTGATTTGTTGTTTTATTGTAACAATTAGCTCATTTCCAATTATAGCTATAATTCCAAATCTGGACATGATCATTTTTGCACATGAGCATTTTGATATGTTTTCACTTATAAGAGAGGATGATGTTTTGCTATGTAGTTCTTGTCTTAATGATCCATGTGAATATATGAGTATGATACATGAATTTGTGGTAGAAAAATCTCAGGAATCCATTGGTGGTATTGGTTTGCTCTTTTGAGCAAGTTCATAAAACTGCTATTTTCTGCTGTGATGCTACTTTGTCATTTTTGCATGATATAATCCATGCTTGCTTTGGGGGATGTGCCAACATGGAAGTGTTAGTGTTTTATGTCTATTATGCCCTAGTATTTTTATTTGCCATGATAACCACCCATATAAGTGGGAAACTTGCTGCAAAGTAGTTAACTTAATGTTGTTGTTTCAACCATGCTAAATATTTATGTCTGAGAATCTGATAATATTTTTATGCCATGAAGAGTGGTTGCTATCTTGTGATATGTTGTGAATTAGCTCAAGCTCAGTGCTAGTGATTTGAAGTAGATGTTTATCTTCTATCATCCTGTTAATTTTCATGACATGAGGTGGTCTCTAACACCATTAGTTTCTGCTGTCAACTTGCCATCAGATTAACTCAGATTCCAGAAAACTGTTATTTTCACAAAGTCCCAGATTTATGTTTCATCATGCCAACTTGTGAGCTTCATGCTTATTGATGTGTGCCTCCTTTCTAGATTGTGTAGTTGGATAAGTTGATAAGCATGTTATGTAGTTTCTGCCAATGCCTTGTTCGTGGTTGTAGGATTCTTGTAGCTCAAGTTATTGGTTGTGAAAGTTGCTATGTTGTTGTTTTGTGACAGATTGTTTGTGTGAGTATTTTGTGACTTGTGGGAGCTATACTCCATGGAATTGCTTGATCTTCGGCTCTATTATGGTTGATTTTCATTCCCTAACCAGTGGCTACCTTGTAATGCCAAGGAATAGCCCAAGGCCTTCTTGTCTTGTGTTTTGCCTTCGTATCTTACCGTGAGCGTAGCGTGAGAACCGTAACTCCATTTCTTACGTTCTACATATGCATTTGTATCGTTTTTGCATGATTCATCCATATTTGCCATGTTCATGCATGTCTAAATAACTTAACATAAGGTTCTTTCCAGATTCATTAATAACCAATCCTTTGCATGTGAAACATGACTAGTTAGGATTGCCATGCTAAAACTCTTCATATAAGCATGCATCATTCTTGTATGTGCATTGCACCATGGTTGTTTTTTATTCTTGCTGTTTATTTTGGATAGATGCGAACGTTGAACCTGAGTACGAAGATCCAGGCAGGTACCACTACGAGGATCCCGCTACTTGTCCCTCTAAAGAACCAACAAGCAAGATGATCGTACCCGGATCCCGATACTATTTTCGTTTGCTAGTTGTCTCGCTCTTATCGTTACAATTGCGCTACCTACCACTTGAATGTCAGCCTCCTAATTGCTATGATAGCCTCTAACCCTCCATATCCTAGCAAACCGTTGATTGGCTAAGTTACCGCTGCTTAGCCCCTCTTATAGCGTTCTAGTTGTAGGTACATGTTGTTCCATGTGATAACATGGATTTGACATATCACAATATTATTTGACATATATATCTTGGTATTGGTGGAAGGCTTGGCCTTTTGCTAGGTGTTTTGTTTCGCTGTTACCGCCATAGTTTCTTGTTACTAGTGTTATGTTTCCATAGTTTGCGCTCCTAACATGCTCGGGGTTGTTATGGAGACCCCCTTGTTTATTCGGTTGAGATTAAAACTTATCTGGCAAGACCCAACTTTGGTACTACATTTGCTTAATAACTTAATAAAATTTTCATAGGGCTTTGCAACCCCGTGGATAATTAATCAACCCCCCGGGCCAGTGCTCCTCATGAGTGTTGGTCCAAACTAGAGCACTGTGTGGGGCTAACCCGGGGCAACTTGGGAGATTTCTATCAGGCCTCCGTATGTGTCGCTTATCCATCGTGTCCTGAGAACGAGATCCGCGTCTCTTATCGGGTTCATCGTCACGTCGGGTGGTCTTGTTGGATTAGTTTTACCTTTGTCGAGTGTCTTGCGTGAGGGGCTCTGACTTTCTTCGGGCTATCTCGAGGTGTTGGAATTTCTTTGGAGTTGCCTAGGATGATCACTAGATCCGTGGTCGAGGCTATTCCCGCAGAGTGTGGTTAATTTATGATGGACTAGTTGGACCACCCCTGCAGGGTCAAATCTTTCGGAAAGCCGTGCCCGCGGTTATGTGGAAACTTGGATATTTGTTTAACACCCGGTTATAGCTAACTTGAAGTAAACTCTAATAAAATGCACCAACTGTGTGAGTAACTGTGATACTCTCTGCTCGTGAACATGAACCGAGAGAGAACACGGTGGGGTTATGATTGACGTAAGTAAGTGTTCAGGATCTCATAGAGGTCATTCTAGATTTGATCGTTTATCGTAGACCACATATTTACTTTAATGTTACATAAGATTAGCCACCATAAATGCTTAGTGCTGCTGCAAACTAAACACATACCCCATCCCAACCTATAATCTTGAATAATCTTGGTACCTGGGCGCGAGATTGCTGAGTCCTTGTGGCTCACAGATTACTACAATAATTCAGGTACAGGTATAGATGAGGTCGTGTGAGATGACATGATGCAGCTCCAGTGGGAGTATGACGAGGAACACGGCAGGATGTACGTGACGTATCCAGATGAGTAGAGCACCGTGGTCGTGATCTTCGGGGCTAGCAAGATAGTTTCATTGCATCTGCTTTTATTGTTTGTTTTCGTCCGTAGCCAGACCCTGCCTTCATATTGATGTTTGAGCTCTTGTGTGGAATTGTAATTTAGCATGTGGCGAGTGTAAGCCAACTCATATACTCCTCTTTTCTTAAATGTATGATGTAATGATGCTATACTTGCGAACGTCGAGATGCGCCTCTATCCCTTGTCGAGGCCCTCATGCCTTACTATGGATAGGTGCGCACCTTGGGCGTGACACTACGGACCCGTAGGTCTGTGGTGAACTATTCACACATCACCATGGGAGCAGCAAGGTTGATGTAAAGGCCCTCCGTGATCGATCCCCCCTCCGGCAAGGCACCAGAACAAGGCTCTAGATTGGCACACGTATAGGATTCAAAGTATGTCTAGAGGGGGGGGTGATTAGACTACTTGACCAAATAAAATTCTACATTTTCCCAATATTAGTTGTGGGCAGATTTTAGCAATGATAGCAGGTCAAGCAAACCCTACACATGCATGTCTAAGAGCATAGCAGCGGAAAGTAAAGACAAGCACATGTAATCGAGGTAAGGGTTAGAAGATCAAACGCAATTGTAGACACAGAGATTTTTCCCTTGGTTCCGATAGGTGGCGCTATTGTAAATCCACGTTTATGGAGTCTTCAACCCATGGAGGGTAACGGTCGTGAGAGTCCACGGAGGGCTCCACCCATAAGGGTCCACGAAGTAGCAACCTTGACTATTCCATAACGGCTTTCATCCACGAAGGACTAGCCTCACTATGGGTAGATCTTCACGAAGTAGGTGATCTCCTTGCCCATACAAACTTCTTGGTTAAACTCCACAACATGAAGTAGGAGGCTCCCAAGCAACACCTAACCAATCTAGGAGGCACCACCCTCCAAAAGGTAGTAGTCTTGATAATGGTGATGAACTCCTTGCTCTTGTGCTTCAAGATGATAGACTCCTCAACACTCAATCACTCTCTCACAAATTTAGCTTGGTATAAGGGATTGATTGGGTGGAAAGCAACTTGGGGAGGCTAGAAATCAAGATCCATATGGTTGGAGTGGATGGTCTTGATCTCAACACAAGGATAGGTGGTTCTATCTCAGAAATTTGGATATGGGAAGTGGGGAACAATTATGAGTGCTTCTCTTGCGAGTGGGATGTGGTGGAGGGGTATATATAGGCATATCCAAAAATACAACGTTACAACATTACCAACTCGGTGAAACGAAAGCAAAACTCGATTGTATCGATCTGTTCAAAATGTGGCAAGTTTCAGAATCTCGGTGAGACCAATATAGGAATCTCGGTGGTACCAAAACAGCTGGCCGAGGACAGTTCCCAAAACTCAGTGAGACCGTAGCATAAACTCAGAAATTCCGATTCTATTAAATCAGTCACCCGAACCGTGGTCACCAAAACTCGGTTGCACCGATGCCATCTCGGCTGTACTAAAATGCTAGGGTTTGGCTAGGGTTCTGTCTTGGGTAGAAAATCGGTAGGGCCGAATGAAAACTTGGTGGCACCGATTTTGTGGATTAGGGTTTTGACAAAGTATTTTTGTGGGAGATCTTGTGGGTGATTTTTGTGGCTAGCACTTGTCCACGTGGAACAATTTGTTCACCAACAATACCTTACCCCCTTTTAATAGTATTGGCTTTCCTATGGACTCAAAGTGATTTCTCACAAAGTAAAAAGAGACTCTTCTAGCTTGAAGCTTAGCCAATCTATTCCTTGCATCTTGGGGTGTCTCCTCACAATTTATAGTCATCCCATCATTGGACTTTTCCTTAAATACTTAGTGGAAACATGAGTCCAATGACATATATGTTGTTATTAATTACCAAAACCACCAAGGGAGCAAATGTGCTTTCAATCTCCCCTTTTTTGTAATTGATGACAACATATAGATCAAAGCTTCGACATATGATATAATCAATGAATAGAGTCATCGCTTTGAGAAGTATGTAATAAGAAAGAGCTCTCCTTAAATTTGTGCACTATGTTAAATTTGCGTTTGAATGTAAATGCACACTTGATTAGGTTCATGGGGCACTCTTCCATGTCACATACAACTTGGTGGTGTGCAAGAATAATATGAATGAACAACATAGCACAACACATCAAGCAAGAAGTGAATGATCATCTCATAAGCATCTCAAAAGATAAGACGTAGTATCAACACATAAGAAGTGCACGATCAAACACCAACAAGTTTAACACAAACAACCAACCAAAGGATTTTAAAGTTTTTGAGAGCCATAAAAAGCAAATCTCCCTCTCTCTCTCTCTAAAAAGTAACACACTCTCTCTCTCTCTTGAAGCCCTAATGATCTATACAACTTCTCCCCCTTTAGCAACAAGTTACCAAAAAGTTCAAAGGTATAGGACTAATCGTCTCTCTAGGGCTGATCTCCTCCAGTTATTTATGTAGGAGTCGAGAGAACCGCTTCTGCAAAGACTTTTCCCGATGTCATGGAAGGGGTTGGAGTAGACACTGGAGGTGCTGAGGGAGCTGGTGGGACTGATGGAGCTACAATAGGTGCTGATGAGGATGGTCTCAACACTAAAGCTGGCACTGTCGCAGATCTACCATGGGTCTTGAATTGAGTGTTGGGCCTGAGAGGTTGACTATCATCGTCATCATCGTCATCCTCCTCCTCCTCTTAGGTGTGGGGAAGGGGTATTGAGTCCACCTCCTTCTTGAGCTCATCAACTGTCTTTGTCAGCCCATCCACCTGGTTGTTCAAAGTATGAAGCTTGTCTTCAACAATCCTTTCCAGACACTTTTGGTTCTTCAAAATCTCTGTGATGTTGTTCTGCATGCCTTGGATTGAGCTAAGGATGTGGTCCAACTACTCATTCCTTGTCCTTCGCACCGGAGCACTAGTGGCTCTGGCTGCCTTAGCTGCTGCCCGTGCAGTAGATGAAGTGGGATGATGTGGATCCATCTCCACAACATTGTCCTCAAACTCTGGCTTGAGAGGCATATGTGGTCGATCAAGGGCATATACATTCTTTTCAAGCTTTGAATTGATAAGCATCTGAATATATGGTGCATATCCACATGATCTCTTCTAATCAGCAGCAGTCCTCTTCACAGTCTCAACTATCTAGTCCATGACCCTGAATCCGGTGTGAAGGTCTATATGATGCAGCATGTTTATGGAGTATCCTCGGATCATCTTGTCATCTGATGACTTGGGCATCAAAGTGTACCTCATGATGGTGTTGGTGGTGAACAGTCCTGCCTGCAGATAGTATACCGAGCCAAACTTATGTGAATGCACATAGTAAGTAGGAATCTCCTTGTACATCACTGCCATGGAATTATGATTCATCTTGGCCTCAGAGTACACATTCAAATCACCATCTTCTACCCGTGGGGCTCCTAAGATGGTAGCCCACTCTTCCACTATGGATTCATACCTGACACCTTTAGCCATCCAGACAATTCTACCATCTTCATAAAATTGAGATGTGGAGTAGAATTGCATGATCATCTCATCACTCCAAGGGGTAAACTCTCTACCAACAAATTCATCAATGTCAATGGCCTTGAAGTTCTCTTGCACATGGGGAAAAATAATCTTCATTCTTCTTAATGTAGTTCCAGTCTACATATCTCATATCACTGACAGCTGGGCTCTTGTCTAACAAGTCAGTCTCATAAAAATCTTGCTACTCCTTGGTGTGAAATCTAGGATCAACAACAATCCTTCTCCTAGAGGCATAAGGGTTATTTGATCGCCATAGCCTCAGCCCTGAGTCTTTCCTCTTCTTCATGTCCTCAGCTATGGTACGAGTATCATCCTGAGCTGGTAGATGAGGTCTGAGCTTCCTCAACATAGAAACTTGTTCCTCTTCATCCATAGTGATGGATCTCTTGTTCTTGGCAGCAAGAGGGATATCTCGGGTGGTCCTCTTGGGCTTCTTGGGTGATGAAGGCTTCTTGGGAGAAGACTTGACGCTCTTAGCTGGTGCATCCTTGGGCATAACATCTGCTAGAAGCTTCTTCTTCTTCTTGGGAGGGGCCTTGGCAGCTGGCTCTTCCACTTCTTTAGCTTCTATTGGATCCTCATGCATGGAAGTAGGTCTTCCAACAACGTGAACAATTCTCTTCCTGCTTCTCTTCTTCTCAGCTGGCTCTATAGACATGGAAGCCCTAGTACAGTCTGGTGCATTCATAGCCTCTGTGCTGGCATACTCCTTCCTGACAGTCCTCCTAGATGAGGTTTCCTCAGATGCAGACTTCTTGGCAGCTCTATCTGCTTTGTCTTGCCTTTGCTTGGCAAGAACTTCCTCCGACACAAAATTAGAGTCCTCTTCATCGGAGTAACCTTAGGCAGCCCATGAGAACTTGGGGTACCTGGATCTTCTGAAGATGAGCTAGGCTGAGGGCTAGTGCCTAGATTTGCATCAATGCTCGACTCTCTGGAGTTGTTCTGACTGTCACCTAAAGCTGACATGATGTCCCTGTGAATAGAGTATAGAAGAGTAGAAAGATTGAGCATCACAAAACATAGAGATTTGCCAAAGTTTGATCAAATAAAATCTTAGTTTTAGCTTTCTGCAAAATGAATTTTGGTACCACCGAGTCAAGATTTTCGGATCCACCAAGACATATGGTCTTCTTTACAGAAACTTGGTAGTCACTTCGGTGTCATCGAGAAAGACTGCTCGGTCTCACCGAGACCATTCTCATGAACCCTAGAACCAAAATTGGTAGAACCGATTTTTGTGACTCGGTGTCACCGAGATACGTTTTGCGGATGGCTAAACCTAATTTTTTCACGTTCACTATTCTAATGAGATTTCTAATGGGATCGGAAGATTGCAAATTGTGATTTATCGATAAATCTACCCTAAAGCACAAGAATTAGATCAAGGAGCGCATGAGGGGTTCGTATTATCACCCTAACTGGTGAAGATCCGCTACGGCGAAGACGGCGGTGAAGATTCTGTCCACGGCGACGAGTCCCAACGGCGGAGGTGCACGGGGACGCAAAGGCGACAACAAGGGGGTCTGGAGCAATAGATTAGGGTTGGGGAGGCTGAACGTTTGAAGGAATATTAGGTCGGGTCCATGAGGTGAAATACCCTTCACTATAGGTGACACCGGTTCGAAATTATCAGTGCCACCGAGTTCCTCATCTGTCAGGTGACAGGGAAACTCGGTGTAATCGAGAATAGGGAATCGATGTTTCCGGGGCAAAAACCTAGATCAACTCGATGTTTCGATGGAACCGAGTTTTTGGGATTGGTTTCACCGAGATGCACATGAGAGGTTTTGGAATGCAGCTCTTGTCGACATGGTACTGATGTCTACTACACAACCTTCTTCTTGTAGACTCATGTTGGGCCTCCAAGCGTAGAGTTTTGTAGGACAACGACAATTTTCCCTCCAGTGGATGACCTAAAGTTTATCAATCCATGGGAGGTGTAGGATGAAGATGGTATGTCTCAAACAACCCTGCAACCAAATAACAAAGAGTCTCTTGTGTCCCCAACACACCCAATACAATGGTAAATTGTATAGGTGCACTAGTTCGGCGAAGAGATGGATGGCAGATATAGGTTTTTGTAATCTGAAAATATAAAAATAGCAAGGTAACAAATAGTAAACAGCGAGCAAAATGTTGGATAAATGCTTGGAAACAAGGCCCAGGGTTCATACTTTTAGCAGTGCAATTTCTCTCAATGATACTAACATAGTTGAATCATATGTAATTACCTATCGTGCGACAAAGAGTTCACTCCAAAGTCACAAATAGCGGAGAACTAATGAAGAAATTATTATAGGGTACGTAACCACCTCAAAGTTATCTTTTCTGATGAATCTTATGAGCTATCCCTATAAGTGTCACGAACAACCCAAGAGTTTGTACTAAAATAACACCTTAAGATACACATCAACAAAACCCTAATGTCACCTAGATACTCCAATGTCACCACAAGTACCCATGGGCTTGATTATACGATGTGCATCACATAATTTCATATTCGTCATATTGAATCCAACACAAAGAACTTCAAAGAGTGTCGCAAAGTTTCTACCGGAAAGTCAAGACAAAAACGTGTGCCAACCCCTATGCATAGATTCCCAAGGTCACGGAACCTGCAAGTTGATCACCAAAACATACATCAGGTGGATCAATAGAACATCCCACTGTCACCAAGGATATCCCATCGCAAGACATACATCAAGTGTTCTCAAATCCTTAAAGACTCAATCCGATAAGAAAACTTCAAAGGGAAAACTCAATTCATCACAACAAGATAGAGAGGGGAAAACTCCATATGATTCATCTATATCAATAAAGCTCGCGGTACATCAAGATTGTGCCATCTCAAGAACACAAGAAATAGAGAGAGATCAAACACATAGCTACTGGTACATACCCTCAGCCCCGAGGGTGAACTACTCCCTCCTCGTCATGGAGACCACCGGGATGATGAAGATGGACTCCGGTGATGGTTTCCCCCTCCGGTAGGGTGCCAGAAAGGTCTCCCAATTGGTTTTTGTGGCTCTGGAGGCTTGTGGCGGTGGAACTCCCAATCTAGGTTTCTTTTAGGAGCTTTGTATGTTTATAGGAATTTTTGGCGTCGATCTCACGTCAAGAGGTGCCACGAGGCGGTGACAAGCGTGCTAGGCACGGCCAGGGGGGGTGGTCATGCCTGGCAGGCTTGTGACCTCCTCATGGCTCTTCTGGCACAACTCCAATGCTTTGGGGGTCTCTTTTGGTACAAAAAATCATACTACATTTTCAGCCCATTGCGAGAACTTTTATTTCTGCACAAAAAACGACACCATGGTAGTTCTACTGAAAACATCATCAGTCCGGGTTAGTTCTAATAAAATCATACCAAAATCATATAGAATTATTGTAAACATGGCATGAATACTTCATAAATTATAGATACATTGGAGACATATCAGGTACTCCGAGTTCTCCTCACATAGAGGGTTCGAGAAGTGCTTGTTCAAATTTTTGTGATGTAGCATGAATAGAACTTGAGGTGAGAAAACATAGATAGCTAGAGAGTGGTCCTAGACATTCTTGTGTATCCAATTAGCAAAAGAAAAAACAAAAGCCAAATATCTACACTTGGATAACCTCGAATGAGTAAAGATATGCAGACCAACATGCTCACACAATAAGATGTCAAATGAAATCATGGCAAACATGCACAAACATTCTGGCAAAAGAAAAAACAAAAGCCAAATAGCTACAATTGGATAACCTCGAATGATTAAAGATATGCAGACCAACATGCTCACACAAAGCATTTAATGTTGTCACATTCTAGGATATGCTTTAAGTCAAGTCTTAGAGTAAAGCTCCTCCTTGATGTGACATCCCCCTTAAAAGGGATAAACTAACCTTGGGTTTTGTCGTAGAAGACTTCATGTGGGTTATGTAGTGGTGGATGCTCATAGTTGATGAAGATCATCTTGAGTTGGGAGCAATCCTTTTCGTTTCTTACTCTTCTCACCTAGATGGGTTAGTCCCAAACACAAGAGACAAATACAAGGATATCTATGGACATGGAGTGCAAAGCATACATGATGATGTCCATGGATTCATTAATTACCTTGTCCCTTGCTTGCCTTTGACGGAATGTGTGACTCCTTGAACTATTGCATAATGTTTATGTTGATTGCAACTAGTCCTTTCCAACAATGAATGCGAGTGAATTGCGTTGGCAGAGTCACCCCTCAATAACTTCCCTAGTTCTTATTCTTGGGGACCCACATCAAGTTGATGGGAATCCTTGGTGTTGAAATGGCACTTGTAGAAGTTGAGCTTGTGGAATTGGGAACCCACTTGACCAACGCTTGGGATTCATCTTCATGTGAGTCAATCTCCTCTTGAAGCTTGTCCTTGATCTTGTGCTTCAAGATGATAGACTCCTTGCTCTTGTGCTTCAAGATGATAGACTCCTCAACACTCAATCACTCTCTCATGGATTTGGCTTGGTAGAAGGGATTGATTAGGCTAAAAGCAACTTGGGGAGGCTAGAAATCAAGATTCATGTGGTTGGAGTGGATGATCTTGATCTCAACACAAGGGTAGGTGGTTCTCTCTCAGAAATTTGGATACGGGAAGTGGGGAACAATTCTGAGTGCTTCTCTTGCGAGTGGGATGTGGTGGAGGGGTATATATAGGCATCGCCAAAAATCCAACACTTACAACATTATTGACCATCTCGGCGAACCGAAGCAAAACTCGGTTGTACCGATCTATTCAAAATGCGGCAACTTTTGGAATATTGGTGCGACCGATATAGGAATCTCTATGGTACCGAAATTGGTGGCCGAGGGCTGTTCCCAAAACTCGATGAGACTGAAGCATAAACTCAGACATTCTGATTCTATGAAATCAGTCACCCGAACTGTGGTCACCAAAACTCGGTTGCACCGATGCCATCTTGGTTGTACCAAAATGCTAGGGTTTGGCTAGGGTTCTGTCTTGGCTAGAAAATCGGTAGGGCCGAATGAAAACTTGGTGGCACCGATTTTGTGGATTAGAGTTTGACATAGTATTTTTTGTGGGAGAGCTTGTGGGTGATTTTGGTGGCTAGCACTTGTGCATGTGGAGCACATTGTTCACCAACAATATCTTACCCCCTTTTAATAGTGTTTGCTTTCCTATGGACTCAAATTGATTTGTGACAAAGTAAAAAGGAGAGTCTTCTAGATTGAAGCTTTGCCAATCCATTCCTTGCATCTTGGGATGTCTCCTCGCAATTTATAGCCATCCCATCATTCGAATTTTCCTGAAATATACTTAGTAGAAACATGAGTCCAATGACATATATGTTCTTATTAATTACCAAAACCACCAAGGGAGCAAATGTTCTTTCAACATGGCGGAACAGAGACTTGCGGCGGTGGAAAAAGTGTTACGACAAAGAATGAGGCCAGAGGGCTAGGGAGGTGGCCCCAAGCTATCAGGGCACGACCACCCCCTGGGTGGACCTGATGGCTTGGGGGCACCTCATGCGTCCTTCGGTCTTCCTCCGATGCTTCCAGGTCTTATTCTGGTCTAGAAAAATCATCAAAAAGTTTTGGGTATTTGGACTTCATTTGGTACAATATTCCTAAAAAGACAAAACCACATAGCAAACAGTAGATCGCACTTGGCACTGGGTTAATAGGTTCGTGCTAAAAAAATAGAAAACAACAAGTAAATGCCTAAAAATTATCCTAGAATAATAATATAATATCATGGCACATAAAAAGTTATAGATACGTTGGAGACGTATCAACATCCCCAAGCTTAATTCCTTATTGTCCGCGAGTTGGTAAATGATTAAAATAGAATTTTTGATATGACATGCTACCCAACATGTAATCTTTTCAAGTATGATCATTGAGAAACGATGAATCAATAAACTTTAACATAGTAATATCCATAAACATAAGTAACATAATCATCAAGTTTTAAAATATACGATCCTTAAAGAATGTTTACCCCCCATTCATTTTATCATATTAGCATGGCATGGCTCTTTCTTCACCACATAAACACAAATGTCAAGCACCACAATGTTAATCCAAGCAATTGGATTGCACTTTTCACATGCTTCAGCTTTTTATACCTCACTCAATACATGAGTGTGAACCACGGACATAACATATAGGTGCAATAGAATATGGTGGTAGGTTTCAAAGGGGTAAAACTGGAGAAGAAAGCCTCGCATGAACTAAGCGGGTCAATAGGTTATGGAGATGCCCATCAATAAATAGCAATGCGAGGAGTAGGGATTGCCATGCAACGAATGAGTAGAGCTGGAAGTGTATGAAAGCTCAAATGAAACTAAGTGGGTGTGCATCCAACTTGCTTGCTCATGAAGACCTCAGGCATTCGAAGAAGCCCGCCATCGGAATATACAAGCCAAGTTCTATAATGAAAAATTCTCACTAGTATATGAAAATGACAAAACATGAGGCTCTCTATATGAAAAACATGATCATTTCTCTAAGCACAAATGTGGGAAAAGAGGTAGTAGCACTATCCTTCTCTCTTTATCTCTCATTTTATTTATTTTTCTCTTTTTTCTCCTTTTTCCTTTTCTTTATTTTTCTTTGTCTCCTTTTTCTTTTTCTCTTTCTTTTTATTTTTTTCGTCTGGAGTCTCATCCCAACTTGTGAGAGAATCATTGTATCCACCATCCTTTTCTCATTGAGACAGTGCTCTAATAATGATAATCATCACACTTTTATTTACTTACACATCGATATAAAAAACTACTCAACAACATGACTCTATATGAATGCCTCTTTCAGTATACAAGGATGTGCAATGATCTAGCATAACATGTAAACAATGATGAACGGTGAATTTGCCACAAATACTATGTCAGCTACATGATAATGCAAAGCAATATGACAATGAGTGCACAAGACATATGATGTAACGGTGGAAGTTGCATGGCAAGATATCTCAGAATGAATGTGGAAATGCCATGATAGGTAGCTATGGTGGCTGTTTTGAGGAAGATATAAGGAGGCTTATGTGCAACAGAGCGTATCATGTCACGGGTTTTGGATGCACCGACGAAATCTACACCGATCATCGAGGTGAGAATGGGAAGTGCACGGTACTGAAGAGGCTAGCATATATCAAAAGGTGAGTGTGCGTACATCTATGGATTTACATTAGTCATAAAGAACTGACATACTTAATTGTAAAGCTTTATTAGCTCTCTCGAAGCAAAGTACTACTCGCATGCCCCTAGGGAGGAGGTTGGTAGGAGTTAACCATTGCACGCCCCCAACCTAAAAAATAGGATTTTAACAAGGAATAAGAATGCTCACACATCATCACCATGCCATAACCAATATTTAGAGGAACAACAAATTAACAACCTTTAACTATCGATATTTCTACTAACCAACAACGATGCACTCACGCCCTCTCATATTACCACATCAATATCATTAAGCCACAATTTCTCTTTTATGTGCTACAATAAGGTTTTGATTATGCACTCCTTGAAAACCTATTACTTTTGGACTAGTCTTATAACCCATGCAAATTAACTCGCTATATATTAGACTCTCAAACAAATTTAAGTGAAGAAAGAGAGTGCAATTATTTCTATAAAATCTATATGCCACTAATACGTCCATTCCGCATCATGATTTTCTATTACTATCTACCTTATTTTTCTCCATGATTCCGCATTATCATACAATTCTTATGTTTATTCTCTCTGAATATGCAAGGTACATCACAAGGAGGGAAATATCTGGAAATTGGAATACTCGATTGGAAAACCGAGAAAAAGGCAGAAAAATCACCATTCTCAGAGTGACCTGAAAATTTACGGAGAATATTTTTGGAATATTTAAGAATTTCTGGAGCAAAAATATACCTTAGAGGGGCTGCCAGGAGGCGACTAGCCAATAGGTCGTGCCCCCTAGGGGGGTGGCCAAATGGCTTGTGGGGCCCCTGCTGGCTCTCTGATGCCCCTCTTCTCCTATATGGTGTGTTTTACCCTAGAAAAAATCTTAAGCAACCTTTCGAGACAAAGCGCCACTGTCTCGAGGCGGAAACCTGGGCAGAGGCCCTTTTGCACTCTGGCAGTCAGATTCTGTCGGGGAAATCCCTCTCTGGGAGGGGGAGATGGAAGACATCGTCATTACCAACGCTTCCTCCTTCTAGGGAGGACCAATATTCATCAAACTCTTCACCAGCACCATCTCATCTCCATCCCTAGTTCATCTCTTGCATTCAAGATTTGTCCCAAAACCTTAGATTGGTACCCTTGGGTTGCTAGTTGTGTTGATTACATCGCGTAGTTGATGCTTGTCGGATTACTTGGTGGAAGAGATTAGGTTCAGATCCTTAATTATCATTATTACTCCTCTGATCTTGAAAATGTTGATGATGTGTTAGTAGTTACTATTGTTCCTGAGGACATGGGAGAAGTCTTATTATAAGTAATCTTGTGAAGTTGGTATGCGTTCGATATTTTGATGATATGTATGTTGTTACTTCTCTTAGTGGTGTCATGTGAACGTCGACTACATGATACTTCACCATGCTATGGGTCTAAGGGAAGTCATTGTGGAGTAACAAGTGGATGATGGGTTGCGAGAGTGACAGAAGCTTAAACCCCAATTTATGCGTTGCTTCATACGGGGCTGATTTGGATCGACATGTTTCATGCTATGGTTAGATTTATCTTAATTCTTCTTTCATAGTTGCGGGTGCTTACGAGAGGGGTTAATCATAAGTAAGTTGTTAGTTCAATTAAGAACAACACCTTAGCACCGGTCCACCCACATATTGTCGGTGTCAAAACCGACGGATCTCGGGTAGGGGGTCCCGAACTGTGAGACTAGAATCGACGATAACAGGAGATGAAGGGGACACGAGTTTAGCCAGGTTCGGGCCCGTTTTACATGAGATATACTTAATAATGCGCACGCAATGGCTCGCGCGTCTCGGGAAGTGGAGGGATTCACGGCGCAGCGAGGGGAGTCCACATCTATAGGCCTCATAAAAAGAGAAGGAAAATCCCCAAAGGCTTTTTTATGTTCTCCATCCGACTTCTCTGCCTCCCATTCTCTTGCGCCGCCGGAGCACAGATCTAGGTCTCTCTGCCCCCACCTTCGAGCTCAGGAATGGCAGGCTCCAACGGCTAGTGGGAATATTCCACGGTCACCAACCAAGACATACTCGACCTCAAGAAGGCCAGCTACCTCCCCACCAACATCCCTCACTGCGCAGCGGAGGAGGGCCAAGTGATCCCCACACCCAAGCCAGGCGAGAGCGTGGTGTTCATCCCCCACTTCCTCAGGGGGTTGAGCTTCACACTCTATCCCTTCATCAGGGGGCTGATGTTCTTCTACAACCTCGACTTCCACGACCTCCCGTCGAACTCCATCATGCACATATCGGTGTTCATCCTCGTCTGGAGTCACACTTCAGGCTCTTGCTGCAGGTCTTCAACATCAAGCCCAAGTGTGTTGGTGGCAAGCATGCGGATTGCGGCGGGGCCATCATCGGCAAGCTCACACGCGTTGGGTGGCTATCGAGCACCCTCATCGACACCATCAAGGGGTGGCAAAAGGAGTGGTTCTACGTCACTGAACCACAAGAAGAGGGACAGCTCCCCACCGCCGCATTCAGATCCGGTCCCCCCACCAGAGTGGCTTCATGGCCCAAAAAGGGCCTTGTCTCGGGATAAGGAAAGGAGGTGACCGATCTGCAGAAGCGCATCCGCTCCTTGGTCGAGGAGGGCACCAAGTTGACCGATGTGGTCCAGGTGATGCTCCGAAGACACATCCTCCCCTGCCAGCATCGGGACACCCACCTATGGGCTCGAGAACTCGAAGCCGAGCCCACAGTCCGGAATCTCTTCCGCACTATGCGGGAGAAGTTGTGGAAGGTGCTCTTCAAATCGATGAAGAGATGGTCATCCGAGGAGGAGACACGGGTCTGCACACCGCCAACCCCGATTCCGAGGTACGATACACACCAGCTTGGTCGGCTTCATTACACAGAAAATTCTTATAACCTCTTATCCGATCTGTCCGAGCAAAGATGACTGAAGAAAGCCGTCAACTTCAAAAGTCCGACGCCTCAGCCCGAAGACAAGAGGTCCGGGCTGTTAGCCAAGATGCTTGTGGTGAAGTCTTACGAGGCTCCCACGAATAAAGAGAAGAAGAAGAAACCATGCCAGGCTAGCCTTCGCATCAGGGACCAGCCTGATGCCACATCCGAAGATACCCCCGTCTCCTGAAATCAGGAGGAGGATGAGGAGGAAGAAGAAGAGGAGGAGGAGGAGGCCGGGGCCGAGGGAGAGGGGGAGGCAATCCCCCCATGTCAGGAAGAGAGCGACGTCTTTGGATGCCCCGGAGCAGGTCGCTTCTCTTGCCCCGAAGAGGGTGTGACAGACGCGGGTGGTTCTGTCCGATGATAGTTCGGACTCGAGCTCCACGTCCGAAGACCCCAAGGAGGTTCCACGAAGGAGCCTAAGAGTCAAGCCCCCCCAAAAGGTTAGGATCCGAAAAAACCCCTGTTCGTTATGAGTAGATTTATAGTTTGCAGTACTGGAATCAGAAGATTTGCCGTCTGCCACCTCTTTGCCGTCTCCTAGCGGACGACAAAGAGTGGCTTTTCCATCAGCTAGCAGAAAGCATACGGCAAAGAGGTGGCAGACGACAAAGGGTGGCTTTGCCATCAGCTTTGCCGTCCGCTAGCAGACGGCAAAGAGGGAGGGGCCCACTGACGACCCAGCCTGCAACTTGACCTAACGACCCCCTCTTTGCCGTCCGCTAGAGGACGACAAAGAGGGGGGGGTTAACTAACGGCTAATGCCCCCCGGCCCGCCTCTCTCTCTCTCTCTCTCTCCCTCTCTCTTCCCCGTCGCCCCACGATCCCGCCACCCGCGCCCACTGCCGCCCTATCGCCCTGCCACCGCATGCCCCCGCCGCCGTGCGCCCCCGCCACCACGCGCCCCCGCCGCTGCGCGCCCCCGACGCCACCGCCACCCCGCCCCTCTCTCCCTCCCCGGCGTCCCCAACACCCCATCGCCCCCGCCCCCGCCGCGCCACCCGCCGCCCCCGACACCCCACCGCCGGCGTCGGCCTCCTCCACCTCCACCAACGCCGGCCTCCACCTCCCCCACTCCGGTGAGCCCCCTCCGCCTCTCTATTTTTTCATTTTTTATAGTTTAGTTATTAATTTAGTTAGTAATTTAGTTAAATCTAGTTTAGTTGTAGTTAGTAATTTACTTGTAGTTAGTAATTTAGTTAGTAATTTAGTTTTTTAATAGTTGTAGTTAGTAATTTAGTTAAATCTAGTTTAGTTGTAGTTAGGTTAATTAGTTGTAGTTAATTAGAAGAAGAGAGAAGAAGAAGAGGAGGAGAAGTAGAAGAAGAAGAAGAAGAAGAGGAAGGAGAAGAAGAAAAAGAAGAAGAAAAGGAGGAGGAGGAGGAGGAGGAGAAAAGAAGAAAAAGAAGAAGGAGCATAAGAAGAAGAAGAGGAGGAGGAGGAGGAGGGGTGCGTCGGCGTCGGCGTAACCGGGTTGAGGATCGCCGACACGACACCCCCGACTCCCTGACCCCCGACACGACACCCTGACACCACGACACGGCACCCCGGACCACAACACGACACCCCCGACACCCCGACCCCGACACGACACCCTGACACCCCGACCCCGACATGGCACCCCCGACACCCCGACCCCGACACGACACCCCCCGACACCCCGACCCCGACACAACAACCCCTGACATCCCGACCTCGACATGACACCCCGACCCCGACACGACACCCCGACACCTTGACACGGCACCCCCGACCACGCAAAGCATCCCTACCCCGACACGACACCCCCGACACCCCGACCCCGACATGACACCCCCGACACCCCGACCCCAACACGACAGGGGTCATATATTTGTGAATTATGAGTTAGGTCATATATTTTTCGATTTTTTTATACATAACATCATATTTATGTTGATCAGGTGGATTTAAATGTGCAATTGTTTCGTCGCTGTGAGGGTCTGGTGTTCGACGACATCCCTGTGCGTTCGACGAGCTCCGCCCCTGTGTTCGTGGGTGAGCGCAAATGACATCTCCTCTTGCCCCCTTCATTTCCTCTGTTCCGGTCTTCGTGCCGATGAAACTTGCTAGCTATAGGTGTCTTCAATCATCAGTATGCATGACCACTATGCGTCTCCCGTTCGAAAGGGTTGCATCTATAAATATGCATTCATTAGCATATTTATAACCGTGATTCTTTCGAATTGTCCAACGTTATCCATGGACAGCCCGAGTATGTGTAGATTGGGTTCATTTTCCCATATGCTCTACTCCGGATCCGATGCAGAATTTCGTCAGTGCCTTCCTAGTTGTTCTCTGGGTACACATCCTCTCTGCATATTGCCGAGATGTGTATCAGGAGAACAGCGAGGAGGTGCTGCCGAAATTGTGTGTCGGATCCGGAGCAGAGCATGGGAAAACGAACCCAATCTACACATACTCGGGTGGGATTAGGACCTATCTTTACCTACTAGCGTCTAGGTTGCATCGACGTAATAAAACTAACAAACTCTATTAACTGATGAATATGGTTTGCTGAATTATGTATATATTTTGTGTGTGTCCAGTAGCTAGGCAAGATGAGTGATCGTGGGTGGATGTACATCGGTCACACTAGTCAGAAAGACATGACCCGTGAATGGATAACAATAACCAAGGAGTTTGTGAGAGTCGCATTTGCAAATGGACAAAAAAGAACCTGGTGCCCTTGTGTCGATTGCGACAACTGTAAGAAGAAGTCGGAGTCTGAAATGATCAAGAATCTACAGAAGTGGGGTTTTATGCCTAATTATACGGTCTAGACATTTCATGGTGGTCTGCCCAACGTGCCAGAGCTGAGGTGGTTCGTCGTTGCACCGATGAGCATGGTACCGGGATCGAAGACATGGTGCAAGACTTTGATGATGCTCAGGATTTGGACGATGAGATGGAGGAATCTTCAAAGGCCTTTTATGAAATGTTGGAGTCTTCAAAACGTCCTCTCCACAAGCACACTGAGCTTTGTCAGCTGGATGCCATCGCGCAAGTGATGGCTCTAAAGGCTCAGTTTAACCTGGGCAGAGAATGCTACGACGTGATGACGACGATATTTGGACGCTTTCTACCCAAAGGCCATGTATTGCCACCAAACCTGTACTAGTCGGACAAAATCCTACGTGCGCTTTAGATGCCCTATGAGAAGATAGATGCCTGTGAGAATGGATGTGCCTTATTTAGGATTGAGTATGCAGGCTTGAACTATTGCCCCATTTGCAATGCTTCCAGGTATGTTCTGGTAGACAATGGTATGGTGAGAAGAGTCAAACCAAAATCCCCATTAATGTTCTTCGGTATCTGCAAATCATACCAAGACTTCAATGTCTTTTCATGGTCGAAGAGACGGCCAGACAGATGATGTGGCATAAATTGGGCATAAAAACAGAACTAGATGCAGATGGGAATCCGATGTTGTGACACACTTCAGACGCTTTTGCATGGAAGCACTTCGATGCATTACATAAGGATAAAGCAGCAGATCCAAGGCATCCTCGAGTTGCCATCAGCACGGATGGGTTCAATGTGTATGGTATGACGATAGCACAATATAATTGTTGGCCTGTATTTGTCATTCCACTCAATCTCCCCCTCGGAGAGATTATGAAAAGAAAGAACATTTTCCTGACGTTGATAATTCCAGGGCCAAAATATCCGGGGAAGAATATGAATGTGTACATGCAACCGCTTAAGGATGAGTTGCAAGAAGCCTAGGATAATGGGATCAAGACATTCGACGCCGCTACAAAAAAGAACTTCAAAATGCATGTGTGGTACATGTACTCGATGCATGACTTACCGGCGTATGCGCTATTCGTTGGCTGGTGTGTGCATGGAAGGTTTCCGTGCCCCACATCAAGGCAACTCTTCAGTTCCGTTGGAAGGTTTTCGTTGGCTGGTGTGTGCATGGAAGGTTTCCGTTTTCTTGCTTCGACATGCATAGACAGTTCCTGGATCCTGACCATAAGTTTAGAAAAGACAAGAAGAATTTCATCAAAGGTAGAGTTGTCAAAAACACTGCACCGCCTGCATTGACAGGCCAACAGATCCTGGATCAGATAAACGCTCTCGAGCCGGATCCAAATCGTCCAGGGTATTTCAAAGGGTATAATATGGAACACGCCTGGACTCACAAGATATGTTTGTGGGATCTGCCTTACTTTAAAGACCTACTTTGCCCACACAACATCGACGTGATGCACACTGAAAAGAATATCGCGGAGGCCCTTTTTGGTACATTGTTCGGCATACAGGGGAAGTCGAAGGATAATCCTAAGGCTAGAGTCGACCAGGAGGCTCTATGTGATAGACCGTTACAAAACATTCGACAACCGAAAGGAAAGCAGAACTGGAGGAAGCCAAAGGCATGGTTCAATCTTGGAAGGCCAGCTATGAGGGAAATGATCTTGTGGGTGAAAATGCAGTTGATGTTCCCCGATGGGTATGCAGTGAATCTAAAGAGGGGTGCGAGTCTTGACAAATTGAAAATATTTGGTCTCAAGAGTCATGATTGACACATATGGCTTGAGCGGGTAATGCCGGTGATGTTGCGTGGCTTTATCCCTGAGGATGAATGGATAGTACTCGCAGCGCTGAGCTATTTCTTCCATGCTCTTTGTGCGAAAGAACTATCGCCTGATGTGCTAGACGAACTGGAAGAGTTGGCGCCAGAGTTGATCTGCAAGTTAGAAAAGATCTTTCCACTGGGCTTCTTTAATCCAATGCAGCATTTGATTTTGCATCTCCCGACCGAGGCAAGATTGGGGGGCCCATGCAAAATCGTTGGTGCTTCGCAACTGAGAGGATGTAGAAGACGCTCCGAGCAAAATGTAAAAATAAACGTAGAGTTGAAGCATCGATGGCTGAGGCATTCATTACTGAGGAGTCGGCAAACTTCATGACAGCACACTACAAAGCCAAGAATCGTCATTTGCGTAATCCGAAGCCTCGGTACAATGATGGCGATCGTGAAAAAGGTCGATCCAACCTCAGCCTATTCAAAGGGAAGCTCGCACCAGTCGGTGCTTCGAAATCAATAGCGTTGGATGTCGAAGAATGGCGGACCATTTCGTTGTATATCTTCAACAACCTAATAGAAGTGCGACCGTACATTGGGTAAGTTCTCGGTACATTGTTTCGCAACTTCTAATTCCTTTGAAATGATCTTATTCCCTGATATGTGATACAGTCGATACGTCGCCAAATTCTCGGATGGAGCGATGATCCAAAAGGATTCCATCAAAGAGTATGAGCTTCTGGCAAAGCATGCATGCGGCTATCCCGGTTTCATCTCTTGGTTCAAGCAAATGGTAATTCCCATTAATTAGACGATTTCATTTCTTTGCCTACTTTGTGGCTAATGCAACAATACTTTTGTATTAAACTTGTAGGCTAATGCAGAATCTATGGACTCCGAATTGAGACAAGTCGCTAATGGTTTTGACTATAAGGTCCGTTCATTTGACAAATACGACATCAACGAGTATCGTTTTCTTACTTTTGGCAAAGAGCTATCTATGGCTAACCGAAAGTCTACAAATTGTTGTGTCTCCGCTGTCGGCGAAGGAGGGGTCAAGTATTATGGAAGAGTTGAAGCAATTTATGAACTTACATTCTTTGGTGAAAACCCACCAAACATCGTAGTCTTCAAATGTTATTGGTTCCAGCCGAAGGATACTAGAAGGACTCATGAACATATAGGACTAGTCGAAATCAAACAAAGCACCCATTTAGATGTTCCCGATGTCTATATTACGGCTCAACAGGCGACCCAAGTTTTCTATCTATCGTGGGCCTGCCAAGATCCAAATTTGAAAGGTTGGGATGTCATTTATGATGTGCCGCCACATTTTAGACCACCTCCCCTCAATGAAGATGATTATGAACCTCACATTAACCCAGTCACATATGAAGGAGAATTCTTCCAAGAAACACGTGTTTCTAAAAAAGTTTCAAGAACCGCTCTACTTCACCCCAAAACACTGAGGTCAACAACGACAGTGAACCCGACTTCACCCCTGCGCCGGAACAAGAAGAGACCGAAGAAGAAGAGGTTACTACTGCGGATGACCTGACAATGCTTGACCGATTACATAGAGGCCTTCCATACTTGATGCATTTATTGATGATGTTGATGAGCACGTCATTACTGATAGTGATGATGATTATGCATTTATTGATCCTGGAGCATATATAGACGATGAAGATTAATATTAGTAATGTGAGGTATTCGACCGATCCTTCTGCGCCTGCCGCAACCCCAACTGGTCCTTCTACGTCTCACCCTGGCGTAAACCCGACCGGTCCTCCACCTCCGTGATGATGGTAAGTTTTCCCAAGTGTTTTGCTTAACAAATGCATACTTAGCTTAAGAAATGACCTAATTAGCTCCAAAATGACCTATACTTAGCTTATTTTCCTCAAAAATGACATAATAACCTTACTTAGCTCCAAAATGATATATTCTACCTAGGATAGCTATAAAATGACCTATACTTAGCATTTTTTCCTCCAAAATGACTTGATATGCTTAGTTAGCTAGAAAATGGCATAACTACCTAGGATAGCTCAATAATGATCTATAGCTAGCTTAGCTAGTTCATTTATGACATAATTAGCTCACTTAGGTACAAAATGGCATAACTACCTAGGATATCTCAATAATGATCTATAATTAGCTTAGCTAGTTCATTTATGACATAATTAGCTCACTTAGGTAAAAAAATGGCATAATAACCTTGGTTTAGCTCCAAAATTACCTATACTTAGCTTATTTTCCTCAAAAATGACATAATAACCTTACTTAGCTCCGAAATGATATATTCTACCTAGGATAGCTATAAAATGACCTATACTTAGCATTTTTTTTCCTCCAAAATGACTTGATATGCTTAGTTAGCTAGAAAATGGCATTACTACCTTGGAGAAGAGGAGAGGAGAGGAGAAAAAGAAAGAGAAGATAAATTCTTCTTCTTCTTCTTCTTCTTCTTCTAGCTAGTCTTCTTCTTCTTCTTCTTCTTCTTCTAGCTAGTCTTCTTCTTCTTCTTCTTCTAACTTCCTTCTTTCCCAATTTGCAGATTTGCTTTCAATGAGGAAGCTTGTGTTCATGGAGTCTACTCTTCTACTTGTGCTTCCTTTTTGTTTTCATTTTGTAGGATGAACAATGTGAAACTTGCTACCTATATATGTATGTATGGATGAAACCATTGTATGCTTGTTGGGGGATATGTTGGATAGCCATACATCTTGCATATGGACTTTTCATTTGGTATGTATATATATATATATGTTGGATGATCATATCCATATGGCAGGGATATGATTTGGTATGTATATGTGTTGTTATGCTTGTTGAAAGTATTTTCAAATGTGTGTATATATGTGAAATTATGTGAAATTGAATGAATTTAATAAAAACAGAAAAAACAAGGGTTGTGCAGGCTCTTTGCCGTTTGCTGGTAGACGGCAAAGAGCTTTGCCGTTTGCCAGCGGACGACAAAGCTGCCACATGGCAGCTACCTGTGGAACCTAGGGTAGCACCAGGCTGGCCTAGGTGGGTTCTTTGCCGTCCGTTGGCAGATGGCACAGACCAGGTTCTTTGACGTCCGCTAGCAGACGGCAAAGACCTTAGTTCTTTGTCATCTGCCAGCGGATGGCAAAACACGCCATTAAGCCCTTAACGGACCTAAGTTGCCACGTGTGTCGTCCATGCCCTTTGCCATCCGCTGGCGGACGACTAATATGCAAAGGTCTTTGCCGTTTGCCAGTAGACGGCAAAGCGCCCTTTACCGTGGCTTATTCAGCCGGACGGTTGGCCGTCTGCTGGCAGACGGCAAAGCCTTGCCCGTCCGGGATGCATGCCTTTGCCGTACGGGATGGCTGACGGCAAAGTGCCTAATTCCCGTAGTGTTGCTAACACGCAGGTTATTGGCCTTGCAGCCCCCTACGCGTTATCCCTACTAAGGTGATATCGGACGAGGAGACCCCGCCCGCCGAACTTGTGGAGAGCGGGGATGCCTCACATCGCACCACTCCAGGCGCCACAAAGGACATCGTGGAGGTGTCGTCCTAGCCCACTCCTATGGAGGCGGACACCGGTGGCGAGGGAGATGGCACCGTGCCGAGGCTAATACCTCGACCACTGAAGACCGAGGGGCAGCACCCTGCCCGGATACCGAGGAGGCCGGACGAGCAGGCGCTCAGTCCCCTCCGAGAACGTTTCCGGAGCGCACTATGCCTCCGGAGGCGCCATTCCAATCCCCGGTGGGTGATTGGGGAATCCGGTCATCGCTGGCACCACCGACCAATAGGTGGTCGGCCATGGAGGAGGCTCTATCGAGCGCCTCCATCCCCGAAGATCACCGCACCCTTATGCGTTCGGTACTACAAAGCGACCAGTCCGTTGACAATGGACTGAAGGGGACCTTCAAAGGTCTCCTTGCGGGCTTTCAAGTAAGTCACCTGATGTTTATTCTGCAAAGATTATTATTTATTCGCATTGTATACAAGACAACGCCCGAGCCCTAGGTGAGGTGAAAAAGCTCACCTAGGGGTCACATTTGAATCCAATACCGAACCAGATGCACTTTAAGTGTCCAGAATGTGAGAATAGCTCGACATATGATCGGATTGTCTATAAATCTGGGATTGAGAGCCCATGTAATGTATTAACTGTGTGTGCAATGCAGGCTTCGTCATCGGTGGCGGCCATAAATGGCGCCGAGCTGGAGGAGCTAAATCAGAAGCTGAAGCACTCTGAACACGAAGTTGAGGCCCTTAACCGAAGGCTCAACGAGGCTCAAGGTATGTCAAAACAGAATCCGAATGCCTTCGTCTAGGTTTTATAGTCCGAATACTGTAAATACAACTTCTTTATCTTTGTGTACTGCATGCATAGCCTCAGGGAAGGAGGTGGAGAGGCTCAAGGCCGAGCTCCAATGCGCGAAGGACGAGACATCCTCTGAGAGGGCGACTTCTAAGGAAACGGCTATCGCCCTTTCTGCCATGCGGGCCACTAGTGGCAAGCATGAAGCTCGCATGGCAAAGGTCCAGCATGAGCTCAAAGATGCTAGCGAGAGATGCGAGGCCTTGGAGCAGAAGAGTAAGGCGAGCTCGGCCGAAGTGTCCACCATGAAAACCGACCTCCAGAAGGAGCGGATGGACAGACGGTTCTACGAGGAGCAAGTGCGCCAAGCCAAGGAAATAGCACACGGTCAGCCGTACTCACTAAAGTGCGTATTCGGCCATAGCAGATTCGAATTGCTTACCCGGGTGTGGCGATCCTCAAGCGCATCCGCCGATCTCCAAAAGAGCATGGCGGACGCCAATCAGCTGTTCGCCTCGCGGGGAGAGGAAGATGAAGCTCGGATGTTCTAGGCACAGTTCGGAGCCCCCGAGCGTCCTTCTCTTCTGGCGGAGCAGCTGAAACAGCTGATGGAGCTGCACTAGCTCGCAGAGCTGGCCATGAAGGACCTCTACATTCGCTTATGGCCCGGCGAGCCGCTACCAGGCAGCTACTTCGGCCTGGTGCAAAGACTGGTCGCTGCTACGCCCCGCCTCGACACCGTCAAGTGCTCCTCCTGCATCGAAGGAGTCCGGATGGCCCTTGCTAAGGCTAAAGTGCACTGGTCGGGGCTAAATCCGATGAAGGTTGCCACCGACCCGCCGCCACCTGGGAAGGAGCATCGACGCCCCGAGCTATACTTTGATGGAGTGATGGAGAGTGCTCGGGTGATAGCGTAGCAGTGTTCGGGCAAAAAAATGTTTGAATGACCTTGTAACGTGTCCGAAGACTAGTGTTAACTTTTAATGATATTAGTATTTGGTCTTATATGGTTTTTCATTCCTTTATAACTCCTATGTGGCTGTTTAATAGTGAAAAATGCGAGTCGTCGGCTTTAGCCCCCACGTAGATACTACATGGGGTGTCTATGCCAAAGCACTGTGTCCCTTAGCCGTGTTATGGGAACTAGAAGGCGGTATAGTGTGGCAGACTAGGCAATCAGAGTATAGTACTTTATTTCTTTCACTTAGCTGGAGGGGCGCACAAAGGACTACGAGAAGCATACGATTAGCCACCGGAGTATTGTGATGTTCGGACGAACCGTGGCCGAAGCTGGCATCAGAATGTCTGCACAAAGCGCAAATTCCCCGCATAACATGGAATAACTACTTACGAGGATTGAAGTGCAATACTTCTAGCTCGGGGTTCACAGATAGGATCGCGCATACTATGATAGTCCGTTTTTGGCTTTCTCCCCTGAGGTGCTTGACCAGACTATTCGGAAACACAATCACAGGGGCGCTCCCTTTGCCCTTTTAGCCGAACGAGCAGAACGTAAAGGGGCAAGCACAGGAGCCGGGCAACCCAACTTATTGACCAAAGACATAGTTTGGAACCGATGTACATAAAGCGAATTCCAAGATGCAGAACACACCATAGATAAGGCGATTTGTGTTTGAAATCAAGCCCCCGGTCTATTAGCCGGTTACCTCGCATCATACCGAACAGGTGCACGAGAAGAGGAAGAAAGGAGAAAAAAATATGTGCCCAAAATAGGACAAATGAGGCGAACTCGCGCCACACAATTTTGCATTTTCTAAACAACTCTTATAACTCGGATTGCCGATGCAATTATTTATAGGTATGCAAAATAAAATAAGAAAGAAAATCATACATGAGTTGTTGTACCAGGAGTCTTCAATTGGTAACGTGACGTCGTCGATATGCCCCCTTGCTAGTTAACTCCTGCTCTTAGATGCACCTTGATGGGTGTTAGTGTTCGGCGGGCGGATATTGCTAACAAAATCTTGAGAGGCCACCAAATTTTAGGTGAGCTTTACGCCGTAGGTAGGCTCTTTTCGGAGTGCCTACATTTTGTCCGAAGACGTGTTGATGGTAGCAGGTCGGGGCAGCCGAACACCCATCTTAATTTCCCCACCAGTACCCATGGAATCTTAAGTGCGTAGTTGTGCCTCCTCGTCACATACTTTGCTAGTCCTGAGGTTGTGCGGTGGGTGCGAGTTCCTATAGAGGGCAAGAGGAAGGATCTGAGTTTTCGTTCTGAAGCCGAACTCCCTTCCCAGCCTTATGTGCCTTTATGGTGGATGTCAGAACTTGCCGATCTTCTTTGTAGCTAATTTTGGCCGCTATGGCCACTGCATGTTCCTTAGTTCTAAGGGAGCGCTCAGTATTGCCCTTGAAAGTAATGACCCCTGGGCCCCGGCATCTTGAGCTTAAGGTATGCGTAGTGTGGGACCATGTTGAAACGATGGAACATTGTCTGACCAAGCAACTCGTGATAGCCGCTGAGGAAGGGCACGATGTCGAAGATCAAGTCCTCGCTGCAAAAGTTATCAGGCGAGCCGAACATGACCTCTAGAGTTACCGAGCCCGTGCTTCGGGCCTCAATGCCCCGGATCACTCCTTTGAAGGTAGTGTTGTTGGGTTTGATCCTTGACGGATTGATGCCCATCTTTTTCACTGTATCTGAGTAAATCAGGTTAAGGCTACTTCCTCCGTCCGTTAGGACCTTTGTTAGGTGATACCCATCTATAATGGGGTCTAGGAAGAGGGCCTCCGAACCCCCATGGCGGATACTGGTCGGATGATCACGTCGACCAAAGGTGATCGGGTATGCCGACCATGGGCTGTACTTCGGGGTGATACGTCTCCAACGTATATATAATTTTTGATTGTTCCATGCTATTATATTATCTGTTTTGGATGTTTTATATGCATTAATATGCTATTTTATATTATTTTTGGGACTGACCTATTAATCTAGAGCCTAGTGCCAGTTTATGTTTTTCCTTGTTTTTGAGTTTCGTAGATAAGGAATATTAAACGGAGTCCAAATGGAATAAAATCTCCGGAATGATTTTTTCTGGAATAAAAGGAAGCCACGAGACATGAGAACCAAGGCAGAGGAGCTGCCACGGGGTCACAAGCCCACTTGTCACGGCTAGGGGCCCACCCGCGCCGGGCAGGCTTGTGGGCCCCTGGCACCTCCCCTAACCTTAATCTTTGGCCTATAAATAACCAAATATTCCATCATTATCATAAAGAGCCATGAAAACACTTTTCTACCGCCAGAAGCATCCGTTCCCGAGAGATCCAATCTTGGAGCCTTTTCCGGTAATCTGCCGGAGGGGGATTCGATCATAGAGGGCATCTACATCAACTCCATTGCCCCTCCGATGGTACGTGAGTAGTTTACCACAGACCTACGGGTCCATATCTAGTAGCTAGATGGCTTCTTCTCTCTCTTTGCTTCTCAATACCATGTTCTTCATGATCTTCATGGAGATATATCCGATGTCATACTCTTTTGTTGTGTGTTTGTCGAGATCCGATGAATAGTGGGTTTATGTTCAGATTATCCATGAATATTATTTAAGTATTTCCTAAATTCTTAAATGCATGATTTCATATCTTTGCAAGTCTCTTCGAGTTATTGGTTTGGTTTGGCCAACTAGATTGGTAATTCTTGCAATAGGAGAAGTGCTTAGTTTTGGGTTCAATCTTGTGGTGTCCTCACCTAGTGACAAAGTAGGGGTAGGGAGGCACATATTGTATTGTTGCCATCAAGGGTGAAAAGATGGGGTTTCCATCATATTGCTTGAGCTTATCCCTCTACATCATGTCATCTTACTTAATGCATTACTCTGTTCTTCATGAACTTAATACTCTAGATGGAGGCAGGAGGCGGTCGATGTGTGGAGTAATAGTAGTAGATGCAAAATCATTTTGGTCCACTTGTCACGGACATGGTGCCTATATGCATAATAATTGCTTGGATATCTTCATAATTATTCGCTTTTCCATCAATTGCTCAGCAGTAATTTGTTCACCCATCGTAACACTTGCCATCATGAGAGAAGCCATCTAGTGAAACCTATGACCCCCGGGTCCATTTTCCATATTATATTTTCAAATATAAAACCAAAAACACCAAAAATACTTGTTGCCCTATTTTTACTTTTAGTTTTACTTTCGGTTCAAGCATCCTATTATATCTATCTCTACTAGATCTCATCCTTGCAAATAACTGTGAAGGGATTGACAACCCCTTTATAGCATTGGGTGCAAGAGTTTGATTCCTTGTGCAGGTATATCTATTGGTGGCTCGCTTGTATCTCCTACTGGATTGATACCTTGGTTCTCAAAAACCGAGGGAAATACTTATCTACTTTGCTGCATCAAACCGTTCCTCTTCACGGGAAACCAATGCATGCTCGAGATGTAGCACAGGGCTACGGGTTCCATCGCGTAGACTTCCCCGAGGGCACGCTTCCTCTCCTTCTTTGGTACGTGGGTGGCATATATCATGTTCACAGTTTTGACTTCGGGAGGGAATTTCTTCTGTCCACCGCTAATTGGACCCCAAGGCTCATCTTCGTCCTTCCTGCGAGATCTTTTGCCTTGGTCTTTGAGTGGTATCTTGCCGGCCTCTTTAAACACCCAGCACTTGCGGTGTGTGTGTGGTTGGCGGGCTTTTCTGAAGTCCCATGGATTTGGCAGGGCATTTCCATGATCTTCTCGAGCTGAGTGGGTCCGTCACGATTGCCTTTAGGGGGCTTCTTCCGCTGCCCACGTCGGGAGTTGCGGAATCCGGCATTATACACGCGTGTCATCGACATCACTATTATTGTGCCGATGCTTATTCTTATTGCGCTTTGACTTTGAGATGCCATCCCGGGCCTCAGGTGCCATGGGATCTTCAGAATTGTGGCTGCGTCTTGCCAACCACTTATCTTCGCCTGCGCAAAAGCGGATCATGAGGGAGGTAAGGGAGGACATAGTCCGAGGCTTGTCCTGGCCTAGCTAGCGGGCCTGCCATTCGTCCTGAATATTCTGCCGAAAGGAGGCTATGGCCTCAACATCCGAACAATCGACGATTTGGTTCTTCTTAGTCAAGAACCAATTCTAGAACTGCTGAGCGGACTTGCCAGCCTTCTGGACGACGTTGCTGAGATCGGAAGAGTCCGGCGGGCGGACATAGGTCCCCTTGAAGTTAGAGCGGAACGCATCTTCTAGGTCTTCCGAGCATCCAATTGAGTTTTTGGGGAGGCTATTTAGCCAGTGGGCCCCTTAAGCTTAAGAGAGAGGTATATGATGACATGGAGATCATCTCCTCGTGCCATGTGGATATGAAGGAGGAAGTCCTCGATCCATACAGTTGGGTCAGTGGCCCCGTCGTACTGTTCTATATTCATGGGTTTAAACCCTTTGGGGAACTGATGCCGCATTACCTCATCTATGAAGCACAGTGGGTGAGCGGCGCCTCTGACCCGTGCTATGTCCCGCCTATATTCGGCGTCTGTGTGGGGCCGGTTGTGTTCCCGGACTCTATTGTTTTGGTCGAACCATGGTCTATATCTACCGCGTCTATCGGGCGAGTACTCTCTAGATCCATACATGGATCTAGTGCGGCCTAGTCTATGATCCAGGTCATCTCGCAGGTTGAACCTGTCATTAGGCTCTAATGGCTCCTTACCCCATCTTCGGGGAACTATCAGTATATAACCAGCAACGTCATCCGTCCTGTCCCGACCACGAGGGGGCGGTCTGGCCTATTGTACGGAGTACGGTCTAGAGATGGAGTATCAATAAGGTCATCATCGAATTGCGGCAGCAACCTTCTCTGGGGGTAGCTTTTGGGCTGGTTTGACAGACCAGTGTCGTGTACTTCCTCGGCTAAGAGGAATTTCGTCCATCGATAATTAAGGTCGGCCTATTCGGCTTTGAGTTGCCGTTCCATAGCCTTTAGGCTGCGAGCCATTGCTATGAGCCGCTGCCCGATTTCTTCCTGATCTTCGAGGTTATTAGGGATGTACAAGTCATCGCTTCAGGTATACCTTCCTCCTCGACGGGGGGAAAGTAATCATCGCCTTCGGGGTCATTGATGCTATCAGGTTTTTTTTGGTCCTCAGGCCCCTCTGGACCTTCAAACGGGTGCTCGAGGATATCGGGATTGTCATGATCAGCGGGGGCATTACCGTCCCCGTTGTTGATAATAGCTCTTCTTCCCTTTTTTCTTGTAGACCACTTATGCGATTTCCGGCGCCTTGATGGGGCATCGCCCGATTTATCGCCATCATTGTGAGGCGTGTTGTCGTCGTTGGTGGCAGGAGTATCCACCATGTAGACGTCATATGCAGAAGTGGCGGTCCAACTCCCCATGTTAACGGGGGTGGGAGCACGGTCCTCTTCATCCATGTATTCTGCCTCCTCGACGGCATAGTCCAGCACATCGGTTAAATCTTCAACGGTGGCTATCAAGTGGGTGGTGGGTGGGTTGAAAAATTCGTCCCCACCCGCACCGTAACCAAACCGAGCGTAGATCGGGGCTGGATCTCTAGTGATCTTCATCGACGAGAATCGCTCCACGGCCTCGCCGACCGCTGAGGGCCCGATCGGATCCAACATTTCGGAATCCGTGGAGTTAACCTCCATGACGTCTAGACATGAGGAGTGTTCGGAAAGAACATGTGTCCGATCATCTGGCTTAACAGGCGGACCGGGATAAGAGATCGGTTCGTCGCCATGGGTGACTCCATCGGCATGTCCGAAGAAGGGACTCGAGGTTAAGGCCTCAGAGGCCTCGGAGGCTACAGGCGAAGCTGCGAGCCCGATTAATGACAAGTCCCCTCGAGAATCGACGGAGAACTCTAAGTTTCCAAATCTATCCTCTCGGTCGGGGGCAAAGTTCTCAACACGGCCTAGATGGCCAGCGGAATCAGCATGCAGCACAATGTTGCCGAAGGCGGAGATATGTCCGGGGAAGAAAACGTCCATATTGTGGACCTCTTTGTTGATAACAAGGTGAGGCATCGATTCCATCTCGCTCACAGAGGATCTCTCAATGAAATCACCAATGTCGGTGTCAAAACCGGCGGATCTTGGGTAGGGTCTACCGTACTAAGAGACTAGAATCGACGGTAATAGGAGACGAAGGGACACGAGTTGACCCAGGTTCAGGCCCTCGTATGGAGGTAATACCCTACGTCCTCCTTGGTTGTATTGATGATGTAAGGGGTTACAGAATTGATCTACCTCGAGATCATATGGCTAACCCTAGATTAGTTGTTCTATGTCCTATACCCTAAAACCCTCTGGCTTATATAGATGCCGAGGATGCCTAGGGTTTACACATGGTCACTTACATGCCAAAGAGATAAACATGCCTAAGTACTAAATCTGACGTGGAGCGCAAGCCATGCTTCTCGAAGCTTCCATCTTGCGTTTGAGAACTAGCCCTCATAGTCCAGCCCATAATAAGAGGTCGGCTATCCGAGGACCCCCCTAATCCAGGACTCCCTCGCATATCAAATTATCAAAATAGGGAATGTGAATCAACTAAACACGATGAACATGACTTGACAGAAATTCCCATGTGTCCTCGGGAGCACTTGGTTAATATAAGAGTACTTCCAGGCCTATCCTTTGCTACGAAAAGGATTGGGCTACTTTGCTGCACCATTTTTATTATTGTTACTTATCACTTGTTATGAATTATATTGATACAAAACTATCTACCACGGTTACTCATAGCACTTGCAGAGAATACCTTGCTGAAATCTGCTTATCATTTCCTTCTGCTCCTCGTTGGGTTCAACACCCTTACTTATCGAAAGGACTACGATTAATCTCCTATAATTGTGGGTAATCAAGACTCTTTTCTGGCGTCGTTGCCGGGGAGTGAAGCGCCTTTGGTAAGTATAAATTGGTAAGGAAACATTTTCTATATGTGCTGAAATTTACAGTAGCTTGTCACTATGAGCAGTCACTCTTTGAGTGGGTGCTTCCGGGCATCTTCTCCCTGCAAGGAAGTTGAGGAAATTTTTCCTCCACCTACTGCACCTACTTAAAATATTTATTAGGATATCCCTTCGGGTATTCTTCAAAAACTATTGTCTGATCCTTATGATGGTACGACTCATCCTGATTTCCATTTGATATTCATTGATGAGGTTTGTGGATTATTACAGCTTGTAGGTTTGTCTAGGGATGAACTTAAGAATAAAAAGTTTTACCTTTATCTTTGGAGGGAAAAGCATTAATGTGATATAGGCTATTGGATAATATTAAATCATGGGATTGGAATTGCTTCAAGCTGGAATTTCGTCACAAGTTTTACCCAATGCATCCAGTTCACTATGATCGGAATTATATATATATAACTGTTGGCCTCACAAAGGAGAAAGCATCGCTCATGCTTGGGGGAGGCTTAAATCTATGATGCACACTTTCCCCAACCATGAGCTTCCACGAGAAATGAATATACAAATTTTTTATGCTCTGCTTTCAGGATGATAAAAAAATATTGGATTCTTCTTCCTCAGGCTCATATATGAATGAAACTATTGAATTCAAATGGGATCTTTTGTAAAGGATTAGACGCAACTATCAAGATTGGGAGCTCAACAATGGTAATGAGTCAAGTATAAAACTTAATTTTGATTGTGTTAAATCTTTTATGGAAACCAACACCTTTCATGAGTTTAGCAACAAATATGGTATTAACTCTCAAATAGTAGCTACTTTATGTGAATAATTTGCTACTCATGTTGATCTTCCCAATGAAAAGTGGTTTAAATATCATCCTACCATCAAACCACCATTAGAGAAACCAATAAAAGTTGAGAAAGAGTAGATATTTGTTAGTCATGTTGATCCTGTTGTTCCCACAGCTTACATTGAGAAACCTCCTTTTCCCGTTAGAATTCAGGAACATGCTAAAGTTACAACTATGGTCTATAAAAGTCATGTTAGGACATCTACACCTTTTGAACAAATAAATGTTGAACCTAAATTTGCTATGATTATGGATCTCTTAGTTGATAATATTGATGGTCAGGTTATCTACCTCTGTCATGAAGCTGCTTGAATCGCAAAACATGTTAGAAACGAGCGAGATGAGCTCGATAAGAATAAACCAGTCATAGGCATGTCTGTTTTCTTAGTTAAAATTGGAGATCATTGTTATCATGGCTTGTGTAACTTAGTTGCTAGTGTCAATGCTATACCGTTCACCTTATATCAAGAAATTATGAATGACATAGCACCCGCTACTATTAAAGATATTGATGTTACTATTAAACTTGCAAATTGAGACACTATTTCGCAACTTGGGATTGTTAGGGATGTTGAAGTTTTATGTGGAAAGGTCAAGTGCCCTGCTGATTTCTTAGTTCTTGGTTGAAAATAAGATAACTTTTGTCCCATCATATTCGGTAGGCCTTTCTTGAAAACTATGAATGCTGAAATCAATTATGCTACTGAAAAGGTTAAAATAAGATTTGTTGATGAGTCTCATGAATTTAATTTCTCCAAGTTTACTAATCAAATGCATGAGAAGGAATTACCTAGTAAAGATGAAATGATTGGTCTTGCTTCTATTGTCATACCTCCTACTGATCCTATAGAACAATATTTGCTAGACCATGAGAATGATATGCAAATTAATGAAAGGAAGGAAATAGATAAGATTCACCTCGAACAAACACCTATTCTCAAACACAACTCACCATTTGATATTTTAGGGGATCCCCCTCCACCTAAAGGAGATCCCGTGTTTGAATTAAAGGCTTTACCCGATACTTTGAAATACGCTTATCTTGATGAAAAGAAGATATATCATGTTACTATCAGTGCTAACCTTTGAAAGCATGAAGAAATAAAATTACTTTAAACTCTGAAGAAGCACAGGGTTGCTATTGTATATACTCTTGATGATCTAAAGGGCATAAGCCCCACTCTATGTCAGCACAAGATTAATATGGAACCAGATGCTAAACTGGTTGTAGATCATCAATGTCACTTAAATCCTAAGATGAAGGAAGTGGTAAGAACTAAAATGCTAAGGCTTGTGGAGGCAGGTATAATCTATCCTATTGCTGATAGTAGGTGGGTAAGTCCTGTTCATTGTGTTCCTAAGAAAGGAGGTATTACCGTTGTCCCTAATGATAAGAATGAGCTTATTCCACAAAGACTTGTAACTGGTTATAGGATGGTAACTGATTTTAGAAAATTAAATAAATCTACTAATAAATATCATTACCCCTTGCCTTTTATTGATCAAATGTTAGAAAGATTATCCAAGCACACCCACTTTTGTTTTCTTGATGGATATTCTGGATTTTCTCAAATCCCTGTGTCAAAAGAAGATCAAGAGAAAACTACCTTTACATGTCCTTTTTGAACTTATGCTTATAGACATATGCCTTTTGGTTTATGCAATGCACCTGCTACATTACAAAGATGTATGACTGCTATATTCTCTGAATTTACTGAAAAGATTGTTGAGGTTTTTATGGATGATTTTTCCGCCTATGGGACTTCTTTTGATGACTGCTTGAGCAATCTTGATCGAGTTTTGCAGAGATGTGAAGAAACTAGTAGTCTTGAATTGGGAGAAGTGCCACTTTATGGTTAATGAAGGTATAGTGCTTGGGCATAAAATTTCTGAATGAGGCATTGAGGTAGACAAGGCTAAAGTAGATGCGACAGAGAAAAGGCCATGCCCTAGAGATATCAAAGGTATAAGAAGTTTCCTTGGTTATGCTGGTTTTTATAGGCGTTTCATTAAAGATTTATCTAAGATTTCTAGGCCATTAACTAATCTTCTTCAAAAAGATGTTCCTTTTGTTTTTGATGATGATTGTGTGGAAACTTTTGAAATACTTAAGAATGCTTTAATTTCTACACCTATTGTTCAACCACCTGAATAGAACTTACCTTTTAAAATTATGTTTGATGCTAGTGATTATGTTGTTGGCGCTGTTCTAGGGTAGAGAGTAAACAAGAAGTTAAATGTTATCCATTATGCTAGTAAAACTCTGATTCTACTCAAACGAATTATGCTACCACTGAAAAGGAATTTTTAGCAGTTGTTTTTTGCTTGTGATAACTTTAGACCCTACATTGTCGATTCCAAAGTAACTATTCACACTGATCATGCCGCTATTAAATACCTTATGGAAAATAAAAATGCTAAACCTAGGCTTATTAGGTGGGTACTTTTACTTCAGGAGTTCGACTTGCATATCATTGATCGAAAAGGAGCTGAAAATCCCGTAGTAGATAACTTGTCTAGAATGGAAAATGTTCTTGATGACCCACTTCCTATTGATGATAGGTTTCCTAGTGAACAACTTGCTGTATAAATACTTCACATAGTGCTCCTTGGTATGCTGATTATGCTAATTATATTGTTGCGAAATACATCCCATCTAGTTTCACATATCAACAAGAAATATTCTTTTATGACCTACGACATTACTTTTGGGATGACCCACATCTTTACAAAGTAGGAGTAGACGGTATTATTAGATGATGTGTAGCTAAGCATGAATAGGAACAAATTCTTCGGAAATGTCATTTTGAAGCTTATGGAGGACACCATGTCGGTGACCAAACTGCACATAAGGTATTACAATCTGATTTTTTTGGCCTAGTCTTTTCAAAGATGCTCGTAAGTATGTCCTTTCATGTAATGAATGCCAGATAGTTGGCAACATCGGTAAGGGTCGGGAAATTCCTATGAATTATTCACTTTCTATTGAGCCATTTGATGTCTCGGGCTTTGACTTTATGGGACCTTTTCCTTCCTCAAATGGGTAATACTCATATTCTAGCTGCTGTTACGTGACTAGATGGGTAGAAGGTATTCCAACTAGTAGTACTGATCATAACACCTCTATTAAAATGCTTAAAGATATTATTTTCCCGAGGTTTGGAGTTCCTCGTTATTTAATGGCTAATGATGGTTCACATTTTATTCATGGTGCTTTCCGTAAACGTCTAGCTAAATATGATGTCAACTACATGATTGCATCGCCTTATCATCCCCATTCTAGTGATCAAGTTGAATTGAGTAATCGAGAAATAAAATTAATATTGCAAAAAGACTGTTAATAGATCCAGGAAGAATTGGTCTAAGAAACTAGATGATGCACTTTGGGCTTTTAGAACTGCTTATAAGAATCCTATGGGTATGTCTCCGTACAAAATGGTCTATGGGAAAGCTTGTCATTTACCTCTTGAGTTACAACACGAATCTTATTGGGCAATTAAAGAACTTAACTATGATTTTAGGCTTGCTGGTGAGAAGAGGTTATTTGACATTAGATCACTTGATGAATGGAGAACACAAGCCTACGAAAATGTTAAGTTATTTAAAGAAAAGATTAAAAGATGGCATGACAAAAGGATTCAAAAAACGAGAATTCAATGTAGGAGACTTAGTGCTTTTATAAAACTCTCGTTTCAGATTTTTTTTGTAGGCCATTTCCTCTCCAAATGGGAAGGCACATACGTTGTTGAGGAGTTTTATCGTTCTGGTACTATAAAAATCAACAACTTTGAAGGCAAGAACCCGAGAGTGGTGAATGGGCAAAGAATTAAGTATTATATTTCAGGTGCACCCATTAATGAAGAAACAAATGTCATCCAAGTCATCACACCAGAAGAACACATCAAGGAAGTCTTCCGGAACACTCCAGAAACCTGAAAAAGGGTAGGTATGTGGTACGATAAGTAAACCGGCTCCAAAAAATTCATAAAAATAATTTCTGTCATTTTTCGTATTTTAGACAAAAATAAAATAGAGTCGGAAGGACTCACGAGGGAGCCACAAGCCAACAGGACACGCCCCCTAGGGGGCATGGTTAGATGGCTTGTAGGCCCCTCGTGTGGCCTCCGAACTCTGATTTCTCCTGGAACACGTATTCCAACCTAGAAAAAATCATTATATATACTCCCGGATGTTTTGACCACCGCATCACGACATTTTCCTCTATTCTTGTTTTGAGTGGTTTTCTTTGGAGAGCAAAAAATATGTTGTCCCAAGATTCGGAGGGAGAGAGCTATGAATCCGATTATGTTGCCAGTCCAAAGATCTTTGGGGATATTTATCCCTATCTATGGTCCTCGGAGGAGGAAGAAGAAACCGACTTGGAGGAAATAGAAGATGGTGGCCCGGATGCTAGCTCAGATGAAGATGAAGCTCCAGTACCTCAACTTGGAGATATGCACGTGGAGTTCAAGAAGTCAAGCCTCCCTAATGGAAGGGACAAATCCAATACCCGGTTTATCCCGTCTCGTTTTCTGCAGGAAAGCAAGGCAACTCTATGCAAGAGGATATTGAAGATTTAACAAGAGAATGATGATTTAAGGGAAGAAAACTTCGTCCTCAAACACAAATTGGATAAGAAGAATGTTCCTACAACACCACCACCATCACCGAAGAACACCTGAGTACATGGGTATGGGCACAACCCCTAGCTTGTCCCAAGCTTGGGGAAGGTTCCCCGGTATCGTATCACCATCACTTTTTCACCGCAATCTTTTATTTTAGTTTGATCCTTAGCTATTTAGTGGTTTTAAGAGAAATAAAGTTTTAGATTTTCTTTGATTAGAATTTTACTTTGAGTTCTACCTATCCTTGTAATCGAGTGTGAGAGTTATATAATAAAGTTAGTTGAGATCGTGTGTCCCTTCTTCACTTGCACCCATCATCTTAGCAAGGCAATAAAAAGAATAGAAAAGAAAAATCATATGCCTATCTCTTGAGAAGTAATGACTTCACATAGAAAAAGACGTATAAGCAATAAGAAGTGTTGGAAACCAACAAACATAATGTTAGTAATAGATATGATCCATGCAAAAGTGTGGTAGAGAAGAGGAGATTTACATAGAAATATACTATCATGAACACCTTCTATGATTGTGAACCTCCATCGAAATATTAGATAATGATCAAGTGTTGAAGTGGGACATGGAAGACAACATAATGATCATGTTTGTTTACATTTGCATAGAAGTTATATGGTATTGAATCCTTTAACATGTGATGCTTTCTTAGGACCTTTTGCTAGCCCAAAGATTCACGCTAAGTAGAGATACTACATGTGCATCCTTAACCATTAAATACAGTCTCTTGCCATGAGAGTCCACCATACCTACCTATGGACTGAACAAGATCCTTCAAGTAAGTTGTCATAGTTGCACAAGGCAATAAAAATTGCCTCTAATCATGTAAGATCTTTTATTGTAAGGGAAAGTAAGCTTTGTACGATCTTGTGATGGTGAAGTAATAAAAGCGACATAATGCATAATAAAGTTCGCTATCACAAGGGCAATATGAAGTGATGTTCCTTTATATTAAGAGATTAAACATATCAAACAAATAATAGCTCATGACAACCTCTGCTTCCCTCTATGTTGGGCCTATCTTTTACATTCTTACAAGTTTTATTTTCATGCAAGACTCAATAATATTTCCCTTGTCCTTATTCTTCAAACTATTACTGGCAAGCATTATATGTTGAGGAAATATTCAAACAAATATATCCAGCTGAATGTAAATGGTCATGTTCCATTATTATTGACATTATCCTTGAGGTAAATAAGTTGGGTGGCAAGAACATTAAAGTCCCCATGTTCCTATGTGTCCCGCGGAGTCACTTGTTCCAAAAATATTAAATGTATGTTAGCAGTCATAGAAGGTTACATCATAGTTGAATATGTGCACTTGCTAGAAATATAAGCTCTTACATAGAATCTTCTCTTGATTACAAAAGCTAGGATCATCTCAAGGACTCATTGCATTGCTTGTTGGTTCTCAATAAAGATTTCCCCCTATATTTCTTCAGTTGTGAATAAATCGTTACTTGTTCATGGGAGGTTATATGATTGAGAACGTGTTGCTATGATGATATTCATGACTCTCACTTGTCCGTATTATATTTTTATCGATACCCGTCTCTCAAATTATGTGGTCATTATTTTAGAGTTCAGCTTTCGCTTGAGGACAAGCAAGGTCTAAGCTTGGGGGAGTTGATACGTCCATTCTGCATCATGATTTTCTATTACTATCTACCTTATTTTTGTCCATTATTCCACATTATCATACAATTCTTATGTTTATTCTATCTGAATATGCAAGGTACATCACAAGGGGGGAATATCTGGAAACTGGAATTCTGGACCAAAAACTAAGACAAAGCCAGAAAAATCACCAGTCTCGGAATGTCTTGAAAATTTACGGAGAATATTTTTAAAATATTTAAGAATTTCTGGAGCAAAAATATACTGGAGAGGGGCTGCCAGGAGGCCACAAGCCAACAGGCCGCGGGGGCGGCCAGATGGCTTGTGGGCCCCCTACTGGCTCTCTGATGCCCCTCTTCTCCTATATGGTGTGTTTTATCCTAGAAAAAACTATAAGCAACCTTTCGAGACGAAGCATCGCTGTCTCGAGGCAGAAACATGGGCAGAGACCCTTTTGCACTCCGATAGTCAGATTCTGTCGGGGAAATCCCTTTCCGGGAGGGGGAGGTCAAAGCCATCGTGATCACCAATGCTTCCTCCTTCATGGGAGGACCAATCGTCATCAACCTCTTCACCAACACAATCTCATCTCCAACTCTACTTCATGTATTGTGTTCAATCTTTGTCCCAAAACCTCGTATTGCTACATGTGGCTTGCTAGTTGTGTTGATTTCATCACGTAGTTGATGCTTGTTGGATTACTTGGTCAAAGAGATTATGTTCAGATCCTTAATTATCATTATTAATCCTATGATCTTGAACACGTTGATGATGTGTGACTAGTTACTATTGTTCCTGAGGACATGGGAGAAGTCTTGTTATAACTAATCTTGTGAAGTTGGTATGCATTTGATATTTTGATGATATGTATGTTGTTACTTCTCTTAGTGGTGTCATGTGAACTTTGACTACATGACACTTCACCATGCCATGGGCCTAAGGGAAATCATTTTGGAGTAACAAGTAGATGATGGGTTGCGAGAGTGACAGAAGCATAAACCCCAGTTTATGCGTTGCTTCATAAGGGGATGATTTGGATCCACATGTTTCATGTTATGGTTAGATTTATCTTAATTCTTCTTTCGTAGTTGCGGATGCTTGAGAGAGGTATTAATCATAAGTAGGTTTTTAGTTCAAGTAAGAACAACACCTTATCACCGGTCCACCCGCATATAAAATTATCAAAGTAGCGAACGTGAATCAACTAAACACGATGAACATGAATAGACAGAAATGCCCATGTGTCCTCGGGAGCACTTGCTTAATATAAGAGTACTTGTAGGCAAGTCCTTTGCTACAAAAAGAATTGGGCTATTTTGCTGCACCACTGTTACTATTGTTACTTGTTACGAATTATCTTGCTACAAAACTATCTACCACTATTACTCATGGCACTTACAGAGAATACCTTGCTGAAAACTGCTTATCATTTCCTTCTACTCCTCATTGGGTTCGACACTCTTACTTAAAGAAATGACTATAATTGATCCCCTACACTTGTGGGTTATTAGCCACCGTGCTCTAAAATATATAAGTGAAGTACTAGAGCAACTACTTAGCTGAAAGGAAATAAGTGAAGCACATAGAATATTCTAAGAAATCATGATGAACATGTCTCTCTCTCTCTCAAGTAGGTGTGTAAAAGAAAATAATGATTGTTAAAACTAAAACTAAAGCAAACTAAAGCATGAGACGCTCCAAGCAGAACTCATATCATGTGATGAATAAAAATGTAGTTCCAAGTGACATACCGATTGATTGTCACGAAAGAGGGGATGCCTTCCAGGGAATCCCCAAGCTTAGACGCTTTAGTATCCCTAGAATATACCTTTGGGTGTCTTGTGAGTCCCCAATATTAGGCTCTTTGCCTCTCCTTATTCCTTCATCCATCGAGATCGCACCCAAAACTTGAAAATTTCAGCACACAAAACTCAACAGAAAACTCGTGAGCTCCAATAGTATGATAGGTAAATCAAAAAAATTAGTTGCTGTCGTAAAATGATTCATATTTTATTATTTCATAAGGTAATGTATTCTAACTTCTCCACTATTTATACCCGCCAATACAACCCATCATCAAAACAAGCAAACTATGGAAGCAAAAAACAGAATGTGTCTAAAACAGATTAGTCTGTAATGATCTGTGCAATCACCATACTTTTGTAACTTCAAAAATTCTGAAAAATAGGAAAACCTGGGGAATTTATATGCCAATACTATGTAATAAAATCATAATAAAAAGACATTCAATAAAATCAAAGAATCTCTGCATTAGACACAAAAGTTTTTGTTTTTGCACCATATCAATTCTAATTATCATTCAAGTCACCCCAAAGTCTTTACTTGAAAAAAAACTTATTTAAACATAAAAAAATTCATTATAGTAATAATAATCATGTTATCACACCATGACATAAAGTATCGGGTTGTCTCCTAACAAGCTCTTTCTTTATAGCCATTATGATAGGCTTGGGATAATGATGATGCTTATATCATAGACAAGAACTGAAGCACAAAGAGAGCATCATATAGCATATGAAAAACACATCTAGGTCTAGCATGCTTCCTATGCATATGCATTTTATAGGAAAAAAATTATTAAGAGAATTAATATCTAGCATATGCAAATAGGAAAAGTGAAGCATTAACATTTGAACATCAAGAGAGGTAATTGAACATGAAAATTCCTATAACCACATTTGCCTCTCTCATAATAGTTACATGTTGGATCATAATCTAATTCAACATCATAACTATCATATAAAATATTATCTTCATGTCCCACACGCATAAAAGTTTTATAATCTTCCAAGATAGTGGGATTAATATCAACTAAAGTCATGACCTCTCCAAATCCACTTTTATCATAAATTTCATAAGATTGATCATTCTCCAAAATTGTGGGACCATTATTTCCTAACGTTGACGCTCTTCCAAACCCACTTTTAGTAGCATTGCAAATATCATTACTAGTAGTAGATTCATCACGAAGTTGTGGATTCTCAAGATCACAAGAAACATCATGATTATCACCCCAATCATGCTCATTAGCACAATTGACATTCACAGAATTTATACATTGCAATCATGCTTTTTATTCAAGGAACCATTATGAATCACTTTATAAAATTCTTTTAACACTTCATCACAATTTTTAGATTCTTGATTTTCAAGCAAGACTTCATAAAGATAATCTACTACACTCTCACTAGTAATTGATTCAACATTAACATGCCTTTTCAAAAGATTAGCAAGTGGATGAGGATCCATTTATATTTAAAAATCATTTACTATCTTTTTGGTGCGACAAAGATAAAGATAACATAACTGGGCAATTTAAAAGTAGAACAAGTGAATGATAATTTGTGAGAAGGTACTTGATAGGAATTTGGTGGTACTCCCCGACAACGGCGCCAAAAATCCTTCCTAATACTTGTAAACTGCGTTGGGATTTTCCTCGAATAGGAGGGGATGATGCAACAAAGTGTAGGTAAGTATTTCCCTCAGTGAGAACCAAGGTTATCGAACCAATAGGAGAACCACACAAATTCCCATCTTCAGCTCCTACGCACAAAAGAACAAACACTTGCACCCAACGCGGGCAAGAGGGTTGTCAATCCCCTTAAACTCGCTACTTGCAAGCGATAAGTAGTGATATATAGATAATTTGATAAGTATAAATTGTAATAAAAATAAAGTAAATAATGGCTGGAATGTATTTAGAGTTTTTTCTAATATAATTGTGAGGAGACTTGGGGGACATAGACTTCATTAGAGGCTTCTCTCTTGAAGAAAGTATACGGTGGGTAAACAAATTACTGTTGGGCAATTGATAGAAAAGCGCAAAGTTATGCAATATTTATTCACAACAATGATTATGTATATAAGCATCACTGATACGTCCATTTTGCATCATGATTTTATATTGATATTTATTGCATTATGGGCAGTTATTACACATTTTGGTACAATACTTATGCCGTTTCTCTCTTATTTTACAAGGTCTACATGAAGAGGGGGAATGCCGGGAGCTGGAATTTTGGACTGGGAAAGGAGCAAATCCGAGATACCTATTCCTTGCAACTCCAAAAGTCCCAAAAATCTACGGAGAATTATTTTGGAATATAAAAAAATATTGGGCGAAAGAAATACATCAGGACGCCCACCAGGGAGCCACAAGCCTACTAGCCGCGGCTAGCGAGCTTGTGTCCCACCTGGCAGCCCTCTGGTACCCATCTTCTGCTATATGGAGGGTTTTGTCGAGGAAAAAATCATAAGAGACATTTCAGGATGAAGCGCCGCCGTCTCGAGGCGGAACTTGGGCAGAACCAATCTAGGGCTCCGATAGGGCGATCCTGCCGGTGAAACTTCCCTCTGGGAGGGGGAAATCGAAGCCATCGCCACCACCAACGATCCTCTCATCGAGATGGGGTCAATATCCATCAACATCTTCACCAGCACCAACTCCTGTCCAACCCTAGTTCATCTCTTGTATCCGATCTTTGTCTCAAAACCTCAGATTGGTACATGTGGGTTGCTAGTAGTGTTGATTACTCCTTGTAGTTGATGCTAGTTGGTGTACTTGGTGGAAGATTATATGTTCAGATCCTTGATCAACACTTATACTCCTCTGATTATGAACATGAATATGTTTTGTGAGTAGTTACATTTGTTACCGAGGACATGGGATAAGTCTTGTAATAAGTAATCATGTGAATTTGGTATTCGTTCAATAATTTGATGAGATGTATGTTGTCTCTCCTCTAGTGGTGTTATGTGAACATCAACTACATAACACTTCACCATTGTTTGGTCCGAGAGGAAGGCATTGGGAAGTAGTAAGTAGATGATAGGTTGCTAGAGTGACAGAAGCTTAAACCGTAGTTTATGTGTTGCTTCGTAAGGGGCTGATTTGGATCCACACGTTTCATGCTATGGTTAGATTTATCTTAATTCTTCTTTCATAGTTGCGGATGCTTGCGGGACACCCACATATGAAATTATCGAAGTAGCGAATGTGAATCAAATGAGCATGATGAAAACTAGCTTGACATAAATTCGCATGTGTCCTCGGGAGCGCTTTGCTTTACATAGGAGTTTGTCCAGGCTTGTCCTTTGCTATAAAAAGGATTGGTCCACCTTGCTGCACCTTTGTTATAACTTTTACTTGTTACCCGTTACGAATTATCTTATCACAAAACAATCTGTTACCGACAATTTCAGTGCTTGAAGAGAATACCTTACTGAGAATTGCTTGTCATTTCCTTCTGCTCCTCGTTGGGTTCGACACTCCTACTTATCGAAAGGACTACGATAGATCCCCTATACTTGTGGGTCATCAAGACTCTTTTCTGGCGCCGTTGCCGGGGGAGTGAAGCGCCTTTGGTGAGTGGAACTTGGTAAGGAAAAATTTATATAGTGCGCTGAAATTTACTGTCACTTGTTACTATGGATAGTAATACTTTGAGGGGCTTGTTCAGGGTATCTTCAGCTCGACCGGAAACACAAGGAGTTGTCCCTCAACCTACTGAACCTACTGAAAATATTTATTATGAAATTCCTTTGGGTATGATAGAGAAACTGCTAGCTAATCCTTATGCAGGAGATGGAACACTACATCCTGATTTGCATCTAATCTATGTGGATGAAGTTTGTGGATTATTTAAGCTTGCAGGTCTGGCCGAGGATCATGTTAAGAAGAAGGTCTTTCATTTATCTTTGAAGGATAATGCATTGACATGGTACATTCTATGTGATGATATTGGATCATGGAGCTACAACCGGTTGAAAATGGAATTTCATGAGAAGTTCTATCCTATGCATCTAGTTCATCGTGATCGGAATCATATTTATAATTTTTGGCCTCGTGAAGGAGTAAGAATCGCTCAAGCTTGGCGGAGGCTTAAGTCAATGTTATATTCATGCCCCAATCATGAGCCCTCGAGAGAAATTATTATTCAGAATTTTTATGCTCGGCTTTCTCATAATGATCAATCCACGTTCGACACTTCTTGTGATGGTTCCTTTATGAAGAAAGATACTAAATTCAAATGGAATTTATTGGAAAGTATTAAATGCAACTCTGAAGATTGGGAACTCGAGAAAGGTAAGGAGTCAAGTATAAATCTTAAGTTTGATTGTGTTAAATCCTTCGTGGACACTGACGCTTTTCGTGAATTTAGCACTAAATATGGACTTGACACTGAGATAGTAGTTTCTTTCTATGAATCTTTTGCTACTCATGTTGATCTCCCTAAGAAGAAGTGGTTTAAATATCATCCTCCCATTGAAGTGAAAGTAGTGGAACCTATTAAAGTTGAAGAGAAAATTATTACTTACAATGCTGATCCTGTTATCCCTACTGCTTACATTGAGAAACCACCTTTCCCTGTTAGGACAAAGGAACATGCTAAAGCTTCAACTGTGGTTCGTATGAGTTCTATTAGAACACCTACACCCCCTGAACAAATTAAAGTTGATCCTAGTATTGCTATGGTTGAAGATCTCTTGGTTGATAATATTGATGGGCATGTTATTCATTTCTGTGATGGATCTGCTAGAATTGCTAGACCTGATACTAAGCATAAACATAAACCAGTTGTTGGCATGCCTGTTGTTTCTGTTAAAATAGGAGATCATTGTTATCATGGCTTATGTGATATGGGTGCTAGCGTAAGTGCAATTCCCCATTCCTTATACAAAGAAATCATGCATGATATTGCACTAGTTGAACTAGAGGATATTGATGTTACTATTAAGCTTGCTAATATAGACACTATTGCACCAATGGGGACTATTAGAGATGTTGAAGTCTTGTGTGGGAAAGTAAAGTATCCTACTGATTTTCTTGTTCTTGGTTCCCCACAAGATAATTTTTGTCCCATTATATTTGGCAGACCCTTCTTGAATACTGTTAATGCTAAGATTGATTGTGAGAAAGAAATAGTTATTGTGAGCTTTGGGGATGTGTCTCATGAGTTTAATTCCTGTAAATTTTGTAGACAACCCCATGACAAGGAATTGCCTAATAAATATGAAATTATTGGTCTCGCTTCTATTGCTGTGCCTCGTACTGATCCCTTAGAACAATATTTGCTAGACCATGAAAATGATATGCATATGAATGAGAGGAATGAAATAGATGAAATTTGCTTTGAGCAGCAGCCTATTTTGAAACATAACCTACCTGTTGAAATACTTGGGGATCCTCCTCCACCCAAGGGTGATCCCGTGTTTGAGCTTAAGCAATTACCCGATACATTGAAATATGCTTATCTTGATGAAAAGGAGATATATCCTATTATTATTAGTGCTAACCTTTCAGAGCATGAAGAAAACAGATTATTGAAAACTCTGAGGAAGCACCGTGCTGCTATTGGTTATACTCTTGATGATCTTAAGGGCATTAGTCCCACTCTATGCCAGCATAAAATTAATATGGAGCCTGATGCCAAACCAGTTATTGATCACCAACGACGATTGAACCCTAAGATGAAATAAGTGGTAAGAAAAGAAGTACTAAAGCTTCTGGAGGCAGGTATAATTTATCCTACTGTTGATAGTAGATGGGTTAGTCCCGTACATTGTGTCCCTAAGAAGGGAGGTATTACCGTAGTTCCTAATGATAAAAATGAATTAATCCAGCAAAGAATTGTTACAGGTTATAGAATGGTAATTGATTTTAGGAAATTAAATAAAGCTACTAAGAAAGATCATTACCCTTTACCTTTTATTTATCAAATGCTAGAAAGATTATCCAAACATACTCATTTTTGCTTTCTAGATTGTTACTCTGGTTTCTCTCAAATACCTGTATCGAGCCAGGATCAAGAAAAAACACTTTTACTTGTCCTTTCAGTACCTTTCAAAGATGTATGATGGCTATATTCTCTGACTTTTGTCAAAAGATTCCTGAGGTTTTCGTGGATGATTTTTCCATTCACGGAACTTCATTTGATCATTGTTTGAGCAACCTTGATCGAGTTTTGCAAAGATGTGAAGAAACTAATCTTGTCTTGTATTGAGAAAAGTGCCACTTTATGGTTATTGAAGTATTGTCTTGGGGCACAAGATCTCTGAAAGAGGTATTGAAGTTGATAAAGCTAAAGTGGATGTTGTTGAAAAAATGTCGTGCCCTACGGATATCAAAGGTATAAGAAGTTTCCTTGGTCATGCTCGGTTCTATAGGAGGTTTATCAAAGATTTATCTAAGATTTCTAGGCCTCTCACAAACCTTTTGCAAAAGATGTTCCTTTTGTTTTTGATGATGATTGCATAGAAGCTTTTGAAATTCTTAAGAATGCCTTATTTATCGCACATGTTGTTCAACCACCCGACTGGAACCTACCTTTTGAAATTATGTGTGATGCTAGTGATTATGCTGTTGGTGCTGTTCTAGGACAAAGAGTCGATAAGAAATTAAATGTTATCCATTATGCCAGTAAGACTCTAGACAGTGCTCAAAGAAACTATGCTACTACTGAAAAAGAATTTTTAGCAGTCGTGTTTGCTTGTGATAAGTTTAGACCTTATATTGTCGATTCCAAAGTAACTGTTCACACTGATCATGCTGCTATTAAATACCTTATGGAGAAGAAATATGCTAAACCTAGACTTATTAGGTGGGTACTTCTGCTACAAGAATTTGATTTGCATATCATTGATAGAAAGGATGCTGATAACCCTGTGGCAGATAACTTGTCTAGGTTAGAAAATGTTCTTTATGACCCACTACCTATTGATGATAGCTTTCCTGATGAACAATTAGCTGCCGTGAATACTTCACATAATGCTCCTTGGTATGCTGATTACGCCAATTACACTGTTGTTAAATTTATACCTCCTAGATTCACATACCAACAAAAGAAAAAGTTCTTCTATGATTTAAGGCATTACTTTTGGGATGACCCACATGTTTATAAAGAATGAGTAGATGGTATTATTAGATGTTTTGTACCTCAGCATGAGCAGGAACAGATCTTACACAAGTGTCACTCCGAAGCCTACGGAGGACATCACGCTGGAGATAGAACTGCACACAAGGTACTACAATCTGGGTTTTATTGGCCTACTCTCTTCAAGGATGCTCGTAAGCTTGTCTTATCCTATGATGAATGTCAAAGAATTGGTAATATTAGTAGCGCCAGGAAATGCCTATGAATTACTCTCTTGTTATTGAACGATTTGATGTTTGGGGCTTTGATTATATGGGACCTTTTCCACAATCTAACGGGTATACTCATATTCTTGTTGCTATTGATTATGTCACTAAATGGGTAGAAGCTATTCCAACTAGTAGCGCTGATCATAACAATTCTATTAAAATGTTTAAAGAAGTTATTTTCCCTAGATTTGGAGTCCCTAGATATTTGATGACTGATGGTGGTTTACATTTCATTCATGGTGCCTTCCGTAAATTGCTCGCTAAATATGATGTTAATCATAGAGTTGAATCTCCTTATCATCCTCAGACTAGTGGTCAAGTAGAATTGAGAAATAGGGAGATTAAATTGATTTTGCAAAACACTGTTAATAGATCTAGGAAGAATTGGTCTAAGAAACTTGACGATGCATTGTGGGCTTATAGAACTGCTTACAAAAATTCTATGGGTACGTCTCCGTATAAGATGGTTTATGGTAAAGCATGTCACTTACCTCTAGAGCTAGAACATAAGGCTTATTGGGTAATCAAAGAGCTCAATTATGATTTCAAACTTGTTTGTGAGAAGAGGTTATTTGACATTAGCTCCCTTGATGAATGGAGAACCCAAGCCTATGAGAATGCTAAGTTGTTTAAACAAAAGCTTAAGAGATGGCATGATAGAAGGATACAAAAGCGTGATTTAATGTAGGTGATCATGTCTTGCTATACAATTCTCGTTTAAGATTTTATGCAGGAAAACTTCTCTCTAAATGGGAAGGTCCTTACGTCATCAAAGAGGTATACCGTTCCGGTGCCATCAAGATTAACAACGCCGAAGGCACAAACCCGAAGGTGGTGAACGGTCAAACAATCAAACATTATATCTCAGGTACTCCCATAAAAGTTCAAACCAATATCATCAATACCATAAATCCCGAGGAGTACATTAGGGAGACTTACCAGAATGTTTCAGACTCCAAAAAGGAATAGGTACGTGGTACGGTAAGTAAGAAGACTCCAAAACTTTTTCTATGGCAATTTTCATCTGTTTTGGAATATTTAAAAAATTAGGAAAATTTAAAGTAATCCGGATAGTGCACGAGGAGGTGACAAGCCTGCTCGGCGCGGCCACCCCCCTCGACGCGCCCCTAGGGCTTGTGGCCACCTCGTGCACCACCCGGACTCAGTTTTCTTGTGGCATACTCCTTCGGGTCGGTAAAAATTCATTATATAATCTCCCGAAGGTTTTGATTCTCGTATCATGACAATACCTCCTGTTTTCTTTTTGAGCTGTTTCCGCGGTAGATTTAGAGCAAGATGTCTTTGCAAGAGTTGGTCGGGAGAACTACTTCGGGCCAGCTACGGAAGAAGCGATGGAGGCCGATTTGAAAAGGATAGACGCCATGGAGGAAGACCAAGAAGTTACATCTCATTCACAACCTAGAGCCATGCTAGAAGAACCTCAGAGCTCAGCAATCCCGAATTCAGTTATCCCCTCCAATGCTAAATTTCTTACTTTTGAAAATATGAAGAGGAGTTTTGCTTCTTCCCCTGCAATAGTGAAACATCCATGGGTTAAAGGCGCTCTAGCCATCGCTAAAAAACTTTACATGGAAATAATAGATCTTAGACGACAAAATAACAAGCTCGAGGAGGAGAATCGTATTCTAAAGGGCCTCATTGCCAAGTATATAGCATCATCACTCCTGAAGCAAGACAACTAAACACATGGGTATGGGCACTCCCCTTGGCTTGTACCAAGCTTGGGGGAGGTGCCCCGGTATCGTATCACCATCACATGTTTCGTTTTTATTTTTATTTTCATCATCTTTTTTTAGTTCAATCCTTTTGGTTATATCTTGATCTAGTAGAATAAAGTTTTTGCTTTATGAGTCCTCCTATGTAAGCAAGTACGTGAGTTATATAATGAAAAGTGCTTTTGAGTTGAGGGCCTTGCTTGGTATGATCTTAATCCTGAGAAAGATGAAGTACAAAGAAGTGTAGAATAAAAGCAAAGAGTACATATGAAAATCTTATGAGAAGTGATGACTTCACATATAAAAAGTATGTCGACTGAAACCTGTTGTGGGTTGACAAACATAGCTTTTGGTCATTGGGGCAATTAAAAGGAATTAATAAAGAAATAAAGGTTCACATATAAATATATTATCTTGGACATCTTTTATGATTGTGAGCACTCATTAAAATATTATATGTTAAGAAGTTGATGTTGGACAAGGAAGACAACATAATGAGTTATGTTTGCTTATTTCCGAATAGAAGTTATATTGTTATAGATCCCTCAAGATGTGTCGCTTTCTTCCACCTCATATGAGCCAAAACTTCCACACCAAGTAGAGATACTATTTGTGCATCCAAACACCCATAACCCAGTTTTGCTATGAGAGTCCAACATACCTATCTAAGGATGGAATAAGATCCTTCAAGTAAGTTGTCATCGGTGCAAGCAATAAAAATTTCTCTCTAAATATGTGTGATCTATTAGTGTGAGGAAAATAAACTTTATACGAACTTGTGATAGGGAAGAAATAAAAGCGACGGACTGCATAATAAAGTTCTCTATCACAAGGGGAAATATAAAGTGACGTTCTTTGGCATTAAGAGATTGTGCATCCAATTATAAAAGCGCATGGCAACCTCTTATTCCCTCTACGAAGGGCCTATCTATTACTTTTATTCTCTAGTACTTACCTCTATGCAAGAGTCATGGTGATCTCAATCACCTTCGCTATTTTAGCCTTTATCTTTTGGGCAAGTGTCACATGTTGGGGAAAGATCTAGGCACATATACCCACTCGGAAGTGGATGAGCATGAGTTATTACTGTTGACATTACCCTTGAGGTAAATAGTTGGGAGGCAACACTATAAGCCTCTATCTTTCTCTGTGTCCGATTGAAACTTTCAACTCATATTGACTCTTTACTACATTATGATATGGACATGAGTGTTAGCAATTGTGAAAGACTAAAAGATGATTGAGTATGTGGGTTTGCTTTACAAGCTCTTATATTGACTCTTTACTACGTTATGATAAAATGGAATTGCTTCAATGACTGACATCATAGTTTGTCAGTTCTCAATAGAGTTCTTGATTTATACTTTGCCATTGTGAATGAATTGTTACTTTATCATTATATTGCTGCTCTAAAGATGATCATGATGCCCTCATGTCCATATTTTTATTTTTATCGACACCTCTATCTCTAAACATGTGGGCATATTTATCGATTTCGGCTTTCACTTGAGGACAAGCGAGATCTAAGCTTGGGGGAGTTGATACGTCCATTTTGCATCATGATTTTATATTGATATTTATTGCATTATGGGATGTTATTACACATTTTGGCACAATACTTATGCGTTTTGTCTCTTATTTAACAAGGTCTACATGAAGAGGGAGAATGCCGACAGCTGGAATTGTGGACTGGGATAGGAGCAAATCGGAGATGCCTATTCTGCGTAACTCCAAAATTCCTGAAAATCTATGGAGAATTATTTTTGAATATATAAAAAGTACTGGGCGAAAGAAATACATTAGGAAGCCCACCAGGGAGCCACAAGTCTGCTGGCCGCGCCCCCCTGGTCGTGGCTAGTGTGCTTGTGGCCCACCTGGCAGCCCTCCGGTGCCCATCTTCTGCTATATGGAGGGTTTCGTCGAGGAAAAAATCATAAGAGACCTTTCGGGACGAAGCGCCGCCATCTCGAGGCGGAACTTGGGCAGAACCAATCTAGAGCTCCGTCAGGCCGATCCTGCCGATGAAACTTCCCTCCGGTAGGGGGAAATCGAAGCCATTGTTACCACCAATGATCCTCTCATCGAGAGGGGGTCAATATCCATCAACATCTTAACCAACACCATCTCCTCTCCAAACCCTAGTTCATCTCTTGTATCCGATCTTTGTCTCAAAACCTCAGACTGGTACCTGTGGATTGCTAGTAGTGTTGATTACTCCTTGTAGTTGATGCTAGTTGGTTTACTTGGTGGAAGATTATATGTTCAGATCCTTGATCATCACTTATACTCCTCTGATTATGAACATGAATATGTTTTGTGAGTAGTTACGTTTGTTACCGAGGACATGGGATAAGTCTTGTTATAAGTAATCATGTGAATTTGGTATTCGTTCGATATTTTGATGAGATGTATGTTATCTCTCCTCTAGTGGTGTTATGTGAATATCGACTACATAACACTTCACCATTGTTTGGGCCTAGAGGAAGGCATTGGGAAGTAATAAGTAGATGATGGGTTGCTATAGTGACATAATCTTAAACCCTAGTTTATGCGTTGCTTCGTAATGGGCTGATTTCGATCCACACGTTTCATGTTATGGTTAGATTTATCTTAATTCTTATTTTGTAGTTGTGGATGCTTGCAGGAGGCGTTAATCATAAGTGGGAGGCTTGTCCAAGTAAGTACAACACCCAAGCACCGGTCCACCCACATATGAAATTATTGAAGTAGCGAATGCGAATCAAATGAGCATGATGAAAACTAGCTTGACATAAATTCTCATGTGTCCTTCGGAGCGCTTTGCTTTATATAAGAGTTTGTCCAGGCTTGTCCTTTACTATAAAAAGGATTGGGCCACCTTGCTGCAACTTTGTTACAATTGTTACTTGTTACCCGTTGCGAATTATCTTATCACAAAACTATATATTACCGATAATTTTAGTGCTTGCAGAGAATACCTTACTGAGAACCGCTTGTCATTTCCTTCTGCTCCTCGTTGGGTTTGACACTCTTACTTATCGAAAGGACTACGATAAATCCCCTATACTTTTGGGTCTTCAATCACGTCCATAGAAAAATTGATCGACTCCTTTGTGCATCTACTACTATTACTCCACCCATCGACCGCTATACATCATGCATCTAGAGTATTATGTAAAAACAGAGTAATGCTTGCATGATGATAACATGATGTAGACAAAGTAAATCCAATCAATATGAATAACCCCCATCATTTTACCCTTAGAGGCAGCAATATAATATGTGTCATGTTCCTTTCTGTCACTAGGATTGAGAGCCTCAAGATTGGACCCACTACAACCAACCACTCCCACCTGAAGATAAATCAATCATGTTGGTCAAACCAAACTGATAGATCGGAGATCACTACGATGCTATAACAATCATGCAAAGAAAATACCAGCAAGTATTCAATATCTTTTCATGAATAATCTAAACATAAACCCATAATTCATCGGATCCCAAGAAACACATCGCAAAGATTGATTACATAAGATAGATAGCCACGGGAATCGCGGTGATCTTGGTAATGAAGAACATAGAGAGATAGATAGCCATCTATGTACTAATTACAGACCCGTAGGTCTATGGTGAACTACTCACACATCACCATGGAATCATCAAGGTTGATGTAGAGGCCCTACGTGATTGATCCCCCCTTCGACAGGGCACCAAAATAGGGCTTCAGATGGGCACACGACGGAACACAGACTTGCGCTGGAAAAAAGTGTTTTTGGAGGTTCTCTAAGGTTTTCTAGATATTAGAGAACTTATAGGCCAGAGAATGCTACGAGAGGGCTGGGGAGGTGGCCCCAAGCTATCAGGGTGTGACCACGCCCCTCGGCATGCCCTCATGGCTTGGGGCACCTCGTGTGCCCTCCGGTCTTCCTCCGAAGCTTCGAGGTCTTATTTTGGTCAAGAAAAAACCATCAAAAAGTTTCGGGGTATTTGGACTTTGTTTGGTATAGTACTCCTGAAAAGCCAAAAGAACGTAGAACACAAGAACCTGCACTTGACACTGGGTTAAGAGTTTAGAGCTCAAAAATAATATAAAACAACAAGTAAGTGCCTAAAAAGTATCCTAAAATTATAATATAATAGCATGAATAAAAATTATAGATATGTTGGAGACGTACCATTCGTCGACATGTCTCAAGATACTACTAAGTTGTGTGACTTCTCAAAATACTCATAATAATGTTTTTCTTAGTACCCCTATACCCCCCGCCACTAGTGCGGAGTTTTATGATGTTAATTCTACATTGCTAAATCTGGTGATGAAAGATCAATTTTCAGGATATCCTAATGAGGACCCCGCTTCTCATCTCAACACCTTTGTTGAGTTATGTGATATGCAAAAGAAAAAGGACATGAATAATGATGTGGTTAAATTGAAATTATTTCCTTTTTCACTAAGAGATAAATCTAAAACTTGGTTTTCATCCTTGCCTTGCAATAGTATTGGAACATGGGATACATGTATGGATGATTTGATCGCTAATTATTTTCCTCCCGCTAAAATTATATCTCTCCGAAACAAAATTATGAATTTTAAACAACATGAGCAAGAACATGTTGCAAAAGCATGGGAGAGAATGAAAATGATGATTAGAAATTGTCCCACTCATGGCTTAAACTTATAAATGATCATACCAAATTTCTATGATGGACTGAACTTTTTGTCTAGAAACCTTCTAGACTATGCTGTAGGTGGTACCTTTATGGAGGTGACATTAGGAGAGGGTACGAAACTTCTACATAACATCATGAAAAATTATTCTCAATGGCACACCAAGCGAGCTCCAACTGGTTAGAAGGTAAATTTCGTCAAAGAAATTACTACTTTGAGTGATAAAATGGATGCTCTTTTGAATATTATTGCAAACAAGAATGTGATACTTGTGATTTGGCGTTGGGTTTTCCATGAAGAGGAACAGGTGATGCAACATAGTATAGATAAGTATTTCCCTTAGTAGAGAACCAAGGTTTATCGAACCAATAGGAGTAGCACGCAACCCCCGTCTTCAGCGACTTCACAAAAAGGAGCAAACACTTGCACCCAACACGGGCAAGAGGGTTGTCAATGCCCTTGGACTCGTTATTTGCAAGCTAGTGAAGTATGTTAATGAAAGTTAAATAATGTAAATTACAAAATAAAATAAAAGGAAATAAATTTCAGCGAGGTATTGAAAGCTTTTGTAAATATATGGATGAATAGACCCGGGGGCCGTAGTGTTTGCTAGTGCATTTCTCACGTAGTAGGGACACAGTGGGTAAACAAATTATTATTGGGAAATTGATATAAAAGCGCGTAGTTATGCAATATTTATTTATGACAATGATCATGTGTATATAGGCATCACGTCCATAAGCAAATAGGCCGACTCCTTCTTGCACCTATTACTATTACTCGACCCATCGACCGCTATCCAGCATGCATCTAGAGTATTAAGCTATAATAATCATGCAAACAATAATCATAATAGATTTTAGAGAAGACTCAAATCTTTTTCATGAATAATCTGAACATAAACCCACAATTCATCGAACCCCAACAAACGCATCGCACAAAGTGATTACATCGAATAGATCACCAAGAAGACGCGGTGAACTTTGTATTGAAGATCAAGAGAGAGGGAGATAGCCATATAGTTACTAACTATGGACCCATAGGTCTGTAGGGAACTACTCACACATCACCATGGGAACAACAATGAAGAGGCCCTCCATGATCGATCCCCCATTGGCAGGGCACCGAAACAGGGCTCCAGATGGGCACATGACAGAACAGAGACTTGAGGTGATGGAAAAAGTGTTTCGGGAGATTCTATGGTTTTTCGGATCAATGAGAATTTATAGGCCAGAGAGGGGCATCGGGGGGCTACCCGAGGGAGGCAAAACACATCAGGGCGCGACCACCCCCGGGCATGCCTTGTCGTGTGCTCCCTCCCTCATGCGGTCTTCAGTCTCCTCCTGAAGCTTCCAGGTCTTATTTTGGTCCGTAAAAATTCATTAGAAAGTTTTGGGGCAATTGGACTTCGTTTGGTATTGTAAACCTGAAAAGTCAAAATCACGCAGAAAACAACAATCAACACTGGGCACTGTGTTAGTAGGTTAGTGCTAAAAAATAATATGAATTGGTAATAATCACCCAAAAGCATCCTATAATGATAATATTATAGCATGGAACAAAAAAAATTATAGATACGTTGGAGACGTATCAAAATGTTCAACTTGACCCTAATGATATGCCATTGTCTACATTGATTGAGCAAAATAATGATGCTATTCATGTGAACTTGGTCTCGCGAAATAATTTCAACAATAATGTTTATAGAGGTAATTTCAATACTAGGTTGTATCCCGGTAATTCCTCTAAAAAATTATGGAAACTCTTATGGTAATACCTATGGAAATTCATATAATAATAATAGGATACCTACTGATCTTGAGAACACGATTAAAGAATTTATTAGTTCTCAAAAAAATTCAACACTATGGTATAAGATAAGTTGCATAAAGTTGACGATATGGCTAGAAACGTGGATAGGATTGCTCATGATGTGATAACTCTTAAAAGTAAAACTTTGCCTATATATATTAACGAAAGCAAGGAGATGACAGCTAGGTTGAGACTAAGCGAGAATTCTTCGAAAAGGCTCTTCCACCCAGTTTTTACCGTAATCATGATGATATTTAAATGATTGGTACTTCTCCCACTGAATATTTGTTTACTAATATGAAAATAGATGATAAAGGGACTGGAGATGAGTATACTTTAAGTAGAAGGCGTCCCATCTGTTCGGAGGGTGATGACCTTAATGCTAAAAATGAAAAAAGTGGGTTTGTGGAGGTCGAAACTTTAGATAGTGATGTACCCACTATCTTGGATCACAAGGACTTTAATTATGATCATTTATATTTAGTAGAATGCATTTCCTTGCTGCAATCCATTATTAGGTCACCCAATGCTTACGAACAAAATAGGCTTTTACCAAACATATCGTAGAAGCTATGCTAAAGGCTCATGAAGAAAAATGAGTTAGATTTCTATTAATAGAAAGTTGCATGATGAGTGGGAACCTACTATTAAAATAAAAAATAAGGAATATGAATCCAATGCTTTGTGTGATCTTGGTTCTAGAGTGTCTATTATACCGAAAACTTTATGTGATGTGCGTGGTCTCACCGAGATAAATGAATGCTCCCTTAACTTGCACTTAAAGAATTCCACTATCAAGAAACCATTGGGTAGAATCAATGATGTGCACATTCTTCCTAATATAAATCATGAATCCATGGATTTCATTGTGCTTGATATTGAATGCAATTCATCTTGTCCAATAATACTTGGTAGGCCTTTACTACGAACTATAGGTGCTATTATTGATATGAAGGAGGGAAACATAAGATTTCAATTCCCACTAAACAAAAGGATGGACCACTTCCCTAGAAATATAATTAAACCACCTTATGAATCTATCATGAGGGTCACCTATGGATTGAGTGTCAAAGATGACAACACTTGATACTATGCATTCTGCCTAGCTAGGGGCATAAAATGATAGCGCTTGATGGGGGGCAACCCAATAGTTATCTTTAAATTTTTGTTTATACTTTCTGTATTTGTGTGCTAACATGATTATTTCTACTTCAATGATTGTTTTTTTATGTTTATATTAGTGTTTATGCCAAGTAAAGACTTTGGGATGACTTGTATGATAAGTACAATTGATACGGTGCAGAAACAGAAGCTTTTGCGACCATAGCAGAATTTCTCTGATTTTACTAGAACGTCTTTTTGATCAAAATTTTATAAAAAGTATTGGCATAAAAATTCCCAGGGTGTCATAATATTTCAGATTTTTTGTAGTTGCAGAAATATGGTGTTTGCGCGGATCATTACAGACTGTTTTGTTTTAGACATATTCTATTTTTGCTTGCATACTTTGCTTGTTTTGATGATTATATGGATTGTATCAAGGGGTATAAGCTATGGAGAAGTTATAATATAGTAACTTATGCAATAATAAAATATTAAGCAATTTATAATAGTATGTAATGTGTTTGATTTACCGATCATACCAACGGAGCTCACGAGTTTTCTGTTGAGTTTTATGTGCTGAAGGTTTCAAGTTTTAGGTGCGATCATGATGGATAAAGGAATAAGGAGCGACAAGAACCTAAGATTGGGGATTCCCAAGGCACCCCAAGACAAAATGCTAGGAATACTCCGACGTATAAGCTTGGGATGCCCCGGAAGTCATCCCCTCTTTCGTCAGAGTCCATCGGTACGCTACTTGGAGCTATATTTTTATTCATCACATGATATGTGTTTTCCTTGGAGCGTTGTGTGTTATAGTTTGATTTTGTTTTAGTTTTCCACAATAATTGTTTGCTAGACACATCTACTTGAGAGAGACACATGTTCACTATGATTTGTTAGAATACTCAATTTGCTTCACGTATATCTTTTGAGATAAGCAATATCTCTAGTGCTTCATTTATATCTTTTAGACCACGGTGGCGTATAGATTTTATAGAAATAATTGAACTCTCTTGCTTAACTTAAATTTGTTTGATATTATAATAAATAGTGGCGGTCATTTTCATGGGTTATAATACTAGTCCAAAAATAATAGGTATTCAAGGAGTGCATAATAAAAACCTTCATGTAGCACATAAAAGAGAAATTGTGGGTTAATGATATCGATGTGGTAATATGAAAGGGTGTGAGTGCATGGTTGTTGGTTAGTATAAATATTTATAGTTAAAGGGTGTTAATTTGTTGTTCATATAAATATTGGTTATGGCATGGTGATGATGTGTGAGCATTCTTATTCCTCGTCTAAATCCTAGTGTTGTTTAGGTCGGGGGGCGCGATGGTTAACTCCTACCAACCTCCTCCCTAGGGGCACGTGAGTAGTACTTTCCTTCAAGAGAGCTAATAAAGCTTTTCAATAAGTCTATGAGTTCTTTATGACTAATGTGAATCCATGGATGTACGCACACTCGCCTTTCCATATTATGCGAGCCTCTTCGGTATCGCTCATTTCCCATTCTCACCTCAAGGATCGATGCATCTTTTGCCGGTGCATCCAAACCCCACTATATGGTACACTGTGTTGCACATAAGCCTCCTTATATATTCCTCAAAACATCCACCATACCTACCTATCATGGCATTTCCATGGATATTCTAAGATATATTGCCATGCAACTTCCACCGTTACTTTATATGACTTGTGTGTTCATCGTCATATTGCTTTGAATGATCATGTGTCTGACAAAGTATTTGTGGAAAAGCCACCGTTCATCATTGTTTACATATTACGCTAGATCATTGCACATCCTAGTACACCACTAGAGGCATTCATATAGAGTCATCTTGTTTAGTAGTTTTTCATATCGAGTTGTAAGTAAATAAAAGTGTGATGATTATCATTATTAGAGCACTGTCTCAGTGAGGAAAGGATGATGGTGACAATGATTCCCCCATAAGTCGGGATGATACTCCGGACAAAAAAATAAAAAAATGAGAGATAAAGGGAGAAGGGACATTGCTACTACCTGTTTTTTCACACTTGTGCTTAGAGAAAGCACCATGTTTTTCATATCGAGAGTCTCATGTTTTGTCATTTTCATATGCTAGTGAGATTTTTTTATTATAGAACTTTGCTTGTATTTTTCGATGATGGACTTCTTCAAATGCCCGAGGTCTTCATGTGCAAGCAAGTTGGATGCAAACCCGCTTAGCTTTAGCTGAGCTTTCATACACTTATAGCTCTAGTGCATCTGTTGCATGGCAATCCCTACTCCTCGCATTGATATCAATTGATGGGCATCTTCATAGCCCGTTGATCTGCCTAGTTGATGCGAAACTATCTTCTCCACTTTTACTCCTTTGATATATACCACCATATTCTATTCCACCTATCTGCTATGCCCATGGTTCACACTCATGTATTGAATAAGGTATAAAAAGCTAACGCACATTAAGAAGTACTATCCAATTTCTTGGCTTAACACTGTGGTGCTTGACATTTGTTTTTATGTGGTGAAGTCGGAGCCATGCCATGCTAATATGATAAAATGGACATGGAGTAAACATTGTTGAAGGATCGTATATTTTGAAAGTTATTGGTTGTGTTACTTATGTTTATGGATATTACTATGTTGATGTTTATTAGTTCATCGTTTCTCAATGATCATAATTGAAAGAGATTACATGCTGGTAAGCATGTCTCATCAAAAAAATTATTTTTATGATTACCTACTCAAGGACGAGCAGGAATTAAGCTTATGGATGCTGATACGTCTCCAATGTATCTACAATTTTTGATTGTTCCATGCTATTATATTATAATTCTAGGATACTTTTTAAGCATTTGCTTGCTGACTTATATTATTTTTAGCACTAACCTACTAACCCAGTGCCTAGTGTCAATTGTTATTTTCTGCTTGTTTTTGGCCTTTCAGGAATACCGTACCAAATGAAGTCCAAATACCCAAAACTTTTTGATGATTTTTCATGGACAAAAATAAGATCTACAAGCTTTAGAGGGAGACGAGAGGCCACACGTGATGACTCCAAGCCAACATGGCGTGCCCAGGGGGTGTCCGCACTGTGATGGCTTGGGGCCACCTCCCACGGCCTTTGGCCCTGATCTCTTTGCTATAAATTCTCAATGTCCCCAAAACCCTAGAGAGCCTCCTGAAACACTTTTTCCGCTACTGCAAGTCTCTGTTCTGCCGTGTGCCCATCTGGAACTCTGTTTCGATGCCCTGCCGAAGGGGGGGTCAATCATGGAGGGCCTCTACATCAACCTTTCTACTCCCATGGTGATGTGTGAGTAGTTCACCATAGACCTACGGGTCCGTAGTTAGTACCTAGATGGCTATGGCTCTCTCTATGTTCTTCAATACAAATATCATCGTGATTCCAGCGGTGATCTATCCTATGTAATCATCTTTGAAGTGTGTTTGTTGGGATATGATGAATTGTAGGTTTATGTTTATATTATTCATGAAAATAAATGAAATCCTTGCTGCTTATTTATATGCATGATTGTTATAGCTTCGTAATGCTCTCCGACCTATCGATTTGCTTTGGCCGACTAGATTGATTTATCTTCAGCGGGAGTGGTGCGTTGTAGTGGGTTTAATTTTGCGATGCTCAATCCTAGTGAGAAAAAGGGATATGGCACGTATTGTATTGCTTCCACTAAGGGTATAATGATGGGTTCATTCATATTAATTGGATGTACTTTGTCTACATCATGTCATCATTCTCCAAGCATTACTCTATTTTTACTTAATACTCTAGATGCATACTGGATAGCGGTCGATGGATGGAGTAATAGTAGTAGATGCAGGAAAAAGTTAGTCTACTTGCTTATGGATGTGATGCCTATATGCATGATCATTGTCGTGAATAAATATTACATAACTATGCACTTTTCTATCAATTTCCCAACAGTAATTTGTCTACCCACCTTATGCTTTCTTCGAGAGAGAATCCTCTAGCGAACACTATGTCCCCCGGGTCTCTTGACAAATATATTTACAAAAGCTCTAAATATCTTGCTGCCATTCTTTACTTTATTTTTATTTATAATTCATATTTATCAAATTATCTATCTGGCACTACTTATATTTTGCAAGTAACGAGTTCAAGGGGATTGACAACCCTCTTGTCCACGTTGGGTGCAAGTGTGTGCTCTTTTGTATGTAGGCGCTGAAGACGGGAGTTTGTGTGGTTCTACTATTGGTTCAATAACCTTGGTTCTCACTGAGGGAAATACTTATGTCTATTGTGTTGCATCTCCTCCCTCCCCCTTCTTTAGGGAAAAACCCAACACAGTTTACACGTAGCAGCGATCAACGAATCAAGGTAGCTACATAGAAATCTTTGTGACACATCGAGTGGTGGAAGCTCCTTATGGTGCACTACTTCGTTTCGTATATCCGAGAAACACCGTAGATTCATAAGTAACATGCAATGATCATTCTCAGTCATGGGGTCCAAGACATGCAACAACCACTCGACTTTAGTGTTCTCCGCCTTAGCAAGGACCAGGAACCTCCAGATCTGTCTCATTTTCGACCAAAAGGATAGTACCAAAGGGCATCGACATAAGGCATGAAGAAATCCTCCAGTTCACGGACACATACTCAACATATGCTTGAAACCTCAAGACCATGCTTATGCTTATTCAACCAAGTAGCCAAAGAGTTGGTGGTTTCTCACCAAGCAAAGTTACGGACAGTGAGGGGCACATTTGTAGACCAAATCATTTTCCAGTAAGAGCGGCAGTCATTTTGAACGGAACTTGAGGCAACTTGTTGATATCGTTTAGCTCCTCAAAGGCCTAAGATAAGTGGACTGCACCAAAAATAATCCTAGTATACTCGGTCCGCATGAGATAATATCATCCAACAATCTCAGTGAAGCTATGATCTTCGGTATTTCATTGATGTCGCATGGGAGGAAATAGTTCCTCAGGACTTCCAAGTTCCATAACCCATCATCGTTCAACAGCTCCGACACAAAACAAGCTCTACATTGCCCTTGGTTTGGATAGGTTTACCCACCATTCCCGCCTCTCCATATAAGACCTTTTTGAAAGATCAACACCATGACTAGTAGATTCCTCCAAATTGCCATTTGGATAATAATGGGTCTTCAACACTTGAGCACGTCAACTGTGTGACTTAGTAATAATATAATTTGCAACAAATCAACTTCCTCCATGGTGGTATTCGACTCTATCTATTCATCATGATGTATAATTTGCAGCTCCATGCCCAGGCCCTCGCCTGGCACGGCAATGACCTATGTCCCATATAGGTCCTCGTCCAACCCCTCTGAACCAATTAGCTCATAGGTTTTTGAAGACAAACGTCAATGGAGGGTGAACTCCATCACGACATCCTTTGTAGAGGTGACCAAGATTACCACATACTGAGCACGAATTCAGTAGTCGCTCATATTAAATACGAATATTTGGCGCTTCTTATCACCAACAAGTGACATTCTTTAGAGGCTTGTTTACATTGATCCTAATTCTGACCCTCATAATTTCATTCGAAATCTTGCAACTTTGGCTCGTCGTAGACAAATCCCCCGACTTTCCTTGCTAGGAGCAGCGTCACAAACCCATCTCGTAGATCATGAATTTGGATCCATATTTCGAGCATATCAAGATTAATTGAGGAGGGTTAGGTGAATCCATTATATGGTGCAAGCATTACACCATGGAAATTCCCTTCTTCCATAACCCTCTCCCAATCAGTGAGGCACGGAAATTGGAATGCGTATGTTGTTCAAAGGGCAATTTTTTCATCTCCATGGCCAAAACCTAAGCAACCCCCGTCTTCTTGTGAAACCAATATTGTCTATAGGGCTTGTCCATGTGCACTCAGGCAATGGTCATCCATTGGTTGAATCATCCTAGAGCACCTCCTCCTACTCCACCATGACATCATCAAGATCTTCCTATGTAAGATCATGTTCCTTCATCATAGTCTTCACACCGTATGTGTTACTACATAACCATAAGCTTTACTTTGCATGATGAAAACCTAGCCCAACGAAGAAAGATCGTCGAGCCTTGAACCCTAATCCTCTATCATGCCAAATAGATTTGGAGAAGGATAAAATGATACCAAAATAAGTAGTGTGTGTTGGAGCATCTGGACCCATGGTTTGCAAATTCATGCCCTCAAACACCCGCGGACGCGTCCACGGGCACTAACCGGCCGGTCATAAAGTCTCCTCGTCCACATATAGATACCTCATAATGAAATCTTATATCCATACAAAAGCATGCAAAGAAAATACATCTATGTACTATGTAGATCATCTATCCTACTCGTTGGATATGTCAACTTTCTTCGTGCCCAGCTCCGTCTGCTTCGACTGCTCGTCGGCCTGCTCCTCCGGCTCCTCCGTGTTAGCCTCTAAATCCATCTTCGCGTCTAGTTCGGCGAAAAGGGCATCGGTCGCCGCCTGCTCCTGCCGGATGAAGCGTCGTTTGGCCTTCACATAGGCCTCATCCTAGATGGACTCCATGACGTCCTGATACTCCGCCTTCTTGTCCGCCCGAGCAACGAAGAACTCCACCTCCACCTGGGCCATGGTGAAGCCCGGAGCCGGCATCATCTCCTGCTCCAGATGCTTCGCCTCCTCGTTCGCCTTCTACTCCTCCATCGGAGTTGGCTGTTGCTCCGCTCCCTCCTCCTCCTATGACTGCTTCTCCTCCTTGTATGGCCCCAGCGAGTCTGGAGGCAGCCCGACAACAATGCGGGCGGCACGCCTCGCTCGGATCCCCTGCTATCTGGTATTGGTGCTCTGGCGTGAGCATCACATAGGTTGCTATATTTCAACGGACCATGGCACCGGCGGAGAGCAGGGAAAAGCGGTGGAGTGGGAGAGACGAAGTCGATGGGCTTGGGCTAGTGGCGCGGAGAGGGAGGAGGAGGATGGGCTAGGTTGGAGGGCACTGGCCGACTTAAATAGATGGATTTGGCCTCGGGCAGGGAGCCGGAGCGGTGCTACGCGGCGTTCATCCCCCATCCACCGGAGAATATGAGCGTGGGACCGTCGAGTTTTTGGGTGATTTCGTGTGGGACCCAAGCATCAGTCTGATGTGACGGACGTGACCAGTCGCGCTCGGGCCCCGTATATCCGCCTCATATTTGGGGTGAATATGTGGGGTGCCAGTCAGCCCGGATATTTGAGGCCCGTTTGAGAAGTCCGATTGGGTCGTTTTTTTGTGATCGGCCAGTGACCGGGCGGCCTGCCCGGACGATTGAGATGGGTTTGAGATGTCCGGTTGTAAATGCTCTTAGTAACTCATAATCCACTGAATCCAAAATCAAGTGGCTAAAATGGTATGTCCGCACTAATTCTAGCGAGAGGTGAAGCACTTCTCTCTCGACGCAGCTTTCTTCTCTCTTAGGGCTTGTCATCGTTTTCTCACGACAGATGTCGTGGGTAGGCTTATCGTGAGTGGTTGGGGCCGAAGGACGTCGGTGGACTCCGGGAGCAGGATCGGGGACAACGGTGCGGGACATGCGATTTACCCAGGTTCGAGGCCCTCCGGGGGAGGTAATACCCTTAGTCGTGCTAGTCTCGTTGATGAACCAAATGGAGCTACAATGGTGCTCCTTGAGCCGTGTGAGTAGAGGAGGAAGAAGGAGCGAGCTTGCCTCTACCGCCTCTCTACGTGGGAATGTGGGTGTCTGTAAGGATCGGATCGCCCTGTGCACGGGGGGGATCCAAGGGGGTTTATAGGCCAACCCCCCCCCCCCCCCGATTACATATGAATAGAAGGCACCGAGAGGGCCCCGGCTAGCAGCCTCTCTAGCCGGCCAGGGGGGCCCGGCTGAGGGGTCTTGTGTCACATCCCTATCTAGGAGGCATAGGAACAACATGTGTTTGCATCATGTTTCAATTTGGCATCAACTTGAAATGGGGAGTTAAAGAAAACCCAAGCTCACTTTGAATCAAAACAATTCAAATTTGGTGAAAATTTCAACAAATCCAAAATGCCCACTAAAAATGTTCCCTGTGTCTGGTGAATTTGGACATGATTATAACACGGATCATTTTAATTATTTGAACACCTAAAGCAATTTAAAAATAAATGATAAAGCCTGTGGAAATATACAATAAAGCAATATCATTATTTTAGTTTTCAAATTATCCTGAAACTCTTTGGATAAGTTTGAAATATTCAAACTTGATTATATAAATGTTTTGGATAATTTTAAGATAATATATGTACCCGGAATAAAATAATACAAATGACAGAATATAAAAAACAGAGAATAAAAAGAAAAGAAAAGGGGGAAAGTTTACCTGGGCCAGGGAAGAAGTTGGCCTAGCCCACCAGGGGCGAACCAGTCTTCTTCCACCTCCGGCCAGAAGGACGCCCGGCGCATGGTTGCCACACGCCGGCCACCTCCTCCCAGCCTGGCTGCTGGCCTGGAGGGCTCGGAGAGCGCCAACGCGAGGCCTCCTCGCCGTGGCCTCCTTCTCCTCTTCCTCTCCTCCTGCGCGCTCCTCCTCTCGCTCTCTTTCTCCCCTTCTCCGCCATGGCCGAGCCCTGCTCGAGCACGCCGCCGTCGTGCTAGCCGCCCCCTCGCCTTGCTAGGTAGCCCCCGAGAACCGCCGTGACCCCCTCGTCCTCCCCATGACCCTAGAAGACGCCGGGAGCCCCTCTATGCCGCGCCATCACCATTCCTCCGTGCCGGCCACCGAAGCACCGCCTCGACATTCTCCCCCGACCTCGCTGTCGCCTCTGCTGGAACCGTGGTGAGCCGCTGGTGCTCCTCCCCTTCTCCCCCTTCTCTCCCGTGCCCCGTAGACGTCGTGCCCTTCTTGCCCAAGCTCCGTCCTTCGCTGCCCTCGACGCCGGCGTCGATCCCGACCACCCCAGCCTCTTGTTTGGGGCTAGATCGACGCGCGGTCGAGCGCAGGCTCTTCCAGTGCTCTCTGCCGCCCATTTGGTCGCCAGAGAAGGGATTCCGACCCCCTCTGCCGTCCCTGACGTTGCCGGTGGCTCAACGTCGGTGAGTCAACCTGTCTGACCACCAGGGGTTTGACCCCTGGGTCACTGGCAGGTGGGACCGGGCCCCTATTAGTCAAATCTTAATTAAGAAATTAATTAGTTAATTTAATTAAACTAATTAGTCACTGACCAGTGGGCCCAGTGCTGTTAATTGATTAGGATTAGAGTGATTGAGTCACTAACATGTGGTCCCCACATGTCAGGTTTGACTCTCGCCCGGTCAGCTGACCAGCTGACGTCACAGTGACGTCAGGCTGATGTCATATTTCATTTTCTAGTTTAAAAATAATTCCAGAAATTTTTCAAAACTTCAAAAATTGATATAAATTAATCTGTAAATCAGATGAAAATAATTTATATATGAAAAATTATCAGAAAAATCCAATGAATCCAATGGTTCTGTTGTCATGCATGTTAGAGAAATATAAATAGGTGAACATTGACATTTACTAATAGGTTAATATATGGAATTTGAAATAAAGAACGATTTTGAACCTATATTCAAATTAATTTCAAATCAACATGAACACTAGTTGCATTACCTCATCCATACATGATATCATGCCATGATCATGCATCATATTGTTGCACTTGCGTGTGTTGATTGTTTCTTATCTGCATTGCGGTAGGCCCTGCTTCTGAGGATACCCCCGAGTATCCTGACGAAGGAGAGAACCTTTGCGCTACCTAGCAAGGCAAGCAATCCCTTTGATCATTCCGATAGCAACCCACTCTCTCGCTCCTGCTCTTGATTATTGTATTAGGAGAGTCGATCACATGTCAGTCATACATGGTAGATGATCCTATTCTGCTGCATAACCTGTCATTGTCACAGTAAATAGCTAAACCTTGCAACCTAGCATACCTGGTAGATGCTTTTGCCATGATGTGCTTAGCTTACTTTGCCTGCTATGCTTGCTATGCTTAGAGTTGTGTCAGGTCTGTTTCATCTAGGTGATGAACAGAGTGAAACGATCTTGTTCTGATGTGATGATATTATGATGAACTCGATTTGGTAAAGGTAGCGATGAGAGGCTATGTAGGAGTACATACCAGGTTGTCTCATTGGGACCGTTCTTAGGAACTAAGTTCTGTGTTTGTGATCCAAGGCTAGATACTACCACACGTTGGGATACTCAACTGACCCTCTTGACTTATTATTCGCTTAGTCCTTAGTCCAGGAGTTGCAAGTAGTACCTGGTGTTTATAGCATGTGGAGGCCGTGCGTAGCGCTGACCCTAGGAGTGGGTTACGACGCGGTAGGCAGTGGCACGGTGTACCAAGGGTCACCCGAATGGTGGGCTTGGGAATCCTGCGCACATCGTTTGGGGCCGTAGCGAAAACTTCGGCCGGACTTCCGTGCGGGTTCAGTCTCAAATAGGCAATAGCCTGGACTAGAGGTCTTATGTGATTGACGGTCATGGCCGACTCCCTCGCTAGGCTTCCGCTTGAAGGTTGCTGAGGTGCCTGGTTTTATGAGCACAAATCGATAAGTGGCGAGAGCGTGTGTGAAGAAGTACACCCTGCAGGGTATGAAACTATTCAAATAGCCGCGTCCTCGGTTATGGACTACTTGGAGAACTTATGATGTTCATAGATAATCAAATGGATACTCATAAGAATATCAAGACAAGTGTGAGTGCCGTGGATGGCACTCTCCCAGGAGAGGGAAGTGAATCCATGGTGGTGTATTGTCATGGAGTTAGTGGACTCATGTGCGATATCTAAAATGTAAACAAAGATTTAAAATTGAGTAGTGTAGGTTAGCCATGAGCCAAAGCTGGCATTGCTGCGTAAACTCCACCACTCCCTTTGTTGATACATGAGCATGAATAGACTAGGTCTGTTTTAAAGACTTGCTGAGTACGTTTGTACTCACGTTTGCTTAATAAATGTTGCAGATGAGACCCAGGACCCATCAGGTGGGTTCTTTCTAGATGTCGACGATGCCGAATAGCTGGTGTCCCAGCTACGACCTTTGCCCTGTGGCGGGCTGTAGATTGTCAGGCCATGTGCCTTTTTACCCTTTCATCTGTCTGTACTCAGACAACTTATGCTTCCGGTTGGTTTGTATGAACATGTTTGTATGACTTGAGTGTCGGGTCATGTGACCCCTATCTGCAAGAACATATTATGCAAGGCTCATCTGAGCCTATTAAATAAAATTCATGTTGTTGTATGGTTATGTTGTGATGCCATGGTTGTATCTATGCATATTGGGCATGTCGTGCGTATGTGTGACATGCAACGGTATGTATGGGATCCGACACCTAGTCGTGTGCCTTTAGTAGTACTCTTTATGGGAAATTGCCTCTTTGTGCTTCCACCGAGCCATGGTAGCTTGCTACTGCTCCGGACACATTAATTGACCGGCATGTATCCTTCTTTGCTGCTGTGTCCATCCCTTTGGGGAGATGTCTTGCGGTGTAATGGAGTCCCTGTAGCTTGCTACGACTCGTCTACACACTCTTGAGGCCGACACCTACATTGCTAGGTTACGTATGCCTGTTTCCATACGAATGTGCCGCTTGGGTTCTATGACTAGATATGCCGGCCCGGGTTCTCTGTCGTTTGATTACCAGCGACATGTTCACATACGTGAGCCAAAAGACGCAAACGGTCCCGGCTAAGGTAAGGCTGCAGCCGTGGAACTTACCGTGCGTGAGGCCGCAAAGTGATGTGATATGTTATAGTCTGGATTCATATGACTTAGGATCGGGGTCCTAACATCTTGTCACTCGTAGGCCCCGCCGGCTGCGGGGTCCCGTCGGGAGCTAGAGGGGCCCACGTGGTAGGTCCCCGTGTCGGTCGCGCCGCGGCATGGTTCGTCCTTCGGGGCATCGCCTTGTGGTAGGTGACCGTGGTCAGCGGTACGACCAGCTGTGTTGTAGCCACGCCGGAGAAGGTAATGGTGTGGTTGAGGGCGTGTCGGCACTGTTCCGGCGCCCGATCGCAGTCGGCCAGAGTTAGAGGCACTATTGCCTCCAATGTGGCCACGCGAGCGCTGACCCCCGATGGGATGGGGGCCAGTGTTGCCGCATGTAGTTTGACTGCGGCATCCGGTGCGTCACCGGCTAGGGAGCCTGGGGGTCCGCCTCTAGCCAGCTAGCTAGTCATAGCCGGCCGCGCGGAGCCATACCTCAGAAGGAGGTGGCTCGCCCAATTGTTGTTTCGGAAAGTTGGAGTAGAAGTGACGGGGTTATTACCCCTGGGTAGGCCAAAGCAACGGGGTCTCCTCCCTTTCACTTCTGAGAATAACTATGCGGTCGACTGGTCGTGGCCGGCTGGAGGACGTCCGGCACCAGCTGGTGCCGGCTAGCGCCTCGTGCGGTTGGTCAAGGAGCCGGCTCGGCCCTCGGCCGGCTGGGCATAGCCGGCTGCCTCCGGGCCGCCTCTTCCGTTGACCTCGGGATGAACATGCGATGTCCCGTCCCTCTGCGCGCGGGTACGGCGACGCGACGCAACCGACACGATGGGCGGCCCTATGGCTACAGTGGTCGCTGACGCACTCCAGCGTGTGGCTATAGTCTAACCGTCCCGGCCACTGACCTTGGCGAGTGCGACCGAGCGAAGTAATAGTGCCGGCACGCCCGCGCTCACTCGATGACCTGCCCTGGCATGGCTACAGCGCGGCCGGCCGTACCGGAGACTTCGGCTGGCTGGCGCTAGACGATGCCCCCTGGGAAACCCGTATCGCGGCAGGTGGGTGAGGGTCAATCGCAGAGCCGGCTGGCGGGCCCAAATGGGAGATGGGACCGCTCAGCCGGCGGACCCCACCGACAACGAGACGGCACGAATGGTGGGACCCCCTGGCCAGCCGGAGAGACTGCCAGCCGGGTCCCCCTGCCCCTGTACTTAGAACATATTATAAGAGCCAGATGCTGCTGATGTGCAGCAGCATCTGCTCACAATGGGCGGTGCTGCCACCGAAGGCCCCCGGCCTGAGCGCGAGGGCACGGGAACTGCTGGCCGCCAGGCGGCCCAGTACTCCTGCTCCGCTCGTGTCTCCAGCCGCCGGGACGTGATGAACTACCCCCGGCCCTCTCAGCCGTCGGGGAGCGAGCAGCCGGTCGTTAATAGCCGGGCCACCAACAACCCGCCTCGAAGCGGCCGCCATCACGAAGCACTGGCATCCGGCAGCCGGCGCAGCTGCGGGCCCACGCCACCCCTGCGGCGTGAGTCACGACAATCGGTTCCACCTACCGTTCGCCCCGAGCTCTCGGCTTGGCTCGGACCGCGCGTCCCCCGCAGCGAGAACGACGCCCGCAACCGCATCGACAAAGTCGTTCAATCCGCCCTCCTTGAGGAGGTGGGCTCGATTGGTACGGCTTGCTTTGGCCCCCAGATCCGCACCGAGCCTTTTCCAACCGGCTTCACGCTCCCTCGGGACACCCTGAAATAAAACGGGGCAGCCAAGCCCGAAGACTAGTTGATCGACTATACCACCACGGTTGGCATCGCCAGGGGGAACAAGCGCGTAGTTGTTCGCTACGTCCCCCTCGTGTTGATCGGCTCGGCCCACACCTGGCTCAACAGCCTGGCGGCCAGTAGCATCAACACTTGGACAGACTTCAAGGAGGCCTTCGTCCGCAACTTCACCGGTACCTACAGGCGGCCCGGCCGTCCCCGCAAACTCGCTATGTGCGTTCAGGGGCCGGGCGAATCCCTCCGCGACTACCTCACTCGGTGGACCGAGCTTCGCAACTCTTGCGAAGGGGTGCACGAGGTACAAGCCGTGCAGTACTTCACTGAAGGCTGCCGAGATGGTACCCCCCTCAAGCACAACCTTCTATGCTCCGAGCCGGCCATGCTTACCGAGCTCATGACCAAGGCGGACAAGTACGCCACGGCCGACTCGGCCATCCGGGTCAAGACGACCCCGCCTACCAAGACGACGACGACACCGGCCGGCTGCCGACAACCAGCAGCCGCAAAACAACAAGCGCAAGAACAACCAGCCGGATCCCTGCTACGGGAGCCGGCAGGTCAACACCATCGAGGAGCAGGAGCCAGCTGCTCAGCCTTCCAGCCAGCGCCAGCGCACTGGCAAGGCTGCCTGGCAGCCAAAGCTCACCTTCGAGCAAATGCTCGACCTCCCTTGCAAGAACCACTCAGGGGCCAAACCCTCTACGCACACGCTCCAGCAGTGGAGCTTCTCACAGCGATTGGCCCAGGGGGACGGCCTTCTGGCTCCTCCCGCGCCGCCAGCCCGTGCGCCGGCCCCGGCCCAAGCTGCCGCCCCGACGCCGGCTCCGGCTCCGGCCCAGAACGACGGTTGTTTGATCGACCAGTTCCCCAACCAAGACGGTTGTTATGTTGTCTTCACCAGTGAAGAGACAGGCAAACATGCCCAACGCCAGCTCCGACGTGAGGTGAACGCCACCATGCCGGCAACTCCCCAGTTCATGCACTGGTTGGAGAGCCAGAGCTAGGCCGATCACCCCGTTGTGATGCCAAATCCCGGTAGCTACGCCTTGGTCCTCGACCCCACCATCGCCACCAAGGAGCGAACTTGTCGCTTCTCACGGGTGCTGATAGATGGTGGCAGCAACATCAACATCCTCTACCTCGACACTATGCACAAGCTAGGGCTGAAGATAGAAGACCTACAGGCAAGCCAGACGATTTTCCATGGCATCGTGCCTAGAAAGTCCTACTCCCCTATCGGCAAGATCACACTCGACGCCCTCTTCGGCGGACCCAGCCACTTTCGCCACGAGCCGGTGCTGTTCGAGGTCGTGGACCTTGCGAGCCCCTACCACGCGTTGTTGGGCCGACCGGCACTTGTCAGCTTCATGGTGGTCCCTCATTATTCCCACCTCAAGCTCAAGATGTCGGGCCGCAAGGGAGTCATCACCATCAAGGGTGACTACAAGATGCCGCTCGAGTGCGCTCTAGATGGCAACCGGCTGGCCGAGGCCCTGGAGATCGCCGAGGAGAAACGGCAGCTCGAGTGGCTCGTGGCCCTTGCTACCAGCCAGCCGACCATGCCGGCTCCTCCCTCGCAATCTTTCGGCGAGGCCTCCTTCCAGCCGTCCAAAGACACCAAGAAAATCCCACTCGGCCCAGCCAACCCGACCAGTGCGTCACCATCGGCTCCCGCCTCAACAGCAAATAGGAAGCCAAGCTTGTTGACTTCCTCCGTGAGAATTGAGACATCTTTGCATGGTCCCCCAAGGACATGCCGGGTATTCCGAGGAAGTTCGCTGAGCACAAACTCCACGTCCGGCCAGATGTCAAGCCGGTCAAGCAACCCCTGCGCCACTTCTCCAAGGAGAAGCGGCATACTATAGGCATAGAGATCGCCCAGCTACTCGGAGCCGGGTTCATCATGGAAGTATTCCACCTGGACTAGCTGGCCAACCCAGTCCTGGTGCTGAAGAAGAACAAGACCTGGCACATGTGCATCGACTACACTAGCCTGAACAAGGCGTGTCCCAAGGACCCGTTCGCTCTATCGTGGATCGATTAAGTCATCGACTCCATGGCCGGCTATGACTTGTTGTCCTTCCTGGACACCTACTCCGGCTACCACTAGATAAAGCTGGACTCGGAAGACCGTCTCAAGACCTCCCTCATCACGCCCTTTGGGGCCTACTGCTACATCACCATGTCCTTCGGCCTGAAGAACGTAGGCGCCACCTTCCAATGGTGCATGCAGAAATGCCTCCCACCTTAGATAGGCAGGAATGTCCACGTCTACGTTAACGACATCATTGTCAAAACCAAGAAGCATTTCAGCCTCCTTGATGACCTCCGGGAGACCTTCGCGAACTTGCATGAGTACAAGATCAAGCTCAACCCGGAGAAGTGTGTCTTCGGCGTCCTGGCCGGTCAACTCTTGGGTTTCTTCATGTCCGCCCGCGGTATCGAAGCTAACCCCGAGAAGATCAGCGCGATCAAGTGCATGCCCAAGCCAACCCGGCTCCGCGACATCCAAAAGTTCGCCGGCTACCTTGCCTCGCTCAGCCGGTTCATCAGTCGGCTGGGGTAGAAGGCCTTACCCCTCTACGGGATCCTTCGCAAGATGGCTCTAATCAAGCCGGGTCAAACCAAGAGGCCGAGCGTCTTTGACTGGCTCGACGAGGCAGACGAGCCTTTCCGCGCCCTCAAGAAGGCTCTCACCCACGCGCCCATCCTAGCCATGCCGGTTGAGAAGGAGCCCCTGCTCGCCTACATCACAGCGACCACACGCGTCATCAGCGTCATCCTGGTGGTCGAGCGACCGGAGGAGGGCAAGTCCCTGCCGGTCCAGTGACCCGTCTACTACCTCAATGAGGTCCTCTCCGCGTCCAAGCAGAACTATCCCCACTACCACAAGATGTGCTATGGCATATACTTCGTTGTCAAGAAGGTCAAGCAATACTTCCAGGAGGATACCAATTACCGTGGTGAGCACGGCCCCGCTCGGCGAGATCATGAGCGGCCGGGACTCCACCGACCGGATCGCCAAATGGGTCATCGCCCTCGCAGCTCATGAGATCCGGTACGAGCCAAGAACCGTCATCAAATCACAGGCATTGGTTGACTTCCTCGTTGACTGGGCGGAGATAGAGTTCGTGCCGCCTCCCCCAGACTACACGCATTGGCGCATGCATTTCGACGGTTCAAAAATGAGGACCGGCCTGGGTGCCGGCAAAGTCCTCTCCTCCCCAAGGGTGAGAAGCTCAAGTACGCTCTCCAGATCCACTTCGCCGCCTCCAACAACGTGGCCAAGTATGAGTCCATCATCCACGGCCTCCGGCTCACCATGGAGATCGGCATTAGGCGCATCCTGTGCTTCGGCGACTCCGATCTCGTGGTGCAGCAAGTCTCTAGCGAATGGGACGCCAGGGACGCCAACATGGCCAGCTATTGCTTCCTTGTACAACAGCTCACCGGCTCCTTCGAGGGTTGTGAGTTTCATCACATCCCACGAGGGGACAACGAGGCGGCTGACGTGCTGGCAAATATCGGCTCCACCCGGCAGGCCATCCCAGTCGGCGTCTCCATCGAGCGGTTGTTCAAGCCATCGATCAAGCCTTCCCCGGAGTCGGAGTCAATCTTCGTACCGACGGGCATGGCCGGCCCGTCGACGGCCCCGGTCGCCCCTCCGGTGTCTTCGCCACCGGCTCCCGCACCACCGGCCGCCCTATCGGCAAGGATCGAGCTGGCTGCGCTCAAGCCGGCCGGCCCCAGCGACGCAGCCATCATGATGATCATTGACCGGGTGGCCCTGGGGGCTGGCGAGCCGGACCTAGGGGCTGATCAACCAGTCTCAGGGGCTCCCGAGCCGGTCCCGGGGGCTGGTGAGCCGGTCCGGGGGCTGATCAACTAGTCCCGGGGGCTCCTGAGCCGGTCCCCGTGTCTCCCCCCTCATGGGCCCAACCCATCCTACCGTTTCTTCTATGGGGCGAGCTGCCTTCGGACGAGGCTTTGGCAAGGCAAATCCAGCATCGGGCCACGGCCTACGGCATCATCAACAACGAGCTCGTCCACCGCAGCACCACCGGCGTCTTCCAGTGATGCGTCGAGCCAGAAAAGGGTCTAGAGATCCTCCTCGACACCCACCAGGGTGAATGCGGGCACCACGCCACCTCCAGGACCCTAGTGGCCAAGGCTTCCTGCCATGGTTTCTTTTGGCCGACTGCTCTCGAGGCGGCCAAGAAGTTGGTTGACGAGTGCGAGGGCTGCCAATGCTTCAGCAGGTAGAGTCACCTACCGGCAACAGCCCTCCAAACCATCCCCCCCTCATGGCCTTTCGCTATTTGGGGGCTAGACATGGTGGGCCCATTCAAGACCGTTCGAGGCAGCATGACGCACTTGCTGGTGGCTGTAGACAAATTCACCAAGTGGATCGAGGCGCGACCAATCAAGAAGCTGGGCGGCCCTACGACCGTCCGGTTCATCGACGACATCACGGTGCGCTACGGCGTTCCCCACAGCATCATCACCGACAACGGCACGAACTTCGCCAAGGGCGCACTCGTGCGCTTCTGCTCCAAGCAAGGGATCCGGCTCGATCTGGCCTCCGTCGCTCATCTGTAGTCAAACAGCCAGGTCGAGAGGGCACAGGACCTTATCATGTCCGGCATGAAGCCTCGGCTCGTAACGCCGCTGGTAAGGTCGGCCGGCTGCTAGATTGACGAGCTTCCGGCCGTCCTTTGGAGTCTCTGGACCACCCCGAACAGTTCAACCGGCCACACACCTTTCTTCCTTGTGTACGGGTCTGAGGCGATCATCCCCACCGACATCGAGTTCGATTCGCCTCGGGTCGCCCTATACACGGAGAAGGATGCACAAGAAGCAAGAGAAGACGATGTTGACCTACTCGAGGAAGCTCATGAACTGGCCTTGAGCCGGACAGCAATCTACAAGCAGAAGCTCCAGCACTACCACAACAAGCGGATCCGGCCACTCATTTCGCGAGGGGGACCTGGTCCTCAGGCGGATCCAGTGGACGGCCGACAACACAAGCTGTCCTCCCCATGGGAGGGCCCATTCATCATCAGCAAGCCACTGCACAACAACGCGTACTATCTAATAGATGCCCAGAAGTTGTAGAAGCGCAAAAGAGATGCCTCCGGTGAGGAGACGGAGCACCCATGGAACGCCCCTCCTGCGCCCATTTTACTGCTGAAGAAACCAGTGTATGTATGTACCCCCACCCTTTTGGGCTTATGAATGCAATGGGCGCCCAAGCCGGATCGTGGGGCGCGCCCCAAGCCGGCTCGTGGGGCGCGCCTCGTTTCATTTCCCTCAAAAGTGTTCTTCACTCACCGGCTCCCCAACCCAGCTCCCGGGCCCGGGCGCTAGCCGGCTGGACCTAGAGCGCCTCTCCCAGAAATTGGCTAAGTAATGTGAGCCGGCCAAACCTCCCCACCCCTACCAGCCACAGAACCGGCTCCCGGCTGTCCAGCTGACGAGGCCTCGGGGCGGCCAATTTTGGCTCACACGAAAGGTCAAAACAAAGGGAGACCCTGGCTAGGCCCAGCCGGTCCATCGCCGCGTCTCTACCACTCTACTTATCTGGAAAAACCCTCGCGATTCCTAAGTTTTGAACCGGCTCCGTTGAGGCGGACGCCCCGACCCAGCTACAGACCGGTTCCCGACTGTCAGCCTGGCAGGGCCGAAACCGGGGAAAAGGAGAAGAACCGAAAAGAGTCAAGCGGGCAAAAAATGATAAGGACGAGGCGGCATGAATAACAAGGCAAACACGCCAAATGTTCACAGCATAAATGTTGTCGTTTTCTCACGGGGGGTCACGCGAGACGACAAATGCCATGGGGTGGCTTATCGAGGTGAGGGCATGGCTGTCGTGGATGGTCGGGACGGGTATGCGGGTAGCATGCGGTGGTTTACCCAGGTTCGGGGCTCTCTAGAGAGATAATGCCCCTACTCCTGCATGTCTGTATGTATGTGGTATATCAGTACAGGGTTGCTCCTAGAGCTGTATCGGAGATAGCAGTAGCAGAGAGCTAGCTAATGTATGTGTGGCCAGGAGAGCTCCTAGCCATGTGTGGCATGATCCCAGGCCTTGTGGCCATCTGTCAATGGATGGATGGGTGGCTCCCTTTATATAGCCAAGGGGCATGGGTGTGTGACGTGGTGGTGGCTTGGCCCACCTTACCAACTACACTATTACATATGTCATACAAGGTGACGCGTGAGGCAGACCATAGCCTGCCACTGCTGAATAGTGCCAGGTACAGCCGTCTGGTCTGTGTCGGGTCTGATGTGACGTCGCGGTTGACTTCAAGCTAGCCGGCTGGCTGGCGCAACCGGCAGCCAGCTGGCAGGCGCAGCCGGCAGCCGTCTAGGCAGCCGGCCGAGTGGAGCAGTCAGCCCGGGCGGGCGGGCACCCCGTCCGACTCGCCGTCTTTGGGGTATTCGGGAGTCATCCCCCCGATAGTAGCCTCCGAGTCTCTGGGCGACTCAAAGAGTCGGGCGGAGGTTTTCGTCGCCGTTGTTGTTGTTGTTGCAGAAGTCGTCGATGAGGGCCGGCAGCGGGTTGAGGACGACGCGGCTTGCTTCCAGCGGGGGCCAGCCAGCGCACCCGCTGGGTGTAGCCTCCGACCCTCCGGGCGACTCGAGGAGTCGGGCGGAGGGCCTTTGTCATTGCTGAAGTAGACAATGGCCGAGGATGCCGGGGATGGACGCGGAGTCTGCCGGCTAGTGGGCGTGGAGCCCTGCCGAAGGCGGACACGGGGTCCGCCAGCTGTCGAGCGCGAGGCGCTGCCGGGCGCGGACGGAGGGTCCGCCGGCTGGTGGGCGTGGAGCCCTGCCAAAGGCGGACGCGGGGTCTGCCGGCTGTCGAGCGCAAGGCGCTGCCGGGCACGGACGGAGGGTCCGCCGGCTGATGGGCATGGAGCCCTGCCGAAGGCGGACGCGGGGTTTGCCGGCTGTCGAGCGCGAGGCGCTGTCGGGCCTGGACGGAGGCTCCGCCGGCTGATTGGCGTGGAGCCCTACCGAAGGCGGACGCGGGGTCTGCCGGCTGTCGAGCGCGAGACGCTGTCGGGCGCGGATGGAGGGTCCGCCGGCTGATGGGCGTGGAGCCCAGCCGAAGGCGGACACGGGTCCGCCGGCTGTCGAGCGTGAGGCACTGTCGGGGTCGGACGGAGAGTCTGCCGACTGATGGGCGTGGAGCCCTGTCGAAGGGTAGCCTTCGAGCCTCTGGGTGAGGAGGTTCCTCATGGACGGTCGTGCAAAAGACAAGGTTAAGTCGGCAGAGATATATCAAATATTTGATTTTGGTAGTGCATGAGCTTTATGCGAAGGGTGCCGACTCGGTGTCGCCCGAGCCGCCTTAAGTCTTTTTCATGTTCTCTCCGCTCTTTGGCTTTTGCTCTTGCCAGCCAGACAGCCGGGAGTCGGTCTGTAGCTGAGACGAGGAGTGGGCTGCGGAATGGAGCATACAATACTCGCACTCTGGGAGCAAACTCGACCGAGCAGATACTCATAGATGAAACGACCAGGTCGCCCAAGCAGTTTTCTCCCCGGATCCTTTTCGCGTGTGGTGACCTCCGGCTTTTGCTCTTGCTAGACGGACAGCCGCGGTGCGGTCTGTAGCTGAGACGAAGAGTGGGCCTTTGGTCACATGCACGCTAGTAAGCCGTCCCGTGGGAACGAACGTATCGGGCCAAGCGGCCAGCCCCGGGCCGAGACTAGCCGACATCGGGGTGAACAGTAAAGTGTAGAATAAATGCCGAGATGACCCCCAAGGCTCGCTCGGAGTTATTTGTTTTGTGTGTACGATGAAAAGGTATGCGCGTGGAGATCTCACCTTGCTTTTGGGTGCCGGCGAGGCGGTTTTGACGTCAACGTGGTCCTGCTGACGTGCACGAAGCGCCGCCGGGCGCGGACAGCGGGTCCGTCGGTTGGTGAGCACAGGGTGCTTCCGAGGGCGGACGCAGGGTCCGTCGGCTGACTTGCACAAGACGCTGCTGAGGGCGGACGCGGGATCCGCTGGTTGGGGTGCGCGAGGCGCTGCCGAGGGTAGACGCGGGGTTCGCCGACTGGAGTACGCGAGGCATTGTCGAGGGTAGACGCGGGGTCCGCCGGCTGGAGTACGCGAGGCGCTGCCGAGGGCGGACGCGGGTCCACCGGCTGGTGTGCGCGAGACGCTGCCGAGGGCGGACGCCGGGTCCGCCGGCTGGTGTGCGCGAGGTGCTGCCGAGGGCGGATGTGGGGTCCGCCAGCTGGTGTGTGCGGGGCGTTGCCGAGGGCGGACGAGGGGTCCTCCGGCTGGAGTGCGTGAGGCGCTGCCAAGGGCGAATGCGGGGCCTGCCGGCTGGTGTGCGCAGGGCGCTACCGAGGGCGGACGTGGGGTCCGCCGGCTAGAGTGCGCGAGGTCCTACCGAAGGCGGACGCGGGGTCCGCCGGCTGGTGTGCACGAGGCGCTGTCGAGGACGGACACGGGGTCCACCGGCTGGAGTGCGGGAGGTGCTGCCGAGGGCGGACGCGGGGTCCGCCGGCTGGTGTGCGCGAGGCGCTGCCGAGGGCGGATATGGGGTCCGCCGGCTGGTGTGCGCGGGGCGCTGCCGAGGGCGGACGCGGGGTCCGCCGGCTGGAGTGCATGAGGCGCTACCAAGGGCGAATGCGGGGTCCGCCGGCAGGTGTGCGCGGGGCGCTACCGAGGGCGGACGCGGGGTCCGCTGGCTGGAGTGCGCGAGGCGCTGCCAAGGGCGAATGCGGGGTCCGCCGGCTGGTGTGCGCGAGGTGCTGCCTAGGGCAGACGCGGGGTCCGTCGGCTGGTGTGCGCGGGGCGCTGCCGAGGGCGGACGCGGGGTCAGCCGGCTGGAGTGCGCGAGGCGCTGCCGAGGGCAGACGCAGGGTCCGACGGCCGGTGTGCGCGAGGCGCTGCCGAGGACGGAAGCGGGGTCCGTCGGCTGGTGTGCGCGAGGCGCTGCCGAGGGCGGACATGGGGTCCGCCAGCTGGAGTGCGCGAGGCATTGCCGAGGGATAGCCTCCGAGCCTCCGAGCAAGGAAGTGCATCGCTTTTTTTGACGTCGCTGAGATGGTTGTTGGCGAAGACGCCCGGCGTGGTTTGGCGCTTGCGGAGCGCGCCGGCACACCCGCTGGGTGTAGCCTTCGCGCCTTCGGATGCTCGAAGGGGGTCCGTCGGCTCGGGTCCGACCGAACGGACGTCGAGGCGGCCAGGCGGCCAAGTCGTCCCCTCAGCGGGCCAGGCGACGGAGGCGGCATGTGGAGCGGTTGGCCAGGGCGGGTCACGGCTGGCCGTCCGAGTGGTGAAGCAGGCGGATGGGCAGGCATGCGGTTTTTTTGCGAGCAACCAGCCGTGTCAATAGGGGCGGGAGCCAGCAGAGGCGCGGAGGACAGCGAGTGACGAGCCGGCATGCACGGGGCACGGAGGGCCGGCCAGCGAGGGAGTCCGCGGGCATTGGGAGCCGGCCAGGCAAGCACGCAGGAACCGGCCGGCACAGGAGGCAGCGAGCGTGCGGTCGGGTGATGCAGCAACGCGACCGAGTGGAGGCGGGAGGCGGGAGGCCGGTGTGGGAGCGAGCCGGTGGGGAGCATGGGGGCGTGGGAACCGGGGCGACCCGCGGCAACATGCGGCAGAGCGGAGACGGCCCGGCAGCGGTGGCGCGGGAACCGGCCGGCACAGGAGGCGGCGAGCGTGTGGCCGGGTGATGCAGCGGCACGACCGGGTGAAGGCAGGAGGCGGTCGTGCAGCGCAACGAGGCGGAGCTGGCAGGGGCCGTAGTCGGCCGGGCAAGGCGGAGCCGACAGTGGCCAGAGCCGGTCGAGTGGAGGAGTGCGGCGGGGCACCGGCGCGCTGGAGGAGCTGGGCGTGGCTGAAGGCAGGGCTGGCGCACGCGGGAAGGGAGCTGGCGCGAGAAGCATGGTGAGCCAGCGTTGGCGCGCGAAGACACGAGGGGGACGCGGGAGGCGCAACGCGCGAGGCGACGCGGGAGGCGCCAGCCGGCGGGCAGCCGGGCCGGCCGACCGGCAGGAGCCGGCACGGCAGCCGTGGAGGATGCGCGGTGGCGGCAAGGTGGCGTCGGCCTCGCGGGAGGAGGGTCGGAGCCGGCCGAGGCCAATTGAGGCCGAGGCCGAGCCGGCACGTGGGCGGAGCAGCGCGGCTGACCGGAGGAGAAGGGCCGCGGGAGGCGAGCTTGCGCAGGGCGACGCGAGAGGCGCTAGCCGGAGGGCGGCCGGGCCGGCCGTGCGGCGGGAGCCGGCACGGCAGCCGTGGAGGCGGCGCGGGGGCATCGGCCTCGCGAGAGGAGGGTCGTAGCCTGCCGGGGATGGAGCCGAGGGGAGCCGGTCGGGCAAGCTGCGGAGAAACAGGGCGGCGAGGCTGCTACCGCACGGCACATGGGCCCAGGGGCAGCCGGGCGACGGCTACCGGCCCACAGGACGGGTGGCTGGAGCGGCGAGGAGGTGGCCGCGGACATGGAGACGTGATGAGCCGGGCCGGGCCTGAGGAGGTCGGGGCGGGGCCGTCCGCCGTTGCGGGAGCCCGGGCACAACCAACGAAGTAGGAAAGAGGTCGCGGCCACCAGAGCCTTTGCCCGGCACGAGCAGCGCCAGCGCGAGGAGGACGTGACGGCGCCCCGCAAAGGCCGGGTGCCATGAGCGCCCGGAGGGCAGACGACACGAGCAGAGAAGGGGCCGTAACACGTGGGAGCAGGGTGAGCAATAGCTGCAACGCGCGGATGCGGGCGACGTGCGCCGCGGGCGCACGGCCGGAGCAGCCAAGGGGACGCGCGGACGACCATGCCGGAGCAAAACGTGCCACGGGGGTGCACAGGAGGCCGGGGCGCAGCCGCCTCGGAGGCAAACGTAGGTGTGTGGACACCGGCGAAGACGCGGTCACGCCGCCCCCGCGCGGTCATCCCGGGGGCGTGTCTATGTCGTGCCCCTGGAAAGATAGCATCGGCACCGCGGGGGCGGCTATGAGTCCGGCAGTGGGGACGCGGCGTCACACACATTCGCCCCGGGGGCGAGTTGGAGTCGAGCCCCCGAAAAGATTGCGGCGACGCCACGGCGGTGATGACGAAGCTGGCAGCAAGGACGCGGTGTCGCACACATTCGCACCGGGGGCGAGTTGGAGTCGAGCCCCCGGAAAGATAGCGGTGACGCCGCGGCGGTGATGACGAAGAGGATCCCGCACAGACCACAGTTCAAACAGCAGCGAGCCCCACGGTGGGCGCCAACTGTCATCGTTTTCTCACGGGGGGTCACGCGAGACGACAGATGCCATGGTGTGGCTTATCGAGGTGAGGGCAAGGCTGCCGTGGATGGTCCGGGACGAGTATGCGGGTAGCATGCGGTGGTTTACCTAGGTTCGGGGCTCTCCGGAGAGATAATGCCCCTACTCCTGCATGTCTGTATGTATGTGGTATATCAGTACAGGGTTATTCCTAGAGCTGTATCGGAGATAGCAGTAGCAGAGAGCTAGCTAATGTATGTGTGGCCAGGAGAGCTCCTAGCCATGTGTGGCATGATCCCAGGCCTTGTGGCCGTCCGTCAATGGATGGATGGGTGGCTCCCTTTATATAGCCAAGGGGCATGGGTGTGTGACGTGGTGGTGGCTTGGCCCACCTTACCAACTACACTATTACATATGTCATACGAGGTGACGCGTGAGGCTGACCATAGCCTGCCACTATTGCTGAATAGTGTCAGGTACAGCCGTCTCGTCTGTGTCGGGTCTGATGTGACGTCACGGTTGACTTCGGGCTAGCCGGCTGGCAGGCGCAACTGTCAGCCAGCTGGCAGGCGGAGCCGACAGCCGGCCAGGCAGCCGGCCGAGTGGAGCAGTCAGCCCGGGCGGGCGGGCACCTCGTCCGACTCGTCGTCTTTGGGGAATTCGGGGGTCATCCCCCTGACAATAAATGTTAAGACAAAAGCGGCCCATGCCCAGCATTAGTTCATTCCATAAACACCCCCAGTGGGTGGATTCAAGCTTAACATGCAGGGAGAAAAAAGAGAAAGATAAAAAACGCCCGGCGGCTCAGGCCGCCAGCCGGCGTGCCCCCCGCCGGCGCATCGCTGGGCGGCTCGACTCTCACCCCGGAGGTGGTCGCGGCCTTCTGCTCGGCCTCCTTGGCCTTTGAGGTGGGATCCTCGGTCTCGGCCGTCTCGCCGCTCGAGTCGGTGCTCTCGTCGGCAACTTCATCGCCCGCCAGGCCTTGGGGGATGCTGAAGGAGTCCTCGGGTAGTGGCTCGCCGTCCTCGCCAAGGGCCGGCAGGAACTCATCCGCACCGACATACGACGCGAGCTCGTTGGCCCGGTGGACACGGGCCGGCTCGCTGGCCTCCCGCTCTGCGGCCGGCACGTCTCGCATGGTCGCCAGTCGGCCCAGGTCCACATCGCGGTACCACGACGTGACGAACCGGAGCGCCATCTACGCTCCGGCTCGGGCAGCCGACGCCTTCCAGGCTTCGAGGCGGGGGACGGCGTGCTCCAGGCACTGAGCCACGCGGTTCGTCGGAGCTCCCCCGCAGCCCGGCCACAGCGCGACAATGACCTCTTTGCGAGTGGTCTTGAGCCGCTCCACGCTCCGCTCAAGATGGGTCATCCGCATCTCGATGGCGAGCCCGATCTCGTCCACGTTCCACGCAGCCTCCTCTTCGATGGTGCGACCTCACTCCCGAAGGTATTCCCGGTGCTCCTCAACAGCGTGTGCAGCGCGGCGCTGAGTTTCCAGGAAATGCCCAGGAAGAAAGACGAAGGGAAGAAAAGAAAGGCAAGGTGAAAAATGCAAGAAACAACAAATAAAGGAGCAACCGGCTGAAGAAGAGAAAAACCAGCACCTACCTTCGATCGCGTCGTCCATCCCAAGGGCGAAGTTGAGTGCCGCCTTGCGCTCTGACGCCAGGGCTGCCTCCGTGATGGCGAGGGAACCCTTGACCTTCTCGAGCGTCCTCTCGAGGCGGGTCACCTCGCCTTGAAGGGCCACAGTCCTCAAGCCGGCGGCAGACGCCTCCTTGACGGCCGTCTCCTGGGCCGCCACCTCCTTCACCGCCTCAGCCTTGAGCCGGTCCTGGACCGCCTCCCCATCTATCAGTAGTGCAGCCAGCCGGTCCGTCTTCTCCGTGGCCGCCTGGACGTCTCGCGCTAGCCGGTCCTGCTTGGAGGCAAGCCCGGTGTTCTCCTCCTGAAGCGCGGCCAGGTCACCTGCAAGACACGACAAGCGTCAGCCGACTCCCGAGGGATATGTGCCGCTCCGGCGAAGTGCAACTGACCTGGCTCGCGAGCCAACTCCTCCTCCAAGCGGTAGAAGCCGTATTTGCCACGGTCGTGGATGGCGACCGCCTCCGCGAATAGCTTCTACCACAGGGAGGTTCCCTCCTGCCACAAAAAGGCAAAGGTCAAGGCACGCTCAAAAGAGATCCGGCCCAGCTGCCCGTCAGCCGGTTAGTCGGCCCGCATCTCGGGGGCTACACCCAGTGGGTGCGCTCGCGCATCCCCATTGAAAACTAAGTCAAAGCAGTCAGCTTACCTCTGCACGTTGTAGGGCAGCGTCCGCCGCCTCCGCGAAAAGGGCCAGCTCCTACCAGCACCGGTCCAGGACACTCCCCAAGTCCACAAAGGAGGGGACCGGGCCGCCTGCCTGGGGGGGCAGGGCCGGCACGCTCGCCAACGCTTCCCTGTCTCGGAGCACCTCCTGCATCGATCGTAGGGGCCTCCTGGCTTAGCCACCGCTGCCGCCCGGGCTCGTCGTGCCGCCAGCCGCCAGAGGCGGGTTGACAATAGTAAGGGGACAGGAGTCACTTCCCGCCAGCCCCCGCCCGACGTTGTCGCCGCTTTCGCTTCCTGCCCCTTCGGCGTGTCGATCGTGGCGGGCGGCACCTCCACCTCCATGGCCGTCGCCTCTGAGGCCACCGGGGCCTCTGGCACCTGAACCTGGGCCGACTCGGCTGTAGGCGGGGTCACCTCCACCACCTCGAGCCGAGCCACCTCGGGAGCCGGCTCCGCCGTCGTCGCCCTCGCTGGGGCTGCCTCCTACACGGACGAAGGCACTGGTGGGTCCATAACTGCCCCTCGCAGCTCGCTCGACGGAGGCCTCAACATGCGGGTTGACTCCGCCACCGAGTCCGACGCCCGCGGGGGATCCACGGACCTCCTTCGCCTCCGGCTGCTCGAGGTCCCGAAGTGCGAGCCCCTCCTCGCGTCCCGGATTTGGAGGCTTGCAGCTCCGCGAGCCTCCTCTTCTCCTCCCACTGAGTGGCCGCATGCTTGCGGCCAGCTGGGTGGCGGCGTCCGTTGGATCCCTCGTTGGCTCCTCATCGTGGAGCTCGATGGGGTCACTGCAGCGCCCAAGGGCCAGTCATCAACTGGCTCGCAAGGCGGAAGAAAAACTTTCATACGATAAAGACTCACCCGATGACGAGGGGCAGGGACCACTTGGCGCGTGGCGGCGGCTTCCGCGCAGCCACCTTCACCCGCTTCGGACCTGGCAGCGGGGCCGCCACCCCCCTGAGCCGGCCTCTTCCCCCGCCCTCCTGCTCCGGCCACCGAGGCTTGAGCCGGCCGCTCCTCGCTCCTCTGACACTGGTGTGCTGAGGAAGAAGGCTCGTTTAGAATCATTAAATCGTCGTCATCATCGTCGTCGGCCGTCTAGTCCTTGATCGAGGGGGAAAGAGGGAACTCACCCGCTCCACTGGGCTCCCTGGTCACGCCGAACCCCCCGGCTCCACTGGGAGCGCCGGCTCATGGGTCGGCCGGCTCGTCGGCTCCTCCCAAGGAGTCCACCCCCTCCTCCGGGGGGGCTCCCATCTCATAGTCTTCGGAGTCAGAGTTCTCACGCTCCGCCTCGAAGATCTGAGGGTGCGGGCCGTCCTGCATGTTCTGTCGCACCAGCAGCTGTGGTCAGCACGTCAAAGTAAGTTCTCCAGCCGGCTGCCGGCTGGGGAGTACGAAACGAAAAGAAACCGCCTCGACGAAAAACTTACCAGGGGAGGCCGGTTGATGCGGTCGTACGGCTCCATGCCGAATGTCCATGACTTGGGCTTCATCTTGAACGTCGTGAGGGCGTTCACCCGCTTTGCCAACTGAGCTGGCGTCAACTCGATGGTGGACAGCCGGCAGGGGTCGCGTCGGCCGGACATGTCGCGAATCCGGTGCGGCCTCAGCTAGAGGGGCGACACCCGACACGCGATGAAGGCCGCCACCAGGTCGGCGGCGACCAGTCCTTTGGAGCTCTTTAGCTGCACAAGCTGGCCGAGCTCCTCCAGGGCCACGCCGCGTGGGACGGACGCCAGCCAGTTGATCTAGGTGGACTGCCTGTCATCGAACGACGGTAGTCGGATATAGTCCGTCTTCGGGTCGGCGTTCTTCACATAGAAGAACGTCCGGTGCCACCCCTTGACGGAGTCGATAAGGGAGAGAGGAGGAAAGCGAGCAACGCCGCTGCAGCACACCACCGTGCCCTCGCAGGCGTCGCTTTTCAGAGGCTTGAGATAAAAAAGAGTATTGAAGAAATCAACGAAAGGGAGGACGCTGAGGTACCCCTCGCACAATGTCGCAAAGGCGGAAAGATAGAGAATCGAGTTGGGGCCAAGATTATGTGGTTGAAGATCAAAAGTATCAAGGAAGAGGTACAAGAAATGAATCACCGGGAGCTCGAAGCCCCGGGAGAAGTGCTAGAGGAACACAACGTGTTCCCTCGGCTGTGGCACCGGCGCCACCTCATCGCCCGGCGCGCATGCGACCACCCGCTCATCCGGTGGCAGCATGCGGGCGCGACGGAGCTCAGCGATGTCTTCTTCGACCACGATGGAGCCCGCCCAGCTCCCGCCATGTGCGTCGGCCATCATGGTGGCAGTACGTCTTGCGGGCGCGGTTGCGATTTCGGGCGTAACGTCGCGCGAGGAGGGCAAGGAAGCAAGAAGACGGGCAGCAAGGGGGCGAGTGAGGCGCGGGTACCTCCGCCCCCGCCCTTCCTCTCCTTTTATAGGGGAGGCCATGATCGAGGGACGTGGGATTAACTGCGCCCACTCCCCCAAAAAACTCCGTGCGCATGTGGGTGGCCCCGAGCCATAACGGCCGCCTCGGGGCGCAGAGGATCCCAACCTACGCCCCGAGGCCTACTGGGCTACGCCTGGGGCCTAGCGGGCTAGGCCCAGGCGATGTCCCGTCTCCCCGTGTGCACGGGGCCCACGGCATCATCACTCATTGCGTGGCGCACCACGTGTCGGCGCGGGTTCCAGGACGGTGTGTCGATACCCGAGGCGTCAGGTCCAACGGCCGACCCGGATGCCCTTTCGGCTCCAAGCCGGAGGCGGGAACATCTAGGAAGAACCCGACGGCTCCCCTCCGTCCACCGGACGTGGGCCCCCGCCGGCTTTGGGGACTACTAACGGGGTTATTACCCCTAGGTAGGCCAAAGCAACGGGGCCTCCTCCCTTTCGCTTCTAAGAATAACTACGCGGTCGGCTGGTCGTGGTCGGCTAGAGGACGTCCGGCACCAGCTGGTGCCGGCTGGCGCCCCGGACGGTTGGTCAAGGAGCCTGCTGGGCACGGCCGGCTGCCTCCAGGCCGCCTCTTCCGTTGACCCCGAGACGGACATGCGACGTCCCTTCCTCTGTGTGCGGGTACGGCGACGCGACGCGACCGACACAATGGGCGGCCCTGTGGCTACAATGGCCGCTGACGCAATGCAGCGCGTGGCTACAGACTAACTGTCCTGGCCGCTGACCTCGGCGAGTGCGACCGAGCGAAGGAACAATGCTGGCATGCCCACGCCCACTCGATGACCTGCCCTGGCGTGGCTACAGCGTGGCCGGCTGGCGCTAGACGACGCCCCCTTGGGCAACACATGTCGTGGCAGGTGGGTGAGGGCCAATTGAAGAGCTGGCTGGCGGGCCCCAACAGGAGATGGGACCGCTTAGCCGACGGACCCCACCGACGACGAGACGACACGAATGGTGGGACCCCCTGGCCAGCCGAAGAGACTGCCAGCCGGGTCCCCCCGCCCCTATACTTAGAACATATTATAAGAGTCGGGGGGTTGGCCTATAAACCCCCCCGAGCCCCTCATGCAACGGGGACGGACGATCACCCGCACGCACACACACACACACACCAAAACCCTTCTAGCAACAAAGGAAGACAAGTCGGCTACCCTTTCTTCCTCCTCTAGACACAGCTCCAGGAGCACCATTGTACTCATACCCATCCATCCAACTAAACCAAGCAGGACTAGGGGTATTACCTCCCTCGAAGGGCCCTAAACCTAGGTACATCGTGTGCCATCACCGCTTGTGCCCAATCTCGCACCCAGGGCCGTCGACGTCCTTCGACCCCAACCACCTACGATAAGCCACCCTATGGCATCTGTCGTGAGAAAACAACGACAACAAGGCCAACTGAGGCTACCCCGGGATTATCCCCCCGTCAGTAGTCCTCGAAGCAGGGGAGGCCCGCCGGCGAGACGCCACAGACGTCGTCGGCTTGAGTGTTGTGCTCTCGTGACGCGACGTGATTTTAGGAGCCGAAGAATGCGGGCACGCAGCGGCCGGCTCCGCAGCCAACCGACGCTTCGCGCGCCGCCTCGGGCGCTCCATTGGGTGGAGAAGCCACGTCACGTGGAAGACGTGACAGGCTGCGGTCTGACAGGTTGCAAGGTGAACAAGACCGGGTCGTGGAGCGGGGCCTCGCTCGGCCAAGGCCTCGACCCGTGTGCGTGGATCTTCTATGGCTCGAGCCGCTAGTTGGCATCCCCGAGCGCAATAATTTCCTTCCCATGCGGGGTGGAGATAGTGGGGGTCGTGTGCGACGAATCCACTCCACACTATCAACCGTGTGGGGTTTATAAGGAGGGGGAGAGGAACATGACGGTATATTCTCTTCCCCCACCTTAGATGCATCGCCCATGTCGCTCCCTCCTTCCCGCTTCAAGAGAGAGAAGAGAGAATGAGCCCGCGCGCTCGCCGCGCCGCCGCTTGCCACTACTGAAGTTCCGCACCGCAACCGAGCACATGCGCCCGCCGCCACGACCGCAAGCCTCCTCGTGATACATGGCGAGCAAGGGCGCTTGGGATAGCAGCGACGTCGACGAGCACTTGATCGAGCATCTCTGCCACCACTGCAAGCTGCCGTCGGGGAGCATTTGGAGGCTCGTGTCGCCAGGCTGGAGAACTCCCCGGCCCCACAGGAGGGCGAGGTGGTGGTGTTTGCTGAGCATTTCCTGCGCGGGCTTGCCGGCGAGTACGTTCTTCCGGCGGTTCCTCACGTGGTTTGGCCTGCAGCCGCACCACCTCGCCACTAACGCCGTCTTGCAGTTGGCGGCATTCGTCACCCTATGCGAGGGATTCTTGTGGGTGGAGCCATGTCTCGACCTCTGGTATTGGCTATTCTTCCTCAAGCGCCAGTCGGTGAAGGACCCGGCGACTGGCGAGAAGGTCATGACCGCCTGCGGAGCCTCCATGAACCACATTCGCAAAGGAGTCGGCTTCCCGAAACTCTCCTTGTGGGATTCGGTGAAGAATTGGCAAAAGGGGTTCTTGTATGTGAAGAACATGCAGTCGGAGGAGGACTACATCAACCTCCCCGACTTCGTCAACTAGCTGTCGGTGGCGATGCTGAACTGGAGGGCGGCTCGACCCCAAGCGCCTGAGACGGCGGACCGTCTCTGCGAGCGCCTGGTGCTGACGACCCGGACGGAGGGGTTGAAGGCCTCAGATCTCCTGGCCGCGATGGTGATGCGCCGGGTGTAGCCACTGCAGAGCCGGCCGCACCTCATCTGCCAGATGGGAGAGCGGCACGACCCCTGTTGGCTCTCCACCAAGGAGCGGAAGCCGATCCCGGTGGCGAGGAGGGTGAACGCCATCTCAACCGCAAAGCTAAGCAAGGAGGGATGGCAATGGGGGAAAGCCCCATACAGCTGGAGCCATCCGGCATCGCGGGTATGTGTCGAGCCGTCTCCTCGCCCCCTTCCTTTTTGGAGGCGGCGCCACCCCTTGGCCTGACAGCGAAAGGCTTTTCCTATGTGTAGGTTTACCCACAGCTGCAGAACTATGGGGAGCCGGCTCCCGACGTCACGGCATCGGATGTCGAAGAGGTCGAGGACGTCGATGATGTGGAGCCGGTGGACTCGGAGCCGGCCGAGGCACCCAAAGCCGACGGAGAGGAGATGGGGACAGAGGCGAGAGAGTCGATGGGTGAGTTCCCTCCCCAGTCGCATTTACGGGATTGGGCCGATGACGATGCTGAGTCGGAGGAGATGCGCGATGCAAAGGCTCCGGAGGACCCCAAGGCCTCCGACGGCGATGTCACGGTGCTGAGGAGGCGCGGCCGTAGGCGGCAAGGGGAAGAAGTCGGCCAACACTGAGCCGGCGCCCAAATGGGCAGCTTCGGGCAACCAGGCGACAGCCGCGGAGTCGGCGGGAAGAGGCGACAGGTCACCCCGACGGGCCCCGTGAGGACGGCGGTCCCGTCGTCATTGGGTAAGCCTAACTTCCCTCCATCGTGTTCGTTTTCCTTTTCCTCGTCCCTCGTTTTCTTATCTTGCTCGATTAGGGAGGCACGTGCCCTGGGGAGGACCCCAGCCAGCGAGGCCGCAGGGACGATGCCACCATGCACCGCCGAGGAGACGGAGCGGGAAGCATGGCGGGACCTTGAGGCGGTCGAGAAGGAGCGGCGCGATGAGGAGCGGCGTCCGTGGGAGGAGGTGGCGAAGAACATGCAGCCGTCAGGAGGAGCCGGTGGAGAGGCAGCTGGCTAGTCATGGGAGCTGGTCCCCCGTGGCCGGGAGAGGAGATCCAAGGACCATCACGATCCCGTGCGACGGGCGGAGGCAGATGTGAAGGCCGCGGAAGACGTGTGTGCGGCGGCAAGCATGGGCGCGGCCAACATGGGGCGGAGGAGACGAGGTGGGCCGTGACGCGGCCCCGTCGGGGGCGGAGGAGCCTCTGGAGATCGATGTTCCGGATCGGGAGGATCCGGCTCCGGACGTTCCATCTACGGAGGTCCCGGCATCGGAGGCAAACTGGGGAAGCGCAGCCTTAGGCGGAGCGCCAACGAGGGTGATCGTGATATCCAGAGGGACGGTCGGCGCGGGCTCGTCGTCCGGGGCCTATGGTGCGATGGTGACATCGGGCAAGGGGCGACCGGGCCCAAAGATGTGGGCTGACCGCAGCAAAACTGGGCTACAGCCGGTGGCCCGGCTATTGGTGACGCACCGAGCTCCCTTGGGGCGGCAGTGACCACCGTTATCGACATGTTTGCCGCCTGCCGCGCCCAAATGACGCAGGACTCCTGAGACGCCAACGACCGGCTGGTGAACCTGGAGCAGGCCATTGTGGTAAGGAGTCCTTTTCTTCTTGCATTATTGTTTTTCCAGTGGGGGCGCGTGAGCGCACCCACTGGGTGTAGCCCCCGAGGCTCGAGTCGGCTGGGGCGCAGGCGGGTAGAGTCTAAATGACGCTTTGCGTCTTCGTTGTTTTCAGGTAGCGCACGACCGCCGGGTGGCCGCGTATAACACCCTGTTGGGCTTGTATCGAGAAGCCGAGGGCCGGCTGGCCACCCTATCCTTGGACCTGCAAGGTAAGATCCTTGTGACTTTCCGGTGGGGCTGTAGCCCCAGGATTCAGGCCGGCCGCCACTGAGGCGGTCCAAATACCTCTCTTTTCTTGTTTTCTAACGGAAGCTTCTTTGTCCCGGGAAGCTACCCACGCCGAGACAGTTAGCCTCCATCGCCAGGTGGTGCAGCTCGGCAAACAACGGAGCCTTCTGACCACAGAGTGCAAACAACTCCGCCAGGAGACGGGCCGGGCACAGGCGGAGAAGGAGGAGCGTGAGGCAGCCCACCGCCAAGAGCTGGAGGAGTGCGAGGTGGCTCTCCAGCAGGAGGCGGAGGGGCGGGAGAGGGTTCTCCGCCAGGAGGTGGATGCCAAGGACGCCGCACTGGCGAATGCGGCCAAGGAGGCGCAGATAGCCCGGGACGAGCATGAGCGCTGGCTCCAGGAGTGGTCGGCTTGGGAGGCGGCGTTGCAGGAGCAAGGGCACGACGTGGACCGGCTCCTGGTTGGTAAGTCTTTGTCGTCTCATTTCTTCCATGCATTGCTTCCGGGTTCTTCGTTTTCTTTGTTGATCATCCCGCATCTCCCTTTCTCTTAGGGATTTTCCCTGGTACGCAGAGACCATGGAGGCGGCCATGGAGGCCCATCGTGAGGACCAGCGGGCACAGGGGGTCGCCGTTGGGCAGCTTGCCCCCTGGACCTTGGACGAGGTGGGGATCGCCGCCAAGGTGCGGCTAACCGAGGTGGTTCGAGCCCTCAAGCAGCTCCAGGTGGCCAGCGAGGCGCTGGTTCACACCCTCTGGCCAGACGCGATGGACCCGACCTCCATGAGCCGGCTGTCGAGGTGGCTGGAGTTCGGACCCGCGCGGGTGAATGCCTGGAGGGCTTCCACCGCATGTGCCGGCGCGGGCATGGCGCTTTGCATAGCGAGGTCGTGGTACCCCGAGCTCGATCTGGGCTGCTCACGGCCCAACGTGCCGGCACCGATGCAAACTTGGAGGCGGTTGCTGACCCGCTAGCCGTGAGGGTGAGCGACCTCGTGTCCTTTGCTGCGTGGGACGAGTACGTCCCAGAGCGCCAGGCAGACGGCGCGGTGGTCCTAGAGGACCTGTACACTCTCGCCCTGGACGACCCAGAGGGTAGCACCACCGAGACGGGCGACGAAGATGCTGGCTCCAGCACTGACAACTATGCTGACTCCGAGCCGGGAGCCGACACGGACCTCGTCGCGGCCAAGGACGGGGACTCTTCATCGGCCGCTGCGGGGAATGCCCGAGAATACGGCGCTGCCGCCATCTAGGGCCCTTTTATCTCTCTGCATTTTTGTTAATCTTCAATTCCACCCACTAGGGTTGTAGATGTGATGAACCTATGGCCGTGGGCCGTTTAAGTTTTATGAAGCTTTTGGTTGCCAAAACTATTGTTTATGTGTGCCGGCTCGGCCTTATACTTTTTACCCTTTTGGTTCCGTCTGCCCAAAGCCTTGTCCCCTTTGGTATCGAACCCCCCAGCCGGACAACCAGGAGCCGGTCTGTAGCTGGGACGGGGCGTCCGCCTCGGGGGAGTCGGTCATGAGTTTACCTTGTCCCCTTTAAAGGTAAGGTGAGTGATAGAGGCCGCAAAAAAAGTTTCGACTAGCCCCAGCTGGCGATCCCCTTGTGATCGGTTTTTCGTGTGCGCTAAGTTTTTGCTGTCCCGAGGACCCATCAGTCGGACAGCCAGGAGCCGGTCTGTAGGTGGGAGGGGTGGGAGGTTCATTTTAGTTCACATTACTTGATCAGCTTCGGGGAAAGACGCGAGGGCTAACCGACAAGCCCCCGGGACCGGGAGCCGGCGAGTGAGACGAACAAAGTTTTTGGAAAGAAATGAAAGGGCCGTGTCCCAAGAGCTGGCTTGGGGCACCCGCTGCATTCATAAGCCCAAAAGGGGAGGGTACGTACATACACTAGTCATTCGCAGTAAAACAGACGAAGGAGCGCCGCTTTCCATGGGTGCTCCGTCTCCTCGCCGGAGGCGTCTCTCTTGCGCTTATGCGGCTTTGGGCGTCTATCAAATAGTATGCGTTGTTGTGCAACGCCTTGCTGACGAGGAACGGGCCCTCCCATGGGGAGGACAGCTTGTGCTGGCCGGCTGTTCGCTAGATCTGCCTAAGCATGAGGTCCCCCTCCTGAAAGGAGAGGTGCCAGATCCGCTTGTTGTGGTAGTGCTGGAGCTTCTGCTGGTAGATAGCCGTTCGGCTTAGCGCAAGGTCACGGGCCTCCTCAAGGAGGTCAACACCGTCTTCTCTTGCCTCCTTTGCATCCGTCTCCGTGCACAAGGATACGCAAGGCGAGTCGAACTTGATGTCCGTGGGGATGATCACCTCGGATCCGTACACAAGGAAGAAGGGCGTGACGCCGATTGATCGGTTAGGCGTGGTTCGGAGGTTCCATAAGACAACCGGCAGCTCTTCAATCCAGCAGCTGGCTAACCGGACGAAGGGCGCTAGGAGCCAGGGTTTGATGTCATCCAGAATGAGGTTGTTTGCCCTCTCGGCCTGGCCGTTCGACTGCGGGTGGGCGACGGAGGCGAGGTCAAGCCGGATGCCTTGCTTGGCATAGAAATGTGCCAGTGCTCCCTTGGCAAAGTTGGTGCCATTGTGGGTGATGATGATGTGTGGCATGCCGTAGCGGACCGTGATGTCCTCGATGAACCGGACGGCCGTGGGACCGTCCAGCTTCTTGATGGGTCGGGCCTTGATTCTCTTGGTGAACTTGTCGACGCCTACCAGCAGATGTGTCATGCCGCCTCAAGCAGTCTTGATTGGCCCCACCATGTCGAGCCCCTAGACGACAAAGGGCCACGAAAGTGGGATGGTCTTGAGCGTCGTAGCCGGCAGGTGGCTTCGCGTGCTGAAGCGCTGGCACCCTTCACACTTGTCGATGAGCCGCGTTGCCTTCTCAAGGGCAGTTGGCCAGTAAAAGCCGTGGTGGAATACTTTGACCACCAGGGTCTTCGAGGCGGCATGGTGCCCACACTCTCCCTTGTGGATATCTAGAAGGATCTCTTGACCTCTTTTGGGCTTGACATAGCGTTGATACACGCCGGTGGTGCTGCTGTGAACCAGCTCGTGGTTGATGATGCTGCAGGCGGGGGCACGATGTTGGATCTGTCGGGCTTCGTCTTCGTCAGGGGGGAGCTCGCCGCCCAAGAGGAACGCTAGAATGGGCTGGGCCCAGGAAGGTGCCGAGACAGGAGCCGGCTCGGGCTCGAGCAGGGCGTCGGAGATGGCTAGAGCTCCCGTGCCCGGCTGATCAGTCCCCAGGACCGGCTCGCCAGCCCCCAGGGCTGGCTGAACAGTCCTCGGGCTTGGCCCGCTGGCCCCCGGGACTGAGGCAGCGGGAGGGACATCGATTGCCATCATGACGGTCACGGACTCGAAGCCGGCGACCACGGGGGCGTGGGGAGTCAGAGCCGACACAGCCTCCACAATCGCCGGAGCTGGTGATGCCGGTTAGGCAGCCGGAGTTGATGGTGCCGGCAGAGCAGGCGGAGCCCCCCGGGCCCATGGAGGGGCCGGCGGTATCCATGGGCACGAAGATGGACTCTGACTCGATGGAGGGCTTGATTGACACCTTGTGCAACTGCTCGAGGGAGACGCCAGCCGGGATGGCCTGGCGATTGGAGCCGATTTTGGCCAAGGCGTCTATCGCCTCGTTATCCGCCCAGGGGACGTGGTGGAATTCGCAGCCCTCGAAGGAGCATGTGAGTTGTTGCACGAGGAAGCGGTAGCTGGCCATGTTGGCGTCCCTGGCGTCCCACTCGCCAAAGACCTGTTGCACCACGAGGTTGGAGTCGCTGAAGCTTAGGATGTGCTGGATGCCGATCTCCATGGCGAGTTGGAGGTAGTGGACGAGGGTCTCGTACTCGGCCACGTTGTTAGAGGCGGCGAAGTGGATCTGAAGCGCATACTTGAGTCGGTCTCCTTTCGGAGATGACAAGACGATGTCGGCTCCTAGGTCGGCTCGCATCTTCGAGCCTTCGAAGTGCGTGTGCCAGTGCGTGGAGTCGGGTGGAGGTGGCATGTACTGGGTCTCGGCCTAGTCGACGAGGAAGTGGGCCATCGCTTGTGACCTGATGGCGGTCCGCTGCTCGTAATGTATCTCGTAGTCGACGAGGGCAATCATGCACTTGGCTATCCGGCCAGTGGCGTCCCAGCCGCTCATGATTTCGCCCAGCGGCGCCGTGCTCACCACGGTGATGACATGCTCCTGGAAGTACTACTTGATCTTATGGGCGGCGAAGTATATGTCATAGCACATCTTCTGGTAGTGGGGGTAGTTCTGCTTGGAGGCGGAGAGGACCTCGCTCAGGTAGTAGATGGGGCGCTAGATCAGCAGCGTCTTGCCTTCCTCTCGCCGCTCCACCACCAGGACGACGCTGATGACGTGTGTGGTCGCCACGATGTAGACGAGCAAAGGCTCCTTCTCAGCCGGCACGGCCAAGATAGGTGTGTTGGTGATTGCCCATTTGAGGCCACGGAAAGCCTCATCCGCCTCGTCGGGCCACTCGAACATGGACAGCTTCTTCATGGAGATGTGGTCTGGCTCGACTAGAGCCGTCTTTTGCAGAAAACCGTAGAGGGGCAGGGCATTCTCCCCCCAGCCGGTTGATGAAACGACTGAACGAGGCGAGGCAGTCGGTGAACTTCTGGACGTCGCGGAGCCGGGTCGGCTTTTGCATGCGCTCGATCGCCCGGATCTTCTCTGGGTTAGCTTCGATGACGCGAGTGGACACAAAGAAATCCACGAGTTGGCCGGCTGGGATGCCGAAGACGCATTTCTTTGGGTTGAGCTTGATCTTGTATTCGCGCAGGTTGGCAAATGTCTGTCGGAGATCGTCGAGGAGGCTGAAGTGCTTCTTGGTCTTGACAATGATGTCATCAACATAGACGTGGACGTTCCTGCCTATCTGAGGCAGTAGACACTTCTGCATGCAGTGCTGGAAGGCAGCGCCTACGTTCTTCAGGCCGAAGGACATGGTGATGTAGTAGTAGGCCCCGAAGGGGGTGACGAAGGAGGTCTTCAGCCGGTCGACCGGATCCAGCTTGATCTGGTGGTAGAATGAGTAGACGTCCAGGAAGGAAAGCAGGTTGCAGCCGGGCGTGGAGTCGATGACTTGATCGATTCGTGGTAGGGCGAATGGGTCCTTCGGACACATCTTGTTCAGGCTCGTGTAGTCGATACACGTGCGCCAAGTCTTGTTTTTCTTCAGCACTAGGACTGGGTTGGCGAACACTTCCATGATGAAGCCGACTGCGAGCAGCCGGGCGATCTCTTCTCCTATAGTACGTCACTTCTCTTTGGAGAAATGGCATAAGGGTTGCTTGCCCGACTTCGCATCCGGTCGTACGTGAAGCTTGTGCTCGGTGACCTTCCTCGGCACACCCGGCATGTCTTTGGGAGACCATGCAAAGATGTCCTGATTCTCATGGAGGAAGTCGACAAGCTCGCCTTCCTATTTGCTATCGGCGTGCGCTGATGGTGACGCACTGCTTGGGGTTGGCAGGGTCGAGCGGCACCAGTCGAGTGTCCTTGGCAGTTGGAATGATGCCTTGCCGGCTGACTGGGATGGAGGAGCCGGCATGTCCGGCTAACCAGAGGCATGGGCCATGAGCTGGTCGAGCTTCCGCTTCACCTCCGTTATCTCCAGGGCTTCAGCCAGCCGGCTGCTGTCGCGCATGCACCCGATCGACATCTTGTAGTCGTCGGTGACGGTGATGATGCCCTTGGGACCTGGCATCTTCAACTTGAGGTAGTCATAGTGGGGGATCGCCATGAACTTGACGAGAGCCGGTCGGCCCAGTAGCGCGTGGTAGGGACTGTCGAGGTCCACCACCTCGAACCATATCGGTTCACGGCGGATGTGGCTCTGACCACCGAAGAGAACATCGAGCTTGATCTTGTTGATGGGGGTGCAGACATTCCCGGCACGATGCCGTGGAAATCCGTCCGGCTCGCTTGCAGGTCCTCCTCCTTGAGCCCCAGCTTGAGCATTGTGTCGCGGTAGAGGATGTTGATGTTGCTGCCCCCGTTGATCAACACCCGCGAGAAGCGGTAGGTGTGTCTCTCGGAGACAATGGTGGGATCGAGGATGAGGGCGTAGCTACCAGGGCTTGGCATCACGGCCGGGTGGTCAGCCCGGCTCTAGTAACCGGCTTCTCGGACCAGTGCATGAACTAGGGAGTCGAGGGCATGGTGGCGTTCACCTGGCGCTGGAGCCGGCGCTGGGAGTGCTTGTCCATCTCTTCACTGGTGAAGACAATGTAGGAACCGTCCTAGTTAGGGAACTGGTTGAGCAGGCGGCCGTCGCTTGGGGGTAGAGCTGGAGCCGGGACCGGAGCGAGAGCCAGAGCCGGCGCCGGAGCGCGGAGAGGCGGCACGGGAGGTGCCGGAAGGCCTCCCCCCGGGCCAAACATTGTGAGAAGCTGCACTGCCGGTGTGTTTGCGTAGACGGCTTGGCCTCGGAATGATGCTTGCACGGGAGGTCGAGCATCTGCTCGAAGGTGAACTTGGGCTGCCAAGCGGCCTTGCCGGTGCGCTGACGCTGGCCGGAGGCCTGGTCGACCGGCTGCTCTTCTTCGATGGTGCCGACCTGCTAGCTCCCATAGCGGGAGTCCGACTGGTCGGTCTTGTGCTTGTTGTTCTGCGGCTGCCGGCTGTCGGCAGCCAGTCGTGACACAGCCGGCGGCGGAGCTACGTTGCTGGGCATGCTGACCTTGACCTGGATTGCAGAGTCGGTCGTGTCGTACTTGTCTGCCTTGGCCATGAGGTCTGCTAGCGTTGCCGGCTCGGAGCACAGGAGCTTGTGCTCGAGGTAGGTGCCATCGCGGGCACCCTCGATGAAGTACTGGATGGCCTGCACCTCGTGCACTCCTTCATAGGAGTTGCGGAGCTCGGTCTATCGGGTCAGGTAGTCGCGGAGGGCCTCATCCGGGCCCCGAGCGCACATCGCTAGTTCGCAGGGGCAGTCGGGCCGCTTGTAGGTGCTAGTGAAGTTGCGGACGAACGCCTCTTCAAAGTCCGTCCAGGTGTTGTTGCTGCTGGCCGCCACGCTGTTTATCCAGGTGCGGGCTGAGCCGATCAACATGAGGGGGCATAGCGGATGGCTACACGCTTGTTCCCCCTAGCTATGCCGACAGTGGTGGTGTAATCGATCAACCAGTCCTCCGGCTTGGCGGCCCCGTTGTACTTCGGGGTGTCTCGGGGAAGTGTGAAGCCGGTCGGGAACGGCTCATTGCGGATCCGGGGGCCGAAGCATGTCAGGCCGATCAAGCCCTCCTCCTCGAGGAGGGCCGATTGCGCTAGCCGGTCGAGGCGGAGACGCACGTCGTTTTCGCTGTGGGGGACCCGCGGTCCGAGCCGGGCCGTGAGAACGGCACAGACAGTCGGCAGGACAGACCGTGTCGGGTCCTGCCACGGAGGCAGGGTGTGCCCGCGACTGCGCCGGCTACCGCCAGCCGGCGCCTCGTTGTGGTGACTGCCGCCAGTCCGGATGTCATTGCGCCGGCTGTCCACAGCCGACCGCTCATTTCCGCGCATCTGGGAGCACTGAGCCTTGCTTCCCTCGGCCCGCTGACTGGAGGCGCGAGGGAAGCTGGAATGCTAAGCCGACTGACGGCCAGCAGCCCAATGCCCTCGCCCTTGGGACGGGGAGCCTCGGGGACGGCTCCGTTGGGGGTGAGCCCGGCTTGCTGCGCGTTGGCAGTGTCGATGAGGTCCTTGATGTGTCGCTCGCGCGAGGCGCGCTCCTCGCCCTCCAACGTAGCCAAGTCCTCGTAGGCTACCTTGGCAGCCGCAGGTTGGTCGCGGGGATGTCGTAGACGGGCAGATTGCCGCCGAGGATCTCAGCGACCAACCCGACCGCGGTCGCGCACGCCCCCCTGCCGGCTGGGCCTGTTGCCAGCCGGGGTGAGACTGTAAGCGGAGATGTACTCCCGCAGTGCGGCCTCCATCCGGCATCGCTCGGTCGCGAGGGCTCTAGCGTCCTCGAACAGCAAACGGCAGGCCGCCTCCAGCTCGGCTATGGCGGTGGTTGGGTTCACCGTCGGTGCGATGGGGGTGCTCAGGCCCCGAAGGGTAGCGCCGAGCGGGTCAGATGTTCCGACGTGGGCGATGGCCGCGTCGGCCTCGGCCCACGCTCGGCTCAAGGAGGAGGAGAGGCGGTGGTCATCACCCCCCACGCGGACGCGGGAGCCATCGACCTCGCCCAAGGTGAGTGCACCCGTGGACGAGGGCGGGTCGGTGCAGTCGAGTACCCGGCTAGGGTACGCATTGGCCGTGGGTTCGTCGGCGAGGCTCGGCCTGCCGATGCGCTCGGTGTGCGTGGCGATGTCGAGTGCGGGGTCGCTACCGAGGCGATCATCAGAGAGGCTGACAACGTCGCCTGTAGGGCCCGCGGGAGCAAGCCCCACAAGCATGCAGTTTCGCCCGGACGCGGGGTGGCCAGGGGAGGTGGTGAAGGGTCCCGCCCGAAGCGTGACTCCGGTCGGAGCCGCGGACGGCCCCATGATGGGCGCCAATTGTCGTCGTTTTCTCACGACAGATGTCATGGGTACGCTTATCGAGAATGGTTGGGGTCGAAGGACGTCGGTGGACTCCGGGAGCGGGATCAGGGACAATGGTGCGGGACAAGCGATGTACCTAGGACCGGGGCCCTCCGTGGGAGGTAATACCCCTAGTCCTGCTAGTCTAGTTGATGAAGCAAAGGGAGCTTCAATGGTGCTCCTTGAGCTGTGTAAGTACAGGAGGAAGAAGGAGCTAGCTTGCCTCTACTGCCTCTCTACGTGGGAATGTGGGTGTGTGTAAGGATCGGATCGCCCCGTACAAGGGGGCTCCGGGAGGGTTTATAGGCCAACCCCCCGGATTACAATACGAATAGAAGGCACCGGGAGGGCCCCGGCTGGCAGCCTCTCTAGCCGGCTAGGGGGGCGACCGAGGGGTCTTGTCGCTGCTAGGCCCCGCCGGCTGTGGGGTCCCATCGGGAGCCGGAGGGGCCCACGTGGTAGGTCCTCGTGTCGGTCGCGTCGCGGCACGGGTCGTCCTTTGGGGCGTCATCTTGTGGTAGCCGACCACGGTTAGCGGTACGACATGCCGCGCTGTAGCCACGCCGGAACAGGTAATGGAGTGGTTGAGGACTTGTCGGCACTGTGCCGACGCCCGGTCGCAGTTGGCCAGAGTCAGAGGCATTGTTGCCTCCACTGTGGCCACGCGAGCGCCGACCCCCGATGGGATGGGGGCCACTGTTGCCGTACGTACTTTGACCGCAGCATCCGATGCGTCGCCGGGTAGGGGCCTGGGGGCCCGCCTTTGGCCAACCGGCTAGTCGTAGCAGGCCGCGCGGAACCGGACCTTAGAAGGAGGCGGCTCGCCCTGTTGTTGTTTCGGAAAGTTGGACTAGGAGGCCAGTTGAGGCTACCCCGGGTTATCCCCCGTGAGGGCCGGTTCTTTTGCTCGCGTCTAGAATAAAGTTCTCTTTACCTAGATTATTGTAGAAGCTTAACCAATTTTTTTAAAAAGGTTACTGTTCAGGCCTTACTAGTGGGCTTCTAAACAATATAATTTTAATTGACATAAGCTAGGTAGGGCCGGTTTATTCTGGAAGGCCAAAAACCGACCAAAATAACTGGCCCTTAGTCTATTACGCGTACTCGTACTGTATTGTGCGATTTAACAACACCCACTAATTGGCTACTACTCAGCTGGCTAACCACATGGCTTAAGCGCAACTGCAGCTTGCTACGACTTAAACTGAGGATTTTTTTTTGAGGAAAGGTCATCATGACTAGCTTTATTAAGATCAAATAATCAATACATCGTCCACTAGTTTAGCTGTGAGGCAACCCGGGGCTCCTCAGACCAGCTACTCGAAATCTTATTACAAAAGCAATACTGAGCTAGCTCATGAGCCGTTTGATTAGCGGACCAAAAAGAATGTTTAAACTTAACCTTCCCAATAGAGACACTAATATCCACACATTCCGCGAAGATTGCTGAAGCAGCATCCCACCAACGTGACTCACCAGTGCAGAAATCTACAACGATGAGAGAATCTGACTCCGCTTCTACACGGTGAAGTCCCAAGTTGTTTGCAAGAGTTAATCCATCGCGCATCGCCATTGCCTCCATAGTTACCACATTTGCAGCATAGGGGACATAGACACATTCAGCCATCAACAGATTACCATGTCCATCCCTTAGCATTGTAGAAGTAGCACCCGCACCCTCATCTTCATGATATGCTGCGTCAACATTAAGTTTGATGAATTTTGGCTCGGGTCTGATCCATTTATGTTCTCCTCCTTCAGGCTTCCGCACACACGAACGTTGGTAATTACTCGCAATTGCTAAAACAGAAACATGCCATTTTGTAGGGGATGGAGTTGGTTCATCATGAGTAATTTGCCTTCTGATCCACCATAAGTACCAACACCCTACAGAATCTGCTTCATATCTAATTGTGGTTTTATATGTGACGACATTGCTGGTAGTAGCAATAGATATTCCATGATGGTCGAGCCTGAACGGTCAATGATGATAGCTTCATTAATAGTATCGAGCATTCCCACCTTGCTCTACAACTCCTTGGCATGCGTACATTCGAACAGAAGGTGTCAAACATCCTCAGCAGCTTGATGGCAGATTGGACAAGCTCCATTAGATCCAATATGTCTATCAGTAAGTATAGCTTTTAAAGGGATAATTCCATGCAGGACCCGTCAACAAAAAATTTGGACTTTACGTGGGATTTGTAGTTTCCATAGAAAACACCATATAGCCGGGATTTGGGACCCTCCTGATTGCGTCATAATGTTTGCATGGGCTCTATATTTTTGTATCCATTGAACATGATACGCTGACCGAACTGTGAATAGTTTCTTTCGGTCCGGATGCCACGCAATGAAGTCTTCAAAGGCTTGAAGATTAACAGGAATTTGCATGATTCTACGAACATCTACCGGTATGAATATAGACCTGATTAACTCCTCATCCCACGTACCTGTTATAAGGTCTATCAATTCACTAACCCGTGTCACAATGGTTTGGCCTCTGACAGTGATAATTCTTCTATTCGGACTAGCTAGGACCCATGAATCATTCCAAATATTGACCATCTCGCCGGTTCCGATCTTTCAGATATAACCAAGCTTAAAAGTTTCAAGTCCCTTCAGTATACTCTGCCAGGTGAAAGAAGAACCATTCTTTGAAGTAACCTGCAAAAGGGTTCCATTAGGGAAAAATAATCCTGCGTGATCACGACTACGAAACGTCGAAACCAAACCCTACTCAATCAAACACCACTAGAAGTTTGATTAAACAGCTCGAGGCGGCCGGCCTCACCTTATCCTCTTCCATCATCCGGGGCCTACCGATTTGAGGACTGGGGAGCAGGTTAAAGAATCACATGATGGATGCTATTTTCGCTCCAAGCAAAAAAGTTCCACTTCCTCCCATCGGTTTCTGGAAATACACCAACGTGCCACGCCCTCGTGGGTCGTGTTAACAATTCGATTAGACATATGCTGCTGTTTGCGAGCTTCGTGATGTTCCGCTGTGATAAAAATCCGACTGTGAACACATGATCCTGTTCTTGTACTCCATAGAACAAAGAGAAGATGCACTGGCTAAATGCAGGCATCATGCACGCTTCCTGGTGCTGACCTATGTGTTGCAGACCGTTGTTGCACCCGCATTTCTCGATCGATGGGATCAAGAAACGGCCGAATTGAAGAAGCGGCATCGGTTCATCAGTCGTCGACCGATCCCAATCGCCCCTGATAAAGAATCGTTGATTTGGAGGTTATGTTGCCATGGATCGGGGAGTATTAATATTAATATAATCAGTGCCTCTTCTTCTACCACTTGCATCACCGGCCCAGCTCGCTCTTGACTCGTTCTTGGCCAAGGAGTAGGAGATAAATATCTCGCCGGACGATGCGTCCATTTGCATTGCATGGTCAAATGACGAATCCTTAGATCTGAAGCCACAGGCTACGTACGGTGTAGTATACGAGAGACGTTGGGATCTCAGAAATAAGATTATTATTGTCCACGGTGATGCCAATTAATTAGTGAACGTGTGGCTGCTGATTTTCTTTTCCGTGGTGCTGTCCATCGGCAAACAAAAGAAGAAGAAAATAGTAAGGCAGAGTGGCCTCACCACGGATATTTATCCAAGCAAAGTTCTATAGATGCTAGTACGAACAAGGCTGAAAGTTCGTGGGTTTTTTCTGAGGAGCAGGTGAAACGGGAAGACTGAATTAGCGATAGCGCTGGCGAAGGAAGGCGACAGGACGCGCGGACGCTGTTGCTCGCAGCGGCGCGTGCGTGGAAGCTTCGCCCGCATGCGCAGACAAGAACTGGTTTCACATCATGCGCGCGCGCGCGCACGAGACGGCGTTGCGATGCAGGCCGCAGCTCCGCAACGGGTAGAGGAAGCTCTCCACACGGCACGGACGCGCTGGCTGGCTTGATGCCGTCGTCAGCCGCCTGATTTTGTACCCTAGCGCCTGATTTCCATTTCGTTTTCCAGCTTCAACGAGGAATCGCATGCATGTCGAGGATGGCTTTGGAAAAGAGTGGAATGGGATTATCCATCCGGCGTGGCCAGTTTTGAGAAGAACAAAAAGCGGAAGAGTGCATGCATGCCTGTGCTGATCCAGCTGACAGCGACACCGATGCATCATTTTCTTTTCTTTACTGTTATCCTTTGACATGGCTTGTTCCCCAGTTTGCTTTGATTTCAGCTATAAAATACGAGTAGGTCTTATCCGACTCGTTCATCCTCCGATTGCTGGCGTTATGATTGACTTTTTTGTTGTGGCACGGAGAATATCGTGAGTGCTACAGGGGATGCGAGTGCGGCCGAGGAAGAGTGGCAGAGCGCGAAGCAAACGCCAGAACAGCTCGCCGTATCGTGCAATCGTGTTTTGCCAGCCTAAATGCGTGTTATGTATATGTATATCTCTCGCCTGAAAATGGAAGAAGCTAGAAACGGCGTTCAGCTCCCGACATGCTTTATTTCACAATAGTTCAGGACTTCAGGCCTCCCATTCTGTTATGTGGATCGCGATTACTCTACACATATTTTCCGAGGCTAGATTAGTTAATGTATAAGACTTCTCCTCGTCTATTCTGTTATGTGCTACGCCGTCTAAATCTGTCTGTCTATGATTTTCCCTTTTACAGCTATGTCTGTCAGTCTGTGTAAAATATGATGATATATGTAGCCAGTACCGGGAAAGACGAAGATGTTCTCTTGGCAGATGCACAACGGCCGGCGTGATGTTGAGTACCGAATACTGGGGCAACTGAAGTGCTCTACATCTACTGCTATCACCTCCAACATCATCGGCCGTTCTGGTACAGGCGCCCAGAAGGGGTGTAAGGTCCATGATTCTCGTCTGGTGGGAATCATGGCAAGAGCAAAACACTTTCCTTCAGAGGTAAGAGCATCTTCAGTCGCGGTCCTAAAGAATCCCTTCAGGCTTATTTTTTATCGTCGGCGGGCGAAAAAAATTCCTAGCCGCAGCCCAAGACGTCGTTTTTCGCCGGTTGACGCCTTTTTTTGGACCGGCGAACCCAGGCCGAACCCAGGGCGTTAGGGGTCTCCTGGACGCGCCGGCTGAAGCGAAAAGGCGAGTGGGACCGAGGTGTCGGCGACACCGGCTGCTACTTCCCGCCACTTCCCCCTCCTTTTCCTTCTACCCCTGCCGTTTCGCCCGCCGGTTCTTCTCTCCATTTCCCTCCATTTTCCTTTTCTTCGCCCCCATGCCGCCGAAGAAGTACGCCGCCCCTCGCCAAGCCACCGGCCCCGCCGTCGCCAAGCCCCGCAAGCCCCATGCGCCGATGACGAGACCGGCAGGGATGACGAACACCGAGTGGAAGGCCGACGTCGAGCGAAGGGAAGCGGTGACCGCCGATCGCCGCAACAGGCTCCTCATGAAGAAAGCCCGGGACGTGGCGGCGGCGGTTGAGCAGGAGGTGTCGTGTCGTCGCCCGATCTTCCTAGGGAGACAGCCCGCGGGCCCGTTCTCCCACGGCGCCGACCATCAAATCGCCCCAGGCGACCCGCACTTTCCTTTGCCGACCTTCCCTTCGCCGGGGTGGGGGTATGCGCCCTCGCCGGAGTACGTCGATGGCGACGCCCTTGGCGGGTTCAACCCCAACATTACCTTTCCACACACACCCTCTGCCTTTTCCGCCGGCCACCCCAACGCCCAGTACGGCTACATGCCCTCGCCGACGTACTTCGGCTCGTCCGCGACCGTTCGGCGAGGCCCTCTCCTTTCGCACCCACGCTGCAATACGGCAACACCAAGGCCGAGACGAAGGACACAATCAACACCAGCTCCACTGCGGTCGTCTCGTGCCCCGGGTTTGGTGCGCACGAGGAGGACATCGGCGACATGGACGACGCCGAGGTCGACCCCGAGGAGGAGGAGGATGAGGACCCCGAGGAGGGGCTCGGGGAGGAAAAGCTGGTGCCCGCGCCGACGAAGGGCAAAGGGAAAAAGAAGAGGAATACGAGATCGGCCAACGGCAAGCCGGGCAAGCCCCGCATCAAGTGGATGTCGGTGGAGGACGTGTGCCTCGCCGAAGCATGGAAGCTCGTGAGCATGGACTCGATCACCGGCGCGAACCAGAACACCGAGACGTATTGGAAGAGGATCAAGGCGGCTTTCGACGAGCGCAAATTGATCGACCCAGAGTTCGCCGGCATGTACATGGACCGCGGCACCAAGGCCATGTCCAACCATTGGGCGGGCATTCAAAAGGCGTGCAACAAATGGCACGGCATCCAGGAGCAGGTCCATGCTCGCCCAGAGAGCGGCGCGAGCGTCGAGCAGCAGGTATGTTCCCCTACTTTCTTTCGTCGAACACTTGGCATGCGTCCTCCTTCGTCGTCGAACTGTTGTTTTTTGGGCGCAGATGGTGCAGATGTTCGAATTGTTCCGCCGGGACGCCGGCTTTGACTTCAAGTTCCTCCATGTGTTCACGCGGATCGAGTCGTGCGAGAAATGGGCCGAGGTTCGGCATCAGCTCGCCAACAAGGACGGCTCGCTCAGCCCGGACGCGCATGTTCCCGGGGCGGCAGAAGGGCGACCAGACGGTAACAAGAAGGCGAAGCGAGCCAGGAACGACGCATCGGCGGCCGAGCGCCTGCAGGCGTCGATCGAGCAGTGCATCGCCGATGCAAATACCCACTCTGCCCTGAGAGAGGAGAAGACGGAGGCGAGGTGGTCGGCGATGTTGACGAAGCAGGACGCAAAGCTCGACCTCCTCAGGACCAACGTCGCCGCGAAGAAGCACAATACCGACTTGGCGTTTCTCATGGGAGGCGTCACGGCGGACATGGACCCGCTGGGCAAGGCGTGGTATCTGGCGGAGCACGACCTCATGCTCAACCGCATGCCGACGCAGCCACCCGCACCACCCCCACCGCCGCCGAGCCCTCCGCCCGCGTCTCTGAGGTTGGAAGTGCCCGATACGCCGACCTCCCCACGCCGACCACTACGCCGACAGCTCCGACAGACGGCGGGGAGCAGGCCGCTTGAGGAGTTCGCTAGCTTCTTTTTGTACGTCGGACTATTGGCATGTTTCGCCGAACCTGTGACGATCAATCGCCACCGATGGCATGATGATGCCAAACTGTGCCATGATGGCGCCGAACCCGCGTCCTAGTTTGGGTCCGCGAGGAATGAAATGTTCAAAATTTACAGACGCTGGGCCAAACCCCCGGGGACGCGACTGGGAAGCCGCCCCCCCCCAAGCCGATTTTAGCGCCAGCTCGCCCCCAGGCGGCGCTATTTTGGGTCCCTGGAGGGGGCAACGACTGAAGATGCTCTAAGCTCCCATCTAAACACGTCGTGGTCGGAGCCATTAAGGGCATGGCCAACGGGTGGCCTCGACTGGGTGCCCCGCATGCCAACTAGGCTCGGGTGTAACACCCTAAACCTTGAACGGTGGCATGAAGAGGAGGCGGGTGTTTCGTTTGCAAAAGAAGAAGAAAAGGGAAAAGAGAGAGGAAAGGTAGAGAAAAAGTAAAAGGCAAATGACCACAATGGGAAAAAAAGAGAAAAGGAAGGAAGAAGATGATGACCGTGGGGCATTGCCTTACGTTTTATGGCTGGGTGAAAAAAATTCAATACAATTTTGTTCGTCCAGGTGGATGGGCTGGGGCAACACCGAGATGATCCCACCATTGCTCATGCTCTAAAAAAACTTGGAGAGCTTGAGTCTGGCGAGTGCAAAGCATGTTCAGAGCCCCTTTCAAGATCCTATTAGAATTGTGTCGAATATTATTTATACAAGATAGGTTATAATTAAAGTTAGTTTGGACTGGGTGTAGAAATGATAGAAGGCGTGTCATATTACGACACCAGTATCCCTAAGCCTCTTATATAATGAGATCGTAGATACACGATGTAACATATGCCAACACAATAATACATGCACGCATGGGGAGTTGGCGGCATGTGCCGGTGCCCAGTGCGACCAGGGTGTGATATTCTGACGGTGTCATGGGAAGAAGTGTCGTAGTCAGGCCCCAGGAATGTAGTTATATTGATGAATCTCATTAACAAATCTCGATGTCGTTCTCGTGTGATTGCTTGATCCTCGATAGATTAACGTAGAGCTTCGGATTATTCTAACAAATGGTATCACGAGCAAGGTTCGAAAAAGCCTCGGAAGTTGATTTAAAGGAGAGCCATGAAGACCAATGACTGTGGAGGCACGGTGATGTGCGGCAGCGATCGGAGATCGTCGTGTGTAAAGCAATCGGAAGCAGCGGCGGTGTTCTCTGCGTGTGCAATGGGAGGAGAAAGTCTTGGCGAGATCCATCGATCGGATCGTGAAGCGGTAGGAGTCTGGCTCGATCCCAAGTGTGCATGGAGGCTGACGACCTAGCATACGACAGTGGCGCGATCGATTGGGCGAGCGATGCAGCGCGTGAGCTCGGGCACGTGGCTGGTCAGCAGCATCAGCCGAGGCCTAGTGGAGCGCTCGCGCGTGCTCTGGCCGAGCCGGACGGAGCATGTAGTACCAGGTGGTGTGGCTGCCCAAGAGGTTTACGTGTACGGAACATCAAGAACGTGAGGATTTCTCATGGCCGAGGTGCAGCACTAGTGTGGCTCAAGGTACGTGATGATCCCAGGGGTAGCACGTGGCTCAAGCAGGACGTGGTCCATCAGGAACTTGCGGCCGGAGCGGAAAGGCTCTGACAGGAGTTGTACGAGTTGGCTAGGCGAAGCGCGCAGGAAAGGTTGACGGCGTGAGATTTGTTGGTGAAAAAAAGGTAATCTGCAATACCATGGTATGTACATGGCTTTACGTGGCTTTGGATGCAACATGATTAAAGAAAAGGAGTTTTGGAAGTTATGGAGATATGCTCGCTGTATCGATGGAAACTACCATGAAGTTCGGTTTTTTCTTTTGGGCATGTTGAGAATTGCGCACGGGATTTTACCGGAGGTTGGCAGGTTGACGACATGCGTATAAGGCTTAAAGAAGACTCGAGTATGTCGATAGGATCATGCATACACAAGGCGTCAAGCAATGCACGGAGATGCGCGGGCGGACACGACGCAGGGTGGAGCATGGTTGCAGCCGGATAATTTTGGCTGGATCAGACTGGACAGTTTGATGGATCGACATGGATGTTGGTCAAAGCAGAAGACGGCGGTGATTTCAGTGACAACGACATAGGAGCGTGATACTGATGGTGGCCGACTTCTGGGGCGTGGAAACACGTGGTGCGGGCCCGAGGGCTTGTGCTGCTTCAACAAGACAGTTCTGCAGGATTGATTCAAGGCGGTGCACACATGAGAGTTTGAAGTCGACAGGGCGCGGGGTAGCATGGCGCGGCTACATGGAGTCATGTTGAAGCTGGAGCTGGAGTCTAGCGGAAGACTTCACTATGTGCTGATGGAGGGGCTATGACGTAAATGCATGTAGAGTCGAAGCCTATTTCAACGGATAGCGAGAGACACGTGGACCGGACTGGGTACCAATGGTTTGATGCGGACGTGATACTTGGCATCGATCGGAGATGATCGATGGTTCTCTGCAGTAGGGGTTTGAGTGGTGTGGGTCTGCAGCCCTAGAGACTCGACCATGACAGCAGAGGTTCGGCGCAGTGATAGCGACGAGGCGTGCGGTAAGCACGGGACACAACGACAGACCAAGGCACTGGTGGTCAGACATGTGGTCAGACAAATTGTGAAGAAGGTGCTGAAACGGTGTTGATGGGTACCAGATTCAAGTTGATGACTAGGTCTATCAGTGCCGGTTGATGGGCAGGAATTGATCATGGGGAATCCGAGAAAGTGGTGGAAATTCTAAAATTGTCAAAAGCGGAGAGAGTACATGGTTGTATATTCTGTGGTGTTCAGTGCACATGGCAAAGTGCGGATGACAAATACAGGAGGAGGCGGAGTGTTATAGCCGTGGGACATATCAGAGACAATCCGGGAAAAGGGTGAGACAACTGCGAATTTGACTCAGGATGACACAGGGCGACGATGAAATTCCTTCAAGTTTCAGATGGACGGTCAAGAGAGCGAGGATATTGAGATCAGGTAAATCTTATATGTGGCATTCAATATGTGGGTTGTTCACTTTCAAGCAGGTGAGTGATCAGTGTGTGATGACGTTGAACGGATACTCCCGAAGTTGGAAGCACAAAGTAGAGTAACAAGGAACTTAATTTTGCTCGAGTGTTGACTGTGAAGAAGACGAGAAGGGACTACAGTTGTAGGTGGAGTCACATGGAGTCTGGGAGTAGCAGCGATGCTTATGGCGTATCTCAAGTCCAATGTACATGGAGGTTCGACACATGTATGAATCCAAGGTGGTGGAGAATATTCGTCAATGTGGAGTTTGTTAGAATTGTGTCGAATATTATTTGTACAAGATAGGTTACAGTTGGATTTAATTTGGACTGTGTGTAGAGATGGTAGGAGTCGTGTCCTATTAGGGCACATGTACCCCATGCCTCTTATATAATGAAAGCATAGATACATGATGTTTACTATGTCAACATAATAAGACAGACAGGAAGGGGAGCTGGCAACGTGTGTCAGCGTCCAATACGGTCAGGGTGCGGTATTGTGATGGTGTCATAGAAAGGAGCGTTCATAGTCAGGCCACAGGAATATAGCCATATTGATGAGCCTCGTTAACAAATATTAATGCCGTGCTCCTATGATTGCTTGGTCCTTAATAGATCAACGTAAACCGATTATTCTAACAGATCCACCAAGGGATTTTTGTGGCCTCTGGCCAAGCCATCTTCCTTTCGGTTTTTTAGCTCTCCATTTTGTACCCTTTTGATCGCTTGATCAACCCATGTTTTCGCATGTTTCCTGTTAAACTAATGAATGGCAGTAACGCGGGGTCCTAGAAAACACATTATGGTGCTCGGCAAGCCAATATTTTTGGCGATGGAGTTGACCGGCCAGCTAAACATACAGTGGGCTTCATAAGGGCATAGGTTTTTTTTTCCTTTTCTTGCTGAACACTTGATGGAGAGAAAAAAAATACTATATCTCGCTTTTGCAACAGAGAGACACAAAGAGAGGGCGGGGGAACCCGCGCCCCACCTTCCCCACTCTAGCTTTGGGCTGGCCCATATGCATGGCAATACTCCCCTGTTTCATTTTCAAAAAAAGTTTGGGATTTAAATAATGTTCCAAAATTCAAAAGGTGTTCAGGATTTTGAAAAATGATCGTGGAATATAGAAATATTCATGAATACCAAAAATTATTAATATTTTTTGGAAATGCTCAAAAAATTTGAAAATGTTCTTAGATTTTAAAAATTGTTAATGACTTCGAAAAATGTGTGTAACTCGAAAAAAATATTCAAAAAATGTTCACGATTTTGAAAAAAATGTCCTTTGATTCAAAAAAGGTTCATGATTTAAAACATGAGAGGTCGTATAAACCTTTCCTCAAATTAGGACTGAAACAGAACGACAATGCATTGAGAAGAGTAATAGGACGCCAATAACTGGTTGTTATTCCCGAAGGGAGGTGGTCCTAGTGAACGAATCCACGACCAATCAATTAATAGTTAACCGCTCTCCCACTATGATACTCAGGAACAAAGGGGTATTTCAACTCCTAGAGTTCAACTCCTGCTCTCAACCCAAGAACAATATGAGTTCGAGGGGTTTTGATCGAGGGAATGATTTCATTTTCTAGAGAACCATCTCCATGGCGAACCAGTCATGAGACCCCAGGCAACACATACACTATGCATCACAACCCGTTCATCTTTTTTGCCAAAAAAATCCAAACTTTAACAATCTTAAAAACAACATAATAGTTTGCCATGCTAAAGAAAATTCATGGCATGCCACTTTGCTTGTTAAATTGTACAAAGAACTCACAAATTTGCTATGGTGCAATTAAAAAACCAAAAAATACAATGTGAATATTTAGACATGAGAAAATTCTGCAAAATAATGCATGGATGGGAATATGAAAAATAGAGAATAGAAATGCCAGGACATGGCGAATTTTTGAATTTTTTTGTAAATGATCACATGGAAACTTATTGGAAAAAGTGTAACTTATCACAATGGTAAAAAAAATTGTAACATCATATTTGAAAAAAAATCCAAAATTTCCCATGGGAACATGTCAAAAACATTCCTACAAGATTGACAAAGGAATATGTTGAAATTTTTTAACACAAGTCCAGAATCATCATATATATTAATGAAAAACATATTTATAAGGCAAAGGAAATTGGCCCGATTTAACTAACAAATGGCCATGCTCTAACGAATAAAATGCCAACCTATCTAAATTAAAAATGTCATGGCCTACTTAATAAAAATGCCATGGTCTAATTGTAAAAATTGCCATGCTCTAAAGAAATAAAACTGGCATGCTACCTAGATTGAATATACGATGTCTACTAAATAAAAATTACATGATCTAATTACTAAACTTGCCATGGTAGTCAAAACAAATTATCATAGTGTAATTAATAAAATTGACATCAGCTAGAAAATAAAATATAATGCGGCCTAAATTATTGAAACCGCCATGGTCTAGTAAATAAAAATGACATGGTCAAATTACTAAAAATGCCAAGGTACCTAAAAATTACACATGTCAGGATTAGGGAAAAAATGTTGTTCTCTATGAAATGCCAGGCTCTAAAGAATAAAACAAAAAAAATATGCTGCATGTTGGAAAATTAGAAAAAATATTACATTTTCTCTTAAGTGCAAACAAAAAATGCCATGGTGTTTTTTATAATAAATAAATAAAAATACCATGGAAAATGTGTTGTATGTCCATGTCATTTTAATTGAACTTAATAACATTTTTGAAAATTTACCATATTAAGTTCAATGAAATGTCATGCGACATACAAAAAAGTACCTTTATATAGTCTTACAAAATTGCCATTTTGTAGTATATGAAAACTAGATTTAGGAAAAAAAAATTATTTGTCTTGCTCAATGGAAAAAATCCCATGGCAAAACTTAAGAACATCACAGGAAATGTCCGTTCGATGAAATTTCATGCAACATACAAAAAAACGCCTTTATATAGTTTTATGAAATTGCCATGGTGTAGTTTATTTAAAAAAATTGTGAAAAATATTTCATTTGCCATGCTCATCTTAAATTCCAAGGCAAAATCGAAGAACATCACAAAAAGAAAAAAAAGCCTTTTCAAATTAGCTATGCCAACTATATAAACCAGACTTATGTTTATAAGAACATCTCATGTCGATGCTAGATTTGTGGGGATCCACTGTTGTAAGGGCATATTTCTCCTTAAGGGTTTTGGTGATTGATGACAATATGTTTGCGGACTAATCTTGTGCGTTGAGCTTTTCAGATAAATCAGGTCTAGGCACAAGACGATTCAGTGCCCCTCGGAGTCTCTCGAAGACGGTTGTTCTTTACGTTTCTTTTCGGTGGATTTGATTCGTAGGAAAGCCGTACTATCAAGAGGGGGTCCGCATCGGAAAGGTCTAGGTGGAATCAACACGTGCACATTTATCCTTTGCCCGTCTTTCCCTCTCTTCGGTGGAGCCCCCAACCTGTTATCTCTCTTTCTCTGAGCAAAAAGGAATGCCTGTGAAGTGTTCGAGTTTAGTGGCCAGCGGTAGTACCGCCCCAGGGTGCGGTAGTACCGCAGGTCGCCGCGGTAGTACCGCTCCAAAGGAGCGGTAGTATCGCTTGCCCCTGGCCTGACCTCTACCTCTGCGGTAGTAGGCACGGATGTAATTTTTTACATCCGCCCTGCTACGGTAGTACCGTGATTCCTGCACGGTACTACCGTGCGGACTTTTTTCGCACAGTTTCCTATGCGAAGGTTGGCACGAAAGTAATTTTTTACTTCCGTGCGCCTCCAGTACTTGCCTCTGCCGAGCCGTGCGGTAGTCCGCACGGGCTCGCGGCAGTACCCCTGTGGCGGTCCTACCGCTAGCACCGTAGTGCTATTTGGCCAGAGCCAGGTACTTCCACACAAGCGGTAGTACCGCACTGCCCTGCGGTAGTACCGTAAGACATCACGGTAGTACCGTGGGTTCTGCGGTACTACCGTACTATGTGGGGCTGGCAAGTGGGTAACGGTTGGAACTTTCCCCCTACTATATAAGGGAGGTCTTCTTTCTTCCTTCCCAAAACTCCATTGTTGCTCCAAGCTCCATTTTCACCCGATCTCTCTCCCTAGCCAATCAATCTTGTTGATTTCCTAGGGATAGGTTGAGAAGGCCCGGATCTACACTTCCACCAAGAGAAATTTGATTCCCCCCACTAATCCTTGCGGATCTTGTTACTCTTGGGTGTTTGAGCACCCTAGACGGTTGAGGTCACCTCGAAGCCACATTCCATTGTGGTGAAGCTTTGTGGTGTCGTTGGGAGCCTCCAATTCAGTTGTGGAGATATCCCCAACCTTGTTTGTAAAGGTTCGGTCGCCGCCTTCAAGGGCACCAATAGTGGAATCACGTCATCTCGCATTGTGTGAGGGCGTGAGGAGAATACGGTGGCCCAAGTGGCTTCTTGGGGAGCATTGTGCCTCCACACCGCTCCAACGGAGACGTACTTCCTCACAAGGGAAGGAACTTCGGTAACACATCCTCGTCTCCACCGGTTCCACCTTTGGTTATTTCGCACCTTTACTTCTACAAGCATTTATTGTATCATTTTACTTGCTTGTCTGTGCTTTTGTATTGAGTAGCATCATATAGGCTTGTCACCTAGTTGCATATCTAGTTAACCTATTTGTTGCTTAACCTTTATTGTTAAAGAAAAGCTAAAAATTGGTTGTTGCCTATTCACCCCCCCCCTCTAGTCAACCATATCGATCCTGTCAATTGGTATCAGAGCTACGTCTCTTTAATTAAGGGTTTCACTACCAGAAGAGTATGGCTAACGACGAGGATCGGTTGGGAGAACTTCCCGAGGCCATGGGTGTGAACACGGTCTCACGCGAGGATTTGAACGAGGCTTTGACCTTACTCAAATCCTCCATGGCTGCCGAGGTTCAACCCATGTTTAAAGATTTTCTTAGTACTCTTAAATTGTCTACCGATGCGGGCCAAGTGGTTAAACCCACTAACTCATCATCGGATGTCAACTCCGATAAGGAGGGGGGTAATTCCGACAGAGATAATCATGCTCAAAGAGTTAACGGGTTGGGGAGCTTTGCCTCTGTGTCCCCTCCCGTGGTTTATGGAGGACCAGTGCACCCACCTCATATAGTTAATCTCGGTCCTCCTCCTAAACTTGTTAAGAATGATTTTGCTAACTGGGTTTTCAGTATCAAGTCTCATTTAGATCACAGCTCAATTCATCTCATGAGAGTCATTGAAGAAGGATACTATCCTCATGATCCACGTAATCTTACTCCAAGAGAACAAGCGGATAAGCAGCTGAATTCGTCCGCCCTGTTCATACTCCAAGCTGCGATTCCTCCTGAAGATCTACCTCACCTGCGGCCCTTCATCGTTGCTAAAGAATGTTGGGAACACATCATCTCCATGTACAAGGGTAGCTCAAGCATTCAACGGTCAAACTATGAAGTTGTTCTTGATCAGTCAAATGAGTTTGTGATGATAGAGGATGAAGAACCGCGTGAGCTCTATAGAAGGGTGACTGCTCTCGTTGTTTCCCTCAAGGATCATGGGAGCAAGGATGTGGATGATACTTGGATCAAGCGCAAGTTCCTGAAGGCTATCATGCCCTACAACAAGGCCATGTCCGCTGTCATTCGTCAAAGGCCAGACTTCCACACCTTATCATCTGGAGATGTGTTGGATGAATTTATCGCAATGAACATCCTCAACACGACAGCCGACAATGCTCTAGCCCGCGTTCAACGGTCGAGAAAGTCTTCTCCCAATCTTGCATTGAAGGCCAAGGTTAGTCAAGAGGAAGAAGATGATGAAGAAGAAGTTTTCCCCGAGGACACCAAATATGCATATCATGAGCACATGGCTCTTGCGTCCAGACAATTCTGGGGCAACAAGATAAACTCAAGGCCAAACTTCTCCAAGAACAACTCAAATGGGTCAAAGGGAAAGCAACGTGTGAGAACTTGCTACAACTGTGGTAATGTAAATCACTTTGTGGCGGAGTGTCCATATGAGAAGAGGGAAGACAATGGTGGCAAACTCATTCACAAGGATAAAGCCAAGTCCTTCCCAAACAAAACCAACTTTGTCAAGAAGGCTCCCCACAAGGTGTTGGTCGCTCAAGAAGAGTATGCTTCAGATGATGATGTTGATGATGATGACACAAGCGGTGAAGGGATGGCAATGGCATCCATGGCAATTTCTTCTTCTACCCCAATGAAGGCATCACTCTTCGACGCCCCCAATGAGAACATCATCGCAAGGTGCCTCATGGCTAAAGGTATCTCTAAGGTAACCTCCAACGTCATTACCTCAAACATTAAGGCTTCCATTTCTTCCACTTCATCCTTAGATAAAATGAATGAATTTGAGGAAGGAAAAGAAGATAAGAATGAGTTTGACAAATTCTTGGCCAAACTAAAGGGAGAGTCCAAGAAGCACTTTGTTGCTCTCTTGGAATAACTTGGCGAGGCCCATGACACTATTGAGTCTCAAGAAGAGTGTCTTGAGGAACTAAGAAGTCATAGTCGTGACTATGCTGATGAGATTGCTGATCTTTCTATCACTCTTGAGGAAGAGCAAGGTCTTCGTATGACTCTTGAGGAGTCACAAAATGTTGATCTTACTAAGTTACGTAAAGAATATGATCATGCCATTGTTCTTAATCGTGCTCTCAAGTCTGAGAATGTTTCACTTGGGGTGGATCGTGATCGTCTCAAGGTTGAGCTTGACACTCTTGTCAATGCTCACAAGGCATTGACGTGTGCTCATACCTTGCTTAAGGAGTGACACGATAGACTACAAGTGAAACTCACTAAGGAAATTGCCACATGTCCTCCTTTTGTGTTGATTGATAATGCATCTTCTACTAACCCCTGTTGTGAGCATGCACATATTGTGGAGGAGAATGCCATGCTCAAGGAACACCTTAAGAAGGGTCTAGTAACGTGCATCCAAGGTGAGAAGACTCTCAATGACCTTTTGACTTCTCAGAAGGAAGTTGTGGCAAAAGAAGGTGTGGGGTTTGTCCCCAAAATAAATGAGAAGAAGAAGGCTAACACCAAGGAAGCTCCATCACTCAAGCAAACCTTTGTAAGAGCTGGTGAAGGTCCTCATGACGAAAAGAAAAGCCAAGCTACGTTGGAAAATGCCAAGAAGGGCAAGAGCAAGAATATCCAACCCAACAAGACCGGCGACTTTAACCCCTCTTATGTGTTATGTCGTGCTAGTGATGGGCATGTTTATGCCAAATTTGTTGGTCCTTCTTATGAGTACATTGAATGGTGTATTTGGGTTCCTAAGACCCTTGTTGCTAACATGAAAGGACCCATTAAAGAATGGGTACCTAAAACCAAACATTGATCTCTTGTAGGGGTTTGCTTCCGAGGGAACGTCATGGTTGCTCGATAGTGGAGCGACAAATCATATGACCGGAAGCAAGGACTTGGTGGTGGACGTTCATCCAGACACATCTATGGCCACCCAAGTCTCGTTTGGTGATGATGGAACGTCAAAGGTTTTGGGTCTGGGTAAGGTGGTAATCTCTCCGGAACTCACCATAAAGAATGTCATGCTTGTTGAAACCATTGCGTACAATCTACTGTCAGTTTATCAACTTGCAACCATGGGTTTTAGTACTTTCTTTAGTATTGACTCTGTGACCCTTTTGTGGAGCAAGACTCTTAAAGTAGCTTATGTTGGGTATGTCGAGAACGGTCTCTATGTGGTGAACTTCTCGGAGCAACCCACTAAGACCGCGACATGCTTAATGGCCAAAGTTGATGTGGGGTGGCTTTGGAATCGCCGGCTAGCCCATGTCAATATGAGATCTTTGCAAAGTCTCCTCAAAGGGGATCACATAAGTGGACTAACAAATGTGAGCTTTGTCAAAGATCGTGCTTGCAGTGCTTGTATCGAAGGAAAACTTCATGAGAAGGCTCATCGCCCAACCACTACAATATACTCTAAGAGGACCTTAGAGCTCCTCCACATGGATCTTTTTGGTCCTCCCTCTTATGACAGTCTTGGTGGGAGAAAATATTGCTTGGTGATTGTGGATGATTACTCAAGATATACTTGGGTTTATTTCTTCAAGAAGAAGAGTGAGACTCAACAGACCGTCATCGACTTTGCAAATGAAGTCCAATGCCAACATGATGCAAAGATTCTGTTGATCAGAAGTGACAACGACACCGAGTTCAAGAACTACACCCTGAATGAGTTTCTCAGTGACGAAGGGATCAAGCATCAATATTCCACACCTTACACCCCTCAACAAAATGGTGTTGCGGAGAGGAAGAACAGGACGTTGATTGATGCGGCAAGAACCATGATGGCGGAGTTTAAATCTCCGTACAACTTTTGGGCCGAAGCCATCAACACAGCGTGCCATGCATCTAACCGACTCTATCTTCGCAAAGGGTTGAACAAGACCCCATATGAGATTCTTACCGGGAACAAGCCCAACCTCGCATACTTCCGGGTGTTCGGTTGTAAGTGTTTCATTCTCAAGAAAGGTGCTCGTTTGTCTAAATTTGAATCTAAAGCCCATGAGGGCATATTTGTTGGTTATGCTGCAAACTCTCATGCTTACTGTGTCCTCAACAAGTCCACGGGACTCATTGAGGAGACGTGTAACGTAGAGTTTGATGAAAATAATGGCTCCCAAGTGGAGCAAAGTGGTCTTTGTGATGTAGGTGATGAAATTCCTCCTCAAGCCATAAGAAGAATGGGTGTGGGATACTTCCTACCCGTTGAGGAACCCCTTGTGGCCAAAGGAGAAGGACAATGTTCCACTCAAGTGGAACCATCACCGACGCATGACCCACACGCTTCCGATGAACCAACTGATGGTCCTCTACCACTTGATCAAGATCAAGGGCAAGATCAATCCACTGAAGATGGTGTTTCACCAAGTGTTTCCCAAGATCAAGTTCCCGCCTCCGAGCCATCTCAAGATCAAGATCTTCTTCAATATCAAGAGCAAGCACATGTAGATGGTCAAGATCATCAAGCTGCTGTGTCTCCAGTAACTGTCCCTCAACCCTCCATGGAAGAAATCTTAGTGAGACAAGTTGCCGAGAAAGTCGCCAAGAATGCCAACAAGCTCAGACTTAGACAACATGTGTTGGAGAACGTCTACGGCGACCTAAAAAAGGGGGTAACCACTCGTCAACAATTAACAAACTTTTGTGAACATCATGCGTTTGTTTCTTGCATTGAACCCCTTAAGGTACAAGATGCGCTCGAGGATATGGAGTGGGTTGAAGCTATGCATGATGAACTCAACAACTTCGAGCGCAACCAAGTGTGGCGATTGGTGCCAAGACCTAAGGAGAATCACAATGTTATTGGAACAAAATGGATCTTCAAAAACAAGCAAGATGCGAACGGTATTGTCATTCGCAACAAGGCACGACTGGTGGCACAAGGATACTCCCAAGTCGAGGGTATCGACTACGGTGAAACTTTTGCTCCTGTTGCTCGTCTTGAATCTATTCGCATGTTACTTGCATATGCCTCTCATCATAATTTTGAATTATATCAAATGGATGTCAAGAGTGCTTTTCTTAATGGTCCTCTTAAGGAGTTGGTGTATGTCAAGCAACCCCCGGGGTTTGAGGATCCCAAGTTCCCCAATCATGTATACGTTCTCGATAAGGCTCTCTATGGCCTTAAACAAGCCCCACATGCGTGGTATGAGCACCTTACCGAGATGTTGCAAGACCGTGGGTTTGAAATTGGGAAAATCGACCCCACTCTTTTTACTAAGAGGGTCAACGGGAACTTGTTCATATGCCAACTATATGTTGATGATATCATTTTTGGTTCTCCTAATAAAGCTTTCAATGAAGAATTCGCCACTTTGATGACAAACAAGTTTGAGATGTCCATGATGGGAGAGTTGAAGTACTTCCTTGGCTTTGAAGTCAAGCAACAAAGTCAAGGTACCCTCATCAATCAAGCCAAATACACCCAAGACATGCTCAAGAGGTTCAAGATGGATGAGCTCAATCCTCCCAAGGCCAACACTCCCATGCCACTCAAATGCCATCTTGACAATGATCCCAATGGTAAAGCAGTGGATCAAAAGGTATATCGCTCCATGATAGGATCTTTGCTTTACCTTTGTGCATCTAGACCAGATATCATGTTAAGTGTGGGTATTTGTGCACGATTTCAATCCGCACCTAAGCAGAGTCACCATGTGGCTGTCAAGCGAATCTTTCGATATTTGGCTCATACCCCAAACTTTGGCTTATGGTATCCCAAGGGGGCTTCATTTGATCTTGTTGGATATACTGACTCAGATTGGGCGGGAGACCGTGTGGATAGAAAGTCCACTTCCGGAGGCTGCCAATTTCTTGGTCGGTCTTTGGTAAGTTGGTCTTCAAAGAAACAAAACTGTTTTTCTCTCTCGTCCACCGAGGCCGAGTATGTAGCTGCTGCCAGTTGTTGTGCTCAGATTCTTTGGATGAGGCAAACTTTAAAGGATTACAGTGTCCATTGTGACAAAGTGCCTCTTTATTGTGATAATTAAAGTGCTATCATGATCTCCAACAACCCAGTTCAACATTGCAAGACGAAGCATATTGATATACGTCATCACTTTCTTCGGGAACACGTCAAGCGGGGAGACATTGATCTTATTCATTTGAGCACTAATGAGCAACTTGCAGATATCTTCACGAAGCCTTTGGATGAAGCAAGATTTCGCGAGTTAAGGCATGAGCTAAATATCATTGATTCGAGCAATGTGGATTGACTTAGTGCACACCTCCCCACACTCATCGTTATGTCTTGTCTAGATATAGGCATGGATTTAGGGGGAGTCTAGTTCTCTCAATGAACTATTCCTCCTCCTATTATGCATAAATTAATCAATATTCTATCACTTGCCATTTGTGATGGTCACGGTGCTTCATAGACGAGTCTTGGTCATGGGCCCAAGGATAATTCTTCGCGGTGCCATACCTCCTGACTCAAACATAGGTGGCTCTAGGGCCACCGCCCTCTTCTCGTCTCCGCTGGAGCATCACTCTTCTTGTCCTGTCATGCGGAGTCTGGAAATTTTACCGGATATTGTCTTTCTTTTCGTGTATGCTTGATCTTTGTGTTTTTCTCCGAGACTGCAGCACAGTACTACCGTGAAGGTCACGGTACTACCGCTAAAGCGGTACTACCGCTCGACGCGCGGAAGTAAAGAATTACTTCCGCCCGACGAGCGGTACTACAGCGATGACCAGCGGTACTACCGCAACGACGAGCGCGTGGGGGAGGTTAAGAGTGGGGCAGGGGGTTATTCCATCTCCCCCATACCCCAGTTTCCTCTTCTCCTCTCGCCTCTCTCTCTCCTCTCCTCAAACGGCTGCCGATCTCATCGCCGGATCTTCTCCTCCGGCCACGGGATTCGTTTTTGCTCCGGTGGGATTGTTCCCCTCGCCGTCCTCTTGCTATGGACACCTATATTTCCCCAATCCCTTCGTGTTTTGCATCTCTTCTTTTGCATCTAGGTTTTTGGAGTCATATGAGGTGTTAGAGCTCTTTTTTCATCCAATCTAAGCATGAGGAGATGTGTTTCTAGGGCTAGTTTGTTTAGAAGTGCGCATTGATCGGATTAAACGGAGTAGTTCTGGATTTAGGGGAGTATCATGAGATTGTTTCGTGGGTTTGTGCAGATCCGTTTTGTGCGGTACTACCGTGGATTCACGGTACTACCGCTGGAGCGGAAGTAAAATTTTACTTCCGCCTTCATCACGGTACTACCGCTGCGGCGGTACTACCGCGCTGGGTGCGGAACTATTTTTTACTTCCGCAGCCAGGGCGGTACTACCGCCCCATCCACGGTACTACCGCCCTAGCGGTACTACCGCATCTGGAGCGGTTGTAAAATTTTACTTCCGCCGGAATCCTGTGCTACTCCTCTCGTTCCACAATTTCCTCGTTTTGTCCTGTCCATTCTTTGCTTCTAAATGGTTTTTGTGTTGTGCTTTTGTTTTGCCTTATTCTCTCGTTTGTCGCTGTGTTTGCGTTGTGTGTAGTAGGTGGTGGTTCCAGCTCCGCTTCGCGCCGTTCCAATCCATCTTGTGACACCAATTCCAAGAGGCTCCGCAATCCAGATGTTCGTGAAGGCTCCCGTCCATCCCAACGCTTCAAGAGGACTGCCACCAAGCTGAAGCCAGTCATTGAGAACTATGACAACATGCCTCAAGATGAATTCCTGCAACGTCGGGTGATCAACCCCTATGACAAACTAAGGGTATCCTCTCAAGCCTTTGGATTGTTCTGGTCCAAGCAGCAATTTCTCATTCATGCAGATGTGATCAAGGGCAAGAAGAATCTATATGTTCCGGTTCAATCCATTGATCTGGAACACATGAGGAAGGATCCGAAATACTTTGGTGAGGCTCTTGAGTTGGTGGACCAGCTGGCTATTGGAGACATCATCTCCTTCAACCTTGACTTCGATCTAGAGCTTGTCGGTCAGTTCTACGCCTCAGTGCACTTTCACTCTGATGTGGCACGAACTATGACATGGATGACCAATGGAGAGCAACTTACTGCCACTTGGACGGATTTCATGGGACTGCTTCATGTTCCTGATGCTGGGCTTGATGAGCCACTTGGTCTGCGCCCTCACGGCAACCCTCAGGCAGCCGGTAAGGACCGGCTCTTGCCCTACCACATTCTGAAGACCCTTCGATCTGGTGAGCAAGTCCCTGTGCTCAACCCCTTCTTGGATGTCATGCACCGGATCTTCCGTAACACCTTGTTTCCTCGCATGGGAGACAAAGACAAGGTTCACTCATACTTGGTGGATATGCTGCTGCTTTGTGAAAAAGGGAGGAATGAGCCCATTGGCGTTCTGGATGTGTCTCATGTGATGTGGTCTGAACTTCGCACAACCATCTTTCATCGGAAGGTCCCCATTTATGGGCCATACTTGTTCCTCCTGATTCAGCATACTTGGAACAAGACCTTCCCTGCTTAGGACTTGCCGGTGCACACGTTTCTTCATGAGCCCATCCGTCTGCGTTTGAAGGACAAGTGGGCTAACACAACCACCAAGCCACCATCTGCCCGCATGGAGGTTGATGAGGATGACTTCGACGAGGAGGCTGATACTAGTTCTGAGTCCTTTGTGCCCGCCTCTTCTGAGCCATCTTGGGCCAAGAAGCTTTCTATCAAGATGAAGGCCTTGTTCTGCATGCAGGCCAAGGGTCAGTATCAGGCTCATGTTGCTCAGAAGGAGAGTCGCCAACGTGACAAGCACATCCCGAGGAAGCTTGGCGAGCACATCTCCAGTGGGTCTGAGCAGGACATCACCCCTGAGGCCACCTGGATGGCTAACCAGCAATATCAGTGGGATGATTCAGATGCGGAGTCTGTTCCAGCTGCTTCCGATGGTTCCGAGGAGCCCGATGCCTGAGCGTTCTTCCTGGGAGCTACCACCTAGGTGTTAGGTGTCCTCTTTGCCTTTTTGGCGTCTCGATGCCAAAGGGGGAGAGAGAGTAGGATTTGTTGTGTTTGCATTTGCCTTTTCATCGTCTCTTTGCTTTCATTGAACCCTGCCTTATGTCGTCTTTGTGTGTGTGAACTGGTGATTCTCTTTATCATATGGTGTGAGACATATGCTATCTCCTCTCCGTTATTATCGTCTCGTATGATCACGTAGCTAGTGAGTCTGCCCATGTCGTTCCATTATCTTTATACTCACTTGCTATGTCTAGTTCCCATACTCAGTGTCGTTCATTCGGTAGCAAAGATTACATTGTCTATAAAATATAGGGTTGTGTTGATCCTAGTGTGTGTGCCATGCAGTCCAAAGCATATCTATAGTGTGCACACATCTAGGGGGAGATATTCTATATTTTGTAGGTCTTGAGGTTGCAAATACTAATTATATATCCTTTTGTGCAAATCCCGTATTGTCATCAATCCACCAAAAAGGGGGAGATTGTAAGGGCATATTTCTCCTTAAGGGGTTTTGGTGATTGATGACAATATGTTTGCGGACTAATCGTGTGCGTTGAGATTTTCAGATAAATCAGGTCTAGGCACAAGACGATTCAGTGCCCCTTGAAGTCTCTCGACGACGGTTGTTCTTTATGTTTCTTTTTGGTGGATTTGATTCGTAGGAAAGTCGTACTATCAAGAGGGGGTCCGCATCGGAAAGGTCTGGGTGGAATCAACACGTGCACATTTATCCTTTGCCCGTCTTTCCCTCTCTTCAATGGAGCCCCCAACCTGTTATCTCTCTCTCTCTCTGTGCAAAAAGGAATGCCTGTAAAGTGTTTGAGTATAGTGGCCAGCGGTAGTACCGCCCCAGGGTGCGGTAGTACCGCACGAGCCTACGGTAGTATCGCTCGTGGTTGCGGTAGTACCGCTTGCCCCTGGCCTGACCTCTACCTCTGCGGTAGTAGGCATGGATGTAATTTTTTAAATCCGCCCTGCTACGGTAGTACCGTGATTCCTGCACGGTACTACCGTGCGGACTTTTTTCCAACAGTTTCCTATGCGGAGGTTGGCACGGAAGTAATTTTTTACTTCCGTGCGCCTCCAGTACCTGCCTCTGCCGAGCCGTGCGGTAGTACCGCACGGGCTCGCGGTAGTACCGCTGTGGCAGTCCTACCGCTAGCACCGTAGTGCTATTTGGCCAGAGCCAGGTACTTCCGCACAAGCGGTAGTACCGCACTGCCCTGCGGTAGTACCGTAAGACATCACGGTAGTACCGTGGGTTCTGCGGTACTACCGTAATGTGCGGGGCTGGCAAGTGGGTAACGGTTGGAACTTTCCCCCTACTATATAAGGGAGGTCTTCTTCTCCAAGAAGGTGACCTCTTCCTTCCCCAAACTCCATTGTTGCTCCAAGCTCCATTTTCGCCCGATCTCTCTCCCTAGCCAATCAATCTTGTTGATTTCCTAGGGATAGGTTGAGAAGGCCCGGATCTACACTTCCACCAAGAGAAATTTGATTCCCCCCACTAATCCTTGCGGATCTTGTTACTCTTGGGTGTTTGAGCACCCTAGACGGTTGAGGTCACCTCGAAGCCACATTCCATTGTGGTGAAGCTTCGTGGTGTCGTTGGGAGCCTCCAATTCAGTTGTGGAGATAGCCCCAACCTTGTTTGTAAAGGTTCGGTCGCCGCCTTTAAGGGCACCAATAGTGGAATCATGGCATCTCGCATTGTGTGAGGGCGTGAGGAGAATACGGTGGCCCAAGTGGCTTCTTGGGGAGCATTGTGCCTCCACACCGCTCCAACGGAGACGTACTTCCTCACAAGGGAAGGAACTTCGGTAACACATCCTCGTCTCCACCGGTTCCACCTTTGGTTATTTCGTACCTTTACTTCTACAAGCATTTATTGTATCATTTTACTTGCTTGTTTGTGCTTTTGTATTGAGTAGCATCATATAGGCTTGTCACCTAGTTGCATATCTAGTTAACCTATTTGTTGCTTAACCTTTATTGTTAAAGAAAAGCTAAAAATTGGTTGTTGCCTATTCACCCCCCCTCTAGTCAACCATATTGATCCTGTCAACTGTTTTGCAAGAAGAACAATAACAAATGCAGTCCTTAAAGTTCTCATGTGTAAGCACTACAAATTGCCATGTTGAGTGTCTAAAATATGAATTTACACTACATGTAGTTGAAAATGTATGGCATGTTGTACTCAAAATCCACCGAGAAAATGAATAAAATAAGAAACTCTAGTAAAAAAGCTCCAGCTAAAGAATAGCATACTGAAAATGCCATGTTCAGTGAAAAATTCCATGACTCTATGCTCAATGACTTGACATGACAAGTATATTTGAGTTTCCATTGCAACATATCACATACCCAAAATCAAAATTCTCTAAAAATGGCATGATACTATCTGGGACAATTCTACGATTTGCCGGGAATAATAATGTTTGAGTTGCACCCCATTTGGGCTTAAAACGTTATTTCTACAAAATCCCCTACGAAACTGCCCTACATCTTAATTAGTATCACCTCTTGATCTTATTAAGTTGCGACAAACACATCTCAATGAATTTGACATGTTTTGTGAATTGGATGAAGTGGACATTCATATATAGGTAGTTAAAAATGCAAAATTCATTTCCAAAAAAATCAGATATGGCGGGATTGGGCTCATACACGCACCAGGAGGTCGCGAGAGGTGGGGATGCGGGTGTGTCGGCAATTAGCTCGCGTGGAGCTTCTCATCTCCGAACTTCTCAAACCCAAAGATGATGAAACTGACACTGGAGAGGGGGTGACGTTGCAGATCAGCTTGCAACACTTGCGGGGATGCGACGTCGTCGGGTAATGGCCTACCATGACCGTGGAGCAAGACGCCCCGACCCTGGCCTCAGGGGGTTGCTTGTCATCATCCGAGGCCGCCACCAACATCGTGTGTCGTCACGGCCTCGCGAAGGACAACATGAAACGTTCCCTGAAGCTATCGAGATGCAACAAGGAGGAGCGCTTAGCCGGGCATGGAGTTCGGTAGAGCGGGCGTCGAGCACTGTCACCATCACGTCATCGAGCGAGGTCACAAGACCCCCCCTCCCGGTACCTCAACTTACAAGTAGAGAAATGGCTAGCCACAACTCTTGTTGGTGGCGCTCCATTTCCTTCCAACGCCGACACTAATTCAAATAGTGTCGGCGTTGGCTAAATTTGCACGTTATTGCTATACACATAGTGGCGGCGTTGCAGTTTTGTCTAACGACATAGGTAATTTCACGGTTTTTTTGTTTGGTACAGATTGTGCTGGCGTAGCCCATTAGGCCCACGCCAGCACTAGCCCGTTTTATCTGAACCCCGCTGGTGGTCTTATCTCATCGATTCACTCGCGCCCACCCTCATCTCCACCATGTCAGCGTCACCCGACGCCGCCCATCGCTGCCTCGCCCAGTCCTCTCGATCCCCGACGCCGACCTGTCCGATGCCGTCACCGCCCTCCGTGTTGCCGACCTCAATAGGTACCTGACCCCCTAGTGTCGGATCTAGCTAGAGACATCATTTCACTACATTTTGTCACCATTTTAGCAGCAATTTCACAATAATTTCACTACATCTTTAGCTCAGTCCTCTCTGCCTTGAGCCTCAAAGTAATAGGGATTACAGGGGTAATTTGGGTTAGTGAAAAATCTGACAATATTTAGATAAGATCGGTTTTTACTAGTGGTATATTGGCAAGTTGGTTTTCACTAGTGGTATATTGGCAAGATCGGTTCTCACTAGTGGTATTTTGGCCATTGTCTCATCTAGATAATTTCGTACAAGTAGTATACCTCCACACATATGTAGGAGTACTAGATAATGTTATACAAGTAGTTATCCTTGTACACGTGTATCCAATTATAGAATGCACAGGGTGAGTAATAGTTGCTAAACTATTTTGAGCCCTCATACAACAATTATACTCTAATGCCTTTTTGTATGATGAAATTGTCATTTTGCCAAAATGATTTATACGGAAGTTTCATATGTCTCAATCTTGCAATTTCTAGGTAGTAGTTGATTTATGATTTCTACTACACGTTTTAATTCACTTGTACACATAATTTGAAATAGGACACATGGACAATTCTACAAGCAACAATTCAGTGTACGATGTGGACAAGTGGGATAAGGAGCGCTTAGAACATTCATGGTGGCTCATCAAAAAACTGAAAGAACACAATGCCTATATGAAGGGTCTGTTCTGATGTCCTCCAGCTCCAAGCTTCTAAAACTTCACAGATGAATCTGTCCAGAACGGTTCGAGCCAGAGAAGCTGGATTTAAGAAGCAGATTGATCCAGTAGTGTAAAAAGGAGAATCATGGCCGGCCTAGCTCCACCAAAACGAGAAGCATAGAGTTCTCTCAATTTACAATGAACTGCCACCGCTAAAGAAAACACTTCACTACTTCCCCTCCTTGAAAAGAAAAGGCAGCGATCGAATCGTTACGCTCGTCTCGCTGGAACTGGTTCGCCCCTAATTGGGCTATCCTCCAGCCGGCCCAAGATAAGAATAACAAGCCACAACCCGTCCAAACGGGCTGCAACAATGCGAGAAGCTGCAGATGGAGTAGAACCCTCCTAGGATCGCTACTTGAAGCTAGAAGCGAGGAAAAGAAGTTGAATCTGTGAAGTTTTATGAAGCTGGACAACATCAAAACAGGCCCGAAGAATTAAAGAGATAGGCTGCTCACAGGGGGTGCATATGCCGTCAATAAGTCAAACAAACTGAGGGAGGAGAGGGGATAGGGGATAGCATGAGAGGGGGCACCGCTTTTGTAGGGAGTGGACGCGGGGGAATTCTTTTCGGGCACGTTCCAAGCAAGCGGGTTGGATTTTTTCACGTGGTAACTTAGAGTGCTTTAGGATTCATGTTTTTTATCCATCGACCATCGGGTAGTTCATTGGAAAACATGAAATGTTAAGTTCCCTAGATAACATTTCTGGAGTAACAGGCCTTGATAGCAGGAGCTCCTATCCGGAGCATGAAGAGTCCGAACAGGTCCAGGTGCCTTCGCTTGTGGGCCGGTCCAAGAAGATTGGTCACCTGATTGCGTTTTTCGTGGGTCTGATCTCCTTGGACCGGTGCGGTTGACCATTTGACAGTAAACCGTTTACCTTTAACAAAATATATGGAAAAAATGAAAGAACAAAAAATGAATTAAAAAAGTTCACAGATTTTGAAAAAATTACACAAAATTTTAAAAAAGGTCATCAATATTGAAAAAAGATTGCTGGATTTTAAAAATCTCACAAACTTTAAAAAAAATCATCGGATTTGATAAAAATCATGATTTTTTGAAAAAAGTTCATCAATTTTGAAAAGAGATTCATCAAAAAAAATTTAAAAATATTTATTCTGGAAAATATTCATCCAATTTTCTAAAAATAAACATTTTAAAAAAACATCATCAAATTTAAAATAATTCATCAAGTTTGAAAGAAGTTCATTTTATTTTAAGAAAATGTTCAACGAAATTGATTTTTTCATCAAACTCGAAAAGTTCGACCATTTGTATAAAAGCGAAAAAGTAAATAAGAAGGATTAAAGAAAAAACGAAAAACCTGGGGCTTTCTGCGAACCGAGAAAGTATATAACGGAAAAAAGTACTTCCTCTGTTCCTAAATATAAGACGTTGGGGGAGTTCAATTTACACTCTCCCGGCGTCTTATATTTACAAACAGAGGGAGTAATTAACAAGTCTTGCGTTAGGTCGTTCTGGTGGCTACTGCGGTTTACACCGTGTCCGATCCGCCGCGCACACCTTTTTTGTAGTTAAGCTGAAAAAAGTAGAAAAGGTAAATGGCTCGGGCCAGCGAAGAGGGAGTGTGTGCGCCCGTTTGCAAATTGTACGGTGGCCGGGAGGAAATCGGTTTTCAAGTTAAACTACAAATAGAAGTCCAAAAAGCAGATTTAGAAGGAGCGGTAGTAGAAAGCAACTAGTTAGCAAGCATTTCCTCATAGGCGTTCCAGTGATCGTTCCCACGTCCTGTCGGTCGGCACGTTCCCATTCGCTGTCACCTGTCGCGCTCTGAGTGTTCCTTTCGGATTTTTTTTCGCACGCGTTTTCGCATTTTTGAGTGGTTTTTTTCCGGATTTATTTGGTGTTCCGGTTTTTCAGCGGTCTTCCGTAGCTTTTGGACGAAAATTTTCTTTTGTGAAAAACTCGTGTTCTGTTTTTTTACGCGAAAAAACGCGTTTTTATTTTTTTGCGAGAGGCATGGTTTTGCTTCCGCGAGAGACACGGTTTTGCCTTCGAGAGAGGCACAACTGCGCCTTTCGAAAAGGGAAAAAATACGTCTTTTTTTTGCGAGAGACATGATTTTGCTTCTGCGAAAGGCATGGTTTTGCCTTCGCGAGAGGCACGACCATGCCTCTCGGAAATAGAAAAAACGCGTTTTCTACTTTCTTTTTTCCGCGAGAGGCACTATTTTGCTTCCGTGAGAGACACGGTTTTGCTATTGCGAGAGGTACGATCATGCCTCTCACGAAAGGGGAAAACGCGTTTTCTGCTCTCTCTCTCTCTTTCCACGAGAGGCAGGATTTTGCCTCTGTGCCTCTCGGAAAGGGAAAACCGTGTTTTCTATTTTTTTCTATCGCTTGAGGCACGGTTTTTTCGTCGGATTTTTCCGTTTGTTTTTTCGTGAAAAAAAGTTCGTCAAAACATATGAACATGGTATCTAGTTTTGAAGATCTCGACGCGAGAAAGCCAACGGTGAAAACGATTCGAGATTTGGACGCACGGTTTAGGAGGTAAAACGTTTTGAAAATACAAATTTACGAAAAAAGGAAAAACTCCCAAGTTACGACAAGTGGCACGCATGCAGTGCGCCACTTGTCGCAAACTGGGGAGGTGGGAGTAATCGTTAGAATGTGTACTCGCTAACTAATGATTTCGGTGGTAGTCCCTGTCCAAATAGAAGATTTAGGAGGAGGAGTAGTGGCTGTCTCGGGAGCAACTAGTTAGCGACCGCTCACTCACAAGCGTTCTAGAGATCACACCCACGCGTCGCCATTTGGCAGATTCATAGTCATCGCCACGTGTTGCGTTCTGAGCGTTTCCTTTGGATTTTGTTTTTTTTATATTTTTTCGTACACGTTTTTGCCTTTTTAGAGTGATTTTTCCTGATATTTTTGGTGTTCCGGTTTTTCACTATTCTTTCGTAGCTTTTTGAAAAGAAAAAAATTGCAAGAAAAAAAATGTGTTTTCTGTTTTTTTTCATGAAAAAACGCGTTTTCTGTTTTTTTAGGAGAGGCACAGTTTTGCTTCCGCGAGAGGAACAGTTTTGCCTTCGCAAGAGGCAGGATCGTGCCTCTCGGAAAGAAAAAAACACATTTTCTGTTTTTTTTTTGCGAGAGACACGGTTTTGCTTCCGCGAGAGGCACGGTTTTGCCTTCGCGAGAGGCACGGTCGTGCTTCTCAGAAAGAAAGAAACGTGTTTTCTGTTCTTTTTTCTATCGCGTGAGGCATGGTTTTTCCGTCCGGTTTTTTCGTAAGAAAAAAGTTCGTCAAACTTATGAATATGGGATCTAGTTTTGAAGATCTCGACGCGAGAAAACCAACGGTGAAAATAGTTTAAGATTTGAACGCACGGTTTAAAAGATAAAACGTTTTGAAAAACCGAATCTAAAAAAAGAGAAAACTTCGGCGTCACTTGTCACAATCTGTGAAGATGAAAGTAATTGTTAAAAGGTATACTCCTAGATTTAGAAGGAACGGTAAAGGCGCCAAATAGAAAGTGCATACCGAGGAGCGATAAAGGCGCAAAATAGAAAATGCGGTCGGGAGAGAATCGATTTTTTTAAGATAGAGTTGACCGGCCCAGCTCTACATGCAATGGGCTTCATAAAGAGCCTACTTTTTTTTCTCCCTCTTTTTGCTGAAGGCCTATTGCGGAGGAAAAATACTATGTCTCGCTGGTGCGGATCCAACTCTAAATCGATTCCACCCCCGATTCCGAATTGATATCCAGCCTCGATTCCTTTTGCATACATAAATTGATCGACCCCAGCGTCGTCGAATCGACGGGGACACAATAGTATCGAGTATCGACTCAACGGAAAGATGAATCTCGGCGAGTCTTTCGGGGATGGAAATGAGGTTTTGCAGATGGACGAGTCTTCCGCGCATGAAGTCGAGGATCTGGAGAGCGAGGATGAAGAAGACGCCAATGAAGATGCCATCTTGCCCGCCTCCCTGTGTCCACCTGCTCATGGACAAGACGGCTAGTCATGCGGCAGCTTCGTTCTCCTTGACTACACGGCCTACTTCGCCGACCGCTGCAACGCCACCACCGCATCCTGCAAGATGAGGGATGGCAAGGGGTTTATCCATGTCACCTTGTGCACCGCCGCCCCACCGCTCGTGTCCTATATTCCTATTTCTGCGTCCACTCCACCGGCGGTTTGAAGCTCTCCCATTTCGCATCGGAGCCCGAAATTGTCGCCTCGAAGGGCGGCCTCGTTCTCCTCCGCGTCCCCACTTTGACCCTGACATCAGCGAGTACTTCATCTATCACGCCAGCGCCATGGGGGAGGATCCGTCCCTCACGCAGCTCCCGCACCCCAGACCCTATGAACTCCTGGACCATCACACTAGCATACTGCGTCACTGCAGCAATCGCCACCGGGACCGTGGCCGTGCACTGGGTCGCCATGGCGCCAGCGACTACCACGACTGCTGCCATTGCAAATACACCATCGCCTCGCTCAGACCCCACATGGGAAAATCTTACCACCTCATGTTGTTTGGCTCCAATGCCATGGCCTGAAGCAGGCAGACCATCTTGCTGGACATAAAGACCGCGCGCCCTCATGCATCTACTTCCATTACGATAATCATATGAGGAAAGAGTGGCACGATGGGCTGGGTTGACCTCTGGCGGCGCATCCTCTTCTGCGACGTGCTCGCCGCGGATGGGCATCACACACTTCGCTTCGTCCCGTTGCCACCTCCTCACATTGAAGACAAGGTTTTCGATAGGGGAGAATGTGGATTTTTGAAGCATTGGCTTTCGGACACCCCTTATCTTTACCTTTCAATATTGCTTTGATATCCGTTCTACACAACTAACTTTTTACATGATTTTTTCTTTTCTTTGTTTCTTGCAAATAAGAGAACATATGAACTTCAAACTTTGCAGGATGAGAAAACATTCTAACTAGAATGTAAGATAAAACTTTCATATTTTTTTGACCGACATAAATATACGAAATGAGATTTGTTTGACTAAAAAATACATTTTTTAGTATATATATTTCACGAAAAAAATCTGAAACTTTTTCCCACATTCTAGTTAGAATCTTTTCTCATCCTGCAAAGTTTGAAGTTCAAATGTTCTTTTATTTGCAAGAAACAAAAAAGACAAAAGGTGTCTGTACGAATCGCGATGTAAAAATGGATGGCTAGATAAGGGAGCGTAGGAAAGCCTATACTTTCTCAAATGTTAACCTTCGATATGGGCAGCCCGCGGATTTCTCGGGACATTGCCGTCGTCAATGGTGTCATCAAGTACATTGAGGTGCAGGTTCGTGTTGTGCCAGGTTCATCCTTCGGCTGCGGCACCTACACCTTAGATGGATGGTTAGCTACGCAATGGATCATCAAGATTACAGACATGTTGTGGGAAAAGTTTAAGTTGGACTATGTTCTTGATGCCTCTGACATACCTGATACGCTAAAGCTGAAGGTTGATGCGGGTACTGCTCAGCCAACATGGAAGGCGCTACACATAGGTCAGCCCACCCTGAGCCTGCAAGAGGATGACATTGTTTACTTGCTCGCCAAGGTCGACCATCGGGACGAAGACCAGAACGGATGGGTGCTCGCCGTCGACGCGAACAGCAGGACGATAAAGGGAGTGTTTGAGTTTGGCATCCAAAGAACTCTGGGTTTATCACTGGTTTACATCGCAAGTCGGATGTCTGAATATCTCAAAGTTACTCCAGGTAATAATACGTTGTCACCTCGGTGTTATTGCATCCTTTCCTAGAACTAGAGTTTGTTTCTATGCTCTCCATGTCATTGCCAAAGCTGGAACTTTACTATAGTGAAGAGCCAACCATATTGGTGTTGTTATTCACTTGTTTTCGTCGAATTTTTGGTTGCTGAAGACATGTTTTTTTGATTATGACCAGGTAAAAAGTGATTGCAGAAACGACTAGGGATTCATTTGCCACGATCATCATGAAAGAAGCAAAATGGAATCCCCACCAACTTGGCTGATATGGAAATTGCTTAGATGGCCTTGCAAAGTTGAAGCTCCAAATTTTGTAAGTGTTTGGTTAAGGCTCGGCCGACTTAACCAAGTCTACTCAGCTACGTCATCATATATCGATTATATGTTACTTTTGTAATCCATTGATCGCATATATCATCCTTCCTTAGTAGGTTGGTTTCCTTTGTCGTGAGTTGCATGGGTTGCTAAGGGCATCTCTGGCGTTAACCCTCAAATTTACTCTTTCATCCATCTGCGGATAGAGATGCGGTAGTCGGGCATTCAAAGCTAGCCGCATATGTCCGTTTACATTTCAAATGGATTTTAAACGAAAATGAACAAATTTGATGAGAACTAAAAAAACGAACGGTATTCACTCATACTTGGATGATTTGTACATAAATTCTGATGTTTTTCACCTAAACCAAGCAAATTCATTACATTTAGACATATTTTAACTAGACTAGACTCTAAACCTAGACTAAAATGACTCCCGACGCTTGTTCCCCATCCTAGGCTGGCCATGAGCCTTGAAAAATGAAGCCCCGCCTCCTCCGCAGCACACCACAACCCTCCACCCCAACGACATGAATGTCTTCCCCATGTCAGGCAGCTCGCTCCTTGCAATGTCAGGAGCCCATGAGGTATATGCTTCAGCAAGAGGGAAGAATAGGCTCAGTCTTCTCTTTGTTGAGCAACGCCTCTCATCAGAGTGGCACTAGAGGGATATGCTTCGGCTAGAAGGGAAGGGTGGCCTCCGCTTTAGTGAAACACGGATCATGGCTGGTTTTGGGGGCGGGGGGGGGGGGGGGGGGGGGGGGGCGAGCGGGCAAGACACCAGTTGTGTACGTTCGCGAAGTGTCGGCGGTGGCCTTCCTGGGACCCAAGGGATGGCGACTTTCCATGTTCTAATTTTCCTCGATGTTGGCGGCAGGCGCGGAAGTGCTGGTTGTTGCCTCGTTGATCTCCATGAAGCTGGCTTCTTTCTCCGTACACAGAGCACGGTTTCGCGAATGTTTGATGACACCCTTGGCATTGCGATGATCTCTCAACCCCCCTGGTCACCGTCGACGACATCCTCCTCCTCCCTCATCTCTTCGTCTGCAACCTCCACCTTCTGGCTATCCTCCTCTTCCTCGATGTACTCCTCTTGATCCTCAATGTCCTTCTCCTCCCTCATTGTCCTCCTCCTCGTTGCCCTTGATACTTGTAAACGGCGTTGGGATTTTCCCCAAAGAGGAGGGGATGCTGCAGCAAAGCAAAGGTAAGTATTTCCCTCAGTGGGAACCAAGGTTATCGAACCAATAGGAGAACCACACAAATTCCCGTCTTCAGCACCTACGGATAAAAGAGCAAACACTTACACCCAATGCGGGCAAGAGGGTTGTCAATCCCCTTGAACTCGTTACTTGCAAGCGATAAGTAGTGATAGATAGATAATTTGATAAATATAAATTGTAAGTAAAAATAAAACAAATAATGGCAGCAAGGTCTTTAGAGTTTTTGTAAATATCATTGCGAGGAGACCCGGAGGACATAGTGTTCGCTAGAGGCTTCTCCCTCAAAGAAGGCATACGGTGGGTAAACAAATTACTGTTGGGCAATTGATGAAAAAACACATAGTTATGCAATATTTATTCACGACAATGATCATGTATATAGGCATCACGTCCATAAACAAGTATACCGACTCCTGTTTGCATCTAGTACTATTACTCCACCCATCAACCACTATCCAGCATGCATCTAAACTATTAAGTAAAAATAGAGTAATGCTTGGAGGAGGATGACATGATGTCAACAAAGTAAATCCAATTAATATGAATAAACCCCATCGTTTGATCCTTAGTGGCAGCAATACAATACATGTCATGTCCCTTTTTGTCACTGGGATTGAGCACCACAAGATTAAACCCACTAGAACGCACCACTCCCACTTGAAGATAAATCAATCTAGTTGGCCAAACCAAATCGATAGATCGGAGAGCATTACCAAGCTATAACAATCATGCAAATAAAATACCAGCAAGTATTCAATATCTCTTCATGAATAATCTGAACATAAACCCACAATTCATCGGATCTCAACAAACACACCGCAAAGATTGATTACATAAGATAGATCATCACGGGAATCATAGTGATCTTGGCAATGAAGAACATAGAGAGAGATAACCATGTAGGTACTAACTACGGACCAGTAGTCTGTGGTGAACTACTCACACATCACCATGGGAGCAGCAAGGTTGATCTAGAGGCCCTCCGTGGAAGAAACCCCCCCTCCAGTAGGGCACCGAAACAGGGCTCCAGATGGATACACGGTGGAAAAAACACTTGCGGTGGCGGAAAAGTGTTTCAGGAGGCTCCCTCGGGTTTTCTAGATATTAGAGAATTTATAGGCCAAAAAATGATGCCAGAGAGCTAGGGAGGTTTCCCAAGCTATCAGGGCGTGGCCACCCCCTGGGCACACCTTGATGGCTTTGGGGCACCTCGTGTGCCCTCCGATCTTTCTCCGAAGCTTCCAGGTTTTATTTTCGTGCAGAAAAAATCATCAAAAAGTTTTGGGGCATTTGGACTTCATTTGATACAGTATTCCTGAAAAGCCAAAAATACGTAGAAAACAACAACTGGCACCTGGCACTAGGTTAATAGTTTAGTGCTAAAAATAATATAAAATGACAAGTAGTTGCCTAAAAGGTATCTTAGAAGGATAATATAATAGCATGGAACAATAAAAAATTATAGAGACATTGGAGACGTATCATCCCTCCTCCTCGTTGTCCTCTCTATGATCGTCTATTATCTCCTCATCGGCCACTTCGATAATCCATGAATTCGCTGGCCCATCGACCTCTAGATTCGGCAAGGAGAGAAAAGAGTTGTACTCGTTCCAGCGAGCTCGTTGTCGAGGATCCGGAGCCTCCATCACCTCCTCCATTGCCGAGAGAAAAATTCAATTGAAAGCACTGATTTTTTTCTAGAGGCATCATCTGCTCCACCTCCTCCGCCTTCGCTTCCATCGTTAGTTTCAATGTGTGCAACATGAGAGCTTTCTGTCCCAAAAACCATTGCACTTCGCCAGCAAGGGCTCATCGTCAGCCTAGAACTTTTCCATCGTACTCTTCCATCCCTGACCAGCCAGCATAATTGTTTGAACCCAAAAATCATTGTTGGGGGGGTCAAACTAACTAATTACTTCACGATTTTTGAAATCATTATTCCAATTCCCTCAACCCAGTGGCCCTATCAACAAATTCTATGCATATTCACTAGATTTTTCATGACTATTTGCTAGGGGTGAACTTGTGTTTTCTAGGGTTAGGATTTTATAGTTACCGGATGGCCAAGGTACTCATGCTCCTCGAATTGATGGTCCCAAGGGCGAGAGTGCTACACCAGGCACCTCCGCCATTGAGTTGTCCTCAGGAAGACAAGCGGAGTGGGTGGCGAGGGGAACAACGATGGCGACGACTGCGTGGGAGGTTGTGTGGGGGCGGAGACTAAATGGGGTCCTCACATGCGCATCGGGCTATTTTAGGCGAGAGACAGTGATAGCCCAGTCCTAGGTCTGAGTTGTCAGAGGTTGCGTTGGCCCACCTGCCATAAGCGGTCGTGACCCACCTGTCATAAGAGCCCTGGCCCCACTCGTCAGTAACTACAACATGTAACGGTCAACTGCGTTGACCCAATGACAAGGCTCTATTTAGGCAACTGTGAGAATGCGCCGTGTGGTGGACGGGGAAGTCATGAATGTTTGATGTCATGGAAAAAACCGAGTACAACTAAGGAAAGAATGGCACATGAATAGAAATCCCTATTATCATTGTGAGGGCTCAGTTGAACCTTCAAAGGGCATTTAGTTCATCGGACTTTACGCTATACAAACATGGTAAGATGTATACAAAGTAATAAAGAAGTTACAAGAACATAAGTTATGAGTTGGAAACATACTCCACGTACATAGTTGAATTCTTCCATCTCTTGAATTTTCTTAATGTTCTCCAAGTTATTTCACAGAGGATTCCAAAGCATATCTCCTGATGTAAGTTGTACAAATAATATCCTCCTATGGTAATATTGAAGGATGTTCTAATGGATGAGTACACAATAGAAGGCGTTGTGTGTGTTGGATATGATAATAACTAGATCATAAAGGTGCACGTTGCCACGCCCATGTATCTTAGCAAAGGATGAGGCTTACACTTGGTAATGCTACGATGGTTTAAATACCTTTTCTTAAATATAACTATTTAATCAAATGGATTTATAGTGTAACATGAATACATTCATACACATTGTCAAATTGAATGTCCTGGTGGGGAGCATAGTATTGCTGGAAATCAAAACTTAGATAGGAGAGTGCACTGTTGGGGAATGTTGCATGGGAAATAAAACAAATCTACGCACACGCAAGATCTATCCATGGAGATGTGTAGCCACAATAGGTGGAGTGCATGTACATACCCTTATAGATCGCTAAGCGGAAGCGTATATAACGTGGTTGATGTAGTCATACGTCTTCATGATCGAATCGTGATCCGCCCGATCTAGCGCCGAATAGACAACACCTCCGTGTTTAGCACACATGCGACTCGATGACGTCTCTGCCTCCTCGACCCAGCGAGTGAGGGAGAAGTAGTAGATGGGTTCTCAACCAACTTGGCAACATGGTGGAGATGGTGGTGGAGCTAGTTTAGCAGGGCTTCGCCAAGCGCTACTAGAACGAGGACAGAGGAGCTACGGAGTAACGGGAGAGGAAGGGGTGCCAAGGCCTTGGTGTGTCCTCTTGAGGCACCCCCTCCCCTCTATATATAGGTGGAGGGCGTGGGAAACAGCCCTCCAAAACCTAGGGCACAGCCAAGGGGGAGGAGTTGGACTCCTGGTCCAATTCCCTCCCTTTCCATCCACACACTAGTGCAGAAAAACCTAGCTATGGTGTGGCGAAAATGACCGTGCTAGCGTGGAGTCCCGATGCCACCAATAAGGCGCCATAGTTAAAAAATACTACTAGCGCTGGATTCCACGCCAGCACTATTCCATGCGTTTATGGCGTGCCTCTTGTCTGACGCCAGCAGTAATGTATGTTAGTAGTGGTATTGGATGTTTGTGCTAAGCCAGCAATGTAATTTTCCAGATTTAAACCAAATTTGTACAGCAGCGCGATACAACAAAAATGACAGCATAATCAAAGGTTTTGACATTTATTAAATAGTACATTGCAAATACCAAAATCTAAGTTTCAGAGTCATTATTTATTGACATTATTCAGAAAAGTATCAAAAGGAGGCATATAACACAAGTACACACAAGTTTGGATAAATTAACAGGAGGTGATATGGTATGCATGCCCTACTAGCTAGCTAACTCGAACAATATGTTGGGCGGAGTCAGGATCATAGTCTCGAGTAAGTGGACCGTCATCATCGCTGCCAGTAGGTCTGTAATAGACCATAATCTCGTCACGATCGTAGTCAAGGTAGAACATGGCTCTCTCCCCAGCTTCCATCTGGTAAGCAGTTGTAAGAGCTGTCCAACCAGGACAACCAAAATAGGTGCGGTCTGACTCGTTGGTGACAAGGCAATTGAAGTGTTCGGTCGTCAGCATCTTCATTAGGGTGGATTGGAACGTGATGGTTGCATCAAGTGGAACTCGAAACTTCTCTAACAAGTCACGCCTTGCCCCGCAAGGGATGACCTGAGCGAAATTTGAAAAAATAACTAGTTAGACAATTTCGGCCATAAACATGCATACCAAACTTAATCAAAACATGTTGAACTAAATCATATATATATATATATATAAATTCTATTCATCACCCAGGGTGTAGAATAAGTTATTTTTCACCCGAGGTAATCTTACGCTCAATTTATAAATAAATTACATTTGTAATACAAATAGTTACGTTTATATTGATTCACTACGTAAAATTTGACATAAGAAAACAAAAATATAGGTCACAAGACCATTTTTTGAATTTACTGTCTATTTTAGCATCAATGCATCGTAATCACCATAAAAAATATTTTATGTCACGTAAAATTATAAACATAAAAATAGTGTAAAATATACAATAAATTCAAAAAAATGGTCTTGTGACCTATATTTTTGTTTTCTTATGTCAAATTTTACGTAGTGAATCAATATAAATGTAACTATTTATATTACACATAAACTAAGACAAAATTGACAGAATATAAAATTACGATACATTGATGCTAAAATAGAGGAGGGGCGAAGAATAACTATTCCTCACCCAGGGTGACGAATAGCGCGATGAAGTAATGAAGTCCTTCAGAAGATCAAAGTAATAACTATTCCTTAGAGTCTCTTTTTATACACACACACACACACCGTCTTAGCAATGAAGTCCTTCGGAAGATCGATGAAGAACTTCCTATCCTTATGGCATCTCAAAGCACCACAAGTCTTACATGGGGCATCCATTTTTTGCTGTCAATATCGTTGATCAAAGTAAGCATAGATAATTAAACTAAATAACTACCACATCAAAATAGAACATATATGCACTAGTAATTAAGCATATACGAAATAGCTAATGCTACGTCCATCTCTAGCATAATTAAGCACGGTTAAAACATATAATAACATGCATAAAGTTAAACAATCACTATTCATATACGAAATAGCTAATGCTACGTCCATCTCTAGAAAACTAACGGCCAGAGGGGCCGGCCTCGTGGTCGTCCCTGGTGGACCTGTGACTAACTCCTTAGTCTCTTTACTCATTACGTAATATATGATCTTGTGACTAACTCCTTAGTTACATTGCCTGTAAGCTTCTTGTGGTGTTGTATTACAGGGAGGGCCCAGAGAGTCCTCTCCGTCATACGGTGTGACAAATCCCAGTCTTGATCCTTGCCAAGCCAATAGACACCCTCAGAGATACCTGTAGAGCACATTTATTATCACCCCGTTACGAAGTGATGTTTGATACACACGCAGTATTCCTTCGGTATCAGAGAGTTGCATGATCTCATGGTCTTAGGAACATATACTTGACATGAAGAAAGCAATAGCAACAAACTAAGTGATACGATCATATGATATGCTTAGGGTTGGGTATTGTCCATCACATCATTGTCTAATGATGTGATCCCGTTATCAAATGAGAACACATGTCTATGGTTAGAAAACCTTAACCATCTTTGATCAACGAGCTAGTCTAGTAGAGGCTCACTAGGGACATAGTGTTATCTATATATCCACACATGTATTTTACTTTCCGTTCAGTACAATTCTAGCATGGATAATAAAAGATTATAGTGAACAAGGAAATCTTATAATGACCACTTTATTATTGCCTTTAAGGCATATTTCCAACAGTCTCCCACTTGCAGTAGAGTCAACAATCTAGCTTTATATTGTAATGAATCTAACACCCATAGAGTTCTGGTGTTGATCATGTTTTACCCATGGAAGAGGTTTAGTCAATGGGTCCACAACATTCAGATCCGTATGTACTTTGCAAATGTTTATGTCCTCCTCCTTGATATAATCGGGGATGGAATTGGAACGACGCTTCATGTGTCTAGTCCTCCTGTGAAACATGGGCTCCTTGGCTAGAGAAATAGCACCAGTGTTGTCACAAAAGAGAGTTATCGGATCCAGTGCATTGGGCACAACTCCGAGATCCATCATGAACTGCTTCATCCAGACACCTTCCTTCGCTGCTTCCGAAGCAGCTATGTACTCCACCTCACATGTAGAATCTACTACCATGCTTTGCTTGGAACTACACTAGCCGACTGCTCCACCATTCAAAATAAATATGTATCCGGTTTGAGACTTAGAGTCATCTGGATCCGTGTCAAAACTATCATCAACGTAACCCTTTACAACGAGCTCTTGATCGCCTCCATAGACAAGAAACATCTCCTTAGTTCTTTTCGGGTACTTAAGGATATTTTTGACCGATGTCCAGTGTTCCACTCCTAGATCAACTTGAAACCTTCCGGCCATACTTATGGCAAGGCTCACATCCGGCTCTTGTGCACACCACTGCGTACATGATATAGCCTATATCTGAGGCATAGGGGATGACACTCGTCTTTTCTCTATCTTCTATACTTGTTGGGCATTGAGTCTTACTCAACTGCACACCCTGTAAGACAGGCAAGAACCCTTTCTTGGACCGGTCCATTTTGAACTTCTTCAAAACCTTATCAAGGTATGTGCTTTATGAAAGTCCTATTAAGCGTCTCAATCTATCTCTATAGATCTTGATGCCTAATATGTAAGCAGCTTCTCCAAGGCCATTCATTGAAAAACTCTTGTTCAAATATATCTTCACGCTTTCCAATAGTTCTATATTGTCCAATCAGCAATATGGCATCCACATATAATATCAGAAACGCTATAGAGCTCGCACTCACTTTCTTGTAAATACAAGCTTTTGCATAAACTTGTATGAACCCAAACTCTTTGATCACCTCATCAAAGCAAAGATTCCAACTCTGAGATGCTTGCACCAGTCCATAGATGGATCGCTGGAGCTTGCATACTTTGTCAACATTTTCAGGATCTACAAAACCTTTTGGTTGCATCATATACAACTCTTCTTTAAGGAAACCATTAAGGAACCTTGTCTTGACATCCATTTGCCAAATATTATAATCCCGACGGACTTAAGCATCGCTATGGGAGAGAAAGTCTCATCGTAGTCAACTCCTTGAAATTGTAAAAACCCTTTTGTAACAAGTCATGCTTTATAGACGATGACATTACCATCCGTGTCCGTCTTTTTATGAAAGATCCATTTGTTTTGTATGGCCTTATGATCATATGGTAAGTCCTCCAAAGTCCACACTTTTTTCTCATACTGGATCCTATCTCGGATTTCATGGCCTCTAGCCATTTGTCGGAATCCAGGCCCACATCGCTTCTTCATACCTCGCAGGTTCATCGTTGTCTAACAACATGACCTCCAAGACAGGATTGCCGTACCACTCAGGGGTGGTACGCGTCCTTGTTGACCTACATGGCTCGATAGTGACTTGATCTGAAGCTTCATAATCGTTAACATTAGCTTCCTCTTCACTAGGCGTAGGTGCCACAGAAACATATTTCTGCATTGTGCTACTCTCCAACTGAAGAGACGGTTCAACAACCTCATCAAGTTCTACCTTCCTCCCACTCAATTCTTTCGAGAGAAACTCCTTCTCTAGAAAGGATCCATTCTTGGCAACAAATACTTTGCCTTTGGATCCGAGATAGAAGGTGTACCCAATTATTTCCTTAGGGTATCCTATGAAGACGCACTTCTCCGCTTTGGGTTCAAGCTTATCAGGATGAAGCCTTTTCATATAAGCGTCACAACCCCAAACCTTAAGAAAAGACAACTTAGGTTTCTTGGGAAACCATAATTCATACGGTGTCATCTCAACAGATTTAGATGGTGCCCTATTTAAAGTGAATGCACCTGTCTCTAATGCATAACCCCAGAACGATAGTGGCAGATGAGTAAGAGACATCATAGATCTCACCATATCTAATAGAGTATGATTACGACGCTTGAACACACCATTATGCTGGGGTGTTCCAGGTGGGGTGAGCTGTGAAACAATTCCACACTCTATTAAATGCATGCCAAACTCATAACTCAGATATTCTCCACCACGATCATATCATAGAAACTTTATCTTCTTGTTATGATGATTCTCTACTTCACTCTAAAATTGCTTGAACTTTTCAAACATTTCAGATTTGTGTTTCATTAAGTAAATATACCCATATTTATTGAACTTTTAAAAAGTTTTAGACTTGTGTTTCAGTAAGTAAATATACCCATATCTACTCAAATCATCAGTGAAGGTAAGAAAATAATGATATCCACCACGCACCTCAACACTTATTGGACCACACACATCAGTGTGTATGATTTCCAACAAGTCACATGCCCGCTCCATTGTTCTAGAAAATGGGGTTTTCGTCATCTTGCCAATGAGGCATGGTTCGCATGTATCAAGCGATTCAAAATTGAGTGGTTCCAAAAGTACACAAGCATGGAGCTTCTTCATGCTCTTTACACCAATATGACCTAAACCACAGTGCCACAAGAAAGTGGTACTATCATTATCAACTTTGCATCTTTTGGCATCAACGTTATGAATATGTGTATCACTAAGATTGAGATTCGAGAAGAATAAACCATTCACATTAGGTGCATGACCATAAAATATATTACTCATATAAATAGAACAACCATTATTGTCTGATTTAAATGAATATCCGTCTCGCAATAAACAAGATCTAGATATAATGTTCATGCTCAATGTAGGCACCAAATAACAATTATTTAGGTTTAAAACTAATACCGATGGTAATCAAAGAGCGAGCATGCCGATGACGATCACATCAACCTTGAAACCATTTACGACACGCATCGTCATTTCGTCCTTTGCCAGCTTCCGTTTATTCCGTAGTTCCTGCTTCGAGTTACAACTATGAGCAACCGAACCAATATCAAATACCCAGGCACTACTACGAGAGCTAGTAAGGTACACATCAATAACATGTATATCAAATATACCTTTGTTGACGTTGCCAGCCTTCTTATCATCAGGGTACTTGGGGCAATTCCGCTTCCAGTGGCCAATCCCCTTGAAGTAGAAGCACTCAGTCCCAGACTTGGGTCCAGCCTTGGGTTTCTTCATGGGAGCAGCAACTTGCTTTCCATTCTTCTTGAAGTTACCCTTCTTTCCCTTTCCTTTATTCAAACTAATGGTTTTATTCACCATCAACACTTGATGCTCCTTTTTGATTTCTACTTCTGTGACTTTCAGCATCGCAAATAGCTCGGAGATTGACTTGTACATCCCTAGCATATTATAATTCATCATGAAGCCTTTGTAGATGGGTGGCAGTGACTGGAGAACTTTGTCAGTGTTTGTGTCAGGCGGAAGCTCAACTCCCAGCTGATTCAAGCGGTTGTAGTACCCAGACATTCTGAGTATGTGCTCACTAAGATAACTATTCTCCTCCATCTTGTAGGTGAATAACTTATCGGAGGTCTCATACCTCCCAATTTGGGCCTTTGCTTGAAATACCAACTTCAACTCCTGGAACATGTCATATGCTCCATGGCATTCAAAATGCTTACGAAGCCCCGATTCTAAGCCGTACAACATGGCGCATTGAACTATTGAGTTGTCATTAGCATGCGTCTGTCAGACAATCACAACATCTATAGATGACATTTGAGGGGGTGGCGCACCAAGCGGTGCTTTAAGGACATAAGCCTTCTGTGAAGTCGTGAGGATAATCCTCAAATTACGGACCCAGTCCGCATAGTTGCTTCCATCATCTTTCAACTTAGATTTCTCTAGTAATGCATTAAAATTTAGGTTAGCTACTGCGTGAACCATTGATCTACAACATAATTTGCAAATGTAACTTCAGACTATGTTCATGATAATGAATTCGAGTTGTCTAAGTGTGACATGATCCAAATCGACCAACCCAAGTCTGATCATCACATGACATGAGGTGGTTTCAATGGTGAACATCTCCATGTTGATCATATCTACTATATGACTCATGTCTGACCTTTTGGCCTCTTGTGTTCCGAGGCCATGTATGTACATGCTTGGCTTGTCAAGTTTAACCCAAGTATTCCGCATGTGTAAAACTGGCTTACACCTGTTGTATGTGAACAAAGAGTATATCACACCCGATCATCACGAGGTGCTTCGAAATGACGAACTTTCGCAAGGGTGCATACTTGGGGAGGACACAATTTTATCTTGAAATTTAGTGAGGGATCATCTTATAATGTTGTCATCGTCCTAAGCAAAATAAGATGCATAAAAAGATAAACATCACTTGAAAATCATATAAGTGACATGATATGGCCATCATCATCTTGTGCTTTCGATCCCCATCTTCAAAGCACCAGCATGATCTCCATCATCACCAGCATGACACCATGATCTCCATCATCGTGTCGGCATGTGGCTGTCGCTCTTCTATAACTATTGCTAACTCATAGCGATAAAAGTAAAGCAAATGGCATAAAATAAATTAAAGACAACCCTATGTCTCATGTCAGTTGTCGTACTCATCGACATGCAAGTCGTGATAACTATACAAAGCATGATCATCTCATACATCACATATATCAAATCATGTCTTTGCCATATCACATGCCCTGCAAAAACAAGTTAGACGTCCTGTACTTTGTTGTTGCAAATTTTACGTGGCTGCTATGGGCAACTAGCAAGAACCATTCTTACCTACGCAAAGCCACAACGGTGATATTCAAGTTGCCTTTCAACCTTCTATAAGGACCGCCTCTATCGAATCCGACTCAACTAAAGTGGGATAGACAGACACCCGCCAGCCACCTTTATGCAAACAAGTTGCATCTCAGTTGATGTATCCGGTCTCTTGTGCGAGGACAAGTAAGGTTGGTCCGAGCCACTTCATCCCATAATACTGCCGAATCAAAATAAGACTAAGGACGTAAGCATTCTGAACATCAACGCCCACAAACACTTTGTGTTCTACTCGTGCATATCATGTATGCATAGACCTAGCTCATGAAGCCATTATTAGGAAACGTTGCCCGGGAAATAAAAAAATTCTACGCACACGCAAGATCTATCCATGGAGATGTATAGCTACGAGAGGGGGAGTGCATCTACATACCATTGTAGATCACTAAGCGGAAGCGTATATAACGCGGTTGATGTAGTCATACATCTTCATGATCCAATCACGATCTGTCCCGATCTAGCGCCAAACGGACGTCACCTCTGCGTTCAGCACACGTGCGGCTTGGTGACATCTCCGCCTCCTCGACCCACTGAGCGAGGGCAGATTAGTAGATGGGTTCTCAACCAGCACGACGGCATGATGGAGCTGGTGGTGGAGCTAGTTCGGCAGGGCTTCGCCAAGCGCTACTAGAATGAGGACGGAGGAGCTATAGAGTGACGGGAGAGAGAGAGAGGGGCGCCAAGGGCTTGGTGTGTGATACTTGTGATACGCGTTTGTTTTTTCGTGAAGATCAACAGGTTATCGCAGCACAATATGGCTAAGTATTTCCCTCAGTTATGAAACCAAGGTTTATCGAACCAATAGGAATACCAATCCTCAACCATCTTTGGCGGCTGCACACAAAAGAACAAACAACTTGCACCCAACGCCGACAAGAGGGTTGTTAATCCCCTTGATCTCGTTATCTGCAAGCAAGTGAGTTGTGTAGATAATTGTAAATTGCAAAATAAAATAAAAGCAAATAAATAACATCAAGGTAATAGTAGCGTTTGTGAATATATAAGTGAATACACCCGGGGGCCGTAGTGTTCGCTAGTCGCATCTCTCATGAAAATAGCATATGGTAGGTAAAAAAATTACTGCTGAGCAATTGATAGAAAAGTGGATAGTTCTGCGATATTCACGGCAATGATTGTGTGTATATAGGCATCACATCCATAAGAAAATAGGCTGACTCCTGCCTGCACCTATTACTATTACTCCACCCATCGACCGCTATCCAGCATGTATCTAGAGTATCAAGTAAAACAAAGTAATGCTTGGTGAACGATGTCATGATATAGACAAAGTAAACTCAATCAATATGAATTAACCCCATCATTTTATCCATAGTATCAGCAACACATAAATGTATCTTGTCCCCTACTTTGTCACTAGGATATAGAAACTCGTTAGGTTGAACCTACCACAATGCATCACTCCCACCGAAGAAATATCAATCTAGTTGGCCAAACTATCTCAATAGATCGGAGAGCATTATGAAGCTATAATGATCATGCACATAAGAATAATATTAGAATTCAGAGAAGACTCAAATATTTATCATGAATAATCTGAACATAAACCCACAATTCATCGGATCCCAACAAACGCACCATACAAAGGGATTACATCAGATAGATCAAGGCAAAGATGCGATGACCATTATTTTGAAGATCAAGAGAGAGAAAGAGATTGCCATCTTGGTACTACCTACGGACCCGTAGGTCTGTGGTGAACTACTCACACATCATTATGAGGGCAGCAAGGTTGATGAAGAGGCCCTCCGTGATCGATCCCCCCTCTGGCAAGGTGCCGGAACGGAGCTCTAGATGGGTTCCCGTCGGAAAAGAGACTTGCATGGCGTAACAAAAGTGTTTTGGGGTCTCCCTTAGGGTTTTTGGATTATTAGAGAATTTATAGGCCAGAGAAGGACGTCAGGGGATGCATGAGGGGGCCACCACATATCAGGGCGTGGCTGACCCCCCCCGACGCGCCCTGATGTGTGGTGGGGCCCTCGTGTGCCTTGCGGCCTCCTCCTGAAGCCTTCGGGTCTTCTTTTGGTTCGGAAAAAATCATCAAAAAGTTTCATGGCAATTGGACTTCGTTTGGTACTGTAAACCTGAAAAGGTCAAAAACATGTAGAAAACAGCAACTGGCACTGGGCACTGGGTCAATAGGTTAGTGCTAAAAATATTATAATTGGTAAACAAATGCCCAAAAAGTATCCTAGAATGATAATATATCAGCATGGAACAATAAAAAATTATAGATACGTTGGAGACATATCAACATTCCCAAGCTTAATTCGTGCTCGTCCTCGAGTAAGTAAATGATAAAACCAATTTTTTTGACTTGACATGCTACCCATTATGTAATCTTTTGTATGTATGCTCGCTGAGAAATGATGAATTAACACACATCAACATCGCAATATTTATAGGTATAAGAAACAAAATCATAGATTTTTCAATGTATACGATCCTAAAAGAATGTTTAGCCCCATTCATCTTATTATATTAGCAAGGCATGACTCCGTCTTCACCACATCGATACAAATGTTAAGCACCTCGGTGTCCAAGTCACGCAATTAGATCGTACTTTTTCAGTATGCATCAACTTTTTATTCTTCACGCAATACATGAGCATGAACCATTGGACATAGCATATAGGTGGAATAGAATATGATGGTAGATATAAAAGGGGTAAAAAGTGGAGAAGATAATCTCATATCAACTAGGCGTACAAACAAGCTATGAACATGCTCATCGATAGATGTCAATGCAAGGAGTAGAGATTGCCATGCAAATGGTGCACTAGATCTATAAGTGTATGAAATCCCAACTGAAGCTAAGTGGGGTGTGCATCCAACTTGCTTGCTCATGAAGACCTCGAGCATTTCAGGAAGCCCGTCATCGGAATATAAAATCCAAGTTTAATATGAAAAGGTAATTCCCACTGGCTATGAAGTGACAAAATAGGAGACTCTCTATATGAAGAACATGGTGCCACTTTGAGGCCCAAGTGTGGTAAAGGATAGTAGCAAAGTCCCTTCTCTATTTTTTTCTCATTTTTTTCATGGTGGGCTCATTTGGCCTCCCTCATTTTTCATTTTATTTTTTGTCCAGAGTCTCATCCCGAATTGTGGGGAAATCATAGTCTCCATCATCCTTTCCTCACTGGGACAATGCTCTAATGAGGATGATCATCACACTTTTATTTATTTACAACTCAATATGAAGAATTGATAAGACGATATGACTCTATATGAATGCCTTTGGCAGTGTACCAGGATGTGCAATATCTAGTGTGACATGTATCAAAAATATGTTGAACGGTGACTTTGCCACAAATACTATGTCATCTCTATATGATCATGCAAAGCAATATGATGATTGAACAAACTAGTCATGTGAAGTGATGATGTAAATTGCATGGCAATATATCTCGGGATGGTTATGGAAATGCCATGATAGGTAGGTATGGTGGCTGTTTTGAGGAAGATATAATGAGGCTTATGTGAAACAGAGCGTATGATGTCACGGGGTTTGGATGCACCGGCGAAAGTTGCACCAATCCCCGAGGTGAGAATGGGCTATGCACGATACCGAAGAGGCTAGCAAATATGAGAAGGCGAAGATGCATATGTCCATGGTGTCACATTAGTTATAAAGAACTCATATACTTTTTGCAAAGTTTTATCAATTTTACCATAAATCAAAGTACTACTCGCATGCCCCGAGGGAGGAGGTTGGGAGAAGTTAACCACCGCGTGCCCCCGACTCGAAACAACACTAGGATTTCAACGAGGAATAGAAATGCTCAAACATCATCACCATGCCTCTTTAATTTTTAGCTGAATAACAATTTAACACCTTTTAATATCTACACTTCTAAAAATCAATAATTTTGGACTCACACCCTTTTCATATTACCACATTAATGTCATTAACACGAAATTTCTCTATATGTGCTACATGATGGTTTGATTATCACTCATTGAATACCTATTTTTTTGGAATAATCTTATGAACCATGCAAATTACCATAACTATTTATTAACACTCAAACATATATAAGTGAATAACGAGAGCATAATATTTCTATCAAATCTACATGTCGCCGTGCTCAAAAAGCTATAAGTGAAGTACTAGAGCAACTGCCAAGCTCAAAAGATATAAGTGAAGCACATAGAGTATTCTAAAAAATTATGATGAAGGTGTGTCTCTCTCAAATAGGTGTGTCCAGCAAACAATGATTGTGACAAACTTAGAGTAAAAGCAAACAAAAGCAAACTATGCTCCAAGCAATACACATATCATGTGACGAATAAAAATGTAGCTCCAAGTGACATACCGATGGATTGAGACGAAAGAGGGGATGCCTTCTAGGGCATACCCAAGCTTAGAAGCTTAAGTATTCCTTATAATATTACCTTGGGGTGCCTTGGGCATGCCCAAGCTTAGGCTCTTGCTACTCCTTATTCCGTAGTCCATCGTGATCACACCCAAAACTTGAAAACTTTAATCACACCAAACTCAATAAAACTTCGTGAGATCTGTTAATATAAGCAACATATTGAATACTTTAGGTATTGTTATAAATTTATTCTTATTTCATTTTTTTCATAGTAAGTATTGTATTCGAATTTCTCCATGGCTTATACCCCCCGATACAATCCATGACATAATCAAAACAAGCAAACTATGCAAGCAAAACAGAATTTGTTTGAAATAGAACTGTCTGTAGCAATTTGTAAAGGACCTATACTTCTGCAACTCTTAAAATTCTGAAAAATTAGGAAAACATGGTGAACTTGTATATAAATACTATAAAAATTTCAGCTCATTATAACTCTCCAGCAAAAAAAATCATGTACTAGAGTCAAAAGTTCCTGTTTTGTTTCAGTATCGTTTCTACTCATCTTGTGAGTCATACCAAAGGATTTTCATGTCATAAACACTAATTAAAACATAAAAATATAATAATTACATAGAAAATAATCATGTTATCACAAACAACAGAAGGTAAAAATCAAAAATAAAGATAATTATTGGGTTGCCTCCCAACAAGCGCTATTGTTTTATGCCCCTAGCTAGGCACAATGCATAGTTTCAAGTGTTGTCATCTTTGACATCAAGCTCTTCAATAACACAACCATGGATAATAGGAACAATGGGAGGCTTGAAAATAGGATCCTTTATCAAGATTACAAAATTGGGATGAACACTAATCATTTTGAGATCTTCGTTTCTTTTGGAACGAGGTGTACTAATGCTCTTAGGAATGTATATGAACTTGGGACTTTTGTTTTGCGAGGTACTAGCATTAGTTTTAGATGGCGTGAAAGCGGAGCCTACTTTTTCAATGACCTCCTCCATTTTATCAATTCTACTTAAGCCTTGTTCTAACCTCTTATCAATAATAGTGTCCTTTTCCTTTAAAGTTTTCAAAGGTATTCCTACATGTGACCCAAATTAACTGATATGATTAGGCAGAAGCAGAGGCAGAGGCAGCTAGAGCCACTAGTGCTCAAGTCCCCAGATCCAAGAACGAGCAGATGGATCTGTTGATCTCTACTATCATCGACATGAAGAAGGACATCAAAAGCATACTGGATAGTCAAGAGAACCTTGTGAACATATTTGAGGATAGAGTGAAAACTCTCAATGACAAGGTGGATGGGCTGACCAAGACCGTCAACGAGCTCAAGAAGGAAGTAGATGAAGCTCATATCCGTCGCACCTCTTCAGAGTCTGATTCTTCTGATGATGATGAGGATAGTGCACCTATCAGGACGACTGCCCAGTTCAGGACACAGGCCAGGACACCTATAGTGCCAGCTCCGGGGACGAGACCTTCATCATCTGCTCCATCTACAGTGAATTCAGCTCCATCAGCTACTCTAGTGCCTCCCATTTCTACTCCAACTCCATCTAGGACATCAGCAGAGGTCTTCGCCGACGCAGTTCTCTCGACTCTGACATCAACCACCAGAGGAGATCAGCCATAGAAGGATGATTAGCTATATCTCTTTGAAATTTTTGTTAACTTGTTGCCAAAGGGGGAGAAGTTGTATATAGATCTTTAGGCTTCGAGTGAGAGAGCGTCTTGGTTTTATTGTTGTTTACAAAACATTTGGTTTTTTGGTTTGGATGTGATATACTTTTGGTTGTGTTTAATCATACGCTTTGATATGTGTTGCTACTATTTCCTATCCTTTTGATGGTTAGGTGATGATCATTCACTTTGCTTGATGTGTTGTGCTATGTTGTTAACTCTTATTACTCTTGCACACCACCAAGATGTATGTGACATGGAAGAAGTGCCCCATGTACCTAATCGATTGTGCATTTGCATTCAAACGCAAATTTAAAATATAATGCACAAATTTAGGGGGAGCTCTTGCTTATCACATACCTCTGAAAGAGACGATTATATTTATTGATTATATCATATGTCGAAGCTTTGATCTATATGTTTTCATCAATTACCAAAAAGGGGGAGATTGAAATCACATTTGCTCCCTTGGTGGTTTTGATAATTAATAACAACATATATGGCATTGAACTAATGTTTCCACTAAGCATGTTTCAGGAAAAGTTCAATGATGGGTTGGCAAAAGGATTGTGGAATACCCCAAGATGCATAGAAATAGATTGGCAAAGCCTCAAGAAAGGGGACTCTACATTTTACCTTTGTGAGAAATCACTTTGAGTCCATAGGAAAACCAATACTATTAAAAGGGGGTAAGGTACTATTGGTGAACAAAATGCTCATACGTGCACACGTGATAGTCACCACATACACCCACAAGCTCTTCCACAAAAGTCTGTCCAAAGCCAAATATCCAAAATAGGTGCAACCAACACTTTCCACCCGGTGCCACCGATTCTCAGCCTCAGATAGACTCAGCCAAACCCTAGACCTTCGGTGCAAACGATTCCATTTCAGTGCCACCGAGTTTGGGTTGCCAACTTCATGTTACGCAAATTCACAAAATCGGTCCGACCGAGTTTGTTGAATCGGCATCACCGAGTCTGGCAATTTGATCGTTGGTCACCTGATCGGTGCAACCGAGTTTTATGTATTGGTCTCACAAAGATTCAAAAGCTGCTACCTTTAAGGAAACTTGGTACCACCGAGATTAACACATCAGCATCATCGAGTTTGGCTTATTAGGTGTAATGGTTGTATTTTTGGAGATGCCTATATATACCCCTCAACCACCATTCACTTTCTAGAGAAGCCCTCAGAATAGTTCCCCACTCATACCTACTGATTTTCTGAGAGAGAGCCACCTACTCATGTGTTGAGATCATGCCATTCCATACCAACCATATGAATCTTGATCTCTAGCCTCCCCAAGTTTGTTTCCACCCAATCAATCTCTTCCACCAAAGCCAAATATGTGAGAGAGTGATTGTGTGTTGAGGAGTCTATCATCTTTAAGCACAAGAACAAGGAGTTCATCGACATTATCGAGCCTGCTACCTTTTGGAGGGTGGTGCCTCCTAGATTGGCTAGGTGTCGCTTGGGAGCCTCCTACTTCATTTTGTGGAGTGAACCAAGAAGTTTGTAAGGGCAAGGATATCGCCTACTTCGTGAAGATCTACCCATAGCGAGGCTAGTTCTTCGTGGACGAAAGCCGTTATGGAATAGTCAAGGTTGCTTCTTCGTGGAACCCTCAGTGGGTAGAGACCTCCGTGGACTCTCGCGACCATTACCCTCCATGGGTTGAAGACTCCATAAACGTGGACGTATGATAGCACCACCTATCGGAACCACGGGAAAAATCATCGTGTCTTCAAATTGCGTTTGATCTTCCTACCCTTCCTCTACTTACATGCTTGTCTTTACTTTCCGCTGCAGTACTCGTAGACATGCATGTGTAGGGTGTACTTGACTTGCTATGAATGCTAAAATCCGCCAAGACTTAAAATTGGGAAAAAGTAGTTTTTTAATTGGTCAAGTAGTCTAACCCCCCCTCTAGCGCTACCTTCGATCCTACAAAGATCTTAGCTAAGTATTATGTAAACCACAAAATTACATCACCTTATCATCCTTAGTCTAGTTGGCAAGTTAATTGAGTAACAAAGAAGTAAATTAATTTTGTAGAAGATTGTTAATATATCTAGGAAGAATTGGTCTAATAAACTTGATGTTGCATTATCGGCATATAGAACGGCTTATAAGAACCCAATGGGTATGTCCCCGTATAAAATGGTTTATGTACAAGGATGTCATTTACCTCTTGAATTAGAACGTAAGGCTTATTGGGCATTAAAAAAGCTTAATTTGATTTCAAACTTTCCGGTGAAAAGAGGATATTTGACATTAGTTCTTTAGATGAGTGGAGAACACCGGCTTATGAGAATGCCAAGTTATTTAAAAAACTTAAAAGATGGCATGATAAAACAATCCAAAATCCTGAATTTAAAATTGGTGACCAAGTTCTATTGTACAATTCTCGTTTTAGATTGTTTGTAGGAAAACTTCTCTCCAAATGAGAAGGACCTTACATCGTCGAAGAAATTTATCATTCCTGAGCTATCAAGATTCATAATGCCAAGGGAAATAATTTGAAGGTAGATAATGGGAAAAGAATTAAACATTATATTGTAGTTACACCCATTAATGTTGAAAACAATATTATCCAAACAATGACACCATAGGAACACCTAAAAGAGACCTTCTGGAACGCTCCAGAACCTTGAAATGAAGATCTATGTGATACGGTAAGGAAACCTACTCCAAAAAATCCATAAAAATAATTATAGTCTATTTTGGAATATTAGGAAAAACAGCCGAGAAGACCCACGGGGAGGTAACAAGGCAACAGGGCGCGCCCAAATGTCTTGTGGGGCCCCCGTGTGCCTTCCAGACTCTGTTTTCTCCCCATATTCGTGTTTTGCAAAATAAAAATTCTTCTTATATACTCCCAGATGTTTTGACCATCATATTGCAAGTTTCTCCTCTGTTCTTGTTTTGGGCTATTTTCTGACAGATCTAGATCGCCATGTCTTCATCAAGCTCATCCAAGGAGAAGTTGTTCGAGAAAGCTAGGCTTGAAGTGTTGTAGCATGAAATCTTCAAGTGTCAAGAGATGGTGCAGTGCGGACTCGGTGCCAATCACTCCATGATCACAGAGTTTGTTCAAGAGCACAAGGGCGACAACAAGGATATTGAAGAGGCCATCTTCAAGCTTCATGACCGGATTGATCTTCTCCAAACACAAATCTATGACCTGCAAAATAAAAATCATGAGTATGAATTCGAAATTTAAAAGGATGAGCCTAGCTACGGATTTTAGGATTAGAGACCCATTCTTCTTTCTTCGATTGGGATTCCATGCCTTGGAAGACGGAGGACAAGCCTACCACTTCATCGTCATTTTCACCGAAGAAATGAATTTGAGTACATGGGTATGGGCACCACGTTTGGCTTGTTCCAAGATTGGGGATGGTGCCCCGTTATCGTATCACCATACCTTTTATCATCATTATCTATCTTAGTTCGATCCTTAGTTATTTCATGATTTAGAATAATGAAGTTTTAGTATGATTTAGTTTTGAGTGCTTGTTCCATGATATTGTCATTTATATAATTGAGTGCGAGAGTTATATAATAAAGATTAGTTTGGGATTTCATGATTTACTTTCTTGCCTTAATCTTAGCAATGAAAAGAAAAAGAAAAATAGGTCATATGCTAATCCTATGGGGAGTAATGCTTCACATATAAAAAGTATAATTTATAAAATTTGTTGGAAGGCGACAAACATAACATTGTTCATTGATTGCAATTCATGAAAATATTAATAAGGGAAGAGAGGCTTCACATATAAATATACTATCTTGGCCATCTTTTATGATTGTGAGTCCCCATCAAATATTTTCTGCTTGATAAAATAAGTTGATGTTGGACAAGGAAGACAATATAATGAGTTATGTTTGCATATATTCACATACAAGTTATATTGTCATGTATATTCTAACATGTGGTGCATGCTCCTAATCTTTTGCTAGCCAGAATTCCATACTAAGTAGAGATACTACTTATACATCCAAAAGTCTAAAACTCGGTCTCTTGCTAGGAGAGCCGACTATATCTACCTATGGATCGAATAAGATCCTTCAAGTAAGTTGTCATCAATGCAAAAACAATAAAAAATGCTCCTAAATAATGTAAGATCTTTTCTTGCAAGGGAAATAAGCTTTGCACGATGTCGTGATGGTAAAGAAATAAAAGCGACAAACTGCATAATAAAGGTTCTATCACAAGGGGCAATGAAAAGTGATGCTCCTTTGCAAAGAGATTGCACATCCAAAGACAAAAAGTGCATGACAACCTCTTCTTCCCTCTGCAAAGGGCCTCTATTTCACTTTTTTAGTTCTTACGCAAGAGTCAATGTTCATCCCTATTCCATTTTTAATTATTGTTTTGGCAAGCATCATGTGGTGGGGAAAGATCCGGGCATATATGTCCAGTTGAATGTAGGTGATCATGAATTACTATTGTTGACATTATTGCAGAAATAATAAGTTGGTAGGTGAAACTATAAACCCCCATCCTCCTGTGCGTCTGATTGAAACATTTGCTCCAAGTATGACCGTGAGTATCAACAATCATAGAACACTATATGATAGTTGAGTATGTGGAACTTTCAAAACAAAAGCTCTTACATAGGCTCTTCCTGGAAATATGATGAACTGTAGTTGCTTCCATGACTAAGGACATAGTTTTTTTGTTTTCAATAAAGTTTATGTTATATACTTTAACGTCATGGATGAATTTTTAATTTATTATGCGAATATATATGTCAAATATTGTTGCTATGATAAGAATCATGATGCTTCCATGCTATCGACACCTCTCTCTCTCTAAACATGTGGTCATGATAATCGAGTTTGACTTTCGCTTGAGAACAAGCGAGGTCTAAGCTTTGGGAATTGATACGTCCATTTTGCATCATGTTTTCTTACTATTATTTGCATTATTTGGCCATTATGATGCAATTTGAATGCGTTTTCTCTCTTAATTTGCAAGACTTACATGAAGAGGAAAATTGTCGGCAGCCGGAATTCTGGACCTAAAAGAGCTATAATAGAGATAACTATTCTACTGGTCTCCAAATGACCTGAAACTTCACGAAGATTTTTTATTGAATATATAAAAAATACTGGAACAAAGAAATAACAGAGGGGCACCTACTGTCCACATGATAACAGGGTGCGCCACCCCCCAGGGAGCGCACTGATGTCTTGTGGGGCCCATAGTTGGCCTCCGGCGCCTCCTTTGGCTATAAGAGTCCTTTTGACCTACAAAAAATTAAGAGGATGAGTTTCGGGACAAAGCACCCCCGTCTCAAGGCGAAACCTAGGTAGGAGCACTTCTCTTCTTCGGCGGAGCAATTCCACCGGAGATACTTCCCTCCGGGAGGGGGGAATCGAATCCATCAACATCACCCACGGTCCTATCATTGTGGGAGGACCAATCATCATCAACATATTTACCAACACCGTCTCCTCTCAAACCCTAGTTCATCTCGTGTATCCAATCTTTGTTCCAAAATCTCAGATTGGTACAGGTGTGTTGCTAGTATCGTTGATTACATCTCGTAGCTGATGCTAGTTGGTTTATTTGGTATAAGATTATATGTTTAGATACTTAATCATATCCAATACTCCTTTGATCTTGAACATGAACATGATTTGTGAGTAGTTACTTTTGTTCTTGAGGACATGAGAGAAGTCTTGTTATAAGTAATCATGTGAAGTTGGTATTCGTCAATATCTTGATGATGTGTATGTTATTTTTACTCTAGTGGTGTCATCTAAATGTCGACTACACGACATTTCTCCATGTTTATACCTAGGGGAAGTCATTGAGAAGTAATAAGTAGATGATGGGTTGCTAGAGTGACACAAGTTTAAACCCTAGTTTATGCATTATTTCGTAAGGGACTGATTTGGATCCATCTGTTTCATTCTATGGTTAGATTTATCTTTATTCTTCTTTCATAGTTGTGGATTCTTACGAGAGGGTGTAGCGACCCGACCTGAAAGGCCAAGTCTCCGGTGTTTCCGTACCATCCCAAGATCATGCTGGTACATACACGGTACATCAATGTATATATCAAAGGGAAATCACACAGCATTATATTAGTCGAAATCTCATATCGAGTCCTTTATTACAATAAAGATTACAATAAAGTGGCCAAAGGCCAACTCATGAGAATATCTAAATCTTGCGGAAGCGTCGACGGTAGATGAGTCCATCCGACTCCAAGGGCATCTCACTGAGCATAGAACGCGTCCTCACTCCTGGTCGGAAAAATACTCTGCAACATGATACGTTGCAGCCGTGTAGGTCAGCATATGGAATATGCCGGCTAAGTCACAAGAGAGGGGTGAAAATAATCAGCTAGTCTATATGCTTATATGGCAGGTGGTGGTGTAAGTTTTTGCGTAAAGCCAAGTTTTTCCTACATCAAGAGAGGGGCTAAGAAAAATATTACTAAGTTGGTTGATTAATGAGATGGTTCCACCAACCAATTCTCATACCCAAAATTGTTAATACCCACATCATCATATTAATTGTGTTGAGAGTTCCGGAAGTTTCAATTCCTTTGGCTCAAGTCGTCCATGACCGTGGACACGGCTAATCGATTAGGTTTGGAATACTCTGCAGAGTTTTGCACACGTTCCCCACAAGATTTGGTCGCCTCCGTTTGATTTCTCGCACTTCAGGGTGTTTGAGAAACGGATGACCAAAACATGGTCTTCCAAAGGGTTTCCCTGCGACTCTGTCGGTGCCCATCCTTTCCTACCGTTCTTCTACCTCTCGTAGCACCGCCTGTCCAGGGTCACCACGATATCCAACCAAGCCAGAGCCCATAATGACTTGTGGCTGTGCAGGTAAGCCTTGGGTTTTGATGGGAAAACCATACTTATCCACAACTACCCTTGATATGAATGAATGAGTTGCACCGGAATCAAAAAGTACTGTAACAGGACGTGAATGCAATAAAAACTTACCAACCACAGTCTCGGGTTGATCATAGACTTCTTCCATGTCGAGGTGGTTCACCTGGGCACGAGGAAAAGGGTTTGGCTTCTTGGCTGCGGAGTTGCCGTTGTTGTTGCGTTTCCATTGCCTTGCTTGCTCTGGGGACACTCAGTAGCATAGTGCCCTGTCTTCTGGCACTTGAAACAGGTGATGTGACTCAGATCCTTCTGAGTAGGAACTTGACGGTGCTGGTTGTTGTTCCCATTCCCATTGTCACTCTTGAAGTTACCATGGTTGGGACGGTTGTTCCCATTTCCTCCATGATGGTGGCCTCCATGGTTGTGCACAGCATGAGTGTGTTTTCCAAACTTACTGTTTCCTGATCCGGTATTCCCGGAGTACGGGGAGTAGCGAAGCTTCTGATGAGCTCCAGAGCTGAACTTCCCCTGAGTGTACTTCCGCTTGCGGTTCTCAATCTGATGTTGTTTACCCTCCAGAATAAGGGCCTTGTCCACCAGCTCTTGGTAGTTGTTGAAAGTAGCCACTACCAGCTGTATGCTCAACTCGTCGTTGAGTCCTTCCAGAAACTTTTCTTGCTTGGCCGCATCATCGGCCACATCTCCTGGGGCATAACGGGCCAACATGTTGAACTCTTCCACATATTGGGCCACAGAGCGATTACCCTGGCGCAAGTTGCAAAACTCGCGCTTCTTCAGACTCATGGCTCCAGCTGAAACATGAGCGGTGCGGAAAGCAAGCTTGAACTGCTCCCAAGTCACATCTACAATAGGATAAGTGGTGGTGTAGTTCTCCCACCATGATGCTGCTGGTCCTTCCAGTTGATGTGCGGCAAATCGCACTTTCTCAGCGTTAGTGCATCCAGCGGTGATGAGCTCTCTCTCCATCTTGCGGAGCCAATCATCTGCCACAATGGGCTCAGTGCTGCTGGAGAAAGTTGGAGGGTTCAACCTCAAAAAACGGGTGAGATTGTCAGTCTAGGGTGGATGGTGGTTGTTGTTGTTCTGGTTGTTGGTCTGATTCTGAATCAATAACTGCATCAGTGCATTCTGTTGCTGAAGGAGTTGAGTGAGTTCCGGCGGGAAAGTGAAGTCGGTCTCACGTCGTGGAGGCATCTTGCTGTTTTCAGAGGGATGAGAATTAGAATAGAACAAGGGTCTAAAAGAAATTCACTACCCATATGCAATGCAACAAACATATCACACCAAACACTCATTCATTTATTCAATCAACGTCAAACATTGGGAATACAAACCTCAAACAACTAAGCATCGACCTACGCTTTAACGACTAAAATAAAAGATACATTGGAGGGCATAACTAAGGTTCTCCTCAAAAGTGCATAGTCGTAGGTCCTCCGGTGGTGCTTTCCTCATAGTCTTCATCGTCGCTGATGAAGGGTGCCATGTCTCCTTCGGGATGAAGGTTTTCTCCCATGTCTAGCTGCTCCTCCAGAGTTGCGATGTGTGCATTCTGCTCATCAATCCTCTCTAGGAAGTCCTTCACTTCATGCTCGTGTTCATAGTTGGCCTCTCGCAGATCAGCTTCAAGGTCCAGCTCGCGGTTCATTAGATTCTTGATTGTCTTTGTATCAGCACGAACTCGAAGCTCCAGAGTCCTGATGTGAGTCTCCAAGGTCTGGATATAGGAAATAGTGGTGTCTACAGTGGGAGGAGTTATGATGTTTCCATTGGCATCTCTGCGACAAACCACGCTGAGTCCTGGTGAAATGGTTCCACCTCTGTATTCCTCCTGAATACGTCCAAGGGCACGATGAATGGCCATGTCTCTTCCAAGTATCCAACTGGGTGCCACGAACTTGAGATCTATGGGTTCCTTCCGATTCCCAAAAGTCTTCCCTGGGATATGCACCTTGATCCTGTAGCGTCCATCTTGGGGAAATGACATGATAGAAGTCCCGGTGATGCTCGGCAAAGCAATCCTTACGTCCTTGACGATCCTCATCAGCTCCTTACCAAAGGGCATCGTTGCGTCAGGTTGGCAAAACTCCGTGATCAACACTGGGATGAAGGTGGCCATCTATAAATTTTGAAATAATCGAAGAGGACTCAGAAACGAATAGATGAGAGTATAAGATATTTAAAGACAAAGAGAAACAATCCTAAGGCTTTCCAATCCTAGAGGTTACGTCCTACGGTCAGCGTGTGCTCTGATACCATTTCTGTAGCGACCCGACCTGAAAGGCCAAGTCTCCGGTGTTTCCGTACCATCCCAAGATCATGCTGGTACACACACGGTACATCAATGTATATATCAAAGGGAAATCACACAACATTATATTAGTCGAAATCTCATATCGAGTCCTTTATTACAATAAAGATTACAATAAAGTGGCCAAAGGCCAACTCATGAGAATATCTAAATCTTGCGGAAGCGTCGACGGTAGATGAGTCCATCCGACTCCAAGGGCATCTCACTGAGCATAGAACGCGTCCTCACTCCTGGTCGGAAAAATACTCTGCAACATGATACGTTGCAGCCATGTAGGTCAGCATATGGAATATGCCGGCTAAGTCACAAGAGAGGGGTGAAAATAATCAGCTAGTCTATATGCTTATATGGCAGGTGGTGGTGTAAGTTTTTGCGTAAAGCCAAGTTTTTCCTACATCAAGAGAGGGGCTAAGCAAAATATTACTAAGTTGGTTGATTAATGAGATGGTTCCACCAACCAATTCTCATACCCAAAATTGTTAATACCCACATCATCATATTAATTGTGTTGAGAGTTCCGGAAGTTTCAATTCCTTTGGCTCAAGTCATCCATGACCGTGGACACGGCTAATCGATTAGGTTTGGAATACTCTGCAGAGTTTTGCACACGTTCCCCACAAGATTTGGTTGCCTCCGTTTGATTTCTCGCACTTCAGGGTGTTTGAGAAACGGATGACCAAAACATGGTCTTCCAAAGGGTTTCCCTGCGACTCTGTCGGTGCCCATCCTTTCCTACCGTTCTTCTACCTCTCGTAGCACCGCCTGTCCAGGGTCACCACGATATCCAACCAAGCCAGAGCCCATAATGACTTGTGGCTGTGCAGGTAAGCCTTGGGTTTTGAAGCACCCATCCATCTCTTTGTGCCTGGGTGGACCTTTCCGCGTGAATACTGGCCATCTCCAGCATCACCTAGGCTAACCACTGGTTTCTCCAGGGCGCCGTTCAACCATCATCCACCCAGAGGTATGTTGAAAACTCGGAGTCTTGAATCTTGTTCATTATGTAGGTCTTGAAATTATTAACTCTCTCAACTCCCATGAATCACACAACCAACCCCGTCTACTAATAGCATAGCAAAAGTAAAAACAACGTTTCCCGGGGCCAAAATTGTCAAAGAGGGTTGAGAGGGGTACCTATCACATGATACTACTACAATGTAACCAAGTTTCCAACTAACCTATCTTGCATGCAATTGGGGAGATGGTAGAACTAATGCATATAAAACATGGGTAAAAGTATGATCAAGGTGACTTGCCTGATTGATGATCTTCGTACGTGAGTGACTCTAAGTAACAAGCTTCGCACTCCGGATAATCTAACGAAGCAAACAAGCACTCAATAAGCATACAACAGAAAATTGTAACTCACAAACATCAACCAAGAACTAGTAAACAATCAGGACAAAACAATGCACAAATCTCAAGTAAGAAAACACACAAAGTTTTGTTTTCAAAAGGTGAGGAATGAAAACACTACTGACATAATGAAACCATTTGTAATAACAAAACAATTGTTGTCAGCAAGGAAACAATAGAATATTTTATTAATAAACAGAATATAATCAATTTAAGTTTGTTGGGAAAAGTTTAATAAAGTTTATACAAGTTTGTGATAAACACTATATGAATCAACTATAGTTATATTAACAAAAGAATGAAAAACTAAACTTATTATTTATTTGTAAAACATGTTCTTAACAGGAAATAATTTACAATTAAATCTGTCTTAGAAAACAGAATTAAAATATACAAAACTTTGTTTGAAAACAAAACTATTACTAGTTAGTTGTTTTAATCAAAATAAACCTATTTGAAAATAAGTTGTGATTCCTAGGTTAAATAAAATTAAACTAAGCAAATTTATATTTTTATTAACAGTGAGTGAAAACACTAAATGTTTACTAAAAGAACCTAATAAACAAATAAAACCAAATTCTAAATCAAACTAATTAAAATTAAGTATATAAAACTATATTGTAATACTAGGCAGATTCTGTTTTTGGTTAAAACATTAATCAAATATATCCTAAATATCTTCAAACTAAGCATGAAGGTAGTCCTAACTAATACCAAACAGTAGCAAAAAGATTCATATCAAAATCTATTTTCAAACTCTAGTTATTCAGATTTGAAGATTTTAAGCAAATTTGATTCAATTCAAATTTTATAGTTCAAATTTGAAATTTAAAAGTACAGGGTGAAACTACATGAATAATGTGAGCTATTGCGAAAAGAATCAACTTAAAACACTAAATAGATTAAAAGATATAAGCAAAACAATTTTTAAAAACATTCTGTTAATTAAAACAAAAACTGAAAAAGGAAAATAATTTGCGACGGTCAGGGGGCTACGTGGCGCTGTCCGATTGGCTAAGGGGGGTGTGCGCTCGAGGATTACGGGCGGGCGACCGATCGGAAGAAGAAAACGGTTCGGAATAAATCCGATCTCATCACGGTCGTTGATTCGGGATCCGATGGTCGAGGGAGCTTACGGGGGAGAGGTTGCCGGCGTCGGGGTTTCTCCGGTGATCCGAAGGCGGCGAGGACGACGACGAGGCGTTCCAGTGGTCGGGGAAGACGGGGAAGTGGTCCGGGCGACGGTGACGGTTCTCCGGAGTCGATTGGTGGCAACGGTGGGGCGAACGGTGGACGGAGTCGGTGGCTACGCTCGACGGGAGGTCCGGTGGTGGCGCTACTCCGGCGAGCAATTGACAGCGTCTCGGCGAGAGAGAAAGGGGGCTCGGGGGGGAAATGGATGCGGGGAGTGTCCGGTTTATATAGGGGCGTTGGGAGTGCGGGGAGTTAAGAGGGGAGAGAGATCCGGTGAGGGGAGAAACGGCCGGCGAGTCGGGTCTGGCGCTCGCGGGTGCGGGGAAGACGACCGTTTCGGGGCAACGGTCGGTCGGGTGGGGTCCGGTTGCAGTGAGAGAGAGGGAAGTGAATGCGCCCGGTCGGCCGACCGGTAACGGTCTCGGCTTTTAAAGCCGGTGGGCCGGCCCGTTTAATACCGGAAACGGTTACCGTTTCTTTTTAATAATATTCCAGAGACATTCAAAAGCTTTTAAAGCATTCAAATCGTCTCTAAATATAGGGGTATTATATATCAGAATTAACAGAATAATAAATTCTATTTAATGAACATTTCTATTCTGTCATTTGAACACTTTGAAAAAAATATTTTTTTCAGAAATTGCCTAATTGTTTTTAAACCCTTTTTGCAAATATTTTCAAAATAACCCCCTGGTTATTTTTGTTCAAATAAACCACCAATTAGTCCCTGGTGTGGAGTGTCATGTTCCTCCTCTCTTATTTGAACTTTTAACCAAAATTTCAAATAGGTGAAAGCAACTTAGTGAAAAGTAGAAAGGACTTTCTGGAATTCAGAAGAGACATTTCAACTAACACATAAAATCAAGCAATGATGCTGCTAGATGCATAGCTATAATCATAACATTCCAAAATGGAATTTTGGGATGTTACAAACCTACCCACCTTAAGATGAATCTCGCCCTCGAGATTCGGGTTGGCTAGAAAATAGGTGCGGATGGTCTCTACGAAGATCTTCTTCGCGTTCCCAGGTGGCTTCTTCCTCGGTATGGTGACTCCACAAAACTTTACAGAACTTGATAATCTTGCTGCGGGTAACTCGGTTGGATGTCTCGAGGATCTTGACAGGCTTCTCCTCGTAAGTCAGATCACTTTCAAGCTGTATGGCCTCTAGGGGCACGGTGTCTCGCAAAGGGATGTCAGCCATCTCAGCATGACATTTCTTCAGCTGGGAAACATGGAACACATCATGAACTTCGGATAATCCTTCCGGCAATTCCAGTTTGTATGCAACTTCGCCTCTACGTTCAAGAATTTTGTAGGGGCCTATGAATCTGGGTGCTAATTTTCCTTTAACACCAAATCTCTTGATTCCTCGAAGCGGGGATACACGAAGATATGCTCGGTCTCCCATTTCATATGTCACTTCTTTACGTTTGCTGTCAGCATAACTCTTCTGTCGAGATTGAGCTATCTTGAGTCTGTCACGAATCAACCTGACTTTCTCTTCAGAATCTCGGATAAGGTCGGGACCAAAAAGTTTTCGGTCTCCAACACCATCCCATGTCAGTGGTGTTCTGCACCTCCTTCCGTATAAAGCTTTGAAAGGGGCCATCTTTAGACTGGTCTGATAACTGTTGTTGTATGAGAATTCTGCGTAAGGCAAGTTATCGTCCCAACTAGAACCATAGTCTAGTGCACAAGCTCTCAACATGTCCTCCAAAATCTGATTGACTCTCTCAGTCTGTCCATCTGTCTGCGGATGAAAGGCTGTACTGAACTCTAGCCTTGTACCCAAAGTTTCATGTAACTGATGCCAAAACTTTGAAGTAAATCGTGTTCCTCTATCTGACACGATACTCCTTGGAACTCCATGCAGACATACGATCCTGGTCATATATATCTTGGCTAGCTTAGCACTCGTATAGGTGGTCTTTACCGGGATGAAGTGAGCCACCTTGGTCAAGCGATCAACCACTACCCAGATGGAATCATAACCTGAACGGGTCCTGGGCAATCCTGTGATGAAATCCATACCAAGCTTTTCCCATTTCCACTCGGGTATCTGCAAAGGTTGGAGTAACCCTGCTGGTTTCTGATGTTCTGCCTTTACTCTCTGACAAATATCACATATTGCAACATGTTCCGCAATATCTTTCTTCATACCTGTCCACCAATAACTTTCCTTTAAATCCAGATACATCTTGGTATTGCCTGGGTGTATTGAGTAAGGTGAATCGTGGGCTTCCTGAAGTATCAACTTCATGAGCTCTGGTTCATTGGGCACATAGATTCGGTTCTCAAACCACAAAGTTCCGTGTTCATCCTCACGAAAACCTTTAGCTTTACCATCTTCCATTCTCTGTTTAATCTCAGCTATCTCCTTGTCCGATTTCTGGGCTTCTCGAATTCTTTCGGTCAAGGTGGACTGAATTTCCAGTGTACCAACATATCCTCTTGGAACTATCTCTAGCTTGAGCTTACTGAGATCATCGACTAACTCTTGAGGTAATCCTCCAGCTGTGAGTGTGTTCACATAAGTTTTACGACTCAAGGCATCGTCTACAACATTAGCCTTACCTGGATGGTAGTGTAATCTCATGTCATAGTCCTTGATTAACTCTAACCATCGTCTCTGTCTGAGGTTCAACTCTTTCTGCGTGAAGATATACTTCAGGCTCTTATGGTCGGTGTAAACATCACAACTATTTCCGATAAGGAAATGTCTCCAAGTCTTGAGTACGTGCACTACGGCTGCTAGTTCCAAATCATGCGTGGCATAATTCAACTCATGAGGTCGTAGTTGTCTGGATGCATAGGCTACAACTTTTCCATCCTGCATAAGTACTCCTCCAAGTCCTTGACGTGAGGCATCACAGTAAACTTGGAAATCCTTCCGAATATCGGGCAAGATCAATACTGGGGCTGTGACCAAACGTTCCTTTAACTCCTGGAAACTGGCTTCACATTCCACAGTCCAAACATACTTGGATTCTTTTTTCAACAACTCTGTCATGGGCTTGGTAATCTTTGAGAAATTCTCAATGAATCTCCGGTAATATCCTGCAAGTCCGAGGAAACTGCGGATCTCCTTAACTGAGGCAGGGGACTTCCACTCGGTGACGGCTTCAACCTTAGCAGGGTCCACTGCTATTCCATCTCCGGAAATAACATGTCCAAGGAATCCGACTTCCGTCAGCCAAAATTCACATTTGCTGAACTTGGCATATAACTAATGCTCTCTTAGCTTCTCCAGAACTAAACGCAAATGTTCCTTATGCTCTTCCTCGTTCTTGGAGAATATCAGAATGTCATCGATGAACACCACAACAAACTTGTCTAGGTATTCCATGAATACTTTGTTCATCAAATTCATGAAGTAGGCAGGAGCATTAGTCAATCCAAAAGACATGACCGTATACTCATACAAGCCATACCTCGTGGTGAAAGCTGTTTTGGGTATGTCCTGTTCACGAATTTTCAACTGGTGATACCCTGATCGAAGATCGATCTTGGAGAATACTTTGGCTCCTACGAGCTGATCAAACAAATCATTAATCATTGGCAGAGGATACTTGTTCTTGATAGTCACCTCGTTCAAGGCACGATAGTCAACTACCATTCTCAAAGATTTATCCTTCTTCTCCACCAGAAGTACTGGGGCTCCCCAAGGTGAAGAACTTGGGCGAATATACCCCTTGTCCAATAACTCCTTGATTTGCTTCTTGATTTCCAACAGATCATTTACGGGCATCCGATAGGGTCTCTTGGAAATTGGGGCTGTTCCTGGTAGTAACTCTATTAGGAACTCAATTTCCCTATCTGGTGGCATTCCTGGTAATTCTTCCGGAAATACATCCAGATAATCTTTTACCACAGGTACTTCCTCCTGAACAACTCCTGTGAGGGCATTTAACCTAGCACTCATACGTGTGCGTCGGGATACATACTTAATCCTCTTGTTCTCCGGGGTGGTGAGTGAAACAGACTTGCTAGGGCAATCAAGATTTCCTTCATACTTGGTCATCCAATCCATGCCTAGGATTACATCCAATCCTTGTGACTCTAAGACGATGAGGTCGGTGGGAAAAACATGATTTCCTATATTGAGTTTCAAAGCATGGCATCCTATCCCTGCCATCATCATACCTCCTGGGGAACTAACCTGAATAGGCTGGCTAAGGGTTTTGGTGGGAAAACCATACTTATCCACAACTACCCTTGATATGAATGAATGAGTTGCACCGGAATCAAAAAGTACTGTAACAGGACGTGAATGCAATAAAAACTTACCAACCACAGTCTCGGGTTGATCATAGACTTCTTCCACGTCGAGGTGGTTCACCTGGGCACGAGGAAAAGGGTTTGGCTTCTTGGCTGCGGAGTTGCCGTTGTTGTTGCGTTTCCATTGCCTTGCTTGCTCTGGGGACACTCAGTAGCATAGTGCCCTGTCTTCTGGCACTTGAAACAGGTGATGTGACTCAGATCCTTCTGAGTAGGAACTTGACGGTGCTGGTTGTTGTTCCCATTCCCATTGTCACTCTTGAAGTTACCATGGTTGGGACGGTTGTTCCCATTTCCTCCATGATGGTGGCCTCCATGGTTGTGCACAGCATGAGTGTGTTTTCCAAACTTACTGTTTCCTGATCCGGTATTCCCGGAGTACGGGGAGTAGCGAAGCTTCTGATGAGCTCCAGAGCTGAACTTCCCCTGAGTGTACTTCCGCTTGCGGTTCTCAATCTGATGTTGTTTACCCTCCAGAATAAGGGCCTTGTCCACCAGCTCTTGGTAGTTGTTGAAAGTAGCCACTACCAGCTGTATGCTCAACTCGTCGTTGAGTCCTTCCAGAAACTTTTCTTGCTTGGCCGCATCATCGGCCACATCTCCTGGGGCATAACGGGCCAACATGTTGAACTCTTCCACATATTGGGCCACAGAGCGATTACCCTGGCGCAAGTTGCAAAACTCGCGCTTCTTCAGACTCATGGCTCCAGCTGAAACATGAGCGGTGCGGAAAGCAAGCTTGAACTGCTCCCAAGTCACATCTACAATAGGATAAGTGGTGGTGTAGTTCTCCCACCATGATGCTGCTGGTCCTTCCAGTTGATGTGCGGCAAATCGCACTTTCTCAGCGTTAGTGCATCCAGCGGTGATGAGCTCTCTCTCCATCTTGCGGAGCCAATCATCTGCCACAATGGGCTCAGTGCTGCTGGAGAAAGTTGGAGGGTTCAACCTCAAAAAACGGGTGAGATTGTCAGTCTGGGGTGGATGGTGGTTGTTGTTGTTCTGGTTGTTGGTCTGATTCTGAATCAATAACTGCATCAGTGCATTCTGTTGCTGAAGGAGTTGAGTGAGTTCCGGCGGGAAAGTGAAGTCGGTCTCACGTCGTGGAGGCATCTTGCTGTTTTCAGAGGGATGAGAATTAGAATAGAACAAGGGTCTAAAAGAAATTCACTACCCATATGCAATGCAACAAACATATCACACCAAACACTCATTCATTTATTCAATCAACGTCAAACATTGGGAATACAAACCTCAAACAACTAAGCATCGACCTACGCTTTAACGACTAAAATAAAAGATACATTGGAGGGCATAACTAAGGTTCTCCTCAAAAGTGCATAGTCGTAGGTCCTCCGGTGGTGCTTTCCTCATAGTCTTCATCGTCGCTGATGAAGGGTGCCATGTCTCCTTCGGGATGAAGGTTTTCTCCCATGTCTAGCTGCTCCTCCAGAGTTGCGATGTGTGCATTCTGCTCATCAATCCTCTCTAGGAAGTCCTTCACTTCATGCTCGTGTTCATAGTTGGCCTCTCGCAGATCAGCTTCAAGGTCCAGCTCGCGGTTCATTAGATTCTTGATTGTCTTTGTATCAGCACGAACTCGAAGCTCCACAGTCCTGATGTGAGTCTCCAAGGTCTGGATATAGGAAATAGTGGTGTCTACAGTGGGAGGAGTTATGATGTTTCCATTGGCATCTCTGCGACAAACCACGCTGAGTCCTGGTGAAATGGTTCCACCTCTGTATTCCTCCTGAATACGTCCAAGGGCACGATGAATGGCCATGTCTCTTCCAAGTATCCAACTGGGTGCCACGAACTTGAGATCTATGGGTTCCTTCCGATTCCCAAAAGTCTTCCCTGGGATATGCACCTCGATCCTGTAGCGTCCATCTTGGGGAAATGACATGATAGGAGTCCCGGTGATGCTCGGCAAAGCAATCCTTACGTCCTTGACGATCCTCATCAGCTCCTTACCAAAGGGCATCGTTGCGTCAGGTTGGCAAAACTCCGTGATCAACACTGGGATGAAGGTGGCCATCTATAAATTTTGAAATAATCGAAGAGGACTCAGAAACGAATAGATGAGAGTATAAGATATTTAAAGACAAAGAGAAACAATCCTAAGGCTTTCCAATCCTAGAGGTTACGTCCTACGGTCAGCGTGTGCTCTGATACCATTTCTGTAGCGACCCGACCTGAAAGGCCAAGTCTCCGGTGTTTCCGTACCATCCCAAGATCATGCTGGTACACACACGGTACATCAATGTATATATCAAAGGGAAATCACACAACATTATATTAGTCGAAATCTCATATCGAGTCCTTTATTACAATAAAGATTACAATAAAGTGGCCAAAGGCCAACTCATGAGAATATCTAAATCTTGCGGAAGCGTCGACGGTAGATGAGTCCATCCGACTCCAAGGGCATCTCACTGAGCATAGAACGCGTCCTCACTCCTGGTCGGAAAAATACTCTGCAACATGATACGTTGCAGCCATGTAGGTCAGCATATGGAATATGCCGGCTAAGTCACAAGAGAGGGGTGAAAATAATCAGCTAGTCTATATGCTTATATGGCAGGTGGTGGTGTAAGTTTTTGCGTAAAGCCAAGTTTTTCCTACATCAAGAGAGGGGCTAAGCAAAATATTACTAAGTTGGTTGATTAATGAGATGGTTCCACCAACCAATTCTCATACCCAAAATTGTTAATACCCACATCATCATATTAATTGTGTTGAGAGTTCCGGAAGTTTCAATTCCTTTGGCTCAAGTCATCCATGACCGTGGACACGGCTAATCGATTAGGTTTGGAATACTCTGCAGAGTTTTGCACACGTTCCCCACAAGATTTGGTTGCCTCCGTTTGATTTCTCGCACTTCAGGGTGTTTGAGAAACGGATGACCAAAACATGGTCTTCCAAAGGGTTTCCCTGCGACTCTGTCGGTGCCCATCCTTTCCTACCGTTCTTCTACCTCTCGTAGCACCGCCTGTCCAGGGTCACCACGATATCCAACCAAGCCAGAGCCCATAATGACTTGTGGCTGTGCAGGTAAGCCTTGGGTTTTGAAGCACCCATCCATCTCTTTGTGCCTGGGTGGACCTTTCCGCGTGAATACTGGCCATCTCCAGCATCACCTAGGCTAACCACTGGTTTCTCCAGGGCGCCGTTCAACCATCATCCACCTAGAGGTATGTTGAAAACTCGGAGTCTTGAATCTTGTTCATTATGTAGGTCTTGAAATTATTAACTCTCTCAACTCCCATGAATCACACAACCAACCCCGTCTACTAATAGCATAGCAAAAGTAAAAACAACGTTTCCCGGGGCCAAAATTGTCAAAGAGGGTTGAGAGGGGTACCTATCACATGATACTACTACAATGTAACCAAGTTTCCAACTAACCTATCTTGCATGCAATTGGGGAGATGGTAGAACTAATGCATATAAAACATGGGTAAAAGTATGATCAAGGTGACTTGCCTGATTGATGATCTTCATACGTGAGTGACTCTAAGTAACAAGCTTCGCACTCCGGATAATCTAACGAAGCAAACAAGCACTCAATAAGCATACAACAGAAAATTGTAACTCACAAACATCAACCAAGAACTAGTAAACAATCAGGACAAAACAATGCACAAATCTCAAGTAAGAAAACACACAAAGTTTTGTTTTCAAAAGGTGAGGAATGAAAACACTACTGACATAATGAAACCATTTGTAATAACAAAACAATTGTTGTCAGCAAGGAAACAATAGAATATTTTATTAATAAACAGAATATAATCAATTTAAGTTTGTTGGGAAAAGTTTAATAAAGTTTATACAAGTTTGTGATAAACACTATATGAATCAACTATAGTTATATTAACAAAAGAATGAAAAACTAAACTTATTATTTATTTGTAAAACATGTTCTTAACAGGAAATAATTTACAATTAAATCTGTCTTAGAAAACAGAATTAAAATATACAAAACTTTGTTTGAAAACAAAACTATTACTAGTTAGTTGTTTTAATCAAAATAAACCTATTTGAAAATAAGTTGTGATTCCTAGGTTAAATAAAATTAAACTAAGCAAATTTATATTTTTATTAACAGTGAGTGAAAACACTAAATGTTTACTAACAGAACCTAATAAACAAATAAAACCAAATTCTAAATCAAACTAATTAAAATTAAGTATATAAAACTATATTGTAATACTAGGCAGATTCTGTTTTTGGTTAAAACATTAATCAAATATATCCTAAATATCTTCAAACTAAGCATGAAGGTAGTCCTAACTAATACCAAACAGTGGCACAAAGATTCATATCAAAATCTATTTTCAAACTCTAGTTATTCAGATTTGAAGATTTTAAGCAAATTTGATTCAATTCAAATTTTATAGTTCAAATTTGAAATTTAAAAGTACAGGGTGAAACTACATGAATAATGTGAGCTATTGCGAAAAGAATCAACTCAAAACACTAAGTAGATTAAAAGATATAAGCAAAACAATTTTTAAAAACATTTTGTTAATTAAAACAAAAACTGAAAAAGGGAAATAATTTGCGACGGTCAGGGGGCTACGTGGCGCTGTCCGATTGGCTAAGGGGGGTGTGCGCTCGAGGATTACGGGCGGGCGACCGATCGGAAGAAGAAAATGGTTCGGAATAAATCCGATCTAATCACGGTCGTTGATTCGGGATCCGATGGTCGAGGGAGCTTACGGGGGAGAGGTTGCCGGCGCCGGGTTTCTCCGGTGATCCGAAGGCGGCGAGGACGACGGCGAGGCGTTCCGGTGGTCGGGGAAGATGGGGAAGTGGTCCGGGCGACGGCGACGGTTCTCCGGAGTCGATTGGTGGCAACGGTGGGGCGAACGGTGGACGGAGTCGGTGGCTACGCTCGACGGGAGGTCCGGTGGTGGCGCTACTCCGGCGAGCAATTGACAGCGTCTCGGCGAGAGAGAAAGGGGGCTCGGGGGGAAATGGATGCGGGGAGTGTCCGGTTTATATAGGGGCGTTGGGAGTGCGGGGAGTTAAGAGGGGAGAGAGATCCGGTGAGGAAAGAAACGGCCGGCGAGTCGGGTCCGGCGCTCGCGGGTGCGGGGAAGACGACCGTTTCGGGGCAACGGTCGGTCGGGTGGGGTCCGGTTGCAGTGAGAGAGAGGGAAGTGAATGCGCTCGGTCGGCCGACCGGTAACGGTCTCGGCTTTTAAAGCCGGTGGGCCGGCCCGTTTAATACCGGAAACGGTTACCGTTTCTTTTTAATAATATTCCAGAGATATTCAAAAGCTTTTAAAGCATTCAAATCGTCTCTAAATATAGGGGTATTATATATCAAAATTAACAGAATAATAAATTCTATTTAATGAACATTTCTATTCTGTCATTTGAACACTTTGAAAAAAATAATTTTTTCAGAAATTGCCTAATTGTTTTTAAACCCTTTTTGCAAATATTTTCAAAATAACCCCCTGGTTATTTTTGTTCAAATAAACCACCAATTAGTCCCTGGTGTGGAGTGTCATGTTCCTCCTCTCTTATTTGAACTTTTAACCAAAATTTCAAATAGGTGAAAGCAACTTAGTGAAAAGTAGAAAGGACTTTCTGGAATTCAGAAGAGACATTTCAACTAACACATAAAATCAAGCAATGATGCTGCTAGATGCATAGCTGTAATCATAACATTCCAAAATGGAATTTTGGGATGTTATAGAGGGGGTAATCATAATTGGGTTGTTTGTTCAAGGGAGAACATCACCTTAGCACCGCTCCACCCTCAGATCAAATTATCGAAGTAATGAACGTGAATCAACTAAACACGATGAACATGACTAGATGACAATTCCCATGTGTCCCCGAGAATTCTTTGATCATTATAAGAAGTAATTTCGGATTATCATTTGCTATATAAATGATTGGACCACCTTGCTACACCCTTGTTACACTTGTCACTTGTTACGAATTATCTTGCTATAAAACTATCTATTGTTACTAGATATAACACTTGTAGAGAATACCATGTTGAAAACTGATATGTCTCTGTCGTATCTATAATTTTTTATTGTTTCATGCCAATATGATACAACTTTCACATACTTTTGGCAACAATTTATATGATTTATTGGACTAACCTATTGATCCAGTGCCTAGTGCCAGTTCCTATTTTTATGTGTTTTTTGTTTTGCAGAAATTCCATATCAAACGAAGTCTAAACACGATAAAAATTTATGGAGATTTTTTTGGAATATTTGTGAATTTTGAGAAGTGGAATCAACACAAACGGAGGATCCCAGCCCCCCACCCACCATGGCACGGCCCAGGGCCCAGGCATGGTGTGGTGGGTGGTGCTCACCTCGAATGTCGGTTGGAGCTCTCCTTCGGTCGTAAGGAAGATAATTTTTGAAAAAATGTTTTAAAATCTCGACGCGATCGAAGTTCCGGATCTCTAGGAATATAAGAAACGGTTTTTGGCCAGAAAACAGGAATGCGAAACAGAAGAGAACAGAGTGGGAGATCCAATCTCGAAGGGGCTCCCGCTCCTCTGCCACCATGGAGGCCATGGACCAGAGGGTGAACTCTCCTCCTATCTAGGGGGAGGCTGAGGGAGAAGAATAATAAGGGGGATCTCTCCCCCTCTCTCCCAGTGGCACTGGAACGCCGCCAAGGCAATCATTGGGATGGCAATCTACATCAACAATCTTGCCGTCGTCAACACCAACTCTCTCCCCCTCTATTCAGCGGTGTAACACCTCTCTTCCCCGTTGTAATCTCTACTTAAACATGGTGCTCAACTTCATATATTATTTTCCAATGATATTTGGCTATCCTATGATATTGGAGCACAATTTATTGTTGATTGTCTATCTTTGTGTGAAGGCTGGGGGAGCGCGATGGTTAACTCCTACCAACCTCCCACCTAGGGGCATGCATAGTAATACTTTGCTTTGAGGGCTAATAAACTTTTGCAATAAGTATGTGAGTTCTTTATGACTAATGTGATTCCATGGATTATACGCACTCTTACCTTTACGCAATTTGCTAGCCTCTACAGTACCGCGCATTGCCCTTTCTCACCTCGAGAGTCGGTGCGAACTTCGCCGGTGCATCCAAACCCCATGATATGATACGCTCTATCACACATAAGACTTATTATATCTTCCTCAAAATAGCCACCATACCTACCTATTATGGCATTTCCATAGCCATTCCGAGATATATTGCCATGCAACTTCCACCGCTTCCGTTTTCATGACTTGAGCATTCATTGTCATATTGCTTTACATGATCATAAGATAGCTAACATGATGTTTCCATGGCTTGTTCATTTTTTCATATCTTTGCTACGCTAGATAATTGCACAACATTCATATAGAGTCATATTTTGTTCTAGGTATCGAGTTGTAATATTGAGTTATAAGTAAATAGAAGTGTGATGATCATCACTATTCATAATTAGAGCATGTCCCAGTGAGGAAAGGATGATGAAAACTGCGATTCCCCCACAAGTCGGGATGGTACTCCGGACAACAACAAAAAAAGAGAAAAAGAAAAAATGATGAGAGACAAATAGATAAGGGGCATGCTAATTCCACACTTCTGCTTCAAAGTAGCACCATCTTTTTCATATAGAGATTCTCCTATGTTGTCACTTTCATATACTAGTGGGAATTTTTCATTTTAGAGTTAGATGCACACCCACTTAGTTTTCATACTGAGCTTTCATACACTTATATCTCTTAGCGCATCTTTTGCATGGCAATCCCTACTCCTTGCATTGATATCTATTGATGGGCATCTCCGTAGCCCGTTGATACGCTGAGTTGATACGAGACTTTCTTCTCCACTTTTACCTCTTTGAAACCTATCACCGTATTCTATTCCACCTATAGTGTTGTATCCATGGTTTGCGCTCATGTATTGCATGAGAGTTGAAAATGTTGAAGCGCGTTAAAAAGTATGAACCAATTGCTTGGATGACATCGGGATATTACATGATTTATACTTTGTGTTAAGAAGACAGAGCATGACAAGGTTATATGATTTTGTAGGGATAACATTCTTTAGCCTTGATATTTTGAAAGGCATGATTGTTTGTTGGGATGCCTGGGTATTAAAGTCTTAATGTCAAAACTAGAATATTGCTTTGAATCACTAATGTTTTAATATTCATGCCATTATTAGATATATGACCAAGATTATGCTAGGTAGCATTCCACATCAAAAATTATCTTTTTAATCATTTACCTACTCGAGGACGAGCAGGAATTAAGCTTGGGGATGGTGATTCATATCCATTGTATCTATAATATTTGATTATTTCATGCCAATAGTATACAACTTTCACATACTTTTGGCAACAATTTATATGATTTATTGGACTAACCTATTGATCCAGTGCCCAGTGCCAGTTCCTGTTCTTTGTGTGCTTTTTGTTTCATGGAAACTCCATATCAAACGAAGTCCAAATGCGATAAAAATTTACGGAGATTTTTTTGGAATATTTTTTAATTTTGAGAAGTGGAATCAACGCAAATGGAGGCTCGTAGCCCTCACCACCCACCAGGGCGCGACCCAGGGCCTAGGCGCGGGGTGGTGGGTGGTGCTCACCTCGTATGTCGGTTGGAGCTCTCCTTCGGCCGCAAGGAAGCTAATTTTTGGAGGAAAAAATTGTGCTAAAATCTCAGCACGATTGGAGTTATGGATCTCCAGGAATATAAGAAACGATTTTTAGCCAGAAAACAGGAAAGCGAAACAAAAGAGAACAGAGAGAGAGATCCAATCACGGAGGGGCTCCCGCCCCTCCGCCACCATGGAGGCCATGGACCAAAGGGGGAACTCTCCTCCCATCTAGGGGGGCAAGGAAGAAGAAGAAGGAGGGGGACTCTCTCCCCCTCTCTCCCGGTGGCGGCGGAACGCCGCCTGGGCAATCATCCTGACGGCAATCTACACCAACAATCTTTCCGCCGTCATCACCAACTCTCTCCCCCTCTGTGCAGCGGTGTAAAACCTCTCTTCCCTGCAGCGGTGTAAATCTTCTACTTAAACATGATGCTCAACTAAATATATTATTTTCCAATGATATTTGGCTATCCTATGATGTTTGAGTAGATCTCTTTTGTCCAATGGGTTAACTATGGTATGATGTTATGGATTTGAGTTGTATGTTCATATGGTGTTGTCCTATGGTGCCCTCCATGTCACGCAAACGTGAGGGATCCCCGTTGTAGGGTGTTGCAATATATGATTTGCTTATGGTGGGTTGCTTGAGTGACAGAAGCATAAACCTGAGTAGGTGGGTTGTTGCGTATGGGAGTAAAGAGGACTTGATACTTAATGCTATGGTTGGATTTTATCTTAATGATCTTTAGTAGTTTTAGATGCTTGCTAGATTTACAATCATAAGTGCATATGATCCAAGTAGAGAAAGTATGTTAGATCATGCCTCTCCCTCATTGCATATAACAAGTATATATTGCATCATATTCAATTTCCTATGGACAATCTTTCTCTTGCGTTACACAAAAAGCTTGCTACGAAACTATTTAATTTTATTGCTATTTTATTAAAAAAACACCTAACTTTTATGTCCATGTTCTTTATTATCTTGCAAAGTACTTCCAATTTTATTCCTGCAAAGTAGTTTCATACTTGTTCTAGGTAAAGCAAGCATTAGCGCGCGTAGAGTTGTACCGGTCGTAGATAGAACTTGAGGGAATATTTGTTCTACCTTTAGCTCCTCATTGGGTTCGACACTCTTATTTATAGAAAAAGGCTGCAAACGATCCCCTACACTTGTGGGTTATCAAAAACCGTTTGTCATTTGCTTCTGCTCCTCGTTGGGTTCGACACTCTTACTTATCGAAAGGACTACGATTGACCCCCTACACTTATGGGCCATCAACATATAGCAAACACCAACGCACGAACAAGGTACAGGAGCCCAGGCATATTGTTGCACTCCTGTGCTGGTGAGGGTTGGTTGTGGTGGGAGTGTTGCACAAGTACTTACCAGCAGCAGCAGCCCAAACACAACGACGGTCTGTCTGTCAGGCTTAGGTTTGTATGTTGTGAAAATAAACCATGCATAGTCCACGTTGCGAGCTCTCCATTGCCGTAGCCTACAAGCCGACACTATGGATCTCGAGGCAAATGATGAGTATGGGACTTTCAGAACCAACAAAAATTACGGAAGGGGACAACAGAGTGCCATCGTCATGAATCTTCCACCGGTTGTCTGAGGTCGCAAACAAGGATGTATTTATGACTCAGAACGAGGTTTCTATTGGGCCGTCCAATCTGTTGGGTAGGTGCCATGGCCTAGTGCATGAGAGAGCTCACAAGACTGTTTGCGGAGCAGCGATCCTGGTTACATTAGACGGTTGTTTCGAACAATGGGTTATGCGCGAGTGAGGCACAAGTTAGCGCTGCAGACGACTTGTAGATCTGGTGCATTTGTACATGGATCCAATGGTTGAAAATGTTGAGTCGCTATGAGGGGGCATAGCTAACTCAGTTTTATTCTTTAGTAATGATTTTTCGATAGCACAAAGTCGAGCAGTGTTTGATGGATGTACATGTGCAATGGAATTGTCAAAGATAGTGCAACTTAACAATACGAAAGTGACGAGTGATAAATTTGTCATAGTATCTCCAGCCGAAGGTATATGAATTACTCCCTCAATCCTATAATATAAGACATTATTACATCCAATATGTGCATCTTATATTATAGGATAGAGGGAGTATGTAGCAGTTGTTCTCGCGTGTTGGCTGGAATTAGCCTCATTTAATTCATCCGTTGAAAGAAAAGAAGACAAGTAGTTGATGCATATAGTGTGAATCACCTAAAGCAAATGTATGAATTGATTGAGGTGATGGTCTTGATTTCATAAAATCAAATTAAGGCATATCAGGGCAAATTGAACATCGGACATAACATTAATGGATTCAAACAAGGCCTCACTATAATTAAGGCTAGAATGCCTTCTACGAACAAAGTTCGGACACATAATAAAGAACCGTAAAAACCTTTGTAAAAATAGACCAACAAACAAACACATATATGACTGAACTGCCATAAAAGTACATGACGATTGAATTGTTCTGTAAATATGTTGTACTCAGTGGTATGAACAACTTGAGGTGATGATGTGTGATGATGAACCAAAAACGAGGAAGATGGGTCAACAATGTGTCATCATGTTGATCGTCTATAAGGAGTCATCAGTATAATTAAGACCTCGTTGCGATTTGAAAGTAAGACACAACAAGTGAGAAAAAAGTGGACAAGCCACATCAAAGGAACCGGCAAATGACCATGTGCACACATGGAGTGCGAAACAAATATATATCGAGTAAAATGTTCACACAATCTGTTGTACTCATTCGTGACTAATAGAGGTATATACTATATCACTAAAGCCCCTAGAATTGGAGGCCTCCCATTCAATTGAGGTCTTTGATTGAAATTCGGGTTATCGATTTTGACCGGATCAACAATCTTTCACTAAATTATGTTAATTCACTATCTTTCTTATTTCATTGAGAAATTAAAGATTGGATTTTGTTCATGATTTTAACTGGGTCAACAATTCTTCAAATAAATTGGAATCAAATTATAAAAATTTAAAGAGGATTTACTTTTCAGAAAACTAATACACCTTATATTTTAAGATATATCATGTATAAAAATTATGAAAATCTAAAAACATAAAAAACGCAGCAAAGTGCGCATAACCCTTCTAGTATCAGAGAAAGATACAATGATAGTAGGAATGACTTAGAAAACGAAGGAGATTCACATGGAAATCCATATGCCAAACAACTATCAATCTAACAATAACAACAATATATTGCATAAGATTCTAAGAGTTGCAATACATAATTATGTTAGAAACAATGAATAAAACTTATGCATAACAAGTTTTGCATGACGTAACTTGGCCATAACCAAATAAACATTTCTACAAAGCAAAGAGATTTCAGAATCATCAATTATATTGATTGGTGTATTCCAATAAAAATTGATGATTGAATGGTTGTTGAATCTTCTGAAGAAACATATTGATATACCTGAATGTTTGGATCAGCCAAGGAAGTTGCTTCAAAAATAGAAGTATGTTCCTCGGTTGGTGGTGAAGAGTCGTGTGATGAATGCATGTCATTAACATCCAAATCGTTCACACAAAAATGAGGCAAAAAAGATGATAAAGAAGTGTTTCTATCATATGATCCAAATTCCGCAAATCTGGACGGATGCCATGGTGTGTAAGCAACAAAATTAACATAACAAAAAAGGTAAAAAGGAAAATTACCTGTTTAATTGTAACTTTAATCCATCAAACTCCGCTCAAAAAGATCCCCTATTCCTAGGGGAGAGATGCTACACCTCCGGAAGGAGTTTATAGACTGGTGTTATGGGCATGGGGTGGAATGGTATAAGGTACAACTCACCCTGAAAATCAGGGGAGGAGGAGATTAGTTAGCTGACACATACTCTCGTAGGCTTCTTCTTGTAAGAAACTTCATGCATGCCTAGTATTACTGTTCCTGTTTAAAAAAGTATTGCCGTTCCTAGGGCAAACAATAACCACAATAGGCAAGCAGCAACAAAGAGAAATTATGGGAACGCGAAGGAAATAGAAAGAAGATTTAATTACAAGTAGGGTACAAAATCTTTTTATGCGTTAATGGTTCCATATATAAAAATGTTGGGAGACGTACTAGTAAATCAAAATTTTCCTACGTGTCACCAAGATCTATCTATGGAGAAACCAGCAATGAGTGGGGAGAGATTGCATCTTCATACCTTTGAAGATCGCTAAGCGGAAGTGTTACAAGAACGCGGTTGATGGAGTCATACTCGCAGCGATTAAGATCGCGGTGGATTCCGATCTAAGCGTCGAACAATGGCACCTCCGCATTCAACACATGTGCAGCCCGGTGACGTCTCCTACGCCTTGATCCAACAAGGAGGAAGGAGAGGTTGGGGAAGGGCTCCAACAGCAGCACGACGGCGTGGTGGTGGTGGAGTAGCAAGGTATTCCGGCAGGGCTTCGCCTAAGCGCTGCGGAGGAGCAAGAAGAGAGGTAGGGTTTTGCCATGAGAGAGAGAGAGAGTTCAGAACTGTTCTCAAAAGGCCAAAACTTCAAGTATATATAGGAGGAGGGAGAGGGAGGGCTGGCTTGGACTCTCCTCCAAGGAGGAGAGCTTCGGCCGAATCAATGGGAGAGTCCACCTCCCACAAGGGAGGTGGATCTCCTCCTTTTCAAACTCCTTTGCCCTTATCTCTACTCCTCCAGCCACATGGGCCTTTCTAGAAGGTCTTGGCCAGCCCAATAAGGGATTGCACACCTCCTCTAAGGGCCCACAAGGTCCTATGGTCGTCACACCCCTCCCGAAGGTCCTCCGGCACCCTCCCGGCACTCCCGGTACAATACCGATGAGCCCGAAAACTTTCCGGTGACCAAAACTGGACTTCCTATATATCAATCTTTACCTCTGGACCATTCTGGAGCTCCTCGTGACGTCTGGGATATCATCCGGGACTCCGAACAACTTTTGGTAATCACGTATACCATTTCCCTATAACCCTAGCGTCATCGAACCTTAAGTGTGTAGACCCTACGGGTTCGGGGGACACGTGGACATGACCGAGACACTTCTCCGGTCAAATAACCAACAGCGGGATCTGGATACCCATGTTGGCTCCCATATGCTCCACGATGATCTCATCGGATGAACCACGATGTCGGGGATTCAATCAATCCCGTATACAATTCCCTTTGTCTATCGGTATGATACTTGCCCAAGATTCGATCGTCGGTATCTCTATACGTTGTTCAATCTCGTTACCGACAAGTCTCTTTACTCATTCCGTAATACATCATCCCGTGACTAACTCCTTGGTCACATTGAGCTCATTATGATGATGTCTTACCGAGTGGGCCCAGAGATACCTCTCCGTCACACGGAGTGACAAATCCCAGTCTCGATTCGTGCCAACCCAACAGACACTTTCGGAGATACCCACAGTGAACCTTTATAGCCACACAGTTATGTTGTGACGTTTGGCACACCCAAAGCATTCCTACGGTATCCCGGAGTTGCACAATCTCATGGTCTAAGGAAATGATACTTGACATTGAAAAGCTTTAGCAAACGAACAACACAATCTTGTGCTATGCTTAGGATTGGCCCTTGTCCATCACATCATTCTCCTAATGATGTGATCCCGTTATCAACGACATCCAATGTCCATGGTCATGAAACCGTGACCATCTATTGATCAACGAGCTAGTCAACTAGAGGCTCACTAGGGACATGTTGTGGTCTATGTATTCACACATGTATTATGGTTTTCGGTTAACACAATTATAGCATGAACAATAGACAATTATCATGAACAACGAAATACAATAATAACCATTTTATTATTGCCTCTAGGGCATATTTCCAACAGTCTCCCACTTGCACTAGAGTCAATAATCTAGTTACATTGTGATGAATCGTACACCCATAGCATTCTGGTGTTGATCATGTTTTGCTTGTGAGAGAGGTTTAGTCAACGGATCTGTGACATTCAGATCCGTATGCACTTTACAAATATCTATATCTCCCTCCTGAATGTAATCACGGATGGAGTTGAAACGGCGCTTGATGTGTCTTGTCTTCTTGTGAAACCTGGGCTCCTTCGCAAGGGCAATAGCTCCAGTGTTGTCACAGAATAGAGTCATCGGGCCCGACGCACTTGGAATTACTCCTAGGTCGGTGATGAACTCCTTCATCCAGACTCCTTCCTTTGTTGCTTCCGAAGCAGCTATGTACTCCGCTTCACATGTAGATGTCGTCACGACGCTTTGCTTGTTGTTGCACCAGCTGACTGCCCCTCCGTTCAAAATATACACGTATCCGGTTTGCGACTTGGAGTCGTCCGGATCTGTGTCGAAGCTAGCATCGACGTAACCCTTTACGACGAGCTCTTTGGCACCTCCATATACGAGAAACATGTCCTTTGTCCTTTCTAGGTACTTCAGGATGTTCTTGACCGCTGTCCAATGTTCCGCTCCGGGATCACTTTGGTACCTCCCTACCAAACTTATGGCAAGGTTCACATCAGGTCTGGTACACAGCATGGCATACATAATAGAGCCTATGGCTGAAGCATAGGGGATGACACTCATCTCTTCTCTATCCTTTGCCGTGGTCGGGCATTGAGTCGTACTCAATCTCACACCTTGTAACACAGGCAACAACCCCTTCTTGGACTAATCCATATTGAACTTCTTCAATATCTTTTCAAGGTATGTGCTTTGTGAAAGACCTATGAGGCATCTCGATCTATCTCTATAGATCTTAATACCTAATATGTAAGTAGCTTCTCCAAGGTCCTTCATTGAAAAACACTTATTCAAGTAGGCCTTTACACTTTCCAAGAGTTCTATATCATTTCCCATTATCAGTATGTCATCCACATATAATACGAGAAATGCTACAGAGCTCCCACTCACTTTCTTGTAAATACAGGGTTCTCCATAAACCTGTACAAACCCAAACGCTTTAATCACTTCATTAAAGCGAATGTTCCAACTCCGAGATGCTTGCACCACCCCATAGATGGAGCGCTGGAGCTTGCATACCTTGTTAGCATCTTTAGGATCGACAAAACCTTCCGGCTGCATCATATACAGTTCTTTCTTGAGGAAGCCATTAAGGAATGCCGTTTTAACGTCCATTTGCCAGATCTCATAATCATAAAATGTGACAACTGCTAACATGATTCGGATAGACTTCAGCATCGCTACGGGTGAGAAAGTCTCATCGTAGTCAACTCCTTGAACTTGTCGATAACCCTTAGCGACAAGCCGAGCCTTATAGACGGTCACATTACCATCCGCGTCAGTCTTCTTCTTAAAGATCCATTTATTTTCAATGGATCGCTTATCATCAGGCAAGTCCACCAAAGTCCATACTTTGTTCTCATACATGGATCCTATCTCGGATTTCATGGCTTTAAGCCATTTGTTGGAATTCGGGCCCGCCATCGCTTCTTCATAGTTCGAAGGTTCACCGTTGTCTAACAACATGATCTCTAGGACAGGGTAGCCGTACCACTCTGGTGCGCAACGTGTCCTAGTGGACTTTCGACGTTCAATAGTAACTTGATCTGAAGTTTCATGATCATCATCATTGACTTCCTCTCCAGCCGGTGTAGGCTCCACAGAAACAACTTCCTGTGCTGCGCTACTCTCCGGTTCGAGTGGAGGTACAATTACCTCATCAAGTTCTATTTTCCTCCCATTTACTTGTTTCGAGAGAAACTCTTTCTCGAGAAAGGATCCATTCTTGGCAACAAAGACTTTGCCCTCAGATCGTAGGTAGAAGGTATACCCAATAGTCTCTTTGGGATATCCTATGAAGACGCACTTTTCCGCTTTGGGTTCGAGCTTCTCAGGTTATAGTTTCTTCACATAAGCATCGCATCCCCAAACTTTTAGAAACGACAGCTTAGGTTTCTTTCCAAACCATAATTCATACGGTGTCGTCTCAACGGATTTTGACGGTGCCCTATTTAAAGTGAATGCGGCAGTCTCTAATGCATATCCCCAAAATGATAGTGGTAAGTCGGTAAGAGACATCATAGATCATACCATATCTAATAGAGTGCGATTACGACGTTCAGACACACCATTTCGCTGAGGTGTGCCAGGCGGCATGAGTTGTGAAACAATTCCACATTTCCTTAGGTGCGTGCCAAACTCGTGACTTAAATATTCTCCGCCACGATCAGATCGTAGGCACTTTATTTTCCTATCACGTTGATTCTCTACCTCACTCTGAAATTCCTTGAACCTTTCAAAAGTTTAAGACTTATGTTTAATTAAGTAGACATACCCATATCTACTCAAGTCATCAGTGAGGATGAGAACATAACGGTAGCCACCACGAGCCTCGACACTCATTGGACCGCATACATCGGTATGTATTATTTCCAACAAGTCAGTTGCTCGCTCCATTGTTCCGGAGAACGGAGTCTTAGTCATCTTGCCCATGAGGCATGGTTCGCACATGTCAAATGATTCGAAATCAAGAGACTCCAAACGTCCATCAGTATGGAGCTTCTTCATACGTTTGACACCAATATGACCAAGGCGGTAGTGCCACATGTAAGTGGGACTACCGTTATCAACCTTAAACTTTTTGGTACTCACACTATGGACATGTGTAACATCACGTTCGAGATTCATCAAAAATAAACCATTGACCAGCGGGGCATGACCATAAAACGTTTCTCTCATATAAATAGAACAACCATTATTCTCATATTTAAATGAGTAGCCATCTTGCATCAAGCGAGATCCAGATACATTGTTCATGCTCAAAGCTGGTACTAAATAACAATTATTAAGGTTTAACACTAATCCCGAAGGTAGATGTAGAGGTAGCGTGCCGACGGCGATCTCATCGACCTTGGAACCATTCCCGACATGCATCGTCACCTCGTCCTTTGCCACCCTCAGCTTATTCCATAGCTCCTGCTTGGAGTTACAAATGTGAGCAACTGCACCGGTATCAAATACCCAGGAGCTACTACGAGCGCTGGTTAGGTACACATCAATAACAAGTATATCACATATACCTTTAATGTTGCCGTCCTTCTTATCCGCTAAGTACTTGGGGCAGTTCCGCTTCCAGTGACCGGTACCCTTGCAGTAAAAGCACTCAGTCTCAGGCTTGGGTCCATGCTTGTTCTTCTTCTTCCCGGCAACTTGCTTACCGGGCGCGGCAATAGCTTTCTCGTCCTTCTTGAAGTTCTTCTTACCCTTGCCTTTCTTGAAACTAGTGGTCGTATTTACCATCAACACTTGATGCTCCTTTCTGATCTCGACCTCTGCTGATTTCAGCATCGAGTACAACTCAGGAATGGACTTCTCCATCCCTTGCATGTTGTAGTTCATCACAAAGCTGTTGTAGCTAGGTGGAAGCGACTGGAGGATTCTGTCAATGACCGAGTCATCCGGGAGATTAACTCCCAGCTGAGTCAAGCGGTTGTGTAGCCCAGACATCTTGAGGATGTGCTCACTGACAGAACTATTCTTCTCCATCTTACAACTGAAGAACTTGTCGGAGACATCATATCTCTCGACCCGGGCATGAGCTAGGAAAACCAGTTTCAGCTCTTGGAACATCTCATATGCTCCGTGTTGCTCAAAACGCTTTTGGAGCCTCGGTTCTAAACTGTAAAGCATGCCGCACTGAACAATGGAGTAATCATCGCAGCGAGAATGCCAAGCGTTCGCAACGTATTGCTCTGCTGGGAGAAGGGGTGGGTCACCTAGTGGTGCATCAAGGACATACAATTTCTTGGAAGCTATGAGGATGATCCTCAAGCCACGGACCCAGTCCGCATAGTTGCTTCCATCATCTTTCAGCTTGGTTTTCTCTAGGAACGCGTTGAAATTGAGGGTGACATTCGCGTTGGCCATTGGATCTACAATATAGATTGTAAAGATAATTTTAGACTAAGTTCATGATAGTTAAGTTCACATAATCAAATTATTTAATTAACTCCCACTTAGATAGACATCTCTCTAGTCATCCAAGTGACACATGATCCATGTCAACTAGCCCGTGTCCGATCATCACGTGAGATGGACTAGTCATCCATGGTGAACATCTCCATGTTGATCATATCTTCCATACAACTCATTTTCGACCTTTCGGTCTTCCGTGTTCCGAGGCCATGTCTGTACATGCTAGGCTCGTCAAGTCAACCTAAGTGTTTCATGTGTGTAAATCTGGCTTACACCCGTTGTATGCGAACGTTAGAACCTATCACACCCGATCATCACGTGGTGCTTCGGAACAACGATCCTTAGCAACGGTGCACAGTTAGGGTGAACACTTTTCTTGAAATTTTAGTGAGATATCATCTTATTTACTACCGTCGTTCTAGGCAAATAAGATGTAAACATGATAAACATCACATGCAATCAATATAGTGACATGATATGGCCATTATCATCTTGCTCCTTTGATCTCCATCTTCGGGGCACCATGATCATCACTGTCACCGGCACGACACCATGATCTCCATCATCATGATCTCCATCACTACGTCTTCATGAAGTTGTCTCGCCAACTATTACTTCTACTACTATGGCTAACGTTTAGCAATAAAGTAAAGTAATTACATGGCGTTTATGATTGACACGCAGGTCATACAATAAAATAAGACAACTCCTATGGCTCCTGGCAGTTGTCATACTCATCGACATGCAAGTCGTGAATCCTATTACAAGAACATGATCAATCTCATACATTACAATGCATCACATCACATCCTTTGGCCATATCACATCACAAGGCATATGCTGCAAAAACAAGTTAGACGTCCTCTAATTTGTAGTTGCAAGGTTTTACGTGGCTGTTATAGGTTCTAAGAAGAACTTTTCTTACCTACGTCAAAACCACAATGTGATATGCCAATTGCTATTTACCCTTCATAAGGACCCTTTTCATCGAATCCAATCCGACTAAGGTGGGAGAGACAGACACCCGCTAGCCACCTTATGCAACAAGTGCATGTCAGGCGGTGGAACCAGTCTCACGTAAGCGTACGTGTAAAGTTGGTCCGGGCCGCTTCATCCCACAATACCACCGAATCAAGATAAGACTAGTAGTGGTAAGAAAATTAACAAAATCGACGCCCACAACTGCTTTGTGTTCTACTCGTGCATAGATTCTACGCATAGACCTAGCTCATGATGCCACTGTTGGGAGACGTAGTAGTAAATCAAAATTTTCCTACGCGTCACCAAGATCTATCTATGGAGAAACCAGCAACTAGTGGGGATAGATTGCATCTTCATACTTTTGAAGATCACTAAGCGGAAGCGTTACAAGAACGCAGTTGATGGAGTCGTACTCGCAGAGATTCAGATCGCGATGGATTCCGATCTAAGCGCCGAACAACGACACCTCCGCGTTCAACACACGTGCAGCCCGGTGACGTCTCCTATGCCTTGATCTAGCAAGGAGGAAGGAGAGGTTGGGGAAGGGCTCCAACAGCAGCATGACGGCGTGGTGGTGGTGGAGTAGAAAGGTATTCCGGCAGGGCTTCGCCTAAGCGCTGCGGAGGAGGAAGAAGAGAGGTAGGGCTTTGCCGTGAGAGAGAAAGTTCAAAACTGTTCTCAAAAGGCCAAAACCTCAAGTATATATAGGAGGAGGGAGAGGGAGGGCTGGCTTGGACTCTCCTCCAAGGAGGAGAGCTTCGGCCGAATCAAAGGGAGAGTCCACCTCCCACAAGGGAGGTGGATCTCCTCCTTTTCAAACTCCTTTGCCCTTATCTCTACTCCTCCAGCCACATGGGCCTTTCTAGAAGGTCTTGGCCAGCCCAATAAGGGATTGCACACCTCCTCTAAGGGCCCACAAGGTCCTATGGTCGTCACACCCCTCCCGAAGGTCCTCCGGCACCCTCCCGGCACTCCCGGTACAATACCGATGAGCCCGAAAACTTTCCAGTGACCAAAACTGGACTTCCTATATGTCAATCTTTACCTCCGGACCATTCTGGAGCTCCTCATGACGTCTGGGATCTCATCCGGGACTTCGAACAACTTTCGGTAATCACGTATACCATTTCCCTATAACCCTAGCGTCATCGAACCATAAGTGTGTAGACCCTACGGGTTCGGGAGACACGTGGACATGACCGAGACACTTCTCCGGTCAATAACCAACAGTGGGATCTGGATACCCATGTTGGCTCCCACATGCTCCACGATGATCTCATCGGATGAACCACGATGTCGGGGATTCAATCAATCCCGTATACAATTCCCTTTGTCTATCGGTATGATACTTGCCCGAGATTCGATCGTCGGTATCTCTATACGTTGTTCAATCTCCTTACCGGCAAGTCTCTTTACTCGTTCTGTAATACATCATCCCATGACTAACTCCTTGGTCATAGTGAGCTCATTATGATGATGTCTTACCGAGGGGGCCTAGAGATACCTCTCCGTCACACGGAGTGACAAATCCCAGTCTCGATTCGTGCCAACCCGACAGACACTTTCGGAGATACCCGTAGTGCACCTTTATAGCCACCCAGTTACGTTGTGAAGTTTGGCACACCCAAAGCATTCCTATGGTATCCAGGAGTTGCACAATCTCATGGTCTAAGGAAACGATACTTGACATTGAAAAGCTTTAGCAAACGAACTACACGATCTTGTGCTATGCTTAGGATTGGGTCTTGTCCATCACATCATTCTCCTAATGATGTGATCCCGTTATCAACGACATCCAATGTCCATGGTCATGAAACCGTGACCATCTATTGATCAACGAGCTAGTCAACTAGAGGCTCACTAGGGACATGTTGTGGTCTATGTATTCACACATGTATTATGGTTTTCGGTTAACACAATTATAGCATGAACAATAGACAATTATCATGAACAAGGAAATACAATAATAACCATTTTATTATTGCCTCTAGGGCATATTTCCAACAAAAAACCCAGAAAAGTCGTACAACTTCTTTGATGTGGACTCATTAAGGCCCAAATCGCACGCAAAGTTGCCACATGGGGTACCACACATGCTTGGGTCGTCCGCATGTGTGGAAGGGGCATTTTTGCTGATAACCCCCGGAAGTATCTTCGAACTAACCCGTGGCCAGAAGTCTCTCTATCTCCCCAAGATCTGCTTCAAATCCCTCTCATGTTGTGAAGGAAGCGCCTGAGGGAATGGCGGCCAGATCTCGTCTTGTCAGTGGCCCCTCTCATTCCACCGAAGATCTCAACCAAGCAAGCACTAGCGGCCCCTCTCGTTTTGTTACGGAAGTGCCCTGCAGCGGCGGCGACATGGATGGTGAGTGGATAGTGACCTTAGAGCTTAGTTTTGGCTCCAAAAAAGTGGTGAAGGTGTGTTCTATTATTTGTGGCTCTTGCAGAGATAGATAGGAGCTAAAAACTAAAGATTTCTTGCTATATTTTTCTTGTACTTGATTGTAGGGGCCTCAAAAGATTCGATGTGATATTAAGTAATTTTCTACGCTCAAATGTGGGTGCAAACTGAGGCCAGCCATTAGGGTTTGCAATGAAGGATTCGATTCAGGGCGCCGATATATGAGTTGTCCATATGAGGTATAACATTAGGCAATTTGGAGTGTCACTGAAATTTGCACTGTTCCTGAATTTTGCATTGTGATTGATTGTGTTTTTGCAATTTGGAATGTATAGGGGTTAAACTCCTATGGTTATTTGAGGTGGATGGATGATGCATGGCGGGGAATATCAAGGATGGTAATTTAGAAGCTAGCACATGAAAACAAGAATCTGCAAATTGCTCTATTTGAGAAGGAACAGGAAATTCAAAATATATAGAAAAAGATAAATAAATTAGATGAGCATACGAATAGTAGGGACAAAAAGATATGTATTTAGTGGTTGTTGCTTGTGTTGTCACTTGTGTTGTCTTTGCATTGCTTATCAGGGTCATTGCTTAGCATGTTGTTGGTGAAATTCTAAAATTGTAACTGAAGATTTATGTATTTGCATTACTTGGAATTGCTTAGAATTGCTTAGCATTGCTTAGAACAAACATGTCGTTGTTGGTGAAATACTAAAATTGAAAATGTGATAAGTTTTACCAACCACTAAGTGAAATCAAATGCAAACTAAAGCACAAACTCAAATCAAATGCAAACTGAAGCACAAACATACTTGAGCAACAACAGCAACATTGACCACTAACCAATAAGTAGAGATCACTAGAATTGAGCACTAACCACTAACTGACACTAAACATTAACACTGAAACATTAGCACTGACCACTAACTGACACTGGTACTAAACATTAACACTGAAACACATAACATCAACAGGACTAGCTGAAGTTCTGAACTTTCTGAAATTTGCTCCTCGTGGGATGACAGATCAATGTACTACGCAGGTGCCTTCCCCGCTGCTTCAGCTTGCCTTCTCACCATGGTGTCCCGCACGCGTTCATGGCGTGCCACGACATCCCTCACTCTAGCAGGGTCTGCATCAAGAAGAGTCGCGAGACCGAGGACAGTAGCACGCTCCATCGCCGCAGTGCTGTAGGAGTTGAGCAGGGGGGGTCTGATGACCCACAAGTATAGGGGATCTATCGTAGTCCTTTCGATAAGCAAGAGTGTCTAACCCAATGAGGAGCAGAAGGAAATGACAAGCGGTTTCCAGTAAGGTATTCTCTGCAAGCACTAAAATTATTGGTGACAGATAGTTTTGTGATAAGATAATTCGTAACGAGTAACAAGTAACAAGTGTAGCAAAATTGCAGCAAGGTAGACCAATCCTTTTTGTAGCAAAGGAGAGGCCTGGACAAACTCTTATATAAAGCAAAGCGCCCCCGAGGACACATGGGAATTTCTGTCAAGCTAGTTTTCATCATGCTCATTTGATTCGTGTTTGTTACTTTGATAATTTGATATGTGGGTGGACCAGTGCTTGGGTGCTGCCCTTACTTGGAAAAACTTCCCACTTATGATTAACCCCTATCACAAGCATATGCAACTACGAAAGAAGAATTAAGGTAAACCTAACCATAGCATGAAGCATATGGATCCAAATCAGCCCCTTATGAAGCAACGCATAAACTAGGGTTTAGCTTCTGTCACTCTAGCAACCCATCATCTACTTATTACTTCCCAATGCATTCCCCTTGGCCCAAATAATGGTTAAGTGTTATGTAGTCAACATTCACATAATACCACTAGAGGAGAGACAACATGCATCTCCTCAAAATATCGAACGAATATCAAATTCACATGATTACTTATAACAAGACTTACCCCATGTCCTCAGGAACAAACGGAACTACTCAAAAAGCATGTTCATGTTCAAGATCAGAGGAGTATTAATTATCATAAAGGATCTGAACATATGATCTTCCACCAAGTAAACCAACTAGCATCAACTACAAGGAGTAATCAACACTACCAGCAACCCACATGTACCAATCTGAGGTGTTGAGACAAAGATCGGATACAAGAGATGAAATAGGGTTTGGAGAGGAGATGGTGCTAGTGAAGATGTTGATGGATATTGACCCCCTCTCGATAAGAGGATCGTTGGTGATGACAATGGCTTTGATTTCCCCCTCTGGGAGGGAAGTTTACCCAACATAACAGCCCTGCCGGAGCTCTAGATTGGTTCTGCCCAAGTTCCGCCTTGAGACAGCAATGCTTCGTCCTGAAAGCTCTCTCTTTATTTTTTCTCCAGGTCAAAATGCTTCATATAGGATAAGATGGGCGTCGGAGGAGCCACAGGGGGCCCACAAGCCTGCTAGGTGCGACCTTGTGGCCTGCTGGTGGCCCCCCTCTGGTTGATTCTTGCGCCAGTATTTTTTATTAATTCCAAAAATATTCTCCATAAATTTTCAAGACTTTTGGAGTTGTGCAGAATAGGTATCTCAGATTTTCTCCTTTTCCAGTCCAGAATTCCAGCTGCCGGCATTCTCCCTCTTCATGTAAACCTTATAAAATAAGAGAGAGAAAGCATAAGTATTGTACCATAACATGTAATAACAGCCCATAATGCAGTAAATATCAATATAAAATCATGATGCAAAATGGACGTATCAACTCCCCCAAGCTTAGACCTCTCTTGCCCTCAAGCGAAAGCCGAGATCGATGAATATGTCCACATGTTTAGAGATAGAGGTGTCGATAAAAATAAAATACGGACATGAGGACATCATGATCAACTTTAGAACAAAAATACTCATTGTATGAGATTCTTTATACTAGAGTAACAATTCATTCACAAGATTAAGTATGAACCAAGAACTCTATTTACAACCAACAAACTATGATCTCAGTCATTGCAGCAATTTACAATTTATCATAACATCGGAAAGAGTCAATATAAGAGCTTGTAAAGAAAATCCACATACTCAATCATCTTTTAGTCTTTCCCAATTGCTAGCACTCACGCGGTACCCACGACGTCAAAGCTTCAATCGAACACAGAGAATGATAGGGGCTTATAATTTTGCCTCCCAACTATTCACCTCAAGGGTGATGTCAACAATAATAACTCATGATCACCCACATCCAAGTGGATACATAACTCTATATCATTCCCAAACACATAATGCTTGCCAAGAGAGACAGAATATAGGAAGTGGTGAATATCACCATGACTCTTGCATAAGGGTAAGGGCTAGAAAGTAAAAGTAAAAGTAACAGATAGGCCCTTCGCAGAGGGAAGCAGAGGTTGTCATGCGCTTTTTATTTTTGGATGCACAAACTCTTAGTGCAGAGGAACGCTGCATGTATTGCCCTTTGTGATAGAACCTTTATTATGTAGTCTGTCGCTTTTATTTCTTCACTATCACAAGTTCATACAACGCTTATTTCCCTTACAATAAAAGATCATAAATATTTAGTAGCAATTTCTATTGCCTTTTTGCACCGATGACAACTTACTTGAAGGATCTTATTCAATCCATAGGTAGGTATGGTGGACTCTCAAAACTGGGTTGAGGTGTTTGGATGCACAAGTAGTATCTCTACTTGGTGCAGAGGTTTTGGCTGATATGAGGTGGAAGCAAGCACAACATGTTGGAGGATCTACAACCATATAAATTCTATCCGGATGCAAGCAAACTTAACCTATTATGTTGTCTTCCTAGTCCAACATCAACTTCTCGGCATGTAATATTTTAATGAGTGGTCACAATCATAAAAGATGTCCAAGATAATATATTTATATGTGAATCTATCTTTCTTTATCACCTCCTTTCAATTGCAAAAATGACCAATTACTATGTTTGTTAACCCCCAACAAATTTCAATCACCATACTTTTTATATGTGAAGTCATCACTCCCCATAAGATCACTATGTATTCTCTTTGCTTTTGTTCTATTATACTTTATTGCTTTCAAGAGCATAGTAATCTAACAAAGCCCTCTCATCAAAACTACCTTTTATTATATAACTCTCGGACTTTCTTACATAAGGGGAGCAAAAGCAAAAACTAAAAGGTGGATCATACTAAAAACTTTTATTCTACTAGATCAAAACAAAAACTAAAAGGGTCGAACTAGGAAAGATAAAAACAAAAAGGAAAAAGGAAAAAGGTGTGATGTGATACGATACCGAGGCACCTCCCCCAAGCTTGGCACAAGCCACGGGGAGTGCCCATACCCATGTGCTTAGGTATCCTTCTTCGGAGGTGATGGTGGTGGAGTTGTTGATGAGGTTGGAGGCTTGTTCATTTCCTCTTAAGCATGAAATTTTGTTCCCTCAGGTCATCTATTTCCTGCTCGAATTTCAATATCCTTTGACATCATTCTTCTTTACTTCCCTGTAGAAAACAAGAAGGGATAAATAGAACTTTGGGTTTTCTTCTTGTGTTTGGGAGGCTCGATTTCCTGAACTCCACGTGCATGTCTCCCAGTTGAGGTATAGGAGTCTCCTCTTCATCTGAGCTTTCTTCTCCGTACTTGTCTTCTTGCTCATCCTCCGAGAATAATCCATAAGGATCTAGGTCCCAATAGAGCTTGGGATTGGCAAGGTAATGCGATATGTAGCTCTCCCCATCAGACTCCTAAGACGACATCTTGCTCTAAATCTGCTATAGAAACAACTCAAAACGAAAACAAGAGGTATTGTCATGATACGAAAGTCGAAACCTTCAGGAGATTATATAATGAATTTTTTCCAACCCTAAGAGATGTTCCAAAAGAAAACGGAGTCCGAGGGGGGCGCACGGGGTGGTGACAAGCCCCCCTAGGCGCGGCAGGGGGGTGGTCGCGCCTAGCAGGCTTGTCGCCTCCCCGTGCATCCTTTGGACTGCTTTTTTATTTTCCTAGTTTTTTTAATATTCCAAAACTGAGTAAAATTGCTATTGGGAAAGTTTTGGAGTCAGATTACTTACCGTACCACGTACCTATTCCTTTTCAGAGTCTAAAACATTCTGGTAAGTCTCCCTAATATGCTCTTAGGGAGTTATGGTATTGATAACATTGGTTTCGACATTAATAGGAGTACCTGAAATATAGTGTTTAATTATTTGCTCGTTTACCACCTTTGGATTTGTGCCTTCAGCGTTGTTGATCTTGATGGCACCGGAACGATATACCTCCTCGACGATATAAGGCCCTTCCCATTTGGAGAGGAGTTTACCTACAAAAAATCTTAACCGAGAATTGTATAGCAAGACATGATCACCTACATTAAATTCATGCTTTTGTATCCTTTTATCATGCCATCTCTTAACTTTTTATTTAAACAACTTGGCATTCTCATAGGCCTGGGTTCTCCATTCATCAAGTGAGCTAATGTCAAATAACCTCTTCTCACCAGCAAGTTTGAAAATCATAGTTGAGCTCTTTGATTGCCCAATAAGATTTATGCTATAGTTCTAGAGGTAAGTGACATGCTTTACCATAAAACATTTTATACGGAGACATATCCATAGGATTCTTGTAAGCAGTTCTATAAGCCCATAATGCATCGTCAAGTTTCTTAGACCAATTCTTCCAAGATCTATTAACTGTCTTTTGCAAGATCAATTTAATTTCTGTATTTCTAATTCTACTTGACCACTAGACCGAGGATGATAAGGGGATGCAATTCTATGATTAACATAATACTTAGCAAGCAATTTACGGAGAACACCATGGATAAAATGCGAACCACCATCAGTCATTAAGTATCTGGGGACTCCAAATCTAGGGAAAATAACTTATTTAAGCATCTTAATAGAGGTGTTATGATCAACACTACTAGTTGGGATAGCTTCTACCCACTTAGTAACATAATCAACAACAACTAAAATATGAGTATACCCGTTGGACGTTGGAAAAGGTCCCATATAATGAAAACCCCAAACATCAAATGGTTCAACAACAAGAGAGTAATTCATAGGCATTTCCTGACGTCTACTAATATTGCCAATTCTTTGACATTCATCACATGACATGACAAACTTACGAGCATCCTTGAAGAGAGTAGGCCAATAAAACCCATATTGTAATACCTTATGTGCAGTTCTATCTCCAGCATGGTGTCCTCCGTATACCTCGGAATGACACTTCCATAGGATCTGTTCCTGTTCATGCTCGGGTACACAACATGTAATAACACCATCTACCCCTTCTTTATAAAGGTGTGGGTCATCCCAGAAGTAATGTGTTAAATCATAGAAAACCTTTTTATTTTGTTGGTATGTGAAACTAGGCGGTATAAATTTAGCGATAATGTAATTAGCATAATCAGTATACCAAGGAGCATTACGAGAAGCATTTATGGTAGCTAATTGTTCATCAGGAAAGCTATCATAAATTGGTAGTGGGTCATCAAGAACATTCTCTAACTTAGACAAGTTATCTGCTATGGGGTTATCAGCACCCTTTCTGTCAACCATATGCAAATCAAATTCTTGTAGCAGAAGAACCCACCTGATAAGTCTAGGTTTAGCGTCTTTCTTTTCCATGAGATATTTGATAGCAACATGATCGGCGTGAACAGTTACTTTAGAATCAACAATATAGGGTCCAAACTTATCACAAGCGAACACAACTGCTAAAAATTCCTTTTTGGTGGTAGCATAGTTTCTTTGAGCACCGTCTAAAGTTTTGCTAGCATAATGAATAACATTTAATTTCTTATCAACTCTTTGTCCTAGAACAGCACCAACAACATAGTCACTAGCATCACACATAATTTCAAAAGGTAGGTTCCAGTCAGGTGGTTGAACAACAGGTGCAGAAATCAAAGCATCCTTGAGAATTTCAAAATCTTCTACACAATCATCATCAAAAGTGAAGGGAACACCTTTTTGCAAAAGATTAGTGAGAGGCCAAGAAATCTTAGAGAAATCTTTAATAAATCTCCTATAGAGACCAACATGACCAAGGAAACTTCTTATACCTCCGATATCCGTAGGACACAACATTTTTTAAATAGCATCAACTTTAGCCTTGTCAACTTGAATACCTCTTTCGGAAATTTTATGTCCCAAGACAATGCCTTCATTCACCATAAAGTGGCACTTCTCCCAATTCAAGACAAGATTAGTTTCTTCACATCTCTGCAAAACTCGATCAAGGTTGCTCAAACATTCATCAAAAGAAGTTTCATAAATGGAAAAATCATCCATGAAAACCTCAACAATCCTTTCACGGAAATTAGAGAATATAGTAGTCATGCATCTTTGAAAGGTAGAAGATGCATTGCATAAACCAAAAGGCATACGTCTATAAGCAAAGGTACCAAAAGGGCAGGTAAAGGTGGTCTTTTCTTCGTCCTCTTTTGACACGGGTATTTGAGAGAAACCAGAATAACCATCTAGAAAGAAGAAATGTGAGTGTTTGGATAATCTTTCTAGCATTTGATCAATGAAAGGTAGAGGTTAATGATCTTTTCTAGTAGCTTTAGTCATTTTCCTACAATTACCATTCTATAACATGTAACAATTCTCTGCGGGGTCAATTCATTTTTGTCATTAGGAACTACGGCAATACCTCATTTCTTAGGGACACAATGAACGGGACTAACTCATCTACTATTAGCAATAGGATAAATGATACGTGCCTCCAGAAACTTTAATATTTCATTTCTTACCATTTCCTTGATTTTAGGATTCAACTGTCGTTGGTGATCAACAACTGGTTTAGCATCAGGCTCCATTTTAATTGTATGCTGACATAGAGTGGGACTAATGCCCTTAAGATCATCAAGAGTATATCCAATAGCAGCACGATGCTTCTTCAGAGTTTTCAATAATCTCTATTCTTCCTGCTCTAAAAAGTTAGCACTAATAATAACATCATATATCTTCTTTTCATCAAGATAAGCATATTTCAAAGTATCTGGTAATTGTTTAAGCTCAAACACGGGATCACCCTTGGGTGGAGGAGGATCCCCAAGTATTTCAACAGGCAAGTTGTGTTTCAGAATAGGATGCTAATCAAAGAAAATCCTATCTATTTTATTTCTTTCATTCATATGCATGTCATTTTCATGATCTAGCAGATATTGCTCTAAAGGATCAGTAGGAGGCACAAAAATAGAAGCAAGACCAATAATTACATCCTTACTAGGCAATTATTTATCATGGGTTTGTCTACGAAATTTATAGAAATTAAACTCATGAGACATATCCCCAAAACTTACGGTAACCGTTTCCTTCTCACAATCTACCCTAGCATTAACGGTATTCAAGAAGGCTATACCAAATATAATGGTACAAAATCATCTTGTGGGGAACCAAGAACAAGAAAATCTGTAGGATATTTTAGTTTCCCACACAAGACTTCAACATCTCTAATAATCCCAACTGGTGATATAGTATCTCTATTAGCTAGTTTAATTGTAACATCAATTTCCTCTAACTCAGCTGGTGCAATATCATTCATAATCTCTTTATATAAGGAAAAGGGAATTGCACTCACACTAGCACCCATATCACATAAGCCATGATAACAATGATCTCCTATTTTAACAGAAACAACAGGCATGCCAACAACGGGTCTATGTTTATCTTTAGCATCAGGTTTAGCAATTCTAGTAGCTTCATCACAAAATTGAATAACATGGCCATCAATATTATAAACCAAGAGATCCTTAACCATGGTGATACTAGGTTCAAATTTAATTTGCTCAGGGGGTGTAGGTGTCATAGCACAGCTCTTACGAACCACAGTTGAAGCTTTAGCATGATCCTGTATTCTAACATGGAAAGGTGGTTTCTCAATATAAGCAGCGGGAATAACATGATCAACATTATAAGTAACAGTTATGTCTTCAACTTTAATTGGTTCAACTACTTTCACTTCAATGGGAGGATGATATTTAAACCACTTCTCCTTAGGGAGATCAACATGAGCAGCAAAAGATTCACCAAAAGAAGCTACTATCTCAGAGTCAAGTCCATATTTAGTGCTAAATTCATGAAAAGCATCGGTGTCTACGAAGGATTTAACACAATAAAACTTAAGGTTCATACCTGACTCCTTACCTTCGTCGAGTTCCCAATCTTCAGAGTTGCGCTTAATTCTTTCCAATAAATCCCATCTGAAGTCAATATCCTTCTTCGTATAGGAACCAACACAAGAAGTATCGAGCATGGATTGATCATTACAAGAAAGCCGAGCATAAAAATTATTAATAATAATTTCTCTCGAGAGCTCATGATTGGGGCATGAATATAGCATTGAATTAAGCCTCCCCCAAGCTTGAGCAATTCTTTCTCCTTCACGAGGCCAAAAATTATAAATATAATTCCGATCACAATGAACTAGATGCATAGGGTAGAACTTCTGATGAAATTCCATCTTCAATTGGTTGTAGCTCCATGATCCAATATCATCACATAGCCTATGCCATGTCAATGCATTTTCCTTCAAAGATAAAGGAAAAACCTTCTTATTAACGTGATCCTCGGGTAGACCTGCAAGCTTAAATAATCCACAAACTTCATCCACATAGATTAGATGTAAATCAGGATGTAGTGTTCCATCTCATGCGTAAGGATTAGCCAGTAGTTTCTCTATCATACTCGAAGGAATTTCGTAATAAATATTTTCAGTAGGTTCAGTAGGTTGAGGGACACCTCTTTGTGTTTCCGGTCGAGGTGAAGATACCCTGAACAAGCCCCTCAAAGGATTACTTTCCATAGTGACAAGTGAGAGTAAATTTCAGCACACTATATAAATTTTTCCTTACCAAATTCCACTTACCAAAGGCGCTTCACTCCCCGGCAACGGCGCCAGAAAAGAGTCTTGATGACCCACAAGTATAGGGGATCTATTGTAGTCCTTTTGATAAGTAAGAGTGTCGAAGCCAACGAGGAGTAGAAGGAAATGACAAGCGATTTCTAGTAAGGTATTCTCTGCAAGCACTGAAATTATCGGTGACACATAGTTTTGTGATAAGATAATTTGTAACGAGTAACAAGTAACAAGTGTAGCAAAAGTGCAGCAATGTAACCCAATCATTTTTGTAGCAAAGTACATGCCTGGACAAACTCTTCTATAAAGCAAAGCGCTTCCGAGGACACATGGGAATTTTTGTCAAGCTAGTTTTCATCATGCTCATTTGATTCGCGTTCATTACTTTGATAATTTGATATGTGGGTGGACCGGTGCTTGGGTGCTGCCCTTAGTTGGACAAACTTCCCACTTATGATTAACCCCTATCATAAGCATCTGCAACTACGAAAGAAGAATTAAGGTAAACCTAACCATAGCATGAAACATATGGATCCAAATGAGCCCCTTACGAAGCAACGCATAAACTAGAGTTTAAGCTTATGTCACTCTAGCAACCCATCATCTACTTATTACTTCCCAATGCCTTCCCCTAGGCCCAAATAATGGTGAAGTGTTATGTAGTCGACGTTCACATAACACCACTAGAGGAGACATAACATACATCTCATCAAAATATCGAATGAATAAAAATTCACATGATTACTTATAACAAGACTTACCCCATGTCCTTAGGAGCAAACGGAACTACTCACAAAGCATGTTCATGTTCAAGATCAGAGGAGTATTAATTATCATAAAGGATCTAAACATATGATCTTCTACCAAGTAAACCAACTAGCATCAACTACAAGGAGTAATCAACAATACTAGTAACCCATAGGTACCAATCTGAGTTGTTGAGACAAAGATCGGATACAAGAGATTAACTAGGGTTTAGAGAGGAGATGGTGCTGGTGAAGATGTTGATGGAGATTTACCCCCTCTCGATGAGAGGATCGTTGGTGATGACGATGGCTTCGATTTCCCCCTCCGGGAAAGAAGTTTCCCCGGCAAAACAGCCCTGCCGGAGCTCTAGATTGGTTCTGCCAAAGTTCCGCCTCGAGACGGTGGTGTTGGAAATATGCCCTAGAGGCAATAATAAATTAGTTATTATCATATTTCCTTGTTCATGATAATCGTTTATTATCCATGCTATAATTGTATTGATCGGAGACTTAAATGCATGTGTGGATACATAGACAAAACCATGTCCCTAGTATGCCTCTAATGGACTAGCTCGTTGATCAAAGGATGGTTAAGGTTTCCTAGCCATGGACATGAGATGTCATTTGATAACGGGATCACATCATTAGGAGAATGATGTGATGGATAAGACCCAAACTACAAACATAGCATATGATCGTGTCAGTTTATTGCTACTGTTTTCTGCATGTCAAGTATATGTTCCTATGACCATGAGATCATGCAACTCACAGATATCGGAGGAGTGCCTTGTGTGTATCAAACGTCACAACGTAACTGGGTGACTATAAAGGTGCTCTACAGGTATCTCCGATGGTGTCTGTTGAGTTGGCATGGATCGAGACTGGGATTTGTTACTCCGTGTAACGGAGAGGTATCTCGGGGCCCACTCGGTAATGCAACATCACAATAAGCCTTGCAAGCAATGTGACTAATTGTTAGTTGCGGGATCTTATATTACGGAACGAGTAAAGAGACTTGCCAGTAATGAGGTTGAACTAGGTATTGAGATACCGACGATCGAATCTCGGGCAAGTAACATACCGAAGAACAAAGGGAACGACATACGGGATTAACTGAATCCTTGACATAGAGGTTCGACCGATAAAGATCTTCGTAGAATATGTAGGAACCAATGTGGACATCCAGGTCCCGCCATTGGTTATTGACCGTAGAGGTGTCTCGGTCATGTCTACATAGTTCTCGAACCCGCAGGGTCTGCACACTTAAGGTTCGGTGACGTTTCAGTAGTGTAGAGTTATGTATGGTGGTGACCGAAGGTTGTTCGGAGTCCCGGATGAGATCCCGGACGTCACGAGGAGCTCCGGAATGGTCCGGAGGTAAATATTCATATATAGGAAGTCCCAGTTTGGTTTCCGGAAAAGTTTCGGGCTCATCGGTAGTGTATCGGGAATATCGGTATTGTACCGGGAGTGCCGGTAGTGTACCGGAGGACCTCCGGGAGGGGTATTTCGACCCCAAGAGGTCCATGGTCTGTGGGAGAATAATAACCAGCCATTAGTGGGCTGGGAAAACAGCCACAAAGGCCCATGGCGCAGGAGAGAAAGTCCTAAAGCAAAAAGTGGAAAATCAGCCAATAGGAGCCAATCCTACTCCAACTAGGATTGGAGGTGAAGTAGGATTGCTCCCACCTCCTATTTCGGCCGACCCAAAGGCCTTGGCTGCCTCTCCTCTCCTCTCCTCCTATATATACTAGTGGATTGGGTGGTTTTTGGACAGAATTTCCGGCCACGTGCTACCCGTTTCACCGGTGCACAGTTTCTCCTCTAGATCGGTTTTCCGCAGCGCTTAGGCGAAGCCCTGCCGGAATCACTCCACCACCATCACCGGAGCGCCATCACGCTGCCGGTGAACTCTCTCTCCTCTCCACCTCCTCTTGCTGGATCAAGACGGTGGAGATCGTCATCAAGCTGCACGTGTGCTGAACGCGGAGGTGTCGTCCGTTCGGCGCTAGATCGGAAGGACCGTGATCGAGATCGCAAGACGGTTCGTGATGAGATCGCGGAACGGATCATGATGAGTTCACGGGACAAATCGTGATCAAGATCATGAGACGGATCGTGATGAGATCGCGGGACGGATCGTGATGAGTTCACGGGACGGATCGTGATTGGATCGCGGGACGGATCGTGATGAGATCGCGGGACGCTCGGCGATTTGGATCGCGAAGATGTTCGACTACACCAACCGCGTTTCTTAACGCTTCCCGCTTAGCGATCTACAAGGGTACATAGATACACTCTCCCTCTCATAGATGCTCATCACCATGGATAGGTTTGCGTGTGCGTAGGAAATTTTTTGTTTCCCATGCGACGTTCCCCAACAGGTGGCACTTTGTCCTGAAAGCTCTCTCTTTATTTTTCCAGGTCAAAACGCTTCATATATAAGAAGATGGGCGTCGGAGGAGCCACAATGGGTCCACAAGCCTGCTAGGCGCGGTCTTGTGGCCTGCTGGTGGCCCCCCTCTGGTTGATTCTTGTTCTGGTATTTTTTATTAATTCCGAAAGTATTCTTCGTAAATTTTTAGGACTTATGGAGTTGTGCAGAATAGGTATCTCAGATTTGCTCCTTTTCCAATCCAGAATTCCAACTGCCGGCACTCTCCCTCTTCATGTAAACCTTATAAAATAAGAGATAAAAGGCATAAATATTATACCATAACATGTAATAACAACCCATAATGCGGTAAATATCAATATAAAAGCATGATGCAAAATGGACGTATCATGGCCTGCTGATCAACGGTGGCCACCATGGCTTGAAGCAGAGGTTGTGGCAGTGGCTGGAGCAAAGCGGCTGGCCATGGCTCCCATGGCTAGGGTTGGACCGGAGTAGGTAGCCATGTCTCCCATGGCTGGGGCTCGGGGTCCTGAGGAGATGGATTGGGAGAGGGAACAGGTGTGGAAGAAGAACCACAACGAGTGATATGATGCCAGGTTCCGGTGATGGTTGCCCAGGTGGTGATGAGCTTGCGCGGCATTGCCCATGTAGTGGCTCGATCTTGGCATGAATTTGGTCGTGGTTACTCTGCCTTTTATAGAAGTCAAGCCAATGGCAGGAAGAGGCAATGACGAGAAGATGGAGTGGCGGGAAGAGGCAATGGCGATAAGAGGGAGTGGCGTGAAGAGGCGATGCAGTGGCCCACTAGCGTCCTATTTGGCCAGAGGTGGTAGACTATGCAATGTCCGTTGATTTAGGATCGGACGACCAAGACGTATAAGAGGTTTACACAAGTAGTGTAGTTCGTATGTTATGCACAAAAACCTCTCCTATCGTACTGGTCTTCCCACTATGCTACAAACCCCAGGTCTTGGGTTCGAGTCCCATGACCGCCCAATTTTTTTGTTATATTTTGTGCAATATTTGTTCATATTTTACTATCAAGATAGAAAATCATGTTGTACTACCTAAACCACATCATATTTGAACTGCATGAAAGCACAAAAACCAATTCATAAATGTACACCAAAACCTAAAAAAAACAAATTAGATCAAAGTTTTGTAGATCTTTCATTGCACTAAAAAAGCCAGTTCAATTCCAGCTACTTACAAGAAAGTGGTATTGTTGCAAGGTATTGCACATGATGCTAACAAAAAAGCTAGTTCACTTCCAGCTGCTTACAAGAAAGTTTGGTAGATCATATTTTCATTACAAAAAAGCTAGTTCATTTATGAACTGGGACTTTTTGCAGTTTAGTGGTGAACTAATTCAACATATCAGTGATGACCTAATTATCTGGAGTCCTAAGGGCATTCTAAGTCACTGAATATATTCATTCAAGTCTGGGATTGCTCCATCATGTCCAAACATTAGCTGACACAAAGGATAATCTTCCACTCTTCTCCCTCCTTTAGCTCCTCTTCCATCTATCACTTCTTCTGCTCCAGCTCCTCTTCCAACTGCTGCTTCTTTTGCTCCAGCTCCACTTCTAGTTGTTGCTTCTACTCCAGCTCCACTTCCAGCTGCTACTTCTGCTCCTGTACTTCCTCTTGCAGCACCAGCTCCTCTTGATCTAGTCCTTCCACCAGCTCCTCTTGCTTTCTACTTTGATCTCCCTTCATTTGCACTTGTTCCTGGCTCATCTGCATTTGTAAAGTGTACAAAATTTAGGAAATGGACCAATTATTGTTTCGATGCAGTAAATGGACCAATTCTTGTAAACTTTACCTGCATTTGGTTCCACATCTGGTGCTACCCTTCTTTTGCCTCGGCTTGCCATAGTACTTCTATTGGGAAATGTTACATTTCAAACAAAAAAATTCCTACGCACACGCAAGATCTATCCATGGTGATGAGCATCTACGAGAGGGAGAGTGGATCTACATACCCTTGTAGATTGCTAAGCGGGAAGCGTTAAGAAACATGGTTGATGTAGTCAAACGTCTTCGCGATCCAAATAGCCGATCATCCCTCGATCCCATAATGATCCGTCCCATGATCCAATCACGATCCGTCCCGCGATCTCATCACGATCCGTCCCGCGATACAATCACGAATCGTCTCGTGATCTTGATCACGGGCCTTCCAATCTAGCGCCGAACGGACGGCACCTCCGCGTTCAGCATACATATAGCTCGATGATGATCTCCGCCTTCTTGATCTAGCAAGAGGGAGCGGAGAGGTAGACGAGTTCTTCGGCAGCGCAATGGCGTTGCGACGATGGTGGTGGAGCAATTCCAGCAGGGCTTCACCTAAGCACTGCTGAAACCGATCTAGAGGAGAAACTATGAACAAGAGGACAGGCGGCACGTGGCTTAGGGTTTCTTGATGTGTTCCAAGTGCTAGACCCGCCCCTTTGTTTATATGCTGAGCCTTGGGGTCTAAACTTGGAGAAAAATCCTCCTCAAGGTCGGTTTGCCCGCAAGGCAAGAGTCCTTCTCGGACTCCAGGACCAGACGCCAAGATCCTCGGCATCTGGCCCCAGACGCCAGGGTCCCTGGTGTCTGGCCCCTGGCATCCGCAAAAAATCTTTTGCACCTTCCTAAAGCCTCATGGGCTTTACCCCTTGGCCCAAATAAAGTGTCCTTGTACCCCGAACATTTCGGGAAACATCCGAAACTATTTTCGGTGAATTTTGGAACCCTTCCGGAGACCAAACACTATTATCCCATATATCAATCTTTACCTCCGGACCATTCCGGAGCTCCTCGTGACGTCTGGGGTCTCATTCGGGACTCCCAACAACCTTTGGTCACCACTATACATAACTCTATACTATCGAAATGTCACTGAACCTTAAGTGTGCAGACCCTGCGGGTTCGAGAACTATGTAGACATGACCGAGACACCTCTACGGTCAATAACAAATAGCTAGACTTGGATGCCCATATTGGTTCCTACATATTCTACAAAGATCTTTATTGGTCAAACCTCTATGTCAAGGATTCAGTTAATCATGTATGTTGTTCCCTTTGTTCTTCGGTATGTTACTTGCCTGAGATTCGATTGTCGGTATATATATACCTAGTTCAACCTCATTATCGGAAAGTCTCTTTACTCATTCTGTAATACAAGATCCCATGGCTAACACTTTAGTCACATTGCTTGCAAGGCTTGTTGTGATGTTGTATTACCGAGTGGACCTTGAGATACCTCTCTGTCACACGGAGTAACAAATCCCAGTCTTGATCCATGCCAACCCAACAGACACCCTCGGAGATACCTGTAGAGCACCTTTATAGTCACCCAGTTACATTGCGATGTTTGATACACACAAGGTACTCCTCCGGTGTTAGTGAGTTGCATGATCTCATGGTCATAGGAACAGACACTTGACATGCAAAAAACTGTAGCAATAAACTGACACGATCATATGCTACGTTTATAGTTTGGGTCTTGTCCATCACATCATTTTCCTAATGATGTGATCCCGTTATCAAATGACATCTCATGTCAATGGCTAGGAAACCTTGACCATCTTTGATCAACGAGCTTGTTTACTAGAGGCATACTAGGGACACAGTGTTGTCTATATACCCACTGTAGCGACCCGACCTGGAAAGGTCAAGCCTCTGTGTGTTCTATGCCATCCCTGGATCAGTATGCTGGCACACACAGTACATCAATGTATATATCAAAGTGCAACCACATGTAATTAATGTAAAACTAATATATACCTTAAAATCTCAACGGAAATAGTCAACGGGAGTGGAGTCCCAATAACACCAACGGCAGGTTGAGTGTAGACCGTAACCCTGAATCGTACTCTTACCCGTCGTAGAGCTTATCTGCAACATAAGACATTGCAGCCATGTAGGTCAGTACATTGAATTTACTGGCAAGATCACCATAGAGGAACAAAAGATAAATAGTATTCTATATGCAATAAGGCTTTGTGGCTCTGTGTCTGAGTTTTTGCAGAAAAGCTAGTTTTATTTACTTTTCCTACAACAAAAGAATATCAAGAGTTTACACTACAGAGTTACCTAACATGACATGGTTCCGCCAACCGATGTCTTAATGCCCACAAGTATCATAAGTTGCCCACGATTAATTATCAGTCCAATGTTGAGAGTTCAGAGATAGATCCAAGTCCAGAGGCTCAAATTGTCCGTAACCGGGGACACGGCTAATCGATTAGGTTTAACTCTACAGAGTGTTGTGTACTTTACCCACAAGATTCGTTCCCTCCTGGTAAGTCCTCGCACTGCCGGTTGTTTGAGAACAGGACGAACGAAACATGGTCTTTCAGAGTGCTTCCCTAACTACTGTCAATGCCCATCCAATCCTAACGTCGACTACATCTCCTAGCAGTGCCCAGCCAGAGTCACAACAAAGATCAACCAAGCCAGAGCCCATAATGACTTGTGGCTACATGGGTAAGCTTCCGGGCATGAAGTATTCATCTGTCTCTTTGAGTCTGGGTGATGCTTTTCGCAAGATGTCATGGCGCTTCTCCATGCATCCCGGCCATCCACTGGTTGCTCCAGGGATGCCCAATCAACCATCCTTCACCCAGTAGTGTGTATTGAAAACTTGTTTCTCGAGTCTCGAAGTCTTGAGGTCTTGAAGATGCAGGACTTGAAGATGCCTTCATGAAGTTGTCGTATTGACGTGGAGTCCTCCATTCTCAAACCACTCACGAACACTCATACCAGACCCCGTCTACTTTAGCATAGCATTGAAATAATTAGCGTTCCTGGGGCTTTAGTAACAAGTGGTGGGTTCCTACCTCATGCATTCTACTCAACTACAGGAATTTTCAATAACACTACTGGAGGGATTTGTTGGAAGATATCACTACATGCAATAAAACATAGGTATGAACAAAATGGTCAAAGTGAACTTGCCTGTACTGTTGATGAAGAATAATATCGCTCTCAGAAATAACTTGATATACTATTCGTCACTCTCCGATGAAAATCTATATAATCAAACATTGCATTCATATAAGAAATCATACTAGCAATCAATACTAACAATCAAAAAGTAACACAAAACCAAAAGCAACAAGATTGATGAAGGAAAATACTTAAGACAAAACTCAAAACAACAAAGTTTCATCAACACAACCAAGGGTTGGTTTTCTCTACAAATAAATCCTATTTTCAAAAGTAACAACCAAAACAAGGTAAAATATAACAAAAGTATTTTTGTAAATATTTTTCTAGCAAGAAGAATTACTTTTGAAGAACAACTAAGAATTATGAAAAACAACACTCTAAACAACATAGGTTTTAGCCTAATAAACTTAACAACAAGAAAGCAAATAAAACAATTAAAATATTAAAATAACAGAAAAAAAAATCTTATCAAATAAGAAATCAATTAGCAATACTAGAGCAATACAACAAAGAAAAACAAAACAAAGTAATGGGCTCTAAATTTTGGTGGCTAAACTACTACTAATATAAAACAAGACAAAACTACTTTTAGTAACAAAAAAATCCTTAATCGAAAAGAATACTAAAAATATTTATTTAGAAAAACATAATTCATTCCTCTAAAACATTTGTGAAAAGAATTACTACTAAAACTAAATTGTTTTATAAAACATTTCCTAATGAAGAAGAATATAGTTTCCTGTATCATTAGGATATAAAACAAAGCAAAACTATTTTTATTAACAAAAAATAAGTCACCTAATATTGGACAACAGAACTAAAGAAAACTAAAACAAAAGTTAAATTAATTCAGATTTCAAAATAAACTAAAAAAATTTAAGTAACTAAATCCTATTAGGTACTAAACAGATTCTATTTTAGTTAAAAACCCTAATCTAAATTATCCTAAAAATTCTCAAACAGTGTTGGATGATAAACCTAACTAATACAAAACAGTTGCAAAAAGAATCACTCAAAATAAATTTTTAAACTCAAGTTATTCAGAAAACAAGATTTGAATCAAATCTGTTTGAATTTAATTTTAAACAATTCAAATATGTTCAAACTTGATATCTACAGAAACTAGAACAAATTTTGACACAATGCAAAAAGAATCAATCAAAAACTCTAAATATTTTAAATGATATAACAAAAATAAACAGAACCTATTATGTTTTCTAAAACAAAACAGAAAAAGGAAAAACTAAACTAACGGACAGGGGGTGACGTGGCGTTCTCTGATTGGCCCTAAGGTGTGCGTGTTCTAGCAATTCGAGCGGATGGCCGCCAACTAAACAAAATGCTTCGGTTAAAATAACTAAAAGGGGAAACTGCCGGTTCTCTAAAATAGACCGAAGGGGTACGCTACTTCTAATCTACGTCGTTGGAATAAGATCTAACGGAGGGGAGAGGGCTCCGACGACTTACCGCGATGGAGGTCAACTTCAGCGAAGGTCCGGCGAGGCAGAGGAGGTGGGGTCGACGGGGAGGCGTCTCCGGTGGTCTTCCGGCCATGGAGACGGCACCAGGCGATGCAGTTGAGTGCGGCAAATACGATGGTGGCATCAGCGAGGCTCGGGGGCGACGGGGTTGAGCGGGGCGAGCTCGGGAGCGATGGTGGTGCTCGGGCGTCGATGGGGAAAGGAGCTCCGGTGGTTTTGGGGCACGGCGAGTGCACGGGGAGGTGCGGGCGAGGGTTCTGGAGAGGATGGCGTGCTCGGGTAGCGAGAGGAGTGGCTAGGGCAAGCACGGGAGTGGCAATGGCACGGCGGCGTCCAAGAGCTCCGGCAAGGTATTACGGCAGCGTGAGGGCACGGGCAGAGGGGGAAATGGGCGGAATGGGTAGAGGAGAGGGTAGGGGCTTTATAGGCGGCCTCGAGGCGGTCGGGGAATGGCAGGAGAGGGAGGTCCGACGCGCTGATCTCACCGGCGTGAAGAGGGGAGCGGGAGGAGGGGGTTGACCGCGGTGTTAGTGGGATCGGATGGTGGGGTCACGCGGTCAGTGAGAGGGAGAAAGAGGGCGCGGTCAGCGGTGGCCGGTGCTGAGGGATTTCGGGGAGGGATTAGGGGCGGTGGGCCGGTGGGCTTTAACTCACGTTAATAGTTTCTTTTTTATTAATTGCCAGAGCATTAAAATATCATTAAGGCATTCACAACCTATCCAAAAAATAAAGTTTTCTATACCAAAATGATCAGGGAAATAAATTCCATTTAGTGAACATTTTTCCAAGGCCAAATTAAATACTTTTAAAAAAATATTTTTTAGAAAATGCCTAAATGGCTTTATTTCTTTCTGGCAAATATTTTTCAAATCACCCCCTGGGTGTTATGGTTCAAATACTTCACAAAATAACCCCTGGTGTGGAGTGTCATATTACTCCTCTCAAATTTTGTCAAGGGGTTTGAATTCTTTCAAACTTCAAATAGGAAATTCAAATATGAAAGTGATCTCCATATCACGAATTTTCAAATAGTTTTCAATTCCACTTTTCAAATCTTTTTTTATTGGAGAAGTCATGTCATCTTCTCTCACTGATTTGAAAAGTAAGAATTTGAATTCAAAAGCACATGGGAAAGTCATGTCATTCCCTCTCATTCAAAAGTTTTTAAAAGTTTCAAATTTCACTAAATTCAATCACTCAAGCAAACAAACACTCATTCTAATATTTATTATAACATTCCAAAATTTGGGATGTTACACCCACACATGTATTTAGTTTCCAATCAATACAATTATAGTATGGATAATAAACGATTATCATGACCAAGGAAATATGATAATAACTAATTTATTATTGCCTCTAGGGCATATTTCCAACAGTCTTCCACTTGCACTAGAGTCAATAATCTAGTTCACATCACCATGTGATTCGCATTGTTATGAATCTAACACCCAATTAGTCCTGGGGCTCGATCATGCTTTGCATGTTAAAGAGTCTTTTAGTCAACGGGTCTGTGACAATCAGATCCATGTGTACTTTGCAAATCTCGATGTCTTACTGTATACACTGCTACCACTATACGTATCCGGATTGCTACTAAGAGTCATCTGGATTGGTGTAAAAGCTTGCGTCGATGTAACTCTTTACAACAAACTCTTTATCGTTGTCCAATTATCCACTCCTAGATCACTCTTATACCCCTTGATAGACTCATCGGAAGGCACACAGGCACGGTACACAGCATGGCATACTATATAGAGCCTATGGATAAAGCATAGGGGACAACCTTCGTCCTTACTCTTTCTTCTGTCGTGGTCGAGCTTTGAGTCTCACTCAACTTCACACCTTACAAATAAGGCAAGAACTCTTTCTTCGACTGATCCATTTTGAACTCTTTCAAAATCTTGTCAAGGTATGTACTCATTGAAAGTTTCATCAGGTGCCTTGATCTATCTCTATAGATCTCGATGCCCAACAATTAAGTAGATTTATCCAGGTCTTCCTTTGAAAAACTATTTTTGAAACAACCCTTTATGCTTTCCGGAAATTCTACATCATTTCCGATCAACAATATGTCATCCACATATGCTTATCAGAAATTCTATAGTGCTCCCACACACTTTATTGTAAATACAAGTTTCTAATAAACTTTGTATAGACTCAAAAACTTTGATCACAAAGCGTTTATTCCAACTCCAAGATGCTTGCTACAGCCCATAGAAGGATTGCTGGAGCTTGCACACCTTTTAGCATCCTTAGAACTGACAAAACCTTTTGGTTGTAACACATACAACCTTTCCTTAAGTAAACCATTAAGGAAACGATGTTTTGACATCCATATGTCAAATTTCATAATTCCAACAGACTTTAGCATCGCTACGGGTGAGAAAGTCTCATCGTAGTCAACTCCTTGAACTTGGCGGAAACTTCTTTCCAACAAGTCAAGCTTTATAAATGGTAACATTTACCATCAGCGTCTGTCTTCATCTTAAAGGTCCATTTGTACTCGATAGCCTACCGTCCAACGAGCAAGTCTACCAAAGTCTATACTTGGTTTTCATACATGGATCCTTTCTCGGATTTCATGTCCTCTAACCATTTGTCGGAATTCAGGCCCATCATCGCTTCTCCATAGCTCGTAGGCTCATCGTTGTCCAACAACATGACCTCTAAGACAGGGTTGCCGTACCACTCAGGAGCAGTACGCGTCCTTGTCAACCTACGAGGTTTGATAGTAACTTGATTCGAAGCTTCATGATCATCATCATTAACTTCCTCTTCAACTAACGTATGCTCCACAGAAACAATTTTTCGTGCTGCGCTACTCTCTGGTTGAAACAAAGGTTCAACAACCTCATCAAGTTCTACCTTCCTCCCACTCAATTCTTTCGAGAGAAACTCTTTCTCGAGAAAGGACCCATTTTTAGCAACAAACACTTTGCACTTGGATCTGAGATAGAAGGTATACCCAACTGTTCTTAGGGTATTCTATGAAGATGTATTTGTCCTCTTTGGGTTCGAGGTCATTAGGTGAAAACCCTTTTCACATAATTGTCGCAGCCCCAAACATTAAGAAATGACATCTTAGGTTTCTGCCAAATCATATGGTGTCATCTCAACAGATTTAGATGGTGCCCTATTTAAAGTGAATGTAGTTGTCTCTAATGCATAACCCCAAAACGATAGTGGTAAAACGATAAGAGACATCATTATTCGCACCATATCCAATAGAGCACGACTATGACGTTCGGACACACCATCACACTACGGTGTTCCAGGTGGCGTGAGTTGTGAAACAACTTTCACATTGTCTTAAGTTGTACACCAAACTCATAACTCAGATATTCACCTCCACGATCATATCATAGATATCTTAACTTCTCGTCATGATGATCTTAAACTTCACTCTGAATTTGCTTGAACTTTTCAAATGATTCAGACTTGTGTTTCATTAAGTAAATATACGCTATTATCTACTCAAATCATTAGTGAAGGTAAGAAAATAACGATATCCACCGCACACTACAAGACTCATTGGATTGCATACATCAACATGTATCATTTCCAATAAATCACTTGCCCGCTCCATCAAAACGGAAAACGGGGTCCTTAGTCATCTTTCCCAAGAGGCATGGTTCGCATGTCTCAACCGATTCGAAATCGAATGAGTCCAAAGATACATTAGCATGGAGTTTCTTCATGCGATTTATACCAATATGACATTTAGCGGCAGTGCCACAAGTATATATCATTATTAACTTTGTATCTTTTGGCATCAATGTTATGAAGATGTGCATTACTATGATCAAGATTCAACAAACCATTCTCACTGGGTGCATGACCATTGAAGGTATTATTCATGTAAACAGAATAACCATTATTCTCCAACTTAAACGAATAACAGTGTTGCAATAAACACGATCCAATCATGTTCATGCTTAACGCAAAAACCAAATAACATTTATTTAGGTTCGTCACTAATCCCGAAGGTAGAGAGAGCGTGCGATGTTGATCACATAAACCTTGGAAACATTTCCAACACACATCGTTACCACACCCTTAGCTAGTCTCCGTTTATTCCGTAGCTTTTATTTCAAGTTACTAACATTTAGCAACCGAAACCGGTATCCAATACCCAGGTGCTACTAGGAGTACCAGCAAGGTACACATAAATAACACGTATATCAAAATATACTTCTATCGATGTTGCCAGTCTTCTTATCTACCAAGTATCTAGGGTTGTTCCGCTTCAGGTCTCGGGTTTGGGTCCAACTTTGGGTTGCTTCACTGGAGCAGCAACTGACTTGACGTCCATGAAGTTTCCCACCTTCCACTTGCCCTTCTTGAAACTAGTGGTTTTACTAACCATCAACACTTGATGCTCCTTCTTGATTTCTACCTTTGCGATGTCAAACATCGCGAATAGCTCAGGGATCATCATTTCTATCCCTGACATTTTATAGTTCATCATGAAGCTCTAGTAGCTTAGTGGTAGTGACTTGGAGAACTATATCAATCACTATCTTATCTAGAAGATTAACTCCCACTCGATTCAAGCGATTGTAGTACCCAGACAATCTGAGCACATGCTCAATGGTTGAGCTATTCTCCTTCATCTTGCAAGCAAAGAATCTTGTTGGAGATCAAATATCTCACAACATGGGCACGAGCCTAAGATCCCAATTTCAGCTCTTAGAACATCTCATATGTTCCATGACGTTCAAAATGTTTTGAGCCTCAATTCTAAGCCGTAATGCATGACGTGCTGAACTATCAAGTAATCATCGGAATGTGCCTGTCAGATGTTCACAACATCTACAGACGAAGCTAGAGGGGGTGGCGCACCGAGCGGTGCATTAAGGACATAAGCCTTCTATGTAGCAATGAGGATAATCCTCAGATCACGGACCCAGTCCGCAATATTGCTACCATCATCTTTCAACTCTATTTCTCTAGGAACATACAAAAAAATCAAGGGAGCTACATCGTGAGCTAGTAATCTACAACATAATTTGCAAAGACACTACTGACTATGTTCATGATAATGAGTTCAATTAATCATATTACTTAAGAACTCCCACTCAAATTGACATCCCTCCGATCATTCGAGTGATACATGATCCAAATTCACCAACTCAAGTCCGATCTGTTGGAAATATGCCCTAGAGGCAGTAAATATGCCCTAGAATAGTTCTTGCTAGATACCCATAGCAGCCACGTAAAACATGCAACAACAATTAGAGGACGTCTAACTTGTTTTTGCAGGGTATGTTGTGATGTGATATGGCCAATTACATGATGTGATATATGTGATGTATGAGATGATCATGTGTTGTATAGAATAGCACGACTTGCATGTCGATGAGTACAGCAACTGGCAGGAGCCATAGGGTTGTCTTTAATTATTGTATGACCTACGTGTCAATCATTAAGCGCTATGTAATGCTTTACTTTATCGCTAAACGGTAGCAATAGTAGTAGAAGCATGATGGGCGCGATAACCCCGATGGTGACACGTTGATGGAGATCATGGTTTCATGCCAGTGACGATGGAGATCATGCCGGTGCTTTCAAGATTGAGATCAAAAGCACAAGTTCATGGCCATATCATGTCACTTATGATTTGCATGTGATGTTAATCCTTTTATGCACCTTGTTTTGCTTATGATGACGGTAGCATTATAAGGTGATCCCTCACTTAAATTTCGAGATGAATTGTGTTCTTCCCGAGTGTGCACCGTTGCGAAAGTTCGTCGTGTCGAGACACCACGTGATGATCGGGTGTGATAGACTCTACATTCACATACAACGGGTGCAAGCCAGTGTTGCACATGCAGAACACTCGGGTTAAACTTGACGAGCCTAGCATGTACAGACATGGCCTCAGAACACAAGAGACCGAAAGGTCGAACATGAGTCATATAGTAGATATGATCAACATGATGATGTTCACCATTGAAACCACCTCAACTCACGTGATGATCGGATTTGAGTTAGTGAATTTGGATCATGTGACACTCAGATGACCTGAGGGATGTCAATTTGAGTGGGAGCTTTAGTAATTTGATTAACTAAACTCATTATCTTGAACAATAGTCTAAGTAATCTTTGCATATTTATGTTGTAGATCAATGGCTCGCGCAGTAGCACCCCTGAATTTTAATGCATTCCTAGAGAAAGCTAAGTTGAAATATGATGGAAGTAACTTTGTTGACCGGGCCCGTAATCTGAGGATTATCCTCACGGCTTCCCAGAAATCATATGTCCTTGATGCACCGCTTGGTGACCAACCAGAAGACATGTCATCCGAAGACGTTAAGAACGCTTGGGAGGCACGTTCTGGAGATTACTCAATAGTTCAGTGTGCAATATTGTATGGATTAGAACCGAGACTTCAAAGACGTTCTGAATGTCATGGAGCATATGAGATGTTCCAGGAGTTGAAGTTTATCTTTCATAGGAATGCCCAGATCGAGAGGTATGAGACCTCCGATAAGTTCTATGCTTGCAAAATGGAGGAGAACGGGTCTATCAGTGAACATATACTCAGAATTTCTGGGTATTCGACTCGTCTAGCAGAGGCAAAGTGTTTGTTGCTAAGAACGGAACATTTCTTGAGAAAGAGTTTCTCTCGAAAGAATTGAGTGGGAGGAAAATAGAGCTTGATGAGGTTATTGAACCTTTACTTCAACCAGAAAGTAGCGCAGCGCAGAAAGATGTTTTTGTGGGACCTATGATGGTAGAAGAGGAAGTTAATGATGATGATCATGAAGCTTCGGATCAAGCTACTATTGAACCTATTCATGACAGATCTTGAAGTAGTGCCAGTGCACTGAATCCAATGAACCTGTTCTGTGATAACATTGGTGCCATTGCTCTGGCCAAGGAACCAAGGTTTCACAAGAGGACCAGACACATAAAGCGACGCTTCAAATCCATCAGTGATTACATCGAGGAGAAGGACATAAATATTTGCAAAGTGCACACGCATCTGAATGTTGCAGACCCGTTGACTAAACCTCTTCCAAGGGCTAAACATGATCAACACCAGAACTACATGGGTGTTCGATTCATTACAATGTAAATCACATAGTGATGTGAACTAGATTATTGACTCTAGTGTAAGTGGGAGACTGTTGGAAATATGCCCTAGAGGCAATAAATAAAGTGTTTATTATTATATTTCCTTTTTCATGATAAGCGTTTATTGTCCACGCTATAATTGTATTGATTGGAAACACATTACATGTGTGGGTAAATAGACAACACTTTGTCCCTAGTATGCCTCTAGTTAACTAGCTCGTTGATCAAAGATGGTCAAGGTTTCCTAGCCATTGACATGTGATGTCATTTGATAACAGGATCACATAATTAGGAGAATGATGTGATGGACAAGACCCAAACTACAAACGTAGCATATGATTGTGTCAGTTTATTGCTACTGTTTTCTGCATGTCAAGTATATGTTAATATGACCATGAGATAATGTAACTCATGGACACCAGAAGAGTGCCTTGCGTGTATCAAACATCGCAACGTAACTGGGTGACTATAAAGGTGCTCTACAGGTATCTCCAAGGGTGTCTGTTGAGTTGGCATGGATCAAGACTGGGATTTGTTACTCCATGTGACGGAGAGGTATCTCAAGGCCCACTCAGTAATACAACATCACAATAAGCCTTGCAAGAAATGTGACTAAGTGTTAGTCACGGGATCTTGTGTTACGGAATGAGTAAATAGACTTGCCGATAACGAGGTTGAACTAGGTCTGGAGATACCGATGATCGAATCTCGGGCAAGTAAAATACCGAAGAACAAAGGGAACATCATACGGGATTAACTGAATCCTTGACACAGAGGTTCGACCGATAAAGATCTTCATAGAATATTTAGGAACCAATATGGGCATCTAGGTCCCGCTATTGGTTATTGACCGTAGAGGTGTCTCGGTCATGTCTACATAGTTCTCGAACCCGCAGGGTCTGCACACTTAAGGATCGGTGATGTTTCGATAGTATAGAGTTATGTCTGGTGGTGACCGAAGGTTGTTCGAAGTCCCGGATGAGATCCTGGACATCATGAGGATCTCGGAATGGTACGGAGGTAAATATTGATATATAGGAAGTCATGTTTTGGTCGCCGAAAAAGTTCCGGGCTCATCGGTAGTGTACCGGGAGTGCCGGTAGTGTACCGGGAGACCATCGGGAGGGGTATTTCGACCCAAGAGGCTACATGGGCTATGGGAGAGTAAATACCAGCCCTTAGTGGGCTGGTGGAAGTCCCACACAGGGCCCATGCGGCTGGGAGAGGAAAGCACAAAGAGAAAAGGTGGAGAAAGGCAAAAAGACCAAAATAAGGAGGAGTCCTAGTCATACTAGGATTGAAGGAGGAATCCTCCTCTCCTCCTTGGTTTGGCCAAATCCTAGATGGCTTGGCCATTGGGCAAAGCCTCCTCCTCTCTTCCTCTTATATATACTAGAGGTTTTAGGGTTTTTGGCACTTGATTTTCAGCCATGTGCTACCCGTTCCTCTAGTGCATAGTTTCTCCTCTAGATCGGTTTTCTGCAGTGCTTAGGCGAAGCCCTACCGAAATTTCTCCACCACCATCGCCGCAGTACTCTCACGCTGCCGAAGAACTCGTCTACCTCTCCGCTCCCTCTCCGCTCGCCGCAGTACATGCAAGTCGATGAGTACAGCAACCGGCAGGAGCCATAGGGTTGTGTTTAATTATTGTATGACCTGTGTGTCAATCATTAAGCGCTATGTAATGCTTTACTTTATCGCTAAACGATAGCAATAGTAGTAGAAGCAATGTGGGCGCAACAACCCCGATGGCGACACGTTGATGAAGATCAAGATGATGGAGATCAGGGTGTCATGCCGGTGACGATGGAGATCATGCCGGTGCTTTCAAGATGGAGATCAAAAGCACAAGTTCATGGCCATATCATGTCACTTATGATTTGCATGTGATGTTAATCCTTTTGTTCACCTTGTTTTGCTTAGGACGACGGTAGCATTATAAGGTGGTCCCTCACTTAATTTCAGGATAAATTGTGTTCTCCTCGAGTGTGCACCGTTGCGAAAGTTCGTCGTGTCAAGACACAACGTGATGATCGGATGTGATAAACTCTACGTTCACATATAACGGGTGCAAGCCAGTGTTGCACATGCGGAACACTCGGGTTAAATTTGACGAGCCTAGCATGTACAGACATGGCCTCGGAGCACAAGAGACTGAAAGGTTTAACATGAGTCATATAGTAGATATGATCAACATGATGATGTTCACCATTGAAACCACCTCAACTCACGTCATGATCGAACTTGAGTTGGTGAATTTGGATCATGTATCACTCGAATGACCAGAGGGATGTCAATTTGAGTGGGACTTCTTCTGTAATATGATTAATTGAACTCATTATCATGAACATAGTCACTAGTGTCTTTGCAAATTATGTTGTAGATTACTTGCTCATGCTGCAGCTCCCTTGAATTTGTATATGTTCCTAGAGAAATAGAGTTGAAATATGATGGTAGCAATATTGCGGACTGGGTCCATGATCTAAGGATTGTCCTCATTCCTGCACAGAAGGCTTATGTCCTTAATGCACCGCTCGGTGCGCCACCCCCTCTAGCGTCGTCTGTAGATGTTGTGAACATCTGATAGGCACGTTCCGATGACTACTTGATAGTTTAGTGCGTCATGCATTACGGCTTAGAATTGAGGCTCCAAAACGTTTTGAACGTCACGAAACATATGAGATGTTCTAAGAGCTGAAATTGGGATCTCAGGCTCGTGCCCATGTTGTGAGATATGAGATATCCAACAAGATTCTTTGCCTGCAAGTTGAAGGAGAATAGCTCAATCATTAAGCATGTGCTCACATTGTCTGGGTGCTACAATCGCTTGAATCGAGTGGGAGTTGATCTTCCAGATAAAATAGTGATTGATATAGTTCTCCAAGTCACTGTCACTAAGCTACTAGAACTTGGTGATGAACTATAAAACGCCAGGGATAGAAATAATGATCCCTGAGCTGTTCGCGATGTTTGACACCGCGAAGGTAGAAATCAAGAAGGAGCATCAAGTGTTGATGGTTAGTAAAACCACTAGTTTCGAGAAGGGCACGGGCAAGGAGGGAAACTTCATGGATGGCAAGTCAGTTGCTGCTCCACTGAAGCAACCAAAAGTTGAACCGAAACCCAAGACTAAGTGCTTCTATTATGAGGTGAGCGGTCGCTGAAGCGGGACAACCCTAGATACTTGGTAGATAAGAAGGCTCGCAACGTCGACACAAGTGTATTTGATATACGTGTTATTGATGTGTACCTTGCTAGTACTCCTAGTAGCACCTGGGTATTGGATACCGGTTCGGTTTCTAATTGTTAGTAACTCGAAGTAAAAGCTACGGAATAAACGGAGACTAGCTAAGGGTGAGGTGACGATGTGTGTTGGAAATGTTTCCAAGGTTGATGTGATCGACATCGCACACTCTCTCTACCTTCGGGATTAGTGACGAACCTAAATAAATGTTATTTGGTGTTTTGCATTGAGCATGAACGTGATTAGATCATGTTTATTGCAACACGGTTATTCATTTAAGTTAGAGAATAATTGTTATTCTGTTTACATGATAATACCTTCAATGGTCATGCACCCAGTGAGAATGGTTTGTTGAATCTTGATCATAGTAATACACATGTTCATAACATTATTGCCAAAAGAAACAAAGTTAATATTGATAGTACCACATACTTGTGGCATTGCCGCTAAATGTCATAGTGGTATAAAGCGCATGAAGAAAATCCAAGTTGATGGATCTTTGGACTCATTCGATTTTCAATCGGTTGAGACATGCGAACCATGCCTCTTGGGCAAGATGACTAAGGACCCCGTCTTCCGGATTGATGGAGCGGGCAAGTGATTTATTGGAAATGATACATGTTGATGTATGCAATCCAATGAGTCTTGTAGCGTGCGGTGGATATCGTTATTTTCTTACCTTCACTAATGATTTGAGTAGATATAGTGTATGTTTACTTAATGAAACACAAGTCTGAATCGTTTGAAAAGTTCAAGCAAATTCAGAGTGAAGTTTCAGATCAACGTGACAAGAAGATAAAAATGTCTGCAATATGATCGAGGAGGTGAATATGTGAGATACGATTTTGGCATACAACTTTAGACAATGTGAAAGTCGTTTCACAACTCACGCCACCTGGAACACCATAGTGTGATGGTGTGTCCGAACGTCATAGTCGTGCTCTATTGGATATGGTGCGGGCTATGATGTCTCTTATCGTTTTGCTACTATAGTTTTGGGGTTATGCATTAGAGACAACTACATTCACTTTAAATAGGGCACCATCTAAATCCATTGAGATGACACCGTGTGAATTATGGTTTGATAGAAACCTAAGCTGTCATTTCTTAATGTTTGGGGCTGCGACGCTTGTGTGGAAAAATGTTTTCACCTAATGAGCTCGAACCCAAAGCGGACAAATGCATATTCATAGATTACCCTAAGAACAGTTGGGTGAACCTTCTATCTCAGATCCACCCGAGAAAAGGTTTCTCTCGAAAGAATTGAGTGGGAGGAAGATAGAACTTGATGAGGTTGTCAAACCTTTGTTTCAACCAGAGAGTAGCGCAGCGCAGAAAGATGTTTCTGTGGAACCTACGTCAGTTGAAGAGGAAGTAAATGATGATGATCATGATGCTTCGGATCAAGTTACTATCGAACCTCGTAGGTCGACAAGGATACGTACTGCTCCTAAGTGGTACGACAACCCTGTCTTGGAGGTCATGTTGTTGGACAACGATGAACCTACAAGATATGGAGAAGCGATGATGGGCCCGGATTCCGACAAATGGTTAGAGGCCATGAAATCCAAGAAAGGATCCATGTATGAAAACCAAGTATAGACTTTGGTAGACTTGCTCGTTGGATGGCAGGTCGTCGAGTACAAATGGACCTTTGAGATGAAGACAGATGCTGACGGTAAATGTCACCATTTATAAAGCTCGACTTGTCACAAAGAAGTTTCTGACAAGTTCAAAGAGTTGACTGCGATGAGACTTTCTCACTCGTAGTGATGCTAAAGTCCATTGGAATTATGTTAGCAGTTGCTGCATTTTTCAATTATGAAATCTGGCAGATGGATGACAAAAGATCGTTTCCTTAATAGATTACTTGAGGAAAAGTTGTATGTGATACAACCAGAAGGTTTTATCAGTCCTAAGGATGCTAAAAGGTGAGCAAGCTTCAGTGATCCTTCCATGGACTGAAGCAAGCATCTCGGAGTTGGAATATGCACTTTGATGAGGTGATGAAAGTTTTTGAGTCTATACAAAGTTTATGAGAAACTTGTATTTACAATAAAGTGAGTGGGGCACTATAGAGTTTCTGATAAGCATATGTGGTTGACATATTGTTGATCGGAAATGATGTAGAATTTCTGGAAAGCATAAAGGGCTGTTTGAAAAATACTTTTTCAAAGGAAGACCTGGATAAAGCTACCTAATTGTTGAGCATCAAGATCTATAGAGATAGATCAAGATGTTTGATGAGACTTTCAATGAGTACATACCTTGACAAGATTTTGAAAGAGTTCAAAATGGATCAGTCAGAGAAAGAGTCCTCACCTGATTTGTAAGGTATGAAGTTGAGTGAGACTGAAAGCTCAACAACGGAAGAAGAAAGAGAAAAGGACGAACGTCATCCCCTATGCCTTAGCCATAGGCTTTATATTATGCCATGTTGTGTACCGCACCTGGTGTGTGCCTTGCCATGAGTCTGTCAAGATCCAGGAGTGGATCACTGGACAGCGGTCAGGATTATCCTTAGTAACTAGAGAACTAAGGAAATAATTCTCAATTATGAAGGTGATAAAGAGTTTGTCGTAAAGGGTTACGTCGATGCAAACTTTAACACCAATCCGGATGTGTCTGAGTAGCAATCCGGATACGTATAGTGGAGTAGCCATTTGGAATAGCTCCAAGTGGAGTGTGGTAGCAGTGTCTACAGTATGACATAGAGATTTGCAAAGTACACACAGATCTGAATGTTGCAGATTTGTTGACTAAAAGACCTCTCTCACATGTAAAGCATGATCGAGCCCCAGAACTCATTGGGTGTTAGATTCATAACAATGTGAATCACATGGTGATGCGAACTAGATTAGTGACTCTAGTGCAAGTGGGAGACTGTTGGAAATATGCCCTAGAGGCAATAATAAATTGGTTATTATCATATTTCCTTGTTCATGATAATCGTTTATTATCCATGCTATAATTGTATTGATGGAAACTCAGATACATGTGTGGATACATGGACAACACCATGTCCCTAGTATGCCTCTAATAGACTAGCTCGTTGATCAAAGATGGCTATGGTTTCCTAGTCATGGACATGAGATGTCATTTGATAACGGGATCATGTCATTAGGATAATGATGTGATGGACATGACCCAAACAACAAACGTAGCATATGATCATGCCAGTTTATTGCTACTGTTTTCTGCACGTCAAGTATTTGTTCCTATGACCATGAGATCATGCAACTCACTGACACCGGAGGAGTACCTTGTGTGTATCAAACGTCGCAATGTAAGTAGGTGACTATAAAGGTGCTCTATAGGTATCTTCGAGGGTGTCTGTTGGGTTGGCATGGATCAAGACTGGGATTTGTTACTCCATGTGACGGAGAGGTATCTCAGGGCCCACTCGGTAATACAACATCACAATAAGCCTTGCAAGCAATGTGACTAAGTGTTAGTCACAGGATCTTGTATTACAGAATGAGTAAAGAGACTTTCCGGTAACGAGGTTGAACTAGGTATGGAGATACCGACGATCGCATCTCGGGCAAGTAACATACCGAAGAACAAAGGGAACATCATACAGGATTAACTGAATCCTTGACATAGAGGTCGACCGATAAAGATCTTCGTAGAATATGTAGGAACCAATATGGGCATCCAGGTCCCGCTATTGGTTATTGACCGTAGAGGTGTCTCGGTCATGTCTACATAGTTCTCGAACCCGCAGGGTCTGCACACTTAAGGTTCGGTGACGTTTCGGTAGTATAGAGTTATGTATGGTGGTGACCGAAGGTTGTTCGGTGTCCCGGATGAGATCCCGGACGTCACGAGGAGCTCCATAATGGTCCGGAGGTAAAGATTGATATATAGGAAGTCCTGTTTCGGTCGCCGGAAAAGTTTCGGGCTCATCGGTAGTGTACCGGGAGTGCCGGTAGTGTACCGGGGGATCATTGGGAGAGGTATTTCGACCCAAGAGGCTACATGGGCTGTGGGAGGACGTAAACCAGCCCATGGTGGGCTGGACGAATCCTTCTCTAAGAGCCCATGCGGCTGGAGTGGTTTGAAAAGGAAAAAATCCAAAGGTGGAGAGGTCGAAAGCGTTTCCAAGTGGAAAGGAGGAATCCTACTCCTAATAGGATTGGAGTAGGACTCCTCCACCTTCAATTTCGACCAAACCTTGAGGGTTTGAGGCTTCCTCCTCCCCTCCCTCCCTCCTATATATACTAGAGTATTTAGAGGAAAAAGTGAACCCTAATAGCCACGTGCTACCTCTCCTCTAGATCGCAGTTTCTCCTCTAGATCGGTTTTCAGCGGTGCTTAGGAGAAGCCCTGCCGAAATAGCTCCACCACCATCGCCGCAATGCCATCGCACTGCTGGAGAACTCTTCTACCTCTCCGCTCTCTCTTGCTAGATCAAGAAGGCGGAGATCGTCATCGAGCCATACATGTGTTGAACGCGGAGGTGACGTCCGTTCGGCGCTAGATCGGAAGGACCGTGATCAAGATCGTGAGACCGATCGTGATGAGATCGCGGGACGGATCGTGATGAGTTTGCAGGACGAACCATGATTGGATCGCGGGACGGATCATGATGAGATCACGGGATGCTCAGTGATTTGAATCGCGAAGACGTTCGACTATACCAATCGCGTTTCTTAACGCTTCCCGCTTAGCGATCTACAAGGGTATGTAGATCCACTCTCCCTCTCGTAGATGCTCACCACCATGGATAGATCTTGCATGTGCATAGGAAATTTCTTATTTCCCATGCAACGTTCCCCAACAAGTAGGAGAAATAGACACCCGCCAGCCATCTTTGTGCAACGAAGTTACACGTCAGTCGATGGAACCGGTCTCTCGTAAGCATACGAGTATGGTTGGTCCGGGCCGCTTCATCCCACGGTACCACTGAACCAAAACATGACTAAGGGAGGAAGCAATCTAAGCATCAATGCCACAAACTCTTTGTGTTCTACTCGAGTTCTCATCTACACATAGACCTATCTCTGATACCACTGTTGGGGAACATTGCATGGGAAACAAAAATATTCCTACGCACACGCAAGATATATCCATGGTGATGATCATCTACAAGACGGAGATTGGATCTACATACCCTTGTAGATCGCTAAGCGAGAAGCATTAAGAAACACGGTTGATGTAGTCGAATGTCTTCACGATCCAAATTGCCGAGCGTCCCTCGGTCCCATCACGATCCGTTCTGCGATCCAATCACGATCCCGTGATCTCATCACAATCCGTCCCGCGATCCAATCACGAATCTTCTCGCGATCTTGATCATGGTCCTTCCGATCTAGCGCCGGACGGATGGCACCTCCATGTTCAGCACACGTACAACTCGATGATGATCTCCGCCTTCCTGATCCAGCAAGAGGGAGCGGAGAGGCAGCTTGACGGCGTTGCGGCGATGGTGGTGGAGCAATTCCAGCTGGGCTTAGCCTAAGCACCGCTAAAAACCAATCTAGAGGAGAAACTACGAACTAGAGGAGAGGCACCACGTGGCTTAGGGTTTCTTGATGTGTTCCAACTGCTAGCCCCGCCCCTTTGTTTTTGTATGCTGAGCCTTGGGGTCGAAACTTGGAGAAAAATCCTCCTCAAGGACGGTTTGCCCGCAAGGCAAGAGTCCTTCTCAGACTCCAGGACCAGATGCCAAGGTCCTCGGCGTCTGGCCCCAGACGCCAGGGTCCCTGGCGTCTGGCCCCTAGCCTCCACAAAACATCTTTTGCACCTTCCTAAAACCTCATGGGCTTTACCCCTTGGCCCAAATAAAGTGTCCTTGTACCCCGATCATTTCGGGAAACATCCGAAACTATTTCCGGTGAATTCCGGAACCCTTCCGGAGACCAAACACTATTATCCCATATATCAATCTTTACCTCCGGACCATTCTGGAGCTCCTCGTGACGTCCGGGATCTCATCTGGGACTCCGAACAACCTTCGGTCACCACCATACATAACTCTATACTACCGAAACATCACTGAACCTTAAGTGTGCAGACCCTGCGGGTTCAAGAACTATGTAAACATGACCGAGACACCTCTACGGTCAATAACCAATAGCGGGAATTGGATGCCCATATTGGTTCCTACATATTCTACGAAGATCTTTATCGGTCAAACCTCTATGTGAGGGATTCAGTAAATCACGTATGTTGTTCCCTTTGTTCTTCGGTATGTTACTTGCCCGAGATTTGATCGTCGATATCTGTATACCTAGTTCAACCTCGTTACCGGCAAGTCTCTTTACTCATTCCGTAATACAAGATCTCGTGGCTAACACTTTAGTCACATTGCTTGCAAGGCTTGTTTTGATGTTGTATTACCGAGTGGGCCCTTAGATACCTCTCCATCACACGGAGTAACAAATCACAGTCTTGATCCATGCCACCCCAACAGACACCCTCGAAGATACCTGTAGAGCACCTTTATAGTCACCCAGTTACGTTGCGACGTTTGATACACACAAGGTACTCCTTCGGTGTTAGTGAGTTGCATGACCTCATGGTAATAGGAACAGATACTTGACATGCAGAAAACTGTAGCAATAAACTGACACGATCATATGCTACGTTTATAGTTTGGGTCTTGTCCATCACATCATTCTCCTAATGATGTGATCCCGTTATCAAATGACATATCATGTCAATGGCTAGGAAACCTTGACCATCTTTGATCAACGAGCTAGTTTACTAGAGGCATACTAGGGACACAGTGTTGTCTATATACCCACACATGTATTTAGTTTCCAAACAATACAATTATAGCATGGATAATAAACGATTATCATGAACAAGGAAATATGATAATAACTAATTTATTATTGCCTCTAGGGCATATTTCCAACAACTTCTTCCTCTAATAGTTGCAGTTGTGTTTGTTCTTCTTTTGGGGATCAAATTCCTCGCATTAGTTACAAAAGTTGATTCCTTTGGTAGAGGTACAGGTGGCACCATCCTTGTCACATGATCCCTCTCCTATATTCATTGCAACATTTTGTGCAATATTCAGTGTCCCAATTTGTGCAATATTCGGTGTAATATGAGAAAACTGTAGGACATTTTGGGAATTCTGAGAATTTACATAAAAGAACTAATTGAACACACATATATGAACATTTTAGGAATCCTGAGAATTTACATAAAAGAACTAATTGAACACACATATAAGAGCACTTTGGGAATTCTGAGAATTTACATAAAAGAACTAATTGAACACACATATAAGAATTTACCTGTTGTAGACCTCTGACATATTGTTCAAGAGGATATCACATTTTGGGAAGTCACTGAAGAAGTTCTTCACCCATTGGTTAGGTGGCTTGTGCTCTAGACAGTTGAAGGCTACAATGTTGGCCTCCTTCATTTTCTCTCTGTTCAGGTTCCACTTTGGTAAATTAGTTGATATTGCAATGGCCCAGAGCAGGTTTGTCAGTGTTCCTCCTTTGAAAAGCTTGTGGAAGTTCTGGTATAAGTGCCTCACACAAAATCTATGCTCTACATCTGGAAAAACTTTTCCAACTGCATTTATTAAACCCTAAAAATTGTCAGAAAGTCACAGATAAGAACACATGACATATCACATTTGTAGATAGCACATTTACATTACAAGTGTAACATAACAACATATTTTGGATGGTAGCATTTTTTGGTGAACATTGCATGGGAAACAAAAAACTTCCTACGCACACGCAAGACCTATCCATGGTGATGAGCATCTACGAGGGGGAGAGTGGATCTACGTACCCTTGTAGATTGATAAGCGGGAAGCATTAAGAAACACGGTTGATGTAGCCGAACGTCTTCACGATCCAAATCGCAAGCCGTCCCGAGATCCAATCACAATCCGTCCCGTGATCCAATCACGGTTTTTCCGATCTAGCGCCAAACGAACGACACCTCCGCGTTCAACACACGTACAACTCGATGATGATCTCTGCCTTCTTGATCCAGCAAGAGGGAGCGGAGAGGTAGATGATTTCTCCAGCAGCACAACGGCGTAGTGGCGGTGGTGGTGGAGCTGATCTGGCAGGGCTTCGCCAAGCACTACGGAATCAATCTAGAGAAAGAAGAGGGAAGCACGTGAAAATTACGGTTAGGGGCTGCCCTCAAAATCCCTCAATATATATAGGAGGAATGGGATAGGAGGCATCCTTGGCCCCTACTCCAAGTAGGGCTTCGTCCGAAGCAACAAGGGAGGAATCCACCTCCCACAAGGGAGGTGGAATCCTATTAGGACTCCTTCCTAATTTGGCCCTTTTTGCCTTTTCCTTCACCCTAGCCACATGGGCACTTAGGGGAGGCTTTGTCCAGCCCACCAGGGTCTGTTATGCCTCCTATCACAGCCCATGAGGACCTTTGGGTCGAGACACCCCTCCCGATGGTCCCCCGGCACCCTCCCGACACTCCCAGTACACTACCGATGAGCTCGAAACTTTTTTGGTGGCCAAAAAGGGACTTCCTATATATCAATCTTTACCTCCGGACCATTCCAAAGCTCCTCGTGATGTCCGGGATCTCATCCGGGACCCCGAACAACCTTCGCTCACCAACATACATAACTCAATACTACCGAAACGTCACCCAACCTTAAGTGTGCAGACCCTGCGGGTTCGACAACTATGTAGACATGACCAAGACACCTCTACGATCAATAACCAATAGCGGGACCTGGATGCCCATATTGGTTCCTACATATTCTCTGAAGATCCTTATCGGTAGAACCTCTATGTCAAGGATTCAGTTAATCTCGTATGCTATTCCCTTTGTTCTTCAGTATGTTACTTGCCCGAGATTCGATCGTTGATATCTCCATACCTAGTTCAATCTCGTAACCGACAAGTCTATTTACTCGTTCTGTAGTACAAGATCCCGTGACTAACACTTTAGTCACATTGCTTGCAAGGCTTGTTGTGATGTTGTATTACCGAGTGAGCCCTGAGATACCTTTCCATCACACGGAGTAACAAATCCCAGTCTTGATCCATGCCAACCCAACAGACACCCTCAAAGATACTTGTAGAGCACCTTTATAGTCACCCAGTTACGTTGCGACGTTTGATATACACAAGGTATTCCTCCGGTGTCAGTGAGTTGCATGATCTCATGGTCATAGGAACAGATACTTGACATGTAGAAAACTATAGCAATAAAATGACACGATCATATGCTATATTTATAGTTTGGGTCTTGTCCATCACATCATTCTCCTAATGATGTGATCCTGTTATCAAATGACATCTCATTTCCATGGCCAGGAAACGTCGACCATCTTTGATTAACTAGTTAGTCTATTAGAGGCATACTAGGGACATGGTGTTGTCTATGTATCCAGACATGTATCTGAGTTTTCGATCAATCCAATTCTAGCATGGATAATAAATGATTATCATGAACAAGGAAATATAATCATAAGTAATTTATTATTGCCCCTAGGGCATATTTCCAACAGTCTTCCACTTCACTAGAGTCAATAATCTAGCTCACATGGCTATGTGATTTGTTATGTATCTCACACCCAATGAGTTCTAGGGTTCGATCATGTTTTGCGTGTGAAAGAGGTTTTAGTCAACGGGTCTGCGACATTCAGATCCACGTGCACTTTGCAAATCTCTGTGTCATACTATAGACACTGCTACCATGCTCCACTTGGAGCTATTCCAAATGGCTACTCCACTATACGTATCCGAATTGCTACTAAGAGTCATCCGGATTGGTGTTAAAGCTTGCATCGACGTAACCCTTTACGATGAACTCTTTATCACCTCCATAATCGAGAAATATTTCCTTAGTCCTCTAGTTACTAAGGATAATTTTGACCGTTATCCAGTGATCCACTCCTGGATCACTCTTGTACCCCTTGACAGACTCATGGCAAGGCACACACAGGTGCGGTACACAACATGGCATACTATATAGAGCCTATGTCTTTCTTCTGTCATGGTCGAGCTTTGAGTCTCACTCAACTCCACACCTTACAAATCAGGGAAGAACTCCTTCTTTGACTAATCCATTTTGAACTCTTTCAAAATCTTGTCTAGGTATGTACTCATTGAAAGTCTCATCAAGCATCTTGATCTATCTCTATAGATCTTGATGCCCAACAATTAGGTAGCTTTATCCAGGTCTTCCTTTGAAAAACTCTTTTCAAACAACCGTTTAAGATTTCCAGAAATTCTACATCATTTCCGATCAATAATATGTCAAGCACATATACTTATTAGAAATTCTATTGTGCTCGCACTCACTTTCTTGTAAATACAAGTTTCTCGTAAACTTTGTATAAACCCAAAAACTTTGATCACCTCATCAAAGCATATATTCCAACTCCGAGATGCTTCCTCCAGCCCATAGAAGGATTGATGGAGCTTGCACACCTTTTAGCATCCTTAGGACTGACATAACCTTCTAGTTGTATCACATACAACTTTTCCTCAAGTAAACCGTTAAGGAAACGATGTTTTGATATCCATCTGCCAAATTTCATTATTGAAAAATGCAGCAACTGCTAACATAATTCCAACAAACTTTTAGCATTGCTACGGGTGAGAAAGTCTCATCATAGTCAACTCCTTGAACTTGTCGTAAACTTCTTGTGACAAGACAAGCTTTATAAATGGTGACATTCACCATCAGCTTATGCCTTCATCTTAAAGGTCCATTTGTACTCAACGACCTGTCGTTCAACGGGCAAGTCTACCAAACTCCATACTTGGTTTTCATACATGGATGCTTTCTCGGATTTCATGGCCTCTAACCATTTGTTGGAATCTGGGCCCATCATTGCTTCTCCATAGTTTGTAGGTTCATCATTGTCCAACAACATGACCTCTAAGATAGGGTTGCCGTACCACTCAGGAGCAGTACACGTCCTTGTTGACCTATGAGGTTTGATAGTAACTTCATCCGAAGCTTCATGATCATAATCTTTGACTTCTCTTAAACTAACGTAGGCTCCACAAAAACATCTTTCTGCGCTATGCTACTCTCTGGTTGAAACAAAGGTTTAACAACCTCATCAAGTTCTATCTTCCTCCCACTCAATTCCTTCGAGAGAAACTCTTTCTCAAGAAAGGACCCGTTTTAGTAACAAACATTTTGTGCTTGGATCTAAGATAGAAGGTTCACCCAGCTGTTACGTTAGGCTATTCTATGAAGATGCATTTGTCCGCTTTGGGTTTGAGCTTATTAGGTGAAAACCATTTTTCACATAAGCATCGCAGCCCCAAACATTAAGAAATGACAGCTTAGGTTTCTGCCAAACCAAAATTCATATGGTTTCATCTCAACGGACTTAGATGGTGCCCCTTTTAAAGTGAATGTAGTTGTCTCCAATGCGTAACCCCAAAACGATAGTGGTAAACCGATAAGAGACATCATAGTTCGCACCATATCCAATAGAGCACGACTACGATGTCCGGACACACCATCACACTATGGTGTTCCAGGTGGCGTGAGTTGTGAAACAACTTCCACTTTGTCTTAATTTGTACACCAAACTCGTAACTCAGATATTCACCTCCACGATTATATCGTAGACATTTTATCTTCTCATCGCGATGATCTCAAACTTCACTCTGATTTTGCTTGAACTTTTCAAAAAGGAGAGGATGATGAGGACATGACTACCTTCGATACGACCAAAAATGTTGCATACATGCATATTTGTGAGCTGATTTCTTATAAGAATTATGCAATAATTTATTTATGTTATCCGGAACAAAAATACTTCACCTATTTTTATTTTATGCCTAAATGCAGAATGGTCGAACACTTGTATGAACCACGTGTGATGACAAAGGAAGACGAAATGGTTGGGTGCTATTCAAGAGGTCCTCTAATGTCAAAGGAAACAATTAGGTGTTGTTCAAGAAGTTCTCTCACGTCACTTTTAGCCCAAGAGAAGATAGAGTCCAAGTCTCTCACGTTCTAGAGTCAGATTCGGACTACACAGACACACCTGTCTCAAAACGCCAACAAATTTTTCATATGGACTCGAAATTGGGTGATTCTTTTTTTTGCTGGAAACTAGATTTCATATGCGTTCTAGCCCAGTTGAATCACCTTAAAATTCGTTCGGATCGCGAAGATATCGACAAAACAATCTGACGTTGCAGCAGAATCCGAGTCAAACTACAAGTCCAAAGGTGTTGCATCACCTCCACTTGGGCCCATGGGCCTTGTACGACCTAGGGTTGGTTTTAGGGTGTCTTGGGACGTCCTCCCACCTCCTTGGCCGCCACCCCTTGCTCCTATATAAGTAGATCAATCTAGTAGCTTTTCCTTTGGATTTTTGTTTAGTTAAAAGTTAGCCATTGCAACTTCATGTACTTCGTTTGTGTCCAACGACCAGACCAAGACCGCTTTCGGAACCCCACCATTATTAATACTTCATCTATATTCACAATATTCAGATTGCATTATCATATTCTTGCTTGTTCTTCGATTGCTTGCAGGAATAGACCTTCGTGGTCAGGTTGATCGTGCTCCGGTGTGGTCAATAACCTCTTCGAGATTGGTTTAGCGATTGCTAAGGCACAACATCGTGCACGTTCATAGTCGGATCATCAAAGTCATCTCCACCAAATTGATAGCTATCATCTCATCGAAAGATCGGGACCCTCGCTTTTATCAAGTGATATCAGTTTTCAGGTTGCCCGGTGAGAATTTCCAGTTATTCGTAGATTAGATTTATTTTCCTTACCTATTGCCCAAGAAAAAGCCACAAAAAAGTTAGATCTGTTCATATTTTCTCCAAGCCAGTCCGAGCCTTTGTAATTTTCTTTTTAGTGCTTGCATAGTTGAATTATCGGTTGCATCGTTGTGTCGAGTTGCTGGTCTTAGCATCTAGTCTTTTAGAGTTTCGAGTTCTATTCACAACTTGTCACGCCGGCGTCGCACCATCTTCATCGCTGCTACCATATACCACCACCACGCCAGCGTCATCCCTTTCGTTGTCACCCACCACCATCCATCAATTTTCACCACATGCTACCATTATTCATTGTCATTATCACACTTGAGGTCGTTCACATGTACGCTTGATCCAATCTACATCTTATCTAATTTGTTGGATAGAAAAAAGTGAGAGAGAGAAAAAAAAGTTAGTGAAAAAAATAGAGAGAAGAGAAAAAAATAAATTTCGGATCTACCTAGACTCAATCTCGTATGTGAATTCGGATTGAAATCTATTTTGCACAGTGTTAAGTAAAACAAGCGTATCTTCCTCATACGAACTCGGAATTGAGTGATTATTTTTGCATACGAAAGCTTGAGTCAGTAGCATTCTTGAGAAAAAATATCAGAAATTTCACATAATATTTTCTAGAGGAAAGCTGCAGAGAGAGTTTTGTATATCTTGTTTGTCGGTCATTTATCATCATTGTCTTTACTGCCATTCTGATCTTCACTTATATCTTGCTATCGAGAGCTAATTTGTATCATCCCTTGCTGCTATTTGTCCTACGCCGTGACTCCATTAGTGTTCTAGGCTCGCGTCTCTAGTACGGTCTAGCCTAGGACCAGGACAGTACCGTCGTTGAGCGTTTATTCAACATTGCATCTCTGAATTAATTATTGCTAATCTTTTGCTACCATATATTAAGCCTTCCAAGCTCCACATATCTCTACATCGTGTATACATACGTTCACTTGGTAATCGCTTTACCCAATCTTCAGAGATATTGACACTGTCGGTTGCCGGTCGCCACCTGCTGCATGGTAAGAATTTGTAAGACATTGATATTTGCTTTATTGTGAACGTTTTACCACCACATCCCAGTAGTTCATAGGAACAATATACTTGGATCTTTGTTTCTTGTTTGTACTAGTCATGATAGGATCCAGAGTTGTCAGTTCATGGGCTTCTTCGATCGTGGGAGACGTGCCACCACAAAAACCGATACGAGAGATGCAAAGAGATCCAAATACACATGATCAGTTTAATGTATCTATACCTCCAATTAATGGACGATTTAGACCTGCTTTATATATTGAGTGGGAGTTTGAAATCAATGAAATATTTGCTTCCCATAATTTTGCTGCACATAAGACAGTTAAGGTCGCAGTTGGTTCTTTCATTGGTTATGCTTTAGTTTGGTGGAGCGAATATTGTCGGTTACACAAAGATATTATACCTACTACTTGGGATGATTTGAAACTTGCCATGAGACACACATTCGTTCCTACTTATTATACTCATGACAAGCTTAAAAAGTTACAATATTTAAAACAAGGTAGTGACACCGTAATAAAATATTATGATGATTTACAAATGACCTTGTTGCATTCCTCATTAGAAGAAAGTGAAGAAGATTTTATGGATGGATTTTGGGGAGGATTAAACCGTGATATTCAGGAGATACTAATTCATGAAAAGTTTTATTCTATGGATCGTTTGTTTCGTCTTGCTTGCAAAGCTAAATAGGAAATAAATCAACGTGTTACCCAAGATGAATTAGAGCGTAAGGTGCACATTCCGAGAGTGGATAGAGTTGTTCCTTCAACTACTAGGCGTACTGTGACAACCACATCAATTCTTGTGAGGGCTACATCACCTTCACCATGTAACACGTCACCACCGAGAGTGCCTACATCATCTGAGTTGATCATAAGAGGTAATGGCAAAGGTATTGATCTTCCACCTCCACATGAGTATGTTGAATGCCTTGTCAATTCTAATGTACCTTGTGACGAGCTACCCATTACTTTGATCACACCACCTATTTTAGAGGACTATGTTCATGATTTTACTTCATCATGTGATCAAATAACTACAATATCAGCAATTGTGAGTGCACCCATTGAATTAACTATTGATGAGCAAGAACCATGTGAATCAGGAAATCAATCAAATTTGGGTCAAATATGTTTAAAAATAATTATGTCGGTGTTTAATCATTTTGATATGACCTCCAATCTTGGTGATAATTCTGTGTCAAATGACATGTTGCATGTTTGCTTATTTAAGCATGTTGTAGCATCTAAATTTGAAATGATTCACATTTATCTACCAATATTGGGATGGTTTAATGATGAACATTATGAATCTTTTGATATGAATAAGGACTTCACTTATATGTGCAAACTGAGTTGTAATATTGTCATGCCTTCTACTTCTTGTCATCATTTTTTGGCTTTATATTTCATGACATGTGATGAGTGCCCTTGCATATATGTGTCACATGTGTCACAACTGAGAACAATAAAAATGGATGACAAATACATATACAATGTGTACGGCTTTTCTCTTTTGGTAGCCACATTTCAGATTAAGCAACGTCGAGGACGGCTTTGTTTTCAAAAAGGAGAGGATGATGAGGACATGACTACCTTCGATACGACCAAAAATGTTGCATACATGCATATTTGTGAGGTGATTTCTTATAATAATTATGCAATAATTTATTTATGTTATCCAGAACAAAAATACTTCACCTATTTTTATTTTATGCCTAAATGTAGAATGGTCGAACACTTGTATGAACCACGTGTGATGACAAAGGAAGACGAAATGGTTGGGTGCTATTCAAGAGGTCCTCTAATGTCAAAGGAAACAATTAGGTGTTGTTCAAGAAGTTCTCTCACGTCACTTTTAGCCCAAGAGAAGATAGAGTCCAAGGCTCTCACGTTCTGGACTCACATTCGGACTGCACAGACACACCTGTCTCAAAACGCCAACAACTTTTTCATACAGACTCAGAATTGGGTGATTCTTTTTTTGCTGGAAAATAGATTTCATATGAGTTCTAGCCCAGTTGAATCACCTTAAAATTCGTCTGGATCACGAAGATATCGATGAAACAATCTGACATTGCAACAGAATCCGAGTCAAACTACAAGTCCAAAGGTGTTGCATCACCTCCACTTGGGCCCATGGGCCTTGTACGACCTAGGGTTGGTTTTAGGGTGTATTGGGACGTCCTCCCACATCCTTGGCCACCACCCCTTGCTCCTATATAAGTAGATCAATCTAGTAGCTTTTCCTTTGGGTTTTGTTTAGTTAAAAGTTAGCCATTGCAACTTCGTGTACTTCGTTTGTGTCCAACGACCAGACCAAGACCGCTTTCAGAACCCCACCCTTATCAATACTTCATCTATATTCGCAATATTCAGATTGCATTATCATATTCTTGCTTGTTCTTTGATTGCTTGCAGGAATAGACCTTCGTGGTCAGGTTGATCGTGCTCCGACGTGGTCAATAACCTCTTGGAGATTGGTTTAGCGATTTCTAAGGTGCAACATCGTCCATGTTTGTACTCGGATTGTCAAAGTCGTCTCCACCAAATCGATAGTTATCATCTCATCGAAAGATCGGGATCCTCGCCTCTATCAGCTGAGATCCCAATTTCAGCTCTTAGAACATCTCATATGTCCTGTGACGTTCAAAACATTTTAGAGCCTCAATTCTAAGCCATAATGCATGACGCACTCAACTATCAAGTAGTCATCAGAATGTGCCTGTCAGATGTTCAAAACATCTACAGACAATGCTTGAGGGGGTGGTGCACTGAGTGGTGCATCAAGGACACAAACCTTCTTTGCATAAATGAGGACAATCCTCAGATCATGGACTCAGTCTGCATTATTGCTACCATCATCTTTCAACTTACTTTTCTCTCGGAACACATTGATGTCAGAACACATGAGACCGAAAGGTCGAACATGAGTCATATAGCAGATATGATCAACATGATGATGTTCACCATTGAAACCACCTCAACTCACGTGATGATCGGACTTGAGTTCGTGAATTTGGATCATGTATCACTCGAATGACCGGAGGGATGTCAATTTGAGTGGGAGTTCTTAAGTAATATGATTAATTGAACTCATTATCATGAACATAGTCAGTAGTGTCTTTGCAAATTATGTTGTAGATTACTAGCTCACGTTGTAGCTCCCTTGAATTTTTATATGTTCCTAGAGAAATAGAGTTGAAAGATGATGTTAGCAATATTGCGGACTGGGTCCGTGATCTGAGGATTGTCCTCATTGCTACACAGAAGGCTTATGTCCTTAATGCATCGCTCGGTGCGCCACCCCCTCTAGTGTCATCTGTAGATGTTGTGAACATCTGACAGGCACATTCCGATGACTACTTGATAGTTATGTGCGTCATGCATTACGGCTTAGAATTGAGGCTCCAAAACATTTTGAACATCACAGAACATATGAGATGTTCTAAGAGCTGAAATTGGGATCTCAGGCTCGTGCCCATGTTGTGAGATATGAGATCTCCAACAAGATTCTTTGCCTGTAAGATGAAGGAGAATAGCTCAATCGTTAAGCATGTGCTCAGATTGTCTGGGTGCTGTAGTCGCTTGAATTGAGTGGGAGTTCATCTTCCAAATAAGATAGTGATTGATATAGTTCTCTAAGTCACTATCACTAAGTTACTAGAACTTCGTGATGAACTGTAATTATGCCAGGGATGGAAATGATGATCCTTGAGCTGTTCGCGATGTTTGACACCGCGAAGGTAGAAATCAAGAAGGAGCATCAAGTGTTGATGGTTAGTAAAACCACTAGTTTCGAGAAGGGCAAGGGCAAGGAGGGAAACTTCATGGATGGAAAGACAGTTGCTGCTCCAGTGAAGCAACCCAAAGTTGAACCCAAACCCAAGACTAAGTGCTTCTATTATGAGGAGAGTGGTCGCTGAAGGAGAACAACCCTAGATACTTGGTAGATAAGAAGACTGGCTACGTCGACAAAAGTATATTTGATATATGTGTTATTAATGCGTACCTTGCTAGTACTCCTAGTAGCACCTGGGTATTGGATACCGGTTCGGTTGCTAAATGTTAGTAACTCGAAGTAAAAGCTATGGAATAAACGGAGACTAGCTAAGTGTGAGGTGACGATGTGTGTTGGAAATGTTTCCAAAGTTGATGTGATCAACATCGCACGCTCTCTCTACCTTCATGATTAGTGACAAACCTAAATAAATGTAATTTGGTGTTTGTGTTAAGCATGAACATGATTAGATCGTGTTTATTGCAACATGGTTATTCATTTAAGTTAGAGAACAATGGTTATTCTATTTACATGAATAATCCCTTCAATGGTGATGCACCCAGTGAGAATGGTTTGTTGAATCTTGATCGTAGTAATACACGTGTTCATAACATTGATGCCAAAAGATACAAAGTTAATAATGATAGTACCACATACTTGTGGCACTGCCGGTAAATGTCATATTGGTATAAATCGCATGAAGAAACTCCATGCTGATGGATCTTTGGACTCATTCGATTTGGAATCGGTTGAGACATGCGGACCATGCCTCTTGGACAAGATGACTAAAACCCTGTTATCCGGAACGGGCTATTGACTTATTGGAAATGATACATGTTGATGTCTACGGTCCAATGAGTGTTGTAGCATGCAATGGATATCGTTATTTTCTTGCCTTCACTGATGATTTGAGTATATATGAGTAAATTTACTTAACGAAACACAAGTCTGAATCGTTTGAAAAGTTCAAACAAATTCAGAGTGAAGTTTAATATCATCGTGACAAGAAGATAAAAATGGCTATGATATGATCGTGGAGATGAACATCTGAGTTACGAGTTTGGCATTCAACTTTAGACAATGTGAAAATTGTTTCACAACTCATGCCACCTGGAACACCATAGTGTGATGGTGTGTCCGAACGTCATAGTCGTGCTCTATTGGATATGGTGCATGCTATGATGTCTATTATCGTTTTGCTACTGTAGTTTTGGGGTTATGCGTTAGAGACAACTATATTCACTTTAAATAGGGCACCATCTAAATCCGTTGAGATGACACCCTATGAACTATGGTTTGATAGAAACCTAAGCTATCGTTTCTTATTGTTTGGGGCTGCGACGCTTATGTGAAAAAAGGTTTTCACCTAATGAGCTCGAACCCAAAGCAGACAAATGCATCTTCATAGAATACCCTAAGAACAGTTGGGTATACCTTCTATCTCAGATCCAAGTGCAAAGTGTTTGTTGCTAAAACGGGTCCTTTCCCGAGAAAAGTTTCTCTCGAAAGAATTGAGTGGGAGGAAGATAGAACTTGATGAGGTTGTTGAACCTTTGTTTCAACCAGAGAGTAGCGCAGCGCAGAAAGATGCTTCTGTGGAACCTACGTCAGTTGAAGAGGAAGTAAATGATGATGATCTAAAGCTTTGGATCAAGTTACTATCGAACCTCGTAGGTCGACAAGGATGCGTATTGCTCCTGAGTGGTACGACGACCCTGTCTTGAAGGTCATGTTGTTGGACAACGATGAACCTATGAGATATGGAGAAGCGATGATGGGCCCGGATTCTAACAAATGGTTAGAGGCCATGAAATCCGAGAAAGGATCCATGTATGAAAACCAAGTATAGACTTTGGTAGACTTGCTCGTTGGACGGCAGGTCGTCGAGTACAAATGGACCTTTGAGATGAAGACATACGCTGATGGTAAATGTCACCATTTATAAAGCTCGACTTGTCACAAAGAAGTTTCTGACAAGTTCAAAGAGTTGACTGCGATCAGACTTTATCACTCGTAGCGATGCTAAAGTCTATTGGAATTATGTCAGCAATTGCTGCATTTTTCAATTATGAAATCTGGCAGATGGATGACAAAACATCATTTCCTTAACAGTTTACTTGAGGAAAGGTTGTATGTGATACAACCAGAAGGTTTTGTCAGTCCTAAGGATGCTAAAAGGTGTGCGAGCTCCAGCAATCCATCTAAGGGCTAGAGCAAGCATATTGGAGTTGGAATATACACTTTGATGAGGTGATCAAAGTTTTGTAGTTTATACAAAGTTTACGAGAAACTTGTATTTGCAATAAAGTGAGTGGGAGCACTATAGAATTTCTGATAAGTATATGTGGATGACATATTGTTGATCGGAAATAATATAGAATTTCTGGAAAGCATAAACGGTTGTTTGAAAAGTGATTTTCAAAGGACGACCTGGATAAAGCTACCTAATTGTTGAGCATCAAGATCTATAGAGATAGATCAATATGCTTGATGAGACTTTCAATGAGTACATACCTTGACAAGATTTTGAAAGAGTTCAAAATGGATCAGTCAGAGAAAGAGTTCTCGCCTGATTTGTAAGGTGTGAAGTTGAGTGAGACTCAAAGCTCAACAACGGTAGAAGAAAGAGAAAGGACGAATGTCGTCCCCTATGCCTTAGCCATAGGCTCTATATAGTAAGCCATGCTATGTACCGCACCTGTGTGTGCCTTGCCATGAGTCCGTCAAGGGGTACAAGAGTGATCCAGGAGTGGATCACTGGACAGCGATCAAGATTATCCTTATTAACTAAAAGACTAAGGAGATGTTTCTCTATTATTGAGGTGATAAAGAGTTTTTGGTAAAGATTTACGTCGATGCAAGCTTTAACACCAATCCAGATGATTCTTAGTAGCAATCTGGATACGTATAGTGGAGCAGCCATTTCGAATAGTACCAAGTGGAGTGTGGTAGCAGTGTTTACAGTTTGACATAGAGATTTGCAAAGTACACACGGATCTGAATGTCGCAGACCCATTGACTATAAGACCTCTCTCACATGCAAAGCATGATCGAGCCCAAGAACTCATTGGGTGTTAGATTCATAACAATGCGAATCACATGGTGATGTGAACTAGATTATTGACTCTACTGCATGTGGGAGACTATTGGAAATATGCCCTAGAGGCAATAATAAATTAGTTATTATCATATTTCCTTGTTCATGATAATCATTTATTATCCATGCTATAATTGTATTGATCGGAGACTTGATGCATGTGTGGATACATAGACAAAACCATGTCCCTAGTATGCCTCTAATAGACTAGCTCGTTGATCAAAGATGGTTAAGGTTTCTTAGCCATGGACATGAGATGTCATTTGATAATGGGATCACATCATTAGGAGAATGGTGTGATGGACAAGACCCAAACTACAAACGTAGCATATGATCGTGTCAGTTTATTGCTACTGTTTTCTGCATGTCAAGTACCTGTTCCTATGAGCATGAGATCATGCAACTCACTGACACCGGAAGAGTGAGTTGTGTGTATAAAACGTTGCAACGTAATTGGGTGACTATAAAGGTACTCTACAGGTATCTCCCAGGGTGTCTGTTGGGTTGGCATGGATCAAGACTAGGATTTGTTACTCCGTGTGACGGAGAGGTATCTCAGGGCCCACTCGGTAATACAACATCACGTGACTAAGTGTTAGTGACGAGATCTTGTATTATGAAACGAGTAAAGAGACTTGCCGGTAACAAGGTTGAACTAGGTATGGAGATACCGACGATCGAATCTCAGGCAAGTAACATACCGAAGAACAAAGGGAACATCATACGGGATTAACTGAATCCTTGACATAGAGGTTCGACCGATAATGATCTTCATAGAATATGTAGGAACCAATATGGGCATCCAAGTCCCGCTATTGGTTATTGACTTTAGAGGTGTCTTGGTCATGTCTACATAGTTCTCGAACCCGCAAGGTCTCCACACTTAAGGTTTGGTGACGTTTCGATAGTATAGAGTTATGTATGGTGGTGACCGAAGGTTGTTCGGAGTCCCGGATGAGATCCGGACGTCACAAGGAGCTCTGGAATGGTCAGGAGGTAAAGATTGATATATAGGAAGTCCTGTTTTGGTCGCCGGAAAAGTTTCAGGCTCATCGGTAGTGTACCGGGAGTGCCGATAGTGTACCGGGGGACCATCGGGAGAGGTATTTCGACCCCTAGAGGCTACATGGGATGTGGGAGGAGATAAACCAGCCCTTGGTGGGCTGGCCGAAGCCTCCTCTAAGGGCCCATGAGTCTAGAGTGGTTTGAGAAGGAAAAAATCCAAAGGTGGAGAGGTGGAAAGAGTTTCCAAGTGGAAAGCAGGAATCCTACTCCTAATAGGATTGGAGTAGGACTCCTCCACCTCCAATTTCGACCAAACCTTGAGGGTTTGAGGCTGCCTCCTCCCCTCCCTCCCTCCTATATATACTAGAGGATTTAGAGGAAAAAGCTAACCCTAATAGTCACGTGCTACCTCTCCTCTAGATCGTAGTTTTCCTCTAGATCGGTTTTCAACGGTGCTTAGGCGAAGCCCTGCTGGAATAGCTCCACCACCATCGCCGCAACGTCGTCACACTGCCAGAGAACTCATCTACCTCTCCGCTCCCTCTTGCTGGATCAAGAAGGCAGAGATCGTCATCGAGTTGTACGTGTGCTGAACGCGGAGGTGCCGTCCGTTCGGCGCTAGATCGAAAGGACCGTGATCAAGATCGCGAGACGGATCATGATGAGATCGCGGGACGTATCATGATGAGTTTGCGGGATGGATCGTGATTGGATAGCGGGACGGATCGTGATGAGATCGCGGGATGCTCGACGATTTGGATCGCGAAGACGTTCGACTACACCAACATCGTTTCTTAACGCTTCCCGCTTAGCGATCTACAAGGGTATGTAGATCCACTCTCCCTCTTGTAGATGCTCATCACCATGGATAGATCTTGCGTGTGCATAGGAAAAATTTTGTTTCCCATGCAACATTCCCCAACATATACATGCTAGGATCGTCAAGTTTAACCGGAGTGTTCTGCACATGCAACACTGGCTTGCACCCGTTGTATGTGAACATAGAGTCTATCACACCCGATCATCACGTGGTGTCTTGACACGACGAACTTTCTCAATGGTGCACACTCGGGGAGAACACAATTTATCTTGAAATTTAAGTGAGGGATCACCTTATAATGCTACCGTCGTCCTAAGCAAAACAAGGTGCATAAAAGGATTAATATCACATGCAAATCATAAGTGACATGATATGGGCATGAACTTGTGCTTTTGATATCCATCCTTAAAGCGCCGGCATGATCTCCATCGTTATCGGCATGACACCATCATCTCTATCATCATGATCTCCATCATTGTGTCGCCATTGGGGTTGTCGCGCCCACCATGCTTCTACTACTATTGCTACCGCTTAGCGATAAAGTAAAGCAATACATAGCACTTAATGATTGACACGTAGGTCATACAATAATTAAACACAACCCTATGGCTCCTGCCGGTTGCCGTACTCATCGACATGCAAGTCGTGATATTCTATACAAAACATGATCATCTCATACATCACATATATCTCATTATGTAATTGGCCATGTCATATCACAACATACCCTGCAAAAACAAGTTAGATGTCCTCTAATTGTTGTTGCATGTTTTACGTGGATGCTATGGATATCTAGAAAAAACAATTCTCACCTACGCAAAAACCACAAAAGTGATACAAAAATTGCTATTCAACCTTCTCAAGGACTGCCTTTGTCGAATCAGATCTAACTAGAGTAGGAGAGACACACACCCGCCAACCATCTTTGTGCAACAAAGTTACACGTCAGTCGATGGAACCGGTCTCTCGTAAGCATACGAGTAAGGTTGGTTCGGGCCACTTCATCCCACAATACCGCTGAACCAAGAAAAGACCAAGGGAGGAAGCAATCTGAATATCAATGCCCACAAACTCCTTTGTGTTCTACTCATGATCTCATCTACACATAGACCTAGCTCATGATGCCATTGTTGGTGAACGTTGCATGGGAATAAAAAAAATCCTACGCACATGCAAGATCTATCCATGGTGATGAGCATCTACGAGGGGAAGAGTGGATCTACATACCATTGTAGATCACTAAGCAGGAAGCATTAAGAAACGCGGTTGATGTAGTTGAACGTCTTCGCGATCCAAATCGCAAGCCATCCCGTGATCCCATCACGATCCGTCCCGTGATCCAATCACGGTTCTTCCGATCTAGCGCCGAACGAACGACACCTCCACGTTGAGCACATGTACAGCTCGATGATGATCTCCGCCTACTTGATCCAGCAAGAGGGAGCGGAGAGGTAGATGAGTTCTCCGTCAGCACAATGGCGTGGTGGCGGTGGTGGTGGAGCTGATCTGGCAGGGCTTCGCCAAGCACTACGGAATCAATCTAGAGGAGAAACAGATCTAGAGGAAGAAGAGGGAAAAACGTGGCAATTAGGGTTAGGGGATGCCCTCAAAATCCCTCAATATATATAGGAGGAAGGGTAGAGGAGGCAGACTTGGCCCCTACTCCAAGTAGGGCTTCGGTCGAAGCAACAAGGGAGGAATCCACCTCCCACAAGGGAGGTGGAATCGTATTAGGACTCCATTCCTAATTTTGCCCTTTTTGCGTTTTCCTTCACCCTAGCCGCATGGGACCTTAGGGGAGGCTTAGTCCGTCCCACCAGGGGCTGGTATGCCTCCTCTCATAGCCCATGAGGCCCTTTGGGTCGAGACACCCCTCCTGATGGTCCCCGGCACTCTCCCGGCACTCCTAGTACACTACCGATGAGCCTGAAACTTTTCCGGTGGCCAAAACGGGACTTCCTATACATCAATCTTTACATATGGACCATTCCGAAGCTCCTCGTGATGTATGAGATCTCATCTAGGACTCCTAACAACATTCGGTCACCAACATTAATAACTCAATACTATCGAAACGTCACCGAACCTTAAGTGTGCAGACCCTGCGGGTTCGAGAACTATGTAGACATGACCGAGACACCTCTACCGTCAATAACCAATAGCGGGACCTGGATGCCCATATTGGTTCCTACATATTCTTCTAAGATCCTTACCGGTTGAACCTTTATGTCAAGGATTCAGTTAATCCCGTATGTTATTCCCTTTGTTCTTCGGTATGTTACTTGTCCGAGATTCGATCGTTGGTATCTCCATACATAGTTCAATCTCATTACCGACAAGCCTCTTTACTCGTTACGTAATACAAGATCCCATGGCTAACACTTTAGTTACAGTACTTGCAAGGCTTGTTGTGATGTTGTATTACCGCGTGGGCCCTGAGATACCTCTCCGTCACACGGAGTAACAAATCCCTGTCTTGATCCATGCCAACCCAATAGACACCCTCGGACATACCTGTAGAGTACCTTTATAGTCACCTAGTTACGTTGTGATGTTTGATACACACAAGGTATTCCTCCGGTGTCAGTGAGTTGCATGATCTCATGGTCATAGGAACAGATACTTAACATGCATAAAACTGTTGGAAATATGCCCTAGAGGCAATAAATAAAGTGTTTATTATTATATTTCCTTGTTCATCATAATCGTTTATTGTCCATTCTATAATTGTATTAATTGGAAACTCATTACATGTATGGGTAAATAGACAACACTTTGTCCCTAGTATGCCTCTAGTGAACTAGCTCGTTGACCAAAGATGGTCAAGGTTTCCTAGCCATTGACATGTGATGTCATTTGATAACGGGTTCACATCATTATGAGAATGATGTGATGGACAAGACCCAAATTACAAACGTAGCATATGATCGTGTCAATTTATTGCTACTGTTTTCTGCATGTGAAGTATATGTTCCTATGACCATGAGATCATGCAACTCACGGATACCGGAGGAGTGCCTTGTGTGTATCAAACATCGCAACGTAACTGGGTGACTACAAAGGTGCTCTACAGGTATCTCTGAGGGTGTCTGTTGAGTTGGCATGGATCAAGACTCGGATTTGTTACTCCGTGTGACGGAGAGGTATCTCAGGGCCCACTCGGTAATACAACATCACAACAAGCCTTGCAAGCAATGTGACTAAGTGTTAGTTGCGGGATCTTGTATTACGGAACGAGTAAAGAGACTTGCCGGTAATGAGATTGAACTAGGTATGGAGATACCGACGATCGAATCTCGGGCAAGTAACATACCGAAGAACAAAGGGAACGTCATACGGGATTAACTGAATCCTTGACACAGAGGTTCGACCGATAAAGATCTTTGTAGAATATGTAGGAACCAATATGGGCATCCAGGTCCCGCTATTGGTTATTGGCCGTAGAGGTGTCTCGGTCATGTCTACATAGTTCTCGAACCCGCAGGGTCTGCACACTTAAGGTTTGGTGACGTTTCGGTAGTATAGAGTTATGTATGGTGGTGACTGAAGGTTGTTCGGAGTCCCAGATGAGATCCTGGATGTCACGAGGAGCTCCAGAATGGTCCGGAGGTAAAGATTCATATATCGGAAGTCCTGTTTTGGTCGCCGGAAAAGTTTCGGGCTCATCGGTAGTGTACCGGGAGTGCCGGTAGTGTACCGGGAGGCCTCCGGGAGGGGTATTTCGACCCAAGAGGCTTCATGGGCTGTGGGAGATTTAATATCAGCCCTTAGTGGGCTGGTGGAAACTCCCACACAAGGCCCATGTGGCTGGAGAAGAAAACCCAATAGGAAAAAGTGGAAAAAAGGCAAAAAAAGGAGCAATCCTAGTCCTACTAGGATTGGAGGAGGAGTCCTCCTCTCCTAGTAGGTTCGGCCGAACCATAGGAGCCTTGGCCCTTGTGCCAAGGCTCTCCTCCTCTCCTCCTATATATACTGGTGGGTTTTAGGGGTTTTCACTAGTTTTTTCAGCCACGTGCTTCCCGTTCCTCCAGTGCATAGTTTCTCCTCTAGATCGGTTTTCTGCAGCGCTTAGGCGAAGCCCTGCCGGAACAGCTCCACCACCGTTGCCGGAGCGTCGTCATGCTGTCGGAGAACTCTTCTTCCTCTCCGCTCCTTCTTGCCGGATCAAGACGGCGGAGATCGTCATCAAGCTGTACGTGTGCTGAACGCGGAGGTGTCGTCCGTTCGGCGCTAGATCGGAAGGATCGTGATCAAGTTCGTGGGACGGATCATGATCAAGTTTGTGGGACGGATCGTGATTGGATCGCAGGACGGATCATGATTGGATCGCGGGATGGATTGTGATTGGATCGCGGGACGCACGGCGATTTGGATCGCGAAGACGTTCGACTACACCAACCGTGTTTCTTAACGCTTCCCGCTTAGCGATCTACAAGGGTACGTAGATCCACTCTCCCTCTCGTGGATGCTCATCACCATGGATAGATATGTGTGTGCGTAGGAATTTTTTTGTTTCCCATGCAACGTTTTGCAACAGTGGTATCAAAGCTAGGTCTATGTGTAGATGAGATCTCGAGTAGAACACAAAAGGTTTGTGGGTGTTGATGCTTAGATTGATTCCTCCCTTAGTCGGATTTTAGTTCAGCGGTATTGTGAGATGAAGCGGCCCGGACCAACATTACTTGTACGCTTACGAGAGACCGGTTCCCTCGACTGCAACTTGTTGCATAGATGGCTTGCGGGTGCTAGTTTCTCTCACTTTAGTTGGATCGGATTCGACAAAGGCGGTCCTTGAAAAGGTTGAAAAGCAACTAGTGTATCACCGTTGTGGTTTTTGCGTAGATGAGAATTGTTCTTGCTAGATACCCGTAGTAGCCACGTAAAACATGCAACAACAATTAGAGGACGTCTAACTTGTTTTTGCAGGGTATGTTGTGATGTGATATGGCCAATTACATGATGTGATATATGTGATGTATGAGATGATCATGTGATGTATAGATTATCACGACTTGCATGTCGATGAGTACGGCAACCGGCAGGAGCCATAGGGTTGTCTTTAATTATTGTATGACCTGCGTGTCAATCATTAAGTGCTATGTAATGCTTTACTTTATTGCTAAACAATAGCAATAGTAGTAGAAGCATGTTGGGCGCGACAATCCCGATGGCGACACGTTGATGGAGATCAAGATGATGAAGATCATGGTGTCATGCCGGTGACGATGGAGATCATGCCGGTGCTTTCTAGATGGAGATCAAAAGCACAAGTTCATGGCCATATCATGTCACTTATGAATTGCATGTGATGTTAATTCTTTTATGCACCTTGTTTTGCTTAGGACAACGGTAGAATTATAAGGTGATCCCTCACTTAAATTTCAAGGTGAATTGTGTTCTCCCTGAGTGTGCACCATTGCGAAAGTTCGTCGTGTTGAGACACCACGTGATGATCAGGTGTGATAGACTCTACGTTCACATACAACGGGTGCAAGCCAGTGTTGCACGTGCAGAACACTCGGGTTAAACTTGATGAGCCTAGCATGTACAGACATGGCCTCGGAACACAAGAGACCGAAAGGTCAAACATGAGTCATATAGTAGATATGATGAACATAATGATGTTCACCATTGAAGCCACCTCAACTCACGTGATGATCGGACTTGAGTTGGTAGATTTGGATCATGTGACACTCAGATGACCTAAGGGATGTCAATTTGAGTGGGAGCTTTAGTAATTTGATTAACTAAACTCATTATCTTGAACAATAGTCTAAGTAAAGTTTGCATATTTATGTGGTAGATCAATGGCTCGCGTAGTAGCACCCCTGAATTTTAATGCATTCCTAGAGAAAGCTAAGTTGAAAGATGATGGAAGTAACTTTGTTGACTCAGCCCGTAATCTGAGGATTATCCTCACGGCTTCCCAGAAATCATATGTCCTTGATGCACCGCTTGGTGACCAACCAGAAGACATGACCTCCGTAGACGTTAAGAACGCTTGGGAGGCACGTACTGGAGATTACTCAATAGTTCAGTGTGCGATATTGTATGGCTTAGAACTGGGACTTCAAAGACGTTTTGAACGTCATGGATCATATGAGATGTTCCAGGAGTTGAAGTTTATCTTTCAGAAGAATGCCCGGATCGAGAGGTATGAAACCTCTGATAAGTTCTATGTTTGCAAGATGGAGGAGAACGGGTCTATTAGTGAACATATACTCAGAATATCTGGGTATTCAACTCGTTTAGCGAAGTTGGGAATTGCCCTTCCGCCAGAGGTGATCCCTGACAGAGTTCTTCAATCACTTCCACCTAGTTACAATAGCTTTGTGATGAACTATAACATGCACGGGATGAACAAGTCAGTCGCCGAGCTGTTTGCGATGCTAAAAGTCGCTGAGTCTGAAATCCAGAAAGAACATCAAGTATTGATGGTCAATAAAACCACTAGTTTCAAGAAAAATGGCAAGGTCAAGGGCAAGGGCAAGAAGGGTAAAACCAAGAAGGATGGCAAAGCAGTTGCTACTCCTATAAAGAAGCCCAAGCATGGACCCAAGCCAGAAACTGAGTGCTTTCATTGCAAGGGAACTGGTCACTGGAAGCGGAACTGCCCCAAGTACCTGGCTGACAAGAAGGCGGCCAACGACAAACAAGGTATATATGATATACATGTTATTGATGTGTACCTTACTAGCTCTCGTAGTAGTGCCTGGGTATTTGATACCGGTTCGGTTGCTCACATTTGCAACTCAAAGCAAGAACTACGGAATAAACTAAGGCTGGCAAAGGACGAAGTGACGATGCGCGTGGGAAATGGTTCCAAGGTTGATGTGATCGCCGTCGGCACGCTCTCTCTTCGATTACCATCGGGATTAGTGATGAACCTGAATAATTGTTATTTAGTGCATGCGTTAAGCATAACATTATATCTGGATCTTGTTTATTGCGAGACGGTTACTCATTTAAATCAGAGAATAAAGGTTGTTCTATTTATATGAGTAATATCTTTTATGGTCATGCACCCAATGTTAGGGGTTTATTCATATTGAATCTTGATAGTGATGACACACATGTTCATAACATTGATGCCAAAAGATGTAGAGTTGATAATGATAGTACCACTTTCTTGTGGCACTGTCGTTTAGGTCATATTGGTGTAAAACGCATGAGGAAGCTCCATGCTGATGGACTTTTGGAGTCACTTGATTTTGAATCACTTGACACATGTGAACCATGCCTCATGGGCAAGATGACTAAAACGTCGTTCTCTGGAACAATGGAACGGGCGAGTGACTTATTGGAAATCATACATACTGATGTGTGCGGTCCAATGAATGTTACAGCGCGTGGTGGATATCGTTATTTTCTCACCTTCACTGATGACTTAAGTAGATATGGGTATATTTACTTAATGAAACACAAGGCTGAAACACTTGAAAAGTTCAAGCAATTTCAGAGTGAAGTTGAGAATCATTGTAACAAGAAGATTAAATTCCTGCGATCTGATCGAGGAGGTGAATATCTAAGTTATCAGTTTGGCAGTCACTTAAGACAGTGTGGAATGTTTCACAGTTGACACCGCCCGGAACACCAGAGCATAATGGTGTGTCCGAACATCGTAATCGAACCTTATTAGATATGGTGCGTTCTATGATGTCTCTTGCTGATTTGCCACTATCGTTTTGGGGTTATGCATTAGAGACAGTTGCATTCACTTTAAATAGGGCACCATCAACTATCAGAACATAGTGCATAGTTTCTCCTCTAGTGCATAGTTTCTCCTCTAGATCGGTTTTCTACAGCGCTTAGGCGAAGCCCTACCAGAACAGCTCCATCACCATCGCCGGAGCGCCATCACGCTGCTAGAGAACTCTTCTTACTCTCCGCTCCTTCTTGCTGGATCAAGACGGCGGAGATCGTCATCAAGCTGTACGTGTGCTGAACGCGGAGGTGCCGTCCGTTCGGCGCTAGATCGGAATGATCGTGATCAAGTTCGTGGGATGGATCGTGATTGGATCACGGGACGGATCGTGATTGGATCGCGGGACGCATGGCGATTTGGATCGCGAAGACGTTCAACTACACCAACCGCGTTTCTTAACGCTTCCCGCTTAGCGATCTACAAGGGTATGTAGATCCACTCTCCCTCTGGTAGATGCTCATCACCATGGATAGATCTGCGTGTGCGTAAGAAAATTTTTGTTTCCCATGCAACGTTTCCCAACAAAAACTATAGCAATAAACTGACACGATCATATGCTATGTTTATAGTTTGGGTCTTGTCCATCACATCATTCTCCTAATGACGTGATCCCGTTATTAGGTGACATCTCATGTCCATGGCCAGGACACCTCGACCATCTTTGATTAACGAGCTAGTCTATTAGAGGCATACTAGGGACATGGTGTTGTCTATGTATCCACACATGTATCTGAGTTTCCGATCAATACAATTCTAGCATGGATAATAAACGATTATCATGAACAAGGAAATATGATAATAACTAATTTATTATTGCCTCTAGGGCATATTTCCAACAGCATTACCTTCTGCTTGTCACTCATGATAGTATAGGGGCATGTGTTGATAATGTTGAGGTCATTCTTAAGTGTTGTCAAGAACCATTCCCATGTATAAGTATATTCCACTTCTACTAGTCCCATGGCAATAGGAAATATGCAATCATTTGGGTCTATGCCCACTGCTGTCAGTAGTTGGCCTTTGTATCTACTCTTCAAGTGGCATCCATCAACAAATATTATAGGCATGCATCCCTTTAGAAAGCCTCTCTTGCAAGCATTATATGACCAGTACAGTGATGACAAATGGTCCTTTGGAAGCACATCATCTTTCTCCTTGACCTTGGTAATTCTCACAATAAATTTGCTCCCGGGGTTGCACCTTCTCAGTTCTTGGCCATAATCCCATAGTTGGTTGTATTGTTGTGCTCCATCTCCATGGATGATATCAAGTGCTGCCTTTCTAGCTCTTCCTAGTTTCATTTTGTTTGGCATCAACTTCAACTCTCTATGCACTTTGTTTCCAAATGTTGCGTGATCCATTTTTTGGTTGTCTCTAAACTCATCAATGAATTTCCGTGTAAGAATCTTAACAGTCAGACACTTCGAATCAAAGTGTTTCTGGCATGTGTGATTGCCATTGTACTGCCTTATTACAATGCTTCCAGTCCTATTGTCCTTTGAAGCTTTAAGTAGCCAAGGGTATGCCTGAGAACAAACAACATTAAGCCTCTCACTCTAATTTCTTGTTTTGGAATATTTAACTCTGTTCCTCACAGTGTAGGCATCAAGTGCCATCCTTAGCTCTTTCATTTCACTAAACACAAGCCCTACCCTGAACACTGGATTGTCATGTCAACTTCTGGATTGTAGGCCCTAAATGTGTAGTTCAGCTTCTCAAGTTCAGCTTTATACAGGTTGAGATCATCATCATCCAATGTGTCATCCTCTGGTATATATCCTTCGTGCTCATTGTTATCACCAACTTCTGCATCTATTTTCTCAATGAACAGATCATCATCCATATCCTCCACATCATAGTCACTCTCATCAAAATTAGAATCAGTTTCCTCTCCATGCTCCTCTTCCTTTGTGTCCTCTCCTTGCTTTGCATCTGCATCTGCTCTGTCCTCTCCATGGTCTTCTTTACCTCTTCCATCTTCATGCTCCTATTCCTCCATGTCCTCTCCTTGTTCTGCATCTGCTCTGTCCTCTCCATGGTCTTCTTCAGCTCTACCCTCTCCATGCTTTGCCTCTCCTCCTTTGGCTCCTCTTGGAATAATAACATTTGGCAAAGGGGGCCATCAATGATCACATCCTCATAAAATTTTCTAATCTTGTTCTCCTCATCCACTATCAACAACAGGGTCTTGGCTTCTTTGCTTGCATTGACCATAGTAGCAATCACATCTTCACTATCCGCACAAACAAGACCATCAACAATGTCCTTTCCTAGAAAGCACCAGTACACTTGCAGATCCGGAAAACCATGAGAGTAATCCAACCTGTCCAAACAGTACCTCACCATTGACAGTGACCAAGTGTTTGCATGACAGTAATCAAAGGTTGCATATGTACTGTAAAGTAGGATCTATTAACTCCTTCTCCTACGAATATGCCATTATGCTCAAACTCTACTGAGAACAACGGACTTTCTTCTCCTGAGGCAACTGAAAAAATGAAAAACAGTAGAGTTTCAGACTTATATTACAGACAAGAAACATGGCAGAGGTAAAAACAGGGCACAGGTAATCTACTACATTACACAGGGCAGACGTAATCTACTACATTGACCATTGCACATTCATCCTATTACTACACCAAATCATTAACCTAATCATCCAAGTGTACATGAAAAACCGAACGCCAAAGATAAAAACTGAACATCCAAGTTCAAACTTGCAACTACAGAAACAGGGGTCACGTAAAAACTATAAATTTGGTGCCTGATTATTGTCAAACAATTGGGCATCCATAAAACAACTCATTCTACACACTTGGATCGACAATAATAATCAATCCCCCAACTAATTTAATCTAAAATCGACCGCCAACCCTTGCTCATGATTACCACCCCGCAAAGCCTAAATCCGTCCATAATCCGTCATGCACATCTACTCTACCACCAAAAACACCGATCTTTGCGGACCAAAAGTAGTCCTATAACAGTGGATCATCCTCCTACAAAAAAAGGGGAGCCGGGCCTCCTCGTCGAGAGGGAGGGCGGAGGGGGGGGGGCTCATACCGTACTCTGGAGGGAACAACCCCGGTTACCGGAGGAGCGGCTCCATGCCACGTCGATCGACGGTGTCGATGCCAATGCCGCCGATGGAGAGCAGCCGTATCGAAGGAGCGGCGTGCTCGAGTCAGTTGTGTCCGTGAGGAGGGGTTAGGGAGGGTTTATGGGGCAGCGGCATGGTCGAAGCAGTTATATCGCGATGGAGGACCGCAACGGAGCCACTCGAGGGGGGGGAGGGGGGTTCTATGGAAAATGCTCACCCGAGCCGACTAGCAACCGACGTGACAGCCCATGCGGCGTATTTCAGACACTTTTGTGGGAAATTGTTATAGCATCAAAGAAGCTGTACGACTTTTCTGTTGTTTTTTTTATGTATGGATCCGTTACAGCATCCAGAGTTTTTGTACCCACCTGTAATTAACTCTAGAAAGAAATGTTGCAAACAGATCAATTGAGACTCGGCTAAATCGCAAACCGCACATCTGCAATTTGCGCAAATTTGGTCCTCCGCGGAGCACGACCCCCCCCCCCCCCCCCCCCCCCCGCGTCCTCCTCCTCGCCCGTCGCGGTCGCGTTGGTCGCGAGCTAGAAAACGTGCTGTCAAAAGCGACCCCGCAACGCGAGCGATCTCTTCTTGCTCTCACCTCGCCTCGGGGCCCCGCACCGACGATAGCAAGCACCACCAACCTGCCCCCGACCTCCGACCCTCCCGCCTTGCAGGTTACGCCCAGTCGCCCCGCCCGTCACCTTCGCTTCCAAACCCCGCAAAATCCCTCCTTCCCTCCCTCCCCGCGAAAAACACCTGCCGCACGCCGCCCCGCCACCTCTCCCCGCTCAGGCGCCCAACCCTTTGCTTCCATTCTTTCCATCCACCCGCCGATGCGATGCCGACGGCCCATCCCCACCCACCGCCTGCCACTGCCAGCGCCACGCCACCGCACCCCCGCCGTGGCTATATCACCCCGCATCCAACCTCCGGCACGCTGACCCTATCCCTCCCCCTCTCTCTCCCACTCCACTCCCCACCCTTCTTTCCGGCCACCGCCGCTCCGCCCGCCCGCGCGCCGGCGAGGAGTGAGGAGCCACGATGGAGCCGGGGGCCCATCCTCCCTGCGCGGCCTGCGGGGACGACGCGCACGCCGCCTGCCGCGCCTGCAGCTACGCGCTTTGCAGGGCGTGCCTCGACGAGGACGTCGCCGAGGGCCGCGCCGCCTGCGCGCGCTGCGGCGGGGAGTACGCCGTCTCCGACCCAGGTCCGTTTTCCTTGACACTAGCTCAGCGGTCCAGCGAAGGGCATTGCTCTGACGAGTTTGCTCTCTGTTCCAGCGCATGGCAAGGGGAGCGCCGCGGAGGAGGAGGAGGAGGCGGCCGTGGAGGACCAGCTCGCCGCCGAGGGCCTGCGTGGGCGGGTCACAATGGCGAACCAACTCAGCGATCGCCAGGTGAAGTCATTTAATTTATTCCTGCAACTGTCCGGTTTTCTGTAGATCAGCTGAACACCACACCCCTCAAGGAAGGGGAATTTCCTACAGTTCTGACAATGTTGGATGGGATTTCTCTGCAACAGGATGAAGTGAGTCATGCCAGGACCCTTAGCAGCATGTCTGGACTTGGGAGTGGTAGGCATACTTAACTAGTTTGCTTGGGATTTTTACCTCACTCGTTGTCGCTTCAGTACTGAATTCTTTTCACTCACTCTGGATTTGAAGAGTTAAATGATGAATCCGGGAAGCCCATCTGGAAGAACAGGGTTGATAGTTGGAAGGAGAAGAAGAATGAGAAGAAAGCCTCAGCGAAAAAGGCTGCGGCCAAGGCACAAGTTCCGCCTGTGGAAGAACAGATCATGGAAGAAAAGGAGTAAGAATTATGCATCCATTTATACATCCTTAAAATGATTACTCTAGAGCTTTTACTTGTATATATGTATCGGTGTCTCTGAACAAATGAAAATAGCTGTAAATATCACATTGACCATTTTTCGGTATAATCATAACCATTATATAGTTCGAACTTCGAATTCACACCATAGAAGCTTTTAGATGAGCTAGATGCCAGTTATATTTGAAATTGACCTTAATGTATCATGCGAGTCCTATATATCTTACCAGATCTCAAATACAAAGTTCTATATTTCCCATGTACTGGGGGAAATAGCTTAAGCTGATCTGGAAAATTGGAAATGTCATATTGTTTCACACTTCATATCTCATTAACATGCTTCATTTACACCTAAAAGTCAGACAATTTGTTGCCTAGATGGCCTTTAACCATTAACAGCACCTTCTTATTTATACATCCTAAAAGTCAGACAATTTATTAAAATGCATCATATCACCTTCCCCCATTAGCTTAGGATTTTGGGTGAGTTGGTTGGTGCATATAATTCAAGTGTTTTAATATTAATATGCTGTCAATTTATTGTGACACATGAAACGATTTTGCAGTTTGACAGATGCGTATGAGCCACTTTCCCGGATCATCCCTATATCGAAGAACAAGCTCACACCTTACAGGGCAGTCATCATTATGCGGCTAGTAGTTCTCGGGCTCTTCTTCCACTACCGTATCACCAACCCTGTCGACAGCGCCTTTGGTCTCTGGCTGACTTCAGTCATATGTGAGATCTGGTTCGGTTTCTCCTGGATCTTGGATCAATTTCCCAAGTGGTGTCCTGTCAACCGAGAGACTTATGTTGATAGGCTGATTGCACGGTATGCTCGCTGGTAGTACCACTAAAATTGTTTATATATTGTTAAGCATTGGTTGTACTGAATTTCATACTCCATGCATGTTACAGATATGGAGATGGAGAAGATTCTGGGTTAGCACCTGTGGATTTCTTTGTCAGTACAGTGGATCCGTTGAAAGAGCCTCCGCTAATCACTGCGAACACCGTGCTGTCCATTCTTGCGGTGGACTATCCTGTTGAGAAAATTTCGTGCTACGTCTCTGACGATGGATCTGCTATGCTCACGTTTGAATCACTTGCTGAAACTGCGGAATTTGCAAGGAGATGGGTTCCATTTTGCAAGAAGTTCTCCATTGAGCCACGAACTCCTGAGTTCTACTTCTCACAGAAGATTGACTACTTGAAGGATAAAATACACCCATCTTTCGTCAAGGAACGTAGGGCTATGAAGGTATATTTCGATTGGACAGTTAGACGACGTCCTTTATTTTGGCAGTTTCACTTTGCCGTTAGTCATGTAAATAAGCATTGTATTTTGTGCAGAGAGATTATGAAGAGTTCAAGGTGAGGATAAATGCTTTGGTTGCCAAGGCTCAGAAGACACCTGAGGAAGGCTGGGTCATGCAGGATGGGACACCATGGCCTGGGAACAACTCTCGTGACCACCCTGGCATGATTCAGGTAGTTTGCTTTTCACTATTGAAATCCGTCCAGGAAATGTTATGGGGTGAATTGTTTTTTAAAAACACAGGCGATCTTTGACTGACGAGCAATTTTAACATGGTCCCTCTTTCCTTAGTATTGAAGTTTATACATGTCACAATTATGAAGTGTATGCTGCCATTTGGACTTGAAAGTTCAATATAACGCTTGGTTTTGCCTTCCATATTACTCCATATAAGCAACGGCAAAGTGCTAACTTTCTTTAACCTCTTAAGATATTAAGACATAACGAAAAGCTCTACAAATAAAAAATCAGTATCTATTAGGTAGTTAATTTTCCTGGGCATTGTGTCCAAAATCATTCATTATTTGTTCAGCAAACGATTAGTTACCATTGTCTCAAATGTCCTCACTGAAGCTGAACTTACATGAGATCACGTTCCACTTACATGACTAAAAGCGAAGTCATGGTTTGAAGATGTTTTTTTTTTTAGAAAAGGGGTTTGAAGATGTTGAATTGATGCTTGTAATATGATGCCTGCTGACCTTCCAAGAAGACCAACAAATAGTTACCTTGTCGGCGATTTGTTGAAACTTATCCTTATCGTATTTCTGACTTCTGGTTGTAGGTTTTCCTTGGTGAGACCGGTGCTCGCGACTACGATGGAAATGAGCTTCCTCGGCTAGTATATGTTTCAAGAGAGAAAAGACCAGGGTATCAACACCACAAGAAGGCAGGGGCTATGAACGCTCTGGTAAATATTTTTTAGAGAATTATACTATTTATTTATTTATTTTGACAAAATTTGCTCGAATACAAGGTTACTGAATAATTATCTAATTTGGCAGGTCCGAGTGTCTGCTGTTCTGACAAATGCTCCCTACATTCTTAACCTTGACTGTGATCACTATGTTAACAACAGCAAAGCTGTGCGTGAAGCAATGTGCTTCATGATGGACCCTTCTGTTGGTAGAGATGTCTGCTATGTTCAGTTCCCACAGAGATTCGATGGGATTGATCGCAGTGATCGTTATGCCAATAGGAACGTCGTGTTCTTTGATGTAAGCATTATGCCACTGATATGTATTCCATTTAAGTATCTTTACCCAACTTATATGTTCATACTTATCATGCACAGGTTAACATGAAAGGGCTTGATGGCATCCAAGGACCGGTTTATGTGGGAACTGGTTGTTGTTTCTATAGGCAAGCACTCTATGGTTATGGGCCACCATCTCTGCCTGCCCTTCCAAAATCTTCGGCTTGTTCATTCTGCTGCTGCTGCTGTCCTAAGAAAAAGGTTGAAAAAACTGAGAAAGAAATGCACAGAGACTCCAGACGAGAAGACCTTGAGTCTGCCATTTTCAATCTACGGGAAATCGACAGTAAGTGCACGAACTATGTGGAGTAAACGTTCTAAATCTTAGAATTGTGTTTTTGTAACACTGGTTGGTTTTGCAGACTACGACGAGTATGAGCGGTCCATGCTTATCTCCCAGATGAGCTTTGAGAAGTCGTTTGGACAGTCTTCGGTATTCATTGAATCAACTCTTATGGAGAACGGGGGTGTTCCTGAGTCTGCAGACCCTTCTACACTGATTAAAGAAGCCATTCATGTCATTAGTTGTGGGTATGAAGAGAAAACTGAATGGGGAAAAGAGGTTAGTTCTTGCTCTTCAGTGTCTATATTTATGTCAAATTATAGCTTGACAATGCCTCAAGTTATTTTGCTCTGTTCACTAGGCATGACTGCTTGTTTCTGCTTTTGTGTCAGCTTGGTTGGATCTATGGTTCAGTTACGGAGGATATTCTGACTGGGTTTAAGATGCATTGCCGTGGGTGGCGATCCATCTACTGCATGCCGATAAGACCCGCATTCAAGGGTTCAGCCCCAATCAACCTTTCTGATCGTTTGCACCAGGTTCTTCGGTGGGCTCTTGGTTCTGTCGAGATCTTCTTCAGCCGGCATTGCCCACTGTGGTACGGCTACGGCGGTGGCCGTTTGAGATGGCTCCAGAGGCTGTCATACATCAACACCATCGTCTACCCCTTCACCTCTGTTCCTCTCGTCGCATACTGCTGCCTGCCTGCCATTTGCTTGCTCACCGGCAAATTCATCATTCCCATCGTAAGATTTCATAAGACACATATATACATTGGCACTGGACTGTCATGACTATCACTGTTTAACACCGATAACATTGTCCACTTGCTTCCAATACAGCTCTCCAATGCCGCGACGATATGGTTTCTTGGCCTCTTCACCTCCATCATCCTGACGAGCGTCCTGGAGCTGCGGTGGAGCGGCATTGGCATCGAGGACTGGTGGCGCAACGAGCAGTTCTGGGTCATCGGCGGCGTGTCTGCTCATCTCTTTGCCGTGTTCCAGGGTATCCTCAAGATGGTGATCGGGCTGGACACCAACTTCACGGTCACGAGCAAGGCCGCGGAGGACGGCGATTTTGCTGAGCTGTACGTGTTCAAGTGGACGACAGTGCTGATCCCGCCTACGACAATCCTGGTGCTCAACCTCGTCGGCGTGGTGGCCGGGTTCTCGGACGCGCTGAACAGCGGCTACGAGTCATGGGGGCCGCTCTTCGGCAAGGTGTTCTTCGCCATGTGGGTGATTATGCATCTGTACCCGTTCCTCAAGGGTCTCATGGGCCGCCAGAACCGGACCCCCACCATCGTCATACTCTGGTCCGTGCTGCTGGCCTCGGTCTTCTCCCTCCTCTGGGTCAAGATCGACCCCTTTATCAGCGGCGCCGAGACCGTCGCCACCGGAGCCTGCAGCAGCATCGACTGCTGAGCAACTGCCATTGCTTGGAGGTCCACGCAATTGTTTGCTGGTTAGCGATGTGTGTATTTGATCAATGTAAAGACAGTTGGTATCCTCTCAGGCCTTTGCCCACCATTTCAGAGGTGATTTTGGGTCGATTATTTCATTGCTGTTGACTCTCTTATGTAAAGTTTTGATGTTAAAGCGGCTGGAATTGTGAGCGGCCAAAGTTGAAGTTCGTGTAAAGCATACTAGTAGAAAGGAAACATGTACCTCCATACAGAGAAAAAAAACGCATCGGAGAACTTGTGGCGCTACTATCTCGTGAAAAAGATTAGACCATCTGATGTGCACTAGCCTTTGTGTTCTCGGAATTCTGTGCACTAGCCTTCTAACAGAAACGCGGTTGGTTTTTTCCCTTTTGATCGGTCCGGCGAACATCTATGTCGGTTTTCTGAAATGGATTGACGCTTGTGTCCAACGCTGTCATGACCTATTTTTAAAACGACACGAAAAAAATACATCATAAGTATTTTAAAAATAAAAAATGTTAATTAAACATTAATGCAAGTCTTAACAGTGGACGGTAGTCCATGAGTCCACTGTACATTAAGTAAAAACATAAAATTAAACATAAAATCAGGAGGCGCGCTGCCCTAGGCGTCCTTCTTGTCGTCGTCATCGGGGCTGATGAGATCGACGAGCGTTGGCGCCGGGCCAACCCAAGGAACATCGTCTCCCAGGCGACGGCGACGTTGTCCGCCGGTGGTTGTGCACCGTCGCTGGCTGGGCTCCGGCGCGACGCTCCTCCTCCTTCGCCTCGGCCTCACGCTCCAACTGCTCGAGCCGCCGTCCCTCGAGGCCCTCCTCCGCCAGCCGTCAATGCTCCAGGTAGATCTACTCATGCGCCAGCGTCGCTCCCAACCAGACGGGTGGCGCGCTCACCCACTCGTGCACTACCCCGTCCCATACGTAGCTCTTCCCTACAGGAGGCCCCCGCTTGGGCTTGGCAGGGGAAGCGGGGCCAATGGAGGCACGACGCAGTCGCCGACAGCGGAGAGCGCCATGGCCTTCGCCAGGCACGCCTGATAAGCCGTCTCGTCCTCCTCCTCCTTGCGTCGCTCTTCCTCCTCGCTCTCACGGAGGGGAGCCGCGAGCGCCTCCTGGTAGGCGCCCTCTTCCTCCTGGTCCTCGTCGCGCACGACGAGGAGGGGGGGGGTGTGCCAGCCCCCGCACGTCGCGGACGCCGCGTTGGCACTGCTCCTCATGCTCAAACGCAAACCAGACCTCCCAATCGGGAAAGTCTGCAGCGTATGCGGGGTTGAACCGCTGCTGAGGCGTCAGCTGCTGCCGTCGACGCCTCAACTCCTTCGAATGCGCCCACGTCGCTCGCGGCATCGCCGACACTGGGATCATCTTCGTATCCATGTGTCAGTCATGTGGCAGCGTCACGTCAAGGTAGGGGAGTGGGATGCAGTGCTCCCAGTGCCACCTCGCCTAGTGCACTGGGAGCTTATCCGTTGCCAAGGCAGGTGAAAAAACGACGGCGAGGGGAGCGCATGCCAAGGGACGACGGGGGCCTTGCCTTCGTTCTTGTCCGAGCTAGAACTTGAGCCTACGCGTGAGAAGAAACCCATGATGGCTAAGGTTTTGTGGCCGACGGGGGAGCACAGGGGGTGGCTAGATGGGGACGGCTTCTGAAAGCGGATGAGGACCTCCCCCCCCCCCCCCCCGCCGCCCGCACGCTCGGATTAAAAATGGATGCCAGCGGTCGCTGACGCTTGGGCCCGTGAAAGTCGGTCTTCATTAATAAAGACGCAGACGATAGTTCGTCGGCCGCCATGTGGGGTCGCAACAGACATTGAGAGGACGCGGCGCATCCGTACCTTAATATTTCAGCTTCAAATTTGGGTCTAAAATGGGTTCCTGCGGACCCAAAGCGGCCGCGTTTTGGAAATGAGTCAGCGCGTTGAGCCATCACCTTTGTCCGTGACGACCAAACGGACAATAACGGACGTCGCTCGCTCTTACCATCTTCTGTTTGAATCAAAACCATAACAAAAAATATGGAACGGAGGGAGTAGCAAACAGATTGTACCCCACGGCCTTTTGTCATAAAATTTGTTGAAGTGTGCCACCCCATTGTTAGTTTGGGATAATGCTAGTGCATACTTGAAGGTCTCAATGCAACCACATTGCGTCCCTACAAGCTACAGCCAGTTCCGTTTCTTCCGATGCCAACTTTGCCGTCGCATGATTCTAGTTTTGCCACAGAACTACTCTAACCAAGTGCATCATCATCATCATCTAGCATGACCTTTCCAGCATCCGCTTTTCGACTACAGTTTTCCCACCTAGAAACATCAGATCGGAGTGCTAATTTCCGCATTCTCAGTGAAAAAGCAGCACTGATGAGACATCAACAGCAGCTACGTAATTTTCACGAGGACATGAATTGGAATTACACACGCGGGGAACGCAGCTCATCGATCGATTATCCTAGTACTGTATTTGTCAAGAATGATGTGGCTAAATGATGCCCCGTGTGCTGCACTAGTGATGCAGCCTAGCTATATCAATCGAGTGCTGGTGCTAATGCTACTTATGGGCTGCATTTTAGCTCGCTATATCGTGGCCAGCGTGGTGAAATGGTGGGTCTTGATTGCATGAACAACGTAGGGGCATGAGTGGGGAATCAAAGCCTTGGTATGATGCTCGTACTATTCAATCATGAGCGTTCATTAGGACGGCGATCGGATCCATCATTGTCCCCGCAAATCGCCATGGCAAAGCGGGCAATGTGAATAAACAAACTACTGTGAACTTCATTCACCGGTCGGGATTTGATCTTCCGACCGATGCCGCAGCTAGCTGTGCATCGTGTTGCGAGTACGGAGAGGGGCCGGTATATGATGGGCTAGCCAAGGTGCGTTCTGCATGCATGCATGCACCGTGCGAGAAAGCGCGATTGGCGGCAGAGTACGCTTCAAGCCTCAACTAAAATTAGGGCGGCCAGACCACGGAAAAAGTGTAAATGAAGGAGGTTGAAGCACCATTCTTGTCCAACTCTCATCACTCTCTCCACTCGACTTCTTCTTCGTCTCACTCGTTTACATACAGATACATATGCTGATATGCATCCAGCCTAACAAGGACGATTCTGCATGTTTGCATCAGCCACGTAGGAAACCTCACTGGTTTCTTTCTTGATTTATTTATATGGAATGCGGACAAGCTGACAGGATCCGGTATCCGAATCTGATTTCGAACTCCCAGACGGAGCATGCTTTGTAGTATTCTGGCCAGTTTTGAGCACACACGTGAATGCCCCTTTTCCTTTTCTTCCTGCTCAAACTTCAAAGTGATCATCGCCCAGATCGGTCCATGATGCATGACTGTTTTATTCTTCTGAAAATTTGTGATACGTACGTACTGCAGTAAATACAGTATACCATTGCGACGACGGGACAAAGCCAACACTGAATAATAAAAATGACAATGGTCAGCAAACAAAAACAGAGAGGAATGTTCTGCTTTGTTTGCAAATGCGGCCTCTTCGTTGTATTTTTCGTCATTTCGACTGATCGATTGATCTATGCTGGTTTAGGAGTACAGCATGCACTGCTACAGTACACAGCGTACACAGCGTACCAGCAAATTTCGTATCCGACTATTCAACATGCGGTGGTAAACCAACCTCAGCAAAAAAAAAAAAATCACGCCATCTCATCTGCACACTTTGCAGAGGCAGACGACCAAGATGACCACGAACGCCAAGCAGGACAGGCCAATGGCGAGCCCGAGAACCACCGCGCTGGGCCCGCCGCCAGCGTCGTCGCCGCCGTCCGCGTCGCCGTCACTGCCGCCGTCGTCGTAGTCCGCCGTGCTCTTCTCCGACTGCGCCGTCGCCGGGGGAGCCGTGACCGGGAACCCGTACTTGTCGCACGGCGCCACCCCCACGGCCACCTCGGCGGAGAGCACCGACCTGTTGTAGCACAGCTTGCCGTTGCCGGCGGCCCTGAACACCCTCAGCCGCGACAAGAACCTGGTGCTGAACGGCACCACGCCGTCGAAGTCGTTGTTCTCCAGGTTGAGCTCCTTGAGGCCCCTCATCTCGGACAAGAAGGGCGGTATGCTCCCGTTGAGCCGGTTGGAGCCCAGGTTGAGCACCTCCAGCTCGGGCAGCGTGGAGACGGTCTCCGGAATGCCGCCGGAGAGGGAGTTGTTGGACAGGTCCACGGTGGTGAGCCAGATGAGGTCGCCGATGTATGTGGGGATCTGCCCGTTGAGAACGTTGGAGCTGAGGTTCAGGTGGGTGATGCCGCCAAGGTGGGTGATGGTGTCGGGGATGGCGCCGGCGATGCGGTTGCCGGAGAGGTCGAGGTGCGTCAGGTTGGGGCAGTGCCAGTGGTGCGGTAGGAAGCCGGATAGGTTGGCATTGGAAATGGTGAGACGGGTGAGGTGGTCCATGTGGGAGATGACCACGGCCAGTTCGGACGGGGAGGCTGTGGCGAGAGGGGTGTCCGCGACGGTGAGCTCGGTGAGGTTGGCGAGGCGGGAGAGCCATACAGCGGATAGGCGGCCGAGAGACGCGGTGCAGGAGAAGGACAAGAGACCCGCGGCGAGCTGCTCCGGCGGGAGGAGCCGCGGCGGCGCGGCGGGGCAGTCCGAGAAGGCGAGCGCGCGGAGCGACGGCGCGAGCGCCTCGAGCGCCGCGGCGGAGACGGAGGTGGTCTCGGAACAGTTGGTGAGGACGAGCGACGTCACGCGCCGGAACGGCGCCCCCGCGTCGCAGGACGCGGCCACGGCGCCGTCTGCGTCGCAGGGGTCGCCGGCGCGGCGCGCGCCGAGGCCGAGCGCGCGCAGCGCCAGCAGCTGCTGGGGGTCCAGCTGCGCGCGGCCGGCGAGCCCGAGCGCGAAGGAGACGGTGGCCACGACGCGGACGAGCAGGAGGAGGCGAGAGGCGGCGAGCGTGGCGGCCATGCCCACGGGCGCGCAGTGGCAGAGGCAGAGCACGCACCCGCACTGCACGAGTGCACGAGCGCGCGTTGGAGCACGAGAAAGGTTTCAAGGTGGAGCGAGCGGTGCGCGCGCTCGGTTTACGAGGCTTTGTCCTGCCTCCTGCCTGCGTAGCTGGCGGACCCCCCCCCCCCCCCCCCCGGCTCGGCGCGACCCGTTGGATGCTTGGATGGACGCGGGCGGACGGTCGGATGGGGGCGCGCGCGTTGTTTGGGCACCAGGGGTCGGTCGCTTTCGGCATCAGTGTGCACTGCTCGTCCTCGTCCTCGTCGGGGCGCGCGGACGCACAGAGCGCAGCGGCTCGTGGCCGTCTGGGGTACCCGTGGCGTTGTCTCGGCTGCGCAGAGACAGAGAGGGCCTGCTGAACATCTTGTCAAATGCTTCCGTGAGATGAGAGCGGCTGCTGCTTCCTGCCAGTCTTCATGTGACGGCCTGCTCAAACTTCGCACGCGACGATGGCCATCGCGTGTCTGGGCAGCTCTGCAACGAAACGGCGTGGTCGTCGTACAGAAGCTCGCTCGTGACAGAACGGCGATGGCATCCGCACTGGTAACTCGGTCAGTGCTTTGTTGTTTTGTGGCGCGGGGAATTGCGTTTTTTTAAAGACGCAGTGGAAAGAAAATTTTGAGGGGAAAGACGCGGTCAATTTTGAGCAAGTCAGCGTTTTATCTGAAATGCCCATGGCATCTTCAGGAGTATTGTTATAAATAGGGATGGCACCCGTCGGGTTTGGATACGAGTTGAGTTACCTCATACCATTACCCACCTTTCATGAGTTTACTCATCATCCATATCCATACCCGACATCGGGTATGATTTTTTCCCATACCTATCACCCTACAGGGTAAATGGGTACCCACGGGTAAAAATACCCACGCGTGCATGCATCAACCTGAGCAAGAAATAATCATAAATGACAACATATCATCATAATTTTTAAACAGCAACACATCGTAACAACCTCACATACTTATAAACAAAAACACATTTATATAAAAAGCAACAATTACTCGTAAAAACAACATATCATAAACAACAAAAAATTCCCATCAACATCAGCACTCATTCATAGGCAGCAACACACTCATAAAGCAACACATAGTCATTTATTTAAAGTTCACAAACTCACGATAAAATATGGAGGTAATTTGACAATACATAAGGCCACAAAATAAGCATCCCAATAAAGTTTCGACATTGTAACTAGTTCAATTAAAATAAACTCGACCACTTCGGCAGTAGCATAACGAAGACCTTTGCACAATAATTCTTCAATCTTGAGCATATAACTCACCAAGGCCATGTCTCTACATCTCAAAGGGCCAAGTCCTAGTTGGAAACAAGAATACAGTAATATTTTTAGAATTTTTCTTGTAGCATATGCACTCAAATACTCAATTGGCAAAGGAAATGTGTTGATGAATATTAACCTGCATCCCCTCTTGAATGTCTTGAAGGCAAGTCCAAAAGCTAGCATCTCCTTTATAAGCATCTAGAATAAAAAAATTGTACACATGATGAGATAACGATTAGCAGCAGTTAAATAAAGAGTAAGTTTGAACAAAGTACACTATTTGCTCACCTTTGCATTTGTTTCTAAGCCAATCTTGAGAACACATCAAAACTTCCACAATATTAGGAGTTAGGCGGCTCCTATGCTCACTAAGTATTCTGCCACTTGTACTAAATGCAACTGTTGTCGCGGGAATGGCAAAAATATCTCTAGCAACCTTCCTTAATGTTGGATATCTTGTTCCAGCTACTTTCCACCAATCCAACACACTAAATACTTCTGTGTACGGCACTAGGCCATCTGTCAAGTACATATCTATTTCACCTTGTAGGCGAGTTGCAGAAGGACTTTGCTTGGCAACAATGTCATTGCAAATATTCATGACGGCTGGAGCTTTCATTGAATAAATCAATTCTTCACATGGTTCATATTCATCTACTTCCACTTCATACTCCTCTATCAGTGAATGTAGTCTAGAAACTAATGCATCAACCAACTCCACACACTCATAAGAAGATGGCTCAATGCCATGAAGCATGGCAAAGCAAGCTGTCAACATATGCCTCTTGTAACGAGGATCAAGAAGTGTAGCCATCACCATTAGATCTTGAATGTCCTTCCAATACTTATCAAATTTAGTAGTCATTTCCTCAGAGAGTTTTTTGATAATTGGGTTGCTAGAAGTGGCCCACTGTCTCGTTTTCATTTTAATCTCACATATTTTTGGGAAGTAAACATTAGCGATCACATAATCAGTTCCCGAGAACAACTTAGTTATCTCATAGAATAAGCCAAGTCTCTCCACCATCTCTGCAGCAAACTCCCATTCTTTATCACTAGGTAAATGCTCATATTGTTTGTCAACTTGTTTTGCACGTTCGAAAACAACTCTGTATGGTAAAGCTACTTCTAGCATCATGAAAGTGGAGTTCCACCTAGTTTTGCAATCAAGAATCAACTTTCTTGTTATTTTAACTTTTTTAAATTTAGCCATCTCCTCGAACTTCTCTATCCTTTTTCCTGTTGCAGTCCAATATGCCACACTTTCCCTAATGTTTTCTATAGCTGACTTCATAACATCCAATCCATCCTTAACTATAAGATTTAAGATGTGAGCACTACAACGCATATGCAACATAGTACCTTCCAAAGGGAGCTTCTTCTTCCCTATCTTCCCCACAACCATCTCAATTGCCTTGTCATTGGTGGTGCAGTTATCCACAGTCACTGTCATCAACTTTTCATCAATATTCCATTGAAGCAGGGAGTCATAGAGCACCTCACATATCACTTCACCTGTATGAGGAGCTAGAACATATACAAACCTGCAATGTTCAGCAACATCTAGTCATAAACAGCAGCACATAATAAATAACAACACATACTAAACAACGACACTTCATATACAACGACACATACTAAACAGCAGCACACCTTAACCAGCAACACGTACTGAACATTAGCACATGTTAGATAACACCATATGATTGGCAACACATATTATACAACAACACATAGTAGTACCTCATGATAACGTTCCGAAGCTTCCAAGAATCATCAATGAAATGAGCTGTAATAGCCATATATCCTTTCTTTTGGTGGTCAGTGGTCCACATATCTGTAGTGATAGCAACTCTAGATTGGTTCATAGTCATGTAATCAATTGCCTTCTTTCTTTCTTGGTTATAATTTTCCACAATATCTTGCCTAAAAGACAAAAGAAGAGGATAGCATATATTACCTCTTCAATACATAGAACAAGGTAAACATAAATAAATCAAATAAAACCATGGAGAGGTATACCTAATAGTATTTCTTGTACGTAGGTTGAATAGTGGCTGAAGCGAATGAACAAACTTCCTAAAACTAGCATGGTCCACTATAGACAGTGGATACTCATGCAGCACCAACATGTTACCAAGCTCTCTTCTAGCAACCTCTTGATCAAAAGTATAGCTCTCCAAAAAAATGTCACCATCCTCCTTAGCATTGATCCTCAATGATGGCTGATACAATGTTTTGCCGCCCTTTGTCTTCAACATATTGAGAGTACAAATCTTTAGATGGTCGGCAAGATGCTTCGTGCCTGCTCTGGGTCCCGCAGCAAGTTCCTTGTGACAATTGTTACACCTTGCCTTCCATTGTCCATTGATCCTCATCTTCTTCATTTCCAACCAAACTTTGGAAGTTAGCTTCCGTTTGCCTGCTTCGTTGACCTCTTCCACCTCATGTCCATCTTCATCATATGAAAGAATGACATGATCTCCATCTTCATCCATTGGGGCTGATGCATCACAAGGAATATCTACTTGGTTGCTGGAACTTGTACCACTGCAAAACGAGCATAATTACAAAATGGACATCAAATTCATCTAGTTTTCTTAATAAAATACTTGATTCTATGTATTCTACAATATTCTACCCCTATCAATTCTATGTATGCTGTTACAACGCTAAAAAATCACACAGTGAGTGATGTAGTAGAGCGCAGTTTGCTACGACGATCCCATCTCAGTAACAAATATTTTTGTTTCTCTTATATAAAAAGTCGTATTCATCATAGAAGCTATATACATTATGTATAGACAGAAAATCAATACTTATTAACTTATATATGCATGAAAAAAGATCATATCACCACATCATCTATACATCTACATATCATCTACGAATGCATACAATCATACAACAAATTGAAACTCACCAAGCCACCATAGCCTTGCTTTTTTTCTTGTGCTTGATGGGAGCAGAGGATCGACTAAGCGGGCTAGGGCTAGGCGACCGACTTGACATGCTGCGATGGTGCTGCGTCTTGGACGCCGAGGCAGGAGGTAGAGGTCCTTTACGTCGGCCGGAGACTTGGCCGTTTCCCGGCGGACGGAGACATATGGGGCCATCCAACGACGGTGTTAGGCTTGGGATCAGGCTATCCGTGCCATGCACATGCTCCTGGCCGTGGTGGTCACCGCCGTCTGACTCGGCCTGCGTGAGCGTGAGCTGCATGTCCTTCACCCGGCCGCAGTACTCATCCCCATGGTCCATGACTGAACGACGAGGTAGTGAGCAGTTGGATGCGTTGGCGGTGAAGCCAGACGAGACGAGGAGACGAGATGAGAGATGAGCTCACAAGGAGACCAGGAGGATGTCAATCCATGTCTGTGAATATGGACGTGAATATGGGACGTGATCACGTATTTCCTATTCACCTAAGCCTAATCACGATTAATCACGTAGCTTGCTTCTATCATTCCATGTATATGTGCGTACATGGGCTACATGTATCTCATGGGTGGACTGATGGATCGATTCTGGGGCAGTTATATTAGATAAATAAATAGTGAAGGCCCACTTAACATATTTTATATGGGTATATGGGTACACGGTATGGGTTATGTTATCCCATACCCATACCCACTATACCTGTTTAATATTTTCCTATTTATATACCCATGGGTAATTTTTTATCCCATACCCTTACCCTAGTAGGATTTTTACCCGCCGGGTACTAATGGGTACCCATTGCCATCCCTAGTTATAAATCTGTTCCCTAAATTGTTTGTTTTGGGGGGCTGCTAAAACTCAATTTAACAATGTCTCGGTCGACCTTGTAGCATTTTATCCCATCGTTTGTAACTTTTTTTTCTGCCGGTTGTAACATCCGTCTTGTTTGTTGTAGCATGTCTTTTCTCGTTGATTTTAGCACATCATCTCATCATTCGCGACATCCTATATTGACGGTTGTAGCACTTTTAGTCAGAACGATTGTAGCATTTTAATTAGAACGTTTGTATCGTATGTTGTCATTGCTTGCAGTATTGTCGTAACATTTTTCATAATCGTTTGCAGCATCTAGACAATGCCGCTTGTGGCATCATAACTACGCTGACATCACTCGACTTCCTTAACTCTTAGTCGACCGAGTTCTAAATGGACACTTATTTTTTTGGCTTGCACCTTAACTTGCTTGTAAATATAGTCATGTCATCAACCAACCAGACATCATATAACAATTCCAATAGTTGCGTATAAATTAGCCAATAGGAGGTGACATAATGACAAGTTTGCGTGCTTGTGAGTCTGTGAGAGGCATTGTCAAGACGGCGACCGACCTCTCATCATTAAACCCTAGCCACCTAGCTCTGTATCACTACCAACACTCCTTGTACTTCCTCCTTCATAGTTGCTCAAGGTTGTCGTCGGCAAGCCCACATGGTCAGCGTCGGCGAGGAAACCTGTCTCACGAGTGTAAACAAGATCTTGTAGGGCGTTCAACCATGTGGTCTTTCCTTCCAGTGGGCGGCAACGGTGGGACGACCATATAGTCGTGATCCTAGTCGTCCTTGGTCATGCTGCTCCGCTCCTTCCTCGATTCCCATGGTTGGCACACTGTAGGTATGTGATTTGTCGAAGTTGTGTACCGGTGATCATCCTCCTCCTCTCCATCCTTGTGGGTCGTATTCAGCAGTTTGCCTTCCTATGGCGTCTTCAACCAGATGTAGGCATCCCATCGTCGGATTTGGTGCCCCAACCCCCACCTTGGTCCTCGTTGTCTAGATCCTGGCCTTAGACCACGGGATTTGGCATTCTGCTATCTCTATCACCTCACCCACCTTAATGTGAGTTAAGATCGTCCTTATTTTGGCAGTTTGTACCCGGTCATCGATGCCCCCCTTGTTGTTAGGTTGATATATCCTTTGTGGATCTTTTCAGATATGGTTTGTGAGTGTGTCAATCCGCACGGTCGCGAGACATCTATTGTGTCGTGTTCTCCTTGCTTTGATGACGTGTCAGTTATGATGTCGTGGACGTTTTGTCCAGACACTCATTCTTGAGCAAGTGTAACTTTGGGCCATTGGCAGATACCATCCTAGGGGGCTTGTGTTTATGCTACCGTGGTCGTCTCCCCATTCCTGCAGGGGTTCTTCGTTGTATGACTAAGCTTTCTTGCATGTTTGTTATCTCTACTTATTATTGCCTGAGTTGCTAGTCTTCTACCTAGGCCGCTTGTGTACGCAATCCTTAGGTCGTTCGTTTATTAGGTTGTGTTCTGCTTTCATGTTGTGCCATCTTTTGCATTGTGTTAGTTTCATCGTGTTTAGTGTTTCTATCTCCTTTCTATATCATGTATACATGCAACTCTGACAAATTCTTTTAAAAAAGATAATATTAAGCGGAACTTGTTCAAGGGTTGTTTGATTATAATATCTCTTGCACCCTTATAAGAACTAATTCCATATAGTACCTCCTAAAATTAACTTCGCAATGTTTAAGTGGGTTGGGAGGGTAGGAACTAGTCCTTGTCGTAGTCTTAAATCCCGATAAATTTTTCATTCATCTATTTATCCTGTTGCATACACAAACCCCATTTCAACCATATTCACACACGAATTTTGACCTTGATATATCTAATGCCCGCATTTCAATGATATATAATATTTAATAATTCAAATTCAAACTCAACACAAGGTTCAAATGAAATAAGTAATAAACACGATAAAGGCATGATGATGCATGATGAAGTATTGCATATGAAGTTCCCATAAGTGCTCCACAAAGATCACCTTGGAGTTTGATGAGGACATCCCTACTAGTTAAAGTCACTAGAGCTTGAGCATCTCATTGAGATCCAGAAATACAAGGGAAAGTCACTAGAGCTTACGCATGCAACTTAAAGGTATTTTTTTTAATTGTAGAACTTTCTCTAGTGCTCATGATATTATGATGTGACTCATTTTCCATTCATAAAGTCACCTTTATTACTTCGTATTGTAGTGTTAAGAGTATACAAAGCATAATGTGCATGCACCTGTGTGATAGCCTGGCTTATTAGGGATGATAGACTACTCATATCAATAAAGAATTCCTTCTTTTTCGGGAGCCTATTCGGAAAAACTCCCAGGTTAAGTGTGCTAAGCTTGGAGTAGTTTCAGGATGCGTGACCGACTGGAAAGTTGTTCCCAAGTGTGCACGAGTGAGGACAAAGTCCGCATGAAAGACCAGTATTGATTTATGGGCCATTCTAGATCCCTCCAGGGGTAACGGCAAGTGGCGGGTGTGCCCAGAGCGTTACAACCTGCCCCCTCCCCCGCGCATTATCAAGATGAACACAACCAACACTAACACACACACGAATAGATAAAAGGTGATGACCAAAGCAAAGTAACACTAGACTAACACCATGCATAACATGATTACATGGGAGCGGTGGTGGGGCCGTCCGTGGACTATGCTAACAACCATGTGAAGGCTAAAAGCATCCCTCACCACCTGCTCCAACCATGTAAACACTGCCATAAACAACAGTGATGCTCCGGTCATTAGAGAGTAGACCATGAATAAAGCGACTGCGTACACCGGTATATAACCTGCATTAGGATATATGTACTTTTACGATAAAACCATGCTATTTCGACAAAGAAAGCGATCATAACAAGGTGCAAATATTCTTATAGGTGCACTAACTTGCATGATATATGTCACGGCCTGCCTTTTCAGGCATACGACGTTCACGTGTTACTATGTCAATCACTAGATTGAATCGTTGGCATACACGGTAACGATGTTGTATCATACACAAATGCGTCATCCATTATATTGTATGATCTAGAAAATAAAGTCTTACAGACTCTAGCCAATGGCTAGTCAAATAAATAGTCTTGCAAAGCAAGTGGAGTTCTTGATAGGCGAAAAGGAAAGCAAATCTACGATAGTAGTCTTGGTAATCCATCAATGCCACGGGGAAGGATGTCGAGTGGAGGCACGAAACCCTACATAAGTCACTCCTCATAATAGTCACCTGCAACATGATACGTTGCAGTCACTAGGGTCATTACATTGAATGCGTTGACAAGTCCACAGTTAGTGGAATATGGAATACCTGTTCACCTACATGCACTTTGGCTGGCGGGGTTCAAGGCTCTTTGCATAAAACATAGTTTCGCCCTACATATTATAGAGCGCTATAATCTAATAGCGATAAGACACTTCCAGTACACCCTGGTCGTTGTCTAGGGGCACTCCGGTAAACTCCGGTTGTAACCCCAATGCAGTTTGAGCATGTGGACTCCCGGTACACCCCGATCATTGATACGTCTCAAATGTATCTACTTTTCCAAACACTTCTGCTCTGGTTTTGGACTCCAATTTAGGTGATTTGAATGGAACTAACCGAGACTGGCGTTGTTTTCGGCAGAACTACCTTGGTGTTATTTTTGTGCAGAAATAAAATTTCCTGGAATTGGACGAAACTTTTTGTGAATTATTTTTGGAATATATAATGAATTATGGAGTGAAGAGCCACCGAATAGGGGGGGGTGCATGTGAGCCACAAGGCAACAGGGTGCGCCCACCCCCTAGACGCGCCATGTTAGTTTGTGGGGCCCACGTGGCTCCCCCAACCCTAATTCCACTCATATAAATTCACATCTTTGGAAAAAAATCAGAGAGAAGATTTCATCGTGTTCTACGAGATGGACTGCCGCCACCTCCTGTTCGCTATTAGAGGCTTTAATATCCCTTAGTTTCCATTAGGACCCCGCTGCTATGGGAGGGTAGGACAAAAGATGACATACAAGTTCTTAAGGCAAGCACGTATGACTAGATACGGAATACATGCCTACATTACATTGATGAATTTGAGCTAGTTCTGTGTCACCCTAGTGTGTAACTATTACATGATTGATATTATCTAAATCATTATCCATCACCAATCCATGTGCCTATGCTTTAGCTTTACACATACTGAAACTTGCTAAGTTACTACTGTGGATGTTACTGTCACAACCGCTACAAAATTGTTATTGTCACTATTACTGTTACTGTTACTACTATTACTTTCCGTGCTACTAAATCTTTGCTACAGAGAGATATCCTAGGTGTGGTTGAATTGACAACTCAATTGCTAAGGCTGATAAATATTCTCTGGCTCCCCTTGTGTCCTATCAATAAATCAGGATGAAATAGTAGCTGCGAAGACTATTGCGATCCCCTATACTTGTGCGATAACAAGACATTTTTCGGTGCCATTATCGGGGAGCATAGCTATATTTACTGTGTTAACTTGAGGATATCCAATTGCTACTATGAAGAATCTGAAAGATACTCGAATCGAGATCGTCCCTTGTCGTACGAGCGCATGTAAGGAACTGCCATCTAGCTCTGCTTTTGATTCGCCTACTATTTTGAATCAGCTTATAACACCACCACCTGTTGCTCGTTCTGGTACGTCAGATGAACTTGATAATGCTAATTTTGAAATCAATGATGATATTACTGCTACACTTAATGAAACTGAAATTATGCCACCGAATGAATTACTTGATACTCATATTGCTAAAGCTAGAGAACTTGAAAATGCTGAAACTGATGAAGATTTTGAGTCACCTATTACACTTCTCTCTCCTAATAGACATGAATTGCCCAATATACTTGAGGGTTATGTTATGTATGGAGAGGTATCTAGGGACTTTCTTGCTTGTAATGATAGAGATGATTTGAAGAAAGTACTATGCAAACTGAAAGAAAAACTTATGATGGAGAAAATGAAACATGACCCTAAATTTCCTACGTCTCCTATATTTGTTACTGATCAGGATTATGAATTCTCTATAGACCCTGATTTAATCCCTATAGTAGAATCTGATCCTTTCCATGGTTATGAAACTGAAACTGTTACCAGACATCTCACTAAACTGAATGATATTGCCGCTTTGTTTACCAATGAGGAAAAGATGCGCTACTATTATATCCTTAGGCTTTTTTCCTTCCTCACTAAAATACGAGGCTAAGGAATGGTTCCTCACTCTTTCTCCTGGTTGTGCGCGTAGCCCCCGGGATATGATTTATTACTTCTCTGAAAAATATTTTCCTCCTCATAAGAAACAAGTTGTTTTATAGGAAACATTTAACTTTGTGCAAGGTGAAGAAGAGAGTCTCCCTCAAGGTGGCTTCTCCAGTTATTAAGAGCTTTACCTAAGCATCCTCTCAGGAAAAATGGAATACTTGATATATTTTATATTGGACTAACCGATGCTTCTAGGAACTACCTAGATAGTTGTGTTGGTTGTGTTTGCAGGGAAAGAACTGTCAGACAAGTTGAATAATTATTGAATAATATATTGCAAAATGCTGATAATTGGACACTGTTGGGAGACGTAGTAGTAAATCAAAATTTTCCTACGTTCACCAAGATCTATCTATGGAGAAACCAGCAACGAGAGGGGAGAGATTGCATCTTCATACCTTTGAAGATCGCTAAGCGGAAGCGTTACAAGAACGCGGTTGATGGAGTCGTACTCGCAGCGATTCAGATCGCGGTAGATCCGATCAAGTGCCGAACGGACGGCACCTCCGCGTTCAACACACGTGCAGCCCGGTGACGTCTCCAACACCTTGATCCAGCAAGGAGGAAGGAGAGGTTGGGGAAGGGCTCCAACAGCAGCACGACGGCGTGGTGGTGGTGGAGTAGCAAGGTATTCCGACAGGGCTTCGCCTAAGCGCTGAGGAGGAGGAAGAAGAGAGGTAGGGCTTCGCCGTGAGAGAGAGAGATCAAATCCTGTCTCAAAACATCCAAAACCTCAAGTATATATAGGAGGAGGGACGTGGAGGGCTGGTTTGGCCTCTACTCCAAAGAGGAGATGGCCGGCTGAATTAAAGGGAGAGTCCACCTCCCACAAGGGAGGTGGATCTCCTCCTTTTAAATCCTTTTTGCCTTATCTCCTTATCTCCAGCCGCATGGGCCTTTAGCAAAAGTCTTTCCCAGCCCAATAAGGGCTGGCACACTTTATCTAACAGCCCATGTGGTCCTTTGGTCGTCACACCCCTCCCGGGGGTCCTCCGGCACCCTCCCGGCACTCCCGGTACACTACCGATGAGCCCGAAAACTTTCCGGTGACCAAAACTGGACTTCCTATATATCAATCTTTACCTCCGGACCATTCCGGAGCTCCTCGTGACGTCCGGGATCTCATCCGGGACTCCGAACAACCTTCGGTAATCACGTATACCTTTTCCCTATAACCCTAGCGTCATCGAACCTTAAGTGTGTAGACCCTACGGGTTCGGGAGACACGTAGACATGACCGAGACACCTCTCCGGCCAATAACCAACAGCGGGATCTGGATACCCATGTTGGCTCCCACGTACTCCACGATGATCTCATCGGATGAACCACGATGTCAGGGATTCAATCAATCCCGTATACAATTCCCTTTGTCTATCGGTATGGTACTTGCCCGAGATTCGATCGTCGGTATCGCCATACCTTGTTCAATCTCGTTACCGGCAAGTCTCTTTACTCGTTCCGTAACACATCATCCCGTGGCTAACTCCTTAGTCACATTGAGCTCATTATGATGATGTCTTACCGAGTGGGCCCAGAGATACCTCTCCGTCACACGGAGTGACAAATCCCAGTCTTGATTCGTGTCAACCCAACAGACACTTTCGGAGATACCCGTAGCGTACCTTTATAGCCACCCAGTTACGTTGTGACGTTTGGCACACCCAAAGCATTCCTACGGTATCCGGGAGTTACACAATCTCATGGTCTAAGGAAATGATACTTGACATTGAAAAGCTTTAGCAAACGAACTACACGATCTTGTGCTATGCTTAGGATTGGGTCTTGTCCATCACATCATTCTCCTAATGATGTGATCCCGTTATCAACGACATCCAATGTCCATGGTCATGAAACCGTGACCATCTATTGATCAACGAGCTAGCCAACTAGAGGCTCACTAGGGACATGCGATGGTCTATGTATTCACACATGTATTACGGTTTCTGGTTAACACAATTGTAGCATGAATAATAGACAATTATCATGAACTAGGAAATACAATAATAACCATTTTATTATTGCCTCTAGGGCATATTTCCAACAGACACTACCCGAGCCACTGCGAGAACCTATTGAAAATAAGAGAGGTATTCTATTCCTCAATAGTGCAGATATGCAAGGATCCAAAAGAACTATGAAGGAAAATAGTATTAAATCTGAAGATGTCAAAAATTTACTTCACATCGAAGAAATACATGGACTTGACACCTCAACACAGGTAGTAGAGGCAAAGTCTCTTCGTGCCTTTAATAAAAGTGATATACCTTATACTAAGACTCCTAGTCAATGCATCGATGAATGTGATAATTACATTGTTAAGCAAGAACATTTCAATAACTACGTCAAAGATCAATTAAGACGTAATGCTATGATGATAGATCGCTTGAGTGACTTGATGTTTCAAATTTCTAATGATGTTAAGGGTCTAGGTAAACATGCACCTATGGTTCACACTCAACCACACGAAGTTGCTAAGTCACGAAATGATTTTCTTGCGGAGTTAAATGAGAATGTGAATGATCATGCTGTTAGAATAATGACTAGAGGAGGTAGAATGAATCGGGAACCTCTATATCCTGAATTTCATCCTAAAAGAATTGAACATGATTCTCACAGAACTAATGATAATGCAACTAACCCATCTAAGAAGAAAAATAGAAATAAAAGTGATAGGACTTTGCATGCTTCTAGTGAACCTGTTATAGAAAAACCTGGTGAAAAACAGAATGATGTTTCTATTTCTGATGCCGAGACACAATCTGGTAGTGAACATGCACCTAGTGATAATGATAATGATAACAATAATGATCGTGTTAACATAGACACTCAACCAGATAATAATAAAGAACATGATAATGATGTGGAAATAAAACCAACCGAAGATCTTGATAACCCACATCCTAAAAATAAATGTTATGAGAAGAAAGGCTTTGTCGCTAGAAAACATGGTAAGGAAAGAGAGCCATGGGTTCAAAATCCCATGCCATTCCATCATAAGCCTTCTAAGAGTAAGGACGATGGGGATTTTGAACACTTTGCTGAAATGATTAGACCCATCTTATTGCGCACTCGCTTGACTGATATTTTGAAAATGCCTCTGTATGCTAAATATATGAAGGAAATTATTACCAAAAATGAAAAATACCTGAAACTGAAATTGCTACCATGATTGCTAATTGTTCTTTTAATGGTGGAGTGCCTAAGAAGTTGGATGACCCGGGTATACCCACAATACTTGCTCCATTAAACGAAGTTATGTTAAAACTGCTTTATGTGATTTAGGAGTCGGTGTTAGTGTTGTGCCTTTCTCTCTTTGTAAAAGACTTGATTTGAATAAGCTCACACCTAGTGAGATTCCTTTGCAAATGGTTGATAAATCTACTGTTATACCTATTGGAATTTGTGAGGATGTTCCTGTTGTGGTTGCAAATGTTACTATCCTAACAGACTTTGTTATTCTTGAGATGCCCGAGGACGAAAACATATGGATTATCCTTGGTAGACCCTTTTTAAATACTGTAGGAGTTGTTATTGATTGCAACAAAAGCAAGGTTACTTTTCACGTCAATGGAAAATAACATACTATGCATTTTCCGAAGAAGCAAACTTCGGTTAATAATATTAATGTTAGTGAGACAAGTGCTAGAATTATCATTGGAGGTTTTAAATTTCCTCTTCCTTATGCTAAGAAGAAATATGATATTCTTATTGTTGGGGATACGCAAATCCCCATTGAGGTAACTTAGTGTTATATGAAAATTTTCCGGTTTCATGTCAATCGGAAATGGTTATTAATAAGGCTCAATCAACCTTATTAATGGATCCTTTTTTAAAGACACGAGGTTGATGAATTTAGTAAGCACAACTTTCTCTATCATAAGTTTACCTTTGTTAATTTTTAGTTAGATAAAATAAAATGACATGATTATCATGTTTTCTGAATTTCTCATCCAATAAAAATGACCCAAAAATATAAAGTCTCAGATTGCCACAAAATTTTAACATGATTTATTCTAGAATATTTAAGATTTTTTTTGTGCTGAAAACACATCAGGGGGGACCTGTGGGCCACAAGCCAACAGGGCATGCCCACCCCCTTGAGCGTGCCCTGATAGCTTGTGGGGCCCATAGGACCCCCTTGCCTTATCTTTCCAGCCCATGTCATCCCCTACATCCAGAAAAAATCCATTCACTCTCTCTCTCTCTCTCTCTCATGTTCTTGCTCTTGAAACTGAAATTTTGATCTCTGCGCTCGGAACTCCGTTTTCAAATCTGTTTTGAGGAATTGTTCCTTGGTACATGACTCTCCCATTCCTCCAATTAGTTTTTTTGCACTAGTGGTTTATATTTTGCATGTTTTTCTATACTCGGTGCTACTGAAAATGAGCTTGCATGTTGAATTATTTGAGTCCCAAGTAGCATGAATGCTTGATATGGCCTGTAGGTACCTATATGAGTAGTTGCTATCAGTCTTGCAAAGTTTTATTGACATAATTTTTTTGTCTGGAAAATTTCAGGAATTTGTGCTTAGGAAGATGAATTTACTTAGGAGGAGTCCTTCAAGAAGGTATTCTTCGGGTGAATCATCGAGCGAGGGCTCGATATGACATGCTTATGTTGAGCCCAGAACAAGCCTAGTAGTCATGGTCGATGCCAAATCATGCCACTGTCCATCCGATGAGTTCATGTGAGGTGCAGGTATTAAAGAGGAATTTGATCAGTACATTTACAATACCGACCTCACCGACTTCCTTGCAGATAAGTGTGTTCAACACTACAATCTTACCCGTTCATTCACTCATGGATTTCGATATCATCACCATACTTCTAGAGTGTTGTTTAATCTTTATGATAGATCTTTTAGTCTGACTCTAGAAGAATTTTGTGATGCATGAAAATTTCGATATTGGGGCTGGCTAGAAAAACCACAAAAATCTGATTATAATATGTTTCTTGAAACTTTTTGCATTGGAGAAGATAGAGGGGTGACACAAGCTAGAATAAAAAGTATCCATTTCCCCTCTAGTCGCTACTTTGCATTGTTTAATGGAAAATGTGTAGTAGGCAAGAAAGATTGGAGTGCACTATGCGCTCTTGATTTGATTCTTATTCACACTATGGTGACTGGTGAGAAACAGTATATCCTTTGCGCAATTGTTGCCCGAAGGCTGCACCATAAGGCGGGTACTGGTGATTTGTATGGAGGAATTTATGCCTCCCGCGTAGCTACAAAACTAAGAGTCGCACCTCAACCTAATGACCCTATGTTGCGTGAGATATATTTAGACTTTGAAGCCATGCATCGTCATGATTTTAGTATGGACAGTGCTAGGGTTATGAGTATAAGCTAATGTTTTATAAATGTAAGCCTATTTCTGTTATGTTGCCTGCACCTGCTCTCTTTGATTTTGACGCTAGACATTGATACTATGTTCTCGAGGACGAGGCGCAAGAGTACAACGCTGCAGTAGAGGCCGCTTGCTTGGCTGAGGAGGCGGCACGGAATGCCTCCACGAGCTATCATTCAATTATTACCCAGACTAGCAGTGGTGACACCAAGTTAGGCAAACGCCTAAGATTGGGGGATTACGTATTCCTCACCGACATTACATTCATGTTCACACGCTTCACATAAATTGTCGGCGTTCATCCTTTTTCATTGTATATCCATGTTAGCTTTATTTTTTGCCTTCTTCTTGTGTGTTTGAAAACTTTGAGAACCCAAAAATATTTTTTTTTGATTTTTCTTTCCCGTTCAATTAGTTATAGTATTAAAAGAAAACCCAAAAGGAATTCCTTTGCATGTTGGGAGCTTTCCCATGTAAATATTTTTTCTCGTTCTTGTTTTTCCTTTGTTTATTTTGTTTTCTTGAGAAAAACAAAAACTTCAAAAATATTTCAATGTGTTTATCTGAATTTCTTTTCTTTTTATTTGAGTCGTCTAAAGGAGAACACCACGATGAAAATGTTGAGTGGCTTTTGCATGCATTATTGTTCATCTAACAGAGAGCCAATATTACATCGTCTTCTCCTTTTGTATAAACCTACCTTGCAGATTTCAGCTTCGTCCACATCACTCTTGCACTATTATTATTAGCACATCATTCGGTCGTGCAAGTGAAATCTATAATGACGATATTTGATGAAGTGGTCGTGGTAAAGGAAGGTGGTACGAACTCTTCTTGTTTTCCGTTTTTGTAACTATGTTTAGCTCGTTCAATCTCGATTCAGTATATCATGAGTAAACATGTTTGTGATGATAATTAGAGACTATAGTTTCTCATGCCATGCTTAAATATATAGGAATGGATAATGATTTATCTTATGTGTCAACATGCATTAAAATGGTTATGATGTAGTATGGTAGTGTGGTATTTCCCTCTGAGTAATTCGAGCGGCTTGACTTGGCCCATGTGAAACATGTAGTTGATTCAAAACCAATGCGACCTTCATGATGTTTAAATTCAGGGTGGTCATATCCTACTCATGCTATATTCAATGTTAATTATTCTTCATGCATGATTATAACTGTTTTTGCTGTGTAGCTGGTCGCTTCTCAATCTATTGCTAGCCTTCACTTGTACGAAGCGGGAGTACTGCTTATGCATCCAAATTCCTTAAACCAATTTTTTACACATGAGTCCACCATACCTACCTATATGTGGTATTACTATGCCGTCACAAGTAAATTTGCATGTGGCACCTCTAATATTCAAATAAACATCTGTTTTGTGCACTCGTACCGCTCATAGAGCGATGGGGCGGTCAGTATCTTCCATGCTAAGTGGGTTATTCTCGAGATGGGATTTTATTCGCGTGTCATTGCACGAGAGAAGCTGGTAAAAAGGATGCCCAGTCCTGCAAAATCAAAATTAATTAAACAAAACTCTCGGGACAGTTGAAATGTTGGAGGGCATCCATGTATTCGATCAACCATGGCTTGTTTATGTATGGTGGATGGGAGTAAACTTTACAATTCCGCTTGGGAACCGCCAATAATGTGTTTAGAATGGAAGATGTTAAAATCCTTTGTCGTGACGTTGACAGGGAAAACGCACCACCCCAAAATTATAATTCCAATCCTGTTTTAAACTTTGTGCTTTGACACATCTACAAATCAATGCTTCCCTCTGTGAAGGGTATATTTGTTTACTTTTATATTATCCTTGAGTCATCATCCTCTTATTAAAATCACCACACTCGAGAGCACTATTGTCATTCTTATGCATCGAGTCTAGTTAATGTTGGACGTGAGCATGACTAGATCTTTTCTACCCCGAATTATAATGTTTAGTCACTCCTTGAACCTCAAAGGTGTTGTGCATTTATGTTTTGTGGTCTCAGAAAGGACTAGTGAAATACCATGTCATCATATTATATCATGATTGTTTTGGAAAATTGTTGACATGTCAGATATCTTATTATTGCTCGCTAGTTGGGTATGTATTGTTATTGTCATGAATGAATATGCTGTTTAACTGTTAACATGGATATGGTCATTTATGATTTATACTGAAAACCTGAACACTTGCTAAGCATGTGTATAACAATGATAACAAAAGATTTTGTAAAAGTTTTTCTTTATCACTTTCAGTTTATCAACTGAATTGCTTGAGGACAAGCAATGAGTTAAGCTTGGGGGAGTTGATACTTCACAAATGTATCTACTTTTCCAAACACTTCTTCTCCGGTTTTGGATTCTAATTTGCATGATTTGAATGAAACTAACCCGGACTGACGTTGTTTTTAGGAGAATTACCTTGGTATTATTTTTGTGCAGAAATAAAAGTTCTTGGAATTGGACAAAACTTTTTGTGAATTAGTTTTGGAATATATAATTAATTATGGAGCAAAGAACCACCGGAGAGGGGTTGCTTGTGAGCCACAAGGGAACAGGGAACACCCACCCCCTAGGCTCACCCTGTTAGCTTGTGGGGGCCATGTGGCTCCCCTGACCTTAATTCCATCCCTATAAATTCATATCTTTGGAGAAAAAACTAGAGAGAAGATTTCATTGCATTCTACGACACGGAGCCGCCACCACCTCATGTTCTTCATCGGGAGGGCTGATCTGGAGTTCGTTTGGGGCTTCAAAGAGGGGATTCATCATCGTCGTCATCACCAACCCTTGTTCATCACACCTCCGTGATGCTCGACACCAGGAGTGAGTAATTAGTTTGTAGGCTTGTTGGACGGTGATGGGATTGGAAGAGATTGATCATGTAATCGAGTTAAGTTGATAGGGCTTGATCCCTAGTGTCCACTGTGTTCTAAGATTGATGTTGCTTTGACTTTGCTATGCTTAATGTTTGTCACTAGGGCCTAAGTGCCATGATTTCAGATCTGAATGTATTATGTTTTCATTAATATAAGAGTGACTTGGATCCGATCTTGCATGTTGCATGCACCTATTACATGTCATGATCCACATACCCCTAGATAACAATAATTCGGATTCTTTTTAGAGATTGCCGTAGTTTGAGGAGTTCATGTATTCACCATGTGTTGATGCTTTGTTCTGGTTCAGTATTAAAAGGAGGCCTTAATATCCCTTAGTTTCCATTAGGACCTCGCTGCCACGGGAGTGTAGGACAAAAGATGTCATACAAGTTCTTATCGCAAGCACGTATGACTATATATGGAATACATGCCTACATTGCATTGATGAATTGGAGCTAGTTCTGTGTTGCCCTAGTGTGTAACTGTTACATGATTGTTGTCATCTAAACCAGTATCCATCACTAATGCACGTGCATATGCTTTACATGTACTGAAACTTGCTAAGTTACTACTGTTGTTGTTACTGTCACAACCGCTACAAAATTGATGCTATCACTATTACTGTTAGTGTTACTACTATTACTTGTCATGCTAATAAATCATTATTTTAGAGAGATATCCCATGTGTGGTTGAATTGACAACTCAACTACTAAAGCCGATAAATATTCTTTGGCTCCCCTTATGTTGAATCAATAAATCAAGGTGAAATACTACTAGCGGAGACTGTTGTGATCCCCTATACTAGTGGGTAATCAGTCATTCCAAGCATCTCTCAATAGACCATGGCAAACCTCAGATCTCTGAGATCAGCTCCAATACCCCCTTTGGTTCAACCTGTTGCTTTTAGATGGAAGAGGTGAATGAGATCAAGCTCACAATTTTTGGGTGAGTTGCTCAAGTTGTCCATCACCGGGGACACAACTAATCATGATCAGATTTATACACTCCGTAGAGGTTTGTGTACTTTACGCGTGATTCCTGATCACACCCTTATGCTACTAAACTTCACTTGTGAAGTAGCTAGGTAGATCAAGACAAGACTTTTTGGAAGTAGTCGCTCTCTTAGAAAAGACATACCTAGTCCAACCTACACACCTACAACTTCTGGTCCACCGCAAGAGGGTTCCCAAAACTTACTCGATAATGAGGGAGCGCATATTGTCTCACGGTCACACATGGAAGCTACTCAACTTTTGAACTCGTACAATCTCCGATGACTAGGCGGCATTCCCCACCATGAAATACACTTCGATGACCTAATAAAAGCCAGTCTACCCATATTGATTCATTAATTAAATAGTAATTGTTAAGTAATCAACCATGCGGTTGTAAGGTGGAATAATAACTGTGTTCTCTCAATCCACATTATAGCAGCTAAGAAACTACCCGATGGTTACATAGGTTAGGGTAAGTTTGGGCCTAAGTTGTCAACTACTGGGTTGTACATAATTTAGCATCCTAAACTCACACACCTATCATGGAAAAACTTCAATGCAATAAAATACTAGGTGATATGATCAAGTGGAACTTGCCATGGTTGTTTTTGTCTCCGGTGCACTCCTCATAGTCATAGGGGTTCCACTCCTCGTAATCTTACATTAACAAACAATGACACATAACAATCATGAGCAATCAATTCATGCAAAGGGAAAACTTGTATGAATACAAATGCATATCACTCAAACACAACTATTGGCCAGGTTTATGGTTTTGTTTGGGATCGATTATGTTTCCAACTGGTTTTCAAAATTTCGTTTTAATTGCTTAAAGAATTTACTTAGTCACATAACTTAGTTCAATATATTGCACATTGAGTTAATTTGGTCAACTCAATTGTTTCATCCAAATTTGAAATTTCTTGGAATCCTACTTGACCTCAAGTTTAATTGATTTCATTCATATTATATTTGATTTGTCAAACTCCATTTAAACTACTTGAGTTATGGGGCTCACCTAATTTGACTTGAGTTTGAATTAAGAATTTAATTCAAAAAGGATTTGAATTTAATTCATTTGAAAGTATGTGGTTCAAACTATTTTGAACTAAATTTGGAAAATGAATTTTAATTTGTATATTATTGAAAATAGTTCAATCATATTATACGATCCATATTTAATTCATTTATATGACTTGAATTTATTTCAAAAGCTTAGGTTCCCTAATTGAATTCATCCATTTCAAATAATGTTCAAATTATTTTCACAATAATTTGGCCAAGTCCTATCATGTCACAATTTGGCCTAACATTAACGTGAATTATTTCTAATTTATCTATAAATTTATATTTCATTTGAGAGCTCAAAATCCCCTTGTATTTGAAGTCTATATGTTTATGTCCAGAAAATATTTTTAATAAATCTATAAATTTAATTTAATTACACAAATTAGGTCTACAATTCACTAGTTCAATTTGCAAAAAGAATCAATTCATTTGGATTTGTAAATTAAAAGTTATGACCTGATTAGCATTTGAATGAATCTTTTTGAATTTCGATTCTGAAACCTCAAAATTTATTATGAAAATTATTTTGATAAAGTTTCATCTGCAAAAAGAATCATTCAATTTGGACCTTTGGATAATTATTTATGATGGATTCAAGTTATAGGGGCCTTTCTACAAAACTATATTTAATTTCCCTAATTTGTCAGTTTTACGCAATGGAAGAGGGGTGACATGTGGCATGCTGCTATTGGCCAAAGGGCATCCGCGGCAAGCTCAAAGCGGTGGATGGCTAAGGCTTAGAGGAAAACGGTTCGGTCGTTTAAGTGACTTAATCTAGTGCGTCCACGCGAGATGTAATGACTACGATTTAAACAAAGACTAGGGTTTGCAACTCACGAGAGATTCTTCACCGAAAATGATGGGGCCGGCGGCGGACGACTCAGGTGTGGTGGTTGCCAGTGGTGTGTTGGCTCCTGGGATGTGCAGAAGGCATGAATCGACGTGGCATGGCTCGAGGAGGTCACCAGTGGTCCTGACCGAGGCTGGGGGCAATGGAGTCAAGCGGATGAAGCTCCTCGTGACGCCCAGGATCTCATCCGGGACTCCGAACAAACTTCGGTCATCACCATACATAACTCTATACTACCGAAACGTCACCAAACCTTAAGTGTGCAGACCCTACGGGTTCGAGAACTATGTAGACATGACCGAGACACCTCTACGGTCAATAACCAATAGCGGGACCTAGATGTCCATATTGGTTCCTACATATTCTACGAAGATCTTTATCGGTCGAACCTCTATGTCAAGGATTCAGTTAAACCCGTATGATGTTCCCTTTGTTCTTCGGCATGTTACTTGCCCGAGATTCGATCGTCGGTATCTCCATACCTAGTTCAACCTCGTTACCGACAAGTCTCTTTACTCGTTCCGTAATACAAGATCCCGTGACTAACACTTAGTCACATTGCTTGCAAGGCTTGTTGTGATGTTGTATTACCGAGTGGGCCCTGAGATACCTCTCCGTCACACGGAGTAACAAATCCCAGTCTTGATCCATGCCAACTCAGCAGACACCCTCGGAGATACCTGTAGAGCACCTTTATAGTCACCCAGTTATGTTGCGACGTTTGATACACACAAGGTACTCCTCCAGTGTCAGTGTGTTGCATGATCTCATGGTCATAGGAACATATACTTGACATGCAGAAAACAGTAGCAATAAACTGATACGATCATATGCTACCTTCGTAGTTTGGGTCTTGTCCATCACACCATTCTCCTAATGATGTGATCCCGTTTATCAAATGACATCTCATGTCCATGGCTAGGAAACCTTAACCATCTTTGATCAACGAACTAGTCTATTAGAGACATACTAGGGACATGGTTTTGTCTATTTATCCACACATGCATCTAAGTCTCCGATCAATACAATTATAACATGGATAATAAACGATTATCATGAACAAGGAAATATGATAATAACCAATTTATTATTGCCTCATGAACAAGGAAATATGATAATAACCATTTTCCTAATGATGTGCGCGTCAGGGAGAGGGAGAGGGAAGAGAGAGAGAGAGAGAGCATGCGCGTGCGGCCTAACCGGCTGGCTATCTAGATGCCTCGGATGCCCCTTTTTTTGTTTTCTTTTCCATTTTATTTTTTTATTTTGCTCTCTGTTTTAATTTTGAATTACAAATTTGAATTTCCTCCAAAGAGGAAATGTTTTCTAAAATACCTTGGCACTATTTTGACGTGGTGAACATTTTTAAATTTCACCAAAAATAATCACACCTAGCGAGCCAATTTGATAATTTGAATCTGTTTTGATTTTTTGTTTTGTTTTCAAATACCAGAGTTTTACTTATAGTTTATTTGCCCAAAATAAACTATGTTCAAACTTGGTTCACTCAACAAAATAGGGCATATATATAAATTTTAGGAAATGTCTTTCTTGCCTGAATGCAATTTTTTAAAATGATTTTGAGGGTGAGGTCTCTATAGCCCACATTTGAATTCAAATTGTACTTTGAACTCAATAGTTGGGCATGTTGGTCTCAAAACCAATACACAAGGAATACATGGATGCATATGCATCTACTTTCACAACCAATATTTTAGGGGGGAAAGTTGAGTTGTGACAATATACCATCTAGCTAGTGACCATACGTGTTGGATACACACCGTGGTGGATATAAGTTGTCTAAAGCAAGTATGTTCGTATTCTTCAGAAATGAAGGACCAAACATGAATTTTATGCATATTATTTATAATGATTTTTAGGAAAGGTCATCATGGTTAGCTTTATTAATGTTATAGCACATCTCAGTCACAATGCATTAGCCTTTTCCAGCTCTCAAACTTCTTTCAAATTCATGTTTTTTTTCAAATGCGTGAACATTTTTCAAACTCATGAATATTTTTCAAATGCGTGAACATTTTTCAAACTCATGAATATTTTTCAAATGCGTGAACTCTTTTCAAATTCACAAACACTTTTTAGTTCTTGAAAACAATTATTTTAGAAATCAGTAGCCCTATTTTTCTTCAACAAAACTAGAAAAAGAAAAAGGCAAGAGAATATAGCAAATCAAGGCGAGCGACGCACACGCGGGCAGTCTAGCGAACTTATTGGGCTGACCCATGCGCACGTGAACCGCTTTATGCGAGTCGGAAGTCTGTGCAGGAGGTCTTGGGAGCGGCTTTGAACCGCTTTATGCGAGACATAAGCATGTGCAGGAAGTCTCGGGAACGGCTTTGAACCGCTTTATCCGAGACTGAAGCCTATCTCACTTCAGCGTCACTACTACGGGGGCTGTCCAAGTAGCTTCATGCAAATTAACTCATTCTTCTTAGTTTCTTCATTTGACCCTTTTTTGTTTTTTGTTGTGTTCATATTTTCAAAAGAAAATCTGAATACATATACTCCAAAATTTACATTTAATTAAAAAATCAGAAACCATGAATTAGAAAAACATTAATGAAGATAAATTATTTCTTGGCATATTTTTTAAAACGTTGATGGCATTCAAAAAAGTGTTTGATATATTTTAAAAACATTCACACATTTCAAAAAAAATGAACGTGACATTTTTTTATGTATAATGTAAATATTATTCCTGAATTCAAAACAAGTGTTTCGTACCATTCAAAAAATGTATGTTTATTTTCAAAATTTTCAATCATTTAAATATGTTCATGACATTAACATTATATTCACGTAGTTTAAATAAGATCCATGTAGTTCAAAAAATGTTACAACATGTATTTAAAAAATGCATATTGAAACAAATGATCAAAACCATCTATTCTAAAAATATAAACGTGTACACAATAATATTTATAATATTTGTGATAAATGTACAATGCGTATGAAAAATATAGATCGAAACATATATTTGAAGGAAAAGTTACCATGTATTTAAAACATGAAAAATATAAAATATATTTTTGATGTATACAAAAAATGTACAGTGTATAGAAAAAGGTAGAAAACCGTTGAAAAAGGGAAAAAATAAAAACAAAGATGAAAGAACAAAAAATGTCAAGGAAACCAGTAAAGAAGCATAGAAAACCGAACCCAAAAATAAAAAACTGTTCAAAACCGACACAAAAAACAGATTAAAACCAACGCAGAACATAAAAAAAAATGAAACCGAAAACTGTAAGGAAAACCATTGAAAACGACCACAGAAAAGGCATAGAATAAAATTGCGTCTAAAATCGGCTGCCGGAGGACCCCAATTGCGCCGGCCATTGCACGCTCGCCTGGTTCCTTTTTTCCTTCCATATGGGCCAGGCTTCATGCATACTACTCGACTGTTGCTGCATTCTGGCTGCGACACTTTCGTGAGGGCCTTCCGTTTTCTTCCACACTTCCTTTCAGAGCACCATTCGAACGATGATGGCGGCCTGGCATCGATTGGATGCACAAGTTAAGCATACCAGATCTGGACCAGTTTAAGTTTAGGCGTCGCAATGCCAATGCCGCCCTTTGTCATCGGAATTTTTGAACATATACATTTCCGCGCTAGCTTCTTTCTCATTTCTGTCCAAATCAAGGACCTTATATATGTACACCCGCACCGTCACGAACATCGAGGATCGATCGATCGATCATCGGCCGCCTCGTTGAGACCACGCTCGCACACGCATGCAAGATGCGCGCATCGGCATATATACACAGGGACCGATGGACGACACACGGCACAGTACGCACGACTCTGGCTGCTAGACGAACTCGTCCTCCATTTCCTGTATGGACTTTCCGGCGGAGGCGATCTGGCGGTTGGAGGTCATCTTCTCGGCGACCATGAGGCCCTTGTAGCTCCGTATCTCGGCCTGCCGCTCCTTCATCACCCTCTCCATCTCCTCCCTACGCTTCTGCATGCGCACGCCACAAGAGAAAAGAGGTTAGCCGGTTGTCACCATGCATGGCAGGATTTGATTTGGAAAGGTTCGAGCAAGCATGCATGCATGCGTTGCGTTGCGTGCCTTATCTTTCAGCTGCATCTTCCTCTCGGCCTTCTCCGCTGCATTTGATGCGTCTTTCTCGGCTACACACATACACACATTAGCAAATTAACAAATGAAATCCGAGTTGCACGAGCATGCATGCATGCATGTGTGTTGCACGTGCACACGAATGGAGATCACTTTTGTGTGTGTTAGTGTGTACCTTTGAGGTCTGGTCGGCGCTCGACCCTGGTCTTATTCAACCTGTTGAGGATCTCATTGACACGCTTCTCGACTGTCAAGACATGTACCTGTTGGCGGACAGTACATTGTATAAGAACATTTATTTGTCGCAAGCACGGAATCAACTTAGGATTACCCAAGTGCCAACGCAAGAAATGAAGCATGCCAGAGGTAGCTAGCATCAGCGACAGCGACGGTTGGGGCCGTCGGCAGCTAAGCTACAGGTATATGCGCAAGACAAGACAGGCTTCTTTCAAGCTAGACTGGTCATGATCGAATTGGCAGCTTTCGTTATAATCGTGTCCTCGTGGAATGTTCACAATTATTGCGCAAGATAATCTAATTAAATTTTGAAAAAGGTTCTTTTCCAATTATTGGTCGTGCTACTCGAAATGCTTCTATAACTTGAGACTGTAAATGCTTATTGCATGGGAGTGTCTAGGTCTCAGTCGACCGAGGCTCCGCGAAGTTAAAGTCAAATAATATAGTATGCAAAAAGGAAAAAAATAAAAAAAACTGTTTACACGAATCTCGATACAAGATTAACGGATTATAGTGAAGTCTCAGTCGACTGATTTTTAGCAAGCCTGTTATTGCATACATGAACAACTGGACCTAATTGAAACGCCACAATCAATCGAGCATATTTTGTCCACATAAATATTTTATTTAATTTTTTAAATAACTGTCAAGTGGAAGAGTTAGTAGTACTGGTACTAGCTGACGATAGAAATGGTTAATTACCATCCGATGGTTGTGGAAGCCAACTTGTCCGACATCCATGGACGTCGCCTTCTTGAGATTAGACCATGGCGTGTAGACCACCTCCACATTGTTCATCTTGTTTCCTGCACGATAAACACATGCATGCATGCATGAATGAATGATTTAGCTAGCATCCATTATCGGCCCAACTTGTCACGTTCTGACGATCACGATCACTCGCACATACAGGCCAGTTATCGATCCAAGGCAGATAATGCAAGCGGGGCCATGCATCGCATGCATAGAGAGGCCGGCAATAATACACCAGAAAAAGTTGCTGCAATGGACACAGAAAGAGATAGCAATATTGTGCATGCTGCAGCTTTGCACTAGACACGGCCGGTCACAGTCACACCACGAGCTAATTTCTTCGGCCCGTGCTCAGATGGCAGCATATATATATATTCGATGAAACTTTTTGGTAGTAAGAAAATCTTGCTAACTAACTGCACATCGGTAACACAATCTTCACTGTGGTATAAGCAATGAGTTTCTTCCATGCATGTATACCTTGAATGGAATGCGCTTTTACGAGCTGCGCACAATCCTCCAGGAGGCCTTCGCTGATGGTGTCTATGGAGTCGCCTTTCTTGAGCCTCAGGTAGACGTGCGCCGAGGACACCTTGTCCACATGGAACCTGCAGTGCAGATGCCAGATGTGGTGCGCCACATGATCAATTATTTCACACAATCATCGTTGCTTTGTGCTTAATAAACGGGCTACTAGGTTGTACTACAGCACGATATCCACTGAGCTCGAGGGTTGCTTATTTCTCAGCAATATAAATAAGTAAACCAGTAAAATAAGCACCCCAGTTTGCAGCTGGCCTAGCACTAGCAGCGCGCGCGAGCCGAGGGCGAGGTCCTCTAGGCGTCTAGACGATGGATGTATACAGGGTGTTTTTGGCCCTAGCTACGCTCGTGTTGCGTGGTGCAGATGGCAGACTGGGGGACGACATGTTCCGTAGCTCGGGCCGTATCTATTCTACGTGTACGCAGTTTGGTAGTTGGAGCGTCCTCGCCAGCCTCGTCATGGCCTCGTCACGAGTCAATCCTCGCGCTCCCTCTGTGTCTGTGTTCTCTTCTCTCTCGTTCTGGCCGGCTGGCCGGCCGGTCGGTCTCCCCCTCTCTCTCTGGAATTTCACTGGCTCACCGCGCATGAGTTTAAACGTACTGCTAAACTATTGATGATTGACTATTATACTCCACGTGCATATTTTATATACGGAGGAACTCCCATGACCGAGTACATCCATCGATCGAGACCCCAAACCTAACGAGAGTTCGTGTTCTAGAGTAGGAGTAGAAGAGAGAGAGAGAGAGAGGGAAGGGTGGAAGGGAGAAGGGAGAGAGAGGCCGAGGTAGGGACGTAGAGTTGGGCAAATGCTCGTACCAGACGTCCTCCGGGAGGCCGTACTTGATGAGCTCCTCGTTCTCGTTCTTGTCGGCGCCCATGTAGATGGTGTAATCGCCGGCGTCCGGCCGCGCCTTGAAGTAGAACACCATTGCCAGCACTGCTTCTCCTCTCTCCTCTCTCTCTCTCAGCGTCTTCCTCGTGGCAGCTCAGCTCACCAACCGTGTATCCAGTCGACCGTGTGCAGGCAGGTAGTTTTACCGCAAATTAAGAAGAGGCAGAGGCCGAGAGAGAAGAGCAGCCGCAGAATAGATGCAGGAGGAGAGGGGCGAAGGGAGGGAGGGAGACGGCAGAGCGACGAACCAGCAGGCAATGAAGCGGCATGGGCGGGTATAAAAAGGCGACGGCCGGGGCTAAAATAAAATCTCAAAGGTCATCTTTTCTCTACTCTACTCCAAGGCGGTAGGGTTGGGCCGCCACGTGGAAACACGGTGGATTCGATTAAACAAATGCGACCGGGGGAGGCGTGGGGCCCGGGCGGGGCCTTATCCTCGCAGCTTTTGCTGCTCCCACCATGCCCCTCTTTAATTAACATAGTACTAATTTGGTTAACCTCTTTTACCTTGACCAATGACGAGCTGATTTGCTTCGTTTTCTTTGCCGTGAATCTGCCTCTGATCTGTGCCTGACCTGGAGGATATACTCCTCCTACCGGAGGTCGTCCACTTAAAAATTGGTCTCGACGCAACTGCCTTATTGGCGGCGTCGGAAAAGCGCCGTATCTTTTGCGAAAACGACGTCCGTTTAGAACGATTGATCGATCGATGGGTGGATTCCGGCCGGACGACGCTCCTTGGTTCGTTCCGAGCGTCGGGTACCGGGGACTGCGGCGAGACGGGGCCGGCATGGCAAACCGGGGATGGGGTGCTCGTTGGGTACGTGGATGCGGCCGAAAGATTTTTCAGGGTGAGAGAAAGAAAGGTGGAAAGCGAGGGACCGGACATCCAACCGAGGCAGATCCAATGGAGTGTGTGCCCTGCCTTCGCCCACGTTATTCTTGTTCTTTCTGGATAGAAGATGGCAAGAGAAGTAGTACGAAACATACCCTAAATGCCATCTTCAACGGACAACTCGCAAATCCTCTCTGGCATCCGTCTCCGGATAGAAAAAAATCAGTCCACGGATAAAAATACGGGAAGCCATCATGCAATGCTATTCACATATATTTCAACAACTTTTCAAATAAACTGGATGGAACTCATGCAAACATGATGCATTTCATATAAACGGGATAAAGTCATTTAAACTAGGATAATTTTTACATAAAACTTTAACACTAAAACCCTAAACTACTCTATACCTGACGTCGTAGGCCATGCCGGGTTGACCGGCGACTCCTCCTGCATGGACCCCGATTCGACGTCAGAGTCGTCGTCGTATGGCTTCGGGCGACAGAAGGTTACGGAAGAAATGGCTTCCCGGCAACCGCTTGACGCTCACAGATGATCTTTTTGGTGGAAATGTGCCCTAGAGGCAATAATGAAGATGCTATTATCAAATTTACTTGTTCATGATAAATGTTTATTATCCATGCTGGAATTGTATTGGTCGAAAACTAAATACATGTATGGATACATAAACGAATGTCGTATTCATGGTGAGTCTCTACTAGGTTAGCTCATTGGTCAAAGATGGTTAAGGTTTCCTAACCATAGATATGAGTTATCATTTGATAACGGCATCACATCAAACCGTAAGCTTAGCATATGATTGTATCATTTAGTTTAATTGCTACAACTTTCTTGATGTCAAGTATCTGTTCTTTAGACCATGAGATCGTTCAACTCCGTGACACCGGAAGAATACTCTGTCTGTATCCAAACGTGACTTCATACTGAGTGATCATAAGGGTGGCCTACAGATATCTCGGAAAGTGTTTGTTGGGTTACACGGATAAAGACTGAAATGTATGACAGAGATATATATTTGGGCCCTCTCGGTAACACGATATCCAAAATAGCTTGCAAGCGCGTGGCTAATGAGTTTAGTCACATGGACATTGTATTAGGAACGAGTAAAGATACTTACCGGTAACGATATTGAACTAGGTATGATGATACCGACGATCGAATCTCGGACAAGTAACATATCATAGCACAAAGGGAATTGCATACGAGATTAATTGAGTCCATGACATAGTGGTTCAAACCGATAAGGATCTTCATGGAATATGTGGGAGTCAATATGGACATCCCAGTCCCGCTATTGGTTATTGATTGGAGAGGAGTCTCGATCATGTCTAATATTCTCAAACCCGTAGGGTCACACACTTGACGTTCGGTAACGCTGGGGTAGTATTGAGATATTGATAATGGCAAGAACCGAATATTTTTGGGAGTCTCGGATGAGAACCAGGACATCACGAGGAACTCCAAAATGGTCGGGAGGTAAATATTTATATATGGGAAAGTAATTTTCGGAGTTAAAAGTTCAGGAATTTTTGGTAGAATACCGGGAAGGTTCTAGAAGTCTCCGAGGGTTCCGCCATGGGGCCCAATAAATCGGGAAGGGCCGACATGGACCGAGGGGTGGGGCTACAACCCACATAGGCTAGCCGCACCAAGCCCAAAGGTCCATGTCGTCCAAATCTAAAGATAATGGCAATCTCTAAATTTAAAGGGTTAAATCTAGAGATAAGATAGTATCTCTAAATTTAAAGGGATTTCTCCCTTGTGACCAAGCCTAGGAGGGTTTTGGCCTTCCCTACCTGCCCCTATTGTCAGGACCCTGATCTTAGGTCACATAGGTCTAGCATGTAACACATCATATCACTTTGCGGCCTCACGCACGATATCCCATAGCTGCAACCATTACCTTGGTCGAGACCATGTGTGTCTCTTGGCTCACGTACATGATTATGCCGCTAGGATCCATATGACAGAGAACCCGGGTCGACACGATTAGTTATAAACTAAGGTGGCACAAACGTACATGGACAAGCATAGGTGACCCAGTAATGCAAGTGTCGGTCATCAACTTGTGTAACCGAGTCGTAGCAAGCTACAAGGACTCTAGTAAACACTTCGTGACATTTCCTCGTAGGGACATATATAGGAGCAAAGAAGGATACATGTCGGCTAATTAATGTGTCCGGAGCAGTAGCGAACTACTAAGGCTCAGCGTAAGCACCACGAGGCATTTCCTTGTAAGGAGTGCTACCGTAAGCATACAACTAGGTGTCAAACCCCACACATAGCAATACATATCATACGTACATATAACATGCAAGTATGTGTTGGTATAACATGGCATCACAACATAACTCTACAACTCAAGTATAGATTAGGCTCGAAAGAGCCAACATAGTATGATATTACAAATAGCGGTCACATGACACATCATACAAGTCATACAAGTAACAACAAAAGCATAACATGTATAAGCACACACATCTAGAAAAGAAAAAGGTTGTGGAAGTTTGTCTATCTACAAGACCATGCATAGGAGCAACACCTCTGTTTGGGATTGCCAAGCTACTCGGTCAATATCGATATTATTGTAGAAACCACTAGCGAGACTGAAGTCTCCTCTACAAAACATAAATTAAGCAACAGTGAGTACGAAGGTAATCATCAAGACTTACATCAGAACTGTCTACCTATGCATCAATATCAACAAAGGGGGTTGTGGGGTTCAATGGAGCAAGACAACTTTGACTCAATAGCTATCATGTACTGCGACTACCAGTAGTTTAGTAAGATGAGAAAGCGCACACGAGACCACTAGCTAGTCACCACAACAATAGACCATTATGGATTCTCTCTCGTCTCACTACGAGAAGGCCATCCATAGCACTCACACTTATCTTGCACATTTTAGGGTATCCACTTCAAGTTGTCTATGAACCATATAAGTATCCAAGTAGTCCTTATCCATGGACACGGCTATTCAAATAATTTATTTACCCTACAGGCATGTACTTCTTCACACATGCTGTCACCACTTATCACCATATACACTTCATATATCTTGGCAGCCTTCAAGCAGAAGCACTGGCAAGGGTGTCGGTGACAACCGTTAACCACGCAAAAGTCTAGTCCAGGTTTATCACTTATCCGAGGCTGGACCTGCAAAGGAAGTCCGACCGAAGTTTCCATCACGGCCCCAAACGATGTGGTTCCCACTATTGGGGAACGTTGGGGAACGTTCCCACTGTTAGGGAACGTTGCATGGGAAACAAAAAATTTCCTACGTTCACGCAAGACCTATCCATGGTGATGAGCATCTATGAGAGGGAGAGTGAATCTACGTACCCTTGTAGATCGCTAAGCAGGAAGCGTTAAGAAATGCGGTTCGTGTAGTTGAATGTCTTCGCGATCCAAATCGCCGAGCGTCCCGCGATCCAATCACGATCCGTCCCGCGATCCAATCACGATCCATCCCGCGAACTTGATCACGATTCGTCCCGCGAACTTGATCACGGTCCTTCCGATCTAGCGCAGAACGGATGACACCTCCGCGTTCAGCACACGTATGGCTTGATGACGATCTCTGCCGTCTTGATCCAACAAGAGGGAGCGGAGAGGAAGAAGAGTTCTCCGGCAGTGTGACGGCGCTCCGGTGATGGTGGCGGAGCTATTCCGGCAGGGCTTCGCCTAAGCACTGCAGAAATCCGATCTAGAGGAGAAACTGTGCACTGGAGGAATGGGCAGCACGTGGCTAAATTCTGTGCAAAACCCCTAAAACCACCAGTATATATAGGAGGAAGAGAGGAGAAGGCTTGGCCCTTGGGCCAAGCCTCCAAGGAGTCGACCGAACCAGGTGGGAGAGGTGGAATCCACCTCCAATGCTAGTAGGACTAGGATTCATCCTATTTTTGCCTTTTCCCACTTTTTCTCTTTGGGCTTTCTTTCCCTAGCCACATGGGCTTTGTGTGGGACTTCCACCAGACCACAAAAGGCTGGTAATTATTCTCCCACAGCCCAAGAAGCCTCTTGGGTCGAAATACCCCTCCCGGTGGTCTCCCGGTACACTACCGGCACTCCCGGTACATTACCGATTAGCCCGAATCTTTTCCGGCGACCAAAATAGGACTTCCTATGTATCAATCTTTACCTCCGAACCATTTTGGAGCTCCTCGTGACGTCCGGGATCTCATACGAGACTCCAAACAACCTTCGATCACCACCATACATAACTCTATACTACCGAAACGTCACCGAACCTTAAGTGTGCAGACCCTGCGGGTTCGAGAACTATGTAGACATGACCGAGACATCTCTACGGTCAATAAACAATAGCGGGACCTGGATGCCCATATTGGTTCCTACATATTCTACGAAGATCTTTATCGGTTGAACCTCTATGTCAAGGATTCACTTAATCCCGTATGATGTTCCCTTTGTTCTTCAGTATGTTACTTGCCCGAGATTCGATCGTCGGTATCTCCGTACCTAGTTCAACCTCATTACCGGCAAGTCTCTTTACTCGTTCCGTAATACAAGATCCCGTGACTAACACTTTGGTCACATTGCTTGCAAGGCTTATTGTGATGTTGTATTACCGAGTGGGCCCTGAGATACTTCTCCGTCACATGGAGTAACAAATCCCAGACTTGATCCATGCCAACTCAACAGACACCCTCGGAGATACCTGTAGAGCACCTTTATAGTCACCCAGTTACGTTGCGACGTTTGATACACACAAGGCACTCCTCCGGTATCTGTGAGTTGCATGATCTCTTGGTCATAGGAACATATACTTGACATGCAGAAAACAGTAGCAATAAACTGACACGATCATATGCTACGTTTGTAGTTTGGGTCTTGTCCATCACATCATTCTCCTAATGATGTGATCCCATTATCAAATGACATCACATGTCAATGGCTAGGAAACCTTGACCATCTTTGATCAACGAGCTAGTTCACTAGAGGCATACTAGGGACATAGTGTTGTCTATTTACCCACACATGTAATGTGTTTCCAAACAATACAATTATAGCATGGATAATAAACGATTATCATGAACAAGGAAATATAATAATAAACACTTTATTTATTGCCTCTAGGGCATATTTCCAACAATCTCCCACTTGCACTAGAGTCAATAATCTAGTTCACATCACTATGTGATTTACATTGTAATGAATCGAACACCCATGCAGTTCTGGTGTTAATCATGTTTAGCCCTTGGAAGAGGTTTAGTCAACGGGTCTGCAACATTCAGATCCATGTGCACTTTGCAAATATTTATGTCCTTCTCCTCGATGTAATCGCGGATGGAGTTGAAGCATCGCTTTATGTGTCTGGTCCTCTTGTGAAACCTTGGTTCCTTGGCGAGAGCAGTGGCACCAGTGTTGTCATAGAACAGGTTCATTGGATTAAGTGCACTAGGCACTACTCCAAGATCTTTCATGAACTGCTTCATCCAGACACCTTCCTTCGCCGCCTCCAAGGCTGCGATGTACTCCGCTTCACATGTAGAATCGGCTACCACGCTTTGCTTGGAACTGCACCAGCTTACCGCTCCCCTGTTGAGAATAAATACGTATCCGGTTTGCGACTTAGAGTCATCCGGATCAGTGTCAAAGCTTGCATCGACGTAACCCTTTACGATGAGCTCTTCATCACCTCTATAAACGAGAAACATTTCCTTAGTCCTTTTCAGGTACTTAAGGATATTCTTGACCGCTGCCCAATGTTCCATTCCAGGATCACTTTGAAACCTTCCGGCCATACTTATGGCAAGGCTGACATCCGGTCTTGTGCACAACATTGCATACATGATAGAGCCTATGGCTGGAGCATAGGGGATGACACTCATCTTTTCTCTATCTTCTGCAGTCACCGGGCATTGAGTCTTACTCAACTTCACACCTTGTAACACAGGCAACAACCCCTTCTTGGACTGATCCATTTTGAACTTCTTCAAAACTTTATCAAGGTATGTGCTTTGTGAAAGTGCTATTAAGCGTCTCGATCTATCTCTATAGATCTTAATGCCTAATATGAAAGCAGCTTCTCCTAGGTCCTTCATTGAAAAACTCTTGTTCAAATATTCCTTCACGCTTTCCAGCATTTCTATATTGTTTCCAATCAGCAATATGTCATCCACATATAATATTAGAAACGCTATAGAGCTCCCACTGACTTTCTTGTAAATACAAGCTTCTCCATAAACTTGTATAAACCCAAATGCTTTGATCACCTCATCAAAGCGCTTATTCCAACTCCGAGATGCTTGCACTGGCCCATAAATGGATCGCTGGAGTTTGCAAACTTTGTCAGCATTCTCTGGACCGACAAAACCTTCCGGTTGCATCATATACAACACTTCCTCAAGGAAACCGTTGAGGAACGCTGTTTTGACATCCATCTGCCAAATTTCATAGTCGAAATATGCAACTATTGCTAACATGATTCTGACGGACTTAAGCATCGCTACGGGTGATAAGGTCTCATCATAGTCAACTCCTTGAACTTGTGAAAAAACCTTTGCCACAAGTCGAGCTTTATAGACGTTGACATTATCGTCCGCGTCTGTCTTCTTCTTAAAGATCCATTTGTTCTGAATGGCCTTTCACCCTTCAGGTAATACTTCCAAAGTCCATACTTTGTTTTCATACATGGATCCCATCTTGGATTTCATGGCCTCTAACCATTTCTCGGAATCTGGGCCCACCACTGCTCCTCCATAGCTCGTAGGTTCATTTTTGTCCAACAACATGACCTCCAAGACAGGGTTGTCGTACCACTCAGGAGTAGTACGCGGCCTTGTCGACCTACGAGGTTCAATAGTAGCTTGATCCAAAGCTTCATGATCATCATCATTAACTTCCTCTTCTACCATCGTAGGTCCCACAAAAACATCTTTCTACGCTGCGCTACTTTCTGGTTGAAGTAAAGGTTCAATAACCTCATCAAGCTCTATTTTCCTCCCACTCAATTCTTTCGAGAGAAACTCTTTCTCAAGAAATGTTCTGTTCTTAGTGACAAACACTTTGCCTTCGGATCTGAGATAGAAGGTATACCCGACTGTCTCTTTTGGGTATCCTATGAAGACACATTTCTCCGCTTTGGGCTCCAGCTTTTCAGGATGAAGCTTTTTGACATAAGCATCACATCCCCAAACTTTAAGAAACGACAACTTTGGCCTCTTGCCAAACCACAGTTCATATGGCGTCGTCTCAACGGATTTCAATGGTGCCCTATTTAAAGTGAATGCAGCTGTCTCTAATGCATAACCCCAAAACGATAGTGGCAAATCAGCAAGAGACATCATAGAACGCACCATATCTAATTAGGTTCGATTACGACGTTCGGACACACCATTACGCTGTGGTGTTCCGGGCGGTGTCAACTGTGAAACAATTCCACACTGTCTTAAGTGACTGTCAAACTCATAACTTAGATATTCACCTCCTCGATCAGATCGCAGGAATTTAATCTTCTTGTTATGATGATTCTCAACTTCACTCTGAAATTGCTTGAACTTCTCAAACATTTCAGACTTGTGTTTCATTAAGTAAATATACCCATATCTACTTAAGTCATCAGTGAAGGTGAGAAAATAACGATATCCACCACGCGCTGTAACATTCATTGGACCACACACATCAGTATGTATGATTTCCAATAAGTCACTCGCCCGTTCCATTGTTCCAGAGAACGACGTTTTAGTCATCTTGCCCATGAGGCATGGTTCACATGTGTCAAGTGATTCAAAATCAAGTGACTCCAAAAGTCCATCAGCATGGAGATTCCTCATGCGTTTTACACCAATATGACCTAAACGGCAGTGCCACAAGAAAGTGGTACTATCATTATCAACTCTACATCTTTTGGCATCAATGTTATGAACATGTGTGTCATCACTATCAAGATTCAATATGAATAAACCCGTCACATTGGGTGCATGACCATAAAAGATATTACTCATATAAATAGAACAACCTTTATTCTTTGATTTAAATGAGTAGCCGTCTCATAATAAACAAGATCCAGATATAATGTTCATGCTTAACGCATGCACTAAATAACAATTATTCAGGTTCATCACTAATCTTGATGGTAATCGAAGAGAGAGCGTGCCGACGACGATCACATCAACCTTGGAACCATTTCCCACGCACATCGTCACTTCATCCTTTGCCAGCCTTCGTCTATTCCGTAGTTCATGTTTTGAGTTGCAAATGTGAGCAACCGAACCGGTATCAAATACCTAGGCACTACTACGAGAGCTAGTAAGGTACACATCAATAACATGTATATCATATATACCTTGTTTGTTGTTGGCCGCCTTCTTGTCAGCCAGGTACTTGGGGCAGTTCCGCTTCCAGTGACCAGTTCCCTTGCAATGAAAGCACTCAGTTTCTGGCTTGGGTCCATGCTTGGGCTTCTTTACAGGAGTAGCAACTGCTTTGCCATCCTTCTTGGTTTTACCCTTCTTGCCCTTGCCCTTGACCTTGCCATTTTTCTTGAAACTAGTGGTTTTATTGACCATCAAAACTTGATGTTCTTTCTGGATTTCAGACTTAGCAACTCCTTGAACATATCATATGCTCCATGACATTCAAAACGTCTTTGAAGTCCTGGTTCTAAGCCATACAATATCGCACACTGAACTATTGAGTAATCTTTAGTACGTGCCTCCCAAGCGTTCTTAACGTCTTCGGAGGTCATGTCTTCTGGTTGGTCACCAAGCGGTGCATCAAGGACATATGATTTCTGGGAAGCTGTGAGGATAATCCTCAGATTACGGGCCGAGTCAACAAAGTTACTTCCATCATCTTTCAACTTAGCTTTCTCTAGGAACGCATTAAAATTCAGGGGTGCTACTGCGCGAGCCATTGATCTACAACATAAATATGCAAAGTTTACTTAGACTATTGTTCAAGATAATGAGTTTAGTTAGTCAAATTACTAAAGCTCCAACTCAAATTGACATCCCTCAGGTCATCTGAGTGTCACATGATCCAAATTCACCAACTCAAGTTCGATCATCACGTGAGTTGAGGTGGCTTCAATGGTGAACATCATTATGTTGATCATATCTACTATATGACTCATGTTTGACCTTTCGGTCTCTTGTGTTCCGAGGCCATGTTTGTACATGCTAGGCTCGTCAAGTTTAACCCGAGTGTTCTGCACGTGCAACACTGGCTTGCACCCGTTGTATGTGAACATAGAGTCTATCACACCCGATCATCACGTGGTGTCTCGACACGACGAACTTTCACAACGGTGCACACTCGGGGAGAACACAATTCATCCTGAAATTTAAGTGAGGGATCACCTTATAATGATACCGTCGTCCTAAGCAAAACAAGGTGCATAAAAGTATTAACATCACATGCAATTCACAAGTGACATGATATGGCCATGAACTTGTGCTTTTGATCTCCATCTAGGAAGCACCAGCATGATCTCCATCGTCACCGGCATGACACCATGATCTCCATCATCTTGATCTCCATCAATGTGTCGCCATCGGGGTTGTCGCGCCCAACATGCTTCTACTACTATTGCTACCGTTTAGCGACAAAGTAAATCATTACATAGTGCTTAATGATTGACACGCATGTCATACAATAATTAAAGACAACCCTATGGCTCCTGCCGGTTGTCGTACTAAACGACATGCAAGTCGCGATAATCTATACATCACATGATCATCTCATACATCACATATATCACATCATGTAATTGGCCATATCACATCACAACATACCCTGCAAAAACAAGTTAGACGTCCTCTAATTGTTGTTGCATGTTTTACGTGGCTGCTACCGGTATCTAGCAAGAACAATTCTCATCTACATAAAAACCACAACGGTGATACACTAGTTGCTTTTCAACCTTCTCAAGGACCGCCTTTGTCGAATCCGATCCAACTAAAGTGAGAGAAAGTAGCACCCGCAAGCCATCTATGCAACAAGTTGCAGTTGAGGGAACCGGTCTCTCGTAAGCATACGAGTAATGTTGGTCTGGGCCGCTTCATCTCACAATATCGCTGAACCAAATCACGACCAAGGGAGGAAGCAATCTAAGCATCAACGCCCACAAACTCTTTGTGTTCTACTCGAGATCTCATCTACACATAGACCTAGCTCATGATGCCACTGTTGGGGAACGTTGCATGGGAAATAATTTTTTTTCCTACATTCACGCAAGACCTATCCATGGTGATGAGCATCTACAAGAGGGAGAGTGGATCTCCGTACCCTTGTAGATCGCTAAGCGAGAAGCGTTAAGAAACGCGGTTGGTGTAGTCGAATGTCTTTGCGATCCAAATCGCCGAGCGTCCCGCGATCCAATCACGATTCGTCCCGCGAACTTAATCACGATTCGTCCCACGAACTTGATCACGCTCCTTCTGATCTAGCGCCGAACGGATGGCACCTCCGCGTTCAGCACACGCACGGCTTGATGATGATCTCTGCCGTCTTGATCCAGCACGAGGGAGCAGAGAGGAAGAAGAGTTCTCCGGCAGCATGATGATGCTCCAGCGATGGTGGTGGAGCTATTCCGGTAGGGCTTCGCCTAAGCACTGCAGAAATTCGATCTAGAGGAGAAACTGTGCACTGAAGGAACGGGTAGCACATGGCTAAAATTCTGTGCAAAAACCCTAAAACCACCAGTATATATAGGAGGAATAGAGGAGGAGGCTTGGCCCCAGTATATATAGGAGGAAGAGAGGAGGAGGCCGAACCAGGTGGGAGAGGTGGAATCCACCTCCAATCCTAGTAGGACTAGGATTCTTCCTATTTTTGCCTTTTCCACTTTTTATCTTTGGGATTTCTTTCCCTAGCCACATGGGCTTTGTGTGGGACTTCCACCAGCCCAAAAAGGATGGTAATTATTCTCCCACAGCCCAAGAAGCCTCTTGGGTCGAAATACCCCTCCCGGTGGTCTCCTGGTACACTACCGGCACTCCCGGTACATTATCGATTAGCCCAAAACTTTTCCAGCGACCAAAATAGGACTTCCTATATATCAATCTTTACCTCCAGACAATTCCGGAGCTCCTCGTGACGTCCGGGATCTCATCCGGGACTCCGAACAACCTTTGGTCACCACCATACATAACTCTATACTACTGAAACGTCACCGAACCTTAAGTGTGCAGACCATGCGGGTTCGAGAACTATGTAGACATGACCAAGACATCTCTATGGTCAATAACCAATAGCGGGACCTGGATGCCCATATTGGTTCCTACATATTCTACGAAGATCTTTATCGGTCGAACCTCTGTGTCAAGGATTCAGTTAATCCCGTATGATGTTCCCTTTGTTCTTCGGTATGTTACTTGCCCGAGATTCGATCGTCGGTATCTCCATACCTATTTCAACCTCGTTACCGGCAAGTCTCTTTACTCGTTCCATAATACAAGATCCCGTGACTAACACTTTAGTCACATTGCTTGCAAGGCTTATTGTGATGTTGTCTTACCGAGTGGGCCCTGTGATACCTCTCCGTCACACGGAGTAACAAATCCCAGTCTTGATCCATGCCAACTCAACAGACACCCTCGGAGATACCTGTAGAGCACCTTTGTAGTCACCCAGTTACGTTGCGACGTTTGATACACACAAGGCACTCCTCCGGTATCCGTGAGTTGCATGATCTCATGGTCATAGGAACATATACTTGACATGCAGAAAACAGTAGCAATAAACTGACACGATCATATGCTACGTTTGTAGTTTGGGTCTTGTCCATCACATCATTATCCTAATGATGTGATCCCGTTATCAAATGAGATCTCATGTCAATGGCTAGGAAACCTTGACCATGTCAATGAGGAGAAATAACACAAACCGTTAACCAAATATAGATGTGTGCGATGTACGGCATACAAGTCACTCAGATAAATTATTTGCGCCGATCCAACAGAACACAAACAAGCCAACATCACAAGATGTGTGTGATACCCGGGAAACAGGCTGCTCGGATGAATTGTTTGTGATGATCAAAAGTAACACATACGATTCAGCGTAACAAGATGTGTGTGATACCCGGGAAAGTGGTTGCTCGAACAAAGTGTTTGCAATGATCAAAAGTCACACAAACGACTCGGCATAACAAGATGTGTGCGATACCCAACAAACAGGCTAGTAATCAGAATTGGGTGGGAAGACCGATAAAAATACAGATGATTCCTCATAATAAGCTGTGTGTGTGCTGTGGGCAAACGCTTACTCGCACCCAATTGTCTGTGATTGTTGCAATCATCACCGCCGTGTTCCTTTGTTTAATCATAAGAGATGTGATTTTCTCTATCCACACAAAATCTACACTTTGTTGATAACCCACAAGTATAGGGGATCGCAATAGTCTTCGAGGGTAGTATTTCACCCTGATTTATTGATTCAACACAAGGGGAGCCAAAGAATATTTATCGGCCTTAGCAGTTGAGTTGTCAATTCAACCACACCTCGGATATCTCTCTGTAGCAAAGTTTTAGTAGCATGGAAAGTAATAGTAGTAACAATAACAATAGTAGTGATAGTAGTAATTTTGTAGCAGTTGTGACAGTAGCAGCAACAATAGTAACTTAGCAAGATTCAATATATGTAAAGCGTAGGCATGTGGATCAGTGATGGATAATGATTTAGATGACATCAACCATGTAACAGTTACACACTAGGGCGACACAGAACTGGCTCCAATTCATCAATGTAATGTAGGCATTTATTTCGTATATAGTCATACGTGCTTGCGATAAGAACTTGTATGACATGTTTTGTCCTACCCTCCCATGGCAACGGGTCCTAATAGAAACTAAGGAATATTAAGGCCTCCTTTTAATTGAGAACCATAACAAAGCAATAGCACATGGTGAGTAGATGAACTCCTCAAACTACGGCAATCACCGGAGAGAATCTCAATTATTATCACCTTGGGGTATGCGAATCATGACACATAATAGACATGTAAAACTTGCAAGATCAGATCCAAATAACTCTTATATTTATGAAAACATAATAGGTTCATATCTAAAATCATGGCACTCGGGCCCTAGTGACAGGCATTAAGCATAGCAAAGTCATAGCAACATCAATCTCACAACATAGTGGATACTAGGGATCAAGCCCTATCAACTTAACTCGATTACATGATCGATCTCATACAATCCCATCATCGTCCAGCAAGCCTACAATGGAATTATTTACTCCTGGTGGTGAGCATCATGGAGCTCTTAATGAATAAAGGTTGGTGATGATGACAACGACGAATCTCCCTCTCCGGAGCCCCAAACGCACTACGGATTAGCCCTCCCGAGGAAGAACAGGACGTGGCCGTGGCTCTGTCTCGTAAAATGCGATGAAATCTTTCCTCCTCTTTTTTTCTCTGAACATCTGAATTTATCGGAGTGGAAATAGGGTTGGGGGAGCCACATGGGCCCCACAAGCTAACAGGACGCCTAGGGGGGTGGGCGCACCCTTTTGCCTTGTGGATCATAGGCAGCCCCCTCCAATGGATCTTTGCTCCATAATTCATTATATATTCCAAAAATAATTCACAAAAAGTTTCATCACATTCCAGGAACTTCTATTTCTGCACAAAAATAACACCAAGGTAGTACCGCGGAAAACAACGTTAGTCCGGGTTAGTTCCATTCTAATCATGCAAATTAGAGTTCAAAACCAGAGCCAAAGTGTTTGGAAAAGTAAATACGTTTGAGACGTATCAACTCCACCAAGCTTAACTCATTGTTTGTCTTTAAGCAATCTAGTTGATAAACAGAAAGTGATAAAGGAAACTTTTACAAACTCTTTTGTTCTCGTCGTTATACACATGCTTAGCTAGTGTTCAAGTTTCCAGCATATATCATAAATAACCATATCCATGATGACAAGTAAACATCATGTTCACTTATGTCAATACATAACCAACTAGCAAGCAATAATAATATATCTCATATGCCAACAATTTGTCAAAACAATCATGATATAATATGACAACATGGTATTTTGCTAGCCTTTTCTAAGACCGCAAAACATAAATGCAGAGCACCTTTGAGGTTCAAGCAGCGACTAAACATTATAATTGAGGGTAGAAAAGATCCGGTCATGCTCACATCCAACATTAACTAGACTCAATGCATAAGAATGACAATAGTGCTCTTCGGTTGAAAGGGCGTGGATGTCGCCTAGAGGGGGGGGGGGTGAATAGGCGCTTTAAAATAATTATGGTTTAGGCTTGAACAAATGCGGAATAAAACTATCGTTTAATCAGTCAAGCACAAAACCTAAAACAACTAGGCTCACCTATGTGCACCAACAACTTATGCTAAGCAAGATATACAACTAAGTGATAGCAAGATATATAACAAGAAACAATATGGCTATCACAAAGTAAAGTGCATAAGTAAAGGGGCTCGGGTAAGAGATAACCGAGGCACGCGGAGGCGGCAATGTATCCCAAAGTTCACACCCTTGCGGATGCTAATCTCCGTTCGGAGCGGTGTGGAGGCACAATGCTCCCCAAGACACCACTAGGGCCACCGTAATCTCCTCACGCCCTCGCACAATGCAAGAAGCCATGATTCCACTAAGGGACCCTTGAGGGTGGTCACCGAACCCGTACAAACAAGGTTGGGGCAATCTCCATAACTTGATTGGAGGCTCCCAACGACACCATGAAGCTTAACCACAATTGATAGTGGCTCTGAGGTGACCTCAAATGCTCGGGGCAATCTCCACAACCTAATTGGAGACCCTGAAGCTTGCCCGGAGCTTTGCACCACAATGATTGAGCTCCGAGGCACCACCAACCGTCTAGGGTGCCAAAGCACCTAAGAGGAACAAGCTCTAGGGTGCTCAAACACCCAAGAGTAATAGCTTCTCAACTTCTCACTTCCACGTATCACCGTGGAGAACTCAAACCTATGCACCAAATGCAATGGCAAGGGCACACGGAGTGCCCAAGTCCTTCTCTCCCAACTCCCACCAAAGCAACTAATGCTAGAGAGGAAATGACAGGAAGAACGAAGAAGAACACGAAGAACTCCAAGATCTAGTTCCAAGGGGTTCCCCTCTCTTAGAGGAGAAAGTGATTGCTAGAAATGTGGATCTAGATCCCCTCTCTCTTTTCCCTCAAGAACTAGCAAGAATCATTGGAGGGATTGAGAGTTAGCAAGCTCCAAGAAGGTCAACAATGGGGGAAGAACACGAGCTCAAGAGGTGAGGTCCATTGGGGAAGAAGACCCCCTTTATAGGTGGGAAAAAAATCCAACCATCATCCCCACCCTCAGCCCCGTGCGTCGCGGTACTACCACAAAAGATCACGGTACTACCGCTACAACATGCGGTACTACCACTCGCACGGAAGTGACAGACACAGGCCGATTGCACTAGGCAACAAGCGGTAGAACCGCCGGAGCGGTACTACTGCGAGCCCATCGGTACTACCGCATGGTCGGTAGTGGCTAGCACTAGAGATGCACGGAAGTAAAAAATTACTTCCATGCCTACCTTTGCTGATGGAGAAGCTGCGAAAAAGTCCGACACGGTAGTACTGTAAGTCATTTGCGGTACTACCTCCCGAGGGGCGGAAGTAAAAAATTACTTCCGTGCAACTTGTGGTACTACCGCCCTCGGGGCGGAAGTAAAAGTTACTTCCGTGCAACTTGCGGTACTACCGCTCCGAGGAGCGGTACTACCGCTAGCCACTGTACTGTAGCACCTTCAACAACTCGACTAGGAAAACGGAAGGATACAGTCAAAACCAGAAATGCCACAACTTCTGCAAATGAGCTCCGAATTGAGCAAACTCAAGCTCCGAATTGGTTTTCTTAAGAAGAGGCAGTATAAAAATGCCAAAGGTATAGAGATGAGAAGCCTCTTTCAATGAAGAATCGACAATAACTCCAACATAGAAAATATCATAGAAGATGCATATGGACTCCGTTTTCGATGAACTTGAGCTTGTCTTGAAGTTGACCATAATCTCAGGAAACCTCAAAGAGAAAAACCAACCAAGAACCAAGAAAGATGATGATGCCAAGAATGCAATGGTTTGAGCTCTCAACGAATGATACGATCACGCTACTCACTTGAATGCCCCCTTGATAGTATGGCTACCTATCCTATGAGACCGGTAAAATAGAAAAACCTATCAAGGTCAAACCTTAGCCTTGCGCATAGTCCACTTGAGCTAGATGATGACGATCTTGACTTCCTCAAGATGGATCACCTTTCTTGATTGTGTTGGCTTGATGAAGACTAGATGATTGCTGCCCCATACTCCACTATGGGTGAGCGACTCTTCGACACATCTTCACAAGTCCATTGTCACCACAATGAACTGCGAACCTCAAGCATGATCTCTCCGTGATGCTTCACTTGAACTTGCACACCGCAACCTTGATGACGATCACCACTCGATGTCATCCTCCATGGCTTGTATGGGATCTTCTTATTAATGCTCACCCCTGGAAACATACCTAACCCCACAAGGAACACTCACATGGAACATGGGTTAGTACACAAAGCATAATGGACAATGCTTACCATACCATGGGATCACTTGATCCCTCTTGGTACATCTTGTATGCTTTGTGTGTTGATCACTTGATCCACTCTTTGACTTAGTCTTGATCAACCTTGTATCTTATCTTCTCTCTTCATAAAGATGATGTCTTGAAGTTAATCATGAATGCTCACACAATCTCCTTCTTCAAGACATGCTTGCAATACGGTCAACTCTTAGATGACCAATCTTTGGATAAACCTTGAATACCACCTTGGTCATCATATAAACTCCTTGAAACCCAACAAATGGACTTCAAGAAGTGCCTATGGACAAATTCTTCGAATATAACTCAAGGCAACCATTAGTTCATAGGGGTGTCATCAATTACCCAAAACCACACATGGAGAAATGTGCTCTTACACCGGTCTTGTGCTTTTAGTAAGAGGGTGATGACTCAAGAATAACATATAAGTAAATCGACAGGCCCTTCGCATAGGGGAGCATTTATTTGCATAGGTGGAAGAGCTCAAGGTTTAAAACATGATCGAAATTATAGTTTTGGGTGGTGCACTTTTCTTGTCAACGTCACGACAAAGGATTTCAATATCTTCCATGCTAAACACATTATTGGCGGTTCCCAAGCAGAATTGTAAAGTTTACTCCCGTCCACCAGACATACACATGCCATGGCTGACCAAATCCACGGATTCCCTCCAACATATCAACTGTCCCGAGAGTTTTGTTTAATTATTTTTTATTTTGCAAGACCGGGCATCATTTTTACCAGCCTCTCTCGTGCAGTGATAGGCAAATAATTGCCCATCTTGAGAATATCCCACTTAGCAAGGAAGATACTGAATGCCTCGTTGCTCCATGAGCAGTACGAGTGCACAAAACAGAAGTTTTATTTGAGTATTAGAGGTGGCACATGCAAATTTACTTGGAACAATAGGCTAATACCGTATATAGGTAGGTATGGTGGACTCATGTGGAATAACTAAGTTTAAGGATTTGGATGCACAAGCAGTATTCCCGCTTAGTATAGGTGAAGGATAGCAATAGAGTGAGAAACGACTAGCTAGAGAGCGAAAACAATGCCTGAGTAGGATATAAACACTTTGAACATAACATGAGTAGGATATAAACACTTTGAATTTAAATATCATGAAGGCTGCATTGATTTCAACTCAACTACATGTTTGCACACGAGCCAAGTCAAGCTGCTCAAATTACTCAGAGGGAAATACCATACTACCATACTACATCATAACCATTTTAATGCATGTCAACACATAAGATAAATCATTATCAAATCCTAGCTATTTATGCATGGCATGAGCAACTATAATCTCTAATTGTCATTATAAACATGTTCACTCATGACATATTGAATCGAGATTGAACGAGCTAAACATATTTGCAAAAATGAAAACAAGAAGAGTTGATACCAGCTTCCTTTATCACGATCACTTCATCAAATAATCGTCATTATGCCTTTCACTTGCACGACCGAATGATGTGATAATAATAATAGTGTAGGAGTGCTGTGGACTAAGCTGGAATCTGCAAGGCGGTTTTATACAAAGGAGAAGATGGGGTAATATTGACTCTTTGTTAGATCAACAATAATGCATATGAGAGCCATTCAACATTTTCATCGCGGTCTTCTCCTCTCAGCAACTCAACAAAAAGAAAATAAGTTCAGAGAAACACACTGAAATATTTTCGAGTTTTTGTTTTTCTCAAGAAAACAAAATAAACAAAGGAAAAATGAGAACGAGAAAAATAATTTACACGGGAAAGCTCCTAACATGCAAAGGAAATCCTTTTGGGTTTTCTTTTTCATACTACAACTAATTAAACGAGAAAGAAACACCTAAAAGAAACAAGAAATATTTTTGGATTTGCAAAGTTTTTCAAACACACAAGAAGAAAGCGGAAAAATAAAGCTAACATGATTATACAATTGAAGAGGATGAACACCGATAATTTATATGAAGTGTGTGAACATGAATGCAATGTCGGTGAGAAATACATACTCCCCAAGCTTAGGCCATTTCCTAGCTTGGTGATCACCACTGCTAGTCTGGATAATAGTTGAAGTGGTAGCTCGTGGAGGCATTCCTTGCCGCCTCCTCCACCAAGCGAGCAGCCTCTACTATAGCATTGTATTCTTGCACCTCGCCCTCAAGAACATTGTATCTTTGTCGAACGTGAAAATCAAAGAGAGTGGGCGTGGGCAATGTAACATAAACAATATTATATTTATAAAATGTTAGGTTCTACTCATAACCCCTAGCGTTGTCCATAATAAAGTCATGACGACGCATGGCTTCAAAGTCTAAATATCTCTGAGGCAACATAGGTTCATTAGGTTGAGGTGACACTCTCAGTTTTGTAGCTACATCGGAGGCATAAATTCCTCCATACAAATCACCGGTGCCTGCATTAGAATGCAGCCTGCGGGCAACAATTGCACTAAGGTTATAATGTTTTTCACTAGTCACCGCTGTGTGAATAAGTCTCAAATCAGGAGCGCACAGTGCTCTACAGTCTTGTTTACCTACTACACTTTTCCCATTAAACAATGCAAAGTAATGAATAGGTGGAAAATCTATACTTTTTACTCTAGCTGGTGTCACCCCTCTATCCTCTCCAACGCAAAGACTTTCAAGGAATATATTACAATCAGATGTTTTTGGTTTTTCTAGAGAGCCCCAATATGGAAGTTTGCATGCATAAGAGAATTCTTCTAGAGGCATACTAAAAGATCTATCATAAATATTATACAACACCCTAGAAGTATGGTGATGATATCGAAATCCATGCATGAATAAACGGGTAAGATTATAGTGTTGGACACACTTATTTGCAAGGAAGTAGGTGAGGCCGTTATTGTAAATGTAATGATCAAATTCCTCTTTATTACCAGCACCTCTCATGAACTCATCACATGGCCAACAACATGGTTTAGCATTGACCATGACTATCAGGCTTGTTTTGGGCTCAACATAAGGTTGTCCTACCGAGCCCCCGCTCAACGACTCACCCGAAGTATGCCTTCTTGGGGAACTCCTAAAGAAACTCATCTTCCTAAGCACAAATTTCAAGGAGCAATTCCTCAAAACAGTTTCAAAAACGGAGTTCTGAGCAAAGAGATTGAAAATTTGAGTTTCAGGAGGAATAACACAAGAGAGAGAGAGAGAGAATGATTTTTTGCTGGAGGTAGGGGATGCCATGGGATGAAGACATAAGGCAGGGAGCCCATGTGGGCCCCACAAGCTATCACAGTGCGCCTAGGGGGTGGGCATGCCCTGTTGACTTGTGGCCCACAGGTGCTCCTCCCTGATGTATTTTAAGCACCAAAAATTCTTAAATATTCTAGAAAAAATCATGTTAAAATTTTGTGGCAATATGAGACTTTTTTATTTTTGGTTCATTTTTATTGCACCGGAAATTCAGAAAATAGGGTAACCATGCTATTTTATTTTATTTACCTAAAAATAATGGAGAGTAAACGTGTGATACACAAAGTTGTTCTTAACAAATTCATCAACCTCATGCCTCTCAAAAAGGATCCATTAATAAGCACTTGATTAACCAGATCATTATCAGTACCTCATCCCCTCTTAATAGTATTGGCTTTCCAATGGACTCAATTGTGATCAAATCACATAAAATAAAATGTAGAGTCTTGAAGCTTTTGCCAATAATAGTACTTTGCATATTAGGGCATAATCCTCACAATTTCTTGCCAATTCAATTTATTGGGACTTTTCATTTAATGTACAAGATGAAATTGTTAGTCCAAGAGATAATGCGTGTTGTCATTAATCTCCAAAACCATCAAGGGAGTATTTGTGCTTTCAACAACATACAAACATTAGAAACTAGTTGCAACTCCTGGACAGAGATCAAGGCAGTTAATAAGTTGAGAGGGGTCATTGGTTTCGAGCCAACGTGTGCTAGTAACTGTTCTTGGATAACATACACAAAACTCAGCTCTTAAGTACGGTCTTTGTCAGTGTACTAAAGTTTGGGTCTTTTAGTACCCCTTACTTGTGCATGGGCAGGTGTAGCCACACCAGCGGCAAGGCCTGCTAGGGGATAACTGAATACAAGTACGAAGATATCAAGAAAACGTTCAAGACAACAATCAGAAGACAGAAGGCCAAAGGCTGGGACCCCGGCAAGATCCTATACGCGATGGTTGGCAGAGCCCGGCAAGACATACACCCGACAAGACATGCACCGACAAGATCTCACCATCCCGCCAGCGCAGATACCAGGTGTCATCCCTCCTAAATACGTGTCAAGGCATCTAGCGATGGTGGAGGTTAAGCGGTGCCGATGGGACGGGCTCCTGTCCCGTCTGTAGAAGGTGAGGGACGCCTGACGGAGCATTAAATGTGTTTGTCCTATGCCGTCAGTGTTAGGTATGATAACACTATAGCAACTGTACACCTCATGTATGTACTGTACGCCACTGTTGGAGATCCCTTAGTCATATAAAAGGAGGCCCAAGGCATTACGAGAGGAAGACTTTTGGAGGACCTTTTGGCTCACACGCGTAGCGGCTGTGTATTATTCATCAGATAGCGCTCCTGTAGCCAGAACTCAAACACTCATAATACACGAAAGCAGGAGTAGGCTTTTACGCTTCTCAGCGGCCCGACCTAGGTAAAAAATCCCTCGCGCTGCTCGTCGGATCTGCTCTTTGTGCACATCATCTCCCTGCCGAACCACAAAGGGATCCACGCGATCTCATAGGTGTCGTACCCTGACATCTTTGGCGCGCCAGGTTGGGGAAAGGGTTGCATGAACCTGTTCTAACGATCAACACGCCAGTTTTTTCATCATCCATCATATTCATCGCCATGGCCCCCAAGAAGAAGGGCTTTACGACGGTTGATCCATCCACGTTCGGTGTGCCTGTCACTACTCGGACAGGCGATGGTGTGGATGCAGGCGGAGGATGCAGATATCTTGAGATTCCATGACACTCTGGTGATCAAGGCCAAACGAGCGGCACCATTCGCAGCAGCAACGGCAACACACGCGCCGTTGGATCTCAAGACGGAGTTGTACTGCCTACGGGCGGCATAGTGAGCTCCAGGGATGGAAGGGCACCTTCTAAGACACCCACGCCGGTGCATATGCCGCGGCCTTCTCAGGCCGCACGCAATGAGCAGCGCCGTGACGTTGGTGGTTCTAAGCGCCCCCATGGAAAGACTCCTAAGCATCACTCCCGAGATGCACGGGATCAGCATGCACACCAAAATGCTGGTGGAAGTGGCGCGCGGTTACGGGACCATGATGGACCTCCTTCTAACACGGTTAGGAGTCGGAACACCTCACGTTCTTCGCACCTTGCGCTAACGACTACATGAGCAGAAGCATTGGCGCGAGCAAAGCTACTTTTGAATTTTCCTCCTGCTACGGAGAAGCTTGATGAGTGGAGAGCTACTATTCAGAGCCTTGTCAGCTTCGTTGATAGAGATGGGCCGTATCGGGCAGAGCCTTCGCAGCAGAGGTCCATTGAGTCAGTGCGCACCAATGGCAACAAGGCCAAAGGTGGCACGACCACGGTCCCCTCTCCTCCGTGGCAGCAACAACGGTCACCGACTCGACAGATCGGTGCCTGTGGTGACGATTCAACGGTGTCATCTGATCCGCGAACTCGCCGCGATCAACGTCAAGTTCTTCGGGAGCGAAGCCAAGAAGATGCTCAAACTACCATCGAGCGGTGATGGGAAGCACACCATTAATATGATAGGTGCGCAGGACCTATTATAGACAAGCCCACGCGAGGGTATCTTGTCGACCTGCCTTACGAGGTGGGTTGTCCAGCTTTTACCCAAGAGCTGCAATGATTCTAGTGGCCCAATTCCCGAACGTTCAAACCGGAGGTCCCAGAGAAATACGACGGCAAGACTCACCCGTCAGATTACTTGAGCATCTACACCTCCGTGACGATAAGATACTCGCCAACTACTTCTCGTTGGTACTCAAGCCCAACATCAGGTCATGGTTGATGCATCTGTCGGAGAATTCCATTTCTTCCTGGGCAAATCTGTGTCATGAGTTTGTTGGCACCTTTACCGGAGGCCACCAAGCTCCTGGCCAGGCAAGTGATTTTCATCTCATCCCCCAGAAAGATGGCGAAACCTTGTGCAAGTACATACAGAGATTCAGCCGTATACATCACAACATCCCAAACGTTCATCCTGCTGCTGTTATCAGTGCATTTCATCAGAATGTGCGCAACCGCAGGATGCGTGAAGAGCTGGCAATGAACAAAGTCAGGGACTTTACCGAGCTCTATGCTCTGGCTGATAAATGTGCTCGAGCTGAAGAAGGGAGAAGAATCCCCGACGAGGATGCTGGTGCTGGAGTCGACTCTGAAGACGAAGACACCGCCACCCCGACAAGGAAAGGCCGACGGCAGAACAAGAAATGCAAGGACAAGGACGTGCTTGCTGTCGAGGAATTTGGAAACCTCAACACCGCTTAGAAGACTAAGGTTGACGGCCCCGACAAGGAGGTTGCCGGGTGCGTCTCTTGTTAGGCCAGCGGTTGCCGACAAGCTGGAGGGCTCCGACAAGTAGTACTGCAAGATCCATCGCACCAAGGGCACGATCTTCAAAACTTCCAAAAAGTTGAGCAGCTTGCCAAGAGGCAGAAAGCTGAGTATGTGAGGTAGGATAAGGAGAAGGCCCAAGATGGTGCAGAGAGGTCTGGCAAGAAACGCGGTGGTCGAGGAGGTCGCCGCAACAAGGCCAAGCAGCAGGAGAGGCCCGCTCGAGGCCGCGACAAGGAAGAGGGGGATGACGATGGCAACAAGGGGGATGACGAGTCTAGCAAGCACGAATTTCAAAAAGCTACAGACATCATGTGCGTTGACGGAGGCACCTCGTTGCATTCTGCTCACCGCCAACTTAAACAGTGGGTGCACGAGATTAATGTGACAGAGCCGTCTATCGATGCCCGGAAACCATTGAGATGGTCCCACACACCTATGATTTTTGACGCCGAGGATCACCCTGATCGCACAACTACGGTCGGGTGTCTGCCATGGTTGGTTTCGCCAACAATTCGCAACCTCAAGGTGACGAAAGTGTTAGTTGATGGTGGGACCGGTTTGAACTTAATCTCTCCTGATGTGATCAAAAAGTTGCAAATTCCTGATGAAGATCTCTAGGAGACGGTACATTTTAGGGGATCAATCCATGGAGGAGCCAGCCGAAGGGCAAGATCACACTACCGGTAACATTTGGTAGCGACCTGAACTTCAGGACAGAGAAGATTGTTTTCGACGTCGCCAAGATTCCATTGCCATATAATGGGATCCTTGGCCGTCCAACGCCGGCCAAGTTCATGGCGGCATCGCACTATGCTTATAATGTATTGAAGATGCCCGGGCCGATGAGCGTCATCATAATCAACTCTCACAAGAAGGATGCACTTATCGATGCCGACCAACTTTACCGGGAGGCTGTTCAGCACCTACCGCCAAGGCACTTGCTCCTGCCGTGAAGCTCCCGAGGGGAAGAAGACTGGCAAGACCTTGGTATGCACTCCGGTAAGTGCACCTCTTCGCGGTGCTGCTCTCCTGTTGACGATGTGCTAGAGAGCTCCACCGGCAAGAACAAGAAATCCAACACAACTCCACCGGAAACTAAGAAGGTTCCTGTTAAGGAGGATGGTACGGGAGGAACTTTCACCATAAGTTCCACCCTCGATGACAAATAGGAAAGCGCGCTCATTGCCTTCCTGCGGGCGAATGTCGATGTGTTTGCATGGCAACCATCTGATGTCCCCGGTGTTCCCAGGGAGGTAATTGAGCACCATCTTGCTGTCTATCCTCATGCGCGGCCCGTCAAGCAGAAAGTTAGGAAGCAAGCCTTGGATCGGCAAGAATTTATTATCGAGGAAATCAGGAAATACATATTTGAGGTGCTCTTTGGTGGGTGCGACAAGCAGCATGCCAACACCGGCTCCTTGCAGGGAGAAAGCACCATCAAAATACATAATCCATTCTTGATTCGTTTCCTTGCCGGGGAGAGTTGTTTCTTGGATCTCTTCGTCATGCGTTGGAGTCCATTCTGCAATGAACTCCGCCGCGGCTCTAATCTAAATAGTTGAAGTACTTTCAAATTTGAGAACAAAGCTTGACAGTTCCAAATCACACTCCACAATCCTATCGATCGCATCTGAATTTCGCAAAATCCGTTGCAATGGAAAGCGAGTGACGACTGTGATCTCATGTGCTTGGAAATAATGGCGCAACTTCCTCGAGGCCATAAGGAGGCCGAAAAACAATTTTTGCATGCCAGAGTATCTCGACCTAGCCCCATGCAAAAGGGAGCTGACAAAATAAACTGGGCACTGCACCATGTTCTTCTTCTTCTGTGTCGCTTCATTTATCTGCTCAGCTCCTGCCTTGTCGGCACCAGACTCTGCCAGGGAAGATCCTGGCCTATCGCTTGGCGGTCCTGCCTCTGTCATTGCTTCTTCTTAGACTTCTCTCTGTGCCACTAACGCAACACTAACCACTTGATTCGTTGCTGCCAAATATAGCAACAACGGCTCTTGTGGTTTAGGTGCGACTAGTATTGGTGGAGAGGAGAGGTACCTCTTCAAATCCTACAATGTTGCCTACGCTTCCGGAGTCCACTTCATTGGACTTGCCTTTTTCAAGATTTTGAAAAATGGCAGGGCACGCTCAGCAGATTTTGAGATGAACCTACTCAGAGCCGAAACGCAGCCGGCAAGATGACACACATCTTTGACGCATCTTGGTGCTTCAATCTTCTCAATTGCCTTGATCTTGTAGGGGTTTTCTCGATCCCATGTTGAGACACAAAGAATCCTAGAAGCTTGCCGGACGGAACGCCAAACACACACTTCTCAGGATTGAGCTTCAAATTGATCTTGCGCAGATTTGCAAATGTCTCTTCTAGATTTTGTATGAGTGTTGCTTTGTCCTTGGTTTTAACCACTATGTAATCCATATAAACTTCTATATTTCTATGTAGCTGAGGCTCAAAACTGATCTGGATTGCTCTTGCAAATGTTGAACCAGCACTTTTCAACCCGAAAGGCATATGCACGAAGCAATATGTACCACATGGGGTGATAAATGCGGTCTTCTCTTCATCTTCCTTAGACATGAAGATCTAATGATATCCCGAATAAGCGTCAAGAAATCACAGTAAATCAAAGCCTGCAGTGGATTCCACAATCTGGTCGATGCGCGGCAAGGGGATCTTTTGGACAAGCTATATTGAGATCTCTATAGTCAATACACATTATCCATTTTCCATTCACCTTGCGCATTACAACTGGATTGGCCAACCATGTTGGATGGAGCACTCCTCTGACCAAACCTGCCGCTTCCAAAAGATGCACTTTCCCCGGGAGAGGTCGACAAACAACACCGTGGAATATGAAGGGCTGCTTGCCGGTCTCAGGATCGTGGCAGACCATGGAATTAAGAAGCTCATCGTCAGAGGTGATTCACAGCTTGTCGTCAAGCAAGTCAACAAAGATTATCAGGCCTATTGATGGACGCCTACATAGATGAAGTGAGGAAGTTGGAGGGGCGCTTTGACGGTCTGTAAACAGAGCACGTTCCTCGTGTAGAGAACAACATTGCCGACGAGCGTGCTGCCCTCAAGTTACTAGTGGAACCAGGGACTTTTGTGCTCCAATTGACTCAGCCATCCGTAGCACCATCAGCGAGGCAAAACAAGAGAAGGAAGTTAAATTCCAGCCAGTACTTTCCCACACAGCTCCTAGAAGCTGCCAACAAGGAAGTTGTCAGGATCAATGTCAAGCCTGCCGGGGGGCAACAGGCTCCGGCAGGGCCTCAAGCCCTTGCCGTAGAGACAAATGCTCCCACAATAGAGGACATGCCTTTAGTCCTTGCCGTCGAGCCCCAGGCTCTAGCATGGGCACAACACATTGTTCAGTTCCTTCAAACAGGAGAACTCCCTGAGGAACAGGAAGAAGCGGAGAAAGTAGTCCGTTAGTCTAATATGTACAAGTTTGTGAAGGATTTCCTATACAGAAAGAGACCGAATGGTGTGAAATTGAAGTGCATTCCTCGGGAGGATGGACTAGAGCTGTTGGCAGAGATACTTGGAGGCATATGTGGCTCCCACATAGGATCAAGATCTCTTGTCAGTAAGGCATTCTGGCAAGGTTTCTTTTGGCCCACTGCTCTCCAGGATGCAACTGCACTAGTAACCAAGTGTGAAGCGTGCTAGTTCCATTCAAAGAAACTACATCAACCCGTTCAAGCTCTTCAGACAGTCCCTCTTTCCTGGCCATTTTTGGTCTGGGGGCTCGACATCTTGGACCCCTTTCCCCGTGCTACCGGGGGCTTTCAGTAATTGTACGTTACGATCGACAAGTTCACAAAGTGGCCGGAAGTGGAAGCAGTGAGAAAGGTGATAGCACAATTAGCCGTCGAGTTCTTCAAAGGAATAGTTTGCCATTTTGGTGTACCAAACTGGGTCATCACTAACAATAGCACACAGTTCACAAGCCGCACCTTCATGCAATATGTCCAAGACCTTGGCAGCAAGATCTGTTTTGCTTCTGTTGCTCATCTGAGGAGCAACGACCAAGCGGAAAGGGAAAATGCTGAAGTGTTGCGAGGCCCTAAGACAAGAACTTTTGACAGGCTGCACAAGTGTGGAAGACGCTGGATTGATGAGCCGCCGACGGTTCTTTGGTCAATCAGAACGACACCAAATCGATCCAGCGGCTATACACCCTTCTCCCTGGTATACGGGGTGGAAGCAGTTCTCCCCATGAAACTCATATATGGGTCACCTCGATTGCTCGCTTATGATGAGCTTGAGAAGAGCAGTTGCGGCAAGATGACGTAACGCTCCTTGAGGAAGATCATCTTCAAGCTGTTGTGCGAGCTACATGCTACCAGCAAGCTTTGCGCCGCTACCATATCCGCAAGGTTCATGCCCAAAGTATTGAGGAAGGTGACCTTGTGCTTCAGCACGTTCAGTCGGCCAAGAATTCAAACAAGTTGACACCAAAGTGGGAAGGCCCTTATCGGGTAGTACGAGTCACCAAGCCTCGCGGAGTCTGCCTGGAGACTGAAGTGTTGGAAATATGCCCTAGAGGCAATAATAAATTAGTTATTATCATATTTCCTTGTTCATGACAATCGTTTATTATCCATGCTAGAATTGTATTGATCGGAAACTCAGATAAATGTGAGGATACATGGACAACACCATGTCCCTAGTGTGCCTCTGATGGACTAGCTCGTTGATAAAAGATGGTTAAGGTTTCCTAGCCATGGACATGAGATGTCATTTGATAATGGGATCACATCATTAGGAGAATGATGTGATGGACAAGACCTAAACTATAAATGTAGCATATGATTGTGTCAGTTTATTGCTACAGTTTTCTGCATGTCAAGTATCTGTTTCTATCACCATGAGACCATGCAACTCACTGACACCGGAGGAGTACCTTGTGTGTATCAAACATCGCAACATAACTGGTTGACTATAAAGGTGCTCTACAGGTATGTACGAGAGTGTTTGTTGGGTTGGTATGGATCAAGACTGGGATTTGTTACTCCGTGTGACGGAGAGGTATCTCAAGGCCCACTTAGTAATACAACATCACAACAAGCCTTGCAAGCAATATGACTAAAGTGTTAGCCATGGGATCATGTATTACGTAACGAGTAAAGAGACTTGCCAGTAACGAGATTGAACTAGGTATGGAGATGCCCACGATCGAATCTCGGGCAAGTAACATACCGAAGAACAAAGGGAACAACATACGAGATTAATTGAATCCTTGACATAGAGGTTCAACCGATAAAGATCTTCATGGAATTTGTAGGAACCAATATGGGCATCCAGGTCCCTCTATTGGTTATTGACCGTAGAGGTGTCTCGGTCATGTCTACATAGTTCTCAAACCCGCAGGGTCTGCACACTTAAGGTTCGGTGACGTTTTGGTAGTATAGAGTTATGTATGGTGGTGACCGAAGGTTGTTAGGAGTCCCGGATGAGATTCCGAACGTCATGAGGAGCTCCGGAATGGTCCAGAGGTAAAGATTGATATATATGAAGTCTTGTTTTGGTCGCCAGAAAAGTTTTGGGCTCATCGGTAGTGTACCAAGAGTGCTGGAAGGGTTCGTGGGGACCATCGGGAGGGGTGTCTCGACCCAAAAGGCTACATGGGCTGTGGGAGGAGGTAAACCAGCCCTGTTGGGCTGGTCGAAGCCTCCCTTAAGGGCCCATGTTGCTGGAGTGGTTTGAGAAGGAAGAACCCCAAGGTGGAAAGGGTTTCCATGTGGGAAGGAGGAGTCCTAATCCTACTAGGATTGGAGGAGGACTCCTCCTCTCCTCCTTGCGCCAAGGACAAGGGCTGGCCCCTTGTGTGCCAAGCCTCCTCCCTCCCTCTTCATGTATATACTAGAGGTTTTGAGTGTTTTGAGACATAGAAATCAGCCACATGCTACCCTCTCCTCTAAATCATAGTTTCTCCTCTAGATCGATTCAGTGGTGCTTAGGCGAAGCCCTCCTGGAATTGATCCACCACCATCGCCGCCACGTTGTCGCGCTGTCGGAGAACTCATCTACCTCTCTGCTCCCTCTTGCTGGATCAAGAAGGTGCAGATCATCATCGAGCTGTACGTGTGCTAAAGACGGAGGTGCTGTCCATTCAGCACTAGATTGGAAGGATCGTGATCAAGATCGTGAGACGATTCATGATTTGATTGTGGGACAGATTGTGATGGGACCACAAGACAGATTGTGATCGGATCGTGAGATGGATCGTGATGGGATCGCGGGATGTTCGGCGATTTGGATCGTGAAGACGTTCGACTACATCAGCCGCGTTTCTTATTGTTCCCGCTTAGCGTTGTACAAGGGTATGTAGATCCACTCTCCCTCTCATAGATGCTCATCACCATGGATAAATCTTGCGTGTGCGTAGGAATTTTTTTGTTTCTCATGCAACGTTCCCCAATAGTGGTATCAGAGCTAGGTCTATGTGTAGATGAGATCTCAAGTAGAACACAAAGGACTTTGTGGGCGTTGATGCTTAGATTGCTTCCTCTCTTGGTTGTGTTTTGGTTCAGCTGTACTGTGGGATGAAGCGGCTCAGACCAACCTCACTCGTACGCTTACGAGAGATCGGTTCCATCGACTGACGTGTAACGTCATTGCACAAAGATGGCTGGTTCATGCCTGTTTCTCCTACTTTAGTTGGATCAGATTCGACAAAGGCGGTCCTTGAGAAGGTTGAAAAGAAATTTATGTACCACCGTTGTGGTTTTTTCATAGGTAAGAACTATTCTTGCTAGATACCCATAGCAGCCACGTAAAACTTGCAGCAACAATTAGAGGACGTCTAACTTGTTTTTGCAGGGTATGTTGTGATGTGATATGGCCAATTACATGATGAGATATATGTGATGTATGAGATGATCATGTATTGTATAGATTATCATGACTTGCATGTCGATGAGTACGGCAACCGACAGGAGCCATAGGGTTGTCTTTAATTATTGTATGACCTGCGTGTCAATCCTTAAGCACTATGTAATGCTTTACTTTATCTCTAAGCGATAGCAATAGTAGTAGAAGCATGGTGGGCGTGACAACCCCGATGATGACACGTTGATGGACATCAAGATGATGGAGATCATGGTGTCATGCCGGTGATGATGGAGATCATGTCGGTGCTTTATAGATGGAGATCAAAAGCACAAGTTCATGGCCATATCATGTCACTTATGATTTGCATGTGATGTTAATCCTTTTGTGCACCTTTTTTTGCTCAGGACGACGGTAGCATTATAAGGTGATCCCTCACTTAAATTTCAAGATGAATTGTGTTCTCCCCGAGTGTGCACCGTTATGAAAGTTTGTCGTGTCGAGACACCACGTGATGATCGGGTGTGATAGACTCTACGTTCACATACAACGGGTGCAATCCAGTGTTGCATCTACTGAACACTCGAGTTAAACTTGACGAGCCTAGCATGTACATACATGACCTCAGAACACAAGAGACTGAAAGGTCGAACATGAGTCGTATAGTAGATACGATCAACATGATGATGTTCACCATTGAAACCACCTCAACTCACGTCATGATCGGACTTGAGTTGGTGAATTTGGATCATGTATCACTCGAATGACCAGAGGGATGCGAATTTGAGTGGGAGTTCTTAATTAATATGATTACTTGAACTCATTATCATGAACATAGTCAGTAGTGTCTTTGCAAATTATGTTGTAGATTACTAGTTCACGTTGTAGCTCCCTTGAATTTTTATATGTTCCTAGAGAAATAGAGTTGAAAGATGATGGTAGCAATATTGCGGACTGGGTCCGTGATCTGAGGATTGTCCTCATTGCTGCATAGAAGGCTTATGTCCTTAATGCACCGCTCGGTGCGCCACCCCCCTCTAGCATCGTTTATAGATGTTGTGAACATCTGACAGGCACGTTTCGATTACTACTTGATAGTTCAGTGCGTCATGCATTACGGCTTAGAACTGAGGATCGAAAACGTTTTGAACGTCAAAGAACATATGAGATGTTCTAAGAGCTGAAATTGGGATCTTAGGCTCGTGCCCGTGTTGTGAGATATGAGATCTCCAACAAGATTCTTTGCCTGCAAGATGAAGGAGAATAGCTTAATCATTGAGCATGTGCTCAGATTGTCTGGGTGCTACAATTGCTTGAATCGAGTGGGATTTGATCTTCCAGATAAGATAGTGATTGGTATAGTTCTCCAAGTCACTATCACTAAGCTACTAGAGCTTCATGATGAACTATAAAATGCCAGGGATGGAAATAATGATCCCTGACCTATTCGCAATGTTTGACACTGTGAAGGTAGAGATCAAGAAGGAGCATCGATGGTTAGTAAAACCACTAGTTTTGAGAAGGGCAAGGGCAAGGAGGGAAACTTCATGGATGGCAAGTCAGTTGCTGCTCCAGTGAAGCAACCCAAAGTTGAACCCAAACCGGAGACTAAGTGCTTCTATTATGAGGAGAGCGGTCACTGATGCGGAACAACCCTAGATACTTGGTAGATAAGAAGGCTGGCTACGTCGACAAAAGTATATTTGATATACATGTTATTGATGTGTACCTTGCTAGTACTCCTAGTAGCACCTGGGTATTGGATACCGGTTCGGTTGCTAAATGTTAGTAACTCGAAGTAAAAGCTACGGAATAAACGAAGACTACCTAAGTGTGAGGTGACGGTGCGTGTTGTAAATGTTTCCAAGGTTGATGTGATCAACATCGCATGCTCTCTCTACCTTCGGGATTAGTGACAAACCTAAATAAATGTTATTTGGTGTTTGAGTTAAGCATGAACATGATTAGATCATGTTTATTGCAACACGGTTATTCATTTAAGTTAGAGAATAATGTTTATTCTGTTTACATGAATAATACCTTCAATGGTCATGCACCCAATGAGAATGGTTTGTTGAATCTTGATCATAGTAATACACATGTTCATAACATTAATGCCCAAAGATACAAAGTTAATAATGATAGTACCACATACTTGTGGCACTGCTGCTAAATGTCATATTGGTATAAATCGCATGAAGAAACTCCATGCTGATGGATCTTTGGAGTCATTCAATTTCGAATCGGTTGAGAGATGCGAACTATGCCTCTTGGGCAAGATGACTAAGGACCCCGTTTTCCGGTTTGATGGAGTGGGCAAGTGATTTATTGAAACGATACATGTTGATGTATGCAATCCAGTGAGTGTTGTAGCATGCGGTGGATATCGTTATTTTCCTACCTTCACTGATGATTTGAGTAGATATAGTGTATATTTACTTAATGAAACACAAGTCTGAATCATTTGAAAAGTTCAAGCAAATTCAGAGTGAAGTTTAAGATCATCGTGACAAGAAGATAAAAATGTCTACGCTATGATCATGGAGGTGAATATCCGAGTTACGAGTTTGGCATGCAACTTTAGACAATGTGAAAGTTGTTTCACAACTCACGCCACCTGGAACACCATAGTGTGATGGTGTGTTCGAACGTCATAGTCGTGCACTATTGGATATGGTGCATACTATGATGTCTCTTATCGTTTTGCCACTTTTGTTTTGGGGTTATGCATTAGAGACAACTACATTCACTTTAAATAGGGCATCATCTAAATCCGTTGAGATGACACCGTATGAATTATGGTTTGATAGAAACCTAAGCTGTCATTTCTTAATGTTTGGGGCTGCGACACTTATGTGAAAAAAGGTTTTCACCTAATGATCTCAAACCCAAAGCGGACAAATGCATCTTCATGGAATACCCTAAGAACAGTTGGGTATACCTTCTATCTCAGACCCGAGCACAAAGTGTTTGTTGCTAAAACGGGTCCTTTCTCAAGAAAGAGTTTCTCTCGAAAGAATTGAGTGGGAGGAAGATATAACTTGATGAGGTTGTTGAACATTTGTTTCAGCCATAGAGTAGCGCAACACAGAAAGATGTTTCTATGGAGCTTACGTCAGTTGAAGAGGAAGTTGATGATGATGATCATGAAGCTTCGGATCAAGTTACTATCAAACCTCATAGGTCGACAAGGATGCGTACTACTCCCGAGTGGTATGACAACCCGGTCTTAGAGGTCATGTTGTTGGACAACGATGAACCTACGAACCATGGACAAGCGATGATGTGCCCGGATTCCTACAAATGGTTAAAGGCCATGAAATCCGAGAAAGGATCCATGTATGAAAACCAAGTATAGACTTTGGTAGACTTGCTCGTTGGACGGCAGGTTGTTGAGTACAAATGGATCTTTAAGATGAAGATAGACGCTGATGGTAAATGTCACTATTTATAAAGCTCGACTTGTCGCAAAGAAATTTCCAACAAGTTCAAGGAGTTGACTGCGATGAGACTTTCTTACTCGTAGCGATGCTAAAGTCTGTTGGAATTATGTTAGCAGTTGCTGCATTTTTCAACTATGAAATCTGGCAGATGGATGTCAAAACATCGTTTCCTTCCTTGAGGAAAGGTTGTATGAGATACAACCAGAAGGTTTTTGTCAGTCCTAAGGATGCTAAAAGGTGTGCAAGATCCAATGATCCTTCTATGGACTGGAGCAAGCATCTCGGACTTGGAATATACGCTTTGATGAGGTGATCAAAGTTTTTGAGTCTATACAAAGTTCATGAGAAACTTGTATTTACAATAAAGTGAGTGGAAGCACTATAGAATTTCTGATAGGCATATGTGGATGACATATTGTTGATCGGAAATGATGTAGAATTTCTGGAAAGCATAAAGGGTTGTTTGAAAAGAGTTTTTCAAAGGAAGACCTGGATAAAGCTACTTAATTGTTGGACATCAAGATCTATAGACATAGATCAAGACGCGTGATGAGACTTTCAATGAGTACATACCTTGACAAGATTTTGGAAGAGTTCAAAATGGATTGGTCAAAGAAAGAATTCTTGCCTGATTTGTAAGGTGTGAAGTTGAGTGAGACTCAAAGCTCGACCACGACAGAAGAAAGAGAAAGGACGAAGGTCATCCCCTATGCTTTATCCATAGGTTCTATATAGTATGCCATTGTTCCGTACCACACCTGTGTGTGCCTTGCCATGAGTCTGTCAAGGGGTACAAGAGTAATCCAGGAGTGGATCACTTTACATCGGTCGAAATTATCCTTAGTAACTAGAGGACTAAGGAAATGTTTCTCAATTATGAAGGTGATAAAGAGTTCGTCATAAAGGGTTACATCGATGCAAGCTTTAACACCAATCCGGATGACTCTTAGTAGCAATCCGGATACGTATAGTGGAGTAGCAATCCGGATACGTATAGTGGAGCATGGTAGAAGTGTCTAGAGTATGACATAGAGATTTGAAAAGTACACACGAATCTGAATATCACAGACCCGTTGACTAAAAGACCTCTCTCACATGCAAAGCATGACCGAGCCCCAAAACTCATTGGGTGTTAGATTCATAACAAAGTGAATCACATGATGATGTGAAATAGATTATTAACTCTAGTGCAAGTGGGAGACTATTGAAAATATGCCCTGGAGGCAATAATAAGTTAGTTATTATCATATCTCCTTGTTCATGATAATCGTTTATTATCCATGCTAGAATTGTATTGATCGGAAACTCAGGTACATGTGTGGATAGCTGGACAACACCATGTCCCTAGTATGCCTCTGATGGACTAGCTCGTTGATCAAAGATGGTTAAGGTTTCCTAGCCGTGGACATGAGATGTCATTTGATAATGGGGTCACATCATTAGGAGAATGATGTGATGGACAAGACCCAAACTATAAACGTAGCATATGACCGTGTCAGTTTATTGCTACAGTTTTCTGCATGTCAAGTATCTGTTCCTATGACTATGAGATCATGCAACTCACTGACACCGGAGGAGTACCTTGTGTGTATCAAACGTCGCAACATAACTGGGTGACTATAAAGGTGCTCTACATGTATCTCCAAGGGCGTCTGTTGGGTTGGCATGGATCAAGACTGGGATTTGTTACTCCGTGTGACGGAGAGGTATCTCAGGGCCCACTCGGTAATACGACATCACAACAAGCCTTGCAAGCAATATGATTAAAGTCTTAGCCATGGGATCTTTTATTACGTAACGAGTAAATAGACTTGCCGGTAACGAGATTGAACTAGGTATGGAGATGCTGACGATCGAATCTCGGGCAAGTAACATACCGAAGAACAAAGGGAACAACATACGGGATTAACTGAATCCTTGACATAGAGGTTCAACCGATAAAGATCTTCGTAGAATATGTAGGAACCAATATGGGCATCCAGGTCCCTCTATTGATTATTGACCGTAGAGGTGTCTCGGTCATGTCTACATAGTTGTCGAACCCGTAGGGTCTGCACACTTAAGGTTCGGTGACGTTTCAGTAGTATAGAGTTATTTATGATGGTGACTGAAGGTTGATTGGAGTCCTGGATGAGATCCTGGACATCACGAGGAGCTCTGGAATGGTCCGGAGGTAAAGATTGATATATAGGAAGTCCTGGTTTGGTCACGGTAAAAGTTTTAGGCTCATCGGTAGTGTATCGGGAGTGCCGGGAGGGTAGCGGGGGACCATCGGGAGGGGTCTCTTGACCCAAGAGGCTACATAGGCTGTGGGAGGGGCTGGCCGAAGCCTTCCCTAGGACCCATGCAGCTAGAGTGGTTTGAGAAGGAAAAACCCAAGGTGGAAAGAGTTTCCAAGTGGGAAGGAGGAGTCCTAATACTACAAGGATTGGAGGAGGACTCCTCCTCTCCTCCTTGCTCCATGGCCAAGGGCTGGCCCCTTGTGCGCCAAGCCTCCTCCCTCCTCCTATATATACTAGAGGTTTTGAGGGTTTTGAGACATAGAAATCAGCCATGTGCTACCCTCTCCTCTAGATCGTAGTTTCTCCTCTAGATCGTTTCAGCGGTGCTTAGGCGAAGCCCTACTGGAATTGTTCCACCACCATCACCTCCATGCTGTAGCGCTGCCAGAGAACTCATCTACCTCTCCGCTCCCTCTTGCTAGATCAAGAAGGCAGAGATCGTCATCGAGCTGTACGTGTGATGAATGCGGAGGTGCCGTCTGTTTGGCGCTAGATCGAAAGGACCGTGATCAAGATCGCGAGACGATTTGTGATTTGATCACGAGAAGGATCATGATGGGATCACGGGACGGATCATGATCGGGTCGCGAGATGGATCATGATGGGATCACGGGATGTTCGATGATTTGGATCGCGAAGACGTTCGACTACAGCAACCGCGTTTCTTAACGCTTCCCGATTAGCAATCTACAAGGGTATGTAGATCCACTCGCCCTCTCGTAGATGCTCATCACCATGGATAGATCTTGCATGTGCGTAGGAATTTTTTTGTTTCCCATGCAATGTTCCCCAACACGAAGATGGCGTTCTAGTAAGCAATTCCTAGAATATCGAACGTCTTCTCAAGTTCTATCCATAAGGCGCGGTTTCCGGGTCTCCCGGCAACCACCTTTTGTACAAGTCTTGTCGGCGAGGCATGTAATCCTTTGTACAAAGCCAGGCATAGACCCTTTGCATAGTTGAATAAGATCAAGTGTTCTACAACTCTTGTCGATTTCATGTTTATTTATATGCATGTTCATCTGAGATGTTGCATTACGCTTATTTCCAGCAAGTACTGACGAACCGCCAAGTTTCCATATCTTTATATTCTCTTCTTTCTTTTTCTTTAAGGATAGAAGGTTCCCTCGCGTACAAGTTTGCCGGGGGGGTGATGGTATGGACACCGACAGGCAATGTTGGAAGTTGTCATCTTGCAGAAAGGAGTACATCAACGAAAAGCTAAGTTGCAAAACTATAAGTAATTTTTACTATAAAGTTATTTGCCTTGGACGATTTGAAATTTTGTATGGGAAACCTGCACACGAAGGAATCTTGTCATGATCGGTTGTGCCCTTACTCTGTTTCGAGTCCGCTCAACAGCTTAGGTGGCTGGACTGAAAACGTCAAGGTAACCTTGTCATGATTGGTTGTGCCCTTACTCTGTTTCGAGTCCGCTCAACATCTTAAGTGGCTGCACTGAAAACGTCAAGGAATCTTGCCGTCAGCGGCACCGCCAACAGGCTGCTAAGGATCTGCTCCTCAAAGCGCTCGCGGCAGGGCTGCGTGCACCGACAAGCTTCTGATAAAGCGTAGGGAGTGTACTGTACAGAGGGAAATCTAACAAGAGGAATAACATGCTTTCATTCAAAGGGAATGAAACTTATACGAGATGGAGTCTCTTCCGAAGCAAATCTTTATTTGACTTTCTCCCCCAGGGGTAGGTTACAAGAAGAAAAATAGGAAGAGACCCCCGATAGAAGCCTACCCTGACCCCTCCAGGACTAGCACTGCACAGAGGGCGGACCTTCCAGAAGGGAAGACGAAGCCGAAGACCATGAGCCTGCCAGGAGTTCCAGCTGGAAGATGAGGCAGCGCCTGGGACAAGGACCCCTAGCAAGATCACTCTGCCGGGAGAGGGATAGGCGTGAGCTGACGGTGATGGTGCGGCCGACGATCAGTCAGAGCGCAGGTCATCGTATTTCTTCTTGATGGCCTAGAGCTCGGACTCATCGTCGTCTTCACCGACACTGTCCTCCTCGTCGCTATCGCTCGAGGAGGAACTTTCGGCACATCTCGAGATTTCCTTGCAGCAGCTAAGGCAGACGCCCAATCGCCCATAAATCTTGACGGAGAGCAGGCCGGCGTCCATCATCTTGAAGCAGGAGAACATGCCCATCCTAGAGGTTGTGGGTGCGGGTGAAGGTTTTCCAACCACGCCTGAGGAGCATGACGCGACTCTCCGGGTACTCGACGTCCACCCGCGCGGCGCCATTGCAACAACCACGTGCCCTCAACAATAGAGCGGGCGGCTTGTCAACCTCCATCACCCTGGCGAAAGGGTGAGGAAGGCGTAGATGGCTCCAAAGGGGACCGCACAACATGATGACAAACTCCAGTGCCGTCCCCTCAGCATAGGTCTCTTCAAGAAGGGGGTCCGACATCAAAGGAAGGGGTGGAATGGAGCTCCGCCTCCCTCAACCACGGCCTCCACATTGAGCACGACCCCTCGTACCTCTTCCACCATGCGCGCTCGAGCCACCCTCTGCCTCCGTGGCTGAAGCGGTGGCATGATCTTGACGGGAACCCCTTGCCGTTGGGGCGGAGGACGGTGGCTACCCTTGCGCCCTAGCCATGGCTAAGGGCAAGCACAACTCAAGATCTGGAAGGTGTAGAAGGGCAAGCTCTGGAGGTTCGCACTCAAGGAGGAAGGAAGGATGGATGAGCATCACCCCTCGCTACTCCCCAATTTATAGGGGGGAGGAGCAAGGGCTGGCTCTCCTCTGCTCCAAGAGTCGCCACCCATCTCCACCAATCCCATCGCCCATGATCACGGGCAAACAGGTAACCGCCCCATTACTCCTATCCATGGCGCTGCGGTTTCTGCCATGATCAGGACTTTAAGTCATGGGCGCCCGTTGCCAACTCCCTGCTATGCATGCAGCGCACATGGCGGAAACAACCTGGCATGGTAACTGAAATAATTATGACCACAGACTCCTGCCACGTGTGCCCGTGCACTGTTTGGGCCTAGCCCAACAACGCCTCGCACACGTGTATGGCCTAGGCCCGAGGGTCCTGTCGGTGTACTAAAGTTTGTGTCTTTTAGTACCCCTTACTTGTGCACGGGCAGTTGTAGCCACGCCAGCGGCAAGGCCTGCCAAGGGACAGCTGAATACAAGTGCAAAGGTATCAAGAAAACGTTCAAGACAACAATCAGGGGACAGAAGGCCAAAGGTTGGGACCCCGGCAAGATCCTTGCCGGGATGGTTGGCAGAGCCCCAGCAAGACATGCACCCCGCAAGATCTCACCATCCTGCCAGCGCAAAGACCAAGTGTCATCCCTCCTGAATATGTTTCAAGACATCTAGCGATGATGGAGGTTAAGCGATGCTGATGGGATGGGCTCCTGTCCCGTCCGTGGAAGGTCAGGGACGCCTGGCGAAGAATTAAATGCATTTGTCCTATGCGGTCAGTGTTAGGTATGAAAACACTATAGCAACTGCACACCTCGTGTATGTACATGTATCTGTTCCTACGACATGTCAAGTATCCATGTCAAGTATCTATTCCTACAACCATGAGATCACACAACTCCCTAACACCGGAGGAATGCCTTGTGTGTATCAAACGTCACAACATAACTAGGTGAGTATAAAGGTGCTCGACAGGTATCTCCGAGGGTGTCTGTTGGGTTGGCGTGGATTGAGACTCGGGTTTTTCACTCCATATGATGGAGAGGTATCTCTAGGCCCACTCGGTAATACAACATCACAAGAAGCTTGCAAGCAATGTGGATAAGGAGTTAGTGACGTGATCTTGTATTACAGAACGAGTAAACAGACTTGCTGGTAACGAGATTGAACTAGGTATGAAGATACCAACGATCGAATCTCGGGCAAGTAACATACCGATGGAGAAAGGGAACTGCATACGGGATTGTCTGAATCCTTGACAGCGTGGTTCGACCGATAAAGATCTTCATAGAATATGTACCAATATGAGCATCCAAGTCTCGCTATTGGTTATTAACTGTAGAGTTGTCTCGGTCATGTCTACATAGTTCTCGAACCCGCAGGGTCTGCACTCTTAACGTTCGATGACGATTTGGTATTGCTAAGTTATGTATGTTGGTGACCGAAGGTGTTTGGAGTCCCGGATGAGATCTCGGACATCACGAGGAGCTTCGAAATGGTTCGTAGGTAAATATTTATATATGAGAAGTAATATTTTGGCTACCGGAAAAGTTTTGGGTTTTCCGGTATTGTACCGGGAAGCTTCTAGAAGGTTCCGGAAACTTACGGGGGAGGCCGGAAGTTCACCAAGGGTTCTACCACGTCCCAAGGGTTTGCATGGGCTGAGTGTGTTGGAAATATTCCCTAGAGGTAATAAATAAAGTGTTGCATATTATATTTCCTTGTTCATGATAATCATTTATTGTCCATGCTATAATTGTGTTGATTGGAAACTGAATACGTGTGTGGACATATATACAACACTCTGTCCCTAGTATGCCCATAGCAGGCTAGCTCGTTGATCAAAGATTGTTAAGGATTCCTATCCATGGACATGAGATGTCATTTGATAACGGGATCACATCATTAGGAGAATAATGTGATGGACAAGACCCAACCATAAGCATAGCAATTGATCGTGTCAGTTTATTGCTACTTCTTTATCCATGTCAAGTATCTGTTCCTACGACCATGAGATCATGCAACTCCCTGACACTAGAGGAATGCCTTGTGTGTATCAAACATCACAACATAACTGGGTGACTATAAAGATGCTCGACAGGTATCTCCGAGGGTGTCTGTTGGGTTTGCATGGATCGAGACTGGGATTTGTTACTCCGTATGATGGAGAGGTATCTCTGGGCCCACTCGGTAATACAACATCACAAGAAGCTTGCAAGCAATGTGGCTAAGGAGTTAGTCACGGAATCTTGTATTACGGAACAAGTAAACAGACTTTCTGGTAACGAGATTGAACTAGGTATGGAGATACCAACGATTGAATCTCGGGCAAGTAACATACCGATGGACAAAGGGAACTACATACGGGATTGTCTGAATCCTTTACATCGTGGTTCGAATGATAAAGATCTTCATAGAATATGTAGGAACCAATATGGGCATCCAAGTCCCCCTATTGGCTATTGACTGTAGAGTTGTCTCGGTCATGTCTACAAAGTTCTCAAGCCCACAGGGTCTGCACACTTAACGTTCGGTGACGATTTGGTATTGTTGAGTTATGTATGTTGGTGACTGAAGGTTGTTCGGAGTCCCGAATGAGATCTCGGACATCAAGAGGGGCTCCGAAATGGTCCATAGGTAAATATTTATATATGAGAAGTCATATTTTGGTTACCGAAAAAGTTTCGAGTTTTCCGGTATTATACCGAGAAGCTTCTAGAAGGTTTTGGAAACTTCCGGAGGAGTCCGGAAGTCCACCAAGGGTTCTACCACGTCCCAAGGGTTTGCATGGGCTGAGGGTGTTAAAAATATTCCCTAGAGGTAATAAATAAAGTGTTTATTATTATATTTCCTTTTTCATGATAAACGTTTATTGTCCATGCTATAATTGTGTTGATTGGAAACTGAATACATGTGTGGGCATATAGGCAACACTGTGTCCCTAGTATGCCTCTAGCAGGCTAGCTCGTTGATCAAAGATGGTTAAGGTTTACTAGCCAAGGACATGAGATATCATTTTATAATGGGATCACATGATTAGGATAATTATGTGATGGACAAGACCCAAATTATAAACGTAGCAAATGATCATGTCAGTTTATTGCTACAGTTTTCTGCATGTCAAGTATCTGTTCCCATGACCATGAGATCATGCAAATCAGTGACACCAGAGGAGTACCTTGTGTGTATCAAACTTCGCAATGTTACTGGGTGACTATAAAGGTGCTGTATAGGTATCTCCGAGGGTGTCTGTTGGGTTGGACTAAGATTTGTTACTCCATGTGACGGAGAGGTATCTCAGGGCCCACTCGGTAATACACCATCACTATAAACCTTGCAAGCAATGTGACTAAGTGTTAGCCACGAGATCTTGAATTATGGAATGAGTAAAGAGACTTGTCGGTAACGAGATTGAACTAGGTATAGAGATGCATACGATCGAATCTCGAGCAAGTAACATACCAAAGAACAAAGGGAACATCATACGGGATTATTTGAATCCTTGACATAGAGGTTCAATCGATAAAGATCTTCATAGAATATGTAGGAGCCAATATGGGCATCCAGGTCCCGCTATTAGTTATTAACTGTAGAGGTGTCTCGATCATGTCTACATAGTTCTCGAACCCGCAGGGTCTGCACACTTAACGTTCGATGACGAATTGGTATAGATGAGTTATGTATGTTGGTGACCGAAGGTTGTTCGGAGTCCCACATGAGTTCTCGGACATCCCGAGGAGCTCTAGAATGGTTCGGAGGTGAAGATTCATATATAGGAAGTCGGTATTCGGGTTCCGGAAAAGTTTCGGGATTTACTGGTTTTTTGACAGGAATGCCGGAAGTGCTCCAGGGGTCCATCAGGTGGGTCCACCTGCCCTGGAGGGCCCCATGTTCTATGAGAGGGAGTACACAAGCCCCTGGTGGGCTGGACTACCCTCCCACAAGGGCTGATGCGGCTAGGAGGTGGGGGAGGGCCAAGCCGAAGAGGGGAGGCGCCTAGTTGCCTTGGGGGCCAAGTCTTCCCCCTTGGCTGCCGCCCCAAACCCTAGGGGAAACCCTAGGGTGGACAACCCCCTCCTCCCCCTATATATGTTAGGGGAGGGAGGGAATCAACACCTCAAGCAACGATACAACCCTTCCTCCCTCCCGGGTAGCCTCTCCTCTAGTAGATTGATTCAGCGACGCTTAGCGAAGCTCTGCCGGATCAGCTCCACCACCACTGCCACCACGCCATCGTGCTGCCTGCAAACCCATCTTCCTCTCCACTCCCTCTTGCTGGATCAATAAGGCGGAGATCGTCATCGAGCTGCAAGTGAGCTGAATGCGGAGGTGCCGTCCATTCGGCACTTGATCGGGAGTTTGTGGGACGGCTTGTGATTTGGATCGCGGAGATGTATGACTACATCAACCGTGTTCTCTAACGCTTCTGCTTAGCGATCTACAAGGGTATGTGGATCCAATTTCTCCTCTCATAGATGCTCATCTCCTAGATTGATCTTGGTCAGGCATAGAATTTTTTTTGTTTCCCATGCAATGTTCCCCAACAGTGGCATCATGAGCTCGGTCTATGTGTAGATGAGATCACGAGTAGAACACAAAAGAGTTTGTGGGCGTTGGTGCTTAGATTGCTTCCTCCCTTGGTCATGTTTTGATTCAGAGGTATTGTGGGATGAAGCAACCCGGACCAACCTTACTCGTACACTTACGAGAGACCGGTTCCATCGACTGACGTGTAACTCTTTTGCACAAAGATGGTTGTCGGGTGTCTGTGTCTCCCACTTTAGTTGGATCGGATTGTACAAAGGCGGTCCTTGAGAAGGTTGAAAAGCAATTTGAGTATCACTGTTGTGGTTTATGCATTGGTGAGAATTGTTCTTGCTAGATACCCATAGCAGCCACGTAAAACAAGCAACACCAATTAGAGGACGTCTAACTTGTTTTTGCAGGGTATATTGTGATATGATATGGCCAAACAGATGATGAGATATATGTGATGTATGATATGATCATATTTTGTATAGAATATCACAACTTGCATGTCAATGAGTAAGGCAACTAGCAGGAGCCATAGGGTTATCTTTAATTATTGCATGACTTGTGTGTCAATCATTAAGCGCTATGTAATGCTTTACTTTATCACTAAGCGGTAGCAATAGTATGAGCATGGTGGGCGCGACAACCCCGATGGTGACACAATGATGGAGATCATGGTGTTATGCTGGTGATGATGGTGATCATGCCGGTGCTTTGGATATGGAGATCAAAAGCACAAGTTCATGGCCATATCATGTCACTTATGATTTGCATAGGATGTTAATCCTTTTATGCACCTTGTTTTGCTTATAACGACGGGAGCATTATAAGGTGATCTCTCACTTAAATATCAAGATAAATTGTGTTCTCCCCGAGTGTGCACTATTGCGAAAGTTCGTCGTGTCGAGACACCACATGATGATCGGGTGTGATAGACTCTACGTTCGCATACAACAGGTGCAAGCCAGTGTTGCACATGTGGAACACTCAGGTTAAACTTGATGAGCCTAGCATGTACATACATGGCCTCGGAACTCAAGAGACCGAAAGGTTGAACATGAGTCATATAGTAGATATGATCAACATGATGATGTTCACCATTGAAACCACCTTGACTCACGTGATGATCGGACTTGAGTTGGTGGATTTGGATCATGTATCACTCAGATGACCTGAGGGATGCCAATTTGAGTGAGAGCTTTAGTAATTTGATTAACTAAACTCATTATCTTGAACAGTAGTCTTAGTAATATTTGCTTATTTATGTTGTAGATCAATGGCTTGTGCAGTAGCACCCCTGAATTTTAATGCGTTCCTAGAGAAAGCTAAGTTGAAAGATGATGGAAGTAACTTTGTGGACTGGGCCTATAATCTGAGGATTATCCTCATGACTTCCGAGAAGGCTTATGTCCTTGATGTACCACTTGGTGACCCACCCACTCCTGTGTCATCCGAAGACGTTAAGAACGCTTGGGAGGCACGTTCTGGAGATTACTCAATAGTTCAGTGCGCAATGTTGTATGGCTTAGAACCGGGACTTCAAAGACATTTTGAACGTCATGGAGCATATGAGATGTTCCAGGAGTTGGAGTTTATCTTTGGGAAGAATGCCCGAATCGAGAGGTATGCGACCTCTGATAAGTTCTATGCTTGCAAGATGGAGGAGAACGGTTCTATCAGTGAACATATACTCAGAACGTCTGGGTATTCAACCCGCCTGGCGGAGTTAGGGATGCCCTTTCCACCGGAGGAGATCACTGACAGAGTTCTTCAGTCATTGCCACCTAGCTGCAAGAGCTTCGTGCTGAACTATAACATGCACGGGATGAACAAGCTAGTCGCTGAGCTGGTTGCGATGCTGAAAGTTGCTGAGTCTGAAATCCAAAAAGAACATCAAGTGTTGATGGTCAATAAAACCACTAGTTTCAAGAAGAATGGCAAGGACAAGAAGGGTAACCCCAAGAAGAGTGGCAAAGCAGTTGCCCCTCCCGTGAAGAAACCCAAGGCTGGGCCCAAGCCAGAAACCGAGTGCTTTCATTTCAAGGGAACTGGTCACTAGAAGTGGAACTGCCCATAGTATCTAGCCGACAAGAAGGCGGCCAACACAAAACAAGGTATATATGATATACATGTTATTGATGTGTACCTTACCAACTCTCGTTGTAGTGCGTGGGTATTTGATACTGGTTCGGTTGCTCACATTTGCAACTCAAAACAGGAACTACGGAATAGATGAAGGCTGGCAAAGGACGAAGTGACAATGCGTGTGGGAAATGGTTCCAAGGTTGACTTGATCGCCGTCGGCACGCTCACTCTTCGATTACCATTGGGATTAGTGATGAACCTGAACTTTATTTAGTGCCTGCGTTAAGCATGAACATTATATCTGGATCTTGTTTATTGTGAGACGGTTACTCATTTAAATCAGAGAATAATGGTTGTTCTATTTATACGAGTAATATATTTTATGGTCATGCACCCAAGGTGAGGGGTTTATTCATATTGAATCTCGATAGTGATGACACACATGTTCATAACATTGATGCCAAAAGATGTAGAGTTGATAATGATAGTACCACTTTCTTGTGGCACTGCCGGTTAGGTCATATTGGTGTAAAACGCATGAAGAAGCTCCATGTTAATGGACTTTTGGAGTCACTTGATTTTGAATCACTTGACACATGTGAACCATTCCTCTTGGGCAAGATGACTGAAACCTCGTTCTCTTGAACAATGGAACGGGCAAGTGACTTGTTGTAAATCATACATACTCATGTGTGCGGTCCGATGAGCATTGAGGCACGTGGTGGATATCGTTATTTTCTCACCTTCACTAACGACTTAAGTAGATATGGGTATATTTACTTAATGAAACACAAGTCTGAAATGTTTGAAAAGCTCAAGCAATTTCAGAGTGAAGTTGAGAATGATCATAACAAAAAGATTAAATTCCTACGATCTGATCGAGGAGGAGAATATGTGAGTTATTAGTTTGGCAGTCACTTAAGACAATGTGGAATTGTTTCACAATTGACACCGCCTGGAACACCACATCGTAATGGTGTGTCCGAACGTCGTAATCGAACCTTATTAGATATGGTGCATTCTATGATGTCTCTTGCCGATTTGCCACTATTTTTTGGGGGGTTATGCACTAGAGATAGCTGCATTCACTTTAAATAGGGCACCATCAAAATCCGTTGAGACGACACCATATGAACTGTGGTTTGGCAAGAAGCCAAAGTTGTCGTTTCTGAAAGTTTGGGGATGTGATGCTTATGTCAAGAAGCATCAGCCTGAAAAGCTGGAACCCAAAGCGGAAAATGCGTCTTCATAGGATACCCAAAAGAGACATTTGGGTATACCTTTTATCTCAGATCTGAAGGCAAAGTGTTTGTCGCTAAAAACAGAACATTTCTTGAGAAAGAGTTTCTCTCGAAAGAATTGAGTGGGAGGAAGATTGAACTTGATGAGGTTGTTGAACCTTTGATTCAACCAGAAAGTAGCGCAACGCAGAAAGATGTTTCTGTGGAGCCTACGGCAGTTGAATAGGAAGTTAATGATAACAATCATGAAGTTTTGGATCAAGTTGCTATTGAACCTCATAGGCCAACAAGGGCACATACTGCTCCTGAGTAGTACGACAACCCTGTCTTAGAGGTCATGTTGTTAGACAACGATGAACCGACAAGCTATGGAGAAGCAATGATGGGTCTGGATTTCGATAAATGGTTAGAGGCCATGAAATCCGAGATGGTATCCATGTATGAAAACAAAGTGTGGACTTTGGAAGTATTACCTGAAGGGCGAAAGACCATTTAAAACAAATGGATTTTTAAGAGGAAGACGGACGCGGACGGTAATGTCACCATCTATAAAGCTCGACTTGTGGCAAAGGGTTTTTCACAAGTTCAAGGAGTTGACTATGATGAGACCTTCTCGCCCGTAGCGATGCTTAAGTCCGTCAGATTCATGTTAGCAATAGCTGCATATTTCGACTATGAAATTTGGCAGATGGATGTCAAAACAGTGTTCCTTAATGGTTTACTTAAGGAAGAGTTGTATATGATACAACCAGAAGGTTTTGTCGATCCAGAGAATGCTGAAAAAGTTTGCAAACTCCAGCGATCCATTTATGGACTGGTACAAGCATCTCGGAGTTGGAATCTGTGCTTTGATGAGGTGATCAAAGCGTTCGGGTTTATACAAGTTTACGGAGAAGCTTGTATTTACAAGAAAGTGAGTCAGAGCTCTGTAGCGTTTCTAATATTATATGTGGATGACATATTGTTGATTGGAAACAATATAGAAATGTTGGAAAGTGTGAAGGAATATTTGAATAAGAGTTTTTCAATGAAGGACCTAGGAGAAGCTGCTTTCATATTAGGCATTAAGATCTATAGAGATAGATCGAGACGCTTAATAGGACTTTCAAAGAGTACATACCCTGATAAAGTTTTGAAGAAGTTCAAAATGGATCAGTCCAAGAAGGGGTTCTTGCCTGTGTTGCAAGGTGTGAAGTTGAGTAAGACTTAATTCCCAGTGACTGCAGAAGATAGGGAAAGATGAGTGTCATCCCCTATGCTTCAGCTATAGGCTCTATCATGTATGCAATGCTGTGCACAAGACCTGATGTCAGCTTTGCCATAAGTATGGCCAGAAGGTTTCAAAGTGATACATGAATGGAGCACTGGATGACGGTCAAAAATATCCTTAAGTACCCGAAAAGGACTAAGGAATTGTTTCTCGTTTATGGAGGTGGTCAAGAGCTCGTCGTAAAGGGTTACGACGATGCAAGCTTTGACACTGATCTGGATGACTCTAAGTCACAAACTAGATACATATTTATTCTCAATGGGGGAGCGGTAAGCTTGTGCAGTTCCAAGCAAAGCGTGGTATCCGACTCTACATGCGAATCAGAGTACATTGCAGCCTCGAAAGCAGTGAAGGAAGGTGTATGGATGAAAGATTTCATGACAGATCTTGCAGTAGTGCCCAGTGCACTGAATCCAATGGCTCTGTTCTGTGGCAGCACTGGTGCCATTGTTGTGGCCAAGGAACCAAGGTTTCATAGAGGAGCAGACACAAAAAGCGACACTTCAATTCCATCCGCGATCACTTCAAGGAGGAGGACATAAATATTTGCAAAGTGCACACGGATATGAATGTTGCATACCCGTTGACTAAACCTCTTCCAAGGGCTAAACATGATCAACACCAGGACTGCATGGGTGTTCGATTCATTACAATATAAATCACATAGTGAATTGAGCTAGATTATTGACTCTAGTGCAAGTGGGAGACTATTGGAAATATGCCCTAGAGGAAATAAATAAAGTGTTTATTATTATATTTCCTTGTTCATGATAATCGTTTATTGTCCATGCTATAATTGTGTTGAGTGGAAACTAAATACATGTGTGGGCATATAGACAACACTGTGTCCCTAGTATGCCTCTAGCTGGCTAGCTCGTTGATCAAAGATGGTTAAGGTTTCCTAGCCATGGACATGAGATTTCATTTGATAATGGGATCACATCATTAGGAGAATGATGTGATAGACAAGACCCAAACTATAAACGTAGCATATGATCGTGTCGGTTTATTGCTATAGTTTTTTGCATGTCAAGTATCTGTTCCTATGACCATGAGATCATCCAATTCACTAACACCAAAGGAGTACCTTGTGTGTATCTAATGTCACAACGTAACTGGGTGACTATAAAGGTTCTCTACAGGTATCTCCGAGGGTGTCTGTTGGGTTGGCATGGATCAAGACTAGGGTTTGTTACTCCATGTGACGGAGAGGTATCTCAGGGACCACTCGGTAATACAACATCATTATAAGCCTTGCAAGCAATGTGACTAAGTGTTAGCCACGAGATCTTGTAGTACGGAACGAGTAAAGAGACTTGGTGGTAACGAGATTGAACTAGGTATAGAGATACCGACGATCGAATCTCGGGCAAGTAACATACCGAAGAACAAAGGGAACATCATACGAGATTATCTGAATCCTTGACATAGAGGTTCAATCGATAAAGATCTTCATGGAATATGTAGGAGCCAATATGGGCATCCAAGTCCCTCTATTGGATATTGACTGTAGAGGTGTCTCGGTCATCTCTACATAGTTCTCGAACCCGCAGGGTCTGCACACTTAACGTTCGGTGACGAATTGGTATAGATGAGTTATGTATGTTGGTGACATAAGGTTGTTCGGAGTCCTAGATGAGATCTTGAATGTCACGCGGAGCTCCGGAATGGTCCAAAGGTAAAGATTCACATATAGGAAGTCGGTATTCGGGTTCCGGAAAAGTTTTGGGATTTACAGGTTTTGTGACGGGAATGCCGGAAGTGCTCCGGTGGTCCACCGGGTGGGCCCACCTACCTCGAAGGGACCCATGGGCTGTGAGAGGGGGCGCACCAGCCCCTGGTGGGCTAGCCGCCCCTCCCACAAGGGCCCATGCGGCTAGGAGGTGGGGGAGGGCCAAGCCCAAGAGGGGAGGTTCCCACTTGCCTTGGGGGCCAAGTCTTCCCCCTTGGCCGCCGCCCCAAACCCTAGGGGAAACCCTAGGGCGTCTAGACCCCTTCTCTCCCCATATATATATGTGAGGGGAGGGAGGGCTACAACAACTCAAGCCATGGCGTAGCCCTTCCTCCCTCCTCGGTAGCCTCTCCTCTAGTAGATTGATTCGGCGACGCACAGCAAAGATCTGCCGGATCAGCTCCATCACCACCACCACCACGCCGCCGTGCTGCCGGTGGACCCATCTTCATCTCCACTCCCTCTTGCTAGATCAAGAAGGCAAAGATCGTCATCGAGCTACACATGTGCTGAACATGGAGGTGCCGTCCATTCGACACTTGATCGGGAGTTCGTGGGACGGCTTGCGATTTGGATCGAGGAGACGTACGACTACATCAACCGCATTCTTTAACACTTCCGCTTAGCAATCTACAAGGGCATGTGGATCCAATCTGTCCTCTCATAGATGCCCATCTCCTAGATTGATCTTGGTGAAGTGTAGGAAGTTTTTTCCATGCAACGTTCCCCACCACTCGATGCCATATATGCTTGGATCTTTCCCCACCACATGATGCTTGCCAAGAGAAAAAGGCAAAATATGGGAAGTGGTGAAGATCACCATGACTCTTGTATAAAGGTAAGTACTAGAAAGTAAAAGATAGGCCCTTCGCAGAGGGAGGCATTGATTTGCAGAGGTGCCAGAGCTCGAGCTTTTAAAAGAGATATGAATAATAATTTTGAGCGACATGCTTTCATTGTCAACATAACAACCGAGAGATCTCGGTATCTTCCATGCTAGATACATTATAGGTGGTTCCCAAACAGAATGGTAATTTTTTTACTCCCCTTACACCAATCAATCAGACTCCACGGCGAGCCGAATCCACGGGTACCGTCCATACAAACAAAATTCCTGGGGGAGTCTTGTTTAATTATTTGCATCTTATTTTAATTTATTTCAGGACTGGGAATCCCTATTACCAGCCACTTTCTCGTGAATGATAGTGAATCAACACATATCGTGAGAATAGCCGACCTAGCATGGAAGATACTGACAGCCCCTAGTCACTATGTGAGCGATTCGGGCATACGAAACAGAATATTATTTGAGGGTTTAGAGTTTGGCACATGCGAATTTACTTGGAACGATAGGTAAATACCACATATAGGTAGGTATGGTGGACTCATATGGAACAACTTTTGGTTTAAGGGTGTTGGATGCACAAGTAGTATTTCTACTTGGTGCGGAAGTTTCGGCTAGTATGAGGTGGAAGCAAGCACCACATGTTGGAGGATCCATAACAATATATCTTCTATAAAAATATACCCAAGCATAACTCAGTATGTTGTCTTCCTTGTCCAACTTCAACTAATTTTGTCAAGTTTGAAAATAATTAATGGGGCTGACAATCATAGAAGATGTCCAAGATAGTATATTTATATGTGAAATCTCTCTTCCTTCAATATTCTTTCATGAATTGTTCAAGTGACCAATGCGGTGTTTGCTAACTTTCAATAAATTTCACCACCTATACTTATTATATGTGAAGTCATACTCCCCATGGGATAAGCATATAAAACATATACAATTTTAGATTTATGATACTCAATTCATTCAACCATTTACTCATAGGATATAAGTGAAGCACGAGAGTAAATGACAAAACTACTCCAAAACATATAAGTGAAGATCAATGAGTAGTGAAACAATTAAGTAGCTATGTGAGGACTTTCTCTCTTTCTCTTTCAATAAATATTTTCAGATCTGAGTATGTTTATTTAAACAACAAGAAAAATAAAAATAGCACTCCAAGAATAGCATGCATCATGTGAACGAATGAAGATTTAGGCTCAACATAGGCTAACGGATTGTTGACGAAGAGAGGTGGGATGTGTAGCATCCCCAAGCTTAGACGCTTGAGACTTCTTGAAATATTTACTTGGGGTGGCTTGTTGTCACTGCACTAGATTTCTGGGATCTCCAGTGCCCCTTACTCATGCACGGGTAGTAGTAGCCACCTTGACGACGAGGCCCGACAGTGAGCTGCTAGATACAAGTACTGGAGAATCAAGACCAAAGGCAAGACCTTGCCGAGATGGCCCTCGAACCCCCGGTAAGGCAAAGCCAAGGCAAAGCCCTGGCAATACCCGAGAAGGCGAAGCCCTGGCAAGGCGATGACCCAGCAAGGCGAAGCCCCTGAAAGGCCCCGCCAGCGCACAGGCCAGGTGTCGCCCCACCTGGGCATGTGTCGCGGCACCGGCGATGGAGGGGCTAAGCGGTGCCGACGGGACGGGCTCCTGTCCCATCCCATAGACAGTCAGAGATGCCTGATGGTGCATTAAATGTGCCTGTCCTACCCCGTCAGTGTTAGGTATGATAGCACTGTAGCTCTATACACCCCGTGTACGCACTGTACGCCACTATTGGGATCCCCTTCTAGAGTATAAAAGAAGGCCCAGGGCGATACAGTAGGGGACTTTTGTCTTTTCGACTTTTGGACTTCTAGCTCATACGCGTAGCAGCTGTTCACAACGCTCCTGTAGCTAGAACCCTAAAAACATCCACAATATAACCAAGCAGGAGTAGGGTTTTACGCATCTTTGCAGCCCGAATCTGGGTAAAATCCCCGCGCGTTGTTCATCGGATCTGCTCTTTGTGCGAGCCTTCTTCCCCACCGAACCGAAAAGGGGTCCCTCCGATACGATAGGTGTTTGTTCCCCACGACTTCTTTGGCGCGCCAGGTAAGGGGGATAGGTCGTGTGAACCTGATCTGGTGGTCAGCATGCCAGTTTCTTCATAATCATCATCGCCATGGCCCCCAAGAAGAAGGGCCTGAGGGAGGTTGGTCCATCCACGTATGCTCTCCCTGTAGCTACATAGACAGGTGATGGTGCAGACACGGGTGGAGGACGAGGCAGAGGTTCAGAACTTCTGCGATGCTCCGGTGATCAAGGCCAAGCAAGCGGCGATCGTCGCCGCGGAGACGCTCATGGCGGCGGCGAGAACCCCCGCACCACTGGGTCTTAGGACGGAGCTATACCGCCTGCGGGTGGTACGGTGAACTCCGGGGATGGAAGGGTACCTTCCAAGATGCCCATGACGGCGCCTACGTCACGACCTTCCCAGGACGCGCGTGAAGAGCAGCGCCACGGAGCCACAGTTCCCAACGTCCCCACGAGAAAGCTCCTGCGCATCACTCCCAAGGTGCACGGGACCAGCGTGCTCGCCAGCATGCCAGTGGGAGTGGCGTGCCATCGCGGGACCACGACGAAGCTCCTTCTAACACGGTTAGGAGTCAGAGCACCTCACGTTCCTCGTGCCGTTCGCTGCCGACTACATCGGAAGAAGCAATGGCGCGGGCACAACTACTCCTGAACTTCCCTCCTGCTGCAGAGAAGCTCGACGAATGGAAAGCCACCATTCAGAACCTCCTCAGCCTCGCTAAATCATTTTGGTCCACCGAGCCAGCTCATGCCACTGGTGAGAAGGCCGGAGGCGGTGCGAGCACGGTGCACTCTCCTCCATAGCAACAACACCGGTCACCGACTCGGCGGACCAACGCTTATGATGGTTAATCGACAACGTCGTCCGATCCACGGACTCGCCGCGACTAGCGTGAAGTTCTTTGGGAACGAAGCAAGGAAGACGCTCGAACTACAATCAAGCAACAACGGGAAACACGCCATGAAAGTGATAAGCGCGGGGGACCCACTGTAGACAAGTCCGCACTAGGGTATCCTGCCAGCCTACCTTACGAGGTGGGTTGTCCAGTGTTTACCCATGAGCTACGGCAAGTCCAGTGGCCTAATTCTGAGACGTTCAAGCCAGAGGTCCCGGAGAAGTACGATCACAAGACTCACCCGTCAGAGTTCCTAAGCATCTACACCATTGCGATGCAGGCTGCCGGGGCTCGCGACGACAAGATACTCGCTAACTACTTCCCATTGGTGCTTAAGCCCAACACTAGGTCGTGGTTGATGCACTTGCCGGAAGGATCCATTGCCTCCAGGGCAAACCTGTGACATGAGTTTATTGGCGCCTTCACTGGACGTCATCCAGCTTCTGGCCTGGAAAGTGATTTTCATATCATTCCCTAGAAGGAGGGCAAGACTTTGCACAAGTACATCCAAAGGTTTAGACGCGTGCTCCACAACATACCAGACGTTCATCCTGCCGCTGTTATCAACACGTTCCATCAAAACATGCGCAACCGTAGGATGCGAGAAGAGCTGATGATGAACAAGGTCAGGGATGTTGCCAAGCTTTATGCTCTGGCAGCTAGATGTGCTCGAGCTGAAGAAGGGAGGAGGATCCCCGGTGAAGACGCTGGTGCAGGGGTCGACTCCAAGGATGAAGATACCGCCACCCCGGCAAAGAAAGGCCGGCGGTGGAACTAGAAGCGCAAGGGCAAGGCCGTGCTTGCTGTCGAATGATCCGGCAACCCCGGTACTGCCAAGCAGGGCAAGGTTGATGACCCTGGCAAGGATGTTGCCAGATGCGTCTCTTGCCAGGCAATGGCGGCTACCGACAAGCCGGAAGGCTCCGTCAAGAAGTATTGCAAGATCCATCGCACCAAGGGCCACGATCTCGAAGACTGACGGCAAGTTGGGCAGCTTTCCAAGAAGCAAAAAGCTGAGTACGAAAGGCAAGACAAGGAGAAGGGCTAGCATGGTGCGGAGGGGTCCGACAAGAAGCGCGTAGGCCGAGGAGGTCGCCGCGGCAAGCCTAAACAACAAAAAGATTGACCCACTCGAGGACGCGACAAGCAAGAGGGTGATGATGATGACGTCGAAGAGGACGACGAGTCCAGCGAGCATGAGTTCCAGAAGGCTACAGAGATGATGTGCATCGAGGGAGGTTCCTCATCGCATTCCTCTTACCGCCAACTTAAACAGTGGGCGCGTGAGGTTAACGCGGCGGAGCCGTCCATCGGTGGCCAGAGACCTCTGAAGTAGTCCAACACTCCTATCATTTTTGATGCCGAGGATCACCCTGATCACACAACTGCGCCCGGGTGCCTGCCATCGTTGGTTTTGCCAACAACTCGCAACCTCAAGGTGATGAAGATGCTAGTTGACAGTGGGGCCAGCCTGAACCTACTCTCGCCTAATGTCATCCAGAGGCTGCAAATTCCTGATAAAGATTTTGAGCCCACAGGCGCTTCCAAGGGTTCAATTCAGGGAGGACTCAGCCGAAGGGCAAGATCATGCTACCGGTGACGTTTGGCAGAGAAGATCGTTTTTGACGTCTCCAAGTTCTCGTTGTCGTACAACAGTATCCTTGGTCGCCCAACGCTAGCCAAGTTCATGGAGGCCACCCACTTCGCCTACAATGTGCTGAAGATGCCCGGGCCAATGAGCATCATCATGATAAACTCTGACAAGAAAGGTGCACTAATCTACGCCGACCAACTCTACCAGGAGGTATTTGCAGCACCTGGCGCTAAGGCACTTGCTCCTGCCGCTAAAGCTCCCGGGGGGGGGGGGACAAGACCGACAAGGCCTCTGGCGCACATTCTGGCAAGCGCGCCTCCTCGGGGTGTTGGGCTCCCGTTGATGATGTGCTAGAGAGCTCCACCGACAAGAGAAAGAAGTCCAAGGCAGATCCAGCAAAGACTAAGAAGGTACCTACAAGGGAGGATGGTACGGGAGGAACTTTCACCATAAGTTCCACCCTTGACGACAAATAGGAAAGCAAGCTCGTCGCCTTCCTGTGGGCGAATGTTGATGTGTTTGCATGGCAACCATCTGATATCCCCGGTGTTCCTAGGAAGGTGATTGAGCACCACCTTGCCGTCTGTCCACACATGCGGCCCGTCAAGCAGAAGGTCTGGAAGCAGGCTTTGGAGCGGCAATAGTTCATTGCCGAAGAGATCAAGAAATTAGAAGCGGATGGCTTGATCAGAGGAGTACTTCATCCAACATGGTTGGCCAATCCAGTTGTAGTGCGCAAGGCGAAAGGGAAGTGGAGGTTGTGCATTGACTTCACAGACATCAACAAAGCCTGCCCCAAAGATCCTTTTCCCTTGCCACACATCGACCAGATTGTGGACTCCATCGCCGGCTGTGACTTGTTGTCTTTCCTTGACGCCTATTCAGGCTATCATCAGATTTCCATGGCCAAGGAAGACGAGGAGAAGACCACATTTATCACCCCATGTGGTATGTATTGCTTTTTGCGTATGTCTTTCGGGTTGAAAAGTTCTAGTTCTACATTTGCAACAGCGGTCCAGATTGGTTTTGAGCCCCAGCTACATAGAAACATGGAGGCTTATATGGATGACATAGTGGTCAAAACCAAGGACAAGGCTACGCTCATATCAGACCTAGAAGAAACATTTGCACATCTGCGCAAGATCAACATGAAGCTCAACTCTAAGAAGTGTGTGTTTGGCGTCCCATACGGCAAGCTTCTCGGTTTCTTTGTATCTCAATGTGGAATTGAAGCAAATCCAGACAATATCAAAGCAATTGAGCAAATTGAAGCACCAAGACGTGTCAAGGATGTGCGTCGTCTTGCTGGCTGTGTTGGTGCTCTGAGTAGGTTCATCTCAAAATCTGCTGAGCGCGCCCTGCCCTTTTTCAAAATCTTGAAGAAGGCAGGCCCGTTGAAATGGACTCCGGAAGCGGGGGCAGCGCTGCAAGATTTGAAGAAGTACCTCTCCTCTCTGCTAGTCCTAGTCGTGCCAAAACCACAAGAGTCATTGCTGCTATATCTAGCGACAACAAATCAAGTGGTGAGTGCTGCACTAGTGGCTGAAAGAGAAGTTGATGATGAAGCAATGGCAGCGGCAGGACCGCCAAGTGACAAGCCAGGACATTCCCCGGCATGGTCTGGTGCCGACAAGGAAGGATCTGCGCAGTTGAATGAGACAATTCAGAAGAAGAAGGTGGTGCAGCACCCAGTCTATTTTGTTAGTTCCCTTTTGCAGAGGCTAGGTCAAGATACTATGGTGTGCAAAAGTTGCTCTTCGGCCTCCTTATGGCCTCGAGGAAGCTACGCCATTACTTCCAAGCACATGAGGTCACCATCGTCACTCGTTTCCCGCTACAGCTAATTTTGCGGAACCTAGAAGCTACCGGTGGGGTTGTGGAGTGGGCTTTGGAATTGTCAAGCTTTGGTCTCAAGTTTGAAAGTACTTCGACCATCCAGAGCAGAGCCTTGGCGGAGTTCATTGCAGAATGGTCCCCAACACCAGATGAAGAGGTTCCAGAGTCAACCCTCCCCGGCAAGGAAACGAATCAAGAGTGGATCATGTATTTTAACGGAGTTTTCTCGGTGCAAGGCACCGGTGCCGGAGGTGCTGCTTGTCGCACCCACCGGAGAGCACCTCAAATATGTGATTCAGATGCACTTTCCCGGGAGAGATCAACGAACAATACTGCTGAGTACGAAGGGCCACTTGCCAGTCTCAGGATCGCAACAGACCTTGGGATTAAGAAACTTATTACCAGGGGTGAGTCTGAGCTTGTTGTCAGACAGGTGAACAAGGATTATCAAAGTCCATTGATGGAAGCTTATGTAGATGAAGTGAGGAAGTTGGAAGAACACTTTGACGGCCTGCAAATGGAGCACGTCCCGCGTGTAGAGAACAGCATTGCCGACGGCCTGTCAAAGTGTGCTGCCCTTAAGTTGCCTGTGGAACCAGGAACTTTCGAGCTCCAACTGACTCAACCATTCGTGACACCATCAACTGGACAAGAGAAAAGAGGAAAGTTGAGTTCCGGCAAGTATTTCCCGGTAGAGCTCCTAGAAGCCGCCGACAAGGAAGTTGCCGGGGACGACGCTAGGCTTGCCGGTGAGTGTCGCGCTCCGATAGAGCCTCAGGCTCTTGCCATGGAAGCACACGCTCCTGCCAGGCTTGTCGGGGTGCAGCAGACTCCGGTGGGGTCTTGGGCCCTTGCCGTTGAGACAAATGCTCCCCCTGCAGAGGATATGCCTTTAATACTTATTGTCGAGCCCTAGGCTCCAGCATGGGCACAATACATCGTCCGTTTCCTTCAAACAGGAGAACTTCCCGAGGAACAAGAGGTAGCAGAGAAAGTAGCCCGTCAGTCTAACCTGTACCAGTTCACGGACAACGTCCTATACAAAAAGAGACCTAACAGTGTGAAACTCAAGTGCATTTCTCAGGAAGATGGACTGGAGCTGTTGGCAGAGATACATGGAGGCATATGTGGCTCCCACATAGGATCAAGAGCACTTGCCGAAAATGCATTTCGACAAGGTTTCTTCTGTCCCACAGCCCTCCAGGATGCAACTACGCTAGTAACCAAGTGTGAAGCATGCAAGTTTCATTCGAAGAAATTATATCAACCAACTCAAGCCCTTCAGACGATCCCTCTCTCCTGGCCATTTTCGGCCTGGGGGCTCGACATCTTGGTCCCCTTTCCCCGTGCTACCAGGGGATTTGGATACTTGCACATGGCAATCAACAAGTTCACATAGTGGCTGGAAGTGGAAGCAGTGAGAAAGGTGACAACACAATACCCATCAAGTTCTTCAAAGGACTAGTCTGCCACTTTGGTGTTCCTAACAGGATCATCACTGACAATGGCACACAGTTCATGAGCCGCACCTTCGTGCAATATGTCCAAGACCTTGGCGGCGAAATCTGTTTTGCTTCTTTTACCCATCCAAGGAGAAACTACCAAGCGGAAAGGGCTAATGCTGAAGTGTTGCGAGGCCTCAAGAAAAGAACTTTCGACAAGTTGAGCAAGTGCGGAAGGCGCTGGATTGATGAGTTACAAGTGGTTCTCTGGTGCATCATAACGACACCAAATCGAGCTACCGGCCAGACAACCTTCTCCCTCGTATATGGGGCGGAATCAGTTCTCCCCATGGAACTCATATATGGGTCACCTCGAGTGCTCGCTTATGATGAGCTTGAGCAAGAGCAGTTGCGGAAAGATGACGTGACACTCCTTGAGGAAGACAGTCTTCAGGCTGCTGTGAGAGCTGCACGCTACCAGCAAGCTTTGCGACGCTACCATAGACGCAAAGTTAATGCCCGAAGTCTTGAGGAAGGCGACCTTATTCTTCGGCACGTTAATTCTGCAAAGAATGCCAACTAGTTTATGCCGAAGTGGGAAGGCCCTTATCGGAGAGTACGAGTCACCAGGCCTGGCACAGTCCGCCTGGAGACTGAAGATGGCATCCCAGTGAGTAACTCCTGGAATATCGAACATCTTCGTAAGTTCTACCCATAAGGTGCGGTTGTCGGGTCTCTCAGCAACCACATTTTGTACAAGTCTTGCCGCTGAAGCATGTAATCATTGGTACAAAGCCAGGCGCAGACCCTATGCATAGTTGAATAAAGATAAGTGTCTTGCAAATTTTGTTGATTTTCATGTTTACTTATGTGCATGTTGGTCTGAGATATTGCATTACGCTTACTCCCGGCAAGAACTAGCGGACCACCAAGGTTCCACATCCATATTTTCTCTCCTTTGTTTTTCTCAAAGGACAGAAGGTTACCTCACGTGCAACTTTGCCGGGGGCGGGGGGAATGGTGGTATGGATACCTACGGGCGATGTTCAAAAAAAAATCTTGCCGGAAGGAGTACGACAATGAAAAGATAAGTTGCAAAAACCCCAAGTGAATTCTTGCTGTGGAATTATTTTCCTTGGACGATTTCGACTTATGTATGGAAAACCTGCATGCATGGGAACCTTGCCATAATTGGTTATGCCCTCACTCTGTTTCGGTACTCTTCAATGGCTTAAGTGGCTGCGCCCGCACCCTTGCTTCGTTTCGAGTCCGCTCAATGACTCAAGGGGCTGCGCTCACGCCCTTATTCTGTTTCGAGCACGATCAACAACTTAAACGGCCGCGCCAAGGATGCCAAGGTATCTTGCCGACAGTAGGACTGCCAGCAGGCTGCTAAGGACCCGTTCCTCAAAGCGCTCGCGGTAGGGCTACACGCCAGCAAGATCTTTCGAAAGGGCGTAGGGAAAGTTACATGCAAAGAAACAGTCTAACAATGAAGAGAATATATAGTTATTCAAAATAGGGTCAAATTTACATGAGATGTCGCCTTTTTCCTAAGTACATCTTTATTTGACTTTCTCCCCTGGGGGAGATTACAAGAAGAAAAAGATGGAAAGGGGAGGCAGACTACAAGAAGAAAAATATGGCGAGAGGCCCCCGACAGAAGCCCAGCCTGACCCATTTTGACCAGCACTGCGCGGATGGACAGGGCTTCCATAGGAGAGGGCCAGCGCTGCTCAAAAAGGAGGGAGGACCCCAGAAGACGAAGTCCGTGGGCCTGCTGGAAGATCCAGGTAGAAGATGAGGCAGCGCCCGGGACAAAGGCCCCCAGCAAGGTTGTCTTGCAAGGAGGGGGAGAGGCGTGAGGCTGGCGATGATGGTGCGTCCGACGGTCAGTCTGAGCTCGGGTCGTCAGGCTCCGACTTGACGTCCCGAATACCGGACTCATCATCGTCGTTTTCTCCACTGTCCCGCTCATCACTCTCGCTCGACGAGGGACTTTCGGCGCCGCTCGAGCTCTCTTCGCAGTAGCTGAGGCGGACACCTGAGCGCCCATAAATCATGACGGAGAGCAGATTGGCATCCGTCATTTTAAAACAAAGGAAATGCCCTTCGTGGAGGTTGTGGGCACGGGCGAAGGTCTTCCATCCGCGCCTGAGGAACATGATGCGACTTGCTGGGTACTCGACGTCCACCCGCGTCGCGCCATTACAACAACCATGTGCCCGTAACCACAGGACGGACGGCTCGTCGACCTCCATCGCCCTGGCGAAGGGGCAAGGGAGGCACATATGGCTCCGGACGGGACCGGCCAGTTCGAGGATGAACTCCAGTGCCGTCCCCTCGGCGTGGGTCTCCTCAAGGAAGAGGCCCGATGCCGGAGGAGGAGGTGGGGAAGCGCTCCGCCTCCCCCGACCTCGGCCTCCATGATGGCCACGACCCCTCGCGCCTCTTCCACCACACGCACTCGAGCCGCCCTCCGCCTCTGTTGCTGAAGCGGTCGCATGATCCCGACAAGAACTCCTCCTTGGAGCTGAGGACGGTGGGCGCCCTTGCCCCTTATTCATAGCTAAGGGCAGGCGCTACTCGAAGGCTGGGAAGACGTGGAAGGGCAAGCTATGGAGTTTCACACTCGGAGAAGGGAGGAAGGATGGATGAGCACCACCCTCGCTACCCCTCAATTTATAGGGGGAAGCACGGGGGCTGGCTCTCCCCCGCTCCAAGGGTCACCGCCCACCTCCTCCAATAGCGGTGCCCTCGATCACGGGGCGAACAGCAACCGCCCCATTGCTCCAATCCATGGCGCTGCAGTTACTGCTTTTCCTAGGACTTTAAGTCACGGGCGCCTATTGCTGGCTTCCCGCTAAGCATGCGGCATGCGTGGCGGAAACGACCTGACGCAATAATTGAAAAATTAACGGCCGCGCCGCACATGTATCCCACGCCCTACATTCAATGGGCATCGTGGGGAGGCGTAGTAAGCGCAATCATCACAACCTTAAGGCCCTGCCACATGTGCCTGTGCACTGTTTGGGCCTAGCCCAACAACGCCTCACACCGTGTGTGGCCTAGCCCCCAGGGATCCTATCGGTGCACTAGAGTTCTGGGCTCTCCAGTGCCCCTTATTCGTGCACGGGCAGTAGTAGCCACCCTAGCGACGAGGCCCGACAGGGAGCTGCTAGATACAAGTACAGGGGAATCAAGACCAAAGGCAAGACCCCCGGAAGGCAAAGCCAATGCAAAGCCCCGGCAATACCCATCAAGGAGAAGCCCCGGTAAGGCCCCGCCAGCGCACACGCCAAGTGTCGCCCCACCTCGGCACGTGTCGTGGCGCCAGCGATGGATGGGCTAAGCAGTGCCGATGGGACGGGCACCTGTCCCGTCCCATAGACAGCCAGAGATGCCTGACGGTGCATTAAATGCACCTGTCCTACTCTGTTAGTGTTAGGTATGATATCACTGTAGCTTTGTACACCCCGTGTACACACTGTACGCCACTGCTGGGATCCCCTTCCAGAGTATAAAAGGAGGCCCAGGGCGATACAATTGGGGACTTTTGGCTTTTCGACTTTTGGACCTTCTAGCTCATACGCGTAGAACCTGTTCACAACGCTCTTGTAGCTAGAACCCTAAAAATACCCACAATATAACCAAGCAAGAGTAGGGTTTTACGCAGCTTTGCGACCCGAACCTGGGTAAAATCCCCACGCGTTGTTCAACAGATCTGCTCTTTGTGCGAGCCTTCTTCCTCGCCGAACCGAAAAGGGGTCCCTCCGATCCCATAGGTGTTCATTATCCATGACACTTGGGAATCCCCAAGCTTGATATTTTGTATCTCTTTCAATCCTCTCATATCATGGTTTCACCTATTCTTAAAAACTCCATCCACACAAAACTCGAAAAGAACTCGTGAGATAGGTTAGTACACATAATAATAAATCAACTCTTTATGTACTGCCAAGACAAGTTGCATAATAATTTTCAAGCATTATGTACTGTATACTATCATTTCCACAATTTATATCTACCAATATAGGCTATGGAAACTATAGGGTAAGTAAATAACAAAACTATGATAGCAATCTGTCTAAACAAAACAGTGTGTAGAAATTTATTAAACCAGTCTACTTTTGTAATTTTAAAACTTATGAAAATTTAGTACCTGCTAAAAAATTTATATGGCAATACTGTGTAAAAATTTCAGAAACTTTCCACGTTCCAGTAAAATATGAAAATTGAAACACTACAGCAGAATTTTCTGTTTTTACACAGCACACATCAAACATGCAATTCAAGCATCCTAAAGGCAATTCTTGGAACTTTTTATTGAAAAACAAGATTATAAATAACACCTAACATAGAAAAATAAAATAAAATGATGCTCCAAGAAAAACTCATATTATGTGACGAATTAAAATATAGTTCCGAGTAAGATATACCAATAGTGTTGAAGACGAAAGAGGGGATGCCTTCCGGGGCATCCCTAAGCTTAGACGCTTGAGTCTTTCTTGGATATTACTTAGGTGTTCCTTGAGAATCCCCAAGCTTAGGTTCTTGTCACACCTTATTCTCCTCATATCGGTGTCTCACCCAAAACTTGAAAACTTCAATCACACAAAACTTAACGGAACTTTGTGAGAAGGGTTAGTGTCATAAAGATACATAATTCACTTAAGTACTGTCAAGACAAGATTCATAGTTGTTATCACATAATAACTGCTGTATTCCATCATTCCCACAATTTATATCACGGAATATAAGCTATGGGAACACTAAAACAAGCAAACTAGGCATGCAAAATAGAATCTGTCAAAAAAAAGAATAGTCTGTAAAGATCTGAATGATGACCATACTTCCCTGACTCTAACAATTCTGAAAAATTAGTAAAACTCAATTAATTTGCATATAAATGTTGTGTAGAAATTTCAGAACACTTTTACGCTCTATTAAAATCAGATAATTCATATACTGGGCGCAAAACTTACTATTTTTGCACAAAATCAAGCAAGCAAGTATCCACACTATCCCAAAGGATTTACTTGGCACTTTAGTGAAATAAAATATGCAAAACATGATTACTACTGTATCTTAATCATTTTAACACATCAAAACAGAAATTAAAAGTGTTGGGTTGTCTCCCAACAAGCGCTTTTATTTAATGCTTTTTAGCTAGGCATGATGATTTCAATGATGCTCGTATAGGAATAATAATTTAAACATGCAAAAGAGCTTCATGAATCTCATAAAAAGCACATTTAAGTCTAACCCACTTCCTATGCATAAGTATTTTGTAAGCAAACAATTTATGGGAGCAAGAATCAACTACCATAGGAAGGCAAAACAAGCATAACTTCAAAACCTTGAACACATAGAGAGGAAACTTTATATTATTGCAATTCTTACAAGCATATTTTCCTCCCTCATAATACTTTTCAGTAGCATCATGAAGCAATTCCACAATATAACCCGCACATAAAGCATTCTTTTCATGACCTATAAGCATAGAAATTTTACTACTCTCCTCACAAGAAAATTTCTTCTCATGACTAATAGTGGGAGCATCATAAAAGAGTTGAATACTACAAATTGGTTCCACACTAAAATAGTAATATTTTAGTAAAAGGATATTCATAATTATGAAAAGTATCATAATAGTAATCATCACTCTTTTTCATCGCATAAGTATCATCACAATAATCATCATAAGTAGGAGGCATGCAGTCATTATAACAAATTTGATCATTCAAAGTAGGGGGGATAAAAAGATCATCTTCATTAAGCATAACATCCCCAAGCTTGGGACAAACATTAATTGCAGAAAATAAATTCCTAAACATGTCATTTTCATCAAACATAGCATCCCCAAGCTTGTGGCTTTGTATCATCATCATCCCAGTTGGTGCCATAAATATTTTCAAGATTATAAGAAGAATCATTATCTTCCCAATCATAATCATCACACCAAGCAATGCGCATAACAAAATCATCCTCAAGTGTATGATCTTCCACAACTATTTTTGATTCATTCTCATGAGGCCTATCAATGATGGGTGCAACATTATTTGGGAGAGATACCTCTTTACCTTTACTTTTCCTTCTTTTCTTCTTCTTCTTCACCACATTATGTGTGGTTTTGTTTAATTCCTCCAAGCTTCTTTTTGAAGAGGTTGGTTGAATAAAAAGCTCCTCCTTGTTACCTGATTCATCATAAGAAAAAGTAGGAGGATATTGGGAAACCTCTTCTACTTCATTAGTATTCTCTTCATTAGGAGGATATTGGGAAACCTCTTCACCACATTAGGAGGTCTTTAAGTAATTGGAAATATAAGGATTATCAATGCAATTTACCATGCAATACATATGGATTTCATTTAGATCAAAATCAATCATTTTCATGAGAACCCAAGTTGGAACATCCTTCGTTTTATATTTCATTTCTTCATACCAAAAAATAGACTAAGTTCATTATGATGCTCAAGGGTAATGAGGTTATCACAATTTTTGGACACAATTAAATCAAGAAATAATTCACATTGGAAATTAAAATGAACACTTTAATTGCAAATTTCAAGGACGACGAGAAATATTAAGTCTTTCACCACAAACATATAGCCTCTCTTGCAACCATTTAGGTTCTAAATACTTATGCCTCTTACAAAATCTATCTTGCCTTTTAGGCATGTATTCACAAACTCTATGCACTCCACAAAAATTGACATGCTTATAAGAAATCTTTTTATCATGGCTAGTGCAATCATCACTAGTACTATTGATATTCCAAGAATTCATACTAACAACATTGCAATCATGCTCATCACTCAAAGATTTAGTGCCAAACATTTTAATAACTTCTTCTTCTAACACTTGAGCACAATTTTCCTTTCCATCATTTTCACGAAAGACATTAAAAAGATGAAGCATATGAGGCAACCTCAATTCCATTTTCTGTAGTTTTCTTTTATAAAACCAAACTAGTGAAAAACAAGAAACTAAAAGATTTGATTGCAAGATCTAAAGATATACCTTCAAGCACTCACCTCCCCGGCAATGGCGCCAGAAAAGAGCTTGATGTCTACTACGCAACCTTCTTCTTGTAGACTCGTGTTGGGCCTCCAAGTGCAGAGTTTTGTAGGACAATAGACATTTTCCCTCAAGTTGAAGACCTAAGGTTTATCAATCCGTGTAAGGTGTAGGATGAAGATGGTCTCTCTTGAACAACCCTGCAATCAAATACAAGAAATCTCTTGTGTCCCCAACACACACAATACAATGGAAAATTATATAGGTGCACTAGTTCGGCGAAGATATGGTGATACAAGTGCAATATGGATGGTAGATATAGGTTTTTGTAATCTGAAAATATAAAAATGGCAAGGTAACTAATGATAAAAGTGAGCACAATCGGTATTGCAATGCTTAGAAACAAGGCCTAGGGTTCATACTCTAGTGCAATTTCTCTCAACAATACTGTCATAGTTGAATCATATGTAAGTACCTCTCGTGCGACAAAGAGTTCACTCCAAAGTCACAAATAGTGGAGAACTAGCAAAGAAATTATTGTAGGGTACGAAACCACCTCAAAGTTATCTTTTCTGATCAATCTTATGAGCTATCCCTATAAGTGTCACGAACAGCCCTAGAGTTCGTATTAAAATAACACGTTAAGATACACATCAACCAAAACCCTAATGTCACCTAGATACTCCAATGTCACCACAAGTACCCATGGGCTTGATTATACGATATGCATCACATAATTTCAGATTCATCATGTTCAATCCAACACAAATAACTTCAAAGTGTGCCCCAAAGTTTCTACCAGAGACTCAAGACGAAAACATGTGTCAACCCCTATGCATAGATTCCCAAGGTCACGGAACCCGCAAGTTGATCAGCAAAACATACATCAAGTGGATCAATACAACATTCCATTGTCACCACGGATATCCCATCACAGTACATACATCAAGTGTTCTCAAATCATTAAAGACTCAATCCGATAAGAAAACTTAAAGGGAAAACTCAATTCATCACAAGAAGATAGAGAGGAGAAAACTCCATATGATTCATCTATATCAATAAAGCTCGTGGTACATCAAGATCGTGTCATCTCAAGAACACGAGATAGAGAGAGAAATCAAGCACATAGCTACTGGTACACACCCTCAGCCCTGAGGGTGTACTACTCCCTCCTCGTCATGGAGACTACCGGGATGATGAAGATGTCCTCCGGTGATGGTTTGCCCCTCCAGCAGGGTGCTGGAACGGGCTCCCCGATTGTTTTTTCGCGGCTCTAGAGGCTTGCGGCAGTGGAACTCCTGATCTAGGTTTCTTTTCGGAGGTTTGGCTATTTATAGGAGTATTTGGCATTGGTCCCACGTCTAGAAGGTTCTCGAGAAAGTCACAAGCTCGCTAGGCGCAGCCAGGGGGGTGGTCGTGCCTGACTGGCTTGTGAATCCCTCGGGACTCTTCTCTAGTATCTTTTTTGCTCCAGTATTTTTTATATTTTCCAAAAATATTCTCCATAAACTTTCATCCCATTCCGAGAACTTTTATTTCCGCACAAAAATGACACCATGGTAGTTCTGCTGAAAACAATGTCAGTCTAGGTTAGTTCTAATAAAATCATACCAAAATCTTATAGAATTATTGTAAGCATGGCATGAATACTTCATAAATTATAGATACGTTGGAGACGTATCAAATGCCACTTGGGATTGTTAGAGATATTTAAGTCTTGTGTGGGAAAATAAAATACCCTACTGATTTTCTAGTTCTTGGTTCCCCACAATATGACTTTTGTCCCGATATCTTTCGTAGACCTTTCTTGAAGACTGTTAATGCTAAGATAGATTTTCAAAAACAAACCGTCAGTGTTAAGTTTGGTGACATGTCTCGTGATTTTATTTTTTTCAAAGTTTAGTTGACAACCTCGTGATAATGAATTACCTAGTAAGAATGAAATAATTGGTCTTGCTTCTATTGCCGTTCCTCCTACCGATCCACTAGAACAATATTTGCTATACCATGAAAAAGATATGCACTTGCGTGAAATAAATGAAATAGATAAAGTTTTCTTTGAACAACAACCTCTACTAAAGCACAATTTCCCTATTGAAACCCTGAGAGGTCCTCCTCCACCTAAAGGTGATCCTGTGTTTGAATTAAAGAAATTGCCTGATACTCTAAAGTATGCTTATCTTGACGAGAAAAAGATATATCATGTTATTATTAGTGCTAACCTTTCAGAACATGACGAAGAAAGATTATAGAAAGTTTTGAGGAAGCACCAGTGTGTTATTGGATATACCCTTGATGATCTTAAGGGCATTAGTCCCACTCTATGTCAGCACAAGTTCAATATGGAATCTGATGCTAAGCCCGTTGTTGATCACCAGCGACAATTGAATCCTATAGCGACCCGACCTGAAATAGTCGAATCTCTGGTGTTTCCGTACCATTCCAAGTTCACGCTGGCATAACACACATGGTACATTAATGTATATATCAAAGGGAAAATGACACTGCTTTATTAATCCAAATTTTATATTGAGTCCTTTATTAAAATAAAGTGGCTGAAGGCCAACACGTGAGATAAAAGTAATCCAAAACTTGCAGAAGCTTCAAAGATAGTTGAGTCCATCTGACTCCAAGGGCATCTCTCCGAGCGTAGAGCGTATCCTCACTCCTAGTCGGAAAAGTACTCTACAACATGATATGTTGCAGCCGTGTAGGTTAGCATATTGAATATGACGGCAAGTCACAAGGGGGGGGGTGAAAAATAATCATCTATTCTATATGCATTTATGGCAGGTGGGGCTGTAAGTTTAAGTTTAGCACAAAGACAATTTTTCCTACAACAAGAGAGGGGCAAAGCAAAATTATTACTACAATGTTGGTTGATTAGTGAGAAGGTTCCACCAACCATTTCTCATACCCAAGTATCAATAAAACCCACATCATTATATTATTTGTGTTGAGAGTTCCAGATAGTTTCAGTTCCTTTGGCTCAAGTTGTCCATGACCGTGGACATGACTAATCGATTAGGTTTGAGTTCTCTCCAAAGTTTTGCACACGTTCCCCACAAGATTTGATCGCCGCCGTTGAAGTCCTCGCACTTCAGGGTGTTTGAGAACTCGATGATCAAAACAGGGTCTTCCAAAGGGTTCCTCTGAGCCACTGTCGGTGCCCATCCATTCCTATCGTTCTTCTACATCTCGTAGCACCGCTGTCCAGAGTCGCCACGATGTCCAACCCAGCCAGATCCCATAATGGCTTGTGGCTGTGCAGGTAAGCCTCGGGACTTGAAGTATCCATCAGTCTCTTCGTGCCTAGGCGGACCTTTCTGCGTGAATACTGGCACTTCTCCAGCAACACCTAGGCTAACCACTGGTTTCTCCAGGGCGCCGTTCATACCATCATCCACCCAGAGATGTATTGCATCATGAGGTCTTGAAAATTCTTGAAGGCTTGGAGGTCTTAATCATCCGCCCATAGATAAACACTCAACCAAAACTCGTCTACTAAAAGCATAGCACAATAAAAGTAACGTCCCGGTCCAAAGTTACAAGAGTATTGGGGTGCCTACCACATGATACTACTCGAGTAACCAAGTTTCCAAATACCTACTTTGCATGCAATGGGTGGAAATAGGTAGAACTAATGCAATAAAACAATAGGTAAAACATGTTTAATGTGAACTTGGCTTGCTCGTGATGTTCGTACTCGAGTGACTCTAGATAACAAGCCTCACACTTCGGATGATCTAACGCATCAAACAAAGCACACAATAAGCATAACCATATCACAACTCACAATAACAACAAAGTAAACTAATAACACTAAAGCAAACAATAGCACAAAGAAGAAAAGAAACAAAGGCAAATAAAGAATCTATCAAAAGTGTGGAAAAACTTTAGCTAAGGTAGAACAAGTTAAGAATAGTTTTGTCGGGGTACGACACCTATGGGATCGCGTGGTTCCCTTTGTGGTTCGGAGGGGCACGGTATGTGCAAAGAGCGGATCAGACGAGCAGCGCAAGGGTAGATTTTACCCAGGTTTGGGCCGCTGAGAAGCGTCAAAACCCTACTCCTGCTTTAGTGTATTATGGGTGTTTTTAGGGTTCTGGCTACATCAACGCTATTGACAGCCGCTACGCGCATGAGCCAAAAGCTGGAAGAAAAGAAAAGACCTCCTTCGTAACGCCTTGGGCCTCCTTTTATATGACTAAGAGGTCTCCACAGTGGCGTACAGTACTTAGACAAGGTGTACAATGATACAATGTTATCATACCTAACACTAACGGTGTAGGACAAATGAATTTAATGCCCTGTCAGGTGTCCCTGACCTTCTATGGGATGGGACAGGAGCCCGTCCCATCGGCACCGCTTAGCTTCTCCATCGCCAACGGCTTGACATCTATCCTGGTGGAGCGACACCTGGTCTCTGCGATGGCAGGGTGGCGAGGTCTTGCTGGGTGCACTCCTTGCCAAGGCTCCGCAAGCCACCCCGGCAACATGTTGCCGGGGTTCTAGCCTTTGGCCTTCGGTATTGTGCTGGTTGACTTGAATGTTTCTTGACATTGGTGTATTTTCTTCTAGCAGTTGACGGTGTCCCGGACTAGGGGGTACTCACCACGTCGTCTCCCGACCAGTGGGTCGGGCCGAGGACCCCCAGGGCGATTCACTAATGGGCTAGTTCGTGGAGCCCATGATGCATACAAGGGAGATTCTACAAGACTTGGCACACAAGACAAGGACTCATCTAAACCCTAGGCCTATGGTGCATTATATAAGCCGAGGCCAGGCTAGTCAATAGACAATCTTAATATCATATTCATGACTACAATCTCGTAGTAGATATCTATACTATGTACTATCTCCATATCAATAAAATCAAAAGCAGGACGTCGGGTATTATCTCCTTTAGAGAGCCCGAACCTGGGTAAAATTCTGTGTCCGTGTTACCGTCGCTCCAAGATGCCTATGTTAGGACCCCTACTACGAGATATGCTAGATTTGACACCGACATTGGTGCGTTCATTGAGAGCCTGCTGGATAGTCGCCGCGGTGCGATGGGAATTCAGATCGGCTCCATCGCGATCTACGCGTCACAACCGAGCTACATCGTCGACGTCAGCATCTTCGTCGCCGGCTTGACTGGTCACCTCGGCTAGGCCGAGGACTGCGTGCCATGTCAGATCATCTATATCGTATGGGTGTCTTCATCAACATCAACTCCAATCTCAACTAAGACCATGGAAGAATCCTCCATAGTTCTCGGGGGCTCAACGCGAACATTGCCCTCGCGCGACCCTGTAGTTTATCTGGACAGCGAATTCATGTTCGTCGTCCCTGCCTCCTCGAGTGTCGCTTTGACGATTGCTTCAGTGGAATTGTGCAGAATTGAGTCTATAACAACCTTGCAAAATTTCATCGTGTTCTGGTGAAGGAATCTCCAGCGATCTATAATATACCGGAGCCCTATCGAATCTGGATGAGAATCTGGGCGAGTTTAGGGAGAGGAGTCCACCATCTAACTCGGACGTCCGTTGGAAAATCCCACCATTCAACGACTGCGGAATTTCTATAACTATCACCCCTCAAAATTTCAGCTCGATCCGACCGTCCAAACTCCGGGAAACATCCGATTAGAACAATGAATTTTGGATCTATTTTCTGTGCGAAAACGAATCCGACCCGAGTTCATCTTTTTCATGAACGGGTTGTCAGACGTCCTTTTTGAAGAAAATTTTCTCATCATCTCAGTCATCCGACCAAGAGTTCGGCATCGCGAGGGCTGAATAATCAACAAGCGAACCTCGTCATCCGTAGATTTTACGGGTCGGGCGCTCTATTGCTTCATCAAGACATCATCGACTTCATCAAAAATTCCGTCGGCATCGCCGCGCCGTTGCCTTTTCAAATTGACGTCCCCAACGCCGACCTGCTTTGACACGCTGGCTGGCATGGGGCACTAGCGTCACCTTACTCTGCTCCGTCACTTCGGCTAGACTGGGGGCTTCACCATCCCTTCATCAACCCGCTCCGGAGACTTCGGCGTCACTAGCCGACCAGCTTCAACTCCTCGGCTAGCGTAAGACTTCGGCTTCACCTGCCGACCTGCTCTGTCACCTCGTCCAGACCGACGCTTTGGCATCCCTTCATAAACCTGCTCCAAGGACTTCGGCGTCACTAGCTGACCCGCTTCAACAAATCGGCTGGCATGAGACTTCGACATCACCAACCGACCTGCTTCAACACATCGGCTGGCATGAGACTTTGGCGTCACCAGCCGACCTGTATGAGACTTTGGCTTCCACCGATCACACTTTCGCCATGTTAACTGGACCGAGGAATTCATCTCGCCACATCAACCATGCAGCGTCGCCACTTCGTCAAACCGAACTCTTCATTCAGGCACCTCGGCGCCCAGGCCATATTCCTTTACTTACTTGCTTCACTTAAATTAACTAAGTAGAAGAATTGTTTTTAAAATATATTATTATATTTCTTTGTTATCACTTTTGGCTTGCACTATTTTATGAGTGAAGGAAATCGACTTCGACCGCCGTCACGCAGTCATCCCGACGTCACCTTGCCGACCTACTCCACCACGTTGGCTGGATCAGGGGCTTCGCCTCACCACATCGGTCAAGCCGTGACACTACTTCGGAGTGTCGAACTCCTCGTTCGGTCACCTCGAGACGGGCATGGGGGCTGGGACCTCGGTCATGCCGAAGACTACACATCGGATCTATCAAAGTCCGATGGGCATCCTCGTCCAGCCACAAGCCCGGATCGCGTCATCGACACCGAGCACATTATCTAGCTAAGTCGCTTTCATGCTCAAAAACTTTCAGTTTTAAATTTTGTTCGGTTCGACCAAGCATTATAATTTTTTGACAACAAATTGTTTGCGAAAAACTTTCTTTGTAAGAAATTTCTTTGTTATAAACAAATTCAAATACTCCATTTACTTGGGGGCTTCCTTTATGAAGCCATTCCTCTTGCATATGATTATTAATGTATTGCACCCTTCCTTTTTTGTGTTTACGCCAATATATGCATCATTTTGACTTAAGTGTTCTGCAAAGCTGGGTTGCCTTGCTCCTGTGCTTACCCCTACGTTCCCGATTGTTCGGCTAGGGAGTAAAGGGAGCACCTCTACGATTGTTACGATCGGGTCATCTGAACTCGTACCTCGGACGAGTGAAGCTGAAAGCTAGCGCTCTTACTGTTTGCAACTATGGTCGGCAATGACGGAAGACAAGCATACATTAATCTATTGCACACCCCATGGTAATCATGAGAAACCAAAGAAAGGAACCGTTGGCGGAACTATTTTCTTTGAAGATGCTTCTTACGTTAAATAGTAATATAGCATAAGTTTCTTGGGCGCACTTTTTCTTTTATAGCTTAATGGCCTGATTGGATGGTTATTCGAAGCACCTATGATATCCTCGTATTGCAGAGTAGATAACACTTTTCGGCCCTTGGACGAAGAGGGAGAAGCTGACGGTCGGTTAAGATGCATTTAAAGTTCGGGCGAACACATATATGATATAAGTACTTCAGTACATACAATCATTATGCATAAAATTCTTTTACCCAAGTCACTTGGGGGCTCTTAAATTTGTATGAGACGTTTTATAATAAATGTTTTATTCTTAGTCGTTGCACAATTTTTTTTACCACTCCCTTCTCGACTCGAGTGCTTGGTCAATAGTCGGGTAGCCTGGTTTCTCTTTATAGTCGCTCGCCTGAGAAACTGGCATGAGAAACACTCCACCTTCGGGATAGGGAGGTTGAAGCCGAAGGTTGACCCACCTGAAGTCTAGAGATCGTACATTTTATGTTAAAGCATGATAGAAGCACAATTTTAGGACCAATTTCGTATTAGCACCAAAAAACTTGATTCAATTGAGACGTACAGTTTTCACATGAGTTTTTTGTTTTTTTGTGCTTATAACTTCTTTAAACTATTTTAGGATTTGCTTTCAGGAAGCGGGACATCCTCTTTGTTGAGGTGTTCGGCGTGATGGTCTTGCTCGGAAACTCTTTTCCAAACTATGGTTCGACATCTTTCCTGCTGAACTCCACCTCGGCGTTGTCAAAACGTACATGACGGTTGAACTAGTTCTCGAGGTGATATGATCCTAGGGTCGGCCATATTTCCCAACCAAGTCTCGGGGGCTACTGCATTGACAATTCAATGCAGAAAATTTCAGTGCAATACAGTTTCCGAGGAGATTATGATCCCTGGGTTAGTCGTCCACACCCAACTTGAGTCTCGAAGTCTGTGCACACCAGTTTTGTGTTTCGAAGTATGCTGCCGATCTAGGAGTTGATCCTCAGGCCGATTTTGCAAATTGCCCTAAGTCTTAGGGGCTACTGGGATCAGCGGTTTTATGTAATCCTTCAGGTGCATCTTGGGTTTTAGGCCGACACACACCTTGTGGGATACTGGCTATATATCTTGGCAGAGAATAAAATTGCACCAATAGAAAATATCCTCAGAAAAACTGCCCATGGTCGAGGTGGTGCACCACCTCGAAACAAGTCCGGCATATAGCTCGGGCGCAAGTGGCTGACTCCATATAGAGCATTTCTTAGATTAAGCTCCGATGAATTCCTTCAATTTTTTGAGGTCCAAGTTAGTTTATGATACCTCATACGCTAACTATCGTTAGAGCTCGGATCCACTCCGACGTTGGAGCTCGGAAGTTGTCCGGCATAAAGCTCGGATTCAAATGGCCCGTTCCATAGAAGACTATTCCGGCATTTAAGCTTGGATGGACTCATTCAAATTTTCAGAGGTCATGGTAATCTATGATACCTCGGATGCCGATCATCGTTGGAGCTTCGCTGCAAAAGACACCTCAGATGCAGTCCGACGTTGGAGCTTGGACGCAAGAGGATACCTTGAACGCTGAGTAGTGTTGGAGCTCAGCTGTGAAAAGACACCTCGGATGTAGTTTGGCGTTGGAGCTCGGACGCAAGAGGATGCCGCCACACGGGAAACACTTCAAACCCTAGGTGTGGTGTAAAGAATTATAGGGCATTGATAAAGGCCAATAACTTAAATGGGCTCCTCGGATGCCCGACGTGTGAACTCTTCAGATACACCTCGGGATCCTCAAGATCGGGGATGAGAAGATTTGTTGAACCATTTTTCAAGACCGACAACTGAAGATGAAGAATAGTTTGGAAGAGCCGAGGAGTGTCCCCAACTTGAAGACCGGTTCAGGGGGCTACTAACGGTGTCCTGGACTAGGGGGTACTCACCACGTCGTCTCCCGACCAGTGGGTCGGGTCGAGGACCCCCAAGGCGATCCACTAATGGGTTCGGAGAGCCCATGATGCATACAAGGGAGATTCCACAAGACTTGGCGCACAAGACAAGGACTCCTCTAAACCCTAGGCCTACGGTGCATTATATAAACCGAGGCCAGGGTAGTCAATAGACAATCTCAATATCATATTCATGACTACAATCTCGTAGTGGATACATGTACTATGTACTATCCCCATATCAATACAATCAAAAGCAGGACGTAGGGTATTATCTCCTTGAGAGAGCCCGAACCTGGGTAAAATCCTGTGTCCATGTTACCATCACTCTGAGATGCCTAGATTAGGACCCCTACTACCAGATATGCTGGATGTGACACCGACAGCAGTCCATTGGCAGGCCTTGCTGCCAGTGCGGCTACAACTACCCGTGCACAAGTATGGGGTACTAAAAGCCCAAACTTTAGTACACCGACAAGTTTTCAGCAACTAATAAATACATAACAGAAAAGAAAGGTAAAATTTTATTGGAAAACAGAAAGTATTTCACCTTAAAAAATTATGCAAAAAGAATTATTACAAAAACTATTATGAAACCCTACATAATGAAAAGCAATGTTCTCCTAAAAAGATCAAAACAATAAAAATATTTTTGTTAATAGAAAATACTATGAATTCCCAAATTGAACAGGGTGATAAAACCGAGTAATGCAAAACAATGGCAAAAAGTTTCACTCAGAAATCTATTTTTAAACTCAGGTTATTCACATTCTAGTGATTTTAACAAATTCTAATGAATTCAAATTTAAACAGATCAAATTTTAAATCTAAAAGTTCTACCAGATACTTTATAAAATTTTTGAGCTACTGAAAAAGAATCACTCAAAAACAATAAACATAGTAAAAGATATTTATATTTTAAAAGCAGAACTATTCTGTTTTCTAAAATAGAAATAGAGAAAATAAAAAAACTTAACTAACGAACGACTACGTGTCATGTTGTGATTGCGTGAAGCGTGCGAGTGCGCTAGCTAACGAGTGAACGTTCACTAATTAAAAAATGGTTTGGGGTTTTAGATCAATCTAGGCTGGGTCGTTGGTGAGTGATCTGGCGGCTAAGGGAAAGGGTGGGGTGCTCACAGTGGTAGTTGCCGGCGTGGGGCTTCTCCGGTGAGGCAGAGGCGTTGGGGTTGTCAGGGAGGCATATCTGATGGTCGGGGATGACGGCAGAGGGCTCTAATCAACGGCGGCGGCGCTCCAGCGAAGTTTGGCGGCATCTGTGGGGGTCGGGGACGACATGTGTCGGTGTCCAAACCGGCGGATCTCGGGTAGGGGGTCCCGAGATGTGAGACTAGGATCGATGGTAACAGGGGACGAAGGAGACGATGCTTACCCAGGTTCGGGACCTCCTATGGAGGTAAAACCCTACGTCCTGCTTGATTATATTGATGATATGAAGGTTACAAAGTTGATCTACCTCGAGATCGAATAGCTAAACCCTAGATGAGTTGTTCTTTTCCTTACAACCTAAAGCCCTCCGTCTTATATAGACCCGCGGGTACCTAGGGCTTACACATGGTCGGTTACACATTGAAGGAAAACATGCCTATTCACCATCCCAAACTTGGAGGACACGTCACGATTCCCAAAGCTTCCTTCCTGGCGACTGGGCCTTTGGTCAATCCAATGCTCGGTAAATTTCCCATATAGACCGGCCCACGAGAAACATGTCGGCCACCCAAGGAGCCCTTAAACGAGGACTTCCTCAGTAGCACCCGAACTAGCCTCCAACCCCAAGGGTCTTAGCTCTATCTGCTTCACATGATCAGAGTCTTCGTCTTGCAACGCGAGTTCTTCTCCCTAGTTAATGATCGGCTGAGTTTAGTTCCGCCTCCAACGACACATAGTTTTCCCGATCAGAGGACCGCTCGAACACCATGAATAGTTTAGCTGCAAAGGCCAAGCGTTAAGGAGCAAACAGTGTTTCTTGACAACCTTTCCGACAAAAGGTCACGGCCCACCACGACCACTGAACCGGTTGCAAAAACTAGATTCATGGTTCGAGGCCGTTTTTTCATTAGCACGATCCATCAATGCATATATTGTGTTCCATTTCACACAGGATATGATTAATCATGCGCGTATAACGAAACACATGTCTTAGGAAGCGGATGGATCCGCGACGCAGTAAAGGGAGGCTAACCGGTGACAAGCCCCATAAATGGGGAAAAACCCAAGGCCTAGCCACACTTCCCATTCACATCCTCTGCTTCGCCAATCACCTAAGCTTCCAGCGCCCAGATCTAGTTCTCTCACAACTCCCTCTCTAAGCTCGGCCATGGCTGGTTCTGGTTCTAACGGCAAGTGGAAGGCTTCCACGGTCACTGACCAGGATATCCGGGACCTAAAACAGGCCGGCTACTAATGACCCACAAGTATAGGGGATCTATCGCATTCCTTTTGATAACTAAGAGTGTCGAACCCAACAAGGATTAGAAGGAAATGACAAGCAGTTTCCAGTAAGGTATTCTCTGCAAGCAGTGAAATTATCTCTAATAGAAAGTTTTGTGATAAGATAATTCGTAACGAGTAAAAAGTAAAAAGTGTAGCAAAGGTGCAGCACGGTAGCCCAATCCTTTTTGTAGCAAAGGACAGGCCTTGACAAACTCTTATATAAAGCAAAGCGCTCCCGAGGACACATGGGAATTTCTGTCAAGCTAGTTTTCATCATATGCTCATTTGATTCGCGTTCATTACTTTGATATTGATATGTGGGTGGACCGGTGCTAGGGTGCTGCCCTTACTTGGACAAACCTCCCATTTATTATTAACCCCTATCGCAAGCATCCGCAACTACGAAAGAAGAATTAAGGTAAACCTAACCATAGTATGAAACATATGGATCCAAATCACCCCTTTACGAAGCAACACATAAACTAGGGTTTAAGCCTGTGTCACTCTAGCAACCCATCATATACTTATTTCTTCCCAATGCCTTCCCCTAGGCCCAAATAATGGTGAAGTGTTATGTTGTCGACGTTCACATAATACCACTAGAGGAGAGACAACATACATCTCATCAAAATATCGAACGAATACCAAATTCACATGATTACCTATAACAAGACTTATCACAGGTCCTTAGGAACAAACATAACTACTCACAAAGCATGTTCATGTTCAAGATTAGAGGAGTATTAATTATCATAAAGGATCTGAACATATGATCTTCCACCAAGTAAACCAACTAGAATCAACTACAAGGAGTAATCAACACTACTAGCAACCCACAGGTACCAATCTGAGGTGTTGAGACAAAGATCGAATACAAGAGATGAAGTAGGGTTTGGAAAGGAGATGGTGCTGGTGAAGATGTTGATGCAGATTCACCCCCTCTCGATGAGAGGATCGTTGGTGATGACAATGGCTTTGATTTCCCCCTCACGGAGGGAAGTTTCCCTGGCAGAACAACCCTGTCAGAGCTCTAGATTGGTTCTATCCAAGTTCCGCCTCGAGACAGCGGCGCTTCATCCCGAAAGCTCTCTTATGATTTTTTTTCTAGGTCAAAACGCTTCATATAGCAGAAGATGGGCGTCAGAGGAGCCATAGGGGCCCCATAAGCCTGCTAGGCGTGGCCAGGGGGATGGCCGCGCCTAGCAGGCTTGTGGCCTGCAAGTTCCCTCCCCTCTTGCTAATTCTTGTGCCAGTAATTTTTATTAATTCAAAAATATTCTCCGTAAATTTTCATGACTTTTGGAGTTGTGCAGAATAGGTATCTCAGAGTTGCTGCTTTTCCAGTCCAGAATTCCAATTGTCGGCATTCTCCCTCGTCATGTAAACCTTGTAAAATAAGAGAGAAAAAGGCATAAGTATTGTACCAAAACGTGTAATAACAGCCCATAATGCAATAAATATTAATATAAAAGCATGATGCAAAATGGACGTATCAACTACCTCCCCGCCAGGATCTACCACCGTGCTGCCGAGCCCAAAGAGATGGTTCCCACTCCCAAGCCCGGCGAGAGCGTGGTGTTCGTTGTCCACTTTATCTGGGGATTGAGCTCCCCGTCCACCCCTTCGTCAGGGGGCTCATGTTCTTCTACGGACTCGACTTCCATGACCTCCCACCGAACTCCTTCATCCACATATCGGCGTTCATCATCGTCTACGAGGCCTTCTTGTGGGTCGAACCACACTTCAGACTATGGCTCAAGGTGTCCAACATCAAGCCGAAGTCTATCGCAGAAGAACTCGGAGACTGCGGTGGGGCGGTCATCAGCAATCTCCCCCACGTTGGATGGCCTTCCAGCACCTTCATCAACACCATCAAGACTTGGCAAAAAGAGTGGTTTTATATCACTGAGCCAAGAGAAGAAGGTCAGGCTGCACTGGCCGAGGTTAGATCCAGTCCCCCCACAAGATTGACCTGATGGCTCCGAAAGGGCCTCGATTGGGGGTTGGATGTGGAGGTGGACAACCTGCAGAAGCGCATTGCCTCAATGATCAAGGGCAAGATCGAGATGGCCAACGTGGTCCAGATCATGCTTCGACGATGCATCCTCCCTTGTCAGCGCGAGGACTCTCCCACGTGGGCTTATCGGCTTGACAATGAGCCTACTGTTCGTCACCTCTTTCGCACCACTCTGGAGAAATAGTGGAAGGATTTGTTCAAGGCTTAGGAGAGCTGGCCAACCAAGGAGGAAGATTGGGGCCTAGATGCCGATAACCCTCCTTCCCAGGTATAACATAGTTTCAATTGATCGGCTCTGTCTTCCGAAAGAAAATCTAAACACCTTTCCGATCATCTTTGCAGAAATGGTTGAGCAAAGCCATGGGCATCAACTGCCCGGCCGCACAGCCCGAAGACGCCATGTCCAATCTGTTGTTGGAGATGCTCGTCATGGTGCCTTATAAGGCGCCGGAAAAGAAGGAGGAAGGCCGAGGAGGTCTCCACATCAAGGACTAGCTGGACGCTACATCCGAGGAAACCCATGCCTCCTCTAATCAAGAGGAGGAGCATGAGGACGAAGGGGAAGGCAATTCCCCCTCGCAAAAAAGAGTGTGGAGTCACCGGATGCCGTAGAGGACGTACCTCCTCCCGCCCCGAAGAGGGCGCGTCGGCTGCAGTTGATTCTGTCCGATGACAGTTCGGACTTGGATACCGAGTCCGAAGACTTGGAGAAGGTTCCTCAAAGGAACCTATGGGTCAAGCCCCCAGCTCGAAGGTAAGAATCCAAAGACTCCCTGAGCTATTTATGCCATGTTTTAAATGTTATTAACATGTGAGTTCCTTTTGATTTGCAGCCCACCATGCACTCTCCCCACCGACCAAGCTTTGGATGGGAAGAGCCCACCCGTCGAGCTAGCAGAGAGTGGGACCGTGTCATATCCCACACCTCTGGGTGCCACGAAGGATGTCACGGAGGTGTCATCCCACCAGGCTCCTTTGGAGCCGAACACCAGCGGTGGGGGTGACAACATCATGGTCGAGGTTAATGCCTCGACCGCCGAAGATCGGGAGGAGGAGCCCCTCCCGGACACTGAGGAGACCGGACGAAGGGATGTCCAGTCCCCTCCAAGGTCATCTCCAGAGCAAACCACGCCTCCCGAGCCACCGGTTCAATCCCCGGTTGGAGATCGGGCTAACCGATCACCACCGGCACCACCAATCACTAGGTGGCCGGTTAAGGAGGAGGCTCTAGCAAGCGCCTCCATCTCTGAGGGTCACCGCACCCTTATGGGTGCGATTTTGCAAAGCATCCAGCCCGTTGATAGCAGACTGAAGGAGGCCTTCAATGGTCTCTTGACGGGCTTCCAGGTCAGCCACGTAATGTTCTATTTCTGGAATATTAATTTTACATTTGTACTATTGTTATTTATATAGTAGCCCCCGAGCCCTAGGTGAGTTTAGAAAAAACTCACCTGGGGGTCAAGTACAAATGAGCAACCAAACAATGTACGAGACTATATTTGTTCGTAATGTTCTAACAACCCTTAAGAGGACCGAACATAGGGTCATGTTTATGACAGTTCGGAGGTTTGAATCCATATAACCTGATAGGGGTTTGTTATTTGTGGGCTTCGTCATCGGTGGTGGATGCTAATGCCACAGAGCTAGACGATCTAAATTAGAAGCTCAAGAGCTCCAAAGATGAGCTTGATGCTCTGAATAGGAGGTTCGACGAGGCGTAAGGTAAGCCGGATTATAATATCCGATTTTTCCATCATGAGTGATTCGCGTTGTTGAATTACTATGCTTATATATTTATTGCTTCTACAGCCTCGGCGAAAGAAATCGAAGGACTCTAGGACGAGTTGTAGGAGGCGAAGCAAGAGGCCGCAGACGAGAAGGCAGCGGCTGAACAAGCGGCTGCCATGCTCTCCGCTTTAAAAGCCACAAGTGCCAAGCATGAGGCTCAGGTGGAGGAGATCTAGCAGGAGCTTAAGGACTCTAGCAAGAAGTGCGAGGACCTTGAGCAGAATGGCAAGGAGCAGGCCACTGAACTATCCACCTTGAAATCTGATCTCCAAAAGGAGCGGGTGGATAGGCGGTTCTTTGAAGAGCAAGTCTGCCAAGTTAAGGCTATCACAGATGGTAAGCCGTATTTACTGCAGCGTGCCTTCGGTGATAGCAGGTTCGCATTACTCACCCAAGTGTGGCGTTCCTCAGGCGCCTGCTCGGACCTCCTGAAGAGCATAGTGGACGCGAATCAGTTCTATGCTTCGCGGGGAGAAGGAGATGAAGCTTGGCTATTTTGGGTGCAATTTGAAGGCTCCGAGCGTTCTCCTCTCCTCATCAAGTGGCTGAATTATCTGATGGAGCTACACTGGATGGCGAAGCCGGCCATGAAGGATATCTGTATCCGGCTATGGCCCAACGAGCCATTGCCGGGTAGCTACTTCGGCCTGGTGCAGAAGCTGAGCGACCCTTCACCTCAGATCGACGCACTAAGGCGTTCTTCCTGTATCAAGGGATCTCGGATGGCCTTTGCAAGGGCCAAGGTGTACTGGCCGGGGCTTGATCCGACGAAGATCGCCACCGCTCCTCTGCCCCCTGGAAAGGAGCATAGGTCCCCTGAGCGATACTTCTCCATAGTGATGGAGGGTGCTCAGGTAATTGAGGCTTAGTGTTCAAAAGAAAACATTTATGAGTAAATGTGTTGTAATATGTCCGAAGACCTTTGAATGGTTTTATGTTTATGATGCATGGTTTATCATGTCTTTTATGTTTTGCATTCGTTATAACTCATGTATGGACGTTGAAACTAAAAGTTGCGAGTAATCAGCATCAGCCCCCATGTAGATACTACGCGAGGTGTCTCTACCTCCGCACTGTGACCCTTAGCTGAGCTATCGGTACCCGAAGGCAGTAGTGTGAGGTGGACAAGGCAATTAGACGATAATGCTTTATTGCTTTCACTTAGCCATAGGAGCGTGAAAAAGGAAGAGGGGGCTGATGACTAGCCCCCAGAGTTTTGTGATGTTCAGATGAATAGCGGCTAAAGCCGGTATCACATGTTTTGTATGAATACCAAACCCATCGTATGACATGGAATAACTTCTGACGAAGTTTTTAGTATAACACTTAAGCTCGGAGTCGCAGACCGGTTCTCGCATACTATGACAGTCAGTTTTCGGCTCTCTCCCCTGAGGTGCTTGACCAGGCTAGCTAGAAACACAATCATGGAGGTTCTCCCTTTGCCCTTTTAGCCGAACGAGCGGAACATAAAGGGGCAAGCACAGGAGCCGGGAAACCCAACTATTGACCCAAGACATAGTTCGGAACCTATGCATATAAAGCAAATTCCGAGATGCCAAACGCATGATTGATTGTGTTTAGGGAGACGTTTTTTAAAATTCGAGCCCTCGGTCCATTAACCGGTTCCATCGTAATGTGTACCAAACAGTTGCGCAAGAAGTGTTGAGGAGGGAGATAATAGAGTACGTGCCAAAAAGGATAGCAAAGCGACCATGCATAGTGGTTTTATATTTTGCTCGACAACTCTTATTGTTAATATTGCCAAAGCAACTATTTACACGTATTTGAAAATGAAATATAAATTTTACAGGAGGGGTTGTACCAGGGGTCTTGTATGGGTGACCTGACAACCTTGGTGTGCCCTTGTCGCTTGTCCGCTCCTGCGCCTCCTAGGGAGTTGTATACCTTTATGGGTGGTGCTGTCGGTGACCAGACCTTGGAATAAAAATCTTGAAAAGTCGCCGAAGTGTGGATGAGCTTTACGCTTTAGAAGGTCCTTGATGGTACCTGTAGTATGTCCGAAGACATTTAATGGTAGTAGTTCGGTCCAGCCAAACACTTACCCTTTGATAGTTGTTCCCCACCGCCGCCCATGGAATCTCGAACACAAAGTTGTGCCTCCTTGACACGTGCTTTGCTGGCCTTAGGGCTGTGCAATGGGGAGTGGGTCCTTATTTATGGGGAGAAGAAGGTTCTGGGAGTTCAGGATGAAACCGAGCTCACTTCCTAACCTTACGTGCCTTTACGGTGGATGTCGACATTTGTTGATCATCATTGTAATGGAATTCGGCCGCTAGGGCCAACGCATGTTCCTCAGTTCGGAGGGAGCACTCCGTGTTGCTGTTGATAGTAATGACCCCCTTGGGGCCGAGCATCTTGAGCTTGAGGTATGTGTAGTGTGGGATGGCGTTAAAGCGAGCGAACATTGTATGGCCTAGCATGGTATGATAGCAAGTACGGAAAGATACAAAGTCGATGATCAAGTCTTCCCTTCAAGAGTTATCGGGCGAACCAAACAGTACTTCCAGGCTTACAGAGCCAGCGCACCGGTCTTCGATGCCTGGAATCACTCCTTTAAAGGTAGTGTTGCTGGGTTTGATCCTTGACGGGTCTATACCCATCTTTTTTCGCCGTGTCTAAGTAAATCACATTAAGGCTACTTCCTCCGTCCATTAGGACATTTGTGAGATGATACCCATCTATGATGGGGTCTAGGATGAGCGCGGCTGAACCCCCATGATGGATACTTGTCGGGTGGTCGCATCGATCGAAGGTGATTGGGTACGTCGACTGATAACCCACAAGCATAGGGGATCGCAAAAGTTTTCGAGGGTAGAGTATTCAACCCAAATTTATTGAGTCAACACAAGGGGAGACAAAGAATATTCTCTAGTATTCACAGCTGAGTTGTCAATTCAACCACACCTGAAAGACTTAATATTTGCAGCAAAGTATTGAATAGCAAAGTAGTATGGAAGTAACGATAACGGTAGCAAAAGTAACAGTAGCAGTTTTGTAGTGATTGTAATAGTAGCAACAGAGAAGTAACTTAGCAAGGATCAATATGTGGAAATCTCGGAGGCAATGGATCGGTGATGGATAATTATGTTGGAAGGCATTCATCATGCAACAGTTATAACATAGGGTGACACAGAACTAGCTCCAATTCATCAATATAATGTAGGCATGTATTCCATATATAGTCATACATATTTATGGAAAAGAACTTGCATGACATCTTTTGTCCTACCCTCCTGTGGAAGCGGGGTCCTAATGGAAACTAAGTGATATTAAGGCCTCCTTTTAATACAGAACTGGACCAAAGCATTAGCACTTAGTGAATACATGAACTCCTCAAAGTACGGTAATCACCGGAAAGAATCCCAGTTATTGTCACCCTGGAGGATGCGGATTATAACTCGTAATAGGTGTCTACAACTTGCAAGATAGGATCAAGAACACATATATATTCATGAAAACATAATAGGTTCAGATCTGAAATCATGGCACTCGGGCCTTAGTGACAAGCATTAAGCATAACAAATTCATAGCAACATCAATCTCAGAACATAGTGGACACAAGGGATCAAACCCTAACCAAATTAACTCGATTACATGATAAATCTCATCCAACCATCACCGTCCAGGAAGCCTACGATGGGATTACTCACGAACGGCGGAGAGCATCAAGGAATTGGTGATGAAGGATGGTTGGTGATGACGATGGTTTCGATTTCCCCTCTCCGGAGCCCAAAACGGACTACATATCTAGTCTCCCGAGGAAGACCAGGAGGTGGCGGCGGCTCCGTATCATGAAACGCGATGAACTCTTCTCTCTGATTTTCTCGCTCTCCGCGAATAGGGTTATATGGAGCTGAAGACGAGGTCGGAGGAGCCACAAGGGCACCACAAGCCTTCTAGGCACGGCCAGGGGGTGGCTGCGCCTAGCAGGCTTGTGGCCTGCAGGTGGACCCCCTCTGGTTACTTCTTGCGCTAGTATTTTTTATTAATTCCAAAAATATTCTTTGTAAATTTTCAGGATGATCCGAGAACTTTTATTTCTGCACAAAATAACACCAAGGCAATTCCGCTAAAAACAGCGTCAGTCCGGGTTAGTTCCACTCAAATCATGCAAATTATATTCCAAAACAAGGGCAAAAGAGTTTGGAAAAGTGGATACAATGAAGACGTATCACCGACCATGGGTTATACTTTGGGGCTACAGGTTCTACGGTATAGACCTCTCGAAGGGCGCGCTTGCTCTCTTTTTGGGTATATGAGTGGCGTATATCATATTCACGGTTTTTACGTCTAGAGGGAACTGCCTCTGTCCACCACCGATCGGACCGCGGGGCTGATCCTTGTCCTTGCTGCGTGGGCCCTTGCCTTGATCCTCGGCTGTGAGTTTGCCGGCCTATTTGAATACCCAATAGTTACACTTGGTGTGGATGGCGGGCTTCTCTTGAGTGCCATGGATCTGGCAAGGCCTCTCCATGATCTTATCCAGCGGGGTGGGTCCGTCCTGATTGCCTTTAGGAGGCTTCTTCCACTGCCCAGGTCGGGAATTGCGGAAGCCGGCGTTAACGGCCGTGTCATCAGCATCACTATTGCTATGCCGACGCTTATTCTTGTTGCGTTTTGGTTTCCCGTTTTCGTCCCGAACTTCAGAGGTTCTGGGGTCTTCGATGTTGTGGCTCTGTCTTGCTAGCTAGTTATCCTCGCCCTCTCAAAAGCGTGTCAAGAATGATCTAAGGGCAGACATTGTCCTAGGTTTATCCTGGCCGAGCTGGTGAGCCAGCCATTCATCTTGAATATTGTGCCTGAAGGAGGCTATTGCCTCAGCATTCGGGCAGTCAACGATCTGGTTTTTCTTGGTCAAGAACCGATTCCAGAATTGCCGTGCGGACTCTCCTGGCTTTTGGATGACATTGCTCAGGTCGGAGGAGTCCGACGGCCGAGCATAGGTGCCCTAGAAGTTAGATCGGGATGCATCCCCTAGATCCTCCCAGCACCCGATGGAATTTTCACGGAGGATGTTTAACCAGTGCCGAGCTGGCCCATTAAGCTTTAAGGGTAGATACTTGATGGCGTGGAGATCATGTCCTCGTGCCATGTGCATGTGGAGGCAAAAAACCTCAATCCATACGGTTGGGTCAGTTGTCCCATGTATTGCTCTATGTTCACGGGTATCATTTCCGACCTCTATTGTTGCGGTCGAGCAAAGGCCGGTACCCCTCCCGTCTATCGGGTGAGTGCTGTAGCGACCCGACTCAAAACGAGTCAAGCCTCTGTGTTTTCTGTGCCATCCCTGGATCAGTATGCTGGCACACACAGTACATCAATGTATATATCAAAGTGCAATCACATGTAAATAGCGTAAAACTGATATATACCTTAAAATAGCAGCGGATACAGTCAACGGGAGTGGAGTCCCAATAACACCAACGGCAAGTTGAGTGCGGACCGTAACCCTGAATCGTACTCTTACCCGTCGTAGAAGAGTATCTACAACATAAGACGTTGCAGCCGTGTAGGTCAGTACATTGAATGTACTGGCAAGATCACCATAGTAGAACAGAAGAATAAAGACTATTCTATATGCAAAGGCTTTGTGGCTCTGTGTCTAAGTTTTTTTGCGTAAAAGCTGATTTTATTTTTCCTACAACAAAGGAATATCAAGAAATTTCACTACGGAGTTACCTATCATGACATGGTTCCGCCAACCAATGTCTCAATTGCCCACAAGTATCATTAAGTTGCCCACAATTAGTTATCAGTCTAGTGTTGAGAGTTCAGAGATAGATCCAAGTCTAGAAGCTCAAATTGTCCATAACCGGGGACACGGCTAATCGATTAGGTTTAACTCTGCAGAGTGTTGTGTACTTTACCCACAAGATTCTTTCCCACCTGGTAAGTCGTCGCACTGCCTGGTGTTTGAGAACAGGATGAAAGAAACATGGTCTTTCAGAGTGTTTCCCTGACTGTCCGACAGTGCCCATCCAATCCTAACGTCGACTACATCTCGTAGCACTGCCCAGCAGAGTCACAACAAAGATCAACCAAGCCAGAGCCCATAATGACTTGTGGCTACACAGGTAAGCTTCCGGGCATGAAGTATTCATCCTTCTCTTTGAGTCTGGGTGAAGCTTTTCGCAAGATGTCATGGCGCTTCTCCATGCATCCCGGCCATCCACTGGTTTCTCCAGGGATGCCCAATCAACCATCCTTCACCCAGTAGTGTGTACTGAAAACTTGTCTTCTCGAGTCTTGAAGTCTTGAGGACTTGAAGATGCAGGACTTGAAGATGTCTTCATGAAGTCGTAGTTTTGACGTGGAGTCCTTCTTCACACCACTCACGATCACTCATACCAGACCCCGTCTACTTTAGCATAGCATTGCACTAACTAGCGTTCCCGGGGCTTTAGTAACAAGTGGTGGGTTCCTACCTCATGCATTCTACTCAACTACAAGAATTTCAATAACACTACGGGAGGGATGTGCTGAATGATGTCACTACATGCAATAAAACATAGGTATGAAATAGATGGTCAAGGTGAACTTGGCTGTACTGTTGATGCAGAGAAAGATCGCTCTCAGAAATAACTTGATAGAACTATTCGTCACTCTCCGATGAAAATCTATATAAACAAGCATTGCATTCATATAAGCAATCATACTAACAATCAATTCTAGCAATCAAAAGTAACACAAAACAAAAGCAACAAGGTTGATGAAAGAAATACTTAAGACAAAGTTGAAACACAAAACTCCAACAAATTCAAAAGTAACACAAAAACCCAAAACAAAGTAAAATATAATAAAAAGGATTTTAGTAAATATTTTGTTAGCAAAATGAATTACTTTTGAAGAACAACTAAAACTATAAAAACAACATCCTAAACAACATGAGTATTTGCCTAATGAACCTAACAACAAACAAGACATAAAGTAAGAGGAAACATATTATGAAACAACTTAGTTAACAGAAAGTAAATAATAAAAATATTTATTATAAAACATAATTAAATCATTTAAACTTTTGTGAAAATAATCTATACTAATACTAAGTTGTTTTATAAAACATTACCTAATGAAGAAAAATATAGTTTCCTATAATAATAGAGTAAAACTAAACTATTTTTGTTTAAAACATTTATTTACAGAAAAGAATTAGTAAAAACTTTATTTTAAAAGAGAATCTAAATACTTAAAATTTTAGTTAAAAGAATTGTTACTAACAAATTTGCTTTTAAAACAACTATACCTATTTGAAAGAGGGTATAGATCCCTACAACAAAATTTATAAACTAAACAAATTAACTTTTGTTAACAGCAAGTAAATTACTAAGGTTTGGAACAACAAAACTAAATGAAATCTAAAACATAATGTAAATCATATTCAGATTTTCTAAATAAAATAAAGTAATTCAAACTAATTAAACTAATAGGAACTAATCAGATTCTTTTTTTTGTTAAAACCCTAATCAATTTTATTCTAAAAATTCTCAAACTCTACCAAATGATATCTATGGTCACTAGTGACAAGTAGGAAAAAGAATCAATCAAAAATCCATTATAAAACTCAAGTTATTCAGAAAACAAAATTTAAATCAAATCTGTTTAAATTCAAATTTAAATTTTCAAACATAGCCAAACTTTATATCTACAAAAACTACAATACATTTATGACATAATGCAAAAAGAATCAACTAAAAACACTTAAAAACCTAAAAGATATGATAAAAACAAAATTAGAACTATTCTGGAAACAGAAATTAAAACAGAAAAAGAAAAAAATCTGAACTAACGGTCTTGGGGCTACGTGTCGCTTCCTGATTGGATAAAGGGGTGCGCGCGCGGGCGTTTACGGGTGGACGACCGAAGTTTAGCGCATACCGGTTCGGTTATAAAAAGGTTCTAATCCTACGCGTCGGATTTTGATCTGACGGTGGAGGAGGAAAGGGAGGCTCACTGCGGTGGTGGGTCGCCGGCGAGGGCTCCTCCGGCGAGGCCGAGGCGACGTGGTCGATGTGGGCGGCGCTCCGGTGGTTCTTTGGCGACGTCGAGGGCACCGGTCGATGCAGGGAAGCACGACGGCGAGGATAGTGGCGTCGGTGAGGCCTCGGGGCGACGGAGTCAACGGGCAGGAGCTCCTTGAGCTTCGGGGGCGCTCCAACTCTGGCAAGGTCGATGGGGAGAGCTCTGGAGGGGGTCCGGGGCTTGGGCAGGGGAATGTGGAGGTGCGGGAGAGTGCAAAGAGCTCGGTGGTGGACTCAGGGGGTGCGGGGGAGGCAGGGTGGTGCGGTGGCGTGGTAATGGCGCGGCGGCCGTGGTGATGTCCGGCGAGGAATCCCGGTGAGGAGAGGCGGTGGGAGAGAGGGCAACGAGGGGGAATGGGAAGAGGGGATGCATGGATTTTATAGGGGCGAGAGGGCGTCGAGGAAAGGAAGGAGCGCGGGGTTTCCGGCGAGGGAGATCCGGCGACGGCGGCGCTTGCGCGAGGATGGGGACGACCGTGGCGCGAGCGGGATCGGACGGGGCGGGGCCCACTATCAGCGAGAGGGGGAGCACGCCAGGGGCGTCGGTTGGCCGACCGGTAACAGTCTCGGCTTTAAAGCCGTTGGGCCGGCCGTTTTATTATAAAACTGTAACGTCCCAAAATTTCATTTTGGAATGTTATGAAATATAGCTATGCATCCATCATCATCATTGCTTGAATACCTGTATTGTTGAAATGTTCTTTCTAAAATTCTGAAAGCCCTTTCTACTTTCCCTAAGTTGCTTTCACCTATTTGAAATCTTGGTAAACTGTTCAAAATAAGAGGGGAGTAACATGACACTCCACACCAGGGTCATTTTGGTGATCTATTTGAACAAAAGTAACCAAGAGTTGTTTTGAAAATATTTGCAAAAAGGTTTTAAAAACAAATAGGCAATTTCTAAAAATATTTTTTTTTTCAAATGTTCAAATGAGAGAATAAAAATGTTCATTAAATAACATTTATTATTCTGTTAATTATGATATATAATACTCCTATATTTAGAGACTATTTGAATGCTTTAGAGGTTTTTGAAAAGCTCTGGAAAAACATTAAATAGAAAACGGTAACGGTTTTAGAATTAAAACGGGCCGGCCCACATGATTTATCTCGCGGATTTAATACCGACCGGCCGACCGACGCGCAACAGACGCCCCCTCTCTCACTGACACCGGGCCCCACCCGACCGACCGTTAGCCCCGCTCGGTCGCCTTTCTTCTTCCCCGCGCGCGCCGGAGATCCATCGCCGACAGTTTCTTCTTCCCCACGGATCTCTCTCCTCTCTCCTCCCCCGCACTCCCAGCGCCCCCTATAAGTACCGGCCACTCCCCGCATCCATTTTCTCCCGAATCCCCTCTCTCCCGTCGCCAGAACGCTGCTAAATCACTCGCCGGAGTTGCCTCCACCACCGGAACTCTCATCGCCCATAGCCATCGCCTCGGTCATCTGCGCCCTTCTCCGACACCACCAACCGGCACCGGAGGACCTCCTCCGCCGTCTGAGCCCGTCCACGCTCCGTTTCGACCACCGGAGCCACCTCCAGCGACGTCCTCGACCACCGGCCGCCGCCACCATCGCCGGAGTCCACTTTCCCCCTCCGGTAAAATCTTCGAACTCACCCCCTCCCTCCGATCCAGACGCAACGGCCGCGATTAGATCGGGTTATTCCTGAACCGTTTTCTGTTTAGGTTCGGTCGACCGCCCGCAACCATCCAACACACGCGCCCCCAACCAATAGGATCGTGCCACGTAGCCCCCTGGCCGTCCGATAGATATTTCCTTTTTCTGATTTTTGTTTAGTAAACAGAACTGTTATGATGTTGTTTTGTGAATATCTTTTAATCTGTTTAATGTATTGAGTTGATTCTTTTTGCAATAGCTCTCATTTTTCATGCAGTTTCACCCTGTACTTTTAAATTTCAAATTTGCACTATAATATTTGAATTGAATCAAATTTGCTCAAATCATTCAAATCTGAATAACTAGAGTTTGAAAATAGATTTTGACACGAATCTTTTTGCTACTGTTTGGTATTAGTTAGGACTATCATCATGTTTAGTTTGAGGATTTTTAGGATGATCATTGTTAGTGTTTTAGCTATAAACGGAATCTGCCTAGTATTATAGTATAGTTGTATTTACTTAGTTTTAGTTAGTTTAACTTAGATTTAGTTTTAATTTGTTTAGTAGGTTCTGTTGATTTAAACATTTAGTGTTTTACTTATTGTTAATAAAAATATAAAATTGTTTAGTTTATTTCTTTGTTAATATAAGAATCACAATTTCTTTTCAAATAGGTTTATTTTGATTAAAACAACTAGTTAGTAATAGTTTTCTTTCAACAAAGTTTTATATAATTTAATTTTGTTTTCTAAGACAAGTTTATTTGTAAAATTCTTCCCTGTTAAGAACATGTTTGATTAATAACTAATAAGTTTTGTTTTGCTCTCTTGTTAGTAAGACTATATTTGTTCCATTTAGTGCTTATCAAAACTTTTACAAACTTTACAAAAGTTTTCTGAACAAACTTAAATTGATTTTCTTCTGTTTATTAATAAAAATATTTTATTGTTTCCTTGCTATCAACAATTGTTTTGGTTATTTCAAAATAGTTTTATTATGTTAGTAGTGTTTTATCAATCACCTCCTAGTAAACAAAACTTTGTGTGTTTTCCTTACTTGTGATTTGTGCATTGTTTTGTCTTGAGTGTTTACTAGTTCTTGATTGATGTTTGTGGGTTACAATATTCTGTTGTATGCTTATTGAGTGTTTGTTTGTTTCGTTAGATTATCCGGAGTGCGAAGCTTGTTACTTAGAGTCACTCACGTACGAAGATCATCAATCAGGCAAGTCACTTTGATCATGTTTACCCATGTTTTATATGCATTAGTTCTACCATCTTCCCCAATTGCATGCAAGATATGTTAGTTGGAAACTTCGTTACATTGTAGTAGTATCATGTAGTAGGAACCCCCTCTCAACCCCTTTGACAACATTGGCCCCGGGAAACGTTGTTTTACTTTTGCTATGCTATTAGTAGACGGGGTTGGTTGTGTGATTCATGAGAGTTGAGAGAGTTAATAATTTCAAGACCTACATAATGATCAAGATTTAAGACTCCGAGTTTTCAACATACCTCTGGGTGGATGATGGTTGAACGGCACCCTGGAGAAACCAGTGGAATTGCCTAGGTGATGCTGGAGATGGCCAGTATTCACGCGGAAAGATCCACCCAGGCACAAAGAGATGGATGGGTGCTTCAAGACCCAAGGCTTACCTGCACAGCCACAAGTCATTATGGGCTCTGGCTTGGTTGGATATCGTGGTGACCCTGGACAGGCGGTGCTACGAGATGTAGAAGAACGGTAGGAAAGGATGGGCACCGTCAGAGTCGCAGGGAAACCCTTTGGAAGACCATGTTTTGGTCATCCGTTTCTCAAACACCCTGAAGTGCGAGAAATTAAACGGAGGCGACCAAATCTTGTGGGGAACGTGTGCAAAACTCTGCAGAGTACTCAAACCTAATCGATTAGCCGTGTCCACAGTCATGGACGACTTGAGCCAAAGGAACTGAAACATTCGGAATTCTCAACACAATTAATATGATGATGTGGGTATTTAACAATTGGGTATGAGAATTGGTTGGTGGAACCATCTCTTTAATCAACCAACTTAGTAATATTTTGCTTAGCCCCTCCCTTGATGTAGGAAAAACTTGGCTTTACGCAAAAACTTACCACCCCACCTGCCATATAAGCATGTAGACTAGATGATTATCTTTTCACCCCTCTCTTTTGACTTTGTCGGCATATTCCATATGCTGACCTACATGGCTGCAACGTATCATGTTGCAGAGTACTTTTCCGACCAGGAGTGAGGACACGTTCTATGCTCAGTGAGATGCCCTTGGAGTCAGATGGACTCATCTACCTTCGACGCTTCCGCAAGATTTAGTTATTCTCATGAGTTGGCCTTCGGCCACTTTATTGTAATTTTTATTGTAATAAAGGACTCAATATGAGATTTCGATTAATATAATACTGTGTGATTTCCCTTTGATATATACATTGATGTACCGTGTGTGTACCAGCATGATCTTGGGATGGTACGAAACACCGGAGACTTGACCTTTCAGGTCGGGTCGCTACAAAAACCGTTACCGTTTCTATTTATGATTTTACCAGAGCCATAAAACTTATTCAATGCATTATAATACGTTCCAAATATAGTCAAATTGTATATCAAAATTAACAGAATAATAAATGCCATTTAATGGACATTTTTATTCTGGCATTTGAATACTTTGGAAAAAATATTATTTTCAGAAATTGCCCTTTTGCTTTTAAATCCCTTTGCAAATATTTTTCAGAATAACCCCTGGTTTTTATTATTCAAATAAATCACCAAGAAGTCCCTGGTGTGGAGTGTCATGTTACTCCTCTCAAATTTTTGTCAGGGGTTTGAATACTTTGAAAATTGGAATAGGAACCAAATATGAAATGATTCCAAAAGAAAATCCAGAGATTTTCACATTCACTATTCAAAGATTTATTTTAAAATTCCAACTCATATTTCATATAATTTGAAGAAGTCATTTTATCTTCTCTCATGAAAATCATTGAGTTGCATAAAGTTTTCTGAATTTGAAATATTTTTCAAATGAAATTCAAATTCTTTTCAAATCCCTTTTCATTTCTTTAAATGGAAGAAGTCATGTCATCTTCACTCTAGGGTTTTGTGATGAAATGAATTTGAATTCTTGGTGAGAAAAATGCAAAGTGAAAGTTTGGGAAAGTCATTTCATTTCCTCTCATTAAACTTTCAAAAAGTTTCAAGTTTTCACTCAATTTCAATCACTCAAGCAAACAAACAATCATTCTAATAATTATTATAACATTCCAAAATTTGGGATGTTACAAGTGCCCTCTAGATCTATAGATGGATCTCGTACGACCTGCTTTATAGTCCAGGTCATGTCGCAGGTCGAACCTGTTATCGGGCTCTATTGTCTATTTTCCCCGCCTTCGGGGTATTTTCATCCTATAACCAGTGTCATCAGCCGTTCTGTCTCTTCCTCGTGGAGGGCAGTCTGTTTTGTTGTATGGTGTATGTTTGGGAGACAGCATATCAGCAAGCTCGTCATCGAATTGTGGCAGCAGCCTTCTGCATGGATAGCTTTTGGGTTGGTCCAAAATACCAGTACCGAATCCTTCCTCAGCTGATAGGACCCTCGTCCATTGATCATTGAGGTTGTCCTGTTCGGCTTTAAGTTGTCGTTCTTTTGCCTTCAAGCTGTGGGCTATGGCTATAAGCTATTGCCTGAACAGTTCTTGATCTTCACGGTTATCGGGGATGGCAAAGTCATCTGCTTCCGGGATGTCCTCCTCCTCGATAGGGGGAGGTAATTGTCGTCCTCGGAATCGTTTAGATCATCGGGGTTGCGCTGTCTTCCGGCCTTTTTGATACGCCCGTTTTGTGTCATGCTTTTATATTGATATTTATTGCATCATTGGCTATTATTACACATTATGGTACAATACTTATGCCTTTTCTCTCTTATTTTACAATGTTTACATGAAGAGGGAGAATGCCGACAGCTGGAATTCTGGACTAGAAAAGGAGCAAATATGAGAGACCTATTCTGCACAACTCCAAAGTCCTGAAAAGTTATAGATTTTTATTTTGGAATATATAAAAATTATTGGGCGAAACAAATACCAGACGGGACCTAGCAGGAGGTCACAAGCCTGCCAGACGCAGTATACCCCCCTGGTCACGCGTTGGTGGCTTGTGGGCCCCCTGGCAGGCCTCCGGTGCCCAACTTCTGCTATATGAAGGGTTTTGACCTGGAAAAAATCAAGAGAAAGCTTTCGGGACAAAGCGCCGCTATCTCAAGGCGGAACTTGGGCAGAATCAATCTAAAGTTTCGGTGGAGTTGTTCTGCCGGGGAAACTTCCCACCCAGAGGGGCAAATCAAAGCCATCATCATCACCAACGATCCTCTCATTGAGAGGGGGTCAATCTCCATCAACATCTTCACCAGCACCATCTCCTCTCCAAACCCTAGATCATCTCTTGTATCTGATCTTTGTCTCAAACCTCAGTTTGGTACATGTGGGTTGCTAGTAGTGTTGATTACTCCTTGTAGTTGATGCTAGTTGCTTTACTTGGTGGAAGATCATATGTTCAGATCCTTTATGATAATTAATACTCCTATGATTATGAACATGAACATGGTTTGTGAGTAGTTACGTTTGTTCCTGAGGACATGGGATAAGTCTTATTATAAGTAATCATGTGAATTTTGTATTCGTTCAATATTTTGATGAGATGTATGTTGTCTCTCCTCTATGGTGTTATGTGAACATCGACTACATAACACTTCACCATTATTTGGGTCTAGAGGAAGGCATTCAGAAGTAATACGTAGATGATGGGTTGCTAGAGTGACAGAAGCTTAGGCCCTAGTTTATGTGTTGCTTCGTAAGGGGCTGATTTGGATCCATATGGTTCATGCTATGGTTAGATTTATCTTAATTCTTATTTCATAGTTGCAGATGCTTGCGAGAGAGATTAATCATAATTGGGAGGTTTGTCCAAGTAAGGGCAGCACCCAAGCATCAGTCCACCCACATATCAAATTATCAAAGTAACGAACGCGAATCAAATGAGCATCATGAAAACTAGCTTCACAGAAATTCCCACGTGTCCCCGGGAGCGCTTCACTTTATATAAAAGTTTGTCCAAGCATGTACTTTGATACAAAGAGAATTGGGCAACCTCGTTGCACCTTTTCTATGCTTGTTACTTGTTACCTGTTACAGATTACCTTATCACAAAACTATCTCTTACCGATAATTTCAGTGCTTGCAGAGAATACCTTACTGAAAACCGCTTGTCATTTCCTTCTACTCCTTGTTGGGTTTGACACTCTTACTTATCGAAAGGACTACGATAGATCCCCTATACTTGTGGGTCATCAAGACTCTTTTCTGGCGCCATTGCTAGGTAGTGAAGCGCCTTTGGTAAGTGGAATCTGGTAAGGAAAAATTTATATAGTGTGCTGAAATTTACTGTCACTTGTTACTATGGAAAATAATCCTTTGAGGGGCTTGTTCGGGGTATCTTCACCTTGACCGAAAGCACAAAGAGTTGCTCCTCAACCTACTGAACCTACTGAAAATATTTATTATGAAATTCCTTCAGGTATGATAGAGAAACTCCTGGCTAATCCTTATGTAGGAGATGGAACACTACATCATGATTTTCATCTAATCTATGTGGATGAAGTTTGTGTATTATTTAAGCATGCAGGTCTGCCAAGGAGAAGGCATTGACATGGTATAGGCTATGTGATGATATTGGATCATGGAGCTACAACCGATTGAAAATGGAATTTCATCAGAAGTTTTATCTTATGCATCTAGTTCATCGTCATCGGAACTATATTTATAATTTTTGGACTCGTGAGGGAGAAAGTATCGCTCAAGCTTCGGGGAGGCATAAGTCAATGTTATATTCATGCCCCACTCATGACCTCTCAAGAGAAATTATTATTCAGAATTCTTATGCCCGGCTTTCTCGTAATGATCAATTCATGCTCGATACTTATTGTACTGGTTCCTATATGAAGAAAGATATTGACTTCAAATGGGATTTATTGGAAAGAATTTAATGCAACTTTGAAGTTTGGGAACTCGATGAAGGTAAGGAATCAGGTATAAACCTTAAGTTTGATTGTGTTGAATCCTTTGTAGACACCGATGCTTTTTATGCATTGAGCACTAAATATGGACTTGACTCTGAGACAGTAGCTTCTTTCTGTGAATCTTTTGCTGCTCATGCTGATCTCCCTAAGGAGAAGTGGTTTAAATATCATCCTCCATTGAAGTGAAAGTAGTTGAACCTATTAAAGTTGAAGAAGAAACTATTACCTATAATGTTGATCCTGTTATTCCTGCTGCTTATATTGAGAAACCACCTTTCCTTGTTAGAATAAAGGAACATGTTAAAGCTTAAACTGTGGTTCGTAAGAGCTATGTTAGGACACCTACACCTCCTGAACAAATTAAAGTTGAACCTAGTATTGCTATGGTTAAAGATCTCTTGGTTGATAATATTGATGGACATGTTATTCATTTCTGTTATGAAGCTGCCAGAATTGCTAGACCTAATGCTAAAGATAAACATAGACCTATTGTTGGCATGCATGTTGTTTCTATTAAAATAGGAGATCATTGTTATCATGGCTTATGTGATGTGGGTGCTAGTGTGAGTGCAATTCCCTTTACCTTACATCAAGAAATTATGAATGATATTGCACTAGGTGAGTTCGAGGAAATTGATGTTACCATTAAGCTTGCTAAGAAAGATACTACAACACCAGTTGGGATTGTTAGAGATGTTGAAGTCTTGTGTGGGAAAATAAAATATCCTACTGATTTTCTTGTCCTTGGTTCCCCACAAGATGATTTTTGTCCCATTATATTTGGCAGACCTTTGTTGAATACTGTCAATGCTAAGATATATTATGAGAAAAAACTGTTACTATAAGTTTTGGGCATGTGTCCCATGAGTTTAATTTCTCTAAATTTCGTAGACGACCCCATGCTAAAGAATTGCCTAGTAAGGATGAAATTATTGGTCTTGCTTCTATTGTTGTGCCTCCTACTGATCCCTTAGAACAATATTTACTAGACCATGAAAAAAATATGCATATGAATGAAAGGAATGGAATAGATAAGATTTTCTTTGATCAACATCCTATTTTGAAACACAACTTGCCTGTTGAAATACTTGGGGATCCTCCTCCACCCAAGGGTGATCCCGTGTTTGAGCTTAACAATTATCGGATACTCCGAAATGCTTATCTTGATGAAAAGAAGATATATCATGTTATTAGTAGTGCTAACCTTTCAGATCATGAATAAAAGAGATTATTGAAAACTCTAAGGAAGCACCGTGCCGCTATTCGATATACTCTTGATGATCTTAAGGGCATTAGTCCCATTCTATGTCAGCATAAAATTAATTTGGAGCCCGATGCTAAACCAGTTGTTGATCACAAACGACGGTTAAATCCTAAATCGAAAGAAGTGGTAAGAAATGAAATATTAAAGCTTCTGGAGGCCGGTATAATTTATCCTATTGTTGATAGTAGATGGGTTACTCTAGTTGATTGTGTCCCTAAGAAAGGAGCTATTACCGTAGTTCCTAATGATAAAAATGAATTTATCCTGCAAATAATTGTTACATGATATAGGATGATAATTGATTTTAGGAAATTAAATAAAGCAACTAGGAAAGATTATTACCCTCTACCTTTTATTGATCAAATGCTAGAAAGACTATCCAAACACACACATTTTTGCATTCTAGATGGTTATTCTCAAATGGTTGTGTCAAAAGAGGACCAAGAGAAGACCACTTTTACTTGCCCTTTTGGTACCTTTGCTTATAGACGTATGCCTTTTGGTTTATGCAATGCACCTGCTAACTTTCCAAGATGTATGACAGCTATATTCTCTGATTTTTGTGAAAAGATTGTTGAGGTTTTCATGGATGATTTTTTTGTTTACGGAATTTCTTTTGATGATTGCTTGAGCAACCTTGATCAAGTTTTGTAGAGATGCAAACAAACTAATCTTGTCTTGAATTGGGAGAAGTGCCAATTTATGGTTAATGAAGGTATTGTCTTGGGACACAAAATTTCCGAAAGAGGTATTGAAGTTGATAAAGCTAAAGTTGATTCTATTGAAAAAATGTCGTGTCCTACGGATATCAGAGGTATAAGAAGTTTCCTTGGTCATGTTGGTTTCTATAGGAGGTTTATTAAAGACTTACCTAACATTTCTAGGCCTCTCACTAATCTTTTTCAAAAAAGATGTTCCATTTGTTTTTTATGATGTTTGTGTAGAAGCATTTGAAATTCTGAAGGAAGCTTTGATCACTGCACCTGTTGTTCAACCACATGACTTGAACCTAGCCTTTGAGATTATGTGTGATGCTAGTGATTATGTCGGTGGCGCTGTTCTAGGACAAAGAGTTGATAAGAAATTAAATGTTATCCATTATGCTAGTAAAACTCTAGACAATGCTAAAAGAAACTATGCTACCACTAAAAAGGAATTTTTAGCAGTTATGTTTGCTTGTGATAAGTTCAGACCTTATATTGTTGATTCCAAAGTAACTGTTCACTCTGATGATGCAGCTATTAAATATCTTATGGAAAATAAAGATGCTAAACCTAGACTTATTAGATGGGTTCTTCTGCTACAAGAATTTCATTTGCATATTATTGATAGAAAGGGTGCTGAGAACCCCGTAGCAGACAACTTGTCTAGGTTAGAAAATGTTCTTGATGACCCACTACCTATTGATGATAGCTTTCCTAATGAACATTTAGCTGTCATAAATGCTTTGCGTAATGGTCCATGCTATGCTGATTATGCTAATTACATTGTTGCTAAATTTATACCGCCTAGTTTCACATACCAACAAAAGAAAAAGTTTTTCTTTGATTTAAGACATTACTTTTGGGATGATCCACACCTTTATAAAGAAGGAGTAGACGGTGTTATTAGATGCTGTGTACCTGAGCATGAACAGGAATACATCCTACACAAGTGTCATTCCGAGGCCTACGGAGGACACCACGCTGGAGATAGAACTGCACATAAGGTATTACAGTCTGGTTTTTATTGGCTTACTCTCTTCAAGGATTATCGTAAGTTTGTCTTGTCTTGTGATGAATGTCAAAGAGTTGGCAATATTAGTAGATGTTAGGAAATGCCTATGAATTAGTCTCTTGTTATTGAACCATTTAATGTTTGGGGTTTTGATTATATGTGACCTTTTCCAAAGTCCAACGGGTATACTCATATTCTAGTTGCTGTTGATTATGTTACTAAGTGGGTAGAAGCTATTCCAACTAGTAGTGCTGATCATAACACTTCTATTAAAATGCCGAAGGAAGTTATATTCCCTAGATTTGGAGTCCCTAGATATTTAATGATGGATGGTGGTTCACATTTTATTCATGGGGCCTTTTGTAAATTGCTTGCTAAGTATGACGTTAATCATAGAATTGCATCTCCTTATCACCCTCAGTCTAGTGGTCAAGTAGAATTAAGCAATAGAGAAATTAAATTGATCTTGCAAAAGATCGTTAATAGATCTAGAAAGAATTGGTCTAAGAAACTTGATGATGCATTATGGGCTTATAGAACTACTTACAAAAACCCTATGGGTATGTCTCCTTATAAACTAGTTTATGGTAAAGCATGTCACTTACCTCTAGAACTAGAGCATAAAGCTTGTTGGGCAATCAAAGAGCTCAAATATGATTTCAAACTTGCTGGTGAGAAGAGGTTATTTGACATTATCTCACTTGATGAATGGAGAACCCAGGCATATGAGAATGATAAGTTATTTAAATAAAAAGTTGATGGCATGATAAAAGGATACAAAATCATGAATTCAATGTAGGTGACCATGTCTTGCTATACGATTCTCGTTTAAATTTTTTTGTAGGAAAAGTTCTCTCTAAATGGGAAGGGCCTTACATTGTCGAGGAAGTATATCGTTCTGGTGCCATCAAGATCAACAACGCCGAAGGCACAAATCCGAAGGTGGTAAATGGGCAAAGAATCTCAGGTACTCCCAAAAATGTTGAAACCAATATTATCAATGCCATAACTCTAGAGGAGTACATTAGGGAGACCTACTAGAATGTTTCAGACTCCGAAAAGGAATAGGTATGTGTTACAGTAAGCAAACCGACTCCAAAACTTTCCCAATAGCATTTTCCCAGTTTTAGAATATTCAATAAATTAGGAAAATTTAAAGCAGTCAAAATAGTGCACGAGGAGGCGACAAGCCTACAGGGCGCGACCTACCCCCCTGGCCGTGCCCCTGTGGCTTGTGGCCACCCCGTCCACCCCTCGGACTCTGTTTTCTTGGTGGATACTCTTGTTGGTTTGTAAAAAATCATTATATAATCTCCCGAAGGTTTGTACTCTCGTATCACGACAATACCTCTTGTTTTCATTTTGAGCGGTTTATGCAGTAGATTTAGAGCAAGATGTCGTCCCAAGAGTCCGATGGGGAGAGCTATCTATCGCATTACCTTGCAAATCCCAAGCTCTATGGGGACCTAGATCCTTATGGATTATTCTCAGGGGAGGAACAAGAAGGCAAGTATGAGGAAGAAATATCGGATGAAGAAGAGATCCCTCTGCCTCAACCAGGAGATATGCACGTGGAGTTCAGGAAATCAAGCCTACCAAACACAAGGAGAAAAATCCCAAGGTTCTATTTATCCCTTCTCGTTTTCTGCAGGAGAGCAAGCAAGAATTATGTCAAAGGATATTGAAGCTCAATAAAGAAGTCGACGATCTGGGGGAACATAATTTTATGCTTAAGAGGAAACTGAACAAGCTTGAAAAACCTTCTCCACCACCATCACCTCTGAAGAAGGACATCTAAACACATGGGTATGGGCACTCCCTTTAACTTGTGCCAAGATTGGGGGAGGTGCCACGGTATCGTATCACCATCACATCTTTTACTTTTCTCGTTTTTCTTAGTTTGATCCTTTTGGTTATATCTTGATCTAATAGAATAAATGTTTTAGTGTGGTCTAGCTTTGAGTTTTGCTTTATGTTCCCCTTATGTAAGCAAGTCCGAGAGTTATATAATAAAAAGTAGTTTTGATGTGACGGCTTTGCTTGTTGCTATGATCTTGAGAAAAGTAAATAAGAAATAAAAGAACAATAGAATAAAAGCAAAGAGTATATATGATGATCTTATGGGGAGTGATGACTTCACATATAAAAAGTATGTGGATTGAAATTTGTTGGGAGTTGCGAACATAGCGATTGGTCATTGGTGAAATTAAAAAGAAGTAATAAAGAAAGAGAGGTTCACATATAAATATATTATCTTGGCCATCTTTTATGATTGTGAGCTCTCATTAAAATATTATATGCTAAGAAGTTGATGTTGGACAAGGAAGACAACATAATGGGTTATGTTTGCTTATTTTGGAATAGAAGTTATATGGTTATAGATCCTCCAACATGTAGTGCTTGCTTCCCCCTCATACTAACCAACCTCAACCCAATTTTGCCATGAGAGTCCACGATACCTACCTATGGATTGAGTAAGATCCTTCAAGTAAGTTGTCATCCATGCAAAAAAGCAATAAGAAATGCTCCTAAATATGTATGATATTTTATTGTAAGGGAAAATAAGCGTTGTAAAAACTTGTGATGGTAAAGAAATAAAAGTGACGGACTGCATAATAAAGGTTGCTATCACAAAGGGCAATACATGGCAGCGTTCCTTTGCATTAAGGGTTTGCACATCCAAAAACAAAAAGCGCATGTCAACCTCTGCTTCCCTCTGCAAAGGGCCTATCTGTTACTTTTACTTTCTAGTACTTACCTTTATGCAAGAGTTATGGTGATCTTCACCACTTCCTATATTTTGCCTTTCTCTCTTGGCAAGCATTATGTGTTGGGAATGATTTAGACACATATATCCGCTCGGATGTGGGTGATCATGAGTTATTTCTGTTGACATTACCGTACAGGTAAATAGTTGGGAGGCAAAACTATAAGCCCCTATCTTTCTTAGTGACCGATTGAAGCTTTAACCTCATAGGTACCGTGTGAGTGTTAGCAATTATAAAAGACTAAAAGATGATTGAGTATGTGGATTTGCTTTACAAGCTCTTATATTGACTCTTTCCGATGGTGTGATAAATTGCAATTGCTTCGATGACTGAGAACATAGTTTGTTGGTTCTTAATAGAGTTCTTGGTTCATAATTTATCATGTGAATGAATTGTTTCTCTAGTATAAGAAATTATATATCAATACGTATTGTTGTTCTAAAGATGATCATGATGCCCTCATGTCCGTATTTCATTTTATCGACACCTCTATCTGTAAACTTGTGGACATATTTATTGATCTCGACTTTCACTTGAGGACAAGCGAGGTCTAAGCTTGGGGGAGTTGATATGTCCATTTTGCATCATGCTTTTATATTGATATTTATTGCATTATGGGCTGTTATTACACGTTATGGTACAATACATATGCCTTTTCTCTGTTATTTTACAAGGTTTACATGAAGAGGGAGAATGCCGACAGCTGGAATTCTGGACTAGAAAAGGAGAAAATATGAGAGACCTATTCTGCACAACTCCAAAAGTACTGAAAAGTTACGAAGAATTATCTTCGAATATATAAAAATTACTGGGCGAAACAAATACCACAGGGGACCCACCAGGAGGTCACAAGCCTGCCAGGCGCAGCCTACCCCCTGGCCATGCCTAGCTGGCTTGTGGCCCCCCTGGCAGGCCTCTGGGGCCCATCTTCTACTATATGAAGGGTTTTGACTTGGAAAAATCAAGAGAGAGCTTTCGGGATGAAGCGCCACCGTCTTGAGGCGGAACTTGGACAGAACCAATCTAGAGCTCCCGTAGAGCTGTTCTGCCAGGGAAACTTCCCTCACGGAGGGGGAAATCGAAGCCATCATCATCACCAATGATCCACTCATTGATAAGGGGTCAATCTCCATCAACATCTTCACTAGCACCATCTCATCTCGAAACCCTAGTTCATCTCTTGTATCCGATCTTTGTCTCAAACCTCAGATTGGTACATATGGGTTGCTAGTAGTATTGATTACTCCTTGTAGTTGATGCTAGTTGGTTTACTTGGTGGAAGATCATATGTTCAGATTCTTTATGATAATTAATACTCCTCTGATTATGAACATGAACATGTGTTGTGAATAGTTACATTTGTTCGTAAGGACATGGGATAAGTCTTGTTATAAGTAATCATATGAATTTGGTATTCGTTCGATATTTTGATGAGATGTATGTTGTCTCTCCTCTAGTGGTGTTATATGAACGTCGACTAAATAGCATGTCACCATTATTTGGGCCTAGGGGAAGACATTGGGAAGTAATAAGTATATGATGGGTTGCTAGAGTTACAGAATCTTAAACCCTAGTTTATGTGTTGCTTTGTAAGGGGCTGATTTGGATCCATAAGTTTCATGCTATGGTTAGATTTATCTTAATTCTTCTTTGGTAGTTGCGGATGCTTGCGATAGAGGTTAATCATAAGTGGTTGGTTTGTCCAAGTAAGGGCATCACACAAGCATCGGTCCACCCACATATCAAATTATCAAAGTAACGAACGCGAATGTAATGAGCATGATGAAAACTAGCTTGACAAAAATTCCCATGTGTCCTCGGGAGCGCTTAACTTTATATAAGAGTTTGTCTAGGCCCGTCCTTCACAACAAAAAGGATTGGGCTACCTTGTTGCACCTTTTCTACACTTGTTACTTCTTACCCGTTACAAATTACCTTATCACAAAACTATCTGTTACTGATAATTTTAGTGCTTGCAGAGAATACAACTTAAAACTGCTTGTCATTTCCTTCTGCTCCTCGTTGGGTTCAATAATCTTACTTATCGAAAGGACTACGATAGACCCCCTATACATGTGGGTCATCACTCTCTTGACCCTCTAGCGGGTGTTCGGGGATATCGGGATCGCCGAGGTCTTCTGGGGTATCTCCATCCCTGTTGCTGGCGATAGCGTTTCTTCCCTTTTTTCCCTTTGATCGTTTATGCAGCTTTTGGCGCCTTGACGATGCTTCACCCAATTTGTTGCCATAGTTTTTAGGTGTGTGCTCGCCGTTAGCGGATGGAGTGTCCACCGTGTATACGTCGTATGTGGAGGTGGCAGCCCATCGCCCAGCATTAATGGGGGTGGGAGCACAATCTTCCTCATCCATATATTCTGCATCCTCTCAGGCATTTTCCAACATGTCGGTTAAATCCTCGATAGTGGCTATCAAGTGGGTTGTGGGTGGGATGAACAATTCGTCCTGACCCACCTTGAGACCGATCTAAGCATTGATCTAGGTTGGGTCGTTGATAATTTTCATCGACAAGATCCGATCTAGGACCTCGTTGAGTATCGAGAGCTCGATCGGGTCAACCTGCTCAGAGCTTTCAGAGTTAACCTCCGATGCATCCATGCGTGGCGAGTGTTCGGCGAGAACAGGTATTCGAGCATCTGGTACTATGGCCGGATCCGGAGTAAAAGTCAGGCCATCGGTGGGGTAGATCCCATAGGCGGGACCGAAAGAGGAATCTGAGGTTAAAGCCTCGGAGTCTTCGGGCATGGCAGGCGAGACTGCGAGCCCGGTTAGCGAAAGATCCCCCGAGAGTCTACGAAGAATTCTAGGTTCCCGAATCTGACCGCTTGATCAGGGGTGAAACTACCGACCCGCCTAGACGGCCGGTCGGGTCAGCGTGAAGCACAACGCTGCCGAAAGCGAAGATCTTTCTAGGGAAAAAAGTGTCAATATGAGCCATCGACTCCTGTGGCGATCACAGTGGAACTCTCAATGAAAGCACCAATGTCGGTGTCAAAACCGGCGGATCTCGGGTGGGGGGTCCCGAGGTGTGAGACTAGGATCGATGGTAATAGGGAACGAAGGAGATGATATTTACCCAGGTTCGGGCCCTCCTATGGAGGTTAAACCCTATGTCCTGCTTGATTATATGATGATATGAAGGTTACAGAGTTGATCTACCTCTAGATCGAATAGCTAGACCCTAGATGAGTTGTTCTATGCCTTACAACCTAAAGCCCTCCGGCTTATACAGACACCACGGGTACGTAGGGCTTACACATGGTCAGTTACACATTGAAGGAAAAACATGCCTATTCACTATCCCAAATTTGGAGGACACGCCACGATTCCCAAAGCTTCCTTCCTGGCGATAGGGCCTTCGGTCAATCCAATGCACGGTAAATGGCCCGTATAGTCCGGCCCACAAGAAACAGGTCGGCCACCTGAGGACCCCTTAAACCAGGACTCCCTCAACGGGGATGAGATCCACAAGCTCGGGGAGCTTCAGGTTGTGGCCGAACTTCGGTGGGGTGTCGGGGCGAAGTTCTCGCGAGGGATTCGTCGATGTTTGGAGTGGAATGTCCTGCGGGAAGGCCGGGGGTTTATATAGGGGCCTCTAGGAGCTCAGGGAAAGGAAGGAGAGGGAGGTCCCGTCGAATCTGGGCTGCTCCGGTGAAGGAAGGAGGAAAGAAGGAAGGGGAGAAGAGCGCTTGGGGATTCGGTTGGTTGGGGTAAGGCCCGCGCGTCAGAGAGAGAGGGAGCGGACGAAAAGATTGGTGGCCAGTTCGAAAAGATTTCAGATCTGGCGAGGGGGATACGTGCCAAAACTTTCCAAACTGGGCCGATCTGTTTCCTAACACGCGCGGCAAATTATTTTCCTTTTTATAAACTTTTTCCTAATAAATAACAAGTGGAAGGAAAAAGTAGAAAAGGAAAATGGATATATGCTCAAATATAGAAGTTTTATAAACCAAAATTATCATAAAAATAAATTCCACGTGATGGACATTTTTCCACGGCGAAAAGAAATACTTATAAAAAATATTTTTTCTTTCAGAAAATGCCTAAATTGGTTTTATTTCCTTTTGCAAATAATTTTCAAAGAACCCCATGGGTTTCGTGGTTCAAACATTTCACAAAAATTCCTTTGGTTTGGAGAGTCATGTTTCTCCTCTCACTTTTTCACATTTTTCAAAGGTTTGCAAAATTTTGGAAAGCAGGTGCAAAAGAAAATTGAAGGGGCTTTCAACAATTCAAATGAGAAACTTGAAACTTTCACTTCATTCTCAAATCGAATGCAAACAATATGATGTGACACATAGCTATATTTGATAGCATTCCAAAATGGAATTTTGGGATGTTGCAAATCCTAAGATGAAAGAAGTGGTAAGGACTGAGATATTAAAGCTTCTGGGAGTAGGTATAATCCATCCCATATCTGATAGTAGATGGGTGAGTCCTATTCATCGCGTTCCTAAAAAGGAGGTATTACTTTTGTTCCTAATGATAAAAATAAACTTATTCCACAAAGAATTGTTACTGGCTATAGAATGGTAATTGATTTTTGAAAATTAAATAAAGCTACTAGAAAAGATCATTACCATTTGCCTTTCATTGATCAAATGCTTGAAATATTATTTAAGCACACACAATTTTGTTTCCTGGATGGATATTCTGGTTTCTCTCAAATACCCGTGTCACAATCTCATCAAGAGAAAACCACCTTTACTTGTCCTTTTGGAACCTATGCTTATAGACATATGCATTTTGGTTTATGCAATGCACCTGCTACCTTTCAAACATGTATGACTCCTATATTCTCTGATTTTTGCAAAAAGATTGTGGTGGTTTTCATGGATGATTTCTCCGTTTATGGAACTTCTTTTGATGATTTCTTAGGCAACCGTGATCGAGTTTTGCAGAGTTGTGAACAAACTAATCTTGTATTGAATTGGGAGAAGTTCCACTTTATGGTTAATGAAGGTATTGTCTTGGGGCATAAAATTTCTAGACAAGGTATTGGGGTTGATTAAGGTAAAGTTGACGCAATTGAGAAAATGCCACGTCCTAAAGATATCAAAGGTATTTGAAGTTTTCTTCATCACGCTGGTTTCTGTAGGAGGTTTATTAAATATTTCTCAAAAATTTCTAGACCTGTTAGTAATATTTTACAAAAGGATATCCCCTTTGTTTTTGATGATGATTGTGTGGAAGCCTTTGAAACACTTAATAAAGCCTTAACCAATGCACCTACTGTTCAACCACCTCATTGGAACTTGCCTTTTGAAATTATGTATGATGCTAGTGATTATGTTGTGGTGTTGTTCTAGGAAAAAGAGTTGATTAAAAATTAAATGTTATCCCTTATTCTAGCAAAACTTTAGACAGTCCCCAAAAAATTAGGCCACCACTGAAAAAGATTTTTTAGCTGTTGTGTTTGCTTGTGATAAATTTAGATCTTACATTGTTGATTCAAAAGATACTGTGCACACTGATCATGCTGCTATAAAATATCTTATGGAAAAGGAAGATGCTAAACCTAGACTCGTTAGGTGGGTTCTCTTGCTTTAGAATTTGATTTACATATCATTGATAGGAAAGGAGCCGAGAACCCCATACTTGGTAACTTGTCTAGGCTAGAAAATATTCTTGATGACCCACTACCTATTGATGATAGTTTCCCCGATGAACAATTAGCTGCAATAAATATCTCTCAAACCACTACATGGTATGCTGATTATGCTAATTACATTGTTGCTAAATATATTCCACCTAGTTTCACAAACCAACAAAAGTAAAAGTTCTATGATTTAAGACACTTCTTTTGGAATGACCCACATCTCTATAAATAAGGAGTAGATTATATTATTAGGCATTAAGTACCTGAGCATGAACAGGAACAAATCCTATGGAAATGTCATTCCAAAGTTTATGGACGAGATCATGCGGGAGATAGAAGTGCTCATAAGGTATTACAATGCGGTTTTTATTGGCCTACTCTCTTCAAGGATGCCCGTAAGTTTGTCTTGTCTGGTGATGAATGTAAAAGAATTGGTAATATCGGTAAGCGTCGGGAAATGCCTATTAATTATTCACTTGTTGTAGAACCATTTGATGTTTGGGTTTTTGATTATATGGGACCTTTTCCTTCATCTAATGGGTATACTCATATTTTAGTTGCTATTGATTACATCACTAAATGGGCAGAAGTTATTCCAACTAGTAGTGTTCATCATAACACTTCCATTAAAATGCTTAAATAAGTTATTTTCCCTAGGTTTGGAGTCCCTAGATATCTAATGACTGATGGTGGTTCACATTTTATCCATGGTGCTTTCCATAAAATGCTTGCTAAATATGATGTTAACCATAGAATTGAATCAGCCTATCATCCTCAATCTAGTTGTCAAGTTGAACTTACCAATAGAGAAATAAAATTTATATTACAAAAAGATGTCAATAGGTCTCGAAAAAATTGGTCTAAGAAATTAGATGATGCGCTTTGGGCCTATAGGAAAGCATATAAAATTCCTATGGGTATGTCTCCACACAAGATGGTATATGGTAAAGCTTGTCATTTGCCTCTAGAGTTAGAACATAAACCATTTTGGGCAATTAAAGACCTCAATTATGATTTCACACTTGCCGGTGAAAAGACGTTATTTGATATTAGCTCATTAGATGAATGGAGAACCCAAGCTTATGAAAATGCCAAGTTATTTAAATAAAAAGTTAAAAGATGGCATGAGAAAATAATCAAAAGCGGGAATTCAAAGTTGGAGAATATGTTCTTTTGTACAATTCTCATTTGTGATTTTTGCAGGAAAACTTCTCTCCAAGGTGGTCAATGGAGTTTATCAAAGAAGTTTATCGCTCTGGAACTGTCAAGATTAATAATGCTGAAGGTACTAACCCGAAGGTGGTCAATGGACGAAGAATTAAACACTATATTTCATGTATGCCTATTTATGTTGAAAGCAGTTTTATCAAAACCATGACATAGGAGGAACACATAAGAGAAACCTTCTCGAACACTCCGGAATCATGAAAAATAAGAGGTATGTGATATGGTAAGTCAACGGACTTCGAAAAATCCACAAAAATATTTTTTTATCAGTGTTGGAATATTTTAGAATTTTAGGATATAAGAAATAAACTGGAAGGCAACCGAGGTGAGCAGGATCCACGAGGGCATGGTTTCCATCCCTGGCGCACCCTGGTGGGTGGTGCCCACCTCGGGAACCATCCTGACTCTGTTTTGCTTCCGTATTGCTTGATTTCCAAGAATAAAAATTCTCTATATATACCTCCAATTGTTTTGACCATCGCATCATGAGATTTTCCTTTGTTCTTGTTTCGTGTTGTTTTCCTAGGAGATATGTCAAACCATGCATCATGTCTTCTTCCTCTCCCAATAACATATAAGAGGATGCTTGGTTGACGAAGATGGAGCTGGAGAAAGAAGAGCCAAAAGAAGCCAATAATGAGGAAAAGGGAAAGGAAGCTATGCAGAATCAATCTCAAGAAATAGGGCAACCCATGGACATGGCGGAAGAGGAACAAGAAGATATCATTTGGCCTTACTACCGTCATCTCACCCCTCTTGAAATTGAAGCTTTTAAGGCTTTTGAAGCGGTTCGTGTTCAGAATAAATTCCTCACTTGTGAAAATATTTTGCCATAAGAGCACATCACCACCCTCATGAGCGTCATCCACAAATTGACATATTTACTGGAGATGAAGTGTGGCGCTTCATCACCACCACCTTCATCATATTTACCACCAAAGGAGACGTGAGTACATGGGTATGGGCACTCCCCTTGGCTTGATCCAAGCTTGGGGAGGTGCCCTGGTATCGTATCACCGTCACCTTTTACCTTTGCTTTTTATTCCGATCCTTAGCTTTTGCGTGATTTAGTCGAATAAAAGTTTAGTATGATCTATTTTCAAGTGCTAGTTTCGTGATCTATCTATCTATGTAATCGAGTGAGAGTTATATAATAAAGTTTAGTTTGAGCTTTTTCCTCTTTGCTTTCTTGTTGCAATTATGATAAAATAAAATAAATGAAAAGGAACATATGCCAATCTTATGGTGAGTAATGACATGACAATAAAGAAAAGTATAAGTGGTAAAATTTATTGGAGATTGACAAACGTAGCATTAGTCAATGATGCAATTCATGAAAGAATTAATCAGGGAATAGAAGATTAACATGCAAATACACTATCATGGACATATTTTATGATTGTGAGCCCCCATTAAATATTAAATGATCAAATTGTTGACGTTGGACAAGGAAGACAACATAATGATTTATGCTTGTTCATATTCACATAGATATTATATTGTCATAGATCTTTCAACATGTGGTGCTTGCTCAATATCTTTGCAAGCCAAAAATTCCGCACTAAGTAGAGATACTACTTGTGCATCCAAAAACCCCAAACCCAAACTTATGTTTGAGAGTCCACCATACCTACCTACGGATTTAATAAGATCCTTCAAGTAAGTTGTCATCGGTGCATCAAGGCAATAAAAATTGCTTCTAAAAGTGTTGGATCAATTAATGTGAGAGAAAATTGAGCATTGCACGAACTTGTGATGGCAACGTAATAAAAGTGACAAACTGCATAATAAAGGTTGCTATCACAAGGGGCAATACAACGTGACGTTCGTTTGTGCTAAGGGATTTGGCATACAAATTAAAAAGCACATGACAACCTTTGCATCCCTCTGCAAAGGGCATATCTTTTACCTTTATGTATTTACTTTTATGCAAGAGTCAAAGTATTCTTCCCTATTCCTTTTTATTTTTCTCCTTTTGCAAGCATCATGTGGTGAGGAAAGATCTAGGCATATATATCCAGTTGGATATGAGTGAGCATGAGTTATTATTGTTGACATCACCCTTGAGGTGAATACGTTGGGAGGCAAAACTATAAGCCCCTATTTTTATATGTGTCAGGTTGAAACTTTTTTCTCATGGGTATGTTGTGAATGGTAGAAATCATAGAAGACTAAGCGATGGTTGAGTATGTGGAATTGCCAAAAGGCTCCTACATGAGACCCTTCTTGAAAATATGATGAATTGTAGTTGAAAAGTTGAATGAGAACATAGTTTGTTGGTTTGCAATAAGGTTTATGCTTCATACTTCCACGTTCTAATGAATTGCTACTTTCTCATATGAAGTTATATGATGTTGTTATTGAATAATAGTTATATGAAAGAGTGTGTGTTAAATTTTGTTGTTGTTATAATAATAAACATGATGCTTCTATGTCCGTATTTTGTTTTTATTGACACCTCTCTCTCAAACCATGTGGACATGTTCTTCGATATCGGCTTTCACTTGAGGACAAGCGAGGTCTAAGATTGGGGGAGTTGATATGTCCATTTTGCATAATGTTTTCCTACTGTTATTTAATGTTTTTATGCATAATAATGCTCTGGGGAGTAATTTATAATGCCTTTTCTCTCATAATTTGCAAGTTTTACACAAAGGAGGAGAATACCAGCAGCAGGAATTCGGGACCTGAAAAAGCATGTCAAAGATACCTATTCTACACACACCCAATGAAGCTGGAATTTTACGGAGAATTTTTGTGGAATAAATTAGGAATATTGGACTAGAAAACTACCGGAGGGGGCCACGAGGTGAGGAACACCCATCAGGGCGCGCTAGGCCCCCCAGGCACAGCCTAGTAGGTAGTGCTCACCCTGGCCCACCTCCAGAACCCATATTATGGTATACATTCGCAATAAACATAAAAATGAGGAGGAGGACTTTTGGGACGAGGCACCGCCATCTCAAGGCGGAACTTGGGCTGGAGCACTTTTGCCCTTCGACGGAGCGATTCTGCCTGGGGAACTTCCCTCCCGAAGGGGGAAATCGAAGCCATTGTCATTACCAACAACCCTCTCATCTTGGGGAGGCCATTCTTCATCAACATATTCAATATCACCATCTGCTCTCAAACCCTAATTCATCTCTTGTGTCCAGTCTTTGTACCAGAACCTCAGATTGGTACCTGTGGGTGACCAATAGTGTTGATTACCTTGTGTAGTTAATTGCTAAATGGTTTATTTGGTGGAAGATTATATGTTCAGATCCATTATGCTATTCAATACACCTCTGATCTAGAGCATGCATATTATTAGTGAGTAGTTACCTTTGTTCTTGATGTCACGGGAGAAGTCTTTGCAAGTAATCATGTGAATTTTATATGTGTTCGATATTTTGATGATATGTATGTTGTGATTCCCTTAGTGGTGTCATGTGAACGTAAACTACATGACACTTCACCATCGTTGGTCCCAAGGGAATGCATTGTGGAGTAGTTATTAGATGAGGGGTTGCTAGAGTGACAGAAGATTAAACCCTAGTCGATGCGCTACTTCGTAAGGGGCTGATTTGGGTCCACATTTTAATCCTATGGTTAGACTTTGTCTTAATACTTTTCTCATAGTTGCGGGTGCTTGCGAGGGGGTTAATCATAAGTAGGTTGCTAGTTCAAGTAAGAACAACACCTTAGCACCAGTCCACCCACATATCAAATTATCAAAGTAGCAAACACGAATCAAATCAACATGATAAAAGTCACTAGATGAAATTCCCGTGCACCCTCAAGAACACTCTGCTTATGATAAGAGATAGTTTTGGCATGACCTTTGCCACAAAAGTATTGGGATACCTTGCTGCACCATACTTATTGTTACCGTTACTTGATCGTTACAAATTACCTTGCTATCAAACTACGTGATACTTACAGTTTCAGTACCTGCATAAATTACCTTGCTGAAAACCTCTTATCATTTCCTTCTGCTCCTCGTTGGGTTCGACACTCTTACTTATCAAAAGGACTACGATTGATCCCCTATAGTTTTAGGTCATTAGTGGTTAGCGCCGCCAAGGCTAGATCGACAGAGGGCTCCGCGTTTCGTTCTCCAGCGATGAAACATGACGATTGAGGTCATCCACGCGTAGATGGTAGCTAGTCGCGTCGATTGGTGCAAGTGGCATCATGAGAGGTGGGCCAAAGTGACAATGACGAGCTCTCCGGTGGCGGCCAGGGTACTGCGAGGACGAGAATGACGCTACAACATGGGGCTCGACTAGATGACGCCGCCCATCTTACCTGCATGGGCTCATGAAGCCATTGGACATGGTGGTGTAAATAAATAGTCACCAGAGTGACACCGACAACGAGCCCGAGTGGAGGTGAGTGATAAGTCCATTTTGCATCACGATTTCTTATTGTTATTTACAATGTTTTTATGAATAATGATTCTTCATGGAGTATTTCTAATGCCTTTTCTCTCATAATTTCCAAGGTTTGCACAAAGAGGGAGAATACCGGGAGCTGGAAATCTGGACCTAAAAAAGCACGTCAAAGATACCTATTCTGCACATCTTCAAATGATCTAAAACATCACGGGTTTTTTTATGGAATATATGAGGAATATTGGAGCAAATAACTACACGAGGGGCCCACCTTGGTGAGCACAATACACCAGGGCGCGCGCTGGTGGGTTGTGCTCAGCATGGACCACCTCTCGAGCCCATCTTCTTCTATATAAGTGGTTTTGACCTAGAAGAAAAAGGATGGGACTTTCGGGACGGAACACCGCCGTCTCGACACGGAACTTAGGAAGGAGCACTTTTGCCCTCCGGCGGAGCAATTCCGCCGGGGGAACTTCCCTCCCGGAGGGGGAAATCGAAGCCATCGTCATCACCAACAACCCTATCACCTTTGGGAGGCCATACCGGAACCTTAGATTGGTACCTGTGGGTGACTAGTACTGTTGATTACCTTGTGTAGTTGATTACTATATTGTTTATGTGGTGGAAGATTATATGTTAAGATCCATTATGCTATTCAATACCCCTCTGATCTTGAGCATGTGTATTATTTGTGAGTAGTTACCTTTGTTCTTGAGGTTACGGGAGAAGTCATGTTGCAAGTAATCATGTGAATTTGATATGTGTTCGATATTGTGATGATATGTATGTTGTGATTCCCTTAGTGGTGTCATGTGAACGTCGACTACATGACACTTCAAAATCCTTGGGACTATGTTAATGCATTGTGGCGTAGTTTTTACATGATGGTTTTCTAGAGTGACAAAAGCTTAAACCCTAATTTATGCGCTACTTCGTAAGGGGCTGATTTCGATCCACATGTTTAATGCTATGGTTAGATGTCATCTTAATACTTTTATCTTAGTTGAAAATTCTTGCGAGGGGGTTCATCATAAGTGGGAGGTTTTTTCAAGTAAGAACTGCACCCAAGGATAGGTCCACCCACATATCAAATAATCAAAGTAGCGAACACGAATCAAACCAACATGATGAAAGTGACTAGATGAAATTCCAGTGTACCCTCAAGAGCACTTTGCTTATTATAAGAGATAGTTTTGGCATGTCCTTTGCCACAAAAGTATTGGGATATCTTCCTGCACTTTACCTATTTTTACCGTTACTTGGTCATTACAAACTATCTTGCTATCAAACTACCTATTACCTACAATTTCAATGCTTGCAGAAATTACCTTGCTGCAAACCGCTTGTCATTTCCTTGTGCTCCTCGTTGTGTTCAACACTCTTCCTTATCGGAAGGACTACAATTGACCCCTACACTTGTGGGTCATCAAGACTCTTTTCTGGCGCCATTTCCGGGGAGTGAAGCGCTCTTCATAAGTGGAAATCAGTAAGGAAAAACTTATACTACACGCTGAAATTTATTGTCACTTGTCACTATGGAGAACAATCCTTTGAGGGGTTTGTTCGGGATATATTCACCTCGACCGGAACCACAATTAGTTTCCCCTCAACCTAGTGCACCTACTGAAAATATTGGTTATGAAATTCCTTTGGGTATGATAGAACAACTGCTAGCTAATCCTTATGCAGGAGACGGAACTGAACATCCCGATATGCACTTAATACATGTGGATGAAATTTGTGGATTGCTTAAGCTTGCAGGTTTATCCATAGATGAAGTTAAGAAGCAGGTTCTCCCTTTATCTTTGAAGGGAAAATCACTTACATGCTATAGGCTATGTGATGCTATTGGATCATGGAACTGGAATCGATTGAAATTGGGATTCCACCAAAAGTTTTATCCTATGCATCTAATTCATCGTGATTGGAATTATATATATAATTTTTGGCATCGTGAAGGAGAAAGCATCGTCCTAGCTTGGGGGAGGCTTAAGTCAATGTTATATTCATCCCCAATCATGAACTCTCGAGAGAACTTATTATTCAAAAAAATTATGCTCGACTTTCTCATAATGATTGATCCATGCTCGATACTTCTTGTACTGGTTCTTGTATGAAGAAGACTATTGAATTCAGGTGGGATATATTAGAAATAATAAAATGCAACTCTGAATATTGGGAACTCGACGAAGGTAATGAGTCAGGTATTAAGCTTGAGTTTGTTTGTGTCAAATCTTTTATAAATACCAATGCTTTTCACAAGTTGAGCACTAAATATGGACTTGACTCTGAGATGGTAGCCTATTTTTGTGAATCATTTGCTACTCATGTTGATCTCCCTAAGGCAAAGGGGTTTAAATAGCATCCCCCTATTAAAGAAGAAATCAAAGAACCGGTCATACCTAAAGAAGAGACTATTATTTACAATGTTCATCCTGTTGTGCATACTGCTTATATTGAAAAAACACCTTTTCGTGTTAGGATAAAGGAACATGCTAAGGTATCAATTGTTGTTTGCAATAGTAATTTTAAAGAACCTAAGCCTTTTGAACAAATTAAAGTAGAACCTCGTGTTGCTATGGTTAAAGATCTTTTGGTAGGAAATATTTATGGGCATGTTATTTACTTGTGTGATGAAGCTGCTAGAATTGCTAAACCCAATGAAAAAGATAAACATAGACCCATAGTTGGCTTGCCTGTTGTCTTAGTTAAAATAGGAGATAATTTCTATCATGGCTCATGTGATTTGGGTGCTAGTGTGAGTGCTATTGCTTTTACCTTATACCAAGAAATTATGAATGACATAGCACCTGCTGAAATAGAAGGCATTGGTGTTACTATTAAACTTGCTAATATTGACACCATCACACCACTTGGGATTATTAGATATGTTGAAGTCTTATGTGGGAAAATAAGATATCCTACTGATTTTCTAGTTCTTGGTTCCCCACAAGATGAATTTTTCCCATTATCTTTGGCAGAACTTTCTTGAACACTATAATGCTAAGATAGATTGTAAAAAAACGTCAGTGTAGGGTTTGGTGATGTGTCTCATGAGTTTAAGTTTTCCTTGTTTAGTAGACAACCTCATGATAAAGAATTATCTAGTAAGGACTATAATTGGTCTTGCTTCTATTGTCGTTCCTCCTACTGATCCACTAGAACAATATTTGCTAGGCCATGGAAATGATATGCACTTGCGTGAAAGAAATAAAATAGATAAAATTTTCTTTGAACAACAACCTCTACTAAAACACAATTTTCCTATTGAAACTATAGGAGGTCGTCCTCCACCTAAAGGTGATCCTTTGTTTGAATTAAAACAATTGCCTGACACTTTGAAGTATGCTTATCTTTATGCGAAAAAGATATATCATGATATTATTATTGCTTAACTTTCATAACATGAAGAAGAAAGATTATTGAAAATTATGAGGAAGCACCGGGCTGCTATTTGATATACTCTTGATCATCTTAAGGGCATTAGTCCCACTCTATGTCAGCACAAGATCAATATGGAACCTGCTGCTAAACCCATTGTTGATCACTACTACTTCTTGAGCTTGCGTAGGTTTTCCCTTGAAGAGGAAAGGGTGATGCAACAAAGTAGATAATTATTTCCCTCAGTTGTTGATAACCAAGGTATCAATCATGTAGGAAGTACAAGCAAGGCCCCAATCTATGCACCTACACAAACTATCAAACACTTGCACCCAACGCTATAAAGGGGTTGTCAATCCCTTCACTATTACTTGAAAGGATGAGATCTGATAGAGATAGATATAAAAGATTACTCAAAGTAAAACTAAATAAAATTGCGGCAAGGTATTTTTGGTATTTTTGGTTTATAGATCTAAAAATATAATATGGAAAATAGACTCCGGGGCCGTAGGTTTCGCTAGAGGCTTCTCTCTTGAAGGAAAATAATACGATGGGTGAACAAATTACTGTCAAGCAATTGATAGAAAAGTGCATAGTTATGACGATATCGAAGGCAATGGTTATGCATATAGGCATCACTTCCGTATCAAGTAGACCAAAACTATTCTCCATCTACTACTATTACTCCACACATCAACTGACTCCTACCTGCATCTAGAGTATTAAGTTCATGAAGAACAGAGTAACACATTAAGTAAGATGACATGATGTAGAGGGATAAACTAAAGAAATATGATGAAAACCCAGTATTTTTATCCTTGATGGCAACAATACAAATACGTGCCTCACTACCCTTACTTTGTCACTGGGTGAGGACACCACAAGATTGAAGCCAATACTAAGCACTTCTCCCATTACAAGAATTACCAATCTAGTTGGCCAAACCAAACCAATAACTCGAACAGACTTGTAAATATATGAAATAATGCATATAAGAATTTAGAGAATATTCAAATAATATTCAGAGATAATCTGATCATAAACCCACAATTCATCGGATCTTGATAAACACACTACAAAAGAGTATTAGATCGGATAGATCCCCATGAAGATCATGGAGAACATGGTATTGAAGAACATAGAGAGAGAAGAATCCATCTAGCAACTAGAAATGGACCCAAAGGTCTGAGGTGGACAACTCATGCATCATCGGAAGGGCAATGGTGTTGATGTAGATGCCCTCCGTGATCGAATCCCCCTTTGGTAGATTACCGGAAAAGGCCCCAAGATGGGATCTCACGGGAACGAAGGCTTGCGACGAAAGAAAAGTATTATTGTAGATCTGTTTGGTATTGGGGGTATATTTTTGAATTTATAGGTAGAGAATTAGGGTTGAAGGAGGTATGGGGGCACAAGCCAGGGGCCGCCCCCCCAGGGGCGCGCCCTGGTGGCTTGTGGCCCACCCGTAGGTCTTGTGGCCTCTTCTCCAAGCCTCCTAGGTTCCTTCTTGTCCAAGAAATATCATCTTAGAATTTTATTTGGTTTGGACTCCGTTTGATATTCCTTTTCTACAATACTCAAAAACAAGGAAAAAACAAAAATTGGCACTGGGCACTAGGTTAATAGGTTAGACCCAAAAATAATATAAAATAGCATATTAATGCATATAAAACATCCAAAACAGGAAATATAATAGCATGGAACAATGAAAAATTATAGATGCTTTGTAGACATATGAGCATCTCCAAGCTTAATTCTTGCTCGTCCTCAAGTAGGTAAATGATAAAAATGGAATTTTTGATGTGGAATGCTACCTAACATATTTATCCATGTAATATTCTTTATTGTGGCATGAATGTTCAGATCCATAAGACTCAAAACAAAAGATTAATGTTGACATAAAAACAATAATACTTCAAGCATACTAACAAAGCAATCATGTCTCTTCAAAATAACATGGCCAAAGAAAGTTATCCCTACAAAATGATATGGTCTGGCTATGCTCCATCTTCCCCACACAAAGTATTTAAATCATGCACAACCTCGATGACAAGTCAAGCAATTGTTTCACACTTTTTATGTTCTCAAACCTTTTCAACTTTCACGCAATACATGAGTGTGAGCCATGGATATAGCACTATAGGTGGAATACAATATGTTGGAGGTCTTGAGGAAAATGAGAAGATAGTCTCACATCAACTAGGCATATCAATGGGCTATGGAGATGCCCATTAATAGATATCAATGTGAGTGGGTAGGGATTGCCATGCAACGGATGCACTAGATCTATAAGTGTATGAAAGCTCAAAAAGAAACTAAGTGGATGTGCATTATAATGAAAAATTCCCACTAGTTATATGAAAGTGTCAAAATAAGAGACTCTATCATGAAGATCATGGTGCTACTTTGAAGCACAAGTGTGGAAAAAAGATAGTAGCATTGTCCATTCTCTCTTTTCTCTCATATTTTTTTTGGTGGGCATCTTCGGCCTCTTTTTTTATTTGGGCTCCATTGGCCTCTTTTATTATTTTTAAAGTCCGAAGTCTCATCCCAACTTGTCTGGGAATCATAGATTCCATCATCCTTTATTCACATGGGACAATGCTCTAATAATGATGATCATCATGCTTTTATGTACATACAACTCAAGAATTACAAATCGATACTTAGAACAAAATATGACTCTATATGAATGCCTTCGGAGGTGTACCAGGATGTGCAACGTCAAGCATAGCAAATGGCATTAGCATCACGCTAGCTGTCTTACGATCACGCAAAGCAATATGACAATGATGGTGTGTGTCATAATAAACGGAACGGTGGAAGTTTCATGGCAATATATCTCGGAATGGCTATGGAAATGCCATAATATGTAGGTATGGTGGCTGTTTTTAGGAAGGGTATATGGTGGGTTTAATGCACCGGCGAAAGTTGCGCTGTACTAGAGTGGCTAGCAAAGGTGGAAGGTTGAGAGTGCGTATAATCCATGGACTCACATTAGTCATAAAGAACTCACATACATAGTGCAAAAGTCTATTAGTTATCAAAGCAAAGTATTAGACGCATGCTCCTAGGGGAGAGGTTGGTAGGAGTTAACCATCGAGCGCTCCAGACCCTCACACAAAGGATGACAATCAATAAACAAATCATGCTCCGACTTCGTTACATAACGGTTCACCATACGTGAATGCTAAGGGAATCACAAACTTTTAACACAAGTATTTCTACCAATCCACAATTATTCACTAGCATTACTCTAATATCACCATCTTTATATCTCAAAACTATATGCAAGGAATCAAACTTTTCGTAGTATTCAATGCACTTTATATGAATGTTTTTACTATATCCCTCTTGGATGCGCATTATATTAGGACTAAATTCGTAACCTAAACCAATTACCTTGCTGTTTGAAGACTCCCAAAATAATATAAGTGAGGTACGAGAGTTCAATTATTTCTATAAAATAAAACACCACCGTGCTCTAAAAAGATATAAGTGAATCACTGGAGCAAAATTGTCTAGCTCAAAAGATATAAGTGAAGCACATAGAGTATTCTACTAAATTCACGACTCATGAGTGTCTCTCTAAAAATATGTGTGCAGCAAGGCTGATTGTGGCAAACTAAAAAGAAAAGACTCATATCATACAAGACGCTCCAAGCAAAACACATATCATGTTGTGAATAAAAATATAGCCTCAAGTAAATTTACCGATGGATTGAAGACGAAAGAGGGGATGCCTTCCGGGCCATCCCCAAGCTTAGTCTCTTTGGTATCCTTGACTATTCCTTGGTGTTACTTGGGAATACTCAAGCTTAGGCTCTTGCCCCTCTTTATTCCATAGTCCATCAAATCTTTACCCAACACTTGAAAACTTCACGACACAAAACTCAACAGAAAACTCATGAGATCCATTACTATAAAAATAATAAATCACCACTTTAGGTACTGTTTTGAAATAATTATTTATTTATATTTGTTTAATATATACTTTATTCTAACTTCTCCATGGTTCATACCCCCCGATATAACCCATAGATACATGAAAATAAGCAAACAACACAAAGAAAACAGAACCTCTCAAAAACAAAACAGTCCGTAGCAATCTATAAACTTCGAATACTTATGTAACTCCAAAAATTATGAAAAAAAGGACAAGCTGGGCAATTTGTATATAAACCTTGTGCAAAATTTCAGACTCATTCGTCACTCTACTGAATTTATAAAATTCCTGGACTGAGCGCAAAAGTTTCTATTTTTCAGCAAGATCAAATCAACAATCACCATTGACCATTCCAAAGGTCTTACTTGGCTCAAACACTAACTAAAACATGAAAACACAATTACTACAGAGGAAATAATGTGTAAATAACTCAATAGTAGAAACAAAAAAACAAAAGCATAAAAATAAAATTGGGTTGCCTCCCAACAAGCGCTATTGTTTAACGCCCCTAGCTAGGCATAACGCAACAGATCTAGGTATTGTCATCTTTGGTATGGAACTCCTCAATTGCACACATATAGACCCTAGGAGGTTCTTTGCTCTTATCAATAATAATGCTCCTAGGCAAGAAGTCAAGAGATTCACTTCTGGCAATTGGTTCCCTAACAATATTGATAAATCTGGGGTGAATACTTATCATCTAAAGATCTTCGTCCTCTTTTCTAGAGGAACCACCCTTATTTTTAGGATGCCATACCTTTGACTCTTATAGTGCTATGGTAAATTTGCTATCCAGAACATATCTATTCTATGGAGAAATACCCACATAAAAATTGCAAAGGAGAACAGTAGTAGATTGCTTACGAGTAGATCTATTTTGAGCATTGCAAATTCTATACCAAGCATCTTTTAAGTTTTTTCCCTCCCTTTGACTAAAATTAAGAAATTCACTCTTAGGAGTACTAGCGATAGTAGTAAGGCTAGCCATGAGTTTAAGCGATCTAACACACGAGCAAACAAAAAGCAAACAAAAAGACGAACGGGAGAAGGGTGAATAAAAAGGCAAATCTTTTTGGTTTTTTATGAAAATCGTTTTTGAAGTGGGGGAGAGGAAAACGAGAGGCAAATGGAAAATAATGTAAATGCAAGAGATGAGGTTGTGATGGGTACTTGGTAGGCTTGATGTAGACTTGCTATGTATCCTCCCCGACAAGGACGCCAGAAATCCTTCTTGCTACTTCTTGAGCTTGTGTAGGTTTTCCCTTGAAGAGGAAAGGGTGATGCAGCAAAGTAGATAAATATTTCCCTCAGTTGTTGAGAACCAAGTTATCAATCTAGTAGGAGGTACAAGAAAGGCCCCAATCTATGCACCTACACAAACAATCAAACACTTGCACCCAAAGCTATAAAGGGGTTGTCAATCTCTTCACGGTTACTTGCAAGGATGAGATATGATAGAGATAGATATAAAACATTACTAAAAGTAAAACTAAATAAAAGTAAATAAAATTGCAGCAAGGTATTTTTGTTATTTTTGATTTATGGATCTGAAAATATAATATGGAAAATAGACCCGGGGGCCATAGGTCTCACTAGAGGCTTCTCCATTGAAGGAAAATAATACGATGGATGAACAAATTACTGTCGAGCAATTGATAGAAAAGCACATAGTTATTACGATATCCAAGGCAATTATTATGCATATAGGCATCAGGTCCATATCAAGTAGACTGAAACGATTCTGCATCTACTACTATTACTCCACACATCGACTGACTTCTGCCTCCATCTAGAGTATTAAGTTCATGAAGAACAGATGAACGCATTAAGTAAGATGACATGATGTAGAGGGATAAACTCAAGCAATATTATTAAAACCCCATCTTTTTATCCTTGATAGAAACAATAAAAATATGTGTCTCGCTACCCCTACTTTATCACTGGATGAGGACACCGCAAGATTGAACCCAAAACTAAGCACTTCTCGCATTGAAAGAATTACCAATCTAGTTGGCCAAACCAAACCAATAACTCAAAGAGACTTGAAAAGATATGAAATCATGCATATAAGAATTTAGATAAGATTCAAATAATATTCATAGATAACCTGATCATAAACCCACAATTCATCGAATCTCGACAAACACATCGCAAAAGAGTATTACATTGGATAGATCCACATGGAGAACATGGTATTGAAGAACATAGAGAGAGAAGAATCCATCTGGCTACTACCTATGGACCCGAAGGTTTGAGGTCGACTACTCAAGCATCATCGGAAGGGCAATGGTGTTGATGTAGATGCCCTTCGTGATCGAATCCCCCTCCAGCAGATTACTGAAAAAGGCCCCAAGATGGGATCTCATAGGAACAGAGGCTTGCGGCGGTGGAAAAGTATTACCGTGGATCTCTTAGGTATTGGGGGAATATTTTTGAATTTATAAGCGGAGAATTAAGGTTGGAGGAGCTATGGGGGGGGCCACAAGCCAAACCCCCCCCCCCCAGGGACGCGCCGTGGTGGCTTGTGGCCTACCCATAGGTCATGTGGCCTCTTCTCCAAGCGTCTTAGGTTCCTTATGGTCCAAGAAAAATCATCGTAGAATTTTATTCCATTTGGACTCCATTTGATATTCCTTTTCTGTAATACTCAAAAACAAGGAAAACCAGAAACTGCACTTGGCACTAGGTTAATAGGTTAGACCGAAAAATAATATAAAATAGCATACTAAAGCATATAAACATTCAAAATAGATAATATAATAGCATGGAACAATAAAAAATTATAGATACGTAGGAGACGTATCGATCACCAACGACGATTGAATCCTAAGATGAAATAAGTGGTAAGAACTAAAATATTAAAGCTTCTAGAAGCACATATAATTTATCCCATAGCTGATAGTAGATGGGTAAGTCTCGTTCATTGTATCCCTAAGAAAGGAGGTCTTACTGTTGTTCCTAATGATAAAAATGAAATTATCCCGCAAAGAATTGTCACTGGCTATAAAATGGTATTTGATTTTAGAAAACTAAATAAGGCTACTAGAAAAGATCATTACCCTCTACCTCTCATTGATCAAATGTGAGAAAGATTATCTAAGCACACACACTTTTGTTTCTTTGATGGATATTCTGGTTTCTCTCAAATACCTTTGTCTTAATCTGATCAGGAGAAAACCACCTTTACTTGTCCTTTTGGAACCTATGCTTATAGACGTATGCCTTTTGGTTTATGCAACGTGCTTACTACCTTTCAAACATGTATGCCTGCTATTCTCTGGTATTTGTGAAAAGGTCGTGGAGGTTTTCATGGATGATTTTTCCATTTACGAAACTTCTTTTGATGATTGCTTAAGCAACCTTGATAAAGTTTTGCAGAGATGTTAACAAACTAATCTCTTTTTGAATTAGGAGAAGTGCCACTTTATGGTCAATGAAGGTATTGTCTTGGTGCATAAAATCTCTAAATGAGGTATTGAGGTGGATCAAGCTAAAGTTGAAGCAATTGAGAAACTACCATGTCCTAAAGATATCAAAGGTATTCGAAGTTTCCTCGGTCATGCTGGTTTCTATAGGAGGTTTATTAAAGAGTTCTCCAAAATTTCTATGCCTCTTACTAATCTTCTACAAAAGTATATTCCCTTTGTTTTTGATGATGATTGTGTAGAAGCCTCTGAAACACTTAAGAAAGCCTTAACCATTTCACCTACTGTTAAACCACCTAATTGGAACTTGCCTTTTGAAATTATGTGTGATGCTAGTGATTATGATGTTGGGGCAGTTCTAGGACAAAGAGTTGATAAGAAATTAAATGTTATCCATTATTCTAGCAAAATGCTAGACAGTGCCCAAAGAAATTATGTTACTGTTGAAAAAAAAAATTAGAAGTTGTGTTTGCTTGTGATAATTGTAGATCTTACATTGTTGACAAAGTTATTGTTCACACCGATCATGCTGCTATAAAATATCTTATGGAAAAGAAGATGCTAAACCTAGACTCATTCGGTGGGTTCTCTTGCTTCAAGAATTTGATTTACATATCACTAATAGGAATGGAGCTGACAACCCCGTAGCTGATAACTTGTCTAGGTTAGAAAATATTCTTGATGGCCCACTACCTATTGATGATAGTTTTCCTGATGAACAACTAGCTGCAATAAATGTTTCTCAAAATACTCCTTGGTATGTTGATTATGATAACTACATTGTTGCTAAATATATACCACCTAGTTTCACATACCAACAAAAGAAAACAATCTATGATTTAAGATATTACTTTTGGGATGACCCACATCTTTATAAAGGAGTAGATGGTATTATTAGACGTTGTGTACCTGAGGATGAACAGGAACAAATCCTATGGAAATATCATTTCGAAGCTTATGGAGGACACCATGCGGGAGATAGAACTTCTCATAAGGTATTACAATCTGATTTTTATTGGCCTACTCTCTTCAAGGATGCACGTAAGTTGGTCGTGTCTTGTGATAAATGTCAAAGGATTGGTAATATCGGTACGCATCAGGAAATGCCTATGAATTATTCACTTGTTGTTGAACCATTTGATGTTTGGGATTTGGATTATCTGGGACCCTTTCCTTCCTCTAATGGGTACACTCATATTTTGGTTGCTGTTGATTATGTCCTAAGTGGGTAGAAGCAAAACCAACTAGTAGTGTTGATCATAACACCTCCATTAAATGCTTAAAGAAGTTATCTTCCCGAGCTTTCGAGTCCCTAGATATTTAATGACTGATGGTGGTTCACATTTTATTCATGGTGCTTTCCGTAAAATACTTGCAAAATATGATGTTAACCATAGAATTGCACCACCCTATTATCCTCAATCTAGTGGTCAAGTTGAACTTAGCAATAGAGAAATAAAATTGATATTACAAAAAATTGTCAATAGGTCCCGAAACAATTGGTCTAATAAACTAGATGATGCACTTTGGGCCTATAGAACAACTTATAAAAATCCTATGGGTATGTCTCCATACAAAATAGTATATGGGTAATCTTGCCATTTGCCTCTAGACTTAGAACAAAAAGCATTTTGGGCAATTAAAGAACTCAATTATGACTTCAAACTTGCCGGTGAAAAGAGGTGATTTGATATTACCTCACTAGATGAATGGAGAACCCAAGCTTATGAAAATGTAAAATTGTTTAAAGAGAAAGTTAAAAGATGGCATGACAAAAGAATCCAAAAGCGAGAATTCAAAGTTGGAGAATATGTTCATTTGCAAAACTTCTCTACAGATGGGAAGGACCTTATGTTATCGAAGAGGTTTATCATTCTGGAGCTATTAATATTAATAATACCGAAGGTACTAACCCAAAGGTGGTCAATTGACAAAGAATTAAAGATTATATCTCAGGTACGCCTATTAATGTTGAAAGCAATGTTATCCAAACCGTGACACCAGAGGAACACATAAGAGAAGCTTTCCGAAACACTCTAGAATTGTGAAAAAAGAGGTACGTGATATGGTAAGTAAACGGACTCCAAAAAATCTGCAAAAATATTTTTTGTCAATTTTCGAATATTACAAAATTTTGGAAAATAAGAAATAAATAGGAAATCAACCGAGGTGAGACCGATACACTTATTGGAAATATTCCCTAGAGGCAATAATAAATGGTTACTATTATATTTCCTTGTTCATGATAATCGTTTATTATCCATGCTATAATTGTATTGACTGGAAACACATTGCATGTGTGGATACATAGACAACACTCTGCCCCTAGTATGCCTCTAGTAGACTAGCTCGTTGATCCAAGATGGTCAAGGTTTCCTAGCCATGGACATAAGATGTCATTTCATAAGGGGATCACATCATTGGGGGAATGATGTGATGGACAAGACCCAAACTATAAACATAGCATATGATCGTGTCAGTTTATTGCCTCTAGGGAATATTTCTATGACCATGAGATCATGCAACTCACTAACACCTAAGGAGTATCTTGTGTCTATCAAACGTCGCAATGTAACTGGGTGACTATAAATATGCTCTACAAGTATTTCCGAGGGTGTTTGGTAAGTGAGCATGGATCAAGACTGGGATTTTTTACTTCGTCTGACAGAGAGGTATCTCAGGGCCCACTCAGTAATACAACATCACAACAAGCCTTGCAAGCAATGTGACTAAAGTGTTAGCCATGAAATCTTGTATTACGAAATGAGGTATAGATATACGGACGATCGAATCTCGAGCAAGTAACATACCGAAGAACAAAGGGAACTGCATACGGGATTAACTGAATCCTTGACATAGAGGTTCAATCGATAAAGATCTTCGTAGAATATGTAGGAACCAATATGGGCATCTAGGTCCCACTAATGGCTATTGACCATAGAGGTGTCTCGGTCATGTCTACATAGTTCTCGAACTCGCAGGGTCTGAACACTTAAGGTTCGGTGACGTTTCGGTAGTATAGAGTTATGTATGGTGGTGACCGAATGTTGTTTGGAGTCTCGGATAAGATCCCAGATGTCACGAGGAGCTCCAGAATGGTCTGGAGGTAAAGATTCAAATATAGGAAGTCCCGTTTTGGTCACTAGAAAAGTTTTGGGTACTTCGGTAGTGTACCGAGAGTGCCAGGAGGGTACCGGGGGACCATCGGGAGAACCCACCTCCCAAGCTGAAGACTCTGCCCATGTAAAGTGATTGAAGATGGTACCCTTGGCATTGGAGGCAAGTTCAGGGGCTACTCAGGGAGTCCTGGATTAAGGGGTCCTCGGGAGGCCAACCTATTTCCATGGGCCGGACTATACGGGCCACTTACCGAACACAGGAATATTTGAAGGCCCAGTCTCCAAGATGGAAGCTTCAGTAAGCATGGCTTGTACTCCATGTTTGATGTAGCGAATAGGCATGTTTATCTCCTCGGCATGTAAATGACCATGTGTAAACCCTAGGCATCTTCGGTGTCTATATAAGCCAGAGGGTTTTAGGGTGTAGGAACAGAACAACTCATTTAGGGTTTGTTATTCGATCTCGAGGTAAATCAACTCTGTAACCCCCATATCATCAAAACATCCAAGCAGTGCGTAGGGTATTACCTCCATAGGAGGGCCCGAACCTGGGTAAATCTGTGTCCCCTTTGTCCCTTGTTACCATCGATCCTAGTCTCACAGTTCGAGACCCCCTACCCGAGAAGGAATCTATGTCTCGTCTTGTCATCAACGAAGAGGTCCGCAACATGGACACTTTCGTCCCCGGACAGAACTTCGCCTTCGGTAGCGTAGTGCTGCATGTTGATCCCATCGGCCATCTAGACCGTGTTGAAAACTTCGCCCCTAATCGAAAGGTCAGATTCGAAAACCTAGAGTTATCCATTGATTCTCGGGGCGACTTGTCACTAACCGGGGTCGCAGCTTCGCTTGTAGCACCCGAAGACTCTGAGTTCCTCTTTCGGACACGCCAATGGGGTCACCCATGGCGATGGGCCGATCTCTTGTTTCGATCTGGCCTTCGTGCCAGAAGACCGGGCATGTGTTCTTTCCGAACAATCCCCATCTCTTGGTACTTCGGAGGTAAACTCCGTAAGTTCCGAATAGTCTGATCCGATCGGGCTCTCAGAGGTTGACGAGGCCCTAGATCAGATCTCATCGATGAAGATCACCGATGACCTATCCCCGATCTATGCTCGTATAGGTTGCGGTGCGGGTCGGGACGAATTTTTTGACCCACCCACCCACTTGATAACCACTATCGAAGACTTCACCGACATGCTGGATTACGCCTCCAAAGAGGCAGAATACATGGATGAAGGAGATTGCGCCCCCACCATTGTTAATACCAAAAGATGGGCCTCCACTTCAACATATGATGTCTATATGGTGGACACTCCCAATGGCGACAAAACGCCTAACAATGACCACGATAAGTCGGGCGACGCACCGTCAAGGCGCCGAAAGCCGCATAAGCGAGCCAAAGGCAAAAAAGGGAAGGAAAGCTATTATCGGCACCGGGGACGGAGTTACCCTCGAAGACCGGGGCGACCCTGATAATCCCGAACACCCGTTAGAGGGTCAGAAAAGGTATGAGGACCAAAGCAACCCCGACGACTTCAACGGTTCCGAGGATGACAATTACCTCCCCCTGTCGAGGAGGAGGATATCTCGGAAGCCGACGACATGGACATCCCTGATAACCATGAAGATGAGGAACAGTTCAGACAGCAACTCATAGACATGGTTCGTAGTCTGAGAGCCAAAGAACGACAGCTTAAAGCCGAACAGGATGACCTCAATGATCGATGGACAAGAGTCCTCTCGGTTGAGGAAGGGCATGTCACCGGTCTGTCGGACTAGACCAAGAGCTATCCACGGAGAAGGCTCCATCGCCAAAGATTACTCCATATGACGGGCCAGACCGTCGTCCTCGTGGGCGTGAACGGATGGCTGATGACGCCAGTTATAGACTGGCAATACCCCGAAGACGGGGAAAGGAGCCACTAGAGCCCAATTACATGTTCGACCTATGAGATAACTTGGATCACAGAGCAGGCTATACAAGATCCATCTACGTATCTAGAGGATACTCACCCGATAGACGGGATGTGTATAGGCCATGGCTCAAACCGAGACCGCACCCGAGCCAAAACAGAGGCTGATCACAGGCGCGATATAGTTTGCATTTGGGGGGGCGCTCACCCGCTGTCTTTCACGGATGACGTCATGCGGCATCAATCCCCGAAAGGGTTCAAACCCGTGAACATCGAAGATGGAACTACTGACCCAACCCTTTGGATCGAGGACTTCCTCCTCCACATCCACATGGATCGAGGAGATGACCTCCACGCCATCAAATACCTTCCCCTCAAACTTAAGGGGCTAGCTCGGCACTGGCTAAACAACCTCCTCGAAAACTCCATTGGATGCTGGGAGGACCTAGGGGATTGTTTCCGCTCCAATTTTCAGGGAACCTATATTCGGCTGCCGCATTCTTTCGACCTCAACAACGTTGTCCAGAAGCCTAGCGAGTCTGCTCAACAGTTCTGGAATCGGTTCTTGACTAAGAAGAACCAGATTGTCAACTGTCTGGACGCTGAGGCCATAGCCTCCTTCCGGCACAATATTAGGGACGAATGGCTGGCCTGCCAGCTAGGCCAGGACAAACCCTGGACTATGTCCGCCCTCACCTCCCTCGTGACCCACTTTTGCGCGGGCGAAGATAATTGGCTGGCAAGACGCAGCCACAATTCCAAAGATCCCGGAGCCTCTGAAGTCCGGGATGGCAAAAGAAAAACCAAAGAGCAATAAGGACAAGCGCTGGCACAATAACAGTGATGCCGATGACACGGTCATTAACGCCAACTTCCGCAACTCCCACCCTAGACAGTGGAAGAAGCCTTCTAAAGGCAATCGCGATGGACCCACTCTGCTAGAAAAAATAATGGAGCGAACTTGCCAAATCCACGGGACTCAGGAGAAGCCCGCCAACCACACACACCGCAATTGTTGGGCGTTTAAGCAGGTCGGCAAGCTCCCACCCGAGGATCAAAGCAAGAGCCCCCACAGCGAGGATGAGGATGATCCTCGCGGTCCGATTGGTGGCAACCAAAAGAAATTTCCTTCGGAAGTCAAGACGGTAAACATGATATACACCACCCACATACCCAAGAAGGAGAGGAAGCGCGCCCTTTGAGAGGTCTACGCTGTAGAGTCGGTGGCCCCAAAGTACAACCCATGGTCGGCATATCCTATCACCTTTGATCGGCGCGATCACCCGACCAGTATCCATCATGGGGGTTCGGTCGCACTCGTCCTCGACCCCATTATCGATGGGTATCACCTCACAAAAGTCCTAATGGACAGAGGAAGTAGCCTTAATCTGATATACTTAGATGCGGTGAAAAAGATGGGCAAAGACCCGTCACGGGTTAAACCCAGTAACACCACCTTTAAAGGGGTAATTTCAGGTGCCGAAGCCTGATGCACGGGCTCCGTAACCTTGGAAGTTGTGTTCGGCTCGCCCTATAACATTCAAAGCTAAGACTTGATCTTCGACATCGTACCCTTCCGTACTGGCTATCACACCCTGCTCGGCCGGACAACATTCACATGTTTCAACGTCGTCCCGCATTATGCATACCTCAAGCTCAAGATGCCTAGCCCCAAAGGGGTCATCACTGTCAACGGCAATACGGAGCGATCTCTACGGACTGAGGAGCATGTGCTAGCCTTGGCGGCTGAATTTAGTTACCAAGATGATCGGTAGGTTCCGGCATCTTCCGTAAAGACATGCAAGGTTGGGAAGCAAGCTCGGCTGCAGGCTGAACTCTCAAAACCCTCCTCTACCCCCTAAATAGGGACTCGGACCCCATCACATGCCCCTAGGACCAGCAAAGTACGTGCCAAGAAGGCACAACTTCGCGCTTAAAATTCCATGGGCAGAAGTGGGGAAACGAGTGGTGGGAGTCCCGCTGGACCAGACTACTACCGCTAAATATGTCTTCGGACATAATGTAGGGACCATTAAAGGGCCCACAATGGGCATAAAGCCTATCCATACTTTGGCGACTCTTCATGACTTCGTTAGCAAGATCCATTCGCCAAATGATGCCACCCATCGAGGCACACCAAAGATCTGGAGTAAAACTAGCAACAGGGCATATCGAGGACGTAAGGCCATCAATCGAAGACCCATGCTACAACTGCTCCTGTAATCTCCTTGTTTTCCATATACCTATAAGCAGTTGCTTTGGCACTCCGAATAATAAGAGTTGTTGAGAAAAAATACAACATCATTTTACATGTTTTCTGGTTGTCCTTCTCGGCACATATTTTCCTTTTCTCCATCTTCTCGCGAATTAATTTGATACGTTACGACGCGGCCGGATATTACACCGGGGGCTCGAACTTACATACAAATCGCCTTACATATTGCTCATTATGTGTTCGGCGTTTCGAAGTTCACTTAATATGCATCGGTTCCCAACTGTGTCTTGGGTCAATAGTTGGGTTGCCCGACTCCTATGCTTGCCCCTTTACGTTCCGCTCATTTGGCTAAAAGGGAAAAGGGAGCACCCCTAAGATTGTGCTTCCGGATAGTCTGGTCAAGCACCTTAGGGGAGAAAGCCAAAAACTGACTGTCATAGTATGCGAGATCCAGTCTATGAACCTGAGCTGGAAGTATTATACTTCAAACCTCGTAAGCGGTTATTCCGTGCTATACGAGGAGTTTGTATTTTATGCAAACCTTGTGATGTCGGCTTTAGCCACGGTTCGTCCGAAGATCACAACACTTCGGTAGCAAATCGTAAGCTCCTTGCACTCGTTTTCGCGCCCCTCCGGCTAAGTGAAAGAAATAAAGCATTATAGTTTAATTGCCTAGTCTGCCACACTTTACCGCCTTCGGGTTTTGATAACTCGGCTAAGGGACATAGTGCATTGGCATAGACACCCCACGTGGTATCTACTTGGGGGCTGAAGTTGATGACTCGCATCTTGTAGTATTAAAACGGCCACACGTGAGTTATAAAGGAATGCAAAACTATAAAAGCATAATAACTTATAACATCAAAAGTTTCGATATGTCTTCGGACGCATTACAACTCATTCAAACATATTATTGCCCGACACTATGACGCTATCACCCGAGAACTCTCCATCACTCCATCGAAGTACAGCTTGGGGCATCTATGCTCCTTCTCGGGAGGCGGTGGGTCGGTTGCTACCTTCATCGGATCGAGCCCCGGCCAGTGTGCCTTGACCTTGGCAAGGGCCATCCGAACTCCCTCTATGCAGGAAGAGCACTTCACGACATTGAAGTGGGGCGAGGCGACAATCAACTTCTACACCATGCCAAAGTAGCTGCCTGACAGCAGCTCGCCGGGCCATAAGTGGATGCAGAGGTCCTCATGGCTGGCTCTGCCATCTAGTGCAGCTCCATCTGTTTTTTTAGCTGCTCCACGACAAGAGGCGAGCACTCAGGGGCTCCGAACAGTGCCTAGAACAGCCGAGCTGTGTCTCCTTCCCTCGAGGCGAACATCATATTGGTGTCCGGCAGGCTCTTGTGAAGATCACAGGAGGACCTTGAAGAACACCACACTTGGGTAAGCAATTTGATTTTTCTATCCCCCAAGACACATTGTAGTCAGTATGGCTTACCTTCCATTATGTCCTTCGCTTGACGGACCTGCTCCTCATAAAACCGCATCTCCACCCACTCCTTCTGAAGATCGTTCTTAAGGGTGGACAGTTCGGTCGTGCTCTCCTTACCCTTCTGCTCAAGGACCTCGCACTTCCGGCTGGCGTCCTTGAGTTCCTTCTCAACCTCCGCCACACGAGCCTCATGCTTCTGGCTGGTGGCTCGCAGGGCGGAGAGGGAAGTCTTGTTGGGGAACGTTGCATGGGAAACAAAAAATTTCCTATGTTCACGCAAGACCTATCCATGGTGATGAGCATCTACGAGAGGGAGAGTGGATCTTGGTATCCTTGTAGATCGCTAAGCGGGAAGCATTAAGAAACGTGGTTGGTGTAGTCGAACGTCTTCGCGATCCAAATCACCGAGCGACCCGCGATCCAATCATGATCCGTCCCGCGAACTTGATCACGGTCCTTCCGATCTAGCGCCGAACGGACGACACCTCCGCGTTCAGCACACGTACGGCTTGATGCCGATCCCTGTCGTCTTGATCTAGCAAGAGGGAGCGGAGAGTAAGAAGAGTTCTCCGGCAGCATGAAGGCGCTCCGGCGATGGTGGTGGACCTATTCCGGCAGGGCTTCGCCTAAGCACTGCAGAAATCCGATCTAGAGAAGAAACTATGCACTAGAGGAACGGGCAGCACGTGGCTAAAATTATGTACAAAAACCCTAAAACCACTAGTATATATAGGAGGAAGAGAGGAGGAGGCTTTTACCAAGGGCCAAGCCTCCAAGGAGTCAGCCGAACCAGGTGGGAGAGGTAGAATCCACCTCCAATCCTAGTAGGACTAGGATTCATCCTATTTTTGCCTTTTTCCACTTTTTCTCTTTGGGCTTTCTTTCCCTAGCCACATGGGCTTTGTGTAGGACTTCCACCATCCCACAAAAGGCTGGTAATTATTCTCCCACAGCCCATGAAGCCTCTTGGGTCGAAATACCCCTCCCGGTGGTCTCCCGGTACACTACCGGCACACCTGGTACATTACCGATTAGCTCGAAACTTTTCCTGCGACCAAAACAGGACTTCCTATATATCAATCTTTACCTCCGGATCATTCCAGAGCTCCTCGTGACGTCCGGGATCTCATCCAGGACTCCGAACAACCTTCGTTCACCACCATACATAACTCTATACTACCGAAACGTCACCGAACCTTAAGTGTGCAGACCCTGTGAGTTTGAGAACTATGTAGACATGACCGAGACACCTCTATGGTCAATAACAAATAGTGGGACCTGGATGCCCATATTGGTTCCTACATATTCTATGAAGATCTTTATCGGTCAAACCTCTATGTCAAGGATTCAGTTAATCCCGTATGATGTTCCCTTTGTTCTTCGGTATGTTACTTGCCCGAGATTCGATCGTCGGTATCTCCATAACTAGTTCAACCTTGTTACCGGCAAGTCTCTTTACTCGTTCCGTAATACAAGATCCCGTGACTAACACTTTAGTCACATTGCTTGCAAGGCTTATTGTGATGTTGTATTACCGAGTGGGCCCTGAGATACCTCTCCGTCACACGAAGTAACAAATCCTAGTCTCGATCCATGCCAACTCAACAGACACCCTCGAAGATACCTGTAGAGCACCTTTATAGTCACCCAGTTATGTTCCGACCTTTGATACACACAAGGCAGTCCTCCGGTATCCTTTAGTTGCACGATCTCATGGTCATAGGAACATATACTTGACATGCAGAAAACAGTAGCAATAAACTGACACGATCATATGCTACGTTTGTACTTTGGGTCTTGTCCATCACATCATTCTCCTAATGATGTGATCCCGTTATCAAATGACATCACAGGTCAATGGCTAGGAAACCTTGACCATCTTTGATCAATGAGCTAGTTCACTGGAGGCATACTAGGGACATAGTGTTGTCTATTTACCCACACATGTAATGTGTTTCCAAACAATACAATTATAGCGTGGATAATAAACGATAATCATGAACAAGGAAATATAATAATAAACACTTTATTTATTTCCTCTAGGGCATATTTCCAACAGTCTCCCACTTGCACTAGAGTCAATAATCTAGTTCACATCACTGTGTGATTTACATTGTAATGAATCGAACACCCATGCAGTTTTGGTGTTGATCATGTTTAGCCCTTGGAAGAGGTGTAGTCAAAGGATCTGCAACATTCAGATCCGTGTGCACTTTGCAAATATTTATGTCCTTCTCGTCGATGTAATCGCGAATGGAGTTGAAGCGTCGCTTTATGTGTCTGGTCCTCTTGTGAAACCTTGGTTCCTTGGCCAGAGCACCTTCCTTCCTTCGCTGCCTCCGAGGCTGCGATGTACTCCGCTTCACATGTAGAATCGGCTACCATGCTTTGCTTGGAACTGCACCAGCTTACTGTTCCCCCGTTAAGAAAAAATACATATCCGGTTTGTGACTTAGAGTCATCCGGATCAGTGTCAAAGCTTGCATCGACGTAACCCTTTACGATGAGCTCTTCATCACCTCCATAAACAAGAAACATTTCCTTAGTCCTTTTCAGGTACTTCAGGATATTCTTGACCGCTACCCAGTGTTCCATTCCAGGATCACTTTGAAACCTTTTGGCCATACTTATGGCAAGGCTGAAATCCGGTATTGTGCACAGCATTGCATACATGATAGAGACTATGGCTGAAGCATAGGGGATGACACTCATCTTTTCTCTATCTTCTGCAGTCACTGGGCATTGAGTCTTACTCAACTTCACACCTTGTAACACAGGCAAGAACCCCTTCTTGGACTTATCCATTTTGAACTTCTTCAAAACTTTATCAAGGTATGTGCTCTGTGAAAGTGCTATTAAGCGTCTAGATCTATCTCTATAGATCTTAATGCCTAATATGAAAGCAGCTTCTCCTAGGTCCTTCATTGAAAAACCCTTGTTCAAATATTCCTTGACGCTTTCCAGCATTTCTATATTGTTTCCAATCAGCAATATGCCATCCACATATAATATTAGAAACGCTATAGAGCTCCCACTCACTTTCTTGTAAATATAAGCTTATCCATAAACTTGTATAAACCGAAACGCTTTGATCACCTCATCAAAGCGCTTATTCCAACTCCGAGATGCTTGCACCAGCCCATAAATGGATTGCTGGAGTTTGCAAAATTTGTCAGCATTCTCTGGATCGACAAAACCTTCCGGTTGCATCATATACAACTCTTCCTCAAGGAAACCGTTGAGGAATGTTGTTTTGACATCCATCTGCCAAATTTCATAGTCGAAATATGCAGCTATTGCTAACATGATTCTGACAGACTTAAGCATCGCTACGGGTGAGAAGGTCTCATCATAGTCAACTCCTTGAACTTGTGAAAAACCCTTTGCCACAAGACGAGCTTTATAGACGGTGACATTACCGTCCGCGTCTGTCTTCTTCTTAAAGATCCATTTGTTCTGAATGGCCTTTCGCCCTTCAGGTAATACTTCCAAAGTCCATACTTTGTTTTCATACATGGATCCCATCTTGGATTTCATGGCCTCTAACCATTTCTCGGAATCCGGGCCCATCAGTGCTCCTCCATAGCTCGTAGGTTCATTGTTGTCCAACAACATGACCTCCAAGACAGGGTTGCCATACCACTCAAGAGTAGTACGTGGCCTTGTCGACCTACGAGGTTCGATAGCAGCTTGATCCAAAGTTTCATGATCATCATCATTAACTTCCTCTTCTACCATCGTAGGTTCCACAGAAACATCTTTCTGTGGTGCGCTACCTTCTGGTTGAAGTAAAGGTTCAATAACCTCATCAAGCTCTATTTTCCTCCCACTCAATTCTTTCGAGAGAAACTCTTTCTCAAGAAATGTTTCGTTCTTAGCGACAAACACTTTGCCTTCGGATCTGAGATAGAAGGTATACCCGACTGTCTCTTTTTTGGTATCCTATGAAGACGCATTTCTCCGCTTTGGGTTCCAACTTTTCAGGCTGAAGCTTCTTGACATAAGCATCACATCCCCAAACTTTAAGAAACGACAACTTTGGCCTCTTGACAAGCCACAGTTCATATGGCATCGTCTCAACGGATTTCGATGGTGCCCTATTTAAAGTGAATGTAGCTGTCTCTAATGCATAACCCCAAAACGATAGTGGAAAATCAGCAAGAGACATCATAGAACGTTCCATATCTAATAAGGTTCGATTACGACGTTTGGACACACCATTACGCTGTGGTGTTCCGGGCGGTGTCAACTGTGAAACAATTCCACACTGTCTTAAGTGACTGCCAAACTCGTAACTCAGATATTCATCTCCTCGATCAGATCGCGGGAATGTAATCTTCTTGTTACGATGATTCTCAACTTCACTCTGAAATTGCTTGAACTTTTCAAACGTTTCAAACTTGTGTTTCATTAAGTAAATATACCCATATCAATTTAAGTCATCAGTGAAGGTGAGAAAATAACAATATCCACCACGCGCTGTAACATTCATTGGACCGCACACATCAATATGTATGATTTCCAATAAGTCACTCGCCCGTTCCATTGTTCCAGAGAACGGCGTTTTAGTCATCTTGCCCATGAGGCATGGTTAACATGTGTCAAGTGATTCAAAATCAAGTGACTCCAAAAGTCCATCAGCATGGAGCTTCCTCATGCGTTTTACACCAATATGACCTAAACGGTAGTGCCACAAGAAAGTGGTACTATGATTATCAACTCTACATCTTTTGGCATCAATGTTATGAACATGTGTGTCATCACTATCAAGATTCAATATGAATAAACCCCTCACATTGGGTGCATGACCATAAAAGATATTACTCATATAAATAGAACAACCTTTATTCTCTAATTTAAATTAGTAACCGTCTCGCAATAAACAAGATCCAGATATAATGTTCATGCTTAACGCAGGCACTAAATAACTATTATTCAGGTTCATCACTAATCCTGATGGTAATCGAAGAGAGAGCGTGCGATGGCGATCACATCAACCTTGGAACCATTTCCCACCTGCATCGTCACTTCATCCTTTGCCAGCCTTCATTTATTCCGTAGTTCCTGTTTTGCGTTGCAAATGTGAGCAACCGAACCGGTATCAAATACCCAGGCACTACTACGAGAGCTAGTAAGGTACACATCATTAACATGTATATCATATATACCTTGTTTGTCGTTGGCCGCCTTATCGTCAGCCAGGTACTTGGGGCAGTTCCGCTTCTAGTGACCAGTTCCCTTGCAATGAAAGCACTCAGTTTCTGGCTTGGGTCCTTGCTTGGGCTTCTTTAGAGGAGTAGCAACTGCTTTCCCATCCTTCTTGGTTTTACCCTTCATGCCCTTGCCCTTGACCTTGCCATTTTTCTTGAAACTAGTGGTTTTATTGACCATCAACACTTGATGTTCTTTCTCGATTTCAGACTCATCAAATTTTAGCATCGCAAACAGCTCGGCGACTGAATTGTTCATCCCGTGCATGTTGTAGTTCATCATAAAGCTCTTGTAACTAGGTGGCAGTGATTGAAGAACTCTATCAGTGATCTCCTCTGGCAGAAGGGCAATTCCCAACTCCGCTAGACGAGTTGAATACCCAGTCATCCTGAGTATATGTTCACTTATAGACCCGTTCTCCTCCATCTTGCAAGCATAGAACTTATCGGAGGTTTCATACCTCTCGATCCGGGCATTCTTCTAAAAGATAAACTTCAACTCCTGGAACATCTCATATGCTCCATGACGTTCAAAATGTCTTTGAAGTCCCGGTTCTAAGCCATACTCTATAGGTATCTCCGATGGTGTCTGTTGAGTTGGCATGGATCGAGACTGGGATTTGTTACTCCGTGTGACGGAGAGGTATCTCGGGGCCCACTCGGTAATGCAACATCACAATAAGCCTTGCAAGCAATGTGACTAATTGTTAGTTGCAGGATCTTGTATTATGGAACGAGTAAAGAGACTTGCCGGTAACGAGGTTGAACTAGGTATGGAGATATCGACGATCGAATCTCGGGCAAGTAACATACCGAAGAACAAAGAGAACGTTATACGGGATTAACTGAATCCTTGACATAGAGGTTCGACCGATAAAGATCTTCGTAGAATATGTAGGAACCAATGTGGACGTCCAGGTTCCGCCATTGGTTATTGACCGTAGAGGTGTCTCGGTCATGTCTACATAGTTCTCGAACCCGCAGGGTCTGCACACTTAAGGTTCGGTGACGTTTCGGTAGTGTAGAGTTATGTATGGTGGTGACCAAAGTTTGTTCGGAGTCCCGGATGAGATCCCGGACGTCACGAGGAGCTCTGGAATGGTCCGGAGGTAAAGATTCATATATAGGAAGTCCCAGTTTTGTTTCCGGAAAAGTTTCGGGCTCATCGGTAGTGTACCGGGAGTGCCGGTAGTGTACCGGGAGGCCTCCGGGAGGGGTATTTCGACCCCAAGAGGTCCATGGGCTGTGGGAGAATAATAACCAGCCCTTAGTGTGCTGGGAAAACAGCCACAAAGGCCCATGGCGCAGGAGAGAAAGTCCTAAAGCAAAAAGTGGAAAATCAGCCAATAGGAGGCAATCCTACTCCAACTAGGATTGGAGGTGAAGTAGGATTGCTTCCCACCTCCTATTTCGGCCGACCCAAAGGCCTTGGATGACTCTCCTCTCCTCTCCTCCTATATATACTAGTGGATTGGGTGGTTTTTGGACAGAATTTCCGGCCACGTGCTACCCGTTACACCGGTGCATAGTTTCTCCTCTAGATCGGTTTTCTGCAGCGCTTAGGCGAAGCCCTGCCGGAATTGCTCCACCACCATCACCGGAACGCCGTCACGCTTCCGGTGAACTCTCTCTCCTCTCCACCTCCTCTCGCTGGATCGAGACGGTGGAGATCGTCATCAAGCTGCACGTGTGCTGAACGCGGAGGTGTCGTACGTTCGGCGCTAGATCGGAAGGACCGTGATCGAGATCGCGAGACGGTTCGTGATGTGATCACGGAACGGATCGTGATGAGTTCGCGAGACAGATCGTGATCAATATCATGAGATGCATCGTGATGAGTTCGCGGGATGGATCATGATGTGTTCGCGGGATGGTTCGTGATTGGATCGCGGGACGCTCGGCGATTTGGATCGCGAAGAAGTTTGACTACACCAACCGCGTTTCTTAACGCTTCCCGCTTAGCGATCTACAAGGGTACGTAGATCCACTCTCCCTCTCGTAGATGCTCATCACCATGGATAGGTTTGCGTGTGCGTAGGAAAAATTTTGTTTCCCATGCGACGTTCCCCTACACCGATGTCAGCCTTGCTATAAGTATGGCGAGAAGGTTTTTAAGTGATCTAGGAATCGAGCACTAGATGGGGGTCAAGAATATCCTTAAGTACCTAAAAAGGACTGAGGAAATGTTTCTTGTTTATGGAGGTGATCAAGAGCTCATCGTAAAGGGTTATGATGACGCAAGCTTTGACACTGATCCGGATGACTCTAAGTCGCAAACCGGATACATATTTATTCTCAATGGAGGAGCGGTAAGGTGGTGAAGTTCCAAGTAGAGCGTGGTAGCCGATTCTACATGCGAAGCGGAGTACATCGCATCCTCAGAGGCAGCGAAGGAAGGTGTCTGGATGAAGGAGTTCATAACAGATCTTGGAGTAGTGCCTAGTGCACTGAATCCAATGGATCTGTTCTGTGACAACAGTGGTGCCATTGCTTTGGCCAAGGAACAAGGTTTCATAAGAGGACCAGACACATAAAGCGACGCTTCAATTCCATCCGCGAATACATCAAGGAGGAGGACATAAATATTTGCAAAGTGCACATGGATCTAAATGTTGAAGACCCGTTGACTAAACCTCTTCCAAGGGCTAAAGATGATCAACACCAGAACTGTATGGGTATTAGATTCATTACAATGTAAATCACATAGTGATGTTCGCTAGATTATTGACTCTAGTGTAAGTGGGAGACTGTTAGAAATATGCCCTGGAGGCAATAATAAATGGTTATTATTATATTTCCTTGTTCATGATAATCATTTATTATCCATGCTATAATTGTATTGATTGGAAACACATTGCATGTGTGGATACATAGACAACACTTTGTCCCTAGTATGTCTTTAGTAGACTGGCTTGTTGATCAGAGATGGTCAAGGTTTCCTAGCCATGGACATAAGATGGCATTTGATAATGGGATCACATCATTGGGAGAATGATGTGATCGACAAGAGCCAGACTATAAACATAGCATATGATCGTGTCAGTTTATTGCTATAGTTTTCTGCATGTCAAGTATCTGTTCCTATGACCATGAGATCATGCAACTCACTGACACCAGAGGAACCTTGTGTGTATCAAACATCGCAACGTAATTGGGTGACTATAAAGATGCTCTATGGGTATTTCCGAGGGTGTCTGTTGAGTGAGCATGGATCAAGACCCACTCGGTGTCACATTTGTTACTCCGTGTGACGGAGAGATATCTCAGGGCCCACTCGGTAATACAACATCACAACAAGCCTTGCAAGAAATGTGACAAAAGTGTTAGCCATGGGATCTTCTATTACGGAATGAGTAAAGAGACTTGCCGGTAACGAGATTGAACTAGGTATAGAGATATCAACGATCGAATCTCGGGCAAGTAACATACCGAAGAACAAAGGGAACAACATACGGGATTAACTGAATCCTTGACATAGAGGTTCAACTGATAAAGATCTTCATAGAATATGTAGGAACTAATATGGGAATCCAGGTCCTGCTATTGGTTATTGACCGTAGAGGTGTCTCGGTCATGTCTACATAGTTCTCGAACCCGCGGGGTCTGCACACTTAAGGTTTGGTGACGTTTTGGTAGTATAGAGTTATTTATGGTGGTTACCTAAGGTTGTTAGGAGTCTCGAATGAGATCCCGGACGTCACGAGGATCTCCGAAATGGTCCGAAGGTAAATATTGATATATAGGAAGTCCCGTTTTGGTCATCAGAAAAGTTTCGGGTACTTCGATACTGTACCGGGAGTGTCGGGAGGGTACCTGAGGACCATCGGGAGGGGTCTCACGCCCCAAAGGGCCTCATGGGCTATGGGAGGATAGAAACCAGCCCCTGGTGGGCTGGCCGAAGCCCCACTAAGGCCCATGCGACTGGGAAGGAAAAACCCAAAGGTGGAAAGAGTTTCCAAGTGGAGAGGAGGAATCCTACTCCTAGTAGGATTGGAGTAGGACTCCTCCACATCCCACTTCGGCCGCACCAACGGGGCAGCCCTTGGGGCGCCGGCCTCCCTCCCCTCCCTCCTATATATACTAGACAATTTCAGGGCAGCCCTAACCCTAATTGCCACGTGCTGCCCTCTTCTTCCTCTAGATCGTTTTGTTTAGTCTAGTTTCGGAGGTGCTTAGGCGAAGGCCTGCCGGAATAGTTCCACCACCACTGCCGTCGCGTCGTCACACTGCCGGAGAACTCATATACCTCTCCATTCCCTCTTGCTAGATCAAGAAGGCGGAGATCGTCATCGAGCTGTATGTGTGCTGAACGCGGAGGTGTGGTCCGTTCGGCGCTAGATCGAGACGGATCGTGATTGGATCATGGGACGCTCGGCAATTTGGATCACAAAGACGTTCGACTACATTAACCGCGTTTCTTAACGCTCCCCGCTTAGCGATCTACAAGGGTATGTAGATCCACTCTCCCTCACGTAGATGCTCATCACCATGGATAGATCTTGCGTGTGTGTAGGGATTTTTTTTGTTTCCTATGCAATGTTCCCCAACAACACCAGGGCGCGCCTGCCCTCCCTGGCGCGCCTTGGTGGCTTATGCCCACCTTGGGAACCTTCCCGACTCTGTTTTCCTTCCGTTTTCTTGATTTCCAAGAATAAAAATTCTCTATATATAACCCCGATTGTTTTGACCACCGTATCGCGAGATTTTCCTCTGTTCTTCTTTCATACTGTTTTCTTGTCAGATCTGAAAATATGTCGTCTCAAGATTCGGAGGGAGAGAGATATGTATCAAATTATGTTGCTGGTCCAAAGATCTTTGGGGAAATTTACCCTTGTTTTTGGTCCTCGGAGGAGGAAGAAGACACCGACCTAGAGGAAATAGAAGAAGTAGGCCCTGATGCTAGCTCAAATGAAGATGAAGCTCTACTACCTCAACTTGGAGATATGCATGTGGAGTTCAAGAAGTAAAACCTTCTTAATGGTGGGAATAAACCCAATACTCCTTTTATCCATTCTCATTTTCTGTAGGAGAGCAAGGCAGCTCTATGCAACAGGATATTGAAACTTGAACAAGAGAATGACGATTTAAGGGAAGAAAACTTCATCCTCAAGCGTAAATTGGAGAAGAAGGAGAATAATCCATCACCACCACCTTCATCATCACCACCACGAAAGGAAACTTGAGTACACGAGTATGGGCACTCCCCTTGGCTTGAGCCAAGCTTGGGGGAGATGCCCCGGTATTCTATCACCATCACTTTTCACCTTTACTTTTTATTTCGATCCTTAGGCTTTTCCTGATTTAGTTGAATAAAAGTTTGGTATGATCTATTTTCGTGTGCTAGTTTCGTGATCTATCTATCTATGTAATCGAGTGAGAGTTATATAATAAAGTTTAGTTTGAGCTTTTGCTTCTTTACTGTCTTGTTACAATCATAATAAAAGAGAATGAATGAAAAAGATCATATGCTAAGCTTATGGTGAGTAATGACATCACATAAGGAAAAGTATAAGTGGTAAAATTTATTGGAGATTGACAAACATAGCATTAGTCAATGATGCAGTTCGTGAAAGAATTAATTAGGAAAGAGAAGATTCACATGCAAATACACTATCTTGGACACCTTTTATGATTGTGAGCCCCCATTAAATATTATATGCCAAAATTGTTGACATTGGACAAGGAAGACAACGTAATGATTTATGTTTGTTCATATTCACATAGAAGTTATATTATCATAGATACTTCAACATGTGGTGCTTGCTCAATATCTTTCCTAGCCAAAAACTCCGCACTAAATAGAGATACTACTTGTGCATCCAAAAACCCAAAACCCAAACTCATGTTTGAGAGTCCACCATACCTACCTATGGATTGCATAAGATCCTTCAAGTAAGTTGTCATCGGTGCCCTAAGGCAATAAAAGTTGCTTCTGAAAGTGTTGTATCAATTAGTGTAAGAGAAAATTGAATGTTGCAAGAACTTGTGATGGCAAAGTAGTAAAAGCGACAGACTGCATAATAAAGGTTGCTATCACAAGGGGCAATACAACATGACATTCTTTTGCACTAAGGGATTTGACATACAAACTAAAAAGCGCATGACAACCTCTGCTTCCCTCTACGAAGGGCCTATCTTTTTCCTTTATGTATTTAGTTTTATGCAAGAGTCAAAGTATTCTTCCCTATTCCTTTTTATTTTTCTCCTATTGCAAGCATCATGTGGTGAGGAAAGATCTAGGCACATATACCCAGTTGGATATGAGTGAGCATGAGTTATTAGTGTTAACGTCACCCTTGAGGTGAATATGTTGGGAGGCAAAACTTTAAGCCCCTATCTTTCTATGTGTCCGGTTGAAACTTTTTGCCCATGGGTATGCTGTGAGTATTAGCAATCATAGAAGACTAAATGATGGTCGAGTATCTGGACTTGCCAAAAGGCTCCGACTCGAGACCCTTCCTGAAAATATGATGAATTGTAGTTGCAAAGTTGACTGAGAACATAGTTTGTTGGTTTCCAATAAGGTTTATGCTTTATACTTATATATTGTGATGAATTTTTACTTGTTCATGAGAAGTTATATGATGTTGTTATGAAATAAAAGTTCTATGATAAAGTTTTTTGTTGTTATGATAATAAGCATGATGCTACTATGTTCGTATTTTGTTTTTATCGACACCTCTCTCTCAACCCATGTGGACATGTTTTTCGATATCGGCTTTCGCTTGAGAACAAGCGAGGTCTAAGCTTGGGAGAGTTTATACGTCCAATTTTCATCATGATTTCTTATGGTTATTTCCAATGTTTTTATGAATAATAATTCTTCATGGAGTATTTCTAATGCCTTTTCTCTCATAATTTGCAAGGTTTGGACAAAGAGGGAGAATACCGACAACTGGAAATCTGGACCTAAAAAAGCATGTCAAAGATACCTATTCTGCGCATATTCAAATGAGTTGAAACTTCATGGGGAATTTTTATGGAATATATGAGGAATATTGGAGCAAATAACTACTGAAGGGGGCCACCCTAGTGAGCACAATACACCAAGGTGCGCCAGGCCCCCCCAGGCGCGCCCTGGTGGGTTGTGCTCAGCACCGCCCACCTACGGAGCCCATCTTCTGGTATATAAGTGGTTTTGACCTAGAAAGAATTAGGAGAGGACTTTTGGGACGAAACGCCGCTGTCTTGGGGCGGAACTTGAACATGAGCACTTTTGCCCTCCGGTGGAGCGATTCCGCCGGGGGAACTTCCCTCCCAGAGGGGGAAATCGAAGCGATCGTCATCACCAATAAACCTCTCATCTTTGGGAGGCCATTATTCATCAACATCTTCAAAATCACCATCTCCTCTCAAACCCTAGTTCATCTATTGTGTTCAATCTTTGTACCAGAACCTCAGATTGGTACCTGTGGGTGACTAGTAGTGTTGATTACCTTGTGTAGTTGATTACTATATGGTTTATTTTGAGGAAGATTATATGTTCAGATCCATTATGCTATTAAATACCCCTCTGATCTTGAGCATGCATATTATTTGTGAGTAGTTACCTTTTTCTTGAGGTCACGGAAGAAGTCATGTTGCAAGTAATCATGTGAATTTGATATGTGTTCGATATTTTGATGGTATGTATGTTGTGATTCCCTTAGTGGTGTCATGTGAACATCAACTACATGACACTTCACCATCCTTGGGCTAAGGGAATGCATTGTGGAGTATTTATTACATGATGGGTTGCTAGAGTGACAGAAGCTTAAACCCTAGTTTATGCGCTACTTCGTAAGGGGCTGATTTGGATTCACATGTTTAATGCTATGGTTAGATGTTATATTAATACTTTTCTCGTAGTTGCGGATGCTTGCTAGGGGATTAATCATAAGTGAGAGGTTTGTTAAAGTAAGAACAACACACAAGCACCGGTCCACCCACATATCAAATTACCAAAGTAGCGAACACGAATCAAACCAACATGATGAAAGTTACTAGATGAAAATTCCGTGTACCCTCAAGAACACTTTTCTTATTATAAGAGATAGTTTTAGCATGTCCTTTGCCACAAAAGGATTGGCCTATCTTTCTGCGCTTTACCTATTGTTACCGTTACTTGCTCGTTACCAATTATCTTGCTATCAAACTACCTGTTACCTACCATTTCAGTGCTTCCAAAAATTACATTGTTGAAACCCGCTTGTCATTTCTTTCGCTCCTCATTGGGTTTGACACTCTTACTTATCGAAAGGACTATGATTGATCCCCTACAATTGTGGGTCATCAGTGAGGTTCTGCTTCGATGGCCGCAGCGCTTTGAGGATGAAAAAGATGTGAGGAAGAGAGGGTTTCAAGGCAAGAGCTCACAGCGGTTGCAACGGGCGTCTCGGCGACCTCGGGGATGCACGAGCGATGGAGAAATCGTGACGGCGATCGTGAGAGCCCGGGATGGACGATGAAGTTAATGGTGAAATTTCGAGCCTTCAAGCTCATTCTCTTCCTTGTGAAGACGTGTGGCAACGTGGCGGAGCTCCATGACACAATTGGATGGCGAGGGGAGCATAGTGGCTACATGGTTTACAGCAGCGCGAACAGTGAGGTCTCGTGCATGGAGGAAATTAGGCGAGGGAGAGAGCGAGAGGAGTAATGGTAAGGTCAGATCGATCGGGACAACATCGCAATGCTTATCCATGACTTCGGTGAGGCAGGTAGGCGGTTGTGGAAGTGGCAGCCTCGATAGGCAATGCGTTGTCTCGCCTATGCCTACTGGCAGAGGTTGAAGACGACTGGCATGCAGGCCATGTGGGCTATGCCCACTGCTACAGTAGCAGGCCGCACATGTGAACTCTCTCTCTCTCCCTCACCCTCTCTCTCTCTCTCCCGTCTTTTCCTTTTTGTTTTGTTTTCCTGTTTTTTAGTCTCTTTTGATTTAGTTTTGAAACCAAACCATTTTTTGTAAATTTCAAAAATTATTGTGGGTGCTATATGAACTATTCTTGAGCCCCACATAAAGTTTCAAAAAAATTGGAGCATTTAAATTATATATAGCATTTAAATAGTTCCAATTCAAATAATTTTGATCTAATTAAAAATCCAAAATATCCTAAAAATATTCGCATCATTTTTGGCACATGATTTCACCTTTTTTCAAGGAACTTTTATGAAGGGCATTTTGGGTTCATTGGAAATATTTTTAGTTGAACCTATTCTAAATTCAAATAGCCAGGGTTTGATCATCCCCATTTCAGTTTCAATAGAAAAATTTAAACATGATGCAACACAAGTGTTAGCCTAGTGCATACCAGAACTAGGGTTGTGACACCTATCCTGTATAGCCTATATAAAGAGAGCTGAGGCGCATGGGGAGAGCCACCCTTCCAGCCTTGTCTGCCGTCTCTCCCAACTCCTCCCATCTCCTCGCGCAGACGCTTGGCGAAGCCCTGCTGCAATACACTGCCACCACCACCACCACACTGTCGTGATAGACAAGATCTCATCTACCTATCATCTCCCGCTTACTGGATCAAGAAAGAGGAGACGTCACTGAGCAGTGCGTGTGCATATCTCGGAGGTGCCGCTCGTGTGGTGCTTGGATCGGATTGGATCACGACACGAACACAACTACTTCAACCACGATTTCTAGACCGTTAATGCTTTCAGGTCTACAAGGATATGTAGACACCTCTCCCTCTCGTTGCTAGCATCTCCATAAAATATATCTTAGGTGTAGGAAAAGAATTGTTTTCCATGCAACGTTCCCAAAAGTGGCATCATGAGCTAGCCCTATGCGTATATATTATTTGCACGAGTATAACACAAATTGGTTGTGGGTGTTAATGTGCAGATTGCTTACCTTATTTGTTGTTTTGGATTTGGCGGTATTATGGGATGAAGCGGGACGGACCAACCTTACTTGTCCCCGCACAAGAGGTCGTTTCCACAATTGACATGCAACTTGTATTGCATATGTTGTTGGCAGGTGTGTGTCTCTTCCACTTTTGTTGAATTTGATTTGACAATGAAGGTCCTTGAAGAAGGTTAAAAAATGTAACTTTTATATCATTGTTGTGGTTTTGCATAGGTAAGACTGGTACTTATTAGTTGTCCCTAGAAGCCATGTAAAACATGCAACAAGAAAGTAAAGAACGTCTAACTTGTTTTTGCAGGACATGTGATGTGGTATGGTCAAGATCTGATTTGACATAGTTGATATATAAGATGAACATATTTTGTAATAAGTTCACGACTTGAATGATCCATGATCTATGAAATAATTTGGCCATGTTTCATAAATAAAACCCCAAAATTTGACATGGCAATACATGTTTATTTGCCATGGCAAAGAATACATCTTTAAATTGGCATGAAAAAATGCCTTAGATTTGTCATGGCCACAAAAAGAAAAGAGTTTTCCATGGATAGCTTTAAACGTAAAAGAATAAATGAACAGATAAAATATATCATGGCAATTTTAGTGTAAATACTATATCAACTTCAGTGTAACATCATGACAACTTTTGACCACAAAAAAGCCATTAAAAATATCAATATGGGACCTAATTTTAAAGATTACGTCAAGACGGATTATTTTAATCGGATTTTTTATTTAAGAGAAAAAATTAAGTTTGAAAAAACAAAAAAGATTTCGCCAACGTCATCTGTTTTATTGTGGATGCGTGCATGCGATGATGATGTGACAAGATGAATGATAATAAAAACATTCGCACTAAGTTGCTCCGTGTCACGCTTGTGACACTTATAATTTGGGTTGTTTCGAAGTGGGTCTAAAAGATCCGGGAAGACGAAGAACACACGCATCGTTATCTAGCAGATCAAAAGATCGCCAATAGGGCAATAACGAGACACGGGTGAAAGGGAAAAGTACAGAGAAGACCCGAAAATGGCAGAAAAGCGGAGCAGAAGCTGAGTCCATCAAATAATTGGTTCCTTCTCCTTCACCGGCGTTTCTGAACCCGTACAATCAGTGGAAATGACAGCGATAGATCCTGAGATGTCTTAGGATGGCATCTAGATATCCTCCATAAGACGAAATTTGCAGTCTGACATCCCTTCTCACGGATAAGGTATATCACCCGTGGCAACCACGCATTCCAATACGTACCCCTTATCTATCTCTTGTAGATAGCTCCACACATACACGACGGAGAAACTGTTGTCTGGAAAATATTATTCATTCATCGTATTCACAATAAACTGCACAACATGCAAGATGATAGACAGCTCAGAAAAGATCATCAATCCTTGATTTCGTACGGGAGGGGTGATTGGTCAGGTCACAACTGAAATACAGATTAACAAGATGACATTTTACAGGCACGAAAGACTGCATATTCAATGGTTGCTACGGCCATGGCGCGGCACGGCCTAACAGCAGCCTGATGATCTTTGGGTACGGTTGCCACCCACCACGTCGACAGTGTCAGGAATGTACCTACATGACAAGTTTATGTTTATCAGTTGCAACTTGAAATAAACATGATAGCATGCTTATATGAAATAAAACACAGGTTGAAGCTTTCAGCCACCCTTCATGAAACAGAAGGTGGAGTACACGCCATAAAAACAATGGACCAAATATGAAGCAAAAAGGCTGAGATGGGTAAGCTAGCACTTGGAAAATAACAACATATGATCGCATCAACACAAATATGTTTAAGCAACAGTAAATCCAAATCCTCTAGCTATATGTGCATTAAACATATACTCCAGTACCGAACAAGCAAGAGAGCGTGCTTACAATTCTTCTTCGGGTTCATTCTTCAGAGCATCCTTTACAATGCACTGAAAAGCGTCTTCTACATTTGTTCCTTCTTTCGCAGATGTCTCAAAGTATGGGATGTTGCCTTTTGAGGCGCACCAAGCCTTAGCCTTCTTCTCAGAGACCTAAGATAGCAGTACACAAGTCCGTTAGCAGAGCACGGCTTGAAAATAATTTTGAGAAGACAATTAGTTGTGCTAATTACCACGCGACTGTTGCCACCATCAATATCAACTTTGTTTCCCAGCAGAACAAAAGGGAAGTTATCAGGATCAGACGGACTAGCCTGAAAAGTTGGATTTGTAGGTGAGACAGAAATCCAATCATACTGTGGTGTTAAAACACTATAAGCAACAACAAATCTTCACCTGGATCAGAAATTCTTCGCGCCAGTTGTTCAAATTATCAAATGATTTCATTGAATTAACATCATAAACTAGGACGCAACAATCTGCTCCACGGTAGAATGCAACACCAAGACTCTGAAACCTTTCCTGTCCAGCAGTATCCCATATCTACAGAGATAGAATGTGAATTATCATCATTTGTAAAGAAGCAGCATAAGAGACAAGCATATTGAAACTGCAAAGAAAATCGTATAATTATGAAGAACCATATAAATGTACTTAATTAGAGATTCAACAAGTACCAGCTTTAGGAAAAGTGATACATGTATTTGATTGAGAGAAAGAAGAGCTACACGTTGCCAACGATAATTCCATGTCCATCAGATCTTACTGTTCTGAACTTCTAACAGAGTGGACACTGGATTATCTTCTTATTCATAAAAATGTAAACTGGCATATGGGTCACATATTTAATTATCCATACTGGACCTTATTTTTGTGATGGAAACTATGGGCATCTATGGGTTGCATAGTTCTTTTGTAATGGGAACTGGCATATGGGATTGAAGAATTTTCTGAGTCAAACAACCGAAACTGACATTATGGGTTGCATATTTAATTTTCCATTCTGTAGCTCTTCCTTCTGTGATAAAGTAGAGACACCCCAGCTCCCAACAACTCAAATGTACAGTGTTAAGAGGAAAAGGAAAGAGGGCCTATGGTACCAATGCATGCTTATAGTTAAAATTAACAGATGCAAACTATCTTTACTGGAACTAGGTAATGCCAATTACAGAAAATGCTTTATGATACCGATGGTAAGATACAAAATTAGAGTACCACCTCGACACTTGGATGGATAATTTGCAGTATTAGGTACTGCCTCACTGTACTGACAACACTGACTCTTTGAACCATCATAGGTGACTCTGCATCAGCAAATATGTTTTCTTTTTATGGCTGCAAATTCATAGCCCCCCCCCCCCCTTGATTTCTATGAGTGCAATGTTAACTTTCTCACAATTGTGCAATGATTAACCCCCAGCTAAGAGTAAGTGGGACACTTCAAAGTAAAAATATTACAACACAAACTTTGGTTCGGCACACCCCGTAGAAAAGTTTACAGTCGATGCAGATTAAAGGTGGAGATTAGAAAGTACCCCTTCAATCAAAAAGGATAATATAATCTTTTGAATCCAAATCAATCTATTCAATATGTTTGATCTGCAGGCTAACATGACGATAGAGATAGCCTTTTTAAGCAACTTTAAGACTCGCGCAAACTTTTACCCAAATGATAAGTGCCACACGTGTGGCACGAAGTAACACCGCCCTGACGTTTTTACAACTAAAATTGCCATCCGAAAAGAAAACGAAATCCAAAAGAAACTGGAACTTGCCATCCAAACAGAAAGTTGCCATGCTTCACAGCTAAAGTTGCAATCCCCGGATAACTAAATTTGCCATCAAAAAACGACAGGGAGGAATTGCACGTTAAATGATCTTCTGAAACACTATAGAACATGACCGAAGTGTGGCGTGTCTTGTCCAGGAATACAACACTCCAGCACACTTCCCATAATAAGTGAATAAGCACCCCCGCATAATAAAAGGTGAATGAATACAATGCATCTAGAGATTCAAAAATCAAACATAAAGATACTCGGAGCAATTGCGGGAGTAGGACAACAACTTGCTCCAAGCATCGGTACATGGCCGCATAGGCTGAATTGCTAAAAGAAGGGTACAGCACCTGCAGAGTGAAGAGCCTATCCTCGTATTGCACCTCCTTCGTGAGGAAATCCGCGCCGATGGTGGCCTTGTACTGGTTACTGAACTTCTTGTTCACATATCTGAATTGCATCAAAGCTCAGGAAAACACAGACAAAGCAAAATCCAACCCTACACGACCTCGACAGAAAGGGGGGGGGGGGGGGGGGGGGACAAGTAATCGGAAGCGATCAGTCCACGGCGACTCGAATTGCAGGATACTGGTTCATCAAGGACGTCTTCCCGACCCTGGATCGCGGCGAATCAGCGGACAAAGTCAGTCGGCAGAGCGAACACTGGAAGAGGCAAAAGCCGAAAAGGAGGAGGAGAGATCCGAATCCACCAACCCGCTGTCGCCGAGGATGATGACCTTGAGGAGCGTGCGGCGTCGCGAGGCCATCGGGATCTATGTGCCGAGGGCTCTTGCGCGAGCTCGTCGCGCGCCGGAGTGGTAGGGGCGGAGCACGAGGTGGGGACGGAGGAGGGAGAGACGAAACCTAAGCTTGCGTAATCGCGTTTGCTGCCTTGCCGTCGCAGGCGGGGAACAAGGGTGCGTGTGCGTTTGGCAACAGGGCAGACCACAGGGATGGGATCCCGTTTGACTGGAAGCTTTCCAGGAAGTTCTCCTACTAGCTTGGTTTAAAAAAAAAAGTAGTACTATGACTGGTGCAAGGGTCTTGCTACAGTAGACTAAAGTCTCAGTCGACACTATAATCCGTTGATCTTGCATCAAGATTTATGCAAACAAAGTTTTTTCAGTTTTTTTTCTCTTCTTGCATACTACTCCTTCCGTTCCAGAATATAAGGTGTATTGATTTCCGTGCAAGTCGACCATTTAAATGTTTGACCAAGATTATAGAATAAAATAATAACATCTGCAATATCTAATAGGTAAAAGTGAAACTATTTTTCATGATGGATCAAATGATATCAATTTTATATTGTGAATGTTGATATAATTTTCTGAAAACTCGGTCAAACTTGGACTCGTTTGACTTTTCAAAAAACAATACACCTTATATAAAGGAACAGAGGGAGTATATTACTTGACTGAGACTTTGCAAAGTCTCAGTCGACTGAGACCTAGACACTCCCTTGGTGCAAATGCAACCACCGCCGGCTGTAAAGGAGATCGATCAAGCTTAGGACTAGTTTGATTCAAAGGAATCTATAGGATTTTTGGATTCAAATCCTTAGGAATTCTATTTACATTGGTCCTTTGATTGGTAAGATTGGATTCTATAGGAATTTTTCTTATGAAATATTTTATATCACATTTCATACAAAATGTAACGTCCACTGCAATCTCTTTCTATAATTTTTTTGCCTTTTTCTTGGCATCAAACACGCCTTACTAATCATATAAGACTCGAGTGGACATGCCACTTCAATCCTATATTTTTTCTATCTTCGCGTTTTCAAAACATTACGAACCAAATAGGCCCTAAGGGAAAAAAAGAACATACAATATTGTAGCGACCCGACCTGGAAGGTCAAGTCTCCGGTGTTTCCGTACCATCCCAAGATCATGCTGGTACACACGGTACATCAATGTATATATCAAAGGGAAATCACACAACATTATGTTAATCGAGATCTCATATCGAGTCCTTTATTACAATAAAGATTACAATAAAGTGGCCAAAAGCCAACTCATGAGAGTAACTAAGTCTTGCGGAAGCGTCGAAGATAGGTGAGTCCATCTGACTCCAAGGGCATCTCACTGAGCATAGAACGTGTCCTCACTCCGGGTCGGAAAAGTACTCTGCAACATGATACGTTGCAGCCGTGTAGGTCAGCATATGGAATATGCCGGCAAAGTCACAAGAGAAGAGTGAAAAGATAATCATCTAGTCTATATGCTTATATGGCAAGTGGGGTGGTAAGTTTTTGCGTAAAGCCAAGTTTTTCCTACATCAAGGGGGGTTAAGCAAAAAAATATTACTAAGTTGGTTGATTAATGAGATGGTTCCACCAACCAATTCTCATACCCAAAAATTATTAAATACCCACATCATCATATTATTTGTGTTGAGAGTTCCGGAAGTTTCAATTCCTTTGGCTCAAGTCGTCCATGACCGTGGACACGGCTAATCGATTAGGTTTGAAATACTCTGCAGAGTTTTGCACACGTTCCCCACAAGATTTGGTCGCCTCCGTCTGATTTCTCGCACTTCAGGGTGTTTGAGAAACGGATGACCAAAACATGGTCTTCCAAAGGGTTTCCCTGCGACTCTGACGGTGCCCATCCTTTCCTACCGTTCTTCTACCTCTCGTAGCACCGCCTGTCCAGAGTTACCACGATATCCAACCAAGCCAGAGCCCATAATGACTTGTGGCTGTGCAGGTAAGCCTTGGGTCTTGAAGCACCCATCCATCCCTTTGTGCCTGGGTGGACCTTTCCGCGTGAATACTAGCCATCTCCAGCATCACCTAGGCTAACCACTGGTTTCTCCAGGGCGCCGTTCAACCATCATCCACCCAGAGGTATGTTGAAAACTTGGAGTATTGAAATCTTGCTCATTATGTAGGTCTTGAAATTATTAACTCTCTCAACTCCCATGAATCACACAACCAACCCCGTCTACTATTAGCATAGCAAAAGTAAAACAACGTTTCCCGGGGCCAATGTTGTCAAAGGGGGTTGAGAGGGGTATCTACCACATGATACTACTACAATGTAACCAAGTTTCCAACTAACCTATCTTGCATGCAACTGGGGAGATGGTAGAACTAATGCATATAAAACATGGGTAAAACATGATCAAAGTGACTTGCCTGATTGATGATCTTCGTACGTGAGTGACTCTAAGTAACAAGCTTCGCACTCCGGATAATCTAACGGAACAAACAATGCACTCAAATAAGCATACAACCATAATAAGTACTCATAACGTTCAGCAAAGAAGTACTAAACAAACAATGCAAACAATGCACAAAAGTCTCTAGCAAGTAAAACACACAAAGTTTTGTTTTCCAAAGGAGATGATGAAAACACTACTACATAATAAAACTATTTTGAAATAACAAAACAATTGTTGTCAGCAAGGAAACAATAGAATATTTTATTAATAAACAGAATAATCAATTTAAGCTTGTTGGGAAAAATTTAGTGAAGTTTATACAAGTTTTGATAAACACTATATGAATCAACTATAGTTATATTAACAAAAGAATGAAAAACTAAACTTATTAATTTGTTAACAAAACATGTTCTTACAGAAAATAACTTACAAATAAATTTGTCTTAGAAAACAGAATTAATTATACAAAACTTTATTTGAAAACAAAACTATTACTAGTTAGTTGTTTTAATCAAATTATGCCTATTTGAAAAGAAGTTGTGATTCCTATGTTAAATGAAATTAAACTAGGCAAATTTATATTTTTATTAACAGTAAGTGAAAACACTAAATGTTTACTAACAGAACCTAATAAACAAATAAAACCAAATTCTAAATCAAACTAATCAAAATTAAGTTTATAAAACTATATTATAATAATAAGCAGATTCTGTTTATAGCTAAAACTCTATTAAAAATCATCCTAAAAATCCTCAAACTAAACATGGAGATAGTCCTAACCAATATCTAACAGTGACAAAAAGAATCATATCAAAATCTATTTTTAAACTCTAGTTATTCAGATTTGAAGATTTTGAGCAAATTTGATTAAATTCAAATTTTATAGTTCAAATTTGAAATTTAAAAGTACAGGGTGAAACTACATGAAAAATGTGAGCTATTGCAAAAAGAATCCACTCAAAACACTAAACTGATTAAAAGATATAGCTAAAACAAATTTGGAATACATTCTGTTTTCTGAAAAACGAAACTGAAAAGAAAAACTAACGAACGGTCGACTAGGGTGACGTGGCGAGCTGTGAGTGGCTGAGGTGGGTGTCCGAGCGGTGCTTCGGGCGGTCAACCGATCCTAAACAGAAAACGGTTCGGGAATAAGTGACTTCTAATCTGAGCCGTTGGGTTTGGATCGGAAGGAAGGAAATGCTCACGGTGTAAAGGTCGCCGGCGTGGGGAAACTCCGGCGAGTCCGGAAGTGGTGAACGCGACGGCGAGGCGTTCCGGTGGTCGGGGAGGACGGGGAAGTGGTCCGGGCGACGGCGACAGTTCTCCGGAGTCGATTGGTGGCGACGGCGAGGCGAATGGTGGTCGGGGGTGGTGGCTATGGTCGACGGCGACTTCCGGTGGTGGTGGAACTCCGACGAGCAATCGACGGCGTCTCGGCGAGAGAGAGAAGGGGGCTCGGGGGGGAAATGGATGCGGGGCAGTGAGGCTCTTATATAGGCGCTCGGGGGGGTGCGGGGAGGAGAGAGGGGAGAGATCCGGTGAGGGGGGGAGCGACCGGCGTCGGGTCCGGCGCGCGCGGGGGAGGAGAGAAGACGACTGTTCGAAGCAACGGTCGGTCGGGGGTGGGGTCCAGCGTCAGAGAGAGAGGGGGACGTTACTGCGCTCGGTCGGCCGACCGGTAACGGTCTCGGCTTTTAAAGCCGGTGGGCCGGCCCGTTTAATACCGGAAACGGTTACCGTTTCTTTTTAATAATTTCCAGAGACATTCAAAAGCTTTTAAAGCATTCAAATCGTTTATAAATATAGGGGTATTATATATCAAAATTAACAGAACAATAAATGCTATTTAATGAACATTTCTATTCTGTCATTTGAACACTTTGAAAAAATATTATTTCAGAAATGTCCTAATTGTTTTTAAACCCTTTTTGTAAATATTTTCAAAATAACCCCTGGTTATTATGTTCAAATAATTCACCAATTTGACCCTGGTGTGGAGTGTCATGTTCCTCCTCTCTTATTTTGAACATTTAACCAAAATTTCAAATAGGTGAAAGCAACTTAGGGAAAAGTAGAAAGAGCTTTCAGAAAGTCAGAAAAGACATTTCAACTATCACATACAATCAAGCAATGGTGATGATAGATGCATAACTATATTCATAACATTCCAAAATAAAATTTTGGGATGTTACAAACCTACCCACCTTAAAATGAATCTCGCCCTCGAGATTCGGGTTGGCTAAAAAATAGGTGCGGATGGTCTCTACGAAGATCTTCTTCGCGTTCCCAGGTGGCTTCTTCCTCAGTGTGGTGACTCCACAAAACCTTACAGAACTTGATGATCTTGCTGCGGGTAACTCTGTTGGATGTCTCGAGGATCTTGACAGGCTTCTCCTCATAAGTCAGATCACTTTCAAGCTATATGGCCTCTAGGGGCACGGTGTCTCGCAAAGGGATGTCAACCATCTCAGCATGACATTTCTTCAGCTGGGAAACATGGAACACATCATGAACTTCGGATAATCCTTCCGGCAATTCCAGTTTGTATGCAACTTCACCTCTACGTTCAAGAATTTTGTAGGGGCCTATGAATCTGGGTGCTAATTTTCCTTTTACACCAAATCTCTTGGTTCCTCGAAGCGGGGATACACGAAGATATGCTCTGTCTCCAACTTCATATGTCACTTCTTTACGTTTGCTGTCAGCATAACTCTTCTGTCGACATTGAGCTATCTTGAGTCTGTCACGAATCAACTTGACTTTCTCTTCAGAATCTCGGATAAGGTCGGGACCAAAAAGTTGTCGGTCTCCAACACCATCCCATGTCAGTGGTGTTCTGCACCTCCTTCCGTATAAAGCTTCGAAAGGGGCCATCTTTAGACTAGTCTGGTAACTGTTGTTGTACGAGAATTCTGCGTAAGGCAAGTTATCGTCCCAACTAGATCCATAATCTAGCGCACAAGCTCTCAACATGTCTTCCAGAATCTGGTTGACTCTCTCAGTCTGTCCATCTGTCTACGGATGAAAAGCTGTACTGAACTCTAGCCTTGTACCCAAAGTTTCATGTAACTGATGCCAAAACTTTGAAGTGAATTGTGTTCCTCTATCTGACACGATACTCCTCGGAACTCCATGCAGACATACAATCCTGGTCATATATATCTTGGCTAGCTTAGCACTGGTATAGGTGGTTTTCACTGGAATGAAATGTGCTACCTTGGTCAAGCGATCAACCACTACCCAGATGGAATCATAACCTGAACGGGTCCTGGGTAATCCTGTGATGAAGTCCATACCAAGCTTTTCCCATTTCCACTCGGGTATCGGCAGAGGTTGGAGTAACCCTGCTGGTTTCTGATGTTCTGCTTTTACTCGCTGACAAACATCGCATATTGCAACGTGTTCCGCAATATCCTTCTTCATACCTGTCCACCAGTAACTTTCTTTCAAATCCAGATACATCTTGGTATTGCCTGGGTGTATCGAGTAAGGTGAATCGTGGGCTTCCTGAAGTATCAACTTCCTGAGCTCTGGGTCATTGGGCACATAGATGCGGTTCTCAAACCACAGAGTTCCGTGTTCATCCTCACGAAAACCTTTAGCTTTGCCATCTTTCATTCTTTGTTTAATCTCAGCTATCTCCTTGTCCGATTTCTGGGCTTCTCGAATTCTTTCGGTCAAGGTGGACTGAATTTCCAGTGTAGCAACATATCCTCTTGGAACTATCTCTAGCTTGAGCTCTCTGAGATCATCGACTAACTCTTGAGGTAATCCTCCAGCTGTGAGTGTGTTCACATAAGTTTTCCGACTCAAAGCATCGGCTACAACATTAGCCTTACCTGGATGGTAGTGTAATCTCATGTCATAGTCCTTGATTAACTCTAACCATCTCCTCTGTCTGAGGTTCAACTCTTTCTGCGTGAAGATATACTTCAGGCTCTTATGGTCGGTGTAAACATCACAACTATTTCCGATAAGGAAATGTCTCCAAGTCTTGAGTGCGTGCACTACGGCTGCTAACTCCAAGTCATGAGTGGCATAATTTGACTCATGAGGTCATAGCTGTCTGGAAGCATAGGCTACAACTTTACCATCCTGCATAAGTACTCCTCCAAGTCCTTGACGTGAGGCATCACAGTAAACTTGGAAATCCTTCCGAATATCGGGCAAGATCAATACTGGAGCTGTGACCAAATGTTCCTTCAACTCCTGGAAACTGGCTTCACATTCCTCAGTCCAAATATACTTGGATTCTTTCTTCAACAACTCTGTCATGGGCTTGGCAATCTTTGAGAAATTCTCAATGAACCTCCGGTAATAACCGGCAAGTCCGAGGAAACTGCGGATCTCCTTAACTGAGGTGGGTGACTTCCACTCTGTGACGGCTTCAACCTTAGCGGGGTCCACTGCTATTCCATCTCCGGAAATAACATGTCCAAGGAATCCGACTTCTGTCAACCAAAATTCACATTTACTGAACTTGGCATATAACTGATGCTCTCTTAGCTTCTCCAGAACTAAACGCAGATGTTGCTTATGCTCTTCCTCGTTCTTGGAGAATATCAGAATGTCATCGATGAACACCACAACAAACTTGTCTAGGTATTCCATGAACACTTTGTTCATCAAATTCATGAAGTAGGCAGGAGCATTAGTCAATCCAAAAGACATGACCGTATACTCATACAAGCCATACCTCATGGTGAAAGCTGTTTTGGGTATATCCTGTTCACGAATCTTCAACTGGTGATACCCTGATCGAAGATCGATCTTGGAGAATACTTTGGCTCCTACGAGCTGATCAAACAAATCATTAATCATCGGTAGGGGATACTTGTTCTTGATAGTCACCTCGTTCAAGGCACGATAGTCAACTACCATTCTCAAGGATTTATCCTTCTTCTCCACCAAAAGTACTGGGGCTCCCCAAGGTGAAGAACTTGGGCGTATATAACCTTTGTCCAATAACTCCTTAATTTGCTTCTTGATTTCCAACAGATCATTTGCGGGCATCCGATAGGGTCTCTTGGAAATTGGGGCTGTCCCTGGCTGTAGCTCTATTAAGAACTCAATCTCCCTATCTGGTGGCATTCCTGGTAATTCTTCCGGAAATACATCTGGAAAGTCTTTTACCACAGGTACTTCCTCCTGAACAACTCCTGTGAGGGCATTTAACCTAGCACTCATACGTGTGCGTCGGGATACATACTTAATCCTCTTGTTCTCCGGGGTGGTAAGTGAAATAGACTTGCTAGGGAAATCAAGATTTCCTTCATACTTGGTCATCCAATCCATGCCTAGGATTACATCCAATCCTTGTGACTCTAAGACGATGAGGTCGGTGGGAAAAACATGGTTTCCTATATTGAGTTTCAAGGCATGGCATCCTATCCCTGCCATCATCATACCTCCTGGGGAACTGACCTGAATGGGCTGACTAAGGGTTTTGGTGGGCAAACCATACTTATCCACAACTACCCTTGATATGAATGAATGAGTTGCACCGGAATCAAAAAGTACTGTAACAGGACGTGAATGCAATAAAAACTTACCAACCACAGTCTCGGGTTGATCATAGACTTCTTCCACGTCGATGTGATTCACTTGAGCACGGGGAAACGGATTGGGCTTCTTAACTGCTGCATTGCCATTGTTGTTGCCGTTTCCATTGCCTTGCTTGCTTTGGGGACACTCAGTAGCATAGTGCCCTGTCTTCTGGCACTTGAAACAAGTAATGTGACTCAGATCCTTCTGAGCAGGAGCGTGACGGTGCTGGTTGTTGTTCCCATTCCCATTGTCACTCTTGAAGTTACCATGGTTGGAACGGTTGTTCCCATTTCCTCCATGATGGTGACCTCCATGGTTGTGCACAGCATGAGTGTGCTTTCCAAACTTACCGTTTCCTGATCCGGTATTCCCGGAGTACGGGGAGTAACGAGGCTTCTGATGAGTTCCAGAGTTGAACTTCCCCTGAGTGTACTTCCGCTTGCGGTTTTCAATCTGCTGTTGTTTACCTTCCAAAATGAGGGCCTTATCCACCAGCTCTTGGTAGTTGTTGAAATTAGCCACTACCAGCTGTATGCTCAACTCGTCGTTGAGTCCTTCCAGAAACTTTTCTTGCTTGGCCGCATCATCGGCCACTTCTCCTGGGGCATAACGGGCCAACATGCTGAACTCTTCCACATATTGGGCCACAGAGCGATTACCCTGGCGCAAGTTGCGAAACTCGCGCTTCTTTAGACTCATGGCTCCAGCTGAAACATGAGCGGTGCGGAAAGCAAGCTTGAACTGCTCCCAAGTCACATCTGCAATAGGATATGTGGTGGTGTAATTCTCCCACCATGATGCTGCTGGTCCTTCCAGTTGATGTGCGGCAAATCGCACTTTCTCAGCGTCAGTGCATCCAGCGGTGACAAGTTCTCTCTCCATCTTACGGAGCCAGTCATCTGCCACAATGGGCTCAGTACTGCTGGAGAAAATTGGAGGGTTCATCCTCAGAAAACGGGTGAGATTGTCAGTCTGGGGTGGATGGTGATGATTATTGTTGTTCTGATTGTTGGTCTGATTCTGAATCAATAGTTGCATCAGTGCATTCTGTTGCTGAAGGAGTTGGGTGAGTTCCGGTGGGAAAGTGAAGTCGGTCTCACGTCGTGGAGGCATCTTGCTGTTTTCAGAGGGATGAGAATTAGAATAGAACAAGGGTCTAAAAGAAATTCACTACCCATATGCAATGCAACAAACATATCACACCAAACACTCATTCATTTATTCAATCAATGTCAAACATCGGAAATACAATCTCAGACAACTAAGCATCGACCTACGCTTTAACGACTAAAATAAAAGATACATGGAGGGCATAACTAAGGTTCTCCTCAAAAGTGCATAGTCGTAGGTCCTCCGGTGGTGCTTTCCTCATAGTCTTCATCGTCGCTGATGAAGGGTGCCATGTCTCCTTCGGGGTGAAGGTTTTCCCCCATGTCTAGCTGCTCCTCCAGAGTTGCGATGCGTGCATTCTGCTCATCAATCCTCTCTAGGAAGTCCTTCACTTCATGCTCGTGTTCATAGTTGGCCTCTCGCAGATCAGCTTCAAGGTCCAGCTCGCGGTTCATCAGATTCTTGATTGTCTTCGTGTCAGCACGAACTCGAAGCTCCAGAGTCCTGATGTGAGTCTCCAAGGTCTGGATATAGGAGATAGTAGTGTCTGCAGTGGGAGGAGTTATGATGTTTCCATTGGCATCTCTGCGACAAACCACGCTGAGTCCTGGTGAAATGGTTCCACCTCTGTATTCCTCCTGAATACGTCCAAGGGCACGATGAATAGCCATGTCTCTTCCAAGTATCCAACTGGGTGCCACGAACTTGAGGTCGATGGGTTCCTTCCGATTCCCAAAAGTCTTCCCTGGAATATGCACCTCGATCCTGTAGTGTCCATCTTGGGGAAATGACATGATAGGAATCCCGGTGATGCTCGGCAAAGCAATCCTCACGTCCTTGACGATCCTCATCAGCTCCTTACCAAAGGGCATCGTTGCATTAGGCTGGCAAAACTCCGTGATCAACACTGGGATGAAGGTGGCCATCTATAAATTTTTGAAATAATCGGAGAGGAGTCAGAAACGAATAGATGAGAGTATAAGAATTTTTAAAGACAAAGAAAAACAATCCTAAGGCTTTCCAATCCTAGAGGTTACGTCCTATGGTCAACGTGTGCTCTGATACCATTTCTGTAGCGACCCGACCTGGAAGGTCAAGTCTCCGGTGTTTCCGTACCATCCCAAGATCATGCTGGTACACACACGGTACATCAATGTATATATCAAAGGGAAATCACACAACATTATGTTAATCGAGATCTCATATCGAGTCCTTTATTACAATAAAGATTACAATAAAGTGGCCAAAAGCCAACTCATGAGAGTAACTAAGTCTTGCGGAAGCGTCGAAGATAGGTGAGTCCATCTGACTCCAAGGGCATCTCACTGAGCATAGAACGTGTCCTCACTCCGGGTCGGAAAAGTACTCTGCAACATGATACGTTGCAGCCGTGTAGGTCAGCATATGGAATATGCCGGCAAAGTCACAAGAGAAGAGTGAAAAGATAATCATCTAGTCTATATGCTTATATGGCAAGTGGGGTGGTAAGTTTTTGCGTAAAGCCAAGTTTTTCCTACATCAAGGGGGGTTAAGCAAAAAAATATTACTAAGTTGGTTGATTAATGAGATGGTTCCACCAACCAATTCTCATACCCAAAAATTATTAAATACCCACATCATCATATTATTTGTGTTGAGAGTTCCGGAAGTTTCAATTCCTTTGGCTCAAGTCGTCCATGACCGTGGACACGGCTAATCGATTAGGTTTGAAATACTCTGCAGAGTTTTGCACACGTTCCCCACAAGATTTGGTCGCCTCCGTCTGATTTCTCGCACTTCAGGGTGTTTGAGAAACGGATGACCAAAACATGGTCTTCCAAAGGGTTTCCCTGCGACTCTGACGGTGCCCATCCTTTCCTACCGTTCTTCTACCTCTCGTAGCACCGCCTGTCCAGAGTTACCACGATATCCAACCAAGCCAGAGCCCATAATGACTTGTGGCTGTGCAGGTAAGCCTTGGGTCTTGAAGCACCCATCCATCCCTTTGTGCCTGGGTGGACCTTTCCGCGTGAATACTGGCCATCTCCAGCATCACCTAGGCTAACCACTGGTTTCTCCAGGGCGCCGTTCAACCATCATCCACCCAGAGGTATGTTGAAAACTTGGAGTATTGAAATCTTGCTCATTATGTAGGTCTTGAAATTATTAACTCTCTCAACTCCCATGAATCACACAACCAACCCCGTCTACTATTAGCATAGCAAAAGTAAAACAACGTTTCCCGGGGCCAATGTTGTCAAAGGGGGTTGAGAGGGGTATCTACCACATGATACTACTACAATGTAACCAAGTTTCCAACTAACCTATCTTGCATGCAACTGGGGAGATGGTAGAACTAATGCATATAAAACATGGGTAAAACATGATCAAAGTGACTTGCCTGATTGATGATCTTCGTACGTGAGTGACTCTAAGTAACAAGCTTCGCACTCCGGATAATCTAACGGAACAAACAATGCACTCAAATAAGCATACAACCATAATAAGTACTCATAACGTTCAGCAAAGAAGTACTAAACAAACAATGCAAACAATGCACAAAAGTCTCTAGCAAGTAAAACACACAAAGTTTTGTTTTCCAAAGGAGATGATGAAAACACTACTACATAATAAAACTATTTTGAAATAACAAAACAATTGTTGTCAGCAAGGAAACAATAGAATATTTTATTAATAAACAGAATAATCAATTTAAGCTTGTTGGGAAAAATTTAGTGAAGTTTATACAAGTTTTGATAAACACTATATGAATCAACTATAGTTATATTAACAAAAGAATGAAAAACTAAACTTATTAATTTGTTAACAAAACATGTTCTTACAGAAAATAACTTACAAATAAATTTGTCTTAGAAAACAGAATTAATTATACAAAACTTTATTTGAAAACAAAACTATTACTAGTTAGTTGTTTTAATCAAATTATGCCTATTTGAAAAGAAGTTGTGATTCCTATGTTAAATGAAATTAAACTAGGCAAATTTATATTTTTATTAACAGTAAGTGAAAACACTAAATGTTTACTAACAGAACCTAATAAACAAATAAAACCAAATTCTAAATCAAACTAATCAAGATTAAGTTTATAAAACTATATTATAATAATAAGCAGATTCTGTTTATAGCTAAAACTCTATTAAAAATCATCCTAAAAATCCTCAAACTAAACATGGAGATAGTCCTAACCAATATCTAACAGTGACAAAAAGAATCATATCAAAATCTATTTTTAAACTCTAGTTATTCAGATTTGAAGATTTTGAGCAAATTTGATTAAATTCAAATTTTATAGTTCAAATTTGAAATTTAAAAGTACAGGGTGAAACTACATGAAAAATGTGAGCTATTGCAAAAAGAATCCACTCAAAACACTAAACTGATTAAAAGATATAGCTAAAACAAATTTGGAATACATTCTGTTTTCTGAAAAACAAAACTGAAAAGAAAAACTAACGAACGGTCGACTAGGGTGACGTGGCGAGCTGTGAGTGGCTGAGGTGGGTGTCCGAGCGGTGCTTCGGGCGGTCAACCGATCCTAAACAGAAAACGGTTCGGGAATAAGTGACTTCTAATCTGAGCCGTTGGGTTTGGATCGGAGGGAAGGAAATGCTCACGGTGTAAAGGTCGCCGGCGTGGGGAAACTCCGGCGAGTCCGGAAGTGGTGAACGCGACGGCGAGGCGTTCCGGTGGTCGGGGAGGACGGGGAAGTGGTCCGGGCGATGGCGACAGTTCTCCGGAGTCGATTGGTGGCGACGGCGAGGCGAATGGTGGTCGGGGGTGGTGGCTATGGTCGACGGCGACTTCCGGTGGTGGTGGAACTCCGACGAGCAATCGACGGCGTCTCGGCGAGAGAGAGAAGGGGGCTCGGGGGGAAATGGATGCGGGGCAGTGGGGCTCTTATATAGGCGCTCGGGGGGGGGTGCGGGGAGGAGAGAGGGGAGAGATCCGGTGAGGGGGGGGAGCGACCGGCGTCGGGTCCGGCGCGCGCGGGGGAGGAGAGAAGACGACCGTTCGAAGCAACGGTCGGTCGGGGGTGGGGTCCAGCGTCAGAGAGAGAGGGGGACGTTACTGCGCTCGGTCGGCCGACCGGTAACGGTCTCGGCTTTTAAAGCCGGTGGGCCGGCCCGTTTAATACCGGAAACGGTTACCGTTTCTTTTTAATAATTTCCAGAGACATTCAAAAGCTTTTAAAGCATTCAAATCGTTTGTAAATATAGGGGTATTATATATCAAAATTAACAGAATAATAAATGCTATTTAATGAACATTTCTATTCTGTCATTTGAACACTTTGAAAAAAATATTATTTCAGAAATGTCCTAATTGTTTTTAAACCCTTTTTGCAAATATTTTCAAAATAACCCCTGGTTATTATGTTCAAATAATTCACCAATTTGACCCTGGTGTGGAGTGTCATGTTCCTCCTCTCTTATTTTGAACATTTAACCAAAATTTCAAATAGGTGAAAGCAACTTAGGGAAAAGTAGAAAGAGCTTTCAGAAAGTCAGAAAAGACATTTCAACTATCACATACAATCAAGCAATGGTGATGATAGATGCATAACTATATTCATAACATTCCAAAATAAATTTTTGGGATGTTACAAATATTTATCACCATTGCAACTCATGTGGGCAACATATCCATCTCCCTCGATGCTTTTTCTATCACAGTTCGTGATAGCCATTTGTGAAAGCAGTTGCCAGATCCATGGCCGATTGGATGTAATCCAACGTTGTTACTCCCGAGTTTCTTAAATGCCTGGCATATTAAATCTCCTTGTGATATGGTTCATGTATTACTATTGTCCTTTAAAATTTTTACCTTGACAATAATTGTCTTATTGTCACAATTCATAAGGATAGTTGGGATTGGCTTCTTAACCACATGTGAGTCCATCAGAAGCACTCGAAACCATTTTGCTTCGACACATGATTTGTTTATGTTGTGAGTTATGCTTCCATAATTGATTTTGTTAAGATAGTCTACTTGCAAGACTTCTAGAAAACAACACCACTACCATGTATGAACACATATCCACTTGTGGCTTTCATCTCATCAGCAACAGGGATCACTTGAATATCCGCATCACTATATCCCTATAAATACCGTCGAGTACCTGATATAATGGATCATGTGGCTCATAGTACCGTGCAAATAGCACATAACTCTTTCAACACCATGCCAATGAAAATACTTCAAATTGGAAACAAATCGGCTCAGTTTGCTCACAGAAAACGTGATGTCATGCCTCATAGTGCAAGCTAGGTACATGAATGAGCCAATCACTTGAGAGTAGCTCATTTGTTCTATAGTCGTGCCTTAGAACTTCCAAATCTGCACATTAGTATCATATGGTGTTGGAGAAGGTTTACAATCTGAATATCCAAAACGACCGGAATCTTCTCAACACAGTGGGATTGCATAAGTGTAATCCCATGCTCATTATCTCTAGGTAGCTTAATGTTCCAGATAACATCAGCCAAACCTAGGTATTTGATCTCAAAGTTATGAGATAGAAAAGCCTTAGCCTCCTCAGTGACTTTCAGGTTGGTTCCAAGTATTAGCATGTCATCAACATATAGACATAGTATAAATCTTCACCCCGATCATGGCGATAGTATACACATTTGTCAGCTTTAGTAACAACAAAGCTATCAAATATTAAAGTTTTATCGGACTTCTCATGCCATTGCTTAGGTGTTTGTTTAAGACCATAGATTTCAATAACTTGCACACCTTCCCTTCTTGGCCATCTACTACAAAGCCATAAGGATGTTGCATGTATATTTTCTCGTCTAACTCTTCGTTAAGCAAAGTTGCCTTGACGTCCATCTGATGAATGAGAAGATCATGCGAGGCAGCCAACGAGAGTAGTAGTCAAATGGTTGCAAGTCTAGCCACAAGTGAGTAAGTACCAAAGAAATTGTCGCTTTCTTTTTGGGTATAACCCTTGGACAAAAGGCTAGCCTTTTACTTCTCAACATTATCATCGGGTCGAAGCTTCCTTTTGAACACCAACTTACATGCCATTGGTTTTCAGCCATAAGGATGATTAGGGATATCCCATGTCCTGTTAGACAAGATGGAATTCATCTTGCTACAGACTAATTCCTTCTAGTAGTCATCATCTCGAGATACATAAGCTTCTCAAATAGAATAGGGAGTATCATCCACGAGGTACACAAGGAAATTATCATCAATGGACCTTGCAACACTTTGTCTCTTGCCCCTAACAGGAGCTTCCTCGTCATCCTCCATGGGATTTCATCATGTTTTTTACTGGAATTTTCATCATATTTTCACTCAAAATATTCCATCAAAAAGGCAGGTTCAAGAGTCTCATCACATTCATGTCTAAAAGTGCTTTGTATATCCCTCATAGAAAAATATACTTAGAGAATGTAGTATATGTAGACTCCATCATCATACAACCCTTCATGTCAGGCGCATCTGATTTCACCACTAGAAATATATAGCCAATGCTATGCTTACAATAGCCCAGAAAAACGCAGTCCACAATCTTTGGTCCCAGCGTATGCTTTTTGGTTATCGACACATTGATTTTGCCAAATAGCCCAAGTGTGCAAGTAAAAGAGTGTAGTTATTTTTTTCTCTCATTGCTCATAGAGAGTAATCTCATTATCCTTCATGGGAACCTTGTTCAGGATATGACCTTTGATACGTCTCGAACGTATCTATAATTTTTGCTTGTTCCATGCTGTTATATTATCAATCTTGGATGTTTTACAATCATTTTATAGCAACTTCATATCATTTTTGGGACTAACCTATTGACATGGTGCCAAAGTGCCAGTTGTTGTTTTTGCTTGTTTTTTTACTTCGCAGAAAATCAGTACCAAACGGAGTCCAATCGAGACGAAACTTTTTGGATATTTTTTTGGACCAAAAGAGTGTCAGTGGGCCAAAGAAGCAGCCAGGAGGGAGTCCAGGACGCCCACAACCCACCAGGGCACGCTAGAGGCCCCAGGCGAGCCCTGATGGGTTGTGGCCGACTCAGGGACCCCCTCTAGCGACTATCACCTCTATAAATTCTCAAATATTCAGAAAACCCTAGGGCAGTCGACGAAACACAATTCTAGCCACCGCAAGTTCTAGAACCTCGAGATCCAATCTAACACCATCACGGAGGGGTGCATCGTCTTCATGGGTACCTCTCCGATGATGCGTGAGTAGTCCACCATAGACCTACGAGTCCATAGGCAGTAGCTAGATAGATTCCTCTCTCTCCCTCTTGATTCTCAATAGAATGGTCTCTTGGAGATCTATTTGATGTAATTACTATTGCGATGTGTTTGTTGGGATCCGATGAATTTTGAGATCATGATCAGTTTCTATCCATGAATACGATTTGAGTCTTCTTTGAGTCTTATTTGCATGATTACTTATAGCCTCATATTTCTTATTCGAATCTTTGGTTTAGTTAGGCCAACTAGATCGATTTTTCTTGCCATGGGAAGAGATGCTTTGTGATGGGTTCGATCTCGCGATGTCCTTTCCAGCGATAGAAGGGGCAGCAAGGCACGCATGTATCGTTACTATTAAGGATAACAAGATGGGGTCTATTCCTACATGAATACATCTTGTCTACATCATGTCACCGTTCTTATTGCATTACTCCTTTTTTCCATGAACTTAATACACTAGATGCATGCTAGATAGCGGTCAATGTGTGGAGTAATAGAAGTAGATGCAGGATCATTTCGGTCTACTTATCGTGGACGTGATGCCTATATAGCGATCATTTCCTTGGATATCTGCATGACTATTCGATCTTCTATCAATTGTCCAACAGTAATTTGTTCACCCACCCCGTGCTATACTCATAAGAGAAGCCACTAGTGAAACCTATGGCCCTCGAGTCTACTTTTCCAACATATTGCTTTCCGACCTATCTTTTTGTCGTGTTTGTTTTTAGATCTATTAATCCAAAAACCCAAAAATACATTGTTGCACTTTCTGTTTACTTCTTTTATTTTGTGTTCTTGCGAGATCTATTTGCCTAAACTATCACAACCTAATCTATCTTTTTATCATTGAGAGCTTCACAACCTCTCTTACGCGTCGGGTTGCAAGTATTTGTTCTTTGTGTGCAGGTGTCGTTTACATAATTGCTTGATCTTCCTCTATGGATTGATATGTTGGTTTCTTAACTGAGAGAAATACTTATCGTTGATGTGCTACATCATCCCTTCCTGTTTGTGGAAAGACCGACGCAGTCTCAAGCCACGTCAAAGTCATTTCTCGTGCCATTGCCGTGGAGGAAGCAATCTCACTAGCGTGCCAATCTTGGAGTCGGGAGACACCATCAACATCTATTAGGTTCCTAATCACAAACCTCATATCCTTGCAATTTACATTATTTGTCATTTGCCTCTCATTTTCCTCTCACACACTTCACAAATTTGCCGTTTTATTCAACCTCTTTTTTGTTTTTCTCGCCAGATCTCTTGTTTTCTTGCAATCTTGTTTGCGTAGTCACGTTGACTCAAGAAAATACCAAATTGTGTGATTTTTTCCAATACCAATAATAATGATTTTATTAGCACTCCGATTGCTCCTCCCGCCACTACTACGGAGTCTTGTGATATTAATGCCGCTTTGTTTAATCTTGTCATGAAAGATCTATTTTCCAATACTCCTAATGAGGATGTCATGTCCCATCTAAACACATTCGTAGAATTGTGTGATATGCAAAATAAAAAAGATGTGGACAATGATATCGTGAAACTGAAATTATTTCCTTTCTCTTTGCGGGATCGTGCAAAAAATTGGCTTTCTTCTTTGCCTCGCAATAGTATCGATTCTTGGGATAAGTGCAAGGACGCTTTTATTACTAAGTATTTTCCGCCCGCAAAAATTATTTCCCTTCGAACTCAAATCATGAATTTTAAGCAACTTGAGCATGAACATGTTGCACAATCTTGTGAAAGAATGAAATTGATGCTAAGAAATTGTCCTACTCATGGTTAATTCTTTGGATGATCATACAAATTTTTTATGCGGGATTGAATTTCGTTTCTAGAAATCCTTTAGATTCTTCTGCGGGTGGTACTTTTATGGAAATTACTTTGGGTGATGCTATTAAATTTCTAGATAATATTATGGCAAACTATTCACAATGGCATACTGAAAGAGCACCTACTAGTAAAAAAGTGAATTTGGTTGAAGAAATTAGTACTTTGAGTGAAAAAGTTGATGATCTTATGAAGTTGGTTGGTAATAAAAATTCTCCTATTGATCTTAATGATGTGCCTTTGTCTACTTTGATTGAGCAAAATAATGATTACATAGATGTGAATTTCATCTCGCGAAACAATTTCAATAACAATGCTTATAGAGGTAATTTTAATCCTAGGCTTTTTCCGGAAATTCCTCTAATAATTATGGTAATTCCCATGGTAATTATTCTTAAAATAATAGTAGTAACACCTCTGATATTGAGAGTAATTTTAAATAATTTATCAATGCTCAAAAGTCTATCAATACTACGATAGAAGAAAAGTTGAATAAGATTGATGATATGTCTAGAAGCATTGATAGAATTTCCCATGATGTAGAAAATATCAAGTTGAATGTTTTTTCACCTAACATTAATGAATCAATTAAATCTTTATATGTTTCTAGGGATGAAAGTAAGAAAATAACCGCTATGCTTAGAGCTAAAAGAGAATTTTTAGAAAAAGCGCTTTCTAGAGATTACTTTCATAACGATGATGAAGATCTTAAAATGATTGGTCTTTGCTCTATTGATTCCTTTTTTAATAATGTTAAAATTGATGAAAGGTACTAAAGAATAGTCAACTTTATCTAGAGGGCATCCCCATAATTTTGAGGGTGAAAATCTTGATGAAAGTGGGTTTGGAGAGGTCAAAACCTTAACTAGTGATGTGCCCACTATTTTTTATTACAAAGACTTTAATTATGATAGTTTATCCTTGGTTGCTTGTATTTATTTTCTGCAATCCATGATAAATTCACCCCATGCTTATGAACAAAATAAAGCTTTTACTAAACATATTGTTGATGCCATGATGAAATCCTTGGAAGAAAAGTTGGAATTAGAGATTTCAATTCCTAGAAAATTGCATGATGAGTGGGAACCTACTACTAAATTCAAGATTAAAAATTATTAATGCTTTGATTTATGTGATTTGTTTGCTAGTGTTTCCACAGTTCCGAAATATCTTTGTGATGTGCTTGGTCTTACCAATATTGAAGAATGTTCTCTTAATTTGCACTTGGCTGATTCTACTATTAAAAAGCCTTTGGGAAGAATTAATGATGTTCTTATTCTTGCAAATAGTAACTATGTGCCCATTGATTTTATTGTTCTTGATATTTATTGTAATCTGTCTTGTCCCATCATACTTGGTAGACTGGTTTTACGCACTATAGGTGTTGTGATTGATATGAAAGAAGGCAATATTAAATTCCAATTTCCACTTAGAAAGGGTATGTAACACTTCCCTAGAGCAAGAATTAAGCCACCATATGAATCAATCATGAGGGCCTTCTATGGAGTAAAAACTAAAGATGACAATACTTGAATCTTTGTGTTATGCCTAGCTAGGGGCGTAAAACAATAGCGCTTGTTAGGAGGCAACCCAATGAATAAAATTTATTTTATCTTTTACTTTCTGTTTTTGAGTGTTTTCAAAATTATGCCTCTGTTATGATTGTGCTTTTATGTTTTATGTAGTGTTTGTTCCAAGTAGAACCTTTAGGATGATTCATAAGATGAGTAGAAACAATGTTGAATTTGAAATGAAAACTTTACCTCCAGTGCACGATTTTTCATTTTTTTACTGGAACGTGATAATGAGCTGAAATTTTAAAACAATATTTCTATACAAATTCTTTATGTTTGCCTAAATTTTCAGAATTTTTGGAGTTACAAAAGTATGGGTAGAGTACAAATCACTACAGACTGTTTTGTTTGAGACATATTTTGTTTTTGTTGGATTGTGTGCTTGTCTTGATGAATCTATGGCTTGTACTGGAGGGTATAAGTCATGTTAAAGTTAGAATACAGTAGATATAATGTAATAATAAAATATGAATGGGTTTACAACAGTACTTAGTGGTGATTTGTTTATTATACTAACGAATCTCATGAAGATTTTGTCAAGTTTTGTGTGATTGAAGTTTTCAAGTTTTGGGTGAGATCACGATGGATGAAGGAATAAGGAGTAAGAAGAGCCTAAGCTTGGGAATGCCCAGGGCACCCCGAAGATAATATCCAAAGAGTAACAAGCAACTAATCTTGGGAATGCCCCCGAGTGGCATCCCCTCTTTCTTCTAACAACCATCAGTATTTTACTCGAAGCTATATTTTTATTCGTCACATATCATGAGTTGTGCTTGGAGCGTGTCGTATCATTTGAGTCTTTGCTTGATTTGATTTTTATCCTTGCTGGACACACCTATTTGAGAGAGCCAAAATTATTCTATGATTTGTTAGAATTTCTCTATATGCTTCACTTAAATCTTTTGAGCTACATAATTGCTCTTATACTCCACTTATATCTTTTTGAGCACGACGTGCTTTTACATGTTTGAAGAAATGCTCTAATGCTTCACTTATATTAATTTGAGAGTTAATAATTTTTTAAGAAATCCTCTCATGCTTCACTTATACTATTTTGAGAGATGAAACTTTTATGCTCATGATCTTCACTTATATCTATGTGAACTTGTCAAAAGCAATGACAATATATGAAACTAGACCCAAAGTGATAGATATTCAAGACGGATATTATAAAAAAATCATGAAGATCATTGGACAAATTAAACTTGATTCTTTGTAATAGTTTGGGACATGATGATAGTAATATGTGAGTTATGTTAGTAAGTAATTATGCTTAGTAAGAATATTGGTGTTAAGGTTTGTGATTCCCTATGCAAGCACGAAAGTCAATAGTTGTGCTATGAAATTACATCCTACATATGGTGCATTCTTCTATGTTAGTTATGCTTAATACCCACTTATGTGATTTTTCATTTCTTGGTTGGTTGTTTCTCAATCTATTTGCTAGCCTTCACTTGTACTAAGTAGAAATACTACTTGTGCATCCAAAATCATTAAACCTACTTTTGCCACATGAGTCCATCATACCTACCTATATACGGTTTTCCATGCCGTTCCAAGAAATTTTGTATGTGCCATCTCTAATTTTTAATATATTTTTTCCTTTTTGTGTGCTCGTACCGCTCATGAATCGGAAGGGGATGACCGATATTTTTCCATGCTAGATGTGTAATTCTCAAGATGAATGTTTATTCACTTGTCATTGCAAGAGAGTATGGCGGTAATAGGGATGCCCAATCCCAAAATGAAAAAAGAAAAGAAATTTACTTTATGTTGTCAAATAATAAATTCCTTGGAAAGTGTTGGTATGGAAGGCAACCATGGATTCAGATAGCCATGGAAATTGAAAGAATTGTGGAAAAAGGAATAAACTTTATTTTCTGTTTGGGAACCGCTTATGATGTATCTAGCATGGAAAGATATTGAAATCTATCGGTTGTTTTCGTTGACAGGAAGGGCATGCCACCCAAAATATTTTTCTCTATCAATTTAAACCTTGAGCTCTGGCACCTCTACAAATCCCTACCTCCCTCTGCGAAGGGCCTATCCATTTACTTTATGCAATTTTTATTTTTTACTTGAGTCTCCATCTTCTCTTATAAAGCACCAACTAGGGGGCACTATGATCGTACTTGAGCATTAGGTGTAGATAATATTTGAGTGTGTTTCATGAATGGATCAATGATTGATCATGGTGGGATAGGGATAACTTTCTTTAGTGTTGATATTTTGAAAGACATGGTTGCTTGTTGATACACATGAGTATTAAAGTCTCTATGTTAAAACTAGACTATTGCTTTAAACCATCTAAAAGTCCAAATGTCCATGCTAAAAAAGAAAAGAATATGTGATGAACATGTTAGGAAGCATTCCACGTCAAAAATTCTGTTTTTATCATTTACCTACTCAAGGACGAATAGAAATTAAGCTTGGGGATGCTGATACGTCTCCAACATATCTATAATTTTTGCTTGTTCCATGATGTTATATTATCAATCTTGGATGTTTTACAATCATTTTATAGCAACTTTATATAATTTTTTGGGACTAACCTATTGACATAGTGCCAAAGTGCCACTTGTTGTTTTTGCTTCGCAAAAAATTAGTACAAAATGGAGTCCAATCGAGACGAAACTTTTTGGAGATTTTCTTTGGACCAGAAGAGTGCCAATGGGCCAAAGAAGCAGCCAGGAGGGAGCCCAGGCCGCCCACAACCCACCAGGGCACGCCAGAGGCCCCAGGCGCGCCCTATTGAGTTGTGGCCACCTCGGGGACCCCCTCCACCGACTATCACCCCTATAAATTATCAAATATCAAAAAAACCTAGGGGAGTTGACGAAACACAATTCGAGCCGCTGCAATTTCTAGAACCTCGAGATCCAATCTAACACCATCACGGAGGGGTGCATCGTCTTCATGGGTGCCTCTCCGATGATGCGTGAGTAGTGCACCATAGATCCACGGGTCCGTAGATAGTAGCTAGATGGCGTCCTCTATCTCTTTTGATTCTCAATACAAAGGTCTCTTGGAGATCTATTTGATTTAATGACTTTTGCGGTGTGTTTGCTGGGATCCGATGAATTTTGAGTCCATGATCAGTTTCTATCCATGAATATGATTTGAGTCTTCTTTGGTATCTTATTTGCATGATTACTTCTAACCTCATATTTTTTCTTAGAATCTTTAGTTTAGTTAGGCCAACTAGATCAATTTTCTTGCCATGGGAAGAGGTACTTTGTGATGGGGTCGATATTACGATATCCTTTCCCACTGACAAAAGGGGCAGCAAGGCACGCATGTATTGTTGCTATTAAGAATAACAAGATGGGGTCTATTCCTACATGAATAGATCTTGTTTACATCATGTCACCGTTCTTATTGCATTACTCCGTTTTTCCATGAACTTAATACACTAGATGCATGTTAGATAGCGGTTGATGTGTGGAGTAATAGAAGTAGATGCAGAATCATTTCGGTCTACTTATCTTGGACGTGATACCTATATAATAATCATTGCCTTGGATATCTTCATGACTATTCGATCTTCTATCAATTGCTTAGCAGTAATTTGTTCACCCACCGTGTGTTATACTCATGAGAGAAGCCTACGGCCCCGAGTCTACTTTTCCAACATATTGCTTTCCGATCTATCTTTTTGTCACGTTTATTTTCAGATCTATTAATCCAAAAACCCAAAAATACCTTGCCACAATTTTTGTTTACTTCTTTTATTTTGTGTTCTTGCGAGATCTATTTGCCTAAACTATCACAACCTAATCTATCTTTTTATCATTGAGAGCTTGACAACCTCTCTTACGCATCGGGTTGCAAGTATTTGCTCTTTGTGTGCAGGTGTCATTTACATAGTTGCTTGATCTTCCTCTACGGATTGATACCTTAGTTTCATAACTGAGGGAAATACTTATCATCAATGTGTTGCATCATCCCTTCCTCTTTGTGGAAATACCGACGCAGTCTGAAGCCACGTCAAAGGAATTTCTCGTGCCGTTGCCGGGGAGGAAGCAATCTCTCTAGCGTGCCAATCTTGGCACCGGGGATACACCATCAACATCTATCAGGTTCCTTATCACAAAATCTCATATCCTTGCAATTTACATTATTTGCCATTTGCCTCTCGTTTTCCTCTCCCCCACTTCACAAATTTGTCGTTTTATTCGCCCTCTTTTTCGTTTCCCTTTTTCTCGTCAGATCTCTTGTTTGCTTGCAATCTTGTTTGCGTAGTCACGATGACTCAAGAAAATACCAAATTGTGTGATTTTTCCAATACCAATAATAATGATTTTATTAGCACTCTGATTGCTCGTCCTGCCACTAGTGCGGAGTCTTGTGATATTAATGTTGCTTTGTTGAATATTGTCATGAAAAAACAATTTTCCGGTACTCTGAATGAGGATGCCACGTCACATCTAAACTGTCACGCCCAAGATGCGGTCCTATCCTTATTTGGGCACGAGGGCCTCGACAGGGATAGAAGCGCATCTCGATGCATTCGCAAGAATGAATATCATTACAAGTACATGTACAGAAGAGATGAGTATATGGAATTGGCTTACACTCACCACAAACTACATCAGAGTCACAGCAATATAATAACATCTCAAACCTGATACATAAGAGCAGGGTCCGACTACGGACGAAACCAAACGATAAAATGGCATCCACCCTTGCTATCCCAGGCTGCCGCCTAGAACCCATCCAAGATTGAAGAAGAAGAAGAAGAACTCCAAGTCAAATCAAGCAACGCGCTCACGTCAAATCATCGCATTACCTGTACCTGCAACTGTTGTTGTAGTAATCTGTGAGTCACAGGGACTCAGCAATCTCATTTCCAAGGGTATCAAGACTATTAAAGCTTAATAGGTAAGGCATGGTTAAGTGGTGAGGCTACAGCAAGCGACTAAGCATTATTGAGTGGCTAACTTACGAGTACAGAAATTAAAGTATGGTGGTCTATGCATAACGAACGGGAACTAGCACTGATCACTAACTGATCCTGAACACCTACTTATGTCAAACATAACCCCACTGTGTTCTCTTTCGGATAAGAACTCACGAGAAGAGACAGTCACGGTTACGCACACAGTTGGTATATTTTATTAGAGTTTACTTCAAGTTTGCTATGACCGGGTGTTAAACAAAGTATCCAAGTTTGCCACATAACCGCGGGCACGGCTTCTAGAAAAGATTTAACCCTGTAGGGGTGCTCCAACTCGTCCATCACAAATTAACCACACTCAGCGGGAATAACCTCAACCATGGATCTCATGATCTTCCTAGGCAATTCCAAAGGAAATCCAACACCTCGAGATAGCCCGAAGAAATCATAGTTCCTCACTCAAGATGTTCGAGAAAGGTAAAACAAATCCAGCAAAGCCGCCCGACGTGTCGACGAACCCGATAGGAGCCGCGTATCTCGTTCTCAGGACACGACCGGATGGGACTAGCTACAGGGAAAACCAATCCTCAAGTTGCCTCGAGGCGGCCCCGCAGGCAGCCCATTTTGGACCAACACTCATGTGGAGCACTGGCCCGGGGGTTGATTAAATTATCCACGGGGTGATCATGCCCTATGCATGTTTTAATTAGTTTTAGGCAAATGTAGTACCAATGTTGGGCCTTGCCAGACAAGTTTTATTCTAACCCGAAAATCAAGGGGGTCCCCATAACAACCCCGAGCATGTTAGGAGCGCTCATTTATGGAACATAACACCGGTTCACAAGTAACTAAGGGCAGCAAGAGTGGAACAAAACACCAAGCAAAAGGCCAAGCCTTCCACCTTTACCAAGTATACATGTGCATTAAGTTAAATAGCAGCAATATTGTGATATAACAAAAAAAGGTCCATGTTGACACATGGAAGAATTTGCACCTGCAGCTAGCAACGCTATAAGAAGGGCTGAGCAAGCGGTAACATAGCCAAACAATGTTTTGCTGGGATGTGGAGAGGTTAGAGGCTTTTCATGGCAATGTTGGGAGGCTTATCAAACAAGTGGTAGGTAGCGAGACATAACGATAAAAGACGAGACAACTAGCATGGCAATGATAGTAATGGTATCTAGGGAAATGTGTCATCTTGCCTGAGATCCCGCTCGGAAGAAGACCGAGTCCATGAAGAAGACGAACCAACGTAGTTGAACGAATCCTCACACTCCGAACGCTTTCGGAACTCTATCGAGAAGAAGCAATCCGAAACAAACAATCAACACAAGATACACCACAACATATGCAAAACACGATGCACAACAAATATGATGAATGTCCGGTTTAATATGCAATGCATGACAATTCACAACAATCAAATACTACACATTAAGTGAAGCTCAATATGCAACGAGTTGCATATTGACGAAACTCCACGTTCGAAATATTTAGTTCACTCTCGTTAGGTACTCATCAATATTAAATGTTGTAAGCATGGAAAGAGGTGAAGCATGAGTAAACTAACTATCTAGGCATTTCAAATGAGGTCGGAACAACTTATAGCATTTCTGAAATGACCTCACTTGTTAATTTAGAAATTGGTCCAGATCTGATCTAAACATATTTTATCTTTGTAAAACAGCAGAACAAGGCATACCATGTTCTTCTACACGTCATTCTAGTCGATTTACATATATAGAACATCTCAAACGGAGCTATGGTCTAAAAGATATGAGCAATACAAGATGCACATGCCATGAATGCAAATGCATGGGAAAAACCACCACAAACATCTCGAATCAAGAATGCAACAATTTATTATGAAACTACATGAGATTCTAAGCAAGTTTCAGATATGGAATGTCCTCAACGGAGCTACGGTTCAACCACAATCAACAACACAAGTTTTAGTTGAAATCTGCCAAAAACAGCAAGATAGCATTTTGAACTTATGCAAACAAGTTACAATACTCCAAAATGCACAAACTAAGCATGGGGCAATATCATACGACATCCACTTCATTTCATCTTCACAAATCTTTTTCAAAACATGCATGGATCACTTAGTAGGAAGCTCACAAGAAGGCAACTTGAAAACAGTTTCAGACTTAGTGAAATAGCAGTTTTAGACCATGCAGTTTTTATCACGAAGGCATATTGGCAGCAGTGAAACTATATGCTACAAGTCATGAAATGGCATGAAACTTAACAACATGCTAAAGGATAATATCAACAACAAATAACTCCATTACACCTACCACAAAAGATCTCTAGATCACTAGAGAATCACATGGCAAGACAGCAACAAAATATAACAGATTCCAGACTTAGAAATATTTTGGACCCTTAAAACAACAGATTTTTATAGCAAGTTGACAACAAGTAAACAACACCTAAACATGCATTTCTATGACAAGCAAAATGTCCATGGGCTAGGACACATAACAAAGAACAACTTCCATGTTGAAAATTAATTCATATCATGCCCGGATTAATTCCTACGAAAATAACAAAAGGGCACCACGGCATAATGACATGCACACCAACATGCTCAAATGGCAAAACTAAATGCACAGATAATTCTATGGATTTTTCTACCCCGGAAACATATATAATATGTTTAGGTTCTTGTGGAAAAATAATCACAATTAAATATGCGGGATTAGGCCTATTCACGGAAAAGCAATCCATTAATGCAGATTAAATGCAATCATCATGCCAACAATTTTATCATGCATGAAAATGCGATGCGAATGAGATGAACATTTTTAATTTACGATTTTATTAATTCCGACGCACGGTTAATTAATTATGAAAATGCAATATTAAGACCTATATGAAAAATGGCACGGAATGACATGCAATCATTTTTTTTATCATGGATGCAAATGGCATTTTAATAATCTACAAATTATTCTAGGCCTATTACCTGTTTAAATTGTTTAAATTCGATGCACGGTTCAATTAATATGGACGTTTAATACGCAAAATAAAAAAAAATAAAAAAAATAAAAAGGGGGCTGGGGCTGGGCTCACCAGGCCACTTGGGCCGAACTGGGCCTGGCTGGCGCTGTGGCTAGCGGGGGCAGGGAACCGACCCACGCAGCTCGCGGCTCGGGTCAACGCGCTCGCGCGGCCTCGACCTCCCGCACGCGCAGGGTAGTGGCGGCGGGCACCACGGCGAGGGAGGACACCGGCGGCAGGGCTGGCGAGGCCTGGCGGCGAGGCGACGACCGGATCCGTTGGGGGGGGTGACGAGACCTGGCCGGAGGGGAGGCGGCGACGGCTTGGAGCTGCGGGGCGGCTCGGCGGCCATGGCGGCAGCGACCTGCATGGAGGGAGAGGCCGGGGTGAGAGGGAGAGAGGGAGAGGGAGAAGGAGAGGGAGAGGTCTGCCCGGCGACTGGCGGTCCAGCGAGCGGCGGCTGCTCCGGCGAGAGGTGCGGCTCCGGCGAGCACGCACGGGGAGAGGAAGGAGAGGCTCGGGATCTCCATGGATGGAGCTCGAGGAAGAACTCCGAACGCGATTCGGGCCCGGATGGGCTCGAACGAGCTCAGATCTGGGCTCGGGCGGGCTTGGCTAGAGGTGGGAGAAGGGGCTGGCTAGGGTCTGGTGGCACGCGGAACGAGGTGAGCTAGGGGGGTATAAATAGGGCTAGGGCTAGGGTTATATATAGGGTTTCGGGCTACGGTTTACGGCTCTGTCCGTTTTCGGACTGCCAGATGACGATCCGACGTCCGGAAGCGAAGAGGGGGTTACGTGGCTGTGTAGACAGGCTAGGAGGGAAGAGAGGGAAGCGGTGCGGCGCGGCACAACGATTTAAAACAGCATGAAACGTCCGACGATAACCGATGACCGCACTCCTACGGATTACCGACTAGGTACCTAACGAACTCGGATCGTGGCAAAAATCGACGGGCGGTCTACCTAAGCTATAACAAGACCGCACGACAAGTTTCAACTCGATCCGAGAATATTTTTTTGAGCGCGCTTAAAAAGCGGTTTTTATTTAATGGTGCCGCGGGCGCGGGCGTGTGTGGTTGGCCTCGAGACGGGCAACGGCAGAACGGGGAGAACCGGCAACTACGAACGGATGCAAGTTTTCAAAAACGGGAGGTGATGCAGTGCAGATGATGCAAATGATGCGATGATGAATGCGACAATCAGATGAACACATGCCGAGAACGGAAACTAAAGGGGAATCTTCTGGAACGTCGGTGTCGGGCTGTCACATAAACACACTCGTAGAATTGTGTGATATGCAAAAGAAAAAAGATGCGGAACATGATATTGTGAAATTGAAATTATTTCCTTTCTCTTTGCGGGATCGTGCAAAAAATTGGTTTTCTTCTTTGCCTCACAGTAGTATCGATTCTTGGGATAAGTGCAAGGACACTTTTATTACTAAGTATTTTCCGCCCGCAAAAATTATTTCCTGTCAAACTCAAATCATGAATTTTAAGCAACTTGAGCATGAACATGTTGCACAATCTTGGGAAAGAATAAAATTGATGCCAAGAAATTGTCCTACTCATGGTTTCCTTATTTGCATGATTACTTATAGCATCATATTTCATCTTCGAATCTTTGGTTTAATTAGGAAAAGTACATCGATTTTTCTTGCCATCGAAAGAGGTGCTTTGTGATGGGTTCGATCTTGTGGTGTCCTTTCCCAGTGAGAGAAGGGGCAGCAAGGGACACATTCATCGTTACTATTAAGGATAACAAGATGGGGTCTATTCCTACATGGTAGATCTTGTCTAAATCATGTCATCGTTCTTATTGCATTATTCTGTTTTTTCATGAACTTAATACGCTAGATGCATGCTGGATAGCAGTCGATGTGTGAAGTAATAGAAGTAGATGTAGAATTGTTTTGGTCTACTTGTCTTGGACGCGATGCCTATATAATGATCATTGCCTTGGATATCGTCATGACTGTTCAATCTTCTACCAATTTCCCAATAGTACTTTGTTCACCCATAGTGTGTTATACTCATGAGAGGATCCACAAGTGAAACCTACGGACCCCGGGTCTACTTTTCCAACATATTGTTTTCTGGTCTATGTTTTTGCTGCGTTTATTTTCAGATCTATTAATCCAGAAATCCAAAAATACCTTGCTGCACTTTTTCTTTACTTCTTTTATTTTGTGTTCTTGCGAGATCTATTTGCCTAAACTATCACAACCTAATCTATCTTTTTATCGTTGAGAGCTTGACAACCTCTCATACGCATTGGGTTTCAAGTATTTGTTCTTTGTGTGCAGGTGCCGTTTACATATTTGTTTGATCTTCCTTTACGGATTGATACCTTGGTTTCTTAACTGAAGGAAATACTTATCGTCGTTGTGCTGCAACATCCCTTTCTCTTTGGGGAAATACCAACGCAGTCTCAAGCCACGTCAACCTTATGTCAATATAGCCTCCCCAAACATGCCTTATGTAAACCTGATGTCTAACATGACGTCAACCAAATCTGTTGGAGTATGTTTCATTTGGCAACCCCGTTTGGGTGGGGTGAGTAGAGAGGTGTCCTCTCATGAATAATTCCAAGTTATGCACACAATAAATTGAACTTGCTAGAAAATACTCTCCACGACGATCAAACTAAACTCGTTTTATTTCCTTTCAAGTTGATTCTCAACTTCCACCTTACAGTTGTGCATGTGCATGGGCCCTATGTCCTAAGACCATGAATATACATGCATGTGCATGATATATATAGTTTGAAATTTGATTATAATAATTGTTGGACAATGACATATTAGGACAAAAATACTAAGAAGATGGCAAAAATGAAACTAACATGATATGATTACCTCAAATAAAAACCAAATCCGACTGACTCCACTGACAAAGTTTCTTCGAATGTTTCTTGATGCAAAGTAATTAAGGGCACAATTAAGATCAACATTGTCCTTGCTACTCCCTCCGTTCTTTTTATAAGACGTTTTGGACAGCTCGCATTGAACTATTTTAGACGTTGTCGGAATTGTTTAAACGCCTTATAAAAGTGATTAGAGGGAGTATTAATTTGTTTCCCTTGTTTTTTACTAACAACAACATTGCTTGAAAAGGTAAAGTATTTGTTCGAAGAACCCTTCGGTGGCAGATCAACTTTTTTCCTCCTTTTTCCAGCACCCGACAAATGCTTTTTAGGCCACATAGCAGGCTCATGTCCTAAAATTATGAAGAAAAGAGTGTACAAAGAATTAGAAATATATACATCGGATGATTAGAATCCTAGACATGTACACGAATGACAAAAAAATAGGATGATTGAATAAGTACCATGAACGAATGAATTAGAAAATCATACATTAAAATTTTGAAATTTCTTATACACTGAAATTAGAGAATGGATCATAGATGAATAATTAAATAGTTGAATACCAGAATAAATACTAAAGAGTAATAGAAACTACTGAAATTTGGGTTTTAAGGGATGGATCAGAAACATGGTACTATGATGCATGCGCTAACGGTTCACATACGTATAACGTATTGCCGCCTTGCCGGACGCCGGATGCAGGCCTGGTCGGATGGCCGGGCTCGGCTGCCGAACTGCCGAACGACGCGCACAACGACGACAACCAACGGCGGCCGAGGCACCTAGGGACAGGCCGACAATCGACGAGAGGAGGAACGATGAAGATGAATCAACGAGCGACGAAGGCACGACGCACGAGCTAATTAGCGAAACAATGACTCGATGAGATCTTAGATTAGATTGATTTGTTTCACGGGCGCAAAACGAGGGTCCGCGCGGGCGCCGCGGTCCCTTTGACTGGCGTGACGCACTGACGTTTCACTAATCGCTACTACCTATCTGATGGGCTTCGTTTCTTTTCTCTCGTATATGTTTTTTTTCGGACTGACTATATACTAGTACTACATATGTATATCTACACCATGCCCCCCCTCTGGCCTGGGCCCTGGGCCGTCGCCCCTCTGGCCATACACCAGGGCCGGCCTTGTACAGATTTTAAAGCAATGTAGAGCCTCATCCTTGGTATATAACAAATACATATGAAAATATCTAGTGGAATCATCTATTAATGTCAAGAAGTAGTTCTTTTCACCTTTAGTCAACACACTATTCGTCTCACATGGATTTGAATGTATGAGCTCTAGTGGTGTCAAGTATCTCTCCATCACACCCTTATAAGGCTTCCGAGATTGCTTAGCTTGCGCACACGCATATCACTTAGAACCCTGTTGTACAACCAAAATTAATGTAAAAATACATAAATTCCAAACATTTGATTCATTCACACTAGAATGAATATGGTTCGCGACTTTATTACAGAAATACACAAGGAAAAGGCGGAACAAACCTCTGAATTTATGTCCTTTTTTCGAAGAAACAAACCATATATATATACACGACTTTTTTATTGGTCTCAAATACTAACTTAACGCCTTATTTACATAGAAGAAAGACACGAATGATATTCTTTTTGATAGGAGGAACATGATGCACATTCTTTAGTTGCACAATCTTTCGTGAGTAAACTTCAGATCTATCGTGCTAACACCATGAACAAAAGCATGTGAGTCATTCTCCATCGGAACGGAGCACATCGGAACGGAGCAATGTCGTGCGACCTGGTAAGAAGAGAACAAAGTCATATCAGCACACACATGAAGATTTGCACCTGTACCAACCCACCAATCGGTGGACTGACAAACTGAAAGTACAGTAAAGGAATTACCTTACGTGGATGCCGCATTGTCATTGTTGCTCATGGTCACATTGACATACTTGGAGTCATGTCTTGGATTCTTGTACTTGTTCGGGCACCTATTGTCCCAGCGATTTTCATTATCACAAGTGAAGCAGCCCTTTATTCTTGTCTTTCTTCTTATCCTGCTTCATGAAGGTAGTATTATGTTGGACCGTGTTCTTCCCTTGAATGTGTGGAAATTCTTCTACACCACATTGGCGCTAGAAGATCCCCCGGAACCCTTCATGTGTGAGTCCTTTGCTCTAGAGTTATATTCAACACTTAGATGGCCGATGACATCCACAACCAACAATTCACGTCTCAAGTGCTTGAGAGAACTCGAGAAGTTCTGCCAAGAAGGAAGGAATTTAGCAATTATGCAACCCACGACAAACTTGGCTGACAAATCACTCTTCAGGAGCTCCAGCTCCTTAGAGATGCACTATATCTCATCAGCCTAGTCCAATACAGGACATCTATCAACCATCCTATAATCGTCGAACTGCTCCATAGCATACAACTCGCTTCCAACATCAGATGCCAAACTTAGCTTCAAGTGCATCCCATAAGTTCTTGGTAACCCCGCATATGGAGATACATGTGAACCAACTTGTCTTCGATGACACTCAGAACGACTTCACAAAGACTATGGTGGCCTCCCTAAACACCTTCTCCTCGTAAGGAGCTATTGTTCCGATGGGAGTCACACTAGCGACCCAGAACATGTTCATCGTTGTGAGACAGAAAGTAGTCTTGGTTGTTAACGCTTAAAATGTGTACCCATGAACGGGCCTGGGTGTGGTGGTGCAGGAAAGCATTGAATCGAAAAGTGCATGTATAGATAAGTTTTTTGGATTGCTGAATATATTAGCAATTTTATAGTTTATTTAATACATAAGTAATTCATGTACATGTAATTAACAACATGAAGCTCATACCGATATGTAAACATGAGAGCACGTACAAAACATAGAACTGAAACTTGTATGAACACGTTATATACGGCTAGCACATGAATGACTAAAAGGGGATGCACAAATCATACCCTCTCATAGGCCAGGAAAGGGCCATGACTTCGACTCCGGTCACACCCTTCTTCTTGATGGCGTCGTGAGCGGCCGAAATCGCTGTTAGGGAAGTACTGGAAGCGTAAGACAAAAGCAAGGATGAACATGCAGTAGTTGCGTTGACATGCTTGGTACTTGTAAAATGCGCTGCGATCCCCCCCTGAAGAGTAGGGGACGATGCAACACGGTAGAGGTAAGTATTTCCCTCGGTGAGAACCAAGGTTATCGAACCAATAGGAGAACCACGCAAACTCCCGTCTTCGACGCCTACGCACAAAGAGCAAACACTTGCACCCAACGCGGGCAAGAGGGTTGTAAGCAATAATTAGTGATAGATAGATAATTTGATAATCATAAATTGAAAATAAAAAGAAAGTAAATAATGGAAGCAATGTATTTAGAGTTTTTGTAATTATGTTTGTGAGGAGACTCGGGGGCCTTAATATTCGCTAGAAGCTTCTCTCTTGAAGAAAGCATACAGTGGGTAAACAAATTACTGTTGGGCAATTGATAGAAAAGCGCATAGTTATGCAATATTTATTCACAGAAATGATCATGTATATAGGCATCATGTCCATAAACATGTAGAACGACTCCTTCTTGCATCTACTACTATTACTCCACCCATCGACCGATATCCAACATGCATCTAGAGTATTAAGTAAAAGCGGAGTAATGCTTGGAGGATGATGACATGATGTAGACAAAGTAAATCCAATTAAAATGAATGAACCCCATCATTTTATCCTTAGTGGAAGCAATACAATACGTGTCATGTCCCTTTCTGTTACTGGGATTGAGCACCGCAAGATTGAACCTACTACAAGACACCACTCTCGCTTGAAGATAAATCAATCTAGTTGGCCAACCCAAACAAATAGATCGGAGAGCATTACAAAGCTATAACAATCATGCAAATAAAATACCCACAAGTATTCAATATATTTTCATGAATAGTCTGAACATAAACCCACAATTCATCAGATCCCAACAAACACGCCGCAAAGATTGATTACATAAGATAGATCACCACGGGAATCACGGTGATCTTGGCAATGAACAACATAGAGAGCGAGATAGCCATCTAGGTACTAACTACGGATCCATAGGTCTGCCGTGGACTACTTAGACATCACCATGGGAGTAGAAAGGTTTATGTAGAGGCCCTCAGTGATCGATCCCCCTCTAACAGGGCACCGGACTAGGGATCCAAATGGGCACACGGCAGAACAGAGACCTGCGGCGGTGGAAAATCTGTTTCGAGAGGCTCTATAGGGTTTTTAGAATATATGTGAATTTATAGGCTAGAGATCAGGGCCAGGAGAGGGAGGTGGCCCCAAGCTATCAGGGCGCGGCCACCCCCTGGACACACCCTGATGGCTTGGGGGCACCTCGTGTGCCCTCTGGTCTTCCTCTGAAGCTTCCAGGTCTTAGTTTGGTCCAGAAAAAATCATCAAAAAAATTTCTGGGTATTTGTACTTCATTTGGTACAGTATTCCTGAAAAGCCAAAAACTTGCAGAAAACAGCAAGTGACACTTGGCAGTGGGTTAATAGGTTAGTGCTCAAAATAATATAAAACATCAAGTAAATGCCTAAAAAGTATCCTAGAATGGTAATATAATAGCATGGAACAATCAAACATTATAGATACAATGGAGACGTATCAACATCTCCAAGCTTAATTCCTGCTCGTCCTCGAGTAGGTAAATGATAAAAACGGAATTTTTGATGTGACATGCTACCTAACATATAATCTTTTTAGGTGTGAACATTGAGAAACGATGAATCAATGAACATTAACATAGTAATATCCATAAACATAAGTAACACAATCATCAACTTTCAAAACATACGATCTTTAAATAATGTTTAGCCCCATTCATTTTATCATATTAGCACGACATGGCTCTGTCTTCACCACATAAATACAAATGTCAAGCACCACGGTGTTAAGACAAGCAATTGGGTCGTATTTTTTCATGCGCTTCAACATTTTATACCTCACTCAATACATGAGCGTGAAGCATGGACATACCATATAGGTGTAATAGAATATGGTGGTAGGTTTCAAAGGGATAAAAGTGGAGAAGAAGGTCTTGCATCAACTAGGCGTATCAACGGGCTATGGAGATGCCCATCAATCGATATGAATGCGAGGATTAGGGATTTCCATGCAACAAATGCACTAGAGCTATAAGTGTGTGAAAGCTGAAATGAAGCTAAGTGGGTGTGCATCCAACTTGCTTGCTCATCAAGACCTCGGGCATTTGAGGAAGCCTGTCATTGGAATATACAAGCCAAGTTCTATAGTGAAAAATTCCCACTAGCATATGAAAATGACAAAACATGAGACTCTCCATATGAAAAACATGGTGCTTTCTCTAAGCACAAGTGTGGAAAAAGAGGTAGTAGCACTACCCCTTCTCTCTTTATATCTCATTTATTTCTTTTTTCCTTTTCCTTTTTTTTCTTTCCTTTCCTTTTTCTTTTTGTCTGTTTTCTCCTTTTTCCCTTTCTCTTTTTTTCGTCCGGAGTCTCATCCCAACTTGTGGGGGAATCATTGCCTCCATCGTCCATTCCTCACTAAGATAGTGCTCTAATAATGATAATCATCACACTTTTATTTAATTTACAACTCGATATGAAAAAACTAATAAACAATATGACTCTATATGAACACCTCTGGCAGTGTACCATGATGTGCAATGATTGAGCGTAACATGTAAACAATGATGAACGATGGCTTTGTCACAAATACTATGTTAGCTACATGATCATGCAAAGCAATATGAAAATGAGTGCACAAGTCATATGATGTAACGGTGGAAGTTGCATGGCAATATATCTCGGAATGGCTATGGAAATGCCATGATAGGTAGGGATGGTGACTGTTTTGAGCAACATATAATGAGGCTTATGTGCAACAGAGTGTATCATGTCACAGGGGTATGGATGAAGCGGCGAAAGTTGCACTGGTCATCGACGTGTGAATGGGCAACGCACGGTATCGAAGAGGCTAGCATATATAAAAAGGTGAGTGTGCGTACATCCATGGATTCACATTAGTCATAAAGAACTCACATACTTATTGCAAAGCTTTATTAGCTCTCCCTCGAAGCAAAGTACTACTCGCATGCCACTAGAGAGGAGGTTTGTAGGAGTTAACCATCACGTGCCCCGACCTAAACATCACTAGGATTTCGACGAGGAATAAGAATGCTCACATATCATCACCAAGCCATAATCAATATTTAGATGAACATCAACTTAGCACCATTTAACTATCGATATTTCTACTAACCAACAACCTTGCACTCACGCCCTTTCATATTATCACATCAATATCATCAACCCACAATTTCTCTTTTATGTGCTACATCAAGGTTTGGATTATGCACTCCTTGAATACCTATTATTTTTGGACTAGTATTATAACCCATGCAAATTACCATCACTGTATATTAGACTCTCAAACTAATTTAAGTTCAGAATTAGAGTGCAATTATTTCTATAAAATCTATGCAACACCATGCTCTAGAAGAAATAGGTGAAACACTAGAGAAACTTCTTAGCTCAAAAATATAAGTGAAGCACATAGAGCATTATAACAAATTATGGTGAACATGTTTGTCTCTCAAGTAGGTGTGTCCAACAAACATTTATTGTGGAAAACTAAAAAAAAGTAACTAAAACACAATGCGCTCAAAGCAAAACACATATCATGTTATGAATAAAACCGTAGCTCCAAGTGACATACGGATGGATTGAGACGAAAAAGCGGATGCTTTCCGGGGCATCCCCAAGCTTGACGCTTGTGTATTCCTAGAATTTACCTTGAGGTGCCTTGGGCATCCCCAATATTAGGCTCTTTGTCACTCTTTATTCCTTCATCCATCGTGATAGAACCCAAAACTTGAAATCTTAAGCACACAAAACTCAACAGAAAACTCGTGAGCTCCGTTAGTATGATAAGTAAATCAAGAACTTTATGTACTGTCATAAATCGATTCATATTTTATTATTGCATAAGGTACTATATTCTAACTTCTCCATGGTTTATACTCCCCGATACAACCCATAGCATCATCAAAACAACCAAACTATGCAAGCAAAAAACGGAATCTGTCTAAAACAGAGCAGTCTGTAATGATCTGCGCAATCACTATACTTCTGTAACTCCAAAACTTCTGAATAATTAGTACAGCCTGGAGAATTTGTATATAAATATTGTGTAAAAAATTCAGATCAAAAATTCGTTCGAGTATAATCAGAGAAATTCCACACTGGACGCAAAAGTTTCTGTTTTTGCACCGTATCAATTCAACTTATCATTCAAGTCATCTCAAAGGCTTTACTTGCCACAAACACTGATTTAAACATAAAAACATAATAATTATAGTAGCAATAATCTTTTTATCATACCATGACAGAAATTAAAAACAAAAATTAAAGATAACTATTGGGTTGGCTCCCAAGAAGCGTTGTCGTTTTATGCCCCTAGCTAGGCATAATGCATAGTTTCAAGTGATATCATCCTTAGTGTGCTCATCTTGGTGTGTGTGTCCATGGGTAGGCTTTTCAAAGACAATAGTAAACACATCATCAAGAAATATTTTAGCATTTTTGATGCCACTTTCCTTAATACCTTCCAAATTCTCTCTTATTATCCAAGAATATTGTTTATTGATGGCATTAAAAACTTGTTGGATAATATGGATAGGAGGAATTTATTTACTGGTATTTTCATCAAAAGTATGGTTATCTGGAAACACATACCTCATCATATAGTCCTCATTATATAAAATTTCATCTATCATAGGATGTTCATGACTCATATTATAGTGATCGGAGATATCTCGAGCCTCTCGCACTATATAGTCAAATTCATGTATGAGGATAAGAGTGGCTATCTTCTTAGCCATAGGGTATTTTATGAATGGAAACTCATAGAAAATCCTTTGCAAAGTAGGGTGAGTATGCATAAATCTTCTTTCAATTTTAAGAACATGAGCAGAAATAGCATCAACGTAACTTTTGATTGTTTTATGGATTGACATATCCTTGCTAGCCAATATACCCGTAGAGTCAAAGAATTCTTGGATAATGCTTCTTCCTATGATATTCCGCTTCCCTGCAAAAAAACTTTAACATTTTTCTGTGGGGTAGTTTCCTCTTTGGGGGTTCTACCTTCATCATCCTTCTCAATGATAAAATCAAGCATGATAGCAACTTCAAGCAAGCAAAGTAACAAGTGAAGGAAATAAACTAGCAAGTATAGCAAGCAAACAAGTAAACTAGCAAAGATAAATATTTTTTATTTTTTATAGCAAGAAAAATAAAAATAAAATAAAAAGTAGAGCAAGTGAATGATAATTTGTGAGAAGGTGCTTGATAGGAATTTAATGATGTTCCCCGGCAACGGCGCCAGCAATCCTTCCTGGTACTTGTAAACCGCGTTGGGATTTTCCCCAAAGAGGAGGGGATGATGCGGCACAATATAGGTAAGTATTTACCTCAGTGAGAACCAAGATTATCGAACCAATAGGATAACCACGCAAACTCTGGTCTTCAGCGCCTATGCACAAAAGAGGAAACTCTTGCACCCAATCCGGGCAAGAGGGTTGTCAATCCCCTTGAACTCATTACTTGCAAGCGATAAGTAATGATAGATATATAATTTGATAAACATAAACTGAAAATAAAAATAAAGTAAATAATTGCATCAAGGTATTTAGAGTTTTTGTAATTATATTTGTGAGGAGACCCGGGGGCCATAGTGTTCATTAGAGGCTTCTGTCTCGAAGAAAGCATACGGTGGGTAAACAAATTACTATTGGGCAATTGATAGAAAAGCACATAGTTATGCAATATTTATTCACGGATGTGGTCATGTATATAGGCATCACGTCCTTAAACAAGTAGACCGACTCCTGCCTGAATCTACTACTATTACTCCACCCATCAACCGCTATCCAGCATGCATCTAGTGTATTAACTAAAATGGAGTAATGCTTGGAGTAGGATGACATGATGTATACAAAGTAAATCCAATTAATATGAATAAACCCCATCATTTTACCCTTGGTGGCAGCAATACAATATGTGTCATGTCCCTTTCTGTCACTAGGATTGAGCACTAATACTTGTGATCTATTTTGGGTTTTCCGTGAAAAGGAACGGGTAATTGCAACACAATACGAGTAAGTATTTCCCTAAGTTAAGAAACCAAGGATTATTGAACCAATAGGTATATCAATCCACAACTGTCTTCAGTGGTTGCACACAAAAGAGCAAACAACTTGCACCCAACGCGGGCAAGAGGGTTGTTAATCCCCTTGATCTCGTTTTTTGCAAGTAAGTGAAGTGTGTAAATAGTAGCAGATAATTACAATTTGCAAAATAAAATAAAATCAAATAAATGGAAGCAAGGTAAATATAGGATTTGTAAAGATATAAGTGAATGGACCCGGGGGTCATAGTTTTCCCTAGCGGCATCTCATGTAGGCAACATACGATGGGTAAACAAATTAATGTTGGGCAATTGATAGAAAAGCGCATAGTTATGTGATATTCACAGCAATGATCTATATAGGCATCACATCCATAAGAAAATAGGTCGACTCCTGGCTGCATCTATTACTATTACTCCACCCATCGACTGCTATCCAGCATGCATCTAGAGTATTAAGTAAAATAGAGTAATGCTTGGAGAACATTGACATGATGTAGACAAAGAGAATTCAATAAATGTGAAATAACTCGATCGTTTTATCCTTATTGGAAAAAATACAAAGACTTGTCTTGTCCCCTTTTGTCACTAGGATATAGGGCACCACCAGATTGAACCCGCTAGAACGCACCCCTCTCACTCGAGAAATGTCAATCTAGTTGGCCAAACTATCTCAATTGATTGGAGAGATTTACGAAGCTATAATGATCATGCAAGTAAGAACCATAATATTCATAGGTGACACAAATACTTTTCATGAATAATCTGAAACATAAACCCACAATTCATCGGATCCCAACAAACACATCGACAAAAGAATTACATCGGATAGATCAAACCGAAGATGCGGTGATCATTGTATTGAAGATCAAAAGAGAGATAGAGAGAGAGATAGGAATCTAGGTACTAACTACGGACCCGTATATATGTGGTGAACTGCTCACACATCATCATGCGTACAACAAGGTTGATGAAGAGGCCCTCCATGATCGATCCCTCCTCCGGCAGAGTGCAGGAACATAGCTCCAGATAGAATTGCGATCGAACAAAGACTTGCGGCGGCGGAAAAGGTGTTTTGGGATACCCCCTAGTTTTTTTGAATATATGTGAATTTCTAGGCCAGAGAATGGGGTCGGGAACCTGCCAGCGACGGACAAGCAATCAGGGCGCGACCACCCCCTGGTGCGCCCTGTTGGCTTGTGCCTCCCTCGTGCGGCCTCCAGTCTTCTCCCAAAGCTTCCTGGTCTTCTTTTAGTCCAGAAAAAATCATAACAAAGTTTTGAGGAAATTGGACTTTGTTTGGTACTGTAAACTTGAAAGTAACAAACACGCAGAAAACAACAACTGGCACTGGGCACTGGGTCAATAGGTTAGTGCTCAAAACTAATATAAATTGGTAGGTTATTACTCAAAAAGTAGCCTCGAATTATAACATGTCATCATGGAACAATAAAAAATTATAGATGCTTTGGATACATATCAACATCCCCAAGCTTAATTTCTGGTCGTCCTCGAGTAGGTGAATGATAAAACCAGAATTTAGGATGTGACATGCTACCCAATATGTAATCTTTTGCATGTATGCTCATTGAGAAATGATAAATAAACAAACATCAACATAGTAATATTTATAAGCACAAGCAACAAAATCATCCATCTTTCAAAGTATACGATCCTAAAAGAATGTTTACCCCTATTAATTTTATCATATTAGCAACGCATGGCTCCATGTTCACCACATTAATACAAATTGACGTGGCTTGAGACTACGTCGGTATTTCCCTAAAGAGGAAGGGATGATGCAACAAAGCTATGGTAAGTATTTCCCTCAGTTATGAAAGCAAGGTTATCGAACCAATACGAGAACCAAGCAACACTATGTAAATGGTATCTGCACACAAAGAACAAATACTTGCCCGACGCGTAAGAGAGGTTGTCAATCTCTCCACGATAAAAAGATAGTTTGGTTTGTAATAGATTGGATACATAGATTGCACAAGAACACAAAATTAAAGAAGCAAATAAAATATTTAGCAAAATGTTTTTGGGTTTTTGGAATAATATATCTGAAAAAAGAGGCAAAAAATAGATCGGAAAGCAATATGTTGGAAGATAGACCCGGGGGCCGTAGGTTTCACTAGTGGCTTCTTTCATGAGTATAGCACACGGTGGGTAGAAATATTACTATTGAGCAATTGGTAGAAGATCAAATAATCATGACGATATCCAAGGAAATGATCATTATATAGGCATCATGTCCAAGATAAGAAGACCGAAATGATTTTGCATCTACTACTATTACTCCACACATCGGCCGCTATCCAACATACATCTAGTGTATTAAGTTCATGGCGAAATAGAGTAATGCAATAAGAACGATGGCATGATGTAGACAAGATCTATTCATGTAGGAATATACCCCATATTTTTATCCTTAATAACAATGATACATGCGTGCCTTGATGCCCCTTCTGTCAGTGGGAGAGGACAACGCAAGATCGAGCCCATCACAAAGCACCTCTTCCCATGGCAAGAAAAATTGATCTAGTTGGCCTAACTAAACCAAAGATTCGAAGAAGAAATACGAGGCTATAAGTAATCATGCATATAAGAGATCAAAGAAGACTCAAATAATATTCATGGATAGAAACTGATCATGAACTCAAAATTCATCGAATCCCAACAAACACACCGCAAAAAGCCATTACATCAAATATGTCTCCAAGAGACCATTGTATTGATAATAAAAAGAGAGTGAGGAAGCCATATAGCTACTGCCTACAGACCCGTAGGTCTATTGTGGACTACTCACGCATAATTGGAGAGGCACCCACGAAGAAGATGCACCCCTCCATGATGGTGTTAGATTGGATCTCGCGGTTCTGGAACTTGCGACGGCTTAATTTTGTTTCATCGACTCCCATAGGGTTTTTGGAATATTTGGGTATTTATAGAGCTGATAGGTAGTGGAGAGGCGTCCCGAGGAGGGCACAACCCATCAGGCAGTGTTAGGGGCCTCTGACGCGCCCTGGTGGGTTGTGGCCTCCTTGTACCTCCTATCTGGTACTTCTTTTGTCCACCAGGTGTCTTATGGCCCACAAAAAATATCCAAAAAGTTCCACGATGTTTGGGATTCGTTTGGTACTGATATTCTACAACGTAAAAAAACAAGCAAAAAATAGCAACTAGCACTTGGCACTATGTCAATAAGCTAGTCCCCAAAAATGATATAAAGTTGCTATAAAATGATTATAAAACATCCACAATTGATAATATAACAGCATGGAGCAATCAAAAATTATAGATACGTTGGACACATATCAGCATCCCCAAGCTTAATTCTTGCTCGTCCTCGAGTAGGTAAATGATAAAAACACAATTTTTGATGTGGAATGCTGCCTAACATGTTCATCACATATTCTTTTCTTTTTTAGCATGGACATTTGGACTCTTAAATGATTCAAAGAAATAGTCAAATTTTGACATGAAGACTTCAATACTCAAACATACCAATAAGCAACCATGTCTTTCAAAATATCAACACTAAAGAAAGTTATCCCTAGCCCATCATGCTCAATGATTGATCCATTCATGAAACACACTCAAATATTAGCTACACCTAATGCTCAAGTACGACCATAGTGCCCCCTAGTTGGAGCTTTATAAGAGAAGATGGACTCTCAAATAAAAGTAAAAAATTGCATAAAGTAAAAGATAGGCCCTTCGTAGAGGGAAGTAGGGATTTGTAGAGGTGCCATAGCTCAAGGTTGAAATTGAGAGAGAAAATGACCGAGAGCTTTCAATACCTTTCCATGCTAGATATATCATAAGCGATTCCCATATAGAAAATAAAGTTTACTCCTTTTTCCACCATTCTTTCACAATGCATGGCTAGCTGAATCCACGGTTGCCTTCCATACTAACACTTTCAAATGAATTTATTATTTCACGACATAAAGTAAATTTCCTTTTCATTTTGGGACTGGGAACCCCTATTACCGTCATACTCTTGTGCAATGACAAGTGAATAAAAACTCATCTTGAGAATAACACATCTAGCATAAAAAATATCGGTCACCCCCTTCCACTTCATGAGCGGTACAAGCACACAAAAAGGAATTTCATCTTGAACATTAGAGATGGAACATACAAATTTGCTTGGAACAACATGGAAATACCACATATAGGTATGTATGGTGGACTCATATGGCAAGATTTTGGATGCACAAGTAGTATTTCTACTTAGTACAAGTGAAGGCTAGCGAATAGATTGAGAAGTAACCAACCAAGAAACGAAAATTCACATAAGTGAGAATTAATCATAACTAACACCGACTAATGCACCATAAGTAGGATGTAATTTCATTGCATAACTATTGACTTCTGTGCTTACATAGGGAATCACAAACCTTAACACCAATATTCTTACTAAAGCATAAATACTCACCAACATAACTCATAGATTACTATCATCATGTCTCAAATCTATTACGAGGAATCAAGTTTAATTTGTCCAATGATCTTCATGAAAGTTTTTATTATATCCCTCTTGAATATCTATCACACTGGGACTAGTTTCATATATTGCCATTGCTTTTGACAAGCTCACATAGATTTAAGTCAAGAACATGAACATAAAAAATCATCTCCCAAAATAATATAAGTGAAGCATGAGAGAATATCTTCAAAATTTACTAACTCTAAAATTAATCTAAGTGCAGCATGAGAGCATTTCTTCAAAAATTTAAAGCACGCCATGCTCAAAAAGATATAAGTGAAGCATAAATAGCAATTCCATAGCTCAAAAAGGTTTAAGTGAAGCATATAGATCAATTCTAACAAATCATAGCATAACTCCGGGTCTCTCAAATAGGTGGGTATAGCAAGGTCACTTGTGAAAAATAAAAAGCAAATCAAGAAAAGACTAATATAATACAAGAGTCCCCAAGCAAAACTCAAGATATGGGACGAATAAAAATATAGCTCCAAGTAAAATACCGATGGTCGTTAGAAGAAAGAGGGTATGCCACTCGGGGCATCCACAAGCTTAGTGTCTTGTTCCTCTTTGGATATTATCTTGGGATGCCATAGCATACCCAATCTTAGGCTATTTTCACTCCTTATTCCTTCATCCATCGTGATCTCACCCAAAACTTGAAAACTTCAATCACAAAAAAACTCAACAAAATCTTCATGAGATCCGTTAGTATAATAAAGCAAATCACCAGTATAAGTATTGTTGAAAACACATTCATATTTTATTATTTCATTATATCTACTGTATTCTTACTTTACCATGACTTATACAAGCCATAGATTCATCAAAACAAGCACATAATGCAATGAAAACAGAATCTGTCAAACAGTCTATAGTAATATGTATTCTAAGCATACTTATGTAACTCAAACCATTCTGAAACGTTAGGAAAATGTCAGAAATTTGTATATGAATATTTTGTAAAAAAAATCAGAACTTTTTATCGCTTCTGTGAGTATTAAGAATTTGTTTACTGGATGCAAAAGTTTCTGTTTTTCAGCCAGATCAACTCAACTATTACCGAACATGATCCTATAGGATTTACTTGGCACAAGAACAAAGTAAAACATTAAAAACACAATCATAATAGTAGCATAATTTTGTAAACACTCAAGAACAGAAATAAAAAAGGTAAAATAGATTTTATTCATTGGGTTGCTTCCCAACAAGTTTTTTTGTTATAGCCATTAAGAGAGGCTTGAGATTTCAATGATGCCCTCATGAAAGATAATAATAGCAACACGAAGAGAGCATCATGAAGTATATGGAAAACACCCTTAACTCTAACATAATTGCTATGCATAGGCATTTTATAAGCAAACAAATTATGAAATCATGAAAGGAAGAAGAAAGAGATAATTTCAATCTCAACATGAAAAGAGGTAATTTAGTATCATGAAAATTTCTGCAACCGTAATTTCCTCTCTCGTAATAATTACATGTAGGATCATAATCAAATTCAACAATATAGCTATCATAAACAATACTCTATTTATGATCAACATGCATAAAGTTTTTATCATCTTCCAAAATAGTGGGATTATCATCAACTAAAGTTATGACCTCTCCAAACCCACCTTTATCATAAAATTCATAAGATTGAACACTCTCCAAATATTAGGGATTCTTTTTACCTAAAGTTGATTCTCTCCCAAACCTACTTTCCATACTATTGCAAACATTATTATTAATAACATATTTAACATGAGGCTTAAATAAATTATCAAGATCATAAGAAGCATTATCACCCCAATCAGGATCATTGCAATAAGAAGTGGACATGACAAAATTATCATCCTCAAGCTTGTAGCTTTGCATATCATTAACATAATTGAAATTAATAGATTTTATAGTAACATCATTGTAATCATGCTTTCCAATCAAGGAGCTACCATGAATCACCTTATAAATTTCTTCTTTAAACACTTCATCAAAATTTCTAGATTCATGATTTTCACACAAAACTTCATAGAGATAATCAAGTGCACTCAACTCACTAGCAATTGGTTCATCATAATTTGGTCTTTTGAAAATATTAGCAAGTGGATGAGTATCAATATCAATAGATTTTTAGCAAGCAAAGATGCAAGCAAATAGAAGGTACATGACAAAACAAGCAGAGATAGCAAACAAGCAAAAAGGAAAACGAAAAGGAGGGCGAATAAAACAGCATTTTTTGTGAAGTGGGGAGATGAAAACGAGAGGCAAATGGGAAATAATGTAAATTGCAAGGAGATGATATTTGTGATTAGGAACCTGATATATGTTGATGAGCGTTTGACGTGGCTTGAGACTGCGTCAGTATTTCCCCAAAGAGGAAGGGATGATCCAACATAGCTACGGTAAGTATTTCCCTTAGTTATGAAACCAAGGTTATCGAACCAGTAGGAGAACCAAGCAACACTTTGTAAATGGTACCTACAAACAAAGAACAAATACTTGCAACCCAACGCGTAAGAGAGGTTGTCAATCTCTCCATGGTAAAAAGATAGATTGGTTTGTAATAGACTGGATGGATAGATCACACACGAACACAAAATGAAAGAAGCAAATAAAAAGTGCAACAAAGTATTTTGTGGTTTTTGGAATAATAGATCTAAAAAATGGCAAAAAGATAGATTGGAAAGCAATATGTTGGAAGATAGACCCGGGGGCCATAGGTTTCACTAGTGGCTTCTCTCATGAGTATAACACACGGTGGGTAAACAAATTACTATTGGGAAATTGATAAAAGATCAAATAATGATGACAATATCCAAGGCTATGATCATTATATAGGCATAACGTTCAAGATAAGTAGACCAAAATGATTCTGGATCTACTACTATTACTCCACACATCAACCGCTATCCAGCATGCATCTAGTGTATTAAGTTCACAGAGAAACAGAGTAATGCAATAAGAACGATGACATGATATAGACAATATCTATTCATGTAGTAACAGACCCCATCTTGTTATCCTTAATAGCAACGATACATGCGTGCGTTGGTGCGCCTTCTGTCACTCGGAGAGGACACCGCAAGATCGAACCCATCACAAAGCACCTCTTCCCATGACAAGAAAAAACGATCTAGTTGGCCTAACTAAACCAAAGATTCGAAGAATAAGTACAAGTCTATAAGTAATCATGCATATAAGAGAACAAAGAAGATTCAAATAGTATTCATGGATAGAAACTAATCATGAACTCAAATTTCACCGGATTCCAACAAACACACCGCAAAAAGTCATTACATCAAATAGATCCCCAAGAGACCATTGTATTGAGAATTAAAAGAGAGAGAGGAAGCCATCCAGCTATGGCCTACGAACCCATAGGTCTATGGTGGACTACTCATGCATAATCGGAGAGGCATCCATGAAGACAATGCACCCCTCTGTGATGGTGTTATATTGGATATCGCGGTTCTGGAACTTGTGGCGGATGGAATTGTGTTTCGTCGAATCCCCTGGGTTTTTTGAAATATTTTGGTATTTATAGAGATGATATGCAGTGGAGAGGTGTTCTGAGGAGGGTACAACCCATCAGGTTGTGCTAGGGGCCTCTGGCGCGCCCTGGTGGGTTGTGGCCTCCCCAGCCCTCCTCTTTGGCACTTATTTGGTCCTCGAGGTGTCTTCTAGCCCAAAAAAATCTCCAAAAAGTTTCACGGTGTTTGGGCTTCGTTTGGAACTGATATCCTGCGAAGTAAAATACAAGCAAAAAACAACAACTGACTCTTGGCAGTATGACAATAGGTTCGTCCCAAAAAATGATATAAAGTTGCTATAAAATAATTGTAAAACATCCAAAATTTATAGTATAATAGCATGGAACAATAAAAAATTATAGATATGTTGGAGACGTATCACAAATGTCAAGCATCACGGTGTCCAAGATAGGCAATTGGATCATACTTTTTCAATGTGCATTAACTTTTTATTCTTCACGCAATAAAAGGGCATGAACCATGGACATAGCATAAGGGTGGACGAGAATATGGTGGTAGATATCAAAGGGGTAAAATGTGAAGAAGAAAATCTTGCATCAGGTAGGCATATCAACGGACTATGGAGATGCCCATCGATAGATGTCAATGCAAGGAGTAGGGATTGACATGCCAATTACGCACAAGAGCTATAAGTGTATGAAAGCTCAACTGAAGCTAAGTGGGGTGTGCATCGTTGAGGAAGCCCGTCATAGGAATATACAAGCCAAGTTTACAATAATGAAAAAGTGATTCCCACTAGCATATGAAAATGACATAACATGAGACTCTCTATATAAAGAACAAGGTGCCGCTTTGAGGCACAAGTGTGGTAAAGGATAGTATCAAAGTCCCTTCTCTCTTTTTCTCTCATTTCAATTTTTTATTTCAGCATTTTTTGTTATGGTGGTATCATTTGGGCCTCGCCCGTTTTTATTTCCTCAATGGGACAATGCTCTAATAATGATGATCATCACACTTTTATTTACTACTTACAACTCAACATGAAAATTTGATATGAAGAATGTGCAATGCCCCTAGCAGTGTACCAGAATGACTCAATATGAATGCCCCTGGCAGTGTACCAGAATGTGCAATGATCTAGCATGACATGTATAAAAATATGATGAACTGTGGCTTTGCCACAATTACCATGTCAGCTCTATATGATCATGCAAAGCAATATGATAATGAATGAACTAGTCATATGATGTAACAGTGGAATTTGCATGCCAATATATCTCGGAATGGCTATGGGAATGCCATAATAGGTAGGTATGGTGGCTGTTTTCAGGAATATATAAGAAGGCTTATGTGTGACAGAGCATATCATGTCACGGGGTATGGATGCACCGGTGAAGTTTGCACCGATCCTCAAGGTGAGAATGGGCTATGCACGGTACTGAAGAAGCTAGCAAAATATGGTGTTGTGAGATTACGTATGTCCATGGGTTCACATTAGCCATAAAGAACTCATATACTTATTGCAAAGTTTTATTAGTTTTATCACAAATCAAAGTACTACTCGCATGCCCCGAGGTAGGAGGTTGGGAGGAGTTAACCATCGCGGGCCTCCGACTCGAAACAACACTAGGATTTCAATGAGGGAAAGAAATGCTCACACATCCCCACCATCCCTTTCTAATATTTATACAAATGGGAAATAAACATCTCTTAATATCGATACTTGTATGAATCAACAATGATGCACTCACACTTTGTTCTTATTACCACATCAATATTATTAACCCTCAATTTCTCTTTTAGGTGCTACATGATGGTTTTGATTATCACTCATTGAATACCTATTATTTTAGGACTAGTATTATGACCCATGCAAATTACCGTCACTATTTATTAACTCTCAACAAAATATAAGAGAAGAACGAGAGTGCAATTATTTCTATAAAATATATATGCCACCATGCGCAAAAATATATAAGTGAAGTACTAGAGAAACTTCTAAGCTCAAAAGATATAAGTGAAGCACTAGAGCAACTTCTAAGCTCAAAAGATATAAGTGAAGCACATAGAGTATTCTAAAAAATTATGATGAAGGTGTGTCTCTCTCAAATAGGTGTTTCCATAAAATGATGATTGTATAAAACTCAAAATAAAAGCAAATAAAAGCAAACAATGCTCCTTGCAAAACTCATATCATGTGACGCATAAAATTATAGCTCCAAGTCACATACCGATAGATTGAGACGAAAGAGAGGATGCCTTCTAGGGCATCCCAAAGCTTAGATGCTTGAGGATTCCTAGAGTATTATCTTGGGGTGCCTTGGTCATCCCCGAGCTTAGGCTCTTGCCACTCCTTATTCCTTCATCCATTGTGATAACACCCAAAATTTGAAAACTCCAATCACACAAAACTCAACAAAACTTAGTGATATCCGTTAGTATAAGCAACATATCAAATACTTTAGGAACCTTTATAAATTGATTCATATTTCTTTATTGCATAATAGTTACTGTATTCTAATTTCTCCATGGATTATACCCCCCGATATAATCCATAGCATCATCAAAACAAGCAAATTATGCAAGCAAAAACAGAATATGTCTAAAACAGAACAACCTGTAAAGATATGTAAAGAACCTATAATTATGTAACTCTATTTTTTTTAAAATTAGGAAAACCTGAAGAATTTGTATATAAATACTGTGTAAAAAATTCAGATCAAAAATATATTCCAATAAAATCAGAGAAATTCTGTACTGAACGCTAAAGTTTCTGTTTTTGCACCGTATCAATTCTACTCATCTTGTGAGTGATCCCAAAGGCTTTACTTGGCACAAACACTAATTAAAACATAAATACAAAATAATTAGAGAGGCAGAAATTATGTTATCACACACAAACATAAAGTAAAAATAAAAATGAAGGTAACTATTGGGTTGCCTCCCAACAAGTGCTATTGATTTATGCCCCTGGCTACGCATAATGCATAGTTTCAAGTGTTGTTATCTTTGACACTCCACCCATAAGTAGCTATAATGATTGATTCATAAGGTGGCTTAATTATATTCCTAGGGAAGTGTTCCATACCTTTATTTAATGGGAATTGGAACCTTATGTTTCCCTCTTTCATACCAATAATTGTACCTATAGTTCATAGGTCTTCATAGTATTATTGGACAAGTAGGATTGCAATAAATATCAAGCACAATGAAATATAAAGTAAAATAATTCTTATTTGCAACAATGAGAGCATCATCGATTTTACCTAAAGGTTTTTATGGTAGAATCGGCAAGATGCAAGTTTAGGGAACAATCTTGAATATTGGTGAGACCGAACACATGACAAAGTGTCTTAGGTTTAGTTGAAACACTAGCACCAAGGTCACACAAAGCATTGCAATAATATTTATTTATCCTTATTTTAATAGTAGGTTCCCACTCATCATGCAATTTTCTAGGAATAGAATCTTCAAGCTCAAGTTTCTCATCATAAGCTTTTATAATCGCTTCCACTATATGATTAGTGAAACCCTTGTTTTGTTCATAAGCATTGGATGACCCAATAATAGTTTGCAACAAGGAAATACATTCCCATAAATAGAAACTTTTCATAACTAAAGTCCTTGTAATCCAATATAGTGGGCACATCACTAGTTAAAGTTTTAACCTCTCCAAACCCACTTTTTCAGTTTTACCATTAAAATCAACACCCTCCAAGCAAACGAGACGCTCTCTAACTAGAGTTGAATCATCTCCAGTCCCTTTATCACTTATCTTTAGAGAATTAAACAAAGATTCAATAGGAGAAGTACTAATCATTTTAAGATCTTCATCCTGATTCCGGTAAAAACCGAGTGGGAGAGTTTTTTCCAAGAATTCCCGCTTAGCTTTCAACTTAAGGGTCCTCTCCTTAATTGCATTAACAGATACTTAGATAGATATAATATTATAATTAAAATCATGGTTGGTTCGCAAAGTTTTACGTTTGATAGTTTCTACATCAAGAGCAATCATATACATGTTTTTAGCCCAAGTATCAATCGTATGCAACTTTTCTTCTACCATAATATTAAAAATATCTTGAGAACTAATAAATTATTTAATTGTGTTGTCAATACAAAAAGGTATTCTATTAGAATTTGTAGAAGAATTTCCATAGGAATTACCATAAAAGTTTCCATAGTTGTTAGAGGATTTACCGGGATACGACCTAGCATTGAAATTTCGTCTATAAGCATTGTTGTTGAAATTGTTTCGCGAGATAAAGTTCACATCAATAGCATAATCATTTTTCTCAATCGAAGTAGACAAAGTCATATCATTTGGGTCAACATGAGTATTTTTTCTAGCAACCATATTCATAAGAGCATCCACTTTTTCACTCAAAGTGGCGATTTCTTCAACAGAATTTAACTTCTTACCAGTTGGAGCTCTTTAGGTATGGCATTGAGAGTAATTTTCCATGATGTTGTCCAGAAGGTTGGTGGCCTATCATAAGGTTACATCCATAAAGGTACCACCTACAACAGAATCTAGAAGATTTCTAGACACAAAGTTTAGTCCAGCATGGATGTTTTGGATAATCATCTATAAGTTTAAACCACGAGTAGGGCAATTTCTAATCATCAATTTCATCCTCTCCCAAGCTTGTGCCACATGTTCTTTATCATGTTGTTTAAAGTTCATAATTTTATTTCTAAGGGAGATGATCTTAGCAGGAGGAAAGTACTTGGAAATGAAAGCATCTTTACACTTATCCCATGTTCCAATACTATTACGTGGTAAATATGAAAACCAAGCCCTATCTTTATATCAAAGTGAAAAAGGAAAAAAAATTCGCAACAACATTATGCATGCCCTTTTTATTTTGCACATCACAAAGTTCAACAAAAGTATTAAGATGAGTAGCGAAATCCTCAATAGGACTTCCCGAAAATTGATCTTTAATCACAAGATTCAGCAAAGTAGCATTAATATCAAAAGCCTCCGCACTAGTGGTGGGTGGTATAGTACTAATAAAATCATTGTTATTAGTACTTGATAAGTCACACAACTTAGTAGTATCTTGAGACATGACGACCGAGCAAGCAGGACAAATAAACTAGCAAGCAAAGGAGTAAACTAATAACACACAAAGATAAATATTTTTGTGTTTTTGTTTTATGAAGCAAAGTAAATATAATAGAAAATAAAAAGGAGAACAAGTGGATGATAACTTGTGTGAAGTTAATTGATAGTTGGCGATGAGACTTCCCGGTAACGGAGCTAGAAATCCTTCCTGATACTTGTGATCTACGTTGGGTTTTCAATGAAAAGGAACGGGTAATTGCATCACAATACGGGTAAGTATTTTCCTTAGTTAAGAAACAAAGGTTTATTGAACCAATAGGAATATCTATCCAGAACCGTCTTCAGAGGCCGCACACAAAAGAGCAAACAACTTGAAGCCAACGCGGGCAAAAAGGGTTGCCAATCCCCTTGATCTCGTTATTTGCAAGCAAGTGGAGTGTGTAGATAATAGTAAATAATTATAAATTACAAAATAAAATAAAATAAAACAAATGGCAGCAATATAAATATAGGATTTGTAAAGATATAAGTCAATAGACCCGGGGGCCATAGTTTTCCCGAGCGACATCTCTCATGTAGGCAACATACGGTGGGTAAACAAATTATTGTTGGGCAATTGATATAAAAGCGCATAGTTATGTGATATTCACGACAATGATCATGTTTATATAGGCATCACGTCCATATGAAAATAGGCCAACTCCTGTATGCACCTATTACTATTACTCCACCCATCGACTGCCATCTAGCATGCATCTAGAGTATTAAATAAAACAGAGTAATGCTTGGAGAACATTGACATGATGTATGCAAAGAGAATTAAATTAATATGAACTAACCCCATTGTTTTATCCTTAGTGGCAACAATACAAAGACGTGTCTTGTCCCCTTCTGTCACTAGGATATAGAGCACTGCCAGATTGAACCCACTACAACAGACCCCTCTCACTGAACAAATATCAATCCAGTTGGCCAAACTATATCAATAGACGCGTGAGATTTACAAAGCTATGATGATCATGCACATAAGAATCGGAATATTCAGAGGTGACTCCAATAATTTTCATTAATAATCTAAAACATAAGCCCACAATTCATTAGATCCCAGCAAACACACCGTACAAAAGAATTACATCACATAGATCAAAGCGAAGATGCAATGATCATTGTATTGAAGATCAAAAGAGAAAGAGATATAGCCATCTAGGTACTAACTACGGACCCGTAGGTTTGTGGTGAACTACTCACACATCATCATGAGGGAGCAACGTTGATGAAGAGGCCCTCCGTGATTGACCCCCCTCTGACAGGGTGCCGGAACGAAGCTCCAGATGGGATCACGACGGAACAGAGACTTATGATGACGGAAAAAGTGTTCCATGATGTCCCCTAGGTTTTTTGGAATATATGTGAATTTATAGGCCAAAGAACGGGATCAGGAGACCTGCCAGGGAGGGACAAGCCATCAGGGCGTGGCCACCCCCTGGGCGCGCCGTGTTGGCTTGTTCCTCCCTCGTGCAGTCTCCGGTCTTCTCCGGAAGCTTCCAAGTCTTCTTTTGGTCCAGAAAAAAAATCATAAAACAGTTTCGTGGCAATTGGACTTCGTTTGGTACTTAAACCTGAAAAGTAAAAAAACACGTAGAAAACAGCAACCGACACATGGCACTGGGTCAATAGGTTAGTGCTAAAAAATAATATAAATTGGTAGATTATTACTAAAAAAGTACCCTAGAATGAGAATATGTCAGCATGGAACAACCAAAAATTATAGATACGTTGGAGACTTATCAAGCACCGCAAGATTCAACCCACTACAAGGCACCACTCCCTCTTCAATCTAGTTGGACAAACCAAACTGATAGATCGCAGAGCATTTCAAAGCTATAACAATCATGCAAATAAAATACCAGCAAGTATTCAATATCTTTTCATGAATAATCTTAACATAAACCTACAATTTATTAGATCCCAACAAAAACACTGCAAAGATTGATGAAATAAGACAGATCACGGCGGGATTGTAGTGATCTTGGCAATGAAGAACATATATATATAGAGAGATAGCCATCTAGGTGTTGGGGAACATTGCATGGGAAACAAAAAATTTCCTATGATTCACCAATATCAATCTAGGAGATGAGCTTCTACGAGATGAGAGATCGGATCCACATACCCTTGTAGATCGCTAAGCGGAAGTGTTAAGAAATGTGGTTGATGCAGTCAAACATCTTCGCAATCCAATCTGCAAGTCGTCTCGCGATCCAATCATGATCTAACACCGAACGGACGACACCTCCATGTTCAACAAATGTACAGCTTGATGACGCCCTCGCCTTCCTGATCCAGCAAGAGGGGCGAAGTAGTAGATGAGTTCCGGTAGCACGACGATGTGGTGACGGTGGTGGTGAAGAACAATCTCCATAGGGCTTCACCAAGCACAACGGAAACTATGACGGAGGATAATCTAGAGGGGCAGGGTTGCCGGCACACAGCTTGGGGAAATCTTGGTGAAATCTTGATGTGTTCTACATGCTAGCCATGCCCCTCTATTTATATGTTGAGCCCCAGGGTCGAAACTTGGAGAAAGAGCCTCCTCAAAGTCGGTTTGGCACGCAAGGCAAGAGTCCGCCTTGGACTCCAGGACCAGATGTCAGGGTCCTCGGCATTTGGCCCCAGACGCCAGGGTCCCTGGCATCTGGCCCCTTGCGTTCGCAAAACTCCTTTTTGCACCTTCCTAAAGCCTCATGGGATTTACCCCTTGGCCCAAATAAAGTGTTCTTGTACCCCGAACATTTTGGGAAACATCCGAAACCACTTCTGGTGAATTCCGGAACTCTTTCGGAGACCAACCACCATTATCCCATATATCAATATGTTAGAGATATGCCCTAGAGGCAATCATGTATGATGATATTTCCTATGTGTTTATGAATAAAGATAGTCCTTGGACATTTTCAGTGATGTGTATTAACAAGTACGTGACTTGTTTGTGAGACTATGCATTGTATGGTAACTATCCTAAATGGTCCCTTGTCGAAAGGGTTGTGTGTCGACGCACAACTAATAAGACTAGCATATGACACGGTGGATGGTTCGGTATCACTTACCATGTAGCATTGGATGCTAGCCGGATAATATTAACTCAAAAAGATCTAGTCGGATTCAATATAGTGGGATCCGAGTTGAGATAAAGTCTGAGTTGGACAGACACAACTACGAGACACAGTGATAGGTCATGTGTGAGTCTCCAGTACAACATACGTTCTATGTCCTAAGACCTGAGCTGACGCATGTACTTAGGATGATGACAGACTTGCTTTGGGCCGACCAAACGCTACTTCATGACTGGGTAGTTACAAAGGTAGGTTTCGGGCTTGTCTAGACCCATGCCGCGAGACATGGTCGAGCAAGATGGGATTTGCCCCTCCTACCAGGAGAGATATACTCTGCCCCCCTTAGGTGATCCGACCTGGATAAGCATGGCCATGCGATGAGGATTATGAGATAATCCAAAGGGTTGGTCAGATTCACCAAAACGAGAAAGAGGTCATGCTGCAACAAGGATGACCGTGTCGCCTTGTGCACGACAACATATATCATGTGTTAAAGGGAATAGAAGTGTGAAATATAGGTTTTCCTAACCAGCTTCATCAGACACTTGGATGTGATATGACTGGTTGAGCCGGATGTGATATGACTCGTGACCAAGTGAACGAGAACCTAAGGGGTCGCACGCTTAAGGGAAGGAGCACGCGGGCTTTAGGATCCCTGCGAGGCCCGAGAGTTGAGCCCGTGATGGATGCCTATATATAGTGGAGGTGTGGCACACCCATCCGGTTGATCGCTTCAGCGCCGTCATTAGGGCTTTGCATGAGTTGCAACTAGCCACCTCCACTTGTCGCTGTCGACTGTGTGATCGAACCTAGCAGTCCGTCGCACGGTGTTCCTCCTGCACGTGTGGATACCATTAGAGGCGATGCACTTGCGCCGCTCTGGTGAACCTATACGTGGGATCCGGCGACCAGTTGTTCGAGGGAGATCGGGTCGGCTATTCGAGGCAGATCGGACGAGGAGGAGACAGACCACACGAACGCGCTGCCCCAACTCTACTTCCGCTGCATGACACTGTGCGTCTAGTGGTAACGAACTCTAGTCCATCTCCGTAGCATGTTCTTGGATGTTTTGCGTAGGAAAAAATTATTTCGCATGTGATGCATCTATGATAGAATCCAATGGTGATATCAGAGCCTCTGTTAAAGGATTTGGATTCAGATTGGATGCATATTAGATATGTGGAGGCGGTGGATAAGATCTGTCATCGTTCATGAGATCGGCTATGTGCACGGTTGATGAGATCAACTGCACATCGGAATAGATTGAGGCTATGTTTTCTGTCAATCGGAATCGATGAGGTCGTTACACAACCTACCCCTACTAGCTGGTATCCACCATCAGGGTAAACCGTGAAACATAAATCCGAATCTGGTTCGTGATGATCGATGAGATCGGTTAGATCAGAAAATTCAGCATGTGCGTAGCGCCTTGTATTTCGTACACGATCACACAAACCGGTAGAATGCGATTCTATGCATAAGTTTGTTTGGCAGGTTTGATGTGAATAGTATGGCTCATATGTATGTGATACATGTGTGTAACTTAACATGACCTGCGTGTCATGATTGTCAGCCGGCAGGAGCCAAAGTGCTGTCATCTATCTATTATATTATTAAAACGATAGAAAACGAACGGTAAAGATTTGTTGCTCGAGAGTTAAGATATTTTAATGGTCCAGATTCATCACCATATATACACCGAGTCCTATAATAAATACACCGAGTCCTACAATAAAAAAAACCGTCCCGGAGGACCCCAGGACCGCTGTTTGGTTTCACTAGGGGATTGAGTCCGTTGTACGTTTGGTGACGGCCGAGAGGCCACCTTGAGTAATGAGAAATCCCTTTTCCACCCGCAAAAAAATAAAAAACGGTCTAAGAATTATAGTGCACGTTCATCTCTTCTCCAAACCCTAGTTCATCTCTTGTATTCGATCTTTGTCTCAACACCTCAGATTGGTACCTGTGGGTTGCTAGTAGTGTTGATTACTCCTTGTAGTTGATGCTAGTTGGTTTACTTGGTGGAAGATCATATGTTCAGATCCTTTATGATAATTAATACCCCTCTGATCTTGAACATGAACATTCTTTGTGAGTAGTTACGTTTGTTCCTGAGGACATGTGATACGCCTTGTTATAAGTAATCATGTGAATTTGGTATTCGTTCGATATTTTGATGAGATGTATGTTGTCTCTCCTCTAGTGGTGTTATGTGAACATTGACTACATAACACTTCACCATTATTTGGGCCTAGGGGAAGGCATTGGGAAGTAATGAGTAGATGATGGGTTGCTAGAGTGACACAAGCTTAAACCCTAGTTTATGCGTTCCTACGTAAGGGGCTGATTTGGATCCATATGTTTCATGCTATGGTTAGGTTTACCTTAATTCTTCTTTCGTAGTTTCAAATGCTTGCGATAGGGGTTAATCATAAGTGGGAGGTTTCTCCAAGTAAGGGTAGCACCCAAGCACCGATCCACCCACATATCAAATTATCAAAGTAACGAACGTGAATTAAATGAGCATGACGAAACCTAGCTTGACAGAAATTCCCATGTGTGCTCGGGAGCGCTTTGCTTCATATAAGAGTTTGTCCAGGCCTGTCCTTCGCTATAAAAAGGATTGGGATACCTTGCTCCACCTTTGCTATAGTTGTTACGTGTTACTTGTTAGGAATTATCTTATCACAAAACTATCTGTCACCAATAATTTTTGTGCTTGCAAAGAATACATTACTGGAAGCCGCTTGTCATTTCCTTTTGCTCCTCATTGGGTTCGACACTCTTACTTATCGAAAGGACTATGATAGATCCCCTATACTTGTGGGTCATCAAGACTTTTTTCTAGCGCCATTGCTGGGGAGTGAAGCGCCTTTGGTAATTGGAATTTTGTGAGGAAAAAATTATATAGTGTGCTGAAATTTACTGTCACTTGTCACTATGGAAAGTAATCCTTTGAGGGGCTTGTTCGGGGTATCTTCACCTCGACCAGAAACACAAATAGTTGTCCCTCAACCTACTGAACCTACTGAAAATATTTATTATGAAATTCCTTCGGGTATGATAGAGAAACTGCTGGCTAATCCTTACGTAGGAGATGGAACACTACATCCTGATTTACATCTGATCTATGTGGATGAAGTTTGTGGTTTATTTAAGCTTGCAGGTCTGCCCGAGGATCACGTTAAGAAGAAGGTTTTTCCTTTATCTTTGAAGGAAAAGTCATTGACATTGTATAGGCTATGTGATGATATTGGATCATGGATCTACAACCGATTGAAGATGGAATTTCATCAGAAGTTCTACCCTATGCATCTAGTTCATCGTGATCAGAATTATATTTATAATTTTTGGCCTCGTGAAGGATAAAGAATCGCTCAAGCTTGGAGGAGGCTTAATTCAATGTTATATTCATGCCCCAATCATGATCTCTCGAGAGAAATTATTATTCAGAATTTTTATGCTTGGCTTTCTCGTAATGATCAATGCATGCCCGATACTTCTTGTGTTGTTTCCTATATGAAGAAGGATATTCACTTCAAATGGGACTTATTGGAAAGAATTAAGCGCAACTCTGAAGATTGGGAACTCGGCGACGATAAGGAGTCAGGTATGAACCTTAAATTTTATTGTGTTAAATCATTCGTAGACACCGATGCTTTTCGTGAATTTAGCACTAAATATGGACTTGCGTGTGAGATAGTTGCTTTTTTGTGAATCTTTTGCTGCTCATGTTGACCTCCCTAAGGAGAAGTGGTTTAAATATCATCCTCCCATTGTAGTGAAAGTAGTTAAACCTATTAAAGTTGAAGAGAAAACTCTTATTTATAATGTTGATCCTATTATTCCCATTGCTTATATTGAGAAACCACCTTGCCCTATTAGAATAAAGGATCATGATAAAGATTCAGTTGTGGTTTGTGAGAGCCGTGCTAGAACACCTACACCCCCTGAGCAAATTAAAGTTGCGCCTAGTATTTCTATGGTTAAGGATCTCTTGGTTGATAATATTGATGGGCATGTTATTCAATTTTGTGATGAAGCTGCTAGAATTGCTAAACCTGATGCTAAAGATAAACATAGACCCATTGTTGGCACGCCTGTCGTTTATGTTAAAATAGGAGATCATTGTTATCATGGCTTATGTGATATGGGTGCTAGTGTGAATGCAATTCCCTTTTCCTTATATAAAAATATTATGACTGATATTGCACCTGGTGAGTCAGAGGAAATTGACGTTACAATTGAACTTGCTAATAGAGATACTATATCACAAGTTGGGATTATTAGAGATGTTGAAGTCTTGTGTGGGAAAATAAAATATCCTACTGATTTTCTTGTTCTTGGTTCCCCACAAGATGATTTTTGTCCCATTATATTTGGCAGACCCTTCTTGAATACTGTTAATGCCAGGATAGATTGTGAGAAGGAAATAGTTACCGTAAGCTTTGGGAATACGTCTCATGAGTTTAATTTCTCTAAATTTCGTAGACAACCCCATGATAATTAATTGCCTAGTAAGGATGAAATTATTGGTCTTGCCTCTATTGTTGTGACTCCTACTGACCCTTTAGAGCAATATTTGCTAGACCATGAAAATGACATGCATATGAATGAAAGAAATGAAATAGATAGGATTTTCTTTCATCAACATCCTATTCCGAAACACAACTTGCCTGTTGAAATACTTGGGGATCCTCCTCCACCCAAGGGTAATCCCGTGTTTGAGCTTAAACAATTACCAGATACTTTGAAGTATGCTTATCTTGATGAAAAGAAGATATATCCTGTTATTATTAGTGCTAACCTTTCAGAGCATGAAGAACAGAGATTATTAAAAACTCTGAGGAAGCACCGTCCTTCTATTGAATATACTCTTGATGATCTTAAGGGCATTAGTCCCACTCTATGCCAGCATAAAATTAAAATGGAGCCGGATGCTAAACCAATTGTTGATCACCAACGATGGTTGAATTCTAAAATGAAGCAAGTGGTAAGAAATGAAATATTAAAGCTTTTGGAGGCAGGTATCATTTACCCTATTGCTGATAGTAGATGGGTTAGTCCCGTTCATTGTGTCCCTAAGAAAGGAGGTATTACCGTAGTTCCCAATGATAAAAATGAATTGATCCCACAGAGAATTGTTATAGGTTATACAATGGTAATTGATTTTAGAAAATTGAATAAAGCTACTAGGAAAGATCATTACCCTCTACCTTTTATTGATCAGATGCTAGAAATATTATCTAAACACACACATTTCTGCTTTCTAGATGGTTATTCTGGTTTCTCTCAAATACCTGTATCAAAAGAGGACCAAGAAAATACTACCTTTACCTACCCTTTTGGTACCTTTTCTTATAGACGTATGCCTTTTGGTTTATGCAATGCACCTGCTACCTTTCAAAGATGCATGGCTGCTATATTATCTTATTTCTGTGAAAGGATTGTTAAGGTTTTCATGGATGATTTTTCCGTTTACGGAACTTCTTTTGATGATTGTTTGAGCAACCTTGATCGAGTGTTGTAGATATGTGAAGAAACTAATCTTGTCTTGAATTGGGAGAAGTGCCAATTTATGGTGAATGAAGGCATTATCTTGGCCATAAAATTTCTGAAAGAGGTATTGAAGTTGACAAGGCTAAAGTTGATGCTATTGAAAAAATGTCGTGTCCTACGGATATCAGACGTATAAGAAGTTTCCTTGGTCATGCTGGTTTCTATAGGAGATTTATTAAAGATTTCTAGGCCTCTCACTAATCTTTTGCAAAAAGATGTTCCATTCGTTTTTTATGATGATTGTGTAGAAGCTTTTGAAATTCTCAAGAATGCTTTGATTTCTACACCTGTTGTTCAACCACCTGATTGGAACCTACCTTTTGAAATTATGTGTGATCCTAGTGACTATGCTATTGGTGTTGTTCTAGGACAAAGAGTCGATAAGAAATTAAATGCTATTCATTATGCTAGCAAAACTCTAGACAGTGCTCAAAGAAACTATGCTACCACCGAAAAGGAATTTTTAGCAGTTGTGTTCGCTTGTGATAAGTTTAGACCCTATATTATTGATTCTAAAGTAACTATTCACACTGATCATGCTGCTATTAAATATCTCATGGAAAAGAAAGATGCTAAACCTAGACTTATTAGGTGGGTTCTTCTGCTACGAGAATTTGATTTGCATATTGTTGATAGAAAGGGTTCTCATAACCCCGTAGTAGATAACTTGTCTAGGTTAGAGAATGTTCTTGATGACCCACTACCTATTGATGATAGCTTTCCTGATGAACAATTATCTATCATAAGTGCCTCTCATAATGCTCATTGGTATGTTGATTATGCTAATTACATTGTCGCTAAATTTATACGCCTAGTTTCACATACCCACAAAAGGAAAAGTTTTTCTATGATTTAAGACATTACTTCTGGGATGACCCACACCTTTATAAAGAAGGAGTAGATGGTGTTATTAGACGCTGTGTACCTAAGCATGAACAAGAACAGATCCTACAGAAGTGTCATTCCGAGGCCTACGGAGGACACCATGCTGGAGATAGAACTACACATAAGGTATTACAATCTGGTTTTTGTTGGCCTACTCTCTTCCAGGATGATCGTAAGTTTGTCTTGTCATGTGATGAATGTCAAAGAATTGGCAATATTAGTAGACGTCAGGAAATGCCTATGAATTACTCTCTTGTTATTGAACCATTTGATGTTTGGGGTTTTGATTATATGGTACCTTTTCGAACGTCCAACGGGATACTCATATATCAGTTGCCGTTGATTATGTTACTAAGTGGGTAGAAGCTATTCCAACTAGTAGTGCTGATCACAACACCTCTATTAAGATACTTAAAGAAGTTATTTTCCCTAGATTTGGAGTCCTCGGATATTTAATGAATGATGGTGGTTCACATTTTATTCATGGTGCTTTCCGTAAATTGCTTGCTAAGTATGATGTTAATCATAGAATTGCATCTCTTTATCATCCTCAATCTAGTGGTCAAGTAGAATTAAGCAATAGAGAAATTAAATTGATCTTGCAAAAAATGATAATAGATCTAGGAAGAATTGGTCTAAGAAATTTGACGATGCATTATGGGCTTATAGAACTGCTTACAAGAATCCTATGGGTATGTCTCCGTATAAAATGGTTTATGGTAAAGCATGTCACTTACCTCTAGAGCTAGAGCATAAAGCTTTTTGGGCAATAAAAGAGCTCAACTATGATTTCAAACTTGCTGGTGAGAAGAGGTTATTTGATATTAGCTCACTTGATGAATGGAGAACCCAGGCCTATGAGAATGCCAAGCTGTTTAAAGAAAAAGTTAAGAGATGGCATGATAAAAGAATAGAAAAGCGTGAATTTAATGTAGGTGATCATGTCTTGCTATACAATTCTCGGTTAAGATTTTTTGCAGGTAAACTCCTCTCCAAATGGGAAGGCCTTACATCGTCATGGAGGTATATCGTTCCACTGCCATCAAGATCAATAACGCTGAAGGCACAAATCCAAAGGTGGTAAACGGGCATAGAATCAAACACTATATTTCAGGTACTCCCATTAATGTTGTAACCAATGTTATCAATACAATAACTCCCGAAGAGCCTATTAGGGAGACTTACCAGAACGTTTCAGACTCTAAAAAGGAATAGGTACGTGGTACGGTAAGTAAACCGACTCCAAAAAAATTCCAGTTGAAAGTTTATTCAATTTTGGAATATTTTTAAAATAGGAAAATAAAAAGCAGTCTGAAGGACGCACGGGGAGGCGACAAGCCTGCTAGGAGCGGCCACCCCCTGGCCATGCCTAGGGGTCTTGTCACCACCCCGTGCACCCCCTGGACTCTGTTTTTGGTGAACACCCCTTTGGGTTAGCAAAAGTTCATTATATAATCTCCCGAAGGTTTAAACTTTCGTATCACGACAATACCTCATGTTTTCATTTTGAGTTGTTTCTGTCGCAGATTTAGAGCAAGATGTCGTCCCAAGAGTCTGATGGGGAGAGCTACATATCGCATTATCTTGCCAACCCCAAGCTCTATGGGGACCTAGATCCTTATGGATTATTCTTGGAGGATGAACAAGAAGACAAATACTGAGAAGAAAGATAAGATGAAGAGGAGACTCCTATGCCTCAAGTGGGAGAAATGCACGTGGAGTTCAGGAAATCGAGCCTCCCAAACGCAAGAAGAAAACCCAAAGTTCTATTTATCCCTTCTCGTTTTCTTCAGGAGATCAAAGAAGAATTATGTCAAAGGGTATTCAAGCTCGAGCAGGAAATAGATGACCTAAGGGAACAAAATTTCATGCTTAAGAGGAAATTGAACAAGCCTCCAACCTCATCAACACTCCACCACCATCATCCCCGAAGGAGGGCACCTAAGTACATGGGTATGGGCACTCCCCTTGGCTTGTGCTAAGCTTGGGGGAGGTGCCCCGGTATCGTATCACACCACACCTTTTTCCTTTTTCCTTTTGTTTTTATCTTTCCTAGTTCAATCCTTTTTGTTTTTGTTTTGATCTAGTAGAATAAAACTTTTAGTATGATCTACCTTTTAGTTTTTGCTTTTGCTCCCCTTATGTAAGCAAGTCTGAGAGTTATATAATAAAAAGTAGTTTTGATGAGAGGGCTTTGCTAGATCACTATGCTATTGAAGTCAATAAAGTATAATAGAACTAAAGCAAATAGAATACATAATGATCTTATGGGGAGTAATGACTTCACATATAAAAAGTATGGAGGTTGAAATTTTTTGGGAGTTAACAAACATAGTAATTGGTCATTGGTGCAATTGAAAGGAAGTGATAAAGAAAGAGAGATTCACATATAAATATATTATCTTGGACATCTTTTATGATTGTGACCACTCATTAAAATATTGCATGCCAAGAAGTTGATGTTGGACAAGGAAGAAAACATAATAGGTTATGTTTGCTTGCATCCGTATAGAAGTTATATGGTTTTAGATCCTCCAACATGTCGTGATTGCTTCCACCTCACATTAGCCAAACTTCCACACCAAGTAGAGATACTACTTGTGCATCCAAACACCTCAACCTAGTTTTTTGCCATGAGAGTCCACCATACCTACCTATGGATTGAATAATATCCTTCAAGTAAATTGTCATCGGTGCAAAAAGGCAATAAAAATTGCTCCTAAATATATGTGATCTTTTATTGTAAGGGAAATAAGCATTGTACGAACTTGTGATAGTGAAGAAATAAAAGTGACGGACTGCATAATAAAGGTTGCTATCACAAAGGGCAATACAACGCGGCGTTCCTCTGCACTAAGAGATTATGTATCCAAAAACAAAAAGTGCATGACAACCTCTGCTTCCCTCTACGAAGGGCCTATCTGTTACTTTTACTTTTTAGTACTTACCTTTATGCAAGAGTCATGGTGGTCTTCACCAATTCCTATATTTCATCTCTCTTGGCAAGCATTATGTGTTGGGGAATGATCTAGATTTACATAGCCACTCGGATGTGGGTGACCATGGGTTATTATAGTTGACATCACCCTTGAGGTGAATAGTTGGGAGACAATACTATTAGTCCCTATATTTCTTTGTGTTCGATTGAAGCTTTGACCTCGTGGGTACCACGTGAGTGCTAGAAATTGTGAAAGACTAAAAGATGATTGAGTATGTGGATTTTCTTTACAAGCTCTTATATTGACTCTTTCCGATGTTATGGTAAATTGTCAATTGCTTCAATGACTGAGATCATAGTTTGTTGGTTGTCAATAGAGTTCTTGGCTCATACTTTATCTTGTGAATGAATTGTTACTATAATGTAAAGAATCTCATACAATGAGTATTTCTGTTCTAAAGTTGATCATGATTCCCTCATGTTCATATTTTATTTATCGACACCTCTATCTTTAAACATGTGGTCATATTCATCGATCTCGGCTTTCACTTGAGGGAAAGAGAGGTCTAAGCTTGGGGGATTTGATACGTCCATTTTGCATCATGTTTTTATACTGATATTTATTGCATTATGGGCTGTTATTACACATTATGGTACAATACTTATGTCTTTTCTCTCTTATTTTACAAGGTTTACATGAAGAGGGAGAATGCCGGCAGCTGGAATTCTGGACTTGAAAAGGAGCAAATCTGATATACCTATTCTGCACAACTCCAAAAGTCCTGGAAATTTAAGGAGAATATTTTTGGAATTAATAAAAAATACTAGCGCAAGAATAACTAGAGGGGGCCACCAGCAAGTCACAAGCCTGCTAGGCGCGGCCCCCCCCCCCCTTGCCACGCCTAGCAGGCTTGTGGGGCCCTTGTGGCTCCTCTGACGCCCATCTTCTCCTATATGAAGCGTTTTGACCTGGAAAAAATCAGAAGAGACCTTTTGGGACGAAATGCCGCCGTCTCGAGGCGGAACTTGGGCAGAACCAATCTAGAGCTCCGACATGGCTGTCCTGTCGGGGAAACTTCCCTCCCGGAGGGGGAAATCGAAGCCATCGTCATCACCAATGATCTTCTCATCGAGAGGGGTTCAATCTCCATCAACATCTTCACCAGCACCATCTCCTCTCCAAACCCTAGTTCATCTCTTGTATCCGATCTTTGTCTCAACACCTTAGATTGGTACTTGTGGGTTGCTAGTAGTGTTGATTACTCCTTGTAGTTGATGCTAGTTGGTTTACTTGGTGGAAGATTATATGTTCAGATCCTCTAGTGGTGTTATGTGAACGTCGACTACATAACACTTCACCATTATTTGGGCCTAGGGGAAGGCATTGGGAAGTAATAAGTAGATGATGGGTTGCTAGAGTGACAGAAGCTTAAACCCTAGTTTATGTGTTGCTACGTAAGGGGCTGATTGGGATCCATATGTTTCATGCTATGGTTAGGTTTACCTAAATTCTTTTGTAGTTGTGGATGCTTGCGATAGGGGTTAATCATAAGTGGGAGGTTTGTCCAAGTAAGGGAAGCACCCAAGCACCGGTCCACCCACATATCAAAATATCAAAGTGACGAACGCGAATTAAATGAGCATGGTGAAAACTAGCTTGACAGAAATTCCCATGTGTCATTGGGACCGCTTTGCTTCATATAAGAGTTTGTCCATGCCTGTCCTTTGCTATAAAAAGGATTGGGATACCTTGCTTCACCTTTTCTACACTTGTTACTCATTACGAATTATCTTATCACAAAACTATCTGTCGCCAATAATTCCAGTGCTTGCAAAGAATACCTCACTAGAAACCGCTTGTCATTTCCTTCTGCTCCTCGTTGGGTTCGACACTCTTACTTATCGAAAGGACTACGATAGATCCCCTATACTTGTGGGTCATCAATCATCACCAAACATTAAGTGTGTAGACCCTGCGGGTTCGAGAAATATGCAGACATGACCGATACACCTCTACGGTCAATAACCAATAGTGGAACCTGGATGCCCATATTGGTTCCTACATATTCTACGAAGATCTTCATCAGTTGAACCTCTGTGTCAAGGATTCAGTTAATCTCGTATGTTGTTCCCTTTGTTCTTCGGTATGTTACTTGCCTGAGATTCGATTGTTGGTATCTCTATACCTAGTTCAATCTTGTTACCAGCAAGTCTCTTTACTCGTTCCGTAATACAAGATCATGTGGCTAACTCTTTAGTCACTTTGCTTGCAAGGCTCATTGTGATGTTGTATTACCGAGTGGACCCTGAGACACCTCTCTGTCACACGGAGTAACATATCCCAGTCTTGATCCATGCCCACTCAACGGACACCTTGGAGACACATGTAGAGCACCTTTATAGTCACCCAGTTATGTTGTGACGTATGATACACACAAAGCACTCCTCTGGTGTCAGTGTGTTGCATGATCTCATGGTCATAGGAACAAATACTTGACATAGAGAAAACAATAGCAATAAACGGACATGATCATATGCTACGTTCACTCTTTGGGTCTTGCCCATCACATCATTCTCCCAATGACGTGATCCCGTTATCAAATGACAACACATGTATATGGCTAGGAAGCCTTAATTATCTTTGATCAACGAGCTAGTTTACTAGAGGCTTACTAGGGACACTTTGTTGTCTATGTATCCACACATGTATCTGAGTTTCCAATCAATACAATTATAGCATGGATAATAAATGATTATCATGAACAAGGACATATGATAATAACTAATTTGTTATTGCCTCTAGGGCATATTCCCAACACTAGGTACTAACTATGGAGTCGTATGTCTGTAGTGAACTACTCACACATCAGCATGGGAGCAGCAATGTTGATGTAGAGTCCCTCCATGATTGACCCCCCCCCCCGCTGGTAGGGCACCGAAAGAGGGCTCAAGATGGGGACATGGTAGAACAAAGACTTGCGGCGGCAGAAAAAGTGTTTCGGGATGCTCTCTAGTGTTTGTGGAATATATGTGAATTTGTAGGCCAAAGATTAGGGCCAGGAGAGCGGGAAGGTGGCATCAAGCTATCAGGCCGCGTCCACCCCCCTAGGCACGCCCTGATGGCTTGGAGGAACCTCATGTACCCTTTGGTCTTCCTCCAAAGCTTCCAGGTCTTATTTTGGTCCCAAAAAATCAACAAAAAGTTTTGGGGTATATGGACTTCGTTTGGTATAGTATTCCTGAAAAGCCAAAACATGCAAAAAAAACAACAACTGGAACTTGGCACTGGCTTAATAGGTTAGTGCTGAAATATAATATAAAACAACAAGTAAATGCCTAAAAGTATCCTAGAATGATAATATAATAGCATGGAACAATCAAAAATTATAGATACATTGGAGACATATCGATGCTCCACAAAAACCTTATCACCCTACTCCTGATGCAGGATCATGAAAGACGGGGTTTGGGAGGCCTGTGCTCCCAAAAGGTTGTGCATGCGGGCGACAAGATGGGATCACCAGAAGTAGTCATAGTGAGATAAACAGTAGATGATGGCTAGGGTTGCACCAGGAGGAACTAAGTGTGTCGGTTGCACCGGTGATGTCCTATAAGTGCATATGGTGTTGTAGCACTTTCGTGGTGAGTAAGTGTCGAACCGATAACGAGCGGAAAGGAAGGCACCATAGACCCTACAACTACGATGTCACTTACGCAACTATGTACGCACCCAAAATAGACTTTGGAAAACTTCTACCCTATCGGTTGCTAGGGAAACAAAATAAAAGGAGTTTACTACACTACGAACTAGAAGATAAAATCAAGAAATAAAAAATACACTATGTTAGTGGTGGCGGTGCTTGAGCACTGTCGGGGTACGGAACCTATGGGATCGCATGGATCCCTTTGTGGTTTGGCAGGGAGATAGTATGTGCAAAGAGCAGATTTGACGAGCAACGTGGGGGATTTTTACCCAGGTTCGGGCCACTAAGAAGCGTAAAACTCTACTCCTACTTTGGTGTATTATGAGTGTTTGAGTTCTAGCTATAGGAGCGTTGTGTGATGAACATACACAGCCGCTACGCGTGTGTGCCAGAAGATCCTCCAAAAAAGTCCTCCCTTGTAACGCCTTGGGCCTCCTTTTATATGACTAAGGGGTCTCCAACAACGGCGTACAGTACATACCCTAGGTGTACAATTGCTACAATGCTATCATACCTAACACTGGCGGTGTAGGACAAACACATTTAGTGCTCCGCCAGGCATCCCTGACCTTCTATGGGACGGGACAGGAGCCCGTCCCATCGGCACCGCTTAGCCTCCTCTATCGCCAGCGCCTTGACATGTATACAGGGGGGACGTCACCTGGTATCTGCGTTGGCAGGATGGCGAGGTCTTGCCGAATGCACTTCTTGTTGAGGCTCTGTAAGCCACCTCGGCAAGATCTTGCCGGGGTTCCAGCCTTTGGCCTTAGGTCTTGCGATTGTTGACTTGAACGTTTTCTTGACGTCTTTGTACTTGCTTCCAGCAGTCCCCTGGCAGGCCTTGCCGCTGGTGTGGCTACAACTGCTCGTGCACAAGTATGGGGTACTAAAAGCCTAAACTTTAGTACACCGACAGGAACCCCCAGGCCTAGGCCACACACGAGTGCGAGGCGTTATTGGGCTAGGCCCAAACAGTGCATAGGCACACGTGGCAAGAGCCTGTAGTGTTGGAAATATGCCCTAGAGGCAATAATAAATTAGTTATTATCATATTTCCTTGTTCATGATAATCGTTTATTATCCATGCTATAATTGTATTGATCGGAGACTTAAATGCATGTGTGGATACATAGACAAAACCATGTCCCTAGTATGCCTCTAATGGACTAGCTCGTTGATCAAAGGATGGTTAAGGTTTCCTAGCCATGGACATGAGATGTCATTTGATAACGGGATCACATCATTAGGAGAATGATGTGATGGATAAGACCCAAACTACAAACATAGCATATGATCGTGTCAGTTTATTGCTACTGTTTTCTGCATGTCAAGTATATGTTCCTATGACCATGAGATCATGCAACTCACGGATATCGGAGGAGTGCCTTGTGTGTATCAAACATCGCAACGTAATTGGGTGACTATAAAGGTGCTCTACAGGTATCTCCGATGGTGTTTGTTGAGTTGGCATGGATCGAGACTGGGATTTGTTACTCCGTGTGACGGAGAGGTATCTCAGGGCCCACTCGGTAATACAACATCACAACAAGCCTTGCAAGCAATGTGGCTAAGTGTTAGTCACGGGATCTTGTATTACGGAACGAGTAAAGAGACTTGCCAGTAACGAGGTTGAACTAGGTATGGAGATACCGACGATCGAATCTCGGGCAAGTAACATACCGAAGAACAAAGGGGACGTTATACGGGATTAACTAAATCCTTGACATAGAGGTTCGACCGAAAAAGATCTTCGTAGAATATGTAGGAACCAATGTGGATGTCCAGGTCCCTCCATTGGTTATTGACCGTAGAGGTGTCTCGGTCATGTCTACATAGTTCTCGAACCCGCAGGGTCTGCACACTTAAGGTTCGGTGACGTTTCGGTAGTGTAGAGTTATGTATGGTGGTGACCGAAGTTTGTTCGGAGTCCCGGATGAGATCCCGGACATCACGAGGAGCTCCGGAATGGTCCGGAGGTAAAGATTCATATATAGGAAGTCCCAGTTTGGTTTCCGGAAAAGTTTCGGGCTCATCGGTAGTGTACCGGGAGTGCCGGTAGTGTACCGGGAGTGCCGGTAGTGTACCGGGAGGCCTCCGGGAGGGGTATTTCGACCCCAAGAGGTCCATGGGCTGTGGGAGAATAATAACCAGCCCTTAGTGGGCTGGGAAAACAGCCACAAAGGCCCATGGCGCAGGAGAGAAAGTCCTAAAGCAAAAAGTGGAAAATCAGCCAATAGGAGGCAATCCTACTCCAACTAGGATTGGAGGTGAAGTAGGATTTCTTCCCACCTCCTATTTCGGCCGACCCAAAGGCCTTGGCTGCCTCTCCTCTCCTCTCCTCCTATATATACTAGTGGATTGGGTGGTTTTTGGACAGAATTTCCGGCCACGTGCTACCCGTTTCACCGGTGCACAGTTTCTCCTCTAGATCGGTTTTCCGCAGCGCTTAGGCGAAGCCCTGCCGGAATTGCTCCACCACCATCACCGGAGCGCCGTCACGCTGCCGGTGAACTCTCTCTCCTATCCACCTCCTCTTGCTGGATCAAGACGGTGGAGATCGTCATCAAGCTGCACGTGTGCTGAACGCGGAGGTGCCGTCCGTTCGGCGCTAGATCGGAAGGACCGTGATCGAGATCGCGAGACGGTTCGTGATGAGATCGTGGAACGGATCGTGATGAGTTCGCGGGACAGATCGTGATCAAGATCGTGAGACGGATCGTGATGAGATCGCGGGACGGATCGTGATGAGTTCACGGGACGTATCGTGATTGGATCGCGGGACGGATCGTGATGAGATCGCGGGACGCTCGGCGATTTGGATCGCGAAGATGTTCGACTACACCAACCGCGTTTCTTAACGCTTCCCGCTTAGCGATCTACAAGGGTATGTAGATCCACTCTCCCTCTCGTAGATGCTCATCACCATGGATAGGTTTGCGTGTGCGTAGGAAAATTTTTGTTTCCCATGCGACGTTCCCCAACATGTAGTTGTAATCATTCCGCTTACTATGCCTCCCCATGACGCACTTTAAGTGCACAACGCGGGATAAGTGTACTGAGTGGCTGTTTCTGCCACGTGCGCCTCATACATAGCGGGGAGTTGGCAACGGGTGCCCATGACTTAAAGTCCTGATCGTGGCAGAAACCGCAATGCCATGGATTGGAGCAATGGGGCGGTTACCTGTTCGCCCATGATCGCGGGTGACGGGATTGGTGGCAATGGGCGTGTTGGGGAACGTCGCATGGGAAACAAAAAATTTCCTGCGTTCACGCAAGACCTATCCATGGTGATGAGCATCTACGAGAGGGAGAGTGGATCTACGTACCCTTGTAGATCGCTAAGTGGGAAGCATTAAGAAATGCGGTTAGTGTAGTCAAACATCTTCGCGATCCAAATCGCCGAGCGTCCCGCGATCCAATCACGATCTGTCCCGATCAAGCACCGAACGGACGGCACCTCCACGTTCAGCACACGTATAGCTTGATGACGATCTCCGCCTTATTGATCCAGCAAGAGGGAGTGGAGAGGTAGAAGAGTTCTCCGGCAGCATGACGGTGCTCCGACGATGGTGGTGGAGCTATTCCGGCAGCGCTTCGCCTAAGCACTTCAGAGATCCGATCTAGAGGAGAAACTGTGCACTAGAGGAACGGGTAGCACGTGGCTGAAAATCTAGTGCAAAAACCCTAAAACCACCAGTATATATAGGAGGGAGGAAGGAGAGGCCTTGGCGCAAGGGCCAAGCCACCTTTGGTTCGGCCTAAGTGGGGAGGAGAGGAGGACTCCTCCTCCAATCCTAGTAGGACTAGGATTCCTCCCCTTTTTACCTTTTTTCCACTTTTCCCTTTGGGCTTTTTCCCCCTAGCTGCATGGGCCTTGTGTGGGACTTTCACCAGCCCAAAAAGGCCTGGTATTCACTCTCCCACAGCCCATGAAGCCTCTTGGGTCGAAATACCCCTCCCGGTGGTCTCCCAGTACACTACCGGTACTCCCGGTACACTACCGATGAGCCATAACTTTTCGGGCGACCAAAACAGGACTTCCTATATATGAATCTTTACCTACGGACCATTCCATAGCTCCTTGCGACGTCCGGGATCTCATCCGGGACTCTAAACAACCTTCGGTCACCACCATGCATAACTCTATACTACCAAAACGTCACCAAACCTTAAGTGTGCAGACCCTGCGGGTTCGAGAACTATGTAGACATGACCGAGACACCTCTACGGTCAATAATCAATAGCTGGACCTGGATGCCCATATTGGTTCCTACATATTCTACGAAGATCTTTATCGGTCGAACCTCTGTGTCAAGGATTTAGTTAATCCCGTATGATGTTCCCTTTGTTCTTCGGTATGTCACTTGCCCGAGATTCGATCGTCGGTATCTCCATACCTAGTTCAACCTCGTTATCAGCAAGTCTCTTTACTCGTTCCGTAATACAAGATCTCGTTATTAACACTTAGTCACATTGCTTGCAAGGCTTATTGTGATGTTGTATTACCGAGTGGGCCTTGAGATACCTCTCCGTCACACGGGGTAACAAATGCCAGTCTTGATCCATGCCAACCCAACAGACACCCTCGGAGATACCTGTAGAGCACCTTTATAGTGACCTAGTCATGTTGCGACATTTGATACACACAAGGAACTCTTCTGGTGTCCGTGAGTTGCATGATCTCATGGTCATAGAAACGTATACTTGACATGTAGAAAACAGTAGCAATAAACTGACACGATCGTATGCTACGTTTGTAGTTTGGGTCTTGTCCATCACATCATTCTCCTAATGATGTGATCCCGTTATCAAATGACATCACATGTCAATGGCTAGGAAACCTTGACCATCTTTGACCAACGAGCTAGTTCACTAGAGGCATACTAGGGACAAAGTGTTGTCTATTTACCCACACATGTAATGTGTTTCCAATCAATACAATTATAGCATGGATAATAAACGATTATCATGAACAAGGAAATATAATAATAAACACTTTATTTATTGCCTCTAGGGCATATTTCCAAGAGGGCGGTGACTCTTGGGGCAGAGGATAGCCAGCCCCTACGCCTTTACCTATAAATTGGGGGGTAGAGAGGGGTGATGCTCATCCATCCTTCCTTCCTCCTTGAGTGTGAACCTCCAAAGCTTGCACTTCTATACCTTCTCGATCTTGAGATGTTCTTGCCCTTGGCCATGGCTAGGGGGCAAGGGCGGCCACCGTCTTCCACCCCGATAGCGAGGAGTTCCCGTCAGTATAATGCCACCGCTTCAGCCACGGAGGCAGAGGGTGGCTCGAGCACGTGTGGTGGAAGAGGTACGAGGGGTCGTGGCCGACGTGGAGACCGTGTGAAGGGAGGCGGAGTCCTGTTCCACCCCTTACTCCGATGTAGGACCCCCTTATTGAAGAGACCCATCCAGAGGGGACGGCACTAGAGTTCGTCATCAAGGTGCGCGGTCCCCTTCGGAGCCATCTGCGTCTCCCTCACCCTTTCGCCAGGGTGATGGAGATTGACAAGACGCCTGTTCTGTGGTTGCGGGTGCATGGCTGTTGCAATGGAGCCACGCGGGTGGAGATTGAGTATCAGGAGAGTCGCGTCATGCTCCTCAAGCGCGGTTGGAAAACCTTCGTCCGTGCCCACAACCTCCTGGATGGGCATGTCCTTCGCTTCAAGATGGTGGAGGCTGACCTCCTCTCCGTCAAGATTTACGGGCGCTCAAGCGCCAGCCTTAGCTGCTGCGAGGAAAGCTCGAGAGGTGCCGAAAGTTCCTCCTCGAGCAACAATGACGAGGAGGACAGTGTTGGTGAAGACGACGACGACGAGTCCGAGCTCGAGGCCGTCAAGTCAGAATACGGCGACCTGAGCTCTGACTGATCGCCGGCCGCACCATTACCGTTAGCTCATGCCCTTCCTCCACCCGGCGGAGCGACCTTGCCGGGGGTCCTTGTCCCGGGCGCTGCCTCATCTTCTAGCTGAATCTCCTGGCAGCCTCATGGACTTCGGCTTCGTCTTCCCTTCGGGAAGTCCTGCCCTCCGTGCAATGCTGGTCCAGGAGGGGTCAGGCTGGGCTTCTGTTGGGGGCCTCTTCCTATCTTTTTCTTCTTGTAATTTGCCCCTAGGGGAGAAAGTCTAATAAAGATGTCCTTAGGAAGAGACGCCATCTCGCGTAAATTTCATTCCTTTTTTAAAGAATGCATGTTATCCTTCTTGTTAGATTTCTCTCTGTATGGTACACTCCCTACGCTTTACCGGAAGCTTGCCGGTGCATGTAGCCCCGCCGCGAGCGCTTTGAGGAGCGGATCCGTATCACCTTGCTAGCAGTGCCGTTGCCAGCAAGATACCTTGACATTTTCAGTGCGCCGCTTAAGCTGTTGAGTGGACTCAAAACAGAGCAAGGGCGCAACCGATCATGACAAGGTTACCTTGACGTTTTCTGTGAAGCCACTTAAACTGTTGAGTGGACTCAAAATAGAGTAAGGGCGCAACCGACTACGACAAGGTTCCTTCACATGTAGGTTTCCCATGCAAAAGTGGAAATAACCAAGGAAAATAACTTTACAGTAAAAAAGTTTACTTAGAGTTTTGCAACTTAGCTTTTTGTTACAGTACTTCTTTCTGCAAGATGCCAACTCTGAACATCGCTAGTAGGTGTCCATACCATCTCATCCCCCTGGAAAACTTGCATGCGAGAGAACCTTCTATCCTTTAAGAAAAAGAAAGAAGAGAAAATAGAGATATGGAACCTTGGTGGTTCGTTAGTACTTGCTAGAGATAAGCGTAATGCAACATCTCAGATGAACATGCATATAAGTAAACATGGAAATCGACAAGAGTTGTAGAACGCTTGATCTTATTCAACTATGCACATGGTTTGTGCATGGCTTTGTACAAATGATTACATGCCTCACCGCGCCTTATGGATAGAACTTATGAAGATGTTTGATATTCCAGGAGTTGCTCACTAGAACGCCATCTTCGGTCTCCAGGAGGACTGCACCAAGCCTGTGACTCGTACTACCCGATAAGGGTCGTCCCACTTGGGTGTCAACTTGTTTGAATTCTTGGCCGACTGAACGTGCCGAAGAAAAAGGTCGCCTTCCTTAAGACTTCGGGCATGAACTTTGCGGCTATGGTAGCGGCGCAAAGCTTGCTGGTAGCGTGCAGCTCGCACAGCTGCCTGAAGACGATCTTCCTCAAGGAGTGTCACGTCATCTTGCCGCAACTGCTCTTGCTCAAGCTCATCATAAGCGAGCACTCGAGGTGACCCGTATATGAGTTCCATGGGGAGAACTGCTTCTGCCCTGTATACTAGGGAGAAGGGTATCTGGCCGCTGGCTTGATTTGGTGTCATTTTGATTGAGCAAAGAACCGCCGACAACTCATCAATCCAGTGTCTTCCGCACTTGCATAGCCTGTCAAAAGTTCTTGTCTTAAGTCCTCACAACACTTCAACATTTGCCCTTTCTGCTTGGTCATTGCTTCTTGGATGAGCAACAGAAGCAAAACAGATCTTGATGCCAAGGTGTTGGACATATTGCATGAAGGTGCGGCATGTGAACTGTGTGCCGTTGTCTGTGATGACCCTGTTTGGTACACCAAAATGGCGAACTAGTCCTTTAAAGAACTTGATGGATGATTGTGCTGTCACCTTTCTCACTGCTTCCACTTTCGGCCATTTTGTGAACTTGTCGATCGCGACGTACAAGTACTCAATGCCCACGGTAGCACGGGGAAAGGGGCCCAAGATGTCGAGCTCCGAGACCAAAAATGATAGGAAAGAGGGATTGTCTGAAGAGCTTGAGCTGGTTGATGTAGTTTCTTTGAATGGAACTAGAACGCTTCACACTTGGTTACTAGTGCAGTTGCATCCTGGAGATCAGTGGGCAACAAGAAACCTTGCTGGAATGCCTTACCGGTAAGAGCTCTTGATCCTATGTCGGAGCCACATATTACTCTATTTCGAGTCCGCTCAGCAGTTTAAGTGGCTGCACAAAAAACGTCAAGGTAACCTTGTCATGATCGGTTGCGCCCTTGCTCTGTTTCGAGTCCGCTCAACAGCTTAAGTGGCTGCACTAAAAATGACAAGGTATCTTGTCGGCATTGGCACCGCCAGCAGGCTGCTAAGGATCCGCTCTTCAAAGCGCTCGCGGCAGGGCTGCCTGCACCGGCAAGCTTCCGATAAAGCGTAGGGAGTGTACCATACAGAAAGAAATCTAACAAGAGGAATAACATGGATTCTTTCAAAAAGGAATGAAATTTACATGAGACGGCATCTCTTACTAAGTACATCTTTATTTGACTTTCTCTCCTAGGGACAGATTACAAGAAGAAAAAGATAGGAAGAGGCCCCCGATAGAAGCCCAGCCTGACCCCTCCTGGACCATCACTGCACTGAGGGCAGGACTTCTAGAAGGGAATACGAAGCCGAAGTCCACGAGGCTGCCAGGAGATCCAGCTGGAAGATGAGGCAACGCCAGTGGCAAGGACCCCCGGCAAGGTCGCTTCGTCGGGAGGAGGAAGGGCATGAGCTGACGGTGATGGTGCGGCCGGTGATCAGTCAGAGCTCAGGTCGTCGTATTCCGACTTGACGGCCTGGAGCTCGGACTCGTCATTGTCGTATTCACCGACACTATCCTCCTCGTCACTGCCGCTCGAGGAGGAACTTTCGGCACCGCTCGAGCTTTCCTCGCAGCACCTAAGGCGGGCACCTGAGCGCCCGTAAATCTTGACGGAGAGCACGTCGGCCTCCACCATCTTGCAAAACTCTAAGTAAACTTTTTTACTGTAAAGTTATTTTCCTTGGTTATTTCCACTTTTGCATGGGAAACCTACACGTGAAGGAACCTTGTCGTAGTCGGTTGCGCCCTTACTCTATTTTGAGTCCGCTCAACAGTTTAAGTGGCTTCACAGAAAACGTCAAGGTAACCTTGTCATGATCGGTTGCGCCCTTGCTCTGTTTTGAGTCCACTCAACAGCTTAAGCGGCGCACTGAAAATGTCAAGGTATCTTGCTGGCAACGGCACCGCTAGCAAGGTGCTAAGGATCGGCTCCTCAAAGCGCTCGCGGCGGGGCTACATGCACCGACAAGCTTCCGGTAAAGCGTAGGGAGTGTACCATACAGAGAGAAATCTAACAAGAAGGATAACATGCATTCTTTAAAAAAGCAATGAAATTTACACGAGATGGCGTCTCTTCCTAAGTACAGCTTTATTAGACTTTCTCCCCTAGGGGCAGATTACAAGAAGAAAAAGATAGGAAGAGTACCCCAACAGAAGCCCAGCCTGACCCCTCCTGGACCAGCATTGCATGGAGGGCAGGACTTCCCGAAGGGAAGACGAAGCCGAAGTCCATGAGGCTGCCAGGAGATCCAGCTAGAAGATGAGGCAGCACCCGGGACAAGGACCCCCGGCAAGGTCGCTCCGCCGGGTGGAGGAAGGGCATGAGCTAACGGTAATGGTGCGGCCAGCGATCAGTCAGAGCTCAGGTCGCCGTATTCTGACTTGACGGCCTGGAGCTCGGACTCGTCATCGTCGTCTTCACCAACACTGTCCTCCTCGTCATTGTCGCTCGAGGAGGAACTTTCGGCACCTCTCGAGCTTTCCTCGCAACAGCTAAGGCTGGCGCTTGAGCGCCCGTAAATCTTGACGGAGAGGAGGTCAGCCTCCACCATCTTGAAGCGAAGGACATGCCCATCTAGGAGGTTGTGGGCGTGGGCGAAGGTATTCCAACGCACCTGAGGATCATGACACGACTCTCCGGATACTCAACGTCCACCCGCGCGACGCCATTGCAACAGCCATGCGCTCGCAGCCACAGAACGGGCGGCTTGTCAATCTCCATCACCCTGGCGAAAGGGTGAGGGAGACACAGATGGCTCCGAAGGGGACCGCAGAGCTTGATGACGAACTCCAGCGGCGTCCCCTCTACATGGGTCTCTTCAAGAAGGGGGTCCGACATCGGAGGAAGGGGTGGAATAGTGCTTCGCCTCCCTCGACCACGGCCTCCACGTCGTCCATGACCCCTCGTACCTCTTCCACCATGCATGCTCGAGCCACCCTCCGCCTCCATGGCTGAAGCGGTGGAAGATGTCGGGGTACGACATCTATGGGATCGCGTGGATCCCTTTGTGATTCGGTAGGGAGACGGTATGCGCAAAGAGCAGATCTGACGAACAGTGCGGGGGATTTTTACCCAGGTCCGGGCCGCTGAGAAGCGTAAAACCATACTCCTGCTTTGGTGTATTATGAGTGTTTGAGTTCTAGCTACAAGAGCGTTGTGTGATGAACATACACAGCCACTACGCGTGTGTGCGAGAAGATCCTCCAAAAAAGTCCTCCCCTGTAACGTCTTGGGCCTCCTTTTATATGACTAAGGGGTCTCCAACAGTGGCGTACAGTACATACACAAGGTGTACAATTGCTACAGTGATATCATACCTAACACTGACGGTGTAGGAAAAATGCATTTAATGCTCCGTCAGGCGTCCCTGACCTTCTACGGGACGGGACAGGAGCCCGTCCCATCGGCACCGCTTATCCTCCTCCGTCGCCAACGCCTTGACACGTATCCAGGGGGACGACACCTGGTCTCTCCGCTGGCAGGATGGCGAGGTCTTGCCGGATGCACTTCTTGTCGGGGTTCTGTAAGCCACCCTGGCAAGATGTTGTCGGGGTTCTAGCCTTTGTCCTTCGGTCTTGCGATTGTTGACTTGAACGTTTTCTTGACGTCTTTGTACTTGCTTCTAGTAGTCCCATGGCAGGACTTGCCGCTGGTGTGGCTACAACTACCCGTGCACAAGTATGGGGTACTAAAATTCCAAACTTTAGTACACCGACAAGCACTAAGGTGTTCTTGAGGGTTTCGAAGTCATCACTATGAATATGAACTGAGCGAGAAGCGTGATCAGACATTGTCTATTGTGTCTGTAATCTACTCTTCATATGCATAAGTGGGCGGTCCCAGGTACAGAACATGTTCTACTCATGGGTAGACTTCATGCACATACGCCACTAACATAGTTTCCCCATGTCGTTTCTCATTACGATAATTAAGGGTTTCCCCATGGACGTAGCCATATGTGGGTTAACCTATTATTCCCGTGTCAATTGTAAAGGTGTGAACTTCAAAGATAATTGTCTATTATCAGATGGCACCGTCCCTCTACAATAACAATAGCAACTTCATGACCAATCACAACGATACTATGAGCAAAGCCTCCTCTCAACATTCATGACGCATACTAACTCAAACACGTAAGAATAAGATATTGGATTGCACATAGGTAAATAATTCTAATCATAAAGAGTTCATTCGTATCCCCAAGAATAAGTGCAACTACTCAAACATGTTAATGATACACATGCATGAGAGGGTTAAGATACAAGCCAGAATTGACCCAGTGAAGTGAGAAGGCATGAGGGTGGTGGAGGCAGCGGTGGAGGTGATGGCATTGATGGTGGACCCGGCCATGGTGGTGATGAAGGAAACAACGATGTTGCGGTGTGGTGGAGAAGGGACCAGCCCAAAGACCGGTGTTCGCGGTGGCGGAGCCTCGTCTTCTTCATCTTGATCTTGTCATTTCTTCTCTGAGGAGTAGATGGATATGTGTGTAATGGATGAGATGAGATGATAGAAGATGAGATGGCGATGGCTAGGGTTGGAGGTCATCTAAGACGTGTTGGGGATGTTCCCTATGGTTATGGCCCGACTCAGGTATGACCCGACAAAGTACCAGTGGTACTATGGGACATTCCACGCCCGCTTCAAGATGACATGATGAGGAAGGAGCACCAGGCCCATAACAAGACTCGTCTGTGGGCTGACTCAAGGAAGGGTTTTGCGGGCTAGCTTATGGAGAAGGCCTAGTTAATGAGTTCATGTCTTGCGTGACAAGATGCATCAGAGTTATACTCCCTTCGGTCCTTTTTACTTCGCGTATTAGATTTTGGTCAAGTCAAACTTTGCAATGTTTGACCAAATTTGTATTAAAAATATCAATATCTTCAATGTCAAATATATATACTATGAAACTACATTTCATGAAGAATCTAACAACATTGATTTGGCATTATGAATGTTAATAATTTTTTCTATAAGTTTGGTCAAAGTAGAGATACTTTGACTTTGACCAAAACTTATATGCAGACTAAAAAGGACCGAAGGGAGTACTAGGATACGGGTTAATAGTGTGACCTAGAATCGCATGTAAACCTAGGGTTTAATCTATTATATAAAGGGGAGGCTCTAGGATGAAAATACTAAGTTAGAAACCATCGAGAGCTAGGTAGCGAAAGCAATACCCTCTAATCGGGATCATCATCATCAATAGAAATCAAGGAGTAGCATCTTACCTCCATCGTGAGGGGCCGAACCTGGGTAAACTTGCTTCTCTCGTTTCCGATCAACCCCATTAAAGCAATCACCTAGGAGCGATGGCCTCACAACTTACTTCCCACGAGGACATCTGACATGACAAAATCACGACAATTGGCGCCCACCATGGGGCCAGCGCACGATGGTCTTGAGGTCTTGCAGGGATCCCTTACAGGGATCGATAAGTACATGATCGGTCGGATGACGAAGAGCCAGAGAGTCAAGCTCTACATCGACAATGCAGCTTGGGGTCCCGAGGCCGGCTCGATTGAGTCGGGATACTAGATCCTGTTCGGTAAAATCCATGTGTTCATTGGCAAGATTGGTCAGTCTGCTCTGGAGGGCGACACCGTTGTCGACTCACTGTAGGTGTCAAGCCAGGTTAAGACCCGCCGAGTCATGAAGAGACAGGTCAGTGCTTTTGTCAGCTTCGTCGGCAGCGCTGTGCAGGAGCTGAATTCAGACACCAACTCGGTGTTAGGAGGTGATACCCTCGTTAATTCTAATGTCACATCGGTGGGCGACACAGAATCAATTCTTCCACTCTTCGATGAAAGGTTGGGTGGATACTCCTATGATGAGGCTGACCCGGAGCTATGCGAATTGGGTCGTTGGGCCGCAGTCTATGTGGCTGGAACCAGAATCTGCCTCGGTACAACGCACATGGCAACCTAGTGATAATCCCGTCAACAAGCCAAAATATGGCCTAGCTTACACCGCGTCAGGTGACGGCTACTGCGGCAGTTCTTACGACGGCATTGACAATAGTTGGCTCTGGGGGTTCAAGGACTCAAGCCTTGGCAAAGTTAATGGAAACCTTGTCCGCGCTACTTATAGATCATGTGACTCCATAAAATGAATAAGCCCGTAACACGGAGATAACAAAGTGCCGAGAGAAGCTGGCCAAAATCCAGGAAGATATTAGCACTGAGAACGCGCGTTTGGTAGAAGCTCGCCGAAGTCCTGAGGGAGGCACAACACTTGGAGAACCAGGAGATTCACCTCACGTTTCGCCAGAACGAATCAATGGTGGTTCATCAGAGGGGCATAACAGACGGCTTCCTGTGTCTCTGGAACCAAATAGGTTATTCCAATTACTATACCCCAATTGACTCAAGGGGCTCACTAGAGTATACCCTGGAGCCAACGGCCGGCTTAACAACCAATGTCAGCTAAAAAACCAACGTCGGTTCAGCAAACACCGGCTCAGCAGCACATAATCCAGCACCAACCCGTCCCAAATCGGTATGATCTCTTTGTCACGCCAACCGGTCACTATTCCAACCCGGTGGATAATGTGTTGGCTGCAACACATATATACCCATACATGGAAACACTCCAAATGGAGGTGGAGGCAAGGAACATAATTAAGATGCTGAAGACAACAATTACTCAGTAGGCAAATTACTCCCAAAGTCGTGATCGTCTCCACTCTACCCCATGTCCGAGCACAACCAGGAGCCGATATGGAAAATCTCCAGCGGTCTCGAGCATCCCCCACTCCAACTGGTGGTGTCATACGTGTAGGACATCGTCGACAATGCACGTGCAACACAGATTGCTGGGGTGGGTGGCCCAAGGGCTGAGTATGCTCACCCTAGGGTTGATTACATACCACCCCCATAGCCCATCCAGTTTTTGGGCACCACGTTCACACGGGGCGGACTATTGGCACTCCCTACTTAGGCCCCGCTCTTCGCAACGAGTGTATGCATCAAGATTTCAAAGGACCTCACAAGGTACCTAATTAGAATGATGACCTGGAGCCTGCATATTGGATTGAGAGTTATGAGTTTTTGGCTATGGACATGTTGGAAGTTAGTGATATTATTGGCGCGCGTTATCGAACAACAATGTTGGAGGGCCCATCGCATACTTGGTTGAAAAACCTGCCTGCAAACTTGATCAATTCATGGCAAGAGTTTAAAGAGTCGTTCATCAAGAATTTCCAAGGCACATGCAAGCATCCAACAACCATCGTTGATTTGGAGCATTGTGTTCAGTAGAATGGTGAATCAGCTCATCATTGGGTAAGAAGAATCGCTGAGATAGTCCACTCATCCGATAGCATTACAACTCACACGACGGTCCTTATCTTGGAGAGAAATTATCATTTCCATCCCTTGGTATAGAAGCTTGGACGCATGAAGCAAAAGGTCAAGGAGATGAGTGATCTCATGGACGTGTTGTCCAGGTATGCCGAGTGTGATAACAACAAGGATCTATATTCCAATGACAAAAAGTCTAGCAAGGGAAAGAATAATGGTGTCAAGGGTTATCAGAACAATGGGAATGGGAACAAAAAGCACAAGAACTTCGAGTGAGGATCAAACCTAGTGGCCAATACAAATACAGGTTTCAAGAATCAGCATCGAAACGACAATTTCAAAAGGCCGACATTTCGTCCCCATAATTATGAAGATGCCCGATGACCCAAAAGTATAGGGGATCAATCATAGTCCTTTCAATAAGTAAGAGTGTCGAATCCAACGAGGAGCAGAAGGAAATGATAAGCAGTTTAAGCGTTGTGAGTAGCAATAATAGATAGTTTTGTAGCATGATAATTCGTAACAAGTGACAAGTAGCAAAAGTAACAGGTGTGCAGCAAGATAACCCAATACTTTCTATAGCAAAGTACATGCCTAAGAGTACTCTTATATAAGCCAAACTCTCCCAAGGACACATGGGAATTCTCAACTAGTCATGTTCATCATGTTGAGTTGGTTCGTGTTCGTTACTTTGATAATTTGATATGTGGGTGGACCATTGCTAAGGTGATGTTCTTACTTGAAAAAGCCACCCACTTATGATTACTTGCTCTTGCAAGCATCTGCAACTACAAAAGAAGAATTAAGAAAAATCTAAACATAGCATGAAAAATGTGGATCCAAATCAGCCCATTATGAAATAACACATAAACTAGGGTTTAAGCTTCTATCACTCTAGCAACCCATCATCGACTTGTTACTCCATAATGCCTTCCTTTAGGCCAAATATGGTGAAGTGTCATGTAGTCTACGTTCACACGACACCACTAAAGGAAGCAACAACATACATATCATCAAAATATCAAACGAATACTAACTTCACATGATTATTTATAACAAGACTTCTCCCATGTCCTCGGGAACAAAAGTAACTACTCACAAATCATCACCATGTTCAATATCAGAGGTATAATAAATATGATTAAGGATCTGAACATATTATGATCCACCAAGTAAACCAACAAGCATCAACTACAAGATGTAATAAACACTACTAGTAGTCCCCAGGTACCAATCTGAGGTTTTGAGACAAAGATTGAATACAAGAGATGAACTAGGGTTTGATATGAGATTGTGTTGGTGAAGATTAGTCCTCCCACAAAGGAGGAAACATTGGTAATGATGATGGCTTCGATTTCCCCTTCCCAGAGGGAAGTTTCCTGGTAGAATCTCTCTGCCGAAGATCAAAAGGGCCTCTGCCCAGGTTTCTGCCTCGAGACGGAGGTGCTTTGTCTCGAAAGTATCCTCTTGGTTTTTTCTAGGTCAAAACCCATCATATAGCAGAAGAGGGGGGCTAGAGACCGCCTTTGGGCCCCCAAGCCATCAGGGCGCGCCTAGGGGTGGGCGCGCCCTGTTGGCTTGGCACCAATAGGTGGCCCCCTCTTGTATATTTCTGCTCCATAAATTTAGATATATTCTATAAAAAAATTCTTCGTGAAGTTTCAGGCCATTTGGCGTCTAGTGAATTTTCAGCCTTTTTCTTGGTTTTCAGGCCCAGAATTCAAGTTTTCGGCAATTTACCTCTTTGTGATGTACCTTGTAAATTCAGAGAGAAAAGGCATAATAATTGTATCATAAAGTGGAATAATAACCAAGAATAATATAAATATTAATAAGGAATCATGATGCAAATGGATGTATCAAGGCCCTTAAGGGTCTGTGCCCGAAGCATAGTAAGGAGGATAACCGGCTAATCACTCTTGGGAAAATTGTTATATACTGAAGGAGTTTAAAAATATCATCTTTGGCGGCAACCATGAAGGAGGCCCTGGTGGTCACTGATACGTCTCCAACGTATCTATAATTTTTTATTGTTCCATGCTACTATATTATCATTCTTGGATACTTTATATGCATTTATATGATGTTTGATATATTTTTTGTGAACTAACCTATTAACCCAGTGTCCAGTGCTAGTTGTTGTTTTCTGCTTATTTTCGGCCTTTCAGGAATAATGTACCAAACGAAGTCCAAATGCCATGAAACTTTTGATGGTTTTTCTGAACAAATATAAGACCAATAAGCTTCGGATGGATACCGGAGGCCACACAAGGTGGCGTCAAGCCAACAGGGCGCGCCCAGCGGGTGGTCGCTCCCTGATGGCTTCGGACCACTTCCCGACGCCTCTTGACCTAACTCCACCTTTATATATTCTCTAAAATTGGGAAAACACCCGAGAGCCAGCCAAAATAATTTTTCTACCGCTTCAAGTCTCTATTCCATCGTGTGTCCATTTGGAGCCTTGTTTCGATGCCCTATTGGAGGGGGATCGATCAAAGAGGGCCTCTACATCAACCTTGTTGCTCCCGTGATGATGTGTGAGTAGTTCACCGCAGACCTACGGGTCCATAGCTGGTACCTAGATCTCTCTCTCTCTCGCTATATATATATATATATATATATATATATATATATATATATATATATACATCTGGGCTATTATGTTTCACGTAGTTTAAAGATTGAACTAGCGCTTTTTCGAGCGGGTGGACTCATGCTTTCATTACGCCGAACTGATCATCTTGTTTAGTTCAAAAACATAATAATCAAACATTGCAGAAAAAATCGTCGGAACGGGGCATGTAATATATCGTTAGAAAGCCCTTGACATCTAAATTACAGTCACATAATTTGTTTTTGTAAAATCATCATGGTTTAAGAGCAATTTTGAAAAAAAATGTTTTTAAACAGAAAACGCGAATCGTATTTTGGAGCTAATTTGCAAACGGTTTGTCGGAATTGAGCAAATGAGATGGCGTTGGAAATCTGGTAAAAATCCGCATTTTCCGATTTTTCAAATTATGTATGATTTATAAGTAATTGAGAAAATGGTGAAATTTCGGGCGAAACGTATTTTCGCGATTTTTTGCAAACGGTTTGTTGGATTGACGCAAATGACATGGCGTTGGATAGATATGGAAAATGCAAAACTTTTGCATTTTGAAAGTTTTTTCTAATTCTTTACGGTTTAAATTCGAATTCGAATTTGGTGAAATTTGGTTTCGAACGTGATTTTTTTGGAAAAGTTTGTTGAAATAAGGCAAATAATATACAGATAGAAAGCTATCAAAAATGCAAAACTTAGTCATGTTGAACATTTTCTCAAATTTGCAACCGTTTAACAGTAATTTTAAATACGGTGAGACCCATCTTGTTGTTTTCCGGTCCGAAAACAAAGTAGTCGTATTGATAAATGTGTGTGTTTGTACTGAGCGTTTTTCATTGAATGTATTTTAGTCTGTTTTTTGTTCTGTTTTCGTTAGAAATTTTCAACCATTTGTCAGAGTTGAGCAAATTATATTATTCTGCTAGTATTCCCGAACTGACGACTTGGAGTAGTTGTACTGACGCTTTCCGTCTCGTTGAACTGATCGTCGAGCTGGGGCGTCTTGCGGGGCCAGCGGCATGGGGCGGCGCGACCACTGCCTCCGGCAGTAGGAGGCGGGTCGGGATGGGGCGGGTCGCAGCAAAGCCCAGCCTCGTACTGACGCTTTCCATCTCGTCGAACTAATCATCGAGCAAGGGCGGTGCGCGGGGCCGGCGGGATGGTGTGGCGCTCGGGGCCGGCGAGCTTGGGCGGCACGTCGACTGCCTCCAGTGGTAGGAGGCGGGTCGGGTAGCAGTAAAGTCCAGCCTCGTACATGTTGAACGCGTCGCTTCCTATATAAGACCAGGGATGTCCTATATATAGAGACATTTGTAAATTCCTAACGTTCCGAATACGGCAATAGATCCGAACGATCTTGATGCCGCCCGATCAGGATCCCATGCCGCGGAATAATTGCGGCTTTAATAAGATCCAATTTTATGGAAACAGACATGTCATGGAATAATAATTACTCCCTTAATGACTTCTGATCCCGTGGCCGTGGAATTGTTGGTGCTTTAATGAGATCCAATTTTACTGCAGTTTTTTCGTGGGATCCGATTTAATGGGATCTGATTTTGTAGGAAACTTTTCTGTGGTGCAAGGCCTCGAGATAAATAGCCAAAAATTGTTGTGGTAGCCAGGAATCGAACCCACAACCTCAGGTGCCAATCAAAATGACACCAACCAACTACGCTAGATCAGTTTGTTGGTTTGTCACAAGATACACTCTACTTATACCTTCTTAATACGAGTTTCTAAAATAAATTGAATCAATAGTCTTATCGGTCCCAATTACTTTAAGTTGTGCATTCATTGATCATTTTCTTGCACGTTTCATACCATTTTACATGGTTCAAAAATTTCTTCAAACATTTCCGATAAGTTTTATGTAAATAGCATGATAATTTATGTGTCATGGATCTGATAACTTATGTACAAACATCATGATAATTTTGACCCAGGAAAAAAGTTTGTTGAAACATACCCGATAACTTCGGTGTAAATTGCATGATAATTTAAGTATCACCAACCTGCTAAATTACATACAAACACTGTGATAACTTTGACCTTGGAGTTTTCTTTGTTAAAACATAGGTATACATAAATGATGAACGTTCCATTTTTTTAGGCATATGTACATGATATTTTACATTATATGTTTTCACTGAAACATATCCCTGGTAATTTTTGTGAGAATATAGGCTCCTCGACTTAATAACTTAGATACAAACACCACGATAACTTTGACCCGTGGATAAAAGTTGTTGAAAAGATACCATCGATAACTTCTTTGTAAATAGCATGATAATACACACTCCAGAACTTGATAACTTAGGTATAAACACCACGATAACTTTGACCCGTCGAAAAAAGTTGTTGAAAACATACTCTAGTAACATCTGTGTAAATAACATCGTAATATAGGATTCCAGATCTTATAACTTAGGTACAAACAGTATGATAACTTTCACCCTTGAAATTTTGTTGTTGAAAACATACTCTGATAACTTTTGTGTAAATAGTATGATAATATAGGCTCCCAGTCTTGATAATTTAGGTACAAACACCATGATAACTTTGACCCATGAAAAAAATGTTAAAAACATACCATTGATAACTTCTCGTGTAAATAACATGATAGTATACGCTCCCGAACATGATAACTTAGGTATAAACACAACGATAACTTTGACCCATGTAAAAAACTTGTTTGAAAACATACTCCGATAACATCTGTATAAATAACATGGTAATATAGGATCCTGGACCTGATAACTTAGGTACAAGCACGACGATAACTTTTTCCAGCGAATTTTTTTGTTGAAAACATACTCTGATACCTTTTTGTGTAAGTAGCATGACAATTTAGGATCTCGGTCTTGATAACTTAGGTAACAACACCACAATAACTTTGTCCTAGAACATACTTTGATAACATTTTTTGTGTAAGAATCGACATTTGACAGCTTTTCTATGCTCTAATGCATTTGCATGTGGAGAGAATGTTGGAGGCTCCAATATCATATGTCGGTATTTTCTATGTAAACAGGATGGTGACTAACGTACCACAAACGTGATAACTTACTTAACCTAGGTCTGGTAACTTTTGACCCGAAAAAATGTCGTCGGAACATGCCAACATGGGATCTAGTTTCGCAGGTCTTGTCGCGATGAATATTTTATGTGAAAACGGTTCTTCAACTGGAACAATGGTTTGAGCTACAAAACGTGTTGAAGTTTCATTTTCAATGAAATCTCACTGACATCATCTTTTTGTTTTATCTGCATGATGCATTGTTAATTGGGTTCACGTCTGTTCCATGCAATAAAAGAACGTCCGCATGCGCAAGAGAGACATGCGGGCTTCATGTAGTTAGGGGTACGATTACAGGAAGCCAGTTCACAGGCAAATCGTTCCTATATATTCCTGTAATCCAAACGATCAGACGTTATGACTTATCTTCAATACAAAGTTCAATACAAAGTTCCTATATATGATCTTCAATACAAAGTTCACCGCGATTCCCGCGTTGATCTATCCGATGTAATCTTCATTGCGGTGTGTTTGTTGGGATCCGATGAATTGTGGGTTTATGACCAGATTATCCATGAAAATACATTGAGTCTTTACTGAATTCTTATATGCATGATTGTTATAGCTTTGTATTTCTCTCTGGTCTATCGGCTTGGTTTGGCCAACTAGATTGACTTATCTTCAGAGGGAGTGGTGTGTTGTGATGGGTTTAATCTTGCGCTGCTCTATCCTCGTGACAGAAGGGGTCAAGACATGTATTGTATTACTGACATTAAGGGGGAAACGATGGGGTTTGTTCATATTGATTGCATTTACTTTGTCTACATTGTGTCATCTTGCTCCAAGCATTACTCTGTTTTTACTTAATACTCTAGATGCATGTTGGATAGCGGTCGATGTGTAGAGTAATAGTAGTAGATGCATGCAGGAGTGGGTCTACTTTTTTATGGATGTGATGCCTATATACATGATCATTGTCGTGAATAAATATTTCATAACTATACGCTTTTCTATCAATTACCCAACAACAATTTGTCTACCCACCGTATGCTTTCTTCGAGAGAGAAGCCTCTAGGGGAAACTATGGACCCTGGGTCTTCACAAAATATATTATAAAAAATTAAAAAATATTGCTTCCATTTATCTACTGTTATTTTATTTTATATTTATATTATCTATATATCACTATTTAATCCTTGCAAGTAACGAGTTCAAGGGGCTTGACAACACTCTTGCTTGCGTTGGGTGCAAGTGTGTTCTCTTTTGTGTGTAGGTGTTGACGATGAGAGTTTGTGTGGTTCTCCTATTGGTTGGATAACCTTGGTTCTCCCTGAGGGAAATACTTATCTCTACTATGTTGCATCTCCTCTCCTCTTCGGGGAAAATCCCAACGCAGTTTACAAGTAGCAATCAACCCGACAATAGTCAAGCCGGTGTCCTCGGAGTCGACTTCCCTAATGTTGGCTTCGAGGGAGGCAATTTCCGAGGCACTGGTAACTCATGATACAATTCCTAGGGGTTGCTAACAGTGGTTCCCATAATCAGTATAATGGGCCTCGCGGCTAGAACCAGGCGGGCACGTTGATACGTCTCCAACGTATTTATAATTTTTTATTATTCCATGCTATTATATTATCTGTTTTGGATGTTTTATATGCATTAATATGCTATTTTATATTATTTTTGGGACTAACCTATTAATCTAGAGTCTAGTGCCAGTTTCTGTTTTTCCCTTGTTTTTGAGATTTGCACATAAGGAATATTAAACGGAGTCCAAACGAAATAAAACCTTCGAAAGGAATTTTTCTGGCACGAAAGGAAACTATGAGACTTGAGAACCAAGGTAGAGGAGCCACCGTGGGGCCACAAGCCCTAGGGCCGCGCCCAGGGGGGTAGGGCGCACCGGGCAGGCACGAAAGCTCCCCTAACCCTAATCTTCAGCCTATAAATTCCCAAATATTCCATCATTATCAGAACAAGCCTCGAAAATACTTTTCCGCAGCCAGAAGCCTTCGTTCCTGAGAGATCCAATCTTGGAGCCTTTTCCGGTAATCTGCTGGAGGGGGATTCGATCACTAAGGGCATCTACATCAACTCCATTGCCCCTCCGATGATGCATGAGTAGTTCACCACAGACCTTCGGGTCCATAGCTAGTAGCTAGATGGCTTATTCTCTCTCTTTGCTCTTCAATACCATGTTCTTCATGATCTTCATGGAGATCTATCCGATGTAATACTCTTTTGCGGTGTGTTTGTCGAGATCCGATGAATTGTGGGTTTATGTTCAGATTATCCATGAATATTATTTGAGTCTTTTCTGAATTCTTATATGCATAATTTCATATCTTTGCAAGTCTCTCCGAGTTATTGGTTTGGTTTGGCCAACTAGATTGGCAATTCTTGCAATAGGAGAAGTGCTTAGTTTTGGGTTCAATCTTGCGGTGTCCTCACCCAGTGACAAAGTATGGGTAGCGAGGCACGTATTGTATTGTTGCCATCAAGGATAACAAGATGGGGTTTTCATCATATTGCTTGAGTTTATCCCTCTACATCATGTCATCTTACCTAATGTGTTACTCTGTTCTTCATGAACTTAATACTCTAGATGCAAGCAGGAGTCGGTTAGTGTGTGGAGTAATAGTAGTAGATGCAGAATCGTTTCGGTCTACTTGATACGGACATGATGCCTATATGCATAATCATTGCCTTGGATATCATCATAATTATTTGCTTTTCTATCAATTGCTCGACGGTAATTTGTTCACCCACCTTAATACTTGCTATCATGAGAGAAGCCTCTAGTGAAACCTATGGCCCCCGGGTCTATTTTCCATATTATATTTTCATATCTAAAACCAAAAATACCAAAAATTCTTTGCTACATTACTTTTACCTATTGTTTTACTTTCCGTTTAAGCAATCTATCTCTATCAGATCTCATCCTTGCAAGTAACCTTAAAGGGATTGACAACCCCTTTATAGTGTTGGGTGCAAGAGTTTGATTCTTTGTGTAGGTAGACCTATTGGGGACTTGCTTGTATCTCCTACTGGATTGATACCTTGGTTCTCAACAACTAAGGGAAATACTTATCTACTTTGCTACATCAATTGTTCCTCTTCACGGAAACCAATGCATGCTCGAGAAGTAGCACACGTCAGGTTTCCAGAGCAATCCGAAGCAATTGAATAGTGGCCAATATCATGTTTTTATCACCAGTACCAGCAAACGGGACAAAAAGGTTCAGCGGCGAGCAGTCAATGCAAGAATGCCAGATTTTTTGGAATTACTGAATTGGTCTGAGTATGCTATCACTTGGAGTCGAGCAGACCATGCTCCCCGAGTTGACAATCCAGGGAGTCTTGCCCTGGTGGTGTCCCTCAAGTTGGTGGTTACAGGCTAACCAAAGTGTTGATGGACGATGGCATCAGTATCAACATCTTATATTTTGACACCTTCAAGCGGATGAATATGTCAGAAAGCCGGTTGAAACCTTCGTCTATAGTCTTTCATGGTATTGTCCCAGGCAAATCAGCGTACCACATTGGACGGATTTCTCTCAAGGTAGCCTTTGGTACCGAATTCAATTTCTATTCTGAATTTCTGACCTTTCAAGTGGTCAAGATCAAGAGTCCTTACCATGCGATGTTTGGATGCCTGACATATGCATAGTTAATGGCCAGACCATGTTATGTTTATCGGCAACTAAAGATGTCGGGGCATGATGAAACTATCACGATGCATGGTGATTGGAAAGTAGCCATTGAGTGTGAGCAAGGAGATGACGCTTACATCGAGTCGGCTTGTGCAGCTGAGGAGTTGAAGTTTTATCAAGCCAATGTTGATCCCGTAAATATGACTTCGCTCGAAATACCTACCACCGAGTCTGAATCTATGCTCGAATTCAAGTTAGCACGTGATGCCAAGCAAGTGGATTTTACCCCTAGCGATTCATCGCAACAGTTCACTGTTGCAGCAAACATGGATCCTAAATAGGAAAGTGCGCTCATCGAGTTCATCCGTGAGAATTGGGACATCTTTGCATGGAAGCCCTCAGACATGTCTAGTGTATCGAGAGAACTTGCTGAGCACCGCTTAAATGTCAATCCAAAGATGAAGCATGTGCGGAAGTATCTATGCTATTTCAATGAAGAACAGTGCAAAGCCATTGAAGAAGAAGTTGCCTGACTCCTAGCCGTCGGGTTTATTGTTGAGTTCTTTTCACCCAGAGTGGCTGGCCAATCAAGTGCTTGTTTTGAAGAAGAATGTTACTTGTCGCATGTGTGTTGATTACACTAATCTTAACAAGGCCTTCCCCAAGGATCTGTTCGCTCTTCCATGCGTTGACCAGATCATTGATTCCACTACTAGCTATGAGAGTTTGTGTTTCTTGGATGCTTATTCCGGTTATCATCAAATCAAGGTGGCTAAGCAAGACCAAGAAATTTTTTGCTCATCACACCTTTGGGGGCATTCTGTTATACTTCCATGCCCTTTGTACTAAAGAGTGCAGTTGCAACTTATCAGCACTGCGTTCAAAAGTGTCTACACACTCAGATTGGGCGCAATGTTCATGCTTATATGGATGATATTGTGGTTAAGTCAGAAAAGAAGGAGACTCTTCTGGACAATCTGAAAGAGACGTTCGATAATCTACGAGTCTATCACATGAAGCTCAACCCGGTCAAATGTGTATTTGGTGTATCTGCACGGAAGTTGCTTGGTTTCCTAGTGTGTGAGTATGGCATTGAAGCTATCATAAAAAAAATTCAAGCAATCACTTCTTTGAAGAAGCCAGCCAATATCAACGGGGTTTAAAAGCTGACAAGATAGATTGTTGCCCCGAGTTGTTTTATAAGCCGGCTTCAGGAGAAGGCAATTCCCCTGTATCAATTGTTGAAGAAGACAACCAATATAAATGGGGCTTAGAAGCTTACAAGATGCATTGCTGCCTTGAGTCATTTTATAAGCTGGCTTGGGGAGAAGGCAATTCCCCTGTATCAACTGTTGAAGAAGACAGACAATTTCGTCTGGGGTGATGCGTCTTTTGAGGCACTAAAGAAGCAGTTGTCTAAGGCACCTATTCTGGCTGCTCCTCGGATGAAAGAGTTGATCTTTTATAAACTGCTGCCAATAATAAAGCTTTCAGCGTAGCAATCGCTGTCGAACGCAAGGAAGAGGGCAAGGAATATCTTGTCCAATGCCCAGTCTATTATGTCATTGAAGTTCTCACAGAGTCTAAGCAACAGTATCCAGATTGGCAGAAGCTGGTTTTCGATGTCTTTATGGCAAGCCAGAACCTAAAGCATTGTTTCTAGGAGCATCATATCATTGTCGTCAGCTCTGCACCATTGGGTGACATAATCCAGAATGAGGAGGCCACGGGATGAATTGCCAAGTGGGCTATTGAGCTTGGACCTCATCACCTGAAATATGTTCCCTGAATAGCTATCAAGTCTCAAGCTCTAGTGCATTTCATGAATGACTGAACTGAGTTACAAGCCCCTCCAGCGAAGCCAGATAATACATATTGGACGCTACACATTGATGGTTCCATGCAATTGGAGGGCTCAGGGCTGGAGTAGTCTTAACTTCCCCACGAGGTGACAAGTTAAGTTATGTTTTACAACTTATGTTTACCTGTACTAACAATGCAAAAGAGTATGAAGCTCTTCTTCATGGACCACAGTTAGCCAACGAGATGAATATAAGTCAGATTCTTTGTCTTGGGGATTTAGACCTTGTAGCTCAACAAGTTTGTGGCACCTGGGATTTAAAGACCCACTTATGGCAGTTTATAGATGTGATGTTACTTTGGTGGCTGGTCACTTCAAGGGATATCGGGTCGATCATATTGATTGTCGACTTAATGAGGTAGCATATGCACTATCTCATTGGGGATCTCAGCGCAAACCGGTTCCACCAAATATTTTTCTAGATATTCTTTATAACTTGTCAGTCAAATTACCGACAGAAGAGGACATTTCTATTCCAAATCCAGAATCAACATTGGTGGCTGCAGTTCATGCCATACCTAAGCGGACGACACCTTAGATGGCTTATCTAACTCGTGGCAAGCTCCCAAAAGAGGAAATCATCGTTCAACAAATTATCTGGAGGTGTAAACCTATGACCGTAGTCAATGGTGAATTTCACAGGCGAAGTGTCTCTGCCATTTTTCAACGTTGTCTTTCAACAGAAGAGGGTCGTGAGATCCCCCATCAAATCCACTCTAGAGATTGTGGGCACCATGCTAGCTCCAGATCATTGGTTTCTAAGGAGTTTTGATATGGTTTTTACTGGCTCAACTCATGTAGACGCCTTGGACATCATGTAAGTGTGATGGTTACCAGAGGTATGCACGTCAAGCACATGTGTCGGTTGAGGAACTTTGCATGATACCAATCACTTGGCCCTTTGCAGTCTGGGGGCTTGACATGGTTGGGCCTTTCGATTTGTCTTCCTGCAAAAAGACGCACCTCCTGGTTGCAGTGGACAGTTTCACAAGTGGGTCAAAGCAGAACCTGTCAACAAATGTGATGCAGAGACAACAGTCAAGTTTTTGAAAATATAATTTTTGAATTTGGATATACCTAAAACATCATCACTAACAATGGCACCAATCTTTCAAAGGGAGCTATGGAGCAGTTTTGTCAAAAAGAGCATATCCGGCTTGACCTTGCCTCTGTTGCCCACCCACAGTCTAATGGATAGGCAGAGCATGCAAATCATGAATTACTTAAAAGAAACAAACCAAGATTGATGGTCCCCCTCGAGCATACCTATGAATGTTGGGTGGAGGAGCTTCCTGCTTACTTTGGAGCATATGAACTACTCCCAACAGGTCAACTGGCGATACGCCATTTTTTGGGTTTATGGTGCAGAGGCTATCTTACCAACAGATAGTCGCCACGATTCTCCAAGAGTATCCACTTATGTTGAAGCTGAGAATGAGCAAGCTCGGCAATATTCACTCAATGCCTTGGAATAAGAATGCGATCTTGCAACACCAAGATCAACAACTTATCAACAAGACCCACGTCTCTAACACATCCGTAGAGTTCGAAGTCAAACTTTCCAGGAAGGAGACTTAATGCTCCATCTGATGCAAGAACAAACATGCATGCATACATTATCTGCTCCTTGGGAAGGAACCTTCGTCATGAGCAAAAATCTGAATATATAGAGCATAATTGAAGTAACATACGATTACAAATTCATTACAAAGACCATCAAACTTAATGACCGCAAAAGATACATCCCCTCAAAATAAGCTTATGTTGTGAATAAACTTCCACCAAGAGGATAACATAATATATGAGTAAATTATGGTAGATAACCTAACAATAATAGTATACAGTATTCATAAGTGCTGATAGGATTTAGCATTTAAAGGAGTTGCTATAGAAGACATCAAATAATTCTCTTTTGAAGAAAAAGTGGAAATGATAGGAAGCTTAAAAGGGGGACACCAAAATAAAAATAACCGATCCCTTCTTGAATGGACAGACTGGGCCTTATAATTTTCGCAGAGTTCACCAAAAAGATATCACCAATATATAGATGAGTGGTTGGCACATAGACACCACATAGTTCTTTATCACCTTTGCCAGTCTACGCTGCAATGATACATGACAACCTGAGAGTCCAACAAAAACAAAGTATATTAGCACATCATTAGCATGCTAACCATGTGGACTTAGACAATTAGGTATCACATGGTTCATCGATTATGTCATTGTTGGTCCTAAGCAAAACAAAAAATAAGAATGGACCAAGGTCCCTCTACTCTATGTAGCAGTTTTCCTTAATGTAAATCGATAAATAATTATTTACACCATTTTCCAGAGCTCAAGACATCTGCTGATGGATATATCGATTTTAATTAGCTTACCCTTTTTAACAAGTAACACATTAACCATTGTTGCTGATATCAATTCTAATTAGTTTCTCATTTTATTAAATAATAGATTCTTACCCTTTCCAAAAATCTCTTGCAGGCAAGCCATTTGAGTTGCAATCTCTCGTAATGGATGCAAGGAACAAAGAAAAAGAATAAGAGATAGAGAGTGATATGCACAGATGAGCAACGAAGGAAAGCAAGAAAAACTAGAAAAAGTTTGCCATTGCTGCACGTGCGAATAAGTGACCCGATATATAGGACATATGTATGTTGTTGAGAGGCCATACCAAGGGGGAGCGGCCAAGAATGCGATATATCAAGAGGGGAAGGGGTCTCAGGCGAGCCACATAGCGGCGTTCTAACTCTTGAAAGAAATTTATTTCTCCCCTCTCTATGACAGGTGCCCCGGCTGGCACCCCTGGTTCGTGAAACTCTAGGTGTTCACCTAAAGTTGGAGTCGCTCGGTGATTAGGTGTTGGTAGACGAAGATCGGGACATCATGGCCATGGGGTAGTCATCATGACAGCAGAGGATAAGGTGGTGGCAAAGAAAGCGAGGAAGCTAGCTGAAGAGGTCGCGGAGCCAAAGGAGTGTATTCACCAGCGCCTAGCTGCCTGACCCTATCGACAAGCCGCATGTTTATTCTCCACTCCAGTGTCCATTCTATCCATATTTCTTCGTTTAACTCTTGGTGACACAAGCTTCCAGGAAAAAAATCCCATCAAAACATGGATTAACCATGTTTTTCTTGTCATATTGGACCTAGCTTTTACTACATGCATGTCAAATCGCGGTTGCATGATCATTAGATCGACAGTTGTTCATGGATGAGAGACAGAGATGATGAGTGAGATCTAGATGCACATTCTAGCAGTAGCCAACAGGGAGACATCTAGATGCAGTCCTAGATTAGAAACATTGAACCATGACATCTTTTTGAATTGTCAAGCTAATTATTTCCATTAATGGATTTTTGGTTTTCTTTGTATCCATTCTACATTCTCTTTTTAATTTTTTGAGAACCGGTCAACTATATTCTGTGTGAGGCAAGCAACAAATCAGTGCCTCGAAGGAATCCACAGCCCATTGTGGACACAACTGATTTGGAACAGACACGACTTAGCAAGGGAAGAGGAGAAGTGACAACAAAGATGGGTCACTAATATATGTGATGTTTTTTTCCTTTTCCTGTTACGGACATGTTTGCTATATATAAAGAAAAATAATTCAATCTTTGTGTTTCTTCCATAGTGATAAAACTGGATATTTTCGGACAGGAGTGTCACACAAAGAATGACGAGTTCATGTCAAACCCATACAACTCAGTCGTCAACAAGTCGATAACATTGCATACTTGGTCTTACTAATTAAAGTAACAAACAGAAGCACCAATCCAGGGGTGCACCACAAGACGACATCTTGTCTGGGTAAGAGGCTACGGTGGATCAACGTTGATGGCAATATGTTTGGTCGTGTCAAGTCTGCGCTTGCGGCAAGCCTCTCCGGCCTCCAGTTGTGGCATTGGGATTGTTAGACGAAAGAGGGGTAACAAAATATGGAATATATGAAACTGTAAAATCTAGTGCCTTTTTCTACCATTGCAAAATCTTTTCGTTTCCCCGTTGCAACGCACGAGCACATTTCCTAGTAATACTCTAAGGAACAGAGATTGCTATACTTTCCCCTCTCGCAAGGGGACTACGGGAACCCTTTATCCCCTTGATCTTTGTCGGTGAGCCCATGGATTTGCCTCCCCTCCACCTGTCACTCTAGCGGCTGGTGGCGGAGACATGTTTTCTGGTGCCTCGGCTCCGGCCAGTAGATAGGTAGGGTTTTAGTCCTCTGAGGGGTGGTGTTTGGACGGGTGACAACACTTCTTCTTCAAGTCAGTCTTTCGTGCTCCGATCATCCTCAAGTTAGTCCGTTGGGATGGATTAGACGCAGCTCCAGTATATATTCTTGTCAGCTCCTTTGGGTGGTGAGGTTAGGGTTTCTCGTCTTGTGTCGTGGGATCGAGAAGGGACGTCTATAGGGGGGTGAATAGACTACTTGACAAAATAAAAACCAAACCTTTTCCCAATTTTAATGGTTGGCAGATTTTAGCAATTCTAACAAGTCTAGCACACCCTACACATGCAAGTTTCTTGATCTTCAAATTCATTTTGAGCCTTGCGGACGAAGTTCTTGAAGATATTTTGCACCTGTGACTTGTCATCAAGAAAGAATACCCATGTAAATCTAGAAAAATCATCAACTATAACTAGACCAAAAGAATTTCCACCAAGGCTTTTGTAAGCATTAGGACCAAAAAGATCGATGTGAAGCAATTCGAGTGGTCTCCTAATAGTCATGATGTTCTTTACGAGATGACTTCCACCCACTTGTTTTCCAGCTTGACAAGCACTACAAAGTCTATCTTTGTCAAAGATAACATCCTTAATACCAAGTATATGATCAACTTTAATGAGCTTGTCCAGATTACGCATACCAACATGTGTTGGAAATATGCCCTAGAGACAATAATAAAATGGTTATTATTATATTTCCTTTTTCTGATAATTGTTTATTATCCATGCTATAATTGTATTGACTGGAAACACATTGCATGTGTGTATACATAGACAATTCTTTGTCCCTAGTATGCCTCTAGTAGACTAGCTCGTTGATCAAAGATGGTCAAGGTTTCCTAGCCATTGACATGATATGTCATTTGATAATGGGATCACATCATTGGGAGAATGATGTGATGGACAAGACCCAAACTATAAACATAGCATCTCATCGTGTTAGTTTATTACTATAGTTTTCTGCATGTCAAGTATATGTTCCTATGACCATGAGATCATGCAACTCACTGGCAACGGAGGAGTACCTTTTGTGTATCAAACGTCGCAATGTAACTGGGTGACTGTAAAGGTGTTCTACAGGTATCTCTGAGGGTGTTTGTTGAGTGGACATGGATCAAGACTGGGATTTGTTACTCCGTGTGATAGAGAGGTATCTCAGGGGCCACTCGGTAATACAACATCACAACAAAGCCTTGAAAGCAAAGTGACTAAGTGTTAGCCACAGGATCTTGTATTATGGAACGAGTTAAGAGACTTGTCGGTAACGAGATTGAACTAGGTATAGAGATACCGATGATCCAATCTCGAGCAAGTAACATACTGAAGAACCAAGGGAACAACATACGGGATTAACTGAATCCTTGACATAGAGGTTCAACCGATAGAGATCTTCGTAGAATATGTAGGAACCAATATGGGCATCTAGGTCCCGCTATTAGTTATTGACCGTGGAGGTGTCTCGGTCATGTCTACATAGTTTTTGAACCAGCGGGGTCTACACACTTAATGTTTGGTGACGATATAAGTATAGTTGAGTTGTTATGTTGGTGACCGAAAGTTGTTTAGAGTCCCGGATGAGATCCCGAACATGACGAGGAGCTCCAGAATAATCTCGAGGTAGAGATTGATATATGGGAGAATAGTGTTTGGTCTCTGGAAGGGTTCCGGAATTCACCGGAAAGAGTTCGGATGTTTCCCAAAATGTTCGGGGTACAAGAACACTTTATTTGGGCCAAGGGGTAAAGCCCATGAGGCTCTAGGAAGGTGCAAAAGGAGTTTTGCAGAGGCCAGGGGCCAGACGCCATGGACCTTGGCGTCTGGGGCCAGACGTCAAGGTCCCTGGCATCTGGTCCTGGAGTCTGAGGAGGACTCTTGCCTTGCGGGCAAACCGACCTTGAGGAGGATTTGTCTCCAAGTTTCGACCCCAGGGCTCAGCATATAAATAAAGGGGCAGGAATAGCACCTGGACCACATCAAGAAACCCCAAGCCATTTGCCGGCAACCCCGTCCCTCTAGTTTATCCTCCGTCATAGTTTCCATTGTGCTTGGCAAGCCCTGTGGAAATTGTTCTTCACCAACACCGTCACCACATCTCGTGCTGCCGGAACTCATCTACTACTTTGCCCCTCTTGTTTGATCAAGAAGGCGAGGACGTCATCAAGTTGTACCTGTGTTGTACGCGTAGGTGTCGTCCGTTTGTCGCTAGATCATGATTGGATCGTGGGACGGCTTGCGATTTGGATCGCGAAGATGTTTGACTACATCAACCGTGTTTCTTAACGCTTCCGCTTGGCGATCTACAAGGTTACGTAGATTCACTCTCCCTCTCGTAGATGCTCATCACCATGGATAGATCTTGCTTGTGCATAGGAAATTTTTTGTTTCCCATGCAACGTTCCCCAACAGTGGCATCATGAGCTAGGTCTACGTGTAGATGAGATCTCTAGTAGAACACAAAGGAGTTTGTGGGCGTTGATGCTTAGATTGCTTCCTCCTTTGGTCGTGTTTTGGTTCAACGGTATTGTGGGATGAAGCGGCCCGGACCAACCTTACTCGTATGCTTACGAGAGACCAGTTCCATAGACTGACGTGTAACTTTGTTGCACAAAGATGGCTGGCGGGTGTCTGTCTCTCCTACTATAGTTGGATCGGATTCGACAAAGGCGGTCCTTGAGAAGGTTGAATAGCAATTTATGTATCACCGTTGTGGTTTTCCGTAGGTGAGAATTGTTCTTGCTAGATACCCGTAGCAGCCACGTAAAACATGCAACAACAATTAGAGGACGTCTAACTTGTTTTTGCAGGATATGTTGTGATGTGATATGGCCAATTACATGATGAGATATATGTGATGTATGAGATGATCATGTTTTTTATAGAATATCACGACTTGCATGTCGATGAGTACGGCAACCAGTAGGAGCCATAGGGTTGTCTTGAATTATTTTCGCCGTTTTTGCTTTACTTATCGCTATGAGTTAGCAATAGTCATGGAAGCAATAGCCAGCGTGGCAACCCCGATGGCGACATGTTGATGGAGATCAAGATGATGCAGATCTTGGTGTCATGTCCGTGACAATGGAGATCATGACAATGCTTTGAAATGGAGATCAAAAGCACAAGTTCATGGCCATATCATGTCACTTATGATTTGCATGTGATGTTAATCCTTGTATGCATCTTATTTTGCTTAGGACGACGGTAGCATTATAAGGTGATCCCTCACTTCAATTTCGAGATAAATTGTGTCATCCCCGAGTGTGCACCATTGCGAAAGTTCATCGTGTCGAGACAGCACGTGATGATCGGCTGTGATAGACTCTATGTTCACATACGATGGGTGCAAGCCAGTGTTGCACGTGTGGAACACTCGGGTTAAACTTGATGAGCCTAACATGTACAGACATGGCCTCGAAACACAAGAGACCGAAAGATCGAACATGAGTCATATAGTAGATATGAGCAACAAGATGATGTTCACCATTGAAACTACCTCAACTCATGTGATGGTCGGACTTGAGTTGGTGAATTTGGATCATGTATCACTCAGATGACCTGAGGGATGTCAATTTGAGTGGGAGCTTTAGTTTGATTAACTAAACTCATTATCTTTAACAATAGTCTTAGTAACCTTTGCAGGTTTATGTTGTAGATCAATGGTTCGTGCAGTAGCAGCCTTGAATTTTAATGCATTCCTAGAGAAAGCTAAGTTGAAATATGATGGAAGTAACTTTGTGGACTCGGCCCATAATCTGAGGATTATCCTCATGGCTTCCTAGAAGGCTATGTCCTTGATGCACCGCTTGGTGATCCACCCGCTCCAGTGGAGTCTGCAGACGTTGCGAATGCCTAGCAGGCTCGTTCTGATGATTACTCAATGGTTCAATGTGCAATGTTGTATGGCTTAGAACCGGGACTTCAGAGACGTTTTGAACGTCATGGAGCATATGATATGTTCAAGGAGTTGAAGTTTATCTTTCAGAAGAATGCCCAGATCGAGAGGTATCAAACCTACGATAAGTTCTATGCTTGCAAAATGGAGGAGAACGGGTCTGTCAGTGAGCACATTATCAGAATGTCTAGGTATTCCACCGGTCTGACCGAATTGGGGATGCCCCTTCTGGCAGAGGCGATCACTAACAGAGTTCTTCAATTATTGCCACCTAGCTACAAGAGCTTCGTGTTGAACTATAACATGCACAGGATGAACAAGTCAGTCGTCGAGCTGTTTGCGATGTTAAAAGTTGCTGAGTCTGAGATTCACAAGGAGCATCAAGTGTTGATGGTCAGTAAAACCACTAGTTTCAAGAAGAATCGCAAGGGCAAGAAGGGTAACTCTAAGAAGAGTGGCAAAGCAGTTGCCCCTCCTGTGAAAAAACCCAAGGCTGGACCCAAGCCAGAAACTGAGTGCTTTCATTGCAAGGGAACTGTTCACTAGAAGCGGAACTGCCCCAAGTATCTGGCTAACAAGAAGGCTTTGAACAACAAACAAGGTATATATGATATACATGTTATTGATGTGTACCTTACCAACCCTCGTTGCAGTGTCTGGGTATTTGATACTAGTTCGGGTGCTCACATTTGCAACTCAAAATAGGAACTACGGAATAGATGAAGGCTGGCAAAGGACGAAGTGACCATGCACATGGGAAATGGTTCCAAGGTTGATGTGATCGCCGTCGGCACGCTCGCTCTTCGATTACCATCGAGATTAGTGATGAACCTGAATAATTGTTATTTAGTGCCTGCATTAAGCATGAATATTATATCTGGATCTTGTTTATTGTGAGACGATTACTCATTTAAATCGGAGAATAATGGTTGTTCTATTTATATGAGTAATATCTTTTATGGTCATGCACCCAATGTAAGGGGTTTATTCATATTGAATCTTGATGGTGATGATACACATGTTCATAACATTGATGCCAAAAGATGTAGAGTTGATAATGATAGTACCACTTTCTTGTGGCACTGCCGTTTATGTCATATTGGTGTAAAACGCATGAAGAAGCTCCATGTTGATGGACTTTTGGAGTCACTTGATTTTGAATCACTTGACACATGTGAACCATGCCTCATGGGCAAGATGACTAAAACGCCATTCTCTGGAACAATGGAACGGGCAAGTGACTTGTTGGAAATCATACATACTGATGTGTGCAGTCCGATGAGCATTGAGGCGCGCGGTGGATATCGTTATTTTCTCACCTTCACTGATGACTTAAGTAGATATGGGTATATTTACTTAATGAAACACAAGTCTGAAATGTTTGAAAAGTTCAAGCAATTTCAGAGTGAAGTTGAGAATCATCGTAACAAGAAGATTAAATTCCTGTGATCTGATCGAGGAGGTGAATATTTGAGTTATGAGTTTGGCAGTCACTTAAGACAGTGTGGAATTGTTTCACAATTTACACCGCCTCGAACACCACAGCGTAATGGTGTGTCCGAACGTCATAATCGAACCTTATTGGATATGGTGTGTTCTATGATGTCTCTTGCCGATTTGCCACTGTCGTTTTGGGGTTATGCATTAGAGACAGCTTCATTCACTTTAAATAGGGCACCATCAAGATCCATTGAGACGACGCCATATGAACTGTGGTTTGGCAAGAAGCCAAAGTTGTCGTTTCTTAAAGTTTGGGGATGTGATGCTTATGTCAAAAAGCTTCAGCCTGAAAAGCTGGAACCCAAAGCAGAGAAATGCGTCTTCATAGGATACCCAAAAGAGACAGTTGGGTATACCTTCTACCTCAGATCCGAAGGCAAAGTATTGTCGCTAAGAATGGAACATTTTTTGAGAAAGAGTTTCTCTCGAAAGAATTGAGTGGGAGGAAAATACAACTTGATGAGGTTACTAAACCTTTACTTCAACGAGAGAGTAGTGCAGCATAGAAAGATGTTTATGTGGAGCCTACGACGGTTGAAGAGGAAGCTAATGATGATGATCATGAATCTTCAGATCAAGTTACTACTGAACCTCGTAGGTCGACAAGGGCGTGTACTGCTCCTGAGTGGTACGACAACCCTATCTTGGAGGTCATGTTGTTAGACAACAATGAACCTACGAGCTATGGAGAAGCGATGATGGACCTGGATTCCAAGAAATGGTTAAAGGCCATGAAATCCGAGATGGGATCCATGTATGAAAACAAAGTATGGACTTTGGAAGTATTACCTGAAGGGCGAAAGGCCATTCAGAACAAGTGGATCTTTAAGAGGAAGACGGACACGGACGGTAATGTCACCGTCTATAAAGCTCGACTTGTGGCAAAGGGTTTTTCACAAGTTCAAGGAATTGACTACGATGAGACTAAGGGAGTCCTGGATTAAGGGGTCCTCAGATAGCCGACCCATTGTTCATGGGTCGGATTGTATGGGCCGCAAGGCAGGCATCGGATGATCGAGGGCCACCTATGCCAGGACGGAAGCTTCAAGGAGTCAAGACGTGTTCTCAAAGTTATTAGCTATAGTTAGGCAAGTTACCTCTTTGGCATGTAACAGACCATGTGTAAATCCCTAGACACCCCCGGCATCTATATAAGCCGGAGGGTTTTCGGGGGTAGAGATAGGACAACTCATCTAGGGTTAGACATACGATCTCGAGGTAGATCAACTCTGTAACCCCTTACACCATCAATACAATCAAGCAGGACGTAGGGTATTACCTCCATTGGAGGGCCCGAACCTGGGTAAAGTCGTGTCCCCTTCATCTCCTATTACCGTCGATTGTAGTCTCATAGTTAGGGACACCCTACCCGAGATATGTCGGTTTTAACACCGACATTGGTGCTTTCATTGAGAGTTCCTCTGTGAGCGCCGAAGGAATCGATGGCTCGCCCCGTCGCAAGTTGTGAGATCTTTATCGAGGGGGCTCTCGCCCTAATCAGAATTTCATCGGCAAGTACATCCTATCGCATGCCATCCTGGTTGACCATCATGACCTGACTGGAAGGTTTCACCCCATATCAGTGTATTAAGTTCAAAACCCTAGAGTTCGTGGCTGATTCACGAGGAACACTCGTTCCAATGGAACCCTCAACCTTCGAAGGAAAACCTGTACATCCGGATGCTTTAGCGTCTGACGCATCATGTCCCATGGTGGAACAAAACACGGATCCGCTTCGGCATAACTCTGGAACCGTCACACCGCTTGACGAATCCACTCATATCAACGACACGCATCCTGCCATCGCCTCGTTCTTAAATGAGTTGTTCGATCGGATCAAAGCTATGCGTATATCGGATGACCAGGTTCCGATCTATGATCGGCTCGGGATCAGACCCGATGACAGGGAGATTCATGTCCCTCCGGTCACCCACCTTGTCGCCACCGATGAGTGTCCGGCCACGAATTCTTCCCGGCAGCCGGAATTAAAAACCATCTATACCCCCGTCCACGATCTCCAAGACCCCGTCAGAGAATCAAAGGCGGGGAACCACTTTAAAACCGGACCGTCACCGGTCTAGGATCCGTCGCGCGATTCGGAAACTGCACTTTTGAACACCCGTTGCGACAGGGAACGGAATTTTTTCCCACCCATCACCCAGAACGATTATCCAAGTACCGTGCCAAAGCCCATGTCTTCGGACTTACGGGATATCAAGCAGATACAAGGAGAATCAGTCCACCACTTCTAGGCAAGACTCCTCCTCGCTAGGAGTAGAGAGAAAGGTCTTAGCGACCAAGACGTAATGGCAGTTTTCATCAACAATTGCCACGATGAAGGGATTCTTAATGCCTTGGCCCGCCGACGCATAAGCGACTTTTCGGAGTTATCCGAATTGGTACAGAAGTATTGTGCCATGGAGAGTGTCTGGCAATCTGAGCAATTCTTTTCGGAACCAAAATTCTCAGAACACCTTAGAGGAGTTCGAAGAAAGAAGATACCTCCAAATCGGCCAGCCAGGCATGAACCTGTCAAAATAAGAAACAAGTCCCTTTCCAGGACCGGCACCATCCTCGATGGACTTTTAGATAAACCTTGCCCAATTCATTCAGTGTTGTTGAACACAAACCCTACTCATAGCCTTCGAGCTTGTTGGGTCGTCAGGCAAGTCGCAAAAAGTGGTGAGGCTATCCTCGACACACACCCATGGAAGAGGCGCTCTCCTTCGCCAAACGGATTCGATGACGAAGTCCTGACAGTCTATGAGATCTTCCCCTCGAGGAGCAGGCACAAAAGAGCTCTTAGGGAGCATGAGCAAGTCTACCACGTGGAAGCCACTAGCCCATGGGCAAACGTATCGATTACTTTCGAGGACACGGACCAGCCGCCCATCCTTCCCGGACATTCACCAGCCGCTCTAGTCTTGAATCCCATCATTGATGGATACAGACTACATAAGGTGCTCATGGACAGCAGCAGTGGCTTAAACCTCATTTACGAGGTCACTCTGGAGAAAATGCAGTTCGACCGATCTCACATCGAACATAGCAACACAACCTTCCGAAGAATTATCCCAGGGAAAGAGGCGCATTGTTCCGGACGTATCATCATGGACGTTGTGTTCGGCACGCCCAAAAATTACCGATCCAAAGAACTTCTCTTCCACATCGTCCCCTTCCCCAGTGGCTATCACGACCTGTTAGGACGGGATGCCTTTACAAAGTTCCAGGCTATACCCCATTATGAGTACATGAAACTCAAAATGCCAGGACCAAATGGAGTGATCACTCTCGCCAGTGATTCGAATATAGTCCTCCGGGCCGAAAACAAAATGGCAATGCTCGCCCTCGAGGCATTAGTGGAAACTTTCACCGCCGAGGAGTTGACAGCTTTACGGTCGACAGTCAATAGGGACGATGTGATCCTCAGTAAAAGGCCCAAGTCCACGTCCTTTAAACCATCAAAGAAAATCGTCAAATTTCAGGTGCATCCAACGGATCCCAATAAAATAGCGTCCATCGGATCCCAGCTCAATCCCCTTATGGACGAGGCATTGCAGAATTTCCTCCACAAAAACTGGGACATTTTCGCTTGGCATCCTTCCGATATGCTCGGAATCCCACGTCGGCTCGCCGAACACAGCTTGAACATTATGCCAGGCTTTAAGCCCGTGAAACAGACCCTGTGCCGCTTCTCTGAGCCCAAACGACAAGCCATGGGAGAAGAATTAGCAAAATTGCTCGTGGTTGGATTTATATGGGATATTAAACACCCCGAGTGGCTAGCAAACCTGGTGATGGTACCTAAGAAAGACAAATTCTGGCGGCTATGTGTCGATTTCAAAGACCTCAACAAAGCATGCCCCAAGGATCCTTTTCTCTTACCTCGCATAGACCAGATCATTGATGCCACAGCCGGACACGATTTGTTGTGTTTCCTCGATGCTTACTCCGGATACCATCAAATTAAGATGAAGGAATCCGATCAGGCGGCTACCGCATTCATCACCCCCTATGGGCCATTTTGCTTCAACATGATGCCCTTTGGGCTAAAAAACGCTAAGGCCACATACCAGCACATGATCTAGACTTTCCTCACTACACAGGTCGGAAAGACCGTCGAGGCATACGTGAATGATGTGGTAATCAAAACCAAACACGTCAATCAGTTGATGACGACCTCCGTCAAACTTTCGCTAATTTGCGCAAATATGATATACGGCTCAATCCGGAAAAAAAATGTGTATTTGGAGTTCCCTTGGGTAAGCTGCTTGGATTCATCATCTCCCATAGAGGAATAGAGGCAAATCTAGCCAAAATTCGTGCTCTATCAAAACTTGCAATCCCCTTAGAGCTGAAGCATGTCCAGAGACTAGCCGGGTGCGTAGCCGCGTTAAACCACTTTATTTCCCGCCTTAGAGAAAAAGCTTTGCCACTCTATAAGCTGCTGAAACGAACCAACAATTTCGAATGGACCGATGAAGCAACAGTTGCGTTGGAAGAAATCAAAACAATACTGACAACCAACCCCATACTCACCGCACCAGGCGCCGGTGAGCCCATGTTGTTATACATATCGGCCACCAACAAGGTCGTCAGTGCAGTGCTCATCGTCGAGCGACATGAGGAGGGACATAAATTCTGAACCCAGAAGCCGATATATTATGTGTCAGAGGTGCTAACGCGGTGCAAGTCCAGATACCCACATTATCAAAAATATAGCCTATACAGTATTCATGGCATCGAGGAAACTCTGACACTACTTCCAGGAGTGCGCGGTAACGGTGGTGTCGGAAGTCCCCTTGAATGATATAATCAACAACAGGGATGCCATTGGTCGCATAGCCAAATGGGACATTGAGCTCCCTCTCTTCAAAATAACCTACAAGCCACGTCGCGCCATTAAATCTCAGGTACTGGCGGACTTCCTGGCTGAATGTACAGAGGCCGAGCTCCCCAAGGAGTATAGTGCATACTCTCATTGGACAATGTACTTTGATGGATCCAAGACCTTGGCCAGTCTGGGGGCTGGAGTTATCCTCACATCCCCCACAGGCGACAACGTAAGATACATGTTGCAAATCATGTATGCCGACTCCAATAATGCCGCCGAATACAAAGCTCTTCTTCATGGTCTTCGGATGGCGGTGTCAATGGGCATACGATGGCTAGAGGTATGGGAAGACTCAAACCTGGCTATATCCCAAATTAACGGCGAGTTCGATGCCAAAAATCCAAAGATGGCGGCATATAGAGACGTTTGAGGGGTTGGAATTCCACCATGTTGCTCGATATAACAACCAAGCCGCCAATATATTTGCTCGTATGGGAGCCAAGCGCGATCCTGTCCCGAGAAACACCTTCTTGGAGCAGCTCTTCAAGCCCTCCGTAGTGTGGCAGGACGACGCAAATGGCACCAACCCAAAAATAGCGGATGAAGTTGTTCCCCCCATAAACGAACCAGATGATGGCATCATCGGCAGCTCAACAATGAATGAGATGCCTTTGTCTCATGAGGTAATGGCAGTAATTGCGCCATGGACAGAACCCTTCCTTGCTTACCTCCTTCACAAAGAACTCCCTGACGATCAAATTGAGGCACGGCGCATAGTTCGGCGATCCAAGGCCTAAAAAGTACACGAGGGTGAGTTATACAAGAAAAGCACCACTGGAGTATTACAGAGGTGTATATCCGAGGAAGAGGGACAGGAGCTCCTCACCGAAATCCATGCAGGCATGGGCGGGCATCATGCTGCAGCAAGATCTCTTGTCGACAACGCCTTTCGAGCCAGCTTCTTTTGGCCCACAGCTCGGACAGACGCCCAGTAACTCGTTCAACATTGCATGGGGTGTCAACTCTTCACAAATCAAAGCCACATGTCCCCAATAGCTCTTCGGACTATCCCGATCACCTGGCCTTTTGCGGTCTGGGGACTGGACATGGTCGGACCCCTCAAAGGGGGAACCAAGAAAAATAAATACCTACTGGTCATGGTTGACAAGTTCACCAAATGTATAGAAGCAAAGCCTGTTAAATCGGCTAAATCCGGACCAGTGATCGAATTTATATCTAGCATAGTACATCGTTACGGTGTCCTGCATAGTATAATAACGGACAATGGATCCAACTTCAGGGCCCAAGAGGTCAAGGACTGATGCGCAAAAATGGGCATAAAGCTCGATTATGCATCGGTCTATCATCCGCAGACCAATGGACAGGTCGAGCGAGCAAACTGTCTCATTATGAGCGACATAAAGCCACGTTTGGTCCGATCTCTTCACGGGTCCAATTGTCATTGAGTGGAGGAACTCGACTCCGTTCTATGGGGCCTGCGTACTACCCCGAACAGGTCAACGGGTTATACACTGTTTTTTATGGTCTATGGGGCAGAGGCAGTTCTCCCCTGCGATATTATCCAGGACGCACCAAGAGTGCATATGTACGAGGAAAAGGAGGCCGAGTTAGATCGGCTGGATGACTTAGACACCTTGGAGGGGGAGCGGGACATAGCTTTGGCTCGATCCACTATTTACCAACAGCAAGCTTGGCGGTACGAAAATAGGGAGGTCAGGGCAAAAGCATACAACGTAGGAGAACTCGTCCTATGGCTCTCGGAGAAGAAGAAGCACAAACTCAACCCCAAGTGGGAGGGTCCTTTCATCATCGATGAAGTGCTCGCGGGAGGGGCCTATCGTTTGCGGAGCTCATTCGATAACCGCCTTCAACCAAACCCATGGAATGCAGCTCGTCTTCGGCGCTTCTACGGATAAACCGGTGTCGTCTAAACTCCCTTACACCTTTTTATTTTTCCGCAATTCTTTGCCCTTTTCGATATTTCCTTTCCCACCTTGCTGTTCGATAGGGACAATTTCTTTTCCTACCCTATGTTCGGCTGAACCAATCTTGTACTAAGGATAATTGGCATACACCATAAAGTGTTAAATCCGAACACGGCACGTGGGGGCTTCTTTTAATAGCCAGGATTTTAATTTTTCATACTTACCGGACGCGCATGTTTCTTTTGTCATGTTTTAGCCATCATATGCATCAATTCGAACTAAGACTTTGCCAAGCTGGGTTGCCTCGCTCCTATGGTTACTCTCTACGTTCTCAATTGTTCGGCTAGAGAGTAAAGGGAGCACCTATGCGATTGTTATGACCGGGTCATCCAGACACGTACCTCAAACGGGTGAACTCGAAAGCTAGCTATCTTACGTAGACAATTGGTCGGCTCTGACGGAAACACCCTATACAGCTCTGGTTGCTATTTCCGTTGTTTGGGTCTTTTATTCCTAAAGGACACTTAGTCGCGTACTACAAGTATGCGGATTTCCTATCTACGCTCTTCGTAGAACCCCGACGAAAGGTATCGATAGAGGTACTATTTTCATCGGACGATGTTTCTTATGCTATGTCATAATATAACATATCTTTCTGTGTGCTTTCTATCTGTTCGCACCACATGGTTGGATTGCCTGGTTCCTCGAATACAGTTTGCTCTTTGGCAAAGGAATAATAAGGAGGAACACTGTCGAGCTTTTCGCACGGGAGGGAGAAGCCGATGGCCGGTCAAGACAAAGTTTATAAACACGGATTGTTTTACACATGTATATGTAAATTACATATGCGGCTGCTGATCGAGATCATCAATTATTGTGTTGAGGGGGCAGTCTGCTTGAGAGAGACGGGCGGCTGGCATCACCTGGTCATATACCAAGTGGAGTGGCACTTCTTTTCCATCCGATCCCACCGGACCAACCCATGCCATATGCTCGGGGTTAAGTCCAGTGAAACAGGTCTTGACCATTGCCCACGCCTCCCGTGCTCCCTCGTGGCCAGCCGAAGTGTTCCACAGCTCGAACCTATCTCGAGCCCCCCTAAATCGATCTGCAAGTGTGGCTAGCCCTTTAGGTGGTTGTTCGGTGGGCCATAGAGCCTTCACCATCCCTTTCATCGCTTTTTGCACATGCTTATGGAGAGAGGTCAGCTCCTTCAGCAGGTCCCCTTGGTACGATTCGATCTCCTCTTCAGGATGTCCGGTCAGGAGACCTGCACACAAGATAACAAGCGTGATTACTATCATTCTATACATCGGAAATACTTACTCATAGCGGAATTGTATTTACCGAATACGCCCCTCCAAGATTTCGATTCACTTCTTGAGTCTGGGCCAATTAATTTTTTAAACTCCTTATCTCTTCGGCTTGTTTTTGTATAACAACATAGCCGGCCTGCTACTAGGATTCTACATACCTTTGTGAATCCCGGGCTTCTTCCAGCTGCCTTTCCATATGTCCTATTGATTCGGCTGCTACCCAGATTTTGTATGTCAGGCACGATGATATAAAATGATTAGCAGTACATTCATACTCACCATGGGCCTCTCGAGTGAAGCTCTTCACTTGTTCTAGTTCGGCCTTCACAGATTGAACTTCCGTGCGGTTGTCCTCGAGTTCCTTGGCCAATTGCTCGACCTGTTGCTTTGAGGCCTGCGTTAGCAGTCACACGGCATGGAGATCCTTAATTCGTTTGTTCTAAAACATATTAAGGCTCGGGGGCTACTAGGCCTACACAAGTATTCACATTCTTTAAAAACCGATCACTTACCTATAGTTTGGTTGTTAGCAGCTTCATAGCTTCGCCAAACCCAGCTCGAGCGGCCCCGAGGTGTGCATCCGTCGAGCGTAGGGCGCCGAACTCCTGGTCGGAGAAAATTGGGTGTCGCATGGCCTCCCATTGGTGTCGATGATGCATGGAGATCTCTACCTCAGATTTCGTAACAGATACTCCATCACCAGATTCGGCGGGTGCCGGATTAGCCCTGGGGGCTTCTGTAGCAGAAGCCGCATGGGTGGTGGCTCGAGAGCTTCGGTCGTCTTCAAACACCCGGGTAACCCCCTCATTGGGAGAGGGTTGGGAATTTTGCCTAAATATTTCAAAACGCAAATTGCCGTAAGACTCTGTTAACCGCAATTATATGTGGATAACCGAACAATGTACCTTCGGGATGAGCGGGCAGGTGGGTTCTCCCCCATAGCCGGTTATGTCACAGGATCTTTGTGGGCCTCCGACTCGGCCGCGGCTATGGCTGTCGGTTTATGGCGCATGGATCGACGTCGTTTCAGAGTCGGGACCGGTGCGTCCGAGGCGCTCTTGGTGGCCGACCTCTTGCGGGAGGAGTTTTTCTTCTTACCTGCTATAGGAGGGGAGAATGACCCGGGGTTATCAACTATGATAGCCATCGGTGATTGGGAGATGTTGTCCTGGAAATAAACTCCATCTTTGAAATCGAGGAAAAGGTTCGGGTCCTCGTTGAAGCCCGGATCATTGTCACGAGCATGGTTCTCGGGCTGGGGAGCCGGACAGTTGACTGTCTCGATGAAGCTCCTCCAATCCTGTTCATGACAAGACTTTGGTCAAGAAGAGTGCGGAATTAAAACCCCAAACTATATTCATGTTTGAAGAAAGGCTTACCCGTTCGATAGGATTATGGGCCGAATACCCTTCCTTGGTTGCCCACCGGATGAAGTTCTCTTGCTCCCCTTTGTATAGGTCGGCAAGAACGACGGCCAACTCCGTTGGATCGACGGGCCCTTGTTTTCTGGAGCGCGTGGCATCACTTGTCCCATTGTATTGCCATAGGGGGTGTACCCTCTATTGGAGGGGCTGCACACCCCGGGAGATGGTGACGGCCATGACATCGACCATGGTTAGTCTGTGTTGGGCGAGTATCAGCACCTGAGTGGCGAGGTGCTGCACTTCGACGCTTTCCTCCTAGGATGAGCTCCTGGGTTGCCAATTGTACCTCTTCTTCGGGAGGATATCGGAGTATTCAGGAACACCTGTCTGAGTTGACTCGAACAGGGGGACATCTTCAATGTAAAACCATTCCAAAGTCCACCTTCGGATTTCTTCGGCGTGCCCACCGGATACCCTGTTCCTGCTATGCGGCACACTTCGGCTCCGCCGACCTCCAAAATTGCCTTGCCCCGAGTTTGGGGGATGAGGCAAAAGTATTTTCTCCACAAATCTAAATGTGCCTCGCATCCTAAGAACATCTCGCAAAGAGCGACGAAGCTTGAGATATGTAAAATTGACTTTGGGTGAAGTGGTGGAGCTGGATCCAATAGAACTCCAGCAGCCCCCTCAAAAATGGGTGGATTGGAAACCCGAGGCCCCGGAGGAGGAAAGGGACGAAGCATACTCGCTCCCCCTTGTTGGGGTTGGGGAAGCGCTCGTCGAAAACCTCCTCGCCGTAAGTAAGCAGACCTGTGCGGGTTGCCACCAGATCTGACGAAGGAAGATATCCCTGGGTCTCCAAGTTGTGGAGCCGTAGGAGGGTGACGGAATAGCTAGTCTAGTCCCCTGGGCATGTGCCATAGGGGCATGTGGAGGAGCTGGGGGCGTTGGCCATGTTTGGCGTAGAGCTTCCGTTGGGAGTTTCTTCCGATGGAGAGGAGAGGAATGTGGCCTAAGCCATGGTTTTGTTTGATTAAATGGGTCGCTGCCTCTGTTGTAGGAGGGTAAGATCGTAAAAATAGCTAACCACTCACCTCCCCACGACACGTGAAAGTTGAGGAATTCGCGCAGTTATTATAATAAATCTACGCCCACGACATTTGGGATCTTGCCGAAGACTGGTCGGTTGTCGAACGAAGAAGAACGGGGGACTCCCTTGCAAGCCGAAGAGGACGAGGCGAAGAAATCAACCGAATTATATATATATATATATATATATATATATATATATATATATCAGCATTGAAGGCCAGTCTGGGGGCTACTGAGGAAGTCCTGGATTAAGGGGTCCTCGGATAGCCGACCCATTGTTCATGGGTCGGACTGTATGGGATGCAAGGCAGGCATCGAATGATCGAGGACCACCTATGCCAGGACGGAAGCTTCAAGGAGTCAAGACGTGTTCTCCAAGTTATTAGCTATAGTTAGGCAAGTTACCTCTTCAGCATGTAACCGACCATGTGTAAAGCCCTAGACACCCCTGGCATCTATATAAGCCGGAGGGTTCTTGGGGGTAGAGATAGGACAACTCATCTAGGGTTAGACATACGATCTCGAGGTAGATCAACTCAGTAACCCCTTACACCATCAATACAATCAAGTAGGACGTAGGGTATTACCTCCATTGGAGGGCCCGAACTTGGGTAAACTCGTGTCCCCTTCGTCTCCTGTTACCGTCGATCCTAGTCTCACAGTTCGGGACCCCCTACCCGAGATCCGGCAGTTTTAACACCGACAGAGACCTTCTCACCCGTAGCGATGCTTAAGTCCGTCAGAATCATGTTAGCAATAGTTGCATATTTCGACTATGAAATTTGGCAGATGGATGTCAAAACAACGTTCCTTAACGGTTTCCTTAAGGAAGAGTTGTATATGATACAACCGAAAGGTTTTGTCGATCCAGAGAATGCTGACAAAGTTTGCAAACTCTAGTGATCCATTTATGGGCTGGTTCAAGCATCTCGGAGTTGGAGAATCTGCATTTTGATGAGGTGATCAAAGCGTTCCGGTTTATACAGTTTACAAAGAAGCTTGCATTTACAAGAAAGTGAGTGGGATCTCTATAGTGTTTCTAATATTATATGATTGCTAATTGGACACAATGTAGAATTGCTGGAAAGTGTGAAGGAATATTTGAACAAGTGTTTTTCAATGAAGGACCTAGGAGAAGCTGCTTTCATATTAGGCATTAAGATCTATAGAGATAGATCTAGACGCTTAATAGGACTTTCACAGAGCACATAACTTGATAAAATTTATTATTATATGACATGAGATGTTTATTAACCATACCTAGAGGCAATAATAAAATGGTTATTATTATATTTCCTTGTTCATGATAATTTTTTATTATCCATGCTATAATTGTATTGACTCGAAACACATTGCATGTGTGGATACATAGACAACACTTTGTCCCTAGTATGCCTCTAGTAGACTAGCTCATTGATCAAACATGATCAAGGTTTCCTAGACATTGACATGAGATGTCATTTGATAATGGGATCACAACATTGGGAGAGTGATGTGATGGACAAGACCCAAATTATAAACATAGCATATGATCGTGTCAGTTTATTGCTATAGTTTTCTGCAAGTCAAGTATATGTTCCTATGACCATGAGACCATGCAACTCACTAACAGCAGAGCAGTACCTTGTGTGTATCAAACATCACAACGTAACTGGGTGACTATAAAGGTGCTCTACAGGTATCTCCGAGGGTGTCTGTTGAGTGGGCATGGATCAAGACTGGGATTTGTTACTCCGTGTGACGGAGAGGTATCTCAGGGCCCACTCGGTAATAAAAACATCACAACAAAGCCTTGCAAGCAAAGTGACTAAGTGTTAGCCATGGGATCTTGTATTACAGAACAAGTAAAGAGACTTGCTGGTAATGAGATTGAACTAGGTATAGAGATACCGACGATCGAATCTCGGGCAAGTAACATACCGAAGAACAAAGGGAACATCATACGGGATTAACTGAATCCTTGACATAGAGGTTCAACCGATAAAGATCTTCGTAGAATATGTAGGAACCAATATGGTGTTGGGGAACGTTGCATGGAAAACAAAAAAATTCCTACGCACACGCAAGATCTATCCATGGTGATGAGCATCTACGAGAGGGAGAGTGGATCTACATACCCTTGTAGATCGCTAAGCGGGAAGCGTTAAGAAACGCGGTTGGTGTAGTTGAACATCTTTGCGATCCAAATCGCCGAGCGCCCCGCGATCTCATCACGATCCATCCTGCAATCCAATAATGATCCGTCCCGCGAACTCATTACGATCCGTCCTGCGATCTCATCACGATCCGTCTCGCGATCTTGATCACGGTCCTTCCAATCTAGCGCCGAATGGACGGCACCTCCGCGTTCAGCACACGTACAACTCAATGACGATCTCCGCCTTCTTGATCCAGCAAGAGGGAGCAGAGAGGTAGAAGAGTTATCCCGCAGCGCGACGGCGCTGCGGTGGTGGTGGAGCTATTCCGGCAGGGCTTCGCCTAAGCACTGCGGAAAACCGATCTAGAGAAGACACTATGCACTAGAGGAGAGGGTAGCACGTGGCAGAAAATCTAGTGCAAAAACCCTAAAACCTCTAGTATATATAAGAGGAAGAGAGGAGGAGGCTTAGCCCTCAAGGGTCCAGCCCTAGGCTTCGGTCGAACCAAGGAGGAGAGGAGGAATCCTCCTCCAATCCTAGTAGCACTAGGACTCCTTTCTTTTTTGCCTTTTTTGCCTTTTTCCACCTTTTCTCTTTGGGCTTTTCTCTCCCAGCCGCTTGGGCCTTGTGTGGGACTTATACCAGACCACTAAGGGCTGGTATTCACTCTCCCACAGCCCATGTAGCCTCTTGGGTCGAAATACCCCTCCCGATGGTCTCCCGATACACTACCGCCACTCCCGGTACACTACCGATGAGCCCAAAACTTTTCTGGCGACCAAAATAGGACTTCCTATATATCAATCTTTACCTCTGGACCATTCCGAAGCTCCTCGTGACATCCAGGATCTCATCCGGGACTCCAAACAACCTTCGGTAACCACCATACATAACTCTATACTACCGAAACGTCACCGAACCTTAAGTGTGCAGACCCTGCGGGTTCGAGAACTATGTAGACATGACCGAGACACCTCTACGGTTAATAACCAATAGAGGGACCTGGATGCCCATATTGGTTCCTACATATTCTACGAAGATCTTTATCGGTCGAACCTCTATGGCAAGGATTCAGTTAATCCCGTATGATGTTCCTTTTATTCTTTGGTATGTTACTTGCCCGAGATTCGATCGCCGGTATCTCCATACCTAGTTCAACCTCGTTATCGGCAAGTATCTTTACTCTTTCCGTAATACAAGATCCCGTGACTAACACTTAGTCACATTGCTTGTAGGGCTTGTTGTGATGTTGTATTACCGAGTGGGCCCTGAGATACCTCTCTGTCACACGGAGTAACAAATCCCAGTCTTGATCCATGCCAACCCAACAGACACCCTTGGACATGCCTGTATAGTACCTTTATAGTCACCCAGTTATGTTGCGACATTTGATACACAGAAGGCACTCCTTCGGTGTCAGTGAGTTGCATGATCTCATGGTCATAGGAACAGATACTTGACATGCAGAAAATAGTAGCAATAAACTGACATGATCATATGCTATGTTTGTAGTTTGGGTCTTGTCCATCCCATCATTCTCCTAATGATGTGATCCCGTTATCAAATGACATCTCATGTCAATGTCTAGGAAACTTTAGCCATCTTTAATCAACGAGCTAGTCTATTAGAGGCATACTAGGGACATGGTGTTGTCTATGTATCCACACATGTATCTGAGTTTCCTATCAATAAAATTATAGCATGGATAATAAACGATTATCATGAACAAGGAAATATGATAATAACTAATTTATTATTGCCTCTAGGGCATATTTCCAACATATGGCCATCCAGGTCCCGCTATTGGTTATTGACCATAGAGGTGTCTCGGTCATGTCTGCATAGTTCTCGAACCCGCAGGGTCTACGCACTTAACTTTTGGTGACGATATAAGTAGTTGAGTTGTTATGTTGGTGACCAAAAGTTGTTCAGAGTCCTGGATGAGATCCCGAACATGACGAGGAGCTCCAGAATAGTCCGAAGGTAAAGATTGATATATGGGATAATAGTGTTTGTCTCCGGAAGGGTTCCGGAATTCACCGGAAAGAGTTTCAGATGTTTCTCGAAATGTTTGGGGTACAAGAACACTTTATTCGGGCCAAGGGGTAAAGCCCATGAGGATTTAGGAAGGTGCAAAAGGAGTTTTGTGGAGGCCAGGGTCCAGACGCCAGGGACCCTGGCGTCTGGTGCCAGACGCTAAGGTCCCTAGCGTCTGGTCCTGGAGTCCGAGGAGGACTCTTGCCTTGCGGGAAAACTGACCTTGAGGAGGATTTTTCTCCAAGTTTCGACCCTAGGGTTGAACATATAAATAAAGGGGTGGGGCTAGCACCCGGAACACATCAAGAAACCCCAAGCCGTGTGTCGGCAACCCCATCCCTCTAGTTTATCCTCTGGCATAGTTTCTGTTGTGCTTGGCGAAGCCCTGCGGAGATTGTTCTTCACCAACACCGTCACCACGTCGCCGTGCTGCCGAAACTCATCTACTACTTCGCCCCTCTTGCTGGATCAAGAAGGCGAGGACATCATCAAGTTGTACGTGTGTTGAACACGGAGGTGTCGTTCGTTCGGCGCTAGATTGTGATTGGATCGCGGGACGGCTTGCGATTTGGATCGCGAAGACGTTCGACTACATCAACCGCGTTTCTTAACGCTTCCGCTTACTGATCTACAAGGGTACAGAGATCCACTCTCCCTCTCGTAGATGCTCATCACCATGGATAGATATTGCGTGTGCGTAGGAATTTTTTTGTTTCCCATGCAACGTTCCCCAACAACATGTCCTAGCCTTCTATGCCAAAGCCAACCTTTAGAAGATTTTGCAATAAGACAAGTACGAGGTTTGGATCTCTTAGTGAAATCAACAATGTATAGATCACCTTTACGGAAACCAATAAAGACCATGCTATGATTATCTTGATGAAACACTTGACAATCAACTTTAGTAAATAGCACACTGAAACCGAAGTCGTCTAGTCTAGATACGGAAAGAAGATTGTAGCCAAGGGATTCGACAAGCATTACATTTGGCATGGAACTATCATGAGATATGGCCACCTTACAAAGACCGAGTACCTTACCCTTAGGGTTTTCTCCGAAAGTCACATACCTCTGTGTTCCATGGTTTGGTGTGATCTCTTGAAACATGTCTCTATCTTCGGTCATGTCAGCGGTGTATCCACTGTTGAGAATCCACTCTTTTCCTCCAGACATGCAATCTTTGAAGTTCGCCATGAGACTTACATTCTTCATGGTCTTCTCATATTCAATGTCGAACAACTCATCTTCATCATATTATCCATGTTCCACATTGCCATCATCAAATGGAATATCCTCGTCATAAGAATTAAGAGATTCGTTAGAGTTTTGACCATGACAATGTTCAAGATTATGAATCTGAATGGCTTAAACAATGATGATTGTTGATAGTTATGACATCTCCTTTAGCACGCATGAGGTCTCTAAGCTCAAAGAGATAGTCATCAAAATTAGGATCACTAGGTTTCATCTTGTGAAAAGCAATAGTTTTTTGGAGAATGACATCAAGGTTTTTCAAATAGTAGTTTGGATATCTTTTCTCTAAATCATTCCACAAAGTATAAGCACACTCAAAGTTTCTCATTTGATCAAACACAATTCTGGACAATCCTCTAATGATAAGATTAACAGTTCTAAGATTACGAAGCATGTCAATTTGTTCTTCGTGTGAAGGATGTAAGGGATCAACGGGAGGCACATGAGGGCACTTAACATACTTGCTCAAATGGAATTCATTAAATAGATCAAGCATATGATCTTTCCATTGACTATAGTACTCCCCGTCAAGAATAGGCACTCTATAACTAAGACTCCCCAAACTAGGCACATCCATCTTCCTCCAATGGTGATAAAACCAAAGCTATGGAGACCAACGCTTTGATACTAATTGTGGGATCGATAAGGGATATCTAGAGGGGGGGTGAATAGACTACTTGACAAAATAAAAACCTAACATTTTCCCAATTTTAGTGGTTGAGAGATTTTAGCAATTCTAACAAGTCTAGCACACCCTACACATGCAAGTCAACGAGTATGGCAGCGGAAAGTAAAGACATGCACATGTAAGTAAGAGTAGAAAAGAGGAGATCAAACGCAATTGGAGACACGAAGATTTTTCCCGTGGTTCCAATAGATGGTGCTATCGTACGTCCATGTTGATGCAGACTTCAACCCACAGAGGGTAGCGGCTGCCAGAGTCCACGGAGGGCTCCACCCATATGGGTCCACAAAGTAGCAACCTCGTCTATTCCATCACGACTTACGTCCACGAAGGGCTAGCCTCACTCTGGGTAGATCTTCACGAAGTAGTCGATCTCCTTTCCCGTACAAATTTCTTGGTTCAACTCCACACACGAAGACATAGGCTCCCAAGTGACACCTAACCAATCTAGGAGACACCACTCTTCAAAAGGTAATAGATGTGGTAAGAATGAAGAACTCCCTGCTCTTGTGCTTCAAAAGATAGTCTCGTCATCACACAATCACTTTCTTACGGATTTGGCTTGGTCGAAGAGGTTGATTGGGTGGAAAGTAACTTGAGGAGGCTACAAATCAATATTCATATGGTTGAAGTGGAAGATCTTGATCTCAACACATGAGTAGGTGGTTCTTTCTCACAAAAATGGATGTGGCAAGTGTTGGTCTATTCTGAGTGCTTCCTTTGCGAGTGATAGGTAGGTGGAGGGATATCTATAGGCATCTCGAAAAATCAAACCGTTACAACATTATTTTCCAACTCGGTGAAACCAAAGCAAAAAAACTCGGTTGTACCAACTAGTGCAAAAATGTGGCAACTTTTGGCGTTTCGGTGAGACCGATATATAAATCTCGGTGGGACCGAATTGGCTGACCTAGACAGTTACCAAAACTCGGTGAGACCAATTCCTAAAACTCAGAAATTCCGATTCTTAGAAATGGGTTACCCAAAAGTTGGTCACTAATTTTGGTTTCACCAAAATGAAAGTTGGTGTCACCGAGACGTTAGGGTTTGGCTTAGGAACTGTCTGAGATGAAACTCGATAAGGCCGATTTGGAAAATTTGGTGGCATCGAATTTGAGTGGTAAGGTTTAGACAGAGTATTTTGTGAGAGAATTTCATGATTTTTTTGGTAGCTAACTCTAAGCACTTAAGCAACCAGATCATCATGGATACCTCATCCCATTTTAATAATATTGGCTTTCTTATGGACTCAAATGTGATTTCTCACAAAATGCAAAATGCAGAGTCTTGAAGCTTGTTTGCCAATTGATGTTCCTTGCATCTTCTCTCCTTGGGTATTCTTCACACATTCCAACTAATCCTTTGTGCGGACTTCATCTGAAATAAACTAGGTAAAATTATTAGTTCAAAAGACAATGTATATTGTTATGAATTATCAAAACCTCTAAAGGAGCACATGTGCTTTCATGCGTACGCAACGGTGATATTTGATGTCAAATTATTCAGATTGATTCAAAGATTCAATGGCAATGACCGCGGCTTCAAGACGTTGGTTCTTAGGGGCTTACATACGAAGACTTCCCAACTGTTATCGAGAAGGTCAGACCGGCTCCGTTATGGAAGCGGCAACAGCGGCGCGTCGGCGTCTCGTTCTCACGACGACAATGGTTGTTCGGTGGTTCATACATTTTGATGTAATTTATTATGTTTGAGGTGTTTTTTACTTTCGATATGTCTTATCTTAAAAGAAACTCAACTAGGCCAAAAGCATGTTTCAAGCATTTTCCATCACCTCTTTCCGTTTTATTCACCTGTGTGGTTAATTTAATGGACGCACATACAAGTTACAACTTCTTCCACCACCCACCAAAAATCGCATGAACCCGAAAACTGAAACAAAGAAACGCAAACCAAATCCCACAGCGACAGCATCACATATGTAGACGAGCGACGACTCCTTGATCACCCCCGGCCGGTACGTCTGGCGGTGGTGCGCCTGCTGAACCCCTCCGTGGTTGCACGTCCCGCCTCGCCGCTGGCGCCCTCGGCTGCGCCCCTGCCGGCGCCCGCTCTGTGCGGGAAGTCCGTCATGTCCTCCGTGTCCGCCGCGCTGCTGACCGTGTACTCGCTGGACGGGTTCAGCCCGTACTCGCTCGTCGGCGCGCTCATCTCGCTGCTGGCGTACTCGCTGATGGTGCCGCCGGCCGTCCCGGTGCCCGGCCCGAACGCCATCCTCCTGAGCCGCCTCACATCGTCCGTGTTGCCGCCCCCTGAGCGATGCATCGCGCTCTGGCCCGGCGCCATTCCGCCGTTCAGGTCCTCCGCCGACAGCTCGCCCTCCAGGTACCGAACGATCTGATCACAATCCATTCACACAAACCCCTCCCTTAGTCGCTTGTGAATGAGTATAGCGGCGCCAATTCAGTGTGCAAATCAAGGGTGAGCTAGCCGGTAGGCGAGGGGATTCGGCACGCACCTGTGTCATCCGCGGGCGAGACCGCGCCGTCTGGCGCACGGCGGCGGCGGCGCACGCGACGAGCCGCGTCATGTCGTAGGCGTCGTAGTTGGTCCCAAGCTCCGGATCAATCAGCTCCTCGTAGTTCTCCTCCTCCACGGCCTTGGTCAGCAAGGGTTTTGCCTGTTCGGAACCATCTCAGTAGTCAGCAGTACTCCCTAACACCTGAAAAAAATTCAGGCGATGGATGGTCTGGCAACTCACCCAAGCAACCAGTGTTTCGGGCTGGTGATCTGAGGATGTCATGATAGGTTTCCGTCCGGTGATGAGCTCCAGAAGCATCACGCCGAAGGAGAAGACGTCGGACCGGTCATTGACTTTGCCGGTGGCGGCATATTCCGGAGCCAGATATCTGCGCGGAGACAAAGGTTTCGACAACGCAAGATTACTCACTCCACATGCATTGAACCACTGAGCTATCATAATGGATCTCGGAGCCAGGCAAACGGAGATAATTTGTGGGGCTTCTGAACAATCATTTTGTCTTACCCAAACGTTCCCATCACGCGCGTGGAAACAGCGGTGTGTTCTGCTTCTTGGCATTTGGCCAGCCCAAAATCCGCAACCTGCACGCAGTCCACGGAAGAGTTAGACACACCGAAAGCGACGCAAGCAGACGATGATTCAACCGTGTTGCTGGGATTTGACGATTCACTTACCTTGGGCTCATAGTTGTAGTCGAGGAGGATGTTGGCCGCCTTGATGTCACGATGGATGATCTTAGGATGACCTGGGATCAAAGCCAAACATTTTAGTGCCAGACAGCCGGCATGAGCAAGAACAGCTTCAGGTGACAAAATCCGTATGAGAATGCAATGAACTCACAGTCCTCGTGCAGATACGCGAGGCCCTTCGCCGAGCCGACGGCGATCTTCCACCGGCGCGGCCAATCCAGCGTCGCGCGGCCGCTCCCTGAGACCACCCAAAGCCAACCTCTTCTGTCAGTCCCAGCAAAGCAGAGAAGAGCAGAGCAGAGCAGTTGCAACGGCGTCGATGGCGCGTACGTACCGTGGTGCAGGTGGGACTCGAGCGTCTTGTTGGGGACGTACTCGTAGACGAGGAGGCGCTGCTCGGCGTGGATGCAGAAGCCGACGAGGGAGACGAGGTTCTTGTGGTGGACGCGGCTGATGATGTCCACCTCGGCGCGGAACTCGCGGTGGCCCTGCCCGCTGCCGGCGCGCAGCTTCTTGATGGCCACCTCCTGCCCGTTCACCGTGCCCTTGTACACGTGCCCGAACCCGCCCTGCCCCAGCAGGTTTGCCTCCGCGAACCCGTCCGTCGCCGCCGCCAGCTCGTCGTACCGGAACGTGCCGCCCGTCATGGCCGGGAGCGGGGACCCGGGCGGGCCGCCGCCGCTGCTCTGCGTCCACGAAGCCATCAGCGGCGGCGTCGATGACGGCGTCGACAGTGCGTGCGACGGCTGCAGCGGCGTCGTCGGCTGCCTCGGGTCGTAGAAGAAATCCGCTGGCACGAAAAAACGACCCGTCAATCCACCGCTCGCACGAACACATTCAAAATTTGAATTTGAGATGAAAGTTGTTCAATTTCTACATGGAAAATCTGCAGCCCGCGTAGCATTAACGAAAGAAAGTGGAGCACTAATCAGGTCGGCGCGAGCAGCTCTGGTACGTGGGTCGCGCGTTGGCACGCCGCGGCGCGCGGCGCTGTCAGTCAGCCTGTCACCAGCACCGTGCCGTAGCGTCGGGAGAGAATGGCGCGCGGACTCGCACTAACGCCGTGCCGTCAGTTAACGCGTTGCTTGCAGTTGTACCGCGGAAAAAGTCGCGCGCGTGTCAACAATGGCGTTCTCGCGACCCGACCGGGCATATGCAATCTCTACAGTATGTGTACGCAGTACGCACCTGGGGTCCCCGCCGGCGGTACCCTCCGGCGACGGCGCCGCTTGGACACGAAGCAGAATATCAGCGCAGCGACGAGGCCAAGCAAGACCACCGCCCCGACGGCCACGCCTACGCCCACCGCGGTCCCGCTGCTTGACGAGGACTTGGTGGAGGCCGACGGAGCGGACCCTGACTGCGGCGGCGGAGGCGGAGACAACGTTAGAAGCGACGGTGGAGGCGCTGCTGCAGCTGGGGCGTCTGTCGGGGGCGGCGGTGAAGATGGGACGTCTTGAGGAGGTGGCGGCGTGGCGTCAGGCGGCGGTGGAGATGAACGTGGCGCGTCCGGCGGGGGAGGTGGGGATGACGGCGGCGGACGGCTAGGAGTTGGCGTCGGTGTTGGTGTCGGAGTTGGCGTTGGTGGAGGTGGGGACGGTGTTACTGGAGGTGGGCTTGGCGGAGTTGGGTTTGGCGTCGGCGTGGGACTTGGCGGAGGTGGCGATGGTGTTACTGGAGCTGGGCTTGGCGTCGGCGTTGGCCTTGGTGGAGGTGGTGGAGGAGGATTCACCGGGGGATTGACCGGAGGATTCACTGGAGGTGTCACCGGGGTCACCGGAGGGGGCGCGCTGCCGCGGTCCGGGGGAGGGGGGTTCACCGGTGGCGGAGGCGTCCCAGAGGCGTTCGGGGGTGGTGGGGTCACCGGCGGCGGCCCGGCGGCATCCGGAGGAGGTGGAGAGACCGGCGTAACAACGGGTGGCGTCGGAGCTGGAGTCGCCGGTGGCGTCCCGCCAGCGTCCGGAGCAGGCGGAGAGACGGGCGTAACCGGCGGCGTCCCGCCGTCCGGAGGAGGTGTATTGGACATGATGGCTGCGGCGTGGTGCAATTGCCTAACGTTAAACTATTCCACGATTGGTTACGACTGATATAGCGATGGCCGACGGCTAACAGAGGAGGGGAGACGGGTAGCGAGGTGCCGGTGCGAACTGCAAAGGCATCTATGGGCTGCCAGCAGTTTTGCCGTTATGTGGTTTTGCTTGGTATGGTCGTGTACAATCCTCCATTTCTCCTAGGTTCTTGTATGAGTGAGGCCGAATTTTTTGAAAAAAAAACAAAATTAAAACTTTTCAGTGTTAGAAAAATCTGAAAAAAAATGTACAAGTGAGCAAGGATGTTACGTGTGTGTATAAAATTCCAGGATGGAATACCTTGAAATGTGATCTGCACAAAAAAGATAAATTCATGGCCTTAAAGGATGAATAGCATCATGTGTTAAAAGACCCTTTTTTTTATTGCATAACCTTCATATCAACATATTTTGTCCTAAAAATTGACACACTTGTGCATTATGCCTCTACGCATATCTACATTTTTTTCAGATTTTTTTAGGTGTAAAAATATGAATTTTGATGAATATTGACGCTTGGCTTTCAAAAGGGATTTTAGGTTCTTGCATATATTTTCTTTGTTTCTAAATACTTCCTCCGTCCGAAAATACTTGTCTAGAAATGAATAGAATGAATGTATCTATAACTAAAATAAGTCTAGATACATTTACTTCTAGGATAAGTATTTTCGAACGGATGGAGCATAAGTTATTTTAAAGATTTTAATATAAATTACACAGAAAATAAAATGAATGAATCTATGTTTTTAAATGTGTCTGCAAAGACTCGTATTTAAAAATGAAGAGAGTACTATGTATGGAAAAGAAGTGGCTTGGTCTCTTTTCTCTTTCTTATTCTAGTGTCCACTGCCCAGGGGTTGTTCGATCAGATTGACCGTGCCAAAGTCAATCAATGAGCCATCATTTTTTGTTGGCCTTACGCTAATCATGCCTAGTGTTTGGATGCATGGCAGGCGGACCAGGTCAGATCGATGATACTGCACGCGACCTACATCAGCAAACCGTCACTGCCTGACGGCTCGTTTTTATAGCGTGTAGTTCCTCTATAAATAAGGGTTTGTTTAAAACTCGACCGATTAAGATTTAACAAAGTCTTTATCAAGTGGTGTTAGTGTAGTTCTTTTACGATGAATGCTACAAACGACGATAAAAAATGTTGCAACAGTATGACAGCAAATGTTACAATTATTCTAACTAAAATGCTATAACCGTTGATGAAGAATGTTGCCAGCAATGAGATTACATGCCACAATCGATGAGGGACAACATTCTATAACCAGCAAGAAAATGTTGCAGCCGATAAAAAATAATATTGCAAAGGATGAAATAAAATGTTGGAAGGTTGATTGAGGCTTAATTAAATTTTAGTTGACTGAGTTTTAGCAAGTCCAATAAATATAAGATGTTTTAGGACTTCCACTACGTTACTGGTTCCATATTGATAAAAAAGGTGGCACGTCATCACCGATGCCTCAAGAAAAATTTATGACACCAACTCCACAGTGTAGGGCACCGTTCTATACAAAGAAATTGATAAACAAGTCCAGCTGCCAGTGCCCTTGAGCTAATTTTAAAAAATTTGACATCGGTGCATCTACTTGCTCCGATGCCTAGAATTTTTTTTATGGCTCCGACTGAGCTATGTAGGGCATCGGTGCCCAAAGACTAGAAACTGAATTTGGGTTTTGGCCTACATAGTGGAAGGCCTTAGGTAAGGGGAATACTACTGTAGCAGCGACGACTACGAACCAAGTTGCGCTGCTTCTGGCTCGTACTTTCCCCTTTTCCGAGGAGCTGTGCGGCGGAACACATGTTTGAATTGTTATGTTGAGGCGCGCGCCTGTTCCATTCCAAATTTCCAATGGAACGTACCCGCACTGTATCTTCTCTAGAAGAGTAAAATGTAACTAACCCTGTCGACAAGTTCAGAATCACCGCATCAATGCATTTTTACTGTTCCGAAAACTCCACTGAAATGCGGTTTGGAGCGAGTGCAGCGAGCGGCAGTGGGCGGTGGCGGGAGACACACAAATGCGCGGCTCGGCATGCCTGGGCTGCGGCAGCGCCGATGGCAGTGCATGCAGCAGGTAATATGTAGAGCACGGGTACGCACCTGGAGTCCCGGGCGGGGGCACCCGACGGCGACGGCGCCGCCTGGCCACGAAGAAGAAGATGAGGGCGGCCGCGAGGCCGAGTAAGACCACCGCCCCGACGCCCACGCCCACGCCCACCGTGGTCTTGCTGCTAGACGAGGACTTGGCTAAGGTCGCCGGCGCGTCCACGGAGAGCGGCGGCGGGGGTGACGACCATGTCAGCGGTGACGGCGGAGGCGCTGGCTCAGCTGGGGCGTCGGTCGGGGCCGGAGGCGAAGATGGGACGTCTTCTGGAGGTGGCGGCGTGGCGTCAGGCGGCGGTGGAAATGAACGTGGCTCGTCCGTCGGCGGAGGTGGGGATGATGGCGTCGGTGTTGGTGTCGGAGTTGGCCTTGGTGGAGGTGATGACGGTGTTACCGGCGTTGGCGTGGGCCTTGGTGGAGGTGGCGAGGGCGTAACAGGCGTCGGGTTTGGCGACGGTGTTATTGGCGTTGGGTTTGGCGGCCTTGGTGGAGGTGGCGACGGTGGAGGCGGTGGAGGAGAATTCACCGGGGGTTCTACTGAAGGTTCCGGCGCTGGAGGGTTTACGATGATCGGGGGTTTCGCGATGGTGGGCGGAACAGCTGCTGCCTGAGGAGGTAGTGCAGGTGGAATCACTACCGGGGGAGGCGGTGGTGGAGCAGTCACCGGAGAAGGCGGAGTTGCTACCGGGGGAGGTGGTGATGGAATCACCGGAGGAGGTGGTGATGGGGTCACCAGAGTAGGAGGAATGGCTTCCGGAGGCGGTGGTGATGGAGTCACCGGAGGAGGCGGAGCAATCATGCCAGTATCAGGAGGAGGTGGGTTATTCACCGGGGCCACGGGAGGCGTCACGACGGGGTTGTCTGGAGGAGACGGAGTCACCGGCGTAACAGGCGGCGTCGGAGATGGAGTAACCGGCGGCGAGCCGCCGGCGTCCGGAGGAGGTGGACTAGACATGGCGGCTGCGGCTAGTGCAAGTGCAAGTGCCTACCGTTCAACTGTGAGCACGGCCACGAGTTATTACGACTATAAATTGATATAGTGATTATGGGCAAAGAGAGCAGAGGAGACGACTAGGTGCGGGCTGGACGCAGTTAGCGATGAGGTGGGTTTGCTTTAAGTTTGTGTGTTCGGCCGTGCAGAATTCTTCTCATGGCTTTGCTTACTGGGCTCAAGCGACAGCAACGTATCAATACGGATTTGGGGCCTCTGTAGAAGAATGGGCTCGTCTCTTTTCTTCCTTATTCTAGTACCCACTATCCAGTTCTCAAAACAAAAATTAGTATCCACTATCCAGGATTCGTTGACACAGCAAGAAAGATTGACTGGGCAGAAGTCAATGAGCCCGATCGATCATTTGTAACGTTTTGTAATTCTTCCAGCAAATCAAAGATATTGTGGTTTCAGTCAATTCAATGCATATGCATGCATGCGCGAAGCTCTGTGATCCCAAGACGGGAAAACCCTGGTTTGCAACTTTATCCGTCGAGGCGAGTCTCAAGGATGATGGTGCCGGTGTGGCTGCGGGTGCGGGGTGCGGGTGCTGAAAGGAGAGGAGGAGAGTGGGAAAAAATCTTATACGTCCTAAGTCGCACACCCAGATCATGAGACCATCTCTAGTGGGCGACGTGTGGCAAAAACGAATCTCAAAGCATCTGACCTTATCCCCAATCCCCCATTCTACTAGTAGCGTCCTCTGCGACCGACGATGATGCCTCTATAGATCCTCGCGGCCGCCGCAAGTATTCCGCCGGCTATGTGGTGGAACCGCCGGTGCTCCATCGTCCTTTCCCATCTTTTTTATCGTCCCTAACTACGGCATGACGGTGTCCATGAGGGGAGGAGCAACAATGAAAACGACAATTTCTGCTTCAACTCTTTGGAGGGTATAAATCATATGGATTTCATTCACAAAGAAAATATTACGTGGATTTAAATACAATTTTGTGACTGTCAATCAATCAACCAGACAATTTGGGAGAAAAAATTCAGCCATCTGTACGAGTGTGGTTGTGTTTATGTGGTCCTTGCGTGAGGAAGAGCAGGGTCGTCAAGGAGAGTTGCCACAAACACAACAAGCAGATGTGTTGTGCTGCTAGGGGTGAGTTGTCGGGACTTCGAGGAACGTTGTCATGGACAGTGGGGGAGAGCAGCTAGGAGGGAGCGTCCAGTGGTTCTACAAGCAAGGGAGTTGCGACGGCATCAATGACGAACGGAGCACCCATTATTAGAAGAGTGGGGCATTAAAGAAGAAAGAAGAGGGGATTTGCGTCCAATTGCTTTGAGATTCGTTTTGTCACGTTTTGGTCGCTGCGAAAGGTCTCATGATATGGGGTGTGCGACCCGGATGGTATAGGATTCTTTTCCGGTGGAGAGGGGTCGGTCGTGATCCCTCTCATCCCCTCTTTCTACATGTGTGGTAGATTTGGGTTTAGTATGCATCATGACCCGGGTGAACCAAAATTACTAGATGCATCATGATATTAATCTTCATGGCATATATGTTTAGTATTGTAGATATTGATATCTTTTGATGTATATTTGGCCAAACTTTGCATCGCTTGACTTTGACCAATTCTTATATGCAGACTAAGAGAAAACGGAAGGAGTAAGAACTAATCTGACCACTAATTAATGAGACCAACGGCTTGGATCTATTATATACTTTTACCTCTCATGTGAAAAGAGGGGTGAGAAAAAGCATGTTAAAACTGCTCTATGAATTATTTTTGGATTAATTTAATCCAAATATTGCTAACATACTCAAGAGGTTGGGCGAACCAACATATGGTTGGATGGTTAGGAGATCTTATCCTCAGAATTCATGTCTCAGACTTGACATTGGTGATCACATTTTTCTAGATTTATTTCAGGCTTTCGATGATATGCGTTTAGTAGGAGGAGACGTCGTCATCGACTATGAAGGCGTCTATGGTGACTTCATCAATCTCAAGACGATGTGTTGATTCAGTCTCTCGAAGATGTTCATAAGAATAAGGTATGTGTACGTATATTATAGAGATGAATGTATGTATTTAAAAAAATACTCAACAGGATTGGATGACCGAAAGCAAAAGAAAGTTCTTGGTAACGAAAGATGGGTGCTTCATTTTTTTTAGCATCATCATAGTCCTAATCATGTCTAGTGTTCAATGGCACGTAGATCATGTCAAACCAATACAAGAAATGATATTATATAACGCAAGTAAGATATCGAGCATGTACCCATAGTACATCATTGCTTTGAGATTCATGCATTTCTTTTAGTTTGTCGCGAAGTTTGTTTTGTTCATAGGTTCTTTTTTCTTGTTTAAAATGTACCATACTTTGTTGTGTACCAAAAAATAAAAGTGCACTTGTCTCATAGTGAATTTGCTAGTACAAGATGAAACATGACACAGAAAAAAGTATTATATATATTTAAAACAAGACATTTTCTGTCAAAGCCTATAATACAAAGCACGGAAATCACTCGTAGATCGGTATTTGGTTTTATGGGGGGCGTGCGGGTGCGGTTAGCGTGGTTATCGGAAATAGAGCACATAAATACAGATCAAATTTTCAAACAAATTTCAACCTTCTAATCTTGGTATAGGTATGTATTGACCTAATATTTACAAAATGTTACTACTGTGGTCGGTTGGCACTTGACCTTGCGACGCGTTGACGTGAAAAGCACGTAGTACTTACCACTAGAGTCATTTGCATGATTAGAGATGTTATATGTAACAATACGTTCAACATTCAAAATCAAATTTAAAAAAAAAATCTTCTCAATATGTGCTTTTATTATGGGGTGGAAAAAAACATAGTTACCAGACAGTAAGCAAATTTGCCGCTCGGTAACCAGGACCTTGCAACAGCTGGCTCAGCGACCTGGCCAACTTCGATTGCCTAGATGCAACAACAATGGCTAAAAGAGGGTTGACACGTAATTGCGTCTTGGTACTAGGGAATTTCAAGCTGCGTTGCTTTTTTTTTGCAGGCAAGCTGCGTTGCTAAATGACGGTTGGCATTTACTTTTCCGAAGTATACATGACAAAAGGCTGTCACTTTAGAGGTATACGTCCCACAAAAATACCATTTTTAAAAGTTATAGCAAAACTATCAAAATTTTAATTTTGTGACGAAAAATTATCACTTTTGAAAAAAAGCTAGTTTAGCCGATTTAAACACGTTTATGACACAGGAGACCCACCCATCAGGGATGATGTGGCGGCAAAGTCAACTTCGTTTATTTTAACCGTCAAGTAGACCATTATTACATGTGGGGTTCACGTGTCAGCATCTACCTTCTTCTTTCTCATCATCTTTTGAGAGTGGAATTTTAGCTCTCCGGCTTCTAAGAGGGGAACCGAAATGTAGAAGAAGAAAAAACAATGATGAAGTTCTGAAAATTTGAAACAAATACGCTACTCGGTGTTTCTAAAATTTCATGGTAAAATACGTTTTGACGTGTGCTAAAAAAGAGAAACATCAAACATTTCAAATATGCAGTATACGTCTCTGCGTACATGTGTGTGTTTTGCCGAACATTTTAAAAAGTTGAAGTTCGATTTTGTTCCAAAAATCTGGCTCGCCCGATCGAGAGGCTGAGCTCCAACTGCAATTCGTGGGTTCGGATCGACTAATCAAGCTGCAGACGCCGGATCAACAATGTCCATGCTGTTCCGTGCGAGGAATGAAATGGTGTGTGCATGCAATATGTACAGTAGTACGTGTACGCACCTGGGGTCCCCGGCGGCGGTACCCTACGGCGACGGCGCCGCTTGGACACGAAGAAGAAGATCAGTGCGGCCGCGAGGCCGAGCAAGACCACCGCCCCCATGGCCACGCCCACGCCCACTGCGGCCCCGCTGCCGGATTTGGCCGATGTCGACGGCGCGTCCGCGAACTGCGGCGGCGGAGGCGGATAAAACGTAAGAGACGACGGCGGAGGCGCTGCTGCAGCTGGGGCGTCGATCGGGAGCGGCGGCGAAGATGGGACGTTCTCAGGAGGTGGCGGCGTGGCGTCAGGCCGCGCTGGGGATGACGGCGGCGGCCTACGAGGAGTCGGTGTCGGCGTCGGAGTTGGCCTTGGGGGAGGTGGGGACGGTGTTACTGGCGTTGGGGTTGGCGTCGGCGTGGGCCTTGGCAGAGGCGGGGATGGTGTGACCGGCGTTGGGTTTGGCGTCGGAGTTGGCCTTGGTGAAGGTGGTGGAGGTGAAGGTGAAGGCGGTGGAGGAGAGTTCACCGGGGGTAGCACCGGAGGACTTATTACGACGGTGGGAGGGTCCGCCTTAGCCGGAGTAGGCGGAACAGCTACCGGAGCAGGCGGAACCGCTACCGGAGAAGGCGGGATCGCTACGGGCGATGGGGTCACCGGAGTAGGCGGGACTGGAGTGACCGGCGGCGAGCCGGCGGCGTCCGGGGGAGGTGGGCTGGACATGGCGATGGTGGCTGGACGTACGTGGCGCTAAGAGGCTGACGTTGAACTGTCTCCGCGCCTACGAGTTTACGACTAATATACCGACGATGGGCAAGGGACGAGACAAAGACCAGCGACTAATATACGAGTTCATGCACGTCCACCCATGAGCTGGATGCAGTTAGCCATTAGGTGTTTTTGCTTTGCTTGGTTTTGCCGCGTACTACAATTCATCTCTTCGCTTTTGCTTGCTGGGTTCAAGCGACAGCAACATATATATCATGCACGAATTCTGCACCTAAAAAGGCAAATATCATACTACCAATTAACCAACTATGGCTCTTCCTGTAAAAGAATGGGATCGTCTCTTTTATCATTCTTATTATTCTAGCATCCACTGTCCGGGGTTTGTTAGATAAGATTGACCGGGCCAAAGTCAATGAGCATGATCGATCATTTGTGTTAGCATTAGCATAGTGCTAATCATGCCTGGTGTTCAGATGGCAGATGGATACAGGCAGAGAAGAAGCGACCTCGCCACCAACTTCGGTTGCCCGGAGGCAACCGTCACGGCCTGACGGCTCATTCTCATTGCGTGCAGTGCCAGCGAATTAATAGGGCTGTGCAAACCAAGTTGCGTTGCTGCTGCTGCTGCTGACTCGTACTTTTCCGAGGAGCAGCGTGGCGGCGGAAACATGTCTGAATTGTTTCGTTGAGGCGTGTGTGCCTGTTCCATTCCAAATTTCCAATGGAATGTTCAACAAACAACGTTCTTGCTGTTCCGTGAGAGGAAAGAGATGGTTGGGCATCATCATTTTAATACCGTATGACTTGTGAATGCTTGCTATTAATTGCTGGTTCATCGTCCTTCTGATAAGCTGTCAGCGGAACCGTAAAATGTATCGTCTTGTAGTACATAAACAAGTTTGCTCCTATCAAGTTGCTTGTAGTAAATAAAGTTTCAGAAAACAAGAATGATCCAAAAATAATACTTGGGCTACTTCCAACATTGATGAAAATTAGGCTTAGTAACACCATCGGGCAACAAGAACAAACTGGTGGCTTGGAGTGGCACTTGAGACGGCGATAAAAAGGTGGAAACGACAACTTGGTACGTGAAATTTCGATTCAAATTTCATTTCATCTTCGTATCAAGGAGCTAGCTAGTTTGCTTGTCTGACACTAGTCAACGACCGTGGGATCAAATCGCTACTTGAACAACAAAACATCATACGGAAGTCAGACATAAAAGGTCGTACACAAAGCAATTCCTTTTCTCATATCCATGGTACTACCATCATTTTAATCAATATAAGTTGGCTGTGGTGACAAAGAAAAAAAACAGGCATTTTCCTTCTTTTTTTGAGATGAAGGTGGCACTCAAGGTATGAGAAACCATGGTTGTGGCAACTGGCAAGGTGTTGCCGAAAGTGGGAATGTGGCTGTTGTTTTCCAAAGGATGGGATAGGAGGGAGCAGTGCTGTACTTGTTGGGTGGGGAGTGATGATTGGAACAACAGAGGTGGAGGCGAGGCGATGGTGGAGGACCGGAGGTGGACACGGTTTTGATGGTGATGGTTGATGAAGGCGGTGGTCGTTCGTTCTCTTGCTGGAACATGTAGGGTGGGTGGTGACGAGTAGGCTAACGGGGTGATGACGAGCTGCGGCGTGGAGATGGCGTTGACATTGCGGTGGGAAATAATTAAGCAGCTCTCCTGCAGATTGAATTCGTCACGACTCATGAGAACTGACCTTTGGATGAAATGTAGTTTGGGACCTCGCAAAATTTATGTTCTATTGAGGCTTTTATATAAAAGCTGCAAGGGTACTAGGCTTTCTATAAAGCTGGGCACTCAAGAGCCTATTCCTCTAAAATAGATGATGTTCTATGAGGATCATCCCTTCCACTTCGATTCTTTGAGGCGGAATTATCCTTTTCTAGCAAACAGTGGGGGTGTTTTATAATCTAACCCATGTCATGTACTGCACATTTTTAAAGGCAAAAGGCAAGAGTATGTATTGTTATCCAGGGAATGGTTTGGCTCGGTCAATCCGTCCATGAATCGTCGGACAAGCTGCAGGTTGGATACAGCCGCCCTAGTGGTCGAACTACAATTACAAGTTGGCTAAACTAAACCCCGTTTGAGTATCTTTTCATCCTTCGTGCTCTACATTTCCCATTACCCACTACGGCGACCCATTCTTCACCTGTGGTCACTCTTAATATGATTGCAAACGTAAATATCACTGTCAGTGCCGCGTAGAACGGATTTAGTCCGAGGTCACGGAGCACCAGGATGACCCCAATGCTATAGGTGACCTTAAATGATCGCAATCAAATTTATTCTAGGATATTTGCAGTTCTTTTATAACGAGTTGCGAAACTCTTGACTGTTGCAAGGTAAACAAGAGCCGCCCAAACTATTAGTAATTTATCACAGGTACATATTTTCATCACTGACTTGCTCAGAAGGGTGGGCAAAGCTCATCCCAAGCAAATCAAACTACCCCAGTTTCAATTATTATTTTGAAAATCCACAGAGAAGAAGACATCACATGAACCTACCTAAGCAAGAACATTAAATTGACAACCACTGGCTGAACAAAAATCTCATCTCTGATAACCTAGTACTATCCAGGCTATGAAGGACTTAGATTGCAGATTAGCAGTTGTAACCAGGAGACTTTACAGTCAACCTAAATGGTAAGCACCAGCAGGTTTAGGTTGTGGAAGCAACAAATTAAACAAGAAGCTATATGACATGAAGACATCACATGAAGCTATCTTAAGCAAGAACAAAGGCTCATCCCTAACAATCCAGGCTATGAGGGACTTAGATTGCAGATTAGCAGTTAACATAGAGACTTTACATTCAACCCAAATGACAAGCTTAATTACCCACCAGGTTTAGGTTTTGGAAGCAACAAACTAAACAGGACTCCGTTTTACGTAAATACATAACCAGAGTGGACAAGTGTTGTTCCAAACTAAGTTGAATGCCACCTTGAAACTTGACAAAGTTGCGTAACACTAGCATCTATTGGAATGTAAGGACTAAGTGTTGTTCCAGATTATGTGAAAGGATTAACACACCTCTAGCCTACTTTAGAGGCTTTTAAAAATGACAAGCTGGTTGAACACACCTCAGCCTACTTTGAAGTGATATTCTAATCACTGATAAAGGAGGAGGTATCCAACAAAAAACATGTGCCATGAGAACCATCTAACCAAATCTGTTTTAGATATATGTTATTTCGTATTCTGAAAGTAGACAGTACAATAACATACATATGATGGTGCATGACCAAACAATCATGTCCATTCAAAATAAAAATAAATAAGTTACACAACTTCTTCTAAGATCTTGAGTTAATAAAGGTAATACGATGCCATTTTTTCCCCTGAAGCAAAAGCTAAAATCACTCACACTGACTCGGCTTAAACATACCCTTTAACCAAATAACAGTACACTAATGCTTCCAAGATGAGAATATTACAAAATCTATTATGCATACAAACGATAGCTAATGAAAGACCTCAAGAAAGCAGAGAACTCAGTTATAGAAAGGTGCTAGTACATATATACTGACATGCACAGCATAACAGATCCAGTACTCATGTCTCACTTCATTTCTAGTTTGTTGAAATGTTCCATGGATAAGAGCGGATAACTGATTAGTGTCCATCGTTAGTGTTGATACTATGCCTTTTTTTAGTTGCACAAAGAGAGACGTTTATACCATATCAAAATGACAGTCAAATAGCTCAAGTAATGAGTTTGACATGCTCTGCTAGAACACATATGCCATTAACTCTAGAATGCATACCAGCAAATATTATATATTAATTCAAACCTCACTTTTTCACCACAGTTCTCACTAAAATACATCTACCTACTGTTCGAGTAGTTTATGCAATACTATCAAAATTGTAACAGAAAGGTTCATCAGTATTGAATGCTGTGAAATTGGCACATAAAAATGAATACTCCGGTGGATAGGATGGGATGTACATGTACAAACAAAGCTGTAAGTACACCACATATGTATGTAAATTTATTGACACAAACTGTGGCCCAAACATAAAGTGCATACACAGAACATACCAGTCGAATAAACTGAGGACTACTTAGGCTGTTAGGCGGATCACAATTCAAGCCATAAATGTATCATATCTAGCAAGCATCCACTCAATATATCAGTATAGATAACAGTCGGAAGTAGATAAATGGCTTCATGGGGACCCAGAACCAGAAGAGGTTCTAGAAAAACTGATAGGACAGTGCGACTAATGAACACAGATAATAGAACTTCGAGTGTATACGAAGCTAACAATCAAATGTCATCTGAACTGCTTAGAAATACCATCATTCACGATAGAACTCCGAATACACTTGGCTATATGCAGGTATGCCGAGTAAAACGTCAATGCTCGCAGACCCAGAATCAACCTTAATACCAGCGTGGTCAACAAACAGCTAAGCACACAAACATGATTTATATACTGTCAGAAGGCCATACACTCGCCACGCATTACTCCCCGTTTAATTCAAAGCACACATAGCATCGCATAACATAAACATTCACCCCCAAATTAACCAATTCAGACTTGTAGTTGTCAGGTTTCAGCAATCAGAAAAGCAGCATTTCCTTACAGCTTATTAAAAACATACCGCACAACATAAGAGAATTCCAAAATACTCCGGTCTGATTACAACAGTACGGAAACAAACCGAATGGAGATTCCTTCTCCCTGACCGAAGCCCTGCAGACGGCTCGGAGTCTCGACATCCGCCGGAGGCGACTCTCACAGGAACTTCCTGTACGGCCGGCCGGCATCCTCGTCCTGCATATGCTGCATCCATTCCAACCACAAGCCCAGATTTGTTTAGGGTTCGGATAAGAGAGAACAAGATGTGGACAGAGATGGGTCTGGATGGACCGGGGGGGTCAGGGGCTTACGAATTCGCGGACGATGCCCTTGTAGACGAGGATGGGGACGGCGAGGCCGAAGAGGCCGATGACGGCGAGGCTGCGGCGGGTAAAGCGGAAGTTGAGCTCGAGGTTCTCCCGGCCGGCGTTCCACTCCTCGATCCAGCGGTTCTTGTTCACCTCCATGCCGCCACCCATCTTGTCGTCTCCTCTCCTTGATCCGCCGCCTCCTGCTTCTTCTCCGCTCTGAGAATGTGCCGGTGGCTCGCCCAAGATTTGTCTGGTTTGGTTCGTGGGGAGACGGGCAGACGGCCGCTAACTTCTGTACCGATTTAGGCGGACTAGAAGCCGCGATCACAGCACGAAGGCGTACTTACGTTCGAAGTAAGGTGTGCCGTCCATTAACCATCTGACGGCCGAGGACATAAGTTTCAGATTTTCACTGAATGCTAGTTTTTACAGGATAGTTTTCTTTGGCAGATCCCGTAAACGCGCATCCCACAAAAGACGCTTACTGTATCTCGAAAACGAAATTTGCAAGACGACGAATGCTAAGACAAAACAAATTTCTCAAACATATACCACATATTCAAACTCCATTATACCTTGAACTTTCAATCCCTAAAAGATTGCATTAGGATTGTTGATCTAATTAATTCCAACCTAAATAACCTCACTAGTCCAAATGGCATGTCCATCTTTGTCCTCTTTCTATCATTTCTCTAAGTCGCAATCACGACTCTGATATGAAAAAGGACGTCCAAACGCAGATTCAAGCATCTACTGCAATCACTGAATCTTCTCTTTTGGGCCAAAGATTTGACTCTTCTTCTTGCAGCCAAAGTGAGTCATGTTTCACAAGTTGCTTAACCAACCTTTCTCAATGGTTGCCTTACCCTAGCTTAGGCGTTTATGACCAAAAAAATTCCAGTTGATTCTATTTAGTGGACTATTAGAACCAATCTTGTTGATTTCTTCGAGACAACAAATGATCTTCACGCACAGGTGTACCACATATCCACGGAGATCAATGGAATTGCTCATGATGTTGCTCGTCAAGTTCTCAGACGTTCTTTAGAACATGTCTTTAATTGCTTTTGTTCAGCTCATAGGAACATGTCTTGCCATGTAATCTCTCTTCTTTCTAACCTCAATATTAAGGGCTTAGTGCTCCTCCCCCTCTCGTACATCACTACATTATGCTAGGGTGCTCGAGCTTTGCAGGTATGCATGCAACCACAATCAATGAAGCATTGTCGTTGCGACTATTGAGGTTGTCTGAACGGGGAGGACCTAGCGGCATTCCACCATAACTGTTAAAACAAAGGAGTTAGGAAAACCATGGCACGAAAATGCCTTAAAACGTATGTCGGCCTATCGTACATAGTCACGAGACATTGGGTTATGGAAGATGCCTGGTCATCCTAACAACGGCGCAAGAGTCCAAATCGAGAACAACATGAGTCAATCGAGATTGGCAGATACTCATGTCATGCTCGACGCCAGGCGATCTAGTATCGATGCACCCAATGGTCGACCGACACGGAAGAGAAAACAACCAGTAAAAGGACCTAGATCGAAGATGAACACAATATTGGATCAACCATGCATAATTCACTCTGTCTCCTTGGATAAACCACCAACACATAGGCTTCAACACATGTTGGATTGTCAGGCAGGTGGCAAGGGGGGGGTAGAACTCGACAATCTCGGTTTATTCACAAACTGAGGAATCATACCTAATTGTGACGAGCAATCGTCCAAAGACGAGGAAGCCCATATGATATACGAAACTCACTCCTCAAGCAATTAGCGAAAAATAGCTCTTCGAGAGATCTACCGCGTTAATTATGAGTCCAATTTATGTGATGTTTTTCCATGTATTTTGTGCCTACAATGTAGGCTTTGTGGAATTTTACTGCCTTCACGCGCTTCTTTTTGTTGATAATCCCTCACGCGACGTTTTCTAGAGAAATTATCATTTAATGGAGAAAATCCTCATGAATGGCACTGGAATCACGTATTTAAGGTGATAATCATTTTCCACAAAGAGATCGGGCAAGAAGGCCAAAGGAATGGGTGTCTTCTGGCCTCCAAAGCAAAAGGTAGTGTTCCATAAGACCGAGCGCTCATACGAGCGGTCGTATGGGGCGTCGCCGCCTCTGCCATATCAACTATTTTCACCCCGTCAAAGCGGATCATGAATCAGACGCACGGAGACACCAGAAACTCATCCAGAAGGCGGAACCCTAGCCTCCGGTGTTGGAAATATGCCCTAGAGGAAATAATAAATTGGTTATTATATTTCCTTGTTCGTGATAATCATTTATTATCCATGCTATAATTGTATTGATTGGGAACTCAAATACATGTGTGGGTACATAGACAACACTATGTCCCTAGTATGCCTCTAGTTAACTAGTTCGTTGATCAAAGATGATCAAGGTTTCCCGGCCATAGACATGACATGTCATTTGATAATGCGATCACATCATTAGGATAATGATGTGATGGACAAGACCCAAACTATAAACATAGCATATGATCGTGTTAGTTTATTGCTATAGTTTTCTGCATGTCAAGTACTGTTCCTATGACCATGAGATCATGTAACTCACTAACACCGAAGGAATACCTTGTGTGTATCAAATGTCACAACGTAACTGGGTGACTATAAAGATGATCTACAGGTATCTCCGAGGGTGTCTATTGAGTGGGCATGGATCAAGACTGGGATTTGCTACTCTGTATGATCGAGAGGTATCGCAAGGCCCACTCGGTGATACAACATCACAAACAAGCCTTGCAAGCAATGTGACTAAAGTGTTAGCCACGGGATCTTGTATTACTGAACGAGTAAAGAGACCTTCCGATAACGAGATTGAACTAGGTATAGAGATAACGACGATCGAATCTCGGGCAAGTAACATACCGAAGAACAAAGGGAATAGCGTACGGTATTAACTGAATCATTGACATGGAGGTTCAACCGATAAAGATCTTCATAGAATATGTAGGAACCAATATAGGCATCCAGATCCCGCTATTGTTTAATGACCGTGAAGGTGTCTCGGTCATGTCTACATAGTTCTCGAACCCGCAGGGTCTGCACACTTAAGGTTCGGTGATATTTCGGTATAGTAGAGGTATGTATGGTGGTGACTGAAGGTTGTTTGGAGTCCTGGATGAGATCCTGGACGTCACAAGGAGCTACGGAATGGTCTGGGGGTAAGGAATGATATATATGAAATCCTGTTTTGGTCACCGAAAAAGTTTCGGGTACTTCGGTAGTGTACCGGGAGTGTCGGGAGGGTACTGGGGGCCATCAGGAGGGGTGTCTCGACCCAAAGGAACTCATGGGCTATGGGAGGAGTCAAACAAGACCCTAATGGGCTGGCCGAACCCCCCATTAAGGCTCATGCGGCTGGGGGTGGGAAAAACCCAAAGGTGGAAAGGTGGAAAGGGTTTCCAAGTGGAGAGGAGGAATTCTACTCCTAGTAGGATTGGAGTAGGAATCCTCCACCTCTAATTTTGGCCACCCCTTGAGGGTTTGAGGCTGCCTCCTCCCCTCCCTCCCTTCTATATATACTAAAGGATTTAGAGGGGAGAGCTAACCCTAATTGCCACGTGCTCCCTCTACTTCATCTAGATCATTTTCTCCTCTAGTCTAGTTCGGCGGTGCTTAGGCGAAGCCCTATCAGAATAGTTCCACCACCATCGCCGTCATGCCATTGCGCTGCCGAAGAACTCATATACCCCTCTGCTCCCTCTTGATAGATCAAGAAGGTGGAGATCGTCATCGAGCTGTACGCGTGCTGAACGCGGAGGCGCCGTCTGTTCGACGCTAGATTGGAAGAACCGTGATCAGGATCACGAGACGATTCGTGATTTGATTGCGGGACGGATCATGATGGGATCGCGGGACGGATCGTGATTGGATCGCGAGAAGGATTGTGATGGGATCGCGGGACGCTCAGCGATTTGGATTGCAAAGACGTTCAACTACATCAACCGCGTTTCTTAACGCTTCCCGCTTAGCGATCTACAAGGGTATGTAGATCCACTCTCCCTCTCGTAGATGCTCATCACCATGGATAGATCTTGCATGTGCATAGGAAATTTTTTGTTTCCCATGCAACGTTCCCCAACAGTGGTATCGGAGCTAGGTCTATGTGTAGATGAGATCATGAGTAGAACACAAAGGAGTTGGTGGGTGTTGATGATCAGATTGCTTCCTCCCTTGGTTGTGTTTTGATTCAGCGGTATTGTGGGATGAAGCGGCCCGGAACAACCTTACTTGTATGCTTATGAGAGACCAGTTCCATCCACTGACGTGTAACTTTGTTGCACAAAGATGGCTGGCGGGTGTGTGTCTCTCCTATTCTAGTTGGATCGGATTCGACAAAGGCGGTCCTTGAGAAGGTTGAATAGCAATTTGTGTATCACCGTTGTGGTTTTGCGTACATGAGAATTGTTCTTACTAGATACCCGTAGCAGCCACGTAAAACATGCAACAACAATTAGAGGACATCTAACTTGTTTTTGAAGGGTATGTTGTGATGTGATATGGCCAATTACATGATGAGATATATGTGATGTATGATATGATCATGTATTGTATAGAATATCACAAATTGCATGTCGATGAGTACGGCAACCGACAGGAGACATAGGGTTGTCTTTATTTATTTTCGCCATTTTGCTTTACTTTATCGCTATGAGTTAGCAATAGTCATGGAAGCAACAGTCGGCACGACAACCTCATGGCGACACATTGATGGAGATCATGGTGTCATGCCGATGACGATGGAGATCATGTTGGTGCTTTGGATATGGAGATCAAAAGCACAAGTTCATGGCCATATCATGTCACTTATGATTTGCATGTGATGTTGATCCTTTTGTGCATCTTATTTTGCTTAGGACGACGGTAGCATTATAAGGTTATCCCTCACTTAAATTTCAAGATAAAATTGTGTTCTCCTCAAGTGTGCACTATTGCGAAAGTTCGTCATTTCGAGACACCACGTGATGATCGGGTGTGATAGACTCTACCTTCGCATACAACGGGTGCAAGCCAGTGTTGCACGTGCGGAAAACTCAGGTTAAACTTGATGAGCCTAGCATGTATAGACATGGCCTCGGAACACAAGAGACCGAAAGGTCGAATATGAGTCATATAGTAGATATGATCAACATGAAGATGTTCACCATTGAAACCACCTCAACTCATGTGATGATCGGACTTGAGTTGGTGGATTTGGATCATGTGACACTCGAATGACCAGAGGGATGTCAATTTGATTGGGAGTTTTTAAGTAATATGATTAACTAAACACATTATCATGAACATAGTCAAAATGTCTTTGCAAATTATGTTGTAGATTACTAGCTCGCATTGTAGCTCCCTTGAATTTTTTATATGTTCCTAGAGAAATAGAGTTTAAAGATGATGGTAGCAATAATGAGGACTGGGTCCGTTATCTGAGGATTGTCCTCATTGCTACACAGAAGGCTTATGTCCTTAATGCACTGCTCGATGCGCCACCCCCTCAAGCGTCGTATGTAGATGTTGTGAACATCTGGCATGTACGTTCTAATGACTACTTGATAGTTCAGTGAGTCATGCATTATGGCTTAGAATTGAGGCTCCAAAAATTTTTGAACGTCACGAAACATATGAGATGTTCTAAGAGCTAAAATTGGGATCTCAGACTCGTGCCCATATTGAGAGGCATGAGACCTCCAACAAGATACTTTGCCTGCACAATGAAGGAGAATAGCTTAATTGGTGAGAATGTGCTCAGATTATCTGGGTACTACAATCGCTTGAATCGAGTGGGAGTTGATATTCCAGATAAGATAGTGATTGATATAGTTCTCCAAGTCAGTGTCACTAAGCTACTAGAGCTTCGTGATGAACTATAAAATGCCAGGGATGGAAATAATGATCCCTGAGCTATTCGTTATGTTTGACACCGCGAAGGTAGAAATGAAGAAGGAACATCAAGTGTTGATGGTTAGTGAAACCACTAGTTTCGATAAGGGCGATGGCTGGGAGGGAAACTTCATGGATGGCAAGTCAGTTGTCGCTTGAGTGAAGAAACCCAAGGTTGAACCCAAACACGAGACTAAGTGCTTCTATTATGAGGAGAACGGTCGCTGAAGTGGAACAACCCTAGATACTTGGTAGATAAGAAGGCTGGCAACGTCGACAGAAGTATATTTGATATACGTGTTATTGATGTGTACCTTGTTAGTACACCTAGTATCACCTGGGCATTGGATACTAGTTCGGTTGCTAAATGTTAGTAACTCAAAATAAAAGCTACGGAATAAATGGAGGCTAGCTAAGGGTGAGGTGACGATGAGTGTTGGAAGTGTTTCCAAGGTTGATGTGATCACCATCGTGCTACTTCTTGAGCTTGCGTTGGTTTTCCCTTGAAGAGAAAAGGGTGATGTAGCAAAGTAGATAAGTATTTCCCCCAGTTGTTGAGAACCAAGGTATCAATCCAGTAGGAGGAACAAGCAAGGCCCCAATTTATGCACCTACACAAACAATTAAACACTTGCACCCAATGCTATAAGGGCTTGTCAGTCCCTTCACGGTTACTTGCAAGGATTAGATCTGAAAGAGAAAGATATAGAAGATTGCTAGAAGTAAAAGGTAAATAAAATTGCATCATGGTATTTTTGGTATATTTGGTTTATAGATCTGAAAATATAATATGGAAAATAGACCCGAGGGCCATAGGTTTCACTAGAGGCTTCTCTCTTGAAGGAAAATAATACGGTGGGTGAACAAACTGATGTCGAGCAATTGATAGAAAAGCGCATAGTTATGACGATATCCAAGACAATGATTATGCATATAGGCATCACGTCCGTGTCAAGTAGACCAAAACGATTCTGCATCTACTACTATTACTCCACACATCGACCGACTCCTGCATGCATCTAGAGTATTAAGTTCATGAAGAACGGAGTAACTCATTAGGTAAGATGACATGATGTAGAGGGATAAAATCAAGCAATATGACGAAAACCCCATCTTTTTTATCCTTGATGGCAACAATACAAATACGTGCCTCGCTACCCCTACTATGTCACTGGGTGAGGACACCGCAAGATTGAACCCAAAATTAAGCACTTCTCCCATTGCAAGAATTACCAATCTCGTTGGCCAAAACAAACCAAAAACTCGAAGAGTCTTGCAAAGATATGAAATCATGCATATAAGAATTCAGAAAAGACTCAAAATAATATTCATAGATAATCTGATCATAAACCCACAATTCATCAGATCTTGACAAACACACCGCAAAAGAGTATTACATCGGATAGATCCCCATGAAGATCATGCCGAACATGGTATTGAAGAAAAAAGAGAGAGAAGAAGCCATCTAGATACTAGCTATGGACCCGTAGGTTTGTGGTGGACTACTCACGCATCATCGGAAGGGCAGTGGAGTCGATGTAGAGGCCCTCCGTGATCGAATCCCGCTCTGGCAGATTATCAGAAAAGGCTCCAAGATTAGATCTCTCGGGAATGGAGGCTTCCGGCGGCGGAAAAGTATTAGCGTGAATCTTTTTGGTATTGGGGGAATATTTCTGAATTTATAGGCTGAAGATTAGGGTTGGAAGAGCTACGGGGGACCCACAAGCCAGGGGCGCCGCCTTGGCCGCGCCAGGGTGGCTTGTGGCCCACCCGTGGCTCTTCTCGCACTTCTCTCCAAGTCTGTATGGGTTTCTTCTGGTCCAAGAAAAATCATCATAGAATTTTATTCCGTTTGGACTCCGTTTGATATTCCTTTTCTGTAATACTCAAAAACAAGGGAAAAAACAGAAACTGGCACTGGGCACTAGGTTAATAGGTTAGTCCCAAAAATAATATAAAATAGCATATTAATGAATATAAAACATCCAAAACAGATAATATAATAGCATGTAACAATCAAAAATTATAGATACGTTGGAGACGTATCAACATCCCCAAGCTTAATTCCTGCTCGTCCTCAAGTAGGTAAATGATAAAAACAGAATTTTTGATGTGGAATGCTACCTAACATATTTATCCATGTAATATTCTTTATTGTGGCATGAATGTTCAGATCCATAAGACTCAAACCAAAAGCTTAATGTTGACATAAAAGAGTAATATTTCAAGCATACTAACAAAGCAATTGTGTCTCTTCAAAATACCATGACAAAAGAAAGTTATCCCGACAAAATCATATAGTGTGGCTATGCTCCATCTTCCCCACACAAAGTATTTATATCATGCACAACCCTGATGACAAGTCAAGCAATTGTTTCACACCTTTTATGTTCTCAAACTTTTTCAACTCTCACACAATACATGAGCGTGAGCCATGAATATAGCACTATAGGTGGAATAGAATATGGTGGAGGTTGTAAGGAAAAGGAGAAGATAGTCTCACATGAAGTAGGCATATCAACGGGCTATGGAGATGCCCATTAATAGATATCAATGTGAGTGAGTAGGGATTGACATGCAATAGATGCACTAGAGCTATAAGTGTATGAAAGCTTAAAAACAAACTAAGTGGGTGTGCATCCATATCGCTTGCTCAAGAAGACCTAGGGCAATTTGAGGAAGCCCATCATTGGAATATACAAGCCAAGTTATGTAATGAAAAATTCCCACTAGTATATGAAAGTGACAAAATAGGAGACTCTCTATCATGAAGATCATGGTGCTATTTGGAAGCACAAGTGTGGAAAAAAGATAGTAGCATTGTACCTTCTCTCTCCCTTTTTTTATTTTTATTTTTTGGTGGGCATCATTAGCCTCTATTTTTTATTTGGGCTTCATCAGCCTCTTATATTTTTTATAAAGTCCGGAGTCTCATCCCAACTTGTGAGGGAATCATAGCTTCCATCATCCTTTCCTCACATGGTACAATGCTCTAATAATGATGATCATCACACTTTTATTTACTTATAACTCAAGAATTACAACTCGAAACTAGAACAAAATATGACTCTATATGAATGCCTCCGGCGGTGTACTGGGATGTGCAATGATCTAGCATAGCAAATGACATCAAAAAATGGACAAGCCATGAAAACATTATGCTAGCTATCTTACGATCATGCAAAGCAATATGAAAATGATGGTGCGTGTCATACTAAACGGAACGGTGGAAGTTGCATGGTAATATATCTTGGAATGGCTATGGAAATGCCATAATAGGTAGGTATGGTGGCTGTTTTGAGGAAGGATATATGGTGGGTGTAAGGCCAACTCCAGCGCGCGACCCCATCCGGAGTCCATTTTGCCCGGATTCTATCCGTTTGGGGCGGGCGATGGGGTCGTGTTCGGGCCTGTCCTGGGATGCGGTGGCCGTGCGCCCAATGCACGGACGAATCGTTCGGCCACATCCTGTCCGTCACGGCCAATGTGCTCATATATTCATATTTATAAATATTTTAAACAAGTTTGCACGTCCAAAATATCAATTGTCGAACAAAAATAGTTTTAACAACCCAATCAAAATTGTCTCGAATAAAATATTTTTACAACCAAATCGAAATTGTCTCAGATAAAATAATTTTACAACCAAATGAAAATTGTCTTGAATAAATATAATTAAGAAATACATCTATTGGTTTCCAATGTGATCAAACATGTGCTGAACCAAGTCATTTTGAAGCTACAAATGAGTGTGCCAATCATGGATTTCACGATGGAATTGGGTAAACTGCTCAAACGTGGCCAGTTCTTGATGCAGGGGCTCAACATTGTTACCTTGAAAATCAAATCCTTGGTCGAAAATGGAGTCATCATGCTCGTCCTTGACGATCTTGTTGTGCATGATCACACAAGCAGGCATCACCTCCCAAAGCTTTCCTCCATCACATGGCAATGTAGGGTTTCGAACGATACCCCGTCGGGATTGAAGCACACAAAAAGCAGGCTCCACATCCTTTCTAGCACTCTCTTGCATTTGTGCAAATCTCTGTCTTTTCTCACCTCGGGGGTCGAATATTGTCTTCTCAAAAGTTGACCACTGAGGATATATACCATCAGCCAGGTAGTATCCCTTGTTGTAGTGGTGGCCATTGATCTCAAAGTTGACAGGTGGGGAGTGGCCTTTTGCAAGCCTAGCGAACACTGGGGAACTCTGCAGCACGTTGATATCATTGTGAGAACCGGCCATGCCGAAGAAAGAATGCCATATCCAAAGATCTTTCGAAGCCACCGCTTCTAATATGACAATGCACGCTTTCACATGGCCCTTGTACTGGCCCTGCCAAGCAAATGGATAGTTCTTCCACTCCCAGTGTGTTGGGGATATAACCCCGCAATATGACCCGCCCTTGGTGGCTCCAGGTCATGTTGATGGCTCATGAGCCGGTCCAAGGATGAGCTGTAAAGCCAACGACCCATGAAGATAGACGGCTCATGGTGTGGGCCGCAAGGTGGCCCGGACTGAGAAGACCCGGGCGTGCAAGCCACTCGGAGACAGTTTGGACAAGAAGGTAGAGTAAGACTCGGATAGACAATGAGACTCGGTTAGACAATTGTAAAGACCCGTGGTCCTGACCTCTTATATAAAGGCAGACCCGGGGCGGCTTAGAGATGAGGTGATCAAGAACTAGGTCAAGCTTTAGCTCCCTTGTAATCGATACAACAAGCAATACAAGCACAAGCAGGACGTAGGCTATTACCTCGACTTGAGGGGCCGAACCTGGGTAAACCCGTGTCCTTCGTCCCAATCAACCCCTTCGAGTCCATCACATTAGCGATGGCTTCGAATCCAAATCCGTTCACCCAGACATCTGCCGTGATAAATCCACGACAGTTGGCGCCCACCATGGGGCCTGCGCTTGGTGGTGTTGAGTTCTCAAAGGGCTCTCTCCCAGGGATCGAGGGATACATGGTCGGAAGGATGAGCAAGAGTCGTCGTGGCCGGCTCTACATCAACGATGCCGGCTGGGGGCTTGATGCTGAGTCCGTGGAGTATGGATTCCAGGTCCCGTTCGGCAGGATCCATGTTTTCATCGGAAAGGCTGATGGATCTACACCCGGGCCGGACATCTGCACCAACATCATCGAGCCGGCTCGGCGTCTCTAACCTGCAAGTAACGTGCGGCCTATTCGCGCCAATCTGGGTCAGAAGCATGTCTTCATAGGCTTCACGCAAGGTAGGGATCTAGAAGCTTCCGGGTCACAGGAAACCCTTGTCTATTCAGAAGGTGAATCTTCAAGTGGAGAAACAGAATCAATGTACCAGCTCCGCAACGGTGGCCTTGGGGGCTGTGACAATGCATACTTTGAGTCGGATGGCTTCGAGTCGGATGCTTTAAAACCTCCGGTTCATGCGGCGGTGTTCATGGCCGGATCAGCCCTAGCCGCGAGAGCCGCCGCTTCGGATGATAGCCCACCGTCGCCGGCTCAAGTTCTTGTGGAGATGATGGATGAACTTACGGCTCTCATGGCAACTGAAATGACACCAGATAATCAAGCAGCTCGGAATATAGAGATTGCACGGATCAAGGGCCAGATGGCAGAGGAACGACAAAGGATGGCTGAGCTGAAGGTCCAGATGGAAGAAGAAGCAGAACATATCAAGACAGATGCTTTCCGTCTAGGGCTGGAGCAAAGGTCAGCAGCGGCGGTACATAGGAGGAGGCATCAATCCCGTCTACCAGAGCGTTATGAAGCAAGGAACCTCTTTAATACCCTCGGCACGGGGCGAGCCGCGGGCGTGCCCGAGAGCCGCCCAACGGAGCGGCCAACGACTCATCCGACCCAACATAACCCGACTTCACCTCGAGGCTTTCCAATGCCGGTGGGTCATTATTCTAACCCGGCTGAGAATATGGTAGCAGCTGCCACCCGGCTTGAGACGATCCCTATCCCAGATGAAGCACCCTTTGCGGAGGATGTGCGGAACTACATCGGGTACTTGCAGACGGCCATGGCCCAGCAAGAGAGGTACGCTCACAGCCGGAGCCGCGTCCATTCAACCCCTCTCCCCAGCCGTAGCTTTAGCCGGCACTACGAGTCACCAGCAGGTTCTAGCAGTAACCATCACAGAGAAATTCCAACGGGTCACCGACTGCGAAGAGATACACAGGCACGTGTAGACCATGCGGGAAGCCCGCAAGAGGCGCTAGCTAGGCCGGCTTGCCAAGAGCCCGGGCCTTCCGTTTCCATAGGGGCAGGTGTAATCCCCAGGACGGGGGGGCTGCCGTGTCTATCGCCGGCTCTCCGGAGCGAGCGGTTACCGAAAGACTTTAAAGGTCCCTGCAAGGTCCCGAATTACACCGCTGATTTACCCCTAGAGGCCTGGGTGGAAAGCTATGAGCTGGCCATGGAGATGCTGGATGTTAGTGTGGCGGTTTGCGCCAAATATTTTATCATGATGCTTGAAGGCCCGGCTCGTACATGGTTAAAAGGGTTGCCACCCAATACCATCAATTCATGGGCGGAGCTCAGGGCTCGGTTCATCAAAAACTTTCAAGGGACGTGCAAGCAGCCTATGACCATTGTGGATCTTGATCACTGTGTCCAACAGGAAAGCGAGTCGGCTCATCATTGGGTACGGCGGGTCTCGACAATTATCCACTCATCAGAGCAGATCACGGCGGCTCAAGCGGTGTTGATTTTAGAAAAAAATTGCCATTTTGTTCCTTTAAAGCATAAACTTGGCCGACTCAAGCGTATGTGTCAGGACATGGGGGAGCTCATGACGGCTCTCACGAAGTACGTCAACTCAGACAACACGAAGGATCCGGGTTCTGATGAGGAAAAGGCTAGTCAAGGCAAGAAGGTCAACCAAAGCAAGGGCACAGTAAACAATGGTAACCAGAGCAAACGTAAGAATCCAGAGGCCGGGTCAGAGCTGGTGGCCAACACAAACGCCCAGCAAAATCACCCCAAAGGCAACAAGAGGTTTGGGCCACCCTTGAACAGGGATAATTTTTCCTCGAACATGGAAGAGATGCTTAAGCGACCTTGTCTGAATCACAGTTTGCCTGATAGACCGGCAAATCATACATGGGAGAGTTGTTCTTTTATGCAGAGGTTCAAGCGGTATGTCACACAGCCTAACCATCACGGGGGCGGTCCGCCAGGCGGCTCAAGACGTGACGGGTCAGGAGCTGGATTTGGTTCTGGTGGGTCAAGAGCCATTTTTGGCTCTAGCGGTTCGGCATCCGGTCATCCGGGTCAGGATAATCATGGGGGACGGTCGTTGCATTCTGCTAATAATAATCAAAAATAGCAGCAACATCGGAATTGGTCCGGCTTTCAGAGTAATCCAAAGCAGCTCAGCTCCGGGCAATACCACGTCTTCACGACTAGCCTCAATAGACGGGACCAGAAGTTGCATAAACGGGTAGTCAATACGGTTATGCCGGCTCTTCCACAGTATCTAAGGTGGTCTGAATATGACATAACATGGAGCCGGGAAAATCACCCGCCACGCGTTGATGACCCGGGGCGGCTGGCTTTGGTTGTGGCCCCCCAAGTGGGTGGATATATGTTGAACAAGGTGCTCATGGATGGCGGCAGCAGCATAAACATCCTTTATTATGACACCTTCCAGCGGATGAAGTTGCTCGACAAGGACTTAAAACCTTCGTCCACTGTTTTTCATGGTGTGGTACCGGGTAAGTCGGCGCATCCGGTGGGCAGGATTTCTTTGGAAGTAGCTTTTGGCGATGAATACAACTACAGAGTGGAGTCCTTATGGTTTGAGGTGGTGAAGATCAAGAGCCCTTATCATGCCTTGTTTGGACGGCTGGCTTATGCTAAGTTCATGGCTCGGCCCTGCTATGTTTACTTGCAGCTCAAGATGCCTGGCTTAAACGGTACCATCACCGTTCATGGTAACCGAAACACGTCTATCAAGTGTGAAGAAGGGGATGCAACTTACGCAGAGTCCAGTTGCGCTCAGGAGGAGCTTAAGTTTTATAAGGAGAATGTTGACTTGGAGGATATGACCCCCCTGAAAAAGCCCACCACGGAGGTTGAGCCGCCCCTCAAATTTTCAGCGGATGATACCAAGGCAGTAGATTTCAATCCGGGCGACTCATCTAAGCAGTTCATCATTGGAGCTCATATGGATCCCAAATAGGAAAGCGCGCTCATCGAATTCATCCGTGAGAATCGGGACATCTTTGCATGGAAACCTTCTGACATGCCAGGTGTACCGAGAGAATTCGCTGAGCATAACCTTAATGTGGATCCAAAGTTTAAACCGATCAAATAGTTCCTGCGGTGGTTCAATGAGGAGAGGCGCAAGGCTATTGGGTAAGAAGTTGCCCGGCTCTTGGTTGCTGGCTTTATTGTGGAAGTTTTTCACCCAGAATGGTTGGCTAACCCGGTGCTGGTGCTAAAAAAGAACGGCACCTGGCGTATGTGTGTGGACTACACGGAACTTAACAAGGCTTGTCCGGCTGATCGTTTTGCCCTCCCTCGAATTGATCAGATCATTGATGCTACAGCCGGATGTGAAAGTTTATGCTTCCTGGATGCTTACTCAGGTTATCATCAGATCAAGATGGCAGTGAAGGACGAGGAGAAGACGTCATTTATTACACCCTTTGGGGTATTCTGTTATGTCTCTATGCCTTTCAGGCTCAAGAGTGCCCAGGCAACTTATCAACGATGCGTGCAAAACTGCCTTAACAGTCAAATTGTCCGTAATGTTCATGCTTATGTAGATGACATCGTGGTCAAATCCAGAAAGAAGGAGACTCTTTTGGAGGACCTAAGGGAAACCTTTGACAATCTCCGGGTCTACAAGATGATGCTTAACCCGACCAAGTGTGTCTTTGGTGTTCCAGCAGGGAAGCTTTTGGGTTTCTTGGTTTCTGAGCATGGCATCGAGGCTAACCCGGACAAAATCAAAGCTATTACTTCTCTAAGAGAGCCGACTTGCATTAACGACGTTCAGCGCTTAGCAGGGCGGATTGCTGCGTTGAGCTGGTTCATAAGCCGTCTTGGAGAGAAAGCTATCCCTTTATATCAGATGATGAAAAAGACAGACAAGTTTGCCTGGAGCAAGGCGGCGGGTGAAGCACTTGAGGCGCTTAAGAAACAGCTCACTGAGCTGCCAGTGTTAGCCGCTCCGGCTGAGAAAGAACTATTGCTCCTTTATGTGGCGGCTAACAACAGAGCGGTCAGTGTTGCAATTGTGGTCGAGCGCAAGGAGGCTGGGAAGGAGTATCCCGTGCAAAGGCCGGTTTATTATATCAGTGAGGTCCTGACAGAATCTAAGCAGAGATATCTGCACTGGCAGAAGCTGGTATACGGTTTTTTTATGGCCAACTGCAAGTTAAAGCACTACTTCCTAGGGCACCAGGTAACTGTGGTCAGTTCTGCTCTGTTGGGAGATATTATCCAGAACAGAGAAGCCACAGGGAGGATTGCCAAATGGGCCTTAGAGCTGGGACCTCTTAATGTAAAGTATGTTCCTCGCACGGCGATCAAATCCCAAGCTTTGGTAGATTTCATCAATGATTGGACAGAGTGCCAAGCTCCCGAAGAAAAGCCAGATAATACATACTGGACTATACATTTTGATGGGTCCAAGAAGTTAGAGGGGTCCAGAGCAGGGGTTGTCCTGACATCCCCAAAGGGTGACAAGTTTTGTTATGTACTCCGGCTGATGTTCCCTTGCACTAACAATGCGGCTGAGTATGAGGCTTTGCTTCATGGTCTTAGATTAGCCAAAGAGATGAATTTGAGCCGGGTCAGGTGTTTGGGCGATTCAGATCTAGTAGCTCAGAAGGTTTCTGGCACTTGGGACTCCAAAGACCCACGGATGGCGGCTTATAGGCAGGCGGTTGATATTATTGCGGGTCATTTCAAAGGATATCAGGTAGATCACATTGATTGTCGCAAGAACGAGGCGGCTGATGCTGTATCATGGCTAGGTTCCCAACGTAAGCCGATGCCGCCTAATGTTTTTCTGGATGTCTTATATCATCCGACTGTCAAGATACCTTCAGAGGAGGATTTGGCTGTTCCTGACCCGGAGGTAGAATTGGTGGCGGCTCTACATGTTATCCCAGATTGGACTATTCCTTATTTAGACTATTTAACCCGGGGTGAGTTACCAGAGGATGAAGATCTGGCTAGAAAGATCACCCAATGTTCTAAGTCCATGACGATAATTAACGGTGAGTTGCATAAATGCGGTGTAACAGGGGTTTTTCAACGTTGTGTTTCACCAGAGGAGGGCCGACAGATCTTGAGTGAGATCCATGCTGGAGATTGTGGGCACCATGCCGGCTCGAAGTCTTTGGTGGCCAAGGCTTTCCGGCATGGGTTCTTCTGGTTGACGGCTCACAAAGATGCAGAGGACTTAGTCCGTAAGTGCGACGGCTGTCAGAAATTTAGCCGGCGTGCTCATGTTCCGGCTCAAGAATTAAGGACGATACCAATCACTTGGCCATTTGCGGTCTGGGGGCTGGACATGGTAGGGCCTTTCAAGAGGTCCAAGGACAAGAAAACGCACCTCCTGGTGGTGGTTGATAAATTTACCAAGTGGGTAGAGGCAGAGCCGGTCAGCAAATGTGATGCAGCTACAGTAGTTCTGTTTATCAAAAAACTAATCTACCGCTTTGGTTACCCGCACATCATCATCACTGATAATGGTACAAATCTATCCAAGGGGGCTATGAAGAAATTCTATGATGAAGAACATATCTTGCTTGATATATCAGCCATGGCACATCCACAGTCCAACGGTCAGGCGGAGCGCGCCAATCAGGAAATTCTAAGAGGAATTAAGCCGCGACTTATGGTTCCTTTGCAGCGAACGCCCGGGTGTTGTGTCGAAGAATTACCTTCGGTCTTATGGAGCATCAGGACCACCCCTAATAGGTCCACGGGTTTCACGCCCTTCTTTATGGAGTACGGCACTGAGGCCGTCTTACCCAGCGACATCCGGCATGACTCACCAAGGGTGGCGGCTTACGTTGAGACAGACAATGAGACAGCGCGCCAAGATGCATTGGATGCTTTGGAAGAGGTGCGAGAGTTAGCAGCAGCCCGATCGACAATTTATCAACAAGACCTACGCCGCTATCACAGCCGCAGGGTCAAGACCCGGACGTTCCAGGAGGGCGACTTGGTGCTCCGGCTGATTCAAGACCAGACAAATATGCATAAACTATCACCTCCATGGGAAGGACCCTTTGTGGTTAGCAGAAATCTCAACAACTGGTCATATTACCTCGTCGATGTCCGAGACGACTCAGATACGGTGGGTCAGAAGACCCATCAGCCATGGAACATCGCGCATCTCCGGCCTTATTTCACCTAAGGGTGTAAAGATCTACCATTGTACACCATCATTGTACATACCATAGTTATATGAATAAACACGGAAGCCTCTGCTATTTCATAAGAGAAGATTAAGCAATATTCCGGTTGATGCATCAGCTAAGGTCGGTGAACGACAGTAGATGCCTATTAGCCAGGCGTTATGCCACAAAATCCTGCTCAAAACAATTAGTCGCGACGAGGGCGGCTTCTCGCCTTCGAGTGCAGCTTCTAACGCCTATCCGCCGGCGCTTGGTGTCGTATTGCTGAACGATGGTAGACACCTATTAGGCTGGGCATTTTGCCACAAAAAAACCCAACTAAGGCAATTAGTCGTGGCGAGGGCGGCTTCTCGCCTTCGGGTGCAGCTTCTAACGCCTATCCGCTGGCGGGTTACGCCGTAATTGCTGAGGGGGGCTTCTTACCGATGGGTATCGCTTCTAACACCCTATCGGCCGACTTTATGCCATCTCCGGCTAACCAGTTTAGCCGCGGTTATGAGAGGTTTTTTACCGACGGGTAGCTAACGTCTCATGACCCGCGAACGACGGCTTTCTGCCTCCGGGTAAAACTTCTAATGCCTATTAGCCGGCCTAAGGCCATGTAAAAACAACTAAGATAACTTAGCTGCGGTGAACGGCGGCTTCTTACCTTCGGGTACAACTTCTAACGCCTATTAACTGTTCTCATAAAAATCCGACTAAGGAAAAATTAGCCGCGGCGAGGGCGGCTTCTTACCTTCGGGTACAGCTTCTAATGCTTATCCGCCGACGTTTACGCCATATTGTTACCTCCGGGTGTATTTTCTAAATGCCTTATCGTCCAGGCTTTATGCCATTTCCGGCTAACTAGATTGGCCATAATTATCAAAGAGGGAGTCACCATCTTCGGGTGTGGCTTACCTAATCTTGGCTGCAGGTGTCTTATATGATGACAAGGCAAGTGTAAATAGCTCAAAGCATACGAAGACGAATGGCAGACCAAAAGCCGGATCATCTTATAAGACAAATTTCAGACAAGTTTTCATCTAGCTATTACACTCCCAAAGGAGATCAAAATTTCAGACAAAGTTTTTTCAGCCGTCACACGGCGGGTTAAGCTGATACAAGATCTTAAAGCAGCAGCTAGTTAGCTGGCGGGTCATCCTGTGCCGGCTCTTCTGGGGCCTTGATCTGGAGGTTGTCCAAATCCCAATTGCAGTTCGTTAGAGCCGCAAAAGAGCCCTCAAAAAAGGGTGACGAGTCAAGATCTGAAGCAAAGAGGTCCTTACTCCGGGCGGGCGTCAAGTCTTTGGACTCGTACAGAGGACCCCGGACTCTCTTCTGCTCCGGGTCATACGTTGCTTGATAAGTCGACAGACTCCGAGCCGTCATCTTTTCTTGAAGGGAAGCCTTCCATCATCTCGGTGGCTGTTAGGCCCGAAGCAAAAGCCAAAGCCCGGCTGATGCTCGCAATGCCCCCTTGGCGGGCGGCTGACTTCTCGAGTTCGGCGATCTGTTTCGGCATGGTGGAGAAGAGCTCTAAGACACCCCTGAGAGTCGCCGGAATTTTGTCCTTATATTGCACGGCCTTGATAGTGCAGATTGCACCACAGTACAACTGCTCAGTTAAGGTGTATATGGCCTTCAACGGTAGCAGGCTATCAGAAGCCGACTGTCGGCTCCTAGGACCTGTATAAACCAGACAATTTAGATGAGTCACCAGTCTAAGTATAGAATGAAACTATTTGAAACACAAAGTTGTTAGAAGTTTACCAAAGAGGGCGGCTGACATTTTGTTTATGTGGCGCTTCAAGCCTTGGAGTTCATCCGCCACAGCTATCAGCCGCTGGTCGGCGTCATCCGCCCGTTGGGTTAAGGCGGTCTTCTCAGAATCAGTTGACTCCTTAAGGGCAGCAAAATCAGCCTTGATTGTGGCCAGCTCTTCACAGAGAAGCCGGCACTTTTCATCGGCGACGTTGCGGGCTTCTTGTTGAGCCGCCAAGTTGGTCTTCAGGTCCGTCAATTGTGATCCAGCTTCGTTTAAAGCTTCCTGTGACACGTCAAAATACAGGATAAGTCGCTAGAATGGAAGTCATATGAAATAAGGAAAGTTAAAGACAAAATTATGCAAGTCTCAAAGCAGATTGCAAGCAATATGTTTGACACTTGGGGGCTAATGTATATTTGATCTTCGAGCTTACAACACAGTTCCGGCTCATCTTCATCAAAGTTAATCCGGAACTTGGGGGCTACGATATGGCTCTTCAAATTTGCTTATAATGAAAGCTCCGTCTCAACGTCATCAAGTTTGAGTCGGCCCTTGGGGGCTACGATATGGCTCTTCAAATTTGCTTATAATGAAAGCTCCGACTCAACGTCATCAAGTTTGAGTCGGCCCTTGGGGGCTACAATGGCTATTCACGTTATCTATAGTGAAGATCCGACCCAACTCTAACATGTTGAGCCGGCCCTTGGGGACAAAGGCTTTGGATTTTCTATAGAGGATCAGGAAAGACCCGGTTCACCTCTTAACTGGATTGAACCGGTCCTTGGGGGCTAAGTAAGGTTGTAGCAGCAAGGGGAATACCTCATATCTTGTCTTCATCAAAGTTACCAGCCGAAGCTCCAGATCCCAGCTGGTGGTAAGCCGGTTTATATACCCGGTGTGGAGTTCTTCGGCCGTCATCTTCTCAAGGGAAGAGTCGAAATCCAGCTTCTCGGAGGCCTCGGCAGATTCTTTATGCCTGGTCAGCACATGAGCCGGAGGGGACTGGAGAGAAGAGACGGTGATCACAACCTCCGGGGTTGCAGTGGCCTTGGCATGACTTGGCGGCTTTGAAGGACCCCTTAGAGGGCTCTCCGGGATGATATCTTCAGCAGATGGCTCAGTGGAAACAATTGGCAGATCTACATCCGGTTGTGGCTCCTCCGGTTGTTCCTGCTATGGCTCTTCAGCGGCAGGACTGGGGGAGGGCTTGTTGGTCTTCCGACGCTTGGCTTGAGCACTGCAAGATAGAAAAGTGAGAATCCAAAGGATATTACCACCCTAAAAAAGAACCGGATATTATAGTGTAAAGACACTTTCATCGGATTGATCTTCGAAGGCGGCAGAACGGTCGCCGAAGAGTCACCGGAGGAGGGCGACTTCTGAGATGAAATTCAAGAAGAATGAGACGGCACTAGGTCTATAACGAGAAATGAATCAAACAGGAACACATACCTCAGCAGGATGTTTCTTTGGAGCCGGCGAGTTTGACAAGCCGAACATAAGCTCAGTAGAGTCGGCACTCCGGGTCTGGCGACGTTCAGCCTGTTGTTGCTTTTTCAAAAGAAAATCAGGAGCCAGGTAAGTGAGAGGATGAGAAAGAGGAACTTTTCTCGCAACCCGTTGCGGCTTTCGGGGGACAAAATATTCTGAGTCGGAAGAGACATAGTTTACCTCAGGGGCATTGGTGCGGCTGGTCTCCACTTCATCCTGCGAGTAAAAACAAGCATTAGTAAAACAGTAAGGCAAAGAATCAAGCAAACAACTAAAATTTTACCTCTGAGTTGGATGACTGTGGCGGATCGAACCACTCCTCTCGCGGGGCATCTATCTTTGGCTTCTTGGTTGGGGCCTTCTTCTTGAGCTTCTTCAGAGGAGGGACGTACTCCTTCTTCTAGAAATCAGAGTCGTCCTACGAAAATAACCCGGAGAAGAATAATAGATTAGCAAGGTTCAAGCAACGTCCAAGAGATGGATAGGAAGAAATTAACTTACATCTAGAGCTGGATTGTTGACGCTGAAAGGCGCTAAGCCAATGGCGCTGCATGAGCCGGAGGCTTCATGGACAAGGCTCCGGATGACAGTGGTAATGTCATCCTCTGTCAAGGTTGATTTGCTGAAGCACAAGGAACTGTCATACTTGCCTTCATATTCACACATAATCCGACTTCTATGGCTTAAGGGCATGATCCGCCATGAAATCTAGCAGCGAATCAAATCCAGTCCGGTCAAACCGTTGGCCATGAGTGCCTTGATCTTGGCGTGAGCCGGCTCATCCCTGGCACGTTCTGAAACTGAAAGCCGGCCAGGAAGCTCTGAATCTGTCCCGAGCCGGGAGGGACGATAACCCGGCAATGGGCGCTCATCTTCAGGAGAAGTGTCCTTGCAGTAGAACCAAGTCTTATTCCAATCCTTTGGATGACTCGGCATGTGCGCACCTGAAAAAACGATGTCTCTGCGTCGTTGAATGGAAATACCGCCAAGTTCCAGACTCGGACCGCCTTTCATTTCGGTTTGGCGGTTGGCGTAGAAGAACTCTCGAAACAACCCCACAGACGGCTTGATTTGCAGGAAGGCTTCGCAGAGCACTTGGAAATTGCATATGTTTGAAACGAAGTTGGGGGCCAAGTCTTGAGGGTGAAGCTTGTACAAATGGAGGACGTCACGGAAGAATTTAGAGCCAGGCGGCATGAACCCTCGCTCGATATGGTCAGAGAAAACTACTACCTCTCCTTGTTGGGGAGAGGGCCGAGTTTCGTCACCTGGAACTCGCCAGTGAAGGACCTCCTTGGAAGGAAGAGTGCCCGCGTCGACAAAATCCGCTAAGTACTCTTCTATGACGCTAGATCCAACCCAGTTGCATGAGTTGGAAGCGCGGGACATGGCGGCGGCTTAAAGACTGTGCAAAATTAAATATGCGGCGAGTTAAGAGCAAGCAATATCTGTGATGGCTTATGATTTTAAGGGCTCTACAAATACTACGCCATAGTCCGGCTGATGAGAGCCGGAGAGGTCTGGCGGTTCAACAAGGAAGGGAGGAGCGAAAATCGGCTAAGTCCTAAAAAATAGGTTTCGCAAATTATAGCTGCAATTATGGATCTACAAAAACAGGAAAATAGGTTCTTATTTTTAGACCTAGCGAAGAACAGGCGGAACAGAAAGGAATGAAACAAAGCCGTGACGGTTCACGCATTGCGCACGACTGCCTTGTGCGCGGCGGCACGGCGGAGGCGCGCGCTAAAGACGTCGACGGCGTCGGAATACCCTAACGGTGGCGATGGAGGAGCCGAGCGACAGCGGCGGAGCTTCCCGCGAACCCTGCTACGGCGGCAATGGATCTAGGGGAAGCTTGAACTTACCGATAATGAAGCAGCGGACGCGGAAAGGGTTCTGGTACGACACAGGTTGATGCAGCGGCCTGGTTTACGGCGATGAGAAGACGACGCCGGAGCAGGGAGCGTCGGAGTAGAGACGATGAAGGGAAGAAGATGAAGGGAGAGCGGGAGAAGGAAAGCTTCCCTCTGCGACGGGTCTTATTTAAAGAGAAGACAGGGCAGGCGTGAAAATTTAGGCGACGGAAACCATTTGACCGAGGCAGATGCCTCGATTTTCGGGCTGACCATTAATAAAAGATTCGGTGATACGTCAGCAGATCTCATGACGTCATGTCGGGTCATCATCGGGCGACTCACCAAAGATCAGAAGATAAGGATGAAGTGAGCAAGCTCAGTTCAACCTGGGGCCTAATTTTGGGGATATAACCCTGCAATATGACCCGCCCTTGGCGGCTCTGGGTCATGTTGATGGCTCGTGAGCCGATCCAAGGGTGAGCTGTAAAGCCAACGACCCATGAAGATAGACGGCTCATGGTGTGGGCCGCAAGGTGGCCCGGACTGAGAAGACCCGGGCATGCAAGCCGCTTGGAGACAGTTTGGACAAGAAGGTAGAGTAAGACTCGGATAGACAATGAGACTCGGTTAGACAATTGTAAAGACCCGTGGTCCTGACCTCTTATATAAAGGCAGACCCGGGGCGGCTTAGAGATGAGGTGATCGAGAACTAGGTCAAGCTTTAGCTCTCTTGTAATCGATACAACAAGCAATACAAGCACAAGCAGGACGTAGGCTATTACCGTGACTTGAGGGGCCGAACCTGGGTAAACCCATGTCCTTCGTCCCAATCAACCCCTTTGAGTCCATCACATTAGCGATGGCCTCGAATCCAAGTCCGTTCACCTGGACATCTGCCATGATAAATCCACGACATAGTGCATACAATCTATGCTGCCAAGCATGCCTGGAAAGCCTCTATCAGCATTGATCACCAACAACCTTTCTGTGTCAGTGGCATTTTGCCACCTCAAGTACTTGGGGCCAAACACCGCTACCACGACCTTGCAGAAGTTGTACATTGACAGCAGACATGTGGACTCACTCATGCGCACATACTCATCCACAAGATCGCCTGGAATTCCATATGCAAGCATGCGAATGGCGGCGCTGCATTTCTGACAAGAGGAGAATCCAAGCTTGCCAAGGGCATCCATTTTGCACTCAAATAATGGGTCATGCTGAACCACTCCCTCACGGATGCGATTGAACACATGCCTTGACATACGAAAACGACGACGGAATTTCTCCAGTTTGAAGAGTGTGGTATTCTCAAACTAATCAGCATAGAGCAAGGACTGGCCTCTCTCTCTTTCTCTCTCTCTCTCTTTGTCGGTTCAGGTTGGGTGCACGACCAGGCACTGACCCCCTGTATCGAGGCTGCTGCCTTTGAATGTGGTCATGAACGACCAATGTAGCAACCACAATTTCTTCGCCATTCGAGGACGAATCATCCGATGAACAAATGAAGTGGTTGAAGAAAAATTCATCTCCACTGTCCATACCTTTGTGGGCAAAGTTTCAAACACCTTGCGGTCGTGATGGCGAAGAGGTCGCGAATCACCTCGAGGCAGCGGGGGCGGATGGTGGCCAGCTACAGGTCGCTTTGTAGCACCCCCATGAAAGGTGCTGTTGCCAATGGGGCGTTGTCGGCGGTCGTATCCCCTCTGCGACCGAATCCGATGACGAGGGCCAAAACACCTCTGGACGACGGCCAAAACTCCTACCAAGGGGCGGGCGTGGTGGCGGACATGGTGAGACGTGTTTTGGTATGGACGACCGAGGGGCGAGTAGTGAGAAGGCGACCGGATAATAGTGGCGGCGCCGGCGACGGGGTTGGGCGGGGAGGGGCCGGTGGAGGCTTGAGGGTGAATGAATCGGCAGAATCCCCGACAGGCTGGTCGGGGGAGGACAAGGGCGTGCGTCCTGCCCGTCCGCGCGCTGTCTGTTTCTCCCCAAACGTCGTGCAAGTTTGGGTTGGGAATGGGTCAAAAACGGACGAAAAACGGAAGTTTGTCCGTTTGGGGCCGCGCATTGGGCCACGCTATTCGTCCATTTTACTCCAAACAGACGCACCCAGACAGGATGGGGTCGCGCGCTGGAGTTGGCCTAATGCACCGGCGAAAGTTGTGTGGTACTAGAGAGGCTAGCAAAGGTGGGAGGGTGAGAGTGCGTATGATCCATGAACTCATATTAGTCATAAAGAACTCACATACTTATTACAAAAGTCTATTACTCATCGAAGAAAAGTATTAGACGCATGAGGGGATAGCTTGGTAATAGTTAACCATCGTGCCCTCCCAACCCTCACACAAAGGATGACAATCAATAAACAAATCATGCTCCGACATCATTACATAATGGTTCACCATACGTGCATGCTACGAGAATCACAAACCTTTACACAAGTATTTTTACTAATTCACAATTACTCACTAGCATGACCCTAATATCACCATCTTTATATCTCAAAACTTTATGCAAGGAATCAAACTTCTCATAATATTCAATGCACTTTATATGAAAGTTTTTATTATATCCCTTTTGGATGCCCATTATATTACGACTAAATCCATAACCTAAACCAATTACCATGTTGTTTAAAGACTCTCAAAATATTATAAGTGAGGTACGAGAGTTCAAATATTTCTATAAAATAAAACACCACCGTGCTCTAAAAAGATATAAGTGAAGCACTAGAGCAAAATTGCCTAGCTTAAAAGATATAAGTGAAGCTCATAGAGTATTCTAACAAATTCTAGATTCATGCGTGTCTCTCTCAAAAGATGTGTGCAGCAAGGATGATTGTGTTAAACTAAAAAGCAAAGACTCATATCATACAAGACGCTCCAAGCAAGCCACATATCATGTGGTGAATAAAAATATAACCTCAAGTAAATTTACCGATGGATTGAAGACGAAAGAGGGGATGCCTTCCGGGGCATCCCAAGCTTAGGCTATTTGGCATCCTTTATTCCTTGGTGTGCCTCGGGCATCCCCAATATCAGGCTCTTGCCACTCCATATTCCATAGTCCATCAAATCTTTACCCAAAACTTGAAAACTTCACAACACAAAACTCAACAGAAAACTCGTGAGATCCATTAGTATAAGAAAACTAAATCACCACTTTAGGTACTTTTGTGAACTTATTATTTATTTATATTGGTGCAATATCTACTGTATTCCAACTAAACATGGTTCATACCCCCCGATACAACCCATAGATACATCAAAATAAGTAAACAACACCAAGAAAACAAAATCTGTCAAAAACAGAACAGTCTGTAGCAATCTGTAAACTTTGAATACTTATGTAACTCCAGAGATTCTGAAAAATCATGAAAACCTGGGAAATTTGTATATAAATCTTTTAAAAAAAATTCAGACTCATTTGTCGCTCTGATAAATTTATCAAATTCCTAGACTGGACGCAAAAGTTTTTGTTTTTCAGCAAGATCAAATCAACAATCACCATAAACCATCCCAAAGGTCTTACTTGGCTCAAACACAAATAAAAACACCAAAACACAATTACTATAGAGGTAATAATGTGTGAAACACTTGAAAACAGAAGTAAAAACAAAAACATAAAAGTAAAATTGGGTTGCCTCCCAACAAGCGCTATTGTTTAACGCCCCTAGCTAGGCATAACACAATAGATCTAGGTATTGTCATCTTTGGTATGCAACCATAAGTATCTATCATAATAGATTATAAGGTAATCTTATTTTCTTTCTAGGAAATAGTTCCATGCCTTTCCTTAACGGAAATTGGAATATAATGTTTCCTTCTTTCATATCAAGAATTGCACCGATCGTTCTAAGGAAAGGTCTACCAAGAATAATAGGACATGTAGGATTGCAATCTATATCAAGAATAATGAAATCTATGGGCACATAATTCATATTTTCAACAATAAGAACATCATTAATCCTTCCCATAGGTTTCTTAATAGTGGAATCCGCTAGATGCAAATTCAAAGAGCAATCATCAAGTTCATAAAAACCTAGCACATCACATAAAGTTTTCGGAATCATGGAAACACTTGCACCCAAATAACACAAAGCATGGCACTCAAAATCTTTAACTTTAATCTTAATAGTAGGTTCCCACTCATCATAAATCTTTCTAGGGATAGAAACTTCCAACTCAAGTTTTTCTTCAAAATATTTCATCATAGGATCAACGATATGTTTAGTAAAAGCCTTATTTTGATTATAAGCATGCGGAGACTTCAATATGGATTGCAACAAGGAAATACAATCAATCAATGGGCAGCTATCATAATTAAAGTCCTTGAAATCCAAAAGAGTGGGTTCATTGCTATTTAAAGTTTTGACCTCTTCAATCCCACTTTTAGCAATTTTAGCATTAAAATCTCTAAACTCCGAATCATTGGGACGACTTTTAACTACATTTGACTTATCTCCTGTCCCGTCTTTATCAATATTTATATTGGAAAACAAATATTCAATAGGAATGACATCAATCATTTTAAGATCTTCATCATTATTAAAAAGATTCTGGATTCGCAGCCATTTTATTAACTAAGATAGCTTGTTTATCAGAAATTTGGCCCACTAAATTTTCAAGATGAGCAAACTGAGATTTCAAACCATAAAACTCCTTAGACATATCATCAAGTTCTTTACTCGTGTATTGCAGCATAGTCTTTTGTTCTTTGAGCTCGTTTCTAAAGAAACTATTATGGTAAAATTGGTGGGACATGAAACTTTTAGCATTATTCTCAATATCCTCCAACTTCCCGAGATAAAGATCGGGTTGAGCCATAAAGAAGAGCAAACGATCTAACACACAAGCAAACGAAAAGAGGAACAAAAGAAGCACAAATAAAAATGCAAATATTTTTTTTCTTTTGAAAATCATTTTAGAAGTGGGGGAAAGGAAAACGAGAGGCAAATGGCAAATAATATAAATGCAAGAGATGAGTTTTTGATGGGTACTTGGTAGGCTTGATGTGTATCCTCCCTGGAAACTGTGCCAGAAATCCTTCTTGCTACTTCTTGAGCTTGCGTTGGTTTTCCCTTGAAGAGGAAAGGGTATTGCCGCAAAGTAGATAAGTATTTCCCTCAGTTGTTGAGAACCAAGGTATCAATCCAGTAGGAGGAACAAGCAAGGCCCCAATGTATGCACCTACACAAACAATCAAACACTTGCACCCAACGCTATAAAGGGGTTGTCAATCCCTTCACGGTTACTTGCGAGGATTAGATCTGAAAGAGAAAGATATAAAAGATTGTTAGAAGTAAAAAGTATATAAAATTATAGCAAGGTATTTTTGGTATCTTTTGTTTATAGATCTGAAAATATAATATGGAAAATAGACCCGGGGGCCATAGGTTTCACTAGAGGCTTCTCTCTTGAAGGAAAATAATACGGTGGGTGAACAAATTACTGTCGAGCAATTGATAGAAAAGCGCATAGTTATGACGATATCTAGGGCAATGATTATGCATATAGGCATCACATACGTGTCAAGTAGACCAAAACGATTCTGCATCTACTGCTATTACTCCACACATCGACCGACTCCTGCCTGCATCTAGAGTATTAAGTTCATGAAGAACAAAGTAACGCATTAGGTAAGATGACATGATGTAGAGGGATAAACTCAAGCAATATGATGAAAAAACCATCTTTTTATCCTTGATGGCAACAATACAAATACGTGCCTCGTTACCCCTACTATGTCACTGGATGAGGACACCGTAGGATTGAACCTATCGGAGATATACCCCGCGGTATGACCCGGCCTGGCGAGTCACAGGAGACCTGATCAAGACATGGCGTTTTATTAGTGACCTGGCAGGCGGGTTGCATGACGACCAGGCTCAAGACCAGGTGTGTAAGCCGGCGCCAGGCGTCTCACAAGAGAAGGCCCAAAGGAGAGAGGATTCCCTTACAAGAGAAACATGACCCGGAGTAGGATTCGTGAAAGACTAGTTCTAGTCCTACTGGGAGTAGGACTCTACATGTAAACTTACCCCTTCCACCTATATAAGGAGGGGTAAGGCGCCCCTAGAGAGACAAGTTGAAGTCATTAGAGATAGACATATTAGAGGCTTTCGAGATTAGAGGTAGCAAGACAACACCCTTGTAACCGAGAGATCTTCCTCATGATCAATACCAGACAAGCATGACGTAGGCTTTTACCTCCATCGGAGGGGCCGAACCTAGGTAAACTCGCGTCTCTCGATTCTGACCAACCCCTCTCAAGCCGCCACATATGTGCGATGGCCTCACACCTAAATCTGTTAACCCGGGCATCTTGCCGTGACAAATCCCATGACAGTTGGCGCCCACCGTGGGGCGGCGCACGGTGATGTTGTGTTCTTGGAGGGATCTCTCCCAAGGATCGAGAAGCTCGTGATGCGATTGATGAAGAAAAACTAGCATAGAAGGATCTATATCGTTACCATGAAGAGCAGTTGAAGCAACAGATACGACGATGAAGATCGAGACAAATTTAGGGTTCTGTGGTTTACACCGTCGCAAGTCGCCATAGTATTTCCATCCAAGATTGGCAAGGAGCCAGGCCTGCTATATATACATACGAATCGCTCCGAGGATGCAGGCAGATAGGAAAAATTATTACTCCCGTGTGCAAAATCAAGTCCTGAAACACACACATCGAGCCGGATCTGCTATACTAATCCATGTACGAAGCATTACGTAAAGTTGACCCCGATGGAGACATAAAATACTAGATCAAAACATAGAAGAGCTACAGAAAAGGAAAGAAGACTGCGACCCGGAGATAGACACGGACACGGGCTCGGCCTAGGCCTCGTGCCCAAGGCCGGATTCGCCTCGCTACACCGGTCGCCGGCATTGTGACTCATCTTCGCCCGTCAGCCACAGCTGCGCTCCACCATGCCTTTGTCGCGCCCCCGGCCAGGGCTGGCGCTGGGCCTCCATTGGTGTGGCTGTGCGCCTTCAAGCTGCCCTGCCGCACCTCCCATCTGCTCCAAATTGCCGTCGTACTTGCCTTCGCCTGGCTGCACCCGCTTCGCCGCATCGTCTTGCCCTTCAACCCGCGCTTGGAATCGGCGCTCGACCGCCCATCCGCGCGCGCGTGGCGGTGGTGACGGTCCCGCCGCCCTACCATTCCAGTTGTGCCTCTGTAGCCATTGTCACGCTCGCTCCGCAGGTCGCCGGCTCCTACCTGTCGGTCATCGCCTTACCTCGCCTAGTCCGAGCCGGCCTTGATCCACTGTGCTCGCCTCCGCATCGCGCCCCGTCACGAGATGATACAACCACTAGCAACAGCCGCATTGCCCCGCTCCCGCCGGCGGCTGCTGCACCCCGTCACTAGGCCACAGCCGCCTCTCCTTGCCGCGAGTTGCTTCCATGCCTCGATCGGCGCCGCCGCTGCCTCGCTGCGCTAGCTCCTTGCGCTGCCGAGCTGCGCTTCCCCGCGACCTCGCCTCGCTCCGGTGCTATGCCCTTGAGACGGTTCAACGTCGGCTCGCCTCCGCGACTATGGCCACTATGGCCTTGCCGCCGCCGCGCCACTGCTCCTGCTAGTCGGCCTCCGCTGCTCCTGCTAGCCAACCTTCGCTGCTCCACGAACCGTCACCCGCCGCCACTTTCCGACACCCCTCCACGTACCTGTACACATCGAGTCCTCATCCGCGCGACCAAGCAGGAGGAGCCGAGGAGGTGCCCCTGGCCACGGGTTAGGCCCAGGAGCCGCCGCCCGCGATGCAAGCATTGGTGGTGGAGGTGTTCAGCACACGGCAGTAGTAGCATCAGTCTGCTACTGCACAAATCAAATACGGGAGTCGCTGAATCAGAAGCTTTAACACACGTATCTGTCCATTTCACAACTACTCACTAGCATGACTCTCATATTACCATCCCTATTATCTCAAAACTATATGCAAGGAATCCAACTTCTCATAGTTGTTAATGCACTTAATATGAAAGTTTTTATTATATCCCTCTTGGATGCCATTATATTAGGACTAAGTTCATAACATAAACAAATTACCCTGCTGTTGTAAGAAACTCTCAAAATAATATAAGTGAGTAACGAGAGTTCAATAATTTCTATAAAATATAACACCACCATGCTCTAAAAAGATATAAGGGAAGCACTAGAGCAGCATTGCCTAGCTCAAAAGATATAAGTGAAGCATATAGAGTATTCTAAAAACTTCATGAGTCAGTGTGTCTCTCTCTAAAGATGTATTCAGCAAGGATGATTGTGGCAAACTAACAAGTAAAGACTCATATCATACAAGATGCTCCAAGAAAAACACATATCATGTGGTGAATAAAAATATAGCCTCAAGTAAATTTACCGATGGATTGAAGACGAAAGAGAGGATGCCTTCCGGGGCATCCCCAAGATTAGTATTTTTGGTATTCTTGAATATGACTTGGGGTGCCATGGGCATCCCCAAGCTTAGGATCTTGCCACTCTTTATTCCATAGTCCATCAAATCTTCACCCAAAACTTGAAAACTTCACAACACAAAACTCAACAGAAAACTCATGAGATCCGTTAGTATAAGAAAAATAAATCACCACTTTAGATACTGTTGTGAACTCATTATTTATTTATATTTGTGTAATACCTACTGTATTCTAACTTCTCCATGACTCATACCCCCCGATACGACCCATAGATACATCAAAATAAGCAAACAACACAAAAAAAAACAGAATCTGTCAAAAACAGAACAGTCTGTAGAAATCTATAAACTTCGAATACTTATGGAACTGAAAAATTCTGAACAATTAGTACTACGAGGTAAATTTGTATATAAATCCTGTGTAAAAATTTCAGATCAATTTGAAGCCCTGAAAAATTCATAAAAATCCTGGACTGAGCGCAAAAGTTTCTGTTTTCCAGCAAGATCAAATCAACAACTACCATAGATCACCCCAAATGTTTTACTTGGATCAAAGACTAATTTAAACAAAAAAACACAATTACTACATAAGTAATAATGTGCCAAACACACCAAAATATAAGCAAAAAGCTGAAAGCAAAATAAAATTGGGTTGCCTCCCAACAAGCGCTATTTTTTAACGCCCCTAGCTAGGCAAAACGCCATAGATGTAGGTATTGTCATCTTTGGTATTGGCATTTTTTGAGGACCTCATCAAATCCCGGAGGTTCTTTAGTTTTACCAATGATCATACTCCTAGTCAAGAAGTCAAGAAACTCTCTTGTATCAATTGGTTCCCGAACAATGTTAATAAAATTAGGGTGAACACTTATCATCTTAAGATCTTCGTCCCCTTTACTAGAGGATTCACCCTTATTATTGGGAACGTAAAAAAACTTGGCATACTTAGAAATAGGAAATTTAGGAGTGGTTTGAACAGCGGCAAAAGCGGAACCCAAGTTGGTAATAATGTCCTCTAGCTTCCCTATTCTAAAGGAATCTTGATCCAATTTTTCATTTACTACGGGTTCTTTTTCCCTTAGGTCTTTTAGAGTAACTCCTACCTTAGATACATATTGAGTGATATGATTATGAATCTTTTTATCCAAGTTTTCAATGAGATCTATAGTAGCAACTTTATTTTCAATGATATCTAACCTTCACATAACATGTTTCAAAGTTAAAATTGTCCCATTAACCATGATTGGGGGTGATCCAAACAAATTTATCATAGCACTATAGGAGTATAAAAGGTATGACTTCCCAAAAAAATCCCTCCCATGATGGTATCTATTACATATCTATTCCAAGGAGTGATTCCAACGTAAAAATTGCGAAGGATAGCTGTAGTAGATTGCTTACAAATAGATCTATTTTGAGCACTACAAATTCTATACCAAGCATCTTTTAAGTTTTCTCCCTCCCTTTGCTTAAAGTTAAGAACTTCATACTCAGAAGTGATAGTAGCAAGGCTAGCCATGAGTTTGAGCAATATACCACACAAAAAGCAAACGAAAAGACGAACGAAAAAGGGCAAAAGGCAAAACTTTTTGGAAATCATTTTAGAAGTGGGGGGGGGGGAGGAAAACAAGAGGCAAATGGCAAATAATGTAAATGCAAGAGATGAGTTTGTGATGGGTACTTGGTATCCTTCACTTGCTATGTATCTCCCCGGCAACGGTGCCAGAAATCCTTCTTTCTACTTCTCGAGCATGCGTTGGTTTCCCGTGAAGAGGAACGGTTTGATGCAGCAAAGTAGATAAGTATTTACCTCAGTTTTTGAGAACCAAGGTATCAATCTAGTAGGAGATACAAGAGAGCCACCAATAGATATACCTGCACAAGGAATCAAACTCTTGCACCCAACGCTATAAAGGGGTTGTCAATCCCTTCACGGTTATTTGCAAGGATGATATCTAGTAGAGATAGATATAATAGTGTGCTTGAACGGAAAGTAACACTAAAAGTAAAAAGAATGCAACAAGTGTTTTTGGTGTTTTTTGTTTTAGATATGAAAATATAATATGGAAAATAGACCTGGGGCCATAGGTTTCACTAGATCGCTTCTCTCATGATGGCAAGTATTACGGTGGGTGAACAAATTACTGTCAAGCAATTGATAGAAAAGCGAATAATTATGAAGATATCCAAGAGAATGATTATGCATATAGGCATCACGTCCGTGACAAGTAGACCGAAATGATTTTGCATCTACTACTATTACTCCACACATCGACCGATTCCTGCCTGCATCTAGAGTATTAAGTTCATGAAGAACAAAGTAACACATTAAGTAAGATGACATGATGTAGAGGGATAAACTCAAGCAATATGATGAAAACCCCATATTTTTACCCTTGATGGCAATAATACAATACGTGCCTCACTACCCCTACTTTGTCACTGGGTGAGGACACCACAAGATTGAACCCAAAACTAAGCACTTCTCCTATTGCAAGAATTACCAATCTAGTTGGCCAAACCAAACCAAGAACTCGAAGAGACTTGCAAAGATATGAAATCATGCATATAAGAATTCAGGAAAGACTCAAATAATATTCATGGATAATCTGAACATAAACCCACAATTCATCGAATCTCGACAAACACACCGAAAAAGAGTATTACATCGGATAGATCTCCATGAAGATCATGAAAAACATGGTATTGAGAAGCAAAGAGAGAGAAGAAGCCATCTAGATACTAGCTATGGACCCGTAGGTCTGTGGTGAACTACTCATGCATCATTGGAGGGGCAATGGAGTTGATGTAGCTGCCCTCCATGATCGAATCCCCCTCCGATAGATTACTGGAAAAGGCTCCAAGATTGGATCTCTCGAGAACGGAGGCTTTTGGCGGCGGAAAAGTGTTTTCGTGGCTCATTCTGATAATGATGGAATATTTGGGTATTTATAGGCCGAAGATTAGGGTTAGGGGAGTTGCCATGGGCCCACAAGACTGCCCGGCATGGGTGCCCCCTGGCCGCGGCAAGCGGGCTTGTGGCCCCGTGGCAGCTCCTCTGCCTTGGTTCTCAAGTCTCGTGGCTTCCATAGTTTCCAGAAAAAATCATTCCAGAGGTTTTATTACGTTTGGACTCCATTTAATATTCCTTATCTGCGAAACTCAAAAACAAGGAAAAAACAGAAACTGGCACTAGGCTCTAGATTAATAGGTTAGTCCCCAAAATAATATAAAATAGCATATTAATGCATATAAAACATCGAAAACAGATAATATAATAGCATGGAACAATCAAAAATTATAGATTCGTTGGAGACATATCAGGGCCATTTGACTTTGATTTGCGAAAAGTTGGCAATCCACGCAGTGCTTGACAAGCGACTGGGTGCCCGCCCGAGCTGTGGGCCAAAAGAAGCCAGCTCGGAAGGCCTTGCTAACTAAGGCTCTTACCACGGCGTGGTGGATGCCCATGCCTGCGTACCACTGTAATATTCCAGTGGTGCTTTTCTTGTATAACTCACCCTCGTGTACTTTGTAGGCCTTGGATCGCCGAATTATGCGTCGTGCCTCTGGCTGGTCATCGGGGAGTTCCTTGCAAAGAAGGTAGGCGAGGAAGGGCTCTATCCATGGCGCGATTTGCCGCCATGACTTCATGGGACGAAGGTGTCTCATCCATTACGGAGCCGCCGACGATTTGATCGTCTGGTTCATTTATAGGGGGAACAATCTCTTCTGCCGTATCTAGACCGATGCCCTTGTGATCGTCCTGCCACACCGCGGATGGCTTAAAGAGCCGCTCTAGGAAGGTGTTTCTTGGGACATGGTTGCTCTTAACCCCCATGCGGGCCAGTACGTCGGTGGCTTGGTTGTTGTCGCGAGCGACGTGGTGAAATTCCAACCCCTCGAACCATGTGAATATTTTTAAGACGACGTTTCTGTACGCTGCCATCTTCAGGTTTTTGGCATCGAATTCACCATTGATTTGAGAGATGGCCAAGTTGGAGTCTCCCCATACCTCCAGCCACCGTATGCCCAGTGATGCTGCCATCCGAAGACCATGCAAAAGGGCTTCATATTCAGCTGCATTGTTGGAGTCGGTGTACATAATCTGCAACACATATCACACATTGTTGCCTATGGGGGATGTGAGGATAACTCCAGCCCCCAGTCCGGCCAAGGTTTTGGATCCATCAAAGTACATTGTCCAATGGGAGTATGCACTGTATTCCTTGGGGAGCTCGGCCTCGGTCCATTCAGCCAGGAAGTCTGCCAATTCCTGAGATTTTATGGCACGACGTGGCTTGTAGGTTATTTCAAAGGGAAGGAGCTTAATGGTCCACTTGGCTATGTGGCCGGTGGCGTCCGTGTTGTTGATTATATTATTCAGGGGTACTTCGGATGCTACCATTACCGCACACTCTTGGAAGTAGTGTCTGAGTTTTCATGATGCCATAAATATTGTGTAGGCTATTTTCTGGTAGTGCGGGTATCTAGACTTGCACTACGTTAGTACTTCTGACACGTAATATCCGGCTTCTGAGTCCGGAATTTGTGTCCCTCCTCATCTCGTTCAACGAAGAGCACTACGCTAACGACTTGGTTGGTAGTCGATATGTATAATAACATGGGCTCACCGGCGCCTAGTGCTATGAGTATGGGATTGGTTGCCAGTAGTGTTTTAATTTCCTCTAATGCATCCACTGCTTCGTTGGTCCACTCGAAGTTTTTGATTCGTTTCAACAGATTATAGAGCGGTAAAGCTTTCTCTCTGAGGCGGGATATAAAGCGGCTTAATGCCGCAAGACAACCTGCCAGCCTCTGGACATGCTTTAGCTCTGTGGGAATTGCAAGTTCCGATAGGGTGCGGATCTTAGCCGGATTCGCTTCTATTCCTCTACGGGAGATGATGAATCCAAGCAGTTTACCAGAAGGAACTTCGAATACACATTTTTCCTAATTGAGTCGTATGTCATACTCGCGTAGGCTGGCAAAGGTTTGTCGTAGGTCGTGGATCAACTGGCTGACATGTTTGGTTTTGATTACCACGTCATCCACGTATGCCTTGACCATCTTACCAAACTGTGCTACAAGACAAGTCTAGATCATGCGCCTGTATGTGGCCCCAACGTTTTTAGCCCGAAGGGCATCGTGTTAAAGCAGAATGGCCCATCGGGGGTGATGAACGTGGTTGCCGCTTGGTCGGATTCCTTAATTTTGATTTGATGGTATCCGGAATAAGCATCGAGGAAACACAACGAATCGTGTTTGGCTATGGCGTCAATGATCTGGTCTATGTGCGGTAAGGGGAAAGGGTCCTTAGGGCAGGCTTTATTGAGGTCTTTAAAATCGACGGACAACCGCCAGGACTTATCTTTCTTCGGTACCATCACCAGGTTTGCCAACCATTCAGGGTGCTTAATCTCACGAATGAATCCCGCCTCTAGCAGTTTAGCTAATTCTTCACCCATACCTTGCTGTTTGGGTTCGGAAAAGCGGCGCAGAGTCTGCTTTGAAGCCTGCAATGATGTTCAGACTCTGTTCTGCAAGCCGCCATGGAATTCCGGGCATATCAGAAGGATGCCAGGCGAAGATATCCAAATTTTCTCGTAGAAAGGTCCACAGTGCCTCATCCACTATGGGATCGAGCTGAGCTCCGACGGACGCTGTTTTATTGGGGTCTGTCGGATGCACTTGAAACTTAAGAATCTCCTCTACGGGTTTGAAGGACGTGGGTTTGGGCTTTTTGCTAAGGATCATGTCGTCCTTGTCAACTGTTGACCGCAGTGCGGTTAGTTCTTCTGTAGCAAAGGTCTCGGCTAGTGCCTCGAGGGAGAGCGCTGCTGTTTTGTTTTCGACCCGAAGGGCTATATTCGGATCACTGGCGGTTGTGATCACTCCGTTTGGTCCCGACATTTTAAGTTTCATGCACCCATAATGGGTATAGCCTGAAATTTTGTGAAGGCGTCACGTCCTAATAGGGCGTGGTAGCCACTTGGGAAAGGCAAGATGTGGAAGAGAAGTGCTTCGGATTGATAGTTTTCGGGTGTGCTGAACACTACGTCCAGGATGATACGTCCTGAACAATGCGCTTGTTTCCCTGGAATGATTCCCCGGAAAGTCGTGTTGCTATGCTCGATGCGAGATCGGTCGAACTGCATTTTTTCCAAGGTGCCTTCGTATATTAGGTTTAAACCACTGCCGCCGTCCATTAGCACCTTATGTAACCTGTAGCCATCGATGATGGGGTTTAGGACTAGTGTCGCCGGTGAATGTCCGGAAAGAATAGCTGGTAGGTCAGTATCTCCGAAGGTAATGGGTATGTCTGCCCATGCACTTGTTGCTGCCACATGGTAGACCTGTTTGAGTTCTCTAAGAGCTCTTTTCCTCCCGTTCCTCAAGGGGAACGTTTCGTAGACCATCAGGACTTCGACATTATATTCGAGCGACGATGGGGAGCGCCTATTCGATGGAAGCGCCTCAAGGATGGCCTCACCACTTTTTGCAACTTGCCTGACAACCCAACAAGCTCTAAGGCTATGAGTCGGGCTTGTGTTCAACAATACGGAATGTATGGGGCAAGGTTTATCCAATAGTCTGTCAAGGACAGTACCGACCCTTGTAATGGGCCCGTTTCTTTTTTCGGCAAGCTCGATTCTGGCTGGCCGCTTTGGAGGTATCCTCTTTTTCCGATCTCCGCTAGGATGTTCGAGGAAAGTTAGTTCCGAAAATAACTTATCGGATTGCCAAGCGCTTTCCATGGCACAATATTTTTGTACCAAATCAAATAGCTCATAAAAGTCACGAATGCGTCGGCGAGCCAGGGCATTAAGAATCCCTTCATCATGGCGATTGCGGCTGAAAGTTGCCATTATATCTTGGTCACTAAGACCTTTTTCTCTGCTTCTAGCGAGTAGGAGTCTGGCCCAAAAGTGATGAACTAACTCTCCTAGCAATTGTTTAATATCCCATAAGTCCGAAGACGCGGGCTTTGGTGCGATACTGGGATGATCGTCTTGGGTGGTGGGTGGGAAAAAAATTGACTCCACGCCACATTGTGTGTTTGAAATCACAGACTCCAAATTGTATGATAGATCTCGGACCGATAATGGTCCGGCTCCGAAACAAATTCCGGCATCTAATTGGCGATGAAGTCTCGGCGATCAAAGATCGAGGTGTAGACTGTTTTTAATTCCGGTTGTTGGGACGAGTCCTCAGCTGGACACTCAATGGTAGTGACAAGGTGGGTGACCGTGGGGACGTGAATCTCCCCATCGTCGAGTTTGATCCCGATCCGGTCATAGACCGGAACCTGGTCATCCGATGTACTCATGATCTCAATTCGATCAAACAGCTCGTTTAAAAATGAGGTGATGGTAGGATGCGTGTCTCTGAGGCGAGTGGAGTTAATATGCGGCGTGGCGGTTCCGGAGCTGCACGAAAGCGGATCCATGTTCCGTCTAGCCGTGGTGGATCCGGTCAGATCGACCGGATTGGGCGTTCTGGACCGCCTGGGGGTGACGACTCCTTTGGGGGCAGGGCCCAATGTCTTCGGCGTCGAGAGTTACAGGCTCCTCCTCAAGGGTCGAGGGTTCCATCAAAATGAGTTCTCTCGTGAATCAGGAACGAACTCTAAGGTTTTGAACTTGATTCTCTGATCGGGGGGAAAGTTTTCGATCTTGCCGAGGTGGCTGATCGGGTCGGCATGCGACAAGATGTCGCCGCCTGTGAGAGTCTGGTCGGGGGAAAGAACCCCTGGATGCAGATTTCATTGCTCGTGACAAGGTGAGCCATCGATTCATTCGGTGATCACAGCGGAATTCTCAATGAAAGTACCAATATCGGTGTCAAAACTGGCGGATCTTGGGTAGGGGCCCCAAACTGTGAGACTAGAATCGATGGTAACAGGAGACGAAGGGAACAAGGTTTTACCAAGGTTCGAGCCCTCCTATGGAGGTAATACCCTATGCCCTTCTTAGCTTTATTGATGATATGGGGGTTACAGAGTTAATTTACCTCAAGATCGAATAGCTAACCCTAGATGAGTTGTTCTGTATCTACAACCTAAAACCCTCTGACTTATATAGACGCTGAGGGTACCTAAGGTTTACACATGGTCAGTTACATGCCGAAGAGATAAACATGCCTAACTACGGTCGTCAACTTGGAGGACATGCCACGGTTCTCGAAGCTTCCATCCTGGCGACGGGGCCCTTGTTCACCCAATGATCAATTTGTGGCCCATATAGTCTGGCCCATGAGAAACAGGTCGGCCATCCGAGGACCCCCTAATCCAAGACTCCCTCATCCATGCAATCCGAGATGACATCCATGTAAGAAAACAAAGTATGGGCTTTGTAAGTATTACCTGAAGGGAGAAAGGCCATTGAGAACAAATGGATCTTTAAAAGGAAGACGGACGCATACGGTAATGTCACCGTCTATAAAGCTCGACTTGTGGCAAAGGGTTTTTCACAAGTTCAAGGAGTTGACTATGATGAGACTTTCTCACCCTTAGCGATGCTAAAGTCTATTGGAATTATGTTAGCAATTGCTGCATTTTTCGATTATGAAATCTGGCAGATGGATGTCAAAACACCGTTTCCTTAATGGTATACATGAGGAAAGGTTGTATGTGATACAACCGGAAGGTTTTGTTAGTTCTAAGGATGCTAAAATATATGCAAGCTCCAGCGATCCTTCTATGGACTGGAGCAAGCATCTCGGAGTTGGAATATACGCTTTCATGAGGTGATAAAAGTTTTTGAGTCTATAAAAAGTTTATGAGAAACTTGTATTTACAATAAGGTGAGTGGGAGCACTATAGAATTTCTGATAAGTATATGTGGATGACATATTGTTCATAAAAAATGATGTAGAATTTCTGGAAAGCATAAAGGGTTGTTTGAAAAGGAGTTTTCCAAGGAAAACCTGGAATGAAGCTACTTAAATATTGGGCATCTTGATCTACAGAGGTAGATCAAGACGTCTGATAAAACTTTCAATGAGTACATACCTTGACAAGATTTTGAAAGAGTTCGAAATGGATCAGTCAAAGAAAGAGTTCTTGCTTGATTTGTAAGGTGTGGAGTTGAGTGAGACTCAAAGCTCGAACATGACAAAAGAAAGAGAAAGGACGAAGGTCGTCCCCTATGCCTTATCCATAGGATTCGTATAGTATGCTAGGGTGTGTGTCGCACCTGTGTGTGCCTTGCCATGAGTCTGTCAAGGGGAACAAGAGTGATCCAGGAGTGAATCACTGGACAGTGGTCAAGATTATCCTTAGTAACTAGAGGACTAAGGAAATATTTCTCGATTATGGAGGTGATAAAGAGTTCATCGTAAAGGGTTATGTCGATGCAAGCTTTAACACCAATCCGGATGACTCTGAGTAGCAATCCGGATACGTATAGTGGAGCGGCCATTTGGAATAGCTCAAAGTGGAGTGTGGTAGCAGTGTCTACAACATGACATAGATATTTGCAAAGTACACACGGATCTGAATGTCGCAGACCCGTTGACTAAAGACCTATCTCACATGCAAAGCATGATCGAACCCCAGAACTCATTGGGTTTTAGATTCATAACAATGTAAATCAGATGGTGATGTGAACTAGATTATTGACTCTAGTGCAAGTGGGAGACTGTTGGAAATATGCCCTAGAGGCAATAATAAATTGGTTAGTATTATATTTCCTTGTTCGTGATAATCATTTATTATCCATGCTATAATTGTATTGATTGGAAACTCAAATACATGTGTGGGTACATAGACAACACCATGTCCCTAGTATGCCTCTAGTTAACTAGTTCGTTGATCAAAGATGGTCAAGGTTTCATGGACATGGACATGAGATGTCATTTGATAACGGGATCACATCATTAGGAGAATGATGTGATGGACAAGACCCAAACTATAAACATAGCATATGATCATGTTAGTTTATTGCTATAGTTTTCTGCATGTCAAGTATATGTTCCTATGACCATGCGATCATGCAACTCACTAACATCAGAGGAATACCTTGTGTGTATCAAACGTCACAACAGAACTGGGTGACTATAAAGATGATCTACATGTATCTCCGAGGGTGTCTGTTGAGTGGGCATGGATCAAGACCGTGATTTGCTACTCCCACTACTAGGAAAAAGCCTAGAAGTAGAGCGGGTATTATGTATATCAGTAGCGTGGGCACCCGCACTACTGATACGGCGCTACAACTAACCTTTAGCAGTAATGCTTGTTGGCCCACGCCGCTGGTATACATACGTAGCAACAGCAAGCTCCAAATAAGACCGCTACTGCTAATATTTGCAGCCCCTTGTATTATACCACGCTACTGGTAATGGCATGCTGCTGCTAACTTTACTCCACGCACTACTGCTAACTTTATTAGTTTCTAAATTTTTTTTTGCATTTTTTTGTATTTGAACAGGCTTTATACAAGAATCTTTAGCACATACAAATGTCATCATCATACACATGCAAATGGCTGCAAGCGACGAATGTAATCATATCATATACATAGAAATAGTCTCATCAAATCATGTCATCATCATAATCATCATCCAACACAAAGTGGTCTCTCATCATCATCTCAAAAATAGCGATACAAGTCTCGAATACTTGCAACTACATCGTCATCCATCTAAACAATGATATACGCAAGAAGAGCTATCACTATGAGCCCTCTCTCGTGCTAGCATGAGCCTCCTCACGTAACTAGCTTCTGCTTCTTGTCTGCTTTTGAAGCCTTTATGGCTAGCGCCCGAGACCCCCTCTACTTGTCCCTGACACTCGGACCAGTCATCGTATACTCCCGGAACCTTTCCTTTGTATATGACATAGCACCGGTACTTCGCCATCAAGAATCTAGGTACCTGTTAGAGATGGATCTTCATCAATAGAATGTACAATCATATGCAACAAAATATACTTGAGCAACACAAAAAAGAAAGGGTTAGCAACTAGATGCAACATATAGTAAACATAAATAATCAACACAGTTTCATCATATGCAAACTAATTAACTAGAGGTACGCAGGTCATCGTACCCAAACTAACAAAGTAGCATTACACAAGTTCGGTAGGGACTGTGGACATCACAAAGTTTCATCGCTACAGAAAGTATATACAAGTTCACCCAACACATATCATCATCATCGGCATCGTAAATCACTAGAACTTCCATCCTTCCAGATCATCAAGGATGGACCCGAGCTTCTTGAACAACGTGAGGTCCTGATGTTGCATGCCTATGATAGTTCGAACGTCAGCTCGCGATATAGGGCCGTGGTGGAACATCCCCTTCACTTCGATGACTTCTTTCATGATGATCGTTGCAATGTCCCTCTAGATGCGAAAGAAGTCATCTTTAAGTTTATAATCCGCTTCTCCTTGAGATTCTACCCACTTGCGGATATGATCATCGTTTCTGGTTGTCATGTGAAGCTTTTGGTGATCCCTTTTGAACTCCATCATGAGATGGAGGAGGTAGAATCCATCGTTCGTACTTGATTTCGGGACATGGATGCATCAGAAGCTAGTTTTATATGAGAAACCCATCTTGCGGTTCCTTTGTTTCCTTATCTCCATGTGGCCACCCCTGAAGCTGAAGCCTTGGAGAGCATCATCTAGAATATTCATTACGTGGGTGTGGTCCTTCTTCTCGTTGTTTCTGGTAGGGTCAAAATACATGGCATGGGAGACTCGTGGATAAAGAATGATAAGGACGGCGCGACCATTGCTGCGGGGAAAAAACACCTCAAATTATTCCCCATATGAGCAAGACGGAATGATTGAAATGTACAAAAGGGTTGTCCAGCACTGACTTACTTTGGATGATAAGGCAGGAGGACAATTTCTTGGTCCTTATTCTGTACCATGAAGTTTTCGAGGTACTCCCTAGCAGTTTTATGCTCAAAATTGCTAAGACTCAAGAAGGACAAGTGCATTTAGTATGGATCTGCCACATAAATTTGCGAGACTTCTTATCTCTTCATGACGGAGCTCGTATGTAGCGTAAAAAGGCGGACGATTGTACAATCGAGCCGCCTTGTCAGAAACATCTCGAAGATATGATCAAACCGTAGGAAGAACACCTCCGCGGGCCGTGTGTTGACGTAGAACTTCCCCTCAGGCACACGAGCCGCATATGTTGGATATCCTGGATCCTTCGAGGCTAGTAGGCTTTTCTTAGTTGACAACACATGGTCGTGCAGTCTCTTGAGATCCCTTGATATTGCCTCCAGCGGTTTCAGCGGTAGCATCGGCTGGCCCGTGACATGGAACATTTCCACACCTTTGATGGGTACACGTTCTTCAAAATCCACCGTCTGGCTGCTATGTGCTCTTGCTTGTTTGAAGGCAGCTGAGCCTTTCTTCCCCAGTCTCTTCCCCTTTATCTTGGGCTGACCTTCCAGACCCTTCCTTAAACCCTGCCCTAGTGTTGTCGGGCTAAGCACTATACCCCCGGCTAGTTTAACCTGTGTTGAGGCGGCATCTTCAGGTGTGTCCTGTGAGGATTGCATGAAGAGAGACTTCTTGCAATCCCTGCTAGGACGTTCCTGTCCAGGCATATCATCCATATCTTCATTAGCATGCTGATAGACCGAGTCGTCATATGGCTGACTCATCATATCTATGTCACCATCACAGGCGCCTGTATTGAGGAACCGAAGAGGGTCCTCCTCCATATCATCATCCATTCTTTGTTCTACGGGGGCGATTATATCAACCACTATTGGACCCCCTTCATCACGCCATCCACCGCTCTCACCCGACACTATAGGCGCTGGTAATTGCATAGGCAGGGTGGTGGTGTCCACACCTGCTTGTTGATGTGTGGTTATTGGTGTGCTCTCGGCCGGCTCCAGATGAAGAAGATTCTTCGGCCATAGCAGCACCCAACCCTTGCAGCTTCCAATCCACGATGGGGTCTCGTCGTCCTCTCCCCCTAGCCATACTAGAGGAGGCAAATCCTCGTGCCCTGATTTCACACTCGACAAGGTAACCCTGAAGTGCCCACCGGGCATCGGCTGGCCGTGGAACGTGAGTTCCAAGGGCTTCGTTATCACCCCCTTTCCCATGTCGGCCTTCCGGCCTTTGATCAAGTAGAGTACGGTGCACGGGGTTTCGTCGGCCTGCAAACACATGTCTGCGACATAAAACATCCGAAAGGCAACGAAAATGGAATATTCTAGATATATGTTGGTGCGACATGTAATTATCGTGAGGTCGTCGAGCTCAGCCAAAGACGAAGGCCCACCTAGCACACTAGAGACTGAGGACGGGGTGCTATGAGTGGGTGCAGGTGCGAGTGCGGGAGCAAGCCCGGTTGCGTGAGCAGGTGATGGTGCGGTGGTGGTGTTCACCGAGTTGCTCCCGACGAAACTGGGCATGGGGAAATCATCTACCATCTTGTCTGGATTTTCCTTCGTTCAGTTGATGATACCTAGGATCAAGTTAGTAACGAAATCATTTCTGCAGGCATGTACAGGTGCATCGACTACCTGCTATAGCAACTCATGTTTTCCTCGACTGTTTTTTCCGCGTCCTCAGCTGCTTTTTTCTCGAACGCAAGCTTCACCTTCTTGTTGATGTCCATCTGACTAAACTTCTTTTTTGCTTCTTGACCTCCGGGTCCTTGTTGTAAAACACCTTTCATGTGGCGCCATCTCCGACGCCATGCACATGTCCATATTGCGGCCGCTGGCCCAAAGGGAGTCCCTTAAGTTCGTTCAAGGCCCGGTTGATAGGGGTGTCCCACTTGGGCCTCATCGGCGAAGTAGGGCTTTCGGCTGCAAGTTGGTGTTGCCTCTCCTGCAGAAGGAATGTGAACCGTTCATGAATGTGTAGTCGACTTGATCAGAAGATAAATGTAAGGTGGTAAAAGAATAATTACTAGTATTCTAATCAATTTCCTCATGATCTGGTCCATGTAAAAAACCTTCTTTTCCTTGTCCTAGTTGTAGCAGTCCCTGATGAAGTCATGCTCCAAGGGGTTGGTGAACTTCGTGAAGGGGTCTGGGAGACCCGCGGCTTCACGTTCGCGTCCTCCTTATCCCATATGGGCCTTTTGCCAAGGTATCCACGGCTTCTGAGGTGATGCTTCCCCGTGTTCCTTTGCTGAAGGCTCTTTAATTTCATAGCCTTAGCCTTGGCTTCCTCGGTAGCGCAAGTGTCCTTGAACTTTTTGAACTCCTCTTCCGTAAGTGTCGGATTTTCCTCAAGAATCTTGGACAGGGGTTCCTCAGCCTCAATAGCTCGTTTCACCCTCCCTTTCCAGGAGGCCAAATCATTGCTGAACATGCCCATGGCGTAATTGTTGATCTTTTTCATCTTTGGATCATCCCACGGTTGTTCTATGTGATCATCCCGGTTGGGGAACTTGAATCTCTTGTGCAACTTCGTCAGGAGCAACTGCCTCAAATGTTCTTTACTCCTTAAGTCATCGTCGTTGATGCTCGCACATTCCCGTAGGATGCATCCTACTTGGTTCCCATAGCACTTGCGAGGTTCTTCCGACTCTAATGGCTCAAACTTGCCAGGGGCCATCTTTGTGATCATCAGTCGTCCGATGCCGAGTTTGTTAGGTTTTGCTTCCTCTTGCTTTAAGCTTGGCCAACCTATTTCCTTGCATCTTGGGGTGATTACACAATCTCCACAATACTTTTGCCATCCCTATCATTGAACTTTTCCTGAAATATACTTGGTGGAAACATTAGTTCAATGACTTATATGTTGTTATAATTACCAAAACCACCAAGGGAGCAAATGTGCTTTCAATCTCCCCCTTTTTGGTAATTGATGACAACATATAGATCAAAGCTTCGACAAAGATATAATCAACGAATATAATCGTCGCTTTGACAAGTATGTGATAAGCAAGAGCTCCCCCTAAATTCGTGCATTATTTTAAATTTGCGTTTGAATGCAAATGCACAATCGATTAGGTACATGGGTCACTTCTTACATGTCACATACCACTTGGTGGTGTGCGAGAGTAATTTGAATGAACATCATAGCACAACACAATCAACCAAAGATGAATGATCATCACATAAGCATTAAGAGGATAGGAAATAGTAGCATCACATAATAAAGCATATGATCAAACGTCATCAAATGTGTATCACAAGCAATCAAAAGTGTATCACAGCAACCAAAAGCAATTGTTTTTTAAAACAAGCAACAAACACCAAACCCTCTCTCACTCGAAGCCTAAAGATCTATATACACTTCTCCCCCTTTGGCAACAAGTTACCAAAAAGTTCAAAGGCATATATATAAGCATTCTTGAGATGATCTCCTCCGGTTGTTGATGAAGGAGTCGAGAGAACAGCGTCGGCAAATAACTCTGCAGATGTCTTGGATGGAACTGGAGTGGTCATTGGAGGAACTGGAGCTGATGGAGCAGGAGTTGTGCTGTTAGTAGCAGAAGCTGATGATGAGGGCCTCAAGTTTGGTGTAGGTACTGTGACTGATCTAGCCTGAGTAGTGAACTATGTGCTCGACCTGAGAGGTGATCCATCCTCCTCCTCCTCATCATCAGAAGAAGTAGAAGAGACCCGAGGGATGTGCATTGCGTCAACTTCCTTCCGAATCTCTATAACTGTCTTAGACATCTTGTCCACCTTAGCACCAAGAGTCTTGATCCTTGTCTCAAAGATCCTCACAAGACTGTTTTGGTTGTCCAGAATCCCCTTGATATCCTTCTGCATGCCCTGAACTGCTGAGACCAAAGCATCCATTTGCTCGTTTTTGGATCTAGGGACTTGAGCATGAGCGGCTTGATCTGTCTTTGCCTCTGCCTGTGCTGTAGCAGATGTGGGATGATCTGGGTCCATAACCACAACATTATCCTCAAGTTCTTGTTGTAGGGGAAAATGTGGACGATCTACAACAAATATGTGCTTCTCCAACTGAGAGTTGATAAGCATCTAGATGTAGGGTGCATAGCAGCAAGCGCACGTCTGATCAGCAGCAACCCTCTTGATTGTCTCAACAATCAAATCCATGATTCTAATCCTGGTGTGTTCGTCAAGGTGGATCAACATGTTGATGGAATAGCCTTGGATCATCTTGTCATCTCCTGACTTGGGCATTAAGGTATGCCTCAGAATAGTGTTCATGGTACGGAAGCCTGCTTGCAGATAGTAGATGGATCCTAGCTTGTGAGATTGCACTTTGTCTCCAGGGATAGGAGTATACATATCCTTCATGGCATTGTGGCTCGCCTTGGATTCTGAGTATACATCCAGATCACCATCCCGAACCTCTAGAACTCCTAGAATTGCAGCCCACTCATCAACAGTGGATTCATACCTTGCTCCTTTAGTCATCCATACAATTCTACCATCTCCATAGAAATGTGCAGTGGAGTAGAATTGCATGATCATCTCATCGTTCCATGCAGTAAGCTCTCTGCCAATGAACTCATCCAGACCAATGCAGTGGAAATTATCTTGGACACTTGGAAAGTAGTCCTCATTCTCCTTACTGAATTTCCAATCAACACATCGCATATCACTAACAGCTGGGCTCTTGTCTAGTAGCACTGTCTCATAAAAGTCTTGTTACTCTCTAGTGTAGAACCTGTAGTCAACAACAGTTTTCTTCCTCTGGGCATAAGGATCTATAGCTCTCCAAGCCCTCAATCCCGAGTCTTTCCTCTTCTTCATATCTTCAGCAACTAAGTGGCCAACATCATGTACTAGAAGATGTGGTCTGAGCTCCATCAATGTTGTCAAGTCATCATCATCTTCAGCTCTAGAAGCAGTTACTTTGTTCTTCTCAAAAGCTGGAATATCTCTGGTAGTCCTCTTGGACTTCTGTGCAACAACTTTTTTGGATGTAGGCTTGGTGCTCTTGGATGTGTCAGTCTTTGGCATAGCATCAGCCATAAGTTTCTTGGCCTTCTTCTTGGGAGGATCCTTTGTAGATGGCTCATCCTCCTCTTCCTTAGCAGCAGCACCAGCAGCCTCCTCCGGATCTTCATACATGGAGGTAGGCCTGCCAATCACATGAATAATCATTTTTCTGGCTTTCTTCTCCCCTGCCTTCTTAGGCAAAGTGTTCCTTGGGGGATCAATAGTCATTGTGGCCCTATCACTCTCAGGTTCTCTCATAGCTTCAGAAGGTGCATATACTTTGCTAACCACCCTCCTGGAAGAGGTGGCTTCATTAGCAGATTTCTTAGCAGCCTTCTCTTGCTTTTTGGCAAGAATCTCCTCAGGGATAAAGTCTGAATCTTCTTCATCAGAACTTAGCTTCTTCTTGGTCCTAGTGGCAGCCTTGGACAAACCATGGGAGCTGGGGGTGCCTGGGTCTGAAAAAGAACTAGGCTCTGGGCTTATGCCTGAACTCATATCAACTCCTTGCTTTGCCAAATTTTGACTGTCCTCAGCACCTGACATACTGACCCTGTGAATAGAGTATAGAAGAGCAGAAGAAGATGAGTCATCACAAAATGAGGCTGGTTTTTGAAAGTTTAAACCATAGATTTCCAAAGTTTTTGCATTCTGTCAAATGAATATCAGTACAGCCGAAGCAAGATTTTCGACGCCACTAAGACTGACAGTCTCTCTTAACAGAACCTTAGCACTCTTTTCGGTGAGATCGAAAAGAAGTATTCGGTTCCACCGAGACCATTCTCAGCAACACAGAAAGACAAATCAGTGAGACCGATTTGTTTGCTTTGGTTCCACTGAGTTCCATCGGGCGGATGGCAAAACCCTAGAAAATCTAATATTCGCTAGACTATTGAATTTTTGAGTGGATAGGAGTGCGTGCAATGAGTGACTTATAGATAAACTTAAATCCATCGCACAAGAATCAGACGAGGAGCACAAAGGAGGTCGAATCCGTACCCTAACTTGGCGTGGATCCGCTACGGCGACGATGGAGAGGATTTCGTCGACGGCGGCGATTCCCAGCGGCGGAGGAGCTCAGGGAGACAAGGGCGACGACCAGGGGTCATGAAGGCGGTAGCTTAGGGTTCTCAGGCGCGACGATTGAGATTGAATTTCAAACCGTCGGGGTCCACAGCTTATATACCCACCACTGTTGGTGTCACCGATTCAAACTTTTCGGTATCACCGAGTTCCTCAACTGTCCATTTACAGGGAAACTCAGTGTAACTGAGAAGATGGAATCGATGGTACCGAGTTTGAAAACCAGATCAACCCTAGGCATTCGGTGAGACCGAGATTTTGTGGTTGGTTCCACCGAGATGCACTTGGGAGGTTTTAATGGTCAATTCGTGTCGATATGGAACTCCGAGTGCTCCACACATAGAGGGATCGAAAATCACTTGTTCAAATTTTGTGATGCGGCATGAATAGAGTATGAGGTGAGAAAGCATAGATATATAAAGAAGTGGTCCTAGGCATTCTTGTATATCCAATTGGCAAAAGATAAATCAAAATATAAATAGCAACAATTAGATATCCTCGAATGAGTAAATAAATGCAGACCAACATGCTCACACAATAAGATGCCAAATGAAATCATAGCAAACATGCACAAACACTCTAGCATCTAACAAGCACTTGGGCGATGACGAAGTCATCTATATATGAGTATTTGACTTAGGAGCTGCTGGGGATATAACCCCACGGTGAGACCCGCCCTTAAGGCTCCGGGTCACACCTGGCGGCTTGTACACCAGCCCAAGGATGGGCCGTGAAGACTCAATCCCAAGACGTTGGGCCGCTTGACAAGATGGGCCGGGACATGGCCCAAACGGAGAAGGTATGAAGACTCGGACGGTGAACCGCTCGGAGACAACTTGCTTAGGAAGGCAAGATAAGGTAGAGACAGACTCAGACACGTAGTGAGAGTCGGTTACGACTTGTAAGACCCGTGGTCTTGACCTCCTATGTAAAGCGAGACCCGGGACGACTTAGGGAGATCAACTATCGAGAACTAGGTCAAGCAATCAGCTCCCTTGTAATCGATACACAAAGCAATACAAACACAAGCAGGACGTAGGTTGTTACCTCTACTTGAGGGGCCAAACCTGGGTAAACCCGTGTTCTTTGTCCCAATCAACCCATTTGAGTCCATCACCTTAGTGATGGCCTCAAATCCAAGTCCGTTCACCCGGACATCTGTCGTGACAAAACCATGACAGTTGGCGCCCATCGTGGGGCTTGCGCTTAGTGGTGTTGAGTTCTCAAAGGGCTATCTCCCAAGGCTCGAGGGATACATGGTCGGAAGGATGAACAAGAGTCGCCGTGGCCGACTCTACATCGATGACGCCAGCTGGGGTCCTGAGGCCGACTCTGTCGAATTTGGATTCTGGGTTCCCTTCGGTGGGATCCATGTCTTCATCGGCAAGATCGACGGAGCTCCTCCCGGACCGGACATCTGCACCAGCATCGTCGAGCCGGCTTGGCGCGTACAATCCGCCCAATATGTGTGACCTGCCCGTGTTAACCCGGGCCAGAAGCACGTCTTCGTGGGCTTTACTTAGGCTATGGCTCTAGAAACTTCTATGTCGCAGGAGACTCTTGTCTATTCAAAGGATGGATCTTGGAGCGGAGAAGCAGAGTCGATCTACCAACTTCACAACGGCGGGCTTGGGGGCTACAACGAGTCTTACCCTAAGTCGGAGCGTTCTGAGCCGGACGATCTCGGGCTGCTGGTTCATGCAGCCGTGTTCATGGTGGGGTCATCCCCAGGCACGAGCAGTACAGCCGCTGGAGCAGCAAATACGGGAGCTGACCCGCTGTCGCTGGCCCAAGTTCTTCTAGATCTGATGAACGAGCTTGCAACTCTGATGGCCATCGAAGTCACACCGGACAATCAAGCCGCACGGAACTTGGAGATCACAAGACTCAAGGACCAGATGGCGGAGGAGTAACAGAGGGTGGCCGAATTAAAAGTTCAGATGGAGGCAGAGGCACAACGTCTTAAGACGGATGCTTTCTGCCTTGAGCTAGAGCAGCAATCAGCGGCTGCGGTCCAGCGGATGAGGCATCAATCCCGCTTACCAGAACATTATGAGGCTAGGAATCTCTTTAATATGTCCGGAACAGGACGAGTAGCGGATGCACCTGGAAGTAGGTCGACGGTTCGATAGCAGCTTAACCCGCCTCGATGAAACCAGGCCTCACCAATGGTTTTTCCAACACTAGCGGGCCATTATTCCAACCCGTTAGAGAACAAGGTGGCCGCGGCCACCCGGCTTGAAACAATCCCTATTCTAGATGAGGCGCCTTTTGCAGAGGAGGTACAGAATGCCATTGGGTACCTTCAGACGACAATGGCCCAGCAGGAGAAATATGCTTACAGCCGGAGTCGCGTTCATTCAACCCCCCTCCCCAGCCGCAGCTTTAGCCAACGCTATGAGTCGCCGGCGGTTTCTAGCAACGATGATCAGGTGGCTCTAGATGCATAGGCGCTCATAAACCGAGCAAGAAACCATCAAGAAGTGGCGACTTTGGCCACGACGGCTCACCAAGAGCCCGCGCCCTCCATTTCAGTAGGAGCGGGAGTAACCACCAGGGCCGTGCGGAACGAGCGGTTGCCAAAGGATTTCAAAGGGCCTCGCAAGGTCCCGAATTACACTGCCGACTTACCTCTGGAGGCCTGGATCGAAAGGTATGAACTGGCTATGGAGATGTTGGATGTCAATGAGGCGGTGTGTGCTAAATATTTCATCACGATGCTTGAAGGTCTGGCTCGCACGTGGTTGAAGGGTCTGCCACCCAATACGAACAATTCATGGTCTGAGTTGGGAGCAAGGTTCATCAAAAACTTTCAAGGGACTTGGAAACAGCCTATGACGATTGTGGATCTGGATCACTGTGTCCAGCAGGAGAATGAGTCGGCTCATCATTGGGTCCGGCGGGTGTCGACCATCATCCACTCGTTTGAACAGATCACGGTGGCTCAAGCGATGCTGATCCTAGAGAAGAACTGTCACTTCCTCCCTCTGAAGCAAAAGCTTGTCCGGCTCAAGCGTACGTGTCAGGACAAGGGAGAACTCATGGTGGCTCTCATAAAGTATGACGATTCTGATAACACGAAGGATCCAGGTTTTGATGAGGAGAAGACCGACCAAGGTAAAAAGAACAATCAGGGCAAGGGTGCGGCTGGTAACAGTAAGCAGGGCAAGCGGAAGAACCAGGATGGCGGGTTAGAACTGGTGGCCAATGCCAGCACCGGCCAGAATCATCCTAAGGACAATGGGAAGTTTAGACCGCCTTTTAACAAAAATAGGACTCATTTCAATTTGGAGGAAATGCTCAATAAACCCTGTCCGGAACACAGCCGGCTTGATAGAGTTGCGGGGCACACATGGGGTAAGTGCCACATCATGCAGAAGTTCAAGAACTACGGCATGCAACAACACAACAACAATGGTGGTGGCCCGCCCGGCGGCTCAGGCTCAGGCGGGTCGGGAGCCGGGTTTGGATCCGGCGGCTCAGGGTCTGGTTATCATGGCCAGGGCAGCCAAGGAGGACATCCTCAGCACTGTGCTAACAACAATCCGCAGCAGCATAATCAGTCCGAGCATGAGAGTAATCCGAAGCAGCTCAGTTCGGGCTAGTATCATGTTTTTACGACTAGCCTTAACAAGCGGGATCAGAAGCTGCGCAAGCAGGCGGTTAACGCAATCGCACCGGCTTTGCCACAATACTTGAAGTGGTTTGAGTATGACATAACGTGGAGCCGGGAGGATCACCCACCGCGCATTGATGACTCGGGGCGGTTAGCCCTGATAGTTTCCCCCCAAGTGGGAGGATATATGGTGAATAAGGTACTGATGGACGGTGGCAGCAGCATCAATATCCTGTATTATGATACCTTCCGGCGGATGAAGCTGCTTGATAAACACCTTAAGCCCTTGTCAACAGTTTTTTATGGTGTAGTACCGGGCAAGTCAGCTTACCCGGTGGGCAGGATTTCTTTGGAAGTCGGCTTTGGTGACGAGTACAACTATAGGGTGGAGTCCTTGTGGTTTGAAGTAGTAAAGATCAAGAGCCCTTATCACGCATTGTTTGGGCGGCCGGCTTATGACAAGTTCATGGCTAGGCCCTGCTATGTTTATTTACAGCTCAAGATGCCCGGGTTAAAAGGCACGATTACTGTTCATGGTGATCGGAATACGACTATTGAATGCGAAGAAGAGGATGCGGCTTACGCCGAATCCAGTTGTGCTGAGGCGGAGCTCAAATTCTATAAGGAGAATGTTGACCCGGAGGATATGACCCCGCTGAAGAAGCCTACCATGGAGGTTGAGCCGCCCCTCAAGTTTTCGGCAGATGATACCAAGGCGGTAGATTTCACTCCAGGCGACTCATCCAAACAATTCATTATTGGGGCCAACATGGATCCCAAATAGGAAAGCACGCTCATCGAATTCATCCATGAGAATCGGGACATCTTTGCATGGAAACCTTCTGACATGTCGGGTGTATCGAGAGAGTTTGCTGAGCATAACCTTAATGTGGATCCTAAGTTTAAACCTAACAAGCAATTTCTATGGTGGTTCAACAAGGAGAGACGCAAGGCCATCAGGGAAGAGGTTGCCCGGCTTTTGGCAGCGGGTTTCATCATTGAAGTTTTTCACCCAGAGTGGCTTGCTAACCCAGTGCTCGTGCTCAATAAGAATGGCACGTGGCGTATGTGTATGGACTATATGGATCCTTTTGCTCTCCCTCGTGTTGATCAAATCATTGATGCTATGGCGGGTTGCGAAAGTTTATGCTTCCTGGATGCTTATTCGGGATATCATCAGATCAAGATGGTGGTTAAGGACCAAGAGAAGACGGCTTTCATCACGCCTTTTGGAGCCTTCTGCTATGTGTCCATGCCTTTTGGGCTTAAGAGTGCCCAGGCGACTTATCAGCATTGCGTACAGAATTATCTTCACAATCAGATTGGACGAAACGCTCATGCTTATGTGGATGACATTGTGATCAAGTCAAGGAAGAAGGAGACCCTGCTTGATGACTTAAATGAAACCTTTGACAATCCGCAGATCTATAAGATGATGCTTAACCCGGCAATGTGTGTCTTTGGTGTTCCGGCTAGCAAGCTCTTGGGATTTCTGGTTTCGGAGTGTGGTATTGAAGCTAACCCAGATAAGATCAGGCTATCACCTCCCTAGCCGAGCCGGCTTGTATCAATGATGTCCAATGCCTGGCAGGGCGGATCGCCGCGTTGAGCTGGTTTATAAGCCGCCTTGGTGAGAAAGCCATCACTTTATATCAAATGATGAGGAAGACAGACAATTTTGTCTGGAGTACGGTGGCAGGTGAAGCGTTTGAGGCACTCAAGAAGCAGCTCACTGAGCCGCCGGTTTTAGCCGCTCCGGCTAAGAAACAACCCTTGCTCTTATACGTGGCGGCTAACAATAGGGCTGTCAGTGCGGCAATTGTGGTCGAGCGCAAGGAGGCAGGGAAAGAATAACCGGTTCAGAGGCCGGTTTATTATATCAGTGAGGTCCTGACAGAGTCCAAGCAGAGATATCCACATTGGCAGAAGCTAGTGTATGGGGTGTTCATGGCCAACCGCAAATTAAAGCATTACTTCCTAGGGCACCAGATCACCGTGGTCAACTCTGCTCCATTGGGGGACATAATTCAAAACATAGAAGCCACTGGTAGGATTGCTAAGTGGCCATTGCAGCTGGGACCTCTCAATGTGAAATACGTACCTCGTACGGTTGTCAAGTCTCAAGCCCTTGTGGATTTTATAAACGACAGGACAGAGTGTCAGGCGCCCGAAGAAAAGCCGGATAACACATACTGGACAATACACTTTGATGGATCCAAGAAGCTGGAAGGATCAGGGGCAAGGGTTGTCATAACGTCTCCCAAAGGTGATAAGTTTTGTTATGTGCTCCGGTTGATGTTCCCTTGCACTAATAATGCAGCTGAATATGAAGCCCTGCTTGATGGCCTCAGGGTGGCTAAGGAGATGAACTTAAGCCGGGTAAGGTGCTTCGGCGACTTAGATCTTGTGGCTTAGCAAGTTTCAGGCACTTGGGATTCCAAGGATCCGCGGATGGCGGCTTATCGTCAGGCGGTGGATGTCATTGCTGGTCACTTCAAGGGTTATCAGGTGGATAATATTGATCGTCGCAGGAACGAGGTGGCTGATGCCCTGTCAAGGTTAGGCTCTCAGCAAAAGCCGGTGCCGCCCAATATCTTTCTGGACGTCTTACATCACCCGACTGTCAAATTACCCTCAAAGGAAGATTTGGCTGTTCCTGACCCGGAGGGACAATTGGTGGCAGCCCTACACGCTATTCCGGATTGGACTATGAGGGATCACTAGAAGAGTGTCTAGAGGGGGGGGGGGTGAATAGACTACTAGCAGAAATTTAAAACCTAACCTTTTCCCAAGTTAATTGGTTGGCAGATTTTAACAGTTTTAGCAAAGCTAGCAAGTCTAATAGCCCTACACATGCATGTCAACAAATATGGTAGAGGAAAGTAAAGACATTGCATATGAAGTAAAGAGTTGAGATAGGTAGATCAAACGCAGTTGAAGACACGATGATTTTTCCCGTGGTTCCGATAGGTGGCGCTATCGTACATCCACGTTTATGGAGTCTTCAACCCACGGAGGGTAACGATCATGAGAGTCCACGGAGTGCTCCACCCAAAAGGGTCCACGAAGTAGCAACCTTGACTATTCCATATGGCTTCCATCCACGAAGGACTAGCCTCACTATGGGGTAGATCTTCATGAATTAGTCGATCTCCTTGCCCTTACAAACTTCTTGGTTCACTCCAACACGAAGTAGGAGGCTCCCAAGCGACACCTAACAAATCTAGGAGGCACCACCCTCCAAAAGGTAATAGGCTCGGTAATGATGATGAACTCCTTGCTCTTGTGCTTCAAGATGATAGACTCCTCAACACACAATCTATCTCTCACGGGTTTGTCTTGGTAGAAGAGATATGATTGGTGGAAAGCAACTTGTGGAGGCTAGAAATCAAGATCCATATGATTGGAGTGGAAGATCTTGACCTCAACACAAGGGTAGGTGGTTCTCTCTCAGAAAATCTGATAGGATAGGTATGGAATAGTTCTGAGTGCTTCTCTTTCAAGTGAGTGGTGGTGAAGGGGTATATATAGGCATCCCCAAAAATCCAACTGTTACACACAAATGACCAACTCGGTGACACCTATGTGTTAATCTCGGTGGTATTGAACTGACCAAAAGGTGGCAACTTTTGAATCTCGGCGAGACCGGTATACAATTCTCGGTTGCACCGATAAGGTGACCAACGGTTAGATTTCCAACTCGGTGACACCGATCCAACATTCTTGGTGGAACCGAAAATGTGAATTTGCATAACAGAAAGTTGGCAACCTAAACTCGGTGGCACCGGTATGGAATTGGTTGCACCGAAGTGGCTAGGGTTTGGTAGAGTCTGTCTAGGTACTGCAATCGGTGGCACCAATGTGGAATAGTTGGTTGCACCGATTTTGAGTGTTGGGTATAGAACAGACTTTGGTGGGAGAGTTTTTTGGATGTTTTGGCGACTATCACTTGTGCACGTTTGAGCATATTGTTCACCAACAAAACCTTACCCCTTTTTAATAGTATTGGCTTTCCTATGGACTCAAAGTGATTTCTCACAAATATAAAATGTAGAGTCCTCTTGCTTGAAGCTTGGCCAACCTATTTCCTTGCATCTTGGGGTTTCTCCACAATCTCATTTTTGCCAGTCCTCTCATATAACATTTCCTAAAATATACTTAGTGGAAACATTAGTTCAAGAGACAATGTATGTTGTTATGAATTATCAAAACCACCAAGGGAGCATGTTGTTCTTTCAATCTCCCCCTTTTTGGTAATTGATGACAACATACAATCAAAGCTTCAAATAAAGATATGCATGGTTATACTGAAGACTTTGAGAGACACGTGACTTAGACTTGCTCCCCCTAAATGTGTGCAGTTCTTTAAAGGATAGTTGCTTTTGAATGCATGAACACACATAAGGTAGAAGGGATATAACAGGTCATGTGTATCCTGGCTATATGCATCAAATATATATGAATGAGATGTATCTTTGTTCAAGACATAACTCTTGCAAACAATATGTGTGAGAAGCAAGAGATCATCTTGACCAAGGATATGATGCATATGCTTACCTTGAGTTCTTGAGCATCCTGGTAATAGAAACACACTTGAGAAAATAATGTTAGGAAACACAAGAGTATTCTACCAAACAGCAAGACAATAGAACTCAAAATTTCCAAGATATGGAGGACATAAAAAATAGTATTCCTTAGAATTGATATGTCTACAAAATCATTGAGAATTTTCTCACGTATATATGAAAATGGATTATCCTCTCCCCCTGAAACTTAGCATGTAGATATTAGGATTGGATAAGGTGAGAAAGGTCAACAATTTTATTATCCCCCTACTTTGATATTCTCCCCCTGTTTATAAAGATATGAGTATTGATGTTGGCTCTCCCCCTTGATCATATCTCCCCCTTTGCATAAGCATGTATCTCCCCTTTAGCATGAAGCTTTGGTCTTCTCCCGAAATGGTTGAAGCTTTTGATCTTCTCCCCCTTTGGCATTAATTTCCAAAAAGCAAGGGCGAAGAACAAAAACAGGGATAGATACAGGGATCATAAACTGAGAAGGGATCCTTGAGAACAAGGGTCATCGAAATGTAGGATTCATAGAAATGAAAACTGACAGTGTCATGAAAAATGATTTGTTCTTGTCCTCCTTTCTTCATTGAAGATAGGGATCCTTGAAGAGAGAAATTCTGTCCTCAAGACTAACTTTAGTTCTTCTCCCCCTAAGCAATACAAGGTTTTTTTATGAGGGATCATCGAAGTAATAGAAGTATTACAAGACATTTTACTAAGAAAACAGAGAATTGCAAAAATGAACTCAAATGAACCAGAATGAAAATCGGTGACTCCAAGATAGATAGATCGGTGGTACCGAGATGTTGTAGTGCAGCTTGTCTGCAATTTTGGTAGAACCGAGATATCTGGGTCCGCGGCTCTGAAAGAGAAACCAAGTTTCTATTTTCACAGAGTCGAGAGAAACATTTGCAATGAAATATACAAGGAACATCAACTAGAGAAGATTTGAGTGGTTATGAAAAATCATGCAATAGAGAGCAAACCACACCAGATTCTTAACTAGATGATGGGAGGTGACTAGGTCACCTATATTCGAGTATATCGACTTAGGAGCCAAGCAAGAATACTTGATCATAGGTCATACTCTACGTTAAGCTCAGAATGGGGTTACCATTTTTCGATTACGCATCTTAATGTCTTCATGTCGCTTGAGTTGCTTTAGCTCATTTCTTGGAGTAAAGCCTTTTCAAGGACATGAGTTCATACCTTTGAGTGATGTTGATGATGTAGCTTGTAGATGAACTTGTTGAGGATGCTCGAGGTTGATGAAGATCATCTTGAGTTTTGAGCAATCCTTCTTGTTCTACTTTACTGGTTACCTACAAAGATTAGTCATGCAAGGAAGAACAATAGATATATCCAATTGACATGATACAAATTGAGAGTGTGCAATTTTGATCAAGTATATGTCAAGGATATGGTTGAGTGGCCTTCTTCCTTCCATCATCAAGAGGGGTTGTGGATACTTGGTAATGATAAGATTGCTTATGATTGGAGTTGATGGCAATCTTGTGGAATGAAGTTTTTCCAAGTACCTACAAGAGATTAGATGCAATAGAAGGGAGCATAGAATTCCAAGGCATAAGATGAAATGTTAAGATACATGGAAATATGAAGAAAGCTCATGCCCTTGCATGCAACCGAGTGAGTCTAGCTCAAGTTTGAAGCATCGATGATGTTCAACTCACTCCTCAAGTGACAAAATGTCTTCTCATCAAGTGGCTTAGTAAAGATATTGGCCAATTGCTTGTTAGTGCGAACATGCTTAAGATTAACATCTCCTTTTGCAACATGGTCACGAATGAAATGATGTCGAACTTGAATATGCTTAGTTCGAGAATGTTGCACAGGATTATGACCAATTTTAATAGCACTTTCATTGTCACAAAGTAATGGAACATTTTTAACATGAATTCCATAATCCTTAAGTGTTTGTGTCATACAAAGAAGTTGCGCACAACAAGATCCAGCAGCAATATACTCAGCTTCAGCAGTCGATAGAGATACCGAGTTTTGTTTCTTAGAGGACCAAGATACAAGAGATTTGCCCAAAAATTGACAAGTACCCGAGGTGGATTTTCTATCAACCTTGTCACCGGCATAGTACGAATCAGAATAGGCAACAAGGTCAAAAGAAGATCCCTTGGGATATCAAATGCCAAAATTTGTCATTTGTATCAAGTATCTCACAATGCATTTAACAGCTGAAACATGACATACTTTTGGTGCAGCTTGATATCTAGTGCACATGCAAACACTCAACATAATATCGGGACGAGATGCACATAGATATAAAAGTGAACCAATCATAGATCAATAAACTTTCTAATCAACCTGCTAATCCTCTCTGGTAAGATCAACATGTCCACTAGTAGGCATAGGGGTTTTCATACCTTTGCATTCCTGCATGTTGAACTTTTTGATCAAGTCCTTGGTATACTTAGTTTGAGAGATGAAAGTTCCTTCTTTTGATTGTTTGATTTGTAACCCAAGAAAGAATTTCAGCTCACACATCATAGACATCTCATACTTCTCAGACATCAACCTTCCAAACCTTTCACTAAATTGAGGGTTAGTGGAACCAAAGATAATATCATCCACATAAATTTGGCACACAAATAGTTCACCATTAACTCTCTTAGTGAATAAGGTTGCATCAATTTTACCAATTTCAAAACCTTTTTCGATAAGAAACTTCATTAAACATTTGTACCAAGCACGAGGGGCTTGCTTAAGTCCGTAAAGAGCTTTACGAAGCTTGTAAACATGATTAGGTTTCTTAGGATTAACAAAGTCGGGTGGTTGCTTAACATAAACCTCTTCTTCAATCTCACCATTTAAAAATGCACTTTTAATATCCATTTGATAAAGCGTGATATCATGGTGGTTGGCATAAGCAAGAAGAATGCGAATAGCTTCAAGTCTAGCGATAGGGGCGTAGGTCTCACCGTAGTCCATACCTTCGACTTGCGTATATCCTTGAGCTACGAGGCGAGCCTTGTTGCGCACGACTTGACCGTCTTCGTCTTGCTTGTTTCAAAAAACCCATTTGGTTCTGATGATGTTGTGTTCATCCTCGGGCCTCTCCACGAGTGTCCACACTTCGTTCCTTTCTAAGTTGTGAAGCTCTTCCTTCATAGCGTTCACCCAATCCGCGTCTTCAAGAGCTTGTTCTACCTTCAAAGGCTCAATGCTAGAAATGGAAGAATAATGCTCACATGAGTTTGCTAGACGAGTTATAGAGTGAGTGATTCTCCCTGTTTGTATATCACCAAAGATTTGATTTAGGGGATGCTTCTTGGTCACTTGTGCTCGAACTCGGGTCAGCTTCCGATTGTTGGTTGATGGAGCTTCTTCTTCATCATCATCTCCTTCATCTTCGTTGTTGTTGAAGGTGTCGTTCCCTTGAGGTGGTGGTGAAGGAGGTTGTGGTGGATATTCATGATGTACTTCCTCCTCTTCATCATCTTGCCATGTACCGCTTGTGGATGCCTCCATGTCATGTCGTGGTTCACCTTGTCGTGAGGTAGGGGCTTCCACTTGAGTTGATGAAGTACTTTCCTTCACCTCCATGGGACGAATATTGCCGATGGGTAAATATAGGATAGCTTCCGAAGGGTTCTTATCACCTACATCATTTGGCAATTGTTCGACTTGCGTACCATTAGATTCATCGAACTTCACATCTACCGTCTCTTCAACTTTTCGAGTGAAGTTGTTGTAGACACGGTAAGTGTGAGAGTTCGATCCATAACCAAGTCGGAAACCTTCATGCGATTTAGGAGCAAAATTAGTACGACGATGCTTATCAAGAATGTAGCACTTAGAGTCAAATACCCGAAAGTATCCAACTTGGGGTTTGTTACCGGTGAGTAGCTCGTATGTCGTTTTACCGAGAAGCTTGTGCAAGTAGAGTCGGTTTGTGACATGACATGCTATTTCCACGGCTTGTGCCATCTCAATGAGTGTCCGGTTCTTCCTCTCAACAACTCCATTTTGTTGAGGTGTGTACATAGCCGAGAACTCATGTGAGACACCTTCTTCGTCAAGAAAGGTATCCACATGGGTGTTCTTGAACTCAGATTCGTTATCGCTCCGAACCTTCTTGATCTTCACTTCAAACTGATTTTGTGCTTTGCGAGCGAAGTTCTTGAAGATCTTTTGAACCCGCGACTTATCATCAAGAAAGAATACCCACGTAAATCTTGAAAAATCATCAACTATAACTAGACCATAGGAATTTCCACCGAGACTCTTGTAAGCATTGGAACCGAAGAGATCCATGTGAAGTAACTCGAATGGCCTCCTAGTAGTCATGATATTCTTAATAGGATGACTTCCACCTACTTGCTTTCCAGCTTGACAAGCACTGCAAAGTCTATCTTTGTCAAATATAACATCTTTAACACCAAGTATATGATCACCTTTGATAAGTTTGTCTAAATTACGCATACCAACATGTCCTAATGTTCTATGCCAAAGCCACCCTTTAGAAGATTTAGCAATTAAAGAAGTGCGAGGTTTGGATCTTTTAGTGAAATTGATAATGTATAGATCACCTCTATGGATACCGGTAAAGATAATTTTATGATTTTCTTGACGAAACACTTGGCAATCTACTTTTCTGAATAGAACATTGAAACCAAAATCAGCAAGTCTAGACATAGAAAGAAGATTGTAACCAAGAGATTCGACAAGCATAACATTTTGAATAGAACTATCATGGGATATGGCTACCTTACCAAGGCCAAGTACCTTACCCTTAGAGTTGTCTCCAAAAGTCACGTACCGTCGAAGCCCTTGATTAGGCGTGATCTCTTGGAACATGTCTTTATCACCAGTCATATAATCCGTACATCCACTGTCGACAATACACTCTTTTCCTCCGGACATGTAATACTTAAGGTTTGTCATAAGACTTAGATTCTTCATGATCTTCTCATACTCAGTGTCAAATGACTCATCCTCTTCATAATAGCCATGTTCCACATTGTCATCATCAAGTGGGAAATCCTCGTCATAAAGAACAAGAGATTCGTTAGAATAGTGATCATGACAATGTTCAAGTTTATGAGTGCGAATGGCTTCAAAGATAATGTTGTTGATAGTGGTGACATCTCCTTCAGCACGCATAAGATCACGGAGTTCAATTTGGCATTTATCAAAGTTTGGATCACTAGGCTTCATTTTGTGAAAAGCAATGGCTTTATGAAGAATTTCATCTAGATTCCCTAAGGAAAGATTTGGATATTGTTTCTCCAAAACAGTCCATAATGTATATGCACATGCAAAGTTCTTCACTTGAGAAAGCACGAATCTTGGTAAACCTCTAACGATAAGATTGACAGTACTTAGGTTACCAAGCATGTTGATTTCCTCTTCGTGTGTGGGATGCAATTCATCAATAGGAGGCTCATAGGGGCGCATAACATATTTGCTCAATTGAAATTCATTAAACAGCTCAAGCATCAAAGACTTCCAATGACTATAGTATTCTCCATCAAGAATGGGTACTCTAAAACTCAAACTCCCTATACTAGACACATCCATCTTCCTCCTTGGTGATTAAACCGAAGCAATGGAGACCAATGCTCCGATACCAATTGAGGGATCACTAGAAGAGTGTCTAGAGGGGGGTGAATAAAATACTAGAAGAAATTTAAAACCTAACCTTTTCCCAAGTTAATTGGTTGGCAGATTTTAACAGTTTTAGCAAAGCTAGCAAGTCTAACAGCCCTACACATGCATGTCAACAAATATGGCAGCGGAAAGTAAAGACATTGCATATCAAGTAAAGAGTTGAGATAGGTAGATCAAACACAGTGGAAGACACGATGATTTTTCCCATGGTTCCGATAGGTGGCGCTATCGTACATCCACGTTTATGGAGTCTTCAACCCACGGAGGGTAACGGTCACGAGAGTCCACGGAGGGCTCCACCCAAAAGGGTCCACGAAGTAGCAACATTGACTATTCCATACGGCTTCCGTCCACGAAGGACTAGCCTCACTATGGGGTAGATCTTCACGAAGTAGGCGATCTCCTTGCCCTTACAAACTTCTTGATTCACTCCACAACACGAAGTAGGAGGCTCCCAAGCGACACCTAACCAATCTAGGAGGCACCACCCTCCAAAAGGTAATAGGCTCGGTAATGATGACGAACTCCTTGCTCTTGTGCTTCAAGATGATAGACTCCTCAACACACAATCTCTCTCTCACGGGTTTGGCTTGGTAGAAGAGATATGATTGGTGGAAAGCAACTTGGGGAGGCTATATATCAAGATCCATATGATTGGAGTGGAAGATCTTGACCTGAACACAAAGGTAGGTGGTTCTCTCAGAAAATCTGATAGGATAGGTATGGACAAGTTCTGAGTGCTTCTCTTTCGAGTGAGTGGTGGTGAAGGGGTATATATAGGCATCCCCAAAAATCCAACCGTTACACACAAAATGACCAACTCGATGACACCGATGTGTTAATCTCGGTGGTACTGAAGTGACCAAAAGGTGGCAACTTTTGAATCTCGGTGAGACCGGTATACAATTCCCGATTGCACCGATAAGGTGACAAACTGTTAGATTTCCAATCTCGGTGACGCTGATCCAACATTCTCGGTGGAACCGAAAATGTGAATTTGCGTAACATAAAGTTGGCAACCTAAACTCGGTGGCACCGGTATGGAATCGGTTGCACCGAAGTGGCTAGGGTTTGGCAGAGTCTGTCTAGGTACTGGAATCGGTGGCACCAAAGTGGAATAGTTGGTTGCACCGATTTTGAGTGTTGGGTATAGAACAGACTTTGGTGGGAGAGTTTTGTGGATGTTTTTGGCGACTATCACTTGTGCATGTTTAAGCATATTGTTCACCAACAAAACCTTACCCCCTTTTAGTAGTATTGGCTTTCCTATGGACTCAAAGTGATTTCTCACAAATATAAAATGTAGAGTCCTCTCACTCCACAACACGAAGTAGGAGGCTCCCAAGCGACACCTAACCAATCTAGGAGGCACCACCCTCCAAAAGGTAATAGGCTCGGTAATGATGATGAACTCCTTGCTCTTGTACTTCAAGATGATAGACTCCTCAACACACAATCTGTCTCTCACGGGTTTGGCTTGGTAGAAGAGATATGATTGGTGGAAAGCAACTTGGGGAGGCTAGAAATCAAGATCCATATGATTGGAGTGGAAGATCTTGACCTCAACACAAGGGTAGGTGGTTCTCTCTCAGAAAATCTGATAGGATAGGTATGGAATAGTTCTGAGTGCTTCTCTTTCGAGTGAGTGGTGGTTAAGGGGTATATATAGGCATCCCCAAAAATCCAACTGCTACACACAAATGACCAACTCGGTGACACCTATATGTTAATCTCGGTGGTACTGAACTGACCAAAAGGTGGCAACTTTTGAATCTCGGTGAGACCGGTATACAATTCTCGGTTGCACCGATAAGGTGACCAACGGTTAGATTTCCAACTCGGCGACACCGATCCAACATTCTTGGTGGAACCGAAAATGTGAATTTGCATAACAGAAAGTTGGCAACCTAAACTCGATGGCACCGGTATGGAATCGGTTGCACCGAAGTGGCTAGGGTTTGGCAGAGTCTGTCTAGGTACTGCAATCGGTGGCACCAATGTGGAATAGTTGGTTGCACCGATTTTGAGTGTTGGGTATAGAACAGACTTTGGTGGGAGAGTTTTTTGGATGTTTTTGGCGACTATCACTTGTGCATGTTTGAGCATATTGTTCACCAACAAAACCTTACCCCTTTTTAATAGTATTGGCTTTCCTATGGACTCAAAGTGATTTCTCACAAATATAAAATGTAGAGTCCTCTTGCTTGAAGCTTGGCCAACCTATTAACTTGCATCTTGGGGTTTATCCACAATCTTCTTTTTGCCAATCCTCTCATATAACATTTCCTGAAATATACTTAGTGGAAACATTAGTTCAAGAGACAATGTATGTTGTCATGAATTATCAAAACCACCAAGGGAGCATGTTGTGCTTTCAGACTATGCCTTACTTGGCGTATTTGACTCGGGGCGAGTTACCCGATGATGAAAATCTGGCCAGACAGATCACCCGACGGTCTAAATCCATGACGATAGTCAATGGCGAGTTACACAAGTGTAGCGTCACTAGAGTTTTTCAACGTTGTGTCTCACCGTAGGAGGGTAAGGAAATCTTGAATGAAATTCATGCTGGTGATTGCGGACATCACGCCGGCTCAAAATCTCTGGTGGCTAAGGCTTTCCGGCATGGTTTCTTCTGGTTGATGGCTCACAAGGATACAGAGGATCTGGTTTGCAAGTGCGACGACTATCAAAAGTTTGGCCGGCGTGCTCATGTTCCGGCTCAAGAATTGTGCATGATACCAATTACCTGGCCGTTTGCAGTCTGGGGGATCAATATGGTCGGGCCTTTCAAGAGATCCAAGGACAAGAAGACGCACCTCTTGGTGGCGGTCGATAAATTTACCAAGTGGATAGAGGCTGAGCTTGTCAGCAAGTGTGATGCGGCCATGGCGGTTTAGTTTATTAAAAAGCTGATCTACCGTTTTGGTTACCCTCATAGAATCATCATAGACAATGGCACGAACCTGTCCAAGGGGGCAATGAAAATGTTCTGTGACCTGGAACACATTCGGCTTGATGTTTCTGTAGTTGCTCATCCACAGTCCAATGGTCAGGCGAAGCGTGCTAACCAAGAAATCCTAAGAGGTATCAAGCCCCAACTTATGGTTCCTTTACAGCGAATGCCGGGTTGTTGGGTGGAGGAATTGCCATCCGTCTTATGGAGCATCAGGACTACCCCCAACAGATCAACAGGTTATACACCTTTCTTCATGGTTTACGGTGCAGAGGCCGTGTTACCAAGTGACATCCGGCATGACTCGCCACGAGTGGCGGCTTACGTTGAGACGGACAATGAGACGACACGTCAAGACACGTTGGATGCCTTGGAGGAGGAACGAGAACTGGCGGCTGCTCGTTCGGCGATTTATCAGCAAGACCTACACCGCTATCATAGCCATAGAGTCAAGACACAGACGTTTCAAGAAGGCGACTTACTGCTGCGGCTGATTCAGGACCAGAAAAATATGCATAAGCTGTCTCCTCCATGGGAAGGACCGTTCGTGGTCAGCAAAAATCTCAACAATGGGTCATATTACCTCATTAACATCCGTGACGATTTAGATACGTCGGGTCAGGAGACCCGCCGGCCGTGGAACATAGCGCATCTGCTGCCTTACTACACTTAAGTCATTGAGACTCGACATTGTACACTATCATTATACATATCATATTTATATATGAATAAAATTGGCATCCCTGGCAGCCCGGGCATCTGCCGTTTCGCATATCTGCGTCCATGCAAGAAAGATCCAAACATAGTCGTACAGGGGGCTTCCCACCCTCCGGGTGTAGCTTATCAGACCCTATCGGTCGGCTCTTATGCCAAAACATGGATGTCAAGGGGGCTTACCACCCTCTGGGTGTAGCTTATCAAACCCTATCAACCGACTCTTAAGCCAGAAAGTTGACTCCATCAACATGGCTGTATAGGGGGCTTCCCACCCTCCGGGTGTAGCTTATCAGACCCTATCGGTCGGCTCTTAAGCCAAAACATGGCCATACAGGGGGCTTCCCACCCTCTGGGTGTAGCTTATCAGACCCTATCGGTCGGCTCTTAAGCCAAAACATGGCCATAGAGGGGGCTTCCCACCCTCCGGGTGTAGCTTATCAGACCCTATCGGTCGGCTCTTAAGCCAAAACATGGCCGTACAGGGGGCTTCCCACCCTCCGGGTGTAGCTTATCAGACCCTATCGGTCGGCTCTTAAGCCAAAACATGGCCGTACAGGGGGCTTCCCACCCTCAGCTTATCAGACCCTATCGGTCGGCTCTTAAGCCAAAACATGGCCGTACATGGGGCTTCCCACCCTCCGGGTGTAGCTTATCAAACCCTATCTGTCACAGCCCTAGAATTGTGTGGTATTTGTTTGCATCAACATCAGCATGTGCATCATGTCATCATGCTAGAATTCAAATGAAATTTGAAATGGGGATGGCAAAACCCTAGCACCTCCTCAAATAACAAAATTTCAACAATTGGATTTTCAATGATTCCAAAATGCTTTTCAAAAATGTTCACTGTTTCTGATAAATGTTGGCAACAACATATTAGGGGACATCTTAATTTTCAAACAAATATAGCATTTTAAAATACTCATTAATGCTACTGAAATCAATAAATAAAGCATTATAAATATGATAGTTGTCTAAAAATGGCCAAATCTTTTTGTGGAAATTTGAAATAATCAGACTATATTTCATAAAATATTGGGCATTTTTGTGCTAGGTATTTTGGCCTCACAAAAAATTAAATAAATATTGTCAGAATAAAGAAAACATGAATTAATAAAAATAAAGAGAGGAGAGGACTTACCTGGCAGCCCACCAAAGCCGGCCCAGCCCAGCCCCTCTCCCCTGTCATCTTCCTCCTCTGCCAGGAGGATGGAGGCGTGGCGCTCGCTCAGGAGGCGCGGCCACCTCCTGCTTCCGCGGACGAGGCGATCCCCGAGTCTATCTCCTCGCCTGGAGATGCCCCGAAGCCCCTCTCGCCTTCCTCCCCTCCATTTATCCTTCCTTCCCCATTTCTCTTTCCCCCTTGCTCTCTTCTTCGGATCCGATGGTCGCTGGCGCTCGATCCATCGCCTGCCGGTCGTCCCAGAGGCCACCGAGACCACCGGAAACCCAGTGAGCTTCCGCTCCTCCCCTATGCTTCTTCCCCCCCTCTGTTTCCATGCTGTAGTCGATGCCCGAGCAACCGGAGCAGCCGACCGCCATGATTGACGGGACGAAGGATTCCATGCCCCTGTGGAGCAACTGCTACCCCATGCGTGTTCCCCCTGGTCCTTAGAGCTCGCCCAGCCGTTTTCCCAGCCTGCTAGAGTGCGACAACCCCACGCCCGATCAAGTCCAAGCTCCAGCCACCGCGGATGTCGTCGCCGCCGTCGATGTAGGTCTCCCCACGCCCAGCCGTTAGCTCCGTTGGATGCGGCTGGGTACAAGCTGCTCGCCGGTGGCTTCAGCTCGTCGAATGGGAGCGTGTGGGCAAAACCCGATGGACGCCGCCGTCCCTATTGGTCGCCGGCGACGAGCCACGGGTCAACTCCGGCGAAGTTGACCCCGGTTGCCCATGGTTTGACCCATATGGGTCAATGACAGGCGGGCCCCGGCCCTATTTTAGTTTCAGGTTAATCAGAGAATTAGTATTAATAATACTGTTAGCTTAATGTATCACTGACATGTGGGCCCGACAACTAACAAAATTAGTTAGTGTTAAACAAATGCTAAATTAACCTGTTAGCTTAATCTAAGACACTGACAAAGGGTCCCACAAGTTTAATTAGATAGAATGATTTAGTTAGAAAAATAATAACCCCTGTTTTTCCTAATGGGTCACTGACCAGTGGGCCCCCTGGTCAGATTTGACCCCGGAAGGCTCTGTTGACTGCTGACGTAATGCTGACGTCATGGTGACGCAGTATCTATTTCTGGATTAAAACAAATCAGTAAATGATTTAATATTTTCCGAAAATGCTTTAAACTTCTAAAAGTCATAGAAAATAATCTGTAAGTCAGATGAAAATAATTTAAATATGAAAAATGATCAGAAAAATCCAATGAATCTGTTTATGCCATGATCATGCATGTTTGAACAAGTTAACATCACCAAGTAAGACATTTTATGATTAGGCCAATGTATGAAATATCATTTGGAGTTGGAAATTCAAACTTGTTTGAATTCCACTTCAACCAACTTGGCTAACCACTCCTCTAGGTTAATTAAGTACCTTAATTTGTCATACCATGCATCATGATTGTGCATTGCATAAATTGAATGTGTTCCTTCTTCCTGTTTGCCGGTGCTTGTTCCCTCTCGGTAGACGATGGTTCCGACGATGTGAACGTTGACACCAATGAAGAGAAGTATATCTTCACGACTGTCAGGCAAGCAAAACCCCCTTGAGCATATCAATATCAACCCACTCTCTTGCTCCTGCTCTCTTTTACTGCATTAGGACAACAACAATTCTACTGTTACATGTCATCGGTAGTCGAAACCCTTCCTTTGCATGACCTGTCTTTGCCACAGTAAATAGTTGAAACCACTTAGCATGAGTAGCAACTGCTTGAGCCTTGTTGTGCTTACTCATCCATGCTTTCTTACTTACTGTGCCTGCTATGCTTAGAGTCATGTCGTGTCGGGACTGATACATCTGGGTGATGGATCGGGATGGCAGTATACATGTTCTACTGAGTGGAAGTTAAAGGTGTGAATACGATTTGGTAAAGGTAGCGATGAGAGGTCATGTAGGAGTACATGGCGGGTTGTCTCATTGGGACCGTCCTTAGGAACTAAGTTCTGTGTATGTAATCCAAGACAAGATACTACCACACATTGGGCTCCGGTAACTCGACCCCTCTCGACTTATTAATCGCCTAGACCTCTGTCCAGGAGTTGCAACTAGTTTCTGGTGTTTGTAGGAAAAGTGATGGCGGCCGTGCATAGCGCTGCCCGATGGGGTGGGCTGTGATGCGGTAAATGCACAGTGGCACGGTGTACCAAGTGGCACCCGAACGGTGGGCTTGGGAACCCTGCGCACATTGTTTGAGGCCGTAGCGGAAACTTTGGCCGGACTTCCGTGCGGGTTCAACCTCGGATAGGCGATAAACCTGGACTAGGGTCTTGTGTGGTTGATGGTCGTGGCCGACGCCCACGCCAGTGCTTCCGCTTGAAGGTTGCCGAGATGCATGACGTGCATATGGTGCTAAGTGGCGAGAGCGTGTGTGAAGAAGTACACCCCTACAGGGTGAAATAATCTGTTCGAATAGCCGCGTCCTCGGATATGGACTACTTGGAGAACTTATGTGGTTCATAGACAACTGGAAGTGGATACTCTAAAATATGCAAGATAAGCGTGAGTGCTATGGATGGCCTTCTCGTAGGGAGACAGAAGTGGATCCATAGTGGTGTATTGATTGGTGAATATGTGGACTCGTGTGCGCTATTCCACCTCAAAGTAAAGACTTGTAGTCGTAGTATAGGTTAGCCAAGAGTCAAAGCTGGCTTGCTGCAATAAACTTCACAACCCCCTTCATTGATACTGATGCATATGTAGATAGTTCTGATGTAAGTCTTGCTGAGTACTCTTGTACTCACGTTTGCTTAATTTATGTTTTGTAGAGGAGACATTGGTCTCATTAGTGATTGTTTCAATGCGAAGTTCGATATTGACCGGATTAGCTTGGGAACCCCAGACAGAGGTCTGGTTCCTTTGGTAGGGTCGTTGTAGCTTTTCAGGCTCGTCTAGCCACTTTTGTAGATGTCTGTACCCAGACATGTTTAACTTCCGCTTGCTTGTTTGAATGCTCTGAATGTTGGGTCTTGTGACCCCTGATTGTAACATCTATTGTATTGGCTCTTCCGAGCCTTCTAAATAAATGTTGTAATGTTGTATGGTTATGTTGTGATGCCATAGTTGTATCTATGCATATCGGGCATGTCGTGCGTACATGTGACGTGCAACGGTATGTATGTGATCCGACACCTAGTTGTGTGCCTTTAGTAGTACTCTTTATGGGGAACTGCCTCTTTGTGCTTCCACCGAGCCTTGGTAGCTTGCTACTGCTCCGGACACATTGATTGACTGGCATGTATCCTTCTTTGCTGCCGTGTCTGTCCCTTCGGGGAAATGGCTCGCAGTGTAATGGAGTCCCTGTAGCCTGCTACGACCCGTCTACGTGTAGTGATGGCATTTATGCCCCACGGCGTAATGGAGTCCTTGTAGCTTGCTATGACTCGTCTACACACGCTAGAGATCGACACCTGCATTACTGGGTTACGTATGCCTGTCCCCGTACGGATGTGCCACTTGGGTTCTACGACTAGTCATGTCGGCCCGGGTTCTTTGGCATTTGAATGCTAGCGACATTTTCACATACATGAGCCAAAAGACGCAAACGGTCCCGGCCCAGGTAAGGTGGCAGCCATGGAGATAACCGTGCGTGAGACCGCAAAGTGATGTGATGTGTTACAGGCTGGATTCTTATGGCTTAGGATCAGGGTCCCGACACTATCGATCGGCTCTTAAGCCAAAACATGGCTATCAAGGGGGCTTCCCACCCTCCAGGTGTAGCTTATCAGACCCTATCGGCCGGCTCTTAAGCCAAAAAGTTGACTCCGTCAACATGGTTGTCCACGGGGCATCTCACCTTCCGGGTGTAGCTTATCAGACCCTATCATTCGGCTCTTAAGCCAAACAGTTGATTCCGTCAACATGTTAGGAAGATACAACATCTTTGGGTTATGCTTTTAAGCCGCCCTCCTAACAATATCAAGATACATCTATTCTTGCAGGTCAGTTAAGCTACCAAGAGCCGGTAAAGCATCCAATGAGAAGTGCAAGGAAGATGACATATATATGTTAAGCCGGACTATTTAATATGTGCACAATGGCATAGTTTAGGCAAAGGCAAAGTTACTATCAGTCTATTACATACGCTCTCTAAGGAGCACAAAAAATATCTGAAAATATATTACACCACTCACGGTGGGTCGCAAGAGCCGGCTTATCAGCGGTGTTCATAACTCCATTAGCTGGCTGGCGGGTCACCCTGCTCCGGGTCTTCGACCTCCTAGATCTGAAGATTGTCCAAGTCCCAGTTGCAGTGGGTTAAAGCTGCAAAACTTCCTTCTTCAAAGAAGGTGGACGAGTCAAGTTTAGAAGCAAAAAGGGTCTTACTACGGGTAGGCATCAGGTCCTTGGACTCAAAGAGGGGGCCACGGATTCTCTTCTGGTCGGCACTGTAAGCCGCGTGATATGTCTCCAAGTTGATTTCTTCTGCTAACACGGAGGCAAGGACTTTGGAAGCCTTCACACACCGTGCGTAGTCAGCCTTTGTAAACTCGGAGCCGTCATCTTTCTTTGAGGGAAACCCATCCATCATGTCGGTAGAAGTCAACTCTGGAGCAAAGGCCAGTGCCCGGCTTATAGCTGCGATAGCTCCCTGTCGGGCGGCTGATTTCTTCAACTCTATGATTTGTTTCGGCGGCGTGGAAAGAAGCTCTAGGATCCCTTTCATGGTTGAATGGGTGGCATCCTTGTAGAGCACAGCCTTGATTGTGCAAACAGCTCCACAGTAAAGCTGTTCCGTCAGAGTATAAATCGCCTTTAGGGGCAACAAGCTATCGGAAGCAAGTTGGCGGCTCCTTGGACCTACATAAGATGGATTATTTGGCATAAGTCGCCAGTACAAGAAGACATACACAAGTTAACTTAAGCTGTCAAATACTTACCAAATATGGCGGCTGTCATCTTTTTAATATGGCGCTTTAAAGATTGCAGCTCGTCTGACACAATCATCAGCCGCGGATCAGCATCATCCTCCTGTTGAGTAAGGGTGACTTGTTCAGTCTTACCAGACTCTTTGAAAGCAACAAAGTCGGCTTTGACGTTGGTTAATTCCTCAGCAAGGAGCCAGCATGTTTCCTCCACCTTGCTTTGGGCGGTTTGCTGCGTGGCAAGATTAATCTTTAAGTCAGCCACTTCTGACCCGGCTTCGTATAAAGCATCCTGTGACATATCAAAATAAGGAATAAGTCATGAAGAGGGGATTTTGTTAGATAATGAAGGTTAAGCAAGTTTCAAGCAGATTGCAAGCAATATACTTAACACTTGGGCTAATGTCCATTTGATCTCACAGATTACAATACAGTTCCGGGTAATTCTTATCAATTTAACCCAGACTTGGGGGCTACAGGCTGGCTTTTCAAATTATCTTCAATAAAGTTCCGACTCAACATTCACAAGATTGAGCCGGCCCTTGGGGGCTACAATTGGCTCTGTTACCTATTCTTCAATAAAATTCCGACTCAACTTTGACAAGATTGAGACGGACCTTGTGGGCTACAAATGGCTCTGTTACCTATCTTCAATAAAGCCCCGATTCAATGTTATCAACTTTGAGCCGACCCTTAGGGGCTAAGAACAATGATTTGTGATTACTTCTAAGTAAGTTGAGGCCTACAGGATAAATATTTTTACTTCTACCAAGTTATGAAGACCCGGATTATCATCAGCTAATGTTAACCCGACTCTTGGGGGCTATGTAAGGGTATAAGGAGAATGGGAATACCTCGTATTTTTTCTTCATCAAGTTGACAAGCTTGAGCTCCAGGTCCCGGCTTGTGGACAAGCGGTTCAGATAGCCGACATGAAGTTCATCAGCTGTCAGCTCCTCTAGCACGGGGTGCTCAAACTCCAGCTTCTTGGAAGTGTCAGTTGTTTCACTATGCTTTGTCAGCACATGAGGTTGAGGAGAGCAGAAGCCGGTGCCAGTAATAAGGACGTCCGGAGTGGTTGTTTCATCACCAACCTTTGCAGGGCTTGGCGGCTTGGAACGGCCCATCAGAGGACTCTCAAGAATGATGTCGTCCATAGCCGGCTCTGTAGAAGTACAAGCCTCTTCAGGTGCCTCTTTGGAAGATGCCGAGGGATCAACATCTGACTGGGAGCATCCGGGTTAGCAGGTTCCGTCTCTTGAGCATTTGGGCAAGGGGAGGACTTGTTGGTTTTCCTTCGCTTGGCTTGAGCCCTGAAGTGCACAAAGGTTAGAACTCAAAATTTACAACCACCAAAGACTCGGATATAATTCAAGAAAGCACACATACAGCAGGTTAATCTTCGGAGGTGGCAGAGCAGTGGCCGTAGAGTCGACAGACGAAGGAGATGATCCCTGAAAAGCAGCTCAAATAATGTAAGGCAATTTTGGAGTTACAAAGGAAAGATTAGTGAAGCCAATCAGAGAAGGAATATATACCTCCGCCGAACGCTTCTTCTAAGCCGGAGAGTTAGGTAACCCAGACATGATCACGGTAGAGCCGACGCTCTGGGTCTGGCGTCAGGCGGCTTGCTGTTGCTTTTTTAAAAGAAATTGGGGATCTAAGTAAGCAAGAGAATGAGAAAGTGGAACTTTTAGAATGACCCGCCATATCTTCTGGGGTCCAAAATAGTCTGAGTCAGACGAAACATAAGTTACCTTAGGGGCGGTGGCGTGGCTGGTCTCTATCTCGTCCTATGAGTAATTGTTGTCAATAAGGTGAATAAAGAGATGGCAAAGATAATCAAGTTATACCTCTGAGGCGTCAGATTCCGTCTGATCTTCCAGCTCTTCTTGAGGAATGGACTTCTTTTTTTGGACCGCGGTCTTCTTCTTGGATTTCTTCAAAGGAGGAATGTATTTCTTCTTCCAGAGGTCGGAATTGGCCTGAAAGTATAAGATGGCAAAAGGTGAAAAGATTGCCAAGTTATAGTTAATACAGCAAAGAGAATATAAAGAGCCGCCCTTACGTCTGGAGCCGGGTTCGTGGCACAGAAAGGTGCTAGCCTGATGACACCGCAAGCTTCTGAAGATTCACGGACGAGGCTCTTGATTGAAGCCATAAGGTTATCTTCTGATAATGTCACCGAGTTAAAATAGAGGGGGTCGTCAGGTTGGCCCGTGTATTCGTGCATGAGACGGCTTCGCCGGCTCAGAGGCATGACCCTCCAAGAAATCCAGCAACGAGTCAAGTCCAGGCCTGTCAGTCCGTTGGCCATAAGGGCTTTGATCTTCGCATGATCCCGAGCATATTTTACACGCTTGGAGTCTGACAGCCGGCCAGGGAGCTCAGATGTCGTTTTGAGTCGGGCAGGACAATAACCCGTCAGGGGATGCTCTCCTTCGGGGGAGGTATCTTTGCAATAGAACCAAGTTTTGTTCCAATCTTTAGGATGGCTTGGCAATTGAAGAGCCGGAAAGGTTATGTCCCGCCGCCTCTGAATGGAAATTCCACCAAGCTCTAAGCTTGGGCCGGCTTTCACCTCTGTCTGATGGTTGGCATAAAAGAACTCTCAGAATAAATCCACGGTCGTCTCTTCTTGCAAGCAGACCTCACAGAGTATTTGGAAGTTGCATATATTGGAAACGGAATTGGGAGCAAGATCTTGAGGGTGCAGTTTGGAAAAATGATGGACATCCCGGAAGAATTTTGAGCCGGGTGGGCTAAACCCACGCGAGAGGTGATCCGTAAGTACGATTATCCCACCCTCCTGAGGACGGGGCTTCAATTCATTACCCGGAACCCACCAATGAATAACACTTTTGGCTGGAAGAGTCCCTGCTGTCACAAAATCTGCCAAATACTCTTCCGTAACGGCAGAGCCGACCCAGTTGCACGAGTTGGATGCTCGAGACATGGTGACGGTTCAAAACTGCACAAGGTAAGAATGTACGGTGAGTCAGGGAATGGAAGACGTCTAAGGGAAGTTAAAGCCTAAGATTTTATAAGATTAAGCCGCCAGGATCCGGTTGGTGAGAGCCGAAATTTCATGGCGGGTCAAGTTTACGAGAAGACGAAGCAAAATTTGGCTAAGTGTGGAAAGCAGGTTTCACAAAATACCTCTGTGGCTACGAATCTACAAAACAGAGAAACATGGTTTTATTTCAAACCTAGCGACGAACGGTCGAAATGGCAAAAGTTTGAAACACGACAGGCAGAGCCACTACAGATCTACGCGGTGCTGCTACCCGTTTCCTACAATACGTCGCAATGGGGAAAGGATATTATCAAATTTTATGTACTATGCATGGCCGGCATTGGAGAGAAGCTCGTGTTCTAAGCGGCGGAGGAACTCCATGAAAACCCTACCGAAACTACGGATCTAGGGGAGGAAAAACTTACCGGAGATGGAGCGGCGGACGCGGGCAGAGTTCTGGAACAAACAGGTTGATGCAGCAGCCTCGACAACAACGAAATGAAGATGTCACCGGAATGAGGTGCGCTAGGGCGGCGGCGGTGGAATGAAGAAGAAGAAGAGCGAGCGGGAGGAAGCAAATGCCACCCTTCGTGGTCCTATTTAATAGGCAAAGGTGGAAACAGGCGCGAAAATCCAGGTGATAGATATTATTTGACCGAGGCAGACGCCTCGATTCTTGGGCCGTCCATTTAATAAGGGAAGATTCATTGTAGACGCCAGAGGATCTTTCTGACAGATTTGACATGACGTCACGACGGGTTATTGTTTACTTTCAGGTGACATAAGTGAGACTCGCCGATGATTGAGAAGGAGGCTGAAGTGAGCAAGCTTAAATCAACTTGGGGCCTAATGTTGGGGATATAACCCCACGGTGAGACCCACCCTTAAGGCTCCGGGTCACACCTGGCGGCTCGTACACAAGCCCAAGGATGGGCCATGAAGACTCAAGCCCAAGACGTTGGGCGGCTTGACAAGATGGGCCAAGACATGGCCCGAACGGAGAAGGTATGAAGACCCGGACGATGAACCGCCCGAAGACAACTTGCTTAGGAAGGCAAGATAAGGTAGAGACAGACTTGGACACGTAGTGAGAGTCAGTTACGACTTGTAAGACCCGTGGTCTTGACCTCCTATATAAAGGCGAGACCCGGGGCGACTTAGGGAGGTCAACTATCGAGAACTAGGTCAAGCAATCAGCTCCCTTGTAATCGATACACAAAGCAATACAAACACAAGCAGGATGTAGGCTGTTACCTCTACTTGAGGGGCCAAACCTAGGTAAACCCGTGTCCTTCGTCCCAATCAACCCCTTTGAGTCCATCACCTTACTGATGGCCTCGAATCCAAGTCCGTTCACCCGGACATCTGCCATGACAAAACCACGACACGAGCCAAGTAAGAATACTTGATCATAGGTCATACTCATTGTTTAAACACAAGTGGGGTTACCACTTTAACATAAAGCATTTAATGTTGTCACATACTAAGATATGCTTTGACTCAAGTCTTAGAGTAAATCTCCCCCTTGATGTGACATCCCCCATAAAAGGGATAAAGTAACCTTGGGTTTTGTCGATGAAGACTTCATGTTGGTGAGGTAGTGGTGGATGCTCAAAGCTGATGAAGATTACCAAGATTTGGGAGCATCCTTGTTGTTTCCTTAATCTTCTCACCTACATGGGTTAGTCCCAACACACAAGAGACAAATGCAAGGATATCTATGGACATGGAGTGCAAAGCATGTGTGATGATGTCCATTTATTTGTTGAATACCTTGTCCCTTGCTTACCTTTGAGGGAATGTGTGACTCCTTGATATATTGCATAGGGTTGATGTTGATTGCGAATAGATCTTTCCAATAATGAATGTGAGTGAATTTCATTGGTGGAGTCACCCCTCTAGAACTCTCTAGTTCTTATTCTTGGGGACCCACATCAAGTTGATGGGGATCCTTGGTATTGAAGTAGCACTTGTAGAATTTGAGCTTGTAGTAGCCTTGGGAACCCACTTCACCAAAGCTTGGGATTCATCTTCTTGGAGCTTGTTCTTGCCCTTGAGCTTGGTGTCTTGTGGTGGAAGGTCATCTTGAAACTTTGTTCCCCTGGGAAGATTATTTTCATACTTCTCCTTTCGAGGAACAAACTTGGGATTAGGGTATTGACCTTCTTCCCATTCAAATCCATTAGCGTTGAAGTAGCCAACACCATGATTCTTGCGGTATCCTCCATGCTTGCGTACAATCTCATCAAATTGTTTGTACCCTTCAAGACTCTTGTAGATACCTTTCTCTATAATTCCTTTCAATAAAGCATTTTCTTGCTCAAGTGTAACTTGGCTAAGAGAGTCATCATTAGTGGAGTCAACAGAACTACTAGGAGCAACATCATTGGATTTAGCATTTTTATTGTTGCTACTAGATGAAGAACCTTTCTTGCCTTTGTTACTAGTTTGCTTAGATTTGACTTGTGGCATGAATGTATACAAGAGTAGTCGTTTGGCAAGATAAGATGAAGTCTTCTTACGGAGATCGTCATTAATAGCTTTAATAAATACATGTTCTTGCTCCAAATTGAGCTTCTCGAAGTGTAGCTTCTCATGAGGTCTTACAAGCTCTATATGATCTTCAAGAGTAGATTCATTGGGCTAACTTAAGAGTGTTAAGTTCTTTAGTTAGTTCTTCTATTTTCATCTTATCTTCGTCAATTGACCTATCTCGACAAGCATGAGAATTATCAAGTTCATTATGATCAACATCACTAGTTTTATCACATAGCAAGTCATCATCGTAAAGCAAATCATATTCATCACTATCAAAATCAAGATATTCGGGGTGTGATACACTGGGGCCTTTAGCCATGAAGCAACTTCCACTCCCTTCATTTGGTGAATGAAATAGATCATAGGAGTTGGTTGTCACTAGTGCAATTCCGGCAACACCATCATCTTGACTATGGTTGGAGTTCGAGTGATAGCTTACCTTGGAGTGGTTGTCGGAGTCGGAGCCAGAAACCCATTCACCAACATGAGCTTCATGTTTCCTTCTTGAGTAGCTCTTGGTGTACTTGTCCTTCTTATCCGAGTCCCTACTTATCCTTGAGGGTCTTTGTTCATAATGATCATCTCTACTCCTCTCTCTTCGAGGTGATTCATCTCTTGAGCTTCGTCTTCTTGGTGACTCTTCTCTTCGTTTGTAGGGAGCCATGTACTCATTGGAGCAGTGTCCGGGCTTCCCACAATTGTAGCAGTTTCGGTCAGGACTTGACGAACACTTCTCTTCATGTCTTGAGTTGGAGCTACGATCTTTGCTTCTATTCTTGTAGAACTTGTTGAATTTCTTGACCATGAGGCTTATCTCTTCATTTGTAACAAGGTTGTCGCTTGAGGTAGCGGGAGAATCACTTGTGGCTTTGTAAGCACCGCTAGACTTGTGGTGAAGCTCTTCCTTGTCTTTGAGTGTCATCTCATGAGCAACAATTCTACCAATCACTTCCGTTGGTTTGAGATCTTTGTAGTTGGGCATCATTTGGATCAATGTGCACACGGTGTCATATCTCTCATCGAAAGCTCGAAGTATCTTCTTGATGATGAACTTGTTAGTCATTTCTTCGCTTCCTAAGCTGGCAATATCATTGGTGATGAGAGCTAGCCTAGAGTACATTTCAGCGACTCCTTCACCATCCTCCATCTTGAACTTATCAAGATGACCTTGAAGAACATCTAACTTGGATTATCTCATGGACTCAGTTCCTTCGTGCATATCAACCAAAGTATCCCAAATCTCTTTTGCCTGTTCAAGACGGCTGATTTTGTTGAATTATTCGGGGCATAGGCAGTTGAAGATAATGTCACATGCTTGAGCATTGAGTTGCAACATCTTCAATTCTTCCGCGTTGCTTCACGCTCCGGTTCTCTTCCATCACCAAAGAATTCACCTTGCAAGCCAACAGGAACAACAACCCAAATGGTAGGATTATGACCAAGCAAATGCATTTTCATTTTATGCTTCCAACTAGCAAAATTAGTGCCATCAAAGTACGGACCTCTATGGTGATAATTTCCCTCACTAAGTGCCATACTTCTCCTAGGTTGTGAAACCAATGCAATGGAGACCAAAGCTCTGATACCACTTGTAGGATCGAAAGTAGGTCTAGAGGGGGGGTGATTAGACTACTTGACAAATAAAACTATGCTTTTTCCCAATTTTAATTCTTGGCAAGTTTTAGCATTTATAACATATCAAGTACACCCTACATATACAAGTCTAAGAGTATAACAGCGGAAAGTAACAACAAGCATGAGTAAAAGGATAGGGTAGGAAGATCAAACGCAATTGTAGACACGATAATTTTTCCCGTGGTTCTGATAGGTGGTGCTATCGTACATCCACATTCATGGAGTCTTCAACCCACGGAGGGTAACGGTCGCGAGAGTCCACAGAGGGCTCTACCCACGGAGGGTTCCACAAAGAAGCAACCTTGACTATACCATGATGGCCTACGTCCACGGAGGACTAGCCTTACTCGGGGTAGATCTTCACGAAGTAGGCAATCTCCTTGCCCTTACAAACTTCTTGGTTCACTCCACAACACGAAGTAGGAGGCTCCCAAGCGACACCTAACCAATCTAGGAGGCACCACCCTCCAAAAGGTAATAGGCTCGGTAATGACGATGAACTCCCGTCTCTTGTGCTTCAAGATGATAGACACCTCAACACACAATCACTCTCTCACGGATTTGGCTTGGTAGAAGAGATGGGATTGGTGGAAAGCAACTTGGGGAGGCTAGAAATCAAGATCCATATGGTTGGAGTGGCAAATGTTGATCTCAACACAAGGGTAGGTGGTTCTCTCTCAGAAAACTGAGTAGGATAGGTATGGAATAGTTCGGAATGCTTCTCTTCTGAGTGGGTGGTGGTGAAGGGGTATATATAGGCATCCCCAAAAATCCAACCGTTACACACAAAATGACCAACTCGGTGACACCGATGTGTTAATCTCAGTGGTACCAAAGTGACCAAAAGGTGGCAACTTTTGAATCTCAGTGAGACCGATATAGGAATCTCGGTTGCACCGACAAGGTGACCAAGGGTCAGAATTGCCAAACTCGGTGACGCCGATTCAACATTCTCGGACAGACCGAAATTGTGAACTTGCATAACAGAAATTTGGCAACCCAACTCGATGGCACCGAAAGCAGTGTCGGCTGCACCGAAGTGGCTAGGGCTTGGCTGAGTCTTTCTAGGGTTTAGAATCGGTGGTACCGGGATAGGAATATTGGTTGCACTGATTTTGAATGTTTGGCTAGAGACAGACTTTGGTGGGAGAGCTTGTGGATGTTTTTTGTGACTATCACTTGTGCACGTATGAGCATTTTGTTCACCAACAAAACCTTATGCCCTTTTAATAGTATTGGCTTTCCTATTGACTCAAAGTGATTTCTCACAAATGTAAAATGTAGAGTCCTTTTGCTTGAAGCTTGGCCAACCTATTTCCTTGCATCTTGGGGTGATTCCACAATCTCCACAATACTTTTGCCATCCCTATCATTGAACTTTTCCTGAAATATACTTGGTGGAAACATTAGTTCAATGACTTATATGTTGTTATTAATTACCAAAACCACCAAGGGAGCAAATGTGCTTTCAACATCCGTACAAACATGGGCCATGTGCTATGGTTGGTGTTCTGGTTGCCAAACGGATTCATGCCATCGGTACACGCGCCGAACACGATGTTCCTTGCATCACATGCGAAATACTGATATTCGCCGTTGAACGCTCTCCACTGGCTTCCATCCATGATGTGTCTCAGCTTCAGATCATCTCCATCGTCGGGCTTCTTCCTCTCCGAGTGCCACCGCATGAGCTTTGCTTCCTTGGGATCTATGAAATACCGCTGGAGACGGGGAGTGATCGGTAAGTACCATACAACTTTCTGGGGAGATTTCTTCTTGGCCTTCTTGTATCGAGAAACATTGCACATCGGACAGCTTGTTTTTTCCGCATGCTCCTTCCAATAAATTACGCAATCGTTGATCCATGCATGGTATCTAACATGCGGCAGATTAAGAGGGCACACGATCTTCTTGGCCTCATCCACACTAGTAGGACATAGATTCCCTACGGGAAGAACATCCTTTAGGTACTTGAGAAGCTCATCGAGACTAGTGTCGGTCCATTTGTTTTTAGCCTTCGTCTTCAGGAGTTCGAGCGTGAAACTTAAGCGGGTCACCTCGGGATTGCAACCATGATACAATGTAGTGTTCGATTCTACCACCAATTGCTATAGCTAGGCATCCTCTCTAGAAGCAGCTGTCTTGGTACTCGTCTCCTTATGAAGCAGTGCTTGAAAGTGAGGGCCCCACACGATTGAACTTAGTACCGACGAATTCTGCGGTGTGGAGTCCACGTTTTCTCCGCCGCCATGTTTGGCCCCTTCTCCGCTGCCATGTCCGACCCCTTCCCCGCCGCCATGTCCGGCCCCTTCTCTACCGCCATGTCTGGCCCCTTCCCCACCGCCATGTCTGGCCCCTTCTCCACTGCCATTATCGATCATCTCGTCGTCTTGCCCCGTGTCATCATTGCCTGCCCCGTCGGCGTCCTCAACATCATCATCCTCATCTTCAATTATCCACCGAGTATAGCCATCCATAAAAGTAGTCGTGAGCAGGTGCGCTATCACACGGCCATCATCATAGGGGTCGAGCCAAGCTCGTCCTTTGCATCTTCTACACGGACAAAAAACCTCTGTCAGGTTATTTTCTTTCATGTCCTGCACCGCCGACCGCAACCACCTGTCCACCACCATTCCACTGACCATCATGAACAACTGAACGGTAATAATAAACAAATTAATTATAAAAATGCATGCATGCACCAAAGTCATACAAATTTTTTTGCATGACCTTCCCTAAAAATAGGACATATAGAGTTTGCCCGGAATTCGCCGAAACGGAAATAAATCGACATTTCGGCTAAACATAGGCAACTCGCAAGCACAATTCCGAGGAAACTCATGCCGCACACAATATTTCCATCATATCGCCCGATTATGTCATATCGCACACATGTACATATTTCCATTCTTGCGAAAGCATAAATTTTTAATCACCTATCTCGATATCGAGCACGGTGATGATGATGTCGATAGGTGTCGCCACACACACCTATGGAATGATGAAAAGTGGACAAATCTCTTCTTGACAAGGCTATAGATCTAGTTAGGGAGGTACATAGGTCACTTCACTAAATGCTAGCTAGATCTACCTAGCTTGCTAGTTTTGGAGGAGACAAGTTCAACAAGGGAGGGGAAGGAAAAAAGAGAAAGGAGATGCATTAATGGAGGTTGGTGTAGTTAGCTAGGAGTAATAAAGAAAGAGAAAGATAGGTAGAAGAAGGATAGTAATGGGGGGAGAAGTAGTGAGGAAGAAGCAAAGTGAGGGAGAGAGGAGGTGGGAGCTGGGGGAAAGTGAGGAAGCGAGGAGGGGAGGGGGAGGGAAAAAGTGGTATGCCTGCGACTTAGCAGTAGCGCTGGGCTCAAAACGCGCTGTTGCTAATAAGGTAGCAGTAGCGTCCATGTGATGGAGAAGTATCTCAGGGCCCACTCGGTGATACAACACCACAAACAAGCCTTGCAAGCCATGTGACTAAAGTGTTAGCCACGGGATGTTGTATTACAGAATGAGTAAAGAGACTTGCCGGTAACGAGATTGAACTAGGTATAGAGATACCGACGATCGAATCTCGGGCAAGTAACATACCTAAGAACAAAGGGAATAGCGTACGGGATTAACAGAATCCTTGACATAGAGGTTCAACCGATAAAGATCTTCATAGAATATGTAGGAACCAATATGGGCATCCAGGTCCCGTTATTGGTTATTGACCGTGGAGGTGTCTCGATCATATCTACATAGTTCTCGAACCCACAGGGTGTGCACACTTAAGGTTCGGTGACGTTTCGGTATAGTAGAGTTATGTATGGTGGTGACCGAAGGTTGTTCGGAGTCCCAGATGAGATTTTGGACGTCACGAGGAGCTCCATAATGGTCCGGAGTTAAATATTGATATATAGGAAGTCCTGTTTTGGTCACCGAAAAAGTTTTGGGTACTTCGGTAGTGTATCGAGAGTGTCGGGAGGGTATCGGGGGCCATCGGGATGGGTGTCTCGACCCAAAGGAACTGATGGGTTGTGGGAGGAGTTAAACAAGCCCCTAGTGGGCTGGCCGACCCCCCCCCCACTAAGGCCCATGCGACTGGGGGTGGGAAAAACCAAAGGTGGAAAGGTGGAAAGGGTTTCCAAGTGCAGAGGAGGAATCCTACTCCTAGTAGGATTGGAGTAGGACTCCTCCACCTCCAATTTTTGCCAACCCTTGAGGGTTTGAGGCTGCCTCCTCCCCTCCCTCCCTCCTATATATACTAGAGGATTTAGAGGGGAGAGCAAACCCTATTTTCCACATGCTCCCTCTACTTCAACTAGATCGTTTTCTCCTCTAGTCTAGTTCGACGGTGCTTAGGCGAAGCCCTGCCAAAATAGTTCCACCACCATCGCCGCCACGCCATTGCGCTGTCAGAGAACTGATATAACTCTCCGCTCCCTCTTGCTGGATAAAGAAGGTGGAGATCGTCATCGAGTTGTACGTGTGTTGAACGCGTAGGAGCCGTCCGTTCGACGCTAGATCGGAAGGACCGTGATCAGGATTGCAAGACGATTCATGATTTGATTGCGATACGAATCGTGATGGTATTGCGTGACAGACCGTGATTCGATCGTGAGAAGGATCGTGACAGGATCGTGGGACGCTTGGCGATTTGGATTGCGAAGATGTTCGACTACATCAACCGTGTTTCTTAACGCTTCCCGCTTAGCGATCTACAAGGGTATGCAGATACACTCTCCCTCTCATAGATGCTCATCACCATGGATATTTCTTGCGTGTGCATAGGAATTTTTTTGTTTCCCATGCAACGTTCCCCAACATCCGGAGCCCATCCGAAGGGAGGATCAACCAGGAGAAGAAGGGGATTCTTGTCACCACAAGGAGAGGGACAACATCATCACCAGCATCTTCATCATCAGCAGCATCAACATACTTACAATCTGCCTCATCAAGAACCCTAGTGGATCCTTTGGTGTATGATTTGAATCATTCATCCATGTATGCCATTACGATTGCCAAGATGTTTGTCGTTCCCATGTATGAGTAGACTCCTAGTTCTCGAGGATATGGATGAACCTTGGTACGTGTAGGATCTGAATTTTTGTGTGGATATGATATCCTCTGTTGAATGCTTTATTTAATAACTTCATGAATGTTGTGAAGGGGCCTCACTCAGCATTTATGCCCTTTTGTCCACGAAGTATATCACTGTCTTTGCATTGGTCTAGGTTGTGGAGGTAATTCGAGGTGACAATAAAAGCCTATTGCTCCTAACCTTTACAATTGAATGGGGATTTATGGAGAACCCTTTGAGAGGTCGTGTCCATGGGGAAACCCTTAATTATTGTGAGTTTTAACCCTCAGGGGGAGACTATGATGATGTTGTGCATGGCACGGAGTCTACCGTGAGTAGAACATGTATCAAGTATCTGTTCCATATTATGCTTATGCATGGTAGTACTAGAAACATACCAATGGGGATTCTGGACTCCCAGAGAACGCCTTTTCATTCTATTGTTTCACAACCATTACAATTCATGTCCTTTATTTACTTTCATGCTATTTAATTACAAGTCACTGCATTACTCAATCTTATTTAAATCGGCCCTCACTCTGCTTTAAGTCTACAATCATCTGCATGCACAAAGTTACATAATTCTCTATAATAGGCAAATGTTTGATTCTTGTGCTCCCTCTGGTATCAATACTCTTACTTCGAAACGACTACAACTAAACCTTGTGCACTTGCAGGTTAGCAAGCATTTTCTGGTGCCATTGCCGGGGAGCTGGGTGTTTTTGGGCCTTGCCTTAAGTTTTGAATTATTTTGTGATCTAAAGATTTTTTTCATATTGAAAGCGTCCATGGTCCCACAAAAAAATTATTAGGTAGGTTTTAAGCTAGTATTAGGACCAGCTCAAGGAGAGAACTTCATAATTATAGGTCCTGACTTACCTGGTAAAGTATATGCGATAAACCCTTGGCTAATTGCTATGATAAAAGAGAATATACTCTGAGTTGATGCAACTGAATGTCCTTATGAGCATATTGATAATTTTAACTTTGCATGTGGAACTCTTCAGTTGCAGAAGTTAACCAGTGATGAGATCAAAGCAAAAGTATCCCCTTATTCACTCAATGGAGGGGCTACAAAGTGGTTAAGATGCCAAGATATAAATACATAACCATGCCAAAAGTATGAGATGCATTCTCTGCTTTTTATTATCCTCAGGGGAAGTTATATACAATCAAAATGAAGATTAACAACTTTGGACGGCGAGAAGGTGAGAAATTGGTAGATGCATATATACGGTATCATGAAATACTTCTTGCATGCCTTGAACATCATTATCCTGATTATTTAATAGTCAATTTCTTTTATGGCGGGCTTAACTCACAAAGCAAACAAGCTTTAGATCTTGCTTCTATAAGTTCTTTTATGGGAACTGAGATATCAGTGATATGTTCCAAATGTATCTACTTTTCCAAACACTTTTGCTCTTGTTTTAGACTCTAATTTGCATGCTTTGAATGAAACTAACCCGCAGTGACGTTGTTTTTCGCAGAACTACCATGGTGTTATTTTTGTGCAGACATAAATGTTCTTGGATTGCGTAGAAAATTTATGGAGAATATTGTCAGGATATATAAAAAATATTATTGAAGAGACCTGCTGGAGGGGAGCCACCCAGAAGCCATGAGCTTAGGGAGGCACCCCCAGGGCGTGCCCTATGAGATCATGGGCCCCTCGAACCTCCGTTTGCCCTAATTCCAACTCCATAAGTACCATGTTGAGAAAAAAATAAAGGAGAAACTTTCATCGTGTTTTATGACATGGAGCCGTCGCCACCTCTTGTTCTTCCTCGAAAGGGCTGGTATGCAGTACGTTTGGAGCTCCGAAGAGGGGGATTCGTCGCCGTTGTCATCACCAACCATTCTCCATGAACAATTCTGTGATGCTCACCACCGGGAGTGAGTAATTACTTCGTAGGCTTGATGGACGGTGATGGAGTTGGATGAGATTTTTCATGTAATCAAGTTAGTTTGTTAGGGCTTGATCCCTAGTATATAGTATGTTTTGAGATTGATGTTGCTATGACTTTGCTAGGCTTAATGCTTGTCATTAGGGCCCGAGCGACATGATTTTATATGTGAATCTACTATGTTTTTCATGAATATGAGAGTGTTTTGGATCTTATCTTGCAAGTTGTATGCACCTATTATGTGTTATGATCCGTAGACCCTGAAGTGACAATAGTTCAAATCATCTGTGGCAATAACCGTAGTATGAGGAATTCATGTATTCATCATGTGTTAACGCTTTGTATCGGTTCTCTATTAAAAGGAGGCCTTAATATCCCTTGGTTTCACTCTCTCTCTCTCTCTCTCTCTTGATCTTCAATACAAAGTTCACCGCATCTTCACGGCGATCTATTCGATGTAATCTTCTTGTGCGGTGCATTTGTTGGGATCTGATGAATAGTGGGTTTATGTTCAAATTATTCATGAAAAAGATTTGATTCTTCTCTAAAATCTATTATGATTCTTATTTGCATGATTATTATAGCTTCTTAAATATCTCTAATCTATTGAAATAGTTTGGCCAACTAGATTGATATTTCTTCAGTGAGAGGTGTGTGTTGTAGTGGGTTCAATCTGGCGGTGCTCTATATCCTAGTGACAGAAAGGGACAAGGCACATCTTTGTATTGCTGCCACTAAGGATAAAATGATGGGGTTAATTCATATTGATTGAGTTTTCTTTGTCTACATCATGTCATTGTTCTCGAAGCATTACTCTGTTTGTCATGAACTTAATACTTAGAGAGGCAAGCATAGAAGCGCTATCGACGTGGAGTAATAGTAGTAGGTGCAGACATGAGTCGACCAATTTGCTTACAGACGTGATGTCTATATACACATGATCATCGTCATGAATAAATATTGCATAACTATGCGCTTTTCTATCAATTGCCCAACAGTAATTTGTTTACCCGCCATATGCCTACGTCATGAAAGATGCCACTTGGGAAAACTATGGCCCCCAGGTCTATCCTGAAAATCAACACTTCAAATTTGACCCCATTTTGAAAGAAAAAAGAGAGAAAATGAAAAAGGCTCAAAAATTGAAATTCTTTGCATGTAGCCATCTTGTGTGCACTAGTTTGTGAGAAAATATTGAACTTGCAATACAAGATGTAGTTTGGTCATAGTTGACTTTTAGTGAATTATCAAAAAATGCTCAAATTTGAACTACAAGTGTGATGTAGTTTGGTCTTGAAAATTGCAAAAGATCATTTTATGCTCCAATGTTGGTGGTGAATGAACTTGGGAGAAGGAAAGTAGGAATTCCAAACCTATTTGTATAGATGGTTAATACTTCAAGTTTGACCCCATTTTGAAGGGGAAAAAACATGAAAAAGGCTCAAAAATTGAAATTCCTTTACATGTAGCCATCTTGTTTGTGGGAAAAATATTAAACTTACAATACAACATGTTTGAAATACAACAAGTTTGAATTTTGGCAATGTTTGATTGAAAACACCGAATTACTTTGGCCAATTCATGAAATATGGGTCACCAATTGTCACACGCAAGCAAACAGGGCGCAAATTGCACATCCAAACACACATAGGTAATGACATTCAATTTGGACATTCAAACAACACCAAATTTCATTGAAAGTTGAAATTTTGTATAGACATAAACCCTAAACCTAGCTACTTCTCTTCGTCGTCCACATTGAAGTCGCTGTCGATGCCGTAGGAGGAGGATCCGTCCTTGTTGCCCTTCTCCTGCTTGTCATCGTCCTCGTCCTCGCTCACGAGGTCGATGGTGACGTCGGCCACCGAGGCGACGCAGGCCCAGTGAGTCCATCGGTTCGTCGGGGTGGTGCTGCGATCCCTTTGCTAAATTGCAGAATGCTAGGGGAGCCCCGACGTGTCTGCAGGGTCGCCGTCCTCGCTGACCATCGCCCCATGTACTCCACTAGTAGTAGCGGCTCCGGCTCCGGTTTGGGTTCGAGCAGGGGGGTCACGGGAGCTCGTCCCTAGCTCTGGCATGGGCACGAGACGGGGCACACAATCTCGTACTGGTCTTGGGCATTGGGACTAGCACAAGGGCATTGCGGGAACTCAGGATACGCAGGCCAACATCATGCACTATAGAACTCATCCCCCGTCTCCAGATTTGGGATGCGCAGGCCGGCACCCCGCACTGTAGAGCTCGTCCCTGGCATCCCTAGTTCCGGCTTTGGAACATTGAGGCCACGATTGCTACTTGGACCGCCGCCGCTCCTGCAGATATGGGTGTGGACCATGGCGTGAGTCGAGGCGTGGCATGCGTCGGCGAAACCCAGCCGCCCTCCTCCAGATCGAGTTGCGCGCGGCACGTGGCCATGACATCGGGGAAGGTACACCCTTCCCAAAAGGCGTACCTCTCGTCGATGTTGTTCTGTGAAGTCGGGTAGCGGCCGTCATAGTGCTGGATGCGGGCGGCGTGTTCCCCTATCAGGATCTCCGGCCACCACTGGCTGCTGAGCACGTAGCGTAGCTTGGCCCCCTCCTCCGACGACAAGCCTTCCCGAAACGATGGGGACAAGCACCAGGACCCCCCCCCCAAGCTCGTGTGCCAGCCGGACGACAGGCGCATGTCCGGCAGCACCATGACACCATGGCGAGCGAGGAGCGACGCATCATCGACCCGAAGCATGCGTGGCATGCCATAAACGAACAGCACGCGATAGCGCCCCCGGTTGCTGCTTCTCCCGCCACCACTGTGGCTAGCCATTGCTCCGACACGGAAGGGGAGGCAGCTAGGGTTTTGTGAAGGCGCATGGCGGAAAAGGTTGTAAGGCCGCGAGGGGAGGGGAGGGAGGGGATTGGGACACAAGTGTGTGAGTGCTGGTGCGTCGCGTGGCTACCTCTCAAAGTTGCAGCCTATAGGGACAAGAGCTTTGCATCCAACGGCTAGAGACGGTGATAACCTAAAATCAAACGGCTCCAAAGGCTGATAGCGTGAGGGAGCTCCTAGGGTGCCCGGTTATAATATATTTAATTTATCAGGCGCGTGGCGGGCATGCCGGCAATGCGACTCCTCGCATGGGAAACCGTGCGATGTGAAAATGCCGACGTGACCGAGACGTGACCACACATGCATGGCACGGTATGTCCCAATCGCCAGTAACAATGGTGGCTAATAGTGAGCTCCCTAGATCAATGACAAATCACCATTTGGGCATTGGTGAGGGTAGGTGGCGCGGCGGAGGGGGAAAGTGAGCAAAAAAAGTTGGCTTGAGCAAAACCGAAGATGACTAAGCAATGAGGGGCACATAAGTAGAAATCTCAATTTAAAAATATGAATTTAAAAACAGTTAACATAGTATAAGAAAATTGTTAGATCTGTTTTAGAAAATGTTGATAACTTAAAAAAATGTGCGTGCAATGAAAAAAAGGTTCATGGCTTTCAAAAAAATTGTGCAATATTTTTTTAAATGCATACTTCTTGTAAAAAATTGTTTGTGTGAATGTGTCATGTAAAAATATCACATACATTTGTATGCAAACTTTGAGCCTTTAAACAAATGTAGCTCAGAGTTGATTTAAATATTCCCACATTTCAAAAAATATTTGTGACCTTTAAAGAAATTTATATTCAAATGTAAAAAAAATGGTTGAGTCCGTACAAGAAACTGTTATTTTCATTAGTAAAATGCATCATGATATTTTAGAGAAATATTCACATGTTTCCAAAAAACGTGCGTGATTTTTCAAAAATGTTTATACAATGTAAATAAAATGTCTGCATAATTCTAGAAAATGTTTGTTGCCATTAAAAATATACACCATGTATTTTGAAAACGGTACCGTCTCTTAAAAAATGTGTTCAAAAGGATTATTAAGAAAATGCATCATGTATTAGAAAAGTCCAAAGCATATAAAAAATGTTTCACTTGTGCGCTAAAAATGTAAATTGTGTACTCACAAAAATTAGGCATTTTTTTAAAAATCAATTAAAACTGACAAAGAAAAGCAAAAAAGTCGAGAAACACACATCAAACCAAGAAAGAAACAATCAAAGAAAAGGATTGAAAAAGGAATGAAAAAACAAAGTATAACAAAGGCAAGGAGAAAAACCAAAGAAAACTAACAAAAAAACCTAAAGGGAAAAAGAAGAAAAAATAACAAAGAAAACAAGAGCTAGTGAGCGAACCTAGAGCGAAGCACCTGTGGCAGTGAGCCATTGTGCTGATGGGCCAGACCGATTTGCTCGCCCGTAGGCAATTCCTAATTGGAATTGGTACGGGCGAAACATAGCCGGATAGCCTTGGCCCTCACCTCGAAGTTTTTTTAGACAAGATCTTCTCGAAGTGGTTACTTGCTTAATACCGAACTATTTCTCTTTTTTTTAAACTACCACCTCCGATAAAAAGTTAGTTGGTTGATGGTCTCTCTCCTCGACGGTCAGGATCACCCATTTCCCATTGGCGAAGGTTGGAATATATTTTCCCGTTGGCGACGGTTAGAATCGATCGGATGAAGAAGCTTAGGGTGCCAATTTCAGTGATAAATATTTAGGGTTTAACTCAAATTTCTCGTATAAATTTCAGGATTAAAACATAGTCCCTTTTTGTAAACTAATGTAAGTAAGACTGTTTATATCACAATGAAAAGAAGGAGGAGGAGAGCTCCCCTAAAAAGGAAAACGGAACAAGCCAACATGGCAATGATAGTGCGATATCTGTTTTGAGGGATCATCAACACACAGTCCATATGGTTCTTTCTCACTTCATTCAAATACTTTGGTGCCAAGCACTTAGGGCCCCACGACAGCCGCCGGCTCATCACTAACTTAACCGTGTCCAAATCGTGTTTCCTGAAAGCAACTTCGGCTCTAGGAAAATCCGCAAAACAATGGAGAAACGTGTCCCTGGTCAAGTCATCGTTAGTATATAAACGGGGCGCTACCGCACGGAAAAAAACACATATTTGACGTGTTTGTGAAACTAATTCATGATATGAATTGTACTTCAAACAAATTCATAAACTGATCGTTTTGTGTGGCGCCGCATTCCCGGCCAGCGTAGCAGCCCGGGGCCAGACGAGGCTCCATAGTATAATGTGCAACGCCTGAGAGATAGGCGCTATACAGTATAATGTGCAGCGCATGGCCTTTAGGCGCTGCACATTGACTTAAGACACATAGGGTCATCCCTTCCCAGGCAGTTCTTCCCTCTCCTAGGCAGTTCCTCTCTGTCAACAGAGAGCGGCGGCGGCGCCCCCTTCGCCCCCCCCACCAGACACACACACCCCTCTCATATCTGGAGATTTCAGTCGTGGAATCGATCTCTAATCCCTCCTACTAGGTAAATTCCTTCGTTCCCTTTCTTTTCCTTCGTAAATTTGTGGCATTTTAGAGATTTGTCTAAGATTGGGTGGAACCCTTGATTTGCTTGGTTTGGATCTTTATTTGTCCAAGATTGGGTGTTGTGATTTAGGATGTGTTGTATTGTTCCTTAGTTCATAATATATGATTCTTGTTAGTGAAACCTTAGATTGTTTAGTTTTTTTAGATATATATGAGATGCCTAGTTTTGTAGATAATTATGAGATGTTGAGATTTGTAGTTGTATATAAGATGTTGAGTTTTTTAAGATATATATGAGATGTTGAGTTTATTTGAAACATGAGATGTTGAGATGAGCACATATGGCATAGGAGATATATATGAGAATTTTTCGAATGGGTATTGTAAATCATTTATTCATTGTGTGAGAAGGAGATGTTGAGATTCTTGTAGATGAATACATATCTCAACACATATGAGATGTTGAGCATATGTTGATATTTGAGATGAACTCATATATGTGTATTGTTTGAACTTTGTAAGGATGGTTTGGCTTCTCGACGACGCCTATGACACACGACACTAGGCCTACATGATGCGCAAGTAGGGGATGGTAATAATGAGTAATGTAAATATTTTGCAAATTTGCCTTTAGTTGAAATTCACATGCCCTAAGATTTGTCATTACTTGTTTTTTGCAGAAGCTTGAACCTCTAAAGATTCGGTATCATGGGGTCTCTCGTGCTGCCATGCCCTACGATAAGCGGTACACACCCTACATCCAGCAGGTAGGACTCCCCCTATGGATTCAGTTGATCATTCGGTCCATGCCGAACCTCAACGCTCCACTGGTGTCCTCTCTTGTTGATCGGTGGAGGTCGAAGACTCACAGTTTCCATCTTTGTACTGGGGAGATGACCGTGACGCTCCAGGATGTATCCTTGATCACCGGTCTTCCTATCAACGAGAGGCCTCTCGAGCGCAGATTCTGATGGGTGGCGCCAGCAGATGATTGCTCTTATCGGTATGGCTCCTACCAAGGTTGAGGCTGATGTAGAGGAGGGACAAGAGAATAATAAGAAGGAAAGGAAAGCAGCCAGAGCTGCTTTCACGTGGATTCAAGCAAACTTCACGCATTGCTCTGAGGTGCCACTGATGATGTGATCCAGACACATGCTCGTGTCTATATGTGGTATGTTATCTCGAGGACTTTGTTTTCTGATGCCATAGGCAAGAACGCTCCATGGATGTGGCTGAAGGTGTTGACCGTCTTCGAGAGCAGATGGAGCTAGGGTTCAGCGACTCTTGCCTACTTGTACCGTCAGGTTGTTGGTTTGTTTTGTTATCAATTCATTTCTTCATTATCAATGCAACCTTGTTGTCAAGTTAACATTGTTTTCTTTGATATGCAGTTGGATGATGTGTGCTGCAGGATCATAGATAGTGCATGCATTGGTGGTAATATGCTTCTACTTTCTGTATGGAGCTGGGAGCGTATGCCTGTTGGATGCCAAAGAGTGTCAAGTTTAATTCTTGGGATGAAGAAGACGATTTACGGTGCCCCACTTGGGATTACAAGTGGGATGTGGTATCCGAGATGACGAACAATGTCAATCTCATGTACCAAAAGTACATCGCCGAGTTGGACATGATTACGCCTGAGTAGGTAACGAGGACATTACATCAGTCATTTCTCATGCTTGCCTCGAAACTTTTCATCAATGTTGTGTTGTTGTCCTATTTCATAGGTGGAATGGCAGCCATATGGCGCCAATGGCACATTAGGGTTCACCAACGAGTTTCTCCTCAACTAATGTGCTTGCGGGATAGGGATCTTTGGCTTATGCGGTGCCCACTGATATGCAACTGGGCGGTTGAGCTTCATTTGCCACATCGCGTGTATCGTTAGTTTGGTCTGTTCCAGCCTCACCCGCCGGAATGGGTGGACACGGACAAAGCACTTCATAGGTAAGAGAGCATGAACCGTATTGACTTAGCATCGCCACTCCTTTTTGACAGGAATGTTTGCTTTTCTACCATGTAGGTTGGACAGGAAAAGGCAACAGAAGATAAAGGAGTGGGACAAGCATCATGCATCGTATGTTACCCGTTTCCATCTTACTGTGGAGCAAGCTCGTGAAAGTGCAGGCTCCCAGCTTCGTGAGTATAGCTCACTTTCTTTCGATAACTACCTATGATGGTTTCTTCAAAATGCTCGAGTTGACATATGCCTGCCGACATACAATGATGATATTCTTGAATATCCTGCAAACTTTGAGGATCTATCAAAGCAGCAGTACAACAAAAATGCCAGGGAAGGGCTAGGAGTCCGTGCTATTTCGGTGATTAACTATGTGGTAAAGTGTCCCCTTCTTTATTTTCCCATTGGCTCTATTACAGATGTTTGAATGGCTAACGTGTTATTTCGTTCTCATCCACAGCGCAACTAGATCAAGAAAGCAGTTGATGAAAGCCAGCCTATTCTAGAGAAGACATCGGTTGGAGAACACAATGATGAAGGTCCACTACGAAAATTCCTGAAGGTACATATCGCACTCAGGTGTCCATGTTACATATGTTGCGGAGTTTGGTATCTTATACACTTGTTCATGTTACAGAGTCAGGCCAAGAAGTTAAGGCAGTTATCGAACCTTCTCAGTTGTCATGACCCGGAATATGATGAACCATCTGCCTCTAGGTCTGGTACACCATCAGACCCCTTATCTCACCATCAGGGGGACGATGTGAGTTTCTCATATGCTTATGAGGCTAATGAGGGTGCATCCACCCAAGAGGTATGACTAATCTTTTAGATGTAATTCTCACTTGATTATGATGCCGATCTTTACCATAATGTTTGATTGTGTGATAGGTTGATGAACTTGACGATGACATGACTTTGGCAGATGCTCAAGTTCGGTCTGTATACATGTTGAAGCCTAGGCAGCCCATACACCAGTTCACGCCCTACGACTATGACAACAGAGGCAACCCAAAGGTGGACGTAGGGAGCTCGCAGATGGCGGGCTTGGATGATGAGGCAGAGGAGGAAGAGGAGGCTCCTCCTGTTAGAAGGAAGAAGATAACCACCAGGCGTGGCAGCAAGAACATGCGCGGAAGGCATTAGTCATTGTCCTTTTTATTATGAAACTGAACTTGTGAGGTTATGTGATATGTTGGTGAACTCTTAGTAGTGTGCTACCTGTCTTAAGTGATGAACTAGCCGGCATATTACTTGTGTTTGTTCAAATTGCTGTGAATTTCAAGTTATTGTAAGTGTTGTGATGTTCAAGTGCATTAAAACTGCTGTCGAAAACTTCTGTTTTTGCAGTTTAGTAGTTAACAGTACTACAACGCCTAGAGGTCAGGCACTGCACCATACTATGCAACGCCCAAGAGTCAGGCGCTGCACAAGTGGGATGTGGTTCCAAAGAGCAACAGAAGCTTTGCACGAGTTGTTCAGGCCAAAAAATCCCAATTCAGAATGCAGTGCCAAGGCCTCAGGCGCTGCACTGTATTGTGCGATGCCTGACTCTTAGGCGCTGCATAGTATAGTGCAGCGCCTGGCCCCTGGGCGCTGCAGTGCTGTTACCTAGAAAACTACAAAAATAGGAGCACTTTTTGTATGATTCCAAAGACACATTCATTAGAAATTACAAGATAGTCCAATTAGGTCTACAATATAGTCCATGACACATTCATTAGAAATTACAAATTAGGTCTACAAGATAGCCCACGACACATTCATTAGAAATGACAAATTTAGGCCTACTACGAGATAGCATGCAAGTTTCGCTTGGCGTGCCCTCTCCTCCTCTTGTTTCTTCCGCTCCATCCTCTCCTTATGACGACGCTCTTCCTCCAAGCCTCTTCGAAGTGATTCTTCGAACCACTGCTGGCGCCAAAGACAATCTCTATATTGGTCCTTTTGGACATCTTCTGGCACTTCATGATCTATGCATGTGAAGTACTTGCATAGAGGAGGCGGTGACTGCATACAAATTTTTTTTTAGTGTTGACACACATTTGAGAGTGACATTTACTTCTCTAGCATAGCAGTGGTTGGTCATAGGCGTTAGTTGGACGTGCATGATCATAAGCATAGTTGGGGCATACAGAATATCTCCTTCCTTCCGTCCATGACTTCTTTCGGATGATGGACACCTTCGCCTTGCAAACATCTCCACACCAACATGATGGGATGTTCACATCTTTCTCCTTCACCTTGTCCAAAGATGTGCTATCCTACTTGTTCGGCATGTCTTCTTGGTTAGCACACGGTGGCCTTGTCATGGAATCGGATGAAGCCATGCCTACAAAATTAGGGTTTCCCCACAAATTACAACACATTGACCTGTATAGAGGTAAATGCATCAACACATTCAAATGTCTAACCCTAGCCAACACTAGGGTTTCCCCACAAATTTCCAAATCCAAGCAACAACTAGGGTTTCTCCAAAATAGCAAGATATGAGCTAATGTGACAATTCCTTTGGATGAAAACGAGGGGATCGGAGGAGATTACCTTAAGGGAGGGGTTGGCTTCAAGATCCACGGACAAAATCTTCAGATTTGCAATATTTGAGAAGGATTTGAGAGGGGGAGAGAGGGGGCAGAGGGGAGGCACTTAGCTTCGGGTTTGTGTTTGGGGTGTGGGTATGTGCGGTGGGGGTGGGTGGGAGGGGGTGGGGGCAGCCTAAGTGACACACAGATGTGCATCGCCTAAGTCCTAGGCACTACACATTAACATGTGTGGCGCCTAGACCTTAGGCGCTGCACAGCTCGAATGGCTACTGGAAACATTATGTTGCTCTCCGGAAAGTCATGTCCAGATGTGCGGCGCCTAAGGCAAAGGCGCTGCGTTGTGTTGTGCAACGCCTTAGCGTTAGGCGCTACACATCTGGACATGACTTTCTAGAGAGCAACAGAATGTTTCCAGTGGGTTTTTAGGCCAAAATTTCACTAAGTCAGTGTATAGCGCCTATGGGTCAGGCGCTGCATTGTTTGCTGATTTCAAATACAACTGCTTTTAGCTTTTGTGGTTCGCGTACTATGTCACATAATCATAAGTAATATCACAAATAGTAGTCCAAAACACATAAAGGAGACATAGCACATAGAGTAGTCCAAATCACATAGTCATACACACATAAAGGAGTTATAGCACATAGAGTAGTCCAAAACACATAGTCATAGCACATAGCACATAGTAGCACACATTTTGGTTCACAATCAAATTGAAGATGATAGTAGCACATAGTAGCAAGGTCCTTTTCCCTTCTTTTCCCACCACCCTGGCATCTCACCTCCCCCTCTGTGTCCTCCACCCCCTTCATTGTTGCTTTGCTGGGTTGGGATGATGCCATACCTATGAAAAAGGCAACATATAGTTAGCCACACAATGCAAAATGACAATAACATTGAGCCAAAATAACAAGATAACAGTAAGTCACATATGACAATGGTCCATTGAGCCAAGAAACCACTCCTCCACTACGGCTGCTGCCAAGTCCAAGATCACCACCACGGCCATAGCCACCACCAAGGCCTAGGCCATCACCATGGCCTCTACCACCACCGCGGCCTAGACCACCAGCACGGCCTAGACCACCACCACGGCCTCTTCTAATACCTAATTGACTCCCTCTTTGTTGCCTAATTCCTCGTTGGCTTGGTTGATTTCGTTGGTTTGGCACTTGGGCACTTGTTTGGCTTGGTTGGCTAATACTTGGTCGACTTGGTTGGCTTGTTGGGGAACGTTGCATGGGAAACAAAAAAATTCCAACGCACACGCAGATCTATCCATGGTGATGAGCATCTACGAGAGGGAGAGTGGATCTACATACCCTTGTAGATCTCTAAGCGGGAAGCGTTAAGAAACGCGGTTGGTGTAGTCAAACGTCTTCGCGATCCAAATCGCCGAGCGTCCCGCGATCTCATCACGATCCGTCCCGTGATCCAATCACGATCCGTCCCGCGAACTCATCACGATCCGTCCCGCGAACTCATCACGATCCGTCCCGCGATCTCGTCGCAATCCGTCCCGCGAACTCATCCCGATCCGTCCCGCGAACTCATCACGATCCGTCTCGTGAACTCATCATGATCCGTCTCGTGATCTTGATCACGGTCCTTCCGATCTAGCGCCAAACGGACGACACCTCCGGGTTCAGCACACGTACAGCTCAATGACAATCTTTGCCTTCTTGATCTAGCAAGAGGGAGCGGAGAGGTAGAAGAGTTCTCCGGCAGCATGACGGCGCTCCGGAGATGGTGGTGGAGCTATTCCGGCAGGGCTTCGCCTAAGCACTGCGGAAGTCCGATCTAGAGGAGCACCGGTGGAACGGGTAGCACGTGGCCATAAAAACTTGTGCAAAACACTCAATACCACCAGTATATATAAGAGGGAGGGAGGAGGAGGGCTGGCGCACCAAGGCTGCCCTTGCACAAGGAGGAGAGGAGGAATCCTCCTCCAATCCTAGTAGGACTAGGATTCCTCCTTTCCTACTTGGAATCTCTTTCCACCTTGCGTTTTTTTCTTTCTCTTTCAACTCCAGCCGCATGGGACTCTTAGAGGACTTCCACCAGCCCACTAAGGGCTGGTTTCCATCCTCCCACAGCCCATGTAGCCTCTTGGGTCGAAATACCTCTCCCGATGGTCCCCTGGTACACTACCGGCACTCCCGGTACACTACCGATGAGCCCGAAACTTTTCCGGCGACCAAAATAGGACTTCCTATATATGAATATTTACCTACGGACCATTATGGAGATCCTCATGACGTCCAGGATCTCATCCGGGACTCCGAACAACCTTTGGTCACCACCATACATAACTCTATACTACTGAAACGTCACCAAACCTGAAGTGTGAATACCCTGCGGGTTCGAGAACTATGTAGACATGACCGAGACACCTATATGGCCAATAATCAATAGCGAGACCTGGATGACCATATTGGTTCCTACATATTCTACGAAGATCTTTATCGGTCGAACCTCTATGTCAAGGATTCAGTTAATCCCGTATGATGTTCCCTTTGTTCTTCGGTATGTTACTTGCCCAAGATTCGATCGTCGATATCTCTATACCTAGTTCAACCTCATTACCGGCAAGTCTCTTTACTCGTTCCGTAATACAAGATCCCATGACTAACACTTAGTCACATTGCTTGCAAGGCTTGTTGTGATGTTGTATTACCGAGTGGGCCCTGAGATACCTCTCCGTCACACGGAGTAACAAATCCCAGTTTTGATCCATGCCAACTCAACAGACACCCTCGGAGATACCTGTAGAGTACCTTTATAGTCACCTAGTTACGTTGCAACGTTTTATACACACAAGGCACTCCTCCGGTGTCAGTGAGTTGCATGATCTCATGGTCATAGGAACATATACTTGACATGCAGAAAACAGTAGCAATAAACTGACACGATCATATTCTACGTTTGCAGTTTGGGTCTTGTCCATCACACCATTCTCCTAATGATGTGATCCCGTTATCAAATGACATCTCATGTCCATGGCTAGGAAACCTTAACCATCTTTGATCAATGAGCTAGTCCATTAGAGGCATACTAGGGACATGGTTTTGTCTATGTATCCACACATGCATCTAAGTCTCTGATCAATACAATTATAGCATGGATAATAAACGATTTATCATGAACAAGGAAATATGGTAATAACTAATTTAGTATTTCCTCTAGGGCATATTTCCAACAGTCTCCCACTTGCACTAGAGCCAATAATCTAGTTCACATCACCATGTGATACGCATTGTTATGAATCTAACACCCAATGAGTTCTGGGGCTCGATCATGTTATGTATGTGAGAGAGGTCTTATAGTCAACGAGTATACGACATTCAGATCTGTATGTACTTTGCACATCTCTATGTCAAATTGTAAACACTGCGACCATGCTCCACTTGGTACTATTCCAAATGGCTGCTCCACTATATGTATCCAGATTGCTACTACGGGTCATCCGGATTGGTGTTAAAGCTTGCATCGACGTAACTCTTTACGACGAACTCTTTATCACCTCCATAATCGAGAAACATCTCCTTAATCTTTTAGTTACTAAGGATAATCTTGACTACTGTCCAATGATCCACTACTGGATCACTCTTGTACCCCTTGATGGACTCATGGCAAGGCACACACAGGTGCGGTACACAGCATGGCATACTATTCAGAGCCTATGGCTAAGGCATAGGGGACGACATTTGTCCTTTCTCTTTCTTCTGTCATTGTTGAGCTTTGAGTCTCACTCAACTTCACACCTTACAAAGCAGGCGAGAACACTTCTCTCTGACTAATCTATTTTGAACTCTTTCAAAATCTTGTCAAGGTATGTACTCATTGAAAGTCTTATCAAACATCTTGATCTATCTTTATAGATCTTGATGCTCAACAATTAGGTAGCTTTATCCAGGTCTTCCTTTGAAAAACTCTTTTCAAACAACTGTTTATGCTCTCCAGAAATTCTACATCATTTCCGAATAGCAATATGTCATCCACATATACTTATCAGAAACTCTATAGGGCTCCCACTCACTTTATTGCAAATACAAGTTTCTCGTAAACTTTGTATAGACTCAACAACTTTGATCACCTCATCAAAGTGCATATTCCAACTCCGAGATGCTTGCTTCAGTTCATAGAAGAATCACTCAAGCTTGCACACCTTTTAGAATCCTTAGGACTGACAAAACCTTCTGGTTGTATCACATACAACCTTTCCTCAAGTAAACCGTTAAGGAAACGATGTTTTATATCCATCTGCCAGATTTCATAATTGAAAAATACAGCAACTGCTAACATAATTCCAACAGACTTTAGCATCGCTACGAGTGAGAAAGTCTCATCGCAGTCAACTCCTTGAACTTGTCGTAAACTTGACCTCTAAGACAGGGTTGCCGCACCTCTCAGGAGCAGTACACGTCCTTGTCGACCTACGAGGTTTGATAGTAACTTGATCCAAAGCTTCATGATGATCATCATTAACTTCCTCTTCAACTAACGTAGGCTTCACAGAAACAACTTCCTGCGCTGCGCTACTCTCTGGTTGAAACAGAGGTTCAATAACCTCATCAAGTTCTATCCTCCTCCCACTCAATTCTTTCAAGAGAAACTTTTTCTCGAGAAAGGACCCAGTTTTAGGAACAAACATTTTATGCTTGGATCTGAGATAGAAGGTTCACCCAACTGTTCTTAGGGTATTCTATGAAGATGCATTTGTCCGCTTTGGGTTCAAGCTCATTAGGTGAAAATATTTTCCACCCAAGTGTCGCAGCCCCAAACGTTATGAAATGATAGCTTAGGTTTCTATCAAACCATAATTCACATGGTGTCATCTCAACGGATTTAGATGGTGCCCTATTTAAAGTGAATGTAGTTGTCTCTAATGCATAACCCCGAAAGTATAGTAACAAAACGATAAGAGACATCATAGCAGGCACCATATCCAATAGAGCATGACTATGACGTTCGGACACACCATCACACTATGGTGTTCCAGGTGGCGTGAGTTGTGAAACAATTTTCACATTGTCTAAAGTTGTATGCCAAACTCGTAACTCAGATATTCACCTCCGCGATCATATCACGGACATTTTTATCTACTTGTCATGACGATCTTAAACTTCACTCCGAATTTGCTTGAACCTTTCAACCGATTTAGACTTGTGTTTCATTAAGTAAATATACACTATATCTACTCAAATCATTGGTGAAGGTAAGAAAATAACGATATCCACCGCACGCAACAAGACTCACTGGATTGCATACATCAACATGTATCATTTCAATAAATCACTTGCCCGCTCCATCCATCTGGAAACGGGGTCCTTAGTCATCTTGCCCAAGAGGCATGGTTCGCATGTCTCAACCGATTCAAAATCGAATGAGTCCAAAGATCCATCAGCATGGAGTTTCTTCATGCGCTTTATACCAATATGACATTTAGCGGCAGTGCCACAAGTATGTGGTACTACCATTATTAACTTTGTATCTTTTTGGCATCAATGTTATGAACATATGTATTACTACGATCAAGTTTCAACAAACCATTCTTACTGGGTGCATGACCATTGAAGGTATTATTCATGTAAATAGAATAACCATTATTCTCTAACTTAAATGAATAACCGTGTTGCAATGAACATTATCTAATCACGTTCATGCCCAACGCAAAAACACCAAATAACATTTATTTAGGTTCGTCACTAATCTCGAAGGTAGAGAGAGCGTGCGATGTTGATCACATCGACCTTGGAAACATTTCCAACACACATCGTCACCTCACACTTAGCTAGTATCCGTTTATTCCGTAGCTTTTACTTCGAGTTACTAACATTTAGCAACCGAACCGGTATCCAATTACCAGGCGCTACTAGGAGTACAAGCAAGGTACACATCAATAACACGTATATCAAATATACTTCTGTCGACTTTGCCAGCCTTCTTATCTACCAAGTATCTAGGGTTGTTCCACTTCAGCAACCGTTCTCCTCATAATCGAAGCACTTAGTCTCGGGTTTGGGTTAGACTTTGGGTTGCTTCACTGGAGCTGCACCTGACTTGCTATCCATGAAGTTTCCCTCCTTGCTCTTGCCCTTCTCGAAACTAGTGGTTTTGACTAACCATCAACACTTTGACGATCCTTCTCGATTTCTACCTTCGCGGTGTCAAACATCGCGAATAGCTCAAGCATCATTATTTCAATCACTGGCGTTTTATAGTTCACCACCAAGTTCTAGTAGCTTTACTGAAAGTGACTTGGAGAACTATATCAATCACTGTCTTATTTGGAAGATCAACTCCCACTCGATTCAAGCGATTGTAGCACCCAGACAATCTGAGCACATGCTCAACGATTGAGCTATTCTCTTTCATATTACAGGCAAAGAATCTTGTTGGAGATCTCATATCTCGCAACACGGGCATGAGCCTGAGATCCTAATTTCAGCTCTTAGAACATCTCATATGTTCTGTGACGTTCAAAACATTTCGGAGGCTCAATTCTAAGACGTAATGCATGACGCACTAAACTATCAAGTAGTCATCAGAACGTGCCTGTCAGATGTTCACAACATCTACAGACGATGCTAGAGGGGTTGGCGCATTGAGCGGTGCATTAAGGACATAAGCCTTCTGTGCAGCAACGAGGACAATCCTCAGATCATGGAGCCAGTCCGCAATATTGCTACCATCATCTTTCAAATATATTTCTCTAGGAACATATAAAAATACAAGGGAGCTACAGCGTGAGCTAGTAATCTACAACACAGTTTGCAAAGACACTACTGACTATGTTCATGATAATGAGTCAATTAATCATATTACTTAAGAACTCCCACTCAAATTGACATCCCTCCGGTCATTCGAGTGACACATGATCCAAATTCACCAACTCAAGTCCGATCATCACGTGAGTTGAGGTGGTTTCAATAGTGAACATCATCATGTTAATCATATCTGCTATATGACTCATGTTCGACCTTTTGGTCTCTTGTGTTCCGAGGCCATGTCTGTACATGCTAGGCTCGTCAAGTTTAACCTGAGTGTTCTGCACGTGCAACACTGGCTTGCACCCATTGTATGTGAACGTAGAGTCTATCACACCCGATCATCACGTGGTGTCTCAACACGACGAACTTTCGCAATGATGCACACTTGGGGAGAACACAATTTATCTTGAAATTAAGTGAGGGATCACCTTATAATGCTACTGTGGTCCTAAGCAAAACAAGGTGCATAAAAAGGATTAACATGACATGCAAATCATAAGTGACATGATATGGCCATGAACTTGTGCTTTTGATCTCCATCTAGAAAGCACCGGCATGATCTCCATCGTCACCGGCAAGACACCATGATCTCCATCATCTCGATCTCCATCAACGTGTTGCCATCGGGGTTGTCGCACCCGCCATGCTTCTACTACAATTGCTACTGTTTAGCGATAAAGTAAAGCACTACATAGCGCTTAATGATTGACACGCAGGTCATACAATAATTAAAGACAACCCTATGGCTCCTACCAGTTGCCGTACTCATCGATATGCAAGTCGTGATAATCTATAGATCACATGATCATCTCATAAATCACATATATCACATCATGTAATTGGCCATATCACATCACAACATACCCTGCAAAAACAAGTTAGACGTCCTCTAATTGTTGTTGCATGTTTTACGTGGCTGCTACGGGTATCTAGCAAGAACAATTCTCATCTACGCAAAAACCACAACAGTGATACACTAGTTGCTTTTTAACCTTCTCAAGGACCGCCTTTGTCGAATCCAATCCAACTAAAGTGAGAGAAACTGGCACCCGCAATCCATCTATGCAACAAGTTGCGGTCGAGGGAACCAGTCTCTCGTAAGCGTACGAGTAATGTTGGTCCGGGCCGCTTCATCTCACAATACCATTGAACCAAAATCCGACCAAGGGAGGAAGCAATCTAAGCATCAACGCCCAAAAACCTTTTGTGTTCTACTCGAGATCTCATCTACACATAGACCTAGCTCTGATACCACTGTTGGGGAACGTTGCATGGGAAACAAAAAAATTCCTACGCACACGCAGATCTATCCATGGTGATGAGCATCTACGAGAGGGAGAATGGATCTACGTACCCTTGTAGATCGCTAAGCGGGAAGCGTTAAGAAACGTGGTTGGTGTAGTCGAACGTCTTCGCGATCCAAATCGCCGAGCGTCCCGCGATCTCATCACGATTCGTCCCGTGATCCAATCACGATCCGTCCCACGAACTCATCACGATCCGTCCCACGAACTCATCACGATCCGTCCCGCGACCTCGTCACGATCCGTCCCGCGAACTCATCATGATCCATCCCGCGAACTCATCACGATCCGTCCCGCGAACTCATCACGATCCGTCTCGCGATCTTGATCACGGTCCTTCCGATCTAGCGTCGAACGGACGGCACCTCCGCGTTCAGCACACGTATAGCTTGATGACGATCTCCGCCTTCTTGATACAGCAAGAGGGAGCAGAGAGGTAGAAGAGTTCTCCGGCAGCGTGATGGCGCTCCGGAGATGGTGGTGGAGCTATTCCGGCAGGGCTTCGCCTAAGCACTGTGAAAATCCGATCTAGAGGAGCACCGGTGGAACGGGTAGCACGTGGCTGTAAAAACTAGTGCAAAACACCCAATACCACTAGTATATATAAGAGGGAGGGAGGAGAAGGGCTGGCGCACCAAGGCTGCCCTTGCGCAAGGAGGAGAGGAGGAATCCTCCTCCAATCCTAGTAGGACTAGGATTCCTCCTTTCCTACTTGGAATCTCTTTCCACCTTGCGTTTTTTCTTTCTCTTTCAACTCCAGCCACATGGGACTCTTAGAGGACTTCCACCAGCCCACTAAGGGCTGGTTTCCACCCTCCCACAGCCCATGTAGCCTCTTGGGTCGAAATACCTCTCCCGATGGTCCCCCGGTACCCTACCGGCACTCCCAGTACACAACCGATGAGCCCGAAACTTTTCCGGTGACCAAAATAGGACTTCCTATATATGAATCTTTACCTCCGGACCATTCCGAAGCTCCTAGTGATGTCCGGGATCTCATCCGGGACTCCGAACAACCTTCGGTCACCACCATACATAACTCTATACTATCGAAACGTCACCAAACCTTAAGTGTGCAGACCCTACGGGTTCGAGAACTATGTAGACATGACCGAGACACCTCTGCGGCCAATAACCAATAGCGGGACCTAGATGACCATATTGGTTCCTACATATTCTACGAAGATCTTTATCGGTCGAACCTCTATGTCAAGGATTCAGTTAATCCCATATGATGTTCCCTTTGTTCTTTGGTATGTTACTTGCCCGAGATTCGATCGTCGGTATCTCCATACCTAGTTCAACATCGTTACCGGCAACTCTCTTTACTCATTCCGTAATACAAGATCCCATGACTAACACTTAGTCACATTGCTTGCAAGGCTTGTTGTGATGTTGTATTACCGAGTGGGCCCTGAGATACCTCTCCGTCACACGGAGTAACAAATCCTAGTCTTGATCCATGCCAACTCAACAGACACCCTCGGAGATACCTGTAGAGTACCTTTATAGTCACCCAGTTACGTTGCGATGTTTGATATACACAAGGCACTCCTCCGGTGTCAGTGAGTTGCATGATCTCATGGTCATATGAACATATACTTGACATGCAGAAAATAGCAGCAATAAACTGACACGATCATATGCTACGTTTGTAGTTTGGGTCTTGTCCATCACACCATTCTCCTAATGATGTGATCCCGTTATCAAATGACATCTCATGTCCATGGCTAGGAAACCTTAACCATCTTTGATCAACGAGCTAGTCCATTAGAGGCATACTAGGGACATGGTTTTGTCTATGTATCCACACATGCATCTAAGTCTCCGAACAATACAATTATAGCACGGATAATAAACGATTTATCATGAACAAGGAAATATGATAATAACTGATTTATTATTGCCTCTAGGGCATATTTCCAACATGGCTACCATTTGCTTGGCTTGTGCTTGCATCATTTTTCTTTGATCTCTTTCTTGGTTTGCTACAAGTTCTTGTGTAGTGTCCCCCATCATTGCACTCCCTACAATGGGATTGCTCAGGAGGCTCTTGGAATAGGCCAGTGCCGGATTCTCGACCGCCACCATGGTCCCATCCGTCCATGTCACCTCTAAGACGCTTTGTCTTACATCTTCCCCATCTAATGACCTTCAACTCCGGGTAGGGCAATAGTTGAAATCCATGATACTCCGGCCATTGTGATTGGTCCAAGTTTGGCTGAAATCGGGGAGCCCATGTATTCTTTACCGTCATGATTGAGAACTCGGACTCCTGCACGGTAAGAGGGTGATTTAAGTCCACATTCCTAACACGAGATGCGTTTAACAAGTGTGAGCATGGGAGATGAAGCGATGACGGCCTCATGCAAGTGCAATCACGTTGTGTTAGGGAGACCTTGGAAGCCCGGCCTCCGTGTTGGTGGCCATCGTTTGTGGTTCCTCCAGGCTCTTTCACTTCATAAATACAATCATTGTCGTCATATAGTACAGCTTCGTGGGAGTCTGCCTTCCGTGACTGAAATTCCAACCATTCTTCAACCTTTGGTGGGAAATTGTACTTGTGTTTTTCCTTGTTCTCACCAGCAATCTGCTTATCCGTCTCCATTGACTACTTTAAAAGGTATGCATTCATCTTGTTAAATGTGTATTGAACTATTGCCGTCACGGGTAATGCATGTACACGTGAAAGCACATTTGCTCCGTTGGTGGTTTTGGTAATTAATAACAACATATAAGTCATTGAACTAATGTTTCCACCAAGTATATTTCAGGAAATGTTCAATGATAGGATTGGCAAAAGGAGATTGTAGACATACCCCAAGATGCAAGGAAATAGGTTGGCCAGGCTACAAGCAAGAGGACTCCACATTTTATATTTGTGAGAAATCACTTTGAGTCCATAGGAAAGCCAATACTATTAAAAGGGGGTAAGGTTTTGTTGGTGAACGATATGCTCAAACGTGCACAAGTGATAGTCGCCAAAAACATCCACAAACTCTCCCACCAAAGTTTGTTCTATACCTAACACTCAAAATCGGTGCAATCAACTTTCCCATACGGGTGCTACCAATTCCGGAACCTAGACAGGCTCAGCCAAACCCTAGCCACTTCGGTTCAACCGATTCCGTACCAGTGCCACCGAATTTAGGTTGCCAACTTTCTATTACGCAAATTAACATTTTCGGTCCCATCGAGAATATTGGATCGGCGTCACCAAGATTGGAAATCTGACCGTTGGTCACCTTATCAGTGCAACCGAGTTTCCTATATCAGTCTCACCGAGATTCAAAAGTTGCCACTTTTTGGTCACTTCGGTACCACCAAGATTAACACATCGGTGTCACCGAGTTGGTCATTTTGTGTGTAACGGTTGGATTTTTGGGGATGCCTATATATACCCCTTCACCACCACCTACTCGAAAGAGAAGCACTCAGAACTATTCCATACCTATCCTATCAGATTTTCTGAGAGAGAACCACCTACCCTTGTGTTGAGGTCAAGATCTTCCACTCCAATCATATGGATCTTGATCTCTAGCCTCCCCAAGTAGCTTTCCACCAATCCCATCTCTTCCACCATGCCAAATCTATGAGAAAGTGACTGGGTGTTGAGGAGTCTATCATCTTGAAGCACAAGAGCAAGGAGTTCATCGTCATTACCGAGCCTATTACCTTTTGGAGGGTGGTGCCTCCTCGATTGGTTAGGTGTCACTTGGGAGCCTCCTACTTCATGTTGTGGAGTGAACCAAGAAGTTTGTAAGGGCAAGGAGATCGCCTACTTCATGAAGATCTACCCATAGTGAGGCTAGTCCTTCGTGGACGGAAGCCGTTATGGAATAGTTAAGGTTGCTACTTCATGGACCCTTTTGGGTGGAGCCCTCCGTGGACTCTCGCGACTATTACCCTCCGTGGGTTGAAGACTCCATAAACGTGGATGTACGATAGCGCCACCTATTGGAACCACGGGAAAAATCATCGTGTCTACAACTGCGTTTGATCTTCCTACCCTATCCCTTCTATACATGCTTGTTGTTACTTTCCGCTGCTATATACTCTTAGACTTGCATGTGTAGGGTGTACATGACTTTCCATGAAATGATAAAATCTGTCAACCCTAAAACTTGGTGTAGGCAAAACTTTTATTTGGTCAAGTAGTCTAATCACACACACCCCCTCTAGACATACTTCCGGTCCTCCAAGTGGTATCAGAGCTTTGGTCTCCATTGATTAGGTCTCACAACCTAGGATAGTATGGCGTCTAGTGAGGGAAGTTATCACCGTAGAGGTCCGTACTTTGATGGCACTAATTTTGCTAGTTGGAAGCACAAAATTAAAATGCATATTCTTGGTCATAACCCCGCCATTTGGGTTGTTGTTCGTGTTGGCTTGCAAGGTGAGTTCTTTGCGGAGGGACGGGAACCAGATCGTGAAGCAACCGTGGATGAGTTGAAGATGTTGCAACTCAATGCACAAGCAAGATGTTGCAACTCAATGCACAAGCATGCGACATTCTCTTCAACTGATTATGCCCCAAAGAATTCAACAAAATCAGCCGTCTTGAGAATGCAAAAGAGATTTGGGATACTTTGGTTGATATGCACAAAGGAACCGAGTCTGTGAGAGAATCCAAGTTAGACATTCTTCAAGTTCAGCTTGACAAGTTCAAGATGAAGGATGGTGAAGGAGTCGCAGAGATGTACTCTAGGCTAGCTCTCATCACAAATGAGATTGTCGGCTTAGGAAGCAAAGAAATGATCGACAAATTCATCATCAAGAAGATACTTAGAGATTTGGATGAGAGATACGACACCGTGTACACATTGGTCCAAATGATGCCAAACTACAAAGATCTCAAGCCTACGAAAGTCATTGGAAGGATTGTTGCTCATGAGATGACACTCAAAGATAAGGAAGAACGTCATCACAAGTCTAGCGGTGCTTACCAAGCCACAAGTAATGCTCCCACAACTTCAAGCAACAACCTTGTCACCAATGAAGAGATAAGCCTCATGGTCAAGAAATTCAACAAGTTCTACAAGAATAGAGGAAAAGAAAGAAACTCCAACTCAAGATATGAAGAGAAGCATTCGTCAAGTAGTGACCGCAATTGCTACAATTGTGGGAAGCCCGGACACTACTCAAATGAGTGCATGGCTCCCTACAAAAGAAGGGAAGAGTCACCTCGAAGACGAAGCTCAAGGAATGAATCACCACAAAGAGAGAGAAGGAGTAGAGATGATCGTTATGAACAAAGACACTCAAGGAGAAGTAGAGATTCGGAGAAGAAGGACAAGTACACCAAGAGCTACACAAGAATAAAACATCAAGCTCATGTTGGTGAATGGGTTTCCAGCTCTGACTCCGACAACAACTCTGAAAGAAGCTACCACTCTGACTTCGACTATAGTCAAGATGATGGTGTTGCTGGAATTGCTCTAGTGACTACCAACTCCTACGATCTATTTGATTCACCAAACGAAGGGAGTGGAAGTTGCTTCATGGCTAAAGTCCCCAAGGTATCACACCTCGAGTATCTTGATTTTGATAGTGATGAAGATGATTTGCTTTGTGATGATAACTTGCTTTGTGATAAAACTAGTGATGTTGATCAAAACGCACTTGATAATTCTCATGCTAGTCAAGGTGAGTCATTTGATGATGATAAGATGAAAATAGAACAACTAACTAAAGAATTGAACACTCTTAAGTTATCTCATGAATCTACTCTCGAAGATCATAGAGACCTTGTGAGAACTCATGAGAAGCTACGCTTCGAGAAGCTCAACTTAGAGCAAGAGCATGAGTTTCTCAAAGCTATATATGACGATCTCCGAAAGAAGACTTCATCTTATCTAGTCAAACGACTACTTTTGTCTATTTTCATGCCTCAAGTTAAAACTAAGCAATCTAGTAACAAAGGCAAGAAAGGTTCTTCATCTAGTAGCAACAATAAAAATGCTAAACCCAATGATGTTGCTTCTAGTAGTTCTATTGCTTCCACTAATGATGATTCTCTTAGCCAAGTTACACTTGAGCAAGAAAATGATTTATTGAAAGGAATTATAGAAAAGGGTATCTACAAGAGTCTTGCTGGATGTAAGCAATTTGAGGAAATTGTACGCAAGCACGGAGGATATCGGAAGAATCGTGGTGTTGGATACATCAACACAAATGGAGTTGAGTGGGAAGAAGGTCAATATCCCAAGCCCAAGTTTGTTCCTCAAAAGGAGAAGTATGAAAATACTCTTCCCAAGGGGACAAACACCCAAGATGACCTTCCACCACAAGACCACGAGCTCAAGGGCAAGAACAAGCTTCAAGAGGACATTGACTCATATGAAGATGAATCCCTAGCTTTGGTGGAGTGGGTTCCCAAGGTTACTTCAAGATAAACTACTACAAAGACTACTTCAACACCAAGGATCCCCATCAACTTGATGTGGGTCCCCAAGAAGAAGAACTAGTAAGTTCTTGAGGGGTGACTCTGCCAATGAAATTCACTCACATTCATTATTGGCAAGGACTTTTTGCACTCAACATAAACTCAATGCAATAGTTCAAGGAGTCACACATTCCCTCAAAGGTAAGCAAGGGACAAGGTAATAAACTAATCAATGGACATCATAACATATGCTTTGCACTCCATGTCCATAGATATCCTTGTATTTGTCTCTTGTGTGTTGGGACCAACCCATGGAGGTGAGAGGAGTAAGGAAACAACAAGGATGTCCCAACTCTTGGTGATCTTCATCAACATTGAGCATCCACAACTACCTCACCAACATGAAGTCTTCATCGATAAAACCCAAGGTTAGTTTATCCCTCTTATGGGGGGATGTCACATCAAGGGGGATCTTTACTCTAAGACTTGAGTCAAAGCATCTCTTAGCATGTGACAACATTAAATGCTTTATGTAAAAGTGGTAACCCCACTTGTGCTTAAACGATGAGTATGACCTATGATCAAGTACTCTTACTTGGCTCCTAAGTCAAATACTCATATATAGATGACTTCATCACCGCCCAAGTGCTTGTTAGATGCTAGTGTGTTTGTGCATGTTTGTCATGATTTCTTTTGACATCTTATTGTGTGAGCATGTTGGTCTGCATTTATTTTCTCATTCGAGGACATCCAATTGTTGCTATTTGGTTATTGATTTTCTCTTTTGCCAATTGGATGGACAAGAATGCCTAGGACCACTCTTTAGCTATCTATGCTTTCTCACCTCATATTCCATTCATGCTGCATCACAAAATTTGAACAAGTGCTTTTCGATCCCTCTGTGTGTGGAGCACTCGGAGTTCCGTATCGACAAGGATTGACCATTAAAACCTCCGAAGTGCATCTCAGTGGAACCAACCCAACAATCTAGGTCTCACCAAATGCTTAGGGTTGATCTGGTTTTCAATCTCGGTACTGTTGATTTCATATTCTCAGTTACACCAAGTTTCCCTATCAGCTGACAGTTCTGGAACTCGGTGACACCGAAAACATAAAATCAGTATCACTGACAGTGGTGGGTACATATGCTGTGGACCCCGACGCTTTGAAATTCTATCTTCAAACATCGTGCCTCAGAACCCTAAGTTGCCGCCTCGAGACCTCTGGTCGTCACCCTTGTCTTCCTGCCCTCCTCCGCCGCTGGGAACCGCCACCGTCGACGAAATCTGCTCCCTCGTCGCCGCCGTAGAGGTCCGCGCCAAGCTAGGGTACGGATTAGATCTCTAGTGCACTCCCCATCCGATTCTTGCGCATTAGATACTTGTTAATCTCTTTGCACCCTTTGCTCATATATCCATCCACTTAAAACTCCAAAATCTCGAGTTAGATGGATTTTCTAGGGTTTTGTCATCCGCCCGATAAATCACGGTGCAACCGAAACGAAAATATCGGCCTCACCGATATGGTTTTCAGTGAGGTTGAGAACTAACTCAGTGGAACCGAGTAGCTCTTTTCGGTCTGACCGAAAAGGCTGCCAAGTTCCTATTAAATAGCTAGTTCGTCTCGGCCCCACCAAAAATTTCTTTTCGGCTGCACCGATGTCTATTTGACAGATTGCAAAACTTTTTGAAAATTCATTGCTCAAATTTCAAAAACCAGCTGATAATTTTGTGATGACTCATCTACTTCTGCTCATCTATGTTCCACTCACAGGGTCAGTATGTCAGATGCAGAGGATAGTCAGAACATGCCAGAGCAAAGTGCAGACATGAGTTCAGGCACAAACCCAGAGCCCAGTTCTTTTTCAGATCCAGGCACCCCCAGCTCCCATGGGTTGCCCAAAGCTGCTACAAGGACCCGAAAGAAGCTGAATTCTGATGAAGAAGATTCATACTTCGTTCTAGAAGAGATTCTTGCTAAGAAACAAGATAAAGCTGCTAAGAAGTCTGCTACTGAAGCCACTTCTTCCAGGAGAGTTGTCAGCAAGATTTATGCACCTGCTTCAACCTTCAAGGCTTATGAGACTACCAGAGCAACTATTTCAGTTAAGGCCCCCAAGAAAGCTATGCCTAAGAAGGCGGGGGAGAAGAAAGCAAGAAAGAGGATTATTCATGTGACTGGCAGGCCTACTTCCATGTATGAAGATCTAGAGGAAGCTACTGGTGTTGCTGCTGAGGAAGAGGAGGATGAGCTAGCTACAAAGGCTCATCCCAAGAAGAAGGCCACAAAGCTTATGGCTGATGCTATGCCAAAGACTGGCACATCCAAGAAGCCTGCTCCTGAGAAGCCTAAGAGGACATCCAGGCAGATTCTAGCTTCTGAGAAGAACAAAGGCACTACCTCCAGAGTTGAAGTTGATGATGACTTGACAACTTTGATGAAGCTCGGACCACACCTTCCAGTACACAATGCCAGCTACCCACTAGCTGAAGATATGAAGAAGAGGAAGGATTCAAGATTGAGAGCTTGGAGAGCTATAGATCCATATGCCCAGAGGAAGAAGACAGCTGTGGACTACAGATTCTATACCAAAGAGCAACAGGATTTCTATGAGACTGTGCTTTTTGACAAGAGTCCATCTATGAGTGATATGAGATATGTTGATTGGAAATTCATCAAGGAGAATGAGGACTACTTTCCAAGTGTCCAAGACAATTTCCATTGCATAGGATTGGATGAGTTTGTTGGCAGAGAATTCACTGCTTGGAACGATGAGATGATCATGCAATTCTACTCCACTGCACATTTCTATGGAGATGGTAGAATTATATGGATGACTGAAGGTGCTAGGTATGAATCAACTATTGAAGAATGGGCTGCTATCTTAGGAGCTCCTGAAGCACTGGATGATGACTTGGATGTATACTCTGAATCCAAGGATAGCCACAATGCCATTGCAAATATGTACAAGGAGATCCCTGCTGCCAATGTGAAGTCTCACAGGCTAGGATCTATTTACTTTCTTCAGGATGGCCTCCACACAATGAACACCATTCTGAGGCATACCTTGATGCCCAAGTCAGGAGATGACAAGATGATCCGAGGCCACTCCATCAATATGTTGATCCACCTTGACAGACACACCAGGATCAGAGTCATGGATTTGATTCTTGAGACAATCAAGAGGGTTGCTGCTGACCAGAAGCGCTCTTGCTGTTATGCACCCTACATCTAGATGCTTATCAATTAAAAATTGGAGAAGCACATTTTTGCTCTAGATCATCCACATTTACCCCTACAGCCAGATCTCGAGGACAATGTTCTGGTGATGGATGCTGATCATCCCACTTCAGTTGCAGCTCAGGCAGAAGCAGAGGTAGTTAGAGCCACTAGTGCTCAAGTCCCTAGATCCAGGAATGAGCAAATGGATCTGTTGATATCATCAGTTCAGGGTATGCAGAAGGACATTAAGGGGATTCTGGACAACCAGAACAATCTTGTCAGGATCTTTGAAACTAGGATCAAGACCCTTAATGATAAGGTGGACAGGCTGACTAAGACAGTCACAGAGCTCTAGAAGGAAGTTGACTCAGTGCCACTTCCTCACACCACTTCTTAAGATGATGATGAGGATGAGGATGAATCACCTCTCAGGACAAGCACACAGTTTCCTACCCAGGCCAGATCAGCCACTGTGCCAGCTTCAGACTTGAGGCCCTCTTCATCAGCTCCTGCCACTGTCACCTCGGCTCCTGCTCCATCTGCTCCAGTTCCTCCAGCTGTCACTCCAACTCCATCCACGACATCTGTTGAGATCATCGCTGACGCTGTTCTCTCGACTCCTTCATCAACAACCGAAGGAGATCAGCCCAAGAACGTTTAGATGTATGCCTTTGAACTTTTTGGTAACTTGTTGCCAAAGGGGGAGAAGTTTATATAGATCTTTAGGCTTCGAGCGAGAGAGCGTTTTGGTGTTTGTTGCTTTTCAAAAAAATTGGTTCTTTTGATTTGACGTGAGATACTTTTGTGTTTATGTGTGATCATACATTGTCATGTGTGTTATGCTACTATTTCCTATCATCTTAATGCTTATGAGATAATCATTCACCTTTGCTTGATTGTGTTGTGCGTTGTTATTCATTCTAATTATTCTCGCACACCACCAAGTTTTATGTGACATGGAAGAAGTGCCCCACATACCTAATCGATTGTGCATTTGCATTCAAATGCAAATTCAAAAGAATGCACAAATTTAGGGGGAGCTCTTGCTTTTCACATACCTCTCAAAGCGATGATTATACTCATTGATTTTATCATATGTTGAAGATTTGATCTATATGTTGTCATTAATTACCAAAAAGGGGGAGATTAAAAGCACATTTGCTCCCTTGGTGGTTTTGGTAATTAATAACAACATATAAGTCATTAAACTAATGTTTCCACCAAGTATATTTCAGGAAATGTTCAATGATAGGATTGGCAAAAGGAGATTGTGGACATACCCCAAGATACAAGGAAATAGGTTGGCCAAGCTTCAAGCAAGAGGACTCTACATTTTATATTTGTGAGAAATTACTTTGAGTCCATAGGAAAGCCAATACTATTAAAAGGGGGTAAGGTTTTGTTGGTGAACGATATGCTCAAACGTGCACAAGTGATAGTCGCCAAAAACATCCACAAACTCTCCCACCAAAGTCTATTCTATACCTAACACTCAAAATCGGTGCAATCAACTTTCCCATACCGGAGCTACCGATTCTAGAACCTAGACAGACTCAGCCAAACCCTAGCCACTTCGGTTCAACCGATTCTGTACCGGTGCCACCGAGTTTAGGTTGCCAACATTCTATTACGCAAATTCACATTTTTGATCCCACCGAAAATGTTGGATCGGCGTCACCGAGATTGGAAATCTGACCGTTGGTCATCTTATCGGTGCAACCGAGTTTCCTATATCGGTCTCACCAAGATTCAAAAGTTGCCACTTTTTGGTCACTTCGGTACCACCGAGATTAACACATCGGTGTCACCGAGTTGGTCATTTTGTGTGTAACGGTTGGATTTTTGGGGATGCATATATATACCCCTTCACCACCACCTACTCAAAAAAGAAGCACTCAGAACTATTCCATACCTACCCTATCAGATTTTCTGAGAGAGAACCACCTACCCTTGTGTTTAGGTCAAGATCTTCCACTCCAATCGTATGGATCTTGATCTCTAGACTCCCCAAGTAGCTTTCCACCAATCCCATCTCTTCCACCATGCCAAATCTGTGAGAGAGTGACTGGGTGCTGAGGAGTCTATCATCTTGAAGCACAAGAGCAAGGAGTTCATCATCATTACCGAGCCTATTACCTTTTGGAGGGTGGTGCCTCCTCGATTGGTTAGGTGTCGCTTGGGAGCCTCCTACTTAGTGTTGTGGAGTGAACCAAGAAGTTTGTAAGGGCAAGGAGATCGCCTACTTCATGAAGATCTACCCATAGTGAGGCTAGTCCTTCGTGGACGGAAGCCGTTATGGAATAGTCAAGGTTGCTACTTTGTGGACCCTTTTGGGTGGAGCCCTCCATGGACTCTCATGACCGTTACCCTCCGTGGGTTGAAGACTCCATAAACGTGGATGTACGATAGTGCCACCTATCGTAACCATGGGAAAAATCATCGTGTCTACAACTGCGTTTGATCTTCCTACCCTATCCCTTCTATACATGCTTGTTGTTACTTTCCGCTGCTATAGACCCTTAGACTTGCATGTGTAGGGTGTACTTGACTTGCCATCAAATGCTAAAATCAGTCAACCCTAAAACTTGGTGTAGGCAAAACTTTTATTTGGTCAAGTAGTCTAATCACCCCCCCTCTAGACATACTTCCGGTCCTACAACACCCTTCAGCACCTTATTGATGTTGGAAATATGCCCTAGAGGCAATAATAAAATGGTTATTACTGTATTTCCTTGTTCATGATAATTGTCTATTGTTCATGCTATAATTGTGTTAACCGGAAACCCAATACATGTGTGAATACATAGACCACAACATGTCCCCAGTGAGCCTCTAGTTGGCTAGCTCGTTGATTAATAGATGGTCATGGTTTCATGACCATGGACATTGGATGTCATTCATAATGGGATCACATCATTAGGATAATGATGTGGTGGACAAGACCCAATCCTAAGCATAGCATAATATCATGTTTGTCTACTAAAGCTTTTCTAATGTCAAGTATCGTTTCCTTAGACCATGAGATTGTGCAACTCCTGGATACCGTAGGAATACTTTGGGTGTGCCAAACGTCACAACGTAACTGGGTGGCTATAAAGGTATACTACAGGTATCCCCGAAAGTATTTGTTGGGTTGGCACGAATCGAGACTGGGATTTGTCACTCTGTGTGACAGAGAGGTATCTCTGGGCCCACTCGGTAAGACGTCATCATAATGAGCTCAATGTGACTAAGGAGTTAGCCACGGGATGATGTGTTATAGAACGAGTAAAGAGACTTGCCGATAACGAGATTGAACAAGGTATAGGGATACCGACGATCGAATCTCGGGCAAGTATCATACGGGTAGACAAAGGGGATTGTATATGGGATTGATTGAATCCCCGACATTGTGGTTCATCCGATGAGATCATCGTGGAGCATGTGAGAGCCAACATAGGTATCCAGATCCCGTTGTAGGTTTTTGACCGGAGAGGTGTCTTGGTCATGTCTACATGCCTCCCGAACCTGTAGGGTCTACACACTTAAGGTTCGATGACGCTAGGGTTATAGGGAAATAGTGTATGTGGTTACCCAAGTTTGTTCGGAGTCCCGGATGAGATCCCGGACGTCACGAGGAGTTCTGGAATGGTCCGGAGGTAAAGATTCATATATAGGAAGTGAGGTTTTGGTCACTGAAAGTGTTTCACGCATCACCGGTAGCGTACCAGGACCACCGGAAGGGTTCCGGGGGTCCACCAAGTGGGGCCACCGGCACCAGAGGGCTGCATGGGCTGCAACTGGGAGGGAACCAGCCCCTAGGTGTGTTGGTGCGCCCCCACAAGGGCCCAAGGCGCAGCACAAGAGGAAAGGGGGCAAACCCTAGCCCAGATGGGCCTAAGGCCCACCTAGGGCGTCGCCCCTCCCCTCTTCCTCTCTAGCCGCCGGCCAGATGGCCATCTAGGGCCGTCCGCAGCCCTAGGGTGGGAACCCTAGGGGCTGCACCCTCCCTCCTCCTCCTCCTATATATATAGTGGAGGGTTTGGGGCTGCTAGGGACATGCATCTCTCTCTCCCTCGGCGCAGCCCTACTCCTCCTACTCCTCGTCCTCCGTAGTGCTTGGCGAAGCCCTGCCGGAGTACCATGCCGTCGTGCTGCCAGAGATCTCCCTCAACCTCTCCTTCCTCCTTGCTGGATCAAGGCGTAGGAGACGTCACCGGGCACGTGTGTTGAACGCGGAGGCGCCGTTGTTTGGTGCTTAGATCGGATTCCACCACGATCTGAATCGCTGCGAGTACGACTCCACCAACCATGTTCTAGTAACGCTTCCGCTTTGTGATCTTCAAAGGTATGAAGATGCACTCATCCCACTCGATGCTGGTTTATCCATAGACAGATCTTGGTGACACGTAGAAAAAAATTGATTTACTACTATGTCTCCCAACAGTGGCATCATGAGCTAGGTCTATGCATAGAATCTATGCACGAGTAGAACACAAGTTGTTGTGGGCATAGATCTTGTTAATTTGCTTGTTGTTACTAGTCTTATCTTGATTCGGCGGTATTGTGGGATGAAGCGGTCCAGACCAACTTTACACGTACGATTACGTGAGACCGGTTCCACCGCCTGGCATGCACTTGTTGCATAAGATGGCTAGCGGGTGTCTGTCTTTCCCACCCTAGTCGGATCGGATTCAATGAAGAGGGTCCTTATGAAGGGTAAATAGCAATTGGCATATCACCTTGTGGTTTTTGCGTAGGTAAGAAACGTTCTTGCGAGAAACCTATAGCAGCCACGTAAAAACTTGCAACAACAAATAATATGACGTCTAACTTGTTTTTACAGCATATGCCTTGTGATGTGATATGGCCAAAGGATGTGATGTGATGCATTGTGATGTATGTGATTGATCATGTTCTTGTAATAGGATTCACGACTTGCATGTCGATGAGTATGACAACCGGCAGGAGACATAGGAGTTGTCTTAATTTATTGTATGACCTGCGAGTCAATCATAAACGCCATGTAATTACTTTACTTTATTGCTAATCGTTAGCCATAGTAGTAGAAGTAATAGTTGGCGAGACAACTTCATTAAGACACGATGATGGAGATCATGGTGTCGTGTCGGTGACAATGATGATCATGGTGCCCCGCAGATGCAGATCAAAGGAGCAAGATGATATTGGCCATATCATGTCACTATATTGATTGCATGTGATGTTTATCATGTTTACATCTTATTTGCTTAGAACAATGGTAGCTAAATAAAATGACCTCTCACTAAAATTTCAAGAAATGTGTTCACCCTAAATGTGCACCGTTGCTAAGGATCGTTGTTCCGAAGCACCACGTGATGATCGGGTGTGATAGGTTCTAACATTCGCATACAACGGGTGTAAGCCAGATTTACACACGCAATACACTTAGGTTGACTTGACGAGCCTAGCATGTACAGACATGGCCTCGGAACACGGAAGACCAAAAGGTCGAACATGAGTCGTATAGCAGATACGATCAACATGGAGATGTTCACCATGGATGACTAGTCCGTCTCACGTGATGATCAGACACGGGTAAGTTGACATGGATCATGTGTCACTTGGATGACTAGAGAGATGCCTATCTAAGTGGGAGTTCATTAAATAATTTGATTATGTGAACTTAATTATCATGAACTTAGTCTAAAATTGTCTTTACAATCTATCATGAGCTAATGTTGCCCTCAACTTCAACGTGTTCCTAGAGAAAACCAAGTTGAAAGATGATGGAAGAAACTATGCGGACTGGGTCCGTAGCTTGAGGATCATCCTCATAGCTTCCAAGAAATTATATGTGCTTGATGCACCGCTAGGTGACGCACCCATTTTCCCAGCGACTCAAGACGTTATGAACGCCTGGCAGTCGCGTTGTGATGATTACTCCCTGGTTCAGTGCGGCATGCTTTATAGTTTAGAACCGGGGCTCCAAAAGCGTTTTGAGCAACATGAAGCATATGAGATGTTCCCAGAGCTGAAATTGGTTTTCCAAGCTCATGCATGGGTCGAGAGATATGATGTCTCCGACAAGTTCTTCAGCTATAAGATGGAGGAGAATAGTTTTGTCAGTGAGCACATACTCAAAATGTCTGGGTTGCACAACCGCTTGTCTCAACTGGGAGTTAATCTTCCAAATGACTCGATTATTGACAGAATCCTCCAGTCGCTCCCACCTAGCTACAAGAGCTTTGTGATGAACTACAACATGCAGGGGATGGAGAAGTCCATTCCAGAGTTGTACTCGATGCTGAAATCAGCGGAGGTCGAGATCAAAAAGGAGCATCAAGTGTTGATGGTGAATAAGACCACTAGTTTCAAGAAAGCAAGGGTGAGAAGAACTTAAATAAGGACGGCAAAGCAGTTGCCATGCCCAGTAAGCAAGTTGCTGGGAAGAAGAACAAGAATGGACCCAAGCCTGAGACTGAGTGCTTTTATTGCAAGGGTACCGATCACTCGAAGCGAAACTGCCCCAAGTACTTAGCGGATAAGAAGGCCAACGACGTTAAAGGTATATGTGATATACTTGTTATTGATGTGTACCTTACCAGCCCTCGTAGTAGCTCCTGGGTATTTGATACCAGTGCAGTTGCTCACATTTGTAACTCCAAGCAGGAGCTGTGGAATAAGCGGAGGCTGGCAAAGGACGAGGTGACGATGCGCGTCGGGAATGGTTCCAAGGTCGAGGTGATCGCCGTCGGCACACTACCTCTACATCTACCTTCGGGATTAGTGTTAAACCTTAATAATTGTTATTTAGTACCAGCTTTGAGCATGAACATTGTATCCGAATCTCATTTGATGCGAGATGGCTACTCATTTAAATCTGAGAATAATGGTTGTTCTATTTATATGAGAGAAGTGTTTTATGGTCATGCCCCGCTGGTCAATGGTTTATTTTTGATGAATCTCGAACGTGATGTTACACATGTTCATAGTGTGAGTACCTAAACATGTAAGACTGATAACGATAGTCCCACTTACATGTGGCACTACAGCCTTGGTCATATTGGTGTCAAACGCATGAAGAAACTCCATGCTGATGGAATTTTGGAGTCTCTTGATTTTGAATCATTTGACACGTGTGAACCATGCCTCATGGGCAAGATGACCAAGACTCCATTCTTCGGAACAATGGAGCGAGCAACTGACTTGTTGGAGATAATACATACCGATGTATGCAGTCCAATGAGCGTCGAGGCTCGCGGTGGCTACCGTTATGTTCTCACCCTCACTGATGACTTGAGAAGATATGGGTATGTCTACTTAATGAAACACAAGTCTAAAACCTTTGAAAAGTTAAAGGAATTTTAGAGTGAGGTAGAGAATCAACATGACAGAAAAATAAAGTGCCTACAATCTGATCGTGGCGGAGAATATTTGAGTCACGAGTTTGGCACACGCCTAAGGAAATGTGGAATTGTTTCACAACTCACGCCACCTGGCACACCTTAGCGAAATGGTGTGTATGAACATCGTAATCGCACTCTATTGGATATGGTGCGATCTATGATGTCTCTTACCGGTTTACCGCTATCATTTTGGGGATATGCATCAGAGACTGTCGCATTCACTTTAAATAGGGCACCGTCTAAATCCGTTGAGATGACATCGTATGAATTATGGTTTGGAAAGAAACCTAAGCTGTCGTTTCTGAAAGTTTGGGGATGTGATGCTTATGTGAAGAAACTTCAACCTGAGAAGCTCGAACCCAAAGCGGAAAAGTGCGTCTTCATAGGATACCCCAAAGAAACTGTTGGGTATACCTTCTACCTCAGATCCGAAGGCAAAGTCTTTGTTGCCAAGAATGGATCCTTTATAGAGAAAGAGTTTCTCTCGAAAGAATTAAGTGGGAGGAAAATAGAACTTGATGAGGTAACTGTACCTCCACTCGAACCGGAGAGTAGCACAGCACAGGAAGTTGTTTCTGTGGAGCATGCATCGGCTGGAGAGGAAGTTAATGATGATGATCATGAAACTTCAGATCAAGTTGCTATTCGAAGGTCCACTAGGACACGTTTCACACCAGAGTGGTACGGCAACCCTGTCCTAGAGATCATGTTGTTGGACAATGGTGAACCTTTGAACTATGAAGAAGCGTTGGCGGGCCCGGATTCCAACAAATGGCTTGAAGCCATGAAATCTGAGATAGGATTCATGTATGAGAACAAAGTATGGACTTTGGTGGACTTGCCTAATGATAAGCGAGCCATAGAAAATAAATGGATCTTTAAGAAGAAGACTGACGCGGATGGTAATGTGACCGTCTATAAGGCTCGTCTTGTCGCTAAGGGTTATCGGCAAGTTCAAGGAGTTGACTACGATGAGAGTTTCTCACCCGTAGTGATGCTGAAGTCCGTCCGAATCATGTTAGCAATTGCCGGATTATGAGAACCGGCAAATGGACATCAAAATGACATTCCTTAATCGCTTCCTTAAGGAAGAACTATATATGATGCAGCCGGAAGGTTTTGTCGATCCTAAATATGCTAACAAGTTATGCAAGCTCCAGCGGTCCATCTATGGCTCGTGCAAGCATCTCAGAGTTGGAACATTCGCTTTAATGAGGTGATTAAAGCGTTTGGGTTTATACAGGTTTATGGAGAACCCTGTATTTACAAGAAAGTGAGTGGGAGCTCTGTAGCATTTCTCATATTATATGTGGATGACATATTGTTGATGGGAAATAACATAGAACTTTTGGAAAGCATAAAGGCCTACTTGAATAAGTGTTTTTCAATGAAGGACCTTGGAGAAGCTGATTACATATTAGGCATCAAGACCTATAGAGATAGATCGAGACGCCTCATAGGTCTTTCACAAAGCACATACCTTGACAAGATATTGAAAAAGTTTGATATGGATCAGTCCAAGAAAGGGTTCTTGCCTGTGTTACAGGGTGTGAGATTGAGTATGACTCAATGCCCGACCACGACAAAGGATAGATAAGAGATGAGTGCCATCCCCTATGCTTCCGCCATAGGCTCTATTATGTATGCCATGCTGTGTACCAGACCTGATGTGAACCTTGCCATAAGTTTGGTAGGGAGGTACCAAAGTGATCCCGGAGCGGAACACTGAACAACGGTCAAGAATATCCTAAAGTACTTGAAAAGGACCAAGGACATGTTTCTCGTATATGGAGGTGCCGAAGATCTCATCGTAAAGGTTACGTCGATGCTAGCTTCGTCACAAATCCGGATGACTCCAAGTCACAAACCGGATACATGTATATTTTGAACGGATGGGCAGTCAGTTGGTGTAGGAGCAAGCAAAGTGTCGTGGCGGCATCTACACGTGAAGCGGAGTACATAGCTGCTTCGGAAGCAGCAAAGGAAGGAGTCTGGATGAAGGAGTTCATCACCGACGTAGGAGTAATTCCCAATGCGTTGGGCCTGATGACTCTATTCTTTGACAACACTAGAGCTATTGCCCTTGCCAAGGAGCCCAGGTTTCACAAGAACACAAGACACATCAAGCGCCGCTTCAACTCCATTCGTGATTATATTCAGGAAGGAGATATAGATATTTGTAAAGTACATACAGATCTGAATGTCGCAGATCCGTTGGCTCACGAGCGAAACATGATCAACACCGGAACTCTATGGGTGTTCGATACATCACAATGTAACTAGATTATTGACTCTAGTGCGACTGGGAGACTGTTGGAAATATGCCCTAGAGGCAATAGTAAAATGGTTATTATTGTATTTCCTTGTTTATGATAATTTTCTATTGTTAATGCTATAATTGTATTAATCGGAAATCGTAATGCATGTGTGAATACATAGATCACAACGTGTCCCTAGTGAGCCTCTAGTTGGCTAGCTCGTTGATCAATAGATGGCCATGGTTTCATGACCATGGACATTGGATGTCGTTGATTACAGGATCACATCATTAGGAGAATGATGTGATGGACAAGACCCAATCCTAAGCATAGCAGAAGATCGTGTAGTTCGCCTGTTGAAGCTTTTCTCATGTCAAGTATCGTTTCCTTAGACCATGAGATTGTGCAACTCCCAGATACCGTAGGAATACTTTGGGTGTGCAAAACATCACAACGTAACTGGGTGGCTATAAAGGTATACTACGGGTATCCCCAAAAGTATCTGTTGGGTTGGCACGAATTGAGACTGGGATTTGTCACTCTGTGTGACAGAGAGGTATCTCTAGGCCCACTCGGTAAGACATCATCATAATGAGCTCAATGTGACTAAGGAGTTAGCCACGGGATGATGTGTTACAAAACAAGTAAATAGACTTGCCGGTAATGAGATTGAACAAGGTATAGGGATACCGACGATCGAATCTCGGGCAAGTATCATACCGGTAGACAAAAGGGAATCGTATACGGGATTTATTGAATCCTCGACATCGTGGTTCATCGGATGAGATCATCGTGGAGCATGTGGGAGCCAACATGAGTATCCAGATCCCACTATTGGTTATTGACCGGAGAGGTGTCTCGGTCATGTCTACGTGCCTCCCGAACCCGTAGGGTCTATGCACTTAAGGTTTGATGACGCTAGGGTTATAGGGAAATAGTGTACGTGGTTACCAAAGGTTGTTCGGAGTCCCGGATGAGATCCCGGACGTCACAAGGAGTTTCAGAATGGTCCGGAGGTAAAGATTCATATATAGGAAGTGAGGTTTTGGTCACCGGAAATGTTTCGGGCATCACCGGTAACGTACCGGGACCACCGGAAGGGTTCCGGGGGTCCACCGTGTGGGTCCATAAGCACCAAAGGGCTGCATGGGCCACAAGTGGGAGGGAACCAGCCCCTAGGTGGGCTGGTGCACCCGCCACAAGGGCCCAAGGTGCAACACTAGGTGGGAGGGGGGCAAACCCTAGGGCAGATGGGCCCTAGGCCCACCCTAGGGCTGCCGCACCCCTATTCCCTCCCTTGGCTACCGCCCCAAGGCCAATCTAGGGCCGGCCGCAGCCCTAGGGTGGGAACCGTAGGGGGCTGCGCCCTCCCTCCTCCTCCTCCTATATATAGTGGGGTTTGGGGGGCTGCCATTTACAAAAGTTTCTTCCTCTCTCGGCGCAGCCCTACCCCTCCTCCTCGTCCTCCGTAGCACTTGGCGAAGCCCTACCAGAGTACCACGCAGCTCCACCGTCACCATGCCGTCATGCTGCCGGATCTCTCCCTTAACCTCTCCTTCCTCTTTGCTGGATCAAGGCGTAGGAGACATCACCGGGCTGCACGTGTGTTGAACGCGGAGGCACTGTTGTTTGGCGCTTAGATCAGATTCCACCGTGATCTGAATCGCTGCGAGTATGAATCCACCAACTGCATTCTTGTAACGCTTCCGCTTATCAATATTCAAAGGTATGAAGGTGCTCTACCCCTTTGCTTGTTGTTGGTTTCTCCATAGATTGATCTTGGTGACGTAGGAATTTTTTTGATTTACTACTACGTCTCCCAACAATTGAAGCATTCTGCCATGTTGCTTGCCATTTGACCGTACCTCCAGGCATCTTCATCGAAAGTGTGTGCCCACTTATGCCTTTCTACAATGCTCTTATTGAGAAACTCAAGACCACCGGGATCAAGTTTCTTGTGTGTGAGCAATGCATTGTATAAGTTGGCGAACCGCTTGTCGGATAAAGCAAGACAACAATCTTGAAGATCATCGGCAACCTCCTTGATACCACATGCCCTATAAAAGTTTGGACAAAAGTGCCTCATGCACCATCGATGGTGCAACTTTGCATGTCAGGGAATGTAAATCACCACTTCATTTAGAATTCCTGGATAGCGATCCGATATGACACAAATTTCCCTTTCAGTCGGTAATACCTTTGTTCTCAATTGACACAAGAACCACTCCTAGTTACCATTTTTCTCCACCTCAACAAAAGATAAAGCCAAAGGCAACACCCCGTTATTGGCATCACTTGCTATTGCAACCAATATAGTGCCCTTGTATTGTTCGGTCAAGAACATGCCATCAATGGCGATGACGGGCCGACAATGCTCAAAAGCCCTCACGCATTGCTCAAAGGCTCAAAATGCATGACCAAATACTCGGACGGTCCTCCCGTTGTGAATCAATGTTTGGTGCCCATGAGGCTTGACCACGTGAACCATGCCTGGGTTTGTGGCGCCCATAGCTAACAACAACCTAGGGAGTCGGTTGCATGCTTCCTCCCAATTGCCATACAACATCTTGAAAGTGGCTTGCTTCGCCTTCCATGCCTTGTCGTACTTCGCCTTGTAATGAAAGATGGCTTTCACAAGGTCAATGACACTCTTAATGCTCATTGTTGGAAGTGTGGATATTTGGTTGGAAAACCAGTAAGCGATGAACTCGGACATGAGTTGTCTATGTTCTTGGGACACAAGCTTGCCATCCGCATTCTTGTGTCGGCACATGTGACTTGGTACACAACTCACTATGCGCCAAGTGGGACCTCCTTTCCATGGCCTTGCACGCACAATCCATGGACATCTTGGCACTTCACATTTAAACGTGTAACGCACATTGACGTCCGAGTTGGCTACTCTATGTGGACAATAATGCATAACCGAGTAGTTGTCGAGCCACATCTTCAATTCCAAGAAGGATCCAAACTCACAACCAGGATATATCCTGTTCTTGCCGTCTTCCAAATCACGGTGAGAACTTGTCCTAGCTTCAAGAGATATACATTTGCCACCATCTACAACGGCTTCATCCGGGAGACTATGAACCTTGAACAACGGTGTCTTGTGATCCCGCCGGAATACCTTATTAAATGCTTCGACCTCCTTCGTCGTGAACCCCTCCTCACCAACTTCTTCATCGGGACCATCGTCATCCGAGTCCGATGCATATGAACGGGGAAAAGGGATGGATTGGTCCATTCTCTCTTGCACATGATATTTGTCGAGATCACCCACATTGTTGTCATGGAGATCAACTTCGTTTTCATCCTCCTCGTACTCATCATTATCCTCTTGAAAAGCTTCATTTTGGTTCTTTGAAATCGGGCTCAATGTTGGCCAAACTTGTTGCGTCAAATGAGGTCCACTCATTTGATGTTGGTTCATGGGTGGGGGAGTACTAGCAACCAACGGGGAGGGGTTCCGGCTCAAGTCGAAATGCAAACTAGACTCAACCTTCTTGGAGGCAAATAAGTCAAGAGCCTTGTCTAGAGATTCGGCAACCGTCTCCTTGTATGCAACCCAACGTTGCTCGGAGTTCACACGCATTGTATTCCAACGGATGTGCATTCCAAAACCAACATTATGCCTTCCCTCCAACTCAACAAGGTCACTTAGGTCCATCCAATTCAAATACTTCCTCACTTGTTCCAAGACATTCGCATAGCTAGGACTACTCTCAAACACGATGTCAAGCTCATCCTGGTCCGGCTCAACATTGCCTTTCAAAAAGGCCTCTTTATCCACATGATGAACATAAACACATGTTCTTCCCATCCCTAAAAAAACAAAACACACACATATATCCAATAAGTACTTCACCGAATATTTGCACAAAATACATAAGCCCTAACATAGATATGAAACAATAACCCTAACTCCCACTTAATAATAACCACAACCCTAACCATAGCATAACCATAACCCTAACCCCAACATAACAACACACATAACCCTAACCCTAGCAAATTTGGAAAGATACATAACATGTTTCAACACAAATTTCCAAATCCAAGCCAAAACTAGGTGTCATGGGAACGAGCCTGACAGTAGAAGGTAGGGGTACGAAAGGAGAGGGCAGAGTCCTAGCTACGGCAAGGGTGTACACACGGATGTATGAGTTCAGGCCCCTCTCATGGAGGTAATAGCCCTATGTCTTAGTGCTCGGGAGCTTTGTCGTGTGAAATGTTGAGATTACAATGGTTGCGAACCCTTGTGCCAGAGGGGAGGGGCGGCTTATATAGAGTTCGCTACCCTCATAATTGCCCGGCATCTAAGGGTCCGATCATGGGTTTAAATACCGGCGTTACTGGTAATGTACGTAATAAAAGCTACTGATGATGAAAAGCCTAACGCCTACCCGTTGGCCTCCTGGAGGTGGCTTTTGGTCTTCTGGCATCGAGTGGAAATGAGGTCTTCCGAGTGACAGTCGACCGTCGAGTGGAGGAAGAAGTCTCTGAGTGGATTACCTGTCGAGTGACTTGAGCGTCATCGGGAATCCAGTCGGAAGCTTATCTATGATCTTCTAGTCCTCCAATGTCATGTCCTTAGGTACGGCATGTAGGTCAGGCCTAGGACCCTACCCTAGGTACATATCCTCGTCATTAGCCCCCGAATGGATCGAGGTTCGAGTGGTGAATGGGGATATCGATGCCAGTTCAGAATAAGGCATCAAATCTTCCGAATGATATTCACGACTTCAACGAAGCTTGCGTCGACTGAACTCTTCGTCATTCGCCCGGATCCGTTCAGCCTTGAAAGTGCCCAAGTGAATGTCCAATGTCAATTTTGTTCCGAGTGATCTGAAGGAATCTTCTGAAGCGACGGGGCGGCCTGTCAGACCCGGATTTCATGGGATACGAAAATTTGGGAAGCGCGCGCATGCGATGATGACGGCACGATTGGAGTAAGTGGGGGCATGACGCCTCGATCCTCGCACCGGTCATTTCGCCACGTACAGGGCACAGTCTGTGCTTGGCATGTGTGGCGATCTTGCATGCCCACTAGTCAGCGAGGCACTCGGCGGGGTATAAATCCTGAAGCGCCGCGGATTGCACAATACCTTTTCCCCAAACTTCCTCTCCTCCTCCGCCTCCTCTATCTCCAACGTCAGACTCCGTTCTTCTCCAACGAGAGCTGCCGCCGCAATGACGAAGGGCGCCATGAAGAAACTGGAGCGTGCCAAGAAGGGGGCGGTGAAAAGCAAAGGCAAGAAGCCCTCGACTGCTCGGTTCACCGCACCAGCGGGATGGATGCAAGGAGATTTTCTCCCCTCTATGGTCACTCATGAGGACATGGACGGCTTGGTCGCCGACGGGCTTGTGGCGGACGGCGCCTGGAGGTTGCCAAAGGGAGAGCGCAAACCAGAGTCGCGTGACGGAGAGCGAGTCCTCCTCCTCTCCCACGTCAAAAGAGGTTTTACTTTGCCTCCCCACCCATTCATTAGAGGGTTTCTGAAGTTCTTTGGCACTCAACTCCACCACTTCCCGCCGAATGCGATTTCCTATTTTTCTGCCTTCATTACCTTGTGCGAGTGCTTTCTGTGTTGTCCTCCTCATTGGGGGCTGTTCAAGCACATCTTTACCGTTAGATCTTAGACTGTGAAGAAAGCCCTTCCTGCGGATGGGAAGACTCATGTGTTGTAGTTGTGTGGGGGTCTAGGACTTCAGAAAATAGCTCGTAGTTCTTTCCCTTCTATGACCTTTCCTGAATCTGTTAGAGGCTGGCAGTCGACTTGGTTCTATTGCAAAGATGTAGCTTCTCCCAACATGTCGACTGGTCTTTCCCCCTATACAACTAACAGTCCAGCTGTCCCTAAGTCTCTGAGGGTGACTAAAGAGAAACATGTCCAAGTGGGAATTTTGGTGGAAGCCGTGGTGCAACTGATTCGGGGTGGAGTGACTGGCATGGATCTATTGCAGACATTCCTCAGTCAATGAATTCAGCCGCTCCAAGCCAGGGATCACACCATGTGGCACTATGCAGGTCCTGAGGACTCGACCAGGACGCACCTAGAGGAGGTTCCACAAAAAACTGTTGAGCAGTGGCTTCGCAGCATCACTGGGGCGTGTGACAACCCCTTGGGAGCCAAGAGGATCCGACCTTACTTAGCCGAAAACCCGCCAAAGAATCTGGTAAGTTGCACTTTGTCGACTGTATAACTTGTACTGTCAAGTGATAGATTGATTTATGGACTGACTTCTTTGTTTGAATCATGCAGGAGTGGACGAACATGCACTCGCCTGTTCCCAACGGGAACCAAACTGAAGATGGTGTGGTGAGCAAGGGCGGCAGTGTGGACGGCGACGGCTCAGAAGACTCCGAAGACGAGTACGAAAACTCAGACGAAAACGAGGAAGAAGTCGAGTCGCCTCCTCACTCCGAATGTCGCTCCAAGTCCAGCCAAGACCCTACGACTGCAGAGGACAGGGCCCCGGGCCCAAGCGAGAAGAACCCAAAGCGGAGCCGACCCTTGACTGTTGAGTCAGGTGAACGATCAACAAAGTAACCCAAACTGAATGTGGCCAAACCTCGCAAAGCCCTGCCTCGCATGAAGATGGATGTGCCTGTCATCTCCACGTGAGTGTTTACTTTTGAATTCTCACTGTCGATTGTGACTTTGAATCCTTGTTGACTGAATGTTATTCGATCCATCAGAGCTGATACTTTAGTGACGTTGCCTCAACATGACGGAGGGGATGCAATGGACGTAGACACTGCTGATGCAGCCACTTCTCACAGAGGTAACCGACTTTTCAGTTCTGCTTCTTGAATACGGTTTGTTGATTGCCAAAGATAATTTCGTCAATTGATAATTGCAGAAATCATCCAGCTGGAAGATGACGAAGAACACCCTGGGGGTACGGGAGGCGGAGGCGAGACCTTAAGCATCCCAAGCATACGCACTGGAAGAACTTCGTCTGCACAGACGCCTCATCGGTCGACTACGGAGTCCTCCCAGAAGATGAGCGACTTGACATGGATCAGAGCTGACCCAATAGTGCCTCTAACGAGTGCCCCTCCAGCTGTTTCAACCATCGTGACGTCGACTCCAACCGGACCTGCCCAGACTACCTCGACTGCCCCAACCGTAACGTCGCTCGCGCCGGTGACGACTTTTTCTCTGCATCGCGTTCCGGAAGATCAGACTGGAGCCGCAAAGGAGGCTATGATCCAGGCGGAGCAGATGATGTTGCGCACCAAGGAGGCGTACGAGGCCAGCAAGCTGGCTTACGATGCCAACACAGCGCTTCGCACGAATGTCCGAGTAAGTTCGATTGTAAGTACATTTCCGATTGAATTCATGTCTTCTTTGATTGTACACTTACTGAGTGTTTATTTTCCACTCGTAGAATGTTTGAAAGTTCTCCACTTGAATAGATCAGGTCTTAGTTGAGTAGGTTTTGGGTCAGTGGGGGCACTCTGAGTGCACCCACTGGGTGTAGTCCCCGAGACCGCTGTCGAGTGCTTGCATCAGGACGGGTCTTAGAGTCTGCTGTATGCGGGATACGTTTGCCCTTGATCGCGCTACTCTGCAGCTACTTTGTAGGTTTCATGGACATCATTGATCAACCATGATATGACGCTACATAAGGATAGACTGCACTTCATGGAGTGTAGGGGGCATGCCACTCGACAGATCAAGTGATGGATGTTCCATAGATGGATATTTTCTGCCACTCGACAGGTTGAGAGTTGGCAGATCCAGTGGGGACACACTAAGTGCACCCACTAGGTGTAGTCCCCGAGACCGCTGTCGTGTGCTTGCACCGGCAGCGGTCTTAGAGTTTGTCGTATGCAGGATACGTTTGCCCTTAATCGCACCACTCTGAGGCTACCTTGTAGGTTTCATGGATATCATTGATCAACCATGATATGATGCTACATAAGACTAGACTACACTTCACGGAGTGGGGGGCACGTTACTCGACAGATCGAGTGATGGATGTTCGACAGGGCAGACCTTGTCGACTGTTTTATAACCAATGGGGGCACGATAAGTGCACCCACTGGGTGTAGTCCCCGAGGCTACTGTTGATCGAAGACGATAAGCAGTAGTCTTGAAAACTTGAAATCGGAATTTCTGTCGTATGCGGAGTACGATTGTCACTCGACATGTCGAGTTGTATATATATTTTTTCTTGGCCGTCCCACTCCGAAGCTATCTTGTAGGTTTTATGGACATCATTTGATCAACCATTATATGACGCTACTTCAAAGTTGCGGAACGGGGTCGACGGAACACTCGATAGATCGAGTGTTAACCGTTCCAGTGGGGGCACTCTGAGTGCACCCACTGGGTGTAGTCCCCGAGACCTCCGTCGAGTGCTTGCACTAGCGGGGGTCTGATAGAGACTGTCTTGAACTTGTTTACGGTACGCGGAGTACACGAGCCACTCGACATGTCGAGTGCACTTTTGGTTGAATTCTCTTTCCCCTGGATGCAGGTTTCATGCACATCATTATCAACCATGATATGACGATATTCCAGGATAGTGGAGCGGGGTGACGTGCGCCACCTAGTTGACCGTTTTTGGTCTTCTGCACTTCAGTGCTGATATTTGTTGTCGATTGAATTTCTTTCTTTGTTGATTTCGGAGGGCTTGTGAACTTGGAATGCAATACAAGGATCTTGAAGATGAAAGGAACCGGTTGCGCGTGGACTTGGAAGCCTCCAACAATGCTTTGCAGAGAGTGTGGGCCGCGCTGAAAACTCTGGGATGTAAATTTCGTCAACCCATTGCATTCTCATCTTCACTTTCCTTGCTTTGAACCGAGTGCTTTCACTCGAACAGACGTACACAATGAAAACCGTCGACTCCAAGCGCGACTTAACAATGTTGGCATCGACTTGAACATGTTCGTCGAGCCAGCCAGCCCGTCGGGCGCTTGAAAACTTGACTTTGAGAGGAAAAAAACTTTATTTGCCTCGGTATGCCGAGTGAAACTGTATCAGCTTAAAACTTCATTCAGGCCTTAAGCCTGGGCACGTTTGCTTTCTCACAAAACATTTATCTACGATTAAACCTTTGGATTTATCCGTATTTGGCTTTCAATCGTTTGTTCGACTGAGTTTGCTTTTTGGCTTAGGCGAAAGCTAGTTCACAACTAAACCCCTGAGTGGGAGGATGGCTCAACACTCAGAATATTTTTCAACCTAGGCGAAGACTTATTCGTAGCTAGGACGTCGAGTGGGTGGATTACTTCCCACCCGACGGGATTTTTAACTTAGGGTAAGCATGTTCGCAGCTAAGTCCCCAAGTGTGAGGATTGCTCAACACTCGGAGTATTTTTGAACCTAGGCAAAGATTTATTTGCAGCTAGGACATCAAGTGGATGGATTACTATCCACTTGGCAAGAATTTTTTAACTTAGGCGAAAGCATGTTCGCAGCTAAGCCCCCGAGTGTGAGTATTGCACGACACTCGGAGAAGAATTTTGAACTTAGACGAAGGCTGGTTCGTATCTAAGTTGTCGAGTGAATGTACTGCTATACACCCGACGTTTTTTTAACTTAGGCGAAAGCATGTTCGCAGCTAAGCCTCCAAGTGTGAGGATTGCTCGACACTCAGAGTATTTTTGAACTTAAGCGAAGATTGATTCGCAAATAGGTCATCGAGTGAATGGACTACTATCCACCCGGCAGGGTTTTTAACTTAGGTGAAAGCATGTTCACAGCTAAGCCCCTGAGTGTGAGGATTGCTCAACACTTGGAGTATTTTTGAACCTAAGCGAAGACTGATTCGCAAATAGGTCGTCGAGTGAATGGACTGCTATCCACCCGATAGGGTTTTTAACTTAGGCGAAAGCATGTTCGCAGCTAAGCTCCCGAGTGTGAGGATTGCTCAACACTCGGAGTATTTTTGAACCTAAGCGAAGACTGATTCGCAAATAGGTCATCAAGTGAATGGACTGCTATCCACCCAACAGGGTTTTTAACTTAGGTGAAATAATGTTCGCAGCTAAGCCCCCGACTGTGAGGATTGCTCAACACTCGGAGTATTCCCAAGTGTGAAACTGTATGATCAGAATCAACAATATATTGTGGGAGTTTGATTTTGCATAGATGAAGTATTTTTATTACATCAAAAACTCTTCTATCTCTAAGTATAAAATCGTCGGAGCAGATCTGCATTCCAGGCCCATGGCTCGTCCATCTATTTCTTGAGGTTGTACAGGTGATAAGCTCCATTGTTCAGCACCTTGGTGACGACGAAGGGACCTTCCCATGCTGGAGCAAGCTTATGAGGTCGCTATTGATCCACTCGGAACACCAAGTCTCCTTCATGAAATGATCGACTCTTGACATTCTTCACATGGAAGGGCCGTAGATCCTGCTGATAGGCTGTAGTCCGGATCAGAGCCATTTCTCACTCTTCCTCCAGGAGATCGACACCATCCTGCCTAGCTTGTTCAGCTTCAGCTTCAGAATAAAGTTCCACTCGAGGAGAATTGTGAAACAAGTCACTAGGCAAGACAGCCTCAGCACCATAGACCAGGAAAAAAGGAGTCCGTCCAGTCGACCGATTAGGCGTCATTCTCAGGCCCCATAACACAGACAGCAACTCAGTCACCCAGGCACCAGCGGCATGATCCAGATCGCGCATGAGATGAGGCTTCATACCTTGCAGGATGAGGCCATTAGCTCGCTCGACTTGCCCATTGGTTTGAGGATATGCAACAGACGCATAATCCACCCGAGTGCCCTGAGAGGTGCAGAAGTTTCTGGATTCTTCTGAGTCCAAGTTGGTGCCGTTATCCGTGATAATGCTGTGAGGAACGTCGTATCGAAAAATTATTTTTCTCATGAATGTGACCGCCGTGCGGGAGTTTAACTTCTTCATGGGCTTGGCTTCTATCCACTTTGTAAATTTGTCGACTGCAACCAGCAAATGAGTGAATCCGCCTTTTCCGGTCCGAAAGGGACCAACCATGTCGAGTCCCCAAACAGCAAATGGCCATGCAAGGGTAATCGTCTTCAGAGCAGAAGCCAGTTTATGTGACAAGTTTGCATAGAACTGGCATCCATCACGATGATCAACAATGTATTTAGCCATCTCATTAGCCCATGGCTAGAAGAAACTAGCTAAGTATGCTTTAGCGACGATTGTCTGCAAGGACGCATGATGACCGCAAGTTCCCGAGTGGATCTCATCCAGGATCACTAGACCTTCCTCGGGGGAAATGCAATGCTGCGTTACGCCAGTTGTGCTTTCTTTGAACAGTTGATCCCCAATCGCTATAAAGGCCTTTGACCTACACACAATCTGTCGAGCCTCTGTTTTGTCTTCAGGGAGTTCTAGTCTAAGGATATAGGAAATGTAGGGCACCGTCCAACCCGGAATGACAAATAGAATCTCCATGACCAAATTAGTTACTGCAGGGACATTGACTTCAGTCGGATCAGTGGAGCTCATAGCTTGCGGGGGCTCTTCGGTGAAAGATTTTCTTGCACCGAAGGAGTATGCAGGTGCTCTAAAAACACATCACTTGGGACAGGTCGTCGAGTGGAACCAATCTTTGCTAGTTCATCGGCCGCTTGATTCTTCAGTCGGGGAACATGATGAAGTTCCAGGCCTTCGAATTTCTTTTCCAACTTTCTGACAGCATTGCAGTACCCAGTCATAGCAGGGTTTCCAACATCCCACTCTTTCATCACTTGATTCACCACCAAATCTGAGTCGTCATAAACCATCAGGTGCTTGACGCCAAGTGAGATAGCCATGCGCAACCCATACAAAAGTGCTTCATATTCTGCCTCATTGTTGGAGGAATCAAAGTGAATTTGCAAGGCATGACTGAGCTTGTCGCCCTTGGGAGATATCAGGACAACACCAACACCGGACCCATTCAACATTTTAGAGCCGTCGAAGAACATGGTCCAATGTGCTGAGTGAACCTGGATTGGCTGTTGTTGTTCAATTCACTCGGCCATAAAATCTGCCAGTGCCTGGGACTTGATTGCTTTCTTGGCTTTAAACTTAATGTCAAAATATCCGAGTTTGATTCCCCACTTAGCCACTCGACCAGATGCGTCTCGATTGTTGAAAATCTTGGACAATGGAGCATCACTGATGACTGAAATCGAGTGGTCTTAGAAATAATGCGCCACCTTCTTCGCTGATAGGTAAATGTCATAAACCAGCTTCTTGTAGTGTGGATATCTTTGCTTCGAGAGGGACAGAACTTCAGAGACATAATAAACTAGGCGTTGGACTTTGTAAGCTTTACCCTCCTCTTCTCGCTCGACAGTTAGCACCGTACTGACGGCCTGATTAGTGGCCGTGATGTACAGGAGCAAGGGCTCTTTGTTGCAAGGAGCGGCAAGCATCGGCTGGGTGGAGAGCAGGGCTTTGAGCTCAACAAATGCTGCTTCAGCTTCTGGAGTCCACTCGAATGTGTCAGACTTCTTCATCAATTGATATAGAGGTAGCGCCTTCTCATCGAGACGAGAAATGAATCGACTCAATGCTGCCAGGCAACCTGTGAGTTTCTGAACATCGTGCACTCGCACGGGAGTCTTCATTGGGGTAATGGCGCTGATTTTCTCAGGGTTGACATCGATCCCTTGTTCGGAAATGAGAAAACCGAGTAGTTTGCCGCCAGGGACGCCGAAAGTACACTTGGCCAGATTCATATTTATGTCGTATCTCCTCAGATTGGCGAATGTTTTGACCAAATCAGCCAGCAGGTCAGAACCTTTGCGGGACTTGACCACTATATCATCCATGTACGCCTCGACATTTCGAGGGATCTGGTCGAGTAAACACTTCTGAATCATGCGCATAAAAGTAGCGCCGACATTTTTCAAACCGAATGGCATAGTGATGTAGCAAAAACACCCGAATGGGGTGATGAAGGATGTCTTTATTTCATTGGGGCCATACAGACGGATTTGATGATACCCAGAGTAAGCATCTAGAAACGATAAACGCTCGCATCCCATAGTCGAGTCAACAATCTGATCTATGCGGGGGAGCGAAAAATGATCCTTCAGGCAGACCCGATTGAGATGTTTGAAGTCAATGCACATACGCAATGACTTATCCTTTTTGGGCACCATCACGACATTCGAGAGCCACTCGAAGTGGTAAATCTCCCTAATGAACTTGGCTTGCAAGAGACGGGCCACTTCTTCACCGATTGCTTTGTGCTTCTCTGCCGCCGATCGACGCAAATGCTTCCTGACGGGCTTAGCTTTAGGATCAACTCTCAGACGGTGCTCAGCCAGTCCCCTGGGAACCCCCGGCATGTCAGCAAGCTTCCATGAGAAGATATCCCAGTTCTCATGAAGGAACTGGATGAGCTCGGCTTCCTATTTGCTGTCGAGTGTTGATGATATATTTGTCAGGGCAGCAGTTGGATCTGTCGGGTGGATGTGCACCTTCTTCAGTTTCCCTGTTGACTGAAATGCTGACTCAGAAGCGGGCTTCTTTGCACGGAGCAAATCAGGAGGGTCAGCGCTCTTCTTGTATTCTTCCAGCTCGACCATGGCCATCTGATGATCAGTGATCTTGGAGCCTTGCTGGAGGCAATCTTCAGCCCACTGTCGATTGCCAGTGACCGTGATCACGCCCTTAGGGCCTGGCATCTTCAACTTGAGATACATGTAACATGGACGGGCCATGAAACGAGCATACGCGGGTCGACCCAAAATGGCATGATAGGCACTCTGGAAATCCACGACTTCAAACGCCAACTTTTCCTTTCGAAAATTTCTATCGTCCCCGAATGTCACGTCCAATGCAATCTGGCCGAGTGACTTGGCCTTCTTCCCTGGGATGACTCCGTGAAATTGCATGTTTCTTTCACTCAGTCGGGACATCGGAATGCCCATCCCTTTCAGGGTATCCACATAGAGGATGTTCATACCACCGCCACCGTCCATGAGGACCTTTCTAAGTCGAGTGCCCCCCCCCCACCGGATCGACCACCAGAGCTTGTCGACCAGGAGTGGCCACATGAGCAGGATGGTATGTTTGGTCGAATGTGATAGCATACTGGGACCACTTGAGGTAGGTAGGGGTAGTAGTTAAGGCCATGTTGACTTCCCTGTTGATGACCTTCAGTCAACTCTTGCTCTCGACATCAACGAAAATCACAAGTGTAGCAGTGACATCTAGGAATGTTTCTTTATCTTCATCTTCATCCTTTTCAGGAGTCTTGTCACTCGGTGAAGTCTCTTTGAACTGCTGAATAAGTGTCTGACACTGCTGAGTGGTGTGCTTGGGCAGAATCACATTGCCCTCCTCATCTTTCTGTTGGGGAACGTAGTAGTAATTCAAAAAAATTCTACATATCACCAATATCTATCTATGTGAAACCAACAATGAGTAAGGGTTTTGAGTGCATCTTCATGCCTTTGAAGATTGCTAAGCGGAAGCGTTATAAGAACACGGTTGGTGGAGTCGTACTCGCAGCGATTCAGATCGCGGTTGATTCCGATCTAAGCGCCGAACAACAACGCCTCCGCATTCAACACACGTACAGACCGGTGACGTCTCCGGTGCCTTGATCCAGCAAGGAGGAGGGAGAGGTTGAGGGAGACTACTCCAACAGCAGCACGACGGCGTGGTGGAGGTGGAGGAGCGTGGCAACTCCGACAGTGCTTCAACAAGGACTACGGAGGAGGAGGAGGAGGAGGAGGAGGAGAGGGGCTGCCCGAGGGGGATTGGTGTGAGACAACAGCCCCTAGGCCTCTCTATTTATAGGAGGAGGAGGGGGCGTAGCCCCTAGGGTTCCCACCCTAGGGCTGGCGGCCAACCCTAGATGGCCCCTTTGGGGCGGTGGCCAAGCGAGGGAGAGGGGGAGGCGCCCTAGGGTGGGCCTAGGGCCCATCTGCTCTAGGGTTTGCCCCCTTTCTCTTGCTATGCCTTGGGCCTTGGTGGGAGGCGCACCAGCCCACCTAGGGGTTGGTTCCCTCCCACTTTAGGCCCATGCAGCCCTCTGGTTCCGGTGGCCCCACACAGTGGACCCCCGGAACCCTTCCGGTGGTCCCGGAACGTTACCGGTGATGCCCGGAACACTTCCGGTGACCAATACCTCACTTCCTATATATTAATCTTTACCTACGGACCATTCTGGAACTCCTAGTGACATCCGGGATCTCATCCGAGACTCCGAACAACCTTCGATAACCACGTACACTATTCCCATACAACCCTAGCATCATCGAACCTTAAGTGTGTAGACCCTACGGGTTCGGGAACCATCCAGTCATGACCGAGACACCTCTCTGGTCAATAACCAATAGCGGGATCTGGATACCCATATTGGCTCTCACATGTTCCATGATGATCTCATCGGATGAACCATGATGTCTGGGATTCAAACAACCCCGTATACAATTCCCTTGTCAATTGGTATGTTACTTGCCCGAGATTCGATCGTTAGTATCCCTATACCTTGTTCAATCTCGTTACAGGCAAGTCTCTTTACTCGTTCCGTAACGCATCATCCCGTGACTAACTCCTTAGTCACATTGAGCTCATTGTGATGATGTATTACCGAGTGGGCCCGACATACCTCTCTGTCACACGGAGTGACAATTCCCAGTCTTGATTCGTGCCAACCCAACAGATACTTTCGGGGATACCCGTAGTGCACCTTTATAGCCACCCAGTTATGTTGTGACGTTTGGCACACCCAAAGCATTCCTACGGTACCCGGGAGTTGCACAATCTCATGGTCTAAGGAAATGATACTTGACATTAGAGAATCTTTAGCAAACGAACTACACGATCTTGTGCTATGCTTAGGATTGGGTCTTGTCCATCACATCATTCTCCTAATGATGTGATCCCGTTATCAATGACATCCAATGTCCATGGCCATGAAACCATGACCATCTATTGATCAACGAGCTAGCCAACTAGAGGCTCACTAGGGACATGTTGTGGTCTATGTATTCACACATGTATTACGGTTTCTGGTTAATACAATTATAGCATGAACAATAGACAATTATCATGAACAAGGAAATATAATAATAACCACTTTATTATTGCCTCTAGGGCATATTTCCAACACTTTCCTCGTGTGAATTACACACGGCTGATCCATAATATCAGTCCCTGACTGATTTTTTTCCTTTCTTAGGGGCATACTGCGCTTTAGCCTTCCCATTATTCTTTGCTTGGGTCGCTAGTGCGGCTGCCTCTGCTTGGACCGGACCCTCAGCTTTTCGCTTCTGTTTCCGATTGGAGTTACCGCCACTATCACTGACGGTTGCCTTTCCTTTGCCGCTATGGAGGCGGTCTACTTCCTCGCCATTGGCGTACCGAGTGTCGATCTCCATCATCTTGCAGAGTGAAATGTCACCCGTTTGACCGAACTTCAAATAGAGCTCTCTGTATCTCACACTAGCCTTGAAGGCACACACAACTTGGTGTTCTGAAACATTCTCCACTGTATGATGCAGAGTGGACCAATGCTGAATATAATTTCTCAAGGTTTCATTGGGCTTCTGGACACAATGTTGTAAGTCGACTAGCCCGACAGGGCGCTTGCAAGTGCCCTCGAAGGTTCGGATGAACACTCGGGCAAGATTCTCCAAGCAATATATACTGGATGGAGCCAAGCGATTCAGCCAAGCATGAGCCGAACCATCCAACATCAAGGACAGGTGTTTCATTGTGATGTTATCATTGCCGCCACCAATCTGTACAGCCACTCGGTAATCATCCAACCAAGTCTCTGGCTTTGACTCGCCAGAAAACTTCCCGATCCCAGCCGCCAACCTGAAGTTGGGGGCAATTTCTGCAGAACGGATGGCTCTGCTAAAACACTCAGAACCAAAAAGCACGGCTGAGCTGCCACTCAGAAAATCTCTGTCTTGTCCTTCTCTGTGAGCTCTGCCCCTGTCAATCTGCTTCTAGGTGAGGATATCACGAGCATCAAAACCTGCATTCCGCTCATCACCGAACGAGCGCCTTTCGTCCTGGTGTCGAGGCATGTGTGGACCACCCTGCGGAGGAGTGGGCACTCAACGGTGGTCTTCACGGTGAAACTGATCTCTGACTTCCTCTTCACGAAAGCCGCTACCCCTATGATGCAAGGGCGATCCAGGGTTGTGTGTCGACTGAACGGTTTCTGCCTTGGGTGAGTTGTTGTGTATCCTGTTGCGGGACTGTGAAACAACAGAATTTTGACGCTGGGCTGCATCTAGCAAGGCTCTGAGTTGCATCAACCCTCTTCCAGCCTCTGACCGCGATGGCTAAATGGAATCTACTATCCTAGCAGCAGTTGCAATATTTAACACAGGGGTACGATATACCTCAACGTTGTTGTGGGATCCAGTCGGGAATAGTTGTCGTTGTCTTCGACCGGCAACTGGTGGGCGCTGGCAAGCGCACTCGTCGAGTTCCTTTTGGAGCTCTTCCAGCTGATACGCGTGGCCTCCAAAGCCCGAGCCTCAGCGGTTGTACCAACGATGGGAGTATGAAGAACTTCACCATCGCGACGGGGTTGTTCACTCGACGCGCCGCCGACATCGCGCTTGCCGTGGCCAAAGCCCAGCGGCGGGCTTTGATGAGAACCCGCCATAAGGACCTCCGCTGCTGGATCGCAGCTCTCGCACTCGAAAGGGACATCGGACGGATCGGAATCCGACTCGAACACGCCGTGAAGGGACTCGGCAGGCTCGAGTGCTGCGATCTACGGAGAAGAAATTTGGCGCGCCACTGCATGCTTGACCCAATGCTGGAGTCGTGAGCGATCGGACCGCTTGCGACAGCGGACCATGAGGGGAGCCGATGCATAGGGAGTCGATGGCTGACGCAGCAGCACACCACAGGAACTCGTGCGGAAGTGCGCGGCCCCGCGGACCGGGAGCGCCTCGACGTCGAGAGGCGCTTCCTGAAGCCATGTTGAATCGTCGGCGATGAAGGTGAGCGCTCCGAAATGGATCTCGTGGCCCAGAGTGAAAACACCGCCGGAAGACATGTCGAAGGATGAAAAACGCAACCTCGCCGGAAGTCGCTTAGACGCCTGCCCCACGGTGGGCGCCAACTGTCGTGGGAACAAGCCTGACAGTAGAAGGTAGGGGTACAAAAGGAGAGGGCAGAGTCCTAGCTACGGCGAGGGTGTACACACAGATGTATGACTTCTGGCCCCTCTCGTGGAGGTAACAACCCTATGTCTCAATGCTCGGGAGCTTTGTCGTGTGGAATGTTGAGATTACAATGGTTGCGAACCCTTGTGCCAGAGGGGAGGGGCGGCTTATATAGAGTTCGCTGCCCCTCATAATTGTTGGGGAACGTTACATGGGAAACAAAAATTTTCCTACGCTCATGCAAGATCTATCCATGGTGATGAGCATCTACGAGAGGGGGAGTGGATCTACATACCCTTGTAGATCGCTAAGCGGGAAGCGTTAAGAAACGCGGTTGGTGTAGTCAAACGTCTTCGCGATCCAAATCGCCGAGCGTCCCGCGATCTCATCACGATTTGTCCCGCAATCCAATCACAATCCGTCCCGTGAACTCATCACGATCTGTCCCGCGATCTCATCATGATTTGTCTCGCGATCTTGATCACGGTCCTTCCGATCTAGCGCCGAACGGACGGTACCTCCGCGTTCAGCACACGTACAACTCGATGATGATCTTCGCCTTTTTGATCCAACAAGAGCGAGCAGAGAGGTAGGGGAGTTCTCCGACAGTGCGACGGTGCTGTGCCGATAGTGGTGGAGCTATTCCGATAGGGCTTCGCCTAAGCACTGCAGAAAACCGATCTAGAGGAGAAACTATGCACTAGAGAAGAGGTAGCACGTGACTATTAGGGTTAGCTTTTTCCTCTAAATCCTCTAGTATATATAGGAGGGAGGGAGGGGAGGAGGCAGCCTCAAACCCTCAAGGTTTGGTCGAAATTGGAGGTGGAGGAGTCCTACTCCAATCCTATTAGGAGTAGGATTCCTCCTTTCCACTTGGAAACTCTTTCCACCTCTCCACCTTTGTATTTTTTCCTTCTCAAACCACTCCAGCCGCATGGGCCCTGAGAGGAGGCTTCGGCCAGCCCACAAGGGTCTGGTTTACCTCCTCCCACAGCCCATGTAGCCTCTTGGGTCGAAATACCTCTCCCGATGGTCCCCGGGTACACTATCGGCACTCCCGGTACACTACCGATGAGCCCGAAACTTTTCCAACGACCAAAAAAGGACTTCCTATATATCAATCTTTACCTCCGGACCATTCTGGAGCTCCTAGTGACGTACGGGATCTCATCCGAGACTCCGAACAACCTTATATCACCACCATACATAACTCTATACTACCGAAACGTCACCGAACCTTAAGTGTGCAAACCCTGCTGGTTCGAGAACTAGGTAGACATGACCGAGACACCTCTACGGTCAATAACCAATAGCGGGACCTGGATGCCCATATTGGTTCCTACATATTCTACGAAGATCTTTATTGGTCTAACCTATATGTCAAGGATTCAGTTAATCCTGTATGATGTTCCTTTTGTTCTTCGGTATGTTACTTGCCCGAGATTCGATCGTCGGTATCTCCATACCTAGTTCAACCTCGTTACCGGCAAGTCTCTTTACTCGTTCCGTAATACAAGATCCCGTGACTAACACTTAGTCACATTGCTTGCAAGGCTTATTATGATGTTGTATTACCAAGTGGGCCCTGAGATACCTCTCCGTCACACGGAGTAACAAATCCCAGTCTTGATCCATGCCAACCCAACAGACACCCTCGGAGATACCTCTAGACCACCTTTATAGTCACCCAGTTACGTTGCAACGTTTGATACACACAAGGCACTCTTCCGGTGTCCGTGAGTTGCATGATCTCATGCTCATAGAAACATATACTTGACATGCACAAAACAGTAGCAATAAACTGACACGATCACATGCTACGTTTGTAGTTTGGGTCTTGTCCATCACATCATTCTCCTAATGATGTGATCCCGTTATCAAATGAAATCTCATGTCCATGGCTAGGAAACCTTAACCATCTTTGATCAACGAGATAGTCTATTAGAGGCATACTAGGGACATGGTTTTGTCTATGTATCCACACATGCATCTAAGTCTCCGATCAATACAATTATAGCATGGATAATAAACGATTATCATGAACAAGGAAATATGATAATAACTAATTTATTATTTCCTCTAGGGCATATTTCCATTAGTCTCCCACTTGCACTAGAGTCAATAATCTAGTTCACATCATCATGTGATTCACATTGTTATGAATCTAACACCCAATGAGTTCTGGGGCTCGATCATGCTTTGCATGTGAGAGAGGTCTTATAGTCAACGGGTCTACGACATTCAGATCCGTGTGTACTTTGCAAATCTCTATGTCAAACCATAAACACTGCTACCACACTCCACTTGGTACTATTCCAAATGGCTGCTCCACTATATGTATCCAGATTGCTACTACGAGTCATCCAGATTGGTGTTAAAGCTTGCATCGACGTAACTCTTTACGACGAACTCTTTATCACCTCCATAAACGAGAAAAATCTCCTTAGTCTTTTAGTTACTAAGGATAATCTCTACCACTGTCCAGTGCTCCATTCCAAGATCACTTTGAAACCTTCCGGTCATACTTATGGCAAGGCTGACATCGGGTCTTGTGCACAGCATTGCATACATGATAGAGCCTATGGCTGAAGCATAGGGGATGACACTCATCTTTTGTCTATCTTCTGTAGTCACTAGGCATTGAGTCTTACTCAACTTCACACCTTACAAATCAGGCAAGAACTCTTTCTCTGACTGATCCATTTTGAACTCTTTCAAAATATTGTCAAGGTATGTACTCATTGAAAGTCTCATCAAGCATCTTGATCTATCTCTATAGATCTTGATGCTCAACAATTAGGTAGCTTTATCCAGGTCTTCCTTTGAAAAACTCTTTTCAAACAACCGTTTATGCTTTCGAGAAATTCTACATCATTTCCGATTAACAATATGTCAACCACATATGCTTACCAGAAACTCTATAGTGCTCCCACTCACTTTATTGTAAATACAAGTTTCTCATAAACTTTGTATAGACTCAAAAAAACTTTGATCACCTCATCAAAGTGTATATTCAAACTCCGAGATGCTTGCTTCAGTTCATAGAAGGATCACTGAAACTTGCACACCTTTTAGCATCCTTAGGACTGACAAAACCTTCTGGTTGTATCTCATACAACCTTTCCTTAAGGAAGGAAATGATGTTTTGGCATCCATCTGCCAGATTTCATAATTGAAAAATGCAGCAACTGCTAACATAATTCCAACAGACTTTAGCATCGCTACGAGTAAGAAAGTCTCATCATAGTCAACTCCTTGAACTTGCCGGAAACTTCTTTGCGACAAGTCGAGCTTTATAAATGGTGACATTTACCATCAGCGTCCGTCTTCATCTTAAAGGTCCATTTGTATTCGACGACTTGATGTCCAATGAGCAAGTCTACCAAAGTCTATAATTGGTTTTCATACATGGATCCTTTCTCGGATTTCATGGCCTCTAACCACTTGTCGGAATCCGGGCCCATCATTGCTCTCCACAGCTTGTAGGTTCATCCTTGTCCAACAACATGACCTCCAAGAGAGGGTTGTCGTACCGTTCAGGAGCAGTACACATCCTTGTCGACCTATGAGGTTCGATAGTAACTTGATCCGAGGCTTCATGATCATCATCATTTACTTCCTCTTCAACTGACGTAGGTTCCACAGAAACATCTTTCTGTGCTGCGCTACTCTCTGGTCGAAGCAAAGGTTCAACAACCTCATCAAGTTCCATCTTCCTCCCACTCAATTCTTTCGAGAGAAACTTTTTCTCGACAAAGGACCCAGTTTTAGCAACAAACACTTTATGCTTGGATCTGAGATAGAAGGTTCACCCAATTGTTCTTAGGGTATTCTATGAAGATGCATTTGTCCGCTTTGGGTTCGAGCTGATTAGGTGAATTTTTTTTCTTCACACAAGCGTCGCAGCCCCAAACATTAAGAAATGACAGCTTAGGTTTCTATCAAACCATAATTCACATGGTGTCATCTCAACGGATTTAGATGGTGCCCTCTTTAAAGTGAATGTAGTTGTCTCTAATGCAAAACCCCAAAACTATAGTAGCAAAATGATAAGAGACATCATAGCCCGTACCATATCCAATAGAGCACGACTATGACGTTCGGACACACCATCACACTATGGTGTTCCAGGTGACGTGAGTTGTGAAACACCTTTCACATTGTCTAAAGTTGTATGCCAAACTTGCAACTCAGATATTTACCTCCACGATCATATCACAGACATTTTCATCTTCTTGTCACGATGATCTTAAACTTCACTCTGAATTTGCTTGAACTTTTCAAATGATTCAGACTTGTGTTTCATTAAGTAAACATACACTATATCTACTCAAATCATCAGTGAAGGTAAGAAAATAACGATATCCGCCGCCCGCTACAAGACTCATTGGATTGCATACATCACTCATGTATCATTTCCAATAAATCACTTGCCCGCTCCATTAAACCGGAAAACAGGGTCCTTAGTCATCTTGCCCAAGAGGCATGGTTCATATGTCTCAACCGATTCGAAATCGAATGAGTCCAAAGATCCATCAGCATGGAGTTTCTTCATGCGATTTATACCAATATGACATTTTAGCGGCAGTGCCACAAGTATGTGGTACTATCATTATTAACTTTGTATCTTTTTGGCATCAATGTTATGAACATGTGTATTATTACGGTCAAGATTCAACAAACCATTCTCATTGGGTTCATGACCATTGAAGGTATTATTCATGTAAACAAAATAACAATTATTCTCTAACTTAAATGAATAACCGTGTTGCTATAAATGCGATCTAATCATGTTCATGCTTAATGCAAACACCAAACAACATTTAGGTTTGTAATTAATCCCAAAGTTAGAGAGAGAGAGCGATGTTGATCACATCAACCTTGGAAACATTTCCAACACATATCGTCACCTCACCCTTAGCTAGTCTCCGTTTATTCAGTAGCTTTTATTTCGAGTTACTAACATTTAGCAACTGAACCGGTATCCTATACCCAGGTGCTACTAGGAGTACTAGCAAGGTACACATCAATAACATGTATATCAAATATACTTCCGTTGACGTTGCCAGCCTTCTTATCTACCAAGTATCTAGGGTTGTTCCGCTTCAATGAGCACTCTCCTCATAATAGAAGCACTTAGTCTCGGGTTTGGGTTCAACTTTGGGTTGCTTCACTGGAGCAGCAACTGACTTGCGATCCATGAAGTTTCCCTCCTTGCCCTTGCCCTTCTCGAAACTAGTGATTTTACTAACCATCAACACTTGATGCTCCTTCTTAATTTCTACCTTTGCGGTGTCAAACATCGCAAACAGCTCAGGGATCATTATTTCTATCCCTGGCATTTTATAGTTTATCACCAAGTTTTAGTAGCTTAGTGACAGTGACTTGGAGAACTATATCAATCACTATCTTATCTGTAAGATCAACTCCCACTCGATTCAAGCGGTTGTAGCACCCAGACAATCTGAGCACATCCTTAACGATTGACATATTCTCCTTCATCTTGCAGGCAAAGAATCTTGTTGGAGATCTCATATCTCACAACACGGGCACGAGCCTCAGATCCTAATTTCAGCTCTTAGACCATCTCATATGTTCCGTGATGTTCAAAACGTTTTGGAGCTTCAATTCTAAGCCGTAAGGCATGACGCACTAAACCATTAACTAGTCATCGGAACGTGCCTGTCAAATGTTCACAACATCTATAGACGACGCTAGAGGGGTTGGCGCACCGAGCGGTGCATTAAGGACATACGCCTTCTGTGCAGCAATGAGGACAATCCTCAGATCACGGACCCAGTCCGCAATATTGCTACCATCATCTTTCAACTCTATTTCTCTAGGAACATATAAAAATTCAAGGGAGCTACAGCGTGAGCTAGTAATCTACAACATAATTTTGCAAAGACACTACTGACTGTTCATGATAATGAGTTCAATTAATCATATTACTTAAGAACTCCCACTCAAATTGACATCCCTTCCGGTCATTCGAGTGATACATGATCCAAATTCACCAACTAAAGTCCGATCATCACGTGAGTTGAGGTGGTTTCAATGGTGAACATCATCATGTTGATCATATCTACTATATGACTCATGTTCGACCTTCCGGTCTCTTGTGTTCTGAGACCATGTCTATACAAGCTAGGCTCGTCAAGTTTAACCCGAGTGTTCTGCATGTGCAACACTGGCTTGCACCCGTTGTATGTGAACGTAGAGTCTATCACACCCGATCATCACGTGGTGTCTCGACACGACGAACTTTCGCAACGGTGCACACTCGGGGAGAACACAATTTATCTTGAAATTAAGTGAGGGATCACCTTATAATGCTACCGTCGTCCTAAGCAAAACAAGGTGCATAAAAAGATTAACATCACATGCAAATCATAAGTGACATGATAAGGCCATAAACTTGTGCTTTTGATCTCCATCTTGAAAGCACCAGCATGATCTCCATCGTCACCGGCATGACACCATGATCTCCATCATCTTGATCTCCATCAATGTGTCGCCATCGGGGTTGTCGCGCCCACCATGCTTCTACTACTATTGCTACCGTTTAGTGATAAAGTAAAGCATTACATAATGCTTAATGATTGACAAGCAGGTCATACAATAATTAAAGACAACCCTATGGCTCCTGCTGGTTGCCATACTCATCGACATGCAAGTCGTGATATTCTATACAACACATGATCATCTCATACATCACGTATATCACATCATGTAATTGGCCATATCACATCACAACATACCCTGCAAAAACAAGTTAGACGTCCTCTAATTGTTGTTGCATGTTTTACCTGGATGCTACGGGTATCTAGCAAGAACAATTCTCGCCTACGCATAAACCACAACGGTGATACATAAGTTGCTTTTCAACCTTCTCAAGGACCGCCTTTGTCGAATCCGATCCAACTAAAGTAGGAGAAACTGCCACCCGCCAGCCATCTTTTGCAACAAGTTGCAGTTGAGGGAACCGGTCTCTCGTAAGTGTACGAGTAATGTTGGTCCGGGCCGCTTCATCCCACAATACCGCTGAACCAAAACACGACCAAGGGAGGAAGCAATCTAAGCATCAACGCCCACAAACTCTTTGTGTTCTACTCGAGATCTCATCTACACATAGACCATGCTCTGATACCACTGTTGGGGAACGTTGCATGGGAAACAAAAAAATTCCTACGCACACGCAAGATCTATCCATGGTGATGAGCATCTACGAGAGGGAGAGTGGATCTACATACCCTTGTAGATCGCTAAGCGGGAAGCGTTAAGAAATGCGGTTGGTGTAGTCGAACGTCTTCGCGATCCAAATCGCCGAGCATCCCGCGATCTCATCATGATCCGTCCCGCGATCCAATCACGATCCGTCTCGCGAACTCATCACGATCCTTCCTACGATCTCATCATGATCCGTCTCGCGATCTTGATCACGGTCCTTTCGATCTAGCGCCAAACGGACGGTACCTCCGCGTTCAGCACACGTACAGCTCGATGACGATCTCCGCCTTCTTGATCCAGCAAGAGGGAGCAGAAAGGTACGCGAGTTCTTCGGCAGCGCGACGGCGCTGCGGTGATGGTGGTGGAGCTATTCCGGCAGGGCTTTGCCTAAGCACTGCAGAAAACCGGTCTAGAGAAGAAACTATGCACTAGAGGAGAGGTAGCACGTGGCTATTAGGGTTAGCTTTTTCCTCTAAATCCTCTAGTATATATAGGATGGAGGGGAGGGGAGGAGGCATCCTCAAACACTCAAGGTTTGGTCGAAATTGGATGTGGAGGAGTCCTACTCCAATCCTATTAGGAGTAGGATTCCTCCTTTCCACTTGGAAACTCTTTCCACCTCTCCACCTTTGGATTTTTTCCTTCTCAAACCACTCTAGCCGCATGGGCCCTGAGAGGAGGCTTCGGCCAGCCCACTAGGGGCTGGTTTACCTCCTCTCACAGCCCATGTAGCTTCTTGGGTCGAAATACCTCTCCCGATGGTCCCCCCGTACACTACCGGCACTCCCGGTACACTACCGATGAGCCCGAAACTTTTCCGGCGACCAAAAAAGGACTTCCTATATATCAATCTTTACCTCCGAACCATTTTGGAGCTCCTCGTGACGTCCGGGATCTCATCCGGGACTCCGAACAACCTTCGGTCACCACCATACATAACTCTATACTACTGAAACGTCACCGAACCTTAAGTGTGCAGACCCTACGGGTTCGAGAACTATGTAGACATGACCAAGACACCTCTACGGTCTATAACCAATAGTAGGACCTGGATGCCCATATTGGTTCCTACATATTCTGCGAAGATCTTTATCGGTCGAACCTCTATGTCAAGGATTCAGTTAATCCCATATGATGTTCCCTTTGTTCTTCGGTATGTTACTTGCCCGAGATTCGATCGTCGGTATCTCCATACCTAGTTCAACCTCATTACCAGCAAGTCTCTTTACTCGTTCCGTAATACAAGATCACGTGACTAACACTTAGTCACATTGCTTGCAAGGCTTATTGTGATGTTAAATTACCGAGTGGCCCCTGAGATACCTCTCCGTCACACGGAGTAACAATTCCCAGTCTTGATCCATGCCAACCCAACAGACATCCTCGGAGATACCTGTAGAGCACCTTTATAGTCACCCAGTTACATTGCGACGTTTGATATACACAAGGCACTCTTCCGGTGTCCGTGAATTGCATGATCTCATGGTCATAGAAACATATACTTGACATGCAGAAAACAATAGCAATAAACTGACACGATCATATGCTACGTTTGTAGTTTGGGTCTTGTCCATCACATCATTCTCCTAATGTTGTGATCCCCTTATCAAATGACATCTCATGTCCATGGCTAGGAAACCTTAACCATCTTTGATCAACGAGCTAGTCTAGTAGAGGCATACTAGGGACATGGTTTTGTCTATGTATCCACACATGCATCTAAGTCTCTGATCAATACAATTATAGCATGGATAATAAACGATTATCATGAACAAGGAAATATGATAATAACTAATTTATTATTGCCTCTGGGGCATATTTCCAACAATAATTACCCGGCATCTAAGGGTCCGATCATGGGTTTAAAGACTGGTGTTACTGGTAACGTACATAATAAAAGCTACTAATGACGAAAAGCCTAACGCCTGCCCATTGGCCTCCTGGAGGTGGCTTCTGGTCTTCTAGCGTCGAGTGGAAATGAGGTCTTTCGAGTGACAGTCGAACGTCGAGTGGAGGAAGAAGTCTCTGAGTGGATTGCCTGTCGAGTGACTTGAGCGTCATCGGGAATCCAGTCGGAAGCTTATCTGTGATCTTCTAGTCCTCCAATGTCATGTCCTTAGGTAGGGCATGTACGTCAGGCCTAGGACCCTACCCTAGGTACATATCCTCATCACTAGGGTTTCCCCAAACTAGCAAGATTTGAGCAAATGTGACAATTCCTATGGATGAAAACGAGGGGAACGGAGGAGATTACCTTAAGGGAGGGGTTGGCTTCGAAATTCACGGACAAATACTCCAGATTTTCAAGATTTGAGAAGGATTTGAGAGGGGGAGAGGGGGAGAGAGGGGGAGAGAAGGGTGTGGGTGGGATGGGGGGTTGGGGCAGCCTAAGTGACACACAGACAGTGCATCGCCTACGGGTCGGGCGCTGAACATACATGTGTGGCGCCTAGCTCTTAGGTGTTGCACGGCTGGCTGTGGGGCCGCGCCTGGCCACGGGCTGCCACGCTGGCCGGGAGTGCGGCGCCTAAGACCAAGGCATTGCATGGTGCAGTGCAACGCCCGGCTGTCACGCGCCACATAAAACGTTCAATTTGTGAACAAAAATCCAAGTATAGTTCATATCGTAAATTAGTTTCGCAAACGGGTCATATATTGGTACGGGTGAAACATAGCCGGATAGCCTTGGCCCTCACCTCGAAGTTTTTTTAGACAAGATCTCCTCAAAGTGGTTACTTGCTTATTACCGAACTACTTCTCTTTTTTTTTTAAACTACCACCTCCGATAAAAAGTTAATTGGCTGATGGTCTCCCTCCCCGGCGGTCGGGATCACCCATTTCCCTTGGGCGAAGGTTGGAATTCTTTTTCCCGTTGGCAACAGTTAGAATTGATCGGGTGAAGAAGCTCGGGCTGCCAATTCCAGTGATAAAGGTTTAGGGTTTAACTCAATTTTCCAGTATAAATTTCAGGATAAAAACATAGTCCCTTTGTGTAAACAAATGTAAGTAAGACCGTTTAGATCACAATAAAAAGAAGGAGCGGAAGAGAGCTTCCCTAAAAAGGAAAACGGAACAAAGCCAACGTGGCAACGATAGTGTGATATTTGTTTTGGGGATCATCAACACACGGTCCATATGGATCTTTCTCGCTTCATTCGAATAGTTTGGTGCCAAGCACTAGCCTATAGGGCCCCACGGCAGCCGCCGGCTCGTCACTAACTTAACCGTGTCCAAATCGTGTTTCCTGAAAGCAACTCCGGCTCTAGGAAAATCCCCAAAAAAATGGAGAAACGTGTCCCTAGTGAAGTCGTCATCAGTATGTAAACGGGGCGCCACCACACTGCACAGACCGGCAGACCCCTCCTGTCCCCTCCACCTTCTAGCCCCGCTGTCCCAAGATTTCAATTTCGAACTCGACAACCTCCACCCGGCGGTGACCAATTCGACGCACCCATCACTGCCCCCCCCCCCCCCCCCCCCCCCGCGCATCAAATCGAGCCAACCGCGCATCCGCCACCAGAAAGAGCCGGCCATCCGTCCGGGCCGGAGGTCGAAGAGCAGGAGGCCATGGCACTCGGGTGGTTCAAGGTCGTGGAGGTGCAGGTGCAGAGCGCGCGGGCGTACCAGTGGAGGTGGGAGGAGAAGGCGGGCGTCGTGGTCTCACTCCTCGACGGCGCGCTCTTCCACGTCCTCTACGCCGCCGAGGCCGTCGTCCTCTCCGCCGCGCTCTGCGGCTTCTTCCTCTGCTGCGGCTGCAACATCTGATCTGCGTCCGACGGCCTGATCCGTTGCCGGGGGAGGCGACCCGTCAACCCGCTGCGCGCCTGCGCCTCTGAAGACACTCGGTGGATGGATCCCAGTTTTGACATGCTGCCGCCACTCGCCCTCGCGAAGTCGCGATGCTCTTCTGTTTTTACCGTTCGTCCTTCCATTTACTTTTCCCTTAGTTTCTCTTCGACTGAGAGCACTCAGGGTGCTCGTCGTCTGTGTACGCTCCTGGAGCAAAAGATTGTAGGCCGGTGTCCCAGTTCTTGAGGTTGATGCAGCAGCATCCAGGTTGTATTTCTCGTTTATGCTTCGCTTTTGCCTGAACTGCGGGCAGGCAAATGGGTGCTCCCTCGTGGCCCCAAATGGAAGCTCCTCGGTCTCAGTCCACGGAGAAAGTTACACGTTTCATCTGTGAGGTTTGTACACTACATAAAATCATTCTAATAGGTCTTGTATACAAAATCATTCTAAGGTGATCATAAGGATAGGATTTGTAGAGATAGAATGTATGTTTATGTATGTAAGCAACTTTGATTATACTATGTTAATAAAAACATTTAAGATCAACACATATCCAATTTGAGTTGTCAAATATCCACGGAGTCCGTGGACGTGACCTGTCATAGCTTATATTTCACCTCAAACAACCATAGTAGCCATTTCACGATTGCCCTTTTGATACAAAATCATGCAACAACATGATCTCCGTACAACAAAACTACTATCAACCACACTACTCGTCCTTCTCATCGATGATGTTGATGAAGTTTGTGCCTCGGTCATTGGCGGTCGGGCGCACCTCCGGCTCCTCGTCAAACTCTATGTCGGCGAAGATCTCGTCGATCTTCATGTTTCGCTGGCAGAGGAAGCGACATTTGGCCTTCACTTTCGCCTCCGACTGAATGGAGTCGAGGATGGTCTGCTACTCCGCTGCCTCCGACTGGATGTAGTTAAGAATGGCCTGCTGCTTCGCCGTCTCGTCCACTTCGGCCACCTCGTACTCCGCCAGCGCCTCGGGCATGACGAAGCTCGCAGGCGTCGGGCCTGCCTCCTCCTCCTCCTCCATGGACGCCTCCTCCTTCTCGTGTTGCAGCGAATCGGGAGGCAAGCCGGCAACGATCTGAGCTTGCTACTAAGTCGTGATGGAATAGACGAGGTTGTTACTTCGTGGACCATTATGGGTGAAGCCCTTCGTGGATTCTCTCGACCGTTACCCTCCATTGGTTAAAGTCTTCATCAGCGTGGACGTACGATAGCACCACCTATCGAAACAACGGAAAAAATCTTCATGTCTCCAATTGTGTTTGATCTTCCTTTCTCTACTCTTACTTACATGTGCTTGTCTTTACTTTTCGTTCCCATAGTCGTTGACTTGCATGTGTAGGGTGTGCTAGGCTTGTTAGAATTGCTAAAATTTTCTAACCATTAAAATTAAAAAATGTTAGGTTTTAATTTTGTCAAGTAGTCTATTCACCTCCCCCCTCTGGACGTCCCTTCTCGATCCCATAAGGGGTCAAATCACTTAAACATAGCTACGGATGGGCAGAGGATTGGTATTTGGGAATATGTGTGGATCTGAATTGTGCAAATAGGAATGCTATTACCCAAGGAAATAGTCTATCTAAGGTGGGTGATATGATTAACCCAATTAATAATAAATGGGATGAAGAGTTAGTCAAGTGTTATGGACAGTTGATGCCCAACGGGCCCGTGCGATCCCTCTTCCAAAGCACGAGATGTAAAATTTTATTCCTTAGGGTTCTTAAAAAACGGGAGCTTGTCTGTCAGATCACCTTATTTTGTGGAATAGGATCACCAACATGGGAGTAGACAATGTAGGATTCACGGGGTGTGACAAGTCTTTGATAATCTTGTTTGGAGTAGAATTTGAAGGTTGTCTTTTCCAGCAAAAGTTAGTTATTTTATTTGGCGTACTTTGCATGACACTCTTCCATGTGTTAATAGATACATGAAAGCAAGGGCAGCGCTACCGTAGGGGCTGATATGGGCAGCCGCCCCGGGTGGCTGGAAAGTGCGCACCTAGTTTTGACTCGTGCATGTTGGCCTTCGCTCCTTTCGTTCGTCCCAGCGCACGAGCAGGCAATGTAAAAAGTAAAGAAAACATTTTAATTTGGATGGGCCAACAACGTGAGTGCAAGTCAGGCCCACTAGCAGGCTCGCGGCCCAAACGAGCGCCTCTCGCATCGATCAACAGTTCGACACAGGGAGAAAAATCCCCAATTCGTTCACTCCGGCATCCAGCTCGCTCCTAACCTAGCCGCATATCGCTGCCGGATAGATCGACGGCGCTCTTCCTCGCGGCCTCGCTGGACGCCGGCGGCCAGTCATCGGGCTTCAGGCGAATGGAAGGACAAGAAGACGAAGATCCACCCCCGGGTGTAGCCTGCGTGGGAGGCAGGCAAGCAGCGGTGGCAGCACAGCCATGGCATCGAGTTTGCGCAAACGGACGGTCGCAACTCGCACGAGCAGCAAGCACAACGAGCAGGTACATCACATTCACATATTCACATCCCTAGTTATATCTAGTTCAGTTGTTCAATTTCTGACCAATAGTTAAACCTGATAGTGTTGTAAAATTGCTTGTATGTAGGGAATTTGTAAGAAAATGAAACCAATTTCTGCTTATTTTGGAACTCCCCCAATCAATACTGAACTGAGTGAACTACATGTGTTTAACCAAGTTTCTGATGCAAACATAGAAGCTCATATTGGTCTTGAACTGAACTGTTTGATGAATGGACTGCTAATGAAGGATTTGATGCAAATATTTTACATGCTCCTGGTATTGAACATGTAGTGTCTAATGAGGGCTCTAATGTTAGCATTTTGCAAGCTCCCCTTGAAGGATTTAATCGATCTAACATTGAACCTGATCCGGGACTCCGGAAACAAATCGGAGATTATAGTACCCCGGAAATTAGAGATGCGGTGAGGAGGGAGTATTTAAAGAAAGGTCCATCTCAGCCATATGGGCATGCTTTCCCTCGCAATATTACAACAGATAATAGAGTGTTCAGAGAGGAATGGTTCAAGGAGTTTGATTGGCTAGAGTACAGTGTAGAAAAGAACCGTGCATATTGTTTTCACTGTTTCTTTTCAAGCAATCAACAAGCCGTGTAAGGTTTGGGGGCAATGTCTTCAAGCAAGATGGGTTTAAAAATTGGAAGAAAGCAGTAGAATATTGCAGGTTTCATGAAGGTTCTACAAAGAGTGCTCACAACAATGCTAGAAGACATTCTGAAGATTTCAAGAATCAAAGACAAAGTGTGGCATATGCAATTACTACTCAAACCGAGAGGACACATCTTCAATATCAAGAACGTTTGTTTGTTGTTATGGGTGTTGTGAGGTTTCTTCTTAGGCAAGGACTTGCTTTCCGTGGTCATGACGAGTCCAAGACCTCCAAAAACAGGGGTAATTTTCTTGAGTTGTTGGATTGGTATGTTGAAATATGCCAAGCTGCAGTGGATGTACTCAATGACAATGCTCCTGGGAATCATCAAATGACTTGTCATGATATCCAGAAGCAAATGGTACAAGCTTGCGCAGAAAAGACCACCGAAGTCATCATGGGTGAGCTTGGGGATAGTCATTTTTCTCTACTTGTTGACGAGTCCCGCGATGCATCTATTAGAGAACAAATGGTTGTGATTCTTAGGTTTCTGAACATAAAAGGAGATATTTTGGAAAGGTTACTTGGTGTCAAGCATGTTGTCAACACCACATCTTCTTCTCTCAAAAGATCCTTGAATGAAGTGTTTGCTACCCATAATTTATCCATGTCTAGATTGAGAGGGCAAGGATACGATGGAGCCTCAAATATGCATGGGCAACTAAATGGATTAAAGAAACTAGTGTTAGATGTCAATCCTCATGCATTCTATGTTCATTGTTTCACCCATCAGCTTCAGTTAGTGGTTGTGGCTGTTGTGAAGGGTGTTCTTGCTGTTAGTGATTTCTTCGGATATGCAAATATGATTGTCACAATGGTTAGTACATTCTATAACTCATTCAATAGTGAACAAATCATACAATTTCCTTGCTGACTTGTTGTTTACAATGCTTTGATTTTAAGGTGAGTGCTTCTTGTAAAAGAAAAGATGCATTACTACAAAGGCACCATGACAAGATTGTGTCATAGTTAGAAAATGGGGAGATCCTTAAAGGAAGAGGCAAACATCAAGAGACAACTTTAGCAAGACCTGGTGATACGCGATGGGGACCACACCATAGAACATTGATTCGGTTCCATCAAATGTGGGATTCAGTGATTCAAGTGTTACATGCTATTTCTCATGATGGCGAAGATGCAGATGATAGAGGCAAAGCATCAGGTTTGATGAAATCTATGGAGGTCTTTGAATTTGTTCTCATCTTACATTTGATGCTTAAAGTTCTCGGTTTGACTAATGACTTGTCACAAGCATTGCAACAAAAGGATCAGAACATAGTCGTGAAAAGTTTATTGCAGCAGTTGAGGGATGAAGGATGGGAGCCACTTTTGGAGGTTGTCACATCCTTTTGTATTAAAAGAGAGATACCAGTGCCTGCTATGAATGCGAACATTCCAGCAAGGGGTTACCCAAGGAGTTACCGCAAAATGGTTAGTTGTTTCCATCACTACAAGATTGAAATATTCAATGAGGTTCTTGATAGAAACATAGCTGAAATGAACAAACGATTTAGTGAAACTTCTACAAGATTATTGATATGCATCGCAAGTCTAGATCCTAGAGACTCATTTAGCAGATTTAATCATGAGAATCTACTTGAGCTTGCATCTATTTACTCGGTTGACTTTGATCCAGAAGAACAATATCATTTGGATGGTCAGCTCAAGATATACATTGATATGATGAAAAGGTCTCCTACCTTTTGTGGTTGTGACAGCCTTGCTAATCTTGCTCTCAAGTTGGTTGAAACTAAGGATCATTTACGTTTTCCTTTGGTTTACCGTCTCATCAAACTTGCTTTGACATTGCCGGTAGCAACGACATCGGTTGAAAGAGTTTTCTCGGTAATGAATATCATAAAAACAGATTTGAGAAATAAGATAGGTGATGATTGGTTGAATGATATGATGATACGCTATGTTGAGAGAGAGATATTTGTTGGAATTGATGACAAGCAAATTATAGTACATTTTCATGGCTTGACGGATCGTAGAGGCCATCTACCACAACCTCCTCGTATCATTACAACTTAGTGTAAATAATTTTCTTATCTATTCTTTCAAATTATTGGCATGCCCGTGTAAGATATACATATTGATATTCAGTTTGTGGATTGGTTGTAGGTGCCAATCAGACTTGGATATTTTGGGCCAGAGAAGGAATGATTCAAGCAGCTAGAGTCCATGTTAGTGGTCCTCATTTACCTGGTTGTATTTTGTGTTTTTTGGTGCTTACATCATCTAGTTGTTGAGAATCTGGAACTACTTTGGATCATTAGCTTGTTTTTAGAGTGCATCTAGCTTCATATTTCTAAAGTCATGTTGATTTTAAGAGTGTGCGTGCCTTCGTATCTATTAAGATAATTTTTCACCCCGGGTAACTTGAATTCCTGGATCCGCCACTGCATGAAATTTTCGCCTCAATGCCCCTCCTATTCTAATGGCGTAGAAGATTCTAAAAATTTGATGTTCCTTTGCCAAAAACCTAAAGAGGTTTTGGTGGATGTTGGGGTTGGATGATATTATTAAAAGGACATGTGAAGTTGATCGTGTCACCGTGGCCGTCTTTAAACTTTTACTAATGCTTCCCGACTAGGAGTTATCTATTTTGGGTACTCAAGATGTGCGTGAAATGACCATCATTACCGCCTGGTATTTATTGTGGGTTAGGCGCAAGATGGTCTATGAGGAGAATGTTCTAGTTGCCAGTCGGATTGATATGTAATACACGGATTCAAGCTCTCATGGCTAATTATGTTATTGCTTCATCTCCTAATGCTACAATGAAAAAGAGGGGCCTCTATTAGACCTCGTATGGTTTTTGTAAAACCGGATGTTGATACTTCTGTTGGAAATATGCCCTAGAGGCAATAAATAAAGTGTTTATTATTGTATTTCTTTGTTCATGATAATCGTTTATTATCCATGCTATAATTGTATTAATTGGAAACATGGATACATGTGTGGATACATAGACAAACACAATGTCCCTAGTATGCCTCTAGTGAACTAGCTCGTTGATTGAAAGATGGTTAAGGTTTCCTAGCCATGGACATGAGATGTCATTTGATAACGGGATCACATCATTAGGATAATGATGTGATGGACAAGACCCAAACTACAAACGTAGCTTATGATCGTGTCAGTTCATTGCTATTGTTTTCTGCATGTCAAGTATATGTTCCTATGACCATGAGATCATGCAACTCACAGATATCGGAGGAGCACCTTGTTGTATCAAACGTCGCAACGTAACTGGGTGACTATAAAGGTGCTCTACAGGTGTCTCCGAGGGTGTCTGTTGAGTTGGCATGGATCAAGACTGGGATTTGTTACTCCCTGTGACGGAGAGGTATCTCAGGGCCCACTCGGTAATACAACATCACAATAAGCCTTGAAAGCAATGTGACTAAGTGTTGGTCATGGGATCTTGTATTATGGAATGAGTAAAGAGACTTGCCAATAACGATGTTGAACTAGGTATGGAGATACCGACGATCGAATCTCGGGCAAGTAACATACCGAAGAACAAAGGGAACATCATACGAGATTAACTGAATCCTTGACATAGAGGTTCGACCGATAAAGACCTTCGTAGAATATGTAGGAACCAATGTGGACATCCAGGTCCCACCATTGGTTATTGACTGTAGAGGTGTCTCGGTCATGTCTACATAGTTCTCGAACCCGCAGGGTCTGCACACTTAAGGTTTGGTGACGTTTTGGTAGTATAGAGTTATGTATGGTGGTGACCGAAGTTTGTTCGGAGTCCCGGATGAGATCCTGTACATCACGAGGAGCTCTGGAATGTTCTGTAGGTAAAGATTCATATATAGGAAGTCCTGTTTTGGTCGCCGGAAAAGTTCTGGGCTTATCGGTAGTGTACCGGGAGTGCCGATAGTGTACCGGGAGACCTCCGGGAGGGGTATTTCGACCCAAGAGGCTTCATGGGCTGTGGGAGAGTGAATATTAGCCCTTAGTGGGCTGGTGTAAACTCCCACACAAGGCCCATGTGGCTGGAGAAGAAAACCCAAAAGGAAAAAGGTGGAAAAGGGCAAAAAGGAAAAAAAAAGGATGAATCCTAATCCTACTAGGAGTGGAGGAGGTGGACTCCTCCTCTCCTAGTTCGGCCAAATCCTAGAAGGCTTGGAGGCCAAGATGCCTCCTCTCCTCCTCTCCTCCTATATATACTGGTGGTATTGAGGGTTTTTGCACTAGATTTTCAGCCACGTGCTACCCGTTCCTCCAGTGCATAGTTTCTCCTCTAGACCGGTTTTCTGCAGTGCTTAGGCGAAGCCCTGCCAGAATTGCTCCACCACCATCGCCGGAGCGCCGTCAGGCTGCCGGAGAACTCTTCTTCCACTCCACTCCTTCTTGCTGGATCAAGATGGTGGAGATCGTCATCAAGCTATACGTGTGCTGAACGCGGAGGTGCCGTCCGTTCGGTGCTAGTTCGGAAGAACCGTGATCAAGTTCGTGAGACGGATCATGATCAAGCTTGTGGGACGGATCGTGATCGTATCGCGGGATGGATCGTGATTGGATCGCGGGACGGATCGTGATTGGATCGCGGGACGCACGGCGATTTGGATCGCGAAGACGTTCGACTACACCAACCGCGTTTCTTAACGCTTCCCGCTTAGCGATCTACAAGGGTATGTAGATCCACTCTCCCTCTCGTAGATGCTCATCACCATGGATAGATCTTCGTGTGCGTAGGAAATTTTTTGTTTCCCATGCAACGTTCCCAACAGTGCCATCATGAGCTAGGTCTATGTGTAGATGAGATCTCGAGTAGAACACAAAAGGTTTGTGGGCGTTGATGCTTAGATTGCTTCCTCCCTTGGTCAGATTTTGGTTCAGCGGTATTGTGAGATGAAGCGGCCCGGACCAACATTACTCGTACGCTTACGAGAGACCGGTTCCCTCGACGCAACTTGTTGCCTAGATGGCTTGCGGGTGGCAGTTTCTCTCACTTTAGTTGGATCGGATTCAACAAAGGCGGTCCTTGAGAAGGTTGAAAAGCAAATTATGTATCACCGTTGTGGTTTATGCGTAGGTGATAATCGTTCTTGCTAGAAACCCATAGCAGCCACATAAAACATGCAACAACAATTAGAGGACGTCTAACTTGCTTTTACAGGGTATGTTGTGATGTGATATGGCCAATTACATGATGTGATATATGTGATGTATGAGATGATCATGTGATGTATAGAATTTCACGACTTGCATGTCGATGAGTACGGCAACCGGCAGGAGCCATAGGGTTGTCTTTAATTATTGTATGACCTGCGTGTCAATCATTAAGCGCTATGCAATGCTTTACTTTATCGCTAAACGGTAGCAATAGTAGTAGAAACATGCAGGGCGGGACAACTTCGATGGCGACACGTTGATGGAGATCAAGATGATGGAGATCATGGTGTCGTGCCGGTGACGATGAAGATCATGCCGGTGCTTTCAAGATGGAGATCTAAAGCACAAGTTCATGGCCATATCATGTCACTTATGAATTGCATGTGATGTTAATCCTTTTATGCACCTTGTTATACTTAGTACGACGGTAGCATTATAAGGTGATCCCTCCCTTAAATTTCAAGATAAAATTATGTTCTCCCCGAGTGTGCACCGTTGCAAAAGTTCGTCGTGTTGAGACACCACGTGATGATCGGGTGTGATAGACTCGACGTTCACATACAACGGGTGCAAGCCAGTGTTGCACGCGCAGAACTCTCGGGTTAAACTTGACGAGCCTAGCATGTACAGACATGGCCTCGGAACACAAGATACCGAAAGGTCGAACATGAGTCATATAGTAGATATGATCAACATAATGATGTTCACCATTGAAGCCACCTCAACTCACGTGATGATCGGACTTGAGTTGGTGGATTTGGATCATGTGACACTCAGATGACCTGAGGGGTGTCAATTTGAGTGGGAGCTTTAGTAATTTGATTAACTAAACTCATTATCTTGAACAATAGTCTAAGTGAACTTTGCATATTTATGTTGTGGATCAATGGCTCGCGCAGTAGCACCCCTGAATTTTAATGCGTTCCTAGAGAAAGCTAAACTGAAAGATGATGGAAGTAACTTTGTTGACTGGGCCCATAATCTGAGGATTATCCTCACGGCTTCCTAGAAATCATATGTCCTTGATGTACCACTTGGTGACCAACCAGAAGACATGACCTCTGTAGACGTTAAGAACGCTTGGGAGGCACATACTGGAGATTACTCAATAGTTCAGTGTGCAATATTGTATGTCTTAGAACCGGGACTTCAAAGACGTTTTGAATGTCATGGAGCATATGAGATGTTCCAGGAGTTGAAGTTTATCTTTCGGAAGAACGCCCGGATCGAGAGGTATGAAACCTCCGATAAGTTCTATGCTTGCAAGATGGAGGAGAACGGGTCTATCAGTGAACATATACTTAGAATGTCTGGGTATTCAACTCGTCTAGCGGAGTTGGGAATTGCCCTTCCGCCAGAGGCGATCACTAACAGAGTTCTTCAACACTGCCACCTAGTTACAAGAGCTTTGTGATGAACTATAACATGCACGGGATGAACAAGTCAGTCGCCGAGCTGTTTGCGATGCTAAAAGTTGCTGAGTCTGAAATCCAAAAAGAACATCAAGTGTTGATGGTCAATAAAACCACTAGGTTCAAGAAAAATGGCAAAGTCAAGGGCAAGGGTGAGAAGGGTAAAACCAAGAAGGATGGCAAAGAAGTTGCTACTCCTGCAAAGAAGCCCAAGCATGGACCCAAGCCAGAAACTGAGTGCTTTCATTGCAAAAGAACTGGTCACTGGAAGCGGAACTGCCCCAAGTACCTGGCTGACAAGAAGGCGGCCAACGACAAACAAGGTATATATGATATACATGTTATTGATGTGTACCTTACTAGCTCTCGTAGTAGTGCCTGGGTATTTGATACCGGTTCGGTTGCTCACATTTGCAACTCAAAGCAGGAACAACGGAATAAAGGAAGGCTGGCAAAGGATGAAGTGACGATGCGCGTGGGAAATGGTTCCAAGGTTGATGCGATCGCCGTCGGCACGCTCTCTCTTCGATTACCATCGGGATTAGTGATGAACCTGAATAATTGTTATTTAGTGCATGCGTTAAGCATGAACATTACATCCGGATCTTGTTTATTGCAAGACGGTTACTCATTTAAATCAGAGAATAAAGGTTGTTCTATTTATATGAGTAATATCTTTTATGGTCATGCACCCAATGTTAGGGGTTTATTCATATTGAATCTTGATAGTGATGACACACATGTTCATAACTTTGATGCCAAAAGATGTAGAATTGATAATGATAGTACCACTTTCTTGTGGCACTGCCATTTAGGTCATATTGGTGTAAAACGCATGAGGAAGCTCCATGCTGATGGACTTTTGGAGTCACTTGATTTTGAATCACTTGACACATGTGAACCATGCCTCATGGGCAAGATGACTAAAACGCCGTTCTCTGGAACAATGGAATGGGCGAGTGACTTATTGGAAATCATACACACTGATGTGTGCGGTCCAATGAATGTTACAGCACGTGGTGGATATCGTTATTTTCTCACCTTCACTGATGACTTAAGTAGATATGGGTATATTTACTTAATGAAACACAAGTCTGAAACGTTTGAAAAGTTCAAGCAATTTCAGAGTGAAGTTGAGAATCATCGTAACAAGAAGATTAAGTTCCTGCGATCTGATCGAGGAGGTGAATATCTGAGTTATGAGTTTGGCAGTCACTTAAGACGGTGTGGAATTGTTTCACAGTTGACACCGCCCGGAACACCATAGTGTAATGGTGTGTCCGAACGTCGTAATCGAACCTTATTAGATATGGTGCGTTCTATGATGTCTCTTGCTGATTTGCCACTATCGTTTTGGGGTTATGCATTAGAGATAGCTGCATTCACTTTAAATAGGGCACCATCAAAATCCGTTGAGACGACGCCATATGAACTGTGGTTTGGCAAGAAGCCAAAGTTTTTGTTTCTTAAATTTTGGGGATGTGATGCTTATGTCAAAAAGCTTCAGCCTGAAAAGCTGGAACCCAAAGCGGAGAAATGCGTCTTCATAGGATACCCGAAAGAGACAGTCGGGTATACCTTCTATCTCAGAACCTAAGGCAAAGTGTTTGTCGCTAAAAACGGAACATTTCTTGAGAAAGAGTTTCTCTCGAAAGAATTGAGTGGGAGGAAAATAGATCTTGATGAGGTTATTGAACCTTTACTTCAACCAGAAAGTAGCGCAGCACAGAAAGATGTTTCTGTGGAACCTACGATGGTAGAAGAGGAAGTTAATGATGATGATCATGAAGCTTCGGATCAAGCAGCTATTGAACCTCGTAGGTCGACAAGGCTGCGTACTACCCTTGAGTGGTACGGCAACCCTGTCTTGGAGGTCATGTTGTTGGACAACAATCAACCTACAAGCTATGGAGGAGCAGTGATGGGCCCGGATTCCGAGAAATGGTTAGAGGCCATGAAATCCGAGATGGGATCCATGTATGAAAACAAAGTATGGACTTTGGAAGTATTACCTGAAGGGCGAAAGGCCATTCAGAACAAATGGATCTTTAAGAAGAAGACAGACGCGGACGGTAATGTCACCATCTATAAAGCTCGACTTGTGGCAAAGGGTTTTTCACAAGTTCAAGGAGTTGACTACGATGAGACTTTCTCACCCGTAGCGATGCTTAAGTCTGTCAGAATCATGTTAGCAATAGCTGTCTATTTCGACTATGAAATTTGGCAGATGGATGTAAAAACAGCGTTCCTCAACGGTTTCCTTGAGGAAGAGTTGTATATGATGCAAACCGAAGGTTTTGTCGATCTAGAGAATGCTGACAAAGTTTGCAAACTCCAGCGATCCATTTATGGACTGGTGCAAGCATCTCGGAGTTGGAATAAGTGCTTTGATGAGGTGATCAAAGCGTTTGAGTTTATACAAGTTTACGGAGAAGCTCGTATTTACAAGAAAGTGAGTGGGAGCTCTATAGCGTTTCTAGTATTATATGTGGATGACATATTGCTGATTGGAAACAATATAGAAATGCTGGAAAGCGTGAAGGAATATTTGAACAAGAGTTTTTCAATGAAGGACCTAGGAGAAGCTGCTTTCATATTAGGTATTAAGATCTATAGAGATAGATCGAGACGCTTAATAGCACTTTCACAGAGCACATGCCTTGATAAAGTTTTGAAGAAGTTCAAAATGGAACAGTCCAAGAAGGGGTTCTTGCCTGTATTACAAGGTGTGAAGTTGAGTAAGACTCAATGCCCAGTAACTACAGAAGATAGAGAAAAGATGAGTGTCATCCCCTATGCTTCAGCCATAGGCTCTATCATGTATGCAATGCTGTGCACAAGACCCGATGTCAGCCTTGCCATAAGTATGGCCGGAAGGTTTCAAAGTGATCCTGGAATGGAGCACTGGCAAGCGGTCAAGAATATCCTTAAGTACCTGAAAAGGACTAAGGAAATGTTTCTCGTTTATGGAGGTGATGAAGAGCTCGTCATAAAGGGTTACGTCGATGCAAGCTTTGACACTGATCCGGACGACTCTAAGTCGCAAACCGGATACGTATTTATTCTTAACGGGGGAGCGGTAAGCTAGTGCAGTTCCAAGCAAAGCGTGGTAGCTGATTCTACGTGCGAAGCAGAATACATCGCAGCCTCGGAGGCGGCGAAGGAAGGTGTCTGGATGAAGCAGTTCATGATAGATCTTGGAGTAGTGCCCAGTGCACTGAATCCAATGAACCTATTCTATGACAACACTGGCGCCATTGCTCTGGCCAAGGAACCAAGGTTTCACAAGAGGACCAGACACATAAAGTGACACTTCAACTCCATCCGCGATTACATCTTGGAGAAAGACATAAATATTTGCAAAGTGCACACATATCTGAATGTTGCAGACCCATTGACTAAACCTCTTCCAAGGGCTAAACATGATCAACACCAGAACTGCATGGGTGTTCGATTCATTACAATGTAAATCACATAGTGATGTGAACTAGATTATTAACTCTAGTGCAAGTGGGAGACTGTTGGAAATATGCCCTAGAGGCAATAAATAAAGTGTTTATTATTGTATTTCTTTGTTCATGATAATCGTTTATTATCCATGCTATAATTGTATTAATTGGAAACATGGATACATGTGTGGATACATAGACAAACACAATGTCCCTAGTATGCCTCTAGTGAACTAGCTCGTTGATTGAAAGATGGTTAAGGTTTCCTAGCCATGGACATGAGATGTCATTTGATAACGGGATCACATCATTAGGAGAATGATGTGATGGACAAGACCCAAACTGCAAACGTAGCTTATGATCGTGTCAGTTTATTGCTACTGTTTTCTGCATGTCAATTATATGTTCCTATGACCATGAGATCATGCAACTCAAAGATATCGGAGGAGCACCTTGTTGTATCAAACGTCGCAACGTAACTAGATTTTCAGCCACGTGCTACCCGTTCCTCCAGTACATAGTTTCTCCTCTAGATCGGTTTTCTGCAGTGCTTAGGCGAAGCCCTACCGGAATTGCTCCACCACCATCGCCGGAGCACCGTTAGGCTGCCGGAGAACTCTTCTTCCTCTCCACTCCTTCTTGCTGGATCAAGACGGTGGAGATCGTCATCAAGCTGTACGTGTGCTGAACGCGGAGGTGCCATCCGTTCAGTGCTAATTCGGAAGGACCGTGATCAAGTTCGTAAGACGGATCATGATCAAGCTCGTGGGACGGATCATGATCGGATCGTGGGACGGATCGTGATTGGATCGCGGGACGCACGGTGATTTGGATCGCGAAGACGTTTGACTACACCAACCGCGTTTCTTAACGCTTCCCGCTTAGCGATCTACAATGGTATGTAGATCCACTCTTTCTCTCGTAGATGCTCATCACCATGGATAGATGTTCGTGTGCGTAGGAAATTTTTTGTTTCCCATGCAACGTTCCCAACAACTTCCTTCGATGAAGATTTGCCATCGGGTACAATTGATGTGGTCTTGAGAGATGATAAAGGTACTTCTATTATTGGGGGAAATTTGAGAATTGAGTGGCGTGCGGTTGTTTTGACGGCGAAGACTTTGGCTTTAAGATTTGGATTAGCCCTCGCACAAAGGATATGATGCAATTGGCTTGTTATCAGTTCATATAATTTGCAGGTCATCCGCATCATGAAGTCGGAGGGCAATATACGGGAGCGGCAACAATTGTTTTTGATGATTGTGTATAACATGGCTTCGAAATTTCCTCTGATTAGTCCTTGTAATAGGAAAGCAAATAAGGTCGAGGTTAGCTAGATTTTCTACAATTTTGAATAGTTTGATTAACCTTTAAATGATAATTGTACCTCTCCTCATAAATGATTAATCAAGTCAGTAAAAGAGATACTGCTGCCTTGGGTTTATTGGGCCCCTTTATATTTTAAATCAGACTTTGATCATCTATAAACTACTCCCCCGTCCCATACTCTCATAATGTAAGATGTTTTATTAGTTACATATCTTACATTATGAGACGGGGAAGCACTAAAATATAAAATATATGCTATAAAGGAAAAAGCTTGTGTTCAACCGGGCGGATCGGTGTGTTCCGTCCGCCTCCTTCTAATCTGGCCACGTGTCCTCTAGGCTCATGCCTAGGCACCTGTTTCTGCAATAGTTATGTTGTTGCAAACCTTGACGCGATTAATTACTGAGTCGGCGTTGTTTTGTAAAAATAATCCCGTTGCCAAAAATTCTGCAACAAAACGTCCGTTGTAAAAAATATTATAACAAAGCCTATGTTGCCGAAAAAACTGTAATAACAAAACTTCCGTTGCAAAAATAATTAATTTGCAATAAAACCTTCATTAAAAATTGTAATAAAACCTCGTTGAAAAAATTTCTTCAACTTGACGTATGTTTGCAAAAAATTCTGGAACATGATACGTGTTGCAGAAAATTCCTCCAACACGATCTGTGTTGCAATGATACATAGTGAAGCCCCACCGCTCAATCCACCGGATCGGCTCGCGCGGTGACGAAACAAAACACTTGTTTCCGTAACTGGATTGTTGCTTCAGGAATTAATGGGTCAGGAAGGCGACAGAGCCGCATGCCAGCGGGTAGATCGGACAACTGCGTGCGTAAATCGAACGGTCATTTGGATGGCAGATGTTTCGTACGGATCCACCGGTGAACACGTAGCGATCCCCATAAAAGACTATATTGTTGGATTTATATTTAAAGAGATTTACAATAACATATTTTTAATAAAATATCATTTATATTTTATTAGTTAAATATTTAAATTCAATTTTAGTTCAAAATAAGAAGGGTCCTAATTAACCTAGATGGGGGGGACGGGGCTTGCCTGCTCCCGTCCCGTGCTCCCATCCGTGCTCCCAAAACATTACACTTGCATCGAACGGCCACACTGTTTTCCTTCCCTGTCATCTGTTTTCTGGCCCAAAGAAAGGGGCCACGACCCAGTATTCCGTATTTCTCTCCTTCACGTAACAGTTGCGGTTGATTCTGGAGGAAAAAGGCATGCACAAAAAATCTGGAGGGAAAATGGCCGTCAATCTGACTACTTTGTGCGCCAAAAACTGGGATGTCCATAAAATAGGTGTATCTTAAATCACAGGCAGCAAGAAAATTGCAATCTGAAGGTGGTTGCCTCAAATGAATTAATTCCAGGCAGAAAGTAGACTCTGCAAATATCAAGCGGACTGGGGCTCTATTGTCCCCCATGACTTCTTCAAGCACTGACCCTGGGAACCATCAACAAGCCAATGGATCTCAAGGATCAAAAGTAAGATATCTTACTCATGTTCTTATTGATCTCTTTTTGTTATTCTTGTCCTTCTTGAACTGGTTGCTTTTCCCTGCCGACAAACAAATCAACCGATCATGATTGTATAAGATCTATTCAAATCCGATTCAAACAACTACAAAGTAATTTTTTTGTGAACCTTGTTTCATATATCTAATTATCAAGCATATGCATGTGAACTAATGTGAATACTGATTCATATAGGATGTGCATCAAACCGCTACTATCAATGCAAAAGATTACATTAATGAAAAGGTACCAAAGCTTGGCATGCATTTTTTGTCTAAAGAGGAAGCTTACTCCTTTTATAACAAGTATGCAAAAGCCATTGGTTTTAACATCCCAAGAGGGAGTCAACATAAAGTAAAGAATTCTCCTCTGATACAACAACGAACATTTACATGCTCCCGTCAAGGTATGACCTGCTTGTATTTTGTTTTGGTTATATTACTTTTCGATTCATTCAGATACTTATTTTAATTGACATGATACCGTGCAGAAGATAAGAGAGAGGATTCTTTCAGTTATAGTAGGCCTGAAACACGATGTGGATGTGAAGCTCATATGAAGATAAGTCTCAAAAACGGATTGTATTATGTGTACGAATTTGAGGCTGCACATAATCATAGTCTTGCTACTGGAGACATGGCCTTATACTTAAGATGTTGGGAAACATTGCATGGAAAACAAAAAATGTCCTACGCACACGCAAGATCTATCCATGGTGATGAGCATCTACGAGAGGGAGAGTGGATCTACATACCCTTATAGATCGCTAAGCGGGAAGCGTTAAGAAACGCGGTTGGTGTAGTCGATCGTCTTCGCGATCCAAATCGCCGAGCGTCCTGCGATCTCATCACGATCCGTCCCGCGATCCAATCACGATCCATCCCACGAACTCATCACGATCCGTCCCGCGATCTCATCACGATCCGTCCCGTGATCCAATCACGATCCATCCCACGAACTCATCACGATCCGTCCCGCGATCTCATCACGATCCGTCCCACGAACTCATCACGATTCGTCCCGTGATCTCATCACGGTCCTTCCGATCTAGCGCCGAACGGACGGCACATCCGCGTTCAGCACACGTACAGCTTGATGACGATCTCCATCTTCTTGATCCAGCAAGAGAAAGCGGAGAGGTAGAAGAGTTCTCCGGAAGCGTGACAGCGCTGCGGCGATGGTGGTGGAGCTATTCCGGCAGGGCTTCGCCTAAGCACTACAGAAAACCGATCTAGAGGAGAAACTATGCACTAGAGGAACGGGTAGCACGTGGCTGAAAATTCTGTGCCAAAACCCTAAAATCCTCTAGTATATATAGGAGGAGAGGAGGAGGAGGCTTGACTGCCAAAAAGCCAGCCCTTGGGTCGGCCAAAGTGGGGAGGAGAGGAGGACTCCTCCTCCGATCCTAGTAGGACTAGGATTCCTCCTTTTTTTGACATTTTTCCACCTTTTTCCCTTTGGGCTATTCCTCCCAGTTGCATGGGCCTTGTGTGGGAATTTCACCAGCCCACGAAAGGCTGGTATTTACTCTCCCACATCCCATGAAGCCTCTTGGGTCGAAATACCCCTCCCGGTGGTCTCCCGGTACACTACCGGCACTCTCGGTATATTACCGATTAGCCCGAAACTTTTCCAGCGACCAAAATGGGACTTCCTATATATCAATCTTTACCTCCGGAACATTCCGGAGCTCCTCGTGACGTCCTGAATCTCATCCGGGACTCCGAACAACCTTTGGTCACCACCATACATAACTCTATACTACTGAAACGTCACCAAACCTTAAGTGTGCAGACCCTGCGGGTTCGAGAACTATGTAGACATGACCGAGACACCTCTACGGTCAATAACCAATAGAGGGACCTAGATGCCCATATTGGTTCCTACATATTCTACAAAGATCTTTATTGGTCGAACCTCTATGTCAAGGATTCAGTTAATCCCGTATGATGTTCCCTTTGTTCTTCGGTATGTTACTTGCCCGAGATTCGATCGTCGGTATCTCCATACCTAGTTCAACCTCATTACCGGCAAGTCTCTTTACTCGTTCTGTAATATAAGATCCCGTGACTAACACTTAGTCACATTGCTTGCAAGGCTTGTTGTGATGTTGTATTACCGAGTGGGCCCTGAGATACCTCTTCGTCACACGGAGTAACAAATCCCAGTCTTGATCCATGCCAACCCAACAGACACCCTCGAAGATACCTGTAGAGTACCTTTATAGTCACCCAGTTACGTTGCGACATTTGATACACCCAAGGCACTCCTCCGGTGTCAGTGAGTTGCATGATCTCATGGTCATAGGAACAGATACTTGACATGCAGAAAATAGTAGCATTAAACTGACACGATCATATGCTACGTTTATAGTTTGGGTCTTGTCCATCCCATCATTCTCCTAATGATGTGATCCCGTTATCAAATGACATCTCATGTCAATGGCTAGAAAACCTTAACCATCTTTGATCAACGAGCTAGTCTATTAGAGGCATACTAGGGACATGGTTTTGTCTATGTATCCACACATGCATCTAAGTCTCCGATCAATACAATTATAGCATGGATAATAAACGATTATCATGAACAAGGAAATATGATAATAACTAATATATTATTGCCTCTAAGGCATATTTCCAACATAAGATCCCAAAGGAAAGTGACGGAAGCACAAATAGCAAACACTGAGGTCACAAAGTCTATAGGCATTTCGAATAAAGCAACTATTGATCTTATGGCCAAGAAGCATGTGGACTTCCAAATCTTGGGTTTGCACCTAAAGATATGAAAAATCGTGTATACTCTAAGAGAACACTGCAAGCAAAAAAGGGTGACAGAGGGGGAGTGTTGGAATACATGGAGAAGAAGGTAAAACAAGATGCCAATTTTTTCTATTCAATTCAAATTGATGAGGATGATCTGATAACCAATATTTTTTTAGGCTGACTCCAAAATGATCCCAGACTATGCATTATTTGGTGATGTATATGCTTTGACACCACATATAGGAAACTAGATGATGGACGTCCATTTGGTTTGATTGTTGGGGTTAATAATCACAAGAAAACTATGGTCTTTGATGCCACACTTCTCTATGATGAAACTGTAGAAAGTTTTGGTTGGCTTTTTAGAATATTTCTAACAGCTATGTCTGAGAAATATCCAAGGACAATTCTGACCGATGAAGATGCAGCAATGGCGAAGGCAATCAATATAGTACTTCCTGAGTCTCATCATAGACTTTCTGTGTGGCATATGAATCAAAATGCTTGCAAGCACCTAGCTGGAGTTGTTGAAGAATACAAGAAGTTTGATGCTGATTTTCAACACCTAGCTGGAGTTGTTGAAAATCAGCATCAAACTTCTTGTATTCTTCTACAACTCCAGCTAGGTGCTTGCAAGCATTTTGATTCATATGCCACACACAAAGTCTATGATGAGACTCAGGAAGTACTACACTGATTGCCTTCGCCATTGTTGCATCTTCATCGGTCAGAATTGTCCTTGCATATTTCCCAGACATAGCTGTTAGAAATGTTCTAAAAGGCCAACCAAAACTTTCTACGGTTTCATCATAGAGAAGTATGGCACCAAAGACCATAGTTTTCTTGTGATTATTAACCCTAAAAATCAAACCAAATGGACGTCCATCATCTAGTTTCCTATATGTGGTGTCAAAGCATATAACATCACCAAATAATGCATAGTCTGAGATCATTTTGAAGTCAGCCAAAAAAATATTGGTTATCAGATCATCCTCGTCAATTTGAATTGAATAAAAAAATTGGCATCTTGTTTTACCTTCTTCTCCATGTATTCCAACACTCCCCCTGTGTCACCCTTTTTTGCTTGTAATGTTCTCTTAGAGTACAAATGATTTTTCATATCTTCAGGTGCAAACCCAAGATTTGGAAGTCCACATGCTTCTTTGGCCATAAGATCAATAGTTGCTTTATTCGAAATGCCTACAGACTTTGCGACCTCAACGTTTGCTATTTGTGCTTCCGTCACTTTCCTTTGGGATCTTAAGTATAAGGCCATGTCCCCACTAGCAAGACTATGATTATGTGCAGCCTCAAATTCGTACACATAATATAATCCTTTTTTGAAACTTATCTTCATATGAGCTTCACATCCACATCGTGTTTCAGGCCTACTGTAACCGAAAGAATTTCTCTCTTATCTTCTGCACAGTATCCTGTCAATTAAAATAAGTATCTTAATGAATCGAAAAGTAATAAAACCAAAACAAAATACAAGTAGGCCATACCTTGATGGGAGCATGTAAATGTCCGTTGTTTGTATCACAGGAGAATTCTTTACTTTATGTTGACTCCCCCTTCGGATACTAAAAACAATGGCTTTTGCATACTTGTTATAAAAGGAGTAAGCTTCCTCTTCAGACAAAAATTGCATGCCAAGCTTTGGTACCTCTTCATTAATGTAATCTGTTGCATTGATAGGAGCAGTTTGATGCACATCCTATATGAATCAGTATTCACATTAGTTCAGAAGCATATGCTTGATAGTTAGATATATGAAACAAGGTTCACAAACAAATTACTTTGTAGTTGTTTGAATCGGATTTGAATAGATCTTATACAATCATGATCGGTTGATTTGTTTGTCGGTAGGGAAAAGCAACCAGTTCAAGAAGGACAAGAATAACAAAAAGAGATCAATAAGAACATGAGTCAGATATCTTACTTTTGGTCCTTGAGATCCATTGGCTTGTTGATGGTTCCCAGAGTCGGGGCTTGAAGAAGCCATGGGGGACAATAAAGCCCAGTCCGCTTGATATTTGCAGAGTCTACTTTCTACCTGGAATTAATTCATTTGAGGCAATCGCCTTCAGATTGCAATTTTCTTGCTGCCTGTGATTTAAGATACACCTATTTTATGGACGTCTCAGTTTTTGACGCACAAAGTAGTCAGATTGACGGCTATTTCCCTCCAGATTTTTTGTGCGGGCCTTTTCCCTCTAGAATCAACCGTAATTGTTACGTGAAGAAGAGAAATACGAAATACTGGGTCATGGCCCCTTTCTTTGGGCCAGAAAACAGACGACGGGGAAGGAAAACATTGTGGCCGTTCGATGCAAGTTTAACGTTTCGGGAGCACGGATGGGAGCACGGGACAGGAGGAGGCAAGCCCCGTCCCAGACTTAGGTTGTGCACCGTGATCAAGACGGAAAGAAAAACAAGAGAAATTAATATTAATTTGTTAATTATTACTATTGCATGCAGTAAATTGATCACTGCATGTCGTGCTAGTTAATGTCAAGTCATTAAAAACACACCCCACGTTTTTTATTGATTGATTAAAAAACGAGATAAAAATTAATAAACCGCATCTTAATATTTTAAGATTATTTAATTTTGATAAGACGACTTATACATGAAGACGAGACCGAGGGAGCACCAGACAAGTTGCCACCTGTGAAAGACAGTGTGGGACGATCCGAGAATTCTCTCCAAAACCCTTGTGCTCGTGGACTCGTCGTCCTGTCCGTGCTCACCTCATCGCTCCTCTCCATCTCCCCACCGGCAACCGCCATGCCTTTCGATTTCCCATGGCTCAACAAAGCCGCCTCCACCTCGACCCCAAACCCTAACCCGAGCAAGCCCAACAATCCAAACCCCTTCCTCCCCATCCAGACCCACCTCACCTCCTTCCTCTCCTCCCTCCCCCTCCCACGGGGCGTTGCGCCGCCATGGGCTCGCATCCCCTCCCCATCTTCGTCGGCGGCCCTGCCAGTCGCCGAGATCGAGGACCGGCTCGCCGGGGTGCCCGTGTACGCCCTTGCTAACTCTGCCCAGGAATTTGTGCTCGTGTCGAAAACCCACAGGGACGGGGGTGGGGATGTGGCCCGCGGCGTGGATGGAAGCGCGAGGCGTCCCCAAGCGCTCGGGATGCTCTGCTTCCGGAGGGAGGACGCCGATATGCTCCTCGCACAAATGGACGGCGATATGCGTGCTGGCTCCACCGTGGTGCCTGTTGCGCTCAACAAGGTCAGGTGCTTGCATTTGGTTTCCATAGGTTTTGCTCGACGGAATCCTCGGATGCGATGCTCTAGTGGTGTGTTCTCTAAGTAACTTTCGCGCTGTAACCGCGCCGTATGTCCATCGGCCAGCGTGCCAATTAAATTTGGAACAGTGATCGTATCTCATGGTGCGAATTTGATATATCGAAAATGGGGATTCATCTGTCATTTGGTCAGGGCATCACTTCTATTTGTTCACTTAAAGCTGCCTGATCGTTTGATGTCATTCTCCAAGCCTTAAGTGGGAATATATTTCCTGGAAATCACCAGCCATGTTCTTGAGGGCCTTGTTGTGGGTGGCTTGATTAAATACTTGAACGGGGTCTGCAGTCATGAATTCATTTTTCTGAAAGGTTTTTAATTAGTAGTTAAGGGCCTGACTCAAGTTGATTACTTGTATTTAAATGAGGTCGCATTTCATATGAAATCCTGGATTTGCAAGATTTATAAATGTTTCTATTTTAGTAGATGCTACTATTTTTGTAGAAAGCCCATTGAGGTGTCATTAGTATCCATTTATCTTTTGGAAATTATGTTCTCCTGCTTCTGCATTCTCTTCCATGCGTACCTATTTTTGGAGCATCTTATTTACACATGATGTGTTTTCGTTTTCAGGTTGTCCAACTGAAGTCTGATGGCGTGGCATTTAGATTTCTACCTGATCCTTCTCAGGTGGCTAATGCAATTAAGGTACTAATATTTTTTCGGAATAGATCGTGGTGCATGTGATTTATGAGCAAATTTGGTCTTCTGATTGATGTTACCTGATCATATCATATATTTCCCGTATGTAATAATGCGAAATGTTGGTTGACCCAAGATGATATTCTTAGTGGAGTTTTGGAAAATTGCAACCGGTATTATTTTGGTCGCCTATACCTGGATAGGAGTGTGGACAACATAGAGAAGTACAAGATGGCGAAGAAGGCCGCAAAGCGAGTTGTGAGTGAAACAAAGGGTCGGGCGTATGAGGAACTCTATTGGCGGTTAGACACGAAGGAAGGCGAAAGGGACATCTATAAGATGACTAAGATCCGAGAAAGGAAGACGAGAGATGTTGACCAAATCAAATGCATCAAGGACGGAGCAGATCAACTCCTGGTGAATGACGAGGAGATTAAGCATAGATGGCGGGAGTACTTCGACAAGTTGTTTAATGGGGAGAATGAAAGCTCTACCATTGAACTGGACGATTCCTTTGATGATACTAGCAGGTGTTTTGTGCGGCGAATCCAGGAGTCTGAGGTCAAGGACGCTTTAAAAAGGACGAAAGGAGGCAATGCGATGGGCCCTGATTGTATTCCCATTGAGGTGTGGAGAGGCCTCAAGGACATAACGATAGTATGGCTAACCAAACTTTTGAACCTCATTTTCTGGGCAAACAAGATGCCAGAAGAGTGGAGGAGTATATTAGGACCAATCTTCTAGAACAAGGGGGATGTTCAGAGTTGTACTAATTACCATGGAATTAAGCTGATGAGCCATACAATGAAGCTATGGGAGTGAGTCATTGAGCACCACTTAAGAAGAATGACAAGCGTGACCAAAAATCAGTTTGGTTTCATGCCTGTGAGGTCGACCATGGAAGCTATTTTCTTGGTACGACAACTTATGGAGAGATACATGGAGCAAAAGAAGGACCTGCATACGGTGTTCATTGACTTGTAGAAGGCCTGTGATAAGAAATCGCGGAGTGTCATGTGGTGGGCCTTGGAGAAACACAAAGTCCTAGTAAGGTACATTACCCTCATCAAGGACATGTACGATGATGTTGTGACAGGTGTCCGAACAAGTGATGGTGACACTGATGACTTCCCTATTAAAATAGGAATGCATCAAGGGTCAGCTTTGAGCCCTTATCTTTTTGCTTTGATGATGAATGATGTCACAAGGGATATACAAGGAGATATCCCATGGTGTATGCTCTTTGCAGATGATGTGGTGCTAATCGATGATAGTCGGACGGGGTCAATAGGAAGTTAGAGCTATGGAGACAAACCTTGGAATCGAAAGGTTTTAGACTTAGTAGAACTAAAATGGAGTACATGAGATGCAGTTTTAGTACTACTAGACACGAGGAGGAGCTTATCCTTGATGGGCAGGGCAGGTGGTGCCTCAAAAGGACACCTTTCAATATTTGGGGTCAATGTTGTAGAAAGATGGGGATATCGATGAAGATGTGAACCATCGAATCAAAGCCGGATGGATGAAGTGGCGCCAAACTTCTGGCATTCTCTATGACAAGAGAATGCCACAAAAGCTAAAAGACAAGTTCTATAGGACGACGGTTCGACCCACAATGTTGTACGGCGTTGAGTGTTGGCCGACTAAAAGGCAACATGTGCCACGGTTAGGTGTGGCGGAGATGCGCATGTTGAGATGGATGTGTGACCACACAAGGAAGGACCGAGTCCGGATGATGATATATGAGATAGAGTTGGGGTAGCACCGATTGAAGAGAAGCTTGGTTTGGGCATATTCAACACAGACCTCTAGAAGCTCTAGTGCATAGCGGATGGCTAAAGCGTGTTGATAATGTCAAAAGAGATCGGGATAGACCGAACTTGACATGGGAGGAGTCCGTAAAGAGAGATCTAAATGACTGGAGTATCACCAAAGAACTTGCCATGTCAGGGATGCGTGGAAGCTTGCTATCCATGTGCCAGAACCATGAGTTGGTCGCGAGATCTTATGGGTTTCACCTCTAGCCTACCCCAACTTATTTGGGACTAAAGGCTTTGTTGTTGTTGTTGTTGTTGTTGATCTTGTTGTGATTATACATAAATGTACCTTATACTTGGCCTTGTAAGTTGTCACCAGTTTTCTTGTTTTAACTTATTATTTATGTATATACTCATTGGAAAGAAAAACAACCATCTGTACTTCCATTTTTCATTGCATTCAGTTATTCACTGTTTGCAACAGTTTCACTATGCAAGAGATATGCTTCAGTGCTCCAATTTAACAATTTCTTTGAGAATTTAAGTGCGCAAAGATGCCATATAAACCCATCTTAACACTCCACGTTTGCCCCTCTTAATCGGTTTTCTATAAGGTATCGAGAGCGCATAACTCCCTGGAATACCTGGTAAACCTGTTACTTTAGTTGTTCTGCAATTTTCAAATGGGGAAGGGGCTTGGTCCTTATATTCAGCTGACTATCAGTACTGCAAGACCGATTTTTTTTAGACTTCAAATAGTTTACTTGCTCTAGTTCTTATCTGACAGATCAAATCCATAGCATGTCTAGCATGGTTAAGTTTTTTTTTTCTTCTTTTTTGTGGGGGGCAGCATGGTTAAGTTGAATATCTAGGTGAAAACGGTATGTTTACCTGTTCAATGTTCAGTACTGATTTCATGATCCAGCACCCTATCCTTGACCTTGACTAATTTCCATGTGATTTACTGGGTGGTTGTTAGCCAGTTTCTCAACTAACAAAATGACGACGGATTTCATAGATTTCTAGACAACATTGTGCGACCATGTGAGTGACAAAGCATGTTCTGTCGCTCATTCCATCTCTGCTGCTTCACGCCTCCATTGTTTCTCTCCTTGTTTTGTGCAAGTGCTACCAGACTTATGTGATAAGTAGCATAAAAGAATAGACGCCTTATTAGAAACAATAACATTTCATCAGTTAGTGAGAACTGTGGAGCCATTGTGAAGTCAAGGTGTGTTCATTCCACATCTCTTTTTTAAAGGAATTGAACCACTTTATTATTCTATTTTTCTAACTCTAATTGGAGACGCACTTTTTTTTTGTAACACATTTGGGCTGATATATTGTGATTCACCCTTGTATTTGGAGCTTTTCTGTTGTGATGATAGTTAACCCCTCATGCAATAATTTAACAGTTCAACATTTTTATCTTGCAGTTGATGCAAGATGGAGGGGAATTTGTGAATGAGGGGTTTCCAGGAGTTCCTGTTTTCCAGGTTTGAATACCCTCATCTATTTGTTATAATAGTTTTCAATTCATGTACATGGTAGAATTTGTGAGTAGTATCAAAGTAAGGAGCCACAGACCAAGGATGAACAAAATCAAAGTACTGTTTTTATTGATTCTTGTATCTTGCTAGGTGCACACATGCATGTTAAGATTTAATCTTAGTTTTTTTTTACCAAAAAGTAGCCAACAATATTCGGGTTTAGTCATTAGTAACTTAAACCTGGTACCATTAGATTCATACTTTGTGCATACTGCATGTATGTGATCATAATTTTGTGGCTATTAACTATTTTGTAAAAGAAAGTAATGCTTAAGTTTAATTTGGATAACGTACCAAGTCAAACCTTGCCCTGGACAAACAAACAGAAAGAGTAATGGTTAATGGTATTGGGGCCATACGTACCCCTAATATAGGACGAATTTTAAGTTTTGAACTAACTAATAGTAGGGTTGAGATCTTGAGGGTGCATAAATAGCAGTAAGTCAATAAATATACTCTTGATTCGTCAATGGACAATTATTCCAAGATACATATCCCCCAAAAATTGAGTATTGGGCCACTATTTTGAATGAGTTAGTACCTAAAAGTTTGTTAGGGGTTAAGCTATGTTTACATTTTGTTAGGGTTTAAGATTGTATTCTGATGAGCATGGTTGGGTAAGGGCGTCCCTAGGCCTGATCGAGGTGTTTCCTGGATCCAAGTGGCTCAACAGTGCCTGGTAGGCAGCCACTCCACAGGGGCAGGGAGGATCAGGTGGTCTTCTTATCCTGTATGGATTCCCGCAAACTGATTTCTTCAGGCACCACATGTCAACAGTGTCCATGGCACTTGCCACCTTCTCCACCCTTGTGTAAAGAACTGCCTTCACCTTTGTGTAAGAAACTGCCTCTGCCATTATGTACACCCCCTCTGTGCCCCTTGTGCCATCATACTCCACAGTTCCCCACCATCATCAGCACATTTATGTGCCACCATGTCACCACCATCTTGACTATCAGCCACCTCGTGGCTGTTGTCCAATTTAAACTGAGCAATCAACTACTGCATTTTGTAGCATCACTCGGTAAACAAGCTAGTTAATGCTCAATGCTGTCTTGCTTCATATTAACTTCTTTCTTGTAAGAATTCCGTCTTTAAGATAATTGGCCTACTCGCCGACCTGCTTTTCAGTCAAGGAGCCTTGTTCTGAGGAATGATAACAAGAGATACCGTCCAGTTTTCTTCAGAAAGGTTAGGATTATCGTATTCCCCTAAGTACACCTGATTATCATATTTTCTTACTTTAATTTTTTATACATGTCTAGGAGGACTTAGACAAGTCACTGCACCGAGCATCTGGTGACCAGCAAAAGCCTATCCCTGCTGCTAGGATTGGTGACACACAGGTACCACATTTATTTATTACGAATGACGAATTTTGACTTCACATTTGTTGACTCACTCTCTTTTCTAGGTTTCTTCTTTGGAGGATATCATCACATCAATGAAGGTACACAAATACTGTAACATTGGTTCAGCATATTGTTGGGTTAACCATATCCTTGTTTAGATGGAAGGGGCATGAAAAATACTGTAGTTAGAGGTTTGAAGCGTAGTCTTAGACTAGAAAACAACATATCATGTGCACTGCAATAACCTATTGTGGTGCATGGATGCAATTTACCGTAGTTTAGACACGAAATTAACATGAAAATTTCGTAATTATATGTGATCACATTGCTAGACTAGTTCTGTGACATCAGCGGACCATTTCCTTATATCGTTACTCGGCCCTTTTTCCTCCAGAATCTTGCACATGGAAGCTGTTTAACGCTCCACTTATGAACATCTTTGCATGGACTTCATCCAATCTTGATTCATTCGGTCCCCTTAGATATGTCATATTATAAACCTTACTAAAATCAACGGTATATGCTTGCAGGATAGCTCCTCCTCGAAATGGGATGATGCGGTGTTTGTTCCTCCAGGTTTCGACATTGCTATTGGCTCAGAGCCATCAAATCTCAACAAGTAGGTCTTTCTGTACATCGAGGATGGCCAGCTGGTATTGTCTCGAAAATAGTTAAGCATGGATCTGGTAGATTGATAGTGTATATGTTCATGCCCTTGACACATGACCTGATGTGTGACTCATTTTTAAGATTGCCGTTCCCTGCGTTAGCAATACGTTCCGCAAAGTAGACCAGAAGGTGAAGAAACCTCATTAGCAGTAAATCGACCGTCATACCTTGTTTCTAGCATACTGTCGAAATCCTAGATGTAGTGTGCGCTACTCGTGAGTTTGGTGTCAGCAACTTTGCAAAGGTAATGTTTCCCAGGTTATTGGTGTCTACATATGTTACCATGAATGATGTGGATGGGTCTAGGCCAGGTGGATAACACACAGGAAACGACCCAGGAATTGAAGTTGCACAAGGCTCCTTCGTGCTGTCAATTTAATATAGGAGCAATGAACAGTAAAAATGATATGCAAACTTTTCCTATCTGAACAAATAATCATAGATTCAGGTTTCATTTGAACTTCAAGTAAATAATAGAATGAAAGATCCATTCCGTTCTCCAGTTAAAAACTGTATACTTCATCCATTCCTAAATGTAAGTCTTTTTAGAGATTTCAATGCATATAGAACAAAATGAGTGAATCTACACTCGTCCGCATTGAAATCTTTAAAAAGGCTTAGGGACGAAAGGAGTAGCTCTCACAGATCATAGGTAAGGCAACCCTCTCAAACATCACTCATCACCAAAGAGCTATACCCATCATGATCTGTCACAATACTTGGACCATACTTCCGAGAGCTCTTGTCAATGGGAGAACATCTGACCTTAGATCACCCCTTGGGATGGACCTTTTCATGGCCGCCTGAGGTGACAGCGGGAAGATCTGCTTTGGTAGAATTGTCAACAATTGCCTCCATGAATCCGCAAGATTGGAAGTAGCGTGTGAAGTATACTCGCAGGTACTGTTATTGCAGAACTTCACCCACAGATAGTCAAAGAGGCCGGTGTAAGGGCTCCACCCACCCATCCATCGGGGAAACGGCATCCGGTACACTCTTCTGTCGAAGTTGATTATCCTTTCAAGAACCTCGCAAGATCATCCTAGTGTTGGGGTGTGTCGCTCTCATTGTCGAAATGTCATCCGTGAGACCCCGCAAGAAAAAAAAAGTTGTCATCCGTGAAGATAATTTACCTCCCGAGAAGTCGCGCCATGGGTACATCGCAACATTCTTGACATCCTGTGAAGAGGGAAAAGCAGAACCTGCATGCCCTCTGCCGACGGAGAGCTTAGACGTTGACGTTGCGACTCTATCATGACTTGATGCCGGAGCTCTTGTCGACGCATTTGCCATGGGTCAGGCCACATTGGTCTGCTAGGTTGAGCACTATCGTTTGGGCATTGCGAACAACAGAAACAAAGGCGATGTTGATGAAATTGTAGTTGATGAGATGATATGTTAGGGGAATGTTGCTTCTCTGGGTGTCTTGAAATGGTAGCATGTTTTCGTTTTGTTGTGTGTGATGAGTTTGGGCTTGGACACACCGGTGAGATTATGAAATTTGCTACCCCCGCATGCTATCATGTACAACTAACAGCATCTCCAACGGGCGTGCCATTTTAGCGGCGCGTTGTAAATAACCGGCTTTTAACGCGCGTGGAACTGAGTTGGGTGCTCCAACAGGCGCCGCAAAATTGTGCGCACATTAAAAGCGTTCCGGTTCGCGGGCCAAAAACGCATCACGCGTGTTGTATTTGGTGCGCCTGCTACCGCCAGTTGGACAACGATGACGCGTGCGCGACTCTCCTCCACCACCTCCTCATCGTCAGATCTCACTCGCAGGCGGCGGCGGCGCCGCCCGGATACTTTTCCCCTTGCTTTGGCGCGCCGTCTCCGCTTTCCCCGCCCTTCCCCGCGCGTCGGTGGAGCTTTCTCCAGCTCCCCCGCTCGCCGCCGCTGCTCGAGCGCACCATCCTTTTGAGCAACAGCACCCGACGGTCCTCTCCTGCCTCGGTGCCCACAAGGTGTTCGACAAAATGCTTGCAAGGTATGTGAATTTCATGCATTTTGTTCATAGTTTTAAACTAGTTTAAATACGATATTGTAGATGAGTTCGTCCTACGATTTCGAGGAAGAATTTGATATTAAAGAGGAAGAGGACCTCACAATAATCATAGCTATACTTGTCAATAAAAAATCGAGGGGCGATGGTTCGGTTATGGGTCGTCAGAAATTATGGAGGGATAAGATTGATGCCCACAACAGATTGATAAGGAACTATTTTACGGAGAATGTCATATATTCGACGCCGTTTTAGGATGGGCATCGAGCTATTCAAACGCATTGCAGAGAAACTGGCGAGCCATGATCGTTTTTTTCTAGCAAAGGAGGAATGCCGCCAAAGAACTCGGGCATAGCACATTTTAAAAGGTGACGGCCGCTTTGGTCCGGTATATTTGAAAGCTTCCAATGTTGAAGACACCGCAAGTATTTTGGATATGAACAAAGCTCGTGGGGTTGTATGCTTGGCTCAATAGACTGCACACATTGGAGTTGGACGAACTGCCCTAGGGCATATGGCATGGTCAATTCCACGATCAAAAAAAGGTTCCACTATAATCCTTGAAGTAGTGGCCGATCAGGAGACTTGGATATGGCATGTTTTTTCTGGAATGCCTAGATTTTTCAATGACATCAACGTTCTTAATCAGTCACCACTCATGAATAAGATTGTAAATGGTGAAACTACACCGGTGCAGTTTGTAGCAAATGGCCATACATACAATTATGGCTACTATCTTGCGGATGGCATCTACCCAAGGTGGTAAACATTTGTGAAGCCGTTGTCGAAACCACAAGGTAAGAAAAATCTAGATTTCCACAATGCTCGGTCGACGGCTAGAAAATATGTGGAGAGTGCTTTGGGGATTTTGCAAGCCCAATTTGCTATTGTGAGAGGACCAGCTAGATTTTGGGATCAAAAGATTCTTTGGTACATGATGAAAGCTTGCGTGATCAAGCATAGGCCCTGTTTGGTTCGGCTGTGGATTTCTAAAAGCATTTGTGAAAATCTGCTGTGGAAAATCTGTTGTGCAAAAGCTATAGGTCATTTGGCAAACCAGCTGTATCAGTTGTGACTGTAGGTTAGCAGCAGTGGTGGCACTAGCAGCAGAGAAGACAGGGCGATGGAGGACGGGGGGTGGAGTGGAGAGGCGTCCAGCGGCGCGGGGGCGGGGGCAAAGGGGTCCGGCGGTGCGAGGACGGGGGTGAAGGGATCCGGCAGCGCGGGGACGGGGCGGAGGCATCCGGCGGCACGGGGACGGGGCGGAGGCGTCAGGCCGCGCGGGGACGGGGGTGGAGGCGTCCGCGGTGGCGTGGTGGCGGGGGCAGAGTGGAGAGGCGTCCGGCGACGCGGGGAGTGGAGAGGCGTCTGAAGTGGCCCGAGGCGGAATCAGATTTTGGAAAGCACGTCCTGGGCTGCTTCCACTCGTGCATGTATTTTGGTTGTGGATTTCTGGAATCGGATTCTGCTGGGTTCGCCCTTTGGTCCAGATTATGCTGCGCGGCAGCGGAATCCGTCGATAAAAGCTGAACCAAACAGGGCCATAATATGATCATCGAGAATGAGTGTGTGCAAGATTTAGACTATTCTCGGTATGAATTGATGGGACATCCCGTGCGAGTGTGGAGGAGTGCTGCGAGGGTAGCCCAATTTGTTGCCTCATATCATGCCATTCGACGTACCGAAATGCATGATGATCTCTAGAAGGACCTAATTGAGGAGTGGTGGGCATGGCATGGCCGTCAAAATTAATTTTATGTTTTTTTTGAACTATTTGTTGTATTCCAAAATAAATTATTTGTTTGACTTGTAATAATTGAAGTATTTATTATTGATTTATTTTTCTCTATTTGATCTTCTTAATTTTATTTACATTTTAAATATTTCATAGCATTTGCCTGCTTGCGCGTGATGACCCACAAATATAGGAGATCAATCGTAGTTCTTTCGATAAGTAAGAGTGTCGAACCCAACCAGGAGCGGAAGGAAATGATAAGCGGTTTTCAGCAAGGTAATTTTTGCAAGTACTGAAATTGTAAGTAGCAAGTAGTTTGATAGCAAGGTAATTTGTAACGAGCAAATAACGGTAACAATACTTAAGGTGCAGCAAGGTAGCCCAATCCTTTTGTGGCAAAGGACAGGTCAAAACCATCTCTTATGATAAGCAAAGTGTTCTTGAGGGTACACGGGAATTTCATCTAGTCACTTTCATCATGTTGGTTTGATTCGTGTTTGCTACTTTGATAATTTGATATGTGGGTGGATCGGTGCTAAGGTGTTGTTCTTAATTGAGCTAACAACCTATTTATGATTAACCGCCTCGCAAGTATCCACAACTAAGAGAAAAGTATTAAGACAAAGTCTAACCATAGCATTAAACATGTGGACTCAATTCAGTCCGTTACGAAGTAGCGCATAAACTAAGGTTTAAGCTTCTGTCACTCTAGCAACCCATCATCTAATTGTTGGAAATATGCCCTAGAGGCAATAATAAATTAGTTATTATCATATTTCCTTGTTCATGATAATCGTTTATTATCCATGCTAGAATTTTATTGATCGGAAACTCAGATACATGTGTGGATACATAGACAACACCATGTCCCTAATATGCCTCTAATAGACTAGCTCGTTGATCAAAGATGGTCAAGGTTTCCTAGCCATAGACATGAGATGTCATTTGATAATGGGATCACATCATTAGGAGGAGGATGTGATGGACAAGACCCAAACTATAAACATAGTATATGATCGTGTCAGTTTATTGCTATAGTTTTTTGCATGTCAAGTATCTATTCCTATGACCATGAGATCATGCAACCCACTGACACCGGAGGAGTACCTTGTGTGTATCAAACATCGCAACGTAACTGGGTGACTATAAAGGTGCTCTAGAGGTATCCCCGAGGGTGTCTATTGAGTTGGCATGGATCAAGACTGGGATTTGTTACTCCGTGTGACGGAGAGGTATCTCAGGGCCCACTCGGTAATACAACATCACAATAAGCCTTGCAAGCAATGTGACTAAGTGTTAGCCATGGGATCTTGTACTATGGAACGAGTAAAGAGACTTGCCGGTAGCGAGTTTGAACTAGGTATACAGATACCGACGATCGAATCTCGGGCAAGTAACATACCGATGAACAAAGGGAACAACATACGAGATTAACTGAATCCTTGGCATAGAGGTTCAATCGATAAACATCTTCGTAGAATATGTAGGAACCAATATGGCATCCAGGTCCCGCTATTGTTTATTGACCGTAGAGGTGTCTCGGTCATGTCTACATAGTTCTCGAACCCGCAGGGTCTGCACACTTAAGGTTCGGTGACGTTTCGGTAGTATAGAGTTATGTATGGTGGTGACCGAAGGTTATTTAGAGTCCCGGATGAGATCCCGGACGTCACGAGGAGATCCGGAATGGTCCATAGGTAAATATTGATATATAGGAAGTCATGTTTTGGTCACCGGAAAAGTTTCGGGCTCATCGGTAGTGTACCGGGAGTGCCGAGAGGGTACCGGGGGACCTTCGGGAGGGGTGTCTCGACCCAAGGGGCCACATGGTCTGTGGGAGGAGGCAAACCAGCACCTGGTGGGCTGGCTGAAGCCCTCACTAAAGGCCCATGCGTCTGGGGTGGGGAAAACCGGAAGGTGGAAAGGTGGAAAGTGTTTCCAAGTGGAGAGGAGGAATCCTACTCCTAGTAGGATTGGAGTAGGACTCCTCCACCTCTAATTTCAGCCAACCTTTGAGGGTTTGAGGCTTCCTCCTCCCCTCCCTCCCTCCTATATATACTAGAGGATTTATAGGGAAGAGCTAACCCAAATTTCCACGTGCTTCCACTACTTCATCTAGATCGGTTTTCTCCTCTAGTCTAGTTCGACGATGCTTAGGCGAAGCCCTGCCGGAATAGTTCCACCACCATCGCTGCCATGCCATCGCGCTGCGGGAGAAATCATCTACCTCTTCTCCCCCTCTTCCTGGATCAAGAAGGCGGAGATCATCATCGAGCTGTACGTGTGCTGAACGTAGAGGTGCCGTCCGTTCGGTGCTAGATCGAAAGGACTGTGATCAAGATCGCGAGATGATTCGTGATTGGATCGTGGGACGGATCGTGGGACGGATAGTGATTGGATCACGAGATGGATAGTGATGCGATCGTGGGACGCTCGGAGATTTGGTTTGCGAAGACGTTCGACTACATCAACCACATTTCTTAACGCTTCCCGCTTAGCGATCTAGAAGGGTATGTAGATCCACTCTCCCTCTTGTAGATGCTCATCACCATGGATAGATCTTGCGTGTGCATAGGAAAGTTTTTGTTTCCCATGCAACATTCCCCAACAATGGCATCATGAGCTAGGTCTATGTGTAGATGAGATCACGAGTAGAACACAAAGGAGTTTGTGGGCGTTGATGCTTAGATTGCTTCCTCCCTTGGTCGTGTTTTGATTCAGCAGTATTGTGGGATGAAGCGGCCCGGACCAACCTTACTTGTACGCTTACGAGAGACCGGTTCCATCGACTGACGTGTCACTTTGTTGCACAAAGATGGCTGGCGGGTGTCTGTCTCTCCTACTCTAGTTGGATCGGATTCGAGAAAGCCAGTCCTTGAGAAGGTTGAATAGGAATTTATGTATCACCGTTGTGGTTTTTTTGTAGGTGAGAATCGTTCTTGCTAGATACCCGTAACAGCCACGTAAAACATGCAACAACAATTAGAGGACGTCTAACTTGTTTTTGCAGGGTATGTTGTGATATGATATGGCCAATTACATGATGAGATATATGTGATGTATGAGATGATCATGTTTTGTATAGAATATCACGACTTGCATGTCGATGAGTATGGCAACCGACAGGAGCCATAGGCTTGTCTTTAATTATTGTATGACATGCGTGTCAATCATTAAGTGTTATGCTATGCTTTACTTTATCGCTAAGCGGTAGCAATAGTAGTAGAAGCATGGTGGGCGCGACAACCCCGATGGAGACTGATAAGTCTCCAACGTATCTATAATTTATGAAGTATTCATGCCATGTTTGCAATAATTATATATGATTTTGATATGAATTTACTAGAACTAACCCGGACTGATGTTGTTTTCAGCAGAACTATCGTGCTATTGTTTTTGTGCAGAAATAAAAGTTCTCGGAACGAGCTAAAAATTTACGGAGAATATTTTTGGAAAATATAAAAAATACTGGAGCGAAGAGTCACCCGAGAGGAAGGTCGAGGAGGCCACAAGCCCCAGGGGTGCGGCCACCCCCCTAGCCGTGGCCACCAGGCTTCTGGGCCCCTCGGGAGTCCACCGACCTCCCTCTCAGCTTTATAAATCCTCAAATATTTCAAAACCTCTGAGGCATAACCTAGATCGGGAGTTCCGCCGCCGCACCCCTCCAGAGCCACGAAAAACCAATCTTGGCCCTCTCCGGCACCCCGCCGGAGGGGGTCACCATCACCGGAGGCCATCTCTATCGTCCCGGAGAGGCCACCAACACCATGGAGGCCAAGGACTAGAGGGAGAACCTCTCCCCACATAGGGGGGATGCCATGGAGGAGGAAGCATGAGGGGGAGAACCTCCCCTCCTCTCTCTCGGTGGTGCCGGAGTGCTATCGGGGGAATCATCGTCGCGGTGATCGTCTTCATCAACATCACCTTCTCCATCACCATCCTCATCTCCTTTTAGCGGTCCACTCTCCCGCACCCCGCTGTAATCACCTACTTGAACATGGTGCTTTATGCTACATATTATGATCCAATGATGTGTTGCCATCCTATGATGTTTTGAGTAGATTACTTTTGTCCTTTGGGTTGATTGATGATCTAGATTGGTTTGAGTTGCATGTTTTATTATTTGTGCTGTCCTATGGTGCCTTCCGTGCCGCGCACACGTGAGGGATCCCCGCTGTAGGGTTTGCAAAATGTTTATGATTCGCTTATGGTGGGTGGCGTGAGTGACAAAAGCACAGACCCGAGTAAGTAGGTTGTTTGCGTATGGGATAAAGGGGGCTTGATGCTTTAATGCTATGGTTGGGTTTTACCGTAATGATCTTTAGTAGTTGCGGATGCTTGCTAGAGTTCCAATCATAAGTGCATATGATCCAAGTAGAGAAAGTATGTTAGCTTATGCCTCTCCCTCATATAAAACTGCAATAATGATTTCTGATCTTGTTAACAATTTCCTAGGATAATTCCGCACACCGACCCATCATTATTCCACACTCGCTATTTGTAATATATTCTAATATTATGATAACAACACCTATATTTATATTTTAGTTCTCCGATATCATGCAAGCTATCCTCTTCATACCCACAACGTAGTTTTATTTCTCGTTTCTAGATGGAAGCAAACATTCGGTGTACGTAGAGTCGTATCGGTGGCAGATAGGACTTAAGAGAATATTGATCTTACCTTTAGCTCCTTGTGGATTCGACACTCCATACTTATCACTTCCACCATTGGAAATTGCTATGATGATTCCTTGCACTTGGGGATTATCAGCGACACATTGATGGAGATCAACATGATGGAGATCATAGTGTCATGCTGGTGACGATGGAGATCATGTCGGTGCTTTTAAGATGGAGATCAAAAGCACAAGTTCATGGACATATCATGTCACTTATGATTTGCATGTGATGTTAATTCTTTTATGCACCTTGTTTTGCTTAGGATGGCGGCATCATTATAAGGTGATCCCTCACTTAAATTTCAAGATAAATTGTGTTCTCCCCGAGTGAGCACCATTGCGAAAGTTCATCGTGTCGAGACACCACGTGATGATCGGGTGTGATAGACTCTACGTTCACATACAACGGGTGCAAGCCAGTGTTGCACGTCCAGAACACCCGGGTTAAACTTGACGAGCCTAGCATGTACAGACATGGCCTCGGAACACAAGAGACCGAAAGGTCGAACATGAGTCATATAGTAGATATGATCAACATGAAAATGTTCACCATTGAAACCACCTCAACTCACGTGATGATCAGACTTGAGTTGGTGGATTTGGATCATGTGACACTCGAATGACCGGAGGGATGTCGATTTGAGTGGGAGTTTTTAAGTAATATGATTAACTAAACTCATTATCATGAACATAGTAAAAATGTCTTTGCAAATTATATTGTAGGTTACTAGCTCGTGCTGTAGCTCCCTTGAATTTTTATATGTTCCTAGAGAAATAGAGTTGAAATATGATGGTAGCAATAATGCGCACTGGGTCCGTGATCTGAGGATTGTCCTCATTGCTGCACAAAAGGCTAATGTCCTTAATGCACCGCTCGGTGCGCCACCCCCTCTAGCGTCGTCTGTAAATGTTGTGAACATCTGACAGACACGTTCCGATGACTACTTGATAGTTCAGTGCGTCATGTGTCGTGGCTTGGAACTGAGGCTCCAAAACGTTTTGAACGTCATGGAACATATGAGATGTTCTAAGAGCTGAAATTGGTATCTGAGGCTCATGGCCGTGTTTTGAGATATGAGATCTCCAACAATATTCTTTGTTGTCAAGATGAAGGATAATATCTCAATCGTTGAGCATGTGCTCAGATTGTCTGGGTGCTACAATCGCTTGAATTGAGTGGGAGTTGATCTTCCAGATAAAATAGTGATTGATATAGCTCTCCAAGTCACTGTCACTAAGATACTAAGAGCTTCGTGATGAACTATAAAATTCCGGGGATGGAAATAATGATCCGTGAGCTATTCGTGATGTTTGACACTTCGAAGGTAGAAATCAAGAAGGAGGATCAAGTGTTGATGGTTAGTGAAACCACTAGTTTCGAGAAGGGCAATGGCTAGGAGGGAAACTTCATGGATGGCAAGTAAGTTGCTGCTCGAGTGAAGAAACCCAAGGTTGAACCCAAACCTGAGACTAAGTGCTTCTATTATGAGGAGAATGGTCGTTGAAGCGGAACAACCCTAGATACTTGGTAGATAAGAAGGTTGGCAACGTCGACAGAAGTATATTTGATATACGTGTTATTGATGTACCTTGCTAGTACTCCTAGTAGCGCCTGGGTATTGGATACCGGTTCAGTTGCTAAATGTTAGTAACTCGAAATAAAAGCTACGAATTAAACGGAGTCTAGCTAAGGGTGAGGTGACGATGAGTGTTGGAAGTGTTTCCAAGGTTGATGTGATCACCATCGCACGTTGTTCCTACCTTCGGGATTAGTGATGAGCCTAAATAAATATTTGGTGATTGCGTTGAGCATGAACGTGATTAGATCATGTTTATTGCAGTACGGTTATTCATTTAAGTTATAAAATAATGGTTATTCTGTTTACATGAATAATGCCTTCGATGGTCACCCAATTAGAATGGTTTGTTGAATCTTGATCGTAGTAATACACATGTTCATAACATAGATGCCAAAAGATACAAAGTTAATAATGATAGTACCACATACTTGTGGCACTGCTGCTAAATATCAAATTGGTGTAAAGCGCATAAAGTGACTCCATGCTGATGGATCTTTGGACTCATTCGATTTTGAATCGGTTGAGACATGCGGACCATGCCTCTTGGGCAAGATGACTAAAACCCCATTTTCCGGCTTGACGGAACGGGCAAGTGACTTATTGGAAATGATACATGTTGATGTATACGGTCCAATGAGTGTTGTAGCGTGCGGTGGATATCATTATTTTCTTACCTTCACTGATGATTTGAGTATATATGAGTATATTTACTTAATAAAACACAAGAATGAAACATTTGAAAAGTTCAAACAAATTCAGAGTGAAGTTTAAGATGATCATTACAAGAAGATAAAAATGTCTAAGATATGATCGTGGAGGTGAATATCTGAGTTCCGAGTTTGGTATACAACTTAAGAAAATGTGAAAGTTGTTTCACAACTCACGCCACCTGGAACACCATACTGTGATGGTGTGCCCGAACGTCGTAGTCGTGCTCTATTGGATATGGTGCGAAATATGATGTCTCTTATCGGTTTGCCACTATCGTTTTGGGGTTATGCATTAGAGACAACTACATTCACTTTAAATAGGGCACCATCTAAATCCGTTGAGATGACACCGTTTGAATTATGGTTTGATAGAAACCTAAGCTGTCATTTCTCAGAGTTTGGGAATGCGAAACTTATGTATGATGAGCTCAAACCCAAAGCGGAAAAGTGCAACTTCATAGGATACTCTAAGAATAGTTGGGTATACCTTCTCTATCAGATCTTAGTGCAAAGTGTGTGTTGGTAAAAAGGGGTCCTTTCTCGAGAAAGAGTTTCTCTCGAAAGAATTGAGTGGGAGGAAGATAAAACTTGATGAGGTTGTTGAACCTTTGTTTCAACCAAAGAGTAGCGCAACATAGAAAGATATTTCTTCGGAGCCTATGTCAGTTGAAGAGGAAGTTAATGACGATGATCATGAAGCTTCGGATCAAGTTAGTATCGAACCTCGTAGGTCGACAAGGACGCGTACTGCTCCTAAGTGGTACGGAAACCCTGTCTTAGAGATCATGTTGTTGGACAACGATGAACCTACGAACTATGGAGAAGCGATGATGGGCCCGGATTCCAACAAATGGTTAGATGCCATGAAATTCGAGAAAGGATCCATGTATGAAAACCAAGTGTGGACTTTTGGAGACTTGCCCATTGAACGGCAGGTCGTTGAGTACAAATTGACCTTTAAGATGAAGACAGACGCGGATGGTGAATGTCACCATTTATAAAGCTCGACTTGTCGCAAAGAAGTTTCCGCCAAGTTCAAGGAGTTGTCTACGATGATACTTTCTCACCTGTAGCGATGCTAAAAGTCTGTTGGAATTAAGTTAGCAGTTGCTGCATTTTTCAATTATGAAATCTGGTAGATGGATGTCAAAACATGATTTCCTTAACGGTTTACTTGAGGAAAGGTTGTATGTGATACAACGAGAAGGTTTTGTCAGTCCTAAGGATGGTAAAAGGTGTGCAAGCTCCAGCAATCCTTGTATGGGCTAGAGCAAGCATCTCTGAATTGGAATATACGCTTTGATGAGGTGATCGAAGTTTTTGGGTTTATACAAAGTTTATGAGAAACTTGTATTTACAAGAAAGTGAGTGGGAGCACCATAGAATTTCTGATAAGTATATGTGGTTGACATATTATTGATCGGAAATGATGTATAATTTCTGGAAAGCATAAATGGTTGTTTGAAAAGAGTTATTCAAATAAAGACCTTGATAAAGCTACATAATTGTTGGGCATCAAGATCTATAGAGATAGATCAAGATGCTTGATGAGACTTTCAATGAGTACATACCTAGACAAGATTTTGAAAGAGTTCAAAATGGATCAGTCAAAGAAGGAGTTCTTGCCTGGTTTGTAAGGTGTGGAGTTGAGTGAGACTGAAAGCTTGACCACGACAGAAGAAAGAGAAAGGACGAAGGTCATCCCCTATGCTTTATCCATATGTTCTATATAGTATGCCATGCTGTGTACCGCAACTGTGTGTGCCTTGCCATGAGATTGTCAAGGGGTACAAGAGTGATCCAGGAGTGGATCACTGGATAGCGGTCAAAATTATCCTTAGTAACTAGAGGACTAAGGAAATATTTCTCGATTATGGAGGTGATAAAGAGTTCCTCGTAAAGGGTTGCGTCGATGCAAGCTTTAACACCAATCCGGATGACTCTTAGTAGCAATCCGGATACGTATAGTGGAGTAGCCATTTGGAACAGCTCCAAGCGGAGCGTGGTAGCAGTGTCTACAGTATGACATGGAGATTTGCAAAGTGCACACGGATCTGAATGTCGCAAACATGTTGACTAAAACCTCTTTCACATGCAAAAACAGATCGAACCCCAGAACTCATTGGGTGTGAGATTCATAACAAATCACATAGTGATGCGAGCTAGATTATTGACACTAGTGCAAGTGGGAGACTGTTGGAAATATGCCCTAGAGGCAATAATAAATTAGTTATTATCATATTTACTTGTTCATGATAATCGTTTATTATCCATGCTAGAATTGTATTGATCGGAAACTCACATACATATGTGGATACATAGACAACACCATGTCCCTAGTATGCCTCTAATAGACTAGCTCGTTGATCAAATATGGTCAAGTTTTCCTAGCCATAGACATGAGATGTCATTTGATAACGGGATCACATCATTAGGAGAATGATGTGATGGACAAGACCCAAACTATAAACATAGCATATGATCGTGTCAGTTTATTGCTATAGTTTTCTGCATGTCAAGTATCTGTTCCTATGACCATGAGATCATGCAACCCACTGACACTGGAGGAGTACCTTGTGTGTATCAAACGTCGCGACATAACTGGGTGACTATAAAGGTGCTCTAGAGGTATCTCCGAGGGTGTATGTTGAGTTGACATGGATCAAGACTGGGATTTGTTACCCCGTGTGACGGAGAGGTATCTCAGGGCCCACTCGGTAATACAACATCACAATAAGCCTTGCAAGCAATGTGACTAAGTGTTAGCCATGAGATCTTGTACTATGGAACGAGTAAAGAGACTTTTCGGTAGTGAGATTGAACTAGGTATAGAGATACCGACGATCGAATCTCGGGCAAGCAACATACCGATGAACAAAGGGAACAGCATGCGGGATTAACTGAATCCTTGGCATAGAGGTTCAACCGATAAAGATCTTCGTAGAATATGTAGGAACCAATATGGGCATCCATATACTGCTATTGGTTATTGACCGTAGAGGTGTCTCGGTCATGTCTACATAGTTCTCGAACCCGTAGGGTCTGCACACTTAAGGTTCGGTGACGTTTCGGTAGTATAGAGTTATGTATGGTGGTGACCGAAGGTTGTTCGGAATCCCGGATGAGATCCCGGACGTAACGAGGAGATACAGAATGGTCCGTAGGTAAAGATTGATATATAGGAAGCCCTGTTTTGGTCACCGGAAAAGTTTTGGGCTCATCGGTAGTGTGCCGGGAGTGCCAGGAGGGTACCGGGGGACCATCGGGAGGGGTGTCTCGACCCAAGGGGCCACATGGGTTGTGGGAGGAGGCAAAATTTCCCTTGGTGGGCTGGACAAAGCCCCCACTAAAGGGCCATGCGACTGGGGTGAAAAAAAACCAAAGGTGGAAAGGTGGAAAGTGTTTCCAAGTGGAGAGGAGGAATCCTACTCCTGGTAGGATTGGAGTAGGACTCCTCCACCTCTAATTTCGGCCAACCTTTGAGGGTTTGAGGCCTCCTCCTCCCCTCCCTCCCTCCTATATATACTAGAGGATTTCGAGAGAAGAGCTAACCCTAATTTCCATGTGCTTCCTCTACTTCATCTAGATCGGTTTTCTCCTCTAGTCTAGTTCGGCGATGCTTAGGTGAAGCCCTGCCGGAATAGTTCCACCACCATCGCCGCCACGTCGTCATGGTGTGGGAGAACTCATCTACCTCTTATCCCCCTCTTGCTAGATCAAGAAGTCAGAGATCGTCATCGAGCTATACGTGTGTTGAACGCGGAGGTGCCGTCCGTTCGGTGCTAGATCGGAAGGACCGTGATCAAGATCGCGAGATGATTCGTAATTGGATGGTGGGACGGATCATGATGGGATCGCGGGGCGGATAGTGATTGGATCGCGAATGGATCGTGATGGGATCGCGGGACGCTCGGCGATTTGGATCGCGAAGACGTTTGACTACATCAACCGCGTTTCTTATCGCTTCCTGCTTAGCGATCAACAAGGGTATGTAGATCCACTCTCCTTCTCGTAGATGCTCATCACCATGGATAGATCTTGCATGTGTGTAGGAATTTTTTTTGTTTCCCATGCAACGTTCCCCAACACTAATAACTACTCCACAATGCATCCCCTTAGGCCCAAGGATGGTGAAGTGTCATGTAGTCAACGTTCACATGACACCACTAAGGGAATCACAACATACATATCATCAAAATATCGAACACATATCAAATTCACATGATTACTTATAGCAGGACTTCTCTCGTGACCTCAAGAACAAAGGTAACTACTCACAAATAATATGCATGCTCAAGATCAAAGGTGTATTGAATAGCATAATGGATCTAAACATATAATCTTCCACCAAATAAACCATATAGCAATCAGCTACACAAGGTAATCAACACTAGTAGTCACCCATAGGTATCAATGTGAGGTTCCGGTACAAAGATTGAACACAAGAGATGAACTAGGGTTTGAGAGGATATGGTGTTGTTGAACATATTGATGAAGAATGGCCTCCCCAATATGAGAGGGTTGTTGGTGATGACGATGGCTTCCATTTCCCCCTCCGGCAGGGAAGTTCCCCCGACGGAATCGCTCCGCTCGAGGGTAAAAGTGTTCCTGCCAAATTTACGCCTCGAGACGGCAGCGCCTCGTCCCGAAAGTCCTCCCCCTATTTTTTTAGGTTTTCCAGAATTTATACGAGAAGATGATCTCTGAAGGTGGGCCAGGGTGAGCACCACCCACCAGGCCGCGCCTGGAGGTCCTGGCGTGCCCTGGTGGGTGTTCCTCACCTGGTGCCCCCCTCTGATAGTTTTCTAGTCCAGTATTTCTCATTTATTCCACAAAAAATCTCCGTAAAATTTCAGCTTCATTGGGGATGTGCCGAATAGGTATCTCTGGCATGCTTTTTTCAGGTCCCGAAATCTAGCTGCCGGTATTCTCCCTCTTTGTGTGAACCTTTCAATTTATGAGAGAAAAGGCATTAGAATTATTCCCCAAAGAATTATTATGCATAAAACATTATAAATAACAGTAGGAAAACAAGATGCAAAATGGACGTATCAACTCCCCCAAGCTTAGACCTTGCTTGTCCTCAAGCAAAAGACGATATCGAAGAACATGTCCACATTGTTTGAGAGAGAGAGGTGTCGATAAAAACAAAATACGGACATAGTAACATCATGTTTATTATTGTAACAACAACAAACTTTAACATATAACTTTTATTTCATAACAACATCATATAATTTCTTATGAGCAAGTGACAATTCATCACATCATGGAAGTATAAAGCATAAACCTTATTGAAAACCAACAAACTATGTTCTCATTCAACTTTGCAACTACAATTCATTATATTTTCAGGAAGGGTCTCATGTAGGAGACTTTTGGCAAGTCCACATACTCAACCATCATTTAGTCTTCTATGATTGCTAATACTCACAGCGTACCCAGGAGCAAAAAGTTTCAACCAGACACATAGAAAGATAGGGGCTTATCGTTTCGCCTCCCAACGTATTCACCTCAAGGGTGATGTCAACAATAATAACTCATGCTCACTCATATCCAGCTGGATATATGTGCCTAGATCTTTCCTCACAACATGAAGCTTGCAAAAGGATAAAAATAAAAAGGAATAGGGAAGAATACTTTGACTCTTGCATAAAAGTAAATACATAAAGGTAAAAGATAGGCCCTTTGCAGAGGGAAGCAGAGGTTGTCATGCACTTTTTAATTTGTATGCCAAATCCCTTAGTGCAAAAATGTCACGTTGTATTGCCCCTTGTGATATGAACCTTTATTATGCAGTATGTCGCTTTTATTACTTTGTCATCAGAAGTTAGTGCAATGCTCAATTTTCTCTTACACTAATTGATCCTACAATTTTAGAAGCAATGTTTATTGCCTTGATGCACTGATGACAACTTACTTGAAGGATCTTATTCAATCCATAGGTAGGTATGGTGGACTCAAACATGAGTTTGGTTTGGGGTTTTAGATGCACAAGTAGTATCTCTACTTAGTATAGAATTTTTGGCTAGCAAAGATATTGAGCAAGCACCACATGTTGAAGGATCTATGGCAATATAACTTCTGTGTGAATATGAACAAGCATAAATCATTACGTTGTCTTCCTTATCCAACGTCAACAATTTTGGCATATAATATTTAATGGGGGCTCACAATCATAAAAGATGTCCATGATAGTGTATATGCATGTGAATCTTCTCTTCCCTAATTAATTTTTTCATGAATTTCATCATTGACTAATACCATGTTTGTCAATCTCCAATACATTTTACCACTTATACTTTTCTTTATTGTGATGTCATTACTCACCATAAGATTAGCATATGATCTTTTTCATTCATTCTCTTTTATCATCATTGCAACAAGAAAGTAAAGGGACAAAAGCTCAAACTAAACTATATTATATAACTCTCACTCGATTACATAGATGGATAGATCACGAAACTAGCACTCTAAAATAGATCATACTAAACTTTTATTCAGCTGAATCATGCAAAACCTATGGATCGAAATAAAAAAGCACCGGTAAAAAAGTGATGGTGATACGATACCGATACACCTCCCCCAAGTTTGGCTCAAGCCAAGGGGAGTGCCCATACCCGTGTACTCAAGTCTCTTTGGTGGTGAATATGATGAAGGTGGTGGTGACGAAGCGTCACACTTCAGCTCCAATAAATACTTCAATTTATGGATGACTCTCCCCTAGCAAAATATTTTCACTAGTGAGGAATTTATTATGAACACGAACCGCTTCGAAAGCCCTAAAAGCTTCAATTTCAAGTGGGGTGAGATGACGGTAGTAAGGCCGAAGGATATCTTCTTCTTCCTCCTATGTCGTGTCCATGGGTTGCCCTCCTTCTTGAGCTTGATTCTGCATAGCTTCCTTACCGTTGTACTCATTATTGGCTTCTTTTGGCTCTTCTCTCTTCAGCTCCATCTTCATCAACGAAAAATCCTCCTCTTCGTTATTAGGAGAGGGAGAACACATGATGCCTGGCTTGATAGATCTGCTAGGAAAACAACACGAAACAAGAACAGAGGAAAATCTTGCGATGTGGTTGTCAAAACGGTCGGGGGTTTATATATAGAATTTTAATTCTTGGAAATCAAGCAAACGGAAGGAAAACGGGGTCGGGAAGGTTCCCGAGGTGGACACCACCCACCAGGGCGTGCCAGGGATGGCAACCGCGCCCTGGTGTATTGTCCTCACCTCGGTTGCCTTCCGGTTTATTTCTTATTTCCCAAAATTCTTAAATATTCCAAGACTGATAAAAAAATATTTTTGTTGATTTTTCGGAGTCCATTTACTTACCGTACCACGTACCTCTTATTTTTCACAATTTTGGAGTGTTCCAGAAGGTTTCTCTTATGTTCTCCTCCCGTGTCATGGTTTGGATAACATTGCTTTCAACATTAATAGGCGTACCTGAGATATAGTGTTTAATTCTTTGTCCATTGACCACCTTCGGGTTAGTACCTTCGGCATTATTAATCTTGATAGCTCCAGAGCGATAAACTTCTTCGATAACATATGGTCCTTCCCATTTGGAGAGAAGTTTTCTTGCAAAAAATCTGAAACGAGAATTGTACAAAAGAACATATTCTCCAACTTTGAATTCTATCTTTTGGATTCTTTTGTCATGCCATCTTTTAACTTTTTTTAAATAACTTGGAATTTTCATAAGCTTGGGTTCTCCATTCATCTAATGAGCTAATATCAAATAACCTCTTTTCACCAGCAAGTTTGAAGTCATAATTGAGTTCTTTAATTGCCCAAAATGCTTTATGTTCTAACTCTAGAGGTAGATTACAAGCTTTCCCATATACCATTTTGTATGGAGACATACCCATAGGATTTTTATATGCTGTTCTATAGGCCCAAAGTGCATCATCTAATTTCTTAGACCAATTCTTTCAAGACCTATTGACAATTTTTGTAATATTAATTTTATTTCTCTATTGCTAAGTTCAACTTGACCACTAGATTGAGGATGATAGGGTGATACAATTCTATGGTTAACATCATATTTAGCAAGCATTTTACAAAAAGCACCATGGATAAAATGTGAACCACCATCATTCATTAGATATCTAGGGACTCCAAACCTCGGGAAAATAACTTCTTTAAGCATGTTAATAGAAGTGTTATGATCATCACTACTAGTTGGAATAGCTTCTACCCACTTAGTGACATAATCAACAACAACTAAAATATGAGTATACCCATTAGAAGAAGGAAACCCAAACATCAAATGGTTCAACAACAAGTGAATAATTCATAGGCATTTCCTGACGCTTACCGATATTACCAATTCTTTCACATTCATCACAAGACAAGACAAACTTACGAGCATCCTTGAAGAGAGTACGCCAATAAAAACCAGAATATAATACCTTATGAGTAGTTCTATCTCCCGCATGATGTCGTCCATAAGCTTCGGAATGACATTTCCGTAGGATTTGTTCTTGTTCATGCTCCGGTACACAACATCTATAATACCACCTACTCCTTCTTTATAAAGATGTGGGTCATCCCAAAAGTAATGTTTTAAATCATAACAGTTTTTTTATTTTGTTGGTATGTGAAGCTAGGTGGTATATATTTAGCAACAATGTAATTAGCATAATTAGCATACCATGGAGTGTTTTGAGAGACATTTATTGTTGCTAATTGTTCATCAGGAAAACTGTTGGGGAACGTTGCATGGGAAACAAAAAATTTCCTACGCACACGAAGATCTATCCATGGTGATGAGCATCTACGAGAGGGAGGGTGGATCTACATACCCTTGTAGATCGCTAAGCGGGAAGCGTTAAGAAACGTGGTTGGTGTAGTCGAACGTCTTCGCGATCCAAATCGCCATGCATCCCACGATCCAATCACGATCCGTCCCGCGATCCAATCACGATCCGTCCCGCGATCCGATCACGATCCGTCCCACGAATTTTATCACGATTCGTCTCATGAACTTGATCACGATCCTTCCGATCTAGCACCGAACGGACGGCACCTCCGCGTTTAGCACACGTACAGTTTGATGACGATCTCCACCGTCTTGATCCAGCAAGAAGGAGTGGAGAGGAAGAAGAGTTCTCCGGCAGCCTGACGGTGCTCCGACGATGGTGGTGGAGCAATTCCGGTAGCACGTGGCTGAAAATCTAGTGCAAAACCCCTCAATACCACCAGTATATATAGGAGGAGAGGAGGAGAGGAGGCAGCTTGGCCTCCAAGCCTCCTAGGCTTCGGCTAAACGAGGAGAGGAGGAGTCCACCTCCTCCACTCCTAGTAGGATTAGGATTCATCCTTGTTTCCCCCTTTTTGCCTTTTCCCACCTTTTTCCTTTTGGGTTTTCTTCTCCAGCTAAGTGGGCCTTGTGTGGGAGTTTCCACCAGCCCACTAAGGGATGATATTCACTCTCCCACAGCCCATGAAGCCTCTTGGGTCGAAATACCCCTCCCGGAGGTCTCCCGGTACACTACCGGCACTCCCGGTACACTACCGATAAGCCCGAAACTTTTCCGGTGACCAAAATAGGACTTCCTATATATGAATCTTTACCTCCGGACCATTCCAGAGCTCCTCGTGATGTCTAGGATCTCATCCGGGACTCCGAACAAACTTCGATCACCACCATACATAACTCTATACTACCGAAACGTCACCAAACCTTAAGTGTGCAGACCCTGCGGGTTCGAGAACTATGTAGACATGACCGAGACACCTCTACGGTCAATAACCAATGGCGGGACCTGGATGTCCACATTGGTTCCTACATATTCTACGAAGATCTTTATCGGTCGAACATCTATGTCAAGGATTCAGTTAATCCCGTATGATGTTCCCTTTGTTCTTCAGTATGTTACTTGCCCGAGATTCGATTGTCGGTATCTCCATACCTAGTTCAACCTCGTTACTGGAAAGTCTCTTTACTCGTTCCGTAATACAAGATCCCGTGACCAACACTTAGTCACTTTGCTTGCAAGGCTTATTGTGATGTTGTATTACCGAGTGGGCCCTGAGATACCTCTCCGTCACACGGAGTAACAAATCCCAGTCTTGATCCATGCCAACTCAACAGACACCCTCGGAGGCACCTGTAGAGCACCTTTATAGTCACCCAGTTACGTTGCGACGTTTGACACACACAAGGTACTCCTCCGATATCTGTGAGTTGCATGATCTCATGGTCATAGGAACATATACTTGACATGCAGAAAACAGTAGCAATAAGCTGACACGATCATAAGCTACGTTTGTAGTTTGGGTCTTTGTCCATCACATCATTCTCCTAATGATGTGATCCCGTCATCAAATGACATGTCATGTCCATGGCTAGGAAACCTTAACCATCTTTCAATCAACGAGCTAGTTCACTAGAGGCATACTAGGGACATTGTGTTTGTCTATGTATCCACACATGTATCCATGTTTCCAATTAATACAATTATAGCATGGATAATAAACGATTATCATGAACAAGGAAATACAATAATAAACACTTTATTTATTTTCTCTAGGGCATATTTCCAACAAAAACTATCATCAATAGGTAATGGGTCATCTAGCATATTTTCTAACCTGGACAAGTTATCAGCTACAGGGTTGTCAGCTCCTTCCCTATTAGTGATATGTAAATCAAATTCTTGAAGCGGGAGAACCCACCTAATAAGTCTAGGTTTAGCAACTTTCTTTTTCATAAGATATTTTATAGCAACATGATCAGTGTGAACAATAACCTTGGAGTCAACATTGTAAGATCTAAATTTATCACAAGCAAACACAACTGCTAAAATTTAGTTTTCAGTTGTGGCATAATTTCTTTGAGCACTGTCTAGAGTTTTACTAGCATAATGGATATCATTTCATTTCTTATCAACTCTTTGTCCTAGAACAACACCAACAACATAATCACTAGCATCACACATAATTTCAAAAGGCAAGTTCCAATCAGGTGGCTGAATAATAGGTGCAGTGGTTAAGGCTTTCTTAAGTGTTTCAAAGGCTTCCACACAATCATCATCAAAAACAAAGGGAATATCCTTTTGTAAAAGATTAGTAAGAGGCCCAAAAAAATTTGAAGTCTTTAATAAACCTCCTATAGAAACCAGCATGACCAAGGGAACTTCGAATACCTTTAATATCTTTAGGACATGGGATTTTCTCAATTGCGTCAACTTTAGCTTGATCCACCTCAATACCTCGTTCGGAAATTTTATGCCCCGAGACAATACCTTCATTAACCATATTACCAATTCTTTCACATTCATCACATGACAAGACAAACTTACGAGCATCCTAAAAGAGAGTAGGCCAAGAAAAACCAGATTGTAATACCTTATGTGCAGTTCTATCTCCAGCATGGTGTCCTCCGTAGGCCTCGGAATGACACTTCCGTAGGATCAGTTCTTGTTCATGCTTAGGTACACAACGCCTAATAACACCATCTACTCCTTCTTTATAAAGGTGTGGGTCATCCCAGAAGTAATGTCTTAAATCATAGAAAAACCTTTTCTTTTGTTGGTATGTGAAACTACGCGGTATAAATTTAGTGACAATGTAATTAGCATAATCAGCATACCAAGGAGCATTATGAGAAGCATTTATGGCAGCTAATTGTTCATGAGGAAAGCTATCATCAATAGGTAGTGGGTCATCAAGAACATTTTCTAACCTAGACAAGTCATCTGCTATGGGGTTATCAGCACGCTTTCTATCAACGATATGCAAATCGAATTCTTATAGCAGAAGAACCCACCTGATAAGTCTAGGTTTAGCATCTTTCTTTTCCATGACATATTTAATAGCACCATGATTAGTGTGAATAGTTACTTTAGAATCAACAATATAGGATCTAAACTTATCACAGGCAAACACAACTGGTAAAAATTTCTTTTCAGTGGTAGCATAGTTTCTTTGAGCACTGTCTAGAGCTTTGCTAGCATAATGAATAACATTTAGTTTCTTATCAACTCTTTATCCTAGAACAACACCAACGGCATAATCACTAGCATCACACATAATTTCAAAAGGTAAGTTCCAATCACGTGGTTGAACAACAAGTGCAGAAATCAAAGCATTCTTGAGAATTTCAAAAGCTTCTACACAATCATCATCAAAAACGAATGGAACATCTTTTTTCAAAATATTAGTGAGAGGCCTAGGAATCTTAGAGAAATCTTTAATAAATCTCCTATAGAAACCAGCATGACCAAGGAAACTTCTTATACCTTTGATATCCGTAGGACACGACATTTTTTCAATAGCATCAACTTTAGCCTTGTCAACTTCAATACCTCTTTTAGAAATTTTATGTCCCAAGACAATGCCTTCATTCACCATAAAGTGGCACATTTCCCAATTCAAGACAAGATTAGTTTCTTCACATCTCTGCAAAACTCGATCAAGGTTGCTCAAACAATCATCAAAAGAAGTTCCGTAAACGGAAAAATTATCCATGAAAACCTTCACAATCATTTCACAAAAATCAGAGAATATAGCAGTCATACATCTTTGAAAGGTAGCAGGTGCATTGCATAAACCAAAAGGACGTCTATAAGCATAGGTTCCAAAAGGGCAAGTAAAGGTGGTTTTCTCTTGATCAGATTGTGACACGGGTATTTGAGAGAAACCAGAATATCCATCCAAGAAACAAAAGTGTGTGTGCTTAGATAATCTTTCAAGCATTTGATGAATGAAAGGTGGAGGGTAATGATCTTTTCTTGTAGCTTTATTTAGTTTTCTAAAATCATTTACCATTCTATAGCCGGTAACAATTCTTTGTGGGATAAGTTCAATTTTATCATTAGGAACAACAATAATACCTGCTTTCTTAGGGACACAATGAACGAGACTTACCCATCTACTATCAGCTATGGGATAGATTATACCTGCTTCCATAAGCTTTAATATTTTAGTTCTTACCACTTCTTTCATCTTAGGATTCAATCGTCGTTGGTGATCAACAACGGGTTTAGCATCAGGTTCCATATTGATCTTGTGCTGACATAGAGTCGCACTAATGCCCTTAAGATCATCAAGAGTATATCCAATAGCAGCCCGGTGCTTCCTCAAATTTTTTAATAATATTTCTTCTTCATGTTCTAAAAGATGAAGAACAGGAGGCGGTGGCGGCTCCGTATCGTAAAACATGATGAAACTTTCTCTCTGATTTTTTGGGAAATTTAGAATTTTATAGCGCTCGAATTAGGGTCGGAGGGCCCACGAGGTGGGCACGCTCCACCAAGCCACGCTAGGGGGTCTAGCATGCCCTAGTGGAGGGTGGCCACCCTGCCCCCCCCCCTCTCTGGTGGCTTATGGCTCCAATATTCCTTATATATTCCATAATAATTCTCCAAAAAGTTTCGTTCCATTCCGAGAACTTTTATTTCTGCACAAAAACAACACCATGGTAGTTCTACTCAAAAACAGCGTCAATCTGGGCTAGTTCCGTTCAAATCATGCAAATTAGAGTCCAAAACAAGAGCAAAAGTGTTAGGAAAAGCATATACTTTGGAGACATATCAACTCCCCCAAGCTTAAACCCTTGCTTGTCCTCAAGCAATTCAGTTGACAAACTGAAAGTGTGAAAGAAAAACTTTTACGAACTTTTTTGTTCTTGTTTATATACATATGCTTAAGTAGCACCCATGTTTTCAGCAAAGATTGTGACTAACCGTGTCAACAATAACTCTTAAAGATTATATTAATTCGTATCAATGACGCAAGCAACTAGCGAGCAATAATAAGATACCTCAAGTGCAAACATTTGTCAAATCAATCATGATACAATATGACAATACTGGTATCTCGCTAGCCCTTTCTCAGACCGCAAACATAAATGCAGAGCACCTCCAAAGTTCAAGCAGCGACTAAACATTGTAATTCATGGTAGAAAAGATCTAGTCATGATACATCCAACATTAACTATACACAATGCATGAGGATTACAATAGTGATCTTAGATCTGGCACTTATTTTAGAAGGTGATGACTCAACATTAAAGTAAATAGATAGTCCCTTCGCAGAGGGAAGCAGAGATTTGCAGAGGTGACAGAGCTCAAAGCTTAAATAAGAGATAAGTATATTTTTGAGAGGTACACCCTTCCTGTCAATGTTACGACCAAGAGCTATCAATATCTTCCATGTTAAACAAATTAGCAGCGGTTCCGAAGCGGTAAAACTAAAGGTTTACTCCCCCTCCACCAACAAACACACTCCACGGTGAGCCGAATCCATGGGTACCTTCCAAACCAACAACATTCTTGGGTGAGTTTTGTTTAGTTATTTGCATTTCTTTTGATTTTGGGACTGGGAATCTCTATTACCGCCCTTCTCATGCAAGGATGAGTGAATAAACACTCATCATGAGAGTAACCCGCTTAACATGGGAGATACTAACCACCCCATGTTGCTCCATGAGCGGTCCACGCACACAAAACATATGTTAATTTTAAATTTTAGAGATGACACATGCAAATTTACTTTGAACGACAAGGTAATATCGCATATAGGTAGATATGATGGACTCATCTAGAATAACTTTGGGTTAAGGCTTTTTGATGCACAAGTAGAATTCCCACTTAGTACAGGTGAAGGCTAGGAAATAGATTGAGAAGCGGCCAGCTAGAGAGCGAATACGGTCATAAACATGCATTACGAATAATAAACATTGAAAGCTTTCATGAGTAGGATATGGATACCATGAACATAAATATCATGAAGGCTATGTTGGTGTTGATTCAACTACATGCGTGAACATGTGCCAAGTCAAGCCACTTGAAACATTCAGAGGAGGATACCAAATCATCATACTACATCACAACCATTTTAATGCATGTTGACATCTAAGATAAATCATTATCCACTCCTAGATACTTGAGCATGGCATGAGCAACTATAATCTCTAATTGTCATTGCAAACATGTTTGATCATAATATGCTGAATCATGGATACTAGGTTAAACATATTTACAAAAACAAGAACAAGTTGAGTTCATACCCGCTTCTCTCTGCCACATCCAATTCATCAAATATCGCCATTATTGCCTTTCACTTGCACAATTGAATGATATGGAAATAATAATCGTGCAAGAGTGTCATGGACTAAGCTGGAATCTGCAAACATTTTATTCAAGAGGAGAAGACAATATGATATGGGCTTTGTGTTAGATCAACAATAATGCATATAAGAGCCACTCAACATTTTCATCATGGTCTTCTCCACGGTATGACTCGATAAAAGAAAGAGAATTTCAGAAAAACACACTAAAATATTTTTGGAGTTTTTAGTTTTTCTTGAAGAAAGCAAATAAGAGAAGGAAAAACAAAAACGAGAAAAACTATTTACACGAGAGAATTTCCCAATAGGGAAAAGAAGAATGAGAAATATTTTTGGGTTTTATTTTAATACTACAACTAACTAACTGGAAAGAAAGACTAAAAAGGAGCAAGAATTATTTTTGGATTTTCTCAAAGTTTTTCAAATACACAAGAAGAAGACGAGAAGAATAAATCTAGCATGGATACTACAATGAAAGAGTGTGAACACCGACAACTAGAAGCAATGTGTGAACGTGAATGTAATGTTGGTGGAAATACGTACTCCCCCATGCTTAGGATTTTGGCCTAGCTTGGTAATCACCATCCATAGCCCGAATAATGGCCTGAGTGATAGCCTACCAAGGCTCTTGGCGCAACCACCTCAGCCCTCATGGCTGCTTCAATCTCTACATTGTACGCGCGGGCCTTGCTCTCAAGGACGTAGTATCTTCCCTTGTTGTTAAAATCAAAGAGACCAGGAGCAAGCAATACAATAGGCACAACAGGACTGTTATCGAACCTCAAGTTGTAAGTATAGTTATTGACTGTGCCGTTAAGAAATCTATGGTGTTTCATGGCATCAAAGTCTAAGAACTGGTTAGGTAAGATAGGATCATTAGGCCAAGGTTACACTTCTAACCTTGTAGCGAGGTGAGAGGCATAAATCCCTCCATAGAAATTACCGTTAGAAGCATTGAGAGTCAGTCTCCATGCAACAATTGCTTTTAAATTGAAGTCTTTAATTCCCGTTAAAGCAGTGTATATAAGACTCAAATCATGGGCACACAATGTGGTACAATCCTACTTGCCTACAATGCATTTGCCATTAAAAAGTGCAAGGTACTGAATAGACAGAAAATGGATGCTTTTTATTCTGCCTTGTGTCACCCCCTCTAATTTCACCGCAACCAAGGTTTCTCAATAATGACTCATACTCAGATTTTGTTGGTTCATCTAGCGAACCTGAGTATGGAATTTTGCATGCTTCGCAAAATGTTTCTAAAGGCATGGTGAAAGCATTATCATAAAGACTAAATGAAACTCTAGACTCTCGAGGGAAATATTTAAATTTCTTGGTAAATGTCTCTGTGAGAGTGAGGTGTTGAGTGAACTTATCTTCGATGAAGGGAACCAGATCCGCATTATAAACATACTGCTCAAATTCTTCCGTAATACCTGCACCTTCCATGAAGCTATTACATGGCCAAAGGCATGATTTGGTTTCAACGTCTCATATCGAGCTTGCACTTGGCTCAACATAAGATTGTCGTATGGAACTTTCACTTGATGATGCCCCCGAGGATCTTCTCCTCGAAGAACTCCCAAAGAATAGCATTTTATTTGCGAACAGTTTCAAGAAGCAATCCCCTAAAACAGTTTCAAAAATAGAGCTTCGAGCAAAGAGATCGAAATCCATGGGTTTTTGAGCAAGAACACGAGGGAGAGAGCAATGGTGAATTTTTTCTGGAGGTAAGAGATGACATGGGCTAAAGGGATACGTGAGGGGACACACCTGGGGCCCACCCTCTACCAGGCCGTGCCAGGGGTGTCTGGCGCACCCTGGTGGACGGTGGGCACCAGGTGCACCCCCTGTGGTGTTATTTGTTCAAAAAAAATCATAAATATTCAAAAAAAATCGTGTTAAATTTTCAGGACATTCTGAGAACTTTTATTTTTGGGTCATCTTTTATTGCATGGAGAAATCAAAAAATAGGATAAACATGGCATTTTATTTTATTTAACTAAGATAACATAAAACCAAAAATAGATACATGGAGTTGTGTCTACTAAATTCATCAACTTCACGCCTCTCGAAAATGATTCTTTAATAAGGTTGATCAAGTCTTATTAATAATCATCTTAGCATGAAACTGAAGAACTTTTGTAAAACACTAGGTTACCTCAATGGGGATATGCATATCCCCAACCATAATAATATCATATTTCTTTTTGACAATAGGTAAAGGTAATTGAAAGCTTCCAATAATGAGTGTGGGAGAATTTTCAATAACATTCACACCATTCACTTGGAATTGCTTCTTTGAAAAGTGCATCGTATGCTCATTACCATTGATATGAAAAGTGACTTTGCTTTTATTGCAATCAATAACAGCCCCTGCAGTATTCAAGAAGGGTCTACCAAGGATAATCGACATATTTTCGTCCTCGGGCATCTCAAGAATAACAAAGTTCGTTAAGATAGTAACATTTTCAACGACAATGGGCACATCCTCACAAATACCGATAGGTATGGCCGTTGATTTTTCGGCCATTTGCAATGATATTTTAGTAGGTGTGAGTTTATTCAAATTAAGTCTTTTATATAAAGAGAAAGGCATAACACTAACACCAGCTCCCAAATCACACAAAGCAGTTTTGACATAATTTCTTCTAATGGAGCAAGGTATAGTTGGTATTCCAGCATCTCCAAGTTTATTAGGTACTCCATCCTTAAAAGAATAGTTAGCAAGCATGGTGGATATTTCAACTTTAGGTATCTTTCTTTTATTAGTAATGATGTCTTTCATGTACTTAGTATAAGGAGGCATCTTTACGATATCAGTTAAGCGGGTACACAAAAGACTGGCCTGATCATTTCAGCAAAGTGTTCAAATTCTTGATCATCCTTCTTCTTAGATGGTTTAGGTGGAAAAGACATGGGTGACGGTGTCCTGTACTAGGGGGTACTCACCACGTCGTCTCCCAACCATTGGGTCGGGCCGAGGACCCCCATGATGATTCACTAATGGGCCACTTCGGGCAGCCCATGCCGAATACAAGGAGGATTCCACAAGACTTGGCGCACAAGACAAGGACTCCTCTAAACCCTAGGCCTACGGTGCATATATAAACTGAGGCCAGGCTAGTCAATAGATCATTATATTCATTACTACAATCTCGTGGTCGATACTTGTACTATGTACTATCCCCATATCAATACAATCAAAAGCAGGACGTAGGGTATTATCTCCTTGAGAGATCCCGAACCTGGCTAAAATCATGTTTCCATGTTACCATCGCTCCAAGACGCCTAGCTTAGGACCCCTACTACAGGATACGCCGGTTTTGACACCGACATTGATGCTTTCATTGAGATCATGTTGGCTAGTCGCCATGGTGCGATGGGAATTCAGATTGGCTCCATCGCGATCTACGCGTCAGAACCGAGCTACATTGTCAACATCGGCATCTTCGTCGCCGGTTTGACTGGTCACCTCGGCCATACCGAGGACTGCGCTCCATGTCGGATCATATAGATCGTACCGGTGTCTTCATCAACATCAACTCCAATCTTAACCAAGATCATGGAAGAATCCTCCATGGTGCTCGGGGGCTCAACGTCAACATTGCCCTCGCGCGATAATGCAATTTTTCTGGACACCGGATTCGTGTTCGTCGTCCCCACCTCCTTGAGTGTCGTTTTGACGATTTCTTTGATGGAATTGTATGGAATTCAGTCTAGAACAACCCTACAAAATTTCGTCACGTTCCGGTAGAGGAATCTCCGGCGATCTACGATCTACCGAATCCGTGTCGAATCTGGACGAGAATCCGGACGAGTTTAGGGCGTGGAGTCCAGCGTCTAGCTCACACGTCCGTTGGACAATCCCACCGTTCATCAACTGCGAAATACCTATACCGATCACCCCTAAAAATTTCAGCTCGATCCGACCGTCCAAACTCTGGTAAACATCCGATTAGTATAATGAATTTTGGATCTATTTTCTGCACGAAAACGAATCCGACCCGAGTTCATCTTTTTCATGAACGGTTTGCCGGACGTCCTTTTTGAAGGAAATTTTCTCATCATCTTGGTCATCCGACCAAGAGTTTGGCATCGTGAGGGCCGAATAATCATCAAGCGAACCTTGTCATCCGCGGGTTGTACGGGTCAGGTGCTCCATTTCTTCATCAAGCCAGCATCGACCTGCGTCGGCATCGCCACGCCATTACTTTTTCAAGCTGACGGCCTCCACGCCGACCTTCTTTGACACGTCGGCTGGCATGGGGCTCTAGCGTCACCTTACAAATCTGCTCCATCACCTCGGCTAGACCAAGGCTTTGGCATCCCTTCATTAACCTGCTCCGAAGACTTTGGCGTCACCAGCCGACCCGCTTCAACATATTAGCTGGCGTGAGACTTAAGCGTCACCAGCCGACCTGCATGAGACTTCCACGACCGCCAATCACAGCTTCGCCATGTTAACTGGACCGAGGACTTCATCTCGCTACATCAACCGTGCAGCATCACCTCTTCGTCAAGCCGAACTCTTCGTTCAGGTAATCGACTTCGGTCGTCACGTGATCACCCCGGCGTCATCTTGCCGACCTACTCCACCACCTCGGTTGGACCAGGGGCTTTTCCTCGCCACATCGGCCGAGCCTTGACACTACTTCAGAGTGTCAAACTCCTTTCCGGTCACCTTGGGGATGGCTTGGGGGCTGGGACCTCGGTCATGCGGAAGACTACACACCGGATGTGTCAAAGTTCGATGGGCATCCTTGTCTCGCCACAAGCCTGAATTGCGTCATCGACACCGAGCACATTAACCAGCTAAGTCGCTTTCATGCTCAAAAACTTTCAGTTTAAAAGTTTGTTCGGTTCGACCAAGCATTATACTTTTTTGACAAAAAGTTGTTTGCGAAAAACTTTCTTTGTCAAAAATTTCTTTGTTACAAACAAATTCAAATACCCCGTTTACTTGGGGGCTTCCTTTATAAAGCCATTCCTCTTGCATATGATTATTAATGTATCGCACCCTGCCTTGTTCGTGTTTATGCCAGTATATGCCTCATGTTGACTTAAGTGTTCCGCAAAGCTGGGTTGCCTTGCTCCTATGATTACCCCTATGTTCCCGATTGTTTGGCTAGGGAGTAAAGGGAGCACCTCTGCGATTGTTACGATCAGGTCATCCGAACTCATACCTCAGACGGGCGAAGCCGAAAGCTAGCGCTCTTATTGTTTTCAACTATGGTCGGCACACGACGGAACTCACGTGTACACAAATCTATTGCACAAGTCTCATAGTAATCATGAGCGACCAAAGAAAGGTAGCGTTAGGGGCACTATTTTCTTTGAAGATGCTACTGATGTTACATAAGTAACATAGCATAAGTTCCCTGGGCACGCTTTGTTTGTTAGAACCTCATGGCCTGATTGCCTGGTTATCCGAAACACCGCCGATATTCTTGGTAGGCGGAGTAGATAACACTTTTTGGCCCTTGGCCAAAGAGGGAGAGGCCGACAGTCGGTTAAGACGTGTTCAAAGTTTGGGTGAACACACATATATGATATAAGTACTTTGGTATATACAATCATTATACATAAATTCTTTTACCCAAGTCACCTGGGGACTCTTGAATTTGTATGAGTCGTTTTATAATAACTGTGTTTTCTTCTTAGTCGTTGCAAAGTCTTTTTCAACTACTCCTTTTTCCGACACTAGCGTGGTTTCTTTCTAAAGCCGCTCAAGTTTAGTTTGCTAAAGGAGCCTCAGAGAAACACTCCGCCTTTGGGATATGGAGGTTGAAGCGAAAGGCTGACCCGCTTGGAGCCCGGACATCGGATGTATCATGTTAAAGCACGACCGACGCACAAATTAAATTTTAGACCAATTTTGGATTGGCACAATTTTCTTTTATCTAAATATAAAGTTTTTGCGTAAGTTTTTTGGCATTTCCGAGCATAACTCTCGCAGTACACTTTTAAAGCATCAGCAATATCGATGGGGGGCTGCGACTAGAGCCGAACCCACCAAAAGCCAAGGTACTCCGAGGAGTCCTCGGCAAAACGTTCTCGGATATTGCTTTATATGCACCAGTTTCGAATTGTGTCTTCGGTCAATAGTTGGGTTGCCCGGCTCCTGTGCTTGCCTCCTACATTCCGCTTTGTTCAGCTAGGAGTGCAAAGGGAGAACCACTGCGATTGTACTTCCGGTTTAAGTGGTCAAGTACCTCAATGGAGAAAGCCGAAAACTGACTGTCACAATGAGCGTAAACTGGTCGACGATCTGATGACCGTATTAAACAATGGGTCGTTCATAAAATTGGCCAAAGTGTTAACGGCTTGACCTCGGCCAACGCCGAACACAACTCGGGGGCTAGTAACTGGCCTCCTAAACTTTAAGCTCATGTGACTAAATGATAAACGGTCACAGAGGAGTCAAAATAGCATATATCATTAAAGAATTTATATTCAATAGGCTGTTGGAAATATGCCCTAGAGGCAATAATAAATTAGTTATTATCATATTTCCTTGTTCATGATAATCGTTTATTATCCATGCTATAATTGTATTGATCGGAGACTTAGATGCATGTGTGGATACATAGACAAAACCATGTCCCTAGTATGCCTCTAATAGACTAGCTCGTTGATCAAAGATGGCTATGGTTTCCTAGTCATGGACATGAGATGTCATTTGGTAACGGGATCACATCATTAGGAGAATGATGTGATGGACAAGACCCAAACTACAAACGTAGCATATGATCTTGTCAGTTTATTGCTACTGTTTTTTGCATGTCAAGTATATGTTCCTATGACCATGAGATCATGCAATTCAATGACACCGGAGGAGTACCTTGTGTGTATCAAATGTCGCAACGTAACTAGGTGACTATAAAGGTGCTCTACGGGTATCTCCGAGGGTGTCTGTTGGGTTGGCATGGATCAAGACTGGGATTTGTTACTCCGTGTGACGAAGAGGTATCTCAGGGCCCACTCGGTAATACAACATCACAATAAGCCTTGCAAGCAATGTGACTAAGTGTTAGTCACGGGATCTTGTATTACGCAACGAGTAAAGAGACTTGACGATAACAAGGTTGAACTAGATATGGAGATACTGACGATCGAATCTCGGGCAAGTAACATACCGAATAACAAAGGGAACATCATACGGGATTAACTAAATCCTAGACATACAGGTTCGACCGATAAAGATCTTCGTAGAATATGTAGGAACCAATATGGGCATCTAGGTCCCGCTATTGGTTATTGACCGTAGAGGTGTCTCGGTCATGTCTACATAGTTCTCGAACCCGCAGGGTCTGCACACTTAAGGTTCGGTGACGTTTCGGTAGTATAGAGTTATGTATGGTGGTGACCGAAGGTTGTTCGGAGTCCCGGATGAGATCTTGAACATCACAAGGAGCTCCGGAATAGTCCGGAGGTAAATATTGATATATAGGAAGTCCTGTTTTGGTCGCCGGAAAGGTTTCGGGCTCATCAGTAGTGTACCGGGAGTGCCGGTAGTGTACCGGGAGACCATCGGGAGGGGTATTTCGACCCAAGAGGCTACAAGGGCTGTGGGAGAGTAAATACCAGACCTTAGTGGGCTGGTGGAAGTCCCACACAAGGCCCATGCGACTGGGAAGATAAGCCCAAAGACAAAAAGGTGGAAAAAGGCAAAAAAGGCAAAAATAAGGAGGAGTCCTAGTCCTACCAGGATTGGAGGAGGAATCCTCCAATCCTCCTTGGTTCGGCCGACCCAAGGGCTGGCTCCTTGAGATCCAAGCCTCCTCCTCTCTTCCTCCTATATATACTAGAGGTTTTAGGGTTTTTGGCCAGCCACGTGCTACGCGTTCCTCCAGTGCTTAGTTTCTCCTCTAGATCGGATTTTGCAGTGCTTAGGCGAAGCCCTGCCGGAATAGTTCCACCACCATGGCAGAGCGCCGTCATGCTGCCGGAGAACTCTTCTACCTCTCCGCTCCCTTTTTCTGGATCAAGAAGGCGGAGATCATCATCAAGTTGTATGTGTGCTAAACGCGGAGGTGCCGTCCGTTCGGTGCTAGATCGGAAGGACCGTGATCAAGATCGCGAGATGGATCGTGATGAGTTCGCGGGAAGGATTGTGATGAGTTCGTGGGACGGATCGTGATGAGTTCGTGGGACGGATCGTGATTCGATCATGGGACGGATCATGATGAGATCGCGGGACGCTCGGCGATTTGGATCGCGAAGACGTTCGACTACACCAACCGCGTTTCTTAACGCTTCCCGCTTAGCGATCTACAAGGGTATGTAGATCCACTCTCCCTCTCATAGATGCTCATCACCATGGAATGCGTGTGTGTAGGAAATTTTTTGTTTCCCATGCAACGTTCCCCAACAGTGGCATCATGAGCTAGGTCTATGTGTAGATGAGATCTCGAGTAGAACACAAAGAGTTTGTGGGCGTTGATGCTTAGATTGCTTCCTCCCTTGGTCGTGTTTTGGTTCAGTGGTACTGTAAGATGAAGCGGCCCGAACCAACATTACTCGTACGCTTACAAGAGACCAGTTCCCTCAACCGCAACTTGTTGCATAGATGGCTTGCGGTGCTAGTTTCTCTCACTTTAGTTGGATCGGATTCGACAAAGGCGGTCCTTAAGAAGGTTGAAAAGCAACCAGTGTATCACTGTTGTGGTTTTTGCGTAGATGAGAATTGTTCTTGCTAGATACCCATAGCAGCCACGTAAAACATGCAACAACAATTAGAGGACATCTAACTTGTTTTTGCAGGGTATGTTGTGATGTGATATGGCCAATTACATGATGTGATATATGTGATGTATGAGATGATCATGTGTTGTATAGAATATCACGACTTGCATGTCGATGAGTACAGCAACTGGTAGGAGCCATAGGGTTGTCTTTAATTATTGTATGACATGTGTGTCAATCATTAAGCGCTATGTAATGCTTTACTTTATCGCTAAACGGTAGCAATAGTAGTACAAGCATGCGCCGTGACAACCCCGATGGCGACACTTTGATGGAGATCAAGACGATGGAGATCATGGTGTCGTGCCGGTGACGATGGAGATCATGTCGGTGCTTTCAAGATGGAGATCAAAAGCACAAGTTCATGGTCATATCATGTCACTTATGATTTGCATGTGATGTTAATCCTTTTATGCACCTTGTTTTGCTTAGGACGACGGTAGCATTATAAGGTGATCCCTCACTTAAATTTCAAGATGAATTGTGTTCTCCCCGAGTTTGCACCATTGCGAAAGTTCGTCGTGTTGAGACACCACGTGATGATCGGGTGTGATAGACTCTACGTTCACATACAACGGGTGCAAGCCAGTGTTGCACATGCAGAACACTCAGGTTAAACTTGACGAGCCTAGCATGTACAGACATGGCCTCAGAACACAAGAGACCGAAAGTTTGAACATGAGTCAGATAGCAGATATGATCAACATGATGATGTTCACCATTGAAACCACCTCAACTCACGTGATGATCGGAATTGAGTTGGTGAATTTGGATCATGTATCACTCGAATGACCGGAGGGATGTCAATTTGAGTGGGAGTTCTTAAGTAATATGATTAATTGAACTCATTATCATGAACATAGTCAGTAGTGTGTTTGCAAAATTATGTTGTAGATTACTAGCTCACGTTGTAGCTCCCTTGCATTTTTTGTATGTTCCTAGAGAAATAGAGTTGAAAGATGATGGTAGCAATATTGCGGACTGGCTCCGTGATCTGAGGATTATCCTCGTTGCTGCACAGAAGGCTTATGTCCTTAATGCACCGCTCGGTGCGCCAACCCCTCTAGCGTCGTCTGTAGATGTTGTGAACATCTGACATGCACGTTCTGATGACTACTTGATAGTTTAGTGCGTCATGCATTCCGGCTTAGAATTGAGGCTCCAAAACATTTTGAACATCACGGAACATATGAGATGTTCTAAGAGCTGAAATTAGGATCTCAGGCTCGTGTCCTTGTTGCGAGATATGAGATATCCAACAAGATTCTTTGCCTGCAAGATGAAAGAGAATAGCTCAATCATTGAGCATGTGCTCAGATTGTCTGGGTGCTACAATCGCTTGAATCGAGTGGGAGTTGATCTTCCAGATAAGATAGTGATTTATATAGTTCTCCGAGTCACTATCACTAAAGCTACTAGAACTTGGTCATGAACTATAAAATGCCAGGGATAGAAATAATGATCCCTAAGCTATTCGCGATGTTTGACACCATGAAGGTAGAAATCAAGAAGGAGCGTCAAGTGTTGATGGTTAGTCAAACCACTAGCTTCGAGAAGGGCAAGAGCAAGGAGGGAAACTTGATGGATAGCAAGTCAGTTGCTGCTCCAGTGAAGAAACCCAAAGTTGAACCCAAACCTGAGACAAAGTGCTTCGATTATGAGGCGAGCGGTCACTGAAGCGGAACAACCCTAGATACTTGGTAGATAAGAAGGTTGGCAACGTCGACAGAAGTATATTTAATATACGTGTTATTGATGTGTACCTTGCTAGTACTCCTAGTACCACCTAGGTATTGGATACCGGTTCGGTTGCTAAATGTTAGTAACTCGAAATAAAAGCTAAGGAATAAACAGAGCACTAGCTAAGGGTGGGGTGACGATGTGTGTTGGAAATGTTTCCAACGTTGATGTGATCAACATCGCGCTCTCTCTCTACCTTCGAGATTAGTGACAAACCTAAATAAATGTTATTTGGTGTTTTGCATTGAGCATGAACGTGATTAGATCGTGTTTATTGCAACACGATTATTCATTTAAGTTAGAGAATAATGGTTATTCTGTTTACATGAATAATACCTTCAATGGTCATGCACCCAGTGAGAATGGTTTGTTGAATCTTGATCGTAGTAATACACATGTTCATAACATTGATGCCAAGAGTGAAAAATGTTTGGGGCTGCGACGCTTGTGTGGAAAATGTTTTCACCTAATGAGCTCGAACCCAAAAGTGAACAAATGCATCTTAATAGAATACCCTAAGAACAATTGGGTAAACCTTCTATCTCAGATCCAAGCATAAAGTGTTTGTTGCTAAAACTGGGTCCTTTCTCGAGAAAGAGTTTCTCTCGAAAGAATTGAGTGGGAGGAAGATAGAACTTGATGAGGTTATTGAACCTTTGCTTCAACGAGAGAGTAGCGCAACGCAGGAAGATGTTTTTGTGAAGCCTACGTTAGTTGAAGAGGAAGTTAATGATGATGATCATGAAGCTTCGGATCAAGTTACTATCGAACCTCGTAGGTCGACAAGGACGTGTACTGCTCCTGAGTGGTATGACAACCCTATCTTAGAGGTCATGTTGTTGGACAACAATGAACCTACGAGCTATGGAGAAGCGATGATGGGCCCGGATTCTGACAAATGGTTAGAGGCCATGAAATCCGAGAAAGGATCCATGTATGAAAACCAAGTATAGACTCTGGTAGACTTGCTGGTGGGACGGTAGGTCATTGAGTACACATGGACCTTTAAGATGAAGACAGACGCTGATGGTGAATGTCACCATTTATAAAGCTCGACTTGTCGCAAAGAAGTTTCCAACAAGTTCAAGGAGTTGACTACGATGAGACTTTCTCACTCGTAGCGATGCTAAAGTCTGTTGGAATTATTTTAGCAGTTGCTGCATTTTTCAATTATGAAATCTGGCAGATGGATGTCAAAACATTGTTTCCTTAACGGTTTACTTTAGGAAAGGTTGTATGTGATACAACCAGAAGGTTTTGTCTATCCTAAGGATGCTAAATGGTGAGCAAGCTTCAGTGATCCTTCTATGGAATGAAGCAAGCATCTCAGAGTTGGAATATACACTTTGATGAGGTGATCAAAGTTTTTGAGTCTATAAAAAGTTTATGAGAAACTTGTATTTGCAATAAAGTGAGTGGGAGCACTATAGAGTTTATGGTAAGCATATATGGTTGACATATTGTTGATCGAAAATGATGTAGAATTTCTGGAAAGCATAAACGGTTGTTGAAAAGAGTTTTTCAAAGGAAGACCTGGATTAAGCTACCTAATTGTTGAGCATCAAGATCTATAGAGATAGATCAAGATGCTTGATGAGACTTTCAAGGAGTACATACCTTGACAAGATTTTGAAAGAGTTCAAAATGGATCAGTCAGAGAAAGAGTTCTCGCCTGACTTGTAAGGTGTGAAGTTGAGTGAGACTCAAAGCTCGACAACGGCAGAAGAAAGAGAAAGGACGAATGTCGTCCCCTATGCTTTAGCCATAGGCTCTATATTATGTCATGTTGTGTACCACACCTGTGTGTGTACCTTGCCATGAGTCTGTCAAGGGGTACAAGAGTGGTCCAGGAGTGGATCACGGGACAGCGGTCAAAATTATCCTTAGTAACCAGAGGACTAAGGAGATGTTTCTCGATTATGGAGGTGATAAAGAGTTCGTCGTAAAGAGTTACGTCGATGCAAGCTTTAACACCAATCAGGATGACTCGTAGTAGCAATCTGGATACATATAGTGGAGCAGCCATTTGGAATAGTACCAGGTGGAGTGTGGTAGCAGTGTTTACAGTTTGACACAGAGATTTTGCAAAGTACATACGGATCTGAATGTCACAGACCCATTGACTATAAGACCTCTCTCACATGCAAAGCATGATCGAGCCCCAGAACTCATTGGGTGTTAGATTCATAACAATGCGAATCACATGGTGATGTGAACTGGATTGTTGACTCTAGTGCAAGTGGGAGACTGTTGGAAATATGCCCTAGAGGCAATAATAAATTAGTTATTATCATATTTCCTTGTTCATGATGATCGTTTATTATCCATGCTATAATTGTATTGATCGGAGACTTAGATGCATGTGTGGATACATAGACAAAACCATGTCCCTAGTATGCCTCTAATAGACTAGCTCGTTGATCAAAGATGGCTATGGTTTCCTAGTCATGGACATGAGATGTCATTTGGTAATGGGATCACATCATTAGGAGAATGATGTGATGGACAAGACCCAAACTACAAACGTAGCATATGATCGTGTCAGTTTATTGCTACTTTTTTCTGCATTCAAGTATATGTTCCTATGACCATGAGATCATGCAACTCACTAACACCGGAGGAGTACCTTGTGTGTATCAAACGTCGCAACATAACTGGGTGACTATAAAGGTGCTCTACAGGTATCTCCGAGGGTGTCTGTTGGGTTGGCATGGAACAAGACTGGGATTTGTTACTCCATGTGACGAAGAGGTATCTCAGGGCCCACTCGGTAATACAACATCACAATAAGCCTTGCAAGCAATGTGACTAAGTGTTAGTCACGGAATCTTGTATTACGCAATGAATAAAGAGACTTGCCGGTAATGAGGTTGAACTAGGTATGGAGATACTAACGATCGAATCTCGGGCAAGTAACATACCGAAGAACAAAGGGACCATCATATAGGATTAACTGAATCCTTGACATAGAGGTTCGACCTATAAAGATCTTTGTAGAATATGTAGGAACCAATATGGGCATCCAGGTCCTGCTATTGGTATTGACCGTAGAGGTGTCTCGGTCATGTCTACATAGTTCTCGAACCCGCAGCGTCTGCACACTTAAGGTTCAGTGACGTTTCGGTAGTATAGAGTTATGTATGGTGGTGACCGAAGGTTGTTCGGAGTCCCGGATGAGATCTCAGATGTCACGAGGAGTTTCGGAATAGTTTGGAGGTAACGATTGATATATAGGAAGTCCTGTTTTGGTTGCCGAAAAGGTTTCGGGCTCATCGGTAGTGTACCGGGAGTGCCGGTAGTGTACCGGGAGACCATCGGGAGGGGCATTTCGACCCAAGAGGCTACATGGGCTGTGGGAGAGTAAATACCAGCCCTTAGTGGGCTGATGGAAGTCCCACACAAGGCACATGTGGCTGGGAAGAAAAGCCCAAAGACAAAAAAGTGGAAAAAGGCAAAAATAAGGAGGAGTCCTAGTCCTAATAGGATTGGAGGAGGAATCCTCTAATCCTCCTTGGTTTGGCCGACCCAAGGGCTGGCTCCTTGGGTGCCAAGCCTCCTCCTCTCTTCGTCCCATATATACTAGAGGTTTTAGGGGTTCTGGCACTAAATTTTCAGCCACATGCTACCCGTTCCTCCAGTGCATAGTTTCTCCTCTAGATCAGATTTCTGCAGTGCTTGGGCGAAGCCCTGCCGGAATAGCTCCACCACCATCGCCGGAGCGCCGTCACGCTGCCAGAGAACTCTTCTACCTCTCCACTCCCTCTTTCTGGATCAAGAAGGCGGAGATCTTCATCAAGCTGTACGTGTGCTGAACCCGAAGGTTTCGTCCGTTCGGCGCTAGATCAGAAGGACCATGATCAAGATCACGAGACGGATCGTGATGAGTTCACGGGACGGATCGTGATGAGTTCACAGGACGGATCATGATGAGTTCGCGGGACGGATCGCGATTGGATCACGGGACGGATCGTGATGAGATCACGGGACGCTCGGCGATTTGGATCGCGAAGACGTTCGACTACACCAACCGTGTTTCTTAACGCTTCCCGCTTAGCGATCTACAAGGGTATGTAGATCCACTCTCCCTCTCGTAATCACCATGGATAGATCTTGCATGTGCGTAGGAAATTTTTTGTTTCCCAAGCAACGTTCCCCAACATAGGCGAGTGCTGCCTTCCATAATCATCGTTACAGAGCTATAAATATGCATCAATTTGACTTAAGATTTTAGCTAGGCTGGGTTGTGTGGCTCCTGTGCTTACCCGCTACGTTCCCGATTGTTCAGCTAGGAGGTAAAGGGAGCACCTGTGTGATTGTTACTTCCAGGTCATCCGAGTTAGTACCTCGGACTGGGTGAAGCCGAAAGCTACCATCTTAAGAATATAATTGGTCGGCAAAGAGGGAAGGGAAAATTTAGGTTCACTATGGACCACATAGTTCGGAAACATTTTTCGAACTAAATCCTCAATGTTTTCCTCCCGCATTGATCGGAGTTGAGGTCTCATGATCACGGTCAACATGTTATCCTGGGAAAAGGAACTTATAAATGAACTATTTCTTCCAGAACATGTTTCTTACATAGTAATATAACATATCTCTCCGCGTACCTTTGTTTATAAAACCGTATGGCCGGATTGCCTTGTTTGTCGTAAATATTTGCCTTTATAAAGGCTTTATTAAGTAGGACAAACACTCCTTAGCTACTGGCCGAGGTGGTTGAAGCCGATGGTCGGTCAACAAAGTCTTGTACAATGCGGATCTGAGCATTAATGATGTAAAGTACTTGGATACATAGAATCATTACACATAAATTGTGTCAAATGTAACAAAGTTTGTGTCAAACAAATATTGATCCTTAATTCGACCACCCGTTCCCAAATTAAGGCTCGAGGGCTACTGCATTGGCAATTCAATGCAGAAAATTTCAGTGCAACACAATTTCCGAGGAGATTATGATCCTTGGGTTGGTCGACCGCACCCAATCTAAGTCTCGAGGTCTGTGCACACCGCATTTGTGTTCCGAAGTATGTTGTCGATCTAGGAGTTGGTCCTCAGGCCGATTTTGCAAATTGACCTGAGCCTCAGGGGCTACTGGGATCAACGGTTTTATGTCATCCTTCAGGTGCATCTCGGGTTTTAAACCGACACACACCTTAAGGACTACTGGCTATATATCTTGGCAAAGAATAAATTGCACCAATCGAAAATATCCACCAAAAATCAGCCCATGATCGGGGTGGTGCACCACCTCGAAAGCAGTCCGGCATAAAGCTTGGGCGCAAGTGGCTGGCTCCATAGAGAGCATTTCTGACATTAAGCTCAGATGTATTCCTTCAATTTTTTAAGGTCCCAGTTAGTTGATGATACCTCGGATGCTGACCATCGTTAGAGCTCGGATGCAGTCCGGCGTTGGAGCTCGGAATCTGTTTGGCATAAAGCTCGGATTTGAATGGTTTGTTCCATAGAAGACTATTCTGGCATTTAAGCTCAGATGGACTCATTCAGATTTTCAGAGGCCAAGGTAATATATGATACCTCGGATGCCGATCATCGTTGGAGCTCGGCTGCAAAAAAACACCTCGGATACAGTCCGACGTTGCAGCTCGGATGCAAGAGGATACCTTGAATGCCGAATAGTGTTGGAGGTCGGCTGTGAAAAGACGCCTTGGATGTAGTTCGACAGTGGAGCTTGGACGCAAGAGGCCGCCGCCGCACGGGAAACACTTCAAATCCGAGGTGTGGCATAAAAAATTGCAAGGCATTGATAAAGGCCAATAACTTAAAGGGGCTCCTCGGATGCCCAACATGTGAACTCTTCGAATTCAGCTCGGCGATCCTCAAGATCGGACACAGGAAGATTTGTTGAACCAGTTTTCAAGACTGACGACCGAAGACAAAGAACTGTGCGGAAGAACTGAGGAGCGTCCCCAACTTGAAGACCGATTCAGGGGGCTACTAACGGTGTCCTAGACTAGGGGGTACTCACCACGTCATCTCCCGACCAGTGGGTCGGGCCGAGGACCCCTATGATGATTCACTAATGGGCCACTTCGGGCAGCCCATGCCGAATACAAGGAGGATTCCACAAGACTTGGCGCACAAGAAAAGGACTCCTCTAAACCCTAGGCCTATGATGCATAAATTGTTAGGGAACGTTGCATGGGAAACAAAAAAATTCCTACGTACACGCAAGATCTATCCATGGTAATGAGCATCTATGAGAGGGAGAGTGGATCTACATACCCTTGTAGATCTCTAAGCGGGAAGCGTTAAGAAACGCGGTTGATGTAGTCAAACGTCTTTGCGATCTAAATCGCCGAGCATCCCGCGATCCCATCATGATACGTCCCGTGATCCGATCACGATCCATCCCACAATCTCATCACGATCCGTCCCGCGATCCAATCACAAATCGTCTCGCGATCTTGATCACGGTTCTTCCGATCTAGCGTCGAACGGACGACACCTCCGCGTTCAGCACACGTACAGCTCGATGACGATCTCCGCCTTCTTGATCCAGCAAGAGGGAGCAGAGAGGTAGATGAGTTCTCCGGCTGCGCGATGGCGTTGTGGCGATGGTGGTGGAGCTATTCCAGCAGGGCTTTGCCTAAGCACCGCACAAACCAATCTAGAGGAGAAACTACGATCTAGAGAAGAGGGCAACACGTGGCTGTTTTTCTGTGTCTCAAAACCCTCAAAACCTCTAGTATATATAGGAGGAGGGAGGGATTAGACTTGGCTCACAAGGGGCCAGCCCTTGTCCTTGCGCAAGGAGGAGAGGAGGAGTCTTCCTCCAATCCTAGTAGGACTAGGACTCCTCCTTTCCACTTGGAAATTCTTTCCACCTTGGCCTTTTTTCCTTCTCCTTCCTCTCCAGTCGCATGGGCCTCTTGTGGGACTTAGTACAGCCCACTAAGGGCTAGTATACCAATTCCCACAACCCATGTAGCCTCTTGGGTCGAAATACCCCTCCCGATGGTCCCCCGGCACCCTCCCGGCACTCCCGGTACACTACCGATGAGCCCGAAACTTTTTCGATGACCAAAACAGGACTTCCTATATATCAATCTTTACTTCCAGACCATTACGAAGCTCCTCGTGACGTCCGATATCTCATCCAGGACTCAGAACAACCTTCGGTCACCACCATACATAACTCTATACTACCGGAACGTCACCGAACCTTAAGTGTGCAGACCCTGCAGGTTCAAGAACTATGTAGACATGACCGAGACACCTTTACGGTCAATAACCAATAGCAGAACTTGGATGTCCATATTGGTTCCTACATATCCTATGAAGATCTTTATCGGTCGAACCTCTATGTCAAGGATTCAGATAATCCCGTATGTTGTTCCCTTTGTTCTTTGGTATGTTACTTGCCCAAGACTCGATCGTCAGTATCTCCATACCTAGTTCAACCTCGTTACCGGAAAGTCTCTTTACTCGTTCCGTAATACAAGATCCCATGGCTAACACTTATTCACATTGATTGCAAGGCTTATTGTGATGTTTTATTACCGAGTGGGCCCTGAGATACCTTCCCGTCACACGGAGTAACAAATCCTAGTCTTGATCCATGCCAACCCAACAGACACCCTCGAAGATACCTGTAGAGTACCTTTATAGTTACCAAGTTACGTTGTGACGTTTGATACACACAAGGCACTCCTCTGGTGTTAGTGAGTTGCATGATCTCATGGTCATAGGAACATATACTTGACATGCAGAAGACAGTAGCAATAAACTGACACGATCATATGCTATGTTTATAGTTTGGGTCTTGTCCATCACATCATTCTCCTAATGATGTGATCCCGTTATCAAATGACATCTCATGTCCATGGCTAGGAAACCTTGACCATCTTTGATCAATGAGCTAGTCTATTAGAGGCATGCTAGGGACATGGTGTTGTCTATGTATCCACACATGTATCTAAGTTTCCGATCAATAGAATTATAGCATGGATAATAAATGATTATCATGAACAAGGAAATATGATAATAACCAATTTATTATTGCCTCTAGGGCATATTTCCAACATTCTCCCACTTGCACTAGAGTCAATAATCTAGTTCACATCACCATGTGATTTGCATTGTTATAAATCTAACACCCAATGAGTTTTGGGGCTCGATCATGCTTTGCATGTGAGAGAGGTCTTTTAGTCAACGGGTCTACTACGTTCAGATCCATGTGTACTTTGCAAATCTCTATGTATTACTGTGGACACTGCTACCACACTCCACCTGGAGCTATTCCAAATGGCTGCTCCACTATACGTATCCGGATTGCTACTAAGAGTCATCCGGATTGGTGTTAAAGCTTGCATCGACGTAACTCTTTACGACGAACTCTTTATCACTTCCATAATCGAGAAACATTTACTTAGTCTTTTAGTTACTAAGGACAATCCTTACCGTTGTCCAGTGATCCACTCCTGAATCACTCTTGCACCCCATGACAGACTCATGGCAAGGCACACACAGGTGCGGTACACAACATTGCATACTATATAGAGCCTATGTAGGATAGGGGGCAACCTTCGTTGTTTCTCTTTCTTCTGCCGTGGTCGAGCTTTGAGTCTTACTCAACTTCACACCTTACAAATCAGGCAAGAACTCTTTCTCTGATTGGTCCATTTTGAACTCTTTCAAAATCTTGTCAAGGTATGTACTCATTGAAAGCCTCATCAAGCATCTTGATCCATCTCTATAGATCATGATGATCAACAATTAGATAGCTTTATCCAGGTATTCCTTTGAAAAACTCTTTTCAAACAAACAATTATGCTTTCTAGAAATTCTACATCATTTTCGATCAATAATATGTCAACCACATATGCTTATCAAAAATTCTATAGTGCTCCCACTCACTTTATTGTAAATACAAGTTTCTCATAAACTTTGTATAGACTCAAAAACTTTGATCACCTCATCAAAGTGTATATTCCAACTCCGAGATGCTTGCTCCAGTCCATAGAAGGATCACTGGAGCCTGCACACCTTTTAGCATCCTTATGACTGACAAAACCTTCTGGTTGTATCACATACAACCTTTCCTCAAGTAAACCATTAAGGAAATGATGTTTTGACATCCATTTTCCAGATTTCATAATTGAAAAATGCAACAACTACTAACATAATTCCAATAGACTTTAGCATGTCTACGAGTGAGAAAGTCTCATCGCAGTCAACTCCTTGAACTTGTCGGAAACTTCTTTATCAATCAGCGTCTGTCTTCATCTTAAAGGTCCATTTGTACTCAACGACCTACCGTCCCACCAGCAAGTCTACCAGAGTCTATACTTGGTTTTCATACATGGATCCTTTCTCGGATTTCATGGCCTCTAACCATTTGTCGGAATCCGGGCCCATCATCACTTCTCCATAGCTCGTAGATTCATCGTTGTCCAACAACATGACCTCCAAGACAGGGTTGTCGTACCACTCAGGAGCAGTACGTGTCCTTGTCGACCTACGAGGTTCGATAGTAACTTGATCCGAAGCTTCATGATCATCATCATTAACTTCCTCTTCAACTGATGTAGGCTCCATAGAAACATCTTTCTGCGATGCGCTACTCTCTCGTTGAAGTAAAGGTTCAACAACCTCATCAAGTTCCATATTCCTCCCACTCAATTCTTTCGAGAGAAACTTTTTCTCGAGAAAGGACCCAGTTTTAGCAACAAACACTTTATGATTGGATTTGAGATAGAAGGTTCACCCAACTGTTCTTAGGGTATTCTATGAAGATGCATTTCTCCGCTTTGGGTTCGAGCTCAGTAGGTGAAAAAAAAATTCACACAAGCATCGCAGCCCCAAACATTAAGAAATGATAGCTTAGGTTTCAATCAAACCATAATTCACACGGTGTCTTCTCAACGGATTTAGTTGGTGCCATATTTAAAATGAATGTTGTTGTCTCTAATGCATAACCCCAAAATGATAGTGGCAAAACGATAAGAGACATCATAGTATGCACCATATCCAACAGAGCACGACTATGACGTTCGAACACACCATCACACTATGGTGTTCCAGGTGGCGTGAGTTGTGAAACAACTTTCACATTGTCTAAAGTTGTATGCCAAACTCGTAACTCAGATATTCACCTCCACGATCATATCGCAGACATTTTTATCTTCTTGTCATGATGATCTTCACTCGGAATTTGCTTGAACTTTTCAAATGATTCAGACTTGTGTTTCATTAAGTAAATATACACTATATCTACTCAAATCATCAGTGAAGGTAAGAAAATAACGATATCCACCACATGCTACAAGACTCATTGGATTGCATACATCAACATGTATCATTTCCAATAAATCACTTGCCCGCTCCATCAAACCGGAAAACGGGGTCCTTAGTCATGTTGCCCAAGAGGCATGGTTCACATGTCTCAACCAATTCAAAATCGAATGAGTCCAAAGATCCATCAGCATGGAATTTCTTCATGCGATTTATACCAATATGACATTTAGCGGCAGTGCCACAAGTATGTGGTACTATCATTATTAACTTTGTATCTTTTGGCATCAATGTTACGAACATGTGTATTACTACGATCAAGATTCAACAAACCATTCTCACTGGGTGCATGACCATTGAAGGTATTATTCATATAAACAGAATAACCATTATTCTCTAACTTAAATGAATAACAGTGTTGCAATAAACACGATCTAATCATGTTCATGCTTAACGCAAACACCAAATAACATTTATTTAGGTTTGTCACTAATCCCGAAGGTAGAGAGAGCGTGCGATGTTGATCACACCAACCTTGGAAATATTTCCAACACACATCATCACCTCACACTTAGCTAGTCTTCGTTTATTCCGTAGCTTTTACTTCGAGTTACTAACATTTAGCAACCGAACCGGTATCCAATACCCAGGTGCTACTAGGAGTACTATCAAGGCACACATTAATAACACGTATATCAAATATACTTCTATCGACGTTGCCAGTCTTCTTATCTACCAAGTATCTAGGGTTGTTCCGCTTTAGCGACCGCTCTCCTCATAATAGAAGCACTTAGTCTCGGGTTTGGGTTCAACTTTGGGTTGCTTCATTGGAGCAGCAACTGACTTGCCATCCATGAAGTTTCCCTCCTTGCCCTTGCCCTTCTCAAAACTAGTGGTTTTACTAACCATAAACACTTGATGCTCCTTCTAGATTTCTACCTTCGCGGTGTCAAACATCGCGAACAACTCAGGGTTCCATCCCTGGCATAATTATAGTTCATCGCGAAGTTCTAGTAGCTTAGTGATAGTGACTCAGAGAACTATATCAATCACAATCTTATCTGGAAGATCAACTCCCACTCGATTCAAGCAATTGTAGCACCCAGACAATCTGAGCACATGCTCAACGATTGAGCTATTCTCCTTCACCTTGCAGACAAAGAATCTTGTTGGAGATCTCATATCTCACAACACGGGCACGAGCCTGAGATCCTAATTTCAGCTCTTAGAACATCTCATATGTTCCGTGATGTTCAAAACATTTTGGAGCCTCAATTCTAATCCATAATGCATGATGCACTAAACTATCAAGTAGTCATCGGAACATGCCTGTCAGATGTTCACAACATCTATAGACGATGCTAGAGGGGGTGGCGCACCGAGCGGTGCATTAAGGACATCAGCCTTCTGTGAAACAATGAGGACAATCCTCAGATCACGGACCCAGTCCGCAATATTGCTACCATCATCTTTCAACTCTATTTCTCTAGGAACATATAAAAATTCAAGGGAGCTACAACATGAGCTACAACATAATTTGCAAAGACACTACTGACTATGTTCATGATAATGAGTTCAATTAATCATATTACTTAAGAACTCCCACTCAAATTGACATCCCTCCGGTCATTCGAGTGATACATGATCCAAATTCACCAACTCAAGTCCAAACATCACGTGAGTTGAGGTGGTTTCAATGGTGAACATCATCATGTTGATTGTTGGAAATATGCCCTAGAGGCAATAAATAAAGTGTTTATTATTGTATTTCCTTGTTCATGATAATTGTTTATTATCCATGCTATAATTGTATTAATTGGAAACATGGATACATGTGTGGATACATAGACAAACACAATGTCCCTAGTATGCCTCTAGTGAACTAGCTCGTTGATTGAAAGATGGTTAAGGTTTCCTAGCCATTGTCATGAGATGACATTTGATAACGGGATCACATCATTAGGAGAATGATGTGATGGACAAGACCCAAACTACAAACGTAGCTTATGATCGTGTCAGTTCATTGCTACTGTTTTCTACATGTTAAGTATATGTTCCTATGACCATGAGAACATGCAACTCACAGATATCGGAGGAGTACCTTGTGTGTATCAAACATCGCAACGTAACTGGGTGACTATAAAGGTGCTCTACAGGTGTTTCCGAGGGTGTCTGTTGAGTTGGCATGGATCAAGACTGGGATTTGTTACTCCGTGTGACGGAGAGGTATCTCAGGGACCACTCGGTAATACAACATCACAATAAGCCTTGCAAGCAGTGTGACTAAGTGTTGGTCACGGGATCTTGTATTACGGAACGAGTAAAGAGACTTGCCAGTAACGAGGTTGAACTAGGTATGGAGATACCGACGATCGAATCTCGGGCAAGTAACATACCGAAGAACAAAGGGAACATCATACGGGATTAACTAAATCCTTGACATAGAGGTTCGACCGATAAAGATCTTCATAGAATATGTAGGAACCAATGTGGACAGCCAAGTCCCGCCATTGGTTATTGACCGTAGAGGTGTCTCGGTCATGTCTACATAGTTCTCGAACCCACAGGGTCTGCACACTTAAGGTTTGGTGACGTTTCGGTAGTATAGAGTTATGTATGGTGGTGACCGAAGTTTGTTCGGAGTCCCGTATGAGATCCTTGACATCACGAGGAGCTCCGAAATGGTCCGGAGGTAAAGATTCATATATAGGAAGTCCTGTTTTGGTCACCGGAAAAGTTCCGGGCTTATCGGTAGTGTACCGGGAGTGCCGGTAGTGTACCGGGAGACCTCCGGGAGGGGTATTTCGACCCAAGAGGCTTCATGCGCTGTGGGAGAGTGAATATCAGTCCTTAGTGGGCTGGTGGAAACTCCCACACAAGGCCCATGTGGCTGGAGAAGAAAACCCAAAAGGAAAAAGGTGGAAAAAGGCAAAAAGGAAAAAAATGATGAATCCTAATCCTACTAGGAGTGGAGGAGGTGGACTTCTCCTCTCCTAGATCGGCCGAAGCCTAGAAGGCTTGGAGGCCAAGATGCCTCCTCTCCTCCTATCCTCCTATATATACTGGTGGTATTGAGGGTTTTTGCACTAGATTTTCAGCCACATGCTACCCGTTCCTCCAGTGCATAGTTTCTCCTCTAGATCGGTTTTCTGCAGTGCTTAGGCGAAGCCCTGCCGGAATTGCTCCACCACCATCGCCGGAGCACCGTCAGGATGCCGGAGAACTCTTCTTCCTCTCCACTCCTTCTTTATGGATCAAGACGGTGGAGATCATCATCAAGCTGTACGTGTGCTGAACGCGGAGGTGCCGTTCGTTCGGTGCCAGATCTGAAGGATCGCGATCAAGTTCGTGGGACGGATTGTGATCGGATAGCGGGATGGATCGTGATTGGATCGCGGGACGGATCGTGATTGGATCGCGGGACGCACGCGATTTGGATCGCGAAGACGTTCGACTACACCAACCGCGTTTCTTAACGCTTCCCGCTTAGTGATCTAAAAGGGTATGTAGATCCACTCTCCCTCTCGTAGATGCTCATCACCATGGATAGATCTTCGTGTGCGTAGGAAATTTTTTGTTTCCCATGCAACGTTCCCCAACAGTGGCATCATGAGCTAGGTCTATGTGTAGATGAGATCTCGCGTAGAACACAAAAGGTTTGTGGGCGTTGATGCTTAGATTGCTTCCTCCCTTGGTCGGATTTTGGTTCAGCGGTATTGTGTGATGAAGCGGCCCGGACCAACATTACTCGTACGCTTACGAGAGACCGGTTCCCTCGACGCAACTTGTTGCCTAGATGGCTTGCGGGTGGCAGTTTGTCTCACTTTAGTTGGATCGGATTCGACAAAGGCGGTCCTTGAGAAGGTTGAAAAGCAAATTATGTATCACCATTGTGGTTTATGCGTACGTGAGAATCGTTCTTGCTAGAAACCCGTAGCAGCCACGTGAAACATGCAACAACAATTAGAGGACGTGTAACTTGCTTTTGCAGGGTATGTTGTAATGTGATATGGCCAATTACATGATGTGATATATGTGATGTATGAGATGATCATGTGATGTATAGAATTTCATGACTTGCATGTCGATGAGTACGGCAACCGGCAGGAGCCATAGGATTGTCTTTAATTATTGTATGACCTGCGTGTCAATCATTAAGCGCTATGTAATGCTTTACTTTATCGCTAAACGGTAGCAATAGTAGTAGAAGCATGCAGGGCGTGACAACCTCGATGGCGACACGTTGATGGAGATCAAGATGATGGAGATCATGGTGTCGTGCCGGTGAAGATGAAGATCATGTCGGTGCTTTCAAGATGGAGATCTAAAGCACAAGTTCATGGCCATATCATGTCACTTATGAATTGCATGTGATGTTAATCCTTTTATGCACCTTGTTATGCTTAGTACGACGGTAGCATTATAAGGTGATCCCTCACTTAAATTTCAAGATAAATTTTCGTTCTCCCCGAGTGTGCACCGTTGCGAAAGTTCTTCGTGTTGAGACACCATGTGATGATCGGGTGTAATAGACTCTACGTTCACATACAACGGGTGCAAGCCAGTGTTGCACGCGCAGAACACTCGGGTTAAACTTGACGAGCCTAGCATGTACAGACATGGCCTCGGAACACAAGAGACCGAAAGGTCGAACATGAGTCATATAGTAGATATGATCAACATAATGATGTTCACTATTGAAGCCACCTCAACTCACGTGATGATCGGACTTGAGTTGGTGAATTTGGATCACGTGACACTCAGATGACCTGAGGGATGTCAATTTGAGTGGGAGCTTTAGTAATTTGATTAACTAAACTCATTATCTTGAACAATAGTCTAAGTGAACTTTGCATATTTATGTTGTAGATCAATGGCTCGCGCAGTAGCACCCCTGAATTTTAATGCGTTCCTAGAGAAAGCTAAACTGAAAGATGATGTAAGTAACTTTGTTGACTGGGCCCGTAATCTGAGGATTATCCTCACGGCTTCCCAGAAATCATATGTCCTTGATGCACCGCTTGGTGACCAACCAGAAGACATGACCTCCGAAGACGTTAAGAATGCTTGGGAGGCACGTACTGGAGATTACTCAATAGTTCAGTGTGCAATATTGTATGGCTTAGAACCGGGACTTCAAAGACGTTTTGAACTTCATGGAGCATATGAGATGTTCCAGGAGTTGAAGTTTATCTTTCAGAAGAACGCCCGGATCGAGAGGTATGAAACCTCCGATAAGTTCTATGCTTGCAAGATGGAGGAGAACGGGTCTATCAGTGAACATATGCTCAGAATGTCTAGGTATTCAACTTGTCTAGCGGAGTTGGGAATTGCCCTTTTGCCAGAGGCGATCACTGACAGATTTCTTCAATCACTTCCACCTAGTTACAAGAGCTTTGTGATGAACTATAACATGCACGGGATGAACAAGTCAGTCGCCGAGCTGTTTGCGATGCTAAAAGTCGCTGAGTCTGAAATCCAGAAAGAACATCAAGTGTTGATGGTCAATAAAACCACTAGTTTCAAGAAAAATGGCAAAGTCAAGGGCAAGGGCAACAAGGGTAAAACCAAGAAGGATGGCAAAGCAGTATCTACTCCTGCAAAGAAGCCCAAGCATGGACCCAAGCCAGAAACTGAGTGCTTTCATTGCAAAGGAACTGGTCACTGGAAGCGGAACTGCCCCAAGTACCTGGTTGACAAGAAGGCGGCCAACAACAAACAAGGTATATATGATATACATGTTATTGATGTGTACCTTACTAGCTCTCGTAGTAGTGCCTTGGTATTTGATACCGGTTCGGTTGCTCACATTTGCAACTCAAAGCAGGACCTACGGAATAAACGAAGGCTGGCAAAGCACGAAGTGACGATGCGCGTGGGAAATGGTTCCAAGGTTGATGTGATCGCCGTCAGCACGCTCTCTCTTCGATTACCATCGGGATTAGTGATGAACCTGAATAATTGTTATTTAGTGTTGGAAATATGCCCTAGAGGCAATAATAAATTAGTTATTATCATATTTCCTTATTCGTGATAATAATTTATTATCCATGCTATAATTGTATTAAATGGAAACATGGATACATAGACAAACACAATGTCCCTAGTATGCCTCTAGTGAACTAGCTCGTTGATTGAAAGATGGTTAAGGTTTCCTAGCCATGGACATGAGATGTCATTTGATAACGGGATCACATCATTAGGAGAATGATGCGATGGCCAAGACCCAAACTACAAACGTAGCTTATGATCGTGTCAGTTTATTGCTACTGTTTTCTGCATGTCAAGTATATGTTCCTATGACCATGAGATCATGCAACTCACAGATATCGGAGGAGTACCTTGTGTGTATCAAACGTCGCAACGTAACTGGGTGACTATAAAGGTGCTCTACAGGTGTTTCCGAGGGTGTCTATTGAGTTGGCATGGATCAAGACTGGGATTTGTTACTCCGTGTGATGGAGAGGTATCTCAGGGCCCACTCAGTAATACAACATCACAATAAGCCTTGCAAGCAATGTGACTAAGTGTTGGTCACGGGATCTTGTATTACGGAACGAGTAAAGAGACTTGCCAGTAACGAGGTTGAACTAGGTATGGAGATACCGACGATCGAATCTCGGGCAAGTAACATACCGAAGAACAAAGGGAACATCATACGGGATTAACTGAATCCTTGACATAGAGATTCGACCGATAAAGATCTTCATAGAATATGTAGGAACCAATGTGGACATCCAGGTCCCGCCATTGGTTATTGACTGTAGAGGTGTCTCAGTCATGTCTACATAGTTCTCGAACCCACGGGGTCTGCACACTTAAGGTTTGGTGACGTTTCGGTAGTATAGAGTTATGTATGGTGGTGACCGAAGTTTGTTCGGAGTCCCGGATGAGATCCTGGACGTCACGAGGAGCTCCGGAATGGTCCGGAGGTAAATATTCATATATAAGAAGTCCTGTTTTGGTCGCCGGAAAAGTTCCGGGCTTATCGGTAGCGTACCGGTAGTGTCGGTAGTGTACCGGGAGACCTTCGGGAGGGGTATTTCGACCCAAGAGGCTTCATGCGCTGTGGGAGAGTGAATATCAGCCTTAGTGGGCTGGTGGAAACTCCCACACAAGGCCCATGTGGCTGGAGAAGAAAACCCAAAAGGAAAAAGGTGGAAAAAGGAAAAAAGGAAAAAAAGGATGAATCCTAATCCTACTAGGAGTGGAGGAGGTGGACTCCTCCTCTCCTAGTTCAGCCGAAGCCTAGAAGGCTTGGAGGCCAAGCTTCCTCCTCTCCTCCTCTCCTCCTATATATACTGGTGGTATTGAGGGGTTTTGCACTAGATTTTCAGCCACGTGCTACCCGTTCCTCCAGTGCATAGTTTCTCCTCTAGATCGGTTTTCTGCAGTGCTTAGGCAAAGCTCTGCCAGAATTGCTCCACCACCATCGCCGGAGCGCCGTAAGGCTGCTGGAGAACTCTTCTTCCTCTCCACTCCTTCTTGCTGGATGAAGATGGTGGAGATCGTCATCAAGTTGTACGTGTGCTGAACGCGGAGGTGTCGTCCGTTCGGTGCTAGATCGGAAGGATCGTGATCAAGTTCGTGGAACGGATTGTGATGGGATCGCGGGACGGATCGTGATTGGATCGCGAGATGGATTGTGATTGGATCGCGGGACGCACGGCGATTTGGATCGCAAAGACGTTCGACTACACCAACCGCGTTTCTTAACGCTTCCCGCTTAGCGATCTACAAGGGTATGTAGATCCACTCTCCCTCTCGTAGATGCTCATCACCATGGATAGATCTTCGTGTGCGTACGAATTTTTTTGTTTCCCATGCAACGTTCCCCAACATTGATCATATCTACTATATGACTCATGTTCGACCTTTCGGTCTCTTGTGTTCCGAGGCCACGTCTGTACATGCTAGGCTTGTCAAGTTTAACCCGAGTGTTCCGCATGTGCAACACTCGCTTGCACCCGTTGTATGTGAACGTAGAATCTATCTCACCCGATCATCACGTGGTGTCTCAACACGATGAACTTTCACAACGGTGCACACTCGGGGAGAACACAATTTATCTTGAAATTTAAGTGAGGGGTCACCTTATAATGCTACCGTTGTCCTAAGCAAAACAAGGTGCATAAAAGGATGAACATCACATGCAAATACTAAGTGACATGATATGGCCATGAACTTGTGCTTTTGATCTCCATCTTGAAAGCACCGGCATGATCTCCATCGTCACCGGCATGACACCATGATCTCCGTCCTCTTGATCTCCATCAACGTGTCGCCATCGGGGTTGTCACGCCCACCATGCTTCTACTCCTATTGCTACCGCTTAGCGATAAAGTAAAGCATTACATAGTGCTTAATGATTGACACGCAAGTCATACAATAATTAAAGACAACCCTATGGCTCCTGCCGGTTGTCGTACTCATCGACATGCAAGTCGTGATATTCTATACAACACATGATCATCTCATACATCACATATATCTCATCATGTAATTGGCCATATCACATCACAACATACCCTGCAAAAACAAGTTAGACGTCCTCTAATTGTTGTTGCAACTTTTACGTGGCTGCTACGGGTATCTAGTAAGAACAATTCTCACCTACGCAAAACCACAATGGTGATACATAAATTGCTTTTCAACCTTCTCAAGGACCGCCTTTGTCGAATCCGATCCAACTAAAGTAGGAGAAACAGACACCCGCCAGCCATCTTTGTGCAACCAAGTTACACGTCAGTCGATGGAAACGGTCTCTCGTAAGCGTACGAGTAAGGTTGGTCCGGGCCGCTTCATCCCACAATACCGCTGAACCAAAACACGACCAAGGGAGGAAGCAATCTAAGCATCAACGCCCACAAACTCTTTGTGTTCTACTCGAGATCTCATCTACACATAGACCTAGCTCATGATGCCACTATTGGGGAACGTTGCATGGGAAACAAGAAAATTCCTACGCACACGCAAGATCTATCCATGGTGATTCCATGGTGATGAGCATCTACGAGAGGGAGAGTGGATCTACATACCCTTGTAGATCGCTAAGCGGGAAAGCGTTAAGAAACGCGATTGATGTAGTCGAATGTCTTCGCGACCCAAATCGCCGAGCGTCCCGCGACCCCATCACGATCCGTCCCGCGATCCGGTCACAATCCATCCCGCAATCTCATCACGATCCGTCCTGCGATCCAATCACGAATCGTCTCACGATCTTCATCACGGTCCTTCCGATCTAGTGCCGAACGGACGACACCTCTGTGTTCAACACACGTACAACTCGATGATGATCTCCGCCTTCTTGATCCAACAAGAGGGAGAGAAGAGGTAGATGAGTTTTACGGCAGCGCGACGGCGTTGCGGTGATGGTGGTGGAGCTATTCCAGCAGGGCTTTGCCTAAACACCGTTGAAACCAATCTAGAGGAGAAACTACGATCTAGAGAAGAGGGCGGCACGTGACTGTTTTCCTGTGTCTAAAACCCCTCAAAACCTTTAGTATATATAGGAGGAGGGAGGGAGGAGACTTAGCGCACAAGGGGCCAGCCCTTGGCCTTGCGCAAGGAGGAGAGGAGGAGTCCTCCTCCAATCCTAGTAGGACTAGGACTCCTCCTTCCCACTTGGAAACTCTTTCCACCTTGGCCTTTTTACCTTCTCCTTCCTCTCCATCCGCATGGGCCTCTTGTGGGACTCCGAACAACCTTCGGTCACCACCATACATAACTCTATACTACCGAAATCACCGAACCTTAAGTGTGCAGACCCTATGGGTTCGAGAACTATGTAGACATGACCGAGACACCTCTATGGTCAATAACCAATAGCAGAACCTGGATGCCCATATTGGTTCCTACATATTCTACGAAGATCTTTATCGGTCGAACCTCCATGTCAAGGATTCAGATAATCCCGTATGTTGTTTCCTTTGTTCTTCGGTATGTTACTTGCCCAAGATTCGATCGTCGGTATCTCCATACCTAGTTCAATCTCGTTACCGGCAAGTCTCTTTAGTCGTTCCGTAATACAAGATCCCATGGCTAACACTTAGTCACATTGCTTGCAAGGCTTATTGTGATATTGTATTACTGAGTGGGCCCTGAGATACCTCTCCGTCACACGGAGTAACAAATCCCAGTCTTGATCCATGCCAACCCAACAGACACCCTCGAAGATACCTATAGAGTACCTTTATAGTCACCCAGTTACGTTGTGACGTTTGATACACACAAGGCATTCCTCTGGTGTCAGTGAGTTGCATGATCTCATGGCCATAGGAACAGATACTTGACATGCAGAAAACAGTAGCAATAAACTGACACGATCATATGCTACGTTTATAGTTTGGGTCTTTTTCCTCACATCATTCTCCTAATGATGTGATCCCATTATCAAATGACATCTCATGTCCATGGCTAGGAAACCTTGACCATCTTTTATCAACGAGCTAGTCCATTAGAGGCATACTAGGGACATGGTGTTGTTTATGTATCCACACATGTATCTAAGTTTTCGATCAATACAATTATAGCATGGATAATAAACGATTATCATGAACAAGGAAATATGATAATAAACAATTTATTATTGCCTCTAGGGCATATTTCCAACATATATAAACCGAGGCCAGGCTAGTCAATAGATCATTATATTCATTACTACAATTTCGTGGTAGATACCTGTACTATGTACTATCCCCATATCAATACAATCAAAAGCAGGACGTAGGGTATTATCTCCTTGAGAGAGCCCGAACCTGGGTAAAATCATGTGTCCATGTTACCATCGCTCCAAGACGCCTAGCTTAGGACCCCTACTACGAGATATGTCGGTTTTGACACCGACAATGGTTTTCTGAACCCGTGGCTCTCTTTCTTTACCATGTTTTCTAGCCATAAAGTCTTTTTTATCATATCATTTATTTTTAGGTTGTGGGTTATCAAGATCAACAAATGTTCTATTTCTACATCATTACCTGCTTCTTTATCATTACCAGGTTGAGTATCCTCATGAGCATCACTATCATTATCGTTATCACTAAGTGGATCTTCTTTACCAGATTGAGTTTCAGCATCAGAAATAGAAACATCATTAGTATTATCAGGTGTTTTTTCTATCTCAGGTTCACTAGAAGCATGCAAAGTCCTATCATTTTTCTTTTTCTTTTTCCTTTTCTTTTTATAAGTATTAGGTGTATCAACATTAATTCCTTGAGAGTCTTGTTCAATTATTTTAGGATGACCTTCAGGATAAAGAGGTTCTTGGGTCATTCTACCTCCTCTAGTCACTACTATAATAGCATGATCATTCGTATTATTATTCGTTTCATCAAGCAATTCTCTTTGAGATTTAGCAACTTGTTCTAACCGAGTTTTAACCATATAGGCATGTTTTCCTACTCCACTAACATCATTACTAATTCTAAATAACAAGTCACTCAAGCGAGCAATCATATCGGAATTATATTTCAATTGTTTTAGAACATTTGCATTGAAGTGATCTTGTTTCCTAATGTAGTTATCAAACTCATATAAGCATTGACTAGGATGTTTATTGTAATGGATATCACCTTCATCAAACTTTAATAAAGAATTTACCTCTACCACCTGTGGAGGTGGTGGTGTGTTAAGTCCATGTATTTCTTCTATAGGTGGTAAATTCTTAACATCCTCAGCCTTAAACCCTTTTCCTTCATACATTTCTTTTCCTCTTGCATATCTTCAGGATTGAGAAATAAGATACCCCTCTTATTCGTGTGGGTTCAACTGGGTGGTTCAGGGAGAGTCCAATCATCATAATTTTTCAATACGTTATTCAATAGTTCCTCATCTTGTTCAACAGTTCGTTCCGTGAAAACAGAACCAGCACAACTATCTAGGAAATCCCTAGAAGCATCAGTTAGTCCATTATAGAAGATATCAAGTATTTCATTTTTCTTAAGAGGATGATCAGGCAAAGCATTAAGCAATTGGAGAAGCCTCCCCCAACCTTGTGGGAGACTCTCTTCTTCAATTTGCACAAAGTTAAATATTCCTGTAAGGCAGCTTGTTTCTTATGAGCAGGAAACTATTTTTCAAAGAAGTAGTAAATCATATCTTGGGGACTACGCACATAACCAGGAGTAAGAGTATTGTACCATATCTTAGCATCACCCTTTAATGAGAACAGAAATCATTTGAGAATATAGTAGTAGTGAATCTTCTCATCATGAGCAAATAGGGTGGCTATATCATTCAACTTAGTAAGATGTGCTACCACAGTTTCGGTTTCATAGCAATGAAAAGGATCGGATTCAACCAAAGTAATTAACTCTGGGTAGACAAAGAATTCATAATCCTTATCGGTAACAAAGATTGGTGAAGTAGAAAACTTAGGATAACATTTCATTTTAGCATTCAAAGTCTTTTCTTTATACTTGCATAGTAGTTTCTTAAGATCATTTCCATCCATACAAGCAAGAATCTCTCTAGCTATTTCTCCATCCAAAGCATAACCTTCACGTATCTTAGGCATTTCAAATCTAGGAGAGCTAGGCCTAATAGGTGTTTCATAATCATCAGTTTCAAAGATCTCATCAGTTTCAGCAGTTTCAATGATTTCATTCTCTCTAGCTCTAGCAATTTGTTCATCAAGAAATTCACCTAGTGGCACAGTATCATCAAGCATGGTACTAGTATCATCATAAGCATCATTCATAGCAGAAGTAGCATCATCAATATCAGGATTAATAGCATGTGGTGGTGTTGCAAACTTACTCATAACGGAAGGTGAATCAAGTGCAGCGCTAGATGGCAGTTCCTTACCTCCCCTCGTAGTAGAGGGAAAAATCTTGGTTTTAGTATCATTCAGATTCTTCATAGTGATCAATTGATATAAATCCCAAGTGACTCAACAAATATAACTATGCTTCCCGGCAACAACGCGAGAAAAAGGTCTTAATAACTCACAAGTATAGGGGATCGCAAATAGTTTTCGAGGCTAGAGTATTCAACCCAAATTTATAGATTCGACACAAGGGGAGCCAAGGAATATTTGAGAGTATTAGTAGTTGAGTTGTCAATTCAACCACACCTGGAGATAAATATCTACAGCAAAGTGATTAGTAGCACAGTAATATGATAGTTTGATAGCAGTAGGAACAGAAACAGTAGCGGTAACAGTAGCAGTAGTGATTTTGTAGCAAGTGCAATAGTAATAGAAGTAGTAGTAACTTAGCAAGAACAATATGCGAAAAGCTCGTAGGCACTGTATTGGTGTATTCGTTGGATGATATCCATCATATAACAGTCATAACCTAGGGCGACACAGAACTAGCTCCAGTTCGTCAATGTAGGCATGTATTTTGTATATAGTCATACGTGCTTATGGAAAAGAACCGGCATGCCATCTTTTGTCCTACCCTCCTGTGGCAGCGGGGTGCATAAGGTAACTAAGGGATATTAAGGCCTCCTTTCAATAGAGAACCGGAATAAAGCATTAACACTTGGTGAATACATGAACTCCTCAAACTACGATCATCACCACAAAGTATCCCAAATATTGTCACTATGGGGTTGACAGATCATAACACGTAATAGGTGCATATGACTAGGAAATATCGGATCAAGAACATAGATATAATGATGATAACATAAACGGTTCAGATCTGAAATCATGACACTCGAGCCCTAGTGACAAGCAATTCTAGAAGCTTAATGCTTAATGCTCATCAACTTCCAGTTTAGCAATTCTAGAAGCTTCATCACATAAGTAAATGACATGCCCATCAATATTTTCTACCAAGAGATCTTTAACCATAGCAACACTAGGTTCTACTTTAATTTGTTCAGAGGACTTAGGTGCTCTAATATTACTCTTGTGAACCACAGTTGAAACCTTATCAGGTTCCTTTATCCTAACAGGGAAAGGTGGTTTTTCAATATAGGCAGTAGGCACAACTGGATCAACATTGTAAATAATAGTTTATTATTTAGCTATGGCTAGTTCTTTAACTTCTTTTTTGATAGGGGGTGATATTTAAACCACCTCTATTTAGTGAGATCAACATGAGCAATAAATGATTCACAAAAAGTGGCTACTATCTGAGAGTCAAGTCCATATTTAGTGCTAAACTTGTGAAAAGCATCGGTTTTCATAAAGGATTTGACACAATCAAATTCAAGCTTAAAACCTGACTCATTACCTTCATCGAGTTCCCAATATTCAGAGTTGCATTTAATTCTTTCCAAGAGATATCGCTTGAATTCAATAGTCTTCTTCATAAAAGAACTAGTACAAGAAGTATCGAGCATGGTTTGATCATTATGAGAAAGCCGAGCATAGAAGTTCTGAATAATAATTTCTCTCGGGATATCATGATTGGGGCATGAATATAACATTGACTTAAGCCCGCCCCCCCAAGATAGTGCGATGATTTCTCCTTCACGAGGCCAAAAATTATATATATAATTCCGATCATGATGAACTAGATGCATAGGACAAAACTTTTGGTGGAATTCCAATTTCAATCGATTCCAATTCCATGATACAATATCATCACATAGCCTATACAATATCAATGATTTTCCCTTAAAAGATAAAGGGAAAACCTTCTTCTTAACTTCATCTTCGAGTAACCTACAAGCTTAAATAATCCACAAATTTCATCCACATGTATTAGGTGCATACCAGGATGTTCAGTTCCATCTCCAACATAAGGATTAGCTAGTAGTTGTCTAACATACCCGAAGGAATTTCATAACCAATATATCCAGTAGGTGTTGTAGGTTGAGGGTCAACTAATTGTGGTTCCGGTCGAGGTGAAGATACCCCGAACAAACCCCTCAATGGATTGCTTTCCATATTAACAAGTGACAGTACATTTCAGCACGTAGTATAAGTTTTTCCTTGCCAATTTCCACCTACCAAGAGTGCTTCACTCCCCGGCAACGACACTAGAAAAGAGTCTTGATGACCCACAATTATAGGGGATCAGTCGTAGTCCTTTTGATAAGTAAGAGTGTCGAACCCAACGAGGAGCATAAGGAAATGATAAGCGGTTTTCAGCAAGGTAATTTCTGAAAGTATTGAAATTGTAAGTAGCAAGTAGTTTGATAGCAAGGTAATTTGTAACGAGCAAGTAACGGTAAGAATAGGTAAGGTGCATCAAGGTATCCCAATCCTTTTGTGGCAAAGGACATACCAAAACTATCTCTTATGATAAGCAAGGTGTTCTTGAGGATACACAGGAATTTCATCTAGTCACTTTCATCATGTTGGTTCGATTCGTGTTCGCTACTTTGATAATTTGATATGTGGGTCGACCGGTGCTAAGGTGTTGTTCTTACTTGAACTAGCAACCTACTTATGATTAACCCTCTCGCAAGCATCCACAACTACGAGAAAAGTATTAAGACAAATTCTAACCATAGCATTAAACAAGTGGACCCAAATCAGCCCCTTACGAAGTAGCGCATAAACTAGGGTTTAAGCTTCTGTCACTCTAGCAACACATCATCTAATAACTACTCCATAATGCATTACCTTAGGCCCAAGGATGGTGAAGTGTCATTTAGTTGACGTTCACATGACACCACTAAGGGAATCACAACATACATGTCATCAAAATATCGAACACATATCAAATTCACATGATTACTTGCAACATGACTTCTCCCGTGACCTCAAGAACAAAGGTAACTACTCACAAATAATATGCATGCTTAAGATCAAAGGTGTATTGAATAGCATAATGGATCTGAACATATAATATTCCACCAAATAAACCATATAGCAATCAACTACACAAGGTAATCAACACTACTAGTCACCCATAGGTACCAATCTGAGGTTCCGGTATAAAGATTGAACACAAGAGATGAAAGAGGAGATGGTGTTGTTGAAGATGTTGATGAAGAATGGCCTCCCCAAGATAAGAGGGTTGTCGGTCATGACGATGACTTCGATTTCCCCCTCCGGGAGGGAAGTTCCCTCGGTGGAATCGCTCCGACGGAGGGCAAAAGTGCTCCTGCCCAAGTTCCGCCTCGAGATGGCAGCGCCTCGTCCTGAAAGTCCTCCCCCTAATTTTTTAGTTTTTTCCTGAATTTATAACAGAAGATGGGCTCCGGAGGTGGGCTAGGGTGAGCACCACCCACCAGTCCACTCTTGGGGGTCCAGGCGCGCTCTGGTGGGTGTTCCTCACCTGCCCCCCCCCTCCGGTAGTTTTCTGGTCCAACATTTTTCATTTATTCCACAAAAATTCTTCGTAAAATTTCAGCTCCATTGTCAATGTGCAAAATAGGTATCTCTGACATGCTTTTTTCAGGTCCCAAATTCCAGCTGCCGGTATTCTCCCTCTTTGTGCGAACCTTGCAAAATATGAGAAAAAAAGCATTACATTTCTCCCCAAGGCATTATTATGCATAAAAACATTATAAATAACAGTAGGAAAACATGATGCAAAATGGACGTATCAGTGCGTGCTGCATTTTACAACGCTTGCTAGAGCAGCAACGCCGCGTCCCATTTTGCGGCGCTTGCTGGAGCGGACGCCTTGCCACACACTAAAAAGTGCATTTCGACGCTGCAATTTTTTATAGCGCACCGCGCCGTAGCACACTTGTTGGAGATGCTCTAAATAAATAATCATCATTAACTTGTTTCTCTCAACATGCCACTTTGACATGCAACCATACATGAAAAAGGACTCATCTCAACATGCAATTTGCATATTATTAATCCAAATATTCATGCCCACTTAACACATCTGGCATTTAATTTTTTTGTATAGCCATGCCAATGCTGAGATACATGTGTAGGAGTACACATGACACTTTACAACTTGGATCATCCTGAAGTTGCGGGTGTCCATCATAGTCTGCAACGTGTCTCTAGATTGAAGTTGCCGCTGACCAGAACCAAGCTCTGATTACCATGAGAACAACGACAAGGACACTCGCCAGGAAGGCTCTATCAACACCATCAAGTGGAATAGAGGAAGAAAGGCCAGCCGACACTGGAGATGAGAGCTGAGCACATGTGTAGGAGACCAAATAAGCCTCCATCGACACCATAACAGATGTTGAAGTTCTTGCAACGACGAAGGAACAAAATGCTTGGGCGACAAAGGGTCCCCCCCTAAGACCCATGCAACTTTGATGAGCTCGAAGTAGAGCCGACTCTCCTAGGAACCGCATAGCAGGCCTCCGAGTTGGAGTTTGGCAGAGAGGATCGCCAGTTGATGAAGAGGTCGACAACAAAGACCGGCCTCTTGCAGACAATGGCAGAGTTGCACAAAAACTATTAGGAAGGGGGAGGGGGTAAACATAAATGATACATATCTGGGGGGAAAAGCTAATTTCCTATCATCTAAGTCCTTGAAAAAATATTCTTCAAACTTTTCTCCAAGGCCGGGGGGCGGGGGGGGGGGGGGGGGGGCAGCGGCCCCCTAGCCTCAACATAACTCCGCCGCTGCTTGCAAGTGTATGAGAAAATCCAGAGACACATAACCAATAAGAGAGGATGCCAACATCAAATATCGAACAGAAAAAATCATGTGTAATCCTTGGACCGGTCCGCTTGTATTCGACAAAGGACGAAGGAAGCACATTGTTAGATTTGTGTCGAATATTATTATACAAGTTAGGTTACAGTTGGACTTGGTTTTGGACTGTGTGTAGACAGGGTATGAGTCGTGTCCTATTAGGACACCTGTACCCTTAGGCCTCTCATATATAGCGGGGGTAGACACACTATTTACCCTATGCCAACATAATAGCACGGGTACGCGGGGGAGCCGGCGGCTTGTGCCGGTGCCTGAGCGGCCGGGATGCGGTATTGTGACGGTGTCATGGGGAAGAGCGCCCGTAGTCAAGCCCTGGGGATGTAGCCATGATGGTGAACCTCGTTAACAAATCTCGGTGTCATGCTCATGTGATTGTTTGTTTCTTGGTAGATCGACTATGCGCCTCGGATTATTCTAACAAGTGGTATCAGAGCTCAGGTGCCCGGAATAAATCTCGATGGTCATGGTTGATGGGTTAGAAACATTGGTGTTAGCGGGTCCATGGTGACCGATGTGTAAGGGAGAGATTGTTGAGTTTAGTCTCACATCGGGCGTGGGAGGAGACATAACACGATTTATAAGGATGAGGGTGTCCCCTCCTAACAGGCTAGTCTTTGGGGGGAAGACCCAAGACCTGGTATAAGTCGGTGTTGCGTTTCAGTTGGGCCTGGTTGATGCATATAGGTCAGAAACGCTGGTTTTAGTAGGCCTAAGATTGGGGGCTACAGATCATTGATATAGAGGAGAGGAGCGAAAAGATTTGTTGGATCGATTGTGCAAAAGTCGGTTGGTTGAATCGGCAACCGCGGAAGGTTGATGGTGCGACGTGGTTCTGTTCGGGTCCTGGAAGCGATCAGAGGCAGCAGGTTCGTGCAGCAGCATGCGTACAGAGCTCGCGAGATCAGATACTTGCAGCAGAAACAGGTTGGTGGCACATGCAGGCGGGTAGTACGCGACAGATCGATTCGGATCAAGGCCGGCCGAGCAACATATTCGATCAATAGCTTGGCGGCGGCGCCGGCGGAACGGGCGTCAATAGAAGTAGCGATCGAGACGAGGCGGTTGCGCCGGTAGTGCGTACATCAGGAGCCAGCAGACGCTGTCAGGCTGGCCCAGGCGGGACCGAGCCGGACCAGGCATGCACAACCAGGTTTGATGCGTGGCTTGGGGCGCTGCAGGTGTTGTCGTGCGTTGCGGGCATGTGACCAGAGGGCGACCGAGACAAGTCGCAAGTGTTGGAGAGCTACAGGAAGCTGTACGTATATGTGCATGAGATTTGTTGAAGGAAAAAAGTGTGTCAGGTATCGTGTGTGTAGCTATCCATCGAGAGCAAGAAAAAGAGCAGGATGGAGAAGGTTTAGGGCCGCTCTTGACTTCGTGAGGTGGGATCAAGGAAACTTTTGATCTCATGCACCGGAAGGCTACTGGAGGAATTCTCGGGTTGGCTCTCTTTACTTGGTACATGTACATGTATGTACACGATGACAGCAGTGCACGCTATGGAAAACAAAGGATGCGAAGTCACATATCTATGGGCGATCAATGTCAATTGGCGGATGGATTAATGTTTATTTTGGTCTGAAAGCTACGTATTTTCCAGTGTTGCATCAAGAAGGATGTTAATCTATTGGTGCAGCGGATTGTTTGATTGTAGCAAAATGCCAAGTTGATCAAGATGGAGCACACGTGACAATGATGGCGACGTGCGCATAAGACTCGAAGGAGTTTGGAGCGCGTTGTGTCAGGATCATGCCTACATAGGGCGTTAAACAAGGCACGAAGATGTGCGGACGGACACGACGTAGGGTGGAGCATAGTTGCAGTCAGATATTTCCGGCTGAGTTGGACTGGACTGTCTGACGGATCGACGGTGATGTCGGTCAAAGTAGAAGGTGGCGGTGATTTTAGCAACAACGACACAGGAGCATGATGCTGGTGGTGACCGACTTCTGGGGCATGGAAACACGTGGTGCAGTCCTGAGGGCTTGTGCGGCTTCGACGGACTATGGTGCAGGGTTGATTCAAGGCGGTGCACACATAAGAGCTTGAAGTCGACGGGTCGCGGGGTAGCACGACCAGCTACATGGAGTCATGTTGAAGGTGGAGCTGGAGTCTAGCGGAATAGTTCACTCTGTGCTGATGGAGGGGCTATGGTATAAGAATTCGAAGAATCGAAGCCTATTTCAGCGGGATAGAGAGAGACACATGGATCAGACTCGCCATCGGTCGGTGATGATTGATGGTTCTCTACAATGTGGGTTAGCTACTTGGGAGACTCAATCAGGACAACAGAGGCTCGACGCGGTCATAGCGGCGAGGCGTGCGGTAAGCACGGGACACGACGACAGACCAAGGCATTGGTGGTCAGACATGCGGTCAGACAAACTGTGCAGAGGGTGCTGAAGCGGTGTTGATGAGTACCAAATTCAAGTTGGTGATTGGGTCTATCAGTGCTAGTTGATGCACGGGAGTTGACCATGAAGAATATGAGAAAGTGACGAAAAGTTTGAAATTGTAAAAAACGGAGAGAGTACATGGCTGTATATTCTATGATGTTCAGTACACATGGCAAAGTGCGGATGGCAAGTACAGAAGGAGGCGGAGTGCTATAGTTGTGGGACATGTCAAATACTATTCGGAAAAAGGATGAGACAAGTGCGAATTTGGCTTAGGTGACACAGGGTGACGGTGAAATTCCTTCAAGTTTCAGAGAGACAGTCAAGAAAGAGCGAGGATGTTGAGTTTAGGTAACTCTTATATGTGGAATTCAATATGTGGGTTGCTTACTTTCACGTGGGTCAGTAATCAGTGTGTGATGGCGTTGAACGGATACTCTGGAAGTTGGAAACACAAAGTAGAGTAAATGAGGAACTTAATTTTGCTCGAGTGTTGAGTGTGATGAAGACGAGAAGGGACTACAGTTGCAGGTGGAGTCACATCGAGTCCGGAGTAGCAGCGATGCTCAAGGTGTGTATCAAGTCTAATGTACATGGAGGTTCGACGCATGAACGAATCCAAGGTGGTAGAGAATATTCATCAAGGTGGAGTTTTTTAGATTTGTGTCGAATATTATTGTACAAGTTATGTTACAATTGGACTTGTTTTTGGAGTGTGTAGACATGATAAGAGTCGTGTCCTATTAGGATACCTATATCCCTAGGCCTTTCATATAGCGGAGGGGAGACACACGATGTACCCTATGCCAACATAATAGCACGGGTACGCAGAGGAGCCGACGGCTTGTGCCGACACCTGAACGGTCGGGATGTGGTATTGTGACGGTGTCATGAGGAGGAACGCCCATAGTCAAGTCCCGAAATGTAGCCATGATGATGAACCTCGTTAATAAATCTCGGTGTCATACTCTGTGTGATTGTTTGTTTCTCGATAGACGACTTGAATTATTCTAATCCAAATGAGGATAACATTGCCGGAAAGAAAGATATAAATAGAACGGATCAGGCAGCCAAGTCTTGGAATAGAAGACAGAAGAAATATAAGGTAGAGAGACCACGATCTGCTGGCCGACTTGTGACGAACAAAACCTTTTTAAAGAAACAACAATTTGGATTGTCAAATAAGAAAAGAAAAAGAAGAAACAACAATTCGCACCTCTTCCATGAGCCGAGCTGCGTCGTTTTAGTGAAAAATAAAATAAAAAATAAACACCCACGTGAATGAGACACGGGGAACGGACGGTGATTCCGGGCCCCACATCGGTTCGCATCGCCAGGTTTCAGCCGAACATCCATCCGTTGGCACTCACCATCCCACGACCGAACCAAGGTCCCCGGAGCTTTCCAATCCAACAGGCGCTGCCTCCTCCAGTCAATTCCACCTCCTCCTCCTCTTCCACCACCACCCCGCCTCCGGTCGAGCTCCCCTCCTCCGCCCCAATCCGCGCCCGAACCCTAGCCCCGGGGCTCCCGCCCGCCGCGGGATGCGCCGCCCGCCAGCTGCCCGCTGATCCTCCGGTCGCAGCAGCAAGCTCCTCGCTCACCGGCATGACTCGCCACCACGGGCCCTTTCGCGGCGCCGCCAGCGGGGACGGCGGGGGCTGCCTGCCGCTGCCCATCATCGCCGCCGAGGCCGCGCTGGCTGTCGTCGACGCCGCCATTGCTGCCACCGCCTTCGTGCAGGTGCGTCGATTCGATCTGCCGTGCCGTGTAGTGTATTGCTCCTTCCTATGCTTGTGATTTGTGATTCACGGGGGACTGCACGCTGGTGGTGCGTGTTTGGCCTTCCTGTGGCAGCGGGGCATGGAGTGGGGTTGCACGACCTCCTGTGCGTGGCACTTTTGCTCGTTTTGGCAGCAGTGAGATGGGGCCAGCTGCATCAGCTGTGCTGTGTTGCTATTCGTCCACAGATTCCAGGCCAATGTGTTGTTCTGGTGTCACTAGGTGTTACTACATGCATCAATTCCACAAGTATTATCTACAGTTTACCGAGGAAGAAATTTGGGATACCGGGGTCTGAGTATGCCACGCAACTAATGATTGAACTTGACAAGATCAGTTGTGTACAAATGAGGTGTAGAATTTTTTTGGTTGGAATGGATCAGAGATATTGAATGGAGTTACATGTAGAACAAAGACTGCCGACCAGTTTCCATGGCATCTTGCACTAAATCCGTGCTTTACATCTGACGTTTTATATCCCGTTACCAAGAATCACCTTTTTTTTGCAGTTAGCGAGAATTCACAGGCACAATCAGCAACATGGATGGACTCGGCAAAAGGTTTGTAAAATAGTCATGTACTGTTGTTCAGGCTGTCCAACCGCCTATTATGTTGATCTGTAACGACCTTTTGCTTTCAATAATGTCTCGATTGTTAATTGGTTATCATGGATAAGTATTTGTTTGGCCCTTATATTTTAGATTACAAAAGGTAACCGGGTCTGTTTTTTTAATGAAACAAATCCTTCGATTTGCTATAAAGTGGTCAAATTTGAAGCTGCACAAATATCCAAGCCCAAATATTCCACCAGTTTGGATAGCTCCAACATAATAAGTTTTTCCCATCTTCCACATAAGTCCTTATACTTATTAAAAGGAAGTAGCAATGCCTTATGCTATTATGTATTTTTTTACTTATAATACTACTTTTTGAGTATTTGTAGTATCACACTTTATATAACGTTGAGATTGCATTTATTTTCTGATCATTTGATTCTAAAGTATCAATATATCATAATAATTCCTTTCTGTTTAAAGTTGGGAATATTCACCCCAAAAGTGGTTCCATTTAGGTACCCTGATGCTGAATATAATGCCTTTTGTTTTAAATCTGTATTATTCACCCCAAAAGTGATTCCATGTAGGTACCCTGATGTTTATGTGTAAGCATGCTACTGTTTTATGAAGCGAGTATCTATATGGTTAAAGAAATGATACCCAGTAACAACAATTAGTGCCATTTTCTCAACTCACAGCTTGTATTTATTTTAGCTGTTGGGCTGACCTTAGTTTCTGACCCAGCCTGATATTTCCTTCCGATCTTTTGCATGTTATCTCACCCATCTTGTTCCGGTCCACTCAGTCCTCTGTACTAACCGTTTCCGCGCCTTACAGTGCTCATCCATGATGTAATCTCTAAAATAATACTCCCTCCGTAAACTAATATAAGAGTGTTTAGATCACTATTTTAGTAATCTAAAACGCTCTTATATTAGTTTACAGAGGGAGTATGTTCCATCCTAAAAACAACACCACCACCATCACCAATAACAAAGCCTTTAGTCCCAAACAAGTTGGGGTAGGCTAGAGGTGAGACCCATAAGATCTCGTGACCAAGTCAAGGTTCTGGCACATGGATAGCAAGCTTCCACGCACCCCTGTCCATGGCTAGTTCTTTGGTGACACTCCAATCCTTCAGATCTCTCTTAACGGACTTCTCCCATGTCAAGTTCGGTCTACCCCGGCCTCTTTTGACATTATCAGCATGCTTTAGCCGTCCACTATGCACCGGGGCTTCCGGAGGCCTGCCTGAATATGCCCAAACCATCTCAGACGATGTTGGACAAGCTTCTCTTCACTTGGTGCTACCCCAACTCTATCTCATATATCATCATTCCGGGCTCGGTCCTTCCTTGTGTGGCCACACATGCATCTCAACATTCGCATTTCCGCCACACATAACTGCTGCACATGTTGCCTTTTAGTCGGCTAACACTCAGCGCCATACAACATTGCGGGTCAAACCGCCGTCCTATGGCTTTTAGCTTTTGTGGCACTCTCTTGTCACAGAGAATGCCAGAAGCTTGGCGCCACTTCATCCATCCGGCTTTAATTCGATGGTTCACATCTTCATTGATATCCCCATCCTTCTGCAGCATTGACCCCAAATATCGAAAGGTGTCCTTCTGAGGCACCACCTGCCCATCAAGGCTAACCTCCTCCTCCTCCTTGTGCCTAGTAGTACTGAAACCACACCTCATGTAACCTAGAAATATGTTCCATCCTATAACCTAAAAATACCCGCTGCAGCGTGCAGGTCTCCGTATAGTTGCTTTAGACTGCCAGAATGACGGTAATATTTTGGAGCCCCTATTTATTTTGGAAGCAACAAAGACAAGGTTCCTTGCATGTGACAAGTCCAATTGCAAATCAATAGTTAGGCTATTGGGGTTTCATACCAGATCTTAGAACGGCGATTTAAATCGATAATATAGTGTTTTGGCTTTTGTCTCCCTTTGAGCTATGGGCTCAACTGCTAGATTTAATGGTATATTATATCTCTTGCAGATATTCCATTTTATGATTGGCCTATGCAACATAGGTGAGAAGCATTAGTACATTTTTTTTTATCATTTATGTATGTTTGGTCTCTTTATTGTTTTCCATTGCTGCACATTTGAAATTCCTGCATAACATAGTTAGTTGCTAACGAATCTCAAGCGTTCTATATGGTTGGTCCTATTCAAGATGCAATTCATGGTAACTTGGTCTGCTAGTTTGCTACTGATCATGGCATCATGCTTTAGTGCTAGCTTGATTGCTGGAGTAGCAATAGTGACAATAAAACTGTTTTCTTCTTCTTTAAATATACTAATTTTCCTTCTGATAGTGGAATGTAACTGCTATAATATCCAGCAAAATATACATAAAGATAGCGAACTATTTATAGCCTTATTTTGAAACACTGACCGAGTAGAAGTTATCACTCCTGTCTCTTTTTTGCCGTTCTCATACTGGAGCTCTGTTATGCACGTCGCTCAACAGGTTTGATTCACGCGCAATAACTTGATTACCGCCAAATAAAAATAATTTTCCACTAACAATAAACATGTTTTTTTTCAAATATACCCCTTTCCTTCTGGTAATTGAATGTAACTGCTATAACATCCAGGAAAATATGCAGAAAGAATAGTGGAACTATTTATAACCTTGTTTTGAAACATTAACTGAGAGTAGAAGTTAGTTTTTTTCTTGCCATTTTCTCTTCATGCGTAGCAATTTGATTACGGGTTGCTGCTGAATTAAAAATATAGTTCCATTAAGTTCATAACAAAAATAAACATTGTAAAAGTCATTTTGTTGCTTCTCTGTTAACCAGTCTGTTCCATCGTAATTGGAGCTGTAATAATTCCTGTAGTGCATGATCATTTTTTATATTAGTACGAAATTAATTCTTAATTGACTTGTAACTCTAAAATTTGCAGAAAGATTTATTTTAATCATGCCATTAGTTTGCAGTCAGCTAGTCTGTCCGTCATAGTGCAGTTTTCATAGTTCCCACAATTTTTTTTTTCATTATTGACATATTTTTGGAATATAAAAGTGCTTGTGGTAGCTCTAGTAATGAAGCACATATTACTTTCTTTCTTCAGTTCGTCTGTGTTCCTTGCATAGTTCATAAACACCGTCGTTACTACTGACTTCCTCTCTGTCAACCATGTTGCAGTATTCCTTGCGTATTTTGTATCTACCGTCATCGCTACTTGTGAGAGATGGGTTTGTTGGGTACATGGATGCGGATTTGTTTTGATGGGTATGTTGTCCTGGTGTTTAGCTTTGCTATTGTCCTTCCACTTTTACCGACTTACACTACATGATCTTTTCTCTTTTTTTTTTATAATCATCTATCTAAGAGTTTAAATTCTCATTATTTTGCAGCTAGTCCGCAGATATTGCTTCTTGCTTCGTTTCTACTACTGTTGTCATTCTGGTGAGTTAGAGTAATTTATATTGGTGCCTAGTAAGCTGCATTATAATGATACTATGTGTTTTTAACTGGAGCACTTAGCACATAACCCAACAAGAACTGTACAGCTGCAGCCTGCCATTATGTAATCACCACATGAACCATCCATGGTGGGTGGGGTGCCATGGGGGAGGGTGTGTGTGTGTGTGGATAATAGAAGTGTCTGGCTGAGATTTTCTCCTTAACCAGAGTTGATAACCAATATATATCGCTTAAAAGAACGATCCTTTCACTCTTAAGTATATGTGGTATAATTTCTTAGTTCCAGCGTAGGTTATCTGACCTTGCGCTTTCACACAATCAGGTACAATTCATGGCAAAAGAGGTACTTTAGTCATCTTTTATTTGTGCCATTGGATACCAATCTCTGTTTGTCGTGGTCTATGTTTTTAATCACGACTCATTTGTTGGATGAGCAGAGAGCCTACGTCCTATATCGAGAGTTTCTTGGCAATAGATGCATCATATGTATAATCCATAAGACTTGGCCAGACATATCTGCACTTAAATGCCATTGAAGAAACATTTTAATGCGTAAAGTATGACGCCTCTTCTTCCTTCTTCCTTTTCCTTTTGTTAAAGTTGTGTTATGCAGAAAAGCTTCTTCATATACTATACAGACTAGTTGGACATACTAGGCAGTAGGCATGGTTTGGGCATCACTAACTTCAACTCACTCAAGGTTGCGGAGCTGATCCTAGATCATATATATGATATACCTCACCTCCCAGTATGGTGCCAAGTGACCAGCTGTCATTGATATAGAAGACATTGTTATTCTTGCTTCATTTACTTCGCTTAGGTGTACTCTCGTCCTTTGTACAAGTCACATAAATACCACTTTAAACTCGTTTGTATTTTGTACTATATCTCATCAATACAAAATATTCACTCACCATAGGAAACCCATCACCTTGAGGCCTTCAACACCGATGAGTGGTGTAGGTGCACCAACAGGATTAATGTTTCACCCTGAGTGCCACACTTGTATAAGTTTTTCCTCCAGCTCTGTTTCAATTTAAATAAGCAGCATCTTTTTCTGTCTTGTCACTTGGTCATTTCCAATAAGCAACAACTCTGATTCAATCCTCTCTAGTGCCGATGGGTAACCCCCTGTCAGGAGGCTGTCTTTGTGCATTGGTACACATGAATCACTTTTATATTCTGACGATGCTTCTAGAAATCATGTTATTTTGCTTGCAAGATAACACAAACTCTTTCATAGTTTCCATTATTCTCCTCGATAGTGAAGTTTCCTGATGGTGTGATGAAGTCTTCATGTTGGACTTTCCTGCTTCTTTTTGTATGTATTTACAGTTGCAAATGCTTTTCGCTTTATGTTTCTAAAGTAATGGTCTTACAGGGTTGACCTGTGTCATCAGACAAATGATGAAGATGAAGATGATGTAAGGAGTCACCATGAAGCTTTACTAGACAGAACAAAAATCAAACCTGGCACCCGCCCTACCGATGCCCGTCGAAAGTGTTTACCAGGAATACAGCTTGGAAGCCGGCAAAAATTTGTGATTTTGGTAAGTTTTTTTTCCATCGTTATAACTTACTGGCTACTTTGACATGCCGTTTCTATCCTCTCGCTGATACAGATCTGCATATTTCTAGTGTGTGTGCCTTTATATATATATATATCGCAGTGGTTGAAGAATTTTCCAGTTTGTCATCTTATCTATATAATGCTTTTGCTATGATAGAGTATCTGTTATGCAGAACCATTTACTGGCCTAATATTATTTGTCTTGCAGGTGCTTGTACTGTCATTTATTGTTATGCTCGCCTTTGCCATCCTTATCTGGGTTGGTAGGGGAGAAAATCCTATTGATTCATCGCTACTGAAAAAGGTATGAAGGAAAGCAACTTATTATATCCTGCTTTGGTTCTTCTTTAGCGCTGCATTTTGCTCTAATTAACATACAAATCATAACTTTTTAAAAGTTTAAATCCTTAATCTGTTGCATTAGTGCACAAAAAGGAGAAATCTTGCGGAGCCCGGTAATTATAGTATTGTACTCTCTCCGTTTCTTTTACAGTGTTAGTGTCAAAAAACATCTTATATTTTGATACAGAGGGAGTATAAAGCTAGATTCCTAATCTCCACCCGGGAGTATAAAGTCCCACATCCGACAGCCTGTGATAAAGAATGATAAGCTTGTCAAAAACACGCAAAAATTCCATTAGAAAAAGGAAAACAGAAAGCTCATATCTGGAAATCTATCTAGTCTTGCTTCTGATCCATTCTAGACTAATCTTCTATTCCCTCTATACCTACCTTTTGGTTCTATATCCAGCTGCCTGTGCCCAGGCACTTGCTGCAGCTATGTTGAACAGTACCACCATTCTTTTTTGTCAACTGAGAAAAACTAGCATATTTATCTCAAATGAATTCCGGAACTTTTATGTATCAACGCTGCGGAGTCAATGTCATTACGCTGCACAAACTGCATCTACTCTATGTTGGGGTATGCACAAATTACACATTTTCTTTACCAAATTCCTTTTGACTTAAGGGGGCCATTTTGTTAAATTACGAGCATATAGTTTAATTCTTTTATTTTCCTTGTCAAACTAGTGCATTGCTAAACCTACACGCCATGAGAAATGCAAGAATAATGGGAAACTCTGCAGACCAAACATCATATATTGTTAGAGATGGTGCTAATTCTTCCTTTCTTTTTCTTCGAGTTACAAAATCTCAGTATTCTGTTTGTATTATGTCTCAACTTCCATGCTAGTACCAGGAGAGTCTATTACAAGGTGTCCACTGTATCAGTTCTGGGAAAAAAAATAGCGCCTTGCATATTTTCTTATGTTTATCACACTTCATATTCATATTTTGCCACTAGCTGGTGGAATTTAGGATTTCACTTATTTAGTTGTAACTTGCTTGCTTTATAGAAGTTAGCCAAACATTTTATTTTGCAGGTTTATTTGGATGTATTTTCAGTAGTTGTTCTAGTACTTGGCGCTGCTTTGGCATGTTATGGTAAGCATATAATATTGTCTAGATGTAGAACATGTCACATTTTTTCCTAGATACCAATGCATGAAATTTTCAACCTAAGACTATCTTCAGTCCATTGCCCTGTATTTATCCCAGCTGATCAAGTTTATAGTTCTAATTTAGTCTGTTGTTACTTCATTGCCCATCTTGCTATTTTTTATGGCATTCATTTGGTACTAATATTAGATGATGCATCTTATCATGAATTAAGTAGTGAGAGGCTTCGGTTTTTAACATGTTCTTACCTCGGCCTTGCCATCTTGTGGTTCTGTGATCATCTTGCGAAGGTGCATTATTGTTCTCGAAGATGAGCAAAGTACGCTCTGAAACCGTGTCAACTGAGAAGTGGAAGGTACATTTCTCTTGAGACCACCCTACACATGGTTATCCTCTTTTTTTTTTGGTTAACCGGATTAGATTGGAATTCTTTGCTAGTTTAAAAATGGAATAAGCATATGTGAGTGACCCACTGAATTCTGGTGGTTCCCAAAACTACAAACCGTGTAAGGGTACACCCTCACTCTAACTATCCAAAAACCGCGCACTTAACTCCCTAGGCTGATTATTTTTTAGAAGTGGTACTGGGTGCATGGTGTGTGATCTAAACAGAGCCCATGTACCAGTGCCACTTCCTAATATTCTCTTTTTCTTCATCATCATTCCCCGTCTACTGTGTCCGTCCAACAACTCAGTCTCTTCATCCGCGATTTACCATCAGCACAGCCCACCCAGCAGGCAGCAGCTCCTTCCACCCTCCCCCTCTGACTAGTTCCCTAGCTGGCAGCTGTCCCGCCACGAGAGCGAGATGAAGTCTTGTTGGCGACCTCATGGGGTCAGTGCTATTCAACTATGCAAGAGCTGCAGCCTGCAGGCGTCAAGACGGTGCTTGGAGCAGAGGGGAACATTACCGTCTCTGATCACAGCTCCATGGCACGGAAACGGCAAGCTTCGGGCATGAATTAGTATAGGCTGGATAGAGTTTCTGCGCTTATAAACAAGGAGAAGCTCGTGTGCCCTTCAATTTGAATGGGAGCAAAGAATAGCTCAACTTTTGCAAGGATTTGGTCCTCGGATGAGCTCCTGCCTCCAGCCCCGTGATGCTGCAGAGGTGTTGCAGGAGCCTCCTGCCTGCAGTCCTTGGCTCCGATGAACGCTGTTGCCGCCACCCTCGGCACACACCAACCCTGTTTCAACAAGGCATTGGGGATTAGCGGTTCCCGAGGCCGACACACTGGAAGGTGACTGCAGGGTGGAGCAGCGCCGCGGCCACCGTCGGCATCTCCATGGCTGGGGATGAAGCGCACACCTCCATGTTCGGGTGGTAGTTTGGGTGTATGGTTTTTTGGGAGGTGGGAGTGAAGAGGAGAAATTGTCAGTGAGGAAGAGGGTCGTAAAGGCGAAGCCGGATACCATAGGAGGAAGGGTTATAGTGCAGACATGATGGATCTGCTTCTTCCGTCCAGCGTCATCTCCAGGATTTGCTGACATAGAAGGATGAGGGGAATGAAGGCACACCTCCATATTCGGGTGGTGGTTTGAGTGTAGGTGTTTTTGGGAGGCGGGAATAGAGGGGAGAAAGTGTCAGCGAGGGAGAGGGTCATAAAGGCGAAGCTGGATACCGGAGGGTGAAGGGTTATAGTGCAGGCAGGATGGATCTGCTTCCTCTGTCCAGCGCCACCTCCAGGATGTAGCGAAAAACGTTGAGGATAGATGTGCTGACAGATAAGGACGAGGAAGAAGGAAAAGGATGGTGAAAAAAGGAAGGAATTTTTATAGCACTGATATGTGGGACCCGTTAATAATACCACAATCACCTTTGGTTACTACTCAGCGAGCCATATGTGCAACTGCACTCTGCAAAACCAGACAAGGCTGTTAAGTAGATGGAAATGACAAGTTTAGGGTGCTATTTGATAATTTTATAGTTCAGGGGGTGAACTAGACACACCTCCATAGTTCAGGGTGTTGTTTAGACTTACGTACCCTTTCAAGAAAATGCAGGATATTTATAAATAAACTGTATCTTTTTGTAACATCCTTCTCCATGTGAAATTCTCAAGGTCTACTTCTCTGCAGGTTGCCAGTTTAGCTGCTGTCTCCCTTATTTGTTTCTCGTCTTCTGCAATACTAGCACTTGTTACTAATATTCCAGTAAGTTCCATTATACAATAAGAGGCCGCTTTATACGTGGACTGGGAGTTAAATTGATAATTGACTTACAATTTTCCTACTTGTCGCTGCAGGTGCTTTTGTATTGGTACTCGACTGAGGCTGAGATCATAAAAAATGCTGTTATATTATTTTTATATTATTTAATAGGTATGATGTGTTGTTTATGTCTGGAAAGAACACTAAAATTGAACTATGGCCTTTTACTAAATGTAGGATGAGTATCATTTGATTTTCTTTAGTTTGCCATTGCCCGTCAGGTATTTGTGCATGTTCTAGACCTAGTTTTTTATATGTGATTTCGGGAGTTAACACTGGAAGTTAGCGACCGGAAGAAAGTATGCTACTATGGTGGTAGATGTAGGTTAAGTATGTGCACCACCTTTAATGCCTCAGAGCTTAGACCCTCGGCTTCCTCCACCTTGAAGCTGGTCTTGATTTGATGATTCAAGCCTTAAATACTACTGTAGATTACTCAGCCTGTCAGTAGTCCATGTTATCACAATATTGTTGCTTTTACGTACTGGTGGACCCCACTGTGGAGTCAATAGAGATGCAATTATCTCAATATCTGAAGATTTTCTTGGTATCTTGGTATAGCTTAGGTATCATTAAGAGTTTATCTTTTTTTCCCCACTGTTGTACATGTGAATTTATTTTGTTCCTGCCTTTACGTTACTTGGTTACTACTCTGCTTCTGCAGTTCAGTTCCCTGCATAGCGGGTGCTATGCTACTCAACTGCAAAAATCAAACTTGTGCACGAATGTGAATACCTATTGGAAACATGATTGTCTATCTGGTATATTTAACTGCAATGGCAGAAATAGGCATAGTAAGTGAACTCTGCTAATGTTAGGATAGTGCAAAAGTGGTATATGCTATTGTTCGTATATTATCTTTTTTTTATCTGTTTATTTGCCACTGATTATTCCATTCACAGGAAAGCGGTCAGCTTGCAGTTTTTCCGACTTTTCATGGAACTGCTCTGCTAATGCAAACTTCTTGTAGGTTCATCGGTGCCATCTGGATTTGTTTTATGGGTCATGAGAGATATGCCTCAACGACCAACAGTAGAAAGGCCCACCCAATCGAGAGTGGTTACCTTGTTCAGGGACAGACCATCCCCTACACAGGATCCACAGTGGAGAGCTGCTGTTACATCCTCTAACAAGGTATTTCGAAACATTATGTTTGTCAGATCAAACTATTTAAAACTCCAAATATGGATGGTACTATAGGAGCTAGATTTAAAACATTTCTGGAACTGTAGGCCCTCAAGTCAAGCCCAATTTAACCTGGAGAGAAAAACAAGTAAGGTAATGCAGAGACTTTTCCAGCATACTTGATGTGCTGGGACTTTTACCAACACATCAGTGACATACTGGCATCTACTACCATTCTGACGACTGGCCGGTACAAGATGGGGTCTGTGGTTTCTACTCCAAGGAATGGAATTTACCCTAGGATGTAGGAAGGTCCCCGCCCAAGCATCGCGGGTCGTGTGTTTATCCATTAGAGCTTTGGTCGGGCAAGGTCTGAAGCAGTAACAAATGTAAATAGGCATAGAAGACCGCATTCTTCATGGTTTGGCGGTCAGGCTATTATGTCCTTCCAAAAGTTTCTGTTTGATGATGTGTTGTTGGTTCGTATAGCAGGTGAGTTCTGTCCTGGAAACTGAAATCGAGCATCACAAGAGTTTTTTTCAAGCTAGATTTCTGCACTTGTGCTGTGATTTGATTAGCTTAGAAGTGTAAGGTTGATGCTAAAACTGTTGCGTTCCTTGGATAGCTGCAGTGCTAGATGATGGATCATCCCTGGGCGAGTCTGTCAGTGTGGGTTTTGATGCAAGTGTGCAATATTGCAATGCAGGCTCGTGATGGGATTATGTTTGTTGAGATGGAGATGGAAAGCTAAATAATACTGCTCCCATATTACTCGTCGCTAGTCAAGTGCTCCCTCTGTCCCATATTACTCGTAGCTAGACAAGTACTCTGTCCCAAGATAAGTATCATAGATTTAACATTAAATTAATACAAATTTTATACTAGATCAACGACATTTATTTTGGAACGAAGGAAGAAGTAGTATTGAACCAGCGAGTACTATGGATCGGAGGGAGTACCAACTTCTGAAGCCGCAATGTAAGGGCCCTGCTTAATAGGGGAGAGGAAGACAAGAAGCCGCAATGTAAGGGCCCTGCTTAATAGGGGAGAGGAAGACAAGAGAGCGTCGGAATGCTCGACCCTGAGAGAGAAACCAGATATGTCATGGGATGCAAGTTTTAAAGATTGACATTTTTTGCTCACCATGTCTCAGGCAAGAGAAGTTACAACTTAGCCGCCAGTTCATAGGTCCTTGGTCGGAAGTTGAATATTTGCGGACCTATTGAGCCATTTTTTTGCTCTGAAATGCAGTCTTTGCGGACCAAAGTTGCCACCCCTACGGTGATCGGCCTACAGATCGCCGCGGAATCCCAGATAGATCCATCATGGGGGATTCCACTTCCAGGATCGAGGATTTCGGGGGCGCATTTCTTCTTCGTAGGTTCGCGCGTCGACATTTGCTTCGAGTGATGCCGCCGATCGATGGGTTTGGCGCGCGCGGTCCACGTGCTGTGTTGGCTCACGTAGCTAGGTTCGTTTTAGGACCAGGATTCCAGGAACGACTCTCACCGAGCTTCTACTGCTCGGCCCCCTCCTGTCCGATAACTGAACTGTAAGCTCCAACACACTTACACACATCATCAAACTGAAACATTGCACTTATTACTATCATGGTAATGGAATATATATTAACATAAAACACAGCGAAAAAAAGTTCGGTACGGAGCATAAAGCTCCACAAGAATCGTTCTCGCCTAAATTAAGCTTGCGTGCATCCAAGTAACCGCCAATAACCACCACAGAACCTCGGCACCTAAAAATAGCGTCAGCCCGCGCATGCATGCAACCACCACAAAATTAACTTCTCTCAGCGTACACTCTCCCTCGACCACTTGTCCGCTCCGCATATCCACACCGTAGCTCGCAAAAACAACATCTCTCTCTCTCTCTCTCTTCCCAGCAGGGTAGGCCAGTGACCATTATAACCGCCAGGAGATCGATCCTCCCCGCTCCCATCCGCACCACCCCGCCCCCCCCCCCCCCCACTCCTACAGGCGCAGCAGCACGCCATGGGCATGGGCGCCACCGAACCGTCGTCCGCGCCGCCGCCGCACCGCCCCGCCACCGTCAGCCTGTCGGCGTGCGTGCCCTCCCCCTCGTGGTCGCCGCCCGGGCCCGGCGGCCGGCAGCGCGCGGCCGTCGCGGTGCGGCGCCTGCAGGTGGCGGCGTGCGATGCCATCCCGGGCGTGGGCTGGTGCGGGCACCGCGCCTGGCGGAAGCTGCTCCGGCGGCTGGCGCAGGAGACCCGCTGCATCTGCAGCTCCCCGGCGCCGCCCTCCAGGCCCATCACCTTCGGCTACGACGCCGCCAGCTACGCCAAGAACTTCGACGACGGACGCCCCCACGCGCCCCGCAACCTCCCCTGCGCCGCCGCCGACAAGCCGGCCCGCCGCTGACTCGTCCTCGATTCATTCTCCCGATCCCTTTCCCTTGGTCTCATGCATGCATGGTTGCCCATCGCTCTCGCCGATGCGCGCGTATTTCTTGTCTGTTTTTTTTACTCGTTGTTTTTCGTTGATCCGATCTGGTGCTGTGATGATGGCCGCCCCGATGTCCGATGCCCCCTAGGGATCTTTGTAATCTGTACATAGATCGAATGGAGATAAACACGAGTGGCGTTTGGCCAAATGTAGCAAGGTTCTGCATGCTTGGTTAATTTGCTCCTTGGAACAATGAGTGGCTTTGTGTCTATCATGGATCATGAGAGAAATGGATCGTATGCATGCACAGGCAACTGGTAGTAGTATAGTGCATTTCATCCCGAACATTGCTTATTTTGATCGAAGCGAGTTCAGTGTCAGCCATTAGCACGGAAAGGAGAGGAGGTTATAGAAAAAGAAAAGAAAAAGGGAAGGCTGCAGATGAGCTACTCCGGGAAGAGAAAAGTGAACCCGAGGGAACAAAAAGAGGGAAAAGAGTATGGATCGAGATCATTAGTCATGTCTTACAAACAGTAGACAAAAATCCGTTGGAATCGTTCGTTTCTTGGTTCCCGCGAACCAAATACCAAGAAACCCCTCTCTTGGTTCCCGGGTTGCCTTCCTCTGGCGGAGCCGGGCTCGAAGCGGTCGATCGCTGCAGCTGGAAGCTCAACCACCGCCAGCTCTGGTGTGGATCCACCCAGGTCCTTTCCATTGTCAAGATCAGCAATCACTTAAACGTCCGTAGGCCGTTCGGTCACTAGTCAATTATAAAATTCCGATTCCATCGGACTTTCTAAATCGGTTTCAAACTCTCACAACTGACTGACAAGGTGAATATGAGATGTCCGGGCGCATACGGACACGTCCGCGTGGCCTGCACCGGCCCGCATGGACCCACGTATATTCGTCCCCTCGCTTGCCGGACCAAACCCTAACCATTTCACTTCATTTTTTTCACTTCCATTCGTCACCAAGCCTCCATCCGACGATCTCAAGCCTTCGACATGGCGGGTAGCGTATCCGAGTGCTTTATCTCCAGATCCGTCGACTACGAGCTCATCCCATGCGACACCGAGGAGGATATGGCTGTCTGGCTTGCGCTCCACCGCTCCCGGGAGGCGGTCGCCCTTCGGCAGCTCTCGGACTCGCAACGTCGGGAATCCATTGCGTCAGCACAAGTGGTGCTTGGAACCGACATCGCTGCCTCATCGGAGCCGGTGCGGTCCGTCTGGCGTCATCACGTCGTGGTGGACGCACAACCCCTTCGTTTTCGTTGGCGCGCCAAGGACGCACCATAGGCGACCGCGAAGGCTAACATGGCACGACGTGCTTGTCGTGCGAGGCAGCGGGCACGGGAGGCGACGAAGGCCCTCATGGCAGTGGGGTTGGAGAGGCAAAATCACACTCTCCGGTGCCCCGTAGGGTGCACCAGTGTGGGCGTCGCAACCGTGTCGTGGTGGACGTCAGCTCCTCCCAGGAAGTATCCATCATCGACCTCACACCGGCACCGTTTGGGTTACAGGCTCTAACGAGGAAGAGTAGGACATGAAAGACAGCGGGAGCTCGAGTCCCGTGAACCGGCTAGTGTCCCATGTCCTATTCTACCCCTCCGACGACCGAACCGACTCTACGAGGGACGCAACCAGCCGTGGAACATGTGCACGACAGAACCAGACGAGCTCTGTTTAGTATTAGATTTACGTTGCATATAATATAAATTAAAGATTTCTAATTTAAAATATCCAATTATATAATGCATTATTTAAGACATCATCGATCAGTGTCTATAAACGAGTCTGAACCCGTCTGCGAAAAGTTTGAGGACCGGATTTGACTAGTCGTTCTGTAGATGCTCTTAGCAGAAACCTTTCTCTTACCAGCTTTGGATCAGCATCATGCAGGGGAAATGACACCGCGCGCATGCTGCGAGCCTACCACGTGACACATGTGATGATCAATTCAAACTATCTATGAACAAAGAAAAAAATAGCATGCTGCGAGCCTGCAAGTGTGCTGGGACGGGCGCGTCCGTACGACCCCCGGTAAATTATGTGGTCCGGCTCCCTCGGTTATTGCCACCTTAAACCACTCGATCGCAGGGCGGAGGGGACGTGCAGCATGTGCTGAGTCTGAATGCTCCCCGTCGCTCGCTTTTACTACCGGACTGGACCAGACAGAGCAAAGCCTAGCATGCAATGCACGCAGTACAGTATTACAGTTTTCTTTTTCGAAATGCATAGTATTACAGGTTGACGAGTCGGAGTACGTGCCTCACTCGTGTCTGCGTATCAGATCATTTCGTGCCTCACTCGTGTCTGCGTATCAGATCCGGACTTGACAATCCCACCCTTCAGAGGTCCGCAGACACGTCCGAACATGTTCACGACAATGACTGATCAAGTCTTAAATAATTCATTATATATCTAAATATCTTAAATTAGAAACCTTAAGTTCATACTATTACATGTAAAATAAACCGATATCCAAGTGGTGCTTGTCTGACTCCGTCGTGCCCATGTCCGGCGACTACACTGTCAAAGTGTTACTTTGGTCACCGGCAAGGTAGAGTAGGACATGGGACACGAGCTAACTCACGGGACTCGAGGCGTCGTCGTCTTCCATGCCCTACACTTTTTTGTCGGAGTCCGCAACCCTGACGGTGTTGGTGGACGTCAGCTCGATGATGGATCTGTCCCGGGACGAGCCGGCGACATCCACCACAACGCGGTTGCGATGTCCGGACTGGTGCACCATACGGGGCGCCGGAGAATGCCACTTTGCCTCGCCAACGTCCACCGACTCTCGTGCCCGCTTCCTCGCAATGCGGGCACACCGCACCATATTTTCGTCAGACGACGCACACGGTGTGTCCTTTAGCTTGGTGCACTAACGAAGGGGTTGCGCGTCCGCCACCATGTTCACACGCCAGGTGGATCGCACCGCCTTCGATGAGGCAGCGATGGCACCCCTAGCGACGGATCCATGCACCATTTGGGCGGATGCAATGGATTCCCCACGAAAGGAGTCCTAGCACTGTCGTTGGGCGACCTCCTCCCGGAAGCGGCAGAGCGCAAGCTAGACGGTCATATCCTCCTCGAGCTCATGGTCGACGGATCTAGAGGTGTAGGACTCGAATCCGCTGGCCAGTATGGCGGAGAAGGCCGGAGATCACCGGGAGGGAACTTGGGTGGCGGAGTGGATTATAGTGCCGGGTAAATAGGCAATTTTTTGATTAAATTAATCCACGAGTAAATCATTAGGATGGCATTAACAGAAATAAAGACATGCTGATATTTGATTATGCAAGCACATACTATGCTAACAACGGATACATCTACGTATAATGCTAGTAGTGCTTAGACAGAAATAAACAGGAGCGAGATAAACATGTTATATCCTCCAATAGACCAGCGGCTTCGAGTTTCTCGACACCGGCACGGTCGGTGTCAGTTGGTGGAGACATGGTGATGACGAAGGCGACGAAGTCGTAAGGGAAGCAGTCGAACGGAGGCGGCAGTCACGTAGTCGCTCCCCAAAAATATAATCACCCCTCTCCCATACACGATCCGGAGAGCCGGGGTTTCGAAGGCCCGCTCTCCCGTCAACCTGTACGCGGTGAACGAGACGGAGTCGCCGGCGGCAACAACAACAAAGGAAACAGCGGGGGCAGTGCGCATGGAGCAGATGTGATATGTTCATGGCGGCTAGGGTTGGCCGACCCCTCACATATATATGCGCGTTCGGAGGAGCGACATGAGTTGGACCCACGTCCGATTCGGTGACAGACCACGATCCGACGTCTCAGATCGTGGCCCGGCTGACAAAACCTCTTCATTCCTCACTGGCAAAAATAAGCGAAGAGGTGTGAGCTTGGCTCGACTCATATCCCACAACCCGCGGAGTGCCGTGACAAGGCGTGGCAAGGCATGTGGCGGGGGAGGAGTGCATGAGGACCACTTCTCTTCTCAAGCTCCAATAGCATGTGGAAGAGAATCCCTTATAAGAAGATCCAACTCCTTCTCCACTAACAGGTTGGTACTAAACTTCGCACTATCCCCTTGTCATGACACCTACATGGTCCCTTAGAGATTTTTAGAAATTGTTGGATGGGCCTAAAGCCCAACCCGTATTTCAACAATCCCCCACCAGATATCGAGGACCCATTATGTCTTCTATTCCAATCACTGTTTTGATATACCAACATTTCAGTGAAGACCTGTTAAAGTGGAACTTCACCTAGAGCAAGTAGCTACACTCCTTCACAACTAAACATGGACTATGCCTTGAATTGTCAGTTTGGTGCATAGAAGTTTCACCACATGTCTTACTAGTACTAGGCTGCCGAAGGCTGACCCCTCGGGTGGAGCATATCAGACACACTCCTGACCTGTTCATGAGCTTACTAGAGATCACCCCAATCTCATAGACCATGACCAACAGTCGGGCTCATATAGGTGTGCTCTTCCAAAGATTGCTCTATAGGACAGCATCTTTCTTACATATAAGCCTTAGAACACATTAATAAAGTGGTCATCCTACCATACAGTATCCGAAAGTATTGCATCTCGAACGGAGTGGGTTAGTAAGTTACTCTCATGGGTTCACCACTGACTTGTTTTCCTAGGTCCTACTTCATGGGATCTCCGATCACATAGGTTGGGTTACTACCATGGCAACTCATGTGGGTCTCATACCCATCTCCCTCGATGCATTATCTATCACAACACGTGATAGCTCTTTAGTAAAGAGATCAGCCAGATTCTTAGCCGTTTGAATATAATCCAACGCTATCACTCCAGAGTTTCTTAAACATATGATTTCAGTCTCATTGTTGTGTGTTTGTTGGACTTCATGTTGTCCTTTGAACTCTTTACTTTGACAATAACTGTCTGATTATCATAGTTCATAAGGATAGTCGGAACCGGCTTGTCAACCACTGGAAAGTCCATCAAAAGATCTCGAAGACATTCTACTTCGACACCAGATGTGTCTAATGCTTTTAATTCTGCTTTCATTCTCGATCTCGTTAAGATCGTTTGCTTGCAAGACTTCCAGGAAACAACGCCACCTCCAAGAGTAAACATATAACCAATTGTGGCCTTCATCTCATCAGCACGAGATATCCAATTCGCATCACTATACCCTTCATGTACCGACGAGTACCCATTATAGTGAAGTCCATAGTTCATAGTACCTTTCAGATAGCGCATAATTCTCTCAACAACATGCCAGTGTACATCACTTGGATTGGCTACAAACCGTCTCATTTTGCTCATAGCAAACGCAATGTCAGGCCTCGTTGCACTCGCTAGATACATGAGTGAACCAATAAGTTGAGAATATCTCCATTGATCTTTAATTGTGCCTTCAAACTTTCGAATGAGCACACTAGGATCATATGGTGTTTGAGAAATTTTACAGTCTGAATATCCAAAATGACTCAAAATCTTCTCAACATAATGGGATTGCAGAAGTGTAATCCCGCCCTCATCATCTCTCAATAGCTTGATGTTTAAGATAACATCATCTACCCCAAGGTCCTTCATCTAGAAGTTATGAGATAAGAACGACTTAACCTCCTCAATCACATTGAGGTTGGTTCCAAATATCAGTATGTCATCAACATACAATCATAGTATAACTCCTTCGCCCCCACCATGGCGATAGAATACATATTTGTCAGCTTCATTAACAATGAAACCAACATATGTCAGAGTTGAATTAAACTTATCATGCCATTGCTTAGGTGCTTGTCTCAGACCACATAAAGATTTTAGCAACTTCCACACCTTTCCTTCCTGACCATCTATCACAAAGCCATCTGGTTGTTGCATATAGATTTTCTCGTCTAGCTCTCCGTTCAAGAAAGCCGTCTTAACATCCATTTGGTGGATGAGAAGACCACTCAAGGCCGCCAACGAGAGTAGTAATCGAATGGTGGTCAGTTTGGCCACATGTGAATGTAGGATCGAAAGTAGGTCTAGAGGGGGGATGATTAGACTACTTGACCAAATAAAAATCTACCTTTTTTCCAATTTTAATTCTTGGCAGATTTTAGCATTCATAGTATGACAAGTACACCCTACACATGCATGTCTAAGAGTATAGCAGTGGAAAGTAAATACATTGCATATGTAAGTAAAGAGAGGGCAGGAAAAACAAACGCAATTGGCGACACGATGATTTTTCCCGTGGTTCCGATAGGTGGCGCTATCGTACATCCACGTTCATGGAGTCTTCAACCCACGAAGGGTAATGGTCGCGAGAGTCTACGGAGGGCTCTACCCATGGAGGGTTCCACGAAGAAGCAACCTTGACTATACCATGACGGCCTATGTCCACGGAGGACTAGCCTTACTCGGGGTAGATCTTCACGAAGTAGGCGATCTCCTTGCCCTTACAAACTTCTTGGTTCACTCCACAACACAAAGTAGGAGGCTCCCAAGCAACACCTAACCAATCTAGGAGGCACCACCCTCCGAAAGGTAATAGGCTCGGTAATGTCGATGAACTCCTTGCTCTTGTGCTTCAAGATGATAGGCTCCTCAACACACAATCACTCTCTCACAGATATGGCTTGGTAGAAGAGATGGGATTGGTGGAAAGTAACTTGGGGAGGCTAGAAATCAAGATCCATATGGTTGGAGTGGAAGATCTTGACCTCAACACAAGGGTAGGTGGTTCTCTCTCAGAAAATATGATAGGATAGGTATGGAATGGTTCTGAGTGCTTCTCTGTCGAGTAGGTGGTGGTGGAGGGGTATATATAGGCATCTCCAAAAATCCAACTGTTACACACAATAAGTCAGACTCGGTGACACCGATGTGTTAATCTCGGTGGTATCGAAGTGACCAATGGCAGAATGCTCAATCTCGGTGATGCCAATTCGACAATCTCGGAGGGACCAAAAATGTGAACTTGCGTAACAGAAAGTTGGCAGCCCAACTCAGTGGCACCGAATGCAGTATCGACTGCACCGAAAAACTAGGGTTTGGCTGAGTCTGTCTAGGGTTTGGAATCGGTGGCACCGAATGTAGAATGTTGGTTGCACGGATTTTGAGTTTTTGGCTTTGGACAGACTTTGGTGGGAGAGTTTGTGGGTGTATTTGGTGACTATCACATGTGCACGTATGAGCATTTTGTTCACCAACAAAACCTTACCCCTTTTTAGTAGTATTGGCTTTCCTATGGACTCAAAGTGATTTCTCACAAATATAAAATGTAGAGTCCTCTTGCTTGAAGCTTTGCCAACCTATCTCCTTGCATCTTGGGGTATCCCACAATATTTTTTTAACCCATCATTGAACTTCTCCTGAAACATACTTGATGAAAACATTAGTTCAATGACTTATATGTTGTTATGAATTACCAAAACCACCAAGGGAGCAAATGTGTTTTCAATCTCCCCCTTTTTTGTAATTGATGAGAACATATAGATCAAAGCTTCGACATATGATATAATCAATGAATATAATCGTCGCTTTGAGAAGTATGTGATAAGCAAGAGCTCCCCCTAAATTTGTGCATTATTTTGAATTTGCGTTTGAATGCAAATGCACAATCGATTAGGTACATGGGACACTTCTTCCATGTCACATACAATTTGGTGGTGTGCGAGAATAATTAGAGTGAACATCATAGCACAACACAATCAAGCAATGTAGAAAGATCATCTCATAAAGCATTAAGATGATAGGAAGTAGTAGCAACGCACATAACAACGTATGATCAGACAAAAGGAACGTGTATCACAAGTAACCAAAAGACAATTGTTTTTGAAAAGCAATAAACACCAAAATGCTCTCTCACTTGAAGCCTAAAGATCTATTTACACTTCTCCCCCTTTGGCAACAAGTTATCAAAAAGTTCAAAGGCATATGTCTAAGCGTTCTTGGGCTGATCTCCTCCGGTTGTTGATGAAGGAGTCGAGAGAACAACATCGGAAAAGATCTCTACAGATGTCGTGGATAGAGTTGGAGTGGTAGCTTGAGGAACTGGGGTTGATGGAGCAGGAGCTGAGGTGACAGCAGTAGGAGTTGATGAAGAGGGCCTCAAGTCTAGAGCTGGCACAGTGGCTGATCTGGCCTAAGTAGGAAACTGTGTGCCTGTGCTGAGAGGTGATCCATCCATCCTCCTCCTCCTCCTCATCATCTGAAGTAGTCTGAGGAAGAGGCACTGAGTCAACTTCCTTTTGGAGCTCATTGACTGTCTTAGCCAGCCTATCCACCTTATCATTAAGGGTCTTGATCCTATTTTCAAAGATCCTCACAAGACTATTCTGGTTGTCCAGAATCCCCTTAATGTCCTTCTGCATGTCCTGAACTGATGATATCAATAGATCCATTTTATCATTTCTGGATCTAGGGACTTGAGCACTAGTGGCTCTAACTGCCTCTGCCTCTGCCCGAGTTGCAGTAGATGTGGGATGTTCTGCATCCATCACCACAACATTGTCCTAGAGATCTGGCTGTAGGGGCAAATGGGGACGATCTAGAGAAAATATGTGCTTCTCCAACTTGGAGTTGATGAGCATCTGGATATAGGGTGCATAGCAGCAAGAGCGCTTCTGATCAGCAACAACCCTCTTGACTATCTCAACAATCAAGTCCATGACTCTGATCCTGGTGTGTCTGTCAAGGTGGATCAACATGTTGATGGAGTAGCCTCATATCATCTTGTCATCTCCTAACTTGGGCATCAAAGTATGCCTCAGAATGGTGTTCATGGTGCGGAGGCCAGCCTGAAGAAAGTAGATGGATCCAAGCTTGTGAGATTGCACTTTGTCTGCATGGATAGGATTATACATGTCCTTCATAGCATTGTGGCTCTCCTTGGATTCTGTGTAGACATCCAAATCTCCATCCTGAACCTCTGGGACTCCTAGAATTGCAGCCCATTCATCAACAGTGGACTCATATCTTGCTCCTTCTATCATCCATACAATCCTACCATCTCCATAGAAATGTGCAGTGGAGTGGAATTGCATGATCATCTCATCATTCTATGCAGTAAATTATCTGCCAACAAACTCATCCAAACCAATGCAGTGGAAATTGTCTTGGACACTTGGAAAATACTCCTCATTCTCCTTAATGAATTTCTAGTCTACATACCGCATATCACTCACAACTGGACTCTTGTCAAAAAGCATAGTCTCATAGAAATCCTGTTGCTCTTTGGTATAGAATCTGTAGTCCACGACTGTCTTCATCCTTTGGGCATATCACTACAGGAATGACGCAATTTGCCATCCGCCATGGCAGACGGCAAAGGCATGGATGGCGGACGGTAAAGGGCTTTGCCAACCGCCAGCAGTTGGCAAAGGGCCGGCTGAATAAGCTACAGTAAAGGCTTCTTTGCCGTCTGCTAGCAGTTGGCAAAGAACTTTACGCCTTTGTCGTCATCTGGCGGATGGCAAAGACACTGTACGGAAGAGGGACGGGGTTAGCCCTGTTAGTAGGCTAACGGCGTGCTTTGTCGTCCGCCAGCTGATGGCAAAGGCTGCAGGCTCTTTGCCGTCCGCCAACTAATGGCAAAGGCTGCAGGCCCTTTGATGTCTGCCAACAGATGGCAAAGGCTGCAGGCTCTTTGCCATCTACCAGCAGATGACAAAGAGACCAAAAAAGGGTAGCCGAGTGCTTTCCAGGTTGAACATGTAGCTGCCACGTGGCCTCTTTGACATCAGCCAGCGGATGGCAAAGTGCCTATATTGCCCCCATTTAATTCTTATTTTTCTTATATCAATTCATTTTCACAGAAAATCAAACATATATATATATATATATGACCAATATAGCATATTCAACACATATTACCAGTAGTCATGAACACATATATATCCAACACATATCCATGAACACATATCCAACACATGTTACTAGTAGTAGCAAGTTTCATCCACACATATTCATAGTTTCATCAATATTACATAGTTTCATCCATAGGTAGCAAGTTTCACAAAGCCAAAACAAAAACTAAAGATAAGCACTCCATCAACCCAAGCTTTCGTGATCTGAAGCAAATCTGCAAAATGGGAAAGAAGAAAGTTAGAAGAAGAAGATTATTATGATGCAACTAAAATGTGAAGATTATTATGATGCAACTTATATCTGTAAAATAGGTCATTTTGGAGCTAAGTATGGTTATTATGTCATTTTTGAGCTAGCTAAGCATACTAAGTCATTTTGGTGTAAAAAATGCTAAGTAAGGTCCTTTTGGAGCTAAGTAAGGTTATTATGGGAGTGTTTGGATCTAAGGCAAGAGCTAAGCTAGCCTTGCTAGGCAAGGTTAGGCATTTGGCGTGCGCATAAAAATCTGACTTTTGATGGCAATTAAACCTGTAACTGCTGTCAAATCCTTGCTCATGGAGGAGAGCCGATTTGTCTCGCTCGCATCGACAAGCTGGGAATGCAAAAGAAAATCAACCCCACCAGCTGTGCACCCGTATCGTAACTACCCTGTCTATGAGTCATGGTGCACCATACACCACTTCCATATGTGTTGTCTTGCGAGATATTTTCTGGGTAATAGCAAACTAAAACCAAACAACCAGGCTTGCTCCTGTGGACTCTTGCTCACACCGGCTAGGACAATCTAGTCTAGCTAAGCAAGGCTAGCTAACAAACCAAACACACCCTATGTCATGTTGGAGCTAGCTAAGCATATGAAGTCATTTAGGAGCTAAAATATGTCATTTCTTAAGTATATTACGTCATTTTAGAGCTAGCTAAGCATATTAAGTCATTTTGGAGGAAAAGCTGCTAAGTATAGGTCATTTTAGAGCCATCCTAGGTTAAATAGGTCATTTTTGAGCTAGCTAAGCATACTAAGTCATTTTGGTGTAAAAATGCTAAGTAAGGTCATCTTGGAGCTAAGTAAGGTTATTATGTCATCTTGGAGCTAGCTAAGCATATGAAGTCATTTAGGAGCTAAAATATGTCATTTCTTAAGTATATTATGTCATTTTAGAGCTAGCGTAGTATATTAAGTCATTTTGGAGGAAAAGATGCTAAGTATATGTCATTTTAGAGCTATCCTAGGTTAAATAGGTCATTTTTGAGCTAGCTAAGCATACTAAGTCATTTTGGTGTAAAAATTCTAAGTAAGGTCATCTTGGAGCTAAGTAAGGTTATTATGTCATCTTGGAACTAGCTAAGCATATGAAGTCATTTAGGAGCTAAAATATGTCATTTCTTAAGTATATTATGTCATTTTAGAGCTAGCGTAGCATATTAAGTCATTTTGGAGGAAAAGATGCTAAGTATAGGTCATTTTAGAGCTATCCTAGGTTAAATAGGTTATTTTTGAGCTAGCTAAGCATACTAAGTCATTTTGGTGTAAAAAATGCTAAGTAAGGTCATCTTGGAGCTAAGTAAGTTTATTATGTCATCTTGGAGCTAACTAAACATATGAAGTCATTTAGGAGCTAAAATATGTCATTTCTTAAGTATATTATGTCAGTTTAGAGCTAGCGTAGCATATTAAGTCATTTTGGAGGAAAAGATGCTAAGTATAGTGTTGGGAGACGTAGTAGTAAATCAAAAAATTTCCTACGTGTCACCAAGATCTATCTATGGAGAAACCAGCAATGAGAAAAGGGGGAGTGCATCTTCATACCTTTGAATATTGCAAAGCGGAAGCGTTACAAGAACGCGGTTGGTGAGGTCGTACTCGTAGTGATTCAGATCGCGGTCGGTTCCGATCTAAGCGCCGAACAACGACGACTCCGTGTTCAACACACGTACAGCCCGGGGACGTCTCCTCCTTCTTGATCCAGAAAGGGGGGAGGATAAGTTGAGGGAGAGCTCCGGCAACACGACGATGTGGTGGTTGTGGAGCTTGCAGTTCTCCGGCAGAGCTTCGCTAAGCGCTACGGAGGAGAAGGTGTAGGAGGGGGAAGGGCTGTGCCAACGGAAGCGTGTGGCTTCCCTCCCACGCCCCCACTATTTATAGGGGGAAGGGGACCCCTAGATCTATCTAGAGGAGGGGGCATTTGTCACACCCAAGGTGCGCGCCTATCCATTAAGGCACGAGGGCCTCGCAAGGGATAGAGGTGCATCTTGCCGTTAGCAAGAATAGTATCATTACAACATACAATACTGAATGAGAAGAGTATACAAGTTGGCTTACACTCGCCACATGCTAACTTACAATGTCACTCAAATCATAGCATCAAGTTGAACACAGGGTCCGACTACGGACGAAATCAAACGATAAAAGAAGTTGCAAATGATACTATCAAGCTATCCCAAAGATCACGACCAGGTCCTCTACTCATCCGGATACGTCACGTACATCCTGCCTCTCTCCTCATCATACTCCCACTGGAGCTGAGTAAGATCATCCTGCACGAACTCATCTGATCCTGTACCTGGATTGTTGTAGTAAACTATGAGCCACAGAGGACTCAGCTATCATGTGCCCGGGTACCAAGACTATTTAAGCTTTAGGAAGGAAGGGGTGATGTTTAGTTTGCAGCAGCACTAAGCATTTTTATGGTGGCTAGCTTACGCAACATGAAATAAATATGAGTGGCCTACGAAGACGTTCGAATCTAGAATGATCTCTAAGAGATCCTGAACACTTACTTACGTCAATCATAACCCCACCGTATTCTCTCTCGGTTCATGTTCACGAGCAGAGACGATCACGGCTACTCACACAGTTGGTGTATTTTAATTAGAGTTTACTTCAAGTTTTCTATAACCGGGTGTTAAACAAATATCCAAGTTGCCACATAACCGCGGGCACGGCTTTCCGAAAGATTTAACCTTGCAGGGGTGCTCCAACTAGTCCATCACAAATAACCACACTCCGTGGGAATAGTCTCGAACGCGGTTCTCGCGATCATCATAGAAAATTCCAAAGGAGCCCAACACCTCGAGTAAGCCCGAAGAAAGTCAGACTTCACACGCAAGGCATTCGATAAAGGTAAAACAAATCCAGCAAGACCACCCGACGTGTCGACAACCTGATAAGAGCCGCGTATCTCAGTCTCAGGACACGACGGATGAGCGATGGTTACCACGCCAATCACCGAGTTGCCCCGGGCGACGTTAATAAGCTGCTCTGGGTTGGACCAACACCCATGCGGAGCACTGGCCTGGGGTTGATTAAATTATCCATGGGTTTGCAAGACCCTATGCAATTAATTAAGTTGTTAAGCAAATGTAGTACCAATGTTGGGTCTTGCCAGACAAGTTTTAATCTCCACCGAATAAACAAGGGGGTCCCCATAACAACCCCAAGCGTGTTAGGAGCGCAAAATATGGAAACCATAACACCGGTAACAAGGAACTAATGGCGGCACGAGTGGAACAAATCATTTAGCAAAAGGCCAAGCCTTCCACCAATACTAGATATATATGTGCATTGAATTAAATAACAGAATTTATCGGTGATATCCAATCCATGTTATCACATGGAACAACCTGCAACTAAGAACGCTATAAGAGGGGCTGAGCAGCGGTAACTTAGCCAATCAACGATTTGCTAGGATGTGGAGGTTAGAGGCTGACATGGCAACATGGGAGCTGATATCATGTGGTAGGTAGCGCAATTGTAACGATAAGAACGAGAAACTAGCAGCAAAGATAGTTTTGGGATCCGGGTACGATCATCTTGCCTGTTGGTTCTTCAACGGAACAAGTAGCGGAATCCTCGTAGTGGTACTCTCCAGGGTCCTCGAACTCAATCTCGACACCCGCGTCTACCCAAGAGAAACAGCAAATAAATAACCAACCAAGTTGCAATGCACAACCAAGATGATGCATGATCCATTTAGGGAAGTTTTACAACATGGCAATCATAAACTAGTCATGTCTCACATGCAAAGTTGTATATTAATGGATCTGGATAGAACCTCATCTTAAGTTAATTAGACATGCATGAACATGGAAAATATGGATGCAGCATGCAAAATCGATGAAAATGCATATAAGGATCGCAAGAAACGGAGCTACGGTTCTCGAGATACGCTCACGACAAGGCACAGAGGCAAAACACAAGATCACCAAATACCTGGGCTAATTCTTGGCATTCCAAGGTATCCACTGGATAGGTGATGAAAAACCAATCACAATAGACTCAAGAATCACTCAATTCCATGGAGTATAGTTCCCACAACACACAAAACAACATTGCACTCAACCTGCCACAAAACAGCAACATAGCAAATTGAAACGCTCACAACTATTGCTACAGGAACTCTACAGCCACAAATAAGACATGTACATAAACTACACCACACACACACACACACACACCAATTCATCCAACTATGCAATCAGCAAAAGAGCTACACATCACTATGCATGGAGCTGTCAAGTAGGCATGATGAAACAGGGTTTTAGGGACTTAGTGAAAATTCCAGTTTTCTGGAATCTGGGTTAATAAAGTAGCAAATTAACAGCACTGGTTAGACATTCTATAAAGCTCCAAATGACATGAAAATTAACAGGATGGTTGATGGCAACATACACTACAATTAACTAACACTGAGCATGATCAAAATCCCACCACAGCACTTGTTAAAATCCACTCTTCATGGCAAAACAATAACAACAGATTCTCCAGACTTAGCCATTTATAGAGCAGGTTGGCAGAAACAGAAAGTAGCTTGATAAACAGCATGGTTTCCACTTATCTAGGGACTTAACATGATTAATAAAAATATTGGGGGATTCCCAACAACTTTGACTAACAACTTCATGTTGGCAAGAACTTTAAAGCATGCATAGATTAATTCATATGAAAAAGACAAAAGGGCATCACAGCACAGAAATGCAGTTTTGTCAAGTTGCCCCAAAGTCAAATCTGACTTCACAGGTGCATTCCTGGGTTGAAACTATCCCAAATGCATTACTCATACCCCTATACTTTTTTGGAGCAAGTAGGAGTAAACGTAGGTCGAAATTTGACCTAAAAGTTATGGGTGTCTTATGCCCCTTATGCATATGCAAGAAAAAGGACCCAAAATGAATTGTAGGCTATTGGTACATGTTGGAAAAGGTTAAATAGCATCCTAGTAACCTTTTAACATGGCATAGCATCAAATACAAAGATGAAACTAGCTAGAGAAGGATTCATGCTCATATGCTCAAATAAGGCAAAACCTACACATGGAGCTACAATGCACATGGATGAGTGTATGTAGACATACACACACCACTCACACTCACATACATCACATGGCACACCCCATGTGCCAAGAACACACTACATGGTGCACCACACACCCTACACACACCACTCACTAACACACCTACACATGTATGTGTGTGTGTAACACACACATACACACACATAGCACCACACTATGCTTGCACTCACACACTACTCTCATATGTGGGTATGTGCAAGGGCACATACACACATATGACCCACACACACTCACATGCACACACATGTTCATGTGTGTGTGCAACACATGCACACACATACTCTGCCACACACAACATGCATACCAACACACACACCAAAGGTTTTGTTTTTCAATAGAAAGCAAAAGGAAAAAGAAAAGAATCAGAAAAAAACAAAAGAATGGGGGGAAGGAGGGATCGAACCCACCACCTTGCGGACACACATAGCACACCACACCACTGGGCTACGGGCTCGACTGCTACCAGAGAGAGGGCGGTACGCCTCTAGTACACACACACACACTCACATAGCGTGACAAAACTGAAGCTACACGCAGCTCCGGCGACAGGGAAACGCGCCAGCAATTCCGACCGCGACAGGGCTCCTACGGCGATGCGGACGGGCGGAACCGAACGGGGGATCTACGGGGAACTCGTCCCTCGCCTCATCTTGCGAAGAGGGGGACCGGAGGTGAGTCCACGCTCGAGCCTTTGGATCGGCGACGACAGCTACAGCGAGGCGTCAACTACGGCGACAGAGAAACGACGACAACGGCCAGCGAGCACAGGGGGGTGGCGACAGAGCTCACCTAGGGGAAACGACGAAGGCTCGGCACACGAGGCGAGGAGGCAGGAGTCGGAGCTGAAGGGGAGGAAGAAGACGCCGCGACGAGGAAGACGACGAGCTCGGGGCCGAAGCTTCCGCCCCGGAGGAAGAAGACGAAGTTGGCGTCGATGCAGAGGGCCTTCCGCATCCCTAGCGCCGGGAACGGGATGCGGGCACACCCAACTTGGCCTTGGACATGACGACGGGGCCCCGACGACGACGAGGAGGCGCCGACGTTGAGCTCCCCTCTGTCCTGCTCACACCCAGCGTCTGCTGCACCTTACCTGAACCCCTCCTCTGCAGGGAAGAAAAATGAGGAAGAAGATGGGGGAGGAGCGGCGACACGAGGAAGGAAGGAGGGGGAACGGGAAGAGGGATGCTAGGGCTAGGGATAGGCACTACTTATGGCCATGGGGACGCGCTGGAGGCCGTCAAATCGAGCTTGCTTTTGACGTGGACAGGGTGGATGGACGCCGTACTGACGGAGGAGGAGGGAGCGAACGCGAAGGAGACCGGCTGGGCTGCTAGCGCACTGATGGGCCGCGTGGAAGAAGGAAGCCCACCACACACATACTCACGCATGTTAAAACCGAAGGGGTTTTCCTATTAACTAAAAACAGCCACACTAAAAAAATAATCCCCAGAGCATATAAAAGGGTTTTAGAGTAAAACAAAAATAGTTTTGTAGAGGAAATAATATGCTCTAATTTAATAAAAGATAGAAAAGATTTTTAGGACAAGTCATTTTATTAATATAATAATAAAACAGCCCCTGCTTAAATAGTTTTCAGAAATCAAAACTATTCAAATATGAAAAAGTACACTCCCAATATTCATAGGACACATTGGGCTAATACATGAACATTTCTAAAAGGTTTTTTAAAACAACTTAAATCTGCCAAGAAATCATATAGGAACAAAAGGCAAAGGAGAAGTGTTTTTGAGAAGAAAGATAAGAGAGGGAGAAGAGGATGAAGTAGCACACCACCACAACACAAGAACAAGATGAATGCATGATGATGAAATGATGGATGACATGGTGCATGAATGCAATTCAATCACATGGGGCAAGGTGCAATCATCTCATAGCTCATGACACAAGGTTCATACAAGGGGGGTTACATGCCAAATAAGGTAGGGACAACACTTGGGCTGTCACAGCATCGGCCCCCTAGGGTTTCCAACCCTAGAAGGGGGGCCCTTAGGGTTTCTAACCCTAGAGAGGGGGGCATCACCCCCCTAGTCGCCTTGGGCCTTGGGGGGCACACCAGCCCACTAAGGGGCTGGTTCCCACCCAACTACAACCCATTAGGTCCTTCAGGGTAGGTGGACCCTCCCGGTGGACCCCCGGAATCCCTTCGGTGGTCCCGGTACAATACCGATAAATCCCGAAACCTTTCCGATGACTGAAACTGGACTTCCCATATATAAATCTTCACCTCCGGACCATTCCGAAACTCCACGTGACGTCCGGGATCTCATCCGGGACTCCGAACAACTTTTGGTATCCATATACAATTCCCATTACAACTCTAGCGTCACCGAACCTTAAGTGTGTAGACCCTACGGGTTTGGGAACCATGCAGTCATGACCGAGACACCTCTCCGGCCAATAACCAATAGAGGGATCTGGATACCCATATTGGCTCCCACATGTTCCACGATGATCTCATCGGATGAACCACGATGTCGGGGATTCAATCAATCCCGTATACAATTCCCTTTGTCTACCGGTATGACACTTGCCCGAGATTCGATCGTCGGTATCCCTATACCTTGTTCAATCTCGTTAACGGCAAGTCTCTTTACTCGTTCCGCAACACATGATCCTGTGACTAACTCCTTAGTCACATTGAGCTCATTATGATGATGTATTACCGAGTCGGCCCAGAGATACCTCTCCGTCACACGGAGTGACAAATCCCAGTCTCGATTCGTGCCAACCCAACAGACACTTTCGGAGATACCTGTAGTGCACCTTTATAGTCACCCAGTTAAGTTGTGATGTTTGATACACCCAAAGCATTCCTACGGTATCCAAGAGTTGCACAATTTCATGGTCTAAGGAAATGATACTTGGCATTAGAAAAGCTCTAGCAGACGAACTACACGATCTTGTGCTATGCTTAGGATTGGGTCTTGCCCATCACATCATTCTCCTAATGATGTGATCCCATTATCAACGATATCCAATGTCCATGGTCATGAAACCATGACCATCTATTGATCAACGAGCTAGCCAACTAGAGGCTCACTAGGGACATGTTGTGGTCTCTATATTCACACATGTATTACGATTTCCGGTTAATACAATTATAGTATGAACAATAGACAATTATCATGAAAAGGAAATACAATAATAACCATTTTATTATTGCCTCTAGGGCATATTTCCAACATATAGGTCATTTTAGAGCTATCCTAGGTTAAATAGGTCATTTTTGAGCTAGCTAAGCATACTAAGTCATTTTGGTGTAAAAAATGCTAAGTAAGGTCATTTGGAGCTAAGTAAGGTTATTATGTCATGTTGGAGCTAGCTAAGCATATGAAGTCATTTAGGAGCTAAAATATGTCATTTCTTAAGTATATTATGTCATTTTAGAGCTAGCTAAGCATATTAAGTCATTTTGGAGGAAACAATGCTAAGTATAGGTCATTTTTGAGCTAGCTAAGCATATCAAGTCATTTTGGAGGAAAAAATGCTAAGCTAGGTATACAACATTTTGGAGATAAATAAGTCATTTCTTAAGCTAACTATGCATTTGTTAAGCAAAACACTTGGGAAAACTTACCGTCATCACGGAGGTGTAGGTGTTGGACCGGTCGCGCCAGTGGCAGACAAAGAAGGATCGGTCGATGCTTGTCGGGAGTTATGCTGCACCAAAGATCATTTGCAATGTATTGTTATCATGATGCAACTCAAATGTGAAGACTAGTAACTAATGACCATTCAAATGAAACTCAACATGCCCGCCGGAGCAATGACTGGCATCAACGGAGGGGTTTTGCCATTGTTGTGGCACATGGTCTGCACATTTGGTTTTCTCGACTCGGTCATATTAGTTAGTAATGAAAGGAACATTACGTGCATGATTTGGCTAATATGCAGAAGAAACTTACCACGATGATCTCGTATAGGGCCCGTTGACCCGTGTCGTTCCTTTTCCTCTCCTCCTCCATTAGCCTAGCCATCCTCCCCTCTGCCTCCCTCTCCCTCTCCGCCGCCTGCCGGTCCCTCTCCTCTAGAAGCGCCTGGGTCTTCGCTCTCTCTTCCTCTATAGCAGCCTAAGTCTTCGCTCTCTCTGGCTCAATAGCAGCCTGCAACACCACTCGTTAGCATTGTAATGATCGACGGCCGTACACACAATGTAATGGAGGAAAGGTATCTGAGTCCGTATAACTATACTTAAATTAGAGCTCCATTGGCCATGCACAAGGCTTTATTCAGGATCAGAGCTGGTCTGGCGCTTCTTGATCTACGGGAGAGTGCTAGTACAACATATCAGTCCATCCCTAATGGCTAACGAGCCATGGTGCCTCCCGCCACCAGATATCATCACTAGCTCTAGATCAATAGGCTGGATCGGGTTAAAGTCCGGCCCTTTCCTCACCTTCCCCTCATCTCTATACCTCACAAGCTTGTTGTGGGAGGCGTGGTTGGTGAATTTCTCTGGATCATCGAGGCCAGACTCAGAAAATGCCTTGGCCTTCTTGTACGAGGCAGTATTGGCCATGGCATAGAGGTCGAACAACTCTGGCACTGGAGCCTTATTGTGTCGCGCCTAAAAGAGAGGAAGAGATATTAGTTAAGGGCTCAAGCTAGCATGAAGAATGAATTTGCATGAATCATGAAATAAACCACATACCCAGTTTCCCCCGAACTGATATAGGTTGATGTTGCCTAGATGGTGTGGCACACCTTTCATTTTGCCATGCTTCTCCTTTGCAATGTTGTGGGTGGATAGCCATTGGGGAGAGCACCACTGATCCACCAACGCCTCCCAACAATCCTGCCTATCTGCACACCATCTTGGGGGCACCTAAGTTAAGCAAGAGAAATTTGAGCGCTATGCCCATGAATCAAATCAAGGAAACTAAGTACAAGGCCTCAAGAATAGGCAATTACCTTCATGTACTTCTCCTTACTCAGATACTTTGTGCGGCACTTTGACTTAGACCTCTTAATACCAGTCGAGGCATAGTAGTCTCGAACAGCCTGTGTCCGAGCATCGTGCCGAAAGTTTTGAAGTAGGTGCCTGCACTCAGCGTCGATAACCCGAGCCGCGGCCTCCTCCTGTCCCTCAGCACACCTGTAGAAGAACTGCAATCAAACAAGAAAACACGGATTAGTACTTGCAAAGAAGAAAACACAACGTAGCCGGCAAAGGAGAAATTACCCAAAACATATGGATCACAATGTCGGCCACAATGTGGCACTCGACATCGCCGATCCTATGCCCTGGTGGGGCCGGTGCAGCCAAGTAGTTCTCCTAGGTCATTCCTAGCTCTCGAACGTGGCCCTCACTAGGCAACGTGACCCACCTCGGGAAGCTCCGGCGACAAATCACACCAAGGATAGTGTTGGGCCTGCGGACACAACGGTCGTGTTTCCAAGAACTACAATATGACAAGGACAATGCATTAGATATTCGAAGAAACATGAAGGCAAAAGTTTTAAAAAGAGTAAATGCACTTACTTCTTCCCATGAGGCACAATCAACCACCTCTGGTCGTGGGTCATCGGGGTGGGCGGGAGCTTTGTACCACCACCCTGGTAGACTTTGCGCCCCTCAACCCACTCACTCTTGCTATAGATATCAGAACTATAGTCACCCTCAGCATGGCCACTTGACCCCGGCCAGTCCACCCATGGGTTCGGCTGCGACTCAGCCCTGCTCTACTCTGGAGTCTCGTGGGATGGATCCTCTGGGACCGGAGTCTCATGGGGCGAAGGCTCGGCGGCCCAAGGCTCGGCGGCCCGAGGCTTGTCAGATCGAGCCTTGTCGGTCGTAGGCGCGTGTGCCATACGCTCGTCGATCGGAGGATCGTGGACCGGAGTTCGAGACGGGTCCACCTCAGGTGGCTCCATGTCAGACGGGACAATCATGTGGTTGGGTGAATCGGCTGGGGGTGGCGGCGAGGAAGGTTTAGTAGCAGCCTTCCTACCTCTCCCGCTGCCACGTCCACCTCTACAAGCCTTATCCTCCCCCCGAACTCTCCCGACCGGCAGTGGTGTTTGCATACTGAAATGCAGCGCTCTCCGGAGGATCTGGGGTGGAATGGAACTACCCCTCCCACCACGCGCCGAGGAAGGAGCCTCGGAGCGCTCTCGACCCGCGCCCACCATATGTCAACACCTGCAATGACAAAGAGTAAACGAAATTAGTACAACATAAAAAAATGAATACCTGAAATGAATAAAAATATGTATATAATTTAAGTGTAACATCACCATGAACATAATAAAAAATTGAATACCTAACATGAACTAATTAATAATATATATGTACATAATAATAATTGAATACCTGACATGAACTATAATATTAATCTTCATCGTTATAATCAATAGATGCATCATCATCTTCTATATATGCTTCGGGGTCAATAAATGCATCATCATCATCACTATCAGTAATGACGTGCTCATCATCATCATCATCATCAATAAATGCATCAACATGTGGAAGGCCTCCTGTATGTAACCGGTCAAGCATTGAAAGGTCATCCACAGCAGTAACCTCTTCTTGTTCCGTCTCTTCTTGTTCCGGCTCAGGCCCACGCTAGATAGAAAACTTGGGTCGCCTGTTGAGCTGTAATATAGACATTAGGAACATCTAAATGTGTGATTTGTTTGATTTCGACTAGCCCTATATGTTCATGAGTCCTTATAGCCTCCTTCGGCTAGAACCAATAACATTTGAAGACTACGACGTTCGGTGGGTTTGCACCATAGAATGGAAGTTCATAAATTGCTTCAACTCTTCCATAATACTCGATACCTGCTTCGCCGATAGCAGAGATACAACATGTAACATCCCAATTAGGATCATCATATTGCATATCATATTTTTACTGCATTTGGTGTTTATGATGTTCAAGTTTTTCCACTCACATAAAATAATAGAGAGAGGATAATATGACTTCCTCAAAACATAAATGAGTGCAAAAGTATTTAAAGTATAATTGGTGTTTTCAAGGTTGCATCGAAAATTATTTTGGTTAGCCAAAGTTAAATTTATTGCATTAGAAAAAAATATTTTCTAAATTATATGAGCAGGAATTAATGTTCCTTGTGCTCTATTTTACAAATAAGGATTTTAGGAATTTTCTGATATATATATATATATTACTTTTTCTGAATTAGGAAAAAAAAGTTTTGGAAAAAAGAGAAAAACACACACATGCACACACACACACACATGGGCCCAGCCAGGCCGAAGCCCACTAGACCGCTCGCCGCACCAGCCAGGCCGAGAGAGGCGCTCGCCCAGCGACCTGCTCGCTCGCCCGAGCCTCTCCCCAGCCCCCGATCTCCCTCTCTCTCTCGTTCACATCTCTCTCTCTCTCTCACGCACCTGCAGGTGGGGCCCGACCCTACCTTCCCCAACCTCCCGCAGCCACCGCTGGATAATCCCAGCGCTCGCAGCTCCCGCACCGACCGGGCGAAGCTCTAGGGATAGAGCTTATCCCGCAGCCCCGGCCCTCCTAGCTGCGCCTATAAATAGCCCCGAGCCTCCTCTTTCCATTCAGCCAAGCAGCACCACCTCTCGCCGCTCGTAGCCGTCGCCTCGTCCATCCGCATCTCGCTGCCTGGAGTTCGTTCACCGAAGGAATACGACGCCGGTGAATCCCCATGACCCCTTTTTCTTCATGAAATCGGATCCCCTTAGTCTTCCGCATCTCCCTAACATCTTTTTGTGCCCCTAGGTTCGCGGAGCCGCCACCCAGACGACCTGCGTCGCCGGAGTTCATCGGAGCTTTGCCCTTGCTCCACTCCCTCCGGTCGTCGCCGCCGTCCGCCATCACCATCGTTCGGCAGCCCTCACCGAGCCGCACCTCCCCGCCTACCTCGCCCGCGCCTGAGCTCGCCGGAGCCGTCACCCCGCCACCGTCGAGTTCCTACCGACATCGTAGTCGCCTCTATAAGCTGCAGACCTCCTCTGTTCGTACGTAGCGTAGGATAGTTATTTTTCTTTTAGATCGAACCGGTAGGTTTAGATGTAGATTGGTTTTTTTACATGGTTAACCGCGGTCTGTTTAAATTAACCTTTTGGTTTTCTTTAGTTAGGTAGTTTGCGAACGTTCATCGCATAGCCTTGGCGATGAACGTAGTCAACCAACCAGAGCCATCCACTTCGCGCTCTAGTCGCGAACGTTCGCAATATAGTGTTTTCAGAAAACGCTATTACAACAGTTTTTTTCCAGATTTGTTTCAAAACTTAAAAAGGCCTTAACTTTTTAACCGTAGATCGAAACGTGATGAAACAAGCGGTCTCGAATAGCCCTAACCAGAGAACCCATTGTTGCAAATTTTTGCAAGTTCAAATTTGAAATTATTTCAGATTTGAATTTAAATTTCATTAGGCCATATCTTGCAAATGATATACCCGTTCGAAGTGATTCTTTTTGCACCACGTCACACGAACTAAACCCTTTGCCATGAAATTTGCCACTATATATTCTACAAAATTATTTTCTGTTCATCATAATTTTTCTAGAATGCCTTGTAGGAACACTAGTGCACGTCACGAATTTTGAACATTATTTATACTTTAAAAAATTTCATGTTAATGACTTGTGTTGGATTTTATTTGGCTTTTGCAAATATTTTGTTGCATGTTTTCTTTGAATTGTATGAATGCTTGTTTATGTGTGTTTATTTACTTTGCGATAGATTGTCCGGAGTACGAAGCAGAGTACTACCATTTCCTAGAACTTCATTCCCAGCACGAAGGCAAGTTACATTTTGATCATATCAGTTTTTACCTATGTTTTATATATGCACGTAGTCCTTTGTTGTAGGATTGCATGGTAGAATTTTATGCCCGAGGGCTATGCTTTCACCCAGTAGTTCATTTTAGGTAGGTCTGAACCATACCAACTTTTTCGCCACCGTGTTTTGTTACAATGCCTCGCCAAAGTAGACGTGGATTGGGGAGTGTTATCACCTTGAGATGTGAGTGACAAAGTAGTAACTAGGACCAACTTTAATGAACTACCTGGGTGGAAATTGGTTTGTATGGTGGCGAAGTACAGTGGGAGCATTCATGGGAATCCATGGGAGTGCACACTAGTGGTCCGTCCACCCAGGCTCAAAGGGATCAACCTTATTTTCATGTCTATAAGCTTCCGTGTGCAGCCGCAAGCCAATATGGGCTCTGGCTTAGTTGAGTAGATGGTGTGACCATTTCCGGGATAGGCTAGCAGATGTAGATGATGTAGGTGTACCGCCTATCCGTGGGTTAGGGGAAATGCTTTCGAAAGACCATGTCTCGATCTTCCGATCAAGGATGTGGTCGAGTCTTGTGGGGAAAAGTGCACAACCTCTGCAGAGTTAAAAATCTAATCGATTAGCCATGTCCCCGGTCATTGACAACTTGAGCTTTTAGTAGTGGAAATGTAGGGAGATCTCATCACTCTTAACTAATCAATTGGGTACAAAATTTTGGAAATGATTGAGATGGGCATCATCTCAGACTTATGATATTTGTAGAAGTAGAGCAATTATGTTGATAGGGAAAAACTAGCTTTACGCAAAACTAAACTTAGAGCTTTCCACCAGCCAAATTGCATGTACTATGTAGGCTCATTACACTTTATGATGTGACTTACCAGTACATTCCACGTACTGACCTACACGGCTGCAACTTATCATGTTGCAGATTTATCTGACGACGAATGAGGTGCGATAGGTCGTTGTTCTGCACTCAGCTTGCTCGTGGAGTTGATGGACTCGTTACACTTTTTGCTTCCGCATGTTTTTGTTTTACTTGGCCTTAGGCCACATTAATGTAATAAATACTCTTTGAGGATTCTCGGTGTAATAAATGTGTGATTGAACTCTGTTGTAAAACCTCAAGTACTGTGTGTGTCAGCATACCGATCCAGGGATGACACTTAAGCACAAAGACTCCGATCCCTTGAGATCAGGTCGCTATATAACAATTTGTAGACTTTTGGTCGGCCATAGATAGCTCTTTGCCATAGGTATGAAAGCGATACCCGTTGATGTCGTATTTGTCAAATGAACGGACCTTATAGTCAAAACCATTAGCGACTTGTCTCAATTCGGCGTCCATAGACTCTGAACTAGCCTACAAGTTTAATACAAAAGGATTGTTTCATTAGCTAGAAATTAGACGAAGAAATGAAATGGTCTAATGGAAATTACCGTTTGTTTGAACCAAGAGATGAAACCGGGATAGCCGCCTCCATGCATTGCCAGAAGCTCATACTCTTTGACGGAATCCTTTTGGATCACCACTCCATACAAGAATTTGGCGATGTATCGACTGTATCAAATATCCGGGAATAAGAGCAGTTCTAAGGAATTAGAGGTTGTCAAACAATGTATCGAGAACTTACTCGATGTACGGTCGCACTTTTGTTAGATTGTTCAAGATATAGAACGTAATGGTCCGCCATTCGTCGACATCCAACGATAAGGAAGTATAAGCACCGGCTGGTGTGAGCTTCCCTTTGAATAGGCTGAGGTTGGATCCACCCTTTTTAGGGTCGCCAGCATTGTACCGAAGCTTCGGGTTATGCAAATGATGATTTTTGGCTCCGCAGTGTGCTGTCACGAAGTTTGCCGCCTCCTCAGTAATGAATGCCTCGGCCATCGATGCTTCAATTCTATGTTTATTTTTACATTTAGCTCGAAGCGTCTTCTGCATCCTCTCAGTTGCGAAGCACCATCGATTTTGAATGGGCCCCCCAATTGTGCCTCGGTTAGGAGATGCAAAATCAAATGCTGCATTGGATTAAAGAAGCCCGGTGGAAAGATCCTTTCTAATTTGTAGATCATCTCTGGTGCCAACTCTTCCATTTCATCTAGCACGCCAGGCGAAAGTTCTTTCACACAAAGAGAACAGAAGAAATAGCTCAGCTCTGCCAGTACTAGCCATTCATCCTTAGGGATAAAGCCACGCAACATCACCGGCATTACCCGCTCAAGCCATATGTGCCAATCATGACTCTTGAGACCAAATATTTTCATTTTTTCAAGACTCGTTCCCCTCTTTAGATTCATAGCATACCCATCGGGGAATATCAACTGCATTTTCACCCACAATAGCATTTCCCTCATAGCTGGCCTTCCAAGATTGAACCATGCCTTTGGCTTCGCTACGCTTTGCTTTCCTTTCCATTGTCGCAAGTTTTGTAATGGTCTATCACATAGAGCCCTCCTGGTCGATTCTAGCCTTAGGATTATCCTTTGACTTCCCCTCAATGCTGAACAATGTACCAAAAATGGCCTCCGCCATATTCTTTTCAGTGTGCATCATGTCGATGTTGTGTGGGAAAATGAGGTCTTTGAAGTAAGGCAGATCCCATAAGCATGACTTGTGAGTCCAGGCGTGTTCCGTATTATACCCTTCGAAATACCATGGACGCAAAGGATCAGGCTCGAGAGCGTTTAACTAATCAAGGGTCTGTTGGCCTGTCAACGCAGGTGGGGCAGTGTTTTTGACAACTCTACCTTTGAGGAAATTCTTCTTGTCTTTTCTAAACTTATGGCCAGGATCTAGGACTTGTCTATGCATGTCGAAGCAAGAAAACTTGCGACCTACCTAGAGCCAACGGAACTGAAGATTCTTGCAGTTCATCCTTAAGCGGCTGCATGTACACATTCATACTCTTCCCCCGGTAGTTGGGCCCCAGAATTATCAACGTCAGGAAAATGTTCTTTCTTTTCATAATCTCTCCCCGGGGGGGGGGGGGGAGATTGAGTGGAATGACAAATACATGCCATCAACTATATTGTGCTGCCGTCATACCATACAGATTGAACCCATCCGTGCTGATGGAACTCGAGGATGCCTTGGATCTGCCAATTTATCCTTATGTAATGCATCGAAGTGCTTTCACGCAAAAGCACCTGAAGTGTGTACCAACATAGGCTCCTCATCTGCATCTAGTTCAGTTCTTTTGCCCAATTTGTACCATGTCATCTGTCTGGCCGTCTCTTCGACCATGAAAAGACGTTGAAGTCTTGGTATGATTGGCATATACCGAAGAACATTAACTGGGATTTTTGTCTGACTCTTCTCACCCATACCGTTGCCTACCACAATATACCTGGAAGAATTGCAAATGGGGCAATAGTTCAAGGCCGCATACTCAAGCCTAAATAAGGCACATCCATTCTCACAGGCATCTATCTTCTCATAGGGCATCTTAAGTACACGGAGAATTTTGTCCGACTGGTACATGTTTGCAGGCATTACATGGCCTTTGGGTAGAAAGCATCCAAATATCATCATCATCGCGTCGTAGCATTCTCTGCCTAGGTTGAACTGAGCCTTCAGAGCCATTACTTGCACAATGGCATCCAACTGACAAAGCTTAGTGTGCTCGTGAAGAGGACGTTTTGAAGACTCCAACATATCATTGAAGGACTTTGCAGATTCCTCCATCTCATCATCTGAATCCCGAGCATCATCAAAGTCTTCCACCATGTCTTCCATTCCGGTACCATGCTCGTCGGTGCGACGATGGCCCTCCTCAGCTCTGGCACGTTGGGCAGACTCACCATGAAATGTACAAACCGTATAATTAGGCATAAAACCCCTCTTCTGCAGGTGTTTGATCATTTCAAACTCTGACATCTTATGATAGTTGTCGCAATCGACACAGGGGCACCAATTTATTTTCTGTCCATTTGCAAATGTGGCTCTCACAAACCCCTTGGTTTTTGTTATCCATTCACAGGTCATGTCTTTCTGACTAGTGTGACTGGTGTACATCCATGCACGATCACTCATCTTGCCTTGCTACTGGACACACAAGAAATATATACATAATTCAACAAACCATATTCATCAGTTAATAGAGTTTGTCAGTTTTATTATGTCCATGCAACCTAGACACTAGTAGGTAAAGATAGGTCCTAATCCCACCCGAGTATGTGTAGATTGGGTTCGTTTTCCCATGCTCTGCTCCGGATCCAACGCAAAATTTCGGTAGCACCTCCCCGTTGTTCTCCTGATACACATCTCGACGATAAGCAGAGAGGATGTGTACCCGGAGAACAACAGGGAGACACTGATGAAATTCTGCATCGGATCTAGAGCAGAGCATATGGTAAAATGAATCCAATCTACACATACTCGGGCTGTCCATGGATAACGTTGGATAATTTGAAAGAATCATGGTTATAAATATGCAAATGCATGCATATTTATAGATGTAACCCTTTCGAACGGGAGACGTATAGTGGTCACGCATACTGATGATTCAATCTACCTACATCTAGCATGTTTCATTGGCATGGAGACCGGAACAGATCAAATGAAGGGGGAGGAGGAGATGTCATTTGTGCACACCCATGAACGCAGGGGCGGAGCTTGTCGAACGCACGGGGAGGTCGTCGAACACCAGACCCTCACAACAATGAAACAACTGCACATTTAAATCCACCTGATCAACACAAATATATATGATGTTTTTCATAACGAAATCAATAAATATGACCTAACTCATAATTCACAAATATATGACCCCGTTGGCCTTTGGAAGGCCGAAAAGCACTTTTCGGTCAATAGGACGCCGAAGAGGTGTCGGGGGTCAGGGGCGTCGAGGGGCGTATTAATAGCTGCGCGGAGTGTCGTGCCGGGTTGACGGGGTGTTGTGTTGGGGCGTCGTGTCGGGGTGTCATGTCGGGGCGTTGTGTCGGGGTGTCGGGGCATCGTGTCGGGGTGTCAGGGTGTCGTTTTCTTCTTCTTCCTTTTCTTCTTCTTCCTTCTTTTCCTTTTACTTCTTCTTCTTCTTCTTCTTCTTCTTCTTCTTCTTCTTCTTCCTTCTTTTCCCTTTTCCTCCTCTTCTTCTTCTCCTCTTCTCCTCCTTTTCTTCTTCTTCTTCTTCTTCTTCTTCTTTTCTTGACCTCTTCTACCACTTCTTCTTCTTTCTTCATCTATAATTCTTCTACTTACTCTTCTTTTTTTCATCTTAACTAATCTCCACTACTATTAAACAAGAAAACAAAACTTTTTTAGGTGCACCCTGTAATAGCTATTGAAGTGAGTAAATTATCCTTTCAAAGGAGATTTCTATGCATACTGTTTCTGCGTGTTCGGTATGACCACAAACAAATACGCTGACTACTAAAGTTCTTGCAGGTGTGATTGCTTTAGATAGAGAAGGTACTGATATAACACGAGAAATTATTTCTATAACACTTGATCTTGGGTCTGCACTTGCTAACAGAAATGCAGCCAAAACAAAGCCAGGAGTCTTTGTACTGAATGTAAACATACTCTACAGATCAACACCCATCTTTTAATTTGAGGTATGTAGTATCGAATGCAGTTTATTTACTATGTCACGGATTCTGAATGTATAGTTCAATTTCATGATTTTAACCTTTCAAGTTATTTGTGTCTGCACATGATTTGAAGTTTTTAACATCTCTAGTTTTCTTTCAAGTTATTGGGATGTTGCTTTGACAGTTGTCATGTACTACTTATTATTTGCACTACAGTCTCATAATTCCGAATTTAATCATTTTAGTTGACTAGCATCATATTTTTTGATTGTGGCCTCATGCTTAAATAGTTAAATTTGGCAGGTTGCAGAAATTCGAATTTACTATATCTGAAAATTAGTATATATTCTGTGGGGGTCACAAAATTCTTCTTCTCTTCCTAGAATTTGTGGCTTACATTGCTAATATTTGATCCTAGGTAGCAATGCTATTTTTCTTCCATGTTGATCAGGCCAAAAAACGTAGCGGTGAGTATTTGATCGTCCATTAATCATTATGTCCTTACTAAAACTGAACGCAGTTTTTTGGCTCAAGGGCAAGTCTGCACCAATCCACCATGCTCGAGTCAGGGGGTCACCTACAGTGCGATGGCCAAACCTATCTTCTTGGTTAATTCACTTTTGAATTTTTGATGGGCTTTAAGATTAACTTATCCTTATTCCATTCCACAATTTTCGAACCATATTAAAATGTTAGCTAATAGGTTCATTGTGCATAATAAATTACCCCAAGTGATATATTTCACTAACAAGCCACATGTACCTCTCCTGTTTGTGCAGCAGGTACAAGTTCTCAACATGTAGATACACATGGTTTCTCACTTTCGTAAACAATGGAGTTATGAGAATAGATAAAATATGCTTAGTGGGACAAAATTGACTACACATTTTGTGTATGTTCAGAGTTTAGAAGTCTATTGTCTTTGCATGTTCAATATGATGTATGTTGCTGATATGTAAAGAACTATACTGCAAAGCTATATTCAATACAAGGAGAAGAATGGAGACGAGACGAGGAACTCACCGGCACGGGGACGGAGGAGACGGGACAGGGACAGAGGAGACAGCCGGTAGTGAGGGGTGTGGGGCAGAGCTGGGGGAGATGCCCGGCGGTGCCTGGCGGTGAGGGCGGGGCGGGGTCGGGTTGGAGCAGGGTGCGGAGGTGAGGGACGTGCAATGGTAGGGCTTGAGAAATGAGGGACGGGGCAGGGAGGGAGGAGACGACCGACGGCGAGGGACGGGGTAGGGACAGAGGAGACGACCGACAGCGAGGGGTGTGGGGCGGAGCTTGGGGAGACGGCCGGCGGCGAGGGGTGTGGGGCGGAGCTGGGGAGACGGCCAGCGGCGCCCTTGGGTGGGGTGGGGGAAAACCTAGGTACGAGCGCGAACGGAGAGAGGGTTGCAGCCGAAGTGAGCGGGGGCTCGGTGGCAAACTCGGTGGACCAGGCTGGGATAGCCCCACCTCCCCACCTCTTTGTCGTCTGCCAACAAATGGCAAAGAGTCTTTGCTGTTCGTTGGCAGATGGCAAAGAAGTGGGGTTAGTAGTCCGTTACAGCGCTATCGTCCACTGGACCCACCCACCTCTTTGTCGTCTGCCAGTGGACGGCAAAGATTCTTTGCCATCCGTTGGCAGACGACAAAGAGGTGGGTTGATAGTCCATTTATAGCAACGACATCCACTAGACCGCACCAACCTATTTGTCGTCTGCCAGCGGACGACAAAGACTCTTTGCCATCCACTGACGGATGGCAAAGAATTGGCTGATGGCAACTAGGTTCGTTGCCGTCTGTCAGTTCTTTGCCGTCTGTTTTCTGTTGGCAGATGGCAAAGACCCAGCGGATGGCAAAGAATTGGCTGATGTCAACCAGGTTCGTTGCCGTCTGTCAGTTCTTTGCCGTCTGTTTTCTGTTGACAGACAACAAAGACGTTCTTTGCCATCCGTTGGCAGACGACAAAGAAATGACTGATGATAAATTCCCTGTTTCCAGTAGTGTATGGATCAGCACCTCTCCATGCCCTCAAACCTGAGTCCTTCCCCTTCTTCATATCTTCAGCAAGTGGATAGCTGTCATTATGTACTGGAAGGTGTTGTCTATGTTTCATCAAGGTTGTCAAGTCATCATCATCCTCAACTCTGGAGGTAGTTCCCTTGTTCTTTTCAGAAGCTGGAACCTGCCTGGATGTCCTCTTAGGCTTTTCAACAACAGACTTCTTGGATTTTGTGCTCTTGGATGTGCCAGACTCAGGCATAGCATCAGCTAGAAGTTTCTTGGCCTTCTTCTTGGGAGGGGCCTTTGTAGCTGGCTCTTCCTCCTCTTCAGCAGCAGCTGCCTCCTCTGGATCTTCAAACATAGATGTAGGCCTGCTAGTAACATGGATTATCCTCTTTCTGGCCTTCTTCTTCTCCCCTGCCTTCTTAGGCATAGACTTATTTGGGGGTTCAATGGTCATTGTAGCTCTGGCGCTCTCAGGTGCTCTCATAACTTCAGGAGATGCATATGATTTGCTGACCACCCTCCTGGAAGACGTGGCCTCATTTGCTGACTTCTTGGTAACCTCCTCTTGCTTCTTGGCAAGAACCTCCTCTGGCTCAAAGTCTGAATCTTCCTCATCTAAATTTAGCTTCTTCCTAGCCCTAGTACCAACCTTGGGTAACCCATGGGAGCTAGGGGTGCCTGGATCTGGAAAAAAACTAGGCTCAGGGCTAGTGCCTGAACTCATGTCAACACTCTGCTCTGGCAAATTCTGACTGTCTAACCCTGACATGATGACCCTATGAATAGAGTATAGAAGAGTGTAATAGGATAAGTCATCACAAAATGTAGCTGGTTTTTGAAAGATTGAACATAAAAATTATAGATGTAGTTCACTGGAAAATTGGATTTCGATGTCACCGAGTCAAACATGACTATTAACCGATGCCAAGACTCACAAAACTCTTAACCGAAACTTAGAAAGTATTTCGATGAGACTGAAATCTGTCACTCGGTCTCACCGAGTTCTATCCTCAATAGCACAAAGAGCCAATCGGTGGAACTGATTTTTTTGACTCGGTATCACCAAGATGCAACTTCGCGGGCAACTAAACCTAGAATTTTTGATTCACTAGACTATTGAGTTTTCTTGTGGATAGAACGATCTCAGTCGGTGGCTAGATAATGGAGAAACCCTAATGCGTAAGAATCGGAGGTTGGAGCGCAAGAGGGGGCCGAATTCGTACCCTAGCTCGGTGACGGGTCCACTACGACGGCGATGGGGGTGCAGATTCCATCCACGGCGGTGATTCCTAGCGGCGGAGGAGCGTGGGAAGACAAGGGTGACGACTAGGGGGTCCTTCTGCTGTTGCTTAGGGTTTGGGGCACTATGATTTGACGAATGAAATTCAAAGCATCGGGGTCCACCAATTATATACCCTTCACCGTAGGTGATGCCGATTCTAAATTTTCGGTCTGACCGAGTTTCTCAACTGTTAGCTGATAGGGAAACTCGATGTAACCGAGAATACAGAATCGGTAGTATCAAGGCAAGAAATCCAGATCAACCCTAGGCATTCGGTGAATCCGAATTTTGGGGTTGGTTCCATCGAGATGCATTTGGGAGGTTTTAATGGTCAGTCCTTGTCGATACGGAACTCCGGGTGCTCCTCACACAGTGATCGAGAAGTGCTTGTTCAAATTTTGTGATGCAGCATGAATAGAGTATGAGGTGAGAAAGCATAGATAGCTAAAGAAGTGGTCCTAGGCATTCTTGTATATCCGATTGGCAAATAAATATGAAAAGCCAAATAGCAACAATTGGATATCCTCGAATGAGTAAATAAATGCAGACCAACATGCTCACACAATAAGATGTCAAATGAAATCATGGCGGACATGCACACATACACTAGCATCTAACAAGCACTTGGGTGATGACGAAGTCATCTATATATGAGTAATTGACTTAGGAGCCAAGTAACAATACTTGATTATAGGTCATACTCATCGTTTAAGCACAAGTGGGGTTACCACTTTCACATAAAGCATTTAATGTTGTCACATTCTTATGAGATGCTTTGACTCATGTCTTAGAGTAAAGCTCCCCCTTTATTTTACATCCCCTCATAAGAGGGATAAACTAACCTTGGGTTTTGTCGATGAAGACTTCATGTTGGTGAGATAGTGGTGGATTCTCAAAGTTGATGAAGATCACCAAGAGTTGGGAGCATCCTTGTTGTTTCATTACTCTTCTAACCTACATGGGTTAGTCCCAACACACAAGAGACAAATACAAAGATATCTATGGACATGGAGTGCAAAGCATATGTTATGATGTCCATTGGTTTGTTGATTACCTTGTCCCTTGCTTACCTTTCAGGGAATATGTGACTCCTTGAACTATTGCATAATGTTGATGTTGTTTGCAATTAGTTCTTGCCAATAATGAATATGAGTGAATTTCATTGGCGGAGTCACCCCTCAAGAACTCTCTAGTTCTTCTTCTTGGGAACCCACATCAAGTTGATGGGGATCCTTGGTGTTGAATTAGCACTTGTAGACGTTGAGCTTGTAGAAGCCTTGGGAACCCACTTCACCAAAGCTTGGGATTCATCTTCATATAAGTCAATGTCCTCTTGAAGCTTGTTTTTGTCCTTGAGCTTGGTGTCTTGTGGTGGAAGGTCATCTTGAGCTTTTGTTCCCTTGGGAAGAGTATTTTCATACTTCTCCTTTTGGGGAACAAACTTGGGATTGGGGTATTAACTTCTCCCCATTCAACTCCATTAGCGTTGAAGTAGCCAACACCACGATTCTTCCGGTATCCTCCATGCTTGCGTACAATCTCCTCAAATTGTTTGCACCCTTCAAGACTCTTGTAGATACCTTTATCTATAATCCCTTTGAAGAGTTCATTTTATTGCTCAAGTGTAACTTGGCTAAGAGAAGAGTTAGTGGGATCAAGAGAACTACTAAAAGCAATATCATTGGATTTATCATTTATATTGCTACTAATTGAAGAACCTTTCTTTCCTTTGTTACTAGCTTGCTTAGACTTAAATTGAGGCTTGAATGTAGATAAGAGAAGTTGTTTGGCTAGATAAGAGGAAGTCTTCTTTTGAAGATCGTCATTGATAGATTTAAGGAACTCATGCTCTTGCTCTAAATCAAGCTTATCAAAGCATAGCTTCTCATGTGTCCTTACAAGCTCTCTATGATCTTCTAGAGTTGACTCGTGAGCTAACTTAATAGTTTTTAGTTCTTGAGTTAGTCATTCTATTTCCAACTTATCATCATCACACGACTTATCTACACTAGAGTGAGTACTAACAAGTTCATTTTGACTAACATTACTAGTTTTGTCAAATAGCAAGTCATCTTCAATTAACAAGTCATCTTCATCACTATTGAAATCAAGATACTCGGGGTGTGATACCTTGGGGCCTTTAGCCATAAAGCAACTTCCACTCCCTTCGTTTTGTGAATCAAATAGATCATAGGAGTTGGTAGTCACTAGTGCAATTTCGGCAACACCTTCATCCTGACTATAGTCGGAGTTGGAGTGATAGCTTCTCTCAGAGTGGTTGTCGGAGTCGGAGACGGAAACCCATTCACCAACATGACCTTGATGTTTCCTTCTTGAGTAGCGCTTGGTGTACTTGTCCTTCTTCTGCGAGTCCCTACTTCTCCTTGAGGGTCTTTGTTCATAACGATCATCTCTACTCCTTGTCTCTCTTCAAGGTGACTCGTCTCTTGAGCTTCGTCTTGTTGGAAACTCTTCTCTTTGTTTGTAGGGAGCCGTGCACTCATTGGAGTAGTGGCCGGGCTTCCCACAATTGTAGCAGTTTTGGTCACGACTTGACGAATGCTTCTCTTCATATCTTGAGTTGGAGCTTCGATCTTTGCTTCTATTCTTGTAGAACTTGTTGAATTTATTAACCATGAGGCTTATCTCTTCATTTGTGACAAGGTTGTCGCTTGAGGTAGAGGGAGCATCACTTGTGGCTTTGTGAGCACTGCTAGACTTCTGGTGAAGCTCTACCTTGTCTTTGAGTGTCATCTCATGAGCAACGATTCTACCAATCACTTCCGTTGGCTTGAGATCTTTGTAGTTGGGCATCCTTTGGATCAACGTGCAAATGGTGTCATATCGATCGTCCAAAGCTCGAAGTATCTTCTTGATGATAAATTTGTCATTGATTTCTTCACTTCCTAATCCGGCAATCTCATTGGTGAGGAGAGCTAGCCTAGAGTACATCTCAGTGACTCCTTCACCATCCTTCACCTTGAACTTGTCAAGTTGGCTTTGAACAACATCCAACTTGGATTCTCTCACAGATTCTATACCTTCATGAATATCAATCAAAGTATCCCAAATCTCTTTTGCATTCTCAAGACGGCTGATGTTGTTGAATTCTTTGGGGCATAGGTAGTTTAAGAGAATGTCACATGCTTGAGCATTGAGTTGCAACATCTTCAACTCATCCGCGGTCGCTTCACGGTTGGGTTCCTTTCCTTCCGCAAAGAATTCACCTTGCATGCCAACACGAACAACAACCCAAATGGAGGGGTTATGACCAAGCAAATGCATTTTCATTTTGTGCTCCCAACTAGCAAAATTTGTGCCATCAAAGTATGAACCTCTATGGTGATAATTTCAATCACTAGATGCCATAATTCTCCTAGGTTGTGAGACCAATGCAATGGAGACCAAAGCTTTGATACCACTTGTAGGATCGAAAGTAGGTCTAGAGGGGGGGGGGGCATGATTAGACTACTTGACCAGATAACAATCGACTTTTACCAATTTTAATTATTGGCAGATTTTAGCATTCATAGTATGTCAAGTACACCCTACACATGCATGTCAAGTAGGAGGATCCCAAGCGACACCTAACCAATCTAGGAGGCACCACCCTCCGAAAGGTAATAGGCTCGGTAATGTCGATGAGCTCCTTGCTCTTGTGCTTCAAGATGATAGACTCCTCAACACACAATCACTCTCTCACAGATATGGCTTGGTATAAGAGATGGGATTGGTGGAAAGAAACTTGGGGAGGCTAGAAATCAAGATCCATATGGTTGGAGTGGAAGATCTTTACCTCAACACAAGGGTAGGTGGTTCTCTCTCAAAAAATCTGATAGGATAGGTATGGAATGGTTCTGAGTGCTTCTCTGTCGAGTAGGTGGTGGTGGAGGGGTATATATAGGCATCTCCAAAAATCCAACCGTTACACACAATAAGTCAAACTCGGTGACACCGATGTGTTAATCTCGGTGGTACCAAAGTGACCAAAAGGTGGCAACTTTTGAATCTCGGTGAGACCGATATAGGAATCTCGGTTGCACCGATAAGGTGACCAACGGTCAGAATGCTCAATCTCGGTGATGCCGATTCGACAATATCAAAGGGACCGGAGATGTGAACTTGCATAACAGAAAGTTGGCAGCCCAACTCGATGGCACCGAATGCAGTATCGGCTGCACCGAAAAACTAGGGTTTGGCTGAGTTTGTCTAGGGTTTGGAATCGGTGGTACCGAATGTAGAATGTTGGTTGCACGGATTTTGAGTGTTTGGCTTTGGACAGACTTTAGTGGGAGAGTTTGTGGGTGTCTTTGGTGACTATCACATGTGCACGTATGAGCATTTTGTTCACCAACAAAACCTTGCCCCCCTTTTAATAGTATTGGCTTTCCTATGGACTCGAAGGGATTTCTCACAAATATAAAATGTTGAGTCCTCTTGCTTGAAGGTTTGCCAACCTATCTCCTTGCATCTTGGTGTATCCCACAATATTTTTGCCAACCCATCATTGAACTTCTCCTGAAACATACTTGATGGAAACATTATTTCAATGACTTATATGTTGTTATGAATTACCAAAACCACCAAGGGAGAAAATGTGCTTTCAGTGAATAAGTATCAAAGAAATCTACTTCTTCTTTCTGGGCATAACCCTTGACCACAAGCCTAGCCTTGTACTTTTCAATCATACCATCGGGCCTAAGCTTCTTTGTTAGGGCATATTTCTCCCTTAGTGGTTTTGGTGATTGATGACAATGCATTTGCGGACTAATCGTGTGCATTAAGCCTTTCAGATATTTCTACATATGGCACAAGACGATTCTAGCCCCTTGATGGATTATAGTGAAGATGGTTTCTTTCCTACATTTCTTTTTCGATGGAATTGAGTCATAGGAAAACCGTGCTATTAATAGGGGATCTGCTTCAGGAAGGTTTGGATGGAATCAACATGTACAATTTCACTTGCACCCTTGCTCCCTTTCCAGCATCAATGGAGATATTCCAACTATGTCCCTGTCCTGGTCCTGAAGGAGCCAAGCGGTAGTACGGCACAAGCAAGCGGTAGTACCGCTTACACTATAAGCAGTAGTACTGTTCTGCCTAGCGCTAGTACCACATATGGGCAGTAGTGCCACTCTCCAGTGTCGTGCGCTGTACCGCTGACTCTAGAGTCTCGACTTTTCGTGTTGGACCGAGCGGTTCTTGGGATGGTAGTATGATGACCCACAAGTATAGGGGATCAATCGTAGTCCTTTCGATAAGTAAGAATGTCAAACCTAACGAGGAGAAGAAGGAAATGACAAGAAGTTTTCAGCAAGGTAATCTCTGCAAGCACTAAAATTGTAGGTAACAGATAGTTTGATGGCAAGGTAATTTGTAACGATCAAGTATCAGTAACGATAAACAAGGTGCAGCAAGGTAGCCCAATCCTTTTGAGGCAAAGGACAGGCCGGAATAGTCACTAGTAGTAGGCAAAGTGTTCTTGAGGGTACACGGTAATTTCGTCTAGTCAGTTTTATCATGTTGGTTTGATTCGTGTTCGCTACTTTGATAATTTGATATGTGGGTGGACCAGTGCTAAGGTGCTGTTTTTACTTGAACTAACAACCTACTTACGATTAACCCCCTCACAAGCATCCGCAACTACGAGAAAAGTATTAAGGCAAAGTCTAACCATAGCATTAAACATGTGGATCCAAATCAACCCCTTACGAAGTAGCACATAAACTAGGGTTTAAGCTTGTTTCGCTCTAGCAACCCATCATCTAATAACTACTCCACAATGCATTCCCTTAGGCCCATGAATGGTGAAGTGTCATGTAGTCGACACCACTAAGGGAATCACAACATACATATCATCAAAATATCGAACACATATCAAATTCACATGATTACTTGCAACATGACTTCTCCCGTGACCTCAAGAACAAAGGTAACTACTCACAAATAATATTCATGCTCTAGATCAGAGGGGTATTGAATAACATAACAGACCCAAACATATAATGTTCCACCAAATAAACCATATAGTAATCAACTATGTAAGGTAATCAACACTACTAGTCACCCATAAGTACCAATCTAAGGTTCCGGGACAAAGACTGAACACAAGAGATGAACTAGGGTTTAAGAGGAGACGGTGTTGTTGAAGATGTTGATGAAGATTGGCCTCCCAAAGATGAGAGGGGTGTTGGTGATGACGATAGAAGCATCATGGTTATTAACATAACATCAACAAACTCTAACATAAGAACTTATTTCAATACATTTTTATCATAAGGATGTTCGAAATATGCACTAGAGGCAATAATAAATAAGTTATTGTATCGAGAAGCTTCTAGAAGGTCCCGGAAACTTTTAGAGGAGTCCGGAAGTCCACTAAGGGTTCCTCCACGTCCCAAGGGTTTTCATGGGCTGATGGGAGGCGCCCTGGCCTTATTGGGCCAGACGCACAAGTCCCTCAAGACCCATGTGGCTTGGGAGAGGTGGAATGTCCACCTCTTTATGGAAAGTGAGGGAACTGGACTAGGAGTCCAACTACTCACCCTTGGCTGTGCCCTAGGGCTTGGAGGGGCTGATATCCACGCCCCTCCACCTATAAATAGAGGGTAGGGGATGCCCTAAGAGGACACACGAAGCCCTTGGTGCCCCTCTCTCTCCCTAGATCGTCTTCTCCTCCGTTCACGGTTTCGGTAGCGCTAGGCATAGCCCTACCGGGATAGCACCACCACCACTGCCACCACGCCATTGTGTTGCCGGAGAAGTCATCAATTACTCCGACCTCGCTCGCTGGATCGAGGAGGCACAGACGTCGTCGAGTTGTTCGTGTGGTGAACGCGGAGGTGTCGTCTGTTAGGCACTAGATCGGGACGGATCGTGATTGGATCGCGAAGACGTTCGACTACATGAACCGCATTTATTAACTCTTCCGCTTAGCGATCTACAAGGGTATGTAGACACACTCCCCCTCTTGTAGCTGTTAATCTCCATATATAGATCTTGGGTGTTCGTAGGAATTTTTTTATTTTCCATGCAACGTTCCCCAACAGTGGCATCATGAGATAGGTCTATGTGTATATAACATGCACGAGTAGAACACAAAAGAGTTTGTGGGAGTTGATGTTTATATTGCTTACCTCCTTAGTCTTATCTTTATTCGACAGTATTGTGGGATGAAGCGGCTCGGACCAACCTTACTCGTCCATGTACGAGAGACTGGTTGCATCGATTTACATGCAACTTGTTGCATAAAGATGGCTGGCGGGTGTCTATCTCTCCCACTTTAGATGAATCGGATTCGACAAAGCCGATCCTTATAGAAGGTTAAAAGGCAACTTTATTATCACCGTTGTGGCTTTGCGTAGGTAAGAATGGTTCTTACTAGTTTCCCATGGCAGCCACGTAAAACTTGCAACAACAAAGTAGAGGACGTCTAACTTGTTTTTGCAGGGCATGTTGTGATGTGATATGTCCAAGACGTGATTTGATATATTTTGATGTATGAGATGATCATGTTTTGTAATAGTTTTCACGACTTGCATGTCGATGAGTACGGAAACCAGTAGGAGCCATAGGGTTGTCTTTAATTATTGTATGAAATGCGTGTTAATCATTCAGTGCTATGTATTGCTTTACTTTATCACTAAACGGTATCAATAGTAGTAGAAGCATGGTTGGCACGACAACCCTGATGGCAACACAATGATGAAGATCATGATGATGGAGATCATGGTGTCATGCCAGTGACGATGGAGATCATGCTAGTGCTTTGGAGATGGAGATCAAAAGCACAAGTTCATGGCCATATCATGTCACTTATGATTTGCATGTGATGTTAATCCTTTTATGCATCTTATTTTGCTTAGGATGATGGTAGTATTATCAGGTGGCCCCTCACTAAAATTTCAAGATAAATTTGTGTTCTCCCCGAGTGTGCACCATGGCGAAAGTTCATCGTTTTGAAGCACCACGTGATGATCGGGTGTGATAGGCTCTACGTTCACATACAATGGGTGCAAGCCAGTTTTGCACATGCGGAACACTCGGGTTAAACTTGACGAGCCTAGCATGTACAGACATGGCCTCAGAACACGGGAGACCGAAAGGTCGAACATGAGTCATATAGTAGATATGATCAACATGGAGATGTTCACCATTGAAACCACCTCATCTCACGTGATGATCAGACTTGAGTTGGTGGATTTGGATCATGTCACACTTAGACAACCTGAGGGATGTTTATTCGAGTGGGAGTTATTTAGTAATATGATTAATTGAACTCACTATCATGAACATAGTCAAAATTTCTTTGCAAATTATGTTATAGATCAATAGCTCGCTATAGCTCCCCTGAATTTTGATACGTTCCTAGAGAAAAAGTAAGTTGAAAGATGATGGTAGCAATTATGCGGACTGGGTCCGTGATCTGAGGATTGTCCTCATTGGTGCATAGCAGGTTTATGTCCTTAATGCACCGCTCGGTGGGCCACCCCCTCAAGCGGCAACTATGGATGTTGTGAACATCTGACAGGCACGTTACTGATGACTACTTGATAGTTCAGTGTGTCATGCATTACGACTTAGAATCCAGGCTCAAAATACGTTTTCAACGTCGTGGAGCATATGTGATGTTCCAAGAGCTGAAATTGAATTTCAGGCTCGTGCCCGTGTTGAGAGGTATGAGACCTTCAACAAGATTCTTTGCTTGCAAAATGAAGGAGAATAGCTCAATCGGTGAGCATGTGCTTAGATTGTCTGGGTGCTACAATCCCTTGAATCAAGTGGGAGTTGATCTTACAAATAAGATAGTGATTGATATAGTTCTCCAAGTCACTGCCACAAAGCTACTAGAGCTTCATGATGAACTATAAACATGCGAAGGATGGAAAATATGATTCCTGGGCTATTCGCGATGTTCGACACCGCGAAGGTAGAAATCAAGAAGGAGCATCAAATGTTGATGGTTAGTAAAAGCACTAGTTTCGAGAAGGGCAAGGGCAAGAAGGAAAACTTCATGAATGGCAAGCTAGTTGTAGCTCCAGTGTACAAACCCAAGGTTGAACCCAAACCCGAGACTAGGTGCTTATATTATGAGGAGAAAGGTCACTAAAGCGGAACTGCCCTAGATACTTGGTAGATAAGAAGGTTGGCAATGTCAACAAAAGTATATTTGATATACGCATTATTGATATGTACCTTACTAGTAGTCCTAGTAGCACCTGGTTATTAGATACCGGTTGAGTTGCTAATGTTAGTAAATCGAAATAAAAGCTACGGAATAAACAGAGACTAGCTAAGGGTGAGGTGACAATGTGTGTTGGAAGTGTTTCCAAGGTTGATGTGATCACCATTGCACGCTCCCTCTACCTTCAGGATTATTGTTAAACTTAATAAATGTTATTTGATGTTTGTGTAGAGCATGAACATGATTAGATCTTGTTTATCGCAATACAGTTATTCATTTAAGTCAGAGAATAATGGTTATTTTGTTTACATGAATAATACCTTCATGGTCATGCACCCAATGTGAATGGTTTATTGAATCTCGATCGTAGTGATACACATGTTCATAATATTGATGCCAAAAAATGATAGTACCACATACTTGTGGCACTGCCGCTAAATGTCATATTGGTGTAAAGCACATGAAGAAAACTCCATGCTAATGGACCTTTGGGCTCAGTCAATTTCAAATCAGTTGAGACATGCGAATCATGCCTCATGGGCAAGATGACTAAGACCTCGTTTTCGGGTATGATGGAGCGGGCAAGTGACTTAATGGAAATAATACATGTTGATGTATGTGGTCCAATGAGTGTTGTAGTGTGCGGTGGATATCGTTATTTTCTTACCTTCACTGATGATTTGAGTGGATATGGCTATATTTGCTTAAAGAAACACAAGTATGAAATGTTTAAAAAGTTCAAGAAATTTCAGAGTGAAGTTGAAAATCATCATGACAAGAAGATAAAATGTCTACAATATGATCGTGGATGTAAATATCTGAGTTACGAGTTTGGTATGCAACTTAAGACAAATGTGGAAGTTGTTTCACAACTCATGCCGCCTGGAACACCATAGTGTGATGGTGTGTGTGTACGTCGTGGTCATGCTCTATTGGATATGGTGCGTACTATGATGTTTCTTGTCGTTTTGCCACTATCATTTTGGGGTTATGCATTAGAGACAACTACATTCGCTTTAAATAGGGAACCATCTAAATCCGTCGAGATGACACCGTATGAATTATGGTTTGGCAGAAACCTAAGTTGTCATTTCTTTGAGTTTGGGAATGCAAAACTTATGTCTGATCAACTCAAACCCAAAGTGGAAAATCGCATCTTCATAGGATACTCTAAGGAAAGAGTTGGGTCTGTATTCTATCTCATATTCGAGGGCAAAGTGTTTGTTGCCAAAAACGGGTCCTTTCTCGAGAAAGAGCTTCTCTCGAAATAATTGAGTGAGAGGAAAGTAGAACTTGATGAGGTTGTTGAACTGTCACTTAAGTTGGAAAGTAGCACGACGCAGAAAGATGTTTCTCTGGCGCGTACACCAAGTGAAGAGGAAGCAAATGATTATCATCATGAAGCTTCAGATCAAGTCACTACCGAACCTCGTAGGTTAACAAGGACTTGTTCCACCCCTGAGTGGTACGACAATCCTGTCTTAGAGGTCATGTTGTTGGAGTGAACTTACAGATATGAAGAAGCGATGATGGGCCCGGATTCCAACAAATGGCTAGGAGCCATGAAAACCGAGAAAGGACCCATGTATTAAAACCAAGTACGGACTTTTCTAGACTTGCCCAATGAATGGCACGCTATTGAGTACAAATGGACCTTTAAGAAGAAGACATACGCTGATGGTAAATGTCACCATTTATGAAGCTCGACTTGTCATAAAGCAGTTTCTGATAAGTTCAAGGAGTTTACTATGATGAGACTTTATCACCTGTAGGGATGCTAAAGTCTATTGGAATTATGTTAGCAGTTGCTGCATTTTTCAGTTATGAAATCTAGCAGATGGATGTCAAAACATCGGTTCCTCAATGGTTTCCTTGAGGAAAGGTTGTATGTGATATAACTAGAAGGTTTTTATCGATCCTAAGGATGCTAAAAGGTATGGAAGCCACATCAATCCTTCTATGCACTGGAGCAAGCATCTCAGAGTTGGAATATATGCTTTGATAAGGTGATCAAAGCTTTTGGGTTTATACAAAGTTTATAAGAAACTTGTATTTACAAGAAAGTGAGTGGGTGCACTATACAATTTCTGATAAGTATATGTGGTTGACATATTGTTGATCAGAAATGATGTAGAATTTCTGGAAAGCATAAATGGTTGTTTGAAAGGATTTTTTCAATTAAAGACTTGGATAAAGATACTTAAAATATTGGGCGTCAAGATCTATAGAGATAGATCAAGATGGCTGATAAGACTTTCAATGAGTACATACCTTGACAATATTTTGAAAGAGATCAAAATGGACCAGTCTGAGAAGGAGTTCTAGCGTGATGTGTAAGGTGTGAAGTTGAGTAAGACTCAAAGCTCGACCACGACAGAAGAAAGAGAAAGGACGAAGGTTGTCCCCTATGCCTTATCCATAGGCTCTATATAGTATGCCATCCTATGTACCACACCTGGTGTGTGACTTCCCATGAGTTTGTCAAGGGGTACAAGAGTGATCGAGGAGTAGATCACTGGATAGCGATCAAAATTATCCTTGCTAACTAGAGGACTAAGGAAATGTTTCTCGATTATGGAGGTGATAAAGAGTTCGTCGTAAGGAGTTACGTCGATGCAAGCTTTAACACCATTTCAGATGACTATGAGTAGCAATCCGGAAACGTATAGTGGAGCAGACATTTGGAATAGCTCCAAGTGGAGCATAGTAGAAGCATCTATAGTAGGACATAGGGATTCACAAAGTATACATGGATTTGAATGTTGCAGATCCGTTGACTAAAACCTCTCTCACAAGCAAAACATGATCAAACCCTAGAACTCATTGGGTGTAAATCACATGGTGATGTGAACTAGATTATTGACTCCAGTGCAAGTGAGAGACTGTTGGAAATATTCCCTAGAGGCAGTAATAAATTAGTTATTATCATATTTCCTTGTTCATGATAACCGTTTATTATCCATGCTATAATTGTATTGATTCGAAACTCAGATACATGTGTTTATACATAGACAACAAAGCGTCCCTAGTAAGCCTCTATTAAACTAGCTCGTTGATCAAAGATGCTTAAGGTTTCCTAGCCATAAACATGTGTTGTCATTTGGTAACATGATCACATCATTTGGAGTATGATGTGATGGACAAGACCCAAACTATAAACATAACATATGATTGTGTCAATTTATTGCTATTGTTTTCTACATGTCAAGTATCTGTTCCTATGACCATGAGATCATGCAACTCCCTACATCGAAGGAATGAATTGTGTGTATCAAACATCACAACGTAACTGGGTGACTATAAAGGTACTCTGTAGGTATCTCCGAGGGTGTCTGTTGGGTTGGCGTGGATCAAGACTGGGATTGGTCACTCCATATGATGGAGAGGTATCTCTAGGCCCACTCGGTTATACAACATCACAAGAAGCTTGCAAGCAATGTGACTAAGGAGTTAGTCATGAGATTATTACAAAATGAGTAAACAGACTTGCCGGTAATGAGATTGAATTAGGTATGGACATACCGATGATCGAATCTCGGGCAAGTAACATACCGATGGACAAAGGGAACTGCATACGGGACTGATCGAATCATTGACATCGTGGTTCGACCGATAAAGATCTTATTAGAACATGTAGGAACCAATATGGACATCCAGGTCTCGCTATTGGTTATTGACCGTGGAGTTGTCTCGGTCATGTCTACACAGTTCTCGAACCCGCAGGGTCTGCACACTTAACGTTCGGTGACGATTTGGTATTGTTGAGTTATGTATGCTGGTAACTGAAGGTTGTTTGGAGTCCCGTATGATATCGTGGACATCACGAGGAGCTCCAGAATGGTCCTGAGGTAAATATTTACATATGGGAAGTCACATTTTAGCTACTGGAAAAATGTCGGTTTTTTCCAGTATTGTACTAGGAAGCTTCTAGAAGGTTTCGGAAACTTCCGAAGGAGTCCGGAAGTCCACCAAGGGTTCCACCATGTCCCAATGGTTTGCATGGTGTGAGGGGAGGCGCCCTAGCCTTATTGGGCTAGGCGCACAAGTCCCTCAAGACCCATGTGGCCTGGGAGAGGTGGAAAGTCCACCTCTTTATGGAAAGTGAGGGAATTGGACTAGGAGTCCAACTCCTCAGCCTTGGCTGCACCCTAGGGCTTGGAGGTGCTGATATCCATGCTCCTCCACATATATATAGATGGTAGGGGGCGCCCCAAGAGGACACATGAAGCCCTTGGTGCCCCTCTCTCTCCCTAGATCGTTTTCCCCATCAAAGGTTGACGGGAGAGTCCCCTAAGTCCTGCAACTGGCATCTAAACTCATGCCTTTAAATCTCGCTTCATATTCGAAGACTTGGTTTTGAAGATCATAAACTTGGCTCTGCAGAAAAGTATTTTGCTCATTAAGGGTGAAGATGGTGTCCTTCATGGACCGGCCATCCATTGTGTGATCATGGGTGAATTCTGTGATCATGGAGTGATTGGCACTAAGTCCGCACTCCACCATCTTCTGTCACTTGAAGATTTCCCGTTCCACCGCCTCGAGCCTAGCTTCCATGCTTCCGGTCTTCTTGGGTCCTTGAACATTGCGGATGTGGAGCACCCCCTCACGCATCTCAGTGGCTTGTGGGTGCTTCATCACCTCCGCCAAGTACGGGCTGATCACCTTCTCGAAGAACTTGTCCTTGGAGGATCTTGGTGGAGCCATGGAGATCTAGATCTGACGAGAAAACAACAAGAAACAAGAACAAAAGATTTTCCACGTTGCGGTCGTCAAAATTGTCGGGGGGTATATATAGAGAATTTTTATTCTTGGAAAGCAAGTATTCGGAAGGAAACCGCAGTCAGGAAGGTATCCAAGGTGGGCACAACCCACAAGGGCGCGGCCAGGGGTGCCTGGTGCGCCCTAGTGTATCGTGATCACCTCGATCACCTTTAGGTTTATTGCTTTATTTCCAAAATTCTAAAATATTCTAAAACTAACAGAAAATATTTTTGCGGATTTTTCGGAGTCCGTTTACTTACCGAATCACGTACCTCCTATTTTTAAGAATTCTGGAGTGTTCCGGAAGGTTTCTTCTATGTGCTGCTCTGGTGTCAAGGTTTGGATAACATGGCTTTCAATGTTAATAGGCGTAGCTGAGATATATTGCTTAATTCTTTGTCCATAGGCCAGAACAATCACTAGTGATAGGCAAAGTGTTCTTGAGGGTACACGGGAATTTCGTCTAGTCAGTTTTATCAGGTTGGTTTGATTCGTGTTCGCTACTTTGATAATTTGATATGTGGGTGGATCGGTGCTCAGGTGCCGTTCTTACTTGAACTAACAAACTACTTATGATTAACACCCTCGCAAGCATCCACAACTATGAGAAAAGTATTAAGACAAAGTCTAACCATAACATTAAACATGTGGATCCAAATCAGCCCCTTACGAAGTATCGCATAAACTAGGGTTTAAGCTTCTGTCTCTCTAGCAACCCATCATCTAATAACTACCACAATGCATTCCCTTAGGCCCATGAATGGTGAAGTGTCATGTAGTCGACATTCACATGACACCACTAAGGGAATCACAAAATACATATCATCAAAATATCAAACACATATCAAATTCACATGATTACTTGCAACATGACTTCTCCCGTGACCTCAAGAAAAAAGGTAACTACTCACAAATAATATTAATGCTCAAGATCATAGGGGTATTAAATAGCATAATAGAACCGAACATATAATCTTCCACCAAATAAACCATATAGTAATCAACTACGCAAGGTAATCAAGACTACTAGTCACCCACATTTATCAATCTGAGGTTCTAGTACAAAGATTGAACACAAGAGATGAACTAGGGTTTAAGAGAAGATGGTGATATTGAATATGTTGATGAATATTGGCCTCCCAAATATGAGAGGGGTGTTGGTGATGACGATAGCTTCGATTTCCCCCTCCAGGAGGGAAGTTCCCCCCGACCGAATCTCTCCGTCGGAGGACAAAAGTGCGCCTGCCCAAGTTTCGGCTCGAGGCGACGACGCTTCGTCTTGGAATTCATCCTCTAGTTTTTTCAAGTTCAAGAGTGACCATATACCAGAAGATGGGCACTAGAAGCGGGCCAGGTTGGGCACAACCCATCGGGGCGCGACCAGGGGGCCTGGCGTGCCCTGGTGGGTTGTGCCCACCTAGGGGCCCTCCTCTGGTAATTTTTAGTTCCATTAATTTTTATTAAATACAAAAATAATCTCCGTAAATTTTCAGCTTCATTGGAGTTGTGTAGAATAGGTATCTCTAACATGCTTTTTGTGGGTCCACAATTCCAACTACCGGTATTCTCCCTCTTTGTGTAAACCTTGCATATTATGAGAGAACAGACATTAGAATCACTCCCAAAGCATTATTCTTCAGCAAAACAAAGTAAATAACAGTAGGAAATCATGATGCAAAATGGACGTATCATAGTGCAATGCGGTAGTACCGCCTGTTACTACTGCCCCAACTACCACCTTATTTCTAGACCCTGGACCCTTAGTGGACTCTGGGCAGCAGTAGGGCAAGGTACTACCATGTGTAAGTGGTAGTACCGCTCACCCGAGTGGTACTACCGCTTGAGCGGTGCTACCTCTACTCCTGCCACTGTCCTGAGTGTGTAGGGCCTCTACACTCCACCCTACCGATAGTACTGCTGGGGTGAACAATAGTACCTTTCCGATAGAACTACCGCCTCTTGGCGTCGTGCCAGTGCTCTGTGTGACTGGCTTAGTCGCCCAAGCAGTAGTACCGCTCCCATGAGCGATAATACCTCTTGTGTGCGGGCTGAGACGGGATAATGGTTGGATCTGTTCCCCCACTATATAAAGGGAGTCTTCTTCCCCAAGAAGACCACCTCTTCCATCCCCAGGCTCCATTGTTGCTGCAAGGTCCATTTTCGCCCGATATCTCTCCCTAGACAACAAATCTTGTTGATATTCTAGGGTTTGGTTGAGAGGGACCCGACCTACACTTTGACCAAGAGAAATTTGATTCCCCTACTAATCCCTTGCGGATCTTGTTACTCTTGAGTGTTTGAGCACCCTAGACGGTTGAGTCACCTCGGAGCCACAATCCATTGTGGTGAAGCTTCATGGTGGTGTTGGAGCCTCCAATTAAGTTGTGTATATTGCCCTAACCTTGTTTGTAAAGGTTGAATCGCCGTCTTCAAGGGCACCACTAGTGGAATCACAACATATCGCATTGTGTGAGGGTGTGAGGAGAATACGGTGGCCTTAGTGGCTTCTTGGGGAGCACTGTGCCTCCATATAGCCGCAATGGAGATGTACTTATCCTCAAAGGGAAGGAACTTTGGTAACACATCCTCGTCTCCACCAGCTCCACTTGTGGTTACTTCTTACCTTTACTTTGTGCAAGGTTGACTTGTATGATATCCTTGCTTGTTTGTATTGTTGTTGTTGTTAGCATCATATAGGTTGTTCACCTAGTTGTATATCTAGAAAACCTATTTGTTGCTTAACCTAATTTGTTAAGAAAAACTAAAAATTGGTAGTTGCCTATTCACCCCCTCTACTCAACCATATCGATGCTTTCAATTTATATCAGAGCTATGTCTCTGTATTAAGGGCTTTACCGCCCGAAGAGCATGGTTAACAGTGGGGAGAGGGTTGATGAATTACCCAGGGACAAGGGAGTGAACATGGTCTCTCATGAGGATTTAAATGAGGCAATTGGCTGACTTAAATCTTCTATGATGACCAAGGTCAAATCCTTGTCAAAGATTCCTTAATGTCTCAAACATTCTACCAATCCGTTGCTAGTGGTTAATCCCACTAACTCGGAGTCGTATGCCAACTCCGGTAAGGAGAGGGCTAGTATTGATAAGGATAAGTTGCCTCAAGGAAAGAATGGGACAGGTGTCGGTGACAAAACCAGCGGATCTCGGGTAGGGGGTCCCGAACCGTGAGACTAGAATCGATGGTAACATGAGATGAAGGGGACACGAGTTTACCCAGGTTCGGGCTCTCCTATGGAGGTAATACCCTACGTCCTGCTTGGTTGTATTGATGATGTAAGGGGTTACAAAGTTGATCTACCTCGAGATCGTATAGCTAACCCTAGATGAGTTGTTCTATCCCTATGCCCTAAAACCCTCCGGCTTATATAGATGCCGAGGATACCTAGGTTTACACATGGCCAGTTACATGTCGAAGAGATAAACATGCCTAACTACTACATCGGACATGGAGCACAAGCCATGCTTCCCGAAGCTTCCATCCCGGAGACTGGGCCTTCAAATCTTTCGGTGTTCGGTAAGTAACCCTCATAGTCCTACCCATAACAATAGGTCGGCTATCTAAGGACCCCCTAACACAGGACTCCCTTATTAGCCCCCGAACTTGCCTCCAATGCCAAGGGTCTTTAGCTTCGACTGCTTCGCGAACAGAGTCTTCGCTTGCGAGGTGAGTTCCTTCCTACCGAACCATAGTTTAGCCTCCGCTGACAAGTAGTCTCCCGCATAGTGGCACGTCTGAATACTATAAATTGATTACCTTTGAAGACCAAAGGCCAGGGGATAATAAATGGCCCTCTGACGACCTTTTTGATGAAAATCCACGGCCCACCACGACCGCAAGGCCAAGTGCATAGACCGGTTCGAGGCCATTTTAATCATCACGATCTATCAAGATACTGATCGTGTCCCATGTTATACGAGATATACTTAATCACGCGCACACAACGGCTCGCACATCTCGGGAAGTGGAGGGATTCACGGCGCAGCAAGGGGAGTCCACATCGATAGGTCTCATGAAAAGAGATGGAAAACCCCAAAGGCTTTTTTACGCTCTCCATGCGACTTCTCCACCTCCCATTCCCTTGCGCCTCCGGAGCACAGATCTAGGTCTCTCCACCCCCACCTTCGAGCTCAGCAATGGAGGGCTCCGACAACCAGTGGGAAGCTTCCACGGTCACCAACGAGGACATACTCGACCTCAAGAAGGCCGGCTACCTCCCCGTCAACATCCCTCACCGCGCAGCGGAAGAGGTCCAAGTGACCCCCACCCCCAAGCCAGGCGAGAGGGTGGTGTTCATCCCCCACTTCATCAGTGGGTTGAGCTTCCCACTCCACCCCTTCGTGAGGGGGATGATGTTCTTCTACGGCCTCAACTTCCATGACCTCCCTCTGAACTCCATCATGCATATCTCGGCATTCATCCTCGTCTGTGAGGCCTTCCTGCTCATCGAGCCGCACATCAGGCTCTAGCTGCAGGTCTTCAATATCAAGCCCAAGTGTGTCGGCGGCAAGCACGCGGACTGCAGCAGGGCAGTCATTGGCAAGGTCGCCCGCGTCGGGTGGCCGTCGGGCACCTTCATCGACACTATCAAGGGATGGTAAAAGGAGTGGTTCTATGTCACCGAACCACAAGAAGATGGCCAGCTCCCCGCCACTGCATTCATATTCGGTCCCCCACCAGACTGGCTTCATGGCCTGAAAAGGGCCTTGTTTGGGGATCGGGCAAGGAGGTGACCGATCTGCAGACGCGCATCCGTTCCTTGGTCAAGGAGGGCATCAAGCTAGCTGATGTGGTCCAGGTGATGCTCCGAAGACGCATCCTCCCCTGCCAGTGTCAGGACCCCCCCTCGTGGGCTCGAGAACTCGAAGCCGAGCCCACAGTCCGACATCTCTTCCGCACTACGCGGGAGAAGTTGTGGAAGATGCTCTTCAAATGAAGAGCTGGCCATCTGAGGAGGAGGACAAGGGTCTGCACACCGGCAAGCCCGATTCCGAGGTACGATATTCCCCAGCTTGGTTGACTTTATTACATAGAGAATTCCTATAACCTCTTATCTGATCTATTCTGGCAGAGATGGCTGAAGAAAGCCGTCAGCATCAACAGTCTGGTGCCTCAGCCCGAAGACGAGAGGACCGGGCTATTAGCCAAGATGCTCGTGGTGAAGCCTTACGAGGGTCCCACGAATAAAGAGAAGAAGAAGAAACCAGGCTAGGCTGGCCTTCGCATCAGGGACCAGCCTGATGCCGCATCCGAAGATATCCCTGCCTCCTCAAATTAGGAGGAGGCCGAATAGGAGGAGGAAGAAGAGGAGGAGGAGGCCGAGGTCGAGAGCGAGGGGGAGGCAATTCCCATGTGCCAAGAAGAGAGTGCTTCTTCGGACACCCCTAGGTAGGTCGCTTCTCCTGCCCCGAAGAGGGCGTGACAAACACGGGTGCTTGTGTCCAATGACACCTCAGAATAGAGCTCCACGTTCAAAGACCCCGAGGAGGTTCCACGAAGGCGCGTAAGGGTCAAGCCCCCCCAAAAGGTTAGGATCCGAAGACCCTCCTATCCATTATGACTAGATTTATAGTTTGCTGATACACAGGTTATTGGCCTTGCAGCCCCCCGTGCGTTACCCCCACCGAGGTGATATCGGACGGGGAGACCCCGCCTGCCGAACTGGCAGAGAGCGGGGATGCCTCGCACCCCACCACTCCAGGCGCCACGAAGGACGACGTGGAGGTGTTGTCCCAGCCTACTCCAATGGAGGCGGAGACAGGGGGCGAGGGAGATCGTATCATGGCCAAGGCTAACGCTTCGGCCACTGAAAACCGGGGGCACCACCCCACCTGGACACCGAGGAGGCTGGACGAGCAGATGCTCAGTCCCCTCCGAGAACATCTCCAGAGCGCACTATGCCTCCGGAGGCACCAGTCCAATCCCCGTTGGGTGATCGGGAAGTCCAATCATCCCCGACACCACCGACCAACAGGTGGTCGGCCATGGAGGAAGCTCTATCGAGTGCCTCCACCCCTGAGGATCACCGCACCCTTATGGGTGCGGTACTACAAAGCGTCCAGTTTGTCGACAACGGACTGAAGGAGGCCTTCAAAGGTCTCCTTGCGGGCTTTCAAGTAAGTCACCCGATATTTACAACGATTTTTATTTATTCGCATTGTATACATGGTAGCTCCTGAGCCCTAGGTGAGGTGAAAAAAAGCTCACCTAGGGATCACATCTGAATCCGATACCACCCTGGAGGCACTTTAAGTGTCCAGCACGTTAGAATAACCTAACATATGATCAGATTGTCTACAATTCGGGAATTGAGAGCTCATGTGATGTATTAATTGTGTGTGTAATGCAGGCTTCGTCATCAGCGGCGGCCACCAATGGCGCCAAGCCGGAGGAGCTAAATTGGAAGCTGAAGTGCTCCAAAGACGAAGCTGAGGCCCCCAACCGAAGGCTTGACGAGGCTCAAGGTATGTTGAGACAGAATCGGAATGCCTTAGTATGAGTTTTATAGTCCGAATACTATCAATGCAGATTCTTTATCTATGTGTACTGCACGCGCAGCCTCAGCAAAGGAGGTGGAGAGGCTCAAGGCCAAGCTCCAGTGTGCGAAGGACGAGACGGCTGTCGAGAGGGCTGCTGCTAAGGAGACGGCTACCGCCCTTTCTGCCATGTGGGCCACTAGTGGCAAACATGAAGCTCGCCTGGCAGAGGTCCAACAGGAGCTCAAGGATGCCAGTGAGAGATGCGAGGCCTCAGCCGAACTGTCCACCATGAAAGCCGACCTCCAGAAGGAGCGGATGGACATGCGGTTCTACGAGGAGCAAGTGTGCCAGGCCAAGGAAATAGCCGATGGTAAGCCGTACTCATTAAAGTGCGTATTTGGGAATAGCAGATTCGAGTTGCTTACTCGGGTGTGGCGATCCTCAGGTGCATCGGCCGATCTCTAGAAGAGTGTGGCAGAAGCTAATTAGCCGTTTGCCTCGCAGGGAGAGGAAGATGAAGCTCGGATGTTCTGGGCACAGTTCGGAGCCCCCGAGCGTCCTCCTCTTCTGATGGAGTAGCTGATGGAGCTGCACCAGATGGAAGATCTGGCCATGAAGGACCTCTACATCTGCTTATGGCCCGGCGAGCCGCTACCAGGCAGCTACTTCGGCCTGGTGCAGAGACTGATCGCTGCCACGCCCCACCTCGACACCGTCAAGCGCTCCTCCTGCATCGAAGGAGTCCGGATGGCCCTTCCCAAGGCCAAAGTGCACTAGTGGGGGCTAAATCCGATGAAGGTCGCCATCGACCCACCGCCACCCGGGAAGGAGCACCGACGCCCCGAGCTATACTTTGATGGAGTGATGGAGAGTGCTCGGGTGATAGCGTCGCAGTGTTTGGGTGAAAAATTATTTGAATGAGCTTGTAATGTGTCCGAAGACTTGTGATAACTTTTAATGATATTAGTATCTACTATTGTATGGTTTTGCATTCCTTTATAACTCCTATGTGGTTGTTTAATACTGAAAGATGCGAGTCGTCGGCTCCAGCCCCCACGTAGATACTACATGGGGTGTCTATGCCAATGCACTGTGCCCCTTAGCCGTATTATCGGAACCGAAAGGCAGTATAGTGTGGCATACTAGGCAATCAGACTATAGTGCTTTATTCTTTCACTTAGCCGGAGGGGTGCGAAAAGGACTATGGGAAGCGTACGATTAGCCACCGGAGTGTTGTGATGTTCGGACGAACCGTGGCCGAAGCCGACATCACAATGTCTGCACAAAGGGCAAGTTCCTCATGTAACACGGAATAACCGCTTGCGAGGATTGAAGTATAATACTTCTAACTCGAGGTTCACAGATTAGATCACACATACTATGACAGTCCATTTTCGGCTTTCTCCCCTGAGGTGCTTGACCGGACTATTCGGAAACACAATCGCAGGGGTGCTCCCTTTGCCCTTTTAGCCGAACGAGCAAAACGTAAAGGGGTAAGCACAGGAGCTTGGTAACCCAACTTATTGACCAAAGACATAGTGTGGAACCGTTGCATATAAAGCGTACGCCAAGACGCCGAACACATGATAGATAAGGCAATTTTTGTTTGAAATCGATCCCCTGGTCTATTGGTCGGTTACCTCGCGCCATACCAAACAGGTTCATGAGAAGAGGGAGAAAGGAGAAAAGAAATATGCGTCGAAAAGAGGACAAATGAGGCGAACTCGCGCCACGCAATTTTGCATGTTCTCAACAACTCTTATAACTCATATTGCCGAAGTGACTGTTTACAGGTATGCAGAAGAAAATAAAATCCTACAGGAGTTGTTGTACCAGGGGTCTTCAATTGGTGACGTGACGTCCTCGATATGCCCCCTTGCTAGTTGACTCCTGCTCTTGGATGCACCTTGATGGGTGTTAGTGTTCGGCAGGCGGATTTTGCTAACAAAATCTTGAGAGGCCGCCGAATTATAGGTGAGCTTTACGCCGTAGGCAGGCTCTTTTAGGAGCGCCTACATTTCGTCCGAAGACGTATTGATGGTAGTAGGTCAGGCCAGTTGAACACCCATCTTTATTTCCCCACCATTTCCCATGGAATCTTAAGTGCGAAGCTGTGCCTCCTCGGCACATACTTTGCTGGTCCTGAAGTTGTGTGGTGGGGGGAGAGTCCCTATAGATGGGAAGATGAAAGATCTGAGTTTTTGGTCTGAAGCCAAACTTGCTTCCCAACCTTATGTGCCCCGATCTTCTTTGTAGCTAAATTCGACCACTAGGGCCAGTGCATGTTCCTCAATTCTGAGGGAGCGCTCGGTGTTGCCGTTGACAGTAATGACCCCCTTAGGGCCCGACATCTTAAGCTTGAGGTATGCGTAGTGTGGGACCATGTTGAAACGAGCGAACGCTGTCCGACCAAGCAACACGTGATAGCCGCTGTGGAAGGGAACAATGTCGAAGATCAAGTCCTCGCTGCGAAAGTTATCGGGCGAGCCGAACACGACTTCCAGAGTTACTGAGCCCGTGCATCGGACCTTAATGCCCGGGATCACTCCTTTGAAGGTAGTGTTGCTGGGTTTGATCCTTGACGGATCGATGCCCATCCTTTTCACCGTATTTGAGTAAATCAGGTTAAGGCTTCTTCCTCCGTCTATTAGGACCTTTGTGAGGTGATACCCATCTATAATGGTTTCTAGGACGAGGGCCGCCGAACCCCCATGGTAGATACTGGTCGGATGATCACGCCGATCAAAGGTGATGTGGTATGCCGACCATGGCTTGTACTTCGGGGCTACGGGTTCCACCGCGTAGACTTCCCGGAGGGCGCGCTTCCTCTCCTTCTTCGGTATGTGGGTGGCGTATTTCATGTTCACCGTCTTGACTTCGGGAGGGAATTTCTTCTATCCACCACCAATTGGACCCCAAGGCTCATCTTCGTCCTTGCTATGCGAGCTTTTTCCTTGGTCTTCGGGTGGTATCTTGCGGGCCTGTTTAAACACCCAGCAGTTGCGGTGTGTGTGATTGGTGGGCTTTTCCGAAGTCCCATGGATTTGGCAAGGCCTTTCCATGATTTTCTTGAGTTGAGTGGGTCCGTCATGATTGCCGTTAGGTTGCTTCTTCCGTTGCCCAAGTGGGGAGTTGCGGAATCCGGCATTAATAGCCGTGTCATCGGCATCACTATTATTGTGCCAACGCTTATTCTTATTGTGTTTTGACTTTGAGTTGCCATCCCGGGCCTCAGGTGCCATGGGATCTTCAGAATTGTGGCTACGTCTTGCTACCTAATTATCTTCGCCCGCGCAAAAGAGGGTCATGAGGGAGGTGAGGGTGGACATAGTCCGAGGCTTGTCGTGGCCTAGCTGGCGGGCCAGCTATTCGTCCCGAATATTGTGCTGGCACGAGGCTATGGCCTTAGCATCCGGACAGTCAATGATTTGGTTCTTCTTAGTCAAGAACCGATTCCAGAACTGCCGAGCAGACTCGTCGGGCTTCTGGACGACGTTGCTGAGGTCGGAAGAGTCCGGCGGGCGGACATAGGTCCCCTGGAAGGTAGAGCGGAACACATCTTCCAGGTCTTCCCATCATCCAATGGAGTTTTCGGGGAGGCTGTTTAACCAGTGTCGAGCTGGTCCCTTAAGTTTAAGAGGGAGGTATTTGATGGCATGGAGATCGTCTCCTCGTGCCATGTGGATATGGCGGAGGAAGTCCTCAATCCATATAGCTGGGTCAGTGGTCCCATCACACTGTTCAATATTCACGAGTTTAAACCCTTCAGGGAACTGATGTCGCATTACCTCATCTGTGAAGCACAGTGTGTGAGCGGTGCCTCTGACCGGAGCTATGTCCCGCCTATATTCGGGGTCTGTGTGGGGCCGGTTGTGCTCCCAGACTCTGTTGTTTTGGTCGAACCATGGTCTGTATCCGCTACGTCTATCGGGCGAGTACTCTCTGGATCCATAGATGGATCTAGTGCGGCCTCCTCTATGATCCAGGTCATCTCACAGGTCAAACCTGTCAGTGGGATCTAATAGCTCTTTACCCCGTCTTCGGGGCACTGCTGATATATAACCGGCATCGTCAGCCGTCCTGTCCCGACCATGAGGGGGGCGGTCCAATTTGTCATACGGAGTACTGTCTAGAGATGGGTTATCAGTAAGTTCATCATCGAATTGCGGCAGCAGCCTTCTCCAAGGGTAGCTTTTGGGCTGGTTTGACAGACCAGTGTCGTATACTTCCTTGGCTGAAAGGACATTCGTCCATCGATCATTGAGTTCGGCCTGTTTGGCTTTGAGTTGCCGTTCCTTAGCCTTTAGGCTGTGAGTCATTGCTATGAGCTGCTGCCTGATTTCTTCCTCGTCTTCGAGGTTGTCAGGGATGTACAAGTCATCGGCTTCCGGTATATCTTCCTCCTCGACGGGGGGAAGGTACTCATCACCTTCAGGGTTGTCGACGTTATCGTTGTTGTTATGGTCCTCAGGCCCTTCGGGACCCACAAATGGGTGCTCGGGGATATCGGGATTGTCATCATCATCAGGGGCATTACCGTCCTCGTTGCTGATAATAGCTCTTCTTCCCTTTTTGCTCTTGGACCGCTTATGTGATTTTCGGCACCTTGATGGTGCATCGCCCGATTTGTTGCCGTTGTTGTGAGGCGTATTGTCGCCATTGGTGGCAGGAGTATCCACCATATAAACGTCGTATGTGGAAGTGGCGGTCCAACTCCTGGTGTTAACGGGTGTGGGAACACGGTCCTCTTCATCCATTTATTCTGCCTCTTTAGAGGCATAGTCTAGCACGTCGGTTAAATCTTCGACGGTGTCTATCAAGTGGTTGGTGGGTGGGTTAAACAATTCATCCCTGTCTGCACCGTAACCAAACCGAGTGTAGATTAGGGCCAGATCGTAGGTGATCTTCATCAACGAGAATCGCTCCAGGGCCTCGCCGAGCGCTGAGGGCCTGATCAGATCCATCTGTTCGGAATTCGTGGAGTTAACCTCCATGACGTCTAGACATGGGGAGTTCTCGGAAGGAACATGTGTCCGGTCATCTGGCTTAATGGCTGGACCAGGATAAGAGATCGGTTCGTTGCCATGGGTGACCCCACCGGCATATCTGAAGAAGGGGCTCGAGGTTAAGCCCTCGTAGTCCTCGGAGGCTACATGCGAAGCTACGAGCCTGATTAATGTCAAGTCACCCTGAGAGTCAACGAAGAACTCTAGGTTTCCAAATTTGATCTCTCGATCACGGGCGAAGTTCTCAACACGACCTAGATGGCCAGCAGAATGAGCATGCAGCACGACGCTACCGAAGGCGAAGATCTGTCCGGGGACGAAGACGTCCATGTTGCGGACCTCTTCGTTGATAACAAGGCGAGGTGTTGATTCCATCTTGCTCATAGAGGAACTCTCAATGAAAGCACCAATGTCGGTGTCAAAACCTGCAGATCGTGGGTAGGGGGTCCCGAACTGTGAGACTAGAATCGACGGTAACAGGAGACGAAGGGGACACGAGTTTACCCAGGTTCGGGCCCTCCTATGGAGGTAGTACCCTACATCCTTCTTGGTTGTATTGATGATGTAACGGGTTACAGAGTTGATCTACCTCGAGATCATATAGCTAACCCTAGATGAGTTGTTCTATCCCCATGCCCTAAAAAATCCCGACTTATATAGATGCCGAGGATGCCTAGGGCTTGCACATGGTCGGTTACATGTCAAAGATATAAACATGCCTAACTACTACATCAGACATGGAGCGCAAGTCGTGCTTTCTGAAGCTTCCATCCTAGAGACTGGGCCTCCAAATCTTTCGGTGTTTGGTAAGTAACCCTCATAGTCCGGCTCATAACAATAGGCCGACTATCCGAGGACCCCCTAATCTAGGACTCCCTCAACAGGGACCTTTGCCTTGGTTCCCCCTCCCCGGGTCTATGGAGGATCGTTCCACACACCTCATATTAACAACCTAGGTCCTCTACCTAAACTTGTGAAAAATAATTTCGCTATTTGGGTTTTTCCTATCAAGTCTCATTTGAATCAGAACTCAACTAATCTTTGGAGAATCATTGAGCAAGGTTACTACCCCCATGATCCAAACAATCTCACTCCAAGATAAGAGGCAGGCAATGAATACAACCACTCCGCCTTGTTCATTCTTCAAACTGTAGTGCCCCCTGAAGATATAACTCACTTGCATCCGTTTACTCATGCAAAGGATTGTTGTGAACATATTGTCTCTTTAGATAAGGGAAGATCGAGTATTCAATGGTCCAACTTTGATGTGGTTCTTGATGAGGCTGATAAGTTTGTGACGAATGAAGATGAGGACCCTCATGAGCTCTATCGGAGATGGACAACTCTCGCGGTTGATACTTGTCATCAGCGTTGTGTTTTCCGCAAAGAGGAGCGGGTGATGCATCACAATATAGATAAGTATTTCCCTTAGTAGATAACCAAGGTTTATCGAACCAATAAGAGTAGCATGCAACCTCCGTCTTCAGTGACTGCACACAAAGAAGCAAACACTTGCACCCAACGCGGTCAAGAGGGTTGTCAATCCCCTTGGACTCGTTACTTGCAAACTAATAAGTAGTGTGGTTGGTAGTAGATAATTATAAATTGCAAAATAAAATAAAAAAAATAAAAAATGGCAGCAAGGTAAATGATATTTTTGTAAATATATATTTGGATAGACCTCGGGGTTATAGTTTTCCCTAGTGGCATCTCTCATGAAGTAGGCACACGATGGGTAAACAAATTACTATTGGGCAATTGATAGAAAAGCACATAGTTATGTGATTTTCAGTGTAATGATCATGTGTATATAGGCGTCATGACCATAAGAAAATAGGCTGATCCCTGCCTATACCTATTACTGTTACTCCACCCATCGACCACTATCCAGCATGCATCTAGAGTATTAAGTAAAATAGAGTAATGTTTGGAGAACAATGACACGATGTATACAAAGAGAACTCAATCAATATGAATTGACCCCATCGTTTTATCCATAGTGGCAGAAATACAAAGAAATGTCCTGTCCCTTTCTGTCACTGGGATATAGATCACCGCCAGATTGAACCTACTACAACGCACCCCTCCCACTGAATAAATATCAACTAGTTGGCCAAACTATTTAAATACATCATAGAGATTTACGAAGATATAATAATCATGCAAATAAGAATCATACTATATTTCAAAGAAGACTCAAATCTTTTTCATGAATAATCTGAACATAAACCCACAATTCATCGAATCCTGACAAATGCACCACACAAAAGAATTACATCGGATAGATCAAAGCGAAGATGCGATGATCATTGTATTAAAGAACAAGAGAGAGATACCCATCTAGGTACTAACTATGGACCCGTAGGTCTGAGGTAAACTACTCACACATCACCATGTAGCAGCAAGGTTTATGTAGAGGCTCTCCATGATCGATCCCCTCTCCGGCAGGGCACCGGAACAGGGCTCCAAATGGGCACACGGCGGAACAAAGACTTGTGATGGTGGAAAAGGTGTTTCGGGAGGCCCTCTAGTGTTTTGGGGATTCATTGGTATTTATAGGCTAGAGAGGGGTGCCGGGAGGCAACTGAGGGGCCCACCACACATCAGGGCGCGACCACCCCGTCGGGTGTGCTCTCATGTGTGATAGCTCTGTCGTGCGGTCACCGGTCTTCTCTAGAAGCTTCCAAGTCTTATTTTGGTCTAGAAAAAATCATAAAAGAATTTGTGGCAATTGGATTCCGTTTGGTACTATAAACCCAAAAAGCTAAAATCACACAGAAAACAACAACTGGCACTTGGCTCTGGGTTAATAGGTTAGTGCTCAAAAATAATATTAATTGACATATAATTGCCCAAAAAGCATCCTAGAATTATAGCAGGGATCAACAAAAAATTTATAGATACATTGGAGACGTATCAACATCCCCAAGCTTAATTCCTGCTCCTCCTCGAGTAGGTAAATGATAAAAATGGAATTTTTGATGTGACATGCTACCCAACATGAAATCTATTGCAGGTATGATCATTGAGAAACAATGAATTAATAAACATCAACCTAGTAATATTCATAAACATAAATAATATAATTATCAAGTTTCAAAATATACGATTCTTAAAGGATGTTAGCCCCATATTTATTTTATCATATAAGTATAACATGGCTCCATCTTCACCACATAAATACAAATTTTAAGCACCATAGTGTCAAGTCAAGCAATTGGATCGTACTTTTTAAGGCGCTTCAGCTTTTTATTACTCACACTATATATCAGCATGAACCATGTATATAGCATGAAGGTGTAATAGAATATGGTGGTAGGTTTCAAAGCGGTAAAAGTGGAGAAGAAAGTCTCGCATCAACTAGGCGTATCAACGGGCTATGGAGATGCCAATCGAAAGATATCAATGCGAGGAGTTGGGATTGCCATGCTACGGATGCAATAGACCTATAAGCGTATGAAAGCTTGCTACTTCTCGAGCATGCGTTGGTTTTTGTGAAGAGGAACGGGTGATGCAGCAAAGTAGATAAGTATTTCCCTCAGTTGTTGAGAACCAAGGTATCAATCCAGTAGGAGATACAGGCAAGTCCCCAATAGTCTATAAAGGGGTTGTCAATCCCTTTAAGGTTACTTGCAAGGATGAGATCTGAGAGAGATAGATTGCTTGAATGAAAAGTAAAACAAAAGGTAAAAATAATGCAGCAAAATATTTTTGGTATTTTTGGTTTTAGACCTGAAAGTATAAGATGGAAATAGACCTGGGGGCATAGGTTTCACTAGAGTCTTCTCTCATGATAGCAAGTATTACGGTGGGTGAACAAATTACTGTCGAGAAATTGTTAGAAAAGCAAATAATTATGAAGATATCCAAGGCAATGATTATGCATATAGGCATCACGTCCGTGTCAAGTAGACCGAAACGATTCTGCATCTACTACTATTACTCCACACATCGACCGACTCCTGCCTGCATCTAGAGTATTAAGTTCATGAAGAACAGAGTAACGCATTAGGTAAGATGACATGATGTAGGGGAATAAACTCAAGCAATATGATGGAAACCCCATCTTGTTATCCTTGATGGCAACAATACAATATGTGCCTCGCTACCCCTACTTTGTCACTGGGTGAGGACACCGCAAGATTGAACCCAAAAATAAGCACTTCTCCCATTGCAAGAATTACGAATCTAGTTGGCCAAACCAAACCAATAACTCAAAGAGACTTGCAAAGATATGAAGTCATGCATATAAGAATTCAGGAAAGACTCAATTATATTCATGTATAATCTGAACATAAAACCACAATTCATCGGATCTTGACAAACACATCGCAAAAGAGTATTACATCGAATAGATCTCCATGAAGATCATGAAGAACATGGTATTGAAGAGCAAAGAGAGAGAAGAAGCCATCTAGATACTAGCTATGGACCCAAAGGTCTATGGTGAAATACTCACGCATCATTGGAGGGGCAATGGAGTTGATGTAGATGCCCCCTATGATCGAATCCCCCTCCGGCAGATTACCGAAAAAGGCTCCAAGACTGGATCTCTTGGGATCGGGGGCTTCTGTCGGCGGAAGAGTGTTTTCATGGATCCTTCTGATAATGATGGAATATTTGTGAATTTATAGGCCGAAGATTAGGGTTGGGAGAGCTGCCGTGGGCCGACAAGCCTGTCCGGCACGCCCTACCCCCCCTGGGCGCCCCCTAGGGCTTATGGCCCGACGGTGGCTCTCGTGCCTTGGTTTTCAAGTCTCCCGGTTTCCTTTCATTCTAGAAAAATCATTCCGAAGGTTTTATTCTATTTGGACTCTGTTTAATATTCATTATCTGCAATTCTCAAAAACAAGGAAAAAACAGAAACTGGCACTAGGCTCTAGATTAATAGGTTAGTCCCAAAAATAATACAAAATAGAATATTAATGCATATAAAACATCCAAAACATATAATATAATATCATGTAACAATCAAAAATTATAGATACGTTGGAGACGTATCAACATCCCCAAGCTTAATTCCTGCTCGTCCTCGGTAGGTAAATGATAGAAAACAGAAATTTTAGTGTGGAATGCTACCTATCATATTTATCCATGTAATATTCTTTATTGTGGCATGAATATTCAGATCCGTAAGATTCAAACAATAGTCTGATATTTACATAAAAACATTAACACTTTGAGCACACCAACAAGGTAGTCGTGTCCTTTCGAAGTAACATGGACTTAGAAATTTATCCCTACAAAATCATATGGTCTGGCTATGCTCCATCTTCCCCACACAAAGTATCTAAATCATGCACAACCCTGATGAACAAGTCAAGCAATTGTTTCACACTTTTGGTGTTCTAAAACCTTTTCAACTCTCACGCAATACATGAGCATGAGCGATGGATATAGCATTATAGGTGGAATAGAATATGGAGGAGGTGCAAGGAGAAAAAGGAGAAGATAGTCTCGCATCAACTAGGAGTATCAATGGGCTATGGAGATGCCCATAAATAGATATCAATGTGAGTGAGTAGGGATTGCCATGCAACAAATGTACTTAAAGTTATAAGTGTATGAAAGCTCAAAAAGAAAACTAAGTGGTCGTGCAAAATGAATATCCACTAGTTATATGAAAGTGACAAAATAGGAGACTCTCTATCATGAAGATCATGGTGCTACTTTGAAACAAAAATGTGGAAAAAGGTAGTAGCTATTGTCCCTTCTCTCTTTATCTCATTTCTTTTATTTTGGTGGGCTTCTTTGGCCTCTTTTATTTTTTTGTTTGGGCTTCGCTGGCCTCTTTTTTTTGTAAAGTCTGGATACTCATCCCAACTTGTGAGGGAGTCATGGCTTCCATTATCTTTTTCTCTCACGGGACAATGCTCTATTAATGAAAAATCATCACACTTTTATTTACTTAGAACTCAAAAAAATAAATTACAACTCGATACCTATGACAAAGTATGACTCTATATGCAATATGAAGTGATGGTGCAAGTCATGAAAAACTACATGGTGGAAGTTGCATGGCAATATATCTCGGAATGGCTATGGAAATTCCATAATAGGTAGGTATGGTGGATGTTTTGAGGAATATATGGTGGCTGTTTTGAGTAATATGTGGTGGCTGTTTTGAGGAAGGAGGGTTTGGTGTACCGGCAAAAGTTGCGCGGTACTAGAGAGGCTAGCAAAGATGGAAGGATGAGAGTGCGTATAATCCATGGAATCAACATTAGTCATAAAGAACTCACATACTTATTGAAAAAGTCTATTAGTTATCAAACAAAGCATTAGACGCATTCTCCTAGGGGAGGGGTTGGTAGGAGTTAACCATCGCGCGCTCCTGACCCTCACACAAAGGTCGACAATCGTTAAACAAATCATGCTCCGGCTTCGTTACATAACGGTTCAGCATACGTGCATGCTACGGGAATCACAAGCTTTAACACAAGTATCTCTTACAATTCACAACTACTCACTAGCATGACTCTCATATTACCACCTCTATTATCTCAAAACTAAATGCAAGGAATCAAACTTCTCATAGTTTTTAATGCACTTAATATGAAAGTTTTTGTTGTATCCCTCTTGGATTCCCATTATATTAGGACTAAATTCATAACCTAAACAAATTACCATGATGTTTTAAGAAACTCCCAAAATAATATAAGTGAGGAACGAGAGTTCAATAATTTCTATAAAATATAACACCACCATGCTCTGTAAAGATATAAGTGAAGCACTAGAGCAACATTGCCTAGCTCAAAAGATATAAGTGAAGCACATCGAGTATTCTAATAAATTCACGATTCAGCGTGTCTCTCTCAAAACATGTGTGCAGCAATGATGATTGTGATAAACTAAAAAGCAAAGACTCATATCATACAAAATGCTCCAAGAAAAACACATATCATGTGGTGAATAAAAATATAGCCTCAAGTAAATTTACCAATGGATTGAAGACGAAAGAGGGGATGCCTTACGGGGCATCCCCAAGATTAGGATTTTTGGTATCCTTGAATATGACTTGGGGTGCCTTGGGCATACACAATCTTAGGCTATTGCCACTCTTTACTCCATAGTCCATCAAATCTTCATCCAAAACTTGGAAACTTCACAACACAAAACTCATCAGAAAACTCATGAGATCCGTTAGTATAAAAAAGATAAATCACCACTTTAGGTACTGTTGTGAACTCCTGATTTAGTTGTATTTGTGTAATACCTACTGTATTCTAACTTTTCCATGACTCATAACCCCCGATACGACCCATAGATACATCAAAATAAGTAAACAACACAAAGAAAACAGAATCTGTCAAAAACAGAACAGTCTATAGCAATCTGTAAACTTCGAATGCTTCTGGAACTCTAAACATTCTGAAAAATTATGAAAATCAGGGTAATTTATATATCAATCTTGTGTACATATTTCAGATCAATTCTACGCTCTAAAAAATTTAGAAAATTCCTGGACTGAGCTCAAAAGTTTCTGTTTTTCAGCAAGATCAAATCAACAACCACTGTAGATCACCCCAAAGTTTACTTGGCTCAAACACTAATTAAAAGACAAAAACACAATTACTATAGAAGTAATAATTTTAAAAACATACAAAAACAGAAGCAAAAAGCAGAAAGCAAAATAAAATTGGGTTGCCTCCCAACGAGCGCTATTGTTTAACGCCCCTAGCTAGGCAGAACGCAATAGATCTAGGTATTGTCATCCTTGGTATTGGAAACTTTTGTGAGGACCTTCTCAAATCCAAGATGTTATTTCCTCTTTCCCCCACTTTTAGGGGGAGGATCCATCTTGGTGTCCAAAATGTCCAAACGCCTATTGCAAAGGGTAATCAAAGTATTCAAGTGATTAAGGTTCCCGTTAATATGTTTGAGGGGTTCATGATATTGTTGTAGCTCGACCAAGTGCTTATGTAAGTCACCCAATCTAACGAGAACTTGAACTCCCTCTTGAGATAAAGCAAACCCCCTTTTTGGCGGAGGAACCCCCAAAATCCCTTCTAAAACTTCATAGGTAGCATTCGTGTCAAGCTCAATAAAATTTCCTTTTGAGGCGAAATCTAAAAGCTCCCTATGATGCAAAGCTAAAACAATGTAAAAATTTCTAAGAAAAACTTTGGCATACCCTTTCAGATTGGAAACACGATAAGATTCCATTAGACTATACCAATCATCCTTCAAATTTTCCCCTTGCTTTTGTTTGAAGTAAAGAACTTCCAAGTGACAAGGGGGATGTGGTGATGTTAGACATAGTTGAAGTAATCAAAAGGCAAGCGAAAGAAGGGAAAAAAAAGGCAAATCTTCTTGATATTTTCTAAAAGTGGTTTTAGAAGTGGGGGAGAGGAAAACGAGGGGCAAATAGAAAATAATTTAAATGCAAGAGATGAGTTTGTGATGTGTACTTGGTAGGCTTGATGTAGATCTCCCTAGCAATGGCGCCAGAAATCCTTCTTGCTACTTCTCGAGCATGCGTTGGTTTCCATGAAGAGGAATGGGTGATGCAGCAAAGTAGATAAGTATTTCCCTCAGTTGTTGAGAACCAAGGTATCAATCCAGTAGGAGATACAGGCAAGTCCCCAATAGGTGTAGCTACACAAGGAATGAAACTCTTGCACCCAACGCTATTAAGGGGTTGTCAATCCCTTTAAGGTTACTTGCAAGGATGCGATCTAATAGAGATAGATTGCTTGAACGGAAAGTAAAACAAAAGGTAAAAATAATGCAGCAAAGTATTTTTGGTATTTTTGGTTTTAGATCTGAAAGTATAAGATGGAAAATAGACCTGGGGGCTGTAGGTTTCACTAGAGGCTTCTCTCATGATAGCAAGTATTACGGTGGGTGAACAAATTATTGTCGAGCAATTGATAGAAAATCGAATAATTATGAAGATATCCAAGGCAATGATGATGCATATAGGCATCACGTCCGTGTCAAGTAGACCGAAACGATTCTGCATCTACTACTATTACTCCACACATCGACCGACTCCTGCCTGCATCTAGAGTATTAAGTTCATGAAGAACAGAGTAACGCATTAGGTAAGATGACATGATGTAGGGGAATAAACTCAAGCAATATGATGGAAACCCCATCTTGTTATCCTTGATGGCAACAATACAATACGTGCCTCGCTACCCCTACTTTGTCACTGGGTGAGGACACCGCAAGATTGAACCCAAAAATAAGCACTTCTCCCATTGCAAGAATTACGAATCTAGTTGGCCAAACCAAACCAATAACTCAAAGAGACTTGCAAAGATATGAATTCATGCATATAAGAATTCAGGAAAGACTCAAATATATTCATGTATAATCTGAACATAAAACCACAATTCATCGGATCTTGACAAACACATCGCAAAAGAATATTACATCGAATAGATCTCCATGAAGATCATGAAGAACATGGTATTGAAGTGCAAAGAGAGAGAAGAAGCCATCTAGCTACTAGCTATGGACCCGAAAGTCTATGGTGAACTACTCACGCATCATTGGAGGGGCAATGGATTTGATGTAGATGCCCTCCGTGATCGATCCCCCTTCGGCAGATTACCGGAAAAGGCTCCAAGATTGGATCTCTCGGGAACGGAGGCTTTTGGCAGCTGAAAAGTGTTTTCATGGCTCCTTCTGATAATGATGGAACATTTGGGAATTTATAGGCCAAAGATTAGGGTTGGGAGAGCTGCTATGGGCCCACAAGCCTGTCCGACGCACCCTACCCCCCTGGGCGCGCCCCTAGGGCTTGTGGCCCCATGGTGGCTCTCCTGCCTTGGTTCTCAAGTCTCCTGGTTTCCTTTCGTTCCAGAAAAAATCATTCCGAAGGTTTTATTCCGTTTGGACTCCATTTAATATTCCTTATCTGCAATTCTCAAAAACAAGGAAAAAACATAAACTGGCACTAGGCTCTAGATTAATAGGTTAGTCCCAAAAATAATATAAATAGCATATTAATGCATATAAAACATCCAAAACAGATAATATAATAGCATGTAACAATCAAAAATTATAGATACGTTGGAGACGTATCAAAGCTCAATTGAAGCTAAGTGGGTGTGCATCTAACTTGCTTGCTCATGAAGACCTCGGGCATTTGAGGAAGCCCGTCATCGTAATATACAAGCCAATTTTTATAGTGAAAAGTTCCCACAGTCATATGAAAGTGAAAAAACAAGAGACTCTCTGTATGAAGAACATGGTGCCACTTTGAGGCACAAGTGTGGAAAAGGAGATAGTAGCACTGTCCCTTCTCTCTTTTCTCTCAGTTTTTATTTTTTCCTTTCCCCCGTTTTTGTCCTTTTCTTTCCCCCCTTTTTATCTTTTCTCTCTTTATTTTATTTTTCATCTGGAGTCTCATCCTGACTCGTGGGGGAATCATTGTCTCCATCATCCTTTCCTCACTGAGAAAGTGCCCTAATAATGATGATCATCACACTTTTATTTAAGTAAAACTCGATATGAAAAACTGATAAGATGATATGACTCTATATGAATGCATCTGACAGTGTACCAGGATGTGCAATGAACAAACATAACATGTATCAAAAATGATGAATGGCGGCTTTGCCACAAATACTATGTCAGCTTATATGATCATGCAAAGCAATATGACAATGGAAGTACAAGTCATATGATATAACAATGGAAGTATCGCATAAACTAGGGTTTAAGCTTGTATTTCTCTAGCAACCCATCATCTAATAACTACCACAATGCATTCCCTTAGGCCCATGATTGGTGAAGTGTCATGTAGTCGACATTCAAATGACACCACTAAGGGAATCACAACATACATATCATCAAAATATCAAACACATATCAAATTCACATGATTACTTGCAACATGACTTCTCCCGTGACCTCAAGAACAAAGGTAACTACTCACAAATAATACTCATGCTCAAGATCAGAGGGGTATTAAATACCATAATGGATCTGAATATATAACCTTCCACCAAATAAACCATATAGTAATCAACTACGCAAGGTAATCAACACTACTAGTCACCCACATGTACCAATCTGAGGTTTCGGTACAAATATTGAACACAAGATATGAGCTAGGGTTTGAGAGGAGATGGTGCTTTTGAAGATGTTGATAAATAATGACTCCCAAAGATGAGAGGGTTGTTGGTGATGACAATGACTTCGATTTCCCCCTCCGGGACGGAAGTTCCCCCGGCGGAATCGCAACGCGAAGGGCAAAAGTGCTCTTGCCCAAGTTCCGTCTCAATAGGGCGACGTTTCATCCCGAGAGTCCTCTCTTGATTATTTATAGGTCAAAACAGCTTATATACCAAAAGATGGGCTCCGAAGGTGGGCCATGCAGAGCACAACCCACCAGGGCGCGCTTGGGTGGGGGGCTGGCGCTCTTTGGTGTCTTGTGCTCACCAAGGTAGCCCCCTCCGCTAGTTATTTGCTCCATTATTTCTTATATATTCCAAAATAATTCACCGGAAAGTTTTAGCTCATTTGAAGATGTGCAGAATGGGTATCTATGATATGCTTTTTCAGGTCCAGAATTCCAAATGCCGACATTCTCCCTCTTTGTGCGAACCTTGCATATTATGAGAGAAAAGGCATTAGAGTTACTCCATAAAGCATTATTATGCATAAAAACATTATAAATAACAGTTTGAAATCATGATGCAAAATGGACTTATCAACTCCCCCACGCTTAGACCTCGCTTGTCCTCAAGCGAAAGCCGATATCGAAAAACACGTCCACATGGTTTGAGAGAGAGGTGCGAGTAAAAACAAAATACGAACATAGTAGCATCAGGCTTATTATCATTACAACAACAAACTTTGTCATGAAACTATTTCATATAAGTTTTATTCTAAAACTTCATCACATAACTTCTTATGAACAAGTAACAATTCATCACAACATAGAAGTATAAAGCATAAACCTTATTGGAAACCAACAAACTATGTTCTCAGTCAACTTTGCAACTATAATTCATCATATTTTCAGGAAGGGTCTCTTGTTAGAGCATTTTGTCCACATACTCAACCATCATTTAGTCTTCTATGATTGATAACACTCACAACATACCCATGAGCAAAAAGTTTGAACCAGACAGATAGAAAAATAGGGGCTTATAGTTTCGCCTTCCAACGTATTCACCTCAAGGGTCATGTCAGCAATAATAATTCATGCTCACTCATATCCAACTGGATATATGTGCCTAGATATTTCCTCATCACATGATTCTTGCGAAAAGAGAAAAATTAAAAGGAATAGAGAAGAATACTTTGACTCTTGCATAAAAGTAAATACATAAAAGTAAAACATAGGCCCTACGCAGAGGGAAGTAGAGGTTGTAATGAGCCTTTTAGTTTGTATGCCAAATCCCTTAGTGCAAAAGAATGACACATTGTATTGCCCCTTGTGATAGCAACCTTTATTATGCAGTCTATCGCTTTTATTACTTTGCCATCACAAGTTCATACAACACTCAATTTTCTCTTATAATAATTGACCAAACACATTTATAAGCAATTTTTATTGCCTTAGTGCACTGATGACAACTTACTTGAAGGATCTTATTCAATCCATAGGTAGGTATGGTGGACTCTCAAAACATGAGTTTGGGATTGGGATTTTTGGATGCATAAGTAGTATCTCTACTTAGTGCGGAATTTTTGGCTAGCAAGGATATTGACAAGCACAACATGTTGAAGGATCTATGACAATATAACTTCTGTGTGAATATGAAGAAGGGAAATATGAACAAACATAAACCATTACGTTGTCTTCCTTGTCCAACGTCAACAATTTTGGCATATAATATTTATTGGGGGCTCACAATCATAAAAGATGTCCAAGATAGTGTATTTGCATGCGAATCTTATCTTCCCTAATTAATTCTTTCATGAGTTGCATCATTGACTAATACTATGTTTGTCAATCTCCAATAAATTTTACCACTTATACTTTTTATTATGTGATGTCATTACTCACCATAAGATTAGCATATGATACTTTTCATTTTTTTCGGAATGAAGACGCCAAAGGCATCCGACTTTAAATTAATAAAGCCACAGGGCAGCGTAACATAGTTTAAGACATACAAACGGCTAACCAGCATATTCATTACATCAACATCCAAATAATCATTGACCCATCATCATCAGCATGCAGGCTGGAACTGAGTCATTGACAGGCAATGGACAGGAGCAAAAGTGACGAAAGGAAAGCAACATGGGATCAGTCTTGCGCCACCAATTGGCGAGCTTCCACCTGAATGCTCTGGATCCTTTCCATCGTCTCGGCCATGCGCTCCTTATCTCGCGGTTTCCACAACGGTGTCCAAGTCTATAAGAAGAGGTGACATTTAAATAGAACGTCAACGGGGTGAGAAGGAAATTTCTTCTCAATGGTCATTTTATTACGCACAATCCATAAAGACCACAGCAGCGCCCCAACGCATTGCCAAACAATCCTCGCACTAGCCCTCTTTTGTGTCCGGATAATTTGTAAAAGGTCAGAGCCAGACATGGGGTTCCAGTTTTCCTGGAACGAAGCACGAACAACGCTCTAGGAAAACCTAGCTAGGTGGCACCGGAAAAATGCATGGTTATCATCTTCCATAATTCCGCACACCACACGTGAACCGTCAGAGGGACCATTGCATTTTGCAATGTTGTCAGCCATCGGGAGATGGTTTTGGAACATCTGCCAAAGGAATATTTTTATCTTAAGCGGGAGGCCAGCTTTCCATAGCCCCCTAGCTATGTCCAACACAGCGCCCTCAGAAAGCTTACTGTACAACGATTTAATAGAGAACACTCCCAAAGCGGAGAGTTTCCAAGAAACCTTGTCGGCGCCCGGGCTGGTTCTGCGTTGGCCGATCAGGGCCTTCACCTAATCCCAACCGGCCTTGTCGGCCAGAAGCAGGGTCCTTAGGAAATTAACACAAGGCGGAGAGGTTCGAAGAGCGTCGCCAACTAGCAACTCAGTGTTAGCGGCCACTTGAAAAAGAGCCTGGTGGCTCTGCCAAAGAGGAGAGGAACCAATCCAAGAGTCCAGCCAGAATCTAGTAGACTGGCCGTTCTTGACTTGGAACTTCGCCCGTAGGGAGAAGGCGGGTCGCACAGCCTGGATCCCGTTCCAGAATGAGGAGTCCGTCTTTTTGCGGAGAAAACATTGCCATCAGGGAAATATTTCGCCTTAAGGAGGTCAGCCCAGAGTCCCGACTCATTTTGGGCCAGCCTCCACCACCACCGGGATAGGAGAGCGACATTCATAAGTTTGGAATTTCAAATACCGAGGCCCCCAAATTTTTTAGGCCGGCAGATCGCAACCCACTTAACAAGATGGTATTTCCGCTTGATACCAGTTCCTTCCCAGAAGAACCGAGATCGCGGCGTGTCAAGTTTAGCATGCATCCCATCTTCTAAAAGAAACATTCCCATGGTAAACATTGGGAGAGAAGATAGGCTAGAGTTTGTCAGAATGAGCCTAGCAGCTAACGACATAAAACTCCCTCGCCACGGGCTTACCCTACCGGCTACTTTACCATATAGAGGCTCCCACTCCTTAATGGAAAGCCTCCGATGGGAAACAGGCAAGACAAGGTATTTGATAGGCAGACTCCCTAGTTTGTAGTTAAGTACGTTGGCCACCCGCAGACTCGCTTGATCATCCATCCCCATGGTAATGACCTCGCTTTTGAGGAAGTTAATCTTGAGCCCGGAAAGAAGTTCGAAAGCAAGTAGCAGGAGCTTGATCAAGGCAATACTAATGTCATCCGGTTCAAAAAGCAACATTGTATCATCCGCATATTGGAGGTGAGTCACTCCACCTGGGATGAGGTGAATCACCAACCCTTTGATGTGCCCAGCCGCCCTAGCCTTAGACAACATAGCTGACAAGGCATCTGCAACAAAGTTAAAAACGATAGGAGATAGAGGGTCTTGTTGTCTTAAACCTTTTTTGTTGCGGAAGAGCTTACCCAATTCCCCATTGATCAAAACATCCGTATGACCACTATTAATGAAATTCATGATACGATGGACAAATCTGGCCTCAAAACCCTTTTTGAGGAGAACCTCCCATACAAACTCCCAGTTTACATGGTCGTAGGCTTTTTCGAAATCTAGCTTGAGCAGCACCCCTTTGTGCTTCGTCCGCTTTAGCTCATGAACAATTTTAAGGAGAGCGATAGGGCCCTCCAGGATGTTCCGGCCTTTCAAAAAGTCAGTTTGGCTTTTGAGGATCACCCGTTGGGCCACCAGTGCTAGGGGGACGCATATGCCTTAGCGCATATCTTAAAGGGGACATTGATGAGAGTGATCGGTCTGATCAACTTAATGTTGTCTTCCCCTTTAACTTTAGGGATTAGGCTGATTGCCCCGTAGTTGAGACGGGACACATCTACCGTACATAGGGCAAACCCATTCACAATATCAAAGAAAAGGTGTCGAAGAATAGGCCGGAATCTAAAGAAGAATTCAACCGGCCACCCATCTAGACCCGGGGCCATGGCTTTCTTCATCCCCATGAGAGCCGCATCAACTTCTTCAGGAAGGAAATAGAGCGCAAGGCTCTCGTTCTCCTGGTTCGGCACCCAATCCTCGGGATCCCACAAATCCTCTCGGATAGATAGCTTTTTCTCATCAGCCGTTCCCAACAGAACGATGAAGTCTCATAAATGTGGCGAGAAATATCTCCCTGGGAGAGGAGGAGGCTTTGCTCCAATTGGAGGCAGAGGATCGCACTCTTACGCTTTCTGCCATTAGCAAAAGCATGAAAATACATAGTATTTGCGTCTCAGATAGTCACCCATTTAATGCCGCCCCTGTGATGCCAGTATTCTTCTTCCGCGTGGAGGATTGCCAAAACCTTATGCTCCAGTTCATAACGATGAGCCCACTTGGCCTCCGAATAGGATCGAGCGTCAGCCTGACCATCATGGACAGCGATTTCCTCTACTAGCCTCCCATGCTCTCGCTTCGAGACACTGCCATGATTAGCCCCCATCCCCGTGTTGGGGAACGTTGCATGGGAAACAAAAAATTTCCTACGCACACGCAGATCTATCCATGGTGATGAGCATCTATGAGAGGGAGAGTGGATCTACATACCCTTGTAGATCACTAAGCGAGAAGTGTTAAGAAACGAGGTTGGTGTAGTCCAACGTCTTCGCGATCCAAATTGCCATGCATCCCACGATCCAATCACAATCCGTCCCACGAACTTGATCACGATACATCCCACGAACTTGATCACGATCCGTCCCACGAACTTGATCACGATCCTTCGCCGAACGGACGGCACCTCCGCGTTTAGCACACGTACAGCTTGATGGCGATCTCCACCGTCTTGATCTAGCAAGAAGGAGTGGAGAGAAAGAAGAGTTATCCGGCAGCGTGACGGCACTCCGGCAAAGGTGGTGGAGCAATTCCGGCAGGGCTTCGCCTAAGCACTGCAGAAATCCGATCTAGAGGAGAATCTATGCACTGGAGGAACGGGTAGCACGTGGCTGTAAAAACTAGTGCAAAAACCCGAAACCCTCTAGTATATACAGGAGGAGAGGAGTATAGGAGGCAGCCTTGGCTTCAAAGCCAAGAGCTTCGGCCAAACCAAGGTGGTAGAGGTGGAGTCCACCTCCAATCCTAGTAGGACTAGGATTCACCCTATTTTGCCTTTTTCCACTTTTTCTCTTTGGCCTTTTTCCTCCAGCCACATGGGCCTCTTGTGGATGTTCCACCAGCCCACTAAGGGCTGGTTTAAACCCTACTACAGCCCATGTAGCCTCTTGGGGAAATACCCCTCCCGGTGGCCTCCCGGTACACTACCGACACTCCTAGTACAGTACCGATGAGCCCGAAACTTTTCCGGCGACCAAAACAGGACTTCCTATATATGAATCTTTACCTCCGGACCATTCCGAAGCTCCTCGTGATGTCCGGGATCTCATCCGGGAATCCGAACATACTTCGGTCACCACCATACATAACTCTATACTACCGAAACGTCACCAAACCTTAAGTGTGCAGACCCTGCGGGTTCGAGAACTATGTAGACATGACCGAGACACCTCTACGGTCAATAACCAATGGCGGGACCTGGATGTCCACATTGGTTCCTACATATTCTACGAAGATCTTTATCAGTCGAACCTCTGTGTCAAGGATTCTGTTAATCCCGTATGATGTTCCCTTTGTTCTTCGGTATGTTACTTGCCCGAGATTCGATCATCGGTATCTCCATACCTAGTTCAACCTCGTTACTGGCAAGTCTCCTTACTCGTTTCGTAATACAAGACCTTGTAACTAACACTTAATCACATTCCTTGCAAGGCTTATTGTGATGTTGTATTACCGAGTGGGCCCTGAGATACCTCTCCGTCACATGGAGTAACAAATCCCAGTCTTGATCCATGCCAACTCAACAGACACCCTCGGAGATACCTGTAGAGCACCTTTATAGTCACCCAGTTACGTTGCGACGTTTTATACACACAAGGCACTCCTCCGGTGTCCGTGAGTTGCATGATCTCATGGTCATAGGAACATATACTTGACAAGCAGAAAACAATACCAATAAACTGACACCATCATATGCTATGTTTGTAGTTTGCGTCTTGTCCATCACATCATTCTCCTAATGATGTGATCTCGTTATCAACTGACATCACATGTCAATGGCTAGGAAACCTTGACCATCTTTGATCAATGAGCTAGTTCACTAGAGGCATACTAGGGACAGAGTGTTGTTTATTTACCCACACATGTAATGTTTTTCCAATTAATACAATTATAGCATGGATAATCAACGATTATCATGAACAAGGAAATACAATAATAAACACTTTATTTATAGCCTCTAGGGCATATTTCCAACAGTTTCCTACTTGCACTAGAGTCAATAATCTAGTTCACATCACTATGTGATTTACATTGTAATGAATCGAACACCCATGCAGTTCTGGTGATGATCATGTTTAGCCCTTGGAAGAGGTTTAGTCAACGGGTCTGCAACATTCAGATCTGTGTGAACTTTGCAAATATTTATTTCTTTCGCCACAATGTAATCGCGGATGGAGTTGAAGCGTCGCTTTATGTGTCTGGTCCTCTTGTGAAACCTTGGTTCCTTGGCCAAAGCAATGGCACCAGTGTTGTCATAGAAAATGTTCATTGGATTCAGTGCACTGGGCACTACTCCAAGATCTATCATGAACTGCTTCATCCAGACACCTTCCTTCGCCGCCTCCGAGGCTGCGATGTATTCTGCTTCGCACGTAGAATCAGCTACCACGCTTTGCTTGGAACTGCACCAGCTTATCGCTCCCCCGTTAAGAATAAATACGTATCCGGTTTGCGACTTAGAGTCGTCCGGATCGGTGTCAAAGCTTGCATCGACGTAACCCTTTACGACGAGCTCTTCATCACCTCCATAAACGAGAAACATTTCCTTAGTCCTTTTCATGTACTTAAGGATATTCTTGACCGCTTGCCAGTGCTCCATTCCAGGATCACTTTGAAACCTTCCGGCCATACTTATGGCAAGGCTGACATCGGGTCTTGTGCACAGCATTGCATACATGATAGAGCCTATGGCTAAAGCATACGGGATGACACTCATCTTTTCTCTATCTTCTGCAGTTACTGGGCATTGAGTCTTACTCAACTTCACACCTTGTAACATAGGCAAGAACCCCTTCTTGGACTGATCCATTTTGAACTTCTTCAAAACTTTATCAAGGTATGTGCTTTGTGAAAGTGCTATTAAGCATATCGATCTATCTCTATAGATCTTAATGCCTAATATGAAAGCAGCTTCTCCTAGGTCCTTCATTGGAAAACTCTTGTTCAAATATTCCTTCATGCTTTCCAGCATTTCTATATTGTTTCCAATCAGCAATATGTCATCCACATATAATACTAGAAACGCTATAGAGCTCCCACTCACTTTCTTGCAAATACAAGCTTCTCCGTAAACTTGTATAAACGCAAACACTTTGATCACCTCATCAAAGCGCTTATTCCAACTCCAAGATGCTTGCACCAGTCCATAAATGGATCGCTGGAGTTTGCAAAGTTTGTCAGCATTCTCTGGATCGACAAAACCTTCAGGTTGCATCATATACAACTCTTCCTCAAGGAAACCGTTGAGGAACGCTGTTTTGACATCCATCTGCCAAATTTCATAGTCGAAATAAGCAGCTATTGCTAACATGATTCTGACAGACTTAAGCATCGCTACGGGTGAGAAAGTCTCATCATAGTCAAATCCTTGAACTTGTGAAAAACCCTTTGCCACAAGTCGAGCTTTATAGACGGTGACATTACCGTCCGCGTCCATCTTCTTCTTAAAGATACATTTGTTCTTAATGGCCTTTTGCCCTTTAGGTAATACTTCCAAAGTCCATACTTTGTTTTCATACATGGATCCCATCTCGGATTTCATGGCCTCTAACCATTTCTCGGAATCCATTCCCATCACTGCTCCTCCATAGCTCATAGGTTCATTGTTGTCCAACAACATGACCTCCAAGACAGGGTTGCCGTACCACTCAGGGGTAGTACGCGGCCTTGTCAACCTACGAGGTTCAATAGAAGCTTGATCTGAAGCTCCATGACCATCATCATTAACTTCCTCTTCTACCGTTGTAGGTTCCACAGAAACATCTTTCTGCGCTGTGCTAGTTCTGGTTGAAGTAAAGGTTCAATAACCTCATCAAGCTCTATTTTCCTCCCACTCAATTCTTTCGAGAGAAACTCTTTCTCAAGAATTGTTCCATTCTTAGCGACAAACACTTTGCCTTCGGATCTGATATAGAAGGTATACCTGACTGTCTCTTTCGGGTATCCTATGAAGACACATTTCTCCGCTTTGGGTTCTAGCTTTTTAGGCTGAAGCTTTTTAACATAAGCGTCACATCCCCAAACTTTAAGAAACGACAACTTTGGCTTCTTGCCAAACCACAGTTCATATGGCGTCGTCTCAATGGATTTTGATGGTGCCCTATTTAAAGTGAATGCAGCTGTCTCTAATGCATAATCCCAAAACGATAGTGGCAAATCAGCAAGAGACATCATATAACGCACCATATCTAGTAAGGTTTGATTACGACGTTCGGACACACCATTACGCTGTGGTGTTCCGGGCGGTGTCTACTGTGAAATGATTCCACACTGTCTTAAGTGACCGCCAAACTCATAACTCAGATATTCACCTCCTCGATCAGATCGCAGGAACTTAATCTTCTTGTTACGATGATTCTCAACTTCACTCTGAAATTGCTTGAACTTTTCAAACGTTTCAGACTTGTGTTTCATTAAGTAAATATACCCATATCTACTTAAGTCATCAGTGAAGGTGAGAAAATAACGATATCCACCACGCGCTGTAACATTCATTGGACCGCACACATCAGTATGTATGATTTCCAATAAGTCACTCGCCCATTCCATTGTTCCAGAGAACGACGTTTTAGTCATCTTGCCCATGAGGCATGGTTCACATGTGTCAAGTGATTCAAAATCAAGTGACTCTAAAAGTCCATCAGCATGGAGCTTCCTCATGCGTTTTACACCAATATGACCTAAACGGCAGTGCCACAAGAAAGTGGTACTATCATTATCAACTCTACATCTTTTGGCATCAATGTTATGAACATGTGTGTCATCACTATCAAGATTCAATATGAATAAACCCCTAACATTGGGTGCATGACCATAAAAGATATTACTCATATAAATAGAACAACCTTTATTCTCTGATTTAAATGAGTAACCATCTCGCAATAAACAAGATCCAGATATAAAGTTCATGCTTAACACAGGCACTAAATAACAATTATTCAGGTTCATCACTAATCCTGATGGTAATCGAAGAGAGAGCGTGCCGACGGCGATCACATCAACCTTGGAACCATTTCCCACGTGCATCGTCACTTTGTCCTTTGCCAGCCTTCATTTATTCCGTAGTTCCTGCTTTGAGTTGCAAATGTGAGCAACCGAACCGGTATCAAATACCCAGGCACTACTACGAGAGCTAGTAAGGTACACATCAATAACATGTATATCATATATACCTTGTTTGTCATTGGCTGCCTTCTTGTCATCCAGGTACTTGGGGCAGTTCTGCTTCCAGTGACCAGTTCCCTTGCAATGAAAGCACTCAGTTTATGGCTTGGGTCCATGCTTGGGCTTCTTAACAGGAGTAGCAACTGCTTTGCCATCCTTCTTGATTTTACCCTTCTTGCCCTTGCCCTTGACTTTGCCATTTTTCTTGAAACTAGTGGTTTTATTGACCATCAACACTTGATGTTCTTTCTGGATTTCAAACTCAGTGACTTTTAGCATCGTAAACAGCTCGGCGACTGACTTGTTCATCCCATGCATGTTATAGTTCATCACAAAGCTCTTGTAACTAGGTGGCAGTGATTGAAGAACTCTGTCAGTGATCGCCTCTGGCGGAAGGGCAATTCCCAACTCCGCTAGACGAGTTGAATACCTAGACATTTTGAGTATATGTTCACTGATAGACCCGTTCTCCTCCATCTTGCAAGCATAGAACTTATCGGAGGTTTCATACCTCTCGATCCGAGCGTTCTTCTGAAAGATAAACTTCAATTCCTGGAACATCTCATATGCTCCATGACGTTCAAAACGTCTTTGAAGTCCCCGTTCTAAGCCATACAATATTGCACACCGAACTATTAAGTAATCTCTAGTACGTGCCTCCCAAGCGTTCTTAACGTCTTCGGAGGTCATGTCTTCTGGTTGGTCACCAAGCGGTGCATCAAGGACATATAATTTCTGGGAAGCCGTGAGGATAATCCTCAGATTACGGGCCCAACAAAAAGTTACTTCCATCATCTTTCAACTTAGCTTTCTCTAGGAATGCATTAAAATTCAGGGGTGCTACTACGCGAGCCATTGATCTACAACATAAATATTCAAAGTTTACTTAGACTATTGTTCAAGACAATGAGTTTAGTTAATAAATTTACTAAAGCTCCCACTCAAATTGACATCCCTCAGGTCATCTGAGTGTCACATGATCCAAATCCACCAACTCAAGTCCGATCATCACGTGAGTTGAGGTTGCTTCAATGGTGAACATCATTATGTTGATCATATCTACTATATGACCCATGGTCGACCTTTCGGTCTCTTGTGTTCTGAGGCCATGTCTGTACATGCTAGGCTTGTCAAGTTTGACCCGAGTGTTTTGCGCATGCAACACTGGCTTGCACCCATTGTATGTGAACGTAGAGTCTATCACACCCAATCATCACGTGGTGTCTCAACACGACAAACTTTCGCAACGGTGCACACTCGGGGAGAACACAATTTATCTTGAAATTTAAGTGAGGGATCACCTTATAATGCTACCGTCGTACTAAGCAAAACAAGGTGCATAAAAGGATTAACATCACATGCAATTCATAAGTGACGTGATATGCCCATGAACTTGTGCTTTAGATCTCCATCTTGAAAGCACCAGCATCATCTCCATCGTCACCGGCACGACACCATGATCTCCATCATCTTGATCTCCATCAACGTGTCGCCATCGGGGTTGTCACGCCCTACATGCTTCTACTACTATTGCTACCGTTTAGCGATAAAGTAAAGCATTACATAGCGCTTAATGATTGACACTCAGGTCATACCATAATTAAAGACAACCCTATGGCTCCTGCCGGTTGCCGTACTCATCGACATGCAAGTCGTGAAATTCTATACATCACATGATCATCTCATACATCACATATATCACATCATGTAATTGGCCATATCACATCACAACATACCCTGCAAAAACAAGTTAGACGTCCTCTAATTGTTGTTGCATGTTTTACGTGGCTGCTACGGGTTTCTAGCAAGAAGAATTCTCACCTACGCATAAACCACAACAGTGATACATAATTTGCTTTTCAGCCTTCTCAAGGACCGCCTTTGTCGAATCCTATCCAACTAAAGTGAGAGAAACTGCCACCCGCAAGCCATCTAGGCAACAAGTTGCATCGAGGGAGCCGGTCTCTCGTAAGCGTACGAGTAATGTTGGTCCAGTCCGCTTCATCTCACAATACCGCTGAACCAAAATACGACCAAGGGAGGAAGCAATCTAAGCATCAACGCCCACAAACCTTTTGTGTTCTACTCGAGATCTCATCAACACATAGACCTAGCTCTGATACCACTGTTGGGGAACGTTGCATGGGAAACAAAATTTTTCCTATGCACACGCAGATATATCCATGGTGATGAGCATCTACGAGAGGGAGAGTGGATCTACATACCCTTGCAGATCGCTAAGCAGGAAGCGTTAAGAAACGAGGTTGGTGTAGTCGAACGTCTTCGCTATCCAAATTGCCGTGCGTCCCGCGATCCAATCACGATCCGTCCCATGAACTTGATCACGATCCGTCCCACGAACTTGCTCACGATCCGTCCCACGGACTTGATCACGATCCTTCGCCGAACGGACGGCACCTCCACGTTCAGCACATGTACAGCTTGATGACGATCTCCACCGTCTTGATCCAGCAAGAAGGAGTGGAAAGGTAGAAGAGTTCTCCGGCACATGACGGTGCTCCGGCGATGGTGGTGGAGCAATTCCGGTAGGGCTTCGCCTAAGCACTGTAGAAATCCGATCTAGAGGAGAAACTATGCACTGGAGGAACGGGTAGCACGTGGCTGTAAAAACTCATGCAAAAACCCAAAACCCTCTAGTATATACAAGAGGAGAGGAGGAGAGGAGGCAGCCTTGGCTTCCAAGCCAAGATCTTTGGCCGAACCAAGGTGATGGAGGTGGAGTCCACCTCCAATCCTAGTAGGACTAGGATTCACCCTATTTTGCCTTTTTTCCACTTTTTCTCTTTGGCCTTTTTCCTCCAGCCGCATGGGCCTCTTGTGGATGTTCCACCAGACCAATAAGGGCTGGTTTACACCCTCCTACAGCCCATGTAGCCTCTTGGGTCGAAATACCGCTCCCGGTGGCCTCTCGGTACACTACCGGCACTCCCGGCACACTACCGATGAGCGCGAAACTTTTCCGGTGACCAAAACAGGACTTCCTATATATGAATCTTTACCTTCGGACCATTCCGGAGCTCCTCATGATGTCCGGGATCTCATCCGGGACTCCAAACAAACTTCGGTCACCACCATACATAACTCTATACTACCGAAACATCACCAAACCTTAAGTGTGCAGACCCTGCGGGTTCGAGAACTATGTAGACATGACCGAGACACCTCTACGGTCAATAACCAATGGCATGACTTGGATGTCCGCATTGGTTCCTACATATTCTACGAAGATCTTTATCGGTTGAACCTCTATGTCAAGGATTCAGTTAATCCCGTATGATGTTCCCTTTGTTCTTCGGTATGTTACTTGCCCGAGATTCGATCGTCGGTATCTCCATACCTAGTTCAACTTTGTTACTGGCAAGTCTCTTTACTTGTTCCGTAATACAAGTCCTCATAAATAACACTTAGTCACATTGCTTGCAAGGCTTATTGTGATGTTGTATTACCGAGTGGGCCCTGAGATACCTCTCCGTCACACGGAGTAACAAATCCAAGTCTTGATCCATGCCAACTCAACAGACACCCTCGGAGATACCTGTAGAACAACTTTATAGTCACCCAGTTACATTGCGACGTTTAATACACACAAGGCACTCCTTCGATGTTCGTGAGTTGCATGATCTCATGGTCATAGGAACATATACTTGACAAGCAGAAAACAGTAGCAATAAACTGACACGATCATATGTTATGTTTGTAGTTTGGGTCTAGTCCATCACATCATTCTCCTAATGATGTGATCTTGTTATCAAATGACATCACATTTTAATGGCTAGGAAACCTTGACCATCTTTGATCAATGAGCTTGTTCACTAGAGGCATACTAGGGACAGAGTGTTGTTTATTTACCCACACATGTAATGTGTTTCCAATTAATACAATTATAGCATTGATAATAAACGATTATCATGAACAAGGAAATACAATAATAAACACTTTATTTATTGCCTCTACGGCATATTTCCCTCTGCTTCAAACCAGGCCGTTTCAAAGAAGAAATGGCTGCTGCAGTGAGCCCTCTCTTCCCCTGAAGAGAAAATGAGCGGGACATTGTCCGAACCAATGTGGGTTTCCGCCACCAGAGTGCAAAGAGGGAAAAGTACCTCCCACTCCGGGGTGAAAAACACCCAGTCCAAGACACTACGAACCGGGGCCAGCTGCTTGTTAGTCCAGGTGAACCTGGCCCCAGTTCGAGCCGCTTCGCGGAGCACCCCGCCGCAATGGCAATATTGAACATGGACACCCTTGTCCAGTCCACCCTGTCATTGTTTTTGTCTGCACCCAAGCGGATCAGATTAAAGTCGCCACCAACAACGAGCGGGAGGTCAGCCGCGCGCTTGGCCCCAACCAAAGCCGTGACCTCCTCTAGGAAAGAAGTAGAGCACGAGTGATCAGCAAGTCCATAGACACACACCACCACCCAAATCAGCCCCAAGACATTGTGGAGAATAATAGCAGCGATAGAAAACATGCCTTGCTCCCAAGAGAGGACCTCACAAATATCACAGTTGCAGCCCACCAAGATACTCCCCGAGTGACCTGACGAAGGCAGCCAGTGCCACTCAAAACGATTGAGAGGATCAAAAGCCAGCAGATCACAAAAGGATAAGTCAAATTTGATCGTTTCCTGGAGGGATACAACATCAATACGCTCCTTAGCGATATATTATTTAAGTTGTGTCTGCCGTCCCTCGTGGCCACAACCCCTAATATTCCAGAACAGGTACTGCATCAGATAATATGGTTCCCCAAGCAGACCCCTCTAGAGGTCACCGCCTTGGCAACACGCTTTTGAGCTAGAGCATGCCTAGAAGAAGGGAGATCAGAAGCCACCCTTGCTTCAGCTCCCTCTTCGGGAAAGGAGGTAGCCCCAGCCCCTACTGGTACCAACTCCGACGAACCCGCAAGAAGACACCGAGTGGCAGCCTCAGCGAGTGCCGCTTGGGTCTCTTCATGCGCATGAACCAGAGAGATGATCTCATCATTGGAGACAGACGCAACTACCACACTATCGTTCAGAACCCGCGCAAGATGATCATTCAAGAAAGCATTAAGAATTTTGTAAGAGGGTAGATGATTACCTGAGACCTCCAGGTTCTTGTCAGCAGTATGAAGCTTGGCGCTCTCCGGAGAAGACATGTCGCCCAGCTTGGCCTTCGCATGCGCACTGGGTACCCGCTGCGCCACATGAGTCGCCTTGGAGCTCCTGGCCTTAGCCCCAGCATCCACCGATGCCATAGCTGCGCCTAGATTGCCCTGGGTTGGCTCAGCCCCCGCCACCGTACCCACCTTAGCCACTGGTTTCCTGCCCGCCGTCTTCTTGGGGGTCTGCCAGAACTACCCGACCCCCGACTTCCCGAGGAAGGAGTGGGACTAGAGTCTTTGTTGAGCATGCAGCCAGCATCCGCTCCACCAGTGGCCTACAGGGACCGAGGAGCCTCAACCCCAGTGCTACCTCAGTATAGGGCCACCACCATGGGAGCCAAGGACGATGTCCCAAGGTTAGAGCCATACTTGTCGAATGAGCTAACGAGGGTCCAAGCCAGAGGAGGGAGGCTGACCGTGGTGTCCAGAATAGCTGTGGAAGTCAAGCCCCCCGCCAGTGTCCTAAGCTTGTCCCAGGTCTCAGTATTGATCGAGGTGTCATGAATACTGTCGTCGAGCTCCCATCACCACATCTTTGGGCGCCACAGAACCGAGCGCCCCGCCTTGCTTTGACGGGTCCTTGCCACCCCAGCGGCTTGGAACCGATCCCCGCATCCTGTGGCCAACCATCTTTGTCAGAGGAGGAGGGAGGCGGCTTTTCAGAAGGGCTAGTGCCGCTGGAACTACCCTCACCAGTACGCCTCGGCAGCCGCTCCACCTCCACCTTGACTTGATAGCCTTCTCCATTAAACCACACCTCCATGAAGCCGTTAAGCTTGTCTGGCGACTTGCACACCAACTTCATCCTCACCGGCCCCAACCTTATGAGAGAGAGAGAGTTCATCAACCACTATAGGACGCCCCAGCATCTTCAGCCCTTCCATCAAACATTCCATGTGACGATGCTTTTTGGGAATGCTGTGGAGCCGCACCCATGCCTCCGGCATGACCATTGGCACAATATCCTCATGAAGGGAGTCCCTCAACCGCACAGTTATGTCGTTGATAGACAGGAAGATCTTGCCGCTTGATTTGGCCATGTGGAGCAGGTCGGCCGAGGGAAAGATCACCAAAAAGTCGTTGTCCCCCACCTGAGATATTTGCCAATCCCAGTTGCGGGCCACCATGTGCTTTAGCTCCTGCTTGAGAATACAGAGCGAAAGCCGACCAGGATCTATAGAAATGATTGTTGTATTGTCAAACTTCAGATCTGAGCTGCGGTCGGTCTCCGCATCCTCCTCAAACTGGAGACAGAAGAAGCCCTCTCCTGAGATGGCACTTCCCATGATCTGGAGGTTGAGGGGATTCCCACGCGACAGACAGTAGGCCGAAGCATGTCCCTCCTCCTTGCACAGCACGCAGAGTGGCTTGTACATGCATTTGGACTAATAGTGCCCCAAGCGCCAACATTTGAAGCACTCCACATCCGGGATCTCCTCAACCAGAATGGGCTCAGCGATCATACCTTTGGAGGAAGCCGGAGGTGCCACGGCCAGCGACTCCACATTAGAGCGTGGCTTTTTGGCCAACGGATCACCATGACCACCACCACAGTTGGGGTGCGCCATGGGTTTCCTCTCAAGGTCCCTTTTCCTACGCCCCACCTTCTTTAGCCTCTTTCGCTCCTGCTGCTGGATCCACCAAGGGGGAGGAGGACCCCAATCCCCCTCATGCCCTCCGTGCGTTGCAGAGGAGCCGCGCACCTTGCGATCCTCACGGCCACCCTGCCGACCACGCATAGAGCTCTTTGCCTTGTCTCGAAGTTCCTTTTGGTGCCGCTGCTCAGCCTCCAACTCCCCCGCCGCCATCGGACGGTTATTTGCTCTCCGGTCCCCCATAACCGCTGCCGCAAAGGAAATGGAGAGGGGAGGAGGAGGAGGAGGGAGGATGCGAATGGATCTCGCGGAGTGAGAAAGGCGCCACACCTCTCTAATCGATGCGGTAAACCCTAAAGATGGGTCGGGGCACCCCTTGCGCACCCATAAATATCCGCGGCGCATCCTGGGCTCCCAGGCTGCCATGAGCCTAGAAGAGCATGCCACAGCTGCCTTCACTGGCCAACAGGGTGAAACGGCACCAGTTGACCCTTGGGGGCCCACCAAAGCCACCAGCCTAGATGAGCCCACCTGAGCCTTAGGCCCAGCCACAATAACCCTAGGCAGCGGAGACCCCAATCTCGCTGCCCGATCATCTCCGCCCCCAACCACCGCCACCGTTGCCGCCGGGCAGGAGGGAGGAAGGGAAGGAAGGCTAGGCCACTCCTCCACAGGCATCACAGCTGCGACCATGGCGGCCAATGCCGCCGTGGCCCGGGCACGGATAGCACTAGCCGCCCCCCCGAGTCCCCACTCGCACGCAAAACCACCAGCGGCCGCCAGATATGCTCCGCAATAGCCCATGGGCCGCCGCCACCCGGAGCAAACCGCCACCGCTGACCACCACCATCACACTTCTCCACAGCAAACGCAATGAAATCACATACCATAGGGCCCGATGGCGTCGCACGAATACACACCTCCTCCAAATCGTCCTTGCTATCCGAGCACTCCTAGGTGATTACCCAGAACTTGCTGCCATCGGCGGCCAGCCCAGCGCATGGTCTAGGAGACGCTCGCTGCACCTACGACCGCCCAGGGCCATGCCACACCACCTGCCACCCCGCCTCCGACGCGCCCACGTCGACGCCCTCCGAGTCACCCCCCAGTTAACAGAGCAGCCCCGTAACCGTTCACTCATTTCAAAAAACCCATGTGTATTTTCTTTTATTATAATAGCAACAAGAAAGTAAAGAAGCAAGATATCATACTAAACTTTATTATATAACTCTCACTTGATTACAAGGATAGATATATCACGAAAGTAGCACTCGAGAATAGATCATGCTAAACTTTTATTCAACTAAATCACGAAAAATCTAAGGATCGAAAGAAAAGGTATAGGTAAAAAGTGATGGTGATACGATACCGGGGCATCTCCCCCAAGCTTGGCTCAAGCCAAAGGGAGTGCCCATACCCGTGTACTAAAGTCTCCTTTGGTGGTGAAGATGATGAAGGTGGTGGTGATGATGAAGCCTTCTTCTTCAGCTTATACTTTAGCATAAAGTTTTCCTCCCTTAGATCATCATTCTCTAACTCAAGATTTAGTATCTTTTTAAACAATGTTGCCTTACTTTCCTACAGAAAACAAGATGGGATAAACTGAACCTCAGGTTTGTATCCTTTAGGGAGGCTTGACTTCTTGAATTCCACATGCATATCTCCAGGCTAAGGTAGTAGGTCATTCTCTTCCTCGGAGCTATCCTCCTTTGTTTCCTTCATGTTGGCATCTTCTTACTCATCCATGGTCCATCCATAATGATCCACCTCTCCATAGACCTTAGGGTTTGCAATATAGTCAGGAACATAGCTCTCCCTTTCTGAATCTTGGGACGCCATATTTTCAGATCTGCCAGGAAAAGAACACGAAACAAGAATGTAGAATATTTCCGCGATGCAGTGATCAAAGCAGTCAGGTATATATAGAGATAATTTTTATTCTTGGGAAACAAGCATACGGAAGGAAAACGGAGCCGGGAAGGTTCCCTAGGTGCGTACAACCCATGAGGGCGTGCCAGGGCGGGCAGGCGCGCCCTGGTGTATCGTGCTTACCTCGGTTGCTTTCTTGTTTATTTCTTATTTTCCTAAATTTTAAAATATCCCAAAATTGATAGAAAATATTTTTTCAGATTTTTCAGAGTCCATTTACTTACCATATCACGTACCTCTTCTTTTTCACGATATTGGAGTGTTCCGAAAGGTTTCTCTTATGTGTTCCTCCGGTGTCATGGTTTGGATAACATTGCTTTCAACATTAACAGGCGTACCTGAGATATGGTTTTTAATTCTTTGTCCATTGACCACCTTCGGGTTAGTACCTTCGGTATTATTTATCTTGATAGCTCCAGATCAATAAACCTCTTTGATAACCTATGGTCCTTCCCATTTGGAAAGAAGTTTTCCTGCAAAAAATCTAGAACGAGAGTTGTACACAAGAACATATTCTCCAACTTTGAATTCTCACTTTTGGATTCTTTTGTGATGCCATCTTTTAACTTTTTCTTTGAATAGTTTGGTATTTTCATAAGCTTGGGTTCTCCATTCATCTAGTGAGCTAATATCAAATAACCTCTTTTCACGGGCAAGTTTAAAGTCATAGTTGAGTTCTTTAATATCCCAAAATGCTTTGTGTTCTAACTCTAGAGGCAAATGACAAACTTTCCCATAAACCATTTTGTATGGAGACATACCCATAGGATTTTTATAAGCTGTTCTATAGGCCCAAAGTGCATCATCTAGTTTCTTAGACCAATTCTTTCGAGACCTATTGACAATTTTTGTAATATTAATTTTTATTTCTCTATTGCTAAGTTCAATTTGACCACTATATTAAGGATTATAGGGTGATGCAATTCTATGGTTAACATCATATTTATCAAGCATTTTATGGAAAGCACCATGAATAAAATGTGAACCACCATCAGTCATTAAATATCTAGGGACTCCAAACATCAGGAAGATAACTTCTTTAAGCATTTTAATGTGTTATGATCAGCACTACTAGTTGGAATAGCTTCTACCCACTTAGTGACATAATCAACAACAACCAAAATATGAGTATACCCATTAGAGGAAGGAAAAGGTCCCATATAATCAAAACCCCAAACATCAAATGCTTCAACAACAAGTGAATAATTGATAGGCATTTCCCGGCGCTTACCGATAATACCAATTCTTTGACGTTCATCACAAGGCAAGACAAACTTACGGGCATCCTTGAATACAGTAGGCCAATAAAAATCAGATTGCAATACCTTATGAGAAGCTCTATCTCCCGCATGATGTCCTCCATAAGCTTCGGAGTGGCATTTTCATAGGATTTGTTCCTGTTCATGCTCAGGTACACAATGTCTAATAATACCTTCTACTCCTTTATAAAGATGTGGGTCATCCCAAAAGTAATGTCTTAATTTTTTTCTTTTGTTGGTATGTGAAAATTCTTCTATGTTACGTAATCAGCATACCAATGAGTGTTTTGAGAAACATTTATTGCAGCTAATTGTTCATCAGGAAAACTATTGGGTCATCAAGAATATTTTCTAACCTTGACAAGTTATCATCTACGAGGATCTCAGCTCCTTTCCTATAAGTGATATGTAAATAAAGTTCTTGAAGCAAGAGAACCCACCTAATGAGTCCAGGTTTAGCATCTTCATTTTCTATAAGATATTTAATAGCAGCATGATCGTTGTGAACAATAACGTTGGAATCAACAAGGTAAGATCTAAATTTATCACAAACAATCACAACTACTAAAAATTCTTTTTCAGTAGTAGCATAATTTCTTTGGGCACTGTCTAGAGTTTTGCTAACATAATGGATACCATTTAATTTATTATCAACTCTTTGTCCTAGAACAGCACCAACAACATAATCACTAGGATCACACATAATTTCATAAGGCAACTTCCAATCGGGTGGTTGAACAATAGGTGTAGTGGTTAAGGCTTCTTAAGTGTTTCAAAGGATTCTACACAATCATCATAAAAAACAAAGCGAATATCCTTTTGTAAAAGATTAATAAGAGGCCTAGAAATTCTGCAGAAGTCTTTGATAAACCTCCTATAGAAACCAGCATGACCAAGGAAACTCCGAATACCTTTAATATCTTTAGAAACTGACATTTTCTCAATTGCATCAACTTTAGCTTGATCCACCTCAATACCTCATTCCGAAATTTTATGCGCCAAGGAAATGCCATAAAGTGGCACTTCTCCCAATTCAAGACGAGATTAGTTTGTTCACATCTCTGCAAAACTCGATAAAGGTTGCTTAAGCAATCATAAAAACAAGTTCCGTAAACGGAAAAATCATCCATGAAAACCTCCACAAGCTTTTCACAAAAATCAGAGAATATAGAAGTCATACATATTTGAAAGGTGGAAGGTGCATTGCATAAACCAAAGGGCAAGTAAAGGTGGTTTTCTCTTGATCAGATTATGACATAGTTATTTGAGACAAACCAAAATATCCGTCCAAGAAACAAAAGTGTGTGTGCTTAGATAATCTTTCTAGCATTTGATAAATGAAAGGCATATGGTAATGATATTTTCTAGTAGATTTATTTATTTTTCTAAAATAAATTATGATTCTACAGCCAGTAACGATTCTCTATGGGATAATTTCATTTTTATCATTAGGAATAACAGTAATACCTCCCTTCTTAGGGACACAATGTGCATGACTTACCCATCTACTATAAGCTATGGGATAGATTATACCTTGTTCGAGAAGCTTTAGTATTTAAGTTCTTACCATTTCTTTCATCTTAGGATTCAATCGTTGTTGGTGATCAACAACAGGTTTAGCATCAGGTTCCATCTTTATCTTGTGCTGACATATAGTGGGACTAATTCATAGCAGCCCGGTGCTTCCTCAGAATTTTCAATAATCTTTCTTCTTCATCTTCTGAAAGGTTAGCACTAATAATAACATGATATATCTTTTTCTGATCAAGATAAACATACTTCAAAGTGTCATGAAATTGTTTTAATTCAATCAAAGGGTCACCTTTAGGTGGAGGAGGACCTCCTATAGTTTTGATATGAAAATTGTGTTTTACTAGAGGTTGTTGTTCAAAGAAAATTTTATCTGTTTCATTCCTTTCATGCAAGTGCATATCATTTTTATGGTCTAGCAAATATTGTTCTAGTTGATCGGTAGGAGGAACGACAATAGAAGCAAGACCGATTATTTCATCCTTACTAGGTAATTCTTTATCACTGGGTTGTCTACTAAACTTAGAAAAATTAAACTCATGAGACACATCACCAAACTCAACACTGACAATATCTTTTTGGCAATCTATCTTAGCATTAACAGTATTCAAGAAAGGTCTACCGAAGATAATGGGACGAAAGTCATCTTGTGGGGAACCAAGAACTAGAAAATCAGTAGGATGTTTTATTTTCCCACACAAGACTTCAACATATCTAAAAATCCCAAGTGGTGTGATGGTGTCTCTATTAGCAAGTTTAATAGTAACATCAATGTCTTCTATTTCAGCAGGTGCTATGTCATTCATAATTTCTTGATATAAAGTAAAAGGAATAGCACTCACGTTAGCACCAAAATCACATAACCCATGATAGCAATGATCTCCTATTTTCACTAAGACAATAGGCATGCCAACTATGGGTCTATGTTTATCTTTTTCACCGGGTTTAGCAATTCTAGCAGCTTCATCACAAAAGTAAATAACAAGCCAATTAATATTTTCTACCAAGAGATATTTAACCATAGCAACACTAGGTTCTACTGTAATTTGTTCAGAGGGCTTAGGGGCTTTAATATTACTCTTTTGAAACATAGTTGATACATTTGCATATTCCTTTATCCTAACAGGGAAAGGTGATTTTTTCAATATAAGCAGTAGGCACCACTGGATCAACACAGTAAATGACAGTTTCTTCTTTAGCTATGACCGGATCTTTCATATCTTTTTAATAGGGGGTGATATTTAAACCACTTGTCTTTAGGGAGATCAACATGAGTAGCAAATGATTCACAAAAAGAGGCTAGTATCACAAAGTCGAGTCCATATTTAGTGCTAAACTTGTGAAAAGCATCGGTATTCATAAAAGATTTAACACCATCAAACTCAATCTTAATACCTGACTCATTACCTTCGTCGAGTTCCCAATCTTCACACTTGTGTTTAATTCTTGATAATAGAGCCCACTTGAATTCAATAGTCTTCTTCATAAAAGAAGGAGTGCAAGAAGTATCGAGCATGGATCGATCAATATGAGAAAGCCGAGCTTAAATTTTTTGAATAATAATTTCTCTTGAAATATCATGATTGGGGCATGAATATAACATTGAGTTAAGTGCCGCCAATCTATAGTGATGCTTTCTTCTTCACGAGGCCAAAAATTATATACATAATTCCTATCACGATGAACTAGATGCATAGGATAAAACTTTTGGTGGAATTCCAATTGGAGTCGATTCCAGTTCCATGATCATCACATAGCCTGTACCATGTCAATGCTTTTCCCTTCAAAGATAAAGGGAAAACCTTATTCTTAACTTCATCTCCGAATAAACCTGCAAGCTTAAATAATCTGCAAACTTCATCCACATGTATTATATGCAGATCGGGATGTTCAGTTCCGTCTTCTGCGCAAGGATTAGCTAGCAGTTATTCTATCATAACCGAAGGAATTTCATAAGTAATATTTTCAGTAGGTGCAGTAGGTTGAGGGGCAACTAATTGTGGTTCCATTCAAGGTGAAGATACCCCGAAGAAACTCCTGAAAGGATTGTTTTCCATGGTAGCAAGTGACAATAAATTTCAGCATGTAGTATAAGTTTTTCCTTACTTTTTTACACTTACCAAGAGCGCTTCACTTCCCAGCAATGGTGCCAGAAAAGAGTCTTGATGACCCACATAATAAGCAAAGTGTTTTTGAGGGTACACGGGAATTTCATCTAGTCACTTTCATCATGTTGGTTTGATTCGTGTTCGCTACTTTTATAAATTGATATGTTGGTGGACCGGTGCTAAGGTGATGTTATTACTTTAACTAACAACCTACTTATGATTAACCCCCTCACAAACCATCCACAACTATGAGAAAAGTATTAAGACAAGGTCTAAACATATCATTAAGCATGTGGATCCAAATCAGCCCCTTACTAAGTAGCGGATAAACTAGGTTTTAAGCTTCTCTCACTCTAGCAACCCATCATCTAATAACTACACCACAATGCATTCACTTAGTCCCAAGGATGGTGAAGTGTCAGGTAGTAGACGTTCATATGACACCAGTAAGGGAATCACAACATACATATCATCAAAACATCAAACACATATCAAATTCACATGATTACTTGCAACATGACTTCTCCTGTGACCTCAAGAACAAAGGTAACTACTCACAAATAATACTCGTGATCAATATCAGAGGGTTATTAAATAGCATAATGGATCTTAATATATAATCTTCCACCAAATAAACCATATAGTAATCAACTATGCAAGGTAATCAACACTACTAGTCACCCACAGGTACCAATCTGAGGTTCAGGTACAAATATTGAACACAAGAGATGAACTAGGGTTTGAGAGGAGATGGTTCTATTGAAGGTGTTGATGAAGAATTGCCTCCCAAATATGAGAGGGTTGTTGGTGATGATGATGACTTCGATTTCCGCCTCCGGGAGGGAAGTTACCCCGACGGAATCGCTCTGCCGGAGGGCAAAAGTGCTCCTGCCCAAGTTCCGCCTCGAGACGGCGCCACTTTGTCCTGAAAGTCATCTCTTGAATTTTTATAGGTCAAAACACCTTATATACCAGAAGATGGGCTCTGGAGGTGGGCCGTGCTGAGCACAACCCACCAGGGCGCGCTTGTGGGGGCTGGCGCGTCCTGGTGTCTTGTGCTCACCAGGGTGTGGCCCTTCGGATATTTGCTCCATTATTTCTTATATATTCCAAAATAATTCTCCAAAAAGTTTCAGCTCATTTGAAGATGTGCAGAATAGGTATCTCTGATATGCTTTTTCAGGTCGAGAATTCTAGTTGCCGGCATTCTCCCTCTTTGTGCAAACCTTGCATATTACTCCCTCCATTCCTTTATGTAAGTTGTATTATTTTCGCCACTGTGATCAAGGCACATAATTATACACATGTTAGGACGAAATTAACCTTGGCTAAATCATTGATTAACGGCAACTAAATCATTTAGGCTAATAAAGTAAGAGATACACGCAATCATGAGAGAAATACTTTCCATTATTCTCTATATAAGGAAAGATGCATGCAATCAGGGAAGAGTAACTTTCCTTTTTTGAAGGGCTAACGACGGAATTATGAGCATTTAGAACAAATGCACCTTACATTGTGGAATTTATCAAAGAATAAATACACCTTATACAAAGGAACGAAGGGAATATGAGAGAAAATGCATTAGTATTACTCCACAAAGAATTATTATGCCATAAATAATAGTAGGACATCATGATTCAAAATGGACGTTGCACGCGCCTTTGATTCAAACAACACTAGGATTTCAACGAGGAATAAGAATGCTCACACATCATCACCATGCTAAAATATATTTAGTTGAACAACAAGTTAACAACCTCCAATTCACAATATTCTTACTATTTAATAATCATGCACCCATTCCCATTCACATTACCACATTAATATCATTAACTCAAGATTTATCTTCTATGTGCTACGTGAAGGTTTTGATTATACACTCTTTGAATACCTATAATTTTGGGCTAGTCTTATAACCCATGTAAATTACCGTCACTTTGTATTAACTTTCAAACAAATATAAGCGAAGAACGAAAGTGCAATTATTTCTTTGAAATTTACATGCCACCATGTTCCAAAAGATATAAGTGAAGTACTAGAGCAACTGCTTAGCTCAAAAGATATAAGTGAAGCACATAGAGTATTCTAATAAATCATGGTGATTTTGTATTTCTCTCAAGTAGATGTGCACAGAAAATAATGATTGTGTAAAACTAAAACAAAAACAAACTAAAACAAACGACTCTCCAATCAAAACCCATATCATGTGATGAATAAAAATATACCTCCAAGTGACATACCGATGGATTGAGACGAAAGAGGGGATGCCTTTCGGGGCTTCCCCAAGCTTAGACGCTTGAGTATTCCCAGAATTTGTCTTGGTTTTCCTTGGTCATCCCCAAGCTTAGGCTCTTTCCGCTCCTTAGTCCTTCATCCATAGTGATAGCACTCAAAACTTGAAAACTTCAGCACACAAAACTCAACAGAAACCTTCGTGAGACCCGTTAGTATAATAAACATATCGAATACTTTACGTACTATTATAAATTTATTATTATTTTATTATTGCATAAGGTACTTTGTTTTAACTTCTCCATGGATTATACCCATCAATACAATCCATATCATCATAAAAACAAGCAAACTATGGAAGCAAAAACAGAATATGTCTAAAACATAACAATTTGTAATGATGTGTATAGAAACCATACTTATGTAACTCCAAAAAATCTGACAAATTAGGTAAACCTTGGTAATTTGTATATAAATACTTTGTAAAAAGTCCAGTTGAAAAAGACTTTCCAGGAAAACCAGCAAAAGTATGCACTGGACACTAAAGTTTCTGTTTTTGCACCATATCAACTCTACTCATCATGCAAGTCATCCCAAAGGCAAACACTAATTTAAACACTTGGCACAAACACTAATTTAAACACAAAAACACAATCATTACAGTAGAAATAACCATTTTACCAAAAGCAAAAAAAATTAAAAAGAAAAAAATAAGATAACTATTGGATTGCCTCCCAACTAGCGCTATTGTTTTACGCCCCTAGCTAGGCATAATGCATATGATCAAGTGTTGTCATCCTTGTTATCAAGCTCCTTAATGACACAATCATGCTTAGGAAAAATAGGAGGCTTGGAAATAGGTTCTCTTAGCAATTTTATAAAATTGGGATGCACACTCATCATTTAAAGATCCTCGTATTTCTCGATAGGAGAGGTACTAATGCAGTTGGGAACATATATGAACTTTGGATTTTTCTTTTGAGAGGTACTAGCATTAGTTCTGGATGGAGTGAAAGAGGAACCCACTTTATCAATGACTTCCTCCATTTTATCAATCCTTGCTCTACCCGCTCATTAATAGTTGTATCTTTATCCTTTAATGTTTTCAAAGTAATTCCTACCTTTGATCCAAATTGGGTGATATGATTATGAAACCTTTTGTCCAACTCCTCAATTTGTTCTCTAGTGGCCATTTTAGTTTCAATAGCATCCCTCCTTTGTATAACATTTTCCAAGTTCCAAATAGTTTCATTAATGATAATAGGTGGCGACCCCACTAAATTTTCCATGGCCTTGAAAGCATCCGAAGTATGACTCATTAAGAAATTACCACTGATAATAGTGTCAAGTACAAATGTATACCAAGTAGTAATACCAACATAGAAATTACAATGCAATATGTTGGGGTATTACTTATGAGTTGATTTATTTTGATCAATGCAAATCCTATGCTAAGAATCTTTAAAACTTTCTCCTCCCCTTTGTTTAAAATTAAGCACCTCATTATCAGGAGTAAACGGAACAAAAGAAGAATTAGCCATAATAACAAGAAAACAAGTAAACTAGCATATTTTTTTTTATTTTCATTTTTTATAGGAAGAAAAATATAACAGAAAATAAAAAGTAGAACATGTGAATGATAATTTGTGTGAAGGTACTTGATAATAGGTTGGTGATACTCCCTGGCAACGGTGCTAGAAATCCTTCCTGATACTTGTCATCTGCGTTGGATTTTCTGTGAACAGGAGTGGGTGATGCAGTAAAAAATGTATAGCAATAATGTGTAAAAATTTCAGATCATTATCGAGCTCCACCGAAAAATGAAAATTCTTGTACTAGAGTAAAAAAATTGTTTTGTTTCAGCATCGTTTCTACTCATCTTGTGAGTTATTCCAAAGGCTTTACTTGGCACAAACACTAATTAAAATGTAAAAAAACATTATAGAGGCAATAATCATGTTATCACAAAATAACATAAGGTATTGGGTTATCTCCCAACAAGCTCTGTCTTTATAGCCATTAAGACATGCTTGAAATTTTAATGATGCTCACATAAAAGATAAGAAATGAAGCATAAAGAGAGCATCATATAGTATGTGACAAACTCATTTAAGGCTAACATACTTACTATGCATAGGCACTTTATAGGATTATCAAGACAAGAAATATCTAGTGCATGCAAATAGGAAAGCATTAATAATTTCAACACAAAGAGAGATAATTGAGTAACATGCAAATTCCTGTGACCATATTTGCCTCTCTCATAATAATTACATGTAGGATTATAATCAAACTCAACAACATAACTATCATGTAAAACAATCTATTTATGATCCATATGCATACAAGTCTTATAATTGTCCAAGGTAGTGGGATCATTATTACCTAAAGTTGTCGCTCTTCCAAACCCACTTTTAGTAGTGTTGCGAATTTCATAATCAATAATAGATTCATCATGAAGCATAGATTTATCAAGATCACAAGGAACATCATGATTATCACCCAAATCATGATCATTAGTACAATTGATATTCATACAATTTATACTAGAGAGATGGCCATCATGATTTTCATTCAAGGAACTATCATGAATCACTTTATAAATTTCTTTTAGCACTTCATCACAATTTTTAGATTCATGATTTTCAAGCAATACCTCATAAGGAAAATCTAGCGCACTCAACTCACTAGAAATTGGTTCAACATAATCGGGTCTTTTGAAAAGATTAGCAAGTGGATAGTGATCCATTTATCTTTATTTTTACCTTTTACATTTGGTTTGTGTGCAAAATATAAAGATAACATAGCTAGGCAAGTAAACTATCAAGCAAGAGAGTAAACTAGTAACAAGAAAAGATAAATATTTTAGTATTTTTGATTTTTATGGGACAATCTAAATATAACATCAAATAAAAAGAAGAACAAGTGAATGATAATTTGTGCAAATTTACTTGACAGTTGGTGATGGTATTCCCCGGCAACGGCTCCAGAAATCCTTCCTGTTACTTGTGATCTGTGTTGGGTTTTCAATGAAGAGGAGCGAGTTATCGCAACACAATGTGGGTAACTATTTCTCTCAGTTATGAAACCAAGGTTTATCGAACCAATAGGAATACCGATCCTCAACCGTCTTTAGCGGTTGCACACAAAAGAACAAACAACTTGCACCCAATACTGACAAGAGGGTTGCCAGCCCCCTTGGTCTCGTTATTTGCAAGAAAATGAGTTGTGTAGATAATTGTATATACTTGTACATTGAAAAATAAAATAAAATCAAATAAATAATAGCAAGGTAATAGTAGCGTTTGTAAATATATAAGTGAATAGAATTGGGGGCCGTAGTGTTCTCTAGTGGAATATCTCATAGAAATAGCATATGGTGGGTAAACAAATTACTGTTGGGCAATTGATAGAAAAGCGAATAGTTATGTGATTTTCACAGGAATGATCATGTGTATATAGGCATCATGTCCATAAGAAAATAGGACTACTCATTCCTGCACCTATATGTATTACTCCACCCATGGACTGCTATACAACATGCATCTAGAGTATTAAGTAAAACAGAGTAAAGCTTGAAGAACAATGACATGATGTAGACAAATAGAACTCAATCAATATGAATTAACCCCATCATTTTATTCTTAATGGCAACAATACAAAGATGTTTCTTGTACCTTTTTTCACTGGGATATAGAGCACTGCCAGATTGAACCCACAACAATGCACCCCTCTCACTGAAGAAATATCAATCTAGTTGGCCAAACTATTTCAATCTATCAGAGAGATTTACAAAGCTATAATAATTATGCAAATAAGAATCATAATAGATTTTAGATAAGACTCGAATATTTTTCATGAATAATCTGAAGATAAACCCACAATTGATCGGATCCCAACAAACGCACTGCACAAACGAATGATATCGGATAGATCAAAGCGAAGATGCGATGATCATTGTATTGAAGATCAAGAGAGAGAGAGAGGTACTAATGCCGGACAGGTAGGTCTGAGGTAGACTACTCACACATCACCATGGGCGCAACAAGGTTGATGTAGAGGCCCTCCATGATTGATCCACCCTCCGACAGGGCACCGAAATAGGGCTCCAGATGGGCACACGATGGAATAGAGATTTGCGGCGGCAGAAAAAGTTTTTTGGGAGGCCCTCTAGGGTTTTGGGGATTTATTGGAATTTATAGGACAGAGAGGGGCGTCGGGAGGCAACCGAGGGGCCCACCAAGAATCAGGGGCGACCACCCCCCTAGGCACGCCCTGATGTGTGCGGGCCTTGTCGTGTGGCCTCCGGTCTTCTCCCAAATCTTTCAGATATTCTTTTGGTCTCGAAAAAATCATTAAAAAGTTTTGTGGCAATTGGACTTTGTTTGGTACTGTAAACCTAGGACTGGGTTAATAGGTTAGTGCTCAAACATAATATTAATTGACATATAATTGCCCAAAAAGCATCCTATATAATGATAATAATATATAATGGATCAATCAAAAATTATTGATACGTCGGATACGTATCTGCGGTCTCCCTTTGAGATCATGGGAGTAAGGATATAGATGACAATTGTGTCAAGCGTAAGTTTCTCAAGGCGATGATGCCATTCAACAAGGCCATGTCCTCCATGATCCGTCAAAGACCGGACTTACACACCTTGTCCTCAAGTGATGTGTCGGATGAATTTATTCCTATGAACATCTTGAACAACACCGCCGACAATGCTCTAGCTCGTGTCCAACGGTCAATGAAAGCCTCACCCAACCTTGCTTTGAATGCCAAGGCAATTCCGGAAGAAGAAGAAGATGAAGAAGAGGAGGATTTCCCCAAAGGCACCAAATATGCATACCATGAGCACATGGCCCTTGCTTCAAGGCAATTTTGGGGCAACAAGAGAAACTCAAGGCCAAGCTTCTCCAAGAACAACTCAAGTAGCTCTAAAGGCAAGCAACATGTGATAACTTGCTATAATTGTGGCAATGCAAGTCACTTCATGGTGGATTTCCCATATGATAAGAGGGAAGAGAATGGTAGCAAGCTCATTCGCAAAGACAAGGCCAAGTTCTTCCCCAACAAGAACAACTTCACCAAGAAGGTGCCTCAAAAGGTGTTGGTGGCACACGAAGAGTACGTTTATGATGATGATGATTATGAAGATGCAACTGGTGATTGTGATGGCCACTATGGCCATTGAAAGTTCTTTCCCAACCAAGGTATCCCTCTTCGACTCTCCCAACGAGAACCGCATTGAAAAGTGCCTCATGGCAAAAGGTAATAACAAGGTAACGTCCAACATCAAAACATCCATTACTACTACTACTCCTTCTTTGTTGGATTGTGTGGATGAACATGAGGAGGTGAAAGTTAATGAGAATGAGCTTACAAGTTCATGGTTAAACTCAAAGGTGATACCAAGAAGCACTTTGTTGATTTCTTGGAACAACTTGGCGAGGCTAGCCATCTCATTGAGTCTCATGAGGAAACCACCTCTAAAATGGAGGGGCATAGTCGTGACTATGCCGATGATATAGAGGATCTTTCCATTGCTCTTAAGGAATAACAAGATCTTCATTTGACTCTTGAGGAGTCATACAATGATGACCTTGCTAAATTACGAAAAGATCATGATCATGCTCTTGTTCTTACTCGTGTGCTCAAATCCAAAAAGGTTGCACTTGGGGTCGACCATGATAGACTCAAGGAAGAGTTTGACACACTTGATAAGGCTTTGAAGAGTGCTCATGCTTCTTTTAAGGAGTCTCATGATCAACTGCAAGTAAAACTTACTAAGGAAATAGCCACGTGTCCTCCTCTTTTGTTAATTGACAATGCCAATGCTACTAACCCTTGTTGTCAGCATGTGCACCTTGTGGAGGAAAATGCCAAGTTGAAAGAGCAACTTGAGAAAGGCCTTCTAACATGTATCCAAGGTGAGAAGAACCTCAATGACCTTTTGAGCAATTAAAAGGAAGTTGTGAAAAAGGAAGGGATTGGGTTTGCACCCAAGTATAAGAAGAAGAAGAAGTTCAAGACCAAGCAACATCTCCAGCTCAAGGAAACCTTTGTCAAAGTGGGGGGATACCCATGATAAGTAGAAGGATAAGGTTGCGGGTGGTAATTCCAAGAAGGGCAAGACCACCCCTTCCAACAAAGCTAGCGACTTTCACCCCTCTTATGTTTTATGCAATGCTAGTGATGGTCATGTTTACGCCAAATTTGTTGGTTCTTCTTATGAGTACATTGAATAGTCTATTTGGGTTCCTAAGACCCTTGTTACTAACATAAAAGGAACCATTACAGAATGAGTACCTAAATCCAAGCATTGATCTCTTGTAGGAGTTTGCTTTCAGAGTAGGTTCATGGTTGCTTGATAGTGGAGAACAATTCATATGACCGGAAGCAAGGACTTGGTGGTGGATGTTCAAACTAACTCATTCTTCGCTACTCAAGTCCAATTTGGTGATGATACAATTTCAAATGTATTGTGTCTTGGCAAGGTGGCGATCTCCCTGGATTTGACCATTGAGAAAGTCATGCTTGTTGAGATCCTTCCATACAATTTACTTCCCGTTTGTCAACTTGCATTCATGGGATTTCTACCTTCTTTGCTGTTGATACTTTGGCCCTTCTGTGGAGCAAGACTCTTAAAGTAGCCTTTGTTGGTCATGTCTAAAATGGTCTCTATGTGGTTAACTTTTCGGAGCGACCCACTAAGACCATGACTTTCCTAATGGCTAAAGTTGACGTGGGATGGCTTTGGCATCGCTGGATAGCCCATGTCAATATGATATCTTTGCAAAGTCTCCTCAAAAGGGATTACGTTTGTGGACTTACAAATGTAAGTTTTGATAAAGATCATGCTTGTAGTTTTTTTATCGAAGGAAAGCAACATGAGAAGGCTCACTGACCCACGACTACCATCTACTTGAAGAGGCCCTTGGATCTCCTTCACATGGATCTCTTTGGTCCTCCATCCGTCGATAGTCTTAGGGGAAGAAAATATCGCTTGGTGATTGTGGATGATTACTCAAGATATACTTGGGTATACTTCTTCAAGAAGCAGAGTGAGACCCAACAAACTGTCATCGACTTTGCAAATGAAGCTCAGTGTCAACATGAGGCAAAGGTATTGATGATTAGAAGTGATAACGGCACCGAGTTCAAGAACTACACCTTGGATGAGTTTCTTAGTGATGAGGGGATCAAGCATCAATACGCACCATATACCCCTCAACAAAATGGTGTTGCGAAAAATTAAGAACCGGACGTTGATGGATGCGGCAAGGACCAGGATGGCGGAATTTAGATCACCATACAACTTTTGGGCCGAATCCATCAACACCGCATGTCATGCATCTCATCGGCTCTACCTCCGCAAAGGCTTGAACAAGACTTCATATGAGATTCTTACCTGTAACAATCCCAACCTCAAGTACTTCATGGTATCTGGTTGTAAGTGTTTCATTCTCAAGAAAGGTGCTCGTTTGACTAAATTTGAACCTAAATATCAAGAGGGCATATTTGTTGGTTATGCTACAAACTCTCATGCTTACCGTGTCATCAACAAGTCCAATGGACTCATTGAGGAGACGTGTAACATGGAGTTTGATGAAAATAATGGCTCCCAACTAGAGCAAAGTGATATTTGTGATGTAGGTGATGAAATTCCTCCCCGAACCATAAGAAGAATGGGTGTGGGACACTTCCTACCCATTGAGGAACCCCTTGTGGCCGAAGGATAAGGACAATGTTCTATGCAAGTGGAACCATCACCAATGCAAGAGCCACATGCTTCCGAAGAACAAAGTGAAGGCTATCAACCAAGGGAACAAGATCAAGGGCAAGATCAACCTCATGATGATGGTGATTCCCCAAGATATGCCCAAGATCAAGTTCATACCCCCAAGAAAGCTCAAGATAAAGAGCAAGATCATGACGACGCTTAAGATTGTCAAGATGGTGCTCCTCAACCTTCTATGGAGGAGATATTAGAACGATAAGCTGCCAGATCGCATACAAGCTTAAACATCAACAACATGTGTTAGAGAACGTCTACGGAATCTTGAGTAAAGGGGTAACCACTCATAAACAATTAACAAACTTTTGTGAGCATCACATGTTTGCTTCTTGCATTGAACCCTTAAAGGTACAAGAGGCGCTCAAGGACATGGATTGGCTTGAAGCCATGCATGATGAAATCAACAACTTCGAGCACAATAAGGTGTGGCAATTGGTGCCAAGATCAAAGGAAAATCACAATGTTATTGGAACCAAATGATCTTCAAGAACAAGAAAGATGTGAATGGTGTCTTCACTCGCAACAAGGCAAGATTGGTAGCACAAGGCTACTCCCAAGTCGAGGGTATCGACTACGGTAAAACCTTTGCTCTCTATTTGCATGTTGCTTGCATAGGCATCTCATGATGATTTCAAATTGCAACAAATGGATGTTAAGAGTGCATTTCTTAATGGCCCTCTTAAGGAGTTGGTATATGTCAATCAACCCCCAGGGTTCGAGCATCCTAAGTTGCCCAACCATATATACAAGCTCGATAAGGCACTCTATTGTCTTAAACAAGCCCCACATGCATGGTATGAGCACCTTAACGAGTTGTTGCAAGACCGTGGGTTTGAAATTGGGAAAATTGATCCCACTCTTTTCATGAAGAGGGTTAAAGGGGACATGTTCATATGCTAATTATATGTTGATGATATTATCTTTGGTTGTCCTAAGAAACCTTTCAATGATGAGTTTGCCGCACTAATGACTAAAAATTTGAGATGTCCATGATGGGATAGTTGAAGTTCTTCCTTGGGTTCGAAGTCAAATAACAAAGAAAATGAACCTTCATCAACTAGGCAAAATACACTCAAAACATGCTCAAGAGGTTCAAGTTAGATGATGTCAAGCCAACCAAGACCCCCATGCAACTCAGGGGCCATATTCGTATTGATCCCAATGGTAAAGTTGTGGATCAAAATGTATATCGATCCATGATTGGATCCTTGCTTTACCTTTGTGCATCTAGACCGGGTATTATGTTGGGTGTGGGAATTTGTGCTTTCAAGCTGTGCCTAAGGAAAGTCACTATGTGGTAGTCAAGAGAATCTTTCAATATTTAGCTCATACCCCAAACTTTGGCTTATGGTAACCCAAAGGTTCTTCATTTGATCTCATGGGATATTCGGACTCGGATTGGGCGGGAGACCATGTGGATAGGAAGCCAACTTCCAGAGGATGTCAATTCATTGTTCTCTCTTTGGTTAGTTGGTCTTCAAAGAAACAAAATTTTGTTTCTCTCTCTACCACAAATGTCGAGTATGTAGCTGCCACAATTTTCTGTGCACAGTTACTTTGGATGAGACAATCTTTGAAGGATTACGATGTCAATTGTGACAAAGCGGCTCTTTTCTGTGACAATGAAAGTGCAATCAAGATCTCTAACAACCTGATTCAACATTGCAACACGAAGCACATTGAGATTCGTCATCACTTCATCCGGGAACATATCAAGCATGGGGAGATTAACCTTATTTATCTCAATACTCGTGAACAATTTGCTGATATTTTCACGAAGTCATTGGATGAACCAATATTGTGCTAGTTAAGGCACAAGCTAAATGTCATTGATTCGACCAATGTGGCTTGAACTATTGCACACCCCACCACACTCATCATTTTGTCTTGTTTAGATGTAGGCATGGATATATGCGGATTGTTGTTTTCTTAATGAACTCTCCCTCCCCCATTGTCCATAAACTGATCAAGTCTTTCACATTAGCCATTTTTGAGGGCACTTGTGCTTCCAAGACGAGTTTTGGTCATGGGCCCAATGTTAAAATCTTCGCAGTGCGATACCAATTGACTCAAACATAGGTGGCTTCGTCCACCACCCCATCCTAGTGAGGTATTCGCTTTTGAGATCTTGTTTGTGTTTGGTGTCACTCCAAGTTTGCTTTTCTTCATTTTTTACATTTCTAACTTGGAGTGTCTATTCCCTTTTGTTGGTTTTGTGTCTCCAACCTAGGCCTTCTCTCATCGACAACCCCATATAGTGGATAAGACACCGTTTGTAACTTGTTTTGGCATAGTGGACACCTTATGCGGTACTACCGCTGGTGGGATGGTACTATCGCTTATTCATAAGCGGTACTACTACCGCCCCTACGGTACTACTGTTGGAGCGCTACTACTCGGCCTTTTGCCACGCTATAGTACCGGGGCAGTACTACCGCGACCTGAGCGGTACTATCGCATGGGAGTGCGCGGTGGGGGTTATGAGATAGGCAACGGGAGTTCACACTCCCCCATACCAATTCCTCCCTTTCCCCCTGATTTTTCTCTCTCCACGCAACGCAAGTGCTCCGGGGGCCACCATCGGACCTCTGTTTCTGGTCGTTCTTCCGCGATTCCGACCGATGGACTCGATCACCACCATATCCTCTTGACATGGGTGCCGGTATTGCCCTTGTTTTCCTATCCTATGGTTCTATTTCTTGAATCTAGCCTTCAGGGAAATATGAGATGCATTCTCCGATTTTTAGTCAAATCGAGGCATGAGTAGGATGTGGAAGATTTCTAGTGAGTAGATTTGTAGTTCTATTGGAAAATATTTGCATTTGGCATCACCGGTAGTACCGGATCTGACCCGCGGTGCTGGTTGCCCCGGTGACCTCCGTCCCGATCGCTACTATTGCTCCTCCAGGAGCGGTACTACCGCTTGCAGGTGGTACTACCGCTTATGGTGAGCGGTAATACTGCTTGCGCTACCAAAATCACATGTTTTTTATTCAAGTTTAGGTTTACTTCTTTTATTTTGGCTTATGCATTTTGTTACATCTGCTTTCCTCGCTCTATGTTGTGGTTCCAGGTGGTAGCAACTCTGCTCATCAGGAGCGTAGGGTGAATCCAAGTCATGGCTCTAAGCATTACCACACGGCAGGAGATGACAGTGTCAACCCCAACCCCAATGCACCTCCCAAGCAGAAGACCAAGCAGGCTACAACCAAAATCAAGAAGACTCCATCGATGGATGAATTGACAAGCAAAGAGTTATGCATTCTCCACCATCGCAACCAATAAACCATAAGATTCAGCTGTTCTCAACCATCCCTTCTGGAACAGGCAACGAGGTTCTTTTTTATCATGATTTTCTAAGGAAAAAGAAGATCATGTATGTTCCTCGTGTCAAGTCCATTGATATGGACTGTTTGCAAAACAATGCTAGATACTTTGGTGAAGCTCTTGACCTCTATGAGAAGCTTGGTATTATCATCCTGATGCGGTCCAACAAGGTCTTTTATGTAGAAATTGTGGTTGTGTTCTTTGCTACGGTCCATCTTGGATCTGATGAGGACCGGACTTTGACCTGGATGACTAATGGCAATAGGCTATCTGCTAAATGGAAGGACTTCATGAGTTTGTCGGGCTTCAATGATCAGGGGCTCCATACCCCAATTGGATTTCGTCCTCATACGGAGGTTACTTCCATTCACAAGAGTCATCTTTGTCCCTACTCCACTAAGAAGACCTCCTCCACCAATGGCATGCCGACTTATGTTCTTGAACCATTTTTGATATCATGCATTGTATGTTTAGATACACCATCTTTCCCCGTGTTGAGAATTTGGATCAAATACACTCTTACCTGGTGGATATGCTACTCTTCTCTCAAGAGATGAGGGGAAAGAGGAGGTAGAGGTTCTGTATATTTCTCATGTCATGTGGTATGAGCTCCTATTAGCAGTCACGGAGCACAAATGTCCTATTTATACAATTATACCCCATATTTGATGCATCTTATTGAGAGGACCTAGGAACTCACCTTTTCAAACATGGAATTTTAACGTGGTGTGTTGTTTCTCCATGAGGTTGTGCAGCTGAGACACAAAGACAAGTGGAGCACTCATGCTACTCTGGAGATGGATCTTCCAGATGCTAAGGATGAGGAGTAGGATGAGGATGAGTTTGAGGGTGGCGTTGATCCTAGTTATGCGCCATCTAGTGGGGATCCATCTTGGGCAAAGAAGCTGCAAGAGAAGATGAACAAGTTGTTATGCTTGCGGGAAAACGGTCAGTACGAAGCTCATGTGGCAGAGAAGGTGGCCAGGAGTCGTCCCAAGGCTATGGGCAAGCACATTGGCATGGATATTCCAAGAGGATCTGAGGATAGGGTCACTGATGAGGAGGCCTGGACTTCCAAGAATTGCAAGTGGGACTCAGATGTTCATCAGCCTGGCACAGCAGCTTCTAGCTCCAACGAGTTCAAGGATTACCAATGGAGATTCCATGTATTGCTACCACCTCAGATCATTTTTAGTACTCTTTGCCGTTTTGGAGTCTCGATGCCAAAGGGGGGAGAGTTTAGGGATTTGCCAAGTCACGAGTGTGTCTTAGTTGCTTGTTTTTCTTCGCTCGTGAACTCTTTTATCATTTGCTTTGGTTTTGATTTGTGAGACTTAAAAACCGAGTCATATGGTGTGAGACATATGCTATCCTCTTAGTATGTCAGTTTATGCTTATCGTGTGCCCTATGTTTATGCTCACATGACATGTCTTTCATTTATGCTTATCTCCCTTCATGTTAATGCAAGTATTGCCTACCTATAAAATATAGGGGGTGTTGATTCTAGTGTGGGTATTTTGCATTCCGAAAGCATATCTAAAATAATGCACACATCTAGGGGGATCCCGTCTATATTTTCTAGGTGTTGGGGCTTTCTTTCTATCTTATACTCCCTTCGTTCCTCTATATAAGGTGTATTTGTTTCTTGATAAAATTCTAGAATGTAAGGTGCATTTCTTTTGATTCTCCTTGATTCCCTTTTTATCCCTCTGAAAAAGGAAAGAATCCATTTTCTGATTGTCGGTATCTCTTTTTATAGAAAAAGAAGGAAACTATCTCTTTGTCGATTGCATGTATCCTGGAATAAATGATTCACTTCCACTAACCGACAAATTTGCCAAGGGTAATTTAGTCTTTACATGTCTATAATTACGTGCCTTGGTCACCATGCCAAAAATAATACACCTTACATAACAGAATGAAGGGAGTATATTCCTTGTGCAAATGTCGTGTTATCATCAATCCACCTAAAAGGGGGAGATTGTTAGGGCATATTTCTCCCTTAGTGGTTTTGGTGATTGATGATAATACATCTGCGGACTAATTATGTGCATTAAGCCTTTTAGATATTTCTACATATGACACAAGACGATCCGAGCCCCTCGGTGGATTATAGTGAGGACGGTTTCTCTCGTGCATTTCGTTTTTAGTGGAATTGAGTCGTAGGAAAACTGAGCTATTAAGAGGGGTCCTCTTTGCAAAGGTTTGGGTGGAATCAACACGTATACTTTCAGTTGCACCCTTGCTTCCTTTCCTGCATCATTGGAGATGTTCCAACTATGCCTCTGTTCTGGTCCTCAAGGAACCAAGCGGCAGTACCACGCAGGAAAGCGGTAGTATCGCTTACACTGTAACTAGTAGTATCGCTCCGGCCAGTAGTAGTGCCACTATCTAGTGTCGCGTGTTGTACCGCTGACTCTAGAATCTCGACTTTTCGTGTCGGACTAATCGATTGTTGGAGAGGGGTAGTACAGCGTGGTAGTACCGCCTGTTACTACCTTCCCAACTACCACCTTCTTTCTGCACCCTAGACCCTCATCGGATTCTGGGCGACAGTAGGGCAAGGTACTACCGCCTATAAGCGGTAGTACCGCTTGAGCGGTATTACCTGTGCCCCTGCCAATTCCCTAAGTGTGTAGAGCCTCTACACTGCACCCTAGCGGTAGTACCACTGGGGTGAGCGTGTGATGGCCTAGCTTATTAGGGATGATAGACTATTCATATCAATAAGGAATTTCTTCTTTTCCGGAAGCCCATTTAAACAGAACCGGGAAGTTGGTCTCGGGTGCGCATGAGTGAGGACAAAGTGTGCAGAAAAGACTAGTATTAATCTGTGAGGCCAGTCTAGATCCCGCCAGGAGTAACGACCACAGGCGGGTGTGTCCAGGGCGTTACAAGTTGGTATCAGAGCCGACCCTCACGGTTACACGTCTGTTTGCCGATAGGTGCGTGGTCATGTTGTTCACGAAGTTGGTGACTCATCACGGCACACTGAATCGCACATGTATCGGACTGAAAGTACAGACGTTTGTCCCTGGAGGGAACGTTCCTGTGGCGCTACGAGGACGTCGGTTCCTCTGAGTGGTGGTGTATGTGATAGCTTGGCTTATTAGGGATGATAGACTACTCATATCAATAAGGAATTGCTTCTTTTCCGGAAAGCGGGAAGTTGGTCCCGCGTGCACATGAGTGAGGACAAAGTGCGCAGAAGACCAGTATTGATCCGTGAGGCCAGTCTAGATCCTGCCAGGAGTAACGACCACCGGCGGGTGTGTCCGGGGAGTTACAGAGTGGTAGTACCGCTTCGGCGGTACTACAACCTCTTGACCTCATGCCAGTACTCTATATGGAAGGCTCAGCCTCCCTAGCGGTAGTACCGCTCCCGTGAGTGATAGTACCGCTTATGTGCGGGCTGAGAGGGGATAATGGTTGGATTTGTTCCCCCAATATATAAAGGGGGTATTCTTCCCCAAGAAGACAACCTCTTCCATCCCCAAGCTTCACTGTTGCTCCAAACTCCATTTTCGCCTGATCTCTCTCCCTATCCAACAAATCTTGTTGATATTCTATGATTTGGTAGAGAGGGGCCGAATCTAAACTTCCATCAAGAGAAATTTTATCCCCGCCCCCACTAATCCCTTTCGGATCACTCTTGGGTGTTTGAGAACCCTGGACGGCTAAGGTCACCTCGGATCCAGAATCCATTATGGCGAAGCTTCGTGGTAGTGTTGGGAGCCTCCAATTAAGTTGTGTATATTGGCCCAACCTTGTTTGTAAAGTTCGGTCACCGCCTTCAAGGGCACCACTAGTGGAATCATGACATCTCGCGTTGTGTGAGGCGTGAGGAGAATATGGTGGCCTTAGTGGATTCCTAGGGAGCATTGTGCCTCCACACCGCTCCAATGAAGACGTACTTCCCCTCAAGGGAAGGAACTTCGGTAACACATCCTCGTCTCCACCGGGTCCACTTGTTGTTACTTCTTACCTTTACTTTGTGAAAGCTTTACTTGTATGATATCCTTGCTTGTTTATTGTTGTTGTTAGCATCATATAGGTTGTGCACCTGGTTGCATATCTAGACAACCTGTTTGTTGATCAACCTAATTTGTTAAGCAAAGCTAAAAAATGATAGTTGCCTATTCACCCCCTCTAATCAATCATATCGATCCTTTCATTCTTTTTGAACACCCACTTACACCCGAATGGTGTACAACCATAGGGACATTCAGTAATTTTCCATGAGCCATTAGCCATGATAGAATCCATATTGCTACGAGCCACATATTTTCAGTAGTCAGCGTCTGGAGATGCACATGCCATTGAAATATTGATGGGATTATCACCCATGAGGTATACGAGAAAATCATCACCAAAGGTCTTTCCAGTCCTTTGTCTCTTTCCCCTACCAAGGGTTTTCCGTCATTCTCCTCAGGACTTTCATCATGTGGGTGTTCATAATATTCCATAGGAATGGTAGGCCCAGGAGTCTCCTCAGATTCCTGTCTAGAAGTGCTTTGCATATCCCTCATAGGAAAAATATCCTCAAAAAATGTAGCATCCTTAGACTCCATAATTATACCGACCTTCAAGTCAGGTACCTCAAATTTCATTACTATAAATCTACAGCCAATGCTATTTTTAGCGTATTCGAAATTAAGACAATCCATGGTCTTTGGTCCAAGCTTACACTTTTTGGGGATCAACACGTTGACTATCACCAAACAGCTCCAAGTATGTAAGTAGGAGAGTGTCATCCTTCTGTTCGACCACTGCTCATAGAGAGTTACCTCGTTATCTTTTGCTAGAACCTTATTAAGGACACGAAATCAAGTCAATATAGCATCCCCCCATGCCTTGGATAAACTCGATGTATCTAACATGGCATTAACCAAATCAGTTAGAGTACGATTATTCCATTCGGCAACCCCATTTAGCTGGGGTGAATTGGGAGGTGTCCTCTCATGAATAATACTGTGTTCCACACAAAATGAATCGAACTCATTCGAGAAGTACTCTCCATCATCATCTGACCGGGCTTCTTTAATTTTCTTTTCAAGTTGATTCTCAACTTCTGCCTTAGACTTTTAAGTAGTATAGAGCCTCATCTTTAGTATTTAGCTGATACACATAGCAATATCTAGTGGAATAATATATCAATGTTATGAAATATTTCTTTCCACCTATAGTCAACACACCATTCATCTCACAAAGATCAGAATGTGTGAGTTCTAATGGCGCCAAGTGTCTCTCTTGTGTAGCCTTGTGAGGCTTGTGAGGTTGCTTAGACTGCACACACGAACGACATTTAGAACCTTTGGATAAAGTGAAACTCGTGATTAAATTCAATTTTACTAGCCACATCATAACACTAAAACTAATGTTACAAAGACGTGAATGGAAATTTGTGATTCATTAACACTCGAATGAATAGTGTTCATGACTACATTACAAAAATCCGCAAGGAAAGGCAGAATAGACCTCCGCATTCATAATCTTTTCCAACAAAAAGTACATATTTTGTAACAACTATTTTATTAGACTCGAATACCAACTTAAAGCCTTATCTACACAAAAGGGAGACACTGCCAAGCTTCTCTTGATAGCGGGGACATGTTGCACGTTCTTTAGCTGGACGATCCTGCTCGAAGTAAACTTCAGATCGAGCTGTCAACACCATGAATGGAAGCACTCACGCCATTCCCCATCAATATGGACCCATGACATGTGTCTTGGTAAGAAGAAAACAATGACATGTTAGCACACACATGAATATTTGCACCTGTGTCCACCGATACATCTCCAACGTATCTATAATTTTTTATTGTTCCATGCTAATATTGTTGGGGAACATTGCAAGGGAAACAAAAAACTTCCTACGCACACGCAAGATCTATTCATGGTGATGAGCATCTACAAGAGGGAGAGTGGATCTACATACCCTTGTAGATCGCTAAGCGGGAAGCGTTAAGGAACGCGGTTGGTGTAGTTGAACGTCTTCGCGATCCAAATCGCTGAGCATCCCGCGATCTCATCACGATCCGTCCCGCGATCCAATCACGACCCGTTCTGCGAACTCATCACGATCTGTCCTGCGATCTCATCACGATCCGTCTCGCGAACTCATCACGATCCGTCCTGCGATCTCATCACGATCCGTCTCGCGGTCTTGATCACGGTCCTTCCGATCTAGCGCGAAACGGACGGCACCTCCGCGTTCAGCACATGTATAGCTTGATGACGATCTCCACCTTCTTGATCCAGCAAGAGGGAGCAGAGAGGTAGAAGAGTTCTCCAGTAGCATGACGATGCTCCGACGATGGTGGTGGAACTATTTCGGCAGGGCTTCGTCTAAGCACTCCAGAAATCCGATCTAGAGGAGAAACTATGCAGTGGAGAACGGGCAGCACGTGGCTAAAAATTCTATGCAAAAACCCTAAAACCTCCAGTATATATAAGAGGTAGGGAGGAGAGGACTTGACGCAAGGGCCAAGCCTCCTTGGTTCGATCGAAGTGGGGAGGAGAGGAGGACTCCTCCTCCAATCCTAGTAGGACTAGGATTCCTCCTTTTTGACCTTTTTTCCACCTTTTCCCTTTGGGCTTTTCTTCCCTAGCCACATGGGCCTTGTGTGGGAATTCCACCAGCCCACAAAAGGCTGGTATTTATTCTCCCACAGCCCATGAATCCTCTTGGGTCGAAATACCCCTCCCGATGGTCTCCCGGTACAATACCAGCACTCCCGGTACACTATCGATGAGCCCGAAACTTTTCCAGCAACCAAAACAAGACTTCCTATATATCAATATTTACCTCCGGACCATTCCGGAGCTCCTCGTGACGTCCAGGATCTCATCCGGTACTCTGAAAAACCTTCGGTCACCACCATACATAACTTTATACTACCGAAACGTCTCCGAACCTTAAGTGTGTAGACCCTGAGGGTTCGAGAACTATGTAGACATGAACAAGACACCTCTACGGTTAATAACCAATAGCGGGACCCGAATGCTCATATTGGTTCCTACATATTCTACGAAGATCTTTATCGGTCAAACCTCTATGTCAAGGATTCACTTAATCTCATATGATGTTCCGTTTGTTCTTCGGTATGTTACTTGCCCAAGATTCGATCGTCGGTATCTCCATACCTAGTTCAACCTCGTTACTGGCAAGTCTCTTTACTCGTTCCATAATACAAGATCCCATGACTAACACTTTGTCACACTGCTTGCAAGGCTTATTGTGATGTTCTATTGCCGAGTGGGCCTTGAGATACCTCTCCGTCACACGGAGTAACAAATCCCAGTCTTGATCCATGCCAATCAAACAGACACCCTCAGAGATACCTGTAGAGCACCTTTATAGTCACCCAGTTACGTTGCGACGTTTGATACACACAAGGTACTCCTTCGGTGTCACTGAGTTGCATGATCTCATGGTCATAGGAACAGATACTTCACATGCAGAAAACAGTAGCAATAAACTGACACAATCATATGCTACGTTTGTAGTTTGGGTCTTGTCCATCAAATCATTCTCCTAATGATGTGATCCCGTTACCAAATGACATCTCATGTCCATGACTAGGAAACCATAGCCATCTTCGATCAACGAGCTAGTCTATGAGAGGCATACTAGGGACATGGTGTTGTCTATGTATCCACACATGTATTTGAGTTTCTGATCAACACAATTATAGCATGGATAATAAACGATTATCGTGAACAAGGAAATATGATAATAACTAATTTATTATTGCCTTTAGGGCATATTTCCAACAGTCTCCCACTTGCACTAGAGTCAATAATCTAGTTCACATCACCATGTGATTCGCATTGTTATGAATCTAACACCCACTGAGTTCTGGGGCTCGATCATGCTTTGCATGTGAGAGAGGTCATATAGTCAACGGGCCTTCGACATTCAGATCCGTATGTACTTTGCAAATCTCTATGTCAAACTGTAAACACTGCGATCACACTCCACTTGGTACTTTTCCAAATGGCTGCTCCACTATACGTATCCAGATTGCTACTAAGAGTCATCCGGATTGGTGTTAAAGATTGTATTGACGTAACTCTTTACGATGAACTCTTTATCACCTCCATAATCAAGAAACATCTCGTTAGTCTTTTAGTTACTAAGGATGATCTTGACTGCTATCCAGTGATCCACTCCTGGATCACTCTTGTACCCCTTGACGGACTCATGGCAAGGCACACACAGGTGCGATACACAGCATGGCATACTATACAAAGCCTATGTCTAAGGCATAGTGTACGACATTCGTCCTTTCTCTTTCTTCTGCCATTGTCAAGCTTTGAGTCTCACTCAACTTCACACCTCGCAAATCAAGCGAGAACACTTTCTCTAACTGATCCATTTTGAACTCTTTCAAAATCTTGTCAAGGTATGTACTCATTGAAAGGCTCATCAAGCATCTTGATCTATCTCTATAGATCTTGATTCTCAACAATTAGGTAGATTTATCTAGGTCTTCCTTTGAAAACTCTTTTCAAACAACCGTTTATGCTTTCTAGAAATTCTACATCATTTCCGATCAACAATATGTCATCCACATATACTTATCAGAAATTCTATAGTGCTCCCACTCACTTTATTGTAAATACAAGTTTCTCGTAAACTTTGTATAGACTCAAAAACTTTGATCACCTCATCAAAGTGTATATTCCAACTCTGAGATGCTTGCTTCAGTTCATAGAAGAATCACTGAAGCTTGCACACCTTTTAGCATCCTTAGGACTGACAAAACCTTCTGGTTGTATCACATACAACCTTTCCTCAAGTAAACCGTTAAGGAAACTATGTTTTGATACTCATCTGCCAGATTTCATAATTGAAAAATGCAGCAACTGCTAACATAATTCCAATAGACTTTAGCATCGCTATGAGTGAGAAAGTCTCATCGCGGTCAACTCCTTGAACTTGTCGTAAACTTCTTTGCAACAAGTCGAGCTTTACAAATGGTGACATTTACCATGAGCGTCTGTCTTCATTTTAAACATCCATTTGTACTCAACGACCTGTCGTCCAACGAGCAAGTCTACCAAAGTCTATACTTGGTTTTCATACATGGATCCTTTCTCGGATTTCATGGTCTCTAACCATTTGTCGGAATCCGGGCCCATCATCGCTTCTCCACAGCTCGTAGGTTCATCGTTGTCCAACAACATGACCTCCAAGACAGGGTTGTCGTACCGCTCAGGAGCAGTACACATTCTTGTCGACCTACGATGTTCGATAGTAACTTGATCCGAAGCTTCATGATCATCATCATTAACTTCCTCTTCAACTAACGTAGGCTTCACAGAAACAAATTTCTTAGTTGCGCTACTCTCTGGTTGAACAAAGGTTCAACAACCTCATCAAGTTCTATCTTGCTCCCACTCAATTCTTTCAAGAGAAACTCTTTCTTGAGAAAAGACCCAGTTTTAGCAAAAGACACTTTATGCTTGGATCTGAGATAGAAGGTTTACCCAACTGTCTTTAGGGTATTCTATGAAGATGCATTTGTCCTCTTTGGGTTCAAGCTCTTTAGGTGAAAACCTTTTTCACATAAGTGTTGCAGCCCCAAACATTAAGAAATGATAGCTTAGGTTTCTATCAAACCATAATTCACACGGTGTCATCTCAACGGATTTAGATGGTGCCCTATCTAAAGTGAATGTAGTTGTCTCTAATGCATAACCCCAAAACTATAGTAGCAAAACGATAAGAGACATCATAGCAAGCACCATTTTCAATAGAGCATGACTATGACGTTCGAACACACCATCACACTATGGTGTTCTAGGTGGCGTGAGTTGTGAAACAACTTTCACATTGTCTAAAGTTTGTATGCCAAACTCGTAACTCTGATATTTACCTCCACGATCATATTGCAGACATTTTTATCTTCTTGTCATGATGATCTTAAACTTCACTATGAATTTGGTTGAACCTTTCAAATGATTTAGACTTGTGTTTCATTAAGTAAATATACACTATATCTACTCAAATCATCAGTGAAGGTAAGAAAATAACGATATCCACCGCACGCTACAAGACTCATTGGATTGCATACATCAACATATATCATTTACAATAAATCACTTACCCGCTCCATCCTTCTGGAAACGGGGTCCTTAGTCATCTTGCCCAAGAGGCATGGTTCGCATGTCTCAACCGATTCGAAATCGAATGAGTCCAAAGATCCATCGGCATGGAGTTTCTTCATGCGCTTTATACCAATATGATATTTAGCTGCAGTGCCACAAGTATGTGGTACTATCATTATTAACTTTGTATCTTTTGGCATCAATGTGATGAACATGTGTATTACTACGATCAAGATTCAACAAACCATTCTCACTGGGTGCATGACCATTGAAGGTATTTTTCATGTAAACATAATAACCATTATTATCTAACTTAAATGAATAACTGTGTTGCAATAAACACGATCTAATCACGTTCATGCTCAACGCAAAACACCAAATAATATTTATTTAGGTTTGTCACTAATCCCGAAGGTAGAGAGAGCGTGCGATGTTGATCACATCAACCTTGGAAACATTTCCAACACACATCGTCACCTCACCCTTAGCTAGTTCCCCGTTTATTCCGTAGCTTTTGTTTCGAGTTACTAACATTTAGCAACCGAACCGGTATCCAATACCCAGGTGCTACTAGTAGTACTCGCAAGGTACACATCATTAACACGTATATCAAATATACTTCTGTCGACGTTGCCAGCCTTCTTATCTACCAAGTATCTTGGGTTGTTCCGCTTCAGCGACCGCTCTCCTCATAATCGAAGCACTTAGTCTCGGGTTTGGGTTCAACTTTGGGTTGCTTCACTGGAGCAGCAACTGACTTGCTATCCATCAAGTTTCCCTCCTTGCTCTTGCCCTTCTCGAAACTAGTGGTTTGACTAACCATCAACACTTGATGCTCCTTCTTGATTTCTACCTTCGCGGTGTCAAACATCGCGAATGTGGTTTGACTAACCATCAACACTTGATGCTCCTTCTTGATTTCTACCTTCGCGGTGTCAAACATCGCAAATAGCTCAGGGATCATTATTTCTATCCCTAGCATTTTATAGCTCATCACCAAGTTCTAGTAGCTTTAGTGACAGTGACTTGGAGAACTATATCAATCACTATCTTATCTGGAAGATCAACTCCCACTCGATTCAAGCGATTGTAGCACCCAGACAATCTGAGCACATGCTCAACGATTGAGCTATTCTCTTTCGTCTTTCAGGCAAAGAATCTTGTTGGAGATCTCATATCTCGCAACACGGGCCATAGCCTGAGATCCTAATTTTAGCTCTTAGAAAATCTCATATGTTTCGTGACGTTCAAAAAGTTTCGGAGCCTCAATTCTAAACCGTAATGCATGACTCACTAAAGTATCAAGTAGCCATCAGAACGTGTCTGTCGGATGTTCACAACATCTACAGACGACACTAGAGGGGTTGGCGCACCGAGTGGTGCATTAAGGACATAAGCCTTCTATGCAGCAATGAGGACAATGCTCAGATCACGGAGCCAGTCCGCAATATTGCTACCATCATCTTTCAACTCTATTTCTCTAGGAACATATAAAAATTCAAGGGAGCTACAACGTGAGCTAGTAATCTACAACACAGTTTGCAAAGACACTACTGACTATGTTCATGATAATGAGTTCAATTAATCATATTACTTAAGAACTCCCACTCAAATTGACATCCCTCCGGTCATTCGAGTGATACATGATCCAAATTCACCAACTCAAGTCCGATCATCACGTGAGTTGAGGTGGTGTCAATGGTGAACATCACCATGTTGATCATATCTGCTATATGACTCATGTTCGACCTTTCGGTCTCTTGTGTTCCGAGGCCATGTATGTACATGCTAGGCTCGTCAAGTTTAACCCGAGTGTTTTGCATGTGCAACACTGGCTTGCACCCATTGTATGTGAACGTAGAGTCTATCACACCCGATCATCATGTGGTGTCTCAACACGACGAACTTTCGCAATGGTGCACACTCGGGGAGAGCACAATTCATCTTGAAATTTAAGTGAGGGATCACCTTATAATGCTACCGTCGTCCTAAGCAAAACAAGGTGCATAAAAGGATTAACATCACATGCAAATCATAAGTGACATGATATGTCCATGAACTTGTGCTATTGATCTCCATCTTGAAAGCACCGACATGATCTCCATCGTCACCGGCACGACACCATGATCTCCATCATCTTGGTCTCCATCAACGTGTCGCCATCGGGGTTGTCGCGCCCATCGTGCTTGTACTACTATTGGTACCATTTAGCGGTAAAGTAAAGCATTACATAGCGCTTAATTATTGACACGCAGGTCATACAATAATTAAAGACAACCTTACGGCTCCTGTCGGTTGCCGTACTCATCGACATGCAAGTCATGATATTCTATACAACACATGATCATCTCATACATCACATATATCACATCATGTAATTGGCCATATCACATCACAACATACCCTGCAAAAACAAGTTAGACATCCTCTAATTGTTGTTGCATGTTTTACGTGGCTGCTACGGGTATCTAGCAAGAACAATTCTCATCTACGCAAAAACCACAACGGTGGTACACTACTTGATTTTCAACCTTCTCAAGGACCGCCTTTGTTGAATCCGATCCAACTAAAGTGAGAGAAACTGGCACCCGCAAGCTATCTATACAACAAGTTGCCGTTGAGGGAACCGGTCTCTCGTAAGCGTACGAGTAATGTTGGTCCGGGCCGCTTCATCTCACAATACCGCTGAACCAAAACACGACCAAGGGAGGAAGCAATCTAAGCATCAATGCCCATAAACTCTTTGTGTTCTACTCGAGATCTCATCTACACATAGACCTAGCTCATGATGCCACAATTGGGGAACGTTGCATGGGAAACAAAAAAATTCCTAGGCACACGCAAGATCTATCCATGGTGATGAGCATCTACAAGAGGGTGAGTGGACCGACATACCCTTGTAGATCGCTAAGCGGGAAGCGTTAAGAAACGCGGTTGGTGTAGTCGAACGTCTTCGCGATCCAAATTGTCGAGCATCCCGCGATCTCATCACGATTCGTCCCGCGATCCAATCATGATCTGTCCCGCGAACTCATCACGATCCATCCCGCGATCTCATCACGATCCGTCCCGCGAACTCATCACGATCCGTCCCGCGATCTCATCATGTTCCGTCTCGCGATCTTGATCATGGTCCTTCCGATCTAGCGCCGAACGGATGGCACCTCCGCGTTAAGCACACGTACAGCTTGATGACGATCTCCGCCTTCTTGATCCAGCAAAAGGGAGAGGAGAGGTAGAAGAGTTCTCAGGCATCATGACGGCGCTCCGGCGATGGTGGTGGAGCTATTCCGACAGGGCTTCGCCTAAGCACTGGAGAAATCCGATCTAGAGGAGAAACTATGCACTGGAGGAATGGGCAGCACATGGCTAAACATTCTGTGAAAAAATCCTAAAACCTCCAGTATATATAAGAGGGTGGGAGGAGAGGACTTGGCGCAAGGGCCAAGCCTCCTTGATTCGGCCAAAGTGGGGAGGAGAGGAGGACTCCTCCTCCAATCCTAGTAGGACTAGGATTCCTCCTTTTTGGCCTTATCCACCTTTTCCCTTTGGGCTTTTCTTCCCTAGCCGTGTGGGCCTTGTGTGAGACTTCCACAAGCCCACAAAAGGCTGGTATTTATTCTCCCACAGCCCATGAAGCCTCTTGGGTCGAAATACCCCTCCCGATGGTCTCCCGGTACACTACCGGCACTCTCGGTACACTACCGATGAGCCCGAAACATTTCCAGCGACCAAAACAGGACTTCCTATATATCAATATTTACCTCCTGACCATTATGGAGCTCCTCGTGATGTCCGGGATCTCATCTAGGACTCCGAACAACCTTCGGTCACCATCGTACATTACTCCATACTACCGAAACGTCACCGAACCTTAAGTGTGCAGACCCTACGGGTTCGAGAACTATGTAGGCATGACCAACACACCTCTACGGTCAATAACCAATAACGGGACCTGGATGCCCATATTGGTTACTACATATTCTATGAAGATCTTTATCGGTCGAACCTCTATGTCAAGGATTCAGTTAATCCCGTATGATGTTCCTTTGTTCTTCGGTATGTTACTTGCCCGAGATTCGATCGTCGGTATCTCCATACCTAGTTCAACCTCGTTATTGTCAAGTCTATTTACTATTTCCGTAATACAAGATCTCGTGACTAACACTTAGTCACATTGCTTGCAAGGCTTATTATGATGTTGTATTATCGAGTGGGCCCTGAGATACCTCTCCGTCACACGGAGTAATAAATCCCAGTCTTGATCCATGGCAACCCAACAGACACCCTCGGAGATACCTGTAGAGCACCTTTACAATCACCCAGTTATGTTGCGATGTTTGATACACACAAGGTACTCCTCTGGTGTCAGTGAGTTGCATGATCTCATGGTCATAGGAACAGATACTTGACATGCAGAAAACAGTAGCAATAAACTGACACGGTCATATGCTACGTTTGTAGTTTGGGTCTTGTCCATCACATTATTCTCCTAATGATGTGGTCCCGTTACCAAATGACATCTCATGTCCATGACTAGGAAACCATAGCCATCTTTGATCAATGAGCTAGTTTATTAGAGGCATACTAGGGACATGGTGTTGTCTATGTATCCACACATGTATCTGAGTTTCCGATCAACACATTTATAGCATGGATAATAAACAATTATCATGAACAAGGAAATATGATAATAACTAATTTATTATTGCCTATAGGGAATATTTCCAACAAATATATTATCATTCTAGGATACTTTTTGGGTACTTATTTACCAGTTGATAATATTTTTGAGCACTAACCTATTGAACCAATGCCTAGTGCCAATTCCTATTTTCTCCGTGTTTTTGCCTTTTTAGAGTTACAGTACCAAACGGAGTCCAATTGCCATGAAACATTTTTATGATTTTATTGGACCAATATAAGACCTAGAAGCTTCGGAGGAGGGCCAAGAGAGTCACCAGGGACCCGCCACATATCTCACCATGCCACCAGGGGGCAGGCAGATATGTGGTAGCCCCCTAGTGGATCTTCCGACGTCGTTCTCTGGCCTATAAATTCAAATCTACCCTAAAAAAACAGAAGCGCCCCCGAAACACTTTTCCGTCACCGCAAGTCTCTGTTCTGACGGGATGCCATCTACACCTCCGTTCCAGCACCCTGATGGAATTTATTCATATTGATTGACTTTACTTTGTATACATCATGTCAATGTTCTCAGGGATTACTCTGTTTTACTTAATACTCTAGATGCATGTTGGATAGCTGTCGGTGGGTGGAGTAATAGTAATAGGTGCAATGAGTTGGCCTATTTGCTTATGGACGTGATTCCTATATACACATCATCATTGCCGTGAAAATCGCATAACTATTCGCTTTTCTATCAATTGCCCAACAGTAATTTGTTTACCACCGTACGATTTGCTTATGAGAGATGCCACTAGAGAACTCTACGGCCCCGGGTCTATTCACTTATATATTCGGAAATGCTATCATTACCTTGTTGTAATTTATTATCTTTTATTTTATTTTGCACTTTACTATTATCTACAATTATCTACACAACTCACTTGCTTGCAAATAACGAGATCAAGGGGATTGAAAACCCTCTTGCCGGCATTGGGTGCAAGTTGTTTGTTCTTTTGTGTGCAGCCGCTGAAGATGGTTGAAGATTGGTATTCCTATTGGTTCGATAAACCTTGGTTTCATAACTGAGGGAAATACTTACCCACTTTGTGCTGCGATTACCTGTTCCTCTTCATGGAAAACCCAAGTATCAGAAAGGATTTTTGGCACCGTTGCTGGGGAATACCATCACCAACTATCAAGTAACTTCGCACAAATCTTCATTCACTTGTTCTTATTTTTATTTTCTATTATATTAATTTGTTTCATAAAAATCAAAAATACAAAAATATTTCTATTTGCTTGCTTGCCTAGTGATGTTATCTTTATCTTTGCCACACCAAAACAGAAAGGAAAAGGATAATTAAAGATAAACGGATCCTCATCCACTTGCTAATATTTTCAAAAGACCCAATTATGTTGAAACAATTGCTAGTGAGAGTTCACTAGATTATCTTTATGAGGTCTTGATTGAAAATCATGTATCTAAAAATTGTAATGAAATTTATAAAGTGATTCATGATAGTTCCTTGAATGAAAAGCATACTTGCAATTTTGTTAGTATAAATTCTATGAATGTCAATTGTGCTAATGATCATGATTGGGGTGATAATCATGATATCTCTTATGATCTTTATAATTCTGAGCCTCGTGATAAATCTATTATTGATTATGATATTTGCAACACTACTAAAAGTGGGTTTGGAAGAGCGTCAACTTTAGGTAATAATGATCCCACTACCTTGGATGATTATAAGACTTGTATGCATATGGATCATAAAGAGAATGTTTTACATGATAGATATATTATTGAGTTTGATTATGATCCTACATGTAACTATTATGAGAGAGGCAAATATGGTTATAAGAATTTGCTTGTTACTCAATAATCTCTCTTTTTGTTGAAATTATTAGTGCCTCACTGTTCCTATTTGAATTTGTTTTCCTATAAAATGCCTACACATAGGAAGTATGTTAGACTTAGATGTGTTTTTCACATGCTTTATGATGCTCTATTTGTGCTTCAACTCTTGTCTTTCATGTGAGCATCATTATTATCCTAAGCCAGTCTTGATGGCTATAAATAAAGAGCTTGTTGGGAGACAACCCAATAGTTATCATTTCCTTTCTGTTATTTTGTGATAACATGATTGTTTCCTCTATAATGATTATGTTTTTATGTTTTAGTTAGTGTTTGTGCCAAGTTAAGCCTTTGGGATGACTCATAAGATGAGTAGAAATCAAGCTGAAACAAAAACAAAAACTTTGACTCGAGAACATGCATTTTCAATTTTTTACTGGAGCATGATAATGATATGAAATTTTAACATGATATTTTAATACAAATTATTTAAGTTTTCCTAATTTTTCAGAATTTTTACACTTTCATAAGTATAAGTCCTCTATAGATTGCTACAAATTGTTCTGCTTTAAACAGCTTATGTTTTGCTTGCATAGTTTGGTTCTTTTGATTATGCCATGGACTATATCGGGGGTGTAAGCCATGGGTAAGTTAGAATACAGTACCTATTATGCAAAAATTAATTTTAGTCAATTTATCACAGTACCTCAAGTATGCAATATGTTTCTTATACTAACGGATCTCACGAAGTTTGTTTAGTTTTGTGTGATTGAAGTTTTTCAAGTTTTGGGTGTGATCACGATGGACTACGGAATAAGGAGTAGCAAGAGCCTAATATTGGGGATTCCCTAGGCACCTCAATTATTATTCTAAGGAGACTCAAGCATCTAAGCTTGAGGATGCCCCGGAAGGCATCCCCTCTTTCGTCTCAATTCATCAGTATGTCACTTGGAGCTATATTTTTATTCATCACATGATATGTGTTTTGCTTGGAGCGTTGTTTGCTCTTGTTTGATTTTACTTTCAATTTGTAACAATCATCATTTTCTGGACAGACCTATTTGAGAGAGACACAACTTCATGATTAATTTCTAGAATACTCTATGTGCTTCACTTATATCTTTTGAGCTAGGCAGTTGCTCTAGTACTTCACTTATATCTTTTTGAGCACGGTGGTGTGTAGATTTTATAGAAATAATATGATCTCATTCATCACTTATATTTGTTTGAGATCTGAATTAATAGCGATGGTAATTTTCATTGGTCAAAAGACTAGTCCAAGAATAATAGGCATTCAATGAATGATAATCAAAACCATCGTGTAGCACATATAGAGAAGTTGTGGGTTAATCACATTGATGTAGTAATATGAAAAAGGTGTGAGTCCAAAATTGTTGGTTCTTAGAAGTGTCGAAATTAAGAGGTGTTAACTTGTTATTCATCTAAAAATTAAAGAGGCATGGTGATGATGTGTGAGCATTTATATTCCTCGTTGACATCCTAGTGTTGTTTTGAGTCACGCGCGCGCGATGGTTAACTCCTACCAACCTCCTCCCTTAGGGCATGCGAGGATTACTTTGATTTGTGATAAAACTAATAAAACTTTGCAATAAGTATGTTAACTTTTTCTGACTAATGTGACACCATGGACATACGCATCTTCACCTTCTCATATTTGCTAGCCTCTTCGGTACCGTGCATAGCCCATTCTCACCTCGAGGATCGGTGCAAATATTGGCCAGTGCATCCAAACCCCGTGACATAATACACCCTTTTGAACATAAGACTCATTATATCTTCCTCAAAACAGCCACCTTACCTACCTATTATGGCATTTCCATAGCCTTTCGGAGATATCTTGCCATGCAAATTCCATCGTCACTTCACATGACTAGTTTGTTCATCATCATAATGCTTTGCATGGTCATATAGAGGTGACATAGTATTTGTGGAAAAGCCACCGTTCTTCATATTTTTTATACATGTCATGATAGATCATTGCACATCTTGGTACACTGCCACAGACATTCATTCAGAGTCATATCTTCCTATCAGTCCTTCATGTTGAGTTGTAAGTAAATGAAAGTGTGATGATCATCATTATTAGAGCATTGTCCGAGTGAGGAAAGGATGATGGAGAATATGGTCCCCCACAAGTCGGGATGAGACTCCAGAGGAAAAATGAAATAAAAATGGGGGAGGACCAATGAGCCCACCATAAAAAAGAAAATGGGGGAGGCAAAAAATGAGAAAAGCCCACCATAAATAATAATAATAATAATAATAAATGAGGGAAAACAGAGAAGGGACTTTGGTACTATCCTTTACCACACTTGTGCCTCAAAGTGGAACCATGTTCTTCATATAGAGAGTGTCCTATGTTTACACTTCCATATGCTAGTCGGAACTACCTTTGCATATAATAAACTTGGCTTGTATAATCCGATGACGGGCTTCCTCAAATGCCTGATGTCTTCATGAGAAAGCAAGTTTGATGCACACCCCACTTATATTCAGTTGAGCTTTCATACACTTATAGCTCTAGTGCATCATTTGCATGGCAACCCCTACTCCTTGCATTGACATCTATCGATGAGCATCTTCATAGCTCATTGGTACGCCTAGTTGATGTGAGACTATCTTCTCCACTTTTTACCCCTTTGATACCTACCATCATAATCTATACCACCTATATGCTATGTCCAATGGTTCATGCTCATGTATTGTGTGAAGAAGAAGAATTTGATGCATATTGAAAAAGTACGATCAAATTGCCTGACTTGGACACCGCGGTGCTTGACATTTGTATCTATGTGGTGAAGACGGAGTCATGCCTTCCTAATATAATAAGATAAATAGGGGTGAACATTCTTTTAGGATCGTATACTTTAAAAAATTAATGATTTTGTTTCCTATACTTATAAATAGTACTATGTGGTGGTTTGTTAATTCATCATTTCCCAACGAGCATACATACCAAAGATTACATAATGGGTAGGATGTCAAATAAAAAATTCTGTTTTTATCATTTACCTACTCGGGGACGAGCAAGAATTAAGCTTGGGGATACTGAGACGTCTCCAATATATCTATAATTTTTTATTGTTCCATTCTAATATATTATCATTCTAGGATACTTTTTGGGTATTTATTTACCAATTTATATATTATTGAGCATTAACCTATTGACCCAGTGCCCAGTGCCAGTTCCTGTTTTCTGCGTGTTTTTGCCTTTTCAGAGTTACAGTACCAAATGGATTCCAATTGCCACAAAACTTATTGATGTTTTTTTTGGACCAATAAAAGACCTGGAAGCTTCGGAGGAAGGCCAGGAGAGGCACCAGGGCCTCACCACATATCCCACAGTGCCACCAAGGGGTGCGCGGACAGATATGTGGTGGCCCCCTTGTGTCACAGCCCTAGTTTCTTTATGATTGCAAGTGCATTCATGCATGAATTTTTATTTTTAAATGAAGATGAAATGAGGAATAATCAAGCCTCATTATTCAAAATTTTGTCAAATAAGCATTTTAAAAAATTGCTTCAAACAATTCCAAGAAAATGTTCCTGGTTCACTAATAAAATATTGGGTTGAGATAAAATTGCCAACCAATATTTTGGGATCACAGAAATATTCTATACTGGGTTTTTTAATTAAATTAACTTTATTTGCATTGGATATATATTCTTCTATATATTAAATATATGTCAAATAATTTTGAAATTAATTATGTGGCATAAGTCATTTATGTCCAGGTCATATAATAATTTTCAGGATTTTATAAAATGGCTAGCTATTTTTTTAGCCAGCACAAATGTCATAAAAACAAAATAGGAAATAAAAGAAAAAGGAGAAAAGCTTACCTCGGCCTCCCTGGCAGAAGCAGCCCAGCCCACCAGGGGCAGCCTCATCTTCTTCCTCCTGCCAGAAGGCAGAGGAGAAGCAGAGGACGACGCCCATGCCGGTGGCGCCACGTCATCTGCCCGCCTGGCCGACCCCTCGTCGCGCTGGCGAGCGGGATGACCTCGCAAGGGTCGCGCTGGGCCCCTCCACTCTCCATTTTCCCCTGGCTCTCTCTTTCCTCCTCTGCCCGAGCGCCGCACGCCGCCACCCGCAGCCTCCGGCCACCGCTCGCCCCTCTGCCGTGCCCCTGAGCTCCGCCGAGACCCCCTGGTTCTCCCCGTGGTGCCAGAAGAATTTAGGAGCACCTTGAAGCCGCCGTCATGGTCATCTTCAACCTTCGGAGCTCCGTCGCCGATTTCGCCGCAGCCGGGCCATCCTTGAGACGCTGAGCCCCCTACAGCCCTCCCTGTGAGCACACCGTCCTTCTTCCTCTCTCCCCCGGTCTTCTCGTTCCCTCTAGCGTCCACCCTTGACGTGGCCGTATGGGCGCCGCCGCAGAAGAGCTCTCCAGCGAGCCCTCCGGCGACCCCGAGCCCCCCCTAACCAGCCCACTCGACGCGGTCGAGCACGGGCTTCACCTGAGTGCTCTCCGCGCGTCGATCCGAGCCCCCTAGCGACTTCCGGTGAACCTCCGCCGCGTCATATGGTCGCCGACAACCACCCTCCGGCCGGTGCCGACGTGGCCGGCTGATTAGCCACTAATCCCCCTCCCTAATTAACCCACAGCCACTGACAGTGGGCCCCAGAAGTGGGTCAAATCCCGGTCAACACGGGGATTAGTCCCTGACGCTGACACGAGGGCCCCACACTGTCAGGTTTGACTTGGCCTGGCCTTTGACTGGCTGACGTCATGATGACGTCGGCCTGACGCATTAAAAGAATTTCTAGAATAAAATTAATTCAGAAAATTCTAGAAAATCATATAAACTTCAAAAATTCATAGAAAATAATCTGTAAGTAAGATTAAAATAATTTATATATGAAAATTTATCAAAAAATCCAATGAATCTAATGATGGCTTTTTCATACGTGTTAGAACAATCTAAATAGCCAAAGTTGGACATTTTGTTCAGAACACAATAGGCCACCTCACTTTTGGATTTAAATTTGACCTTGGGTTCAAACCATCTTCATTTAATATGATGGTAGATGCATTAGCGCAAACCAGTACCATATTGACATGCTACTGTCATGCATCAATAGACTTGCGAGATGTAGTTATCGATGACATCAAAGAACAGCTGAGTTCTTTTGATAAACAGGCAAGCACCCCCCCCCCTTGATCATATTCGATACAATCCCATCTCTCGCTTTTGCTGTCATTTCAATGCATTAGGATAATGCTTTTCCACTGCTACTTGTGTTGTGATAGATTAACCCACTACTTTGCATGACTTGTCATTGTCACAATAAATAGCTAAACCAAGCAACCTAGCATACCTGGTAGATGCTTGAGCCATGTTTTGCTATAACCATGTTATGCTTGCTATGCTTAGAGTTGTGTCAGGTCTGATTCATCTGGGAGATGAACTAGAGTGAAATGAATGTGTCATGATGATGACAGTTAAGTGATGAACCTGTTTTGCTAAAGGTACCATGAGAGGTCATGTAGGAGTACATGGTGGGTTGTCTCATTGAAACCGCTCATAGTAGTTGAGTTTCATGTTTATGTTCCAAGACTAGCTACTACCGCACATTGGGGTGCGGTAACTCGACCTCTCTCGGCCAGTTAACCTTCCCTGTTCTCAGTCCAGGAGTCATGGTAGTTCGAAACATTGATAGGTGTGGCACGGCCTGCGAAGTGGATGAACGGCCCAATCGGGACCGGCTTGGGGCCCTGCTCGCAACGTTTGAGGCCATGTTGGAAACCTCAGCTGGACTTCCATATGGGTTCCAACTCAGATAGGCGACTACCTTGGACATGAGTCGTTGAAGGTAAACGTCCGTGGCCGACTCCCACGCTGGGCTTCCGCTTGAAGGTTGCCGAGGTGCCTTTTACGTGCACATGGCGATAAGAGCGGGAGCATGTGTGACGAAGTACACCCTTATAGGGTAAATTATCTATTCGAATAGCCACGTCCACGGATATGGACTACTTGGAATTTTGCATTGTTCACAAACAACTTAAGTGGATACTCTAAAATGCACTGAACAAGTGTGAGTGTTATGGATGGCTTCTCGTAGGAAGACGAGAGAGGATCCATAGTGCTGTATTGAGATGGTGAACATGTGGGCACATGTGTGCTCTCTCGTAGGGAGACGAGAGAGTAGTGATACGTTGGTTACTTTGTCATAGTCTAGGATAGCCAAAGGTCAAAGCTGGCATTCTACAGTAAACCCCACAATCCTATTCATTGATACATGATGCATATGTAGATAGTTCTGATGTAAGACTTGCTGAGTACCTTTGTGCTCACTGTTGCTTATTTATATTTTTGCAGAGTTAGATGTTGTGTTCGTTTATGTTCTCATGATGTTGGCATCGACGGATTAGCTTAGTAACCCAGACAGAGGTCTCGTTCCTATGGTAGGGTCCTTGTAGCTTTTTAGGCTCTTCTAGCCGCTTTTGTAGATGTCTGTACTCAGACATGTAACTTCCCCTTGATGTTTGTATGCTCTGAATGTTGGGTCATGTGACCCCTTCTGCTTGTAACATTATACTATGTTGGCTCCTTGGAGCCTCCTAAATAAATGTTATGTTGTAGAGTTTTGTTGTGATGCTATGTTGCATCTACGCATATCGTGCATAGTGTGTGTATGATTGAAATGCATTGGTATGCGTGGGATTCAACACCTAGTTGTGTGCCTTTAGTAGCCTTCTTTACGGGGAAATGCCTCTGTGTGCTTCCACCGAGCCTTGGTAGCTTGCTACTGCTCCGGACACATTGATTGACCGGCATGTATCCTTCTTTGCTGCTGTGTCTGCCCCTTCGGGGAAACGTCTCGCAATGTAATGGAGTCCCTGTAGCTTGCTACGACTCGTCCACGTGCAGTGATGACATTTATGTCTCACGGCATAATGGGGTCCTTGTAGCTTGATATGACTCGTCTACACATGCTGATGACCGACACATGCATTGCTTGGTTATGTATGCCTGTCCATGTACAGTTGTGCCACTTGGGTCTATAACTAGTCATGTCACCCCGGGTTCTCTGATGTGTGAATGCTAGCGACACGTTCATATCCGTGAGCCAAAAGGTGCAAATGGTCCCGGCCAAGGTATGGTGGCAGTCGTGGCTTACCGTGCGTTGGCCGCAAAGTGGTGTGACGTGTTACAGGCTGGATTCATATGTCTTAGGATCGGGGTCCTGACAGCGTTCGTATCAGAGTTGAACTGCCTGTAGGTTTACGAAGCCAAACTGGTCGATGTTGAGTCTAGAAATGCTTTAGTTATATAAGGGAATTGATTCTCGAAGGGAACGTAAGGCTCTTTTTACTCCTTTCCTCTAGTTACTCTATTTTGGGTCACTCTCTTTTTCTAAGGGGATTAAGAACTAGGCTCCTCTACTTAACTGCTAGGATGACGAGTTACTAGACCACAGACTCACAGAATGGTTGTTTGTCAAGTTTTGTCCCAACAGAGTTATGAGAAGTGATGCCTATGTTCTCTCTGTGCCTTGAACCATGATGTTGAGCTGTTATGCTGGCCAGATCTTGCGCAGGTTGCCTCATATTTCATGCCTTTCAGACGTTATGATGTCCGAGTTCACCTAGGATTCTTAAGTGTTAGTATTCTCCCTTGATTCTGAACCATAGTTGTTTCCTTCAGGATGTCGCCAGTCAATCGGAGATCTGTTGTTCATAGTCAGGACCATGGAGATGGTAGGGATGAAGAAGAACCTCCCAACCCGGCTTTGTTGACGGAGGTCATGCTAGAAGTTGAGAGGAACAAGCGTGCCACCAACTGTCTGTTGGAGCACATCGAGCAGAATACAGCGCATCGTCACAATGAGCCAGTATCCATCAGAGACTTCATCAAGTTGCAACCACCCACCTTCCATCATTCCATTGAACCACTAGACGTAGATGATTGGCTCCGAGGTATCAACAACAAGTTGCTTTTTGCAAACATGACTGAAGGAGACAAGGTCACGTATGCCGCATATCATCTTGAAGGTTCTGCTAGTCTATGGTGGGAGAATTTAGAGGCCATGCGTCCTGCAGGCCAAGTTACACCATGGAAGGAATTTTGTGAGGCTTTTCGCGAGCATCACATTCCACAAGCCCTTCTAGATCGTAAGCAAGAAGAGTTTTGTGATCTGACCCAAGGCAAGATGGATGTGGACGCCTATAGCCGTGAATTTGAATGCCTCGCGTGCTATGCCCCAGAAAAGGTATCCACAGATGCCAAGAAGCAAACAAGGTTCAGGAAAGGCCTTAACCCGAAGCTTCGTCATGATCTCAGTCTACATGAGTTCGTTAGCTTCCAAGTTCTTGTGAACAAAGCAATCCAAGAAGAGACGAGCAGGATGACCTACGAGGAATCTCGCAAGCACAGCCGTGATGTTGGATCATCTTCAACGTCTCTATCCCAGAAGCGAAGGATATGGATCCCGTATGCCGCTCTTCCTCCGAGGTATGCACCGAGGCCATCCTACGTGGTGCCTCATTTGCCGATGCCATGTGCTCCCCAGAAGAACCTCATCAACTGAGTGCTCAACCCGGATCCTTGTCCCATCCATGGGGCATGCTTCAAGTGTAGTCAGCCTGGACATTATTCGAAGAATTGCCCTCTGTCAGCAAACGTTCCACCTTCTTCGACAAGTGTTGTTGTTCGTTGCAAGCCGCCAACCAAGAAGCCCGATGTCAGGTCAGTTGTTCATACTCGTGGATGTGTGCACCATGTAACTGCAGAAGAAGCTGAAAATTATGCTAATGTCGTGATTAAGATGCTTCTTCTCAATTCTCATCCAGCCTCAGTTTTGTTTGACTCAGGAGCATCCCACTCCTTCATCTCCGAACGTTATGCCTCTTTGCATAACATTGCTTTCAAGGTTATGCCCTCTCCATTAGTAATTCAAAGTCCAGGTTCCAAATGGCAAACCAATGCAGTAAGCCATGGGAACCAAATCCTTGTTGATGGTTTAGTGTTCCTTGCCTCTCTGATAGCCCTTAGAACTTCAGACATCAATATCATTTTGGGGATGGACTGGATGACAGCTCATCATGCCAAAATTGATTGTTTCTCTAGGTCTGTTCAGCTTACCCATCCTTCTGACCAGATAGTCAATATCCAAACCGGCATTACAGAGCGCATGATTTATTACCTCAATGCCAATCCTCTCTCAGACCTTGAAAACATTCCAGTAGTCCGTGACTTTCCGGATGTGTTTCCAGAAGAATTCCAGGTGTTCCACCTGACAGAGAAGTAGAGTTTGTCATAGAACTTGTTCCAGGAACCGCTCCAATTGCTAGAAGGCCCTATAAGATGTCTCCCCTAGAGCTAGCTGAGCTTAAGACCCAACTCGATGAATCTTTGAAGAAAGGTTTCATCCATCCTAGTTCTTCTCCATGGGCTTGCCCTGTCCTCTTTGTCGAGAAGAAGGATGGTATGGACCGGATGGTTGTTGATTATCGGCCGGTTAATCTGGTCACGATAAAGAACAAATATCCGCTCCCCAGGATCAACAATCTGTATGATCAGCTTGCTGGATCCACAGTCTTTTCCAAGATGGATTTGAGATTAGGTTATCATCAAATCAAAATCAGGAACGGGGACATTCCAAAGACGGCTTTAGTCACTCGTTATGGCCAATACAAGTACACCGTCATGTCCTTAGGTCTAACCAATGCCCCAGCCACTTTCTCCCGCTTAATGAATTCGATCTTCATGGAGTATTTGGACAAATTTGTCGTGGTTTACCTCGATGATATTCTCATATACTCAAATAACGAAGAAGAACATGCTGAGCATCTTAGGCTGGTATTGATGAAACTTCGAGAGCACCGCCTTTATGCCAAATTCTCCAAGTGTGAGTTCTGGTTGCCAGAAGTGAACTATCTAGGTCACGTAATCTCTGCGAAAGGTATTGCTATCAATCCCGAGAGAGTTCAAGTTGTCCTTGATTGGACTCAACCTGAATCGGTGAAGCAAGTTAGGAGTTTCCTTGGCTTAGCGAGCTATTGTCGCCGCTTCGTTGAGAACTTCTCCAAAGTTGCCAAACCTCTAACTGAACTCCTCAAGAAAGATAAGAAGTTCGAGTGGACTCCAAAATGTGAGGAAAGTTTTCAGGAGTTGAAAAGACGACTGACTACTGCCCCGGTACTTGTACCCCTGGATTTCACAAAGGACTTCGTTATCTACTGTGATGCTTCGCGACAAGGTCTAGGTTGCATTCTTATACAAGATCGTCATGTGATTGCCTACGCATCCCGACAGTTGCGTACACATGAGGAAAATTATCGAACACATGATCTGGAACTTGCCGCAGTAGTCCATGCACTAGTCACTTGGCGACATTACCTTCTAGGTAATCATTGTGAAATATTTAGTGATCACCAGAGTCTCAAATATATATTCACCCAACCGGATTTGAATCTCAGGCAAAGACGATGGATTGAGTTGACTATGGACTACGACTTAGGAATATCTTACACCCCAGGCAAAGCTAATGTCATGGCTGATGCACTAAGTCGTAAATCCTATTGTAACAACCTCTTGTTGAGACAAAGTCAACCACTTCTCCACGAGGAATTTCGTAAGTTAAATCTTCACATTGTTCCTCGAGGATTCCTTTCTACCATGGTGGTGAAACCAACTCTTGAGGATCAGATCATAGCTGCCCAGAAGCAGGATACGGGAATATCTCGTATCAAGAGCAACATTTCCGAGGGAGTTGCTTGTTCTTTCTCGGTAAATGATCAAGGTGTTGTTTTATTTGAGGACCACTTGGTGGTTCACACAAAGCAACAACGTCGAGAACTGATTCTCAAGGAAGCTCATGAATCTCCTCTCATGATTCATCCCAGTAGCACTAAGATGTATCAGGACCTACGCCAGAGGTTTTGGTGGACCCGAATGAAGAGAGAAATCGCTCAATTCATTGCTAACTACGATGTTTGTCGTCGCGTTAAAGCAGAGCATCAAAGGCCTGCTGGCACCCTTCAGCCCTTGGCTATTCCCAGGTGAAAATGGGACAAGGTCAGCATGGATTTCATCAAAGGTTTTCCAAAGACTAAGAAAGAGAATGATGCCATCTTCATGGTTATCGATCGCCTTTCAAAAGTTGCTCATTTCCTTCGAGTTCGAGAAAGTATAACTTCTAGTCAATTAGCAGATTTGTATATCTCTCGAATAGTTTGTCTTCATGGTGTTCCTCTAGAGATTAATTCTGATCGTGGAAGTCTTTTCACTTCTCGATTTTGGGAAAGTTTCCAGAATGCTATGGGAACCCATCTTTCCTTTAGCACCTCTTATCACCCTCAGTCAAGTGGTCAAGTAGAAAGAGTTAATCAAATTCTTGAGGATATGCTCAGAGCCTGTGTTATTTCATTCGGAATGAACTGGGAGAAATGTCTTCCATTTGCCGAATTTTCTTATAACAACAGCTTTCAGTCTATTCTGGGTAAAGCTCCTTTCGAAGTTCTGTATGGACGAAGATGTTGAACGCCATTAAACTGGTCAGAAACCGGTGAAAGACAATTCTTTGGACCGGATATGATCCAGGACGCAGAAGAGCAAGTTCAGATCATTCGTGAGAATCTGAAAACTGCCCAATCTCGTCAGAAGAGCCAATATGACCGTCGTCATAAGGATGTAAGTTATGAGGTTGACGAGAAGGCTTACCTTCGGGTGCCACCTTTGAAGGGCACCCATCGTTTAGGTATCAAAGGCAAATTGGCTCCTCGTTACATTGGTCCTTTTCGCATTCTTGCTAAACGAGGAGAGGTTGCCTACCAATTGGAACTACCCCTGTAGCTTTCCAAAGTTCATGATGTGTTCCACGTTTCTCAACTCAGGCGTTGCTTCAAGGATCCTATCCATGAAGTAGACCACGAAACGTTTGATCTTCAAGATGATCTCTCATATCGAGAATGTCCTATTCGTATTCTTGATGAAACCGAGCGCGGCACTCAATGTAGCAGCATCAAGTTTCTGAAAGTTCAGTGGTTGCATCATTCCGTGGATGAAGCAACCTCGGAGCGCGAAGATCGTCTTTGGCTTGAGTACCCAGCACTCTTCCTGACTACTCCCGAATCTCGGGACGAGATTCTTCTTTAGTGGGGGTGAGTTGTCATAGCCCTAGTTTCTTTATGATTGCAAGTGCATTCATGCATGCATTTTTATTTTTAAATGAAGATGAAATGAGGAATGATCAAGCCTCATAATTCCAAGAAAATGTTCCTGGTTCTCCAGTAAAATATTGGGTTGAGATAAAATTGCCAACCAATATTTTGGGATCACAGAAATATTATATAGTGGGTTTTTGAATTAAATTAACTCTATTTGCATTGGATATATATTCTTCTATATATGAAATATATGTCAAATAATTTTGAAATTAATTATGTGGCATAAGTCATTTATGTCCAGGTCATATAATAATTTTCAGGATTTTATAAAATGGCTAGCTATTTTTTTTAGCCAGCACAAATGTCATAAAAACAAAACATGAAATAAAAGAAAAAGGAGAAAAGCTTACCTAGGCCACCCTGGCAGAAGCAGCCCAGCCCACTAGGGGCACCCTCGTCTTCTTCCTCCTGCCAGAAGGCAGAGGAGAAGCAGAGGACGGCGCCCGCGGTGGTGGCGCCACGACACCTGCCTGCCTGGCCGCCCCCTCGTCGCGCTAGCGAGCGGGATGACCTCGCCAGGGTGGCGCTGGCCCCCTCCCCTCTCCATTTTTCCCCTGGCTCTCTCTTCTCCTCCTCTGCCCGAGCGCCGCTCGCAGCCGCCCGCAACCTCCGGCCACCCCTCACCCCTCTGTCGTGCCCCTGAGCTCTGCCGAGACCCCCTGGTTCTCCCCGTGGCGCCAGAAGAATCAAGGAGCCCCTTGAAGCCACCGTCATAGTCATCTTCAACCTCCGGACCCGCCGGAGCTCCGTCTCCGATTTCGCCGCAGTCGGGACGTCCTCAAGCCGCTGAGCCCCCTGCAGCCCTCCCTGTGAGCACGCCGTCCTTCTTCCTCTCTGCCTCGGTCTTCTCGTGCCCTCTAGCGTCCCCCCTCGACGTGGCCGTACGGGTGCCGTCGCAGAAGAGCTCTCCGGCGAGCCCTCCGGTGACCTCGAGCCCCCCTGACCAGCCCACTCGACACGGTCAAGCACGGACTTCACCCGAGTGCTCTCCGCGCATCGATCCGAGCCCCTAGCGACTTCCGACGAACCTCCGCTGCATCGGATGGTCGCCGGCGACCACCCTCCGGCCGGTGCCGACGTGGCTGGCCAATTAGCCACGAATCCCCCTCCCTAATTAACCCAGAACCACTGACAGTGGGCCCCAGAAGTGGGTCAAACCCCGGTCAGCGCGGGGATTAGCCCCTGACGCTAACACGAGGGCCCCACACTATCAGGTTTGACCTGGCCTGGCCTTTGACTGGCTGACGTCATGATGGCGTCGGCCTGACGCATTAAAAGAATTTCTAGAATAAAATTAATTCAGAAAATTCCAAAAAATCATATAAACTTCAAATATTCATAGAAAATAATGTGTAAGTCAGATTAAAATAATTTATATATGAAAATTTATCAAAAAAATCCAATGAATCTAATGGTGGCTTTTTAATACATGTTAGAACAATCTAAATAGCCAAACTTGGACATTTTGTTCAAAACACAATAGGCCACCTCACTTTTGGATTTAAATTTGACGTTGGGTTCAAACCATCTTCATTTAATATGATGGTAGATGCATTAGCTCAAACCAGTACCATATTGACATGCTATTATCATGCATCATTATGCAACATTTGCCTTGTTTAAATTGTACCTTGTTTGATCTTGTTGATAGACTTGCGAGATGTAGTTATCGACCACTTTGTAGAACAGTTGAGTTCTTCTGATAAACAGGCAAGCACCCCCCCCCACCTTGAGCATATTCGATACAATCCCATCTCTCGCTCTTGCTCTCATTTCAATGCATTAGGACAACGCTTTTCAACTACTACTTGTGTTGCGATAGATTAACCCACACCTTTGCATGACATGTCATTGTCACAGTAAATAGCTAAACCAAGCAACCTAGCATACCTGGTAGATGCTTGAGCCATGTTTTGCTATAACCCTGTTATGCTTGCTATGCTTAGAGTTGTGTCAGGTCTGATTCATCTGGGAGATGAACCAGAGTGAAATGAATGTGTCCTGATGATGAGAGTTAAGTGATGAACCTGTTTTGATAAAGTAGCGATGAGAGGCCATGTAGGAGTACATGGTGGGTTGTCTCATTGAAACCGCTCATAGGAGCTGAGTTCCGTGTTTGTGTTCCAAGACTAGCTACTACCGCACATTGGGGTCCGGTAACTCGACCTCTCTCGGCCTATTAACCTACCATGTTCTCAGTCTAGGAGTAGCGGTAGTTTGAAACGTTGATAGGTGTGGCACGGCCTGCGAAGTGGATGAACGGCCCAATCGGGACCGGCTTGGGGACCTACTCGCAATGTTTGAGGCCATGTTGGAAACCTCGGCCGGACGTCCATTATGGGTTCCAACTCAGATAGGAGACTGCCTTGGACATGAGTCGTTCAAGGTTAACGTCCGTGGCCGACTCCCATGTTGGCCTTCCGCTTGAAGGTTGTCGAGGTGCCTTTTACGTGCACATGGCGATAAGTGGCGGGAGCATGTGTGACAAAGTACACCCCTATAGGGTAAATTATCTATTCGAATAGCCGCGTCCACGGATATGGACTACTTGGAATCTTGCATTGTTCATAGACAATTTAAGTGGATACTGTAAAATGCACCAAACAAGTGTGAGTGTTATGGATGGCTTCTCGTAGGAAGACGAGAGAGGATCCATAGTGGTGTATTAAGATGGTGAACATGTGGGCTCGTGTGGGCTCTCTCGTAGGGAGACGAGAGAGTAGTGATACGTTGGTTACTTTTTCGTAGTCTAGGATAGCCAAAGGTCAAAGCTGGCATTTTGCAGTAAACCCCACAGTCCTATTCATTGATACATGATGCATATGTAGATAGTTTTGATGTAAGACTTGCTGAGTACCTTCGTACTGACTGTTGCTTATTTATATTTTTGCAGAGTTAGACGTTGTGTTCGGTTATGTTCTCATGACGTTGACATCGACGGATTAGCTTAGTAACCCAGACAGAGGTATGGTTCCTATTGTAGGGTCGTTGTAGCTTTCCAGGCTCTTCTAGCCGCTTTTGTAGATGTCTGTACTCAGACATGTAACTTCCGCTTGATGTTTGTATGCTCTGAATGTTGGGTCATGTGACCCCTTCTGCTTGTAACATTATACTATGTTGGCTCCTTGGAGCCTCCTAAATAAATGTTATGTTGTAGAGTTTTGTTGTGATGCCATGTTGCATCTACGCATATCGTGCATAGTGTGTGTATGATTGAATTGCACTGGTATGTGTGGGATTCGACACCTAGTTGTGTGCCTTTAGTAGCCTTCTTTACGGGCAAATGCCTCTTTGTGCTTCCATCGAGCCTTGGTAGCTTGCTACTGCTCCGCACACATTGATTGACCAACATGTATCCTTCTTTGATGTTGTGTATCTCCCTTCGTGGAAACGTCTCGCAGTTTAATGGAGTCCCTATAGCCTGCTACGACTCGTCTACATGCAGTGATGACATTTATGTCTCACGGCATCATGGAGTCCTTGTAGCTTGCTCTGACTCGTCTACACACGTTGATGACCGACATCTGCATTGTTGGGTTATGTATGCCTGTCCCTGTACGGTTGTGCCACTTGGGTCCATTACTAGTCATTTCGACCCGGGTTCTCTGATGTGTGAATGCTAGCGAGGTGTTCATATCCGTGAGCCAAAGGCGCAAATGGTCCCGGCCAAGGTAAGGTGGCAGCCATGGCTTACCGTGCGTGAGGCCGCAAAGTGGTGTGACGTGTTACAGGCTGGATTCATATGTCTTAGGATCGGGGTCCTGACACCTTGTGGCTCTCCCGACGTTATTATTTGGCCAAAAAATTAACATATACCCTAAAAACACCAGACGCACTCCCGAAAAACTTTTTTTCCGCCGCCGCAAGTCTCTGTTACGACAGGAGTCCATCTACACCTCCGTTCCAACACTGTGCTGGAGGGGAGATCGATCACGGAGGGTGTCTTCATCAACCTTGCTGCCTTCACCATGATGTGTGAACAATTGACCACAGATCTACGAGTCCGTAGGTAGTATCTAGATGTCAATCTCTCTCTCTCTTGATCTTCAATACAATGTTCATCGCATCTTTGCCTTGATCTATCCGATGTAATCCCTTTGTGTGGTGTGTTTGTTGGGATCCGATGAATTGTCAGTTTATGATCAGATTTTTCATGAAAACTATTTAAGTCAAATCTGATTACTATGATTCTTATTTGCATGATCATCATAGCTTCGTAATGCTCTCCGATATATTGAGATAGTTTGACCAACTTGATTGATATTTCTTCGGTGGGAGTGGTGGTGCGTTGTAGTAGGTTCAATCTGGCGAGTTTCTATATCCCAGTGACGGAAGGAGACAAGTTGTGTCTTTGTGTTGCTGATACTAAGGATAAAGCGATGGGTTTTATTCATATTTATTGAGTTTACTTTGTCTACATCATGTCAATGTTCTGCAAGCATTACTCTGTATTACTTAATACTCTAGATGCATGCTGAATAGCGGTTGATGGGTGGAGTAATAGTAATAGGTGCAGGCAGGATTCAGCCTATTTGCTTATGGACGTGATGCCTATGTACACATGATCATTGCCGTGAAAATTGCATAACTATTCGCTTTTCTATCAATTGACCAACAATAATTTGTTTACCCCCGTATGATTTGCTTATGAGAAATGCCACTAGAGAACTCTATGGCCCTCGGGTCTATTCACTTATATATTCGAAACGCTATCATTACCATGCTGTTAGTTATTATCTTTTATTTTATTTTGCACTTTACTATTATCTACAATTATCTACACAACTCAATTGCTTGCAAATAACGAGATTAAGCGATTGACAACCCTCTTGCTGGCGTTAGGTGCAAGTTGTTTGTTCTTTTGTGTGCAGTCGCTAAAGACAGTTGAGGATTGGTATTCCTATTAGTTCAATAAACCTTGGTTTCATAACTGAGGGAATACTTACGCACTTTGTGTTGCGATTACCCGTTCATCTTCATGGAAAACCCAATGCAGATCACGAGTATCATCCACCCACCAATCAATGGACGGCAAACTGAAAATACAATAAATAAAATACCCTTCTTCTTAAAGTCATCTCCCTTCTTGTTCTTCTTGACGTTCTTCTTACCCTTCTTCTTAAAGTCGGTATTCTGTTGGACATAATTCTTTCCTTTGGACTTATGGGAATTGAAGTTCTTCTGATGTACCATATTGGTGATAGAAGAGCTTTCGACCCTTTTTCCATGCGAGTCATTTTCTCTCGAGTTCTGCTCAACACTTTGATGGTCGATGACATGCTCTATTGAGAATACACGCCTTTGATGTTTCAGAGTGGTAGCAAAGTTCCTCCATGAATTAGGGAGCTTAGTGATTATACACCCGCGACAAATTTTCCCGGTAATTCACATTTAAGACCGTCAAGCTCCTTAGCGATGCATATTATCTCATGAGCCTGTTCCAGTACAGAACGATTCTCGAACATTTTGTAATCGTGGAACTGCTCCATAACATACATCTCACTCCTAGTATCAGTGGCCCCGAATTTAGATTTGAGCGCCTCCCGCCAATCCTTACCAACCCGCACATGTACATATGTGTCAACCAACTTATCTCCGATCACGCTAAGTACTTCTCCGAGAAAGTAGACGATGGCCTCCCTGAATGCCTTCTCCTGTTTAGGAGTGGTCGTTCCTATGGGAGTAGCATCGGCAACCCTGAACACATTCATTGTCGTGAGCCATAAGGTGGTTTTGGTCTGCCAACGCTTAAAATATGTATCGGTAAACTTATCCGGTTTCAGTGTAGCGGCAAATCAATGACTCAAAAATTTCCTACACATATTAGATTTTTGGATTGCTGAGTAAATAGGCAATTTTCAATTAAATTAATCCATGAGTAAATCACTAGCATGGCATTAACAGAAATAAGGACATGCTGATATTTGATCACACAAGCACATACTACGCTAACAACATATACATCTACGTATAATGCTAGTAGTGCTAAGACAGAAATAAGCACGAGCAGGATAAACGTGTTATACCCTCCAATAGGCCAGTTTTGACCGCAGTCGCAGCAGTGGTAGAGGCAGCTTTGTCGGCCACCTACTTGTCGGCTTCGAGCTTCTCTGCAACGGCACTACTGGCATAAGTTGGTGGAGACATGGTGATGACGAAGGCGACGCCGATTTAAGGGAAGTACTTGAACGGAGGCGAGCAGTCGCGTAGTCACTCCCCAAAAACCTAATCGCCCCTCTCACGTACAGGATTCAAAGAAGCGGGGTTTTAGAGGCCTGCTCTCCCTCAACCGTGTACGCGGTGAGCGGGACGGAGTCGCTGGCGGCAGCAGCAGGAAAGGGAACGACGGGGACGATGCGCGTGCAACATATGTGATCTATTCGTGGTGGCTACGTTGGCCGACCCCTCACAATATATGAGAGTCCGGGAGGAGAGATGTGTGTTGGACCACGTCTGGGTCGGTGACAGCCCATGATCCAATGTCTCAGATCATGGCTCAGTTGTCAAACACTCGCTTTTCTTTACCGTCAAAAATAAGCGCAGAGGTGTGAGCTCTGCTCGGCTCAATACCGCAACCATTGGCGCGTCATGACGAGGCGTGGCGAGGCGGGCGACGGAAAGGAGTGTGGTAGGACCACTTCTCTTCTCAAGCCCCAGTAGCATGTGGAAGAGAATCCCTTATAAGGAGATCCAACTCCTTCTCCACTAGCGGGTTGGTACTAAACTTCCTATCATCCCCTTGTCGTGACACCTACATGGTCCCTCAGTGATTTTTAGAAATTGTTGGATGGGACTAAAACCCACCCCATATTTCAACAATCCCCCAGGAGATATCGAGGGCCCATTATGTCCTCTATTCCAATCACTGTTTTGACATACCAGCATTTCAGCGAAGACCTATTAAAGTTGAACTTCACCTAGAGCAAGTAGCTACACTCCTTCACAACTAAACAGTGGACCCTTATAGATTCTCAGAAATTGTAGGATCGGCCTAAAGCCTACCCCATATTTCAACATGTAGTAGCTATGGTTTGGTTCGGGAAGGGAATAGGGACGAATATATTTGGGTCAGATGGGCCAACATGAGTCGGCTCTCACGTGGCGGACACGCCAAGACGCACCTGGGCCTCTCCATATCCGCCTTATATTTGGGTTGCATATGAAGGATGTCGGTCAGCCAGGTGTTTGAGGCCGGTTTGACGTGTCGGTCTAAATCGGATTTTTATGACTAGCCACTGATCGGGAATACCTCCAAAGGTATGAGGCCATGAGGGGGATTTGAGGCGTCCGGCTATAGCAGTGGCACAATTTTTATGTCTCGTCGGTGCATGTATCTATAGACTGTAGAATAGAAACGTGGAACATGGATAGATCGCCATGTAGGTTAATGTTCCACAGGTATTTTTGCTTGTTTGCTTGAGCTTCCACGGAATTTATTTTTATTCTTTTACAGGTGATTATGTACGATACATCACTGCTCGAAGTACAACAAAGATCATCCAGAACGAATCCAACAGCATCGTGTATAAAACTTCCTCAATGCCGCAATAAATTGACATTATGTGTTTTTGCTGTCTCGGGCAAAGAAAAGAAGGGGAAACCCCATCCCATTTAAGTAACGCACGAGCTAGGCATCAGCCGGCTGTTCCCTCGCGCGGAACAGCTGGGTCGCTAACCGTCGGATGATTTCATAGCTGTCCATTGGATCATGTAGTTGCGTTGCAAAGTAGGACATCCATCCATGTGAGTGGAGCCTTGCACTGCTCAACGTACTTTTCTCTCTTTCGGTGATGAGTATTCAACACTAGCTTTTTTCGAGAGTACACAAACTGTGTATCGTAGCCTCATAGAAGAGAGCAAGAAATATACAAGAGTTTGGGTCTGCAACCCCTCCAACTGGAGGATCACAGGAGAACACCGATCCTACTCCTAGAAACAAATGCGACTACTAACAAAATATGGCTACACCCCCTGCCATGTTTGAGTCTCTAAGAGCATCAAAAATCCGTAGGACCAAACCTACAGATGATGTCACATGTTGGCTCCGTCCGAAGACCCTCGCATTCCTTTGTTTCCAGAGACTACAACACACCAGCGTCACAAGAGAATCGAAGGCCTTCCTATGAAAGCTCGGAATTCGCTTCCTCGACAAGCACCACCATTGTTTGAGGCGACCATGCTGAGAGGGCAGTAGCTCCGGCTGTATCCTGGATCTCAAGAAACACTCTGACCATACTTGTCATGCGTACACACACCCAAGCAAGATTTGGTCCACCGCATCCTCCTCTTGGTCGTAGAAATAGCATGTGGTACTCTCCTCCTGCAGCCCAAGCCGCAACCTATGGTCAGATGTCCATACCCTGTACTGGACGACGAGCCACACAGTATTGAGCACTAGCTTTCACGTAGGCTCGTGGCTGCCCATGCGTGGTGTCTCTCGCGCTCCAACGGCCAGAGCCATTGACTAAGCAATCCTTACAACGTGTTCTGAAAAAGGAAAGTTTGCAGCAATATGAGTCTATACGACATGATTGTAAGCATTTTTTTTAGTTGCGTGTCCAAGTCCATAATAAAGTATTACAAATATTTTGAGTGCATATATATGCAACAACCTAATTCATTGCGGCAAAAATTGTTCAAAAAATAATGCTTGCAACATATGCAAAACATAATAAGTCGGCTTTGAAATCGTGTGATGCGACACGCATAGCCGTATGAACTCTTGCCCTGCCCCGCTCTGATGCGACTGTGTCATGCAAACGTCGAGTCTCCGTTCTTGCAACATCACACTCTTTTTAGAGACGGCAACCATACCATCACCATGCTCACAACACCATACCGCCTTTTGTCTGCCCATGCAGCAGCAGTGCCGCTCCATCACAACATCGCCAGTCGATCCATCGTAGTGTCGCCAATAGTGTTCACAGCATTAGCACCACTTGCGGCAAACACTGGCATCGCCTGCCACCAGCCTTTGGAGGAGATTGCGATAGCACTACTCCTACCCTCGTAGTAGCTCTTGCAGCAAAGGCCAGCCGCTTCACAACATGCTTCATCGCCGAGGCCTTCAAAGAATTGTCGAAGCATCATGGCATGGTTCATCGCCACGTCCTCGAAGCATTGGCGCTGCCGCTAAAGCACATTTTCTCCCTTGATAGTTTTGGTAATTAATAACAACATATATATCATTGAACTAACATTTCCAGTAAGCATATTTCAGGAAAGTTCAATGCTGGGTTGGCAAAAGGATTGTGGATAAACTCCTAGATGCAAGAAATGGATTGGCAAACCTTCAAGCAAAGAGGACACTACATTTTACTTTGTGAGAAATCACTTTGATTCCATAGTAAAGCCAATACTATTAAAAGGGGGTAAGGTACTGTTGGCGAACAAGATGCTCAAACATGAACAAGTGATAGTCACCAAAAACACCCACAAACTCTTCCACAAGATTCTGTCCAAGCCAAACATCAAAATCGGTGCCACCAAGTTTTCCATTCGGCCCTACCGATTTCCATCCCAAGACAGAACCAAGCCAAACCCTACCTTTTCGGTGCAACCGATCCCGAGTCAGTGGAACCGAGTTTAGGTGGCAAACCTACTGATGTCTGATTGCACTAATTCGGTACGACCGAGTTTGTTGCATCGGTGCCACCGAGTTTTGCCATCTGACCGTTGCCCACTTTTTGGTGTCACCAAGAAGTCTATATCGGTCAAGATTCAAAAGTTGTCACCTTTGGGTCACTTCGGTACAACCGAGATTCACACATAGGTGTCACAGAGTTGGTCACTTAAGGTGCAACAGTTCGATTTTTTGAGATGTCTATATATACCCCTGTCACACCTTGTGTTTGTATCACCTTGTTATGCTTGAATTTACAAAAGTTGGAGTGAATTAAAACTTTTTCAATGCTTGTGCTTGTTTGAATTGTTGCTTGTTTGCTTGTTTGGTTGTTGTGTATGGCACTCTTACATTTTATCCCACTCCATATTCATCTTCCTTGACCCAAACTTATTGCTCAATGATCATGCCATGCAAATAGTGCCTAAAAACTATTTTTGTCAAATATTATTTTGACCAAAAAGGGTTTATTCAAATTAGGTTTTCAAAAAACCCTGAGTTGAGGTTTGCACTGCAAGTCCTCAAATTGGGTGGATCCTTTTTCCCCAAAGGATTTATTTGAAGCCTACTATATTTATGACTTCCCATAACCACCAAATATTAATTTTGAAGATTATTTTGATATTTTATTTAAAGGCTTTATCTTAAGACCAGAAACGGTTTTTCACAGGGAAAAATTATTTAAATGTTTTCAAAATATTTGTGAAAAATTAGAGAAACTAAGTGGACATATATTTTACATATATATGAGTTTCAACACATGGTCATGTTCAAAATCATGGGCAAAACCCCTCAAAGACCTTTTTGTCCCAATCAAGCTCTTGAAATATTTCTATAGGAAATATTATCAATAAATTCGAAGAAAATTCCAGCAAATCAAGATTGTCATAGGTGATAATATTGCAAAGTTTCATACCAATTAAAATTGTTTTGGTTCATCAAACTATTCCAAAACCCTCCCGGTCCAGATTCAAATTTGAGCAACTTTACATTGTGAAGTTTCTTCCCTTGACCCCAAACTTTGTGGGCATGTTCTATTCACCAAATAATGATGCTACACTAAGTGATGCATCAAGGGCATTTCCATAGCATGACTAGATCTACAGAAACCAGATTCTGTTAATTTCTAGGGTTTCACCAAGTTACATTATGAACTTTCATCAATCAAGCTCAAACTTGGTGATCAGGCCTAATTCTAATCACCATTTTATCTTGCCAAATCTTATGGCAAGCAAATCCCATTTGCTTTCCCTAATCTCCATCAAACACCTTCAGCCAGAATGGAAAAAACCTTGTTTGGCCCCCTTCCTCTAACTCCCTTGCCTCCAAAATTTTACCACAACTATCTAGTATTGCATTTCACCTCCAGTAATTTTCTCTAGCCAAGACTCAATGGGTAAGTGGGGCAAAACCCACATTTACCCCCCTGGACAACAATGGCAGGAGCATTTCTACCCTCTCCCCCACTCCATTTCTTTTCTTACTAGCTTCTTCTAGATCCTACAGTGTCTGTAGATCATCCAGGAGCTAAGGGACATGGAAGGACGCGTCCAGAGCATGCAACCATGCCATGGCATGCCAAAGGCATGCTTTGGAGCACGCAATAGTGCATGCCCGCACTATAGCAGGAGCATCCCGAGGTCCCTGACAGCCTTGGGATAGGGAAAGTTGTCCCCCGAGATGCCCTCGACGTCCGCAACCCTCCAAGGTGTCGGCCCCCTCCTTCCTGGCTCTCTCTCACCCCTTGGTTGCACGTGCCCTACGTCACCCAAGCCGGCCAATGGATGAGCTCACATGCGCGGGCGCTAGGGCCCTCCTCCGCTCCCTCTCTCCCTTCCACTAGTCCTAGGCAACGCCCAAGAGCACCCTTGACCCATCCCCGTAAGCCCCTGTGGCCTCTAACCTTGCCTGCATCGTTGGCGGTGCACACGTCCACGATGGACCGAGGGCTGGCTATTTAGCCACCCCCGAGACTTCTCCTCCACTCTGCTGACCCCCTTCTCCACCAAATCGGCCCCTGCACCACCAGCTCGTCCCCCTTGAGGCCCGTGAACGAGATCAACTGAAGCTCCGCCGCGGCCACGCCACCGTCGATCTTTGGGTACGTCCCCTCTCCGGCCCCCATTTCTGTCCCATTGGATCCCCCTCAATGACTTGAACCATTTCCCTCCTTCTTCCCCTCCGTTTGATGCACAGGGTGACCGGCTCGTCCTCCACCCGGAGCTCCTCCGCCGCAGGTGCTCGCCGCTGATGGCTCCGGCGACCTTCGGCGCTCCTTCGACCTCCAGGGGATCGGCAACTTGACCCCGAGCCCAACCCCGCACTCGCCCGTCGTCGCCGTGACCTACACTGCCGTCGGTGAGGGCCTTTCGTCTCTGTCCCGAGGTGGGAGAAGGATCAGACAGGCGGGCCCCACCTTTCGGCCTCTCACCTCTCCCTCATGTGCTCTCTCTCTCTCTCAAAGGCCAATGGGCCCCGCCCGTCAGGATTGAAACCTGAACCGCGCGGGGGCGCCAGCGTGCCTGGCCTGGCTGGCCACTGGGCCGGCCCAGCAGCTAGCTGGCTCTGGCCCAGGGCATAGTGCCCATTTTCCTTTTCCTTTTTCTCCCTGTTTTCCAAAACTCCCATAGGGAAAAAATAAATCCAATGCCCAATATTTTTCCACCATAAATCCTAGAATATTCCATAGAATTTAATTGTGCCATTTGTGAAAAATATTGAAAACTTTTATGCATTGTTTTATTTTAAAACCTATTTTAGGCATATTTTTGCCTCTGTTTAATAGTTTTCAAAAAAAATTACAGCAAGACCCTAGAAAAATATTTTTAGTATAGTGTTTAGTATTTATCAAAATAGGGTAGCATTTTAGTAGTAGATTTATGTGCTCTATTTTTGTGTGATGCTTATTATTATCATTATTTATTGAGACGATAGATTGCGCTATTGACGAGGGAGTTGGACCCGAAGACTTTGATGACCCCAAAGACTTTGTTGAGCCAAGCAAGCAACCCTTTGACCATGTTAAGAAACCATTTTTTGCATGTAATATAGCACTTTACTTTTGTTATATTTGATCATATGGAGTAGTGACCACTTCGGTGGGTTGCTTCCGATACTTTTGCCGTAGACACTTGCATCGTGCATGACCCTACCACCTTATGAGGGTTATGCGGGTGGGTGTAGATAGGATGTTAGTAGATGCTACGCAAGTGGGTTCGGGACTATGCATGGTGATAAAGAGATGATTTCAAAGACTTTTTCGAAAACCCCATCGGGTGCCACTAATGCCCGAGGGAGATAATGATGAGTTATTGGGTCACCACTTGACAAAGAAGTGGTGTGCCGGAACAAGTTGAGGGTGTGTTTTCGAAAACGGATTGGATTTAAGGTCTGCTGACCGTCCCATCCTTACATGCGCAACCACGATACCCCTTGTGGAATGTGGCTCTGTTGATTACTTTGGTGGGTACGGGCAAGGAGTCTGCATTACTAGTGGCGGGAGTGGCGTGGTCACTCTCGGTACGTGGTCGTGCCGGTATGGCCGATCATGCGTTGTCTTCACAGGCACCGGGCACACCGTTGGTCCCTGCATGGATGCTACGAGTGATGTACATCATGTGGGCTGGGTACCAATCGAGTGGACTCTTTGTTTAGTATCACCAGGGGAAAGGCATTGTTCGGGTGCTTACCTCGGGTATGTTATATACCGCGAGTCGGGGATGACACGGAAGTTCCCCGAGTCTTGTGAGTAAAGTGTGCAACCTCTACAGAGTGTAAAACTGTTCGAATAGTCGTGTCCGCGGTCATGGACAGTTGGAGGTCCTTCTTAAACTACGTCCAGATGTTTCCTAAAAACTTAGTGTGTATGGGTGTGTGTGTGTATGACACAGAGATGACACTTGAGATAAGTTAGATGACTTGACATGATGATTGAGCATGAGATGCTCAACCCCCTGTTTATGATGATATCTATAACTTGTTCATATGGATATGTACCAACTGTTGATGCATGCTTACCTAGTTACTTGATCATGTCATTGCACTCAAAATTAGCTTTCTGCAAAATACCTACTTAGTGCTATTTCATGCATTGTTATTGCCTTGTTCCAAACATGGGTTGCTTGCGAGTACATGCAAAGTGCTCGTTGGCTTGCCACTGGTTATTTAATTGTCCAAGCATGGAAGAATGGGAGTACGGTGAAGAGTTCATTGGTGATCACGACTTATGAGTCGGGGTCCCCATTGAGCTGGTATCAGAGCCATCCTAACTGTAGGAAGCCTTTAGTTAGCATGGGCGTTAGTTAGGATAAAACTGTATTCAAAACTACACTTAGCACCTATACTTAGGAATTATGCACTATTTACCTCTTCTATTCTTCACACAATACTCTGCTAACTCTCCTTCCTTCAAACCTTCGTAGATGGCCGTCATACCCGAAGCCCTCCTAGCATCCGACTTTCCCTTACTCCTTGGGGATAGCCTGGAGAAGTGCTACTTTAGCCGACCACCCGTTTTTCTCTACCACGAGCACTGGGTCGATGCCATCACGATGGAGTACCACATGGATGCGGTCGTGAAGGCAAACGACTCCCCGACTAGTTGGTTCTTTGAAGGACCACATATGGAGACCATGGCACTCGTAGTCGAGACATCTGTACGAAAGGCACTCATCCACCTTCGAGGGATCATGCCAGAGATGGCTGACGAACTAGCTACTCGCTATCTACCCTTTAGGAGGGATGATATCGACGAGAGTTGGACGTTGATTCCATCCAAGGAGGATGGGACACCACTCAGATTCCAGACCTACTTCAGCCTCTCCGCTAACAGTCTGGCTTACCACTTGATTGACGACTCCGTGAAGCTCCGTGAGGAACTCCACCACACCCGGAGCTACTTCGACAAGCCAAGATGAAGCTAGACAAGATCAAGAAGTATGGAGCCCCGAGGGACGACCAGCTGTTGCTTATCGAGGAGGAGCACCCCTAGCTAGAGATGCACCCACACGTCGTCGTCGCATGAGTGCGAAAGAGTACCGTGAGCTCTTCACAGACTTGCCGGCGAAGCGTCGTCGAGGTGGACCTCCTCGTTCCCTGACCCCTTCAACCAGGAATGATGCCCGTTCACATGATGAATAGGAGGAAGACCCATAGGAGCATGATTACGAGACCGAGCACTCCACCACCTGAGTCCGAGAACCCCTAGGGTAGGATCAGTCATGTACCCCTCATGCGAAGTCGAGTCCGTGTAATGGTTCATATGAAACCATATGTGCTTGTTGATTGTTTTGTTGTTTGTGTTCCAATGCAAGTCGCACTTTTGCCTTAGGCAACATGTAAGCGACCCCATCGTCTATCTTACCTTAATATATGTGTTGGTCTTTCGATCTTTGTTTTACCACACTTGCACTCGACCAACCCTCTTAGGCATGCTTTTCCATTGTTTCTTTTCCTCTCATCTATCCCAATTGTTTGACATGGATGCTCCAAACAAGATGGTGACTGCTACCCACAATAGCTCCTTCGCCAACCCTGAAGCCGGCAACTCAAGCCAGCAATAGGGAGCTGGTGGGACTGCTCATGCTGGAGGACACCGGGAGCAGCCACAAGGCGACATTCCCCCGCCACCACCTCCACCAAAGAACATGACCATAGCTCAGTTTCTCCAAGTTCTCCGGGAGGAACGCCAAGCCAACAATGCTGCTATTCAACAGATGGCCTAGGCCCTTGTGAATAACCAGCAGCAAGGCAGGAATGGCAATGGCCGCTCCACTCTATCTGAGTTCATGAGGAATTCACCCCCAACCTTCACCGAGAATGTTGAGCCCTTGGATGCTGACGACTGGATCCGCACCATCGAGGACCTCATTGCACTGGTCAATTGCAATGAGGACCATGAGAATGTGCTTTATGCCTCTCACTGCCTCGGATGTACCGCCCGAGCTTGGTGGGATGGATTCAAGGGCATGCAAGGCAATCGTGTGTTCCGAGCGCTGAAGCAAGGAAGTGGCTCTGTCAAGGAGTACTTGCAGAAGTTCAACCTGCTGTCAAGGTATGCACCTGAAGATGTCAACATGGAGGCTGCCAAGAAGGAATGCTTCATGGACAGACTTCAGCAGACCCTACAGTATCAGCTCATCGTCCACGACTGTCGTACCTTCTTTGACCTGGTAAACAAGGCCCTCATGCTAGAAGACAAGCATCATACCATAGACGACACTCGCAAGCGCAAGATGGTCAACAAGGGTAGCTCCAGCAACCAGAAGCCTCGCCCCTGGCAGCCATCCCTAGCCAAGCCAACCTATCAGCCGTAGCAGGCTAGACCTCCTACGCCTCGACCGAGCTACCAGCCTCAGCAGTATGCCAATCCTAGGCCAGCTTACAACAACCCCAATAACAACAACGGCGGTAGGAACTACAACAACAACCCTGGCAAGTCACTTCTTTTGGATGTGGTCAGTCTAGACACATCTCTAGGTTGTGTCCCAACAAGAAGCCAGATGCACCGTGCCCCAATGTGCCAAACCAAGGTCAAGGCCGCGGAGCACCACCAAGGAACCCCGCTCCCCGCAACTATCCCAACAATGGCAAGGGTCGTGTGAATCACGTCACCACAGAGGAAGCCCAGGAAGACCCAGACGTCATACTGGGTACGTTCCTCGTCAACTCAACCCCAGCAACAGTATTGTTTGATTATGGAGCTTTGCATTATTTTGTCACCCAAAAGTTTGCACTAGAGAGTGGCATGAAGCCTACACCCCTGGGTAGTCGTATGTTGATACAAACCCCGTGATCAGTTATGAAGTCTGGGATAGGTTGTAAGGGGGTTGATATTAACATCAACAGGGTAGATTTTCTAGCAGACCTCATCATCCTGAAGTCAGAGGGCTTGGATGTGATCCTAGGCATGGACTAGTTAACCAAGCACCAAGGCTTGCTAGACTGTGCCAAGAGGATTGTCACCATGACCAATAGCCAAGGAGTGGAAGTCAAGTATGTTCCCAACCCTGCATCCACTCAAGCCCCTCGGGCTAACTGTCTATCGGGAATTGAGTTGGATCAAGTGCCAGTGGTATGTGAATACCCGGATGTATTTCCTGATGAGCTGCCCGGAATGCCTCCCGACCGTGACATTGAGTTCATCATTGACCTCATGCCCGGATCAAGGCCCATCTGTAAGAAGACCTATAGGATGGGATCCAAAGAGTTGCTGAGATGAAGAAGCAACTGGCAGAGCAACTCAGAAAAGGATTCATTCGCCCGAGTGCCTCTCCTTGGGGGCCACCTGTTCTATTTGTGTCAAAGAGGGACGGAACTATTAGACTCTATGTCGATTACAGTTCTCTCAATGAAATCACAATAAAGAACAAGTATCCACTCCCCAAGATTGAAGACTTGTTCGATTAGCTGAATGGAGCCAAGGTATTTTCCAAGATTGACCTCAGGTCAGGGTACTACTAGTTGAAGATCAGACCCCAAGACATTCCAAAGACGGCATTTGTAACCCGGTATGGCATGTATGAATACACGGTCATGTCATTTGGGTTAACCAATGCCCCTGCCTACTTCATGTACCTCATGAATAAGTCTTCATGGAGTACCTAGACAAGTTTGTTGTCGTCTTCATTGATGACATACTCGTCTTCTCTGAGTATGAAGAAGAGCATGAGCAACACTTGATATTGGTCCTAGACAAGCTTCGAGAGCACCAGCTTTATAACAAATTCAGCAAGTGTGAATTATGGCTGCATGAAGTTGGATTCTAGGGTCATGTGTTGACTATAGAAGGATTGTCAGTGGATCCTGCCAAGATTGAAGCCGTGACTGAATGGCAATCCCCAACCATCGTGAAGGAAGCCAGGAGCTTCCTCAGACTCGCAGGATATTACCGCAAGTTCGTGGAAGGGTTCTCGAGCATTGCCTGGCCCATGACCCAGCTTTTGAAGAAGGACAAGAAGTTCGAATGGACAGCTAAGTGCGAGGAAAGCTTCCAGGAGCTCAAGAAGAGATTGACCATAGCCCTAGTTTTGGCCACCTCTGATATTCACAAGGAGTTTGTGATATATTGTGATGCATCGAGAACCAGGCTTGGAGATGTTCTGATGCAAGCAGGAAGAGTTGTAGCATATCTATCCAAACAGCTACGTCCTCATGAAGAGAACTATGCTACTCATGATCTTGAGTTGGCAGCCGTGGTTCATGCCTTGAAGACATGGCGACATTACCTTCTGGGGCAGCGATGTGAGATATACACAGACCACAAGAGTTTGAAGTATATTTTCACCCAAAGGTAATTGAACATGAGGCAGCGAAGATGGTTGGAGTTGATCAAGGATTACAACGTCAGTGTTCAATACCACCCCGGAAAGGCCAACGTGGTAGCAAACGCCTTAAGCAGAAAGGCTTTTTCCTTGAATGCCATGATTAAGGAAAGGCTACCTGCCCTATATGATGAGCTTGAAAGCTTCGGCTTGGAACTAGTTGCACCTGGATTCCTTGCCAACCTCGAAGCGAAGCCTACCTTGATGGATGATATTAAGGAAGCTCGAAAGGGACACGAGAGCATTGAAGGCATCAAGAGGAAGATCAAGGCAGGCAAGGCCCCGGGATTCTTAGTGGATGAACAAGGAGTTGTATGGTTCGGGAATCACATCTGCGTACCCAATAAAGAGCAGCTCAAGAACTTGATCTTGCAAGAAGCTCATGACACTCCATACTCCATCCATCCTAGTGGAACCAAGATGTATCAAGACCTCAAGGCAAGATTCCGGTGGCATGGCATGAAACAGGAGATAGGCACCTTTGTTGCCAAGTGTGATATATGCCAGAGAGTCAAAGCTGAGCATCAGCGACCCGCTGGACTATTGCAACCTCTCAAAGTGCCTGAATGGAAGTGGGACAAATTCGGGATAGATTTCATCACTGGATTACCAAGGTCAAGCAAAGAACATGATTCTATTTGGGTCATTGTCGACCACCTGACCAAGGTAGCCCATTTCATTCCCGTCAAGACCACCTATGATGGTAACAAACTAGCCAGCCTCTACATCGAGCGTATCGTGAGCCTTCATGGAATTCCTAAGGAGATCATGTCAGACCGTTCACCTCGAGGTTCTGGAAGACGTTTCGAGCCATGGGAACCAAGCTCTCCTTCAGCACTGCTTTTCACCCCCAGGCCGGTGGACAGACAAAACGAGTAAATCAGATACTCGAAGATATGCTCCGCGCTTGTGTTTTGGCGTACGGAGCCAAGTGGGAAGATTGCCTGCCATTTGCTAAGTTCTCCTACAACAACAGCCAGTCGAGTCTTCAGATGGCACCATTTGAGGTGTTGTATGGACGCAAGTGTCGTACTCCCCTCAACTGGTCAGAAACCGGAGAAGGGTTGGTCTTTGGACCAGATATCCTCCGCGAGGCAAGAGAGAAAGTTTAAATCGTCCGAGAGCGCCTTGAGACCGCCAAGATAAGACAGAAGAGCTACGCCGACTCTCACCGCCGAGAACTGAACCTCAACATCGGAGATTATGTTTACCTTTGAGTCACACCTCTCAAAGGGACCAAGCGTTTCCATGTCAAGGGGAAGATTGCACCAAGATACATCGGCCCCTTCAAGGTCGCCACAAGCTGAGGAGAAGTTGCCTACCAGCTAGAGATACCTTCCGAGCTATTAGATGTGCACAACGTCTTCCATGCATCACAACTTCGGAAGTGTCTCCAAGTTCCCAACCACCCCGACCTCTACAAGGACATCGACCATCAAGCCATCGATCTTCAGCCAGACCTCACTTAGCATGAGAGGCCAGTTCACATTTTGGATGAAGTAGAGAATTGCACCTGAAGCCGCACCATTAAGTACTTCAAGGTCCAATAGAGGAACCACACTAAAACTGAAGCAACCTGGGAGCGTGAAGAACATCTTAGATCTGAGTTCCCTTATCTTTTTAGCGCTTAGCCTAGGAATCTTGGGGACAAGATTCTTGTAAGGGGGGTAGGTATATCACACCTTGTGTTTGTATCACCTTTTTCTGCTTGGATTTACAAAATTTGGAGCCAATTTAAACTTTTTCAGTGCTTGTGCTTGTTTGAATTGTTGCTTGTTTCCTTGTTGTGTATGGCACTCTTAGATTCTATCCTTCTCCATATTCATCTTCCTTGACCCCAACTTCTTGCCCAATGATCATGCCATGTGAATAGTGCCTAAAAACTATTTTTATCAAATATTATTTTAACCAAAAAGGATTTATTCAAATTAGGTTTTCAAAAACCCCTGAGTTGAGGTTTGCACTGCAAATCCTCAAATTAGGTGGATCTTTTTTCCCCAAAGGCTTTATTTGAAGCCTACTATATTTATGACTTCCCATAACCTCCAAATATTAATTTTGAAGATTATTTTAATATTTTATTTTAAGGCTTTTCTTAAGAACAGAAATGGTTTTTCATAGGGAAAAATTATTTAAATGTTTTCAAAATATTTGGGAAAATTTAGGGAAACTCGGTGGACATATATTTTCCATATATATGAGTTTCAACTCATGGTCATGTTCAAAATCATGGGCAAAACCCCTCAAAGCCCTTTATGTCCCAATCAAGCTTTTGAAATATTTCTATAGGAAATATTATCAATAAATTCCAAGAAAATTCTAGCAAGTCAACATTGTCATAGGTGATGATCTTGCAAAATTTCATCTCAATTCAAATTGTTTTGGTTCATCAAACTATTCCAAAACCCTCCTTGTCTAGATTAAAATTTGAGGAACTTTACATTGTGAAGTTTCTTCCCTTGACCTAAAACTTTGTGGACATGTTCTAATCACAAAATAATGATGCTGCACTAAGTGATGTATCAAAGGGATTACCTTAGCATGACTATATCTACAGAAACCAGATTCTATCGATTTTTAGGGTTTCTCGAAGTTACATTGTGAACTTTCATCAATCAAGCTCAAACTTGGTGATCAGGCCTAATTCTAATCACCATTTGATCCTGTAAAATCTTATGGAAATAAAATCCCATTTGCTTGCCCTAATCTCCATCAAACACCTTCAGCCAGAATGGCAAAAACCTTGTTTGGCCCCCCTTCCTCTAATTCCCTTGCCTCCAAAATTTTACCACAACTATATAGTATTGCATTTCACCTCCAGTAATTTTCTCTGGCCGAAACTCAATGGATAAGTGGGGCAAAACCCATATTTACCCCCCTAGACAGCAATGGCAGGAGCATTTCTACCCTCTCCCCCACTCCATTTCTTTTCTCCCTCGCTTCTCCTAGATCCTAGAGCATCTGCACATCATCCAGGAGCTAAGGGACATGGAAGGACACGTCCAGAGCACGCAAGCATGCCATGGCATGCCAAAGTCATGCTCTGGAGCATGCTACAGTGCATGCCCGCATTGTAGCGGGAGCATCCCGATGTCCCCGATAGCCTTGGGATGGGGAAAGCTGTCCCTGAGATGCCCCCGACGTCCGCAACCCTCCAAGGTGTCAGGCCCCTCCTTCCTCCCTCTCTCTCAACCCCTGGTCATGCGTGCCCAACGCTGCTCGAGCCGGCCAACGGATGAGCTCACACGCACGGGCAATAGGGCCCTCCTCTTCTCCCTATCTACCTTCCACTAGTCCTAGGCAACACCCAGGAGAACCCTTGACCCATCCCTGCAAGCCCCCGTGGCCAGTAGCCTCGCCTGCGTCGTCGCCGACGCACACGTCCACGGTGGACCGAGGGCTGGCTATTTAGCCACCCCCGAGACCTCTCCTCCCCTATGCTGACCCCCTTCTCCACCAAATCGGCCCCTACACCACCAGCTCCCCCCTGAAGCCCGTGCACGAGATCAACCGAAGCTCCGCCTTGGCGGTGCCATCGTCGATCTCTGGGTACGTCCCCTCTCTGGCCCCCATTTCTGTCCCATTGGGTCCCCCTTAGTGCCTTGACCAGTTTCCCTCCTTCTTCCCCTCCGTTTGATGCACAGGGTGACCGGCGCGTCCTCCACCCGAAGCTCCTCCGACGTGGGTGCTCGCCGAGAGCGACTCCGGCCACCTCCGGCGCTCCTTCGACCTCCAGGGGATCGGCGACTCGACCCTGAGCCCAACCCTGCACTCGCTTGTCGTCATCGTGCCCTACACCACCACCGGTGAGGGCCTCTCCTCTTTGTCCCGAGGTGGGAGAAGGATCCGACAGGGGGGACACACCTGTCGGCCTCTCACCTCCCCCTCCCGTGCTCTCTCTCTCTCCCTGGACACTAGCCCGCCCGTCAGGTTTGAAACCTGATGCATGCGGGGGCGCTAGCGTGCCTGGCCTGGCTGGCCACTGGGCCGGCCCAGCAGCTGGCTGGCTCTAGCCCAGGGCACAGTGCCCATATTCTTTTTCCTTTTTCTCCCTATTTTCCAAATATCCCACAGGGAAAAAAATAAATTCAATGCCCAATATTTTTCCACCATAAATCCTAGAATATTCCATAGAATTTAGTAGTGCCATTTGTGAAAAGTATTGAAAACTTTTTATGCACTGTTTTATTTTAAAAGCTATTTTAGGCATCTTTTTGCCTGTGTTTAATAGTTTTCAAAAATGTTTTATAGCAAGACCCTAGAAAAATATGTTTAGTATAGTGCTTAGTATTTATCAGAATAGGGTAGCATTTTAGTAGTAGATTTGTGTGCTCTATTTTTGTGTTATGCTTATTATTATCGTTATTTATCGCGACGATAGATTGCGCTATTGATGAGGGAATTGGACCCGAAGACTTTGAAGACACCGAAGACTTTGTTGAGCCACGCAAGCAGCCCTTTGACCATGTTAAGAGAGCATTTTTTGCATGTCATATATCACTTTACTTTCATTATATTTGATCATGTGGAGTAGTGAACACTTCGGTGGGTTGCTTCCAATACTTTTGCCATAGACACTTGCATCATGCATCACCCTACCACCTTATGAGGGTTATGCGGGTGGGTGTAGATAGGATGTTAGTAGATGCTACGCAAGTGGGTTCGGGATTATGCATGGTGATAAAGAGATGATTTCAAAGACTTTTTTGAAAACCCCATCGGGTGCCACTAATGCCCGAGGGAGATAATGATGAGTTATTGGGTGACCACTTGAGAAAGAAGTGGTGTGCAGGAACAAGTTGAGGGTGTGTTTTCAAAAATAGATTAGATTTAAAGTCCGCTGACCATCCCAACCTTACATGCGCAACCATGATACCCCTTATGGGACAGGGCTCTGTTGATTACTTTGGTGGGTACTGGCACGGATCCCGCATTACTAGTGGCGGGAGTGGCGTGGTCACTCTCGATACGGGGTCGTGCCGGTATGGACGATCATGCGTTGTCTTCACAGGCACCGGGCACACCATTGGTCCCTGCATGGATGCTACGAGTCATGTACATCATGTGGGCTGGGTACCAATCGAGTGGACTCTTTGTTTAGTATCACCAAGGGAAAGGCATTGTTCGGGTGCTTACCTTGGGTATGTTATATACCGCGAGTCATGGATGACACAGAAGTTCCCCGAATCTTGTGGGTAAAGTGTGCAACTTCTACATAGTGTAAAACTATTCGAATAGCCGTGTCCGTAGTCATGGACAGTTGGAGGTCCTTCTTAAACTACGTCCAGATGTTTCCTAAAAACTTGGTGTGTATGGGTGTCTGTGTGTATGACACAGAGATGACACTTGAGATAAGTCAGATGACTTGACGTGATGATTGAGCATGAGATGCTCAACCCCCTGTTTATGATTATATCTATAACTTGTTCATATGGATATGTACCAACTGTTGATGCATGCTTACCTAGTTACTTGATCATGTCATTGCACTCAAAATTAGCTTTCTGCAAAATACCTACTTAGTGCTATTTCATGCATTGCTATTGCCTTGTTCCAAACATGGGTTGCTTGCGAGTACATTCAAAATACTCATTGGCTTGCCACTGGTTATTTAATTGGCCGGGCATGGAAGAACGGGAGTATGGTGAAGTGTTCGTTGGTGACAAACATGTGAACTAGGACACTTCCCAGTCAGAATGCATGTAGGTTTAAGGCAGATGGCAATGGGTTCACGCTTTCGATCAAGATTTTTGCTGCTTGTTATGTTTAAGTGTTTGACCCTTGTGGCCCTATCTATGTAAGACTAGACCTTCATGGTCTTTATTTGTGTAAGACGCTAAATCTTCAGTGAGCATTGATCTCTAGGATCACTGTACCCGTGCATTCAGTGATGATGACTTATGGGTCGGGATCCCCACTACCCCTCCACCACCACTCACTAGAAAGACAAGCACCCGAAAGAGATCCCCACTCATCCCATCAGAGTTTCCGAGAGAGAGCCACCTACTCATATGTTGAGATCATGCCATTCCATTCCTACCATATGAATCTTGATCTCTAGCCTCCCCAAGTTGCTTTCCACCCAATCAATCTCTTCCACCAAAGCCAAATCTGTGAGAGAGTGATTGAGTGTTGAGGAGAATATCATCTTGAAGCACAAGAGCAAGAAGTTCATCGACATTATCGAGCCTATTACCTTTTGGAGGGTGGTGCCTCCTAGATTGGTTAGGTGTCGCTTGGGAGCCTCCTACTTCATGTTGTGGAGTGAATCAAGAAGTCTATAAGGGCAAGGAGATCGCCTACTTCGTGAAGATCTACCCCGAGTTAGGCTAGTCCTCCATGGATGTAGGCCATCATGGTATAGTCAAGGTTGCTTCTTTGTGGAACCCTCCATGGGTAGAGACCTCCGTGGACTCTCGCGACCGTTACCCTTCGTGGGTTGAATACTCCATAAACTAGACGTAATATAGCACCACCTATCGGAACCACGGGAAAAATCTTTGTGTCTTCAAACTGCGTTTGATCTTCCTACACTTCCTTTACTATTCATGCTTGTCTTTACTTTCTGCTGCTATACTCGTAGACATGCATGCGTAGGGTGTGCTTGACTTGCTATCATTGCTAAAATCTGCCAACACTTCAAATTGGGAAAAGGTAGAATTTTTATTTAGTCTAATCACCCTTCTCTAGACCTACTTTCGATCCTACAAGTGGTATCAGAGCTTTGGTCTCCATTGCATTGGTTTCACAACCTAGGAGATTATGGCATCTAGCAAGGGAAATTATTGTAGGATCGAAAGTAGGTCTAGAGGGGGGTGATAAGACTACTTGACCAATTAAAATCTACTTCTTCACAATTTTAAGTGTTGGCAGATTTTAGCATTCATAGAAAGTCAAGTACACCCTACACATGCATGTCTACGAATATAGTAGCGGAAAGTAAAGACAAGCATGTAAGTAAAGGAAGGGTAGGAAGATCAAACGCAATTTGGAGACACGATGATTTTTCCCGTGGTTCCAACAGGTGGTGCTATTGTACGTCCACGTTTATGGAGTCTTCAACCCACGGAGGATAACTTTTGGGACAATCCATGGAGGGCTCTACCCACGAAGGGTTCCACGAATAAGCAACCTTGACTATACCATGACAGCCTACGTCCACGGAGGACTAGCCTAACTCGGGGTAGATCTTCACGAAGTAGGCGATCTCCTTGCCCTTACAAACTTCTTGGTTCACTCCACAACACGAAGTAGGAGGCTCCCAAGAGACACCTAACCAATCTAGGAGGCACCACCCTCCAAAAGGTAATAGGATCGATAATGTTGATGAACTCCTTACTCTTGTGCTTCAAGATGATAGACTCCTCAACACACAATCACTCTCTCATAGATTTGGCTTTGGTGGAGAGATTGATTGGATGGAAAGCAAGTTGGGGAGGCTAGAGATCAAGATTCATATGGTTGGAATGGAATGGCATGATCTCAACACATTAGTAGGTGGCTCTCTCTCAGAAAATCAGTTGGTATGAGTGGGAATCTATTTTGAGTGCTTCTCCTACGAGTGGGTGGTGGTGGAGGGGTATATATAGGAATATCCAAAAAGCCAGTCGTTACACCTAATAAGTTAGACTCGGTGACACCGATGTGTTAATCTCGGTGGTACCGAGTTGCCTCAAAGGTAGCAACTTTTGAATCTCGGTGAGACCGATATATAAAACTCGGTTGCACCAATAAGGTGACCAACTGTGAGATTTCAAAACTTGGTGATACCGATTCAACAAACTCGGTGGTACCAATTTTGTGAATTTGCATAATGGGAAGTTGGCAACCCAAACTCGGTGGCGCTGAAGAAGAATCGGTTGCACAGAATGGCTAGGGTTTGGCTGAGTCTGTCTGAGGCTGAGAATCGGTGGCACCGAGTGGGAGGTGTTGGTTGCACCGATATTGGATATTTAGCTTTGGACAGAATTTTGTGTAAGAGCTTGTGGGTGTATGGTGACTATCAGTTGTGCACGTATGACCATTGTGTTCACCAATAGTACCTTACCCCCTTTTACTAGTATTGGCTTTCCTATGGACTCAAAGTGATTTCTCACAAAGTAAAATGTAGAGTCCTCTCGCTTGAAGCTTTGACAATCTATTTACTTGCATCTTGGGGTATTCTACACTCCTTTTGCCAACCCATCATTGAACTTTTCTTGAAACATGCTTAGTGGAAACATTAGTTCAATGACATATATGTTGTTATTAATTACCAAAACCACCAAGGGAGCAAATGTGCTTTCAATCACCCCCTTTTTGGTAATTGATGACAACATATAGATCAAAGCTTCGACATATGATATAATCAATGAATATAATCATTGCTTTGAGAAGTATGTGATAAGCAAGAGCTCCCCCTAATTTGTGCATTATTTTTAAATTTGCGTTTGAATGCAAATGCACAATCGATTAGGTACATGGGGCACTTCTTCCATGTCACATACAACTTGGTTGTGTGCGAGAGTAATAAGAGTTAATATCATAGCACAACACATCAAGCAAAGTGAATGATCATCTCATAACCATCAAAAGAACAGGAAATAGTAGCAACACACATTAAAGCGTATGATCAAACACAAATAATCTTTTGGTCGTGTTTAAACAACTAGCAACCAAAAGACCAAAAGTTTTTAAAACAACAATAAAAACGAAACGCTCTCTCACTCGAAGCCTAAAGATCTATATACAACTTCTCCCCCTTTGGCAACAAGTTACCAAAAAGTTCGAAGAGATATAGCTAATCGTCCTTTTGTGTCTCATCTCCTCCGGTGGTCGATGTCGAAGTCGAGATAACTGCATCGGCAAAGACCTCTACAGATGTCCTGGACAGAGTTGGAGTAGCAACTAGAGGCACTAGAGGAGCTGATGGACCTGAAGTCACTGTAGCTGGTGCAGACGATGAAGGTCTACTCTCTAGAGCTGGCACTGTAGGTTTCCTGGCATGAGTCATGAACTGGGCAGTCGTCCTGACAAGTGCACAATCCTCATCATCATTAGAATCAGACTCTGAAGAGGTGCGACGGATAGGAGCTTCATCTACTTCCTTCTTGAGCTCGTTCACGGTCTTGGTCAGCCCAGTCACCTTGTCATTGAGGGTCTTCACCCTATCCTCAAAGATGTTCACAAGGCTCTTCTGATCATCCAGTATGCTTTTGATATCCTTCTGCATGTCCATGACTGTAGGGATCAAGAGATCCATCTGCTCGTTCTTGGATCTAGGGACTTGAGCACTAGTGGCTCTAGCTGCCTCTACGTGTGCCTGAGCTACAGCTGATGTGGGATGGTCTGGGTCCATCACCACAACATTGTCCTTGAAGTCTGGCTGTAGGGACAAGTGGGGTCTGTCCAGAGCAAAGATGTGCTTATCCATCTTGGAGTTGATGAGCATCTAAATGTAGGGTGCATAGCAGCATGAGCGCTTCTGATCAGCAGCAACCCTCTTCACAGTCTCCACTATTAGATCCATCACTCTGAATCTCTTGTGCTAGTCAATATGAATCAGTAGGTTGATGGAGTAGCCTCGGATCATCTTCTCGTCACCTGACTTGGGCATCAAGGTATTCCTCAATATAGTGATAATGGTGTAGAGACATGCCTGGAGGTGATAGATGGATCCTAGCTTGTGGGACTGAAGCTGTGCAAGAGGAATGGCATTGTACATGTCCTTCATGGTATTGTGTCTTGCCTTGGACTCTGAGTATACGCAAATATCTCCATCTTGTGCCTCTTGGACTCCTAAAATGGCAGCCATTCATCAACAGTAGACTCATATCTTGCTCCTTCTGTCATCCACACAATCCTACCATCTCCATAGAAGTGAGCAGTGGAGTAGAATTGCATGACCATCTTGTTGTTCCATGCAGTGAATTCTCTGCCAACAAACTGATCTATGCCAATGCAGTGGAAGTTGTCTTGCACACTCGGGAAATAGTTTTCATTCTCCTTGATGTACTTCCAGTCGACATATCTCATATCACTCACAGCTGGACTCTTTTCAAGCAGCACGGTCTCATAGAAATCATGTTGCTCCTTGGTGTAGAACCTGTAGTCCACAAATGTCTTCCTTCACTGATAGTAAGGATAAATGGCTTTCCACTCTCGCAAACTGTCATCCTTCTTCCTCTTCATATCAACAACTATTGGATGGCTGGCATTGTGCTCTGGAAGATGAGGCCTGAGCTTCATCAAAGCAGACATAGCATCATCATCAGCTTCTCTGAAGGTGGATCCCTTGTTTTTCCCAGAAGCTGGGATGTCTCTGGTAGTCCTCTTGGACTTCACTGATGCAGCCTTCTTAGGTGCAGACTTGGTGCTCTTGGAGGGACCTTGCTTTGGCATAGCATCTGCCAACAACTTCTTCTGCTTCCTCTTGGGAAGGGCCTTGACAACATGTTCTTCCTCCTCCTCCTCCTCCTCAGTAGTAGCACCAACAGCCTCCTTGGGGTCCTCATACATTGAGGTAGGCCTGCCAACAACATAGATAATCCTTTTCCTGGCCTTCTTGTCTCCTGCCTGCTTAGGAAATGACTTCCTTGGGGGCTCAATGGTCATGGTATCCCTAGCACTCTCGGGTGCTTTCATAGTCTCTGGAGGTGCATATGTCTTGCTGACGACCCTCCTGGAAGAGGTGGCCTCATTGGCTGACTTCTTGACAACCTTCTCTTGCTTCTTAACAAGAACCTCCTCTGGCACAAAGTTTGAATCCTCCTCATCTGAATCCAGTCTCTTCTTGGTCCTTGTTGCATCCTTGGGAAACCCATGAGAACTAGGGGTGCCTGGATCTGAAAATGAGTTGGACCCAGGGCTAGGACTTGAACTCATGTCAATGTTCTGCTCCTGCAAGTTCTGGCTGTCCTCAGCATTTGACATATCTGACCCTGTGAAGAGAGTATAGAAGAGTGGAATAGGATAAGTCATCACAAAATGCAGCTGGTTTTTGAAAGATTGAATAGGAAAATCATAGGTGTAGTTCACAACAAAATTGGATTTCGGTGTCATCGAGTCAAATATTTCGGTGTTGCCGAGATGCACAAAACTATTAACAGAAACTTTGCAATAGTTTTGGTAAGACCGAAAACTTCTACTCGGTCTCACCGAGTTCTGTCCTCAGAAGCACAAAAAGGCAATCGGTGGAACCGATTTTTCTGACTCGGAATCACTAAGATGCAACTTTGCGGGCAACTAAACCTAGAATTCTTCGATTCGCTAGACTGTTAAGATTTCTAGAGGATTGAGTGGTTGCAAACAGTGGATTATCGATAAAACAAATTCCAATGCGCATTATTTGGATGGGGAGCACAAGGAGAGTCGAATCCATACCCTAGCTCGGTGATGGATCCGCTATGGCGGTGACGATGGATAAGATTTCATCGACGATGGCGATTCCCAGCGGCGGAAACGCTTGGGGAAGGAAAGGCGATGACCAGGGGCTCCTTTTCGGCAGCTTAGGGTTTTGGGGTGCGACAGTTTGAGGATTGAATTTCAAAATGTCGGGTCCACAACATATATACCCCTCACTATCGGTGACACTCGTTCTAAATTTTTGGTGTCACCAAGTTTCTCAACACTCAGCTAACAAGGAAACTCGGTGTAACCGAGAATATGGAATCGATAGTACCGAGATAAAAAACCACATCAACCCTAGGCATTCGGTGAGACCAAGATTTTTGAGTTGGTTCCGCCGAGATGCACTTGGGAGGTTTTAATGGTCAGTCCTTTGTCGATACGGAACTCCGAGTGCTCCTCACACAAAGAGATCGAAAAGTACTTGTTCAAATTTTGTGATGCAGCATGAATAGAATATGAGGTGAGAAAGCATAGATAGCTAGAGGAGTGGTCCTAGGCATCCTTGTACATCCAATTGGCAAATGAAAAATCAAAAGCCAAATAGCAACAATTGGATGTCCTCAAATGAGGAAAAAAATGCAAACCAACATGCTTACACAATAAGATGTCAAAATAAAAGATGGCAAACATGCACAAACACACTAGCATCTAACAAGCACTTTGGCAATGACGGAGTCATCTATATATGAGTATATTGACTTAGGATCCAAGTAATAATACTTGATCATAGGTCATACTCGTCGTTTAAGCACAAGTGGGGTTACCACTTTTACATAAAGCATTTAATGTTGTCACATACTATGAGATGCTTTGACTCAAGTCTTAGATTAAAGCTCCCCCATGATGTGACATCCCCCCATAGGAGGGATAAACTAACCTTGGGTTTTGTCGATGAAGACTTCATGTAGGTGAAGTAGTGGTGGATGCTCAAGGTTTATGAAGATCACCATGAGTTGGGAGCATCCTTGTTGTTTCATTACTCTTCTCACCTACATGGGTTAGTCTCAACACACAAGAGACAAATACAAGGATATCTATGGACATGAAGTGCAAAGCATACATGATGATGTCCATTGATTTGTTGATTACCTTGTCCCTTGCTTACCTTTGAGGGAATTTGTGACTCCTTGAACTATTGCATGATGTTGATGTTGATTGGAACCTAGTTCTTGCCAATAATGAATATGAGTAGATTTCGTTGGCAGAGTCACCCCTCAAGAACTTCTCTAGTTCTTGTTCTTGGGGACCCACATCAAGTTGACGGGGATCCTTGGTGTTGAAGTAGAACTTGTAGAAGTTGAGCTTGTAGTATCCTTGGGAACCCACTTCACCAAAGCTTGGAATTCATCTTCATATGAGGCAATGTCCTCTTGAAGCTTGTTCTTGTCCTTGAGCTTGGGGTCTTGTGGTGGAAGGTCATCTTGAGATTTTGTTCCCTTGGGGAGAGTATTTCCATACTTCTCCTTTTGAGGAACAAACTTGGGATTGGGGTATTGAACTTCGTCCCATTCAACTCCATTAATGTTGAAGTAGCCAACACCACGGTTCTTCCGGTATCCTCCGTCCTTGCGTACAATCTCCTCAAATTGTTTGCACCCTTCAAGACTCTTGTAGATACCTTTCTCTATAATCCCTTTCAAAATTTTATTTTCTTGCTCAAGTGTAACTTGGATAAGAGAAGAGTTAGTGGGATCAATAGAACTACTAGAAGCAATATCTTTGGATTTGTCATTTTTATTGCTACTAGTTGAAGAACCTTTCTTTCCTTTGTTACTAGTTTGCTTAGTCTTAACTTGTGGCATGAACGTAGACAAGAGAAGTCATTTGGCTAGATAAGAGGAAGTATTTTTTCCGAAGATCGTCATTGATAGCTTTAAGGAAATCATGCTCTTGATCTAAATTGAGCTTCTCGAAGTGGAGCTTCTCATGTGTCCTTTCAAGCTCTCTATGATCTTGTAGAGTAGACTCATGAGCTAACTTAAGAGGTTTTAGTTCTTGAGTTAGTCGTTCTATTTCCATCTTATCATCATCACATGACTTATCTAGACTCGAGTGATTACTAGCAAGTTCATCTTGACTAACATTACTAGATTTGTCAAAAAGCAAGTCATCTTCAATTAACAAGTCATCCTCATCACTACTGAAATCAAGATACTCACGGTGTGATACCTTGGGGCCTTTAGCCATGAAGCAACATCCACTCCCTTCATTTTGTGAATCAAATATGTCGTAGGAGTCGGTTGTCACTAGTGCAAGCCAGGCAACACCTTCATCTTGACTATAGTCGGAGTTGGAGTGATAGCTTCTCTCAGAGTGGTTGTCGGATTCGGATCCGGAAACCCATTCACTAACATGAGCTTGATGTCTTCTTCTTGAGTAGCTCTTGGTGTACTTGTCCTTCTTCTCCGAGTCCCTACTTCTCCTTGAGGGTCTTAGTTCACAACAATCATCCCTACTCCTTCTCTCTCTTCGAGGTGACTCGTCTCTTAAGCTTAGTCTTCTTGGTGATTCTTCTTTCCTTTTGTAAGGAGTCGTGCACTCATTGGAGTAGTGTCCAGGCTTTCCAAAATTGTAGCAGTTTCAATCACGACTTGACGAATGCTTCTCTTCATATCTTAAGTTGAAGCTTCCATCTTTGCCTCTATTCTTGTAGAACTTGTTGAATTTCTTGACCATGAGGCTTATCTCTTCATTTGTGACAAGGTTGTTGCTTGAGGTAGCGGGAGCATCACTTGTGGCTTTGTAAGCACCGCTAGACTTGTGGTGAAGCTCTTCCTTGTCCTTGAGTGTCATCTCATGAGCAACAATACTTCCAAATACTTCCATTGGTTTGAGATCTTTGTAGTTGGGCATCATTTGGATCAATGTGCATATGGTGTCACATCGATCATCCAAGGCTCAAAGTATCTTCTTGATGATGAATTTGTCGGTCATTTGTTCACTTCCTAAGCCGGCAATCTCATTGGTGATGAGAGCTATCCTAGAGTACATCTCAGTGAATCCTTAACCATCCTTCATCTTGAACTTGTCAAGCTAAATTTGAAAAACATCCAACTTGGATTGTCTCACAGATTCAGTACCTTCATGCATATCAACCAAATAATCCCAAATCTCTTTTGCATTCTCAAGATGACCGATTTTGTTGAATTCTTCGGGACATAGGCAGTTCAAGAGAATGTCACATGCTTGAGCATTGAGTTGCAACATCTTCAATTCTTCCGCGGTCACTTCACGATCCAGTTCCCTTCCATCCACAAAGAATTCAACTTGCAATCCAGAATGAACAACAGCCCAAATGGAGGGGTTATGACCAAGAAGATGCATTTTCATTTTGTGCTTCCAACTAGCAAAATTAGTGCTATCAAAGTACGGACCTCTACGGTGATAATTTCCCTCACTAGATGCCATAGTCTCCTAGGTTGTGAAACCAATGCAATGGATACCAACACTCTGATACCACTTGTAGGATCAAAAGTAGGTCTAGAGGGGGGTGATTAGACTACTTGACCAATTAAAAATCTACTTCTTCCCAATTTTAAGTGTTGACAAATTTTAGCATTCATAGCAAGCCAAGTACACCCTACACATGCATGTCTACGACTATAGCAACGGAAAGTAAAGACAAGCATGTAAGTAAAGGAAGCGTAGGAAGATCAAACACAATTTGGAGACACGATGATTTTTCCCATGGTTCCAATAGGTGGTGCTATCGTACATCCACATTTAGGGAGTCTTCAACCCACATAGGGTAACGGTCGCGAGAGTCCACGGAGGGCTCTACCCATGGAGGGTTCCATGAAGAAGCAACCTTGACTATACCATGATGGCCTACGTCCACGGAGTACTAACTCGAGGTAGATCTTCACGAAGTAGGCGATATCCTTGCCCTTACAAACTTCTTGGTTCACTCCACAACACGAAGTATGAGGCTCCCAAGCAACACCTAACCAATCTAGGAGGCACCACCCTCCAAAAGGTAATAGGCTCGATAATGTCGATGAACTCCTTCTCTTGTGCTTCAAGATGATAGACTCCTCAACACACAATCACTCTCTCATAGATTTGGCTATGGTGGGAGAGATTGATTGGGTGGAAAGCAAGTTGGGGAGGATAGAGATCAAGATTCATATTGTTGGAATGGAATGGCATGATCTCAACACATGAGTAGGTGGCTCTCTCTCAGAAAAACAGTTGGTATGAGTGGGATATGTTCTGAGTGCTTCTCCTACAAGTGGGTGGTGGTGGAGGGGTATATATAGGCATCTCCAACCGTTGCACCTAATAAGTCAGACTCGGTGACACCGATGTGTTAATCTCGATGGTACTATGTTGCCTCAAAGGTAGCAACTTTTTAATCTCGGTGAGACCAATATATAAAACTCGGTTGCATCGATAAGGTGACCAACGATCAGATTGCCAAACTCGGTGATGCCGGTTCAACAAACTCAGTTGTACCGATTTTGTGAATTTGCGTAACAGGAAGTTGGCAACACAAACTCGGTGGCACCGAAGCAGAATCGGTTGCACCGAATGGCTAGGGTTTGGCTAAGTCTGTCTGAGGCTGAGAATCGGTGGCACCAAGTGGGAAGTGTTGGTTGCACCGATATTGGATATTTGGCTTTGGATAGACTTTTGTGGAAGAGCTTGTGGGTGTATGTGGTGACTATCACTTGTGCACGTATGAGCATTTTGTTCACCAACAGTACCTTACCCCCTTTTAATATTATTTGCTTTCCTATGGACTCAAAGTGATTGCTCACAAAGTAAAATGTAGAGTCCTCTTGCTTGAAGCTTTACCAATCTATTTCCTTGCATCTTGGGGTATTCCACAATCCTTTTGCCAACCCATCATTGATCTTTTCCTGAAACATGCTTAGTGGAAACATTAGTTCAATGACATATATGTTGTTACTAATTACTAAAACCACCAAGGGAGCAAATGTGCTTTCAATTATCACCATAGAGGTATGTACTTTGATGGCACAAATTTTCTACTGGAAGCACAAAATGAAAATGCATATTCTTGATCATAACCCTGCCATTTGGGCCGTTGTTCGTGTTGGATTGCAAGGTGAATTCTTTGCGGATGAAAAGGAACCATGAAGAGACCGCAGAAGAATTGAAGATGTTGCAATACAAAGCTCAATCATGTGACATTCTCTTCAACTATCTATGCCCAGAAGAATTCAACAAAATTAGCCACCTTGAGAATGCAAAAGAGATTTGGGATACTTTGGTTGATAAGCACGAAGGTACTAAATCCATGAGAGAATCCAAGTTGGATCTTCTTCAAAGTCAACTTGACAAGTTCAAGATGAAGGATGGTGAAGGAGTCATAGAGATGTACTCTAGGCTAGCTCTCATCACAAATGAGATTGTCGGCTTAGAAAGTGAAGAAATGACCAAAAAATTCATCATCAAGAAGGTACTTCGAGCTTTGGATGATAGATATGACACCATGTGCACATTGATCCAAATGATGCCCAATTACAAAGATCTCAAGCCTACGGAAGTGATTGGAAGGATTGTTGCTCATGAGATGACACTCAAAGACAAGGAAGAGCATCACAACAAGTCTAGCGGTGCTTACAAAGCCACAAGTGATGCTCCCACAACTTCGAGCGAAAACCTTTTCACAAATTAAGAGATAAGCCTCATGTCAAAAAATTCAACAAGTTCTACAAGAATAAAGGCAAAGGTTTAATCTCTAACTCAAGTTATCAAGAGAAGCGTTTGTCAAGTCGTGACCAAAACTACTACAATTGTGGGAAGCCCGGGCACTACTCCAATGAGTGCACGCCCCCTACAAAAGGAAAGGAGAGTCACCAAGAAGACGAAGCTTAAGAGATGAGTCACCTCGAAGAGAGAGACGGAGTAAAGATGATCGTTATGTACGAAGACCCTCAAGGAGAAGTAGGGACTGAGAGAAGAAAGACAAGTACACCAAGAGCTACTCAAGAAGAAGACATCAAGCTCATGTTGGTGAATGGGTATGCGGCTCTGAATCCGACAACCACTCCAAGAGAAGCTATCACTCTGACTCCGACTATAGTCAAGATGAAGGTGTTGCCGGATTTGGACTAGTGAAGACCGACTCCTACGACATATTTGATTCAGCAAATGAGGGTAGTGGGAGTTTCTTCATGGCTAAAGGCCCCAAGGTATCACACCGCAAGAATCTTGATTTCAATAGTGATGAGGATGACTTGTTAGGAGATGATGACGTGCTATTTGACAAATCTAGTAATGTTAGTCAAGATGAACTTGTTAGTAATCACACTAGTCAAGATAAGTCGTATGATGATGATAAGTTGGAAATAGAACAACTAACTCAAGAACTAAACACTCTTAAGTTAGCTCACGAGTCTACTCTACAAGATCATAGAGAGATTGAAAGGACACATGAGAAGATCCGCTTCGAGATGCTCAATTTGGAGCAAGAACATGAGTTCCTTAAAGTTATAAATGACGATCTTCAAAAGGAGACTTCCTCTTATCTAGCTAAACAACTTATCTTGTCTAGGTTCATTCCACAAGTAAAGGCTAAGCAAACTAGTAACAAAGACAAGAAAGGTTCTTCAACTAGTAGCAATAAAAATGATAAATCTAATGATATTGCTTCTACTAGTTCTATTGATCCCAATACCACTTCTCTTAGCCAAGTTACACTTGATAAAGAAAATGAACTTTTGAAAGTGATTATATATAAAGGTATCTACAAGAGTCTTGTTGGGTGTAAGCAATTTGAGGAACTTGTTCGCAATTATGGAGCATACCAGAAGAACCATGGCATTGACTACTTCAACGCTAATGGAGTTGAATGGGAAGAATGTCAATAACCCAAGCCCAAGTTTGTTCCTCAAAAGGAGAAGTATGAAAATACTCTTCCCAAGGGAACAAAACCTCAATATGACCTTCCACCAGAAGACCACAAGCTCAAGGGCAAGAACAAGCTTCAAGAGGACATTTAATCATATGAAGATGAATCCCAAGCTTTGGTGAAGTGGGTTCCCTAGGCTACTTCAAGCTCAACTTCTCCAAGTGCCACTTCAACACCAAGGATCCCCATCAACTTGATGTGGGTCCCCAAGAATAATAACTAGAGAAGTTCTTGAGGGGTGACTCCGTCAATGAAATTCACTCACACTCATTATTGTCAAGAACTAGTTGCAATTAACATCAACATCATGCAATAGTTCAAGGAGTCACATATTCCCTCAAAGGTAAGCAAGGGACAAGGTAATCAACAAATCCATGGATATCATCATGTATGCATTGCACTCCATGTCCATAGATATCCTTGTATTTGTCTCTTGTGTGTTGGGACTAACCCATGTAGGTGAGAAGAGTAAGAAACAACGAGGATGCTCCCAACTCATGGTGATCTTCATCAACATTGAGCATACATCACTACATCACCTACATGAAGTCTTCATCGACAAACCCAAGGTTAGTTTATCCCTCTCAAGGGAGGATGTCACATCAAGGGGGAGCTTTACTCTAAGACTTGAGTCAAAGCATCTCATAGCATGTGACAACATTCACTGCTTTATATAAAAGTGGTAACCCCACTCGTGCTTAAACGATGAGTATGACCTATGATCAAGTATTCTTACTTGGCTCCTAAGTCGATATACTCATATATAGATGACTACGTCCTCGCCAAATTGCTTGATAGATGCTAGTATGGTTGTGCATGTTTGCATGATTTCATTTTGACATCTTATTGTGTGAGCATGTTGGTCTGAATTTCTTTACTCATTCGAGGACATCCAATTGTTGCTATTTGGACTTTGATTTTTCTTTTGCCAATTGTATGTACAAGAATACCTAGGACCACTCTCTAGCTATCTATGCTTTCTCGTCTCAAGTTCTATTCATGCTTCATCACAAAACTTGAATAAGCACTTCTCAGTCCCTTTGTGTGAGATGCACTCGGAGTTCCTGTCGAAAAGGGCTGCACTCCAAAACCTCCCAAGTGCAACTCGGTGTGACCAACTAACAATTATCGGTTTCACTGATTGCCTAGGGTTGATCTGGTTTTACACCTCGGTATCATCGATTCCATTTTCTCGGTTACACCGAGTTTCCCTGTCAGCTGACAGTTGAGAAACTCGATGACAGAAAACTTAGAATCGGTGTCACCGACAACAAGGGGTATATGTCCCAACGCTTTGAAATCCAATCTTCAAACTATCGCACTCCAAAACCCAAAGCTGCCAAAAAGGACCCCCTGGTCGTCACCTTGCCTCCCCGTGCTCCTCCGCCGCTGGGATCCTCACCGTCGACGGGCATCTTCATCGCCGTCTTTGCCGTAGCAGACCGTCACCAAGCTAGGGTACGGATCCGATCTTCTCTTGCGCTCCGTCGTCTAATTCTTGTGTATTGATATGTTCTTATCTATAAGCCATTGTGTGCAATCTTCCCTATCCACCAGAGATCTCGTAGGTTAGAGAACTATGAAAATTTTAGGGTTAGTTGTCCACAGATTGCATCTCGGTACCATTGAGTCACAAAAATTGGTTCCACCGATTGTGTTTTAGGGTTACTAAGAACCATATCGGTGAGACCAAGTCAATCTTTTTGGTTCCACCGAAAAGGGTGTGAGGTCTATTTTGATGCATATGGTTAGTCTCGGTGATTCCGAAAAATACCACTCGATGACACCGAAATACCTTCTGTAGAAAGCTAAAACTAATGTTTCCCTTGTTCAAAGTTTTGAAAATCTCTGTGTTTTATGATTCTCAACCCTTCTGCTCCTCTATATTCTATTCATAGGGTCAGAGATGTCAGGTTCAGAGGATAGCCAGAACAACCTCAAGGAGCTCGGTGTTGACACAGATCCAGGCACTAGTTCAGACAAGAGCTCATCTTCCTATGATGATGTTCCCAGCTCACCTGATCTGCCCAAAGCTGCAACCAGGGCAAGGAGGAAGCTCAACTTAGATGAGGAGGATGAATATTTTGTACCTGATGAGCTGCCCAAGAAAGACACAACTGCCAAGAGCACTGCTACTGCCACTACATCTAATAAGAAGGTGGTCAGGAAGGAGTATGCCCCTCAGACACTATGAGGGCACTAGAGAGTTCTAGGGCAACAATGACTCTTCACCTTGAGCCATCTCCCAAAAAGTCTATGCCCAAGAAGGCAGGAGAGAAGAAGAGGAGGGAGAGGAAAACCTTAGTCCAAGTCACCAGGAAATTTGCTACCATGGTGAGGACTCCAGATCAAAGTGAAGCAAAAGAAGAGGATGAGCCAGCTGCCAAGGCTCCTCCCAAGAAGAAGCAGAAGAAATTGTTGTCTGATGCTATGCCAAAGCAAGTTCCATCCAAGAGAAAACCAGTTGCATCCAAGAAGCCTACTGCACCCAAACCCAAGAGGTTATCCAGAGAGATTTCAGCTTTTGAGAAGAACAAGGGATCCACCTCCAAAGATCCAGAAGATTATGATGTGAGTACTTTAATGAAGCTGAGACCACACCTTCCAGTGCACAATGTCAGCCATCTGTAGGCTGAGGACATGAAGAAGAGGAAGGACTCAGGTTTGAGAGAGTGGGGGGCAATTGATCCATATTCAAAGAGGAAGAAGACTGATGTTGACTATAGGTTCTACACCAAAGAACAACGAGACTTATATGAGACTGTATTGCTTGACAAAAGCCCTGTTGTGAGTGATATGAGATATGTGGATTGGAAGTATATCAAGGACAATGAAGATTAGTTCCCAAGTGTGCAGGATAACTTTCATTGCATTGTCCTAGATGAGTTTGTTGGCAAGGAATTCACAGCCTGGAATGATGAGATGATCATGCAATTATACTCCACTACTCATTTCTATGAAGATGGTAGAATTGTATGGATGATTGAAGGTGCTAGGTATGAGTCCACAGTTGAGGAGTGGGCTGCCATCTTAGGAGTCCCAGAAGTGGAATATGGAGATATTAATGTCTATTCTGAGAACAAGGCAAGCCACAATGCCATCAAGAACATGTACAAGGAGATTCCTTCTGCATATCTAAAGTCTCGCAAGCTATGATCAATCTATTTCCTTCAGGATGGTCTTCGCATGATCAACACCATTCCGAGGAACATCTTGTTGCCTAAGTCTTGAGATGAGAAGATGATCCGAGGCTACTCCATCAACATGCTGATCCATCTAGATCAACATACCAGATTCAGAGTGATGGACTCGATTGTGGATACTGTGAAGGGAATTGATGTTGATCAGAAGCGCTCATGTTGCTATGCACCATACATCCAGATGCTTATCAACTCCGAGTTGGAGAAGCGCGTCTTTGCGCTTGACCGACCACATTTGCCACTCTTACCGGAGCTCGAGGATAACATTGTGGTGATGAACCCACATCATCCCACATTAGCTGCAGCACAGGCACATGTTGAAGCAGCCAGACACACTAGTGCTCAGCCGCCCATGACTAGGAGTGAGCAGATGGATCTACTTGTCATCTCTATGCTCAGCATGCAGAAGGACATCACCAACATCCTAAAGAACCAAGAGAGCTTATCGAGGAATATTGACGACAAGTTCCATAGTCTCAACAACAAGGTTGATGGACTAACGGAGACTGTGAATGAGCTCAATAAGGAAGTGGATGAAGCTCCTATTCGTCGCACCTCTTTAGAGTCTGATTCTGATGATGATGAGGATCGTGTACCTCTCAGGACGAGCACTTGGTTCACTACTCAGGATAGATCGGCTACAATGCCAGCTCCAAAGTTGAGACCTTCTTCGTCAGCACCAGCTTCAGCTCCTTCAGCTCAAGTTCCTCTAGTTGCTACACCAACTCCCTCCATGACATCAGCCGAAGTCTTCATCGACGTAGTTCTCTTGACTCCGACTTCAGCTACTGGAGGAGATCAGCCCCAGAGGACCACTTAGCTCTATACCTTTGAACTTTTTGGTAACTTGTTGCCAAAGGGGGGATAAGTTGTATAGATCATTAGGTCTGAGAGAGAGAGTTGGTTTTTATCCCTTTTTCAAAAACATTTGATATCTTTTGGTTTGGATGTATTAAACTTTGTTGGTGTTTGATCATACACTTGATGTGTGTTGCTACTATTTCTATCTCTATAATGCTTATGAGATGATCATTCACCTTTGCTTGATTGTGTTGTGCTATGATATTCATTATTATTATTCTCGCACACCACCAAGATGTATGTGACATGGAAGAAGTGCCCCATGTACCTAATCAATTGTGCATTTGCATTCAAACACAAATTCAAAATAGTGCACAAATTTAGGGGGAGCTCTTGCTTATCACGTACACTCAAAGTGCTAGTTAAATTCATTGATTAAATCATATGTCGAAGCTTTGATCTATATGTTGTCATCAATTACCAAAAAGGGGGAGATTGAAAGCACATTTGCTCCTTTGGTGGTTTTGGTAATTAATAACAACATATATATCATTGAATTAACATTTCCACTAAGCATATTTCAGGAAAGTTCAATGATGGGTTGGCAAAAGGATTGCGAAGAAACCCCTAGATGCAAGAAATGGATTGGCAAAGCTTCAAGCAAAGAGGACTCTATATTTTACTTTTGTGAGAAATCACTTTGAGTCCATAGGAAAGCCAATACTATTGAAAGGGGGTAAGGTAATGTTGGTGAACAAGATGCTCAAACGTGCACAAGTGATAGTCACCAAAAACACCCACAAACTCTTCCACAAAATTCTGTCCAAGCCAAACATCAAAATTGGTGCCGCCAAGTTTTCCATTCGGCCCTATGATTTCCATCCCAAGACAGAACCAAGCCAAACCCTACCTTTTCGGTGCAACCAATCCCGAGTCGGCGGAACCGAGTTTAGGTGGCAAACCTACTGATGTCTAATTGCACTAATTAGGTGCGATCGAGTTTGTTGCATCGGTGCCACCGAGTTTTGCCATCCGGCCGTTGCCCACTTTTTGGTGTCACCGAGAAGTCTATATCGGCCTCACCGAGATTCAAAAGTTGTCACCTTTGCATCACTTCCATACCATCGAGATTCACACATTGGTGTCACCAAGTTGGTGAATTAAGGTGTAACGGTTGGATTTTTGGAGATGTATAGATATACCCTCCACCACCACTCACTCGAAAGAGAAGCACTCAGAACAGATCCCCACTCATCCGATCAGATTTTTTGAGAGAGAGCCACCTACTTGATACGTCTCCAACATATCTCTAATTTTTTATGATGGCATGCTATTATATTATCTGTTTTGGATGTTTTATATGCATTAATATGCTATTTTATATTATTTTTGGACTAATCTATTAATCTAGATCCTAGTGCTAGTTTCTGTTTTTCCTTATTTTTGAGTTTTGCAGATATGGAATATTAAACGGAGTCCAAACGGAATAAAACCTTCGGAAGGAATTTTTTGGAAGGAAACAAATCAATCAAGCTTGGAGTGCACGGCAGGGGAGGTGCCAGGGAGCCACAAGTCTGCTAGGCGCGGGCCCCCTGGCCGCGCCTAGCAGGCTTGTCGCCTCCCGGTAGGTCTCCTAACCCTAATTCTTGGCCTATAAATTCCCAAATATTCCCCCAACATCAAAAAGAGCCACGCAAATAATTTACACTGCCGGAAGCCTCCGTTCCTGAGAGATCTAACCTTGGAGCCTTTTCTGGTAATCTGTTGGAGGGGGTTTCGATCACGGAGGGCATCTACATCAACTCCATTGCCCCTCGGATGATGCGTGAGTAGTCCACCACAGACCTACGGGTCCATAGCTAGTATCTAGATGGCTTCTTCTCTCTGTTTGATCTTCAATACCATGTTCTTCATGATCTTCATGGAGATCTGTCCGATGTAATCCTCTTTTGTGGTGTGTTTGCCAAGATCCAATGAATTGTGAGTTTATGTTCAGATTATCCATGAATCTTATTTGAATCTCCTCTGAATTCTTATTTGCATGATTTCATATCCTTGCAAGTCTCTTCGAGTTATTGGTTTGGTTTGCTTTGGTCAACTAGATTGGTAATTCTTGCAATGGGAGAAGTGCTTGGTTTTGGGTTCAATCTTGCGGTGTCCTCACCCAGTGACATAGGAGGGGTAGCGAGACACGTATTGTATTGTTGCCATCAAGGGTAACAAGATGGGGTTTTCATCATATTGCTTGAGTTTATCCCTCTACATCATGTCATCTTTCTTAATGTGTTACTCTGTTCTTCATGAACTTAATACTCTAGATGCAGGCAGGAGTCGGTCGATGTGTGGAGTAATAGTAGTAGATGCAGAATCGTTTCGGTCTACTTGACATGGACATGATGCCTATATGCATTATCATTGCCTTGGATAACTAATGATTATTCGCTTTTTTATCAATTGCTTGACAGTAATTTGTTTACCCACCATGATATTTGCCTTCAAGAGAGAATCCTCTAGTGAAACCTATGGCCCCCGGGTCTACCTTCCATAATATCCTTTCAGATCTATAAACCAAAAATACCAAAAATACTTTGCTATACTTTATTTACCTTTTACTTTCCATTCTCGTTTATATCTATCTCTATCGGATCTAATCCTTGCAAATAATCGTGCAGGGATTGACAACCCCTTTATAGCGTTGGGTGCAAGAGTTTGATTGTTTGAGTAGGTGCAACCATTGGTGACTTGCTTGTTCCTCCTATTGGATTGATACCTTGGTTCTCAACAACTGAGGGAAATACTTATCTACTTTGCTACATCACCCTTTCCTCTTCAAGGGAAAACCAACGCAAGCTAATAGGTAACAAGAAGGATTTCTCGCGTCGTTGCCGGGGAGATCTACATCAAGCCTACTAAGTACCCATCACAAACTCATCTCTTGCATTTACATTATTTGCCATTTTCCTCTTGTTTTCCTCTCCCCCACTTCTAAAATGATTTTCAGAAAATACCAAAAAGGTTTGCCTTTTTATTCGCCCTTCTTTCGTTTGCTTGTGTGTTTGATTGCTTGCCTTGCCACCATGTCTGAAGGAAGGGAGGTTATCACTGAAAATCTAGATGGTGTTGCTAGTACTAATCTTGAAGAGAAAATTAAAATATTGCTCTCTAGAACATGAAACTGAATCTCCTCCTAATTATAACACTAAAAGTTTTCAAGTAGGAGATGGAAATATTATTGGGAAGAGTGTCATTCAATAATTCTTTGATTGTACAGGGGTAATGCCTATGAGTAAGAGGTCTATTATTCTTAGCACAAATAGTTATGCGGACGCTATTGTCATGCTCATTGAAAAATTGGAATGAAAATTTGTGCACATTCATCCCGCTTTGCAGAAAGTGTTTTATGAACTTCCCAATATTAATCATCCTAAGGCTAAGAAGATTGCTACTATCATCCTTATGCAAGAATTTGATTTATCATACAAGAAGCTAGGGAGATTTTTGCTTTCTATGATAAGGATGTTGAACACCCTCCAATTGAAGAAATTCTTCATGATAAAGAAACTTTGCATAGTCTAGAAGCTAGAGACTATCAATCTTATAGTGAAAATCTTAGCAGAAGATCTCCCCACGAGGAAGTCTCTCAAACCTTGTATCTTGAGACCTATGAGGAATTTTATTGGATTACAAGGGGAATTTTCATAGGGTATCAGGATGATTTGCTTGAAAAGATGGTTAAGGAACCCGTTAGAAATAAGATACGTGTGTTATATGATGATATCTATGGTGATGATCTAGACTACAGATTTATGAATGTTAAAATTACTAGCCAGAGTCCTTTTCATGATTTAAGTTCATCTACTAGGAAAGAAATAAAGGAAAGGATAGATCTAGTTAGAAAATCTTTTGATGGTTTGATCAAGTTTGGATTGCTTACCAAAGATGACAACACCTAGATCTATTGCGTTTTGCCTAGCTAGGGGCGTTAAACAATAACGCTTGTTGGGAGGCAACCCAATTTTATTTTTGTGTTCTGTTTTTTGCTTCTGTTTTTAGTGTTTCTCACATTATTACTTATGTAGTAATTGTGTTTTGGCGTTTAATTAGTGTTTGAGCCAAGTAAAACCTTTGGGGTGATCTATGGTTGTTGATGATTTGATCTTGCTGAAAAACAGAAACTTTTGCGCTCAGTCCAGGAATTTTCTAAAATTTGCAGAGCGTCAAATGAGACTGAAATTTTTACACAAGATAGATATATAAATTTCCCAGGTTTTCCAAAATTTTCAGAATTTTTTTATTTACATAACTATACGTTCCAGATTTCTTCAGACTGTTATGTTTTTGACAGATTCTGTTTTCTTTGAGTTGTTTGCCTATTTTGATGAATCTTTGGGTTGTATCATGTGGTATGAGCCATGGAGAATTTAGATTACAGTAGGTATAACACCAATATAAATAAATAATGAGTTCACAACAGTGCCTAAAGTGGTGATTTACTTTCTTATACTAATGGATCTCACGAGTTTTCTGTTAAGTTTTGTATTGTGAAGTTTTCAAGTTTTGGGTAAAGATTTGATGGACTATGGAATAAGGAGTGGAAAGAGCCTAAGCTTGGGGATTCACAAGGCACCCCATGTCATATTCAAGGATGCCAAAGAGCCTAAGCTTGGGTATGCCCTGGAAGGCATCCCCTCTTTCGTCTTCATTCCATCAGTAAATTTACTTGAGGCTATATTTTTATTCACCACATGATATGTGTTTTGCTTGGAACATCATGTATGATATGAGTCTTTGCTTGTTAGTTTGCCAAACTAATCCTTGCTACACACATTTTTTGAGAAGTACACGCTGAATCGTGAATTTATTAGAATACTCTATGTGCTTCCCTTATATCTTTTGAGTTAGACAATTTTGCTCTATGTGCTTCACTTATATTTTTTAGAGTACAGTGGTGTTCGCGTTTTATAGAAATACTTGAACTCTTGTACCTCACTTATATTATTTTGAGAGTTTCTAAAAACGGCATGGTAATTGGTCTAGGTTATGAATTTAGTCCTAATATGATAGGCATCCAAAAGGGATATAATAAAAACTTCCATATTAAGTGCATTGAGTATTTATGAGAAGTTTGATTCCTTGCATAAAGTTTTGAGATATAAAGATGGTAATGTTAAGAGACATGTTAGGAAGTAATTGTGATTTGGTAAAAATACTTGTGTAAAGGTTTGTGATTCCTGTAGCATGCACGTATGGTGAACCATTATGTAAGAAAGTCGGAGCATGCCTTGTTTATAGATTGTCGACCTTTGTGTGAGGGTTGGGGGCGCGCGATGGTTAACTCCTACCAACCTCCCCCCTAGGAGCATGCATTTAATACTTTGCTTCAATGACTAATAGACTTTTATAATAAGTATGTGAGTTCTTTATGACTAATGTTGAGTCCATGGATTATACGCACTCTCACCCTTCCACCTTTGCTAGCCTCTCTATTACCGCACAACTTTCGTCGGTATATCAAACACCTTCCTCAAAACATCCACCATATACGTTCCTCAAAACAGCCACCATATATCTTTCCTCAAAACATCCACCATACCTACCTATTATGGCTTTTCCATAGCCATTCCGAGATATATTGCCATGCAACTTCCATTGTTTCCTTTTATGACATGCACCATCACTTTCATATTGCATATAGAGTCATATTTTTGTCATAGGTATCGATTTGTAATTTTCTTTTCAGTTGTAAGTAAATAGAAGTGTGATGATTATCATTAATAGAGCATGTCACATGTGAGGAAAGGATGATGGAAGCTATGATTCCCTCACAAGTGGGGATGAGATTCTAGACTTTATGAAATAAAAAAGAGGCCAGCGAAGACCAAATAAAAAAATGAATAAAAGAGGCCTTATATGCCCACAACAAAATAAAAAAATGAGATAAAAGAGAGAAGGGACATTGCTACTAGCTTTTTTCACACTTGTGCTTCAAAGTAGCACCATGATCTTCATGATAGAGAGTCTCCTATTTTGTCACTTTCATAAAGCTAGTGGAATTTTTCTTCACGATGCACGTCCACTTAGTTCCTTTTGAGCTTTCATATACTTATAGCTCTAGTGCATCCGTTGCATGGCAATCCCTACTCACTCACATTGATATCTATTAATGTGCATCTCCATAGCCCGTTGATACGCCTAGTTGATGTGAGACTATCTTCTCCCTTTTCTTGACAACCTCCACCATATTCTATTCCACCTATAGTGGCATATCCATGGCTCACGCTCATGTATTGCGTGAGAGTTGAAAAAGTTTGAGAAAATAAATGTGTGAAAACAATTGCTTGACTTTTTATCGGGGTTGTGCATGATATACATACTATGTATGGGGAAGATGGAGCATAGCCAGACCATATGATATTATAGGAATAACTTTCTTTTGCCATTATATTTTGAAGAGATACAATTGCTTTGCTAGTATGCTTGAAATGTTATTGTTTTTATATCAATATTAAGCTTTTGTTTTGAGTCTTACGGATCTGAATATTCATGCCACAATAAAGAATATTACATGAATAAATATGTTAGCACTCCACATCAAAAATTCTGTTTTTATCATTTACCTACTCGAGGACGAGAAGGAGTAAGCTTGGGGATGCTTATACGTCTCCAATGTATATATAATTTTTTATGATGGCATGCTATTATATTATCTGTTTTGGATATTTTATATGTATTAATATGCTATTTTATATTATTTTTGGGACTAGCCTATTAATCTAGAGCCTAGTGATAGTTTCTGTTTTTTCATTGTTTTTGAGTTTTGCAGATATGAAATATTAAACGGAGTCCAAATGGAATAAAACCTTCGGAAGGAAATTTTTTGTAAGGAAACAAATCAATCAAGCTTGGAGTGCACGACAGGGGAGGTGCCAAGGAGCCACAAGCCTGCTAGACGTGGGCCCCCCTAGCCACGCCTAGCAGGCTTGTCGCCTCCCGGCAGGTCTCCTAACCCTAATCTTGGTCTATAAATTCTCCAATATTCCTCCAACATTAAAAAGAGCCACGCAAATACTTTTTCGCTGTTGTAAGCCTCCGTTCCTGAGAGATCCAATCTTGGAGCCTTTTTCGGTAATCTGCCGGAGGGGGTTTCGATCACGAAAGGCATCTACATCAACTCCATTTACCCTCGGATGATGTATGAGTAGTCCACCATAGACCTACGGGTCCATAGCTAGTAGCTAGATAGCTTCTTCTCTCGCTTTGATCTTCAGTACCATGTCCTTCATGATCTTCATGGAGATCTATCCGATGTAATCCTCTTTTGTGGTGTGTTTATCAAGATCCGATGAATTGTGAGTTTATGTTCATATTATCCATGAATCTTATTTGAATCTCCTCTGAATTCTTATTTGCACGATTTCATATCCTTGCAAGTCTCTTCGAGTTATTGGTTTGGTTTGGCCAACTAGATTGGTAATTCTTGCAATGGGAGAAGTGCTTAGTTTTGGGTTCACCCAGTGACATAGTAGGGGTAGCAAGGCACAGATTGTATTGTTGCCATCAAGGGTAACAAGAGATGGGGTTTTCATCATATTGCTTGAGTTTATCCCTCTACATCATGTCATCTTTCTTAATGCGTTACTCTGTTCTTCATGAACTTAATACTCTAGATGCAGGCGGGAGTCGGTCAATGTATGGAGTAATAGTAGTAGATGCAGAATCGTTTCGGTCTACTTGACACGGATGTGATGCCTATATGCATGATCATTGCCTTGGATAATTATATGATTATTCGTTTTTCTATCAATTGCTTGACAGTAATTTGTTTACCCACCATGATATTTGCCTTCAAGAGAGAAGCCTCTAGTGAAACCTATGGCCCCCGGGTCTACTTTCCTTAATATACTTTCATATCTATAAACCAAAAATACTGTGCTGCACTTTATTTACCTTTTATTTTTCATTCTCGTTTACATCCATCTCTATCGGATCTAATCCTTGCAAATAATCGTGAAGGGATTGACAACCCCTTTATAGCGTTGGGTGCAAGAGTTTGATTGTTTGTGTAGGTGCAACCATTGGTGACTTTCTTGTTCCTCCTACTGGATTGATACCTTGGTTCTCAACAACTGAGGGAAATACTTATCTACTTCGCTGCATCACCCTTTCCTCTTCTAGGGAAAACCAACGCAAGCTCAAGAGGTAGCACTACTCATGTGTTGAGATCATGCCATTCCATTCCTACCATATGAATCTTGATCTCTAGCCTCCCCAAGTTGCTTTCCACCCAATCAATCTCTTCCACCAAAGCCAAATCTATGAGAGAGTGATTGAGTATTGAGGAGTCTATCATCTTGGAGCACAAGAGCAAGGAGTTCATCGACATTATCGAGCCTATTACCTTTTAGAGGGTGGTGCCTCCTAGATTGGTAGGTGTCGCTTGGGAGCCTCCTACATCGTGTTGTGGAGTGAAAAAAGAAGTTTGTAAGGGCAAGGATATCACCTACTTCGTAAAGATCTACCCCGAGTTAGGCTAGTCCTCCATGGACGTAGGTCATCATGGTATAGTTAAGGTTGCTTCTTCGTGAAACCCTTCGTGGGTAGAGCCCTCTGTGGACTCTCGGACATACGATAGCACCACCTATCGGAACCACGGGAAAATCTTCATGTCTTCAAATTGTGTTTGATGTTCCTACCCTTCATTTACTATTCATGCTTGTCTTTACTTTCCGCTGATATACTCGTAGACATGCATGTGTAGGGTGTGCTTAACTTGCTATCATTGCTAAAATCTGCCAACACTTAAAATTGAGAAAATGTATAATTTTATTTACTTAAGTAGTCTAATCATCCCTCCTCTAGACCTACTTTTGATCCTACACGTGTCGACGAATTGCAATGGTTGTCCAGGTCGTCGTGGTCGTCGGTCACTGAAGCATGCCTCGACGCATGGACGCAACAGTCGATGTTGTCGTGTTATGCCTCCTCGCCACGGTGATGCATCGTGGTTGTCGAAGCATCACCACAACCATTGAAGAACGCCTCACGGCATGGCCACGGCCATCGACACAACACAAATAAAAAAAGACAACGACTGACATTGTACCACCACCCATCCGTCTTGCAGCATCACCGACCGCCCTTGCAGCATCCGCACGGTCGGCCGACCTTGTCACATGTGTGGTTTGCAACGTTAATGTTAACAATTTTTGCTGCATCGTAGTTGTGATGACCGACCTTGCAGCGTCTCACGCCTAGCTTGCAACATTGAGCATCCGACTTGTAGCAACGCGTCTGGACTTGTAGTGTCGCCTGGTTTTGCAACATGGCGATACATTTTTGCAACAGAAAAAAATAATGCCCAGCTTGCAGCATGGAGCGTGTGTCTTGCAACAACACTGGTCGGTCTTGTTGCGCCGTGTGTCTGACTTTGCAACGTCGTCCAATCTTGTAGCCTCATGAGTACAACTTGCATCGGCTCAAAACCGTCCTTGCAACATTTCGCTCGGACAATTTTTGTATGCAACAAATCTCTATTTGATCGTAGCAAAACCAATGAGAAAAAAGACACGACGAAGAACAAAAACATAGCAGCTCCGGGGCAGATTTCCCTCTTGTACTAGTTTTATGACATCTTTATTCACAGAAAGTTGTAGCGATCGTATCTTCTAGTACTATTCCATGTACCACTCAAAAAAATACTATTCCAAGTAGGCATCGCAGCGAGGCACTAAGTACCATGCCATGCACGAGAGTGAAAAGACAAACATGGCCTGATGATTGTGCATCCACGAACACATACAAGGGAGAGTGTTGGGCTAGTACATACTGTATCGCGCGTAGAATGAAGCATGACGGGACAACATGTTGTATAAGAGCATCTACAATCGGACTTGCTAAATTCGGTTTCATACATGTCTGCGGATACGTCCGCGAACAATGACCGGTCACGTTCGACATCTCATATTTCTTCTTTAAATCCATATAAAAACATGCAACTAAATAAAAGCTACGTACTACTATCTAGTCTTCGTCGAAGATGTGGACAATCTCCGTCCCCTCCAGCGGATAGATGTGCGTGCGCCGTAGGTCCGCTCCCTCCGTCGTCGACGCTGCTGCCCCCTCCGCTACGGCTTCCTTGCCCTCGATCTCGGCATCCAGCTCCTCGAAGAGGGCGTCGGCTTCCGCCTGCCTCTGCCGGACGAGCCGGCGGTTGGCCTTCACCTCGGCATCATCCCGGATGGAGTCCAGGATGGCATGCTGCTCCGCCATCTCGTCCGATTGGGCGATGACGAGCTCCGCGTTCGCCTTTGCCATGGTCAAGCCAGGAGCCTCCTGCTCCGGCTCCTCCTCCTCCATTGTCTCCGGCTCCTCCTCCTCCGGCAGCTCCACCTCCACCACCTCCTCCTCCGTCTTCGGTGATTCCGGAGGGAGACCCGCAGCGATGCGGGCGGCGCGGCGATCGTGGTACTCCTCCTCGATTTGTCGGCATCGCTCCGGCGTCAGTTGCGCGTAGGTGGTGATGTGCCGGTGAACCATCCTGGCGGAGAGGGAACAGAGAGAGGAGGCGGAAGGGCTCGGCTTGCGGCGGAGAGAGGGAGGAGGTGAATGTGTTAGGGCGGGGGGGCGGCTTAAATAGCCGGCCCTGACCTCAGGCGGGGAGGCTGAGTGGCGCCACACGGCGTTCACATCGCACCAACGGTCGAGGCGCCTGTCGGACCGTCGGGTTCTCCGACAAGTCCGTGTGGGGCCATGTCGTCAGTCTGACGTGGCGGGCGTGCCCGGGCGCGTGCGGACGTTCCTATACCCGTCTCATATTTGGACTGAATATAGGGATGTCGATCAGCCCGAACGATTTGAGGACCGTTTGAGAAATTCGTCTAAATAAAAAAAAATCGGGCGGCCTGGACAGGCATTTGAGGTGGGTTTGAAAAGTCCGTTATAAATGCTAGACGCCTGCTGTGCGAGCTGGGACTACGGACACGTAGCGATTTGAACCGTGAAGAAAACTAGGCATGAACGGAGAGGCTTCGCGCACGACTGGGCGCTGTTTTTGCTCACCTTCACGCGTGGGACAGGAGGCACCACACATCGTACGATCCAGAAGGATCAGACGGCGGACGAGGTTCGCTCGCGCGGCTGTTTACATCCGCATGGTTAGATGTCAGTTTCCTTTAAGTAACAACTTGTTTCTCTGTAACTCTAGAAGGAAATGTAGAACTGAACAACAAAGGACTCCGTGGCCCAATGGATAAGGCGCTGGTCTACGAAACCAGAGATTCTGGGTTCGATCCCCAGCGGAGTCGGTTTTCATTTATTTTTTAACCATATTTTTTGCTGTAAAATGAATCCCATAAAATTATATCTATATATCTATTACTTACTAATAAAGCAAAATGATATTTTTGATTTCGTCTCGCTTAGCTTATTTTATTTTTATACCTACACGTGGGTTGATTTTCGTCCGCTTCCTCTGGCCCAACAAGCCCATCTCATAACCAACCGATGCATCTCATTGTTGCCTCAAAAAATCCCAACTAAGCCAGCAAGTAGCTTGTTCCCTTCTTCCTGTACGTGAATGAAACGTGTATCCGTATACAACTAGGAAACCCTACTGCAAAATATCCTTATACAACTAGGAAACCCTATTACTAGGAGTTGTTTTCTATAAGTCTAAGTTGATCCCCTCGATTTGTTGCCGTAGACGTATATGCAAATCAGCAAAGATATACACCACGCGCAGCCGCACACGGCAAACCAATCGAGCATCGGTGACGACGCAAACATAAAGCACGGTAAACCAATCGACCATCGGCGGCGACGCTAATTGGCGCTTCCTGGTCGATGAGATTGAAGGACAATCCATGGTTATTGGGCAGCATACTGCATCTTGAATTCATGGCGCCGACGGAACCAGCATCACGAGATCAGAGACACGACTCAACCCACGCCACTAAATCAATCAAGGACCAGGCGATGCGTCGACAGCGACACCATCTTCATCGTCGCGTATGTTTGTGTCCGTTCGATCACCGAGACATCATGGACGACGGCGACTTCTTTTTGGACAGCAGAGAGCCATGTGTGCATACCGTTCATAACGAACAAAAGCTACCAGCGGGCAGCGGCGACGGCGGCATGGACAGGTTCAACGTCCTACAGCTTCCCTACGTGGGTAGCGGCGGCATGCACAGGCTCAACATATACACACGCTCTTACGCGAGCTTAGCTTTGGCACAGCAGCCAGGCTCCTGGACTGCGATCCTGCGCAGTCGATCGAGGTGGGGCTCTTTAGGATTGCCAAGTTCAAGATGTTCCGCAAGATAGATGAGTTGCACCTCCTAACGATCTAGGGCTGGAGCGTCACGTGATTTCGCAGTGATGATTGACTGCTGGGGATCACTCCTGGTGAACAACGTGCTCTATGTGTGTGTAATTGAAGTCAATGAGGATGGAACCGTGGCACGGCTACTTTCATGGGAGATTCCTAATATTAAATTATCAAACATGCATGGCCAGAACTCTTCGAGGACACGGCGCTAATAACACATGATGATATGAATCATCAGGTATGGCTTCTTTCGTAGGCCTTATATGTTTGAGCATGACTAGGAGCTAGCTTGAGAAAAGAGGTTAGTGAACGTCCCCTAACTTTAATATAGCAAGGTAATTGCTTTACTTTACTATGTTTTCCATTTTATATATAGATGAAAAATCATACAATATTTTATAAGCATATGCTTCCTCCGTCCCACAATATAAGATGTTTTTATAAGCTGTTTTATAATAATAATAATAATAATAATACGAGCAACAAAGACACTGATTTAGGTATATAATAGATAGTCCAACTGGATGCTTATGTACTGGTCTTATTCTGAGGTATGTACCATAATTTCTCAAGGGTTTTCAATCATGCATAGACCCGTACACCATAAGGATGTAGTTGATCTCAAAATGATTTTGTTAGCTAAGAAAAAACAGTTGGTTAAAAAGGTTTTAAAAATTGATGTATGCACTATTAACTACTAAAAGATTTGTCGGTTATGAAAATTATAAATATAGTATGACTCATTGTGCGTGCATGTGCGCAAGCCTGCTAATTTAAGGAAGTTCACGAAAAAGGGTTTCCCCGCTAATTGTAGGAAGTTATGTGGACAAACACATGTACTCCTCGTAGAGATCGAGTCTCGAGTCTAAACGAGATTAGTTTTTAAAATACGAAACATGTCCGTGCATGGACGCAATGACATGGATAGAGGAATGGTCGCGAGCCGTGTTTATGAAGGTAGGAGGTAAGGCTCATTTATGGAGGTGATGCATTTTCTTCTAGACCTCGGGGTGCGGCTCCCTGCCGCTGGGTGACAACGTCTGGATGTTGCCTTGTGTCGTGTCATGCTGGTGGAAGTTTTGGTCGACATCAACTAATATTGCACATATGATTCTCATTAACTTAAGTTTGAGTACACACCAATTCTATATCCCGTTGCAACGCACGGATAAGTTTGCTAATCTATATCTATATCTATAGATCTATATCTATACATCTATAGATTACTAATAAAGTAAGGTAATATTATATTATTTTTCTTAATAAAGTAAGGTAATATTCTTGGTTTCATCCCGCTTAGGTAATTTTATATTTAGTGGGCACCCTATTAGGCCTCGATCGATGCTTATCCTCGCCGCTACCGGTTCCCTACGCCCAGAATTGTTTTATGGGCCGCTACAAAAGTTGGACCTCACGACCTGCCCTCCCCTCCCTTTACGTCTGCACTTGTGCTAAAATTTCAGATTCTAATTAATAGTCCCACCCTATCTTTATACACCAAATCATAGCAACTTATATATGTTCGTAGTTGTGAGAATAACAAGCCAGCAAACGAGGGTGAGATATGGCCCCGGTAGGAGACAATCAAAGAAGAGAACAGAGGTGCATGAAATTTGAAAAAATAACAGCATGAGATGCTCAGCGATAAACAGTTGCAGATAGCCAATCTAGAGCCAATCTAAAGAAATTCAGATGCAAGCCCGCACTAGAGGAGAGCATCGAGCAGCCACGGCTGGGACCTGACGGACCATCGCTGAGGAGAAGCTATACGCCCATAGTAGCCGGCCGGAGAGAGGAGCGCGAATGAAGCCAGCTCCTATGCAGACGAACCGGTGGTGCGGGATCCCGTCGGGGGCGAGCGGGTGGGTGGATCCTAGCAGCGTTGGGCGCGGTCGGCAGCGGCGGTGTCGTGGTCGGGATGTGGTGATAACTAACCAGAGAGCCTCGTGGAAGAGACACATGTCATATGGTCTGGGGGAGTGCCACCTATACGGCTGGTTTCTTCTAGACATCACGACGTGTCAGCCTAGCTAGCGTCTGTGCATGCTTTTGTGTATGCGAAAGCATGGACCCATGTTGACATGTGTGTTTCTAATCTTCGAGTCCGGGGACGGAGCCAGAAAATCAAGATGGGGGCAAGGACCAAAGCATCAAAATCATAGAATATATTTGTGCAGAAAAGCATAGGATATATAAGAAGATACCATTGTAAACATTAGGATTTCTAGATAGTAAATATATGTCTGATGTTCTGTAGCAAGAAAAAAATTACATATCTATCAATTTGAATTCAGCTTTACGAGCACCAGTATCAAATATATCTATTATTTCTTCAGAGCTAAACTTGGCTGCTAGTTCCTTCTCAATGTAAACTAGCGTGCAATGACGAAGAAAATCATCTCCCATTTTACTTCGAAGCCGTGTCTTGACTAGTTTCATTGCAGAAAAGGCCCGTTCAGCTGTTGCAGTTGACACTGGGAGAGTTATTACCAATCGTAACAACCTCTCAACCATTGGATAGTCAGAAGACTTGCCAGTCTTAACTATTCCTTTTGTGAGATCAGCAAGTGATTTGCAGTTCTTAATCTCTGGATGGTTGAATGTATCAAGCTGAAAATGTGGTAACTCGCACTCTAACCTATCTCTTTCTTGACTAGAAAAATCTGCTGGATAGAATTTGTCCACTAGTCTGCATATCTTTGACTTGTCGAAAGCATCATGCCTCGGATCCAACGATGAACAAAGATCTAAAAGCTCAGTTACTTGAGAACTGAATCGATCATTCAACTCTATCACTTGTTGATCTATTGCAACATTGAACACATCTACTTTGTAATGATGGAGAACTGTGGTGTTGTCATGCTTATTTCGAGATTTTGTCACATCAACATACCTAAAATTGAAATATATATATGAAAAACATGAATTAGTTGCATGATCTAGAGATTGATGACTAAGTATGCGAGTAACTAAATATCTACATTGTAATTTAAATAGTCATAGAGAGATAGGGAAAGAGACATACTTTTGATCCATCTCCGGGATGTCAATATCACGTTTCACACAAAAGGATTTTACATCTTCAAAAAGATTGTCCCATCCATTGTCTCTAAGTCCGGCAAGCAACTCCTTTGTGTTAGAAACACAATCTAATGGATTTGCAATGTCCAAAGATTTATTTTGAAGTTTGACACACAAGACATCTGTAATTTTCATGATTTTTTCCATTAAGTGCAGAATGAACACAAAATCAAATGTGATTAGGATTTTCAAGGAACCTCCAGCATCTCCTCTTGAGTTCCTTGTAGCTGAACGATCAGTTGCTACACTTCTTAGCACTGAAACAGTTGCGGCAAACATCTTTAACAAACTTTTGATAGATTTGTAGTGCGAACTCCACCTCGTGTCCCCGGCCCTTTGTAAAGATCCTATTTGATTGGCCCCTCTTCCTGTGTCAAGCTCTCCCAATTCAATCTCTCTAGCAATTTCAGCTGCCTGGTTTTCTAGCAGCTCATCATTGCGTTTGGGAGATGCACTAACTGTATTTACAATAAAATTGGCATGCTGAAAAAAATTATGTACCTCATGTACCTCCCTTGAAGCAGCAACAAGAGCCAATTGGAGTTGATGAGCTAGACAATGAATATAGTATGCATATGGGCACTCTTTGAGAATTAGAGCTTTTAGCCCATTCCACTCTCCCCTCATATTGCTAGCCCCGTCATATCCTGGGCCTCTAATATCTTTCACATTCAAGCCATTATCAACTAGGACAGCAATAATTGTGTTCTTGAGAGTCAAAGCACTAGTATCTCTAACATGAATAAGATCAAGAAAATGTTCCCTTATCACCCCTTCTATGTTTGCAAATCGAAGAACTACTGCCATCTGCTCTTTTTTAGACTCATCTCTACATTCATCAACCATGATAGAAAATTTGCTATTACCAAGTTCCTCTTTAATTGAGGTCTTCACTTTATCAGCAAATATGCTAGCAATTTCCTTTTGAATAGTTGGTGAGGTGTACTTTGCGTTTTTTGGAGCATTACGTACAACTTCATATACATCCTTATTATAAGAAGCCAAAAGCTTAATCATTTCCTTGAAATTACCTTGGTTCTTGGAATCCTCAGATTCATCATTTCCTCTAAAGGGACATGCTTGGAACATTAACCACCTGATGCTATCAACATAGAATAAATTAGACACCAAGTATTCAAAAAATATAAATGTTTCAAATTAAATCATTCTTGCTTACCTCATGGCATCAATGGAAGTCTTTAGCCTTAGTATTGCATCGAGAACCATCTTCTTAGTTTGCTTTCTAATAACCTCATCAACATGATGTTGGGGAACGTCGCATGGGAAACAAAAAAATTCCTACGCACACGCAAACCTATCCATGGTGACGAGCATCTACGAGAGGGAGAGTGGATCTACATACCCTTGTAGATCGCTAAGCGGGAAGCGTTAAGAAACGCGGTTGGTGTAGTCGAACATCTTCGCGATCCAAATCGCCAAGCGTCCCGCGATCTCATCACGATCCGTCCCGCGATCCAATCACGATCCGTCCCGTGAACTCATCACGATCCGTCCCGCGATCTCATCATGATCCGTCTCACGATCTTGATCATGATCTGTCCCGCGAACTCATCACGATCCGTTCCGCGATCTCATCACGAACCGTCTCGCGATCTCGATCACGGTCCTTCCGATCTAGCGCCGAACGGACGGCACCTCCGCGTTCAGCACACGTGCAGCTTGATGACGATCTCCACCGTCTTGATCCAGCAAGAGGAGGTGGAGAGGAGAGAGAGTTCACCGGCAGCATGACGGCGCTCCAGTGATGGTGGTGGAGTGATTCCAGCAAGGCTTCGCCTAAGCGCTGCGGAAAACCGATCTAGAGGAGAAACTGTGCACCGGTGAAATGGGTAGCACGTGGCCGGAAATTCTGTCCAAAAACCACCCAATCCACTAGTATATATAGGAGGAGAGGAGAGGAGAGGTAGCCAAGGCCTTTGGGTCGGCCGAAATAGGAGGTGGGAAGCAATCCTACTTCACCTCCAATCCTAGTTGGAGTAGGATTGCCTCCTATTGGCTGATTTTCTACTTTTTGCTTTAGGACTTTCTCTCCTGCGCCATGGGCCTTTGTGGCTGTTTTCTCAGCCCACTAAGGGCTGGTTATTATTCTCCCACAGCCCATGAACCTCTTGGGGTCAAAATACCCCTCCCGGAGGCCTCCCGGTACACTACCGGCACTCCCGGTACACTACCGATGAGCCCGAAACTTTTCCGGAAACCAAACTGGGACTTCCTATATATGAATCTTCACCTCCGGACCATTCCAGAGCTCCTCGTGACGTCCGGGATCTCATCCGGGACTCCGAACAAACTTCGGTCACCACCATACATAACTCTACACTACCGAAACGTCACCGAACCTTAAGTGTGCAGACCCTACAGGTTCGAGAACTATGTAGACATGACCGAGACACCTCTATAGTCAATAACCAATGGCGGGACCTGGACGTCCACATTGGTTCCTACATATTCTATGAAGATCTTTATCGGTCGAACCTCTATGTCAAGGATTCAGTTAATCCCGTATAACGTTCCCTTTGTTCTTCGGTATGTTACTTGCCCGAGATTCGATCGTCGGTATCTCCATACCTAGTTCAACCTCGTTACTGGCAAGTCTCTTTACTCGTTCCGTAATACAAGATCCTGTGACTAACACTTAGCCACATTGCTTGCAAGGCTTGTTGTGATGTTGTATTACCGAGTGGGCCCTGAGATACCTCTCCGTCACACGGAGTAACAAATCCCAGTCTCGATCCATGCCAACTCAACAGACACCATCGGAGATACCTGTAGAGCACCTTTATAGTCACCCAGTTATGTTGCGACGTTTGATATACACAAGGCACTCCTCCGATATCCGTGAGTTGCATGATCTCATGGTCATAGGAACATATACTTGACATGCAGAAAACAATATCAATAAACTGACACGATCATATGTTATGTTTGTAGTTTGGGTCTTATCCATCACATCATTCTCCTAATGATGTGATCCCGTTATCAAATGACATCTCATGTCCATGGCTAGAAAACCTTAACCATCCTTTGATCAACGAGCTAGTCCATTAGAGGCATACTAGGGACATGGTTTTGTCTATGTATCCACACATGCATTTAAGTCTCCGATCAATACAATTATAGCATGGATAATAAACGATTATCATGAACAAGGAAATATGATAACAACTAATTTATTATTGCCTCTAAGGCATATTTCCAACACATGATTCATTTTATTTTTCAGGTTTTCATAACACCGAACTGCAAAATTGTGAGCTGAGTTGGGATTACTGCCCATATGTGTGAGGAAAGCACATTCTTTTCCATTGTTAATATTTTTCCACTTATCAAATCCTTTGACCGTGAATGTGTCTGAACCACACTTTCCAATTGGCTTCTTTGAAAACAGAAAACAAGGCAAGCAATAGGCATGATTTGTTAGAGTAGAATATTCCAACCAGAAATGGTTTGTGAACCAATCACTTTGAAATCGACGCCAGCCCCTGTCCCATTAAATTCATACTCATGTGATTGTAAGGTTGGTTGATAAGCCCCCTTAGATGCATAAAAATGCCTAGCTGCATCATGCTCGTAAGGAGGGAGTTGCCAAATTTGAAGACGTCTCCCGGGCTCTCGATCATAAGTTGTGGTTATAATTGTAGCTTGTTCGGTACCTTCTGGCACGGGAACATCATGATCAGTTTGAGCATCACCTTCAACATGATTAGGCTGGTCCTGTTCACTAGGTTGTACATTGTTTGTAGTAGCATCATGTTCTGAATGGCTGAGAGCTTGAACCAACAGGTTTGAAAAATTTATGAATTGACTCTCTCTTCCTCTTCATGTCTACACAAGTACAGGTAATTATAGTTCTACAATTTTAAATGACATGTACTAATTTAATCTCATGTGAAAATAATTTACCTTTTCCCTTTGTGTTATTGCCGCTCATCCTCGTGTACTGTATGTCCGTCCGCCGCAACTGCGCGTCGGCGCTGGCAGGCTCACAGCGTTCCCTTCCTAGCTTCCCTTCTCCACTTTTGAAAGGCGTGGCGGCGCCGGAGCGTTGGAATCTTCGGAGTTGGACAGAGATCCGATCGCAATCGGCGAACGGCGATTGCCTGCTTCGAGACGAAGAGTCCAACAAACATACAGTCTGGTCTGCCGAAGAGATTAGCGATCCGATTATTACGCTATGTGCGGTAGGCGGCAGCGTCATGGGCTCGTCCGCTCGCACGCAGATCCCTGTTCGCTCGTGTGTGCCTTGGCCATGGGCTGAGTACGAGCTAATGACTATTGACTAGTTAGCCTACCACGGCATGGGCCTGTACTAATTAGTAATGACTATGGACTATTTGTACTACATGCATTATTCGAAGGCCTAAGTGGATGGAGGGGGCGAAGCAAGCTGCGGCCACGTACAAACGTAGAAAAACACAGCTATACCTGATCGATTTACGTGGTACGACGCGATCGTTGGGGGGGGGGGTCGCCCCCCTCGTCCCCCCCTTAATCCGTCCCTCGAGTCTATCACGCGGACGTGTTAGTGTGCACACATGTCTGTTTTCTTCGAACTATGTCCCTGTTGCTTTTTTAGTGAAATTTCCTTTTTTTTTATTTTAAGGCTGAAATTTGACTCTGTTTAGAGTATGCATCGCAAACCCTTCTTATAAGTCCGGGTGGAAGGCCTCTCACTGACTGGTGACAAAAAAGTAACACGGACGGATGTCTCAAATGGGCCTCAAACATTCGGGCTGACCGGCACACCTCATATCTAGCCCAAATGTAGGACGGATAGGGGGCCATCCGCTGTCCAGTGATCTCCGTTATCCGGGCCAAACCCTAACCACTTCACTCAACTCCCCTCCACCACCTAAGCTCTCGTCCAATGTTCTTCGTCCTTCTTCGACATGACGGGCAAAGGATCTGACGATGACCAATACAGATCCGTCGACTGGGGGGGGTCATCCCGTGCGGTTTGGAGGAGGCAATGGCCCTACGCATTGTACTCCGCCGCTTCCGGGGGGATAGTGACGGACCGACGGCGGGATCTGTTCGGCGCGAGTCCATTGCATGGGCACATTGGGCACTCAGATCCTTCGACGCTGGATCATCCGGTCCTCTCGGGAGCCTTACAATTTCATTTCCTCATCACCAGTTCACCGGAGTATGTGTCCTACCGGGACCGGTGTGCCCTTCATGGAAAGAATAGGATGAGGGCAGCGGAGGTCCGCCTCACTGCCGACAGCGGCGGAGGCGGCTGATGCGCCAGCATGGGCGGGCGCAAATGAGGAAGTCATCCGTGCCCGCATTGTAAAAAAAAGGCAGCGGAGGAAGACACGCACCCTCGCGCGAGACCAGAATCAGAAGATTTGTGCCATGGCCGGAGTGCCCCCCCCCCTAAGGAGGAGAAGGAGGACAACGATGGGTCACACAACTCCGGCGATGAGCAAACCCTGCTCGATTCGTACTGCGTCTCCGACCGCTACTATTTGGCAGGATTTGATCGGCATGGGTCCATTTCATCGTTGCATCGGGCGCTCGGATTCTCTGATGCTGGATCATCACGGTCCTCTCGTGAGCCTTCCAATCTCCCTTTCCTCATCACTAGTCCACCAGAGTATGTGTCCTATCGGAATCGGTGTGCCTGTCGTGTGAAGGACACGATGAGGGCAGTCGAGGCCTACCTCGTTGTCGACATGGCCTCGACGGAGGCGACTGATGCAGCAACGTGAAAGGCCACAAAGGAGGAAGCCATCCGTGACTGGATTGTAATGGAGCGGGAGTGAAGGAACACACGCGCCCTCGCTTGAGAGCAAAATTGGGTTGTCCATACCAAGGCCGGATTGTCCCCCTAGGGAGAAGAGGGAGGACAACGATGGGTCAAACAACTTGGGCGATGAGCAGATCCTACTTGATCCATCCCGTGTCTTCGACCGCTACTTTCACGAGAAGGACGGCAATGGCGTCGGGAAGGGCAAGGCAGTCGTTGTGATCTTCTTTATAGCTAGCATGTAGGTTATGATGTAGTAGCCGGCCGATATGTGTAATGCATCTTTTACATAGATGCATGAGCTTGTATGCATTTGAAGTATGTACATGTGTGTGCGTTCTTTTATCACGACTGTTTACATTTGTTTTCCTTTTTCATTTTAGAGCAGGGAGTTTTCCATCGTTCGTGTGAGTTTTTTTTGTTTGAATCGTGTGTCGTACGGAGTATGGGTTTGTATGGGTCCATCTTTCATTTATCTATATTTATATACCTATTAATAAAGTAAGGTGATATTCTTAATTTCATCCTGTATTTAATCCTACGTTACGTGTATTTCATTGAAGCCAAGTTTCATTGAAAAAAAAGCTTTGTATCGGCTGGGCATGCGTTTCTTCCCTTGGGCCTTCACTCGTGTTATCCTATGGCCTATACTACGAGGGGTATCTACCAATATCATGATTGTTTGTCTAAAAAAAGCTATCATGTTTGTTTTGCTTAAAAAAAGCTATCTTGATTGTATCCCTAAAAAGAGCTATCGTGTTTGTGTACAAGTTCTTCTAGCTTCTTTATATACGTATAAAATAAACCCAGCTCACCGGTTCTTCCTATATTTGTCCTATCTTGACCTCACGGAAACAGATCAAATCTTGGCTTCGCATCGACGGTGAAACCAACAATGTGAGATCATAGACCCGGCGAGGCATCGACAACAATCCTGGTCGTCGGCAACATGTTGTAGCTGAGAGGCACACGGTTGCACGCTCGCATCCGTTCGGTCGCAAGGACACCATGGACGGCGACACCCTCAACTTCGAAGTCCTATAGAGTTTTCCTACGAGGGCAGTGGCGGCGGCAGGAACAGTTTCAGCATGTACATATCTTCCTGACGACAACGATGGTTTGCAGGTAGTGGTACGCTAGACAACTTAGCTTTGACACGGCAGACCAGACGGTCGGGGTGGAGGACTTCAGAATCCACAAGTTCAAGTGTAGCGCTAGATAGAAGCGTTCCTGGTGGCCTACATCCCGGCGCTCACCACCAGCCTCGGCGGTCGCGCCAACGTGCTCACCGTCGAAGGGAGATCGGCGACAGAACCTCAACTTCATGTGCATCGTCAGCTTCGACTTCGGTGCAGTTGTCATGAATCAGGTTCATTGGACTGATGCGATAATTTGCTTCAAATCAGATCAGGCATTGTTGTACATCTGGAGTTCTGAACTCACGCCGATGACGAGGGAGCGGGGTTTACTTCAAGGCCTCTGCGCTGTCGGAGCACAGCCGCCTCTACCAGGACTACGTACGTGCCGGAGGTCTACCGCCTTGACCGATCGCTGCACCCCGCCATTGAGCTGAGTTAGGCTATTTTACAAGGTGTCTCCTGCATCCTTGGCCATCCTCGTACGCATGCGCTCCCCATATGTAGTTTCCAAGTCATTAATCTCTGTCTTGGTTAATTCAAAGTGTTTCAATCATGTAATAATTAAACAATGTTAAACTATGCAGATATGAACAAGCTACAAATATTCTTTCCCATTCCCGCTATACGGCCTAACCAATGCTCGGTTCCCAAGTTAACAAAAATTCAGCATTGTCGCCCTTTCACAATTAGGACAACACAATTAATCAATCTTCTGTGATAATATAAGATTGGTAATGTCGTACATGTTTCATAAAAAATGTACCATATGTGTAGCTGCTTTTTTAGTCTTCCGTTACAACGCACGGGTATGTGTGCTAGTACATTTCTCAAAAGAATCGAATCCCATAAAAAAGGTCGGATTATATACATGCATATCTTACCCCTTTTTTGCTGTAAAATAAATCTCATAAATTCCTTGGAAAAATTGAATACCATAAAAAAAATGAGCGGTTAATTTCTGCTTGAGCTCATGCAAACTTGGATGAACAGTAAAATAAAACCAAAAGTCTGATTTTTTTTGTAGTAAAAAATGACAAATGTTTTGCTTGCTTGCAAAAAATGTTTTTATTTTACACCTTTTTTGTTGTAAAATGAATCCCATAAATCCCTCAAAAGAATTGAATCCCATAAATCCTGTCGGGATACACAAAATAAGTAAGCTCATGAAGGGTCGAAATATCATAATACCATGAGGTCCACACATCAGGTGGGTCCGGATTAATACATACACACTATTCATTCGACCGGGTACGTTCCATCCACTCGGCGATAGTTAACCACTCGGCCGTATGTCTCACTCAGAGATGCGAAGACCAACAAGGCAGTCGAAGCATCATTCTCATTGTGGAGGTTCTGTAGTGGGCTGACTTTATGGCAGCAATGCCCCATCTTGTAACATAGGAGGTGAAGGGGTGGCGTACTCTATATAAGCCACCCCATCACATAGCTCAGGCTAGTTTTTTCTCCTTGGGCTCTCTCGCCGTTAGTCTCAGGACTTAACTCGGGCATGGAGATCCATTCTCCTTTCTCCCTCTCAAATACATCATGTAACTCATGTCCATGACAGATAAAGCAAAGCCTCTTCAGAGCACGAGACGTGGGGTTGTTATCTCTATTGTGAGAGGCCCGAACTCGCTAAAACTCCCGTGTCACCTATTTGCATCTCGATAGATCATGCTCTGTTATCCTACCCCTCTCTAATGTCGGAATCGTTCCCACAACATTTGGCGCCCACCGTGGGGCGTGGCGTTTCTCGAGCCATGATGCATATGGTTTTTTATTTATTCATCTATGTTTAATTTCTTGTTCTTACGGTTCATACTGTTTGTCTCCGCAGCAAGTAACTGAAGCACCACGAAAAGAAGGGAAAAAGATATGTCTTCATCCGACGGATCACAAACGGATGGATCATGAGTTTTCTCTCCACTGACTTCTATCCGCTTACGATCTAATAATTAATCGATGATGTGCTACTTGGTTTTTGCTTTTTTTTGCATGTCAACACATTCGTGCACTCATGTCGATCGATACATGCATGTACAAGAATCAAAGGAACAAAAGACGCTGGTCCGACGACAGATCGATTCCCGTGAAAGGAAACAAACATCAATCCAAGCACTTACAAGAAACCGGCTGCACCTCTGCGCAACCAATTGTACCTCGTCTGCGACGTCGTCGTTGGGTCTCCTCGCATGGCCATCGGCGTCGTCGGCCTCGGCGTCGTCACGCTCGGCCGCCGGCATCATCCGCTTCGTCGTCGTCTTCAACCTTGTCGTTGAACACCCGCGCACGGCTGTCGACTCCGCCTCGTGTTTTCGGCCTCCGCGGTGGAGGCGCAAGCCTGACGCGGCACGAGCGCTTAAAAGTTCCTTCCTCTGGCATCAACGACTCAGCGGCAAATTCCGCGAGGGAGGCGCAGGGCCGATGCGGCGCGGGCGAACGGCGACACCTTTTCCTCCTCCTGACATAGATGACTCGGCGGCAGTCCCTGTAGGGAAAGCGCAGAACCGCATGCGGCGTCTCCCCCTTCGGCTCGTTCACGGGCTGGCGGCACTCTCGTCGCTGCAACTGCTTTTCAGGATCGGGGGAGTCAAGCACGTGGAGCTCGCCAATCGTTGCAGGACAAGGAAACGGAAGGGAGTAAATCTCATAACTCTATCGGGATTTATTTGGCTGCCTCATTAAGCGCCTCGTCAGGTGAGCTAAATACGCCAGGTAATTAAATCTCATAACTCTATTAGGATTTATGTGGCTGCCTCATTAAGTGCCCCATCAGGTGAGCTAAATACGCCAAGTAATCATGCATGGATGCATAACAATCCATGGACTTTAATCCTGCCAATTAACATAGGCTTTTATTGTCCAATGCAAACATTGGTGGCTATAAATGCTATAGGGTCAATTGGTTAACTGGAACCAGTTTACTCGACAGCCAACAGGCTCATTCTGATAGGTGACAGGCCCGTCATTCGGACAACTAAATGTCCACGATGAAAACTAAAACATTCATATTGCATTTCTATTCAGATGGCTAACGTGCAGGCACTCAACCTCCCCACGCGTCGTTACTTGGTTGGAAGCCTTCTCGACGACATGTTTGATTTGGCCATCTTGCGCGTCGCCACTTGGCGAGACACATCTTCGTCACTCGGTCGCTCCATGCGTCGTCACTCAGAGAGACGTTTCTTCGTCACTCGGCCGCCCTGCGCGTCGTCGTTCTACTGGACGCGTCGTCATCACTCGGCAGCTTCTGTGCGTCGTCACTTAGCTGGACGCTTCTTCGTTATTCGGCCGCTCCACGCGTCATCACTCAGCGAGACGCTTCTTCGTCCCTCGGTGTCCCTACGCGCCGTCACTCTACTGGATGCGTCATCATCACTCGGTAGCTCCGCGCATCGCCATTCAGCCAGACGCTCCATCGTCACTCGGTCGCCCCGCGCACCGTCACTCTACTAGACGCGTCGTCATCACTCGGCAGCTCGGCGCATCGCTACACAGCCGGACGCTCCATCGTCACTCGGCCGACCCGCGCATCGTCTCTCTACTAGACGCATCGTCATCACTCGTCAGCTCCGCGCATCGCCACTCGGCGAGACACGTCTTCGTCACTCGGCAGCTTCACGCATCGCCACTCGGCAAGACGCTCCTTCGCATCGCCACTCGGCGAGACGCTCCTTCGTCGCTCGGCGAGACGCTCCTCCGTCACTCGACAGACCCGCACGCCGTCACTACTGGACGCGTTGTCATCACTCGGCAGCTCCGCGCATCGCCACTCGGCGAGACACGTCTTCGTCACTCGGCAGCTCCTGCACGCCGCCACTCGACGAGACACATCTTCGTCATTCGGTAGCTCCGTGCATCGCCACTCAGCCGGACGTGTCTACTTCGCCCGACCGCCCCGCGCATTGTCAGACAGCTAAGTCATTCTTCACAGACTGCATTCAATTAAATAATTATTTTCGTATTATCGAGTGGCACGTAAGTTGCGCATGATGTCCACTCGGAGGCCACGCCACCGAGTGTACCTCTACGCTCGGTTGTTTATTTCCATGTCGTAACACTACACTTCCGCTTTATTTGGGTCCAATACTCAAAACGAGCTTAGTCGGAACCTTCACTTTCGCAAGTTCAGTCAGATCCTTCATTCTTTTAGACTCTTGTTGGTTCCAAACCAGCAAGAACCTGGCACACTGAGTGGGTGTCTAGGGGTGTAATTTACAAAAATTATTTCAACCAACATCAAATTACTTCAAGAATTTTTTATGTTAGCTTGTGTTATTTTTCATACACAGGTTACCTGGACGCCTCTATGCGCCATTCTTGACGACACGCTGGACTCGCACGGCATGCGCGCTGTCACTTGGTCGGATGCCTCAATGACAACATTCTCGACCCGGTTGCCCCGCGCGCCGTTACTTGACCGTCTCATGCGTCGCCACTCAGTGAGACGTATCTACCCCACTCGTATGCCCCGCGCATCGCCACTGTGCTGAATGAGTTTACATCGCTTGCCCGCCCCGCGCGTCGCCACTCAGCCAGACACATCTACTTCACTCGGATGCCCCGCGCATCACCACTCTATGTGGCACATCTTCATCACTCGGCCGACTTGCACGTCACCAGTCGGTGAGACAGACCTGCATCATTCGGTCGCTCCGCGCGTCGTCTCTCAGATGGACGCTCCTTCGTCACTTGGTCGCTCCGCGCGCCGTCACACAGTTGGACGCTCATTCGTCACTCGGCAGCTCCACGCACCGCCACTCAGCCGGACGCTCCATCGTCACTCGGCCGCCCTGCGCACCGTCACTACTGGACACGTCGTCGTCACTCGGCAGCTCCGCGCATCGCCACTCGATGAGACGCGTCGTCATCACTCGGCAGCTCCGCGGATCGCCACTCAACGAGACACGTCTTCGTCACTCGGCAGCTCCGTGCATCGCCACTCAGTCGGACGTGTCTACTTCGTCCGGCCGCTCCTACGCCACCAGACAACTAAGTCATTCTTCATACGCTGCATTCAATTAAATAGTTGTTTTCGCATCATCGAGTGTCGAGGAAGTCGCACATGATGTTCGCTCGGAGGGCATACCACCGAGTATACCTCTGCGCTCGGTTGTTTATTTTTATATGGGAACACTTCACTTCCGCTTCGTTTGGGTCCAGTACTCAAACGAGTTCAGTCGGATCCTTCACTTGCACAAGTACGGTCGGATCTGCACTCTGTTAGACCCTTGCTGGTCTCGAGCCAACAAGCACCTGGAACACCGAGTGGGTGTCTATGGGTGTTGTTTACACAAATTATTTCAGCAAAGATCAAATTACTTTGATAAATTTTTATGTTGGCTTGTGGTATTTTTCATACACACGTTACGAGATCACTTGACGTATCTGTGCGCCATCTTCGTCGCTACTCGGCCTCAGTCGCCGCAATGGTCGTTCGCGTGTTTCTACTTGTTCGGACACCTCCTCGACGACATGCTCGACTTAGTCACCCCGCGCGTCGTCATGTGTTCGGACGACCCCTCGATGACGTACTGAACGCGGCCATCCTGCGTACCGTCACTGGCTCAGACGCCTCCTCGACATACAGCACTTGGCCGCCCCGCGCATCGCCACTCGGTCGGACACGTCTACATCACTCGGATGCCCCGCGCATCGCCACTCCGTGTGGCATGTCTACATCACTCGGATGCCCCGCGCATCGCCACTCCGTGTGGCACGTTTTCATCACTCGGCCGCCTCGCGTGCCATCGCTCAGCTTAGCTGTGATTCCGTATCGCCTAAGTCAAAAACTACTCCGAGTACGGACATCCTCCACACTTGGGAGCTTAGCTGTGATTCCGTATCGCCTAAGTCAAAAACTCCTCCGAGTTTGGACACCCTCCACAATCGGAGGCTTAGCTGCGATTCCGTATCGCCTAAGTCAAAAACTACTCCGAGTGCGGACACCCTCCACACTCGGGGGCTTAGCTGCGATTCCGTATCGCCTAAGTCAAAAACTACTCCAAGTGTGGACACCCTCCACACTCGGGGGCTTAGCTACGATTCCGTATCGCCTAAGTCAAAAACTACTCCGAGTGCGGACACCCTTCACACTCGGGGGCTTAGCTACAATTCTGTATCGCCTAAGTCAAAAACTACTCTGAGTGCGGACATCCTCCACTCTTGGGGGCTTAGCTGCGACTCCGTATCGCCTAAGTCAAAAACTACTCCGAGTGCGGACACCCTTCACACTCGGGGGCTTAGCTGCGACTCCGTATCGCCTAAGTCAAAAACTACTCTGAGTGCGGACACCCTCTACACTCGGGGGCTTAGCTGCGATTCCGTATCGCCTAAGTCAGAAACTACTCCGAGTGCGTACACCCTCCACACTCGAGGGCTTAGCTGCGATTCCGTATCGCCTAAGTCAAAAACTACTCCTAGTGCGGACACCCTCCACACTTGGAGGCTTAGCTGCGATTCCGTATCGCCTAAGTCAAAAACTACTCCGAGTGCGGACATCCTCCATACTTGGGGGCTTAGCTGCGATTCTGTATCACCTAAATCAAAAACTATTCCGAGTGAGGACATGATCCACACTCGGGGGCTTAGCTGCGAACCTGATTCGCCTAAGTTAGAAACTACTCCGAGTGAGGACAACACCCACACTCGGGGACTTAGCCATGATCCAGGAATCATATAAGACAGACTCAATAAACATTCAGCATGCCAACCACACGAAGATTTACCCGACTGGCCCAGTTCCAGGTTATATCTATTTACTGTGCGCAGCACACAAGGATCAGTCCGACTGATTCGGCTCCAGATTGCAATAATTTACTACGCCAAGCGCATCAGAGTTCAACTGTTTAGTTCAGTTCCACACTGGGAGACATAAACCCTCTGTCTGACTCATCTAATCCGATAGAGGCTCGGGGACTATACCTAGTGGGTGCACTTAGCATGCCCCCACTGGAAGAGAAATAAAAGAAACATTATGCTCGGTCACGTCCGACAACAACATTCAAGTTTAAATAAACTCTGCAGAATCCAACCGATCGCAGCAATCAGTCAAAGTCTCAAGGGCTACTATCGGGGATACACAAAATAGGTAGACCCATGAAGGGTCGAAATATCATAATATCATGGGGTCCACACACCAGGTGGGTCCGGATTAATACATACATACTATTCACTCGGCCGAGTACGTTTCATCCACTCGACGATAGTCAACCACTCGGCCATATGTCTCACTCAAATATGCGAAGACCAACAAGGCAGTCGAAGCATCATTCTCATTGTGGAGGTTCTGTAGTGGGCTGACTTTATGGCAGCAATGCCCCATCTTGTAACATAGGAGGTGAAGGGGTGGCGCACTCTATATAAGTCACCCCCACCACATAGGTCAGGCTAGCTTCTTCTCCCTGGGCTCTCTCGCCATTGGTCTCAAGACTTACCTCGGGCATGGAGATCCGTTCTCCTTTCTCCCTCTCAAATACACCATATAACTCATGTCCATGACAGATAAAGCAAAGCCTCTCCTGAGCACGAGACGTAGGGTTATTATCTCCACTGTGAGAGGTCCGAACTCGCTAAAACCCCGTGTCACCCATTTTGCATCTCGATAGATCATGCTCCGTATCCTACCCCTCTCTAATGTCGGAATCGTTCCCATAGCAAATCCCTCAAAAGAATTGAATCACATAAAAAGGTCATTTGTTTTACCCCGTTTTTGCAGCAAAATGAATCCCATAAATAAATCTCTCAAAAGAATCGAATCCCATAAAAGAGGTCACATTATAAATATACATATCTTACCCCTTTTGTTGTAAAATGAATCCCATAAATCCCTCAGAAGTATTGAATCCCATAAAAAGGGAGCGCTTAATTTCTGCTCGAGCTCATGCAAACTCGGATGACCAGTAAAATAAAATAAAAAGTATGAATGTTTTTTAGTAAATAACGACAAATATTTTGCTTGCTTGCAAAAGATGTTTTTATTTTACCCCTTTTTTGTTGTAAAATGAATCCCATAAATCCCTCAAAAGAATTGAATCCCATAAAAATGTCATTTGCTTTACCCCGTTTTGCTATAAAATGAATCCCTTAAACCCCTCAAAAGAATTGAATCTCATAAAAAAAGGGACAAGTAAAACGAAGCGGCTAATTTGAGCTAGCTCATGTGAGCTTGGATGAACGGTAAAAATAAACTCAATGTTTTTTTAGTAAGCATTGACAAATGTTTTGATTGCTTGCAAAATTTCATCATTGGATGTCATTTCTGAAAAACGTAGCAAAAAATCAAGTTGGAAAAATGTTATTTTCAAAAGCATTTTGTAGCATCGGTTTTGTTTTATCCCACCTCTTCGAGGAATGTCATTCCATGAAGAAATTCTGCAAGCAATCAAAACATTTGTTAATGTTTACTACAAAAACATTCATTTTTTGATTTATTTATTATTTTACTGTTCACCCGAGCTCATGTGAGTTCGAGCTATAGAAGAGCACTTTCGCAGATAAAATTTACTATTTTTTTAGAGGACGACGTGTAAATTTTACTAAACCAAAACGAATATCGATCAATGAATGTAGTGATGAATTAATTACCACAACGATGACTGTTGCCCAATGGATAAGGCGTTGATGTAAGAAACCAGATATTTCTAGGTTCGATCCCCAACGAAGTCGGATATTTTTACCTACTTTGGTAAATAAATTCCATCCTAAAGGACATGTAATCTCTACTTAACCCCTAAGTGAACAAAAATGGCTTTTTTAAGGACTAACAATCGAAATTCCATACTACAGGCACAAGAGTTGTCATGGCCCATAGCTTCCTATCTCTAAAGGAGATCCAATGGTTGAGAGATGTGGTGAAGCGATGGATGGTGGCTCAAGATTGAGGCCTCGTTTAACTTTGCGAGAGTTATTTTTGTGTTTCTATATTACTATCTTCTCCAGTTATTTACCGCGGTTCTACCTCATTATTTAAAGCGCTCAATGTGTCAGATTCTGCTGTTTCTTTCACTCTTACTTCTGAGAAGTTTCTCTAACCCCTGATGTACAATGTCTTTGAGCTGAATAAATTGGCACCTGTTGATACCTTTCTCTCTTAAAAAAAGTTTTATTTCTAGTAGCTACCGTAGGAAATTCCCCAATTAATAGAAGGGTATCCTGGTCAGGAGCTTATGGTTGTCTTGAATTTATGTGCCTCTTGTTCTGGTTTGTTGCATCCATAGTGGGATCTGACAAATCGGTAGACGCTGTTGATCCTTGACGCAACGACAATGGTGTAGAGTGTGCGGCGTGACGGCGATGGTAGACCAATTCAGATGCAGACTGGTAGCTGAGGTGTGTTTATTAGTAATTGTGAAATAACGTCTTGGGGTGTTAGACTCCCACAAATAGGATGAGCTAGTACTAAATGTTGTTTTAGCTAGACAGTCTACTAACTCGTCCCCTTCCCGAACACATTGCTGGAAACGTAACTAGGCAAAAAAAATGTAAGGTATAAACATTCTGTGATAACTGTTGTATACGTGCCAACGTATCCATACCTCTCAATTGGTTCTATAGCCGCCATAGAAACTCCATTTTGCATCGTTAAGTTCAGTTGAGTCCATGTTGCTCACATGAGCTATAAACCACATCACCGCCGCTAGGATTTATTCTTTTATCTCGCTATGATCCTGGCCCCTAAAGCACCTGACATGGTGTGTAAGGGCATGTTTGATTGGCCTCCACACTTAGCTACACTTTTGTGTCTTAAGTATGGCATGCCACAGTTTCTGTGGTGGCATAATTGGTGGCAACACTTATGCCAAAAGAGGCTAGCAACTGACTATATAATAAATGAGGTATATTACTAAAAAAGAATATAGCATGCCACAGTCGTGCCGCTTGCCACAATTTGTCACATTTGTGGTATCAACAACATTATTGAATCCATGTCGACTTTAACAGCTCCATGATTGGGCTTCTTCCACATTCGATTGTTTGTTCGCCCGGGCAGTTTCATATTGACAGCTCTCGTGAAGTTAGTCGCATGGACCTTGATCACCAAGGTCGATCTCTCTAGGAACTAGATTGCCTCCCGAAAAAGTAGCTTCCTCCTTTGCCACTAGATGTACTAAGGTGCTACAGATCCAAGGTTTGTTGTCCCCAATTCATATGATGATGTCGCTATACTTCATGGCTACCGTTCCACACCAGTCCACCTTCTCAGCTCGTGAGCACGGGAATTTGACCCTGGATGACGGATCGTAAAAGCCATTTGTAGGTGCTTGTTAGCCAAGACTCCAAAACACACAATGTTCCATCTAGCACTTTCGCCACAGATTTTTTTAACCTTAAGGTAAACAAAAAGTAGCTCTCTGATCACGTTTTGCATTTGAAAACCCCAAAGCCAGTCATCATGCATATTATTATTTTTCATTTCTGTCATCTTTTGGTAAATGAATCTTATTCTAAAAGAGAGGTAAATTCTACCATTTCTGTTTTAAAATTGTTAAGTTGTCTTATATTTAGAAACCAAGGGTGTACATTTTTTGAAGGGAGATGTAAATATTACTCCCTCTGTTTCAAAATAAGTGACTCAATTTTGTATTAACTTTAGTACAAAGTTAGTAGAAAGTTGACTCACTTAATTTGAGACGGAGGGAGTACTTTTCTAAGGATGGAGGTAATCTCTGCTCTCTTCTTTTAGTGGGAGAGGTAAATTTTACTTAAGCCTAACAAAAAAAAAAAGAGTGGCAACGAATCAGTATGTGAATGGATAAGGTGATGAATTAATTCTCACAGCAGTGACTCCGTGGCCCAATGGATAAGGCGCTGGTCTACGAAACCAGAGATTCTGGGTTCGACCACCAGCGGAGTCGCATCTTTTTAATTTTTAACCACGTTCTTTGCGGTAAATTTTACATAAATTCCTCAAAAAAATGAATTCAAAAGACCAGGTATGTAAATTTTACTTTTCACAGCAAAGACTCCGTGGCCCAATGGATAAGGCGCTGGTCTACGAAACCAGAGATTCTGGGTTCGATCCCCAGCGGAGTCGTATTTTTATTTTCATTTTTACCTCTTTTTTTTGCTGTAAAATGAATCCCATGGATCCCTAAAAAAATTTAAATCCCATAAAAAATGACAGGTAAATTCTACAATATTTTTGCGGAGGACAGGAAAATTCTACTTAATAAAAAATAATAAATCAGTCATATACGAAACAAACAGGGGACTGTACTTATGCATAAGTGCTTTGTCAGCAACCTGCAAATTTTTAGCGTTTTGGGGCCTTCCTCTTTCTTTATCCACTTGTCATGCTACACAAAAGTTAGTACAAAACTTGGGTCCGGGGCGGATCAAGCAAACATGGATATTACCCTGACAACAAATGCGCTTTGTACATGTATTGTTATCGAAGTAATAATTTTCAGTATTACCTAGAAAAAATTTACTTAAACGAATTTATTATTAGCCCACAGTATTCTTACTCTTACATATCTGTTTGATCACCGTTGAGCTAAACGAATAATCCGACCATGGCCATAGCGAAACATCTCGAGGGGTTCAGTTGAGGTATAAACCGATTAGAAAGAGCGTTTCTAACTACCCTTGAAACAGCCATCCCCTATGACTTTGCAGGAGGTGGTACTGCAGTGGATGAGTATAGAGATTTCAGCTGCCTGTGTATAAGCTTGCTGTCAGACACGGCCAGCAGCTCCATCCCATCCGACCACCATTGCTCCAGCCCGTGTGCTTCCATGAACTTCTGTGGGCCTTTCGACGACGTGACGAAGAGCTTCGCGACCATGTCGCCGGCAATCTCGCTCGCCTTGCACTGCTGCTGCTGCTCATCCAGACCGCCGTCGGGTCCGGAGGAAGAGGAAGAGGGAGCATTGTAGTGGCAGCAGATGTAGTCACTGTTGTTCACATACAAGTGTGGCACCCATTTCTTATCCGCACGCAGTTTCTTCTTGATGCTGCCCTCCTCTTTTGCACTGTCAAGCGCTGCTTCTTCCTTCAATGGCAGACTTCCCTTCACTTTCTGCCACAGGTGGCTGGCCTTCTCGCTCATGCTTCTTAGGCTCATGGCAAGTGAAACAGAAGGTGGGTTGAACAGATGGCAGTCTACGAAGATTCCTTGCTTGGCAAGATCTTTGCATACCTGAAGGGCAAAACCAGCTCCCAACGAGTGCCCTGCGACGCAAACATTCGCACTCCCAAATCTCTCAACTGCAGCCTTCAGTGCTTCTAAAGCGCCAACATATCTCACTGAACCCTTCAAGCTCTCCCAGACCAGGAAACGGAGATCGTCTTGCAGGTCTCTCTTGATTGTAGGTTTCTGCAGCAATGTTCCGCGGAGAGCTAACACGGCCCTTGGTGCACCACTTGGTCTTAGGAGGATAAGATCAGACAAAGCAGAAGATCGATCCCACTCAAGGACGGCGCCGTATATGGAGCCATCTCTCTCATCAACTAGTGTCTGTGTGACCTTGTACTTGAAGGGCTTCCACCATTTTGGAGCAAGGCCATCCTCCTCTCCTTTCTGATCTTGCCTGTCTATTTCAAGAAGGTACACTGCCTGAATGAAGCATGCCATTACCATCCTTTTGTAGTTTGGATCCTTCCTGCAAATCAGGCATTAGAAGAAAATGTTACATATACAATGTCAAAGTAAAGTAGGCATTTCGGAGTCCAGAACCTCATTTTTTGAAGTAATTGCTAATTAAAATTACGAGAAAAGGAACATAAATCCTGTTTGAACTGGGCACTTTGACATTGGTATCAGGCTTCACGCGTTCCAGAGTCCAGAACCTCATTTGTTGAAGTAATTGTTAATTAAAATTAAGAGAAAAGGAACATAAATCCTGTTTGAAATGGGCACTTCGACATTGGTATCAGGCTTCAGGCGTTTCAGAGTCCAGAACCTCATTTGCTGAAGTAATAGTTAACTAAAATTATGAGAAAAGGAACACAAATCCTGTTTGAAATGGGCACTTCGACAATGGCATCAGGCATTCAGGCCTCTCATAAAATATATACATAGCAACAACAGTTTTGCAATGATGATGTTTCTCTTTCTCCTATTCCTACAAACTTCAGATTTGTTCATTTCCAATATAATATGCCCCAAAAGCACTTCAAGCTGGTGCTCCCTCCATGCCAACATACTCTTAGCAGGAATATGCAATGTGAATTTCCGTTGCTTATCATTTTACATGATTAACCCGCAATGTTGTATGGCGCTGAGTGTTGGCCGACTAAAAGGCGACATGTGCAACAGTTAGGTGTGGTGGAGATGCGCATGTTGAGATGGATGTGTGGCCACACAAGGAAGGGCCGCATCCGGAATGATGATATACGAGATAGAGTTGGGGTAGCACCAATTGAAGAGAAGCTTGTCCAACATCGTCTGAGATGGTTTGGGCATATTCAGCGCAGGCCTCCAAAAGCCCCAGTGCACAGCGGACGGCTTAAGCATGTTGATAATGTCAAAAAAGACCGGGGTAGACCGAACTTGACATGGGAAGAGTCCGTAAAGAGAGATCTGAAGGACTGGAGCATCACCAAAGAACTAGCCATGGACAGGGGTGCGTGGAAGCTTGCTATCCATGTGCCAGAACCATGAGTTGGTCGCTAGATCTTATGGGTTTCACCTCTAGCCTACCCCAACTTGTTTGGGACTAAAGGCTTTGTTGTTGTTGTTGTTGTTGTTGTCATTTTACATGATTATGACACCCCTCCTGTCCCCTGATTTTTAAGTCCATAATCCAGAAAGCTCATTTTTCTATGGCCATTCCCCCCATTTTTCTGTGAACATCACTAGCAACAACATAACCAACAAGAATCACATGATGCAAAAAATTCCCATTTTGTTGGGCTGTTTTACCTTGCAGTCTTACATACTAATATCATACTACTCAGAGTTAACTAGAGAACTTGATCCTTTTTTAGGCAAAGAAGCAAACTTAACTTGAAGCAGATGTTAAAAACTTATAATTGCCATGAAAATAAGAGCCACACAGCTACACAAACAGAGCAGGTTAACATAAAAACAAAGTACTCCCTCCGTAAACTAATATAAGAGCGTTTAGATAACTAGAATAGTGATCTAAATGCTCTTATATTAGTTTACAGAGGGAGTAGTTTATAGTCTGTGCAAGGGAGGATGCGTAGGTTAAAGGAAACTTAACTGGTTGAATTGGTGCTTTCTTATTTGTCCTCAAAAGACAAAACACGGTCCCTAAGGAAAGGTAGGAGGAGCATGTGCACGTCCGTAGCCCACGAAAAAGGAAACGAAATGGAGGGCAAACTTTTGTTTCCAGTCCTGTCATAACCTAAACTTGCAGGAAAAGTAGGAAAAACTAATTTGTACATCACACCATGGGATACTGCAGATAATATTAGCAAACTAAGAGAGAGTAAAAATTGCTCTCATAATTTAATCAACCAAAGCCGGCAGATTTCATCTCAATCAATAAACTCCCCGCATTTCAGTTCCCAGGATGGAAGTTCCTCCTAAAATCTCCATCTGAACAACAGACCAAGGGCTCGTTCTCGAGATCGGCAGACCCTGCCTACAGGTCCATCGAATCCACAGCACATGCGAAGCCCATATACCAGACCCGGTCGATACACCCCGTTTTCATCCCGTAAAGCACAAGGAAACCGCAAGATATATACGGAATTAAAGGGCGAGGGCCAAAAAAAAAATACCAACTCGATCTGATGATCTCCCTCCAGTTGGGCGGCGGCAGGTTGCGCGGGCCGGAGACGTGGAAGGCGTAGGGGTGCCCCTCGACCTCCGCGTCCGCCGGGGCCACCACCACGGCGTCGCCGCCGCACCGCCCCCCGACCTCCCCCACCACCATCACCACATCCCCCTCCCCCTCCTCCTCCCCCTTAACCGCCTCCGGGTCCGCCTCCCCTACCACCGCCGCGGCCGGCCCAGGCGCCAGCAAGTCCATCGCCATGGCGGCGGCCCAGACGAAACCTCCCGGCCGCTCCGCTGGGCGCGCGGGGGCAAGCGTGGAGCGCGTGGGCGCGGGGGAAGACGAGAATGTCGTCGAGGGGTAGGGGCGGGGGTTCGTGGGGACCGGGAGGAGATGTGAGAGCGTCGTCTTGGTAGTGGCGTGGGAGAAGAGGTATATCTGGGATCTCGGCGGGGGGCAGCGCCCAACGGTCATGTTTGGAAGGGGAGCAGCAACTGGGGGTTTAATGATGGGGGCGTGGCTTGCCCAAGTGGGGAAGCGAGTATGCCTTCCTTGCTCGTCTTCTTCCTCCTTTGGCCCTTGTGGAGGAGAGCTCCGGGGAAGATTTTAGTTTCTTCCCCCTTTTTTTATACTCGTTTCTTAAAGAAATACAAGAGATTATTATATAAAATAGTAATCTAAACACTCATATATTTCTTTACAGAGGGAGTAACATGTTCCGTGTAAAAAAACATTTCTCGAGGGGAATCTTGCCAAATTATTCATCGTTTAGGGCGCAAGAGGGAATCTTTGAGTTAATACACTCAAAGACACATGGAACCAAGTTTTACATAAAGTTTCAAGCAACCCCTCTTTAGCTAAGACATGTGCAACTTTGTTTGCAGAACGTTGCACCCAAGCAACACTAAAACTTACTCCCTTCATTCTATAATATAGTGCGTCTTCGTTTTCCGTCATCTAAGTTTGATCATACATTTAACCAATGAAACTGACTACGATGGGAGCAAAAATTATATCAATGATTTCAAATCGAAAATATGAATTCAGTGGTATAATTTTTGGTTCCGTTGCAATTGGTCTCGTTAGTTAAATATACGGTCAAACTTAGATTTCGAAAGCGCGGACGCACTACATTGTGAAATAGAGGAAGTACAAAGGAACTAATCAAGTCTTTTATGGTCGGCTCGGAACGCTGCAAAATACTCAAAACGGATCGAGGACCCTACAAGCACCCGTGATCGAGTCTTGTACCTAGATGAGAAATGGATGACCATCCACGAGGTGGTTGTTCGCCACAAGGAGGTGAGGGCGCACGAATGGCGGAAGAAGCAGAAATATGGGTAGTTAAAGCAAATGTCGATGGAGCTTTGTTAAAGATGAAAGGTTTCGAAGGGGGAGGAGCTATCCTTAGGAACAACCATGGCGAATTCTTGGCGGGGTGCTGCCATTTTTTTTTCCTTCCACTCATGACGCTGAAGTGGCTGAGTTTTTGGCCTGATGGAGGGATCTTCTCTTGGCTAAGGAACTTAATGTTGAGAGGATCATTTTGGAGATGGATTTGAAGAGCTGATGGTCCATTTCAAAAAATTCACTTTGAAGATATATGTTGATCGATCAATGTCAATTCTCGTTAACAAAGCGGTTGTGGTGAAACAAATGGTTTGGCACGATGGCCTTCAATAAGGATGCTAATTTGATAGGGTGTGTATGTGTATGTTCAGAGGATGTACAATGAAGACAACACCCTAGTGATGGCCTCAACTGCCACATCAGTTCAGGCTATATCACACAAAAAATTCATTCAGCGCGGGTGATGTCACGTGGTAGCATGGTAAGGTGAAGAAAGCTCCAAACGGGAGTACTTAAAAGAAAATTGGGCACATGCACTATCCTTCCCTCTTTTCGGTTTTATAATGGACCACACTTTTTCTGTGAAGCGGACGGCTCCTTTGCAGGATGTACCTTGACTCTACAAGCTATTGTCTTTTTGGTCAGACATGTCCACGTTGGCTCGTTTCCGACGTGGAGCCCGTGAGACATCTGTCCAGGGTGACGCATCGGCCATGTTTTCATAGGGGTGAATGTATGCTCGTGTATGTGGGCGACTTTGATTGTATTGTGTTTAAAAATAAAGACCCTAATTTTGAACCTATAATGTGTATATATTAGATGTAATAAAAAAATCTTATATTATGAGATGGAGGGAGTATTACTTAGATCAACGAAATAAACTAAATTTTTAAATGGAGGGTACCTTTAGGTTCTAAATTTGCATCCCCAACATTCAACCATGATATTATTTTTTTAGGATGAATAGCCTTCAATCATGATTTTTCGAGACAATGATTTTTTTGAGGGGTAGCCTTCAATCTTTTTTTAGCAATGTATCCTTCAATCTTTTTTTTGAGGAAAAGGCTTGTTTTTATTGATCAAAAACCACATAGAGTGGGATACAAACTGGGTCATGTGGTTGGCCAAACTACACATGACGCCCCGGAGCTAAAGAAAGAGAATGGTTTGCTAGACTATGAGCTTCTAAATTAACCTTACGACTCTCAAAAGTAATGTTATAAGAAAACGGAGCCACTCGAGCTTTGATTTTACATATGATAGCACCATAGGGACCCATAGAGCTTTTTGAAATATCGCTCACCACCTGTTTTGCATCAGAAGCAATGACAAAGCTGTTTTCGTGAAGGTCTTCGGCTAGTGCAATAGCCTCTCTTATAGCGATCGCCTCCAACATCGCGGGATCATGGACCCCAGCGATAACAAGTGCTGAGCTGCCAAGGAAATTGCCATTACTGTCCCTGCATACCGCAACCGTCGATCCTCCTTGTGTAGCTCGCACTCCAGCGTCCACATGTATTTTAGCATAATTTGCAGGTGGAGCTTTTGGACGCGGATTGGCTTGTACGAAACGCCCGCTGCAGCTTGTGTGGAATCAGTCGGTGTACTAACATTTATCACTGCAAGTTCGGCGATGAAGCGGGTGACAAAGGAGTGCAATGCTTGCGGGCTCTGAAAAATACCTTCATGGATTGCCTTTCGTCGTGCCGTCCAGATCGCCCATAGGGTGACGGCCATCTTGATGAATTGATCATGTTGTAGATACTCAAGTAGGACAAATAGCCAGTCCTTTGCGTTGGGTTCTGTATTTGCTATCAGGTTGTAGCCCATATCTTCATCAACCAGTGCCCAGCTACATCTTGACACCGTGCACTCTAGGAGAGAATAACGCCATGAATACGGCGCCCCGCACAGCCCACATGCGTTTGAAGAGGACATATGCCGGTGAGATCTAACATCCTCAGTTAGGAGAGAGTGCTTCGACAATCTCCATAAAAACATTCGGATCTTTGCAGGTACCTTGACATGCCATAACGCCTTCCATGCATTTCCTTCAGAATTCCCACTCGAGGACCCCGTGAAACCATCCAGCAATGCCTCCCTTCTTTGTTTTATGCCGACCATCATTCTGTACGCCGATTGAACAGAGAATAACCCATTATTTTCATAAGCCCAACTCCAGAAGTCATTGATATCCATCGTGCATAGAGGAATGCCCATGATAACCTTTGCATCTAAAGGAAGGAAGACCTCCTCAATTCTTTGGCTGTTCCATGTAGCAGTATTGAGTGAAATAAGGTCGGACACTGACTGAGGTGGGTTGGACGACATGCGTCCGTAAGGACGCATCATTTCTGTCCTGGGGATCCAGTTGTCGCCCCAGATGGATGTGTCGTGTCCGTTGCCGATTCTCTTAATCAAGCCCAATTTAAGGGTGTCTCTACCCTCAATGACCGATCTCCATATCTGGCTAGGATGATTTCCTAGCCTTGCATCCAATATAGAAGAGTTTGGGTAATATACACTTTTTAGAATCCATATCTGGCTGGGATGATTCCTAGCCTTGCATCCAATATAGAAGAGTTTGGGTAATATACACTTTTTAGAATCCATATCTGGTTGGAATGATTTCCTAGCCTTGCATCCAATATAGAAGAGTTTGGGTAATATACACTTTTTAGAATCCATATCTCGCTGGGATGATTTCCTAGCCTTGCATCCAATATAGAAGAGTTTGGGTAATATACACTTTTTAAAATCCTTGCGTTCAGAGTTTCAGGGGACTGCAATAAACGCCATGCCTGGCGTGCTAACATTGCTAGATTAAAAATTTCAAAGTCTATGAAACCCAAACCTCCCATACTCTTGGGTTGCATCATAACTTCCCAAGAAACCCAATGAGGCTTGCGTTGCCCGTTCTTGCTCCCCCACCAGAATTTTCGAATCAGCATATTGAGGTGCTCACACAAGCCCCTAGGAAGTTTAAAACACGCCATAGAATAAACGGGAACAGCTTGCGCAACTGCCCTGACTAAAATTTCTTTACCCGCAGTAGACATTGTCCTTTCAATCCAACCCTGAATTTTGTTCCACAAGCGGTCTTTGAGATATTTGAACGCACTGTTTTTTGAGTTTCCAATATCCGAAGGCATACCCAGATATTTCTCATTTAGTGTCTCGTTGGGAACATTCAACAAACCTTTGATCTCCAAGCGTACACTGTCAGGAACTCCCTTGCTGAAAAAGATGGATGATTTGGCATAGTTTATTTGCTGACCTGAAGCTTGGCAATAGATATCCAACACCTGGTTCATCTCCGTAGCACCAACACTATTTGCCTTAAAAACATCAGGTTGTCATCAGCGAATAAGAGATGGTTTACGTATGGCGCTGAGGCTGCCACTTGTATCCCACTCAAGTTTGATGACTCACTCTTAGATTTTAGGAGGCACGAAAGGCCCTTTGCTGCTAGTAAGAACAAGTATGGAGAAATCGGATCCCCCTGTCGAATCCCTCTTGAAGATTTGAATTCCCGAAGTTTCTTCCCATTGAACAAACTGAGAATTTAACTGAGCTAACTAGGTCCATGACCACTGCCACCCATCTGCGAGAGAAACCTAGTTTAAGAATTATAGCCTGTAGGTACGTCCACTCGACTCTATCATAAGCTTTCATCATTGTTGGAAATATGCCCTAGAGGCAATAATAAATTAGTTATTATCATATTTCCTTGTTCATGATAATCGTTTATTATCCATGCTATAATTGTATTGATCAGAGACTTAGATGCATGTGTGGATACATAGACAAAACCATGTCCCTAGTATGCCTCTAATAGACTAGCTCGTTGATCAAATATGGTTAAGGTTTCCTAGCCATTGACATGAGATGTCATTTGATAACGGGATCACATCATTAGGAGAATGATGGGATGGACAAGATCCAAACTACAAACGTAGCATATGGTCGTGTCAGTTTAATGCTATTGTTTTCTGCATGTCAAGTATTTGTTCCTATGACCATGAGATCATGCAACTCACTGACATCGGAGGAGTTCCTTGTGTGTATCAAACGTCGCAACGTAACTGGGTGACTATAAAGGTACTCTACAGGTATCTCCGAGGGTGTCTGTTGGGTTGGCATGGATCAAGACTAGGATTTGTTACTCCGTGTGACGGAGAGGTATCTCAGGGCCCACTCGGTAATACAACATCACAACAAGCCTTGCAAGCAATGTGACTAAGTGTTAGTCACGGGATCTTGTATTACGGAACGAGTAAAGAGACTTGCCGGTAACGAGGTTGAACTAGGTATGGAGATACCGACTATCAAATCTCGGGCAAGTAAACATACCGAAGAACAAAGGGAACATCATACGGGATTAAATGAATCCTTGACATAGAGGTTTGACCGATAAAGATCTTCGTAGAATATGTAGGAACCAATATGGGCATCCAGGTCCCGCTATTGGTTATTGACCGTAGAGGTGTCTCGGTCATGTCGACATAGTTCTCGAACCCGCAGGGTCTGTACACTTAAGGTTCGATGACGTTTCGGTAGTATAGAGTTATGTATGGTGGTGACCGAAGGTTGTTCGGAGTCCCGTATGAGATCCCAGACATCACGAGGAGCTCCGGAATGGTCTGGAGGTAAAGATTGATATATAGGAAGTCCCATTTTGGTCGCCGGAAAAGTTTCGGACTAATCGGTAATGTACCGGGAGTGCCGGTAGTGTATCGGGAGACCACCGGGAGGGTTATTTTGACCCAAGAGGCTTCATGGGCTGTGGGAGATTAAATACCAGCCTTTTGTGGGCTGGTGGAAGTCCCACACAAGGCCCATGTGGCTGGGAGAAAAAGCCCAAAGGGAAAAAGGTGGGAAAAGGCCAAAAAAAGGAGGAATCCTAGTCCTACTAGGATTGGAGGAGGAGTCCTCCTCTCCTCCCCACTTTGGCCGACCCAAGGGCTGGATTTTGGCAGCCAAGCCTCCTCCTCCTCTCCTCCTATATATACTAGAGGATTTTAGGGTTTTGGCACCGAATTTTCAGCCACGTGCTACCCGTTCCTCTAGTGCATAGTTTCTTCTCTAGATCGGTTTTCTGCAGTGCTTAGGCGAAGCCCTGCCGGAATTGCTCCACCACCATCGCCGCAGCGCCATCACGCTACCGGAGAACTCTTCTACCTCTCCTCTCCCTCTTGCTGGATCAAGAAGGCGGAGATCGTCATCAAGCTGTACGTGTGCTGAACGCGGAGGTGCCGTCCGTTCGGCGCTAGATCGGAAGGACTGTGATTAAGATTGCGAGACGGATCATGACGAGATCGCGGAACGGATCTTGATGAGATCGCGGGACGAATCATGATGAGTTCGCGGGACGGATCGTGATGAGATCGCGGGACGAATCATGATGAGTTCGCGGGACGGATCGTGATGAGATTGCGGGATGGATCGTGATGAGTTCGCGGGACGGGTCGTGATTGGATCGCGGGACGGATCGTGATGAGATCGCGAAGACGTTCGACTACACCAACCGTGTTTCTTAACGCTTCCCGCTTGGCGATCTACAAGGGTATGTAGATCTACTCTCCCTCTCGTAGATGCTCATCACCATGGATATATCTTGTGTGTGCGTAGGAAATTTTTTGTTTCCCATGCAACGTTCCCCAACAATCATATCCAATTTCAAAGCACATGACTGGTGCTTCTTTGCCCCGTTATGCTTCATGAAGTGTAAGCATTCATATGCAGCTATGATGTTGTCAGTAATCAGCCTCCCAGGAACAAAAGCTGATTGTTCTTCAGAGATAATATCTGGCAACACTATCTCCAGTCTGTTGAATATGACTTTGGAAGCAATTTTATAAAGCACATTACACAGACTAATGGGTCGGAACTGTGACAGCAAGTTGGGATTTTTTACCTTCGGAATCAGGACCAAAACAGTGTCATTTATGCACTCCGCGGACTCGGAGCCATCCACAATCCTGAGTACTGTCTTGGTTACATCTTCTCCACATACGTCCCAATGGCGTTGGAAAAAGTGTGCCGAAAAGCCATCCGGGCCGAGCCTTAATGGGATACATCCGGAAGAGGGCTTCCTTCACATCCTTTTGATTATATGGGGCGTTAAGAATGCCGTTCATCGTCGGCGTTGCCTTTGTGGGGACTGTGGAAAGAACCTCGTTCATATTATGCACGCCCTCGGAAGTATACAGATCTTTATAGAACAATGTTGCGAGTGTTTCCATCTCCTTCCCATCTTCCGTAACCTGACCATCCGGTTTTTGCAGAGATTTTATTCGATTTTTCCTTCTCCTCCTGCTAGCCCTTAGGTGAAAAAATAAGTGTTCTTGTCCCCATGCGCTAGCCAATCAAGACGTGCCCTCTGGCGCCACAACATCTCTTCCCGGTGGAACAACTCGACGAGGCGATCAACAACCCTTGTTTCCTCGTACGTGGGGCCATGCGATTAGGTACAGAGCGCAGGTCTTCCAGGTCTTTTTTTAACCGGTGAATCTCTTGCCTGACGCAACCGAACTGGCTTCAATCCCAAGCCGACAGGTCCTTTGATAGTTTGTCCAGTTTCCCGCGCACTGAAGCCACCGAATCACCTTTGCTTTCCTTCCAACCAGCACCCACCACATGAAATAAGGATTCCTCCCTCTCCCACATTGTCTCATATTTAAAGGATCTGGGACCCAATCTGCAAGCCTGATCCTCCTTTAGCTTAAGCAGCAATGGTACGTGATCTAAACTTGCTGCAATTTTATGCTCAAGTACAGTCGTGGGGAAGGTGGAAGTCCACTCAGGGTTTACCACACATCGATCTAGCCTCACCCTAGTAAACGTACCTCTAGCCACCCTTCTTTCAAAAGTCTAGCTCATTCCTTGATAGCCCATATCCATCAAACCACAAGTATCAAGAGCATCCCTGAACGCGTCCATTTGGGCTTGGCTTCGGTTTCCCACTCCGTCATGCTCGTGTGCATGAAGTACCTTGTTGAAATCGCCAATCACTGCCCACGGAGTGTTATGGGAGCCTACAATACTCATGAGCATATCCCATGTTTTGTATCTTTCCGATACTTGGGCCTTGCCATAAACAAAGGTTATCATCACCTGCGTTTCTACCAGCTGATCAATAAACGCATCAATGTGATACTCAGAGTAACCAACAACTTCTAGCTTTAATTAATCGTTCCAAAAAATACCAAGACCCCCACTTCTACCTTTGCTACTCACAGCGAAACTTTTATTGTAACCTAAATTATCAGCCAAGTTCTCCACTCGCGAACCCTCTATTTGTGTTTCGAGAATACAGAGTATAGAGGGGGAAAATTGCCTCGTGAGATCACGAAGCTCTTGAACTATCGCGGATGTGCCAGCCCCACGACAGTTCTAGCAGAGAAGACTCATTGCGCTAGGCGCGACCCCATGAAGGAGCCCGCCAAACGCGCATCATTGGTTTTGTTTCCCGTACCCTTCTTTCCGTTTTCCTGAGCAGTTTGAGAAGACTTGGTTCTCTTCGGTTCTTGCTTCGATGAAGGACTTGCCGGCACCTCCAGAGGTGGTAAAGCTAGCAGCGTTTTCTCTGTAGAGTTTGAGGTTGGAGTGGCCGGTGGTGCTGATAAGTTGTCAAGGACTTGGGTTGCTCCTCTCTTCCTGTTATCATTTGCTTCAAGCATTGTAGTGTCCTTTGGTTCAGGTCTGTAGTCATCTTGTTCCATCCAAACGTATTGCTGCTGCTGACCAGAGCCACGGCCAGAACCGCGTCCTGCGCGGCCTCTACCACGTCCTCCTCCCGAGCCCCTTCCAGCTCCAGGACCACTTCCAGGTCCCCTGAACCAATCCGCCCGAAGGTTCTTGAAAACAAGTGCAGAAGGTGGGTGGATACCATTACCACACTCCTTGAAAAGGTGTCCCAGGTGGCCGCACACGGCGCACCAATCCGGCAGTCTCTCATATTTTACTCGGAAGATTTCCCTCTTTTTCTTGATCACCAACGACACATGGTTCTTTAGAGCTTTTGTGACATCCACCCTGACCTTGACCCTGAAGAAATTTCCTCCTCTGAACCAAGGAATCCCCTCTCGTTAGGGTTTCTATCCTCCCGGCAACGCTTGACACCGACGTGGAGCAAATCGATCCCCTGCCCTCTTCGGTTGCTGCTGCTACGGGGTCCGTTGATCCTTTGGTTCTGCAGCAAGAGGGAGGCGTGCCTAGGGTTCTTCCCGCCCGCGGAATCTTATTCACGGGCTAGAGATCTGATGGATGACGAGTCGCCGGAGTCATGTTCGCCAGTCAATGACATGGAAGCAATGATGAAAGAGCTAGGTCTGTCGGAGGAAGATCTGGTGGACGTTGTAGTCCAAGAGGGGGACATCCCAGAAGAAGCGACGCGCTGGATGGCGATTACGAGAGTTCATACGGAGAAGCCGTACAACCAGTACTGGTTCTTTAGAAACATGTGTGTTGCTTGTGATCTAGCCCAAGAAGTCAAATTCAGACCCCTCGAGGACAACCTATACACGCTGCAATTCTCATGTCTTGGCGACTGGGAGCGAGTAACAGAGGAGGGACCATGGACATTCAAAGGTAAAGCGGTCGTGATTGAGCCATATTATGGTTTCACAAGGCCGTCAACGATCAAGATGGATAAGATTGAGATGTGGGTGCAAATTCACGACCTACCAGATCTTTTCTTCCACTTAATTAAAGCCCTGGCTGCCACTTTGGGAGAATTTGTTTATGCAGAGCCAACAAAAATGTATCCTTCAATCATGATGGAACTTGGAAGGAGATGATGGGGCGAGTCCAGCCCAGCCCAACTTGACTCAAGTCATGGGCTCAAATACTCCGTACTTGCATCGAATCTCTTGAATACACGGAGGAAACTCTTGCGAGGCACACGACAATATTGAGCCCAACCCCTCAAAAAAAAAAAGGACTATATTGAGCCCGAGGCCTGAGACCGTCCCAACCCCAGCCCCAACCCGGATCCATCTACAACTCGTTCCTCCCCTCCGATCCAACCCGCACCGAGATGACCCGCCCGCCCGCCGCCGCCGCCGCGGACCCCAAGCGCAAGCGGAAGCGCCGCCGCCGCTCCAAGGCCGGCAAGGGCGCGGCCGCCGACTCGCCCGACTGCTTCTCCAACCTCCCCGACGACGTCGTGCTCGCCATCGCCAACCGCCTCCCGACCCGCCTCGCCGTCTCGCTCTCCGTCCTCTCCCGCCGCTTCCGCCACCTCCCCTCCCTCTATCCCCACCTCGACTCCCTCAGATATTCCTCCGCCGCCTCCCCGGTCCCGCTGCCTGCCACCCAGCCGAAGCTCCTCCGCCGCCTCGACATCGTCCCGACCAAACGCATCAAGCCCTCCGCCATCTGCCACGTCATCGCCGCCGCCGCCGACCACGGCCTCTCCGAGCTCTCCGTCCGCCTGCACCGCCGCGTCTGCCTGCCCAAGAGCGTCTTCTCCATCCACTCCCTCGCCGTGCTGTCCCTCGACACCTGCGGCGTGCCGCCCCTCTCCACCGTCGCCTGCGCCCGCCTCCGGACGCTCAAGCTCCACCGCGTCTACATCAAACAGGAGGCCCTCACCGCCATCCTCTCCACCGCGACCGGGCTGCAGACGCTGGAGATGGTATTCTGCACGGGCTTGGACGCCGGATGCACGGTGGAGTCATTGGCCGTGAGGAGCTTCTTGTTTAAGCCCGGCGTGGAGCAGCGGGAGGTCACGCTGAGAACGACGGGGCTGAGGACAATCACGCTTCACACGCGACCCAAGACGCGGAAGGTGCACCTGGAGCCTTCGCCGGATGTCAGGAAGGCGTACCTGCACGTCGCCAAGAACATGGAAAGGCTTCTCTTCAGGATGCGGCCGTTCTTGGATGCTGCAACAGGGCTAGCTTCCCTCACGCTCAGAGGCTTTGCTATGAAGGTAAGCTCTCTCGCATCCTTAGTACGATATTAATTTGTCTAAGATCTGGAGTAGGTTGTCGAATTGTTCATGATACAATACTGGTCATGATATTAGCAAGAATATGCGTAGTATTACAGTGTGTTTGCCTTGGTTGTATTAAAGTGTGTTTGCCTTGTCACAAGTCAATGATACACGTAGTTCAAACTGCAAAACTAAGTGAACACTATTGATCAGTATAACCTTAGGAAGCACCTCCCTGGGTTTGATCCATGAAAACTTGGTTTTATGAAGGACAGATCAGTTTGACCTTTACTTAGTAGGATCATCATATCTGATAATTTTGTAGCTATAATGAAGTTACTTATAATACTTTGTATGGTGCATTGATTCTTATGTGTGTGGTAATGCATGATGCTGATAAATATGTGTCACTGATTCTTCTTATAAATATGAGAAAGACAAGTTAAGTACTCCTATCTGTGTTATGTACTCCCTCTGTAAATTAATATAAGAGCGTTTAGATCACTATCTTAGTGATCTAAACACTCTTATATTAGTTTACGGAGGGAGTAGCAATTTGTAGATTCCAGGAAAACAATGAGTTGTTTGAGTCAGAACATAACAAGTGGTTGAAGTTACACACTACTTAACACTTATATTTCGATGTGGGGTCTACCCTATAAACAGTTAAACATGCATAGCGTAATTGTATACCATCTGCGTATTGACTGCTTTTACCTCATCTGTATATTTATATCTTATTCCTTTGCAGTTGTTAGCTGATGAATATAAAGATATTGCAAAGTTACCAGTTACATTTGAAGGGTTGAGGATTTTGTCAGTGAGCTTGGATTTCTCTCGTGAAGCAGAAGCTGTTTTCTTGGTGAAGCTGCTTGAGAGCTGTCCTGGCCTACAGCAGTTGACTGTTTCGGTATGCATCTTATCATCTATATGGATTTTAATTCATTGAGAGATGTATTATTAATAACACGCCTTACTTCATGCTAGGCTGCTGAAAATAAGAAGATAGACGCGGGCTTTAGTTTTGCTGATCACAAGAAGATGCTTGCAAAGGCATCATGCCTAACTAATAGCCTGTCGCAGATCAAGTTTCTTGGGTTCAAGTCTGAAGAATATCATAAGGACCTCCTTGTTTTCCTATTAAATCGAACCAATAAGCTGAAGAAGATTGGGGTGCAGTTTCCAGAGACTGAAGAAACTGTTGTGAAGTGGGGTTTATCAGTGAGGCCAGCCCCAATTGAGAGAAGATATACTCTGTTCAGCAAGCCTTACCTGCAGTTGGAGTATCCCTGATAGTTTACACAATAGGCATACACCACATGTTTATGGTTTCCCTGCACATACTTCCGTTTGGTAGAACTTTGTCCTCGACTTGTGGACATGATACGGGCGTGATGGTTGCATTCTTTACATAGCTATAGGTGAAGTTAGAAAGGTATGTTACAGATGAATATATGAGAATACCTGGCTTGTGTAATCAAAGAGATGAGTTTGTCTCGTTATGAAATCTCAGTTGCTTTATTGCTTTGTTTATGGTATTTCTCAACAGTTGATATAATGTTGCACACAGTTATAGTACATTTGCACTCAAACATGCATGTCACACGGCAAAACCAGTATGTCAGTCACAAACAAGGGCTGCTGCTCCACAGCCTGGGTTATGTAGTGATCACTTCTCATAGACCGTGTGCTCGTACTTGCCGCTCCACCTGCAGGTTTGTGACATTGGAAGAGTATAAATCGTCTATGCTAGGTGCCTAAAATTCGAATGGTGAGAAAGATTTGGTGGACTCAGTCACCTGTTGGAATCATCAGATGGGACCTGGAGCTCATGTTCTGAGCTAAATGGTTCAAAAACACGGGCAATGTCTTCAGTTTTCACCTCTTCAATGGTTGCAGGACTCCACTGTTTAGATTGTAAACCCATTTAGAAGAACAAATGTGCGAGAAAAATATGTATTGAGAGAGGGAGGGAGGTAGAGACCTTAGGTGCATTGTCTTTGTCGATGCTCAGAGCTCTAATACCCTGTCACAAAACCAAATGAAAATCGGCAAGATGCAACCAAAAGACTCGTTTTATTCACTGTACTGTTTTTGCAATACCTCATAGACATCGCCAGTAACGACAGAACGGAGGATGTTCATTGTTAGTCCGAATTCCTTCTTCAAACATTCCTGCAGACTCTGCTTCTGACCTTCTCTAACCTGAAAATTGAAAAAATAAACGTTAAAAACAGCAGACTTAATAGCTTACCTTATGCAAACAAAAGAATCCCAGCCTACACCACACTCCATAAATAGATTCCAAAGTATAGTGTTCTTTGCACTAATAAAGCCATATCTAACCAGAAAATGACTACTGTAGCTATTATGGTAAGTGTAAGCACATATTTACATAAGAACTAAATATGAAGCCTACACAACAATAACATTGTCCACGGATAATGGATGGCGCGAGAGTTCCTACCGATCGCAGTGTGATCTTCAATCCAGTAGGGGATGATCTTCTCATACTCTTCAGGACTGGAGCTATCCATTGGTTTCCATCGACGCTCACTTCTGAATCCTACATCCAAGCAAGAGAGTATTAATTTATCATATACAGAGAGGAAAATCATTCGTCTCATATACGGCACAGCAGTTGTGCTGTTCATAGATGCTTTATTTTACAAGGGTGGTCTAGATGATTTGGCCTTAGAGGAATGAAGGCTACTATGTGTATCATTTCTGCCTTCCTGCTATGTGCTATGTGAATGAACCATAGAACCAGCATGATAAACCAATTACAACATTCTCCTAAGCTGAAGGTCCAAGGGCGATATAATTTTTAGGTGGTTAGAGAATAAATCAATTTATCATATATTTTATAGAAGTTTCAGTATCATATGGAGATGTGAAGCAGCTGAGTGTAGAAAGAGCAAAAGCTGACTGGTAGTTACTGAACAACAGATAAAGAAAATTGACAGATTAGGTTTTTTTATAACAATTGACAGATTAAGTTAATTAGAGAGAAGGAACAGTGTGAAGATTTTCCATCATAAGCGCTGAAGCCTTACAAGTGCTTTCAAGATCTCCTCAACAGTCTCGGCTGAGAAACATTTATCGATAGTTGGAAGCCTATCAAAAATCGACACGCCAATGTCAGTTTGTTTCCAATAAATACATAGAATAATTACTCAAGGAAACCATTTTATTCAAATGAGCAGATACGGAATCCTTTCAACAAATAACGGGATTATGATATTTATCAAGAAATAATCCTTAACTTGTTTAAAATACTCTCTTGATCAAGCTGAACATCCGTAGAGAATTCCTCAATGACAGCTCGGACTGCAGACTCATCGCCTGTGTTTAAATTCAGTAATTGTTTTTCGAGCTCTTCCAATTTCTGCCATACATATAACAAACTAGTCAAACTACAAGTAAACCAATATCAGCAAGTATGTTGATTAGTCAAGCTACAGGTTGACAATATGTGCCTTTTGTGCTTGGAGTCAAGCAACAAATACTGCAAACAAACAGTAGATCAAGAAATGCGAACTGTTGGACGACTTACTTCAGAAATGACAAAATGAGTAGCAAGACCGGCAGCGATCATTTCTTTTGCATTCAGTCTAGCACCAGTTAAAGCTAGGTACTCCCCTAAAAGTTAAGAAAGAATAAAAATAAGGAGATTAAAACTGAAATTCCTGTTTATATCTAATTGGCCGTGATCAATTTTCTAATGTTGGCTCAAAAGGACAAATACCCCTCTAGTAAACCATTCAGATAATTCTGTGGGATGCGAGAATGGGAAATTAAACTCAACGCCTACCTAAATATCCAGGGAGCCGAGAATGGATATAAGAAAAGCTACAATCTGTGTGTAGTCCAACACTTGCCTCGGGAGTGGCAAAAACCTACACAAACAGAAATGATCCTTATGAGAAACTCCAAACAGATATATAACTACACTGGAGTATTCAAGTTTGATTGGATCTCGTTTAAAAAAATATGCAGGTATTATTTATATTTACCTAATGTTCACACACGAACGAAATATCAATAGAAAGACATTGAAGCTTTATTTTGATATATACAATCACTAGATTATTAAGGTGATGCATGCACACCAAAAATTGAGAAATCTACATACGAATTTATGACTAACAGGCCATAAGAGCGTCATAAGTTGTCTCGTACTGTTTTCTCTGTGACAACTGCAAATTTCAGTGGAGCAACCATGGCTGCACCTCCACCCATGACAAGTCCATTAACAAGAGCCACCTGCATGAACATACATGCGGATATTTTTCAGAATAGAGCTTCTCCAGCAAAATAGAGAATGCTCCTCAAATATGTTACAAGGGCATCACCATGGTTTTCTTATATGTATGGATGTGATAGCAGAGCCAGTACATCCTATACACAACCTCGAGGCATGAATCATCTGCAAAGCAGTCATGTCAATATCTCCAAACAGCAATTTGAGTGCACGCGGTGTAACTGCTAAACTCTGAGAATCCCACCTGATGATCTCCCTTCATAGAACATCTTTAGGTCCCCACCAGCAGAAAATGAGCGCCCTGCTCCCTGTTGATCATCAAACCTCACATTCATGCACTTGTGACAATCGCTGAATATTACAACAGTTAAGCAGAAAACCAATCTTCTGTGGCAGGGCGCCGAATTTCAACATCACATTATTGCTAAGCATTTCAACTTGCTGAACATGACATTCGGCATTTCCTTTGGTTTAGAGAAGAGCAATCATTTTTAATTATTTTTGTATTGGTTTCCTGAAACTTCTCCTACTATGGCAAAACATAACACTCTTAAGCACCGGCCCTGGCTACCGTCCTAAAGCAGCATGGCAGCTTAGTGTATGATGTGCCGGGTGCCAACGACTACGCACCTTGACGATGACCAGCTTGGCATCGTCATCTTTCTCCCATTTCTCCAAGAGCTGGGCTAGGATATAGACCTGCAAGAAGCAAAGAAACCGAACACAAATAAGCAGCCTCCTCTCATTATTAGCATTCCAAGCACTTCTAATCCTACATCTCCCGAGCCAAGAGCAAGAGGGCGCACCACTCTGTCATTGATGCCGTTGAGCTGGCGCGGGCGGTTGAGGGTGACCACCCTCGCGCCGTTGATCTCCTGCCCGAGCACGACCTGCGCAGAGAGTCGGATGCCCGCGTCATCTCCGTCGGTGAGCCGGTGAGATCGCGACGAAGAAGAGAAGCAGAGAATCGTGCTGGGTCGTTACCTCGTCGGGATTGGGTTGTTGTTGAGCCATGGCGAATCGGGAGCTGCAGATTTCTTTGACGCGTAGCAGCTTGCGAGGTGAGGCGGGTGCTCAATTGGGGTTGGTGTGAAGGAAGAACCATTGGTGTGGGTGGGAAGAAGGGTAGGGGAGTGGGTTGGTAAGCCAGGAGTGAGGTCGGGCCGTCGGGGTTAGGTGCGACCTGCGACGTGTTGGAAAGTGGGCACCGGGGACTTACTAGTGTTGTTGAGTTTTTTTAACACGGTATAAACGCAGTCGCTCATATATATATATGTGCATACACTCACCCTTATGAATGAATACACGCATATTCTATCTCTATGAGCATTTTCGAAAGATTAAGTCGGCATATCATCTTGAGATTTACGAAGTCACCACATGTGTCTCGTCGTCGACGGGAACATCTCCTCCCACTGAATGCGCATCGTCGAAAATCCTGAAATAAATTCAGAAATAATGCAAGCATCAGGATTTGAACCTTGGTGAGTTGGGGATACCACTGTCCCTCTAACCATCCAATTACAGGTTGGTTTGCCCACGAGGCAACGCTGCAAGCGCTAATCGGCCGACTACTGTTGAGTTGGGTAGTGTGTGTTATTTGCGAAAATGTTTTTCTTAACGTAATACATACACAGAGGTTCATACATACGTATGTATACTCATCATACAAACACAGTCATGCATACTTTATCTTTACGAACATCTTCAAGAGATTAAGCCGACACATGATCGTAAGATTGGAAAAGTTGCCACAAACACCCTCGTAATCGATGGAAACGTGTCCTTCTACTAAAGACACATCATCGGAAGACCTGAAATAAGCCAGAAAAATACGAACACCAATGTCAAGTCTGAAATTTGAACTCTGATGGGCTGATAATATCATTATCCTTCTAACCATCCAACCACATATACATATTGTTCATCTTTTATAAAAATATTAGGCTAGGTAGTTAAACTGAAGAAATGTCCATGACTAGGGGTTACAACAAAGTGAATATGAAAGTATTTTCTCACTGGCTTGTCTAATCAACACGAAGTGAATATGAAAGTATGTTCTTCTCTCCCCAACTTAAAAAGACAAATCTAACAATACTAATTTGGTTTGTAATTGTTGATAGTTTTTTATATGAAACTGGTCAAACTTCACATCACTTGACTTGAGTCAAAAGTTAGGAGTAGGGGGTGTAATACAATAAATAAAGTCTATGGTACATTAACTTAGATGTAAGTGAGTACATTAGGGACTTCTTTGCGAACCTTCCACATTTCGTGGTCACAACCGCCATTACAACAATGATGTCCTTGTAGCAGTTCGTCACACATGACTACATGAATCTACACACTGACTGGTCGACGACAAATGACATGGCGCATTGACATGGTGTAGGAGCAAGATTGTAGTCTAGAGGGGACGAATAGACAATAAGAAAAAAGTTAAGCCCTTTTAAATGGTATTTCTTTTGTCTCTGTTTACATGGCGTCCTCGTCCTACCAATTGAATGATATAATATGTATGGCACGCAATCCACATGTTGTTGTTCAAAATAATTGCTATAACTGAACCTCAAAAAGTGCCATGTAAATAGGGACGAGGGGATAGGTTTTAACCTTTTTTTACTTCTAGTTGTCTACAACAAACAAATAATTGCAAGTAAGCAAGCAAATATAGGAAGAAAGAATCGCAAACGCGACGTGACAAACACAGAGATGTCTTCCTGATGCTTCGGGTTGTTGGCGCAATCATAGTCCTCATTAGTGAAGGTTCGAAGATAAAGTCATAAGGCTACTAAGGTCTTGGCAAGGTCAACCACTACAATCCTACAAAGCATCTTGCCCATCTATGACGCCATGGATCAACACCACAAAGGTCAAAATGCTAAGTCGAGGTTGATTTTCACGAAGAAGACGATCATTGATCCTCGTATAAACTCATTTGACTCCTTCACACCTTCAATGATATCAAGTGATTCCTAGTCATCTAGGAGACACACATCCTCAAAATGTAATAAACAACGCAAAGTCACTTGGACGAACTCCATCAAAGATTTTTGATCAACTCTCAAGAGCAAATATGATCTCTCTCACGCAAAGAATCAAATGATAGAACAAATAGAGATGGAGCACTAGAAAAAAGGATCCAGGAAGAAATGGAAATCTTCCTTTAAAAACCTCTCAATATTTCTCAAAATTCCTCTAAGATGATCACCTAGTCAAGGGGTATGAGGTTCTACTTATAGGAAAAGCAGAAATCTGACCCTAGGAACGACAAAGTGCAACTGATTAGATAATATTCAACGGAAAAACCGATATCATTGTACTCTTTCAAAAAATGAATGATACAATGTAGCTTTTCTTGGAAGTGTTCGGCACTCGGAAGTTCCATATTTCCCACCAAATCTAAATACACGGAGATACTAGATGCAAAGAAGCTCGAAGGTACATGACAATGCACCAATGTGTTCCTATGTGAAGGTATAATTTTCTTGGTAGTATCGGGGGTAGAACCCGTAAGTACCGGGGTAAAATGAGCAAGCTTGGATTGTGTAGAAACAGTTCAGTCTCGGCTCTCAATGTTGAATATGATAGACACTAGCGACTCTATATTGCGATCCAAGATTGAAGCAAACTATGAGGTGCCCTAAAGTGTTGGAAATGTTATGCTCGAAGGTACCATGGATAATAGACATTATCTTGGCAGGACAAAGCTCGATGGTACCAGAGAAAAAACTTGAGAAAAACGTAGAACACTTGGCAAAAAATAAGTTTGCTTAGCAGAAAACTCACTCCTCCAAGAGTCTCCTCACACGCTTGGTGGTATCGGGATATGAAATTTTCTGAGCTAGTGATATCTCCTTTTTATTGATCCGGTGTTGAAACAATAAAGGGTATCCCGCACCTATTTCCAAGAGGTGACCCTGGGTATCGAACCCATGAGAGGAAGACTCCCTTAAAACAATGGTCTCTAGCAAGCTTATGTTAAAGTCTCAATCCATCTTTTGACTGGATCAACAAGCAAATTGTGATTCAAGCACTTATAATAAAAAGAAGGTATGCAGTGAGGTCTTAATGATTACAACCATGTATTGGTGTTGGGATAAAAAATGATATTAGTTTATGCTCGGTATGTCACCATCAAGAGGTGCTTGCTTCATATCGGAGTGGGGGATGTGTCCAAATAACATCTTGACCGACACGAGTCCTGCATGAAGAATCAGTTGTCCTACCGACAGACCCATCCGTCTTGAGGGGTTTCCTTGATAATTAAGATAATAATATTAGACAAAAGCATTGGATGTTTAATGATTACACCCCATGAATCTTCAAGGTTATGATCCATGTTACCCTACTAAACCTTACTGTCACCGGTGTTCGGTATAACACTTCACAGTCCCCTTGCTCCTAGCCTTACCGATGCTTGATCTCCATGATCCTGGGTACCTGTAGGGATGAAGATCGCGTACAAGACAAGTGCCACTTCATGAAACAATTTTATTTCACACACAAGACGTTGTGTCAAAGACTTCCATTCATCCCTTCACCAAATACCTGGGGTTGCAAGGCTCATGCCTCACCCCATACCTTATCTAACTACTCACACATGGAGATCAGATCGCGAGAAGAAATCATTGAAGAACACATCTTGGGATTGATCGATTGATTGCAATATGTCTTATAATGGATGCCTTGTGTGATGAACGATTACAAATATGAACTAGATGAGAGAGCACTATGGTGGTGGAGATGGATATGGAGATGCAGTTGGCGGCAGCTAGTGTTTGTGGATGAAGATGATGATGAAGAGGTCCTGATTGTGCTCAACGATGTTTTGTTGACATTTCGACGGGGTACCCTTTATAAAAGTTGTTCAGGTGGACGACCTATCTCGATTTCCACTCCAAACGACCGCTCAAACAAGCATGTCCGGTCGCATGGAACACCGTCTTGATTCTGGTGGCCTTCTGGCACCTCCTGGTGACTCGTTTCTTCTCCATTCTCCTTCTTGTCCTTTCTCCCACGTGATTTCTTCTATTTTTATCCCATTTCCCGTGGAAAAATATCAAAGAGAGGAATTTTGGAATCCTTTGCATTCGTTTGTCATTAGTGGCAATATCGAAGCGAATGTCTCTCTTTTAATGAACTATCTCGGTGTAAACATGGTTGAAATGAGTGTAAAAATATTACTCATCGAATCCCCCTAGATTAAACTTGGTCATCCTCGAGCAACATAGGGAGAAATCCGAAGCATAAGGAACTTAGTTTGTTAAATAGAAATAAAGAAAAAGTTTTGGTTCACTTATGATTGGTATGCCTAGATAGCTCTTTGCTTCTTGACCTGAAAACTTATCATAGATATAGTGGTGGCATGGTTATAAGGCAAATGTTAGTGAAGCAACGATAATCAATACAAAATTTATGATCTACTAGATAGAACAACATTGCAACACTTCATTTCATTTAATCTAGACAACACTTGCTTGCCGAGAATGCACATAAGAGTTTCTTTCGATTGAGCCATGAAAATATAAGTTAGGGAGTAGAAAGCATGTAGTAAAATATGGTGCTCAAGTGCTCAGCAAACCCACAATTGCCTCCTCCTCTAGGCTCTTAAATACTTTGTTTCAATCATTGTTTGCTGGAACTTTATTGTCATGTGAAAGATATTATGCCGAATAAGTGATCATGCATAGGTTTTCTTTGTGGCTTAATGTTTGGGAACTATGGACCTTTAGCAATAATGTATCTTTCAAGCTCTTTTGATCAGTCCCCTTTATTTATCACATACACACCCACTCAAGAGAGAGCCGAACAATATTCGTTTGTAGTGTTGTCACTACGTACAGTAACAAAGTCATAGCCAAAATTCAAGTTGTCGCTCTTGGTGGATCGTTCATTGCCCAACAGAATCCTCGGCATAACATCAAGAAGGGTGACGAAGCCACATTTATATGCGTAAACACACAACACACACACACACACACACACACACACACACACGGAAGATCGCTAAGATATATATGTTGGGAGACGTAGTAGTAAATCAAAATTTTCCTACGTTCACCAAGATCTATCTATGGAGAAACCAGCAACGAGAGGGGAGAGATTGCATCTTCATACCTTTGAAGATCGCTAAGCGGAAGCGTTACAAGAACGCGGTTGATGGAGTCGTACTCGCAGCGATTCAGATCGCGGTAGATCCGATCAAGTGCCGAACGGACGGCACCTCCGCGTTCAACACACGTGCAGCCCGGTGACGTCTCCAACACCTTGATCCAGCAAGGAGGAAGGAGAGGTTGGGGAAGGGCTCCAACAGCAGCACGACGGCGTGGTGGTGGTGGAGTAGCAAGGTATTCCGACAGGGCTTCGCCTAAGCGCTGCGGAGGAGGAAGAAGAGAGGTAGGGCTTCGCCGTGAGAGAGAGAGATCAAATCCTGTCTCAAAACATCCAAAACCTCAAGTATATATAGGAGGAGGGACGTGGAGGGCTGGCTTGGCCTCTACTCCAAAGAGGAGATGGCCGGCTGAATTAAAGGGAGAGTCCACCTCCCACAAGGGAGGTGGATCTCCTCCTTTTAAATCCTTTTTGCCTTATCTCCTTATCTCCAGCCGCATGGGCCTTTAGCAAAAGTCTTGCCCAGCCCAATAAGGGCTGGCACACTTTATCTAACAGCCCATGTGGTCCTTTGGTCGTCACACCCCTCCCGGGGGTCCTCCGGCACCCTCCCGGCACTCCCGGTACATTACCGATGAGCCCGAAAACTTTCCGGTGACCAAAACTGGACTTCCTATATATCAATCTTTACCTCCGGACCATTCCGGAGCTCCTCGTGACGTCCGGGATCTCATCCGGGACTCCGAACAACCTTCGGTAATCACGTATACCTCTTCCCTATAACCCTAGCGTCATCGAACCTTAAGTGTGTAGACCCTACGGGTTCGGGAGACACGTAGACATGACCGAGACACCTCTCCGGCCAATAACCAACAGCGGGATCTGGATACCCATGTTGGCTCCCACGTACTCCACGATGATCTCATCGGATGAACCACGATGTCAGGGATTCAATCAATCCCGTATACAATTCCCTTTGTCTATTGGTATGGTACTTGCCCGAGATTCGATCGTCGGTATCGCCATACCTTGTTCAATCTCGTTACCGGCAAGTCTCTTTACTCGTTCCGTAACACATCATCCCGTGGCTAACTCCTTAGTCACATTGAGCTCATTATGATGATGTCTTACCGAGTGGGCCCAGAGATACCTCTCCGTTACACGGAGTGACAAATCCCAGTCTTGATTCGTGTCAACCCAACAGACACTTTCGGAGATACCCGTAGCGTACCTTTATAGCCACCCAGTTACGTTGTGACGTTTGGCACACCCAAAGCATTCCTACGGTATCCGGGAGTTACACAATCTCATGGTCTAAGGAAATGATACTTGACATTGAAAAGCTTTAGCATACGAACTACACGATCTTGTGCTATGCTTAGGATTGGGTCTTGTCCATCACATCATTCTCCTAATGATGTGATCCCGTTATCAACGACATCCAATGTCCATGGTCATGAAACCGTGACCATCTATTGATCAACGAGCTAGCCAACTAGAGGCTCACTAGGGACATGTGATGGTCTATGTATTCACACATGTATTACGGTTTCTGGTTAATACAATTGTAGCATGAATAATAGACAATTATCATGAACTAGGAAATACAATAATAACCATTTTATTATTGCCTCTAGGGCATATTTCCAACAGTCTCCCACTTGCACTAGAGTCAATAATCTAGTTACATTGTGATGAATCGAACACCCATAGCGTTCTGGTGTTGATCATGTTTTGCTCGTGAGAGAGGTTTAGTCAACGGATCTGCGACATTCAGATCCGTATGCACTTTACAAATATCTATGTCTCCCTCCTGAATGTAATCACGGATGGAGTTGAAGCGGCGCTTGATGTGTCTTGTCTTCTTGTGAAACCTGGGCTCCTTCGCAAGGGCAATAGCTCCAGTGTTGTCACAGAGTAGAGTCATCGGGCCCGACGCATTTGGAATCACTCCTAGGTCGGTGATGAACTCCTTCATCCAGACTCCCTCCTTTGCTGCTTCCGAAGCAGCTATGTACTCCGCTTCACATGTAGATGCCGCCACGACGCTTTGCTTGCTGCTACTCCAGCTGACTGCCCCTCCATTCAAAATATACACGTATCCGGTTTGCGACTTAGAGTCGTCCGGATCTGTGTCGAAGCTAGCGTCGACGTAACCCTTTACGACGAGCTCTTCGGCACCTCCATATATGAGAAACATGTCCTTTGTCCTTTTCAGGTACTTCAGGATATTCTTGACCGCTGTCCAGTGTTCCGCTCCAGGATCACTTTGGTACCTCCCTACCAAACTTATGGCAAGGTTCACATCAGGTCTGGTACACAGCATGGCATACATGATAGAGCCTATGGCTGAAGCATAGGGGATGACACTCATCTCTTCTCTATCCTTTGCCGTGGTCGGGCATTGAGTCGTACTCAATCTCACACCTTGCAACACAGGCAAGAACCCCTTCTTGGACTGATGCATATTGAACTTCTTCAATATCTTTTCAAGGTATGTGCTTTGTGAAAGACCAATGAGGCGTTTCGATCTATCTCTATAGATCTTAATACCTAATATGTAAGCAGCTTCTCCAAGGTCCTTCATTGAAAAACACTTATTCAAGTAGGCCTTGATACTTTCCAAGAGTTCTATATTATTTCCCATTATCAGCATGTCATCCACATACAGTATAAGAAATGCTATAGAGCTCCCACTCACTTTCTTGTAAATACAAGGTTCTCCATAAACCTGTACAAACCCAAACGCTTTAATCACCTCATTAAAGCGAATGTTCCAACTCCGAGATGCTTGCACCAGCCCATAGATGGAGCGCTGGAGCTTGCATACCTTGTTAGCATCTTTAGGATCGACAAAACCTTCCGGCTGCATCATATACAGTTCTTCCTTGAGGAAGCCATTAAGGAATGCCGTTTTGACGTCCATTTGCCAGATCTCATAATCATAAAATGCGGCAACTGCTAACATGATTCGGACTGACTTTAGCATCGCTACGGGTGAGAAAGTCTCATCGTAGTCAACTCCTTGAACTTGTCGATAACCCTTAGCGACAAGCCGAGCTTTATAGGCGGTGACATTACCGTCCGCGTCAGTCTTCTTCTTAAAGATCCATTTGTTTTCAATGGCTCGCTTATCATTAGGCAAGTCCACCAAAGTCCATACTTTGTTCTCATACATGGATCCTATCTCGGATTTCATGGCCTCAAGCCATTTGTTGGAATCCGGGCCCGCCATCGCTTCTTCATAGTTCGAAGGTTCACCGTTGTCCAACAACATGATCTCTAGGACAGGATTGCCGTACCACTCTGGTGCGGAACGTGTCCTGGTGGACCTTCGAATAGCAACTTGATCTGAAGTTTCGTGATCATCATCATTAACTTCCTCTCTAGCCGGTGTAGGCTCCACAGAAACAACTTCCTGTGCTGCGCTACTCTCCGGTTCGAGTGGAGGTACAATTTCCTCATCAAGTTCTATTTTCCTCCCACTTACTTCTTTCGAGAGAAACTCTTTCTCGAGAAAGGATCCATTCTTGGCAACAAAGACTTTGCCTTCGGATCGTAGGTAGAAGGTATACCCAATAGTCTCCTTGGGATATCCTATGAAGACGCACTTTTCCGCTTTGGGTTCGAGCTTCTCAGGTTGAAGTTTCTTCACATAAGCATCGCATCCCCAAACTTTTAGAAACGACAGCTTAGGTTTCTTTCCAAACCACAATTCATACGGTGTCGTCTCAACGGATTTAGACGGTGCCCTATTTAAAGTGAATGCGGCAGTCTCTAATGCATATCCCCAAAATGATAGCGGTAAGTCGGTAAGAGACATCATAGATCGCACCATATCCAATAGAGTGCGATTACGACGTTCAGACACACCATTTCGCTGGGGTGTGCCGGGCGGCGTGAGTTGTGAAACAATTCCACATTTCCTAAGGTGCGTGCCAAACTCGTGACTTAAATATTCTCCGCCACGATCAGATCGTAGGCATTTTATTTTCCTGTCACGTTGATTCTCGACCTCACTCTGAAATTCCTTGAACCTTTCAAAAGTTTCAGACTTGTGTTTCATTAAGTAGACATAACCATATCTACTCAAGTCATCAGTGAGGGTGAGAACATAACGGTAGCCACCGCGAGCCTCGACGCTCATTGGACCGCATACATCGGTATGTATTATTTCCAACAAGTCAGTTGCTCGCTCCATTGTTCCGGAGAACGGAGTCTTGGTCATCTTGCCCATGAGGCATGGTTCGCATGTGTCAAATGATTCGAAATCAAGTGACTCCAAAATTCCATCAGCATGGAGCTTCTTCATGCGTTTGACACCAATATGGCCAAGACGGCAGTGCCACATGTAAGTGGGACTATCGTTATCAACTTTACACTTTTTGGTACTCACACTATGGACATGTGTAACATCACGTTCGAGATTCATCAAAAATAAACCATTGACCAGCGGGGCATGAGCATAAAACATTTCTCTCATATAAATAGAACAACCATTATTCTCGGATTTAAATGAGTAGCCATCTCGCATCAAGCGAGATCCAGATACAATGTTCATGCTCAAAGCTGGTACTAAATAACAATTATTAAGGTTTAAAACTAATCCCGAAGGTAGATGTAGAGGTAACGTGCCGACGGCGATCACATCGACCTTGGAACCATTCCCGACACGCATCGTCACCTCATCCTTGGCCAGCCTCCGCTTATTCCGCAGCTCCTGCTTGGAGTTACAAATGTGAGCAACTGTACCGGTATCAAATACCCAGGAGCTACTACGAGCGCTGGTCAAGTACACATCAATAACAAGTATATCACATATACCTTTAATGTTGCCGTCCTTCTTATCCGCTAAATACTTGGGGCAGTTCCGCTTCCAGTGACCGGTACCCTTGCAATAAAAGCACTCAGTCTCAGGCTTGGGTCCATTTTTCTTCTTCTTCCCGGCAACTTGCTTACCGGGCGCGGCAACAGCTTTGCCGTCCTTCTTGAAGTTCTTCTTACCCTTGCCTTTCTTGAAACTAGTGGTCTTATTCACCATCAACACTTGATGCTCCTTTTTGATCTCGACCTCCGCTGATTTCAGCATCGAGTACAACTCAGGAATGGACTTCTCCATACCTTGCATGTTGTAGTTCATCACAAAGCTCTTGAAGCTAGGTGGAAGCGACTGGAGGATTCTGTCAATGACCGAGTCATCCGGGATATTAACCCCCAGCTGAGTCAAGCGGCTGTGTAGCCCAGACATCTTGAGGATGTGCTCACTGACAGAACTATGCTCCTCCATCTTACAGCTGAAGAACTTGTCGGAGACATCATATCTCTCGACCCGGGCATGAGCTTGAAAAACCAGTTTCAGCTCCTGGAACATCTCATATGCTCCGTGTTGCTCAAAACGCTTTTGGAGCCCCGGTTCTAGACTGTAAAGCATGCCGCATTGAACAAGGGAGTAATCATCGCAGCGTGATTGCCAAGTGTTCATAACATCTTGTTCCGCTGGGAGAACGGGTGCGTCACCTAGCGGTGCATCTAGGACATACAATCTCTTGGAAGCTATGAGGATGATCCTCAAGCTACGGACCCAGTCCGCATAGTTGCTTCCATCATCTTTCAGCTTGGTTTTCTCTAGGAACGCGTTGAAATTGAGGGTGACATTCGCGTTGGCCATTGGATCTACATCATAGATTGTAAAGACAATTTTAGACTAAGTTCATGATAATTAAGTTCATTTAATGAACTCCCACTTAGACAGACATCTCTCTAGTCTTCCAAGTGATACATGATCCATGTCAACTAGCCCGTGTCCGATCATCACGTGAGACGGACTAGTCATCCATGGTGAACATCTTCATGTTGATCGTATCTTCTATACGACTCATGTTCGACCTTTCGGTCTTCCGTGTTCCGAGGCCATGTCTGTACATGCTAGGCTCGTCAAGTCAACCTAAGTGTTTCGCGTGTGTAAATCTGGCTTACACCCGTTGTATGCGAACGTTAGAACCTATCACACCCGATCATCACGTGGTGCTTCGGAACAACGATCCTTAGCAACGGTGCACAGTTAGGGTGAACACTTCTCTTGAAATTTTATTGAGAGATCATCTTATTTACTACCGTCGTTCTAAGCAAATAAGATGTAAACATGATAAACATCACATGCAATCAATATAGTGACATGATATGGCCAATATCATTTTGCTCCTATGATCTCCATCTTCGGGGCACCATGATCATCACTGTCACCGGCACGACACCATGATCTCCATCATCATGATCTCCATCATTGTGTCTTCATGAAGTTGTCTCGCCAACTATTACTTCTACTACTATGGCTAACGCTTAGCAATAAAGTAAAGTAATTACATGGCGTTTATGATTGACACGCAGGTCATACAATAAATAAGACAACTCCTATGGCTCCTGCCGGTTGTCATAATCATCGACATGCAAGTCGTGAATCCTATTACAAGAACATGATCAATTCATACATCACAATGCATCACATCACATCCTTTGGCCATATCACATCACAAGGCACATGCTGCAAAAACAAGTTAGACGTCCTCTAATTTGTAGTTGCAAGTTTTTACGTGGCTGCTATAGGTTACTAGCAAGAACGTTTCTTACCTACGTCAACACCACAACGTGATTTGCCAATTGCTATTTACCCTTCATAAGGACCCTTTTCATCGAATCCGATCCGACTAAGGTAGGAGAGACAGACACCCGCTAGCCACCTTATGCATCTAGTGCATGTCAGGCGGTGGAACCGGTCTCACGTAAGCGTACGTGTAAAGTTGGTCCGGGCCGCTTCATCCCACAATACCGCCGAATCAAGATAAGACTAGTAGCGGCAAGCAAATTAACAAACTCGACGCCCACAACTGCTTTGTGTTCTACTCGTGCATAGATTCTACGCATAGACCTAGCTCATGATGCCACTGTAGGGAGACGTAGTAGTAAATCAAAATTTTCCTACGTTCACCAAGATCTATCTATGGAGAAACCAGCAACGAGAGGGGAGAGATTGCATCTTCATACCTTTGAAGATCGCTAAGCGGAAGCGTTACAAGAACGCGGTTGATGGAGTCGTACTCGCAGCGATTCAGATCGCGGTAGATCCGATCAAGTGCCGAACGGACGGCACCTCCGCGTTCAAGACACGTGCAGCCCGGTGACGTCTCCAACACCTTGATCCAGCAAGGAGGAAGGAGAGGTTGGGGAAGGGCTCCAACAGCAGCACGACGGCGTGGTGGTGGTGGAGTAGCAAGGTATTCCGACAGGGCTTCGCCTAAGCGCTGCGGAGGAGGAAGAAGAGAGGTAGGGCTTCGCCGTGAGAGAGAGAGATCAAATCCTGTCTCAAAACATCCAAAACCTCAAGTATATATAGGAGGAGGGACGTGGAGGGCTGGCTTGGCCTCTACTCCAAAGAGGAGATGGCCGGCTGAATTAAAGGGAGAGTCCACCTCCCACAAGGGAGGTGGATCTCCTCCTTTTAAATCCTTTTTGCCTTATCTCCTTATCTCCAGCCGCATGGGCCTTTAGCAAAAGTCTTGCCCAGCCCAATAAGGGCTGGCACACTTTATCTAACAGCCCATGTGGTCCTTTGGTCGTCACACCCCTCCCGGGGGTCCTCCGGCACCCTCCCGGCACTCCCGGTACATTACCGATGAGCCCGAAAACTTTCCGGTGACCAAAACTGGACTTCCTATATATCAATCTTTACCTCCGGACCATTCCGGAGCTCCTCGTGACGTCCGGGATCTCATCCGGGACTCCGAACAACCTTCGGTAATCACGTATACCTCTTCCCTATAACCCTAGCGTCATCGAACCTTAAGTGTGTAGACCCTACGGGTTCGGGAGACACGTAGACATGACCGAGACACCTCTCCGGCCAATAACCAACAGCGGGATCTGGATACCCATGTTGGCTCCCACGTACTCCACGATGATCTCATCGGATGAACCACGATGTCAGGGATTCAATCAATCCCGTATACAATTCCCTTTGTCTATTGGTATGGTACTTGCCCGAGATTCGATCGTCGGTATCGCCATACCTTGTTCAATCTCGTTACCGGCAAGTCTCTTTACTCGTTCCGTAACACATCATCCCGTGGCTAACTCCTTAGTCACATTGAGCTCATTATGATGATGTCTTACCGAGTGGGCCCAGAGATACCTCTCCGTTACACGGAGTGACAAATCCCAGTCTTGATTCGTGTCAACCCAACAGACACTTTCGGAGATACCCGTAGCGTACCTTTATAGCCACCCAGTTACGTTGTGACGTTTGGCACACCCAAAGCATTCCTACGGTATCCGGGAGTTACACAATCTCATGGTCTAAGGAAATGATACTTGACATTGAAAAGCTTTAGCATACGAACTACACGATCTTGTGCTATGCTTAGGATTGGGTCTTGTCCATCACATCATTCTCCTAATGATGTGATCCCGTTATCAACGACATCCAATGTCCATGGTCATGAAACCGTGACCATCTATTGATCAACGAGCTAGCCAACTAGAGGCTCACTAGGGACATGTGATGGTCTATGTATTCACACATGTATTACGGTTTCTGGTTAACACAATTGTAGCATGAATAATAGACAATTATCATGAACTAGGAAATACAATAATAACCATTTTATTATTGCCTCTAGGGCATATTTCCAACAATATATATAAGCAAAGATCATGGCACCAGTCGAAGGCTGTAACATCATGTTGTGATATACAACACATATTTTTGGCATAATCTCGCCCACCTTTCAACTCACTTCCTCTAGAAAATTTAAACCACAAGTGCTATCAAGTCTATTAAAATTAATAACGTGGGGTTGAGCATGTCAAACATCACTTCCACTACAATTTCTCAACTCCCAAGTCTTGAAAGACTTTCTCTTGTGCAAACCTATACTTGGGTAATAACATTTTGTTCAAAAATTGTCCCACGTCAAGTCTTAGTTGTCTAAACTAAATAAAATAAAGGCTACAAAATTATTTCAGCTACTAGAGCAAAACATTTGTATCAACTATCAAGACTTACTCCCATCTACACATGTCATACATACAACTGCTACATCTATTATAATTATCCAAGTAGAAAAGATGGGGGTCGTAGGACATACCTTCATGGTTGCAAATTTAGACACTTCTCTTCCTTACTCTTGCATTCCTCGTTGTCTTGGCATAGATCAACTCCTTTGAAAACAGAATGCAAACGAATTCCAAGGGGCTAAAATGAAGAACATGAGCAAAGATAAGCTTGTTCTATTTTTTTGAAAACTAACTTGCAACCAAAAAATCGCAAAGGCAAAAATAAAAATAAAAATCAAATTGTTGGAGCAAACCAACATGAGTGTTTCGAAGCTCACTGAGCTTAAGTACAACCTCATTATAATTTATTCAAATACCGCCACATCTTGATGTAGAAATGGCGATAACCTCCCCAAGCTTAGGCTCTTGCAAGCCCAAACTAGGCGAGATAGTTGTGGCAGAAAGTCTGGAGCCCACTCAAGCCTCTAGTTGGAGAAGTCCATGTTCATGTTGGCGGTTGTGCCTCTCAGGGATGATGTGAGGTTTCTCATATCATGGATATAGCCCTGAAGGTTGTTGAAGTCCGCTTACGTGGTGTAGTCTTGTTAGGGCTCCTCCTCCTCTTTGTCGGTGACGAGTTCTTCTTCATCTATTTGTTCAGGTTCTGGCCCTTCTTTGTCAAAAGTTGCATTTCATCATGTGCAACATAATGCAATTATTCATTCTCTATGGATAAGTGGTTAGGCATAGGTGTGGGTAACAAGTACGCCATGATAACCCACAAGTATAGGGGATCGCAACAGTTTTCGAGGGTAGAGTATTCAACCCGAATTTATTGATTCGACACATGGGGAGCCAAAGAATATTCTCGAGTATTAGCAGCTGAGTTGTTAATTCAACCACACCTGAAGGACTTAATATCTGCAGCAAAGTATTCAGTAGCAAAGTAATATGGAAGTAACGGTAACGGTGGCAAAGTGATAGTAGCAGTTTGTAGTGATTGTAACAGTAGCAATGGAAAAGTAACTTAGCAAAGATCAATATATGGAAAGCTCGTAGGCAATGGATCAGTGATGGATAATTATGTCGGATGGCATTCATCATGCAACCATTATAACATAGGATGACACAAAACTAGCTCCAATTCATCAATGTAATGTAGGCATGTATTCCATATAAAGTCATACGTGCTTATGGAAAAGAACTTGCATGACATCTTTTGTCCTACCCTCCCGTGGCATCGGGGTCCTATTGGAAACTAAGGGATATTGAGGCCTCCTTTTAATAGAGAACTGGACCAAAGCATTAGCACTTAGTGAATACATGAACTCCTCAAACTACGGTAATCACCGGAAATAATCCCAGTTATTGTCACCCTGGGGGATGCAGATCATAACTCATAATAGGTGTCTACAACTTGCAAGATAGGATCAAGAACACACACATATTCATGAAAACATAATAGGTTCCGATCTGAAATCATGGCACTTGGACCCTAGTGACAAGCATTAAGCATAGCAAAGTTGTAGCAACATCAATCTCAGAACATAATGGATACTAGGGATCAAACCCTAACAAAACTAACGCTATTACATGATAAATCTCATCCAACCCATCACCGTCTAGCAATCCTATGATGAGATTACTCACGAACGGTGGAGAGCATCATGGAATTGATGATGAAGGATGGTTGGTGATGATGAAGGAGTCGATTTCCCCTCCCCGGAGCCCAAAACGGACTCCAGATCTGGTCAACCGAGGAAGAACATGAGGTGGCAGCGGCTCCGTATCTTGAAATGTGATGAACTCTTCTTCTTGATATTTTTATCCCCGAATAGGAATATATAGAAGTGGAAACGAGGTCGGAGGAGCAACAGGGGGCCCACAAGCATGCTCGACGCGCCCACCAGGCTTGTGGCCAGGTGGTGGGCCCCCTGCAGTTGCTTCTTTCGCCAATATTTTTTATTAATTCCATAAATATTCTCCATAAATTTTCAGGTCAATCCGAGAACTTTTATTTCTGCACAAAAATAACACCAAGGCAATTCTGCTGAAAACAACGCCAGTTCGGGTTAGTTCCATTCAAATCATGCAAATTAGAGTCCAAAACAAGGGCAAAAGAGTTTGGAAAAGTAGATACGTTGGATACGTATCAACTCCCCCAAGCTTAAACCTTTGCTTGTCCTCAAGCAATTTAGTTGATAAACTGAAAGTGATAAAGAAAAACTTATACAAACTCTGTTTGATCTTGCCGTTGTAAATATGTCTAACTTATGTTCAGATTTTCAGCAAAGATTATAGACTAACCACATTCACAATAACATTTAGGTCTCACATTTACTGATATCAATGGCATAATCAACTAGCGAGCAATAATAATAAGTCTCGGATGACAACAATTTAATCAAAACAATCATGATACAATATTACATAATGGTATCTTGCTAGTCCTTTCTGAGACCGCAAAACATAAATGCAGAGCACCTGTGAAGAACGAGGGCTGACTGGACATTGTAATTCATGGTAAAAGAGATCTATTCATACTCATACTCAATATCAATTAATAGCAAAGCATACAAATTACGGTGGTTCTCTCTAACTGGTGCCTTTTATTAGAAGATGATGACTCAACAATAAAGTAAATGGAAAGGCCCTTCGCAGAGGGAAGCATTGATTTGTAGAGGTGCCAGAGCTCGAGCTTTTAAAACAGAGATAGGTAATGATTTTTGAGCTGTATGCTTTCATTGCTCACATAACGACCAAGAGGTTTTCAATATCTTCCATGCTAGATACATTATAGGCGGTTCCCAAATAGAATAGTAAAGTCTTTACTCCCCCTCCACCAATCAGTCACACTCCACAGGTACCGTCCATACAAACACAATCTTGGGGGAGTTTTGTTTAATTATATTTTGCTTTTTATTTCGAGCCTAGAACTAGGCATCCTGATTACCAGCCACTTTCTCGTGAATGATAGTGAATCAACACATATCGTGAGAATAACCCACCTAGCATGGAAGATACTGACAACCCCAGTCGCCACACAAGCGATTTGGCCATACAAAACAGAAAGTTTATTTGAAGGTTTAAAGTTTAGCACATGCCAAATTACTTGGAACGACAGGTAAATACCGCATATAGGTAGATATGGTGGACTCATATGGAACAACTTTGGGTTTATGGAGATGGATGCACGAGCAGTATTCCCGCTTAGTACAAGTGAAGGCTAGCAAAAGACTAGGGAGCGACCAACTAGAGAGCGACACAGTCACCAACATGCTTTGAGATTAACCAACATTGAATGCAAGCATGAGTAGGATATAATTCACTATGAACATAAACATCGTGGAGGATATGTTGGTTTGTTTCAACTACATGCGTGAACATGCACCAAGTCAAGCCACTTGAATCATTCATAGGAGGATACCATTCTATCATGCTACATCACAACCATTTTAATGCGCATGTTGGCACTCAAGACAAACCATTATCCACTCTTAGCCAATTAAGCATGGTATGAGCAACTATAATCTCTAATTGTCATTACAAACATGTTTCATCTATAATGAGCCGAATTAAGAACGATGAGCTAATCATATTTACAAAGGTAAGATAGGTCGATTTCATACCAACTTTTCTCCATCTCAGTCAGTTCATCATATATCGTCATTATTGCCTTTCACTTGCACGACCGAACGATGTGAATAGTAATAAGAGTGCACGTGCATTGGACTAAGCTGGAATCTGCAAACAATAAATCAAAGGGGAAGACAAGGCAATATGGGCTCTATGTAAGATACACAATAATGCATATGAGAGCCACTCAACATGTCATCGTGGTCTTCTCCTTACGTTCCAAAGAAAATAAAGGAAAATTATTTACATGGGAAAGCTCCTAACAAAAAAGAAGAACGAGAAATATTTTTGGGTTTTCTTTTAATGCTACAACTAAAATAAACTAGAAGGTAAAGCTAGAACTAATTATTTTGGATTTTCTTAAAGATTAATCAGACACACAAGAAGAAAGCATAAAGAAGAAATAAACTACCATGGATAGTACAATGAAAAAGTATGAACACCGACAACTGAAATGAGTGTGTGAACATGAATGTAATGTCGGTGAGAAATACGTACTTCCCCAAGCTTAGGCTTTTGGACTAAGTTGGTCTAGGGCCATGGCTGGCCCGGGTAATATCCGAAGTCATAGTTGGGGTTGTACTGGGCTGCTGCGGCTACCGCCTGAACGACTGCAGCGTGAAGGCGAGCTGATTTCGTGTTCCTCTTGTACTCGTTTGCATCCTCTCTGGTTATAAAGTATCTCTGTTTTTCCTGAAAGTTAAAGAAGGCAGGAGCAGGAAGGGTAACATGGACAACATGTCGTTTGTCAAAAATTAGTCGATACTGGAGGGATTGTTCGTTCCTTTCAAGAAACTGGTAGCACACAAAAGCCTCATAATCAAGAAAAGCAGGGGTAACTCAATATCATTCTCTCTTATGGGTACCCCAAGATACTTAGCTACATGGGTGGCATAAATTCCACCAAAGAAATCTCCATCCTTAGCATTATGATGTAACCTCCTAGCAATGATAGCCCCCAAGTTATATCGTCTGTCTACCATTACAACACTCTTAAGAATACTCAGATCAGGCATGCAAAGGTGGCTATGCTCATGTTTACCGTTAATACATCTACCTATGAAGATAGCAAAATAATGTATAGCCGGAAAGTGAATGCTCCCCAAAGTAGCTTGTGTAAGGATTCTAGTTTCTCCCACTGTGATTCTAGCAAGGAAATCGTTATATTCATTTTTATGAGGATCGCTACGGCTATCCCACCGTGGAATTTTGCATGCATCTTTGAAATCCTCTAGGTCCATGGTGTAGGACTTATCATAAAGATTAAATAAGACATAATGAGAATTAAACCCGGATGAAAATTCAAACCTCCGTACAAAAGAATCAGTGAGTTGATAATATTTCTTGCATCGGTCTAAAATAAAATCCTCAAGGCCAGCATTCCTTATGTACGCATAAAAATCTTCCTTGATCCCGGCGTTGTCCATGAATTGGTCTGACGGCCATTCACAAGGCAGCACTCGAGCTTCTCTCGGTGGTTCAAAATCGGGCTCACGTAATGCGAGTCTCGGAGTTTTCTTGCTCGAGGAACCACCTTGGTACATTCTCCTCAACATCTTTTCATTCTCTGAAAAATTTCTGATTTTTTTGTGAACTAAAATAAAGGTGAACAAAACTCAACAAAACTCATAGCAACTACTCCCTCAAGTGCCTAGAGACTATATCATGCATCAAAACTACTTGGGACCATACAAATTTGACATGCAAGCTCAAAAACCAGGTCACCACAACATCAAAAATTTGCAATATATAAGGCACTAGAACAAAAACTAATTGGACTATTAGAGGAGTCACATACCGATGAGTAATCCCCTAAAACAGTTTTGCAAATGGAGCTTTGAGCAAGTAGATCGAAAATGGCAGCAAGATGAGGTAGAACACGGGTTTGAGCAATGGTGGGATTTTTTCTGGATGAAGATGAAGTGAATGGGTGATGGAATAAGTGGAGGAGGGCCACGTGGGACCCACAAGCCACCGGGGCGTGCCCAGGTGGGTGGACGCGCCCTGCAGGCTTGTGGCCCACTGGTGCAGCCCCCTAATGCATACTCAGTGCCAAAAATTCTTAAATATTCCATAAAAACATACTCCATTTTCATGACATTTGAAGAGCTTTTATTTTCAGGTTACTTTTTTATTGCACGAGAAACTCAGAAAACAGGAAAATAGTAACATTTTTACTTAATTTCATCTAGGTAAGAGAAGGTAAAAGTTGGGTAGAGGAAGTTGTGCTTTCTAAATTCATCCATCTCATGCTTATCAAAAGGAATCCATCAATAAGGTTGATCAAGTCTTATTAACAAACTTCTTTCGAATAACATGAAACCGAAGAATTTTTGAGTAACACTAAGTTACCTCAATGGGGATATGGATTTCCCCAACAATAAGTATATCATATTTCTTATTGATAGTAGGAAGAGGGAACTCAAAGTCTCCAATAATAATCGTTGGAATTTTTTCAATAGAGTTGATACTATGAACTTGAGGTTGTTTCTTCGGAAAGTGTACCGTATGCTCATTACCATTAATATGAAAAGTGACATTGCCCTTGTTGCAATCTATAAAAGCCCCTGCAGTATTCAAAAAGGGTCTACCAAGGATGATCGACATACTGTCGTCCTCGGGAATATCAAGAATAATAGAGTCAGTCAAGATAGTAGCATTTGCAACTACGACATGTACATCCTCACAAATACCGATAGGTAGAGCAGTTGATTTATCAGCCATTTGCAAGGAGATCTCAGTAGGTGTCAACTTATTCAAATCAAGTATACGGTATAAAGAGAAAGACATAACACTAACACCAGCTCCAAGATCACATAAAGCAGTTTTAACATAATTTCCTTTAATAGAGCATGGTATAGTAGGTACTCCGGGATCTCCTAATTTCTTAGGTATTCCACCTTTAAAAGTATAATTAGCAAGCATGGTGGAAATCTCAGCTTCTGTTATCTTTCTCTTATTTGTCACAATATCTTTCATATACTTAGCATAAGGAGACATTTTCAAAATATCAGTCAAGCGCATACGTAAAAAGACAGGTCTAAGCATTTTAGCAAAGCGCTCAAAATCCTTATCATCCTTTTTCTTGGATGGTTCAGGATGAAAGGGCATGGGTTTCTGAACCCATGGTTCTCTTTCTCTTCCATGTTTCCTATCAATGAAGTCTCTTTTATCGTATCTTTTATTCTTAGGTTGTGGGTTATCAAGATCATCAGCAGGTTCAATCTCCACATCATTATCATTACTAGGTTGAGCATCAACATGAACATCATTATTAATGTTATCACTAGGCTCATGTTCCTCACCAGATTGTGTCTCAGCATCAGAAATAGAAATATCATTTGGATTCTCAGATGTATCTATAACAGGTTCACTAGCAGCATGCAAAGTACTATCATCATTCTTTTTCCCACTCTTATTGGAACGAATAGGTTCCTCAGTATTAACTCTCTAAGGATCTTCCTCAATTCTCTTGGGATGGCCCTCGGGATACAAAGGTTCCTGAGTCATTCTACCTCCTCTAGTCACAAATTTAATAGAATGATCATTGCCTTTACTATTCATCTCATTAAGCAAATCATTTTGATCCTTAAGTACTTGTTCTACTTGAGTGGTTACCATGGAAGCATGTTTACTAATAAGCTTAAGATCATTGACAGTTCTACACAAATAATCACCCAAGCGATCAAGCATATAAGCATTATCTTTCAATTGTCTACTAACATAAGCATTAAAATGTTCTTGCTTGACAATAAAATTATCAAATTCATCCAAGCATTGGCTAGCAGACTTATTATAAGGAATATCTCTTTCATAAAATCTACGGAGATAATTTACCTCCACTACCTGTGTTAGGTTATCAAGACCATGTATTTCTTCAATAGGTGGTAGATTCTTAACATCTTCAGCTTTAATACCCTTTTCTTTCATAGATTTCTTTGCCTCTTGCATATCTTCAGGACTGAGGAATAGAATACCCCTTTTCTTCGGAGTTGGCTTTGAAGGTGGTTTGGGAATAGTCCAATCATTATCATTGCTCAATATATTATTCAATAGTAGTTCATCTTGTTCAATAGTTCGTTCGCTGAAAACATAACCAACACAACTATCTAGGTGGTCCCTAGAAGCATCGGTTAGTCCATTATAAAAGATATAAAGTATTTCATTTTCTTGAGAGGATGACCAGGCAAAGCATTAAATAATTGGAGAAGCCTCCCCCAAGCTTGTGGGAGACTCTCTTCTTCAATTTGCACAAAGTTATATATTTCCTGCAAGGCAGCTTGTTTCTTATGGGTAAGAAAATATTTTTCAGAGAAGTGATAAATCATGTCCTGGGGACTACGCACACAACCAGGAGCAAGAGAATTAAACCATATCTTAGCATCATCCTTTAACGAGAAAGGAAACAATTTAAGAATATAGTAATAGCGATTTTTTTCCTCGTGAGTAAATAGGGTGGCTATATCATTCAATTTAGTAAGATGTGCCACAACAGTTTCAGATTCATAACCATGGAAAGGATCATATTCAACCAAAGTAATTAACTCAGGATCGATAGAGAATTCATAATCCTTATCAGTAACAAAGATAGGTGAAGTAGCAAACTTAGGATCATATTGCATTCTAGCATTCAAAGATTTTTCCTTCCACTTGCGAAGCAATTTCTTAAGATCATCTCTATCCTTACAAGCAAGAAAGTCCCTAGCTACCTCTCCTTCCATAACATAACCCTCAGGTATATCAGGCAATTCATATCTAGGAGAGCTAGGTCTATCAAGTGTATCATAGTGTTTAGTTTCAATAATTTCATCACATTCGGAAATATTATCAGTTTCAGCATTGGCTCTAGCAATTTGTTCATCAAGAAAATTACCCAGTGGAACAGTATCATCAAGCAAAGTATCATCATAAGAATCATGCATAGCAGAAGTAGCATCATCAATTTCTTGCAACATATCAGAATTACTAGCAGGTGGTGGTGTCACAAATTTACTCATAACAGAAGGTGAATCAAGTGCAGAGCTAGATGACAGTTCCTTACCTCCCCTCGTAGTACAGGGATAGATCTTGGTTTTTGGGTCTTTCAGATTCTTCATAGTGATCAACAGATATAAATCCCAAGTGACTCAGAGAATAGAGCTATGCTCCCCGTAAATGGCGCCAGAAAAAGGTCTTGATAACCCACAAGTATAGGGGATCGCAACAGTTTTCGAGGGTAGAGTATTCAACCCAAATTTATTGATTCGACACAAGGGGAGCCAAAGAATATTATCGAGTATTAGCAGCTGAGTTGTCAATTCAACCACACCTGAAGGACTTAATATCTGCAGCAAAGTATTTAGTAGCAAAGTAATATGGAAGTAACAGTAACAGTGGCAAAGTGATAGTAGCAGTTTGTAGTGATTGTAACAGTAGCAATGGAAAATTAACTTAGCAAAGATCAATATATGGAAAGCTCGTAGGCAATGGATCAGTGATGTATAATTATGTCAGATGGCATTCATCATGCAACAGTTATAACATAGGGTGACACCGAACTAGCTTCAATTCATCAATGTAATGTGGGCATGTATTCCATATATAGTCATACGTGCTTATGGAAAAGAACTTGCATGACATCTTTTGTCCTACCCTCCCATGGCAGCGGGGTCCTATGGGAAACTAAGGGATATTAAGACCACCTTTTAATAGATAACCGGACCAAAGCATTAGCACTTAGTGAATACATGAACTCCTCAAACTACGGTAATCACCGGAAAGAATCCCAGTTATTGTCACCCTGGGGATGCGGATCATAACTCGTAATAGGTGTCTACAACTTGCAAGATAGGATAAAAAACACACATATATTCATGAAAACATAATAGGTTCAGATCTGAAATCATGGCACTCGGGCCCTAGTGACAAGCATTAAGCATAGCAAAGTTGTAGCAACATCAATCTCAGAACATAATGGATACTAGGGATCAAACCCTAACAAAACCAACTCTATTACATGATAAATCTCATCCAACCCATCAGCGTCTAGCAAGCCTACGATGAGATTACTCACGAACGGTGGAGAGCATCATGTAATTGATGATGAAGGATGGTTGGTGATGATGAAGGAGTCGATTTCCCCTCCCCGGAGCCCAAAACGGACTCCAGATCTGGTCTCCCGAGGAAGACAGGAGGTGGCGGCGACTCCGTATCTTGAAACGTGATGAATTATTCTTCTTGATTGTTTTTCTCCCTGAATAGGAATATATAGAAGTGTAAATGAGGTCGGAGGAGCTACAGGGGGCCCACAAGCCTGCTCGACGCTCCCTAGGGGGTGGCCGTGCCCACCAGGCTTGTGGCCAGGTGGTGTCCCCCTGTAGTTGCTTCTTTTGGCAATATTTTTTATTAATTCCAAAAATATTCTCCGTAAATTTTCAGGTCAATTCGAGAACTTTTATTTCTGCACAAAAATAGCACCAAGGCAATTCTGCTGAAAACAACATCAGTCCGGGTTAGTTCCATTCAAATCATGCAAATTAGAGTCCAAAACAAGGGCAAAAGAGTTTGGAAAAGTAGATACGTTGGAGACGTATCACGCCACTCCGGGAATTTTGATGCAATGACGACCATTACGAACTACTAGCATACCAGCGCTAGTAAGAACACGAATGTTAACAATGGTGTTGCCGACTATGGGGTGGAGGTGGTTGTAATTGAGGCCAAGGGAGTTGGCCAACATTGTGATCACTCCTCCACAGGCGATATCTCTGTGTGCATGATTTTCTTGATGCATGAGGTGTAGCAAAAGTATTGCCCCTAGATTGGGCGACTTATCGATGTCCGGGTTTGCTGCTTTCTCGAGAACTAGCATGTTCTCATCATTCACCTTAGAAACTTCTCCTCTTGCTTGCAAAGAGTTAGTGATAACATAGTAGAAATAATGTATAGTAATACTTTCAATGCAACTGGCTCTTTGCTTAGAGACATGGTGACTCATCTGGTAAAAGGATTGCCTTGGGTGCGGGTCAGTGAAATTATAAACATATCTAATATCATCATATTGTTGGGGAAGCCAAAGTAGTTACACCACTCAACAAAAGTGATGTTAAAGTCTTGATTAAGGAGACGGAAAGTGATCCTCTCCTCCTCATATGCATTCAACATTAAACCAACATTGTGCGAGAGTGTACTGAGAAACTCAAGTGTAAATCATTCATAAGTCTCACATCCCTGATAAACAAAGTGATGCAACCTGACATTATGACAAAGCAAATTAAAATCATGAGTGATACCTAGCTTGGCGAGAGTATTCACTCATAAGGATTCAAAATGAAAACAAATGAGTAGAGAGGGCGGGAAAAGTTTTGCTAGGGTTTGGAGAGGTTTGGAAGAAAAAGAAGAAGAAGAAGAAGAAAAGAGAGAGATGAGAGCAATGACCTCCTTCCTAGAGCTTATTGGAGCCACCGACACGCAAAACGACCGCTCATATGGGCGCAAGCACCCGCATGGAACATCGTCTTTAACCCGGTTTAACTCACCTTTGCCTTCGTGGAGATGAAATGACCATAGAAACGGACATCATCGAACATTTAGAACATCGTGATTCGCACTGTTTAATTTGTGCTCTCGGTCGAAGATGTCAAACGACTGCTCGGATGGGCGCGTGCACCCGTTTGGAACACCTTCGTACACTCTGGACTCATTGACGATTTCTATAGAGAATCAAAACAACATCTCAAATGGACATGTGCGTCCATTTGAAACGTCGTCTTTCATTGTGTTGCCACTGGTTGTTGTGTGCTGGAACCTCCTGCAGGTCAAACGATCGCATGTGCGATCATTGTGGCCGTACAAAAGGCTGTCTTTTATTCTATTTCTTCTGAAACTTGCATTTTTCTTTGTTTTCCCGTGGTGTTAGTTCCATAGCAATACATACGCATGTTTGTAGGTGTTCAAACATCAATCGTATAAATCATCTTGCACAAGGCTAGGCCTTCATTAGAACTACTCTTCGAAACTCACTTATTCATATGGAACTTCAATCACTCTTTTATTAAAAACAATAAAAACTTACTTATCTACTTTATTTGCATGGGTTGCCTCACACGACGCGCTTGTTTTCGGTCGGATTGCTCAACCATAGTGGTGATGAAGGTGGTGCTAGAACACCAAGACCGTAGCTTTTGGCATTCAAAATGATGCCACCTCCTATGTAGGTCTTCAATTTCTTTTTCCTGAGGAAATTCCTTATAAGGGATCTTAGTCAAAAAGAACATTCCCCTCAAACACATTTATCACATATTTGATAGTCCTTAGAAAAGATCTACTGACAATTATAGGAGCAATTGGATCTCCAGGCATATCTACTATAACAAGATCAATCATGATAGTGAAATCATTAATTTGAACTATAACTCCATGATTAATGCTTACTGCCTGAGTAAACAATATAATCTCAGTATTAGTATAAGGACCAAGACTGAGACTATCATAAAACATATTTGGGGATAGTGGAAACACTTGCCCCTAGATCACATAAAGCACTAAACTTATTAAATCCTATCTCAATATCTATAGTGGGTTCAAATGCATTCTTTTGCTTAGCTAGTAACTTGTTGAATGACTTTTTTATTTCATCATCAAGTTCACGTACCTTGGCTACAACTTGTTCAACAAAGACATTATATGCCTCATCATTAGTTACCTCCGTTAGTGGATACTTCATGGATATCATTTTGTCAAAATCTGCAACAGTATAATTGTACTCTCGCACATGGCTTGTGTCAAGTACCTCACCTTTATGTTCGTTGCTTCTTACCATTTTAACTTCTTCAACCGGGTTAGGCTCCGGTTTACATGCAAACTTAGTCAGAATCAAGGTTTGGCTCTCTGTTATCTTTGCCACTTGTACCTCCATATTCTTGGATCTGACTTCAAGTATGTGCACATCATTTGTTAGTCCAACAACCTCACCGGTCAATTGACCAAGTAGATTACCATGATTCTTCAAGATATTCTTAAAGTTTTCATTCTACATAGTTTGGCTAGCAATAAAACTTTTAAGAGTTTCTTTAAGAGTATTTCTATTGCTACCATTATGTCCATTAAAATTATTGGATGCTCCTCCATTACTAGGATAGGGAAGTTTAGGAGCATAACAATATTTTATCAATTGTGATTATAGCTATTATGTGCAATAGAATTCACATCACTAGTATCTTCATTAGTGATGGCATTGACATTTACCTCTTCTTTACCTTTCATCAAAGAGATAAGTTCTTCTAGCTTGGTTATCAACTCTGAGCTATTTTATTCTATAGCATCCACCATCTTGGTGGTGGTTCTCTCAACAGGCCATTGGGCATGGTTATCTTGCATGTCATATAGTATCTTCTTGACATCTTCTATGGGCTTTCCCATGATTGTTCCTCCTGCAGCTGTATCAAGCATAGTTTTTGACATGTGATTCATGCCATTATAAAACATATGAAGGATTAGCCACTCCTCCATTCCATGATTGGGGAAGTTTCTTATAGATTCTTTCATTTTATCCCATGCAAGAGCTAGTGGCTCATATTCCTCTTGCTTGAAACCTGTTATCTGAGAACGCAATTCCACAATTTTTGCAGGTGGACAAAGACAGATAAAAAATTACTGCAACAAGCAGCCCAAGAAGTAATACTGCCTTTAGGAAAAGCTAAAAGCCATTCCTTAACTTTTCTTATCAAAGAGAAGGGAAATAAGCAAAGTTTGAGAGCATTTGGGTCATAATCTTTTATACGTGTCATGTTGCACAATTCAATAACATATGTAAATGCATACCTGCATCTTCAGAAGCAGAGCCTCCAAATTGGTCATGTTGAACCATGGAAACTAGGTTCATTTTGATCTCATATTCTCCATTGCAACATCAGGTTGAGCTATTGGTTCATGCATGAAATTTTTGTTAGGAGTAGCAAAACTCCCAAGATTATGAGCCATAGTAAATTTTTTGGTATTTTCAACTAAAAGACTTGCAACAAAATAAAACTTAAACTGAAAAGTAAAAATAGAAACTAAAAATCAACTTTAACAAAAACTCTAAACACAAAGACTAGGAATACTAAACTACTCCTGAGCAACGACGCTAGAAAAAGGGCTTGATGTCTCCTTTTTATTGATCCGGTATTGAAACAACAAAGGGTATCCCGCACCTATTTCCCTAGAGGTGACCTTGGATATCAAACCCACGAGAGGAAGTCTCCCTTGAATCAATGGCCTGTAGAAAGCTTATGTTAAAGTCCCAATCCAACTTTTGACCGGATCAGCAAGCAAATTGTGATTTAAACACTTATAATAAAAAGAAGGTGTGGGGATGAGGTCTTAATGCTCACTACAATGTATTGGCGTTGGGTTAAAAAATGATATTAGTTTGTTCTTGGGAAGTCACCCATCAAGAGGTGCTTGCTTCGTTTCGAAGTGGGGGATGTGTCCAAATAACATCTTGACCGACACGAGTCCTGCATCAAGAATCAATTGTCCTACCGACGGCCCTATCCTTCTCGTGGAGTTGTCCCAATAATTAAGATAATAATATCAGACAAAAGCATTGGGTGTTTAATGACTACACATCATGAATCCCTAAGGTTATGATCCATGTTACCATTAATTACTACACCTCATGAATAACCAAGATTATGATCCATGTTACCCTACTAAACCTTAATGTCATGAGTGTTTGGTGTAACACTTCATGGCCCCCTTGCACAAACGGCCACTCAAACAGGCGCGCGCTGTCGCATGGAACGCCGTCTTTGACTCCAGGGCCTTCTAGCGGCTCCTAGTGACGTGTTTCTTCTCCATTCTCCTTCATTTCCTTTGTCCACGTGATTTCTTCCATTTTTAGCCCATTTCCTATGAAAAATATATGAAAAGAGAGGATTTTTGGAATCCTTCGCATTCGTTTGTCATTAGCAGCAATATCGGAGCGAATATCTCTCTTTTAATGGAATATCTCAGTGTAAACATGGTTGAAATGAGTGTAAAATATTACTCACCGCTACTCAAAAAGTTGGAAAACGGGGTAAATGAGTGATGGAGTGGAAACCATTGGGATTTGGTTGAGGATCTTTAATTGAAGTTCATCCCTAGCTATTTTGTGTGTGCCCCGCTTTTTATAGTATGATTTTTATTAAACTCAATATGGACCTTGGATCCACTAAAAGACTAGAAATTACAAACTACAAGCTTGAAGGGACAATCATTATCACTTGTAAGCACTAATGGAAGGGATCACCATTAATGTTTTTTTGGCGCAATAATTTGCCTCCTTGTGTTTTGGAGATTGTTGTCATAAACCATATGGGACTAATGTGTTTGCTAGTGCACGCGGAGTGATAAGTCCGATAAGTCATGTGGAGTTTGGAACAAACTCCAAAGATAATCTCTTGCTAGGTAACAAAGATTATCACTGGAGATTATGACTGTCGAAAGTGAACCCCAAAAATTGTTGACGCAAAGCAAATTGTTCGGTGTGTCCAAAGAAATCTACTGCAACTAAGAAGTTGAAGACGATGTGAAGACGTAGCATTTATTTCATTGTTCTTTGATGACCCAAAAGTAGAGGGATCGATCGTAGTCCTTTTTATAAGTAAGAGTGTCAAACCCAACAAGAAGCACAAGGAAATTACAAGAGGTTTTCAGCAAGATACTCTCTACAAGTATTGTTAGTAAGAGTGGTAGATAGTTTTGTATAAAGATAACTCGTAACAAGTAAAAAGTAACATTAGTAGCAAAGGTGCAGCAAAGTGGCCCAAGCCTTTTTGTAGCAAAGGACAAGACTTAAAGTTCTCTTATATAAAGTAAAGTGCTCTGGAGGAAACATGGGATTTCTAGTCTAGTCACATTCATCATATTTAGTTGATTCACGTTCGTTACTTTGATAATTTGATATGCGGGTGGACCGGTACTAAGATGATGTTATTACTTGAACAAAAAACCAACTTATTATTACCCACTCTTGCAAGCATCTGCAACTACAAAACAAGAATTAAGATAAATCTAAACATAGCATGAAACATATGGATTCAAATCAGCCCCTTACGGAATAACACATAAAGTAGGGTTTAAGATTCTGTCACTCTCACAACCCATCATCTACTTATTAATCCACAATGCCTTCCCTTAGGCCCAATTATGGCAAAGTGTCATGTAGTCGCCGTTCTTATGACACCACTAAAGTAAGCAACAACATACACATCATCAAAATATCGAACAAATACCAATTTCACATGATTATTTATAACAAGAAATCTCCCATGTCCTCGAGAACAAAAGTAACAACTCACAAATAATATTCATGTTCAAGATCATAGGGGTAATGAATATCATTAAGGATGTGAATATATAATTTTCCACCAAATAAACCAACTAGCATAAACTACAAGACGTAATAAACACTACTAGCAACCCACAGGTACCAATCGGAGGTTTGGAGACAAATATTGAATACAAGATACGAAATAGGGTTTGAGATGATATGGGGATGGTGAAGTTGTTAATGGGGATTTATCCTACCATGACGGAGGAAGCGTTGGTGATGACAATGGCTTCGATTTTCCCCTCCCGAAGGGAATTTCCCTGATGGAATCGCTACTGGAGTGCAAAATGGTCATGTCCAGGTTTCACCTCGAGACGGCGACGCTTCATCTGGAAAGTCCTCTATTCCATTATTTCTAGGTCAAATCCCCTTGTATAGCAAAATATAGGCACTAGAGGCCACCTATGGGACCCGCAAGGCATTAGGGCGCACCTGGGGGTGGCCGCGCCCTGTTGCCTTGTGGGCAGGTGGTGGCCCCCCTCTGGTATTTCTTTGCTTCGGTATTTTTTTTATATTCAATAAGACATCTTCGTGAAGTTTCAGGCCATTTGAAATTCTATAGAATAGGTATCTCAGTTGTTGCTTTTTCAGGTCCAGAATTCAAGCTGGCGATAATCTGCATCTCCATGTAAATCTTGTAAATTAAGAGAGAAAGGCATTAGAATGGCATCATAAAGTGGAACAATGACCCAATAAATATAAATAATAATAGGAAAACATGATGCAAAATTGACGTATCAACTCCTCCAAGCTTAGACCTAGCTTGTCCTCAAGAGAAAGCCGAACTCGATAATCGTGACCACATGCTTAGAGAGAGAGTGGTGTAAATAAAATAAAATGCGAACATGAAAGCATCATGATCATTATCATAGCAGCAACATAATATCATGAAACTTCTCATGAACAAGTCACAATCTATCCACATGCTCAAGTATGAATCATAAATGTTATTGAAAACTAACAAACTATGTTCTTAGTCATTGAAACAATTACAATCCATCATTTATCAAAAAGAGTATGTTAGAGCTTTGTTTATCAAGGTCACATACTCAACAATCATTTAGTCTTTTATGATTGCTGACAGTCACGACATATTTTTGAAGCAAAAAGTTTCAATTAGACATATGTGAAGATAGGGGTTTATAATTTTATATCACCCAACAACTTATCTCAAGTATAATGTCAACAATAATTACTCATCACCTACATCCAACTAGATATATGTGCTTGGATCTTTCCCCACCACATGATGCTTGCCAAGTAGAGAATAATAAGAATGGAATAGGAATTAACACTATTGACTCTTGCATACAAGTAAATACACAAAAGTAAAAGATAGTCCCTTTGGAGAGGGAAGCGGAGGTTGTCATGCGCTTATTATTTGGACGTGCAAGCTCTTAATGGAAAGGAACGTCACTCTATATTCCCCTTGTGAGAGCAAACTTTATTATGCGGTCTGTCACTTTTATTTCTATGCCATTACAAGTTCATACAAAGCTTATTTTCCCTTCCAATAAAAAAACATACATATTTAGGAGCAATATTTATTGCTTTTACACTGATGACAACTTACTTGAAGGATCTTATTCAATCCGTAGGTAGACATGGTGGACTCTTATGGCAAGAAACTGGGTTTAAGGATTTTTGGATGCACAAGTAGTATATCTACTTCGTGCGAAGTTTTTGCTAGCAAAAGAATTTGAGCAAGCACCACATGTTAGAGGGTTCATGACAATATAACTTCTATGTGAATATAAGAAAACATAACTCATTAAGTTGTCTTGTTTGTCCAACGTTAACTAGTTGATCATGCATAGAATATTTAGTGTGGGATCACAATCATAAAAGATGTCCAAGATAGTATATTTATATGCGGGACCTCTGATACGTCCATTTTGCATCATGATATCTTATTAATATTTGTGTCATTTTTGTCAATTATTCCCTGTTATCATACAATTCGTATGGCCTTTCTCTCTGAATATGCAAGATACATCACAGATAGGGAAATATCTAGAGACTGGAATTCTAGACCAGAAAACGAAGAAAAAGGCAGAATAAACACCAAACTCCAAATTACCTGGAACTTCATGGAGATTTTTTACGGAATATTTCAGAATTACTGGGCCAAAAATATACAAGAGGGGGCCACCTACTGGCCACAAGCCAACAGGGCGCGACCACCCCCTGGCCACGCCTTAATGGCTTGTGGGGCCTCTACAGGCCTCCCGACCCCCCTCTTCTCCTATATATTGTGTTTACTCTAAAAAATCATAAGAAACCTTTCAGTACAAAGCGCTGCTGTCTCATGGTGAAAACCTTGGCAGAGGCACTTTTGCACTCCGACAGTCAGATTTTGCCGGGGAAATTCTTCTCCGGGAGGGGGGGGGGATCAAAGCCATAGTCATCACCAACGCTTCCTCCATCGTGGGAGGACCAATATTCATCAACATCTTCACCGAAACCATCTCTATCCAACCCTAGTTCATATCTTCTATTCAATCTTTGTGTGAAAACCTCAGATTGGTACGTGTGGGTTACTAGTTGTGTTGATTACATCTTGTAGTTGATGCTTGTTGGATTACTTGGTGGAAGACACTATGTTCAGATCCTTAATCATTATTATTATACCTATGATCTTGAACATGTTGATGAGGTGTGATTAGTTACTATTGTTCTTGGGGACATGGGAGAAGTCTTGTTATAAGTAATCTTGTGAAGTTGGTATTCGTTCAATATTTTGATGATATGTATGTTCTTACTTCTCTTAGTGGTGTCATGTGAATGTCGACTACATGACACTTCACCGTGTTATGGGCCTAAGGGAATTCATTGTGGAGTAACAAGTATATGATGGGTTGCTAGAGTGACAGAAACTTAAACCCTAGTTTATGAGTTGCTTCATAAGGGGCTGATTTGGATCCACATGTTTCATGCTATGGTTAGACTTATCTTAATTCTTCTTTCGTAGTTGTGGATGCTTGTGAGAGGGGTTAATCATAAGTAGGTTGTTAGTTCAAGTAAGAACAACACCTTAGCACTGGTCCACCCACATATCAAATTATCAAAGTAGAGAATGTGAATCAACTCAACATGGTGTACATGACTAGACAGAAATTCCCATGTGTCCTCGGGAGCGCTTGCTTAATATAAGAGTACATTCAGGCCTGTCCTTTGCTACAAAAAGGATTGGGCTACCTTGCCGCCACTTTGTTACTATTGTCACTTGTTACTTGTTACGAATTATCTTGCTACAAAACTATCTACTATTGTTACTCACAACACTTGCAGAGAAAACCTTTTTGAAAACCGCTTGTCATTTCCTTCTGCTCCTCATTGGGTTTGACACTCTTACTTATTGGAAGGACTATGATTGATCCCATATACTTGTGGGTCATCAACCTCTTTTACATTATTACTTTTGTATAAACTGCATCAATGACCAATGTTATGTTTGTTAACTTCCAACAAATTTAGCAATTGTACTCTTTTTTATGTGAAGTCATTACTCCCCATGGGATTAGCATATGATCATTTTATTATTTTAATTGCTAGGATTGATGCAAGAAATTAAAGCAAACAAACTCAAACTACTCTTTATCATATAACTCTCACAATCGATTACATAGATAGATAGATCACAAAGCAAACACTCAAAACTAAATCATACTAAAACTTTATTCTTACAAATCATATGATAACTAGGGATCAAACTAAGTTAGGTAATGATGGTAAAAGTGATGGTGATACGATACTGGGGCACCTCCCCCAAGCTTAGAAGAAGGTAAGGGTGGTGACCATACTCGTGTACTCAAGTTTCTTTCTTTGGTGATGGTGGTGCTGAAGTGGTGGGCTTGTCCTCCATATTCCAAGGCATGGTCTCCTCATCGAAGAAAGAAGAACATCTATCCACAATCTTGAAATTATTAGCTATGCTCATCCTTTTAAACTTGGACTCATAGTCACAATTTTGGTTTTGTAGGTAACAGATTTGAGCTTGGAGATGCTCAATCTGATCATGAAGCTTGAAGAGTGCCTCCCCAACGTTCTGGATGTACAACTTGTGTTCCCAAACGAATTTTGTGATCATGGAGTGGTTAGCACTCAGAGTACGCTCAACCATCCCTTTGCACTTGAAGATCTCATGTTCCACCGCATGAAGCCTGGCCTTCTCGCTTCCCTCCTTCTTCGGGCCTTGAACATCCCAGATGTGGATCACCCTTGATACATCTCCAACGTATCTATAATTTATGAAGTATTCATGCCATATTTATATGGTTTTGGTATGATTTGCATGGAACTAACCCAGACTGACGCTATTTTCAGCAGAACTACCGTGGTGTTGTTTTTTCACAGAAATAAAAGTTCTCCAAATGCAACGAAACTTTTTGATGATTTTTATGGAACAAAAGAGGCACTAGAAGCTTCATGGGAGGGCCAGAAGAGCCACGAGGTGGCCACAACCCACCAGGGCGCACCAGCCCCCTCTTGCGCACCCTGGTGTCTTGTGGGCCCCTTGTGGCCCATCTTCGCGGGAAACCGAGGCCCAAAAATCCTATAAATTCAGAAACCCCCAGAAATAACCCTAGATTAGAAGTTCTGCTGCTGTAAGCCTGTGTATCCACGAAAAACCAATCTAGACCCCATTCTGGCACCCTGTCGGAGGGGGAAATCATTATCGGAGGCCATCTTCATCATCCCTATGGTCTCCATGATGAGGAGGGAGTAGTCCACCCTCGGGGTTGAGGGTTTGTACCAGTAGCTATGTGTTTAGTCTCTCTCTCTCTCGTGTTCTTGATTTGGCATGATCTTGATGTATCGCGGGCTTTGTTAATATAGTTGGATCATATGGTGTTTTCCCTTCTCTATCTTGTTGTGATGAATTGAGTTTTCCCTTTGAGATTTCGTTATTACCGAATTGAATACATTTATGGATTTGAGAGCACTTGATCTATGTCTTGGAACTCAACTCGCGGATTCCTGAGGTGACATTGGGGTAATCTATGCATAGGGGTTGATGCATGTTTTTGTCCTACTTTCTCCAGTAGAAATCTCGGGGCACTCTTTGAGGTTCTTTGTGTTGGATTGAGTATTATGAATCTAAAATAGTGTGATGTGTATCGTATAATTAACTCATGGATACTTGTGCTGACATTGGAGTATCTAGGTGACATTAGAGTTGGTTGATGCGTATCATATGGTGTTATTTTAGTACGAACTCTTAGATCGATCACTCGAAAAAATAACTTGGTGTTATTTTAGGACGAACTCTTGGATAGATCGACCGGAAAGGATAACTTTAAGGTAGTTTCGTACCCTACAAACAATTTCTTCTTATGTTCTCCACTAGATAAGAACTTTGGAGTGATTCTTCGTTGCACGTTGAGGGATGGTTATGTGATCCACTTATATTAGCATTGTTGAGAGATTGAACTAGCGAAAGTACGGACCCTAGGACTTGTTTTCAAGCATCGCAGTACCATTTGTGCCCACATTTGTTACTTTCTACCTTGATGTTTTTATTTTTACTATTACAAAAATCAATATATACTATCATTACTACACTTGTACCACCATCTCTTCACTTAACTAGTGCACCTGTACAATTTACCATTGTATTTGGTGTGTTGGGGACACAAGAGACTTTTTATTATTTGGTTGCAGGGTTGTTTGAGAGAACATCTTCATCCTATGCATCCCATGGATTGATAAACCTTAGGTCATCCACTCGAGGGAAATTTGCTACTGTCTTACAAAACTTTGTGCTTGGAGGCCCGACACGAGTTTACAAGAACAAGTTGTGTAGTAGACATCAAGCTATTTTTTGGTGCCGTTGCCGGGGAGGTGAGTGCTTGAAGGTATATCTTTAGATCTTGCAATTAAATCTTTTAGTTTCTAGTTTTCACTAGTTTGGTTTATAAAATAAAACCACAAAAAAATGGAGTTGAGGTTGCCTCATTTTCTCCGTCTTTATAATGTCTATCGTGAAAATGACGGTTCCGAAATTTGTGCTCAATTGGTAGACGAAGAATTTATGAAAATACATAATGAGAATTCCTTGAGTGATGAGCATGATTGCAATATTGTTAGTATGAATTATCTAAATATCCATGATGCTAATGATATTCAAAGCCGCAAGCTTGGGGATGCTATGTTTGATGAATATGATATTTTTAGTCCCTCAAGTTCTGATGAGCAAAACTATTATGATGATAGCATGCTTACTAAGTATGATAATTATGATGATGACATGTATGATATAAGGAGTGATATTAACCATGAAACTTTTCATTATGATTTTAAAATTCAATGTGGTTTGATATGTCTCCAACGTATCTATAATTTATGAAGTATTCATACATGTTCACAATAATTCTTTATGATTTTGGTATGATTTTATTAGAACTAACCCGGACTGACGCTGTTTTTAGCAGAACTACCGTGGTGTTGTTTTTGTGAAGAAATAAATGTTCTCGGAATGAGCTGAAAATTTACGGAGAATATTTTTGTACAATATAAAAAATACTGGAGCAAAGAGTCATCGGAGAGGAAGGCCGAGGAAGCCACAAGCCACAGGGGCGCCCCCACCCCCCTAGGGCGCGCCCCCTGGCTTGTGACTTCCTCGTGGACCCCCTGGACTTGTTTCCGCCGCCACAAACTCTTATAAATACATAAACCCCTTAAAACAAACCTAGATCGGGAGTTTTGCCGCCGCAAGTCTCCAGAGCCACGAAAAACCAATCAGGAGCCCGTTTCGACACCCTGCCGGAGGGAGAAACCATCACCGGAGGCCATCTTCATCATCCTAATGCCCTCCATGACAAGGAGGGAGTAGTTCACCCTCAGGGCTGAGGGTATGTACCAGTAGCTATGTGTTTGGTCTCTCTCTCTCTCGTGTTCTTGAGATGGCACGATCTTGATGTACCGTGAGCTTTTTTGATATAGATTGGATCATATGGAGTTTTCCCTCTCTATCTTCTTGTGATGAATTGAGTTTTCCCTTTGAAGTTTTCTTATCGGATTGAGTCTTTAGGGATATGGGAACACTTGATGTATGTCTTGCGATGGGATATCCGTGGTGACAATGGGATGTTCTATTGATCCACTTGATGTATGTTTTGGTGATCAACTTGCGGGTTACGTGACCTTGGGAATCTATGCATAGGGGTTGGCACACGTTTCTGTCTTGACTTTCCGGTAGAAAATTTGGGGCACTCTTTGAAGTTCTTTGTGTTGGATTGAACATGATGAATATGAAATTATGTGATGTATTTCGTATAATCAAGCCCATGGGTACTTGTGGTGACATTGGAGTATCTAGGTGACATTAGGGTTTTGGTTGATGTGTGTCTTAAGGTGTTATTTTAGTACGAACTCTAGGGCTGTTCGTGACACTTATAGGGATAGCTCATAAGATTGATCATATAGGATAACTTTGAGGTGGTTTCGTACCCTACAATAATTTCTTTCTTAGTACTCCGCTACTTGTGACTTTGGAGTGAACTCTTTGTTGCACGAGAGGTATTTACATATGATTCAACTATGTCAATAATGTTGAGAGAAATTGCATGGACCCTAGGCTTGTTTCCAAGCATTTATACAACATTTTGCTTGCTGTTTACTATTTGTTACCTTGATGTTTTTTTATTTTCATATTACAAAAACCTATATCTACCATCCATATTACACTTGTATCACCATCTCTTCGCCGAACTAGTGAACCTATACAATTTACCATTATATTGGGTGTGTTGGGGACACAAGAGACTCTTTGTTATTTGGTTGCAGGGTTGTTTGAGAGAGATCATGTTCATCCTACACCTCCCACAAATTGATAAACCTTAGGTCATCCACTTGAGGGAAAATTGCTACTGTCCTACAAAACTCTGTGCTTGGAGGCCCAACACGAGTCTTCAAGAAGAAGGTTGTGTAGTAGACATCAAGCTCTTTTCTGGCGCCGTTACCGGGGAGGTGAGTGCTTGAAGGTATATCTTTAGATATTGCAATTAAATCTTTTAGTTTCTTGTTTTTCACTAGTTTAGTCTATAAAAGAAAACTAAAAAATGGAATTGAGGTTGCCTCATATGCTTCATCTTTTTAATGTCTTTCGTGAAAATGATGGAAAGGAAAATTGTGCTCAAGTGTTATAAGAAGTTATTAAAATGTTTGGCACTAAATCTTTGAGTGATGAGCATGATTTCAATGTTGTTAGTATGAATTCTTTGAATATCCATAGTACTAATGATGATTGTACTAGTCATGATAAAAATATTTCTTATAAGCATGTCAATTTTAATGGAGTGCATAGAGTTTGTGAAGACATGCCTAAAAGGGAAGATAGATTTTGTAAGAGGCATAAGTATTTAGAAACTAAATGGTTGCAAGAGAGGCTATATGTTTGTGTTGAAAGACTTAATGTTTCTCGTTGTCCTTGTGAACTTTGCAATGAAAGTGGTCATTTTAATTTCCAATGTGAATTATTTCATGATCGAATTGTGTCCAAAAATTGTGATGACCTCATTACCCTTGAGCATCATAATGAACTTAGTCTATTCTCGGGGTATGAAGAAATGAAACATGAAACTAAGGTTGTTCCAGCTTGGGTTCTCATGAAAATGATTGATTTTGATCTAAATGAAATCTATATGTATTGCGTGGTAAATTGCATTGAGAATCCTTGTATTGCCAATTACTTAAAGACAAGAAAATAAATATAAGAGGAAGAGAATACTAATGAAGGTGAAGAGGTTTCCCAATATCCTCCTATTTTTTCTTATGATAAATCAGGTAACGAGGAGAAGCTTCTTATTCAACCGACCTCTTCAAAAAGAAGTTTGGAGGAATTAAATAAAGCCACACATAATGTGGTGAAGAACAAGAAAAGAAGGAAAAGTAAAGGTAAAGAGGTATCTCTCCCAAATAATGTTGCTCCCATTATTGATAGGCCTCATGAGAATGAATCAAAAATACTTGTGGAAGATGATACACTTGAGGATGATTTTGTTATGCCTATTGCTTGTTGTGATAATTATGATGGGGAAGATAATGATACTTCTTATAATCTTGAAAATATTTATGGCACCAACTTGGAGGATGATGATAATAATTTCTATACTATTGGTGCTATTCATACCATTAATGACAGGAGTGATTATGTTTATGATATACAAAGCCATGAGCTTGGGGATGCTATGTGTCGATGCACTAGAGTTTTGGGCTCTCTAGTGCCCCTTACTCGTGCACGGGTAGTAGTAGCCACCCCGGCGATGAGGCCCAGCAAGGAGCCGCTAGATACAAATACAGGAGAATCAAGACCAGAGAAAAGACCTTGCCAGGATGGCCTTCAGGCCCCTGGCAAGGCAAAGCCGCGGCAAGGCAAAGCCCCGATAGGACCCAGCAAGGTGAAGACCCGGCAAGGCGAAGTCTCGGCAAGCCCCGCCAGCACAAAGGCCAGGTGTCACCCCACCTGGGCACGTGTCGCGACGGTGGCGATGGAGGGGCTAAGCGGTGCCAATGGGACGGGCTCCCGCCCCGTCCCATAGACAGTCAGAGATGCCTGATGGTGCATTAAATGCGTCTGTCCTACTCTGTCAATGTTAGGTATGATAGCACTGTAGCTCTGTACACCCCGTGTACGTACTATACGCCGCTGTTGGTGACCCCTTCTAGAGTATAAAAGGAGGCCCAAGGCATTACAGTAGGGGACCTTTGGACCTTTGGGGCTTTTCGACCTTCTAGCTCATACGCGTAGCAGCTGTTCATAACACTCCTGTAGCTGGAACCCTAAAAACACCCACAATACAACCAAGCAGGAGTAGGGTTTTACGCATCTCTGCGGCCCGAACCTGGGTAAAATCCTCGCGCGTTGTTCATCAGATCTGCTCTCTACGCGAGGCTTCCTCCCCGCCGAACCGAAAGGGGTCCCTCCGATCCCATAGGTGTCGTTCCCCCCGACATCTTTGGCGTGCCAAGTAGGGGGCATAGGTCGCGTGAACCTGATCTAGTGATCAGCGCGACATTTCCTTCATAATCATCATCGCCATGGCCCCTAGGAAGAAGGGTCTGACGACGGTTGGCCCATCCACGTCCGCTCTCCCTATAGCTACACAGACGGGCGATGGTGTAGACACGGGTGGAGGAGGAGGCGGAGTCTCAGAACTTCCACGAAGCTCCGGTGATCAAGGCCAAGCAAGAGGTGACGCCCGCCGCGGTGATGCTCATGGCAGCGGAGGGAACCCCCGCACCGCTGGGTCTCAGGACGGAACTGTACCACCCACGAGAGGTACGGTGAACTCCAGGGACAGAAGGGTACCTTCTAGGATGCCCACGCCGATGCCTATGTCGCGACCTTCCCAGGACGCGCATGAGGAGCAGCGCCACGGTGCCCATGGTTCCCAATGTCCCCACGGAAAAGCTCCCGTGCATCACTCCCAAGGTGCGCAGGACCAGCATGCTTGCGAGCATGCTAGTGGGAGTGGCGTGCCATCGCGGGGCCGTGATGGCGCTCCTTCTAGCACCGTTAGGAGTCAGAGCACCTCGCGTTCCTCACGTCACTCGCTACCGACCATGTCGAAAGAACCAATGGCGCGAGCACAGCTCCTCCTGAACTTCCCTCCTGCTGCGGAGAAGCTCGACGAATGGAGAGCCACCATTCAGAGCCTCCTCAGCCTCGTTGACAAGTTTCGGTCCATCGAGCCGGCTCACGCCAGTGGTGAGAAGGTCGAAGGCGGTGTGACCACGGTGCACTCTCCTCCATAGTAACGACACCGGTCGCTGACTCGACGGACCGGCGCTTATGATGGTTACTCAATAGCGTCGTCCGATCCACGGACTCACCGCGACCAGCGTCAAGTTCTTCGGGAATGGAGCAAGGAAGACGCTTGGACTACGATCGAGCAACAACGAGAAGCGCGCCATCAATCTGATAAGCATGCTGGGCCTGATGTAGACAAGCCCGCATCAGGGTATCCTGCCAGCCTACCTTACGAGGTGGATTGTCCAGCGTTTACCCGTGAGCTGCGGCAAGTCCAGTGGCCCAATTCCCTCACATTCAAGCCAGAGGTCCTGGAGAAGTACGATGGCAGGACTCACCCCTTGGAGTTCTTGAGCATCTACACCATTGCGGTGCAGACTGCTAGGGCTCGCGATGACAAGATACTCGCAAACTACTTCCCGTTGGTGCTTAAGCCCAACGCCAGGTCGTGGTTGATGCACCTGCCAGAAGGATCCATCGCCTCCTGGGCGGATCTATGCCACGAGTTTGTTGGTGCTTTTATCGGAGGCCACCAAGCTCCTGGTCAAGAAAGAGATTTGCACATCATCCCTCAGAAGGAGGGTGAGACTTTGCACAAATACATCCAAAGGTTCAGCCACGTGCACCACAACATACCAGACGTTCATCCTGCCGCCGTTATCAGCGTGTTCCATCAGAACATGCGCAACCATAGGATGCGGGAAGAGCTGGCGATGAACAAGGTCAGGGATTTTGCCGAGATTTACGCTCTGGCTGAAGAAGGGAGGAGGCTCCCCAGCGAGGACGCTGGCACAGGGGTCGACTCTGAGGATGAAGACACTGCCACGCCGGCAAAGAAGGGCCGACAGCATAACAAGAAGTGCAAGGGCAAGGCCGTGCTCGCCGTTGAGGGATCCAGCAACCCCGGTACCACCAAGAAGGAGAAGGTCGATGACCCCGACAAGGATGTTGCCGGGTGCGCCTCCTGCCAAGCGATGGCGACTGCTGACAAGCCGAAGGCTCTGTCAAGCAGTATTGCAAGATCCATTGCACCAAGGGCCATGATCTTCAGGACTGTCGGCAAGTTGAGCAGCTTGCCGAGAAGCAAAAAGCCGAGTACGAGAGGCGAGACAAGGATAAAGGCGAAGATGGTGCAAAGGGGTCCGGCAAGAAGCGCGTTGGTCGAGGAGGTCACCGCATCAAGCCCAAACAGCAAAAGACCGTCCCACTCGTGGGCGCGACAAGCAAGAGGGTGATGATAATGACGTCGAAGAGGACGACAAGTCCAGCGAGCATGAGTTCCAGAAGGCTACAGAGATTATGTGCATCGAGGGAGGTGCCTCATCGCATTCCTCTCACCGCCAACTTAAACAGTGGGCACGCGAGGTTAACGTGGTGGAGCCGTCTATCGGTGCTCAGAGACCTCTAAAGTGGTGCCACACTCCTATCATTTTTACGCCGAGGATCACCCTAATCGCACAACCGCGGTCGGGTGCTTTCCATTGTTGGTTTCGCCAAAAATTCGCAACCTCAAGGTGACAGAGATGCTAGTCTATAGTGGGGCCAGCCTGAACCTGATCTCGCCTGATGTCATCTAGAGGCTGCAAATTCTTGATGAAGATCTCGAGCCCACAGGCGCTTTCAAAGGGGTCAATTCAGGGAGGACTCAGCCGAAGGGCAAAATCACACAGCCAGTGATGTTTGGTAGAGACATCAATTTCAGGACAGAGAAGATCGTTTTTGATGTCGCAAAGATCTCCTTGCCGTACAATGGTATCCTTGGTCGCCCAGCGCTGGCCAAGTTCGTGGTGGCCACCCACCTCGCTTACAATGTGCTGAAGATGCCGGGACCAATGAGCGTCATCACGATCAACTCTGACAAGAAAGGTGCACTTATCTGCACCGACCAACTCTACCGGGAGGCAGTTGCAACACCTACCGCCAAGGCACTTGCTCCTGCCCCTGAAGCTCCGGGGGGGGGGGGGAGAAGACCGGCAAGGCCTCTAGCGCACATTCCGGCAAGCGCGCCTCCTCGGGGTGCTGCGCTCTCATTGACAATGTGCCAGAGAGCTCCACCGACAAGAGCAAGAAGTCCAAGGCAGCTCCGCCAGAGACTAAGAAGGTGACTGCCAAGGAAGATGGTACGGGAGGAACTTTCACCATAAGTTCCACCCTTGATGACAAATAGGAAAGCGTGCTCGTCACCTTCCTGCGGGCAAATGTCGATGTGTTTGCATGGCAACCATCTGATATACCCGGTGTTCCCAGGAAGGTGATTGAGCACCACCTTGTCGTTTGTCCTCACGTGCGGCCCGTAAAGCAGAAGGTCAGGAAGCAGGCTTTAGAGCGGCAATAGTTCATTGCTGAGAGATCAAGAAATTAGAAGTGGCTGGCTTGATGAGAGGAGTACTTCATCCAAGATGGTTGTGCATTGTAGTGCGCAAGACGAATGGAAAATGGAGGTTGTGCATTGACTTCACAGACATCAATAAAGCCTGCCCCAAAGATCCTTTTCCCTTGACACGCATCAACCAGAAATTGGACTCCACTGCCGGCTATGACTTATTGTCCTTCCTTGACACCTATTCGGGCTATTATCAAATTTTCATGGTCAAGGAAGACGAGGAGAAGACCGCATTTATAACCCCATGTGGTACGTATTGCTTTTTACGTATGCCCTTCGGGTTGAAAAGTGCTGGTCTATATTTGCAAGAGTGGTCCAGATTGGTTTTGAGCCCCAGCTACATAGAAATATGGAGGCTTATATGGATGACATACTGGTCAAAACCAAGGACAAGGTCACGCTCATATCAGACCTAGAAGAAACATTTGCAAACTTGTGCAAGATCAACATGAAGCTCAACCCTGAGATGTGTGTGTTCGGCATCCCATCCGGCAAACTTCTTGGGTTCTTTGTATCTCAATGTGGAATCGAAGCAAATCCCGACAAGATCAAAGCAATTGAGCAAATTGAAGCACCAAGACATGTCAAGGATGTGCGTTGTCTTGCCGGCTGTGTTGCTGCTCTGAGTAGGTTCATCTCAAAATCTGCTGAGCGCACTTTGCCCTTTTCCAAAATCTTGAAGAAGGCGGGTCTGATGAAATGGACTCTGGAAGTAGAGACAACACTGCAGAATTTGAAGAAGTACCTCTCCTCTCCGCCAGTCCTAGTCGCGCCAAAACCGCAAGAGTCGTTGCTGCTATATCTACCAGCAACAAATGAAGTGGTGAGTGCTGCACTAGTGGCCAAAAGAGAAGTTGATGAAAAAGCAGCGACAACGGCATGACCGTCAAGTGACAAGCCGGGACATTCCACGGCAGGGTCTGGTGCCGAGAAGGAAGGATCTGCGCAGTTGAATGAGATAGTTCGAAAGAAGAAGGTGGTGCAGCGCTTAGTCTATTTTGTGAGCTCCCTTTTGCAGGGGGCTAGGTCAAGATACTCCGGCGTGCAAAAGTTACTCTTCGGCCTCCTTATGGCCTTGAGGAAGCTGCGCCATTACTTCCAAGCACATGAGATCACCGTCGTCACTTGCTTCCCGCTACAGCAGATTTTGCGGGACCCAGAAGCTATCGGCAGGATTGTGGAGTGGGCTTTGGAACTGTCAAGCTTTGGTCTCAAGTTTGAAAGTACTCCGACTATCCAGAGCAAAGCCTTGGCAGAGTTCATTGCGGAATGGACCCCAACGCTAGACGAAGAAGTTCCAGAGTCAACCCTTCCCGGCAAGGAAACCGACCAAGTGCGGATCATGTATTTTGATGGGGCTTTCTCGCTGCAAGGCGCCAGTGTCGGAGTGCTGCTTGTCACACCCACCGGAGAGCCCCTCAAATATGTGATTCATATGCACTTTCCCTGGGAGAGATTAACAAACAATACTACTGAGTATGAAGGGCTGCTTGCCGGTCTCAGGATTGCGGCAGACCTTGGGATTAAGAAGCTTATTGTCAGGGGTGATTCTCATCTTGTCGTCAGGTAGGTGAACAAGGATTATCAGAGTCCATTGATGGAAGCTTATGTAGATGAAGTGAGGAAGTTGGAAGAACATTTTTACGGCCCGCAAATGGAGCATGTTCCGAGTGCAGAGAACAACGTTGCTGATGGCCTGTCGAAGTGTGCTGCCCTTAAGTTACCTGTGGAACCAGGAACTTTGTGCTCCGACTAACTCAACCATCCGTGACACCGTCAGCTGGACAAGAGAAAAGAAGAAAGTTGAGTTCCGACAAGTATTTCCCGATAGAGCTTTCGGAAGCCGTTGGCGAGGAGGTTGCAGGGGACAACGGCAGGCTTGCCGGTGAGCGCCATGCTTCGGCAGGGCCTCAAGCTCTTTCCGTGGAATCACACGCTCCCGCCAAGCTTGCTGGGGGGTAGAAGGCTCCGGCAGGGCCTCGTGCCCTTACCATCAAGACAAATGCTTCCCCGACAAAGAATATGCCTTTAGTCCTTGTTGTCGAGCCCTAGGCTCCAGCATGGGCACATCACATCATCAATTTCCTTCAAACAAGACAACTCCAGGAACAAGAGGAAGACGAGAAAGTAGCCCGACGGTCTAATATGTACCAGTTCGTAGACAACATCCTGTATAGAAAGAGACGGAATGGTGTGAAACTCAGGTGCATTTCTTGGGAGGATGGACTGGAGCTGTTGGCAGAGATACATGGAGGCATATGTGGCTCCCACATAGGATCAAGAGCACTTGCCGGTAAGGCATTCCGACAAGGTTTGTTTTGGCCCACTGCCCTCCAAGATGCAACTATTCTAGTAACCAAGTGTGAAGCATGCCAGTTTCATTCGAAGAAATTGCATCAACCAGCTCAAGCCCTTCAAACAATCCCTCTCTCCTGGCCATTTTTGGTCTGGGGGCTTGACATCTTGGGCTCTTTTCCCCGTGCCGTCGGGGGCTTTGAGTACTTGTATGTGGCAATCGACAAGTTCACAAAGTGGCCGAAAGTGGAAGCAGTGAGAAAGGTGATAGCACAATCAGCCGTCAAGTTCTTCAAATGACTGGTCTTCCACTTTGGTGTTCCTAACAGAATCATTACTGACAACGACACACAGTTCACGAGCCACACCTTCATGCAGTATGTCCAAGACCTTGGCAGCAAAATATGTTTTGCTTCAGTTGCCCACCCAAGGAGCAACGGCCAGGCGGAAAGGGCTAATGCTGAAGTGCTGCAAGGCCTCAAGACAAGAACTTTCGACAAGTTGCACACATGCAGAAGGCACTGGATTGATGAGTTACCGGTGGTTCTTTGGTCGATCAGGACGACACCAAATCGAGCTACCGGCCAGACACCCTTCTCCCTCGTATATGGGGCAGAAGCAGTTCTCCCCACAAAACTCATATACTGGTCACCTCGAGTGCTCGCTTATGATGAGCTTGAGCAAGAGCAGTTGCGGCAAGATGACGCGACGCTCCTTGAGGAGGATCGTCTTTAGGCTGTTGTGAGAGTTGCACGCTACCAGCAAGCTTTGCGCCGCTATCATAGCCGTAAAGTTAATGCCCGAAGTCTTAAGGAAGGCGACCTTGTTCTTCGGCGTGTTCAGTCCGCCCAGAATTCCAACAAGTTGATGCCAAAGTGGGAAGGCCCTTATTGGGTAGTGTGAGTCACCAGGACTAGCGCAGTCCGCCTGGGGACCGAAGATGGCATCCCAGTGAGCAACTCCTGGAATATCGAACATCTTCACAAGTTCTACCCATGAAGCGTGGTTGCCGGGTCTCTCGGCAACCACCTTTTGAACAAGTCTTGCCGCTGAAGCATGTAATCCTTGGTACAAAGACAGGCGCAAACTCTGTGCGTAGTTGAATAAAGTTAAGTGTTCCGCAAATCTTGTTGATTCCCATGTTTACTTATGTTCAAGTTTTTCTGAGATATTGCATTACGCTTACTCCCAGCAAGAGCTAACGGACCGCCAAGGTTCCACGTCCATATTTTCTCTTCTTTCTTTTTCTCAAAGGACAGAAGGTTACCTCGCGTGCAGCTTTGCTGGGGGGGTGAATGGTGGTATGGATACCTACGGGCGATGTTCGAAAAAAATCTTGTCGGAAGGAGTACGACAACGAAAAGATAAGTTGCAAAACCCCAAGTGAATTCTTGTTGTTAAATTATAATTATTTTCCTTGGACGATTTTGACTTCTATATGGAAAACCTGCACGCGAAGGAACCTTCTTGCAATTGGTTGTTCCCTTATTCTGTTTTGAGTCCGCACAACTGTCTAGGTGGCTGCACTGAAAACACCAGGGTCTCTTGCCGGCAGCAGCCCCGCCAGCAGGCTGCTAAAGCCCCGCACCTAGAGCTCACGGAAGGGGTGTACATGCCGGCAAGTCTCCAATCAGGCATAGCGTGAATGCATACAGAAAGAAATTAAATAAGGAGGATAACATAACATTTGTTCAAAGCATAGCAAGCTATATTACATCGGTCTTGCCACGATTCTAACATAAGAAAAACTTTTCTTGGCATGGCTGGCGGCGAGAAGTAAGGCGGCTAATCCCGACGATCGCCTTCAACGCGCTTGACTTGACTTACCCTGTCGACGATGGGCGCGACAAGTTCTTCAAGCTCCTTGACGTCTACGACCTTTAGCAAGCGATCGGGGATGTTGGAGAGGTTGTTGCCAGGGTTCTTTTGCACCACTTTGACGAGCACCTTGTAGAGGACGGCCTGGCAGAGTTTGTTTGATTCGCTAGCCAGACAGGATGTTCGGTCGGCGTGAAGTTGCTCCAGGGTTTCAAGCACGCGGTCGAGGAACATGGTCAGCTTGGCGCTCGTGGACATTCTGTCGTCAGAAGAGTACTTGAAACCTTCCAGGCCCATGGCGGACAGTTGTGCGGCAAGCTTCCCCGCGACATCGACGAGCTTCTCAGTCCAGACTTGTACTCCCTGCACATAGTTGTTGTGGACGGTAGCGGCAGTCTTGACCAGATCCTTCATACCTCAGAGATCCTTGGCCAGAGCCTTCTCACGAATCCCGGCGATCTCAAGAGTCTCGGTCAGCGTAGCCAGCTTTGTTTGCAGATCGTCAATGGATTCATTGGCCAAAGAGAGTTGTTTGGTCTTGTCATATATGGCAAGCTGCATCTCCATCAGGGAGTGGAGGGCTTTGTCACTATCGCTCTCGAATGACGAGATCTTCTTGCTATGGTCCTCAAGATCTACTTCTATCTCCTTCACCCTCTCCTCCAACAAGTTCTTGGCGGCCTCTACAACTTTAGCAGCATTGATGACCCCCTTCAACTTGCCGGCGTGATCTGCAGTTAGAGCTTCGAGCATCTCCTTGTGTTTCTAATCTAGCTCCCGGGTCCGTTGCACAACAAGCTCCTCGATCTCCACTTCCTTGCCGTGAAGTTTGTCAGCAAGCGCCTTCTCGTGAGTGACAAGGTCTTCCTCATGGGCACCAAGCCCGATACGGTGCTCCGTCAAGCGAGCGTCCTCTGCAACAGCTCGTTGCTTGGGCTCCTCCTATGCCTGCTCGATGTCAGACTGCTGCAAGAAGAGTTTCTTCCAGCCTTGGCTCAATTGCTCTTGACCAGACTTCAGCTCCTGGGAAGCTTGGGTGAACCAGGCGTGTGTTTCTGTGACGCGTTCTTGGAAGTTGGTCTCAGTCGCTTCCATAACTGCTGCCCTAGAGTCCAGTTTCTCCTTTTGGGCGCGGTTAAGCGCTTGGAGCTTTCGGAAGCTGTCACCCATGGTTTGGAGGAGTTGCTATTCCTAGGATTTGTTGCTACTGGCACTTGGCTCATCAACAATCTCGAGCCCGGCAGCAGTAATGATCCCCTCTTCAAGAACTTCCCCTTCGGATGGCACCCGAGTGCTTGCCATGCCAGGGATGCTGACGAAGAAATTATCGCCAACCCTGAGGTACTTGCTGATGAATGGGCTACGGATGTGGGCGGTTGGTCCTCGACAGACACCTCCCCGGTAGCTGGGGACTCTGTGGCCGGCGTAGCGCCTGGCGCTCCTCTAGCAGGAATGCCGTCAGTACGGTCACTGGCCTCCTCACCGACATTCTCGGCCTCTTCCCGCGCAGCCTTGGTGGCCTTAGCGCTAGCGGCCTCGGCAGTAGCATTCTTGGCGGCTTCGACAGCAACACCGTCGTGGGAGCGATTTTGACATTAGAGAGGGGTAGGATAACGGAGCATGATCTATCGAGATGCAAAATGGGTGACACGATGGTTTTAGCGAGTTCGGGCCTCTCACGATGGAGATAACAACCCTACGTCTCGTGCTCCGGAGAGGCTTTGCTTATTCGTGATGAACATGAGTTACATGGTGTATTTGAGAGGGAGAAAGGAGAACGGGTCTCCATGCTTGAGCTAAGTCCTAAGACTAATGGCGAGAGAGAGAGAGAGCCAAGGGAGCAGAAGCTGCCCTGAGCTATGTGGTGGGGGATGGCTTATATAGAGTGCGCCACCCCCTCACCTCCTATGTTACAAGATGGGGCATTGATGCCATAATGTCGGCCCACTGCAGAACCTTCTCTATGCTTCAACTGGCTTGCCGACTGTTGGTCCTAGCATATCCGAGTGATTCGTACTGCCGAGTGAGCCGTACTGTCGAGTGGTTTGTACTGCCGAGTGGATGGTATGAATGTATTTATCTGGACCCACCTGAAATGTGGACCCCATGCTGTTATGATATTTTGATCCTTCATGGGCCTACCTATTTTGTGTATCCCCTATAGTAGCCCCTAAGACTTTGACTGACTGCTGGCGGTCGGCTGGAGTCTGCACAGCTTATTAAACTTGAATGTTGTTATCGGACCTGACCGAGCAGAATGTTTCTTTTATTCAACTTCCAGTGGGGCACGCTAAGTGCACTCACTGGGTGTAGTCCCCGAGCCTCTGTCGGACTAGATGAGTCGGGCAGAGGGTTTATATCTTTCAGTGCAAAACTGAACTAAACAGGTGAACTCTGATGTGCTTGGCGTAGTAATTTGTTGCAATCTGGAGCTGAATCAGTCGGACTGATCCTTGTGCGCTGGGCTTAGTAAATAGATGTAACCTGGAACTGGGCCAGTCGGGCAAATCTTCGGATGGTTGGCATGTTGAATGTTTATTGAGTCTGCCTTATGTGATTTCTGGATCATGGCTAAGTACCCGAGTGTGGATGTTGTCCTCACTCGGAGTAGCTTCTAACTTAGGCGAACCAGGTTCGCAGCTAAGCCCCCAAGTGTGGATTATGTCCTTACTCGGAGTAGTTTTTCACTTAGGCGATACGGAATCGCAGCTAAGCCCCCGAGTGTGGAGCATGTCCGCACTCGGAGTAGTTTTTGACTTAGGCGATACGGAATCGCAGCTAAGCCCCCGAGTGTGGAGCATGTCCGCACTCGGAGTAGTTTTTGACTTAGGCGATACGGAATCGCAGCAAAGCCCCCGAATGTGGAGCATGTCCGCACTCGGAGTAGTTTTTGACTTAGGCGATACAGAATCGCATCTAAGCCCCCAAGTGTGGAGCATGTCCGCACTCGGAGTAGTTTTTGACTTAGGCGATACGGAATCGCAGCTAAGCCCCCGAGTGTGGAGCATGTACGCACTTGGAGTAGTTTTTGACTTAGGCGATACGGAATCGCAGCTAAGCCCCCGAGTGTGGAGCATGTCCGCACTCGGAATAGTTTTTGACTTAGGCGATACAGAATCGTAGCTAAGCCCCCGAGTGTGGAGCATGTCCGCACTCGGAATAGTTTTTGACTTAGGCGATACGGAATCATAGCTAAGCCCCCGAGTGTGGAGCATGTCCGCACTCCGAGTAGTTTTTGACTTAGGTGATACGGAATCGCAGCTAAGCCCCCGAGTGTGGAGCATGTCCGCACTCGGAGTAGTTTTTGACTTAGGCGATACGGAATCACAGCTAAGCCCTCGAGTGTGGAGCATGTCCGCACTTGGAGTAGTTTTTGACTTAGGCGATACGAAATTGCAGCTAAGCCCCCGAGTGTGGAGCATGTCCGCACTCGAAGTAGTTTTTGACTTAGGCGATACGGAATTGTAGCTAAGCCCCCGAGTGTGGAGCATGTCCGCACTCGGAGTAGTTTTTGACTTAGGCGATACGGTATCGCAGCTAAGCCCCCGAGTGTGGAGCATGTCCGCACTCGGAGTAGTTTTTGACTTAGGCGATACGGAATCGCAGCTAAGCCCCCGAGTGTGGAGCATGTCCGCACTCGGAGTAGTTTTTGACTTAGGCGATACGGAATCGCAGCTAAGCCCCCGAGTGTGGAGCATGTCCGCACTCGGAGTAGTTTTTGACTTAGGCGATACGGAATCGCAGCTAAGCCCCCGAGTGTGGAGCATGTCCGCACTTGGAGTAGTTTTTAACTTAGGCGATATGGAATCGCAGCTAAGCCCTCGAGTGTGGAGCATGTCCGCACTCGGAATAGTTTTTAACTTAGGCGATACGGAATCGCAGCTAAGTCCTCGAGTGTGGAGTATGTCCACACTCGGAGTAGTTTTTGACTTAGGCGATACGGAATCGCAGCTAAGCCCCCGAGTGTGGAGCATGTCCGCACTCGGAGTAGTTTTTGACTTAGGCGATATGGTATCGCAGCTAAGCCATACGATCGCGTGCGAGGGGGCTTAATGATGAAGACGTGTCCGTCGAAGTGGGGACGCGCATGGCTGTCGAATGATGATGATGCATCCGTCAGAATGGCGACGCACGGGGCGGCGGAGTGATGAAGACGCGTCCATCGGAGTGGCGACGCGCGGGGCGGCCGAGTGATGAAGAAGCATCCCTTGGAGTGGCGACGTGCGGGGCGGCCGAGTGATGAAGACGCATCCGTCGAAGTGGCGACGCGCGGGGCCGCCGAGTGATGAAGATGCATCCGTCGGAGTGGAGTCGACCAAGTGACGGTGCACGAGGCGGCCGAGTCGAGCTTGTCTATGAAGAGGAATCGACCAAGTGACGACGCGCAGGGCGGCCAAGTCGAGTTTGTCGTGGAACAGATAGCCGATCAAGAGGCGGCACGCGGGACAACCGAGTCCATTATGCCATCAAGGAGGCGTTTGAACAAGTGGAAACACACGAATGATCGTCGCGACGATTGAGCCTGAGTAGCGACGAAGGTGGTGCACAGATGCATCGAGTGAATGTGTAACCTGTGTACGAAAAATAGCACAAGCCAACATAAAAAGTTCTTGAAGTAACCTGATATGTGCTGAAATAATTTGTGTAAATAACACATATAGACACCCACTGGGCGTGCGAGGTGCTTGTTGGTTCGGGACCGGCAAGGGTCTAACATAGTGCAAGATCCGACTGAACTCGTTTGAGTACTGAACCCAAAAGAAGCGAAAGTGAAGTGTTCCCACATAAAAATAAATAACCGAGTGTAGAGGTACACTAGGTGGCGTGGCCTCCGAGTGAATGTCATGTGTGACTTCCTCGACACTCGGTGATGTGGAAACAACTATTTAATTGAATGCAACGTATGACGAATGACTTAGCTGTCTGATGGTGCAGGAGCGGTCGGGCGAAGTAGACATGTCCGGCTGAGTGGCGATGCACAGAGCTGCCGAGTGATGATGGAGCGTTCGACTGAATGGCGATGCGCGGAACTGCCAAGTGACGATGGAGCGTCCGACTGAATAGCGATGTGCGGAGCTGCCGATTGACGATGGAGCGTCTGACTAAACTGCGATGCGCGGAGCTGCCGAGTGATGATGACGCGTCCAGTAGAGTGACGGCGCGCGGAGCTGCCGAGTGACGTTGGAGCGTGTGGGTGAATGGCGCTCCGCGGAGCTGCCGAGTGATGTAGACGCTTCCAGTAGAGTGACGGTGCGCGGAGCTGCCGAGTGACGATGGAGCATCTGGCTGAATGGTGATGCGCGGAGCTGCCGAGTGATGATGACGCGTTTAGTAGAGTGACGACGCACGGAGCTACCGAGTGACGATGGAGCATCTGAGTGAATGGCGCTGCGCGGAGCTGCCGAGTGATGACGACGCGTCCAGTAGAGTGACGGCGTATAGAGCTGCCGAGTGACGATGGAGCATCTGGCTGAACGGCGATCCGTGAAGCTACCGAGTGATGACGACGCGTCCAGTAGAGTGACGGCGCACGGAGCTGCCGAGTGACGATGGAGCGTCTGGCTGAATGGCGATGCGTGGAGCTGCCGAGTGATGACGACGCATCCAGTAGAGTGACGGCGCGCGGAGCTGCCGAGTGACGATGGAGCGTCTAGCTGAACGGCGATGCGTGGAGCTGCGGAGTGATGACGACGCGTCCAGTAGAGTGACGGCGCACGGAGCTGCCGAGTGACGATGGAGCGTCTGGCTGAAGGGCGATGCGCGGAGCTGCCGAGTGATGACGACGCGTCCAGTAGAGTGACGGCGCGCGGATCTGCCAAGTGACGATGGAGCGTCTGGCTGAACGGCGATGCGTGGAGCTGCCAAGTATTGACGACGCGTCCAGTAGAGTGACGGCGCGCGGAGCTGCCGAGTGACAATGGAGCGTCTGGCTGAATGGCGATGCGCGGAGCTGCTGAGTGATGACGACACGTCCAGTAGAGTGACGCCGCGCGGAGCTGCCGAGTGATGATGGAGCGTCTGGCTGAACGGCGATGCACGGAGCTGCCCAGTGATGATGACGCGTCCAGTAGAGTGATGATGCGCGGAGCTGCCGAGTGATGATGGAGCATCTGGCTGAACGGCAATGCATGGAGCTACCGAGTGATGACGACGCGTCCAGTAGAGTGATGGCGCGCGGAGCTACCGAGTGACGATGGAGCGTCTGGCTGAATGGCGATGCGCGAAGCAGCCGAGTGATGACGACGCGTCCATTAGAGTGACGGCGCGCGGAGCTGCCGAGTGACGATGGAGCGTCTGGATGAACGGCGATGCATGGAGCTGTCGAGTGATGACGACGCGACCAGTAGAGTGACGGCGCGCGGATCTGCCGAGTGACGATGGAGCGTTTTGCTGAACAGCGATGCATGGAGCTGCCGAGTGATGACGACGCGTCCAGTAGAGTGACGGCATGTGGAGATGTCGAGTGACGATGGAGCGTCTGGCTGAATGGCGATGCGCGGAGCTGCCGAGTGATGACGACGCGTCCAGTAGAGTGACGGCGCACGGAGCTGCCGAGTGACGATGGAGCGTCTGGCTGAACGGCGATGCATGGAGCTTCCGAGTGATGACGACGCGTCCAGTAGAGTGACAATGCGCGGAGCTGCCGAGTGACGATGGATCGTCTGGCTGAATGGCGATGCGCGGAGCTACCGAGTGATGACGACGCATCCAGTAGAGTGACGGCACGCGGAGCTGCCGAGTGACGATGGAGCGTCTGGCTGAACGGCGATGTGTGGAGCTGCCGAGTGATGACGACGCGTCCAGTAGAGTGACAGTGCGCGGAGCTACCGAGTGACGATGGAGCGTCTGGCTGAATGGCGATGCGCGGAGCTGCCGAGTGATGGCGACGCGTCCAATAGAGTGACGGCACGCGGAGTTGCCGAGTGACGATGGAGCGTCTGGCTGAACGGCGATGCGTGGAGCTGCCGAGTGATGACGACGCATCCAGTAGAGTGACGGCGCACGGAGCTACCGAGTGACGATGGAGCGTTTGACTGAACGGTGATGCGCGAAGCTGCCGAGTGATGACAACGCGTCCAATAGAGTGACGACGCGCGGAGCTGTCGAGTGACGATGGAGCGTCTGGTTGAATGGCGATGCGCGGAGCTGCCGAGTGATGACGACACGTCCAGTAGAGTTAGTAGAGTGACAGCGCGCGGAGTTGCCGAGTGACGATGGAGCGTCTGTCTGAACGGCGATGCGTGGAGCTGCCGAGTGATGACGACGCGTCCAGTAGAGTGACGACACATGAAGCTGCCGAGTGACGATGGAGCGTCTGGCTGAATGACGATGCGCGGAGCTGCCGAGTGATGATGACGCGTCCAGTAGAGTGACGGCGCGCGGAGCTGCCGAGTGACAATGGAGTGTCTGGCTAAACGGCGATGTGTGGAGCTGTCGAGTGATGACGACGCGTCGAGTAGAGTGACGGCGTGCAGAGCTGCCGAGTGACGATGGAGCGTCTGGCTGAAGGGTGATGCGCAGAGCTGTCGAGTGATGATGACGCGTCTAGTAGAGTGACAGCGTGTGGAGCTGCCGAGTGACGATGGAGCGTCTGGCTGAACAGCGATGCGCGGAGCTACCGAGTGATGACGACGCGTCTAGTAGAGTGACGTCGCGCGGAGCTGCCGAGTGACGATGGAGCGTCTGGCTGAACGGCGATGCGCGGAGCTGTCGAGTGATGACGATGCGTCCAGTAGAGTGACGGTGCGCGGAGCTGCCGAGTGACGATGGAGCGTCTAGCTGAATGGCGATGCACGGAGCTGCCGAGTGATGACGACGCGTCCAGTAGAGTGACTGCGCGTGGAGCTGCCGAGTGACGATGTAGCATCTGGCTGAATGGCGATGCGTGGAGCTACCGAGTGAGGACGACGCGTCCAGTAGAGTGACGGCGCGTGGAGCTGCCGAGTGACGATGGAGCATCTGGTTGAATGGCGATGCGCGGAGCTGCGGAGTGATGACGACGCGTCCAGTAGAGTGACGGCGCGCGGAGCGGCCGAGTCGAGCATACCACTGAGGAGGCATCCGACCAAGTGAGAACACATGAATGATCGAGTGCCTGCACGTTAGTCGTCTGAATGGAGATTTCATGTAAAATGCCTCTGGATGTTTGGTTGTCCAACTGTTAAAATGTATCCGATTAAACCTGTAAGTTAGTAGCAAGTATAGCCACAAATACTTTTTCAGTGGACTAGCAGCATGTTATTTACTACGTATGAAATACCAAGGATGGTTATTATGCATGCATGCATGCAAAACGGTCACCTGATGAGGTGCTTAATGAGGCAATTACCTTGATGAAACGGTCAGCCCATCCCACAAGGTATTATGAAGGCCATGTCCTTCCGTTTCCTGTGCTTGAATGCATTTACGTGCATGTACTTAATTGAGGAGGTGGCCCATGCAACTGGCATGGTTAGAGGAAAAAATGGCCATGCCCAGCAACCAACGACCGGGGGAGAAACCGTTGCGCGTGCGCTGGCGAGGCCTTCCCCTGGCTTTTGCACTGATTGCTGCAAGGACCCTTGAAGGAGTTGCCCTCACGTCCAACGTATTGAAGGACTTATCTTACGTTCAAAATCTGCATGCAGAAGCGTAAGTGCTAATTAAGCAAGAATTGAAGACAGCGTCTGAATGTGATGTAAGTTTGAAACGAGAGGCAAAGTTGTAGAGGCAGCCCGGAGGAGGGCTTATCTGCATCGCAAATTGCCGGTCTGGCCGTAATCGGACGATAGCCGAGAGGTGCCGGTGAGGTGGACGAGTAGCTGGCCCTATCCTAGGCACCGGAGATGCAGGCTGGCACAACCAAGGGCGAGGCCAACGCGAGCGCTGGTGGCTGCATTTCATCACTCGGGGAGCCGGAGCTGCGTGTCAGTCGAAGTAGCGCTTTGATGCCCGCGGAGCCAGCGAAGCACTAGCATCTGGGCCTCGCCGCCCCAGGAACTAGGACGTTGGGCCAGTTGTCATGCTCTGCCGCTGTACATTGCATGCAACAGAGCACAATGTTGACGGTGCGGACGAGGCCTAAGATGAAGATGACGAGGCATACGAGGCCGACAGCCACGTGTGACGACCCTGAGGTGGACGACACCGATGGCCACGTGTGACGGTGATGAGGCGGACGACGCTGGTGGCTGCACGTGATGGCGATGAGGCAGACGATGTCGGAGGCCGCACGTGATGGCGGCGAGGTGGATGACGCCGGCGGTTGAAGAAATAACCATCTGCATCATGGCTCGATAGATGCCATGCCCCACAGTAGGCGCCAAATGTCGTGGGAGCAATTCTGACATTAGAGAGGGGTAGGATAATGAAGCATGATCTATCGAGATGCAAATGGGTGACACGGTGGTTTTAGTGAGTTCGGGCCTCTCACGGTGGAGATAACAACCCTATGTCTCGTGCTCCGGAGAGGCTTTGCTTATTCGTGATGAACATGAGTTACATGGTGTATTTGAGAGGGAGAAAGGAGAACGGGTCTCCATGCCTGAGCTAAGTCCTGAGACTAATGGCGAGAGAGAGTCAAGGGAGCAGAAGCTGCCCTGAGCTATGTGGTGGGGGGTGGCTTATATAGAGTGCACCACCCCCTCACCTCCTATGTTACAAGATGGGGCATTGATGCCATAATGTCGGCCCACTGTAGAACCTTCTCTATGCTTCGACTGGCTTGCCGATTGTTGGTCCTAGCATATCCGAGTGATTCATACTGCCGAGTGAGCTGTACTGCCGAGTGGATGGTATGAATGTATTTATCTGGACCCACCTGAAATGTGGACCCCATGCTGTTATGATATTTTGATCCTTCATGGGCCTACCTATTTTGTGTATCCCCGACAAACACTCTAGACGGCCTCCTCAGACGCGATCTTGTCGGCCTCGGTAGCATCATTCTTGGCGGCTTTTGCGGCAGCACTCTGGATGGCCTCCTCAGCCGCGATCTTGTCGGCCTCGACGACAGCATCCTTGGAGGTCTCCTCGATGACGGTGTCAATATCCATGCTCGCCATTGAGGGAATGTCTAAAGGCCAAGAAAACAAACCAAAAGAAGCTGAGGTGGAAGTTCAAGAAGACAAAAAAGAGACGAACATAATAAAGAGTACCTACACCAATGATGGTTGCCGGTGAATACCTGCCGGTACCCGTGCTTGCCGGCTCTCCCTCGTCGCGATAAAGTGCTTCGGAGGAAGTCCTCGCCAGGGATCCATCTCTGGGCGGTGTAGATGATGGAGGCGGCATATCAGGGACGGCTTCTGATGGCTCTCCTTGTCGCCGCCCTCCTCCTGCACGTCCGGTGATGTCAGTAGTGAAGATGCACACCCTGACACTTGCCAGCGGGAAGTGAGTAATGGGCTCACGCTGGGGGCTGCGCTGGGGGCTGAGTCGAGGGCTGCGGTGTGGGCTAGCCTCCGGGTTGACGATGATTGTATCTGGCACACATGAGGTGCTTGCCGGTGACTCCTCACCCGTCGAGGTCTTCGCTCTCTTTGCCACCCTTTGAGCCAGTGTTTCTGCATCCCGGTGGAGACAGGCCAAGGCAAAGCATATGAATTAAGTAAAACCAGAAATTCGAAAGACAAAATATGCGGCGAGATCCTTACTCCTCATCTTCTTCTTCTCGCGAGCTAAGGGCAGAGAGGTCGAAAGCGACTTCCGCCATGGTGCCCGTGGGGGAGGTGGAGGGGTGCTCCTGGGTCGTTTGGCCATGACGGGCGCAGGTTGCTGATGAGCTTCTTCCCGCCGCGTGGCCTTGCCGGCCACCCCCTTGCTGGGGCCTGCGCCGCTCGAAGGAGCTTGGTGAACCGGAAGCCTAGAGGCAACGCTATGAAGGACGCGCCTCTTCCTTGTCACACGAGACAGGGCCTCCTCGACCAGTTCCTCCTCAGTTGTGTCTTCCATAGGACGGCCCCGTAAAGATGTGCCGCCTTGCTCCTCGGCGGTCCCGCCCTGCCCGGCAAGATTTCCGTCCGGTAGTGTTTCCCCTCCAATGGTTTCATCTTCCAAGAAGCCGGCACCACCGGACTCCGCATCAAGATCTGCTTCCTCCACCCTGCTAGCGATGTATGCCATTTCTGCCTCAGTGGTGTCGAGGACGAGGCCCTCTTCCTTGCGGATGACCACCCCCGCCAAGTCGTCAAAGAATTGTTGCACCTGCTCTACAGAGGGATTAATCCAGGACGCATCAAGGCTGTGAGCGTCAAACGCCGACATCATGGCAATGATTCGACCTAAAGCAGAGTTCTTGCACAGGGGGATTATGCCTGTCGACAACTCACATACCATGACACTCCTGAACAGTTTCTGGCAGAGAGCTCCGTGCTGCATAACTGTCAGATTGTGGTTCAACCCGAGGTGCAGCCTCATGATGTCTGCCATGTTCTGGAATTCCCAAACTGGCCTCCCCTTATTCTGCTAGGGAGCAATGCGCCGGCAAAGGAAATCGGCACCTATCATCTCTACGGTGAGTCCGGTGTTTCCGAGGCGGAGAATCCTGGTGGTCGCGACTGTGAGCTTCCCATCCTCAGGGTTGAGGGCACTCCAGTCATCGCCGCGCACCATCTTGGTTTTCCGCGGCAAGCAGAAAGGCTGGAAGTTCTCCTCCTGAAACCAACATGATTTGCCTCGACACTCATCCCACCTCTCGTAGTAGGCCCCGTTTGGGTAGACCTCCTTGGTTCCTGGCCATGGAATCCAAGCGACGGCACCAGAAAGGGCTCCGCCTTGTTGGATATGGGGAGTAAAGTAATGATAGAAAAGGGTGGTGCTAGGAACTAGTCCGGCAAAGTTTTCGCAAAGGTGAGCGAAAGCTGACATACACGTCACGACATTCGGCGTAAAATCCAAGAGTTGCATGCCGTAAGTGAACATGATGTCGTTGAAGAAATCCGAGAAAGGGGGCATAGCCCGCAGTAAAAATAATCGGCAAAGAAATGATATTTGTTTGGGCTGCCCCGGAAGTACCTGGACTCACGTGGGTGGCGGGATGCGCCATCGTCCCCGTCGCCCACATACATCGGTATCGCTGCTCCAGAGCGCCCGCGTCAAGCCCCGGCAGAAAGACGACGTGCTCCTTCCGCATCCTCGCCAGTTTGTTCTCCAAGACGGTTTCCGCATCCTTGCCCTTGCTAGACTTGGGTGGCATGATGGATATAAGGGTGGGGGATGAGGACGGAGAGGGCGTGGAGAAGTGGGTGAATGGAAGGGGCTCTGTTTCGAGCTCGAGGAGGCAGACGACGACAGTTCTCAGATTGGGAAAGACAAGAGGTAAATGAGCAGCGCTTCCGTGGTTTCCTCTTTATGGGAAGGAGCAGGGCAACCTCTTTACTAAAATAATATAGAAACGCTTCATGGGAGCACTGATGTAACGGCCGCGTCGCGCACGTATCCCATCTCCCGCATTCAATGGGCGTCGTGGGGAGGCACAGTAAGCGCAATGATCACAACCGCAAGGCCGTGCCGTGCATGCCCGTGCACTGTTTGGGCCTAGCTCAACAACGCCTCGCACCATGTGTGACCCAGGCCTGGGGGCTCCTGTTGGTGCACTAGAGTTTTGGTCTCTCCAGTGCCCCTTACTCGTGCACGGGCGGTAGTAGCCACCCCGGTGACGAGGCCCGGCAGGGAGTCGCTAGATACAAATACAGGAGAATCAAGACCAGAGACAAGACCTTGCCGGGATGGCCTTCAGGCCCCCGGCAAGGCAATGCCCCGACAGGACCCGACAAGGCAAAGCCCCGACAGGACCCGGCAAGGCGAAGTCCCGGCAAGCCCCGCCAACACAAAGGCCAGGTGTCGCCCCGCCTAGGCATGTGTCGCGGCGACGGTGATCGAGGGGCTAAGCGGTGCCGATGGGACGGGCTCCTGTCCCATCCCATAGACAGTCAAAGATCCCGACGGTGCATTAAATGCACCTGTCCTACTCCGTCAGTATTGGGTATGATAGCACTATAGCTGTGTATACCCCGTGTACATACTGTACGTCGCTGTTGGTGACCCCTTCTAGAGTATAAAAGGTGGCCCAGGGCATTACAGTAGGGGACCTTTGGATCTTTCGGGCTTTTCGACCTTCTAGCTCATACGCGTAGCAACTATTCATAGCGCTCCTGTAGCTGGAACCCTAAAAACACCCACAATACAACCAAGCAGGGGTAGGGTTTTACGCATCTCTATGGCCTGAACCTAGGTAAAATCTGCGCGCGTTGTTCATCAGATCTGCTCTCTGCGCGAGCCTTCCTCCCTGTCGAACTGAAGGGGGTCCCTTCGATCCAATAGGTGTCGTTCCCCCGACACTATGTTTGATGAAAATGACATGTTTGAGAATTTATTTGCTGCAATTAATGATACTTGTCATAATTATGAATATCCTTTTACTAAATATTACTCTTTTAGTGTAGAACCAATTTGTAGTATTCAAGTCTTTTATGATACTCCCACTATTAGTCATGAGAAGAAATTTGCTTATGTGGAGAGTAGTAAAATTTCTATGCTTGTAGATCATGAAAATAATGCTTTATGTGTTGTTTATATTGTGGAATTCCTTCATTACCCTACTGCAAATTATTACGAGGGAGGAACATATGCTTATAGGAATTGCAATGATATCAAGTTTCCTCTCTATGTGTTCAAATTCTTGAAGATATGCTTGTTTTCCCTTCCTATGCTAGATGATTCTTGCTCCCATAAATTGTTTGCTCACAAAATCCCTATGCATAGGAAGTGGGTCAGACTTAAATGTGCTTGTCATGAGATTCATGATGCTCTTTTGCATGTTTCAATTATTATTCCTATGTGAGCATCATTGAAATCATCATGTCTAGCTAAAAGGCATTAAGGAAAAGCGCTTGTTGGGAGACAACCCAACACTTTTACCTTCTGTTTTGATTTGTTCACATGATTAAGCCACGTAAAGCCTTTGGGATAGTGTTGATACTTGCTTGTTTGATTCTTTGCAAAAACAGAAAGTTCTGTGTCCAGTATATGAATTATTTGATTTTACTAGAGTGTCAAAAAATTCTTAAATTTTTATATAAAGTTTATATGAAAATTACTTGAGTTTTCCTATTTTTCAGAATTTTTAGAGTCAGGGAAGTATGGGGATCATTCAGATCTTTACAGATTGTTCTGTTTTTGACAGATTCTGTTTTGCATGCATAGTTTGCTTGTTTCAAGTGTTCCTATAGCTTATATTGAGTAATATAAATTGTGGGAATGATGGAATACAGTAGGTATTATGTGAGAACAATTATGAATCTTCTCTTGACAATACCTAAGTGAATGATCTATCTTTATTACACTGACCCTTCTCACAAAGTTTTGTTAAGTTTTGTGTGATTGAAGTTTTCAAATTTTGGGTGAGACACCGATATAAGGAGAATAAGGAGTGACAAGAACCTAAGATTGGGGATGCCCAAGGCACCCCCATGGTAATATCCAAGGAAGACTCAAGCGCCTAAGCTTGGGGATGCCCCGAAAGGCATCGCCTCTTTCGTCTTCAACACGATCGGTATATCTTACTTGGAGCTATATTTTTATTCGTCACATAATATGAGTTTGCTTGGAGCATAATTTTATTTTGTTGTCCTATTTTAGGTGTTATTTATAATATTATTTTTCAATAAATTTTTCCAAGAATTGCCTTTAGGATGCTTGAATTGCATGTTTCATGTGTGCTGTGTAAAAACAGAAACGTCTGCTATAGTGTTTGAATTTTCATATTTTACTGGAACATGTAAAGTTTCTAAAACAATTACATAGTGTTGTAATATGAATTTCTTAGCATTTCATTAATTTTCATAATTTTGTGAGTTACATAAGTACACTGCTTTCATAAATTGCTACAGACTGTTCTGTTTGGACAGATTGCTGTCATAGTTTTGTTATCTACTTATCCTATAGTTTCCATAGCCTATATTGGTAGATATAAATTGTGGAAATGATAGTATACAGTACCTAATGTTTGAAAATTATTATGCAACTTGTATTTGCAGTGCATAAAGAGTTGATTTATTATGTGTACTAACCTATCTCACGAGTTCTTTTCGAGTTTTGTGTGGATGAAGTTTTTGAGAATAGGTGAAACCGGGATATGAGAGGATTGAACGAGATAAAAAAGCTCAAGACTGGGGATGCCCAAGGCACCCCAAGTAAATATTTCAAGAAGTCTCAAGAATCTAAGCTTGGGGATGCTACACATCCCACCTCTCTTCATCAACAATTATCGGTTAGCCTATGTAGAGCCTAAATTTTTATTCATTCACATTATGCGTGCTATTCTTGGAGTGATATTTTTACTTTGCTTGTTGTTTAATAAAATACCCAGATCTGAAAATATTTATTGAGATATATATAGAGTCCTCACATATCTACTTAATTGTTTGACTACTCGTTGATCTTCACTTATATGTTTTCAAGTAGTTTTTTCATTTACTCTCGTGCTTCACTTATATCCTATGAGTAAATGGTTGAATGAATTGAATATCATAAATATGAAATTATATATGTTTTATTTACTTATCCCATAGGTGGTAATGGCTTCACATATAATAAGTATAGGTGGTAAAATTTATTGATAAATAGCAAACACCGCATTGGTCACTTGAACCATTCATGGAAAAATATTGAAGGAAGAGAGATTTCACATATAAATATACTATCTTGGACATCTTCTATGATTGTGATTACCCATTAATTATTTTCAAACTTGAGCAAATTAGTTGAAGTTGGACAAGGAAGACAACATAATGAGTTATGGTTGCGTATATTTGCATAGAAGTTATATTGTTATGGATCCTCCAACATGTGATGCTTGCTTCCACTTCATACTAGCCAAAACTTCCCCACCAAGTAGAAATACTACTTGTGCATCCAAACACCCTTAAACCCGAAGTTGTTCCATATGAGTCCATCATACCTACCTATATGCGGTATTTACCTGCCATTCGAAGTAAATTTGCATGTGCCAAACTCTAAACCTTCAAATAATATTCTGTTTTGTATGCCCAAATCGCTCATATTGTAACTAGGGGTTGTCAGTATCTTCCATGCTAGGTGGGTTATTCTCACGATATGTGTTGATTCACTATCATTCACGAGAAAGTGGCTGGTAATAGGGATTCCCAGTCCCAAAATAAAAAATGCAAATAATAAAAAAAATCCCCCAGGAATGTTGTTGGTATGGACGGTACCCGTGGATTCGGCTCGCTGTGGAGTGTGTTTGATTGGTGGAGGGGGAGTAAAAACTTTACCATTCTATTTGGGAACTGCCTATAATGTATCTAGCATGGAGTATACCTAGATCTCTCGGTTGTTATAGTGACAATGAAAGCATACCGCTCAAAATTATTATTCATCTCTGTTTTAAAAGCTCGAGCTCTGGAACCTCTGCAAATCAATGCTCTCTGTGAAGGGCCTATCTTTTAGTTTCTAGTACTTACCTTTATGCTAGGTCATGGTGATCTTCACCACTTCCTATATTTCGCCTTTTTCTCTTGGCAAACATCATTGGGGAAAGATCCAAGCATATATGGCCATTCAAATATACTTGATCATGAATGATTATTTTTGACAAATTATCTATATGATAAATAAGTTGGGAGGCAAAACTTTAAGCCTGTATCTTTCTTTGTGTTCGATGGATGCCATTTGCTCTAAAAATAAGTTTTGAGTTTTAGCAATCATGGAAGACTATAGGATAGTTGAGTATGTGGAATTTGCTAAATCAAAGCTCTTACATAGACCCTTCCTGAAAATAAGATGAATTGCAATTGTGTGGTGACTGAAAGCATAGTTTGTTAGTCTATACTTTAACATGTGGATAGCTTGTTATTTCATCATGAGAAGGTTTATGAGACGAGCTACTATTTATGATATATAATGATGCTAGAAAAAGTGTTTGGAATTATCATTGATCAAACTTGTGCACTTGCTAGCATTCACACTTCATAAATTATTTCTTTTATCATTTACCTACTCGAGGACAAGTAGGAATTAAGCTTGGGGATGCTGATATGTATCCAACATATCTATAATTTATGAAGTATTCATGCCATGTTCACAATAATTCTATTTGATTTTGGTATGATTTTATTAGAACTAACCTGGACTGGCGCTGTTTTCAACAGAACTACCGTGGTGTTGTTTTTGTGTAGAAATAAAAGTTCTCAGAATGAGTTGAAAATTTACAGAGAATATTTTTGGAAAATATAAAAAATACTGGAGCAAAGAGTCATCGGAGAGGAAGGCTGAGGAAGCCACTATCTACAGGGGCGTGCCCACCCCCCTAGGGCGCCCCCTGGCTTGTGACTTCCTCGTGGACCCCCTGGACTTGTTTCTGCCGCCACAAAGTCTTATAAATACAGAAACCCTCGAAAAGAAACTGAGATTGGGAGTTCCGCCACTGCAAGTCTACAGAGCCACGAAAAACCAACCGGGAGCCCATTCCGGCACCCTACCGGAGGGGGAAACCATCACTAGAGGCCATCTTCATCATCCCGACGCCATCCATGACAAGGAGGGAGTAATTCACGCTCGGGTTGAGGGTATGTACCAGTAGCTATGTGTTTGGTCTCTCTCTCTCTCGTGTTCTTGAGATGGCATGATCTTGATGTACCGTGAGCTTTATTGATATAGATTGAATCATATGGAGTTTTCTTCTCTCTATCTTCTTGTGATGAATTGAGTTTTCCCTTTGAAGTTTTCTTATTGGATTGAGTCTTTAGGGATTTGAGAACACTTGATGTATCTCTTGCGATGGGATATCCGTGGTGACAATGGGATGTTCTATTGATGATGTATGTTTTGGTGATCAACTTGCGGGTTCCGTGACCTTGGGAATCTATGCATAGGGGTTGGCACACGTTTTTGTCTTGGCTTTCCGGTAGAAACTTTGGGGCACTCTTTGAAGTTCTTTGTGTTGGATTGAACATGATGAATCTGAAATTATGTGATGCATATCGTATAATCAAGCCCATGGGTACTTGTGGGGACATTGGAGTATCTAGGTGACATTAGGGTTTTGGTTGATATGTGTCTTAAGGTGTTATTTTAGTATGAACTCTAGGGATGTTTGTGACACTTATAGGGATAGCTCATAAGATTGATCAGAAAGGATAACTTTGAGGTTGTTTCGTACCCTACAATAATTTCTTCATTAGTTCTCCGCTACTTGTGACTTTGGAGTGAACTCTTTGTCGCACGAGAGGTATTTACATATGATTCAACCATGTCAATAATGTTGAGAGAAATTGCACTAGTGAAAGTATGGACCCTAGGCCTTGTTTCCAAGCATTTATACAACGTTTTGCTCGCTGTTTACTATTTTTTACCTTGTTGTTTTTATATTTTCAGATTACAAAAACCTATATCTACCATCCATATTACACTTGTATCACCATCTCTTCGCCGAACTAGTGCATCTATAAAATTTACCATTGTATTGGGTGTGTTGGGGACACAAGAGACTCTTTGTTATTTGGTTGTAGGGTTGTTCGAGAGAGACCATCTTCATCCTACACCTCCCACGGATTGATAAACCTTAGTTCACCCACTTGAGGGAAAATTGCTACTGTCCTACAAAACTCTGCGCTTGGAGACCCAACACGAGTTTACAAGAAGAAGGTTGTGTAGTAGACATCATGGTTATGTCAATCAAGTGTCTCATGATAGTTATTTTGTTGAGTGTGATCCCACCACTATGACTGAGAAGAATTTTGCTTGTGTGGGTAGTAATAAAAATTCTATGCTTGTGCATCATGAAAAGAATGATTTATGTGATATTTATATTTTTGAATTCCTTCATGATGCTACTGAAAATTATTATGAGGGAGAACATATGCTTGTAGGAATTGTAATAATATCAAGTTTCCTCCCTATGTGTTCAGAGTTTTGAAGTTGTGCTTGCTTTGCCTTCCTATGCAAGTTGATTCTTGTTCGCATGAATTGTTCGCTTACAAAATCCCTATGCATAAGAAGTGGGTTACAATTTAATGTGATTGTCATGTGATTCATGATGCTCTCTTGCATGTTTCAACTACTATTCCTATACGAGCATCATTGAAATCATCATGCCTAGCTAAAAGGCATTAAAGAAAAGCATTTATTGGGAGACAACCCAACACTTTTATTTTCTCTTTTTGTGTGTTCACATGATTATGCTACTGTAGTAATCATGTTTTGTGTCTTTTACTTTAATAAAGTGACAAGTAAAGCCTTTTGAATAGTATGGATACTTGCTTTTTTGATTCAATTTTTGACGCTCCGGTGAAATCTGATAATTCGTATACTGGACGCAAATCTTTCTGTTTTTTGCACAGAATCAAACAAGCAAGTATACACACTATCCAAAAGGCTTTACTTGGCACTTTATTGAAATAAAAGACGCAAAACATGATTACTACAGTAGCTTAATCATGTGAACACACACAAAAATAAAATAAAAGTGTTGGGTTATCTCCCAACAAGCGTTTTTCTTTAATGCCTTTTAGCTAGGCATGATGATTTCAATGATGCTCACATAAAAGTAAAGAATTGAAACGCAATGGGAGCATCATGAAACATATGACAAGCACATTTAAGTCTAACCCACTTCCTATGCATAGGGATTTTGTGAGCAAAAATTTATGGCAGCAAGAATCAACTAGCATAGGAAGGCAAAACAAGCATAACTTCAAAACTTTGAACACATAGAGAGGAAACTTGATATTATTGAAATTTCTACAAGCATAGGTTCCTCCTTCATAACAATTTTCAGTAGCATCATAAAGGAATCTCACAATATAACTATCACATAAAGCATTCTTTTCATGATCTACAACCATAGAAAATTTATTACTCTCCACATAAGCAAAGTCCTTTTCATTCATGGTAGTGGGAGCAAACTCAACAAAATAACTATCATGAGACACTTGATTGACATAACCACTTTGAATATTAAAATCATGATGACAAGTTTCAAGGTTACGATCACTCTTTATAGCATACATGTCATCACAATAATCATCATACATAGGAGGCATACTATCATCATAATAGTTTTGCTCATCAAAACTTGGGGGACTAAAAATATCATGTTCATCAAACATAGCATCCCCAAGCTTGTGGCTTTGCATATCATTAGCATCATGGATATTCAGAAAATCCATACTAACAATATCACTATCATGCTCATCATTCAAGGAATTCTCATCACGTATTTTCATAATTTCTTCCTCTACCAATTGAGCACAATTTTCTGAATCCTTGTTTCACGAAAGACATTATAAAGACGAAACAAATGATGCAACCCACACTCCATTTTTTGTAGTTTTATTTTATAAAACCAAACTATTGAAAAACAATAAACTAACATATTTAATTGCAAGATCCAAAGATATACCTTCAAGCACTCACCTCCCTGGCAACGGTGCTAGAAAAGAGCTTGATTTATACTACACAACTTATTCTTGTAGACTCGTGTTGGGCCTCCAAGCGCGTTAGGACAATAGAAAATTTCACTCAAGTGGATGAACTAAGGTTTATCAATCCATGGGAGGCGTAGGATGAAGATGGTCTCTCTCAAACAAGCCTGTACCAAATAATAAAAAGTCTCTTGTGTCCCCAACACACCAAATACAATGGTAAATTGTATATGTGCACTAGTTCGATGAAGAGATGGTGATACACGTGTAGTAATGATAGTAGATATTGATTTTTGAAATAGTAACAATAAAAAATAACAAGGTAGGAAGTAACAAAAGTGATCACAAATGGTATTGCAATGCTTGAAAACAAGGCCTAGGGTCCGTACTTTCGCTAGTGCAATCGCTCAATAATGCTAATATAATTAGATCACATAACCATCCCTCAACGTGCAACGAAGAATCACTCCAAAGTTCTTATCTAGCAGAGAACATAAGAAGAAATTGTTTGTAGGGTACGAAACCACCTTAAAGTTATCCTTTCCGATCAATCTATCTAAGAGTTCGTACTAAAATAACACCATATGATACGCATCGACCAACTCTAATTTCACCTAGATAATCCAATATCACCACAAGTACCCATGAGTTAATTCTACGATATGCATCAAATAATTTCAGATTCATAATACTCAATCGCACTCAAAGAACCTCAAAGAGTGCCCCAAGATTTCTACCGAAGAAAGTAGGACGAAAACGTGCATCAACCCCTATGCATAGATTACCCCAATGTCACCTCGGGAATCCGTGAGTTGAGTGCCAAGACATAGATCAAGTGCTCTCAAATCCATAAAAGTATTCAATCCGGTAATAACGAAATCTCAAAGGGAAAACTCAATTCATCACAAAAATATAGAGAGGGGAAAACGCCATACGATTCAATTATCTTAACAAAGCTCGCGATACATCAAGATCGTGACAAATGAAGAACACGAGAGAGAGATTAAACACATAGCTACTGGTACAAACCCTCAGCCCCCAGGGTGGACTCCCTCCTCATCATGGCCTTCGTCGGGATGATGAAGATGGCCACCGATGAAAATTTCCCCCTCCGACAGGGTGCCAGAACGGGGTCTAGATTGGTTTTTCATGGCTATAGAGGCCTGCGGTGGCGGAACTTCTCACCTAGGGTTATTTCTAGGGGTTTCTGAATATATAGGATTTTTGAGCGGCAGTTTCACGCGAAGATGGGCCACGAGGGGCCCACAAGACAGCAACGCAAGCTAGAGGGGCTGGCACGCCCTGGTGGGCTGTTCCCACCTCGTCGCTCTTCTGGCCCTCCCACGAAGCTGCTAGTTCCTCTTTTGTTCCAAAATATCATCAAAAAGTTTCGTTGCATTTAGTGAAATTTTATTTCTGCACAAAAACAACACCATGATAGTCATGCTAAATACAACGTCAGTTCGGGTTAGTTCTAAATAAATCATATAAAGTGCATCAAAACCATATAAAAGTATTGTAAACATAGGTGAATATGCCATAAATACTTCATAAACTACCCGTACTTTGGAGACGAATCAACGCCATAGTATCCCATCACAAAGTATCTTGAACAACATAGATCATGGAGCATATTGATGTCACTATGAGAAGCAAGCATGTCAAAGAAAGCATTAAAAATCCACAGGTCCTTTGATGCCACTGCTTAATTATGATAACGACCTCTTTGGTGCTACCTTGGTACTGCCCGTGCAAACCTTCCGGGCAATTCATCCATTGTTAATGCATGGAATCAACTGAACCGAGCATACCCGAGAAACCTCTTGCTCCTCCAATTGACAACGACTTTTATGTGTTTTGGATAATTGGTTCTGTTAGGTATTCCGATCCAAACGCCTTCACCATGGTAGGAAGATTTCATCATGACATTTGGCCTCTCCCATCTGGATTTCAACGTTGAAGACAATTTTGGCTTTACCATATACAAGCATCCTGAGAGCCAAGGTAGTTGGAGTCACGATTCGACTCCTAGAATCCTATGATTTCATGACCCTACTAAAGCATGTCGATCCAAGTCGCACTATGAATATGAATCAAGTAGAATCCATGTTGAGTCGTGATCCAATTGGTAGAATCATATACAAAATTGTAGAATCTTGACTATGTTATGGATTATGTACGATTCTGCTAATTTAACATACGAGCCATTTTTTGTAGCAGAATTGTATGCCACTCTACAAACCCTTTTTCAAATGCCTCACGACCCTTCATTTCCCTCATAAGCCCAAATGCTCCGCCGCCGACACCTTTGACCTTGCTCTTAGAAATCCTAGTTTGAAACTAAGGACCAGGCTTGTGATAGATGGAATTGTCATGAGAAGGAGAATGCATCAAGATTGATAAGATAAGCATAGCAAGATCCTTCAAGCTTTAGCACTACATGTCAGCTATACAAGTGATGGACTATTCACATCCTCTAAAAAAATATCCTAAGTAAATTTTCTGCATTGGAGATTCAAATATTCTATATGTTTCCCTCTCATATATGTTGCCTAGATGCAAGCTACTCTCCCCGTCCCATACTATAAGAGCATTTTTGACATTATTGTAGTGTAAAAACGCTCTTATATTATGAGACGGAGTGAGCAGACATAGGGTCGGCCATGAAAAGAAGTGGAATACATCTAGCATTTATGTGTAAATTTCACTCTGTAATTAAAAATATGTAGGAAACATATAAATTTGTGGGGTGGATACAAAATATCTAATTTGATAAATATAGTAGAATCCTTGATGCCATGCTCGATACTACGCCTCAATTCTGTCCAACGAAAGTCGATCTGACTCAAAATCCTGACTCTACTACCTTGCTGAGAGCAACCATGCATTTCTATAGAGGAGAGAAAGCGATTTTTCCACAACAATCCTTCCTTGTCTTGAATTAAGGATCATACTCCACGGCCTTCACTACACATCCAACAGCAACATCGAGAAAAACATCATGTTATGTTGGATCTGATTTGAAGTAGTCGTTGTAGAGAAGTTGTGCGCATACAATCCTATCTCAGGGAACAAGTCTCCTACCCTTTATCGAACCCTTGAAGTTGGGACCATGCCCCCACTTGATTCTCTATTTCTTTCTTGATGCTCATCATCATTATTTCAGCATATTTGTCGTCTAAATCCAACGAGTCAGAGAACTCTTTGTATATCAATTCGTCAAGATCCTTGTTCTCGTAGTAACCCAATTGATCCATCTCATTTCCTAGAAATGAGAAAATGAATACTCCTTCTATTCCATATTACTTTTAATTGATTAATATGGAACATAGGGAGTACAAAATAACATCTTGGATATTTCATCGAACACATAGAAAGCAATTGTATGTTCAAGTAGGATGTACCAGCACGACGACCAGTGGCGGCATAGACAGTGGCATAGTGGGTTGGGGACGGTTGCGGAGCTAGGTGACAACAGAGCTAAGAAGGGTTGATGCGAACAAACCAGTAGAGAGGAGAGGAAGGGGCAAGTCAATCTAGGTCGGGGGAGATTTGGACAGATTTAAGATGGGCCTGAGCTATCGGATCCGACATGGTTGTCACATATAATTCTCAAAACCCTTTAAAAACCTAATGTTATGCTATACACTTCTTCCCCTTTGGCACACAAAATACCATTCATATTGCTTCATGAAATGGCCTCTTATATTAGTTGTATCTCCCACCTTAGGACCAAGAGTGGTCCCATGTTTTTATTCAAATGAAACCACTTTATTAAATCAAAATAATAGTTACATCATTTGTTAATAGTGCTCCATTTGTTGTCCCTAGATCCATCTTGGGATTATTTAGAGCATCTACAACCAGCCCCCCTCCCCCATATGTGCCCCAAACGCCTAGGAGGGTTGCCCGGTCACTGCTCGGATATAAAGCACTCACCCAACCGAACCTGACAAATCTGGCCCAAACTCCCGAACTGGCCGACAATCCCCATATCAATTCATATCAGGGGCGGATATGGGGACGACCAGAAGTTCCTGCACTTGCCCGCTACGTCAGATATGACACATGGTGGCCCACCCGACCCTGCATATATTCAACCCCATTCGCTCAAGGGAAATCCTAGCCACATTTCAGTCCACTCCACTTTGATACTAAGCTCCCTTCCAGCGATCTTTGACATGGTGGGTAGCGAATCCGAGTCCTTCGCCTCCCGATATGTTGATTGGGAAGTAGCAGTGTTGTCCATCTGGTGTTCGAATGCCGTTGGAGAGGCATAACCCCTTTGTTGGCATGCCTAGTCGGAGGTTCACGTCCGAGACGCGTCTGACACAAATATGGTGTGGTGTGCCGTCGTGCGAGGCAATGCGGTACGAGGCCCGGCAGCCCTCGCGACAGATGTCTGCAAGGTGGATTCACACTCTCCGGCACTACTATGAGTCATTGACAACCCTGGGCATTGTAATTACGTTGTGGTGGACGTCACGGGCTCAGACCATGACGGATCCGTAATAGGCCTCACATCGACCGACGAAGTGCGGGTCAGAGGCTCCAGTGAGGAAAAGTAGGGAGTTAGAGACATCATCGCCTCGAGTCCCGTGAGGCGGTCCATGTTCCATGTCCTAGTCTACCTCGCCGGCGACCGGATCATGGCCAGAACAACAAGGATGGTTGTCGTCTAAAATTTAGACTAGTTTTACATTATGTGTAATTGCATTACTTGATGGTTTGAAAATGAGATACCCAGTTGTGAAAATGATATTTTATGTGTTGATCAGTCACTGTAGTGCGTTCGTGGGCATTGGGGGGCGGGGCTGTATTCACAAGTTGTGGTTATAGATGCTCTCACATCATAAACACTTGATCACTCTTGGAGAGATTGGGACTCATGTGGACATACTCCCTTCCACCGTTTTTTATTAGTCTACATTAAGATTTTCCCTTTGTTATCCAATTACTCTACGAGCTAGCCTTTTTCTTCGTGTCCTTCCAACTTTGCCTCTGCTTTTTCTGCTCCCCACACGACAAATACCTTTACTAGTGCCCAATACGTTGCATGGTAGAGCAATCAGTGGAGAATTTACGTGGCATGCATGACCAGGCGAGCAGCATGAAGGGCACGCAAGCCGCGTGAGCCAATTAGTTGCATGCGCATCAAATTATATGCCCACACGTGTGGCACGAGGCAACATGGCCCACACACCTCCATAACAATCCATCCTGTCACATCAAAGATATGACATCAGCAAAATCTTTTTGTTTTTTTGGACTTAAAAATGTTTTATCTCTTACATAAAAAATCCATTCTCATAATTAAATTGGTCTCGACGAGATCTTCAAAACTAGATCCCATATTGATATGTTTTGACAACCTTTTTTGGACCAAAAGTTGCCATGATGTTTACACTAAAGTTGCCATTTGTTTACAATAAAGTTGCCACAACATGTTTCATCTAATTTTTTCTTCTAGATTAAAGCTACCTTTGTGTTTCAACTACTTTTCATGGCAATTTTAATTAATTGACCATTGAAAATTTTAGTAATTAACCATGGCAAATTTAATTCATGGATCATGGCAATGTTTAATAATTCATCATCGCAAATAGAGTTTATATATCATGGCAATTTTAGTATTTTGACCATGGCAATTCTAGTATTTTGAACATGGACAATGTTTTCTATATGAACCATGGCAAAATTTAGTGCATGTATCATGGCAAATTTAAGTAACTCACCATGGCAATTTTAGTTTATGGTTCATGGCAAATTTGAGTCATTGACCATGCATTTTTAAAGTGGTTGACATTAAAATTCTTTTTTACTTATGGACCATGTTCCATGGATCATGGAAAACTTTAGTAATTCATAATCGGAAGTTTAGTTTCTTAATTCCCTTTTTTATAACATGTCCAAATGCACTTTAAACGTAGAAGAAAAAGTAGTTGAAATATATCATGGCAACTTCAGTGTAACCATGATGGCAATTTATGTGCAATAGACATGGCAACTTTTAACCAAAAAATCATCGAAACATATCGATATGAGATATAGTTTCGAAGATATCATTGCGATGGATTTAATGGTGAAAACGGTTTTTCAATCAGATTTTTATTTAAGAGATAAAATATTTTAAAAACTAAAAAGACGAAAGGTTCCTGCTCACATCATCAGTTCATCACTTGTGCATGCATGCGGTGACATGACCCAATTTATGATCATGGGGTGTGTGGTTGGGTGTTGCTCCCACCACACGTGTGGTGGTTATCGGTGTCCCATCTTTAATAGTGCATCGGTTCCCAACATGCAATTAACAACAAAGCAGGGGAAGAAAAACTCAACAATGACGTCCTTGGTATGTGGGTTCAAATTATGCACACAGAAAACAAAAATGGATGGAGTACATAAACTAAGGATGGCTTGCATCATCCAACTTGAAAACATCTGCGATCTCATAAATATTTGATGTGTATTTCACCTTTTGGCCATCCAGGTGAAGTTTAGTTGATTTAACCTCAAATTGCAATGTGGCATAGAGCAAAACATGAGTTTATGAGTGCAATCTTCCTTCATGTAAAAAATAAAGTGGCTAAGCAAGCTTGTTTACCATGCCTCTGAAGTGTCACCATGAAGTATTTCCCCGATTGACACGCGTGATTGGTTTTCCTTTCGGTTCACTTTCGGTTTTGTGATGACTTTTTGGTTTTGGACTCGTGTGGTTCCTCCAATTGCTGCAATAGCCTTGATCTTTTCCACCACTAATGACGATCTTTCTTAAAGACTCCACTGCTTTCTCCTTTGGTGACACAAATACAATGGCTCACCATCACCAATAATTATAAAAGTGGCAACGACATAGATTTACAATTAATACACCCACCGTTTTCTCCTCTGTGTCCATTGATAACCCACAATTATAGGGAATCATTTGTAGCCTTTTTCAATAAGTACAAGTGTCAAACCCAACGAGGAGTTGAAGGTAGAATTGATATTCTCTCAAGTTCTATCAACCACCTATACAACTCTACGCACGCTAACACTTACTTTATCCACAACAAGAATAAAACTACTTTGCAAGAATAAAACTAGGAGTACTTTGCTAGAATAAAATTAGGAATACTTTGCGGAAATAATAAAATTTAATTTGTTTTAGTAAAGAGCTTTTTGTAACACAAGACAAAGATTGTCCATAGGCAGTTGAATATAACACGATAGATACTTATGATATGCAATGAGGGAGAGTCATACACTAGCATACATTCTGTACTTGGATCATATGCACTTATGATTGGAACTCTAACAAGCATCCACAACTACTAAAGATCATTGAGGTAAAACCTAGCCATAACATTAAGTAACAAGTCCCCTTTACTCCCATATGAAACAACCCCCTCACTCGGGTATAAGTTTCGGTAAACCCACACGCTCGCGCGACACGGAGGGAACCATAGGACGGCACCATATTAACATACAACTCATATCAATCACATGATACAACTATTAACTCATAGCCACATGTCATTGGGTAATAATATATAGCATTAAGCACCATGTTCAAGTAAAGATTACAGCGGGGAGATACAGGTTACACCGTTGTAAGGAGAGTGAGAGAGTTAATGGTGATGGTGGCGAAGTTGGTGGTGTAGATCGTCATCATGATGGTCTCCCCGGCAGCGCTCCGGCGCCACCAAAAGAGAGGGGGAGAGAGCCCATCCTTCTTCTTATTCCTTAGACTCCCCCTAGATGGGAGGAGGGTTTCCCCTCTATTCCTTGGCCGCCATGGATCCCATAGGGGAGGAACCCCTCCAAGATTGGATCTCTCTCTGTTTCTCTTATGTTTCACGCTCCTCTTTTCTGGTGTTTCACCATTTCTTAAATTCCCGGATATCAGTAACTCCGATTGGGATGAAATTTTGAGGGGATTTTTATCCGGATATTAGCTTCCATGCAGCCGAAGGACACCCCAAATCGACCTCCGAGAGGCTCATGAGCTTGCTCGGTGCTCCCTACCCCCAAGGCATGCCTAGCGAGCTCATGGCGCCCTTAGACATCTTCTCACATTGATTATTTTTCCCACAAATCACATATGTTCCAAAATAATCTCCATAAAGTTTTATCGCGTTTGGACTTTGTTTGATATGGATTTTTTGCAAAACAAAAAACATGCAACAAACAGGAACCAGGACTGGATTAATATGTTAGTCCAATAAAATCTTATAAATTGTGTGGCAAAAGTATATGGAAGTTGTAAAATAATGGCATGAAACATTCAGAAATTATAGATACGATGGAGACGTATCATCATCCCCAAGCTTAATTCCTGCTCGTCCTTGAGTAGGTAAGTGATAAAATGATAATATTTGATGTGAATGCTACCTAACATAATCTTGAAAAAATTATCTAATCATGGCATGAACATTAAGATATGAGTGACTCAAGGCAATAGTCTATCATTTGAAAAAAAGACATAGATACTTAGGTTTACTAAAAAACAACCATGTCCTTCAAAATAAACGATGCTAAAGAACGTTATCCCTATGCATTTAATCATGTAAGCATGTCATGAATCTGTCTTCCTAACACAAGTACAAATCATGATTGCCCCGGCCTCAAGTCAGCATTTAGCTCATACTTTTTCATGCGCTTCAGCATTTTCAACTACACTCAATACATGAGCATGAGCCATGGACATATCACTGTGGGTGGAATAGAATGCAATGGTAGATATCAAAGGAAGTCAAAAAGGACAAAGGTCTCGCATCAACTAGGTGGACCAAAGGGCTATGGAGATGCCCATCAATCAATATCAATGCAAGGAGTAGGGATTGACATGCGACAGTGGCACTAGAGCTATAAGTGTACGAAATCTCAAATGAAACTAAGTGGACGTGCATCCAGCTTGCTTGCTCATGAAGACCTCGGGCATTTGAGGAAGCCCGTCATCGGAAAATAGAAGCCAAGTTCTATAATGAAAAATTCCCACTACTATATGAAAATGACAACTCCGGAGACTCTCTATATGAAGAACATGGTGCTGTTTTGAAGCACAAGTGTGGTTGAAGGATAGTAACATTTCCCCTTCTCTCTTTTTCTCTCATTTTTTTGTGACGGGCTCTTTTTGCTCCCCTGTTTTCTCCTTTTTTGGGTGGGCTCTTTTTGCCTCCCCCTTTTTTCTCTTTTTTCATTTTTCGTTCAGAGTCTGATCCCGACTTGTGGGGGAATCATAGTCTCCATCATACTTTCCTTCCTGGGACAATGCTCTAATAATAATGATCATCACACTTTTATTTACTTAAAACTTGACATGGCAACTCGATATAACTACACAAGATGACTCCATATGAATGCCTATGGCAATGTACCAGGATGTGCAATGATCTAGCATAGCAAATATATCAAAAAAAGGACAAGACATAAAAATGTCATGCTAGATATCTTACAATCATACAAACCAATATGAAAGTGAATGCTCAAGTCATGTATATGATGATGATGGAAGTTTCATGGCAATATATCTCAGAATGGCTATGGAATTGCCATAATAGGTAGGTATCATGGCTGTTTTGAGAAAGATATAAGGAGGCTTATGTGTGATAGAGCATATCATATCACGGGGTTTGGATGCACACGTGAAGTTTGCACCAACTCTCGAGGTGATAAAGGGCAATGCATGATACCGAAGAGGCTAGCAAATTGCAGAAAGGTGAGAGTGCATATAATCCATGGACTCGCATTAGTCATAAATAACTCATATACTTATTTTGAAAGTTTTATTAGCTCTCTCGAAGCAAAGTACTACCGGTATTCCCCTAGGGAGGAGGTTGGTAGGAGTTAACCATTGCGCTCCCCTGACTCAAACAACACAAGGATTTCAACAAGGAATAAAAGTGCTCCAACATCATGGTCATGCCATAACCGACACTTTAATGAACAGGAGGTCACAAACCTTAACATCGATATTCCTACTAAACCATGATCATCCACTAGCGCACCCACATATTACTATCTTAATGTCGCAAAACTATTACAAGGAATCAAACATAGTATATTCAGTAATCTACAAATTTTATGTAGGGTTTTATGACTAACCATGTGAATGACCAATTCATGCTAACTCTCTAAATGGATATAAGTGAAGCATGAGATTTTAATTCTTTCTACAAAATACCGTGCTCTAATAAATATAAGAGAAGCAAAAGAGCATTCTACAAATGATGGTGTTCCCAATGTAGAGAAGTGAGTATCCAAACTTCAAAAGATATAAGTGAAGCACACGAAGCATTCTATAAAGCCATACTCAAAAGATATAAGTGAAGTGCAAAGAGAATTCTATAAATCAACCAAGGAATATCCCATACCATCATGGTGCATTGCCAAAATAAAAATAAAAGGCACGCGACGCACCAAGAATTTACGCATATCATGTGAACAAAACAAAAACCGAGACATATCGATAATTGTTAAGGAAGAAAAATGGGATCTCTTCCGGGGCATCCCCAAACTTAGAATCTTGAGTCTCCTTGACTATTTACTTGGGGTTCCAAGACCATCCCAAAGCTTTAACTCTTGTCTCTCCTTATTCTTCTCATATTGATACCTCCTCGATCTTCGAACACTTCATCCACACAAAACTTAACTTCACTTTTATTAGAAGGGTTAGTACATATAACATCAAATCCAATCATGTCTTGCTATAACATTATTGTATAATTATAGTACAACATTACCCACTTTATCATATCACAATTCTATGGCTCCAAAATCAGTGGGGCTCGACAATATTTCAAACATAAGCACATAAAACTATGACACTAATATGTGAAAAACAAGATAATCTGTAAATATGCAGATGAAACTTATACTTATGTAACTAATACAATTCTTAAAAATTAGGAAGTAATAAACAATTTTCATAAAGTATTGCATAAAAATTTTAGAACTTTTTTATGCTCCGATAAAATATGAAAATTCAAACACTACAGAAAAAGATTTTGTTTTTGCACATCACATATCAAACAAGCAATTTAAATACCCTAAAGGTAAATTTTTGCACATTATTTTTATAATACAATGGATTTGTACAAGGGTATAATTATTATTTTTGAAAAGTTTCTATAATAAAGAATCACAAAGTTTACATGGGCATGAGCAAAAGTTCAAGGACGTCCCCCACTTCAACAATGCTCGTCTTTCTCACTTTCGCTTTTATTTTTGAAAATGTTTTAAGTTCCCCACTTATTTTTTATTATTTTAAAAGTACACAACAGAATTAAATGAATCTCTATTACTTCCAGGTTGTCTCCTTGGCAGCGCTTTCTTTAAAGACATTAAGCTGGGCTTAAAGTGCTCAAGTAATTGATCCACCCTGATCCAAGGTATATCAAAACAAATTTTAATAAACAATGATTTTGAATTTAGTAGTGATTACAAAGAAACATAGATCATAGAACAACTGAGTCTAACTCTCTTGCTATGCATTGGCATGTCATAAAAGAACAATTCATGCACATTAAGTAAAGGCCAATGCATAGTATAGAGAGCTTCTTGCAATTTTATCGTATTGCAAACATAGAGAGCTGAAGATTTGTGTCCTCTATCATAATAATATAATAATTGCAAGTAGGAGCATCAAGCACGTGTATATTATATCCATCAAAATCATCATGTGCTATGGTAAAATGCAACCCATCAATATAATCCTTAATAAGTGCAAACTTCTCCAATATAGTGTAGTTGAGAGAATTCAAAAGGATAATAGGACTATCTTGTGTGGGTGCAATAGCAACAATTTCATGCTTAACATAAGGAACTATAGCCAGTTCATCTCCATAATAATAATTCATATTGGCATCATGGACACAAGCATAGCAAGCATCAAGTTCGTCAAAAAGAGATATTTCAAACGACTCCAAAGGATCATCATCTTTTTCATCTTTTTCATCTAGTGAGCTCGCAGTTTTAGCAATTTCTTCTTACATAGATTCCTCTAAAATATTAATCTCTTTTTGGGAAGCAGAGACTTTCTCAATAAATTTATCAATACAGGCATTGTATTCATGATTCTCATAGCAATATTTAAGTATAGCATAATTTGCAGATCTGTAAAGAGCATCATCACAATCTTCACACTTTTCAAACAAACATTCAATTTCATAAGCACCCTTAAAAGCAACAAATTCTTCATTTTGTTCCACATCATAGTAATCATATACACCATTAGCATAAGAAGCCAGGGTTCTATTATTATTAAATTCACATTGAAAGGCAAGGTGTGGAGCCTTCATCTTAGAGAAACAAGTAAAATCACACCTTAAGCATAAATTCCAAGCATACCAACACAACATTTTAATTTCATCCCATAAGTGTTTCCCTTCTTGAGACAAGCGGTAATCCGTAAATTACTCATGTTGATACGACATGTATCCCATTATCAAGTTGAATGGGGATTTATGAGGATTATCAAAGTAGTATTTAATGTTTTCCACAGAACCAACATCGAGGGTTTTAGGAGGTTCCCCATCTCCATGAGTAGAAAGCACAACTTTTTTGGGATATTTCGTGTTCAAGATCCATAACTAAAGATATAAAATAACTTAGGATAGAAAATAAAAACTACTTAGTGATAAAGAAAAGAAGCACAAATGAGAATATCAACCCCATGCTATTGCTCCCCAACCATGGCGCCAGAAAAAGGTCTTGATAACCCACAAGTATAGGGGATCGTTTGTAGCCTTTTCCAATAAGAGTGTCAACCCCAATGAGGAGCTAAAGGTAGAACTAATATTCTCTCGGGTTCTATTGACCACTGATACAACTCTAAGCACGCTAACCCTTACTTTACCTAGAAGTTAATTTGTTTTAGTAGAGAGCTTTTTGTAACACAAGAGAAAGATTGTCCATTGGCATTTGAATATAACATGACAGATACTTATCATATGCAATGATGGAGAGGCATACGCTAACATACTTTTCGTACTTGGATCATATGCACTTATGATTGGAAATCTAGCAAGTATCTGCAACTACTAAAGATCATTAAAGTAAATCCCAACCATAGCATTAAGTAACAAGTCCCCTTTACTCCCATACACAACAACCCTCTTACTCGGGTATAAGCTTTTGTCACTCTTGCTACTCACTATAAGTGAATCATGAACCTATTGCAAAACCCTACAACGGTAATCTGACATGATTGCATGAAACGGAGAACACCATAGGACAACACCATATTAACATACAACTCATATCAATCACACCATACCACAATTAACCCGTAGGACAAAAGGGTCCTACTCAAACATCATAAGATAGCCACACATCATTAGGTAATAATATATAGAGTTAAGCACCATGTTCAAGTAGAGATTATAGCGAGGAAAGAGAGGTTACACCACTATAAGTAGAGGGGAGAGTTGGTGGTGACGATGGTGGAATTGTTGGTGTAGATAGTGGCCGCGATGGTTCGACCCGCGGCGCTCCGGCACCATCGGAAGAGAGGAGGAGAGAGCTCGCCTCCTTATTCTTCTTCCTTGGCCTCCCCCTAGATGGGAGGAAGGTTCCCCTCTGGTTCTTGCAGACCTGGCTAAACGGGCCGGCCCGGCCCAGCATGGCACGACCCACCAAAGTACGTTTAGTAAACGGGTCGTGTCGTGCCAGCCCGTGGGCTGCGCTTCCAGGCCCAGGCATAGCCCGATTACTAAACGGGCCGGCCCGTTGGCCCGTTTAGCATGATGGGCTACACTTTTTCAGCCTGGTGGGATCATATTCATGCCTATTGGGCTATATTTTAAGTATATATGCATTAAAAAACTAAAAATACATAAAAAATAAATGGGTCGTGTCGTGCCGTCCCGCATGCCCAGCCTCCAGGCCCATGCATGGACTGAGGCATGTCGCGTGCCGGGCCTGACCCGTTTACGGTCGTGCCATGCCTGGCCCATGGCGGGCCGTGCCGGCGTGCTCGCGGGCTGGCCTGTTTAGCCCGGCCCGTTTTGCTAGCTATAGGTTCTTGGATGCCATGGCTCCCCGAGTGGAGGAACCCCTCCGAGATTGGATCCTCTCTCTCTCTCTCATTGTGTGTGTGTGTGTGTGTGTGTTTCTCTTCTGTTTTGCGTTCCTACTTTCTGGAGTTTCACCATTTCTTAAATTTTTGGAGATATGTAACTCCGATTGGGATGACAATTTGCGGAGATTTTTATCTAGATATTAGCTTCCTTGCGGCCAAAGTACACGCCAAACAACATCCGAGGGGGCCACGATCTTGCCTGACGCGCCCTTGGGGAGGGTGTGCCTAGCGAGTTCGTGGCGCCCTCAGACATCGTCTCGCTCTGTTTCTTCATCTCAAAAATCACATATATTCTAAAATAAATCTTCGTAAAATGTTCTCGCGTTTGGACTTTGTTTGATATGGATTTTCTATAAAACAAAAAACATGCAACAAATAGGAACTGACATTGGGCACTGGATCAATATGTTAGTTCAAGAAAATCATATAAATTGTTTCCAAATATATATGGAAGTTGTACAATAATGACATGAAACATTCAAAAATTATATATACGACGAAGACATATAATCCATCTCTCGCACCAGGATATTTTTTCATGTTCATTTGCAGCCAAAAGCAGGAGGAAGAAACGACAATGATAGCCGCACAATAGAAGCAGCGGCGACCAACAACAGTTCTTTCCCAACAATTTAGTGGCGACCATTCTCCTCATGGATCTTCTTCTCATGGTGCCCCTCCCTAATCTCCTCTCGGCAACAGAGCATGTGCAGCACCGCGAGGTTCCTATCAACCCCCGGCACATCCTGGCGAGCGCGAACTTATGGCGGCAGCAACGACGTTGAAGGTGAGTTTATTCATTCCCTCTAATTCTCTTCATCATATCAAATTCTCTATGTCCATGTCCCGTTTCTGTCCGATGGTTGCTCCTTTATCTGTCATGTGGCTGCTCCCCTCCCCTTCCCATGGTGCTTTTTCTCCACCTCCCATGGCATCTCTTTGCTCCCCCCCCCCATGTCGCCCCACCTATTCCATGGCGCCTCCCACCCCCTTTCATCCCTCCTTCTAATGCTGCATTTTCTCCATATCCAGTAGCACCTCTTTTTCACAGCTCGCTTTCTATATCATTAAATCCTAGATATCTGACATTCTCGCGAACCGTGATTTTCTTCATGCTTTCCTGCAATGTGTTCCAATCCAATCTTCTATTTTTCGCTTTCAGTTCCTTTTAGAGTGGTAGCGGATCATATCAAGCTAAGGTAATGTGCAGCCAAATATCAATTTTTTCTTTGCCTTGCTTTCTTGCAATGTGTTCTTTTTGTGCATGCAGATTGTGCTCTTCTTTCTTGCTAATTACAACCAAAATTGGAGTTGACAGTATAGATGTACCTCCTAGTGAGACACTTGATAGAGTAGTATAATGTGGATTCATGTATATTTACTATGCCCTAACCCCCCATGTAAATAGTAACTAGATCATTGATGGCGCGCGTTGCCGTGCATCTTTTTTTTTATGAAATGATAGAGATCTTTGTACACGTAAGAGAAATGTAACATGAAAGTTCAGTTACATAAGCACATATAATTCACAATAAAAAAGTTATTTTATGCTAATGTATTAGCAATTGTGCTAAGGTTGGCACGAAAATTAACAATACCAAACCACATTAAAGGTAGATGAAAACTAATGTAGAACTATAAACTTCTATTCTTACAAAGTAGTAAACTATGTTAACAAAAGATGCAAAAAACATGTGTAAATAAAATAAAATAAATCACAACTCGTATAGATATACATGTGTGCTAACAGGTTACATATGAAGAAAATTCCCTCCACATTATAACTGAAACTAACACAGAAGTATATTTAACATGAACTACTTATTGTTCAAATGGTCATGCTTATATTGTGTCCGGGGTTGAATACAAATTGAAGAGTCTTATGGAAGCTCTGTTTGAAAATGTGCATTCTGCTTTGTTAATTTACTAAATTGCTTATGTCAAAAACATTCAAGGAACTTTAAATAATCACAATATGAACTCAAAGTATGATTGCAGAACAGGGGATCCAAATGTTGATGTGATGACAAACATATCAATGCAGTATATTTCTTAAAATTAGCATATTATTAATGTATAACAATGAATGTAGCAGACATATAAACTAACGAGTTGGACCATACCCATATAAAGTAGATGAGTGAGAATATTTTTATTTGTTTGATTCTACCCAAAAGTATCAAGAATAATCATCATGAAGCCATAATAATGGAGGATTCATCATCAATCATGAGATAATATAATTTGTTGGGAAAAAGGAAATTTGTGTACAACATGCAAGATTATAGGATTAAATGTGTACCAAAGGTTGTTAACGATGGCACATAGTTCCATAAGTTTACAATCTTCTCAACAATCTAACTATTTGCAAACCGCCACATAGTTAGATTTTTTTCCTAGCAGCAATCTGAATCCATGATGAGATGATCGCAAACATTAAGAATATGATAAGTGTGGCGCAGAGATATGGTCTATCTAGAACCCATCTCGGAGTCCTTAAATCTATTTGACACAAGCAAGAAGTGACCATATTATATGTCCACCCTTCTAGTATTAGCAAAATAAGGTTGATAGAATTTTTCAAATATAGCTTCCATATATTTCTCCAAATAAGCCAAGTACGATTCAGCCCATCCAGTGTCCGAAAATAAAGTATGACATTGGTAAAAGATAATAAAGTTCCAAACATCCTAGATAACATCATAAAAACAAACATGGAAACTAAAGAATTGATACTTATATTGGAAATATGCCTATATTGTCACAAGAGGAAAGAGCATAAATAGTAAATTCGAGGACCACAATCACAACATAGTAATTATAGTTACAATGAAAACCTAAATTGTGCAAGTGCATACAAATATTTATCTCCCCGCCGCAGCTCGACAAGAAAGTTCGATTATGTGTCTATAGTAATAAACAATTATAATTTTGAAAGACCAATAGTGTATCTGGAAGAAGTATTTCCTTTGTCCACTTGTGCTCTGCTCTAAAAGAATTATTATCAAGGATGTCCAACTATTGAATGGTGCGTTTTATAGTTGTAAAACTGTATATCCAATACAGATGTTGAGAATTTGATTTTTTTTAATAGATAGTTGGGTTATATGCTTACTAATTTTATGTGCCACATGATGGGCATATTTATTAGTTCTTAGAAGCTAGATATTTGTGTCCATAAGGGAGAAAATCACCCAAAACAAATTACTTCAGGTACATATAGCATTCACCTAGTATCCATTAATGGAGTTATCTTCCCAATGTGATAAACTATATGTACACTAGACAACTACACGACATTGTCTATCTAGCACTATCATCTATATTCAACATGTTTGAAAGTAGGAAGAGTGGTAGAGGTGGACGCCATAGCTCGATATATCTAGTTATTCGTCCCACAAAATGACTAATGGCTCGTTTGGATGTTGATATTGGGGCCTTGAATTTGACATTGTGTAGCCCGAATGCCATTGTTTGGACGGATAGGGAATCGACTCGTTGAATTGTCCAACAATATTGTCTAGCCCATCTCCCAACCCTCCAAGCTATTCCCGAAGTCAAAGTAGACAAGCTCGACTTTGTGAGATATTCGATATTTGTCTCCACAACTTACCGCCCATGCGAGACAGGATAGGAACATGCGTGCGCGAGTTGGAGCTCCCTGTGACACAGGTTAGCCCCTCACCACTATCCTCCTCTCTAATCTCCAATGGGTCCACTCATCCCTCGTGCGCGCGTACCTCACTCCTCATGCATGTTTCTATGGTCCAACCAATGTGTCCGCCTCCCATGGGCAATGCCACGCTTCTTGTAGGCCACGACCACAGCCACTGTACCCTATCCCCCTCGCTACCCACAAAAGCCCCTATCTAATCCCCATCTTTATGTCTTGATATTATAAGTTTATTACTTTTGCGGGTCAATGGATTTGAGCATGTATCCCCAGCGGGTAGATCCAAGGTTTTTGATATGGTTTGTGTGTGTGTTGTTGGTCTGTTAGCCATGTGATGTTGAACAAATTTTGCTTTCAGTCCTTTTAATGTTTGATTGAATGTACAATTTGATTATTCATATGATGTACAAATGATTGATGTATAAATGGAGACGCTGTTGTGTAATTCTTGTTTTTGTGCTAGTGGTGTCCTTTTTTGTAAGTGGTGCTATTATAATATTGATATTTAATTATTCACAAATATGTTCCCATATTGCAGGTAACTTAGATTTAAACATCACATCAAACTACAATGTTCATCTTATGACAAATTAGCAATTTCAGTGTAGAGAATGATCATCCAAACAAGCTTTGGTAAAGAGAGCATGTGAATAGCTTGTTACTTCATCATGAGAAGTTTTATGAGATGAGCTATTGTTTATGATATATAATGATGCTATAAGAGGTGTTTGGAACTATCATTGATCAAATTTATGCACTATGCTAGCATCCACACTTCATAAATTATTTCTTTTATCATTTACCTACTCGAGGACGAGCAGGAATTAAGCTTGGGGATGCTGATATGTCTCCAAAATTTATGAAGTATTCATGCCATGTTTACAACGATTTTATATGGTTTTTGTATGATTTGATTAGAACTAACCTGTAGTGACGGTGTTTTCAGCAGAACTACCGTGGTGTCGTTTTTTGTGTGTGCAGAAATAGAAGTTCTCGAAATGGGCTGAAAATTTACGATGATTTTTTATGGACCAAAAGAGACCCCCGAAGCACAAGATCTGGGCCACGAAGTGGACGAGGAGGCCACAAGCCCTCTAGGAATGCCCTACCCCCCAGGAAGGGTGCTTCGGGCTTGTGGGCCCCTCGGGCACCCCCTTGATGTGAGACCGACGCCAAAAATTCTTATAAATACCCAAACCTCCGAAAAGAACCCTATATCAGAAGTTACGCTGCCGCAAACCTCTGTAGCCATAAAAAATCAATCTAGGCCCTCTCCAGCACCATGCTGGAGGGGGCCATCATCACCGGAGGCCATCGAGGAGGAAGCCGGAGGGGGCCATCATCACCATGGAGGCCAAGGACCAGATGGAGAAACTCTCCCCATCTAGGGGGGCGCCATGGAGGAGGAAGCACAAGGGGGAGACCCTCTCCCCCTCTCTCTTGGTGACGCTAGAGTGCCGCCGGGGGAACCATCGCCACGGTGATCGTCTTCACCAACATCACCATCTTCATCACCTTCCTCATCTCTTTTAAGCGACCCACTCTCCCACACCCCGTTGTAATCCCCTACTTGAACATGGTGCTTTATGTCACATATTATGATCCAATGATGTGTTGTCATCCTATGATGTTTTGAGTAGATTTCTTTTGTCTTTTGGGTTCATTGATGATCTAGATTGGTTTTAGTTGTATGTTTTATTTTAGTGTTGTCCTATGGTGCCTTCCGTGTCGCGCACATGTGAAGGATTCCGGTTGTAGGGTGTTGCAATACATTCATGATTCGCTTATAGTGGGTTGCTAGAGTGACAGAAGCTTAAACCCGAGTAAGGGATTGTTGCATATGGGATAAAGGCTTGATACTTTAATGCTATGGTTGGGTTTTACCTTAATGATCTTTAGTAGTTGCGGATGCTTGCTAGAGTTCCAATCAGAAGTGCATATGATCCAAGTAGAGAATGTATGTTAGCTTATGCTTCTCCCTTATATAAAATTGCAATAATGATTACCGATCTTGTTAACAATTGCCTAGGATAATTCCGCATATCGATCCATCATTATTCCACATATTTATAATATATAGTAATATATTCTAAATTTATGTTAAAATCACCTATTTTTATATTTTAGTTCTCCGACATCATGCAAAGCTATCCTCTTCATACCCACAACGTAGTTTTATTTCTCGTTTCTAGATGGAAGCAAATGTTCGGTGTATGTAGAGTCGTATCAGTGGCAGATAGGACTTGAGAGAATATTGATCTTACCTTTAGCTCCTTGTGTGTATGACACTCCATACTTATCACTTCCACCTTTGAAAATTGCTACGATGATTCCTCGCACTTGGGGATTATCAACCTATGAAACCCGTCTCGAACGCCCGGACAAACTGTCCGGTCACTGCCCGGTTAAAAAAAATACCCTATCGGGCTCCTTAAACGGGCCTCAAACGCTCGAACTAACTGACAACCCTCATATCCACGTTGGGTGCACCTGGTCGCGTCCTCCATGTTGAATCCAACCCACACTGGCCCACCCGACCCTACATGTATTCCTCCTCATCCGCTCGCCGGACCAAACCCTAGCCACATCACTCCCCTCCGTCACTCTATCTCACCTCGAGTAATCTTCGACCTTATCTGGCATGGCGGGCAGCGGATTCGAGTCCTTTGCCTCCAGATCTATCAACCTCGATCTCATCCCACGCGATCCCGAGGAGATGATCATCTGTTGGGGAATGTTGCATGGGAAACAAAAAAATTCCTATGCACACACAAGATCTATCCATGGTGATGAGCATCTACGATAGGGAGAGTGGATCTACATACCCTTGTAGATCGCTAAACGGGAAGCGTTAAGAAACGCGGTTGGTGTAGTCGAACGTCTTCGCGATGCAAATCGCCTAGCGTCCCACGATCTCATCACGATCCGTCCTGCGATCCAATCACAATCCGTCCTGCGAACTCATCACGATCCGTCTCATGATCTCATCATGATCCGTCTCGCGGTCTTGATCATGGTCCTTCCGATCTAGCACCGAACGAACGGCACCTCCGCGTTCAGCACACGTACAACATGATGACGATCTCCGCCTTCTTGATCCAGCAAGAGGGAGCGGAGAGGTAGAAGAGTTCTCCGGCAGTGTGACGGTGCTCCGGTGATGGTGGCGGAGCTATTCTGGCAGGGCTTCGCCTAAGCACTGTAGAAAACCGATCTAGAGGAGAAACTATGCACTAGAGGAACGGATAGCACGTGGCTGAAAATCTTGTGCCAAAACCCTAAAACCCTCTAGTATATATAGGAGGAGAGGAGGAGGAGGCTAGGCTCCAAAGGAGCCAGCCCTTGGGTCGGCCGAACCCGGAGGGAGGAGTCCTCCTCCACTCCTAGTAGGATTAGGACTCCTTCCTAATTTAGCTCTTTTTGCCTTTTTCCACCTTTTTTCCTTTTGGGCTTTTTCTTCCCAGACGCATGGGCCCTTTGTGGGACTTCCTCCATCCCACTAAGGGCTGGTATTAATCCTCCCACAGCCCATGTAGCCTCTTGGGTCGGAATACCCCTCCTGATGGTCTCCCGGTACACTACCGGCACTCCCGGTACACTACCGATGAGCCCGAAACTTTTCCGGCGACCAAAATAGGACTTCCTATATATCAATCTTTACCTCCGGACCATTCCGGACCTCCTCATGACGTCCGGGATCTCATCCGGTACTCCGAAAAACCTTCGGTCACCACCATACATAACTCTATACTACTGAAACGTCACTGAACCTTAAGTGTGCAGACCCTGCGAGTTCGAGAACTATGTACACATGACCGAGACACATCTATGGTCAATAACCAATAGCGGGACCTGGATGCCCATATTGGTTCCTACATATTCTATTAAGATCTTTATCGGTCGAACCTCTATGTCAAGGATTCAGTTAATCCCGTATGATGTTCCCTTTGTTCTTCGATATGTTACTTGCCCGAGATTCGATCGTTGGTATCTCCATACCTAGTTCAACATTGTTACCAGCAAGTCTCTTTACTCATTCCGTAATACAAGATCCCATGACTAACAATTAGTCACATTGCTTGCAAGGCTTGTTGTGATGTTGTATTACCGAGTGGGCCCTGAGATACCTCTCCGTCACACGGAGTAACAAATCCCAGTCTTGATCCATGCCAACCCAAAAGAAACCATTGGAGATACCTGTAGAGCACCTTTATAGTGACCCAGTTACGTTACGACGTTTGATACACACAAGGTACTCCTCCGGTGTTAGTGAGTTGCATGATCTCATGGTCATAGGAACATATACTTGACATGCAGAAAACCGTAGCAATAACTGACACGATCATATGCTACGTTTGTAGTTTGGGTCTTGTCCATCACATCATTCTCCTAAAGATGAGATCCCGTTACCAAATGATATCTCATGTCCATGACTAGGAAACCATAGCCATCTTTGAACAACGAGATAGTCTATTAGAGGCATACTGGGGACATGGTGGTGTCTATGTATCCACACATGTATCTGAGTTTCCAATCAACACAATTATAGCATGGATAATAAACTATTATCATGAACAAGGAAATATGATAATAACTAATTTATTATTGCCTCTAGGGCATATTTCCAACAGTGTCCCACTTGCACTAGAGTTAATAATCTAGTTCACATCACCATGTGATTCACATTGTTATGAATCTAACACCCAATGAGTTCTAGGGTTCGATCATGCTTTGCATGTGAGAGATGTCTTTTAGTCAAAGGGTCTACGACATTCAGATCCATGTGTACTTTGCAAATCTCTATGTCAAACTATAAATACTGCTACCACACTTCACTTGGAGCTATTCCAAATGGCTGCTCCAATATACGTATCTAGATTGCTACTACGAGTCATCCGGATTGGTGTTAAAGCTTGCATCGACGTAACTCTTTACGATGAACTCTTTATCACCTCCATAATCGAGAAACATCTCCTTAGTCTTTTAGTTACTAAGGATAATCTTGACCGCTGTCCAGTGATCTACTCCTGGATCACTTTTGTACCCCTTGACAGACTCATGGCAAGGCACACACCAGGTGCGGTAGACAGCATGGCATAATATAGAGCCTATGGCTTAGGCATAGGGGACGACGTTCGTCCTTTCCCTTTCTTCTGCCGTTGTCGAGATTTGAGTCTCACTCAACTTCACACCTTACAAATCAGGCGAGAACTCTTTCTCTGACTGATCCATTTTGAACTCTTTCAAAATCTTGTCAAGGTATGTACTCATTGAAAGTCTCATCAAGCATCTTGATCTATCTCTATAGATCTTGATGCTCAACAATTAGGTAGATTTATCCAGGTCTTCCTTTGAAAAGCTCTTTTCAAACAACCGTTTATGCTTTCCAGAAATTCTACATCATTTCTGATCAACAATATGTCAACCACATATGCTTACCAGAAACTCTATAGTGCTCCCACTCACTTTATTGTAAATACAAGTTTCTCATAAACTTTCTATAGACTCAAAAACTTTGATCACCTCATAAAAGTGTATATTCCAACTCCGAGATGCTTGCTTCAGTTCATAGAAGGATCACTGAAGCTTGCACACCTTTTAGCATCCTTAGGACTGACAAAACTTTCTGGTTGTATCTCATACAACCTTTCCTTAAGGAAGGAAACTATGTTTTGGTATCCATCTGCCAGATTTCATAATTGAAAAATGCAGCAACTGCTAACATAATTCCAACAGACTTTAGCATCACTACGAGTGACAAAGTCTCATCGCAGTCAACTCCTTGAACTTGGCAGAAACTTCTTTGCGACAAGTCGAGCTTTATAAATGGTGACATTAACCATCAGCGTCTGTCTTCATCTTCAAGGTCCATTTGTACTCAACGACCTGCCGTCCAATGAGCAAGTCTACCAAAGTCTATACTTGGTTTTCATACATGGATCCTTCCTCGGATTTCATGGCCTCTAACCATATGTCAGAATCCGGTCCCATCATCGGTTCTCCACAGCTCGTAGGTTCATCGTTGTCCAACAACATGACCTCCAAGACAGGGTTGTCGTACCGCTCAGGAGCAGTACACATCCTTGTCGACCTATGAGGTTCGATAGTAACTTGATCCGAAGCTTCATGATCATCATCATTAACTTCCTCTTCAACTAACATAGGCTTCACAGAAACATCTTCCTGCGCTGCGCTACTCTCTGATTGAACAAAGGTTCAACAACCTCATCAAGGTCTATCTTTCTCCCACTCAATTCTTTCGAGAGAAACTTTTTCTCGAGAAAGGACCCAATTTTAGCAATAAACATTTTATGCTTGGATCTGAGATAGAAGGTTCACCCAACTGTTCTTAGGGTATTCTATGAAGATGCATTTGTCTGCTTTGGGTTCGAGCTCATTAGGTGAAAACCATTTTCACATAAGTGTTGCAGTCCCAAACATTAAGAAATGACATCTTAGGTTTCTATCAAACCATCTGGTGTCATCTCAACGGATTTAGATGGTGCCGTATTTAAAGTGAATGTAGTTGTCTGTAATGCATAACCCCAAAATTATAGTAACAAACCGATAAGAGACATCATAGCACGCACCATATCCAATAGAGCATGACTATGACGTTCGGACACACCATCACACTATGGTGTTCCAGGTGGCGTGAGTTGTGAAACAACTTTCACATTGTCTAAAGTTTTATGCCAAACTCGTAACTCAGATATTCACCTCCACGATCATATCGCGGACATTTTTATCTTCTTATCACAATGATCTTAAACTTCACTCTGAATTTGCTTGAACCTTTCAAATCATTCAGACTTGTGTTTCATTAAGTAAATATACACTATATATTCATATCATCAGTGAAGGTAAGAAAATAACGATATCCACCGTACGCTACAAGACTCATTGGATTTCATACATCAACATGTATCATTTCCAATAAATCACTTGCCCGCTCCATCCATCTGGAAAACGGGGTCCTTAGTCATCTAGCCCAAGAGGCATGGTTCGCATGTCTCAACCGATTCGAAATCGAATGAGTCCAAAGATCCATAATCATGGAGTTTCTTCATGCACTTTATACCAATATGACATTTAACGGCAGTGCCACAAGTATGTGGTACTATCATTATTAACTTTGTATCTTTCGGCATCAATGTTATGAACATGTGTATTACTACGATCAAGATTCAACAAACCATTCTTACTGGGTGCATGACCATTGAAGGTATCATTCATGTAAACAGAATAACCATTATTCTCTAACTTAAATGAATAACCATGTTGCAATAAACACGATCTAATCACGTTCATGCTCAATGCAAAACACCAAATAACATTTATTTAGGTTCGTCACTAATCCCGAAGGTAGAGAGAGCGTGCGATGTTGATCACATCAACCTTGGAGACATTTCCAACACACATCACCACCTCACCCTTAGCTAGTTCTCCGTTTATTCCGTAGCTTTTATTTTGAGTTACTAACATTTAGCAACCGAACCGGTATCCAATACCCAGGTGCTACTAGGAGTATTAGCAAGGTACACATCAATAACACGTATATCAAATATACTTTTGTCGACGTTGCCATCCTTCTTATCTACCAAGTATCTAGGGTTGTTCCGCTTCAGCGACCGCTTCTCCTCATAATCGAAGCACTTAGTCTCGGGTTTGGGTTCAACTTTGGGTTGCTTCACTGGAGCAGCAACTGACTTGCTATCCATGAAGTTTACCTCCTTGCTCCTGCCCTTCTCGAAACTAGTGGTTTGCCTAACCATCAACACTTGACTCTCCTTCTTGATTTCTACCTTCGCGGTGTCAAACATCACGAACAGCTTAGGGATCATTATTTCTATCCCTGACATTTTATAGTTCATCACCAAGTTCTAGTAGCTTAGTGACAGTGACTTGGAGAACTATATCAATCACTATCTTATCTGGAAGATCAACTCCCACTCGATTCAAGCGATTGTAGCACCCAGAACATCTGAGCACATGCTCAATGATTGAGCTATTCTCTTTCATCTTGCAGGCAAAGAATCTTGTTGGAGATCTCCTATCTCGCAACACGGGCACGAGCCTGAGATCCTAATTTCAGCTCTTAGAACATCTCATATGTTCCGTGACATTCAAAATGTTTCAGAGCCTCAATTCTAAGTCATAATGCATGACGCACTAAACTATCAAGTAGTCATCAGAACATGACTGTCAGATGTTCACAACATCTACAGACGATGCTAGAGGGGTTCGCGCACCGAGCGGTGCATTAAGGACCTAAGCCTTCTGTGCAGCAATGAGGACAATCCTTAGATCACGGACCCAGACCGCAATATTGCTACCATCATCTTTCAACTTTATTTCTCTAGGAACATATAAAAATTCAAGGGAGCTACAGCGCGAGCAAGTAATCTACAACATAATTTGCAAAGACACTACTGACTATTTCATGATAATGAGTTCAATTAATCATATTACTGAAGAACTCCCACTCGAATTGACATCCCTCCGGTTATTTGAGTGATACATGATCCAAATTGACCAACTCAAGTCCGATTATCACATGAGTTGAGATGGTTTCAATGGTGAACATCATCATGTTGATCATATCTACTATATGACTCATGTTCGACCTTTCGGTCTCTTGTGTTTCGAGGCCATGTCTGTACATGCTAGGCTCGTTAAGTTTAACCCAAGTGTTCTGCATGTGCAGCACTGGCTTGCACACGTTGTATGTGAACGTAGAGTCTATCACACCCGATCATCACGTGGTGTCTCGACACGACAAACTTTCGCAACGGTGCACACTCAGGGAGAACACAATTTATCTTGAAATTAAAGTGAGGGATCACCTTATAATGCTACCGTCGTCCTAAGCAAAACAAGGTGCATAAAAGGATTAACATCACATGCAAATCATAAGTGAGATGATATGGCCATGAACTTGTGCTTTTGATCTCCATCATGAAAGCACCGTCATGATCTCCATCGTCACCGGAATGACACCATGATCTCCATCATCTTGATCTCCATCAACGTGTCGCCATCGGGGTTGTCGCGCCCACCATGCTTCTACTACTATTGCTACCGTTTAGCAATAAAGTAAAGCATTACATAGCACTTAATGATTGACACGCAGGTCATACAATAATTAAAGACAACCCTATGGCTCCTTCCGGTTGCCGTACTCATCGACATGCAAGTCGTGATATTCTATACAAAACATGATCATCTCATACATCACATATATCTCATCATGTAATTGGCCATATCACATCACAACATACCCTACAAAAACAAGTTAGACCTCCTCTAATTGTTGTTGCATGTTTTACGTGGCTGCTACGGGTATCTAGCAAGAACAATTCTCACCTATGCAAAAAACACAACGGTGATACATAAGTTGCTTTTCAACCTTCTCAAGGACCGCCTTTGTCGAATCCGATCCAACTAAAGTAGGAGAAACAGACACCCGCCAACCATCTTTGTGCAATGAGGTTACACGTCAGTCGATGGAACCGGTCTCTCGTAAGCATACGAGTAAGGTTGGTCTGGGCCGCTTCATCCCACAATACCGCTGAACCAAAACACGACCAAGGGAGGAAGCAATCTAAGCATCAACGCCCACAAACTCTTTGTGTTCTACTCGAGATCTCATCTACACATAGACCTAGCTCTGATACCACTATTGGGGAACGTTGCATGGGAAACAAAAAATTTCCTATGCACATGCAAGATCTATCCATGGTGATGAGCATCAACGAGAGGGAGAGTGGATCTACATACCCTTGTAGATCGCTAAGCAGGAAGCATTAAGAAACGCGGTTGGTGTAGTCGAACGTCTTCGTGATCCAAATCGCCTAGCGTCCCGCGATCTCATCACGATCCGTCCCGTGATCCAATCAAGATCCATCCCGCGAACTAATCATGATCCGTCCTGCGATCTCATCACGATCCCTCTCGCGATCTTGATCACGGGTCTTCCGATCTAGCGCCGAACGGACGACACCTCCCCGTTCAGCACACGTATAGCTTGATGACGATCTCTGCCTTCTTGATCTAGCAAGAGGGAGCGGAGAGGTAGAAGAGTTCTCTGACAACATGACGGCGCTTCGGCGATGGTGGTGGAGCTATTCCGGCAGGGCTTTGCCTAAGCACTGCAGAAAACCGATCTAGAGGAGAAACTATGCACTAGAGGAAGGGGTAGCACGTGGCTGAAAATCTTGTGCCAAAACCCTAAAACCCTCTAGTCTATATAGGAGGAGAGGAGGAGGAGGCTTGGCTCCCAAGGAGCCAGCCCTTGGGTCGGCCGAACCAGGAGAGAGGAGTCCTCCTCCACTCCTAGTAGGATTAGGACTCCTTCCTAATTTAGCCCTTTTTGCCTTTTTCCACCTTTTTTCCTTTTGGGATTTTTCTCCCAGCTGCATGGGCCCTTTGTGGGACTTCCTCCAGCCCACTAAGGGCTGGTATTCATCCTCCCACGGCCCATGTAGCCTCTTGGGTCAAAATACCCCTCCTGATGGTCTCCCGGTACACTACCGGCACTCCCGGTACACTACCGATGAGCCCGAAACTTTTCCAACGACCAACATAGGACTTCCTATATATCAATATTTACCTCCAAACCGTTTCGGATCTCCTCGTGACGTCCGGGATCTCATCCAGTACTCCGAACAACCTTCGGTCACCACCATACATAACTCTATACTACTGAAACATCACCGAACCTTAAGTGTGCAGACCCTGCGGGTTCGAGAACTATGTAGACATGACCGAGACACATATACGGTCAATAACCAATAGCGGGACCTGGATGCCCATATTGGTTCCTACATATTCTACGTAGATCTTTATCGGTCGAACCTCTATGTCAAGGATTCAGTTAATCCTGTATGATGTTCCCTTTGTTCTTCGGTATGTTACTTGCCCGAGATTCGATCGTCAGTATCTCCATACCTAGTTCAACCTCATTACCGGCAAGTCTCTTTACTCGTTACGTAATACAAGATCCCGTGACTAACACTTAGTCACATTGCTTGCAAGGCTTGTTGTGATGTTGTATTACCTAGTGGGCCCTGAGATACCTCTCCGTCACACGGAGTAACAAATCCCAGTCTTGATCCATGCCAACCCAAAAGAAACCATTGGAGATACCTGTAGAGCACCTTTATAGTGACCCAGTTACGTTACGACGTTTGATACACACAAGGTACTCCTCCGGTGTTAGTGAGTTGCATGATCTCATGGTCATAGGAACATATACTTGACATGCAGAAAACAGTAGCAATAAACTGACACGATCATATGCTACGTTTGTAGTTTGGGTCTTGTCCATCACATCATTCTCCTAATTATGAGATCCCGTTACCAAATGACATATCATGTCCATGACTAGGAAACCATAGCCATCTTTGATCAACAAGCTAGTCTATTAGAGGCATACTAGGGACATGGTGTTGTCTATGTATCCACACATGTATCTGAGTTTCCGATCAACACAATTATAGCATGGATAATAAACGATCATCATGAACAAGGAAATATAATAATAAGTAATTTATTATTGCCTCTAGGGTTCCAACATCATCCGGCTTGTCCTCCGCCGCTCTCGGGAGGTGGTCACCTTACGACAGCACTCAAACTCCTTCTATCGGGAATCCATTGGATCCGCACAACCGATGCATGGATTTGTTGTCGTTACCTCATCGAAGGTGGTGCGGTCCGTCTGGCGTTCGAACGCGGTGGCAGACGCGCAACCCCTCCATTGGCGTACCAAGCTAGAGGACACACCATGGGCGTCCTCGAACGCAAACATGGTGCATCGTGTCCGCTATGCGAGGCAGCAGGCGCAGGAGGCAGTGAAAGCCCTCACGGCAATGGATGTTGTCGAGGCGGAGTCGCACCCTACGTCACCTAGTATGGTGAACCACTACGAGCGTCGCAACCGCATCATGGTGGATGTCGGCTCCTCCTAGGGGAATCCGTCATCGATCTCACATCCACCGGCACCGTCTAGGTTGCAGCATCCGATGAGGAAGAGTAGGTGATACGGGGCAAGCCGTGTGGGTTGATCTTTCACAAATTGGAGGGGTATTTCACGAAGAACATGAAGAAAACAACGGGGAAATCACAAGAGGAAACACTCAAGGACAATTCCAATCACACATCCACTAGTCTCACCACACACAAGATCCACAAGGTACATGAACAACAAAGGGAAAGAAGGATACATGGTAGAGTTCATCCCAAATCCCATGGGGAGATGGGGCCTTGATATCTCGGAGGATCTTCCCTCGAAAGGGGCCTTGACATCCACTAGGGAATCTTCTCCTATAGAGGCATCTACTCCATGGGAGAGGTAGTGGAAGGAGCAAAGCTCAACTAACTCAGAGCTAAACCATTACTAACGCTAGAATGGAGGTGGGGAAGGAGTATATATAGTCTTGGCCACGAAGGGGTAAGTGTAGAGGGGGATACATGGGCCAAAGCCCGTCCTGCGCACACGCAGACCGGTTGTACCAGTGGATGGACCGGTTGTATCGGTGTGAAGACAACCTCCAGTACAACCGGGGAGGTACCGCCTTGAACCGCACCAAAATGGAACTGTGTCCAGGTCGGAGCAGTAGTTGGCCGGTGGTGGACCGGTTGTACCGCCTCGCCGGTTGTTGACTGGTTGTACCGCCAACTCCAGTGCTAGCACAACTCCTCTTCTTCCTTCTCCGCTTCCACGCTTCCTTGCGGATGTTGTAGTTGTACGCAAGTGCTGGCACTCCTCCTCATCATCTATGGAACTCTGGCAATACCTATGCATGCACACGAGGGGAGTGTCAAGTAGTATGCCATCCTCGAAGGGGTCAAGTGAACACGTGTAAAGGAGATGATTCACCTTTATGTATGTGAAGTAGTCGTGGCACGTGGCACTTGCCAAATGGACTCTTGTCATGGTGATGTATGTAGGATGCTCTGCATCATCCCCTCCCCCTTGGGGAATATCCGTCCTCAGATCAAGATACAAATCACCATGGGAAGGAGACGGCGATGTCGTGTGGAGGTGGACAATCACCAAGCGCTCATCACCATCAAGCTCTAAAGGGGCACTCTCCAATGTCTCACCGTCTAGGAATTCCTTCGCAAGGAGCAAACATGACAAACACTTGGAAAAACAAATGTGGTTAGCGTTAGTGCATAACCAAGCATTCAAGTGGTGAACCACCGCACAACTGTTGTCATCATGCATAACATATGGTGTGACAAGGGATTGTGGCTTGGCATGTAAGCATATAAAGTGAGCACAAGCAATGCAATCATGGAAACAAGTCTGCAAAGGTGAGGTAGGGATGCAAATATGTGTGACAAGATAACAAGCATCTACCTCAAGGTCATAGCACTCATGCACATAGCAATCAACAAATGGTCTATGGTAGGCATAGGAATCATTCACATCACCAAAGAAAATGAAATGTCTAAACACATGGGCCAATACGAAGTGTAAGGCAATCCTAGCATGATGTGCACATGGTGTAGTGAACATAGTGAGGCACTCAACACAATAGAAAGAGCAATTGGTCATCATGTGTGAGGCTATCAAGTCAAGCAAGTAGTAATCAATGTGCAAAGCATGGCAATGGTTGTCATCAACCACATAAAAGGAGCACATCGGTGATGCAACATAAGCAAGCATAGTGATCATGTCGTGCCAACTAGTAGTGCGAAGATGCAACATACTAGAGGAAATCATCGCAATCATGTCATGCGAGCAATTAATAGGCATAGGCGATGCGCATGACATATCACGAGCACAAAACATGATCAAAGTATCATCATAGGCATGGGGCACATAGCAAACATGGCAATAGCAAGTGATATCTCCACCAAGCTTGCGAATACACATACAAATCATACGATGAAATGCCATGTGAGATGCAAAGCATGGATCACAAATGCATGGGAAGGGCATAGAAATGAGCATATCATGCAAAGTGGACATGGCAATATGGGCAAATGATATATAATGGAGAATAAGTCATAACCATGTGAGAGCCATGTAGAAGAGATGTGTGTAGTCCTTGCACGAGGGGAATGGTTGGAGACACATTCCGATGAATCCCAAAGCGTCATTGCTCTCAAGAGCTCTTTTGTCAACTCATGGGATTGTGAGGCTGATGAGTGTTCATGAGTACCTACACACAACAAAGACAAAGGAAAAATGGTGTGTGCGTGGTATATGTATACATCATCTATTAGTATGTGCATGTGCTTGTGTTCATTAGCACAAAATGTCCAATGCTCGAATAAATGAGATGCATGATATAGGAACATGTCATCCATCATGAAAGGTTTGTTATGATGTATAGCATAATGGAGACGAGAAATATGTAGTGCATCACATGAACTAAAAGCATTGTTTTTCATGGCATCCGAATGGTGCACACAAGTAGTGGGATCGTGCAATGTATGGGATGGAACAAAATCTCCTAGTATGTATGAGGAAACTATGGAGGTCTCCTCATGTGTAATAGTGGAAGCATAATGCAGAGAATATGGATAACATCCAAAACAATGCATTTCCAAATCATGGAGATCATGGCATGACATATGGGAATTATTGCGCAAATTATGCAAAGGGAGCATGACAATGTTATCACAAGAGAAGCAAATGCCAATAACCATGGGCTTGTCATCTATGCCATATTCCAAATTGGATTAATTTTTATGGGATATGCATAGTCACTATGGTGAGATTGCAAAGATGCAATATGGGAAATTTCACGCATAGCATACGACAAGTCAAGCGGATTGTCAAACATGATGTGACCAATAGAGTTTTCACATGTTATTCTATGGAGAGTAGCATCACAACTAGGTAATTCAGCATGCTCATCATCATAGGCAACATAAATTGGTGACACATCTAAGCATGAAGAAGACATAGCATGCGAGGTGTCCATAAGGTGATCAACATCATGCAAGCAATCAATGTCCACTAGTGGGACAAGAGCATCACACTCATCTATGTTACCTTTGTTATTCCACTCATGTGGTGTAGGTGAGGTGGCAAAGACCAAATCGTGGTCATCTTCATCGTGATGGAACCATGTGGGGGTGCATCATATTCCACCATGGCCATCGTCTTGTCCAAAGGGAGTACGAAGTCATCGAGGATCGGTGCGTCATCATTTATGGGACCTAGCACCAAATGATAAGACGCAATAGAGGTAGAGGTTAAGTTGTTAGAAATCATAGTGACCTCACATGCCATCTCAACTATCTCACTCTCTCTATGTGGTGGTGGCTCACACACTCCTTCAAAGTAGGTGCACTCAAAATCACATATGGTCGAGTCACTCATCTCACTCAAGTGGTGGGGGTTGTGGCTCTCCTCACATGGGAATTGTGGCAATTCAACATGTATGGGGCTAGTGGTGAAGGCACTCTCACTATCAATATGGTGGCAAAAGTCTCTCAACTCATCTCCAAACGCCGCCGTGGTTGAAGGGAAACTCCCATGCTCAACCATCTCATCACCGTCGCCGTGGATGAAGGCCAAAGATGGCACATCATCACTCTCCTCCATGACCGAAGGGACAATCCCATGCTCGATCATCTCAATCTTGCCTCCAAAGATGTATGTGTCATCCTTGCTCACCACCTTGTCGCTTGCCTCCAAAGCATGTTCCTTGAGTGGCTCCGTAGTCGTAGTCGTCGCCACGCCGTCGTCATAAAGAGTTGTGGTAGACTCGGCATAGTCAACGCCACAAAGAGGGATGGTGGTGAAGTCGGACTTGGGAGCGTCGTCTTGGAGCTCGTCGGGCTTGGACATCTTGTTGGTACCATCCTCATGCTCGTCGTCTTGGAGCTTGGTCGTCGTGAAGTGTGCACGGGGTCGAGTAGGCTTGGCCTTGAGGTCTTGTGCCGCCTTGAGAGCACCAATGTAGAGTTCATCGAGAGACTCGTAGTTGTTGTCAAAGATAGGCTTGGCGATGTCGTTGTTCAATCCCATCGTGAAGTAGAACTTCATCCATATGGGGTTGGTCACGCCTGCTCGTCGCAAGGTTGTCTTCATCATCATGAAGTACTCATCGATGGACTTGGATCCTTGTGTGGTGTTCTCCAATTGGCGTTGAAGATGTTCCATGTAGGTGGAAGGCACAAACTCTCGCCGCATTACTTTGTTCGTCTTGGACCAACCGATGTTGAAGTTCTTCGAAGATGTGTGAAGCCACCATGTCGACGCGTCGCCGTGGAAGTTTCTTGAAGTAACTTGAGGTAGTGGTCCATCTTGCGCTCCAATCGAGATACTCCTTGGGGTCTTGACTTCCATAGAATGGAATGTCATGGTCGAAGTCGAGGTCATAGTAGCTCATGGAGGTCGCGGATGTGAGCTTGGGAGCTTCTCTTGAAGTGCTTGTTGGCGAAGATGCCTCATGTCCAAAGCCGAAGATGCCTTGAAGTCGCTTGGCAAAGATGCCAAGGTAGGTGGTGAAGTCATTGAGCGGTGGTTGATGTCGAGCTCGTGACCTTCACACTTGTTCTTTGTTGGACGCCTTGATGTTGGCATCGTTATTTCTTCATGTCGTTGATGGTGTCGATGCCGGTGTGATCTTGCCAGAGATGGTTGCTCGGGAGCATGTGCACTTGAGCGTCTTCTCGAAGATGATGAAGACCTCGTGCAGTTCTTGATGAGGACCTTGAGCTCCTCCATTTGAGCGTGCATCTTGACGTCGATGATGTTCTTCATGGCATCGGACTCGTCGTTGTTGTTGTAGACCGAAGGAGATGTGCTTTGCCTATCCAGCACAAGACTCGAGAAAAGGTGAGTTGGAAATGAGATAAACAATACCAAGATACCGTTCCCAAAGTTGAGGATGTATCCCGCTTCACTCAATGTGAATTGAGAGAATAGTGGAATTGGTACCGGACTTGTTCACTCACACCTACAACATAAAACTTATCGAGTGGCTTGGTTAGGATAAGTGGCACAAAATTCAAGCAATTAAAGTCCAAGATATTGTAAATGTTGAAATAAATCCAAAGGACTCAAAATGCAAACAAGAGATCACAAATATAGAGGAGGGCAAAAGAGAAACACATGTGGTGGGATAATGGGGCCTATGAAACTATAGGGATGAGCAAACCTCGTGTTGCACAAACACAAGGAGAGACGCTAGCTTATTGCACGTTTGTACACGATTCACCACTTGTCACCAATCCTATTCATGCAAGCAAAACGTTTCCTATACCAAGTATCCTCATGCACAAGTATCTCTTTTCTTGCTCAACTTTTTTTGCTTATTAGCTTATGATCTTTCTTTCTTGCTTAGAAGCTTATTTTTTTACTCTTCTCTTCCTTTCCACTACTCTTATTGAGCCTCAACCAACTATATGAGACAAGTATCACTAGATGTGCACAGGAACAAGCAATTGCACTATATTATATTTCCGATGATGCAAAAATATGATATCGTATCACTAAGGTGCACAAGTTTTCGTGAAGCCCGGCAATACTCGGATAGCTAGTCTCAATAGGTATGAACGTAATCGCAAAGATATGGGGCTAAAAATATGCAATGGCAAGGAAGTTAAAGTTTATGACAGAATGTATACCTTCGTCACACTTAACCTTTCACGAAGTCGGGATGAACCGGCCTTGCTTCCGGTTGAAGATGGTCTCAAAGGATGGAAGGTCGTCATCGATGTCGAACGTCGATGGTCAATGAAGATGATGGACGGATACAAGTCACTGGTGGTTGATGAAAAAGTAACCGTCCCTAAGTAGCCTAAACACCTTAGGAGACTCAAATCACAACTCAAGCAACCACAAATGCAAAGGTAAACCAAATGGGTTAGGTTGCGGAAGACTATGGTGGTATGGCGGAGGATATGGTGGAGGGCCTAGGCAAACTTTCCTAAATTTGAAAAATATGATGAAATCAAATGGTGGTGAAACCAAGATGAGCAGCCCCGACACGTCGATAGCTTTCAAACGAGCCAAAGAGCACTCAAATTGGATTCGACAGCGGAAGTTATGGTTGAAACGGTGAATCAGCCTTGGCTAAAACTGGGAGGGCGGTTGTAACGCTTGGGTGGGGCGGTTGTACCGCTCTTGGAGAGTCCTAGAGGTGTTGGAAGTGAATTAGCGGTTGTATCGCTTTGGGGGGGGTTGTATCGCTCCTGGAGCGGTTGTACCGCTTTGTCGGGCGGTTGTACAACAAATATCAGGCAACTTTTCTAGATCTGAGCACAGGGTGGACTTGGGGCGGACCAAATTGAAGGAAAAAGAAAAATTAGGTGATGGGGACGCAAAGGGGGGTGGATCTACTTGCTAAACACCAGATCCAAGGATCAAAATCAACAAAAACTCACAATAAGAACAAATCACAAGAAAATTTTAGGGGTTACTTTTGTGGGGAATTTTTGAAATTGGGACGAAATCAAACGAAATTAGGCGAGAAAACGAAGGGGGGGACTCCAAAATCGTGAGAAACATGGCTCTTGATACCAATATGATATGGGGCAAGCCTGTGTGGCTCAATCTTTCACGAATTGGAGGAGGATTCCATGAAGAACACGAAGAACACGAAGGGGAAATCACAAGAGGAAACACTCAAGAACAAGTCCAATCACACATCCTAAAGACTCACCACAAACAAGATCCACAAGGTACATGAACAACAAAGGGAAAGAAGGATACATGGTAGATTTCATCCCAAATCCCATGGGGAGATGGGGCCTTGATATCCTGGAGGATCTTCCCTCGAAAGGGGCCTTGACATCCACTAGGGAATCTTCTCCTATAGAGGCATCTACTCCATGGGAGAGGTAGTGGAAGGAGCAAAGCTCAACTAACTAAGAGCTAAACCATTGCTAACCCTAGAATGGAGGTGAGGGAGGAGTATATATAGTCTTGGCCACGAAGGGGTAAGTGGAGAGGGGGATACATGGGCCAAAGCCCGTCCTGCGCACAGGCGGACCGGTTGTACCTGTGGATGGACCGGTTGTACCGGTATGAAGACAACCTCCGGTACAACCGGGGCGGTACCGCCTTGAACCACACCAAAACGAAACCGTGGCCAGGTCGGAGCGGTAGTTGGCCGGTGGTGGACCGGTTGTACCGCCTGGCTGGTTGTTGACCGGTTGTACCGCCAACTCCAGTGCTAGCACAACTCCGCTTCTTCCTTCTACGCTTCCACGCTTCCCTTGCAGATGGTGTAGTTGTACGCAGGTGCTGGCACTCCTCCTCCTCATCCCTGGAACTCCGGCAATACCTATGCATGCACATGAGGGGAGTGTCAAGTAGTATACCATCCTTGAAGGGGTCAAGTGAACACGTGTAAAGGAGATGATTCACCTTTATGTATGTGAAGTAGTCATGGCACGTGGCACTTGCCAAACGGACTCTTGTCATGGTGATGTCCATAGGATGCTCCACATCAGTAGGGCATGGGGACGGCAAGATCTCGACCCCAGTGAGACTGCTAGTGTCCCATGTCCTACTCTACCTCATCGGTGGCCGGACAAACACTGAGTGTAGCCGAACACCGGACATGGGCATGACCGAGGCGGAAGAGATCTACTTAAAGTTTTTTTGGGGGATGGGGTAATGTTGCCTCTTTATTTAAAAGGAAAAGAAACTAAAAGTTTGGGATATCCTTCGAAATTATATCGAGCACGAAATCTGGAGGAACCGCAAGTCGGACCTTGCAATGTTCATCACCAACATCTACTGTAGCAAATTTATGCATGACAACATTAGTGGTCCGTCTAACACAAGAAACCTTGACTTCAGCAAAACCTTTACACATCTCCTTTATCTCTTCAATCCACAGTCATGTAGCGCTTAAATTCTTGGCTGGGAGATTGATCATTTGCACCACCGTCTGATTATCCATCTCCAAGTGGACTTTCTGTACATTCATCTCCCTTGCAACTTGGGTTGCCCTTCTACATGCCAAAATTTCCACTGCCACCGGATCAACGTTATGAGGATAAACATGGCTTGCTCCAGCCACAAAAGCACCATTGTGATCACGGAGAACTAAACCAGCACCTCCCTTATTCCCAAATTTGGACACATCACCATCAGAATTTGCCTTTATCCAACCAATATGAGGAGGTTGCCATCTCTGAATCACCTTGGGCTCTGGTGGTTTGGATGTATTAGCATGTGACAATCGCCACTCCTCCATGTGAGCAACTGAAAGCACATTTGCTCCCTTGGTGGTTTTGGTAATTAATAACAACATATATGGCATTGAACTAATGTTTCCAGTAAGCATGTGTCAGGAAAATTTCAATGATGGGTTGGCAAAAGGATTGTGGAATACCCCAAGATGCAAGGAAATAGTTCGGCAAAACTTCAAGCAAGAGGACTCTACATTTTACTTTGTGAGAAATCACTTTGAGTACATAGGAAATCCAATACTATCAAAAGGGGGTAAGGTATTGTTGGTGAACAAAATGCTCATACGTGCACAGGTGATAGTCACCACATACACCCACAAGCTCTTCCACAAAAGACTATCCAAAGCCAAATATCCAAAATCGGTGCAACCAACACTTTCCACTCGGTGCCACCGATTCTCAGCCTCAAACAGGCTAAGCCAAACCCTAGTCATTCGGTGCAACCGATTCTGCTTCGGTGCCACCAAGTTTAGATTGCCAACTTCCTATTACGCAAATTCACAAAATCGGTACCACCGAGTTTGTTGAATCGGCGTCACCGAGTCTGGCAATCTGACCGTTGGTCACCTTATCGATGCAATCGAGTTTTATGTATCGGTCTCACCGAGATTCAAAAGTTGCTACCTTTGAGGCAACTCGGTACCACCGAGACTAACACATCGGTGTCACCGAGTCTGACTTATTAGGTATAACAGTTAGATTTTTGGATATGCCTATATATACCCCTCCACCACCACCTACTCGCAAGGGAAGCACTCAGAACAGACCCCCACTCATACCAACTGATTTTCTGAGAGAGAGCCACCTACTCATGTGTTGAGATCATGCCACTCCATTCCAACCATATGAATCTTGATCTCTAGCCTCCCCAAGTTGCTTTCCACCAAATCAATCTCTTCCACCAAAGCCAAATCTATGAGAGAGTGATTGTGTGTTGAGGAGTCTATCATCTTGAAGCACAAGAGCAAGGAGTTCATCGACATTATCGAGCCTATTACCTTTTGGAGGGTGGTGCCTCCTAGATTGGTTAGGTGTCACTTGGGAGCCTCCTACTTCGTGTTGTGGAGTGAACCAAGAAGTTTGTAAGGGCAAGGAGATCGCCTACTTCGTGAAGATCTACCCCGAGTTAGGCTAGTCCTCCGTGGACGTAGGCCATCATGGTATAGTCAAGGTTGCTTCTTCATGGAACCCTCCGTGGGTAGAGCCCTTCGTGGACTCTTGCGGTCGTTACCTCCGTGGGTTGAAGACTCCATAAACGTGGACGTACGATAGGACCACCTATCGAAACCACGAGAAAAAATCATCGTGTCTCCAATTGCGTTTGATCTTCCTACCCTTCCTTTACTTACATGCTTGTCTTTACTTTTCGCTGCTATACTCATAGACATGCATGTGTAGGGTGTACTTGACTTGCTATGAATGCTAAAATCTGCCAACACTTAAAACTGGGAAAAAGTAGATTTCTATTTGGTCAAGTAGTCTAACCCCCCCCCTCTAGCACTACTTTCGATCCTACAGCAACCAGTGTTGCTATTATTTCATGTGGAGGAGTAACACGTTGGCCATCCATAACGTCAATATGTGCCCGCCATAAGGGTTGTTTGGATATTGCCCACACCAACCCTGTTGATGCATGCCGAGCCAAAATATTGGCGTTGCTTTCTACCGCCCACGTCCTTACCAATAGTTGGCAAAAGAATGAAGTAGAAAGCTAGAGCTAGTCAGGGCATGCCACAGAATTGGCTTCGATCCAAGCGGTTCCTATCTACCTGGTCAACGCCAATATTTTGGCTTGGTAGCCTGGGGCATCAATCCAAACAGCCTCTAAGAGCCTGTTCTGTGAAGCTAAACACATTCACAATGTGTTTGGCTTCGCAAAATGATAAACCACAAACAACGCCAATCCAAACAGCCCTCTCTTCGCCCACTGGATTGGCGTACGAGTTCAACATCCAACTCGAAAGCTCACTCTAGGAACCCATCTCCATTGTCGGACTAGCCACCAAGACTCGCCTCTTAGAGCGCAATAGCTGCCTAAACTGGACTGAATGATGACATGTCCAAAACATGTGTAGAATCTATTAAGATTAATTATATTGTGTAATTAATCTTAGCACTCACCCTAATCTACGGTTGACCATATAGAATCATCTCACAATTTTCCAGTAGTGCTATCATTTCAAAGGATTCTCCTCCAAAAATTCTTCATGATATCTTTGAGAACGTGAAACATAAACTCACAGAAAGATAGCATAACGCGATGTCTTTAAACAAGGATATCTCAAGAAGAGACTCCCTCTGACACCTGCAAGTCCCTAAGTCATCGCATACCAATTCCATGAACACATTTCTGGAATGTTGAATTTGGTAGAGACTTGGTAAATAAATCAGCAAGATTGTCGCGTGATTTGACTTGCAAGATGTTTATTCCCCCTTTTTTGAGGATTGTGGGGGGGGACACTTAGGATAAATGTGGTTAGTGATATTACTCTTGATATATCCTGTTTGCATGTGTGCAACACAGGCCGCATTATCCTCACAGATAATGGTGGGTGATTCTATCGAACCAATTCCATATGACCGTTGTATGTGGTTTATCATTCTGCGAAGCCATACACATTCACATGATTATTCAAATAATGAAATTATTTCAGATGATTGGTAGATGTTGCCACGGGAGTCTGTTTTGAAGACTTTCGGGATATAGAAGTACCACCATGTAGGCACACAAAACCAGACTATGATCTAGCATTATGGGGATCAGACAAATAGCCGACATCTGCATATCCAATCATATTAGAGTCTTGATTCCTCTAGAACTTGAAAAATAGGCCAAGATCCTTTGTGCCTTGGAGATATCGAAAGATATTCTTCACTCCAGACCAGTGACGTTTGGTGGGAGCTGTGCTATGTGTAGCAAGTAGATTTACTGCAAATGCAGTATCATGTCTTGTGCAATTTGCACGATACATGTGCGCTCCAACAACACTAAGGTAAGGAACTTTAGGTCCCAACACCTCTTCTCCATCATCCCTTGGCCTGAACGGATCTTTCTCTACGTCTAGAGATCTAACCACCATGGGAGTTTTAGATGGATAGGATTTGTCCATATTGAATTTCTCCAATATTTTCAGGATATAGTCACCTTGCGGTACCATGATTCCTGAGGGAATGTGCTTAAGTTTAATACCTAAGCAAAATTTGGTTTTACCCAATTCCTTCATCTCAAATTTCAACTTTAGATGATTGTGTGCTTCATCAATGTCTGGTTGTTGCCAATGATGTCGAGATCATCAACATACATAGAAATGATGCAAAATCATGTAGAAGTGGAATGTTCAACACATTTCTGCCTCAATTCCACGTACTCAAAGATCTGAACCATGCATTCAAAAGATTTGCAACATATTGCAAATAACCTGCCAGATTCATTTACTGACTATAAAGGTGTCACACGATCCTACAATCCTGCAAAAGTACGTCTGAAATAGTGGAGGTACCAACAAAATCCACTCCACTCCCCGTTCAAAGCAACAGGGGGAGATGTATGGCAAAAGTACATTAGGATTCAGCTTCTCTCAAGCAAGGATATCAAGGCGTGTGAATCAGTAAATGCAAGTCAACTTCACGTTGACAGATACCTAATGGGTAGTATACACCCAGTGGATGGTAAACCTCCACCAACCCAGGTCATAGTGCACACAATGACCGGGACATCAGAATACCCGACTCAATCGCATTGGAAAATCGTGAGCAGACACCATGAGTAATGATATTTCCATCAACTATATGTTGATATATAGATTCTGGAGAACCATATAACCGGAAGTCTACAATTGTCGACATACATTTCTCAACTAGATTGCACAAGCTTTCACATGATTTAGGTCCAAAGACCGTGTCCATGGCAAAGTGCGAACAACACTCGGACTGAACTCAAGCAAAGGGTATAATCTAGGTAGAAATGATCTTGCTCAATAATGGGAAGGTATTCATAAGCAATACCCACACCAGTTTTCTTCTGGAAACAGAATTGAGAACATCGAGGTGGTGAAACAAAGAGCAAGTGTTGTAGCACAAGGGTTCACGCAGATACCCAACTATTCTCCGGGGGTGGAATCTCTTTCCGATAACTTATATCATTGGCAATATAAATCATTTATCTCTATAGTTGATACATGTAGTGATCACATGTCCATATGGATCACTAGATTCAAACGTATATGATAAATTCCCGATGGAATCTCATTTCTGAATCGAAATGCAAAACGCAACATACATTGTGTAAAATCAGTAAGTCACCATAAGACTTATTGTTGTCGGTACATATGGTACAACTGACGTAGTGAGATCCTTATACACAAGGGTTACTCCTATAGTGATGATTATCCATGTTTGTATGTCTATAATGACGACACATGTAATCATCTAAATGACGGAGTTTAAAACGAAGAATTTGGGTAAACCAAAATACCGCTCGTTACTATAACTTGAGCGCCTTCATTGATACATTATGGTATACTATATTGTCTATATCCAAAATATATTGGAAAAATCCATTGTGGAAAAATCTTATCTATCCATAACTCTCATGGTAATTCACTCTCTAGACGTAGAGAAAGATCTATATAGACCAAGAGATGATGGAAATGAGATATTGGGACTCAACGTTCCATAATGCCATTGGATCCACCAAACACAATTGGTTGGTACTCAAGAATATCATTCGATATCTCCAAGGCATCAAACATCTTGTCCTGGTTTTTCAGTTTCGAAGAAATGTGAAAACCAATATCATTGGATACATCGATGAGATCCCCACTATGGCAGATCGTAGACAAGCTTAGTGTTCCTACTAGGTGTGGTAGCCCTCTCATGAAGAGTCTTCGAAACCGACCTCATGGCTGCATTCACCAACCATTATCTGAACAATAATGTCTTTTGTGTTGCTCGGATGCAAACAGGTTATGTAATAAGCAATATCGCTACTTTACAGGTTCTCGTAAATGTTTTCAATGAGGTAATATCAACCGTTGAGATCATATTGTTAGAATGAATCCTCATCCCTCTTCCATTAGATGATTGTGGATATATATACAAGGATAAGAGATGCAACCAAGAGGCATCTGTTCGGGAGAGATGGTAGTTACAAGGAGAGATTACCCCATAATTACCACATGTTAATTAAACTTTAACACTCCCCCTAATCTACCCTTGTCCATACAGAATCATCATCTTGATTAGAGGCTCCTCCATAAACCCTATGGGAAAAATATGAGGAGATAGGTGTTTGATATGTTGCTAAAACTCCTTCAAACCCAATGGGAAAAATAAGGAGAAAATGATGCAACATATAATGGTTATTGTCTCTTTTAACTCAATACGAGAAAACTCATAGAGTTTAGAAGACAATAAATATGTCATATATACTTTCCTAAAAAAACCGGTGGTGAAAACTGAAAGCATGGCATATGATCTCATGTTGATATTACCTCATTAAAAACCTTTATGAGAATTTGTAAAGTAAACTCATAAAAGGGAAAAAGAGTATAATATTATGCATTGAACAGGAACAATTCAGGAAGATACTCCCCCTGATTCTTGCAAAATTCGAAGCCGTCACATACCAATTCCGTGAACACATTTCTGGAATGTAAAAGTTGGTAGAGACTTCATGAATAAATCGGTCACATGATTTAACTTGCAAGATATGCAATATAGCGATATTGCTTATTACGTAACATGTTTGCATTCGGGAAACACGAGAGACATTATTGTTTAGATACTAGTTGGTGGATGTAGCCATGAGGTTTGTTTTGAAGACTTCTCATGAGAGAGCTACCACACCTAGTAGGAACACTAAGCTTGTCTACGATCTGACATAGTGGGAATCCGATCGATGTATCCAATGATATCGATGTTCACATTTTTGTTAAACTGAAAAACTAGGACAAGATGTTTGATGCCTTGGAGATATCGCAAGATATTCTTGAGTACCAACCAATTGTGTTTGGTGGACCCAATGGCATTATGGAAATATCGTTACCCATGGTGACTACTCACGATTTCCCAATGCGATTGAGTCGGGTATTCCGGTGTCCCGGTCATTGTGTGCACTATGACCTGCGTTGGTGAAGGTTTCCCATCCACTAGGTATACTACCCATTAGGTGTCCGTCAACGTGAAGTTGACTTGCATTTACTGATTCACAGGCCTTGATATCCTTGCTTGCAAGAAGCTGAATCCTGATGTACTTTTTCCATGCATCTCCTCCTACTGCTTTGGATGTGGAGTGGAGTGGATTTTGTTGGTACCTCCACTCTTTCAGGCGTACTTTGCAGGATTGTAGGATCGTGCGACACCTTTATAGTCAGTAAATGAATCTAGCAGGTTATTTGCAATGTGTTGCAAATCTTCTGAACGCATGGTTCAGATCTTTGAGTACGTGGTATTGAGGCAGAAATGTGTTGAACATTCCACTAATTTCCTGGCATTCTTTATGGTACTTGAAATCTCCCCCTAATGGCTGGAAATGTTCCTCATGGAATCAACATACTGGCCTTGAATAACTCCCCATGCGAGGGGCTTGAGGTATTGACAGAAAAACAGTTATTCCTCATATAGATCCCAACTATATGTTGAGGGGACAATGATGTATGTTGGGGTGGTGATATCGGTATGCAACCAAAATACCTCAGATGGGAAATACTTGATAGATTTCCACGTATCAAAGATAGAGGGGAATAATAGTATGCAGTTTGTTCATGAGCGTGTAAAACTGCATGACTCCAACGTAAAGTTGGTAAGTTGCAATTCCAAAGTAAAGATAATGCAATGAGCTTAACTCTTTGGATAAAGGATTCTACCAACCCATTTTGAGTCTAGACATTAGGACAAATTGCTAAACTTCAATCCAAGGGCCAATATAGAAGGCACTCAAGGAGAATTGTACAATGTTATCCATTCATTTTGCTTGAAATCAATGTCAGGATAATGAACCAATGGTTTCTTGTGGATAAACCACACTTGAGACCATAATTTAGATGTGTCTTTTAGAACCATGGAACACCTGAATAGTCTAGTCAATGGATGGGAAGAGCCGCTTACCTCAACTTGATGCATTCAAGGAGTCTGAGTGGTTCAGCGTAGACTTTAAGGTGCGCGAGCCTTAAAATTAGCTTCCCTGTGTCACATGTAGTGCACATAAAATCCAAATATTGTTAGAATTTAGCATCATAATAATCATAAACCAATGGAATTGCTCATAGTTCTGGTTTCAACCCAATGTCTCTATGGCCAAGGCAAGTATGCCAAGTTTGTCATGTACAAGACATTTTGGAAAACTATCTTGGGCGCAACATGTGCTACGGGTTTTGTAGTATGTGTAGTACAATCCAGATGATACATAGAGAATGTGCTTGCCATATCCGTTGCATATGGTAAAGAGAAGCTAGTCCTCTTTGTTGTCATCATAAGTTTCGCTATGGAAACTATTTTGACGGATACCTCTATACTTTCGTAGGGTACACGTTAAACTTGGAGGCAGTGAAGCATCCTAACGTTACTCGAGTACCCACGGGGATAGTAAATATGACTCAAGTTGAGCCAAGAAATACCTCATCGCGTCTAGCGATTTTAAAATATATCTTTTCTCTCAACAAGAATGGAAACATTTTACTTCCCTGAGTATAGAGTTCGTGCTGCATATGTCCACAAGGCACAAATCATCTTTCATCGGATTGACTCCCGTAGAAATCTATATATAGAAATGAAGATTCTCAATACGAAAATCACTGTCAGATATATATAGAATACATACAAATGTATTTATACCAAAGTGCTGATACAATATATTGTGATATAAAATATATGATGACAACAATACTTATGTTCTTATTAGAACATCGTAAATGGACATAAATTATGTTGACCACTCAAGAGATTGAGAGACAAGAAGAAGTCTTCAAACATGTTAGTTGAGTCATATTCAACCATCATATTCTCCGTGCCCATAGGGTCCCGTCACCGCTGGTGATGTTGGGTTGAAGGTTGAAATGAGCTTCAAACCTTTGCCCTTGAGTTCATTGTGTCCCAGGAATTACTGATACAGAATAGCCAGATGCTGAGATCTGAATCTAATGCCTTATGATATATAAGACATCTTTTTCTGTTAGCGTGTGATCCTGACCAGAGGTGAATCTAGGATTGCACATATTATCCCACGAGAAACAAGAGCGATCATGATGTCCATGCCCAGGTAGGGTAGTGGTGCCCATTGAGGGCGAACCCTCAAATTCCCTAGCCATCAATTACTAGAGATAATTAATTTGCGGTCGATAAATTAAAAACCATCATGGTTGATGTTGTAATGAATTTAGCAAAATCAATGGGTGTTTCAAGAAGTTATCTTGAAACCATTAATGTGAATCTCAAATTGCTAAGTATGACACATTGAAGATAATCTCTAAAATGGAGTAGTTCTCGCAACACTAGAGAGTATAATCTGATGAAATCAGTAGATACTCACTCATATTGCGTTATGTCATGACTTAGTAAATTTTGCGGGAGAGCACTTCGTAAAGCAATCATAACGTCGAAACGACAAAATGTAGGCTTTATTAGTAGTCATCGATAATCTGCGTAGGCAGTAGATCCATATGACTACCTTGTGATCCCAAGTATCAATTTGACAAAATCACTTTAAATTTTGCATCTGTATTTGCAAAAAATTGGAAATCTCAATTGCAAATAGACGTAGTAATCTCGGCATGTAGCGAACATGAAGATACATACATTCTGGAATACATCGTACTCAACAGAAATAAACTACTATTGTAATGAATAGTAATGGCAAACTTGAAGTTCAAGTGAAAAACTTGAATTGCGTAGACCTCAAATTAAATGAGATGATCTTGTATCAAGTTGCAAGATAATTCTTTGCGAGAAAAATAATAATCTCAATCACAATGAGATTGTTTTGCAAGAGAAAAAAATTCTCAATCGCAAATCGGTACTTTAAAAGTACTGAATTTATCTTTACAAGAGATAGAAAATCAATTGCAAATAATAGATGTAATTAGTCTCAACACGTAAGAAACTGTTGAAATGTGAGAATGGGTTTTAGGCCCATAAGACAATTTCAGAAAATCTCTAAGGGCCCATGTAGGTGGCATGACAAGTGGAGTGGGAAGTTTAGTCCCACCTTACTAGTGGAGAAGGAGTTGCACCTCTTTATAAGGGTCTTTCTTCCACATGCTATTGGAGCATGAGAAGAGAAGAGGCCCTTGCGCACTCCTCCGCCGCCCGCCTCGTCGCGCCACGGGTTGCGGGAATGAGCCGAGCCGAGCTCACACCTACGCGCTTATTTTTGCCGGTCGGGAACGGAGAATACGTAACGCCACGATCTGAGACGTTGGATCGTGGGCTACCGACTCGGACGTGGGTCCAGCCCACGTCTCTCCACCCAGACGCCGCCTACATAAGCAGGGCCTCGGCCAACCCTAGCCGACACGGAAACAGATCGCATCTGCCTCCACGCGCTCCACCCACGCCGTTCCTTTTGTTGCTGCTGCCACCGGCGACTCCGTCCCGTTCACCGCGTACACGGTCGACGGGAGAGCAGGCCTCCGAAACCACGCCTCTCCAGGTCCTGTACGGGGAGAGGGGCAATTATGTTTTTGGGGAGCGATTACGCGACTGCTCGCTTCCGTTCGTCTACCTCATCTACGTCCGTGTCTACACCATGTCGTCCCCAACCGCCGTCGACCGCGCTGCTGCCGAGAAGGCTGAAGCTGACAAGAAGGCGGCCGAGGACGTTGCCGTCGCCAACTCTGCTGCTACGGCCAACTGGCCTATTGGAGGGTATAACACGTTTAACCCGCTCCTGTTTATGTTAATTGTAGCACTGCTGGCGTTATGCGTAGATACATCTACTGTTAGCGTAGTACGTGCTTGCATGATTGAATATCAGTATGTTTGCGTTTATGTCAATGTCATGCTAGTTATTATTTCGTGGATTAATCTGATCGAAAAATTGCTTGTATTCCATAAACATGGAGATGTATTACATCTTAGATAGTCTGAAGTACATTGTACTCGAAACAGTACTAATTTACTGCAGCGAAAACAGGTGTAAAAGAGACTAAGTACTGCTAAAAACAACGGTTAAAATGATTGATCTGCTAATGTGCTAAAATAAAATAGCAAATAAGCAAACTTGCATGGAAGCCTGGTGCCCAGCATGCAGCAGATGGGCCAACAAAGGCAGCCATCGCTAATCTAATCTGGTCAACCCGAGCGGATAAGGAGAGCGGCTAGTAAAGAAATCCCCAGCAGCTTATCCCCAACATCTCGACACGGCCGAGACGAAGACCACCACGGCAGCATCACAGACGACGGGAGGAGTTCTTACCGTGTCCTTCCTCGTCGGAGGAGCTGTCGGGTCGGCGGGTGCCAGATGCGGCGCCGTTAGAGGCACCGTGTGCCGGAGCGGCCGCTCGACGGCGAGCTCGCCAGCGGGAGGCCGAGGGCCAAGAGGCAACGGCGAAGGCAAGGCCGAAAGCAGTCGTTGACGGAGGCGGAAGAGGGCTGAGGCGGCGAGCACCGTCTCGACGCAGCCGGCGCTGTGGCCGCGTCCAACGGCACGGTGGCCGTGTCCCGCGGGCGGAGCGCGGCGCACGGCCGGGCGCGGGGCGCGAGCCGGCGCGGCGCACGGAGGCGACGCCCGCAGTTGCCGAATCGGTTGGCCACCGCGTCGTAAACGGTTGTCGCCATTTCAGCACTGCGCTACAGCCTGCAGGGATGGCGAGATGGCGGGCGGCACTGCCGCTAGTTCCAATGCAATGGAAAATAGGAAATAACATGGTACTTGCTTCCCTGGAGCAGTCGATGTATCCATGCTGATGGCGAGGACAAAAGGTACTAATTCTTGATTGCAATTGTTAAATTGGAAAGAAAACACCTTGTTCTGGTAGCAGTTTAGATCAGGACTTTGGCCTTTGCATGATCCTGATGTTGTGGACGGACGCTCTCGCTGGGGATGGCTCCAACGTCACACCCAGCCACCGATGCAGAACTGCGCGCCGCTCCGCGAGCGGCCGTGGCCGCTGCTGGGTACCACGCACGCGAGACCCGCTCGTGGGAGCGGCCTTACGATGGCTAGCGATGGGGCCGACGGCATCGTTGCGAAGGGTTGGCCAAGGGCGTGGCCTCGAGCGCCGCCGATCTCTGCGGATGCTAGACAAGGGCTGCGACTGCTCTTCGGGACGTCGTCGCTTTGGTCTTTCCGCGTCTCGTTGTGAGGCCGATGGAATCGCTCACCCGGAAGCGTGCTGATAACGCATCCCTCTTCTTGATTGTGGATATATATACAAGAAGAAAAGATGCAACCAAGAGGCATCTGTTCGGGAAAGATGACATTATGACAGTTATAAAGGGAGATTATCCCATAATTATCACATGCTAATTAAACTCTAACACATATGTCATACTTTTTATTTTTTCCATCGGGGTTATTAGGAAAGTATATACGACATATTTATTGTCCTTGGAACTCTATGGATTTTTTCGTATTGAGGTTATAAGAGACTATGTTGCATCATTTTCTTCATTTTTTTTTTACTGGGTTTGAAGAAGTTTTAGCAACATATCAAACACATATCACCTTACATTTTTCTCACAGGATTTTGACGAAGACTCTTTCAAGATGATGATGCTATCTATACCAACATGGATTAGGAAAAGTGTCAAGATTAATTCACATGCTTAATTAAGTGAAAATCCTTGTCTGTATTAACTGCCAGCGGATGCTATTTCGGCAATCGTCGCGCCGATTCACATACAGACGCCTCTCCAACAAGATGTCGTCCTTCTTGTACCTATATATGTGAATCATCAATGAAAGAGAGAACGGTTCCATTCATTTTTGCTTTGGTTCTCAACAGCCAGGAAGACGGGAAAGAAGAAGAGCCGAGACGCTTCGGCGGCGTGCAGGGCACACAGGATCAAATTAACTCTGTTCTGCCTAGGTACGAGCTCCTGGGTCGTTTCTGTTTGAAGTAAAGAACGGTAGAGACAATATACAAAGATGTAAAGTAAACAGTTGTCTTTATTGATGATGGATTACACATATATATATAGCCCTCGAAAGGGTGTGTCCGAAGGGACATGAGGCAACTGCCTTTGTCAGGAAAAGCGGGGATTAATAGGATTCATTAAATCCTAACACTCCCCTTAATCCATGCTTGTTAGTGTAAGTATCATCATCTTGAAAAAGGCTTCTCCAAAAACCCCGTGGGAAAAATATGAGGAGATATGTGTTTGATATGTTGCTAAAACTCATTCAAACCCAGTGGAAAAAATAAGGAGAAAATAATGCAACATATAATGGTTATTGTCTCTTTTAACTCAATACGAGAAAAACTCATAGAGTTTAGAGAACAATAAATATGTCGTATATACTTTCTTAAAAAACCCGGTGGGGAAAACAGAAAATATGACATATGAACTTGTGTTGATATTACCTCATTAAAAACCTTTATGAGAACCTGTAGAGTAAACTCATGAAGGGAAAAAGAGTATAATATGATACATTGAACAAGAACAATTCAGGAAGATACTCCCCCTGATTCTTGCAAAATTCGAAGTCGTCACATACCAATTCCTTGAACTCATTTTTGGAACATAGAAGTTGGTAGAGACCCCATGAACAAATCAGTTATATGATTTGCCTTGCAAGATATGCAATATAGTGATATTGCTTATTGCGTAACCTGTTTGCATCCGGAAAACACAAGAGACATTATCGTTGAGATAATGGTTTGTGGATGTAGCCATGAGGTCTGTTTCGAAGACTCTTCATGAGAGGGCGAACACACCTAGTAGGAACACTAAGCTTGGCTACGATCTGACATAATGGGGATCTGATCGATGTATTCAATGATATCGGTGTTCATATTTCTGTGAAATTGACAAACCAGGACAAGATGTTTGATGCCTTGGAGATATCAAAAGATATTCTTGAGTACCAACAAGTTGTATTTGGTGGATCCAATGACATTATGGAACATTGAGTCTCAATATCTTATTTCCATCATCTCTTGGTGTAAATAGATCTTTCTCTACGTCTAGAGAATGAACTACCATGAGAGTTATGGATGGATAAGATGTGTCCACAATAAATTTCTTCAATATATTTTGGATATAGACAACATAGTATACCATAACGTATGAATGAAGGTGCTCAAGTTGTAGTAATGAGCGGTATTTTGGTTTACTCAAATCCATCATTAAACTCCGTCATTTAGATGATTACATGTGTCGTCATTGCGGACACACAAACATGGATAATCATCATTGTAGGAGTAATCATTGTGTATAAGGAACTCACTATGTCGGTTGTACCATATGTACCGACAACAATAAGTCTTATGGTGACTTATTGATTTTACACAATGTATGTTGTGTTTTGCATTTCAATTCAGAAGTGAGATTCCATCGAGAATCAATCATTTATGTCTGAATCTAGTGATCCATATGGACATGTGATCACTACATCTATCAACTGCGGAGATAGATGATTTTGTATTGCCAATGATATAAGTTATCGAAAAGAGATTTCACCTCTGGAGAATAGTTGGGTATCTGCGTGAACTCTTGTGTTACAATACTTGCTCTTTGTTTCACCACCTCATTGTTCTCAACTTTGTTTCCAGAAGAAAACCGGAGTAGGTATTGCTTAAGAATACCTTCCCATTATTGAGAAAGACCATTTCTACCTAGATTATACCCTTTGCTTGAATTCAGTCCGAGTGTTGTTCACACTTTGCCATGGCCATGGTCTTTGGATCTGAATCATTTGAAAGGTTTTTGCAATCTAGTTGAGAAATGTATGTCGACAATTGTAGACTTCCGGTTATATGTATCTCCAAAATCTATATATCAATATAGAGTTGATGAAAATATCGTTACCCATGGTGACTGCACGCGATTTCCCAATGCGGTTGAGTCGGGTATTCCGATGTCCTGGTCATTATGTGCACTATGACCCGGGTTGGTGGAGGTTTCCCATCCACTAGGTATATACTACCCATTAGGTGTCTGTCAACGTGAAGTTGACTTGCATTTACTGATTCACACGCCTTGATATCCTTGCTTGCGAGAAGCTGAATCCTGATGTACTTTTGCCATACATCTCCCCCTGTTACTTTGAACGGGGAGTGGAGTGGATTTTGTTGGTACCTCCACTCTTTCAGGCATACTTTTGCAGGATTATAGGATTGTGTGACACCTTTATAGTCAGTAAATGAATCTGGCAGGTTATTTGCAATGTGTTGCAAACCTTTTGAACGCATGGTTCAGTTCTTTGAGTACGTGGATTTGAGGCAGAGATGTGTTGAACATTCCACTAATTTCCTGCCATTCTTTCTGGTACTTTAAATCTCCCCCTAATGCGTGGAAATATTCCTCATGAATCAGCATACTGGCCTTGAATAACTCCCCATGCGAGGGGCTTGAGGTATTGACGGAAATATAGTTATTCCTCACATAGATCCCAACTATATGTTGAGGGGCCAATGATGTATGTTGGGGTCGTGATATCGGTATGCAACCGAAATACCGTAGATTGGAAATACTTCATAGATTTCCACGTATCAAAGATAGAGGGGAATAATAGTATGCAGTTTGGTCATGAGCGTGTAAAACTACATGACTCCAACGTAAAGTTGGTAAGTTGCAATTCCAAAGTAAAGACAATGCAATGAGCTTAACTCTTTGGATAAAGGATTCTACCAAACCATTTTGAGTCTAGACATTAGGACAAATTGCTAAATTTCAATTCAAGAGCCAATATAGAAGGCACTCAAGGAGAATTCTGCAATGTTATCCATTCGATTTGCTTGAAATCGATGTCAGGATAATGAACCAATGGTTTCATGTGGGTAAACCACACTTGAGACGATCATATAGATGTGTCTTTTAGAACCATGGAACACCTGAATAGTCTAGTCAATGGATGGAAAGAGCCACTTACCTCAACTTGATGCATTCAAGGAGTCTAAGTGGTTCAGCGTAGACTTTAAGGTGTGCGAGCCTTAAAATTAGCTTCCCTGTGTCACATGTAGTGCACATAAAATCCAAATATTGTTAGAATTTAGCATCATAATAATCATAAACCAATGGAATTGCTCATAGTTCCGGTTTCAACCCAATGTCTCTATGGCCAAGGCAAGTATGCCAAGTTTGTCATGTACAAGACATTTTGGGAAACTATCTTGGGCGCAACATGTGCTACGGGTTTTGTAGTATGTGTAGTACAATCCAAATGATACATAGAGAATGTGCTTGCCATATCCATTGCATATGGTAAAGAGAAGCTAGTCCTCTTTGTTGTCATCATAAGTTTCGCTATGGAAACTATTTTGACGGATACCTCTATACTTTCGTAGGGTACGAGTTAAACTTGGAGGCAGTGAAGCATCCTGACGTTACTCGAGTACCCACGGGGATAGTAAATATGACTCGAGTTGAGCCAACATATAGCATCCAACGATTTTAAAATATCTCCTTTCTCTCAATGAGAATGGAAACATTGGACTTCCCTGAGTATAGAGTTTGTGATGCATATGCCCACAAGGCACATATCATCTTTCACCGGATTGACTCCCGTAGAAATCTATATATAGACATGAAGATTCTCAAGGAAATCACTGTCAGATATATAGAATACATACAAATGTATTTGTACCAAAGTGCTGATACAATATATTGTGATATACAATATATGATGACAACAATACTTATGTTGTTGATACAACATCATAAATGGACATAAATTATATTGACCACTCAGGAGATTGAAAGACTATTCATAGTCTCCAAACATGTCGGTTGAGGCATATTCAACCATCACATTCTCCGTGCCCATAGGGTCCCATCATCATTGGTGATGTCGGGTTGAAGGTTGAAGTGAGCTCCAAACCTTCGCCCTTGAGTTCATTGTGTCCCGAGAATTGCTGATACAGAATAACCAGATGCTGAGATCTGAATCTAATGTCATATAATGTATAAGACAACATTTTTTTGTTAGCGGTGTGATCCTGACAGAGACACATGAGTGATCATGATGTCCTTGTCCTAGGAAGGGAGTGGTGGCCATTGAGGGCGAATGCCTCAAAGTCTCTAGCCATCGATTACGAGAGATAATTAATTTACGGGCGGTAAATTAAAAACCATCATGGTTGTGTAATAAGAATGCAAAAATTTGATACTCAAGTGTAAACTTGAAAAATTCTCAACCTCAATTATGTGAACATAACACATTGAAGATCACTTATATCTCACAGTAATAGGCTGCATGGCCATTACCTTGTGTATGCTACAATTTAGATATAAGGAATACACGTTGAAGGTAATCGTTTGTCGAGTTTGACAAAGCGTAGACCTCACGGTAAGAAGGGATAGTCTGCAAATGAGCAGTAGATCCCAACTCATTACCTTGTGATTCCAAATATAATGAGGAAGAAATATTCAAAAATTTGCAAGTTTGATATGCGAGAAAAGATGATCTCAATCACAAAAAACATGTTCAAGAGAACTTGATATGTGGTAAACACATAGAACATGCCATTATTCCCAGATGGAAATCTGGTAGTCAACAGAACAGTATTGATGTACTGAATTTGTCTTTGCAAGAGATTAAAAATCTCAATTGCAAATGAACGTAATAAATCTCGACACATGACAAATGTGGAAAAATATTACATCAACTTAAGATCTGGAATACATCTCCGTACTCAACAGATATACACTATTATTGTAATGAATAGTAGTGATGTTGCAAACTTGACACTCAAGTGAAAACTTGAATTGTATAGATCTCAAATGAAATGAGATGATCTTGTATCAAGTTGCGAGATAATTCAGCAAGGTGAATTAATATTTTGCGAGAGAAAATTGATCTCAATCACGAGAAGATTGTTTTACGAGAGAAGAGAATTCTCAATCGCAAATCAGTACTGTAGAGATACTGAATTTATGTTTGCAAGACATAAAAGAAAAATCTCAATTACAAATAATAGATGTAATTATTCTCAATATGTAAGAAACATGGAGATATATTACATCAACATATTATATGGAATACATAGTACTCAACATATTTACAGTGCTGAAATTTTAGTACTGTAATTAGCAGTATCTAAAACAAAGTTAGACAACTGTTAATAGAACGAAATCCGAATTAATAAGCAAGAAAATATAGGTTTAATTCAGAAAAGTCGTCCGGCAGGCCCATATAGGTCCAGCCCTCCACCCACCTAGAGTGTATAAGGCAGGGAAGGAGACGGTTTCCTCTCCCTCCGGAGCAATCGCTCCCCCGCCCTCCCTGTGCAGCACCGCCCCACCCATCTCCAACGGCGTCGCTGCAGCGGCTATTACCGGCGGGGACGGGAGGCCGTCTAGGGCGAGGCGATGGCGAAGGCGAAAAGAGGGCCGAGGCGACGAGTGTCGTCTCCGCGCAGCCGGCGCTGTGGCCGAATCCAATGGCGCGATAGCCGTTTCCTGCTGCTTGGTGGTGGCGTCCAACAGCACGACGGCTATGTCCCGCGGGCGAGCTAGGGCGGAGCGAGGCGCATGGCCGGGCTCGGGGCGCGGCGCACGGCCGTGCGCGGGACGCGGCACGGTGTGGCACGGACGGCAGTTGGGCGCGCGGCGCGGCACGACGCGTTGGCCACCGCTGCAGCCTGGTGCGGTATGAGCGCGAGCACGGGCGGCGGCCGGGCACGCGGTATGGGCGCGAGCGCCACAGTCAACGGCAAGCAAGATAGGCTCGTCGTTCGGGCGTCGGAGGGCAAAGCCGAGGGCGTTGCTCCGGCCATTGGACGTCGATGAGACGCCTCGCTGATGTAAGCAGTCGATGCCGCTTGTTAGTTAAGCGCTCCATCGCGATGAGTTGTCGTCCCGATGGGCAACGATGAAAACAAGTACTCTGATGGTTAATTCATCCGTTCAAACCTAGCACATGGTCATAACCAATCAATTTGTGCATTTATTTACTAAGTGCAGATGCAAACCGGATTTTCATCGATCCATTTTTGATGGATTTCGATTCAGCATATCTGTGAGGAGATCGGGCGTGCTCCTAGCCGAGGGCCGCTCCGGGATGCAAGGCGTGGACCGGTGCGGTGCCTCTGCAGCCGAGTACAGGAGGTCCAAGAAACCTTGCCGCACGCTGTCGTCGCCTGAAACCGTGTTGGGGAACAGTCGTCGCTGCTCCTCCACAAACGGCGGGGAAACTGACTTCGATCCGTCATCGTTTCCGATTCTTTTCTATTCGTCGGGTCACTTAGGGAAGAGCATGTTATTAACGTGTTTGAAGTAAAGAACGGTAGAGACAATACACAAAGATGTAAAGCAAACAGTTGTCTTTATTGATGATGGATTACACATATATATAGCCCCCGAAAGGGTGTGTCCAAAGGTACATGAGGCAACTGCCTTTGTCAGGAAAAGCGGGGATTAGAGCATCTCCAGCCGCGGTCCCAAAGGACCCCCAAGGGCCCTTTTTCATCGTCGGCACCGAAAAATCGGCCCAGTCGTGCCTCCAGGACCCTGTTTTTCGCCGGTTAGAGCCTTTTTTTGGGCTAGCGAACCCAGGCCGAACCCAGGGCACTGGGGGCCTCTTGGGGGCTCCGGCGGTAACAAATTGGCATGTGAGACACCACTCTCAGGCGAATCTCGTCCCTTTTTCCTAGCGCCGAGCCATTCCCCCGCTACCGACCCTCGCGACCCTCACCTGTTCACGGCCCCTGCGCCGCCGCTAGAAGACCCAACTTCGCCCTCCCTCGCCGGATTTCGCTTCCCCGACCCTCGCCCATCCCTTGCCCAAGCCATGCCGACCGGGGCGCCGGCGCCTGCTCACCTACTCGCCCGTCACGCCGACAAGGTGTTCGACGTTTTGCCTACTCGGTCATGGACTCGGACGACAAGGAGGCGTTCGCGGCCCTGTTGGAGGAAGAAGCCGAGGCCGACACCGCCGACGAGGAGCACCTCATGATACTGTCCTCGCTGGCCGGCCTATTCGTCAACAATGACAAGCCCCGGCAAAGTGGCTTGACGCCGGGGTGGCGCAAGAGCAAGCAGAGGCATCGGATGGAGGGGTATTGCATGCTCTACGCCGACTACTTCGTCGACTCTCCAATGCACAGTGAGAAAGTATTTCGGCGTCGCTACCGGATGAGCCGGAAGCTCTTCCTCAGGATTGTTAATTCCGTCCGGAAGTTCGACAGCTATTTCGTTTGCAAGAAGGATTACACCGGCACAATTGGATTATCCTCACTTCATAAATGCACCCAAGCTATGAGGATGCTTGCATACGGAACTCCCGCGGACATACAAGAAGACTATGGGCGAATGCCGAGTCCACCACCATTGAGTGTCTGTACAAGTTCTGCAGAGCAGTGGTGGCAGTGTTTGGACCACAATATTTGCGATCACCCAATGCCGAAGACACTACTCGAATCCTGGCATAGAATGCAGTAAGAGGATTTTCAGGGATGCTTGGAAGCATCGACTGCATGCATTGGTCATAGAAAAACTGCCCATTTGCTTAGCAAGGGATGTACAAAGGCGCCAAAAGTGGTTGAAGTGTGGTACTTGAGGCAGTAGCCACACATGACCTATGTATTTGGCACTCCTTCTTTCGTATGCCAGGAACTCACAATGATATCAACGTCTTGCAGTGCTCGAATGTCTTCGCCAAGCTTGTTGAAGGTCATGCTCCTCCAGTGAACTTTGAGGTCAATGGATGCCAATACAACAAGGGATACTATCTAGCAGATGGTATCTATCCGAGATGGTCCATATTTGTGAAGACTATCTCAAAACCTATGGCGCCAAAGAAGGCACACTTTGCTAAGTGTCAGGAGGCTTGCAGGAAAGATGTCGAGCGAGAATTTGGTGTGCTCCAATCGCGATTTGCTGTTGTCAGGTACCCCGCTATGACCTGGTTCAAAAGGCAGATGTGGGAGATCATGAATTGCTGTGTCTGCTTGCACAACATGATCATTGAGAGCGAGCCGGAAGAGCCAGTGTTTGATACTGAACCATATCACATGATGGGACCTCTTGCAGTTGTTGATCACCAGATACCAGCAACATGGACTGCCTACCTCAATATGCGTCAGGAGATCCAAGACCCACAAGTGCATCAAGAACTGTAAGACGATCTGATGGAGCACCTATGGAGGCTTAAGGTCAACGCCTAGCTCGATTTGTTTTAATTTAGGTTGGAACTTGCTTCATTGAACTATTTGATTTTGTATTAATTTCTATGCTGAACTTTGGTACGAAACATTCAATTTTTGTTGAATTTATGCCGAAAGAGCGCCGATTTTGTTGATTTCAAAGCTAAAATAGCGCCAAAACGGGGCCAAATTTGGGCCGATTCTACGCCGATAATGGGCCGAAAGCGGCGGTTGTGGGGCGGCCCCGGGGTTCGACTGGGAAAACAAACCTCCCAGGCCTATTTTATCGCCGGCTCAACCCCGGGCGGCGCTATTTCAGCCCCCTGGGGGCCAACGGCTGGAGATGCTCTTAATAGGATTCATTAAATCCTAACAGTTTCTTCGCAGGGTATCGATTCGTTCTCTCTCTTCATTAATTAATATGCCACGTATGATTTTTTGCCTATGTGGCGGGTTTACCACCTATACAGGATGAAGCATTGGGAGGAGCCCAATGCACCTTAACGAAGAGAGCGGTTGTATACATTCCTCACTTAGTCTAATTAATTATCTTTCTCTCTATCCAAATACAAAGGGAGGTGTCGTATCTTCCTTACAAGATAGTGCAAATTCCAAGTGTTCTGCTTCGCCCATCCAAACAACAGAATTCAGGTTCAATGTCAACATAGAAGTCAAGGAGATTTGATATTGAGGCCAATTTGATTCCAGGACGTGAATATAAAATCCAAACACAGCATAGCATATCAATATGATGGCTATTGTGATTGTGACGCCAGATGGCACGGACGTATTGGGTGGACAGAACAGCAGTAGCCTATTTATTCTTGTTATTATTATCACTAATTTATTTTCACTACATTTTCTTCACAAGTTACTGATATGTAAGGTACACATTATTAAGGTTTGCAACTGAGTATAGTAGGATAAATTCATTTTAAACTGCACTTCCAATTCACAGAGGCAATATACACCATGTAGCAGTGAAGAGCACACTAGAGGACTGTACTGATCCGTCCATCATCTTCAATTGAAGATACACCATTTCAGACATTTCAGACAATTTTGCACCAGATGAAGGCCATGTCACTGATTTACATGCAGGTATTCATCATGCTTGCTTATTCTTCAATGAATCTTATATTGTCAATCAGAATGAGTCAACTTATGTTTTCCGTCACCTATCAATCAGATGAAAACTTGATTATGGAAAGGGAACAAGTTAGCAATTTTGCATCAAATGAAAGCCATGTCACTGATTTACATGCAGGTATTGGTCATGCTTGCTTATTCTTCAATGAATCTTATATTGTCAATCATTATGAGTCAACTTATGTTTTCCTTCAACTATCAGTCAGATGAAAACTTTATTATGGAAAGGGAACAAGTTGGCAATTTTGCACCACATGAAGAACATGTCACTGATTTACATCCAAGTACTGGTCATCGTTGCTTATTCTTTAATGATTCTTATGTTGTCAATCATTATGAGTGCAGCCATCATAATGGTGTAAACGTTCAATCTTGTAGATGACAATGAGGATAACCAAGATGAGGATTTTGGTGACAATGAGATGAATGCAACACAATCCAGGAAATTTGTTAGTGCGAGGGAGTACTACTGCTTCAAGCTACAGGTCAGGAAGAAGCTTTTTAACATCGTCCTGTTCGGTGGGCGCCTTTTTCAACAGTGGGTTGTTGACATGTATATCAAAATTGAGACTATGAGGCTTGGCTGGTACTCAAAGCTTGAAAATCAAAAGGTTATACGAGCTGACCTATACCAGGTAACGTGCTTGTTTTTATTCTAATACATATTAATACAACAACATTATAGACATTACATGCTTCTCTATAACCTTGTATACTATTACAGGGTCTTGTTGACACCATCGTTGCCGGTGAGTCACGCGGTGATCGGATTGGCAAGAGAATCGTTCTTCCACGCACGTTTCCTGGTGGTGATCGCGACATGCAGCGGAGATTTCTGGATGCGATGGCAATGGTCCAACGCTGGGGTAAACCGGATTATTTTATCACGATGAGTTGCAATCCTTATTGGGAAGAGATAACCGATAATCTGTTGCCTGGACAATTGCCACAAGACCGTCCAGACCTGGTGGCCAGAGTATACAGAGCTAAACAGCGAGATATGATGGACTTGCTAACTAAGGGTAAGCATTTCAGTGAAGTCGCAGCTTTTGTACATGTCACGGAGTTTCAGAAACGAGGCCTCTTGCATGAGCATATACTTTTAATCATGAAAGCAAAAAAGCAAGTTAGCGAGTCCAGATGACGATGACCGGGTGATATCCATAGAGATACCTGACAAAGAGAAATACCCCGTCCTACATGATCTAGTCGTCAAACACATGTTGCACGGACCCTGTGGTGAGTTGAAAAAAAGTTGTCCTTGCATGATTGAGGGGCGGTGTAGGTTTCATTATCCGAGAGATTTTTGTGATGCAACACAACAAGGGAAAGACTCTTATCCCATCTATCGGAGGAGGGATGATGGGCGTGGAGTTAGGATCAGAGGAGCAAATTTGGACAACAGATGGGTCGTCCCTTACAACCCTTGTCTGCTTATGTGATACAACTGCCACATTAATGTGGAAGCATGCTCGGGCATCAAGGCAGTCAAGTATTTGTTCAAGAACATTTATAAAGGGCATGATCGAGCATCCTTTGCATTCGAGCAGGATATAATCAATGATGGTGGAATCATAATGGAATCCGACAATATAGGGATGCACGCTATGTATCTCCTCCAGAGGCTATTTACAGGATTTTCGGTTTTAAATTGTTTGGTGTCAGTCCATCTGTGCTGCAGCTCCAGCTTCATTTACCGAACATGCATACAATTGCATTTAAATCTTCTGAAAATCTAGAAGATGTTGTCGCTTGACCATCTTCGTCCAGGTCCATGCTTACCGAGTACTTTGAGATGAACCAGACGATGCCGCAAGCACGTAAATGGTTGTACAGAGAGTTTCTAGAGCATTATAGATGGATAACTGGAAATAAGAAGTGGCAGAACAGAAAAAATAAGAGACCACAGATTGGAAGACATGTGTATGCACACCCTGCTGAAGGAGAGAGGTACTACTTACGTGTGCTGCTAAGTCATGTCCGAGGTGCCACTTCATTTGATGATTTAAAAATAGTAAATGGCAGGTCATGCAGGTCCTTCAGGGAGGCATGTGAGCAGTTAGGCCTAACTGAGCACGACAGGACTCTTGATGATTGCATGACAGAGGCAGACACATTTCAGATGCCTTCTGCCCTAAGACGGTTGTTTGCTACTATAATGGTGTTTTGCGAGGCAACAAAAATCCGACGAATGTGGGAGGAACATCTACCATCAATGTGCGAGGAGGATTACTGCCGTAATCAATCTAGTGAGGCAACACTTGAATAGATGGTCCTTAGAGATATTAGGGACATGCTGCAATCCATGGGAAAGGATATTAAAAGCTATGGACTTCCCGATCTGGTTCAGACCGAAGGTTCTTATGACGGTCAGTACAGGGAGGTAATAGAGGAGAGGCAAATCACCGCAGACAAAGAACATCTAGATCTATTTAGCAGTTTGAATAGTGAGCAGCTAGCTGGCTTCAGTGACATAATGGATCATGTGCTGAAGAAAAAAAGCCAGATATTCTTTGTTGATGGTCCAGGAGGAACCGGGAAGACCTACCTATACAATGCATTGCTTGCAAAGGTGTGTTCCATGGGCCAGATAGCGATCGCAACTACTACATCTGGTATTGCAGCGTTGATAATGCCCGGAGGAAGGACTGCACAGTCTCGGTTCAAAATTCCAATCAAGCTCATTGAGAACAGTATGTGTAGTTTCACAAAGCAGAGTGGTACAGGTGAGTTGCTTAGACACGCATCCTTGATAATTTGGGATGTCGCTATGACAAAACGTCAAGCAGTTGAGACACTTGATAGATCACTACAGGATATAATGGAATGTCCTTTGCCGTTTGGAGGAAAGGTTGTCGTCTTTGGTGGTGATTTCAGGCAGGTCCTTTCCATTGTGACGCGTGGGACAAGAGCACAGATCATGGATGCTACACTTCTGAGATCCTATCTTTGGGAGAAGATTTGTAAGATACGTCTCACGCACAATATGCGGGCACAGGCTGATCCATGGTTCTCCGAATACCTCCTAAGGATAGGCAATGGAACTGAAGAGACAATTGGCGATGACTATGTTCGTCTCCCTGACGACATTGTGATTCGCTATACCGAAGATGAAAAAGCTATTAACATGCTCATCGAAGATGTCTTCCCATCATTGCAAGCCAGTGCTACATCGAGAGAATACATGAGCGCACGTGCTATTCTTTCGACCAAGAATGATCATGTCGATGACCTGAATGACAAGATGATCTCCAGGTTTCCAGACAAAGAAAGGTTATACCATAGTTTTGACTCAATCGAGGATGACTTGCAGAATAATTACACGATTGATTTTTTGAACTCGATCACACCAAATGGCTTGCCCCCTCATGTTTTGAAATTGAAGGTCAACTGCCTGGTCATTCTGCTCCGGAACCTTGACCCTCATAATGGTCTATGCAACGGAACATGGCTTATGATCCGAGCCTTTCAAGATAATGCAATCGCTGCGAAGATTGTTGGTGGTCAGCATGCTGGAAAGAAGGTGTTCATACCTAGGATCCCTATGTCGCCCTCAAAGGACATCTCACTTCCTTTCAAACTTAAGAGAAAACAGTTCCCCATCCGCCTCATTTTTGCGATGACAATTAACAAGGCAGAGGGTCAGACCATCCCAAATGTCGGCATTTACCTTCCCGAGCCAGTGTTCTCACATGGTCAGCTTTATGTTGCATTGTCAAGGGGGTGTCTAGAGAGACGACACGGATTTTGGCTAAGCCAAACAAGGATGTTGATAAATCCGGGAAAAGCACCAAGAACATTGTCTATAGAGATGTTTTGGAGAGATGAGTCAGGTGCATTATTCCATTATTTCTTTGCACCTACTATGTTAGCTTTCACAATCAACTTCTGAAAGGAGCTTCTTAGAAGTTTATCATTTTTCTAGCCGTGTGTCATGCCATGAACTAATCATTTCACAGTTTTGCTGATTCAGGTTTGATAAATATACGTGTTCACGAGAACTGAGGCTTCGGTGTGGTTATTGGTCTCCAGATGTGCCAACTTGTAAACCTATTTGGAAGAGAAGATGGTGTAACGATGGTACATCATGGTGTCACATCAGCAATAATAAGGAACACTTTGTGTTGTATTCTATACTATCTAAAGTTATCCTTCAGCATTCTGTTCTATTAAAGATGTTCTTGAATGCCACTGCTCTTTGATATATTTGTAATAAAACTGCAAGAGTCTATGAGATTTGTGGAATATATTGAAGTTAAAATGTGTTATTACTACTGTATTGCACATATGTTCTTCCCAGATCTATAGCACACGAGCTCACATGACTTTTTTTAGAAAAAATAAATCAAAAGAATATAGCATAGAGTATTGAGAAAAGAAGATATGGGCATGCAGATACTAGAATGAATCATGTAACCGGCTAAAATGTTGGATAACCACAGTGGGCGAGAATACCTCTTCCAACATGCATCAAACCAGTTTAAGATATGCCTACTATTCCAATTCCAGCTTCTCCTTCACCTCTTCACTGATCTCCCCCTTGGTTGGCTTGGCCATCACCAACACGTAGCAGGTAGACCTGTTGGTAGTCCCTGCAGTCGCAAGGTCATGTATAAGGAGTTAACCATAGTGCACCAGCTTACTTTCAAATGAAATAGAAATTAAGTTTCTCAAATATTTAAAGGGTGTGCCTTTTCTGAATTAGATAGCCCACGGTTACTGAAGGAAGGTGGGCCAAACCCAATATTTCTGCATATAAAATGTACTACGAAAATAACTATAATAATTATGTGTGCGTGGGGTATAAAAAAAGAGCAGAAAATAAGATTGTGGGGCCTCAGATAAATCCGGGATGATAGCAATCAGGAGTCCCCAATTATCGCGATAGTAGTTTCCTTTCTCTCACGATCTGCCTTATGTTTTTTTTCCAGAGAAATCTGCCTTATATAGCCTGATATTGTTGCCATCGGCCTCTCCTCCATCCTCCCTTGTGATCTCTCAGCCGTATCCCAACATACGTTCACAACAAGCCTCTTCACCTCGCTGCACACCCTGCCCTTGGTGAAGCACCATCGTCGTCCATGTCCACGCCATCGTCTTCGGTGCCCTATGTTGGTCAATCTCCAACCAGATCCGTTACTATTGGGCATGCTATTGACAAGGTAAGGACATATCATATCTATTTTCATCCTATACAAGGTTTACTATCTAAACGAGCTATGCTTGGGTTTTCAGGAGAACATCAACAAGGTAGCAAAGGATGACGATACAGATAATATGCAGGTTGAAGAAGTGATAAAGAAAGACGAGGATACAAACCCTAAGCCGATAGAGGTTATACAAGGAGAATCTATTATGGAGGATACAGAAAATATGCAGATTGAAGAGGTGATAACGGTACAAAAGGATACAAATCCAGTGTCCGGAAAGGCTACACAACAATCAATTACGGAGGATCCAGAAAACATGCTTTTTGAAGCTGTCATAACCAATGATGGAGATATAATCCCCGAATCAACAGAGGCGAGTTTTCTTTCCACATGTCATTACTATTCTAATTCTAACGCCACAGATCAGTTTGTAATTTTGTAGTACAATATCGTATCAGAAAATATCTCTTTATTACAATATTATATTACCATGTGTTTCAGCTACTCAGCAATGACGAATCAAGTGAAATAATCAACAATAATGAACTGGAGGAAAATAATTGCACGAAGTGCCCAGGATATACACCTCTTCTTGAAGAAAACATAGCAAAAAGAGAGGCCAAAGATTCTAAACATGCACGGGTGACTTTACTTTTCAAAATATATCTCCCAAAATAATTTTAATTGTATTATATCTTATATCGGGATAATTCAATTAATTTTGTTCTCAGAAATTAACCAACAATGAAACAAGTCAACAAATGGTGGCAGCTCAGGACAAGGAATTGACACAATCACCCGGCACGGAAGGGCTCAAAACTATAGAGGACGAGCTAACAATGCCTGTGCATGTAAAGAAACATATACGACGACATAACAAGCCTAAGAACGCACAAGACTATGTTGTTTCTCCGCAAGGCATAGAACAAAACCTTTAATGTTCGTGTACTGCTAAATTGTTGTTCTTTTGTTCATTATTACTATATGTTATCATGGCCATCATGACAGATTATGCCTCCACTGACGATGATTTGTCCATCATAGAAACTATCAGATCTAAACCAAGCGAAGAAAGACATTAGTGAGCATCGACGATGCATTTTTGAAAAAAAGGCATTTACTATCTCTTCTAACTCCCGGACAATGGGTTGGCGACGAAGTAAGTATATTAATATTGCATTATGACAATAAGATGCTATTTGATTATGAGTATGTGTCATCTAATATATTATGTATACTTTCAATTGTAGGTCATAGGCGCGTACACAAAGTGCATGACTGCTACTGAGCATCTACAAGTAAGGTCGGGTGGAAGTGTGTTCTTGGAGAATCCATGCATCTCTAAGATGATAAAGCTCGGTAACTATCTGCCCTCGGATGACACGGATGCTACACCAGCATGGGTATTAAAGAGAGCTCAAAAGTATTTGGAAAATGATATGGTTAGTCTTAGTGTACTACATATTTCTGTGAATTAGAGCAAGAATAACCAATTCGTCCACATAGAAGTATAACTAAAATAATCATTTTCTTCATATTTTCATTCCAATAAACATGGACGACATTCACTCGTACCTATGTGTTATAAATGCTAGCAAACTATGTGTTCAAGTGCTCGACTCGCTAGGCAGATCAATGAACCGCAAGGACCTTGATGATACGGTTAGTCCTACCGCCTCATCTTTTCATAAGAAGTTTTTTCTTATTATTATTTCTCGCTTGTGATGCTTGTGTTTTTTTCATTTGTTCGTGCAACGGCTAGAAGGACTGAAGGATTTATTCAAATATGCATCCGAGCAAATGGAATTAAAATCCGAGAAGTGGACTGATCTAAATGTTACAACATGGAAAAGAGAAGAACATATTAAGAACGGACCTTAGACAGATGGGTACGCCTCCTAATATAACTCAAACCATTTTTTGCTTCATAGGGTACATTTGGTATGCTATTATGTTTATTTTTTCACTTCATGGCATTTCTCAAGCACATTTGATAAACATATCAGAAATATTTGTTCCTAATGACAGAGTTCTAAAAAAGAATAAGTTGTTACATCAATTAGAGCTAGCTGATAGTGACAAATTAAGCCACCCAGAATTCAAATCCCCAAATCAATCAGCTCTATCACAGCCTGGTTGCCTCATATATGTTACCTAACTAGATCCCTGATGATAATAGTTGGCGCATTATCATAATCGAAACGCATACCAGCAGCAACCGAGCAATTAGGCAAGTTGTGAACTCCTCCCCGGAGCGATTGTGTGAGCCAAGCACGGGGGGCGATGATTACGGCGTAGACGCACTGCAATCTCGGTCCAATTCGAGATGCCAGCAACTTGCATCTCGATCTGCTCTGTGGCAGTAGGACGGTGGCGGCAGAGTCGATCTACGGAAGATCTGCGTGGTTGGTGGTGAGGCAAGACGACGGTGGGGAGAGGAGGCGGCGGGGCAAGGTCGTGGTGTGGATAAGAGCCGATGGGGCGAGGCCATGGTGACGATAGGAGGAGCGAGGCGAGGCCGTGGTGAGGGTGGGCCGTGGGGGGAGGCACCGAGCAACGTCCTGGCGGGAGAGGTGCCGACCGACGGCGTGGCAGAGGAGGTGGCCGGCGGCGTGCTACAGAGGACGCGGTCGGCGTGCTTGCTGCAGAGGACGCGGCCGGCGGCGTGCTGCAGAGGAAGCAAAGTGATGTGGATAAGAGCGGGCGGGTCTCTCACTTCTCACGGTCTCCGCGGACACACCGGAAAGATAAGCATGCTCTTTTTTTTAAGGAAAGACCGCTGCTCCTTAGTAAGTGTTCCTCTGGCCGGTTTCTTTTGTGTGTCCTAATTACATCACCCATACTAAACATATCATGGACCAAATAGATTACGGATGATCGATAGCCCATTTGGTAAGTAACAATTATATCGTTTCCTTTCAAAACATTTATGCGTTGACAAATTCATTTTTTTATTGATAGCCCTTTTATTCATTTGATTTATTATAAAAAGTATGTATTGAAAAAATCATTTTTTTATTGATAGCCATTTTGTTCATTTGATTTATGTTAGCGAAAGACGTTGTTCAATTCTTTTTTTAACAAGGTTGTCTAGTATGACCATGTGGTTTAGTCCTCATCATATTATTATACTAATGATTTTTGTTGAATTTTTTGTTATTAATCATATCAAATTTTCGTAATCATCTAGGTCATCTTGTGGTCTCTCGATGTTAAATTACATGGAGTACTTCCCGAGAGATAGTTTGCCCGACACTCCCGAACAGGTATATCTTGCTTCGTACCATGATACTATTTATTTTACGGTCTATAATTATTTGAAAACTAAGTCTTATTATTATTACTTCACTTTAGGTTCATATGACAGATTTTAGAACAAAATTAGCGATCATTTTAGTTGACTCGGAATTGAATGATGATGACATAAGGATCATTTTAGTTGACTCGGAATTGAATGATGATGACATAAGGAACCGGAACTTGGATGATGATGAAATCAACACGGATCCCACCGATAGTATGATTGTGAAAAGACCTAACAAATCAAAAGCATCCAACTCATCATCACAAGTTGAGCTCATCTCACAATCATATATCCTTTTGCCGTCTGTCACTCGAACAAATGACGACTTAATAGACGAACTTTGCTTGTTCATCAGCATGATTGATGATGTCCCTTTGCTAGAGTAAGACATATTTCCAGTTCATTTTTGTTTCTAATAAATTAATACTCTTGTATAATTATAATTGACCATTTCATAGGAGTGAATGGGTGAAAAGCTCTCGACCTTATCCTATTAATCTAAATTTGAGACAATTAAAGAACATATTAAAGAATGATGAGTACATGAATGTTTATTGTTTTAACATGGTTGTGCGGATACTAGCGTGTCACAATGTCCAACTTGCTAGAGACGTCCCAATACATTATATGGATCTACGATTCTGTGTAAGTTATTATAATCACATATTATGTTTTGCTTCGTTCTACTAATGTTTTCTTATATATTGTAGTCCGTGTCCCATTATGCACGAATTCCAAGTCATCGTGACAGCATGGACATTGCTATGTTGGCACAAGTGTTTGATAGCAGGCCCGATAGCAATGAGTATCATATCTTAGAATGTATGGTAAGGTTTGAATTCACAGACATTGTTTATTTGGTCTTATTGAATGATAATGATTGTTGTGTTTCTAAATGTATGCATCATTGCAAATTTTACTGCCTTGTGATATTCTTGGCCTATTTTAATTGTTCGTCTTGGACCAATATAAAAAAGTTGTCTCTATTTTGGACCCGCTTTCAATACCCACTTTCGAAAAGCATATACTTGAAAGTATGGTAAACGTTGCTCTCCAAGTTACAAACCCTGCCTTCAAGGACAACATCTTGACATGAAGATGCGAAGTTCCTGTTGTTCCCACAAACTCATACGGATAATAATCTTGTCTCTCTTTTTTGCGAATAGGGTAATAATCTTGTCAATACATCACGATCTTAATTGATTCATTTAACTCACATGTAACATGTCATGCATGCAGTCTTCTCTCTAGTTATGTGGTTTTCAATTTAATGCATTCATACATGATGGAACGTTACATTTTCCAATACCCAAGGTGAGTAATGACACCATTCTCATTCTTATACACGTTACGCATGTTTTTTCTAATAACAATGTTATGTAATACATATGTAGGATGATTGAACTGAGGAAGCGATTTTTGGTTCACATTTTGAAGTATGAAAAGAATGAAGTTCTAAACCATATCCCAGTTTTAGAACGAAGCATTATAGATCGCATCAAAAGATGGACCTTCCAGAGAAGATCAACATCCAATAATGACTACTAGATAATGTTGATAAGTTGTTACTTTTTTAAGTAATTTTGTAATAAGTAAAAAATACAATACATTTATGCAATCATTAATTTTATGTGAAAAGATGTGTATTCATCGTGTTTTACAAGTTTTTTCATTTTGTTTTTCAAATTTGGGAGAACGTTTCAACTTTCACCGGTCAAACAAGACCTATGTCTTAATCTAAAACAAATTATCACATTAAAATCATTAAGAATGGCACACATTTAAATCTTCCGGTATAAACATAATACAAAGTTCATGTTTTTATTATAATTTATTAGAATACGTGCAACTCGTGCACGCTTACTAGTCTTCAAAAGTTACTGATTTATAAGGTACACATTATTAAGGTTTGCAACTGAGTATAGTAGGATAAATTCATTTTAAACTGCACTTCCAATTCACAGAGGCAATATACACCATGTAGCAGTGAAGAGCACACTAGAGGACTGTATTGATCCGTCCATCATCTTCAATTGAAGATACACCATTTCAGACATTGATGCCTCACAATTTTAAACATACACCAAGAAATTGTATTTGGCATAGTGAAAGCAGCAAGACTTAAGAAATGGCAAATTATCTAATTGCCAAACATATCAGATCCCCCAATTCATTGACATCTACACCTAAGTAATATCCATTCAGCACAGTAAAGCAAGCTGGAAGAATACGGACACCCTTTAAAGTTGGTCGCAAAAGCAAAAAGTGCTTGCAGCTACCGAGCTTCACAGCTCTTGGTATTTGAAAATTTTGAAAAACACACTTTTGGTAATCAAAAAAATCTGAAAAGAAATACGTGAATACATACACACATTCCTAAGGCCCAGTAAAAATCTGGAAAAGAAATACTTTGTATTTTGGGAAATACAAAAAAGAGGAAATTCTAACAAAAATAGCACCCTTCTTCTCTTATACACTGTCAGAAAATTGTTTTTTTTCATAACCCAAAACAAAACAAGATTTTGTACCGAAACTTGCGACGGGTATTCAGAATGTGTATATGTATCACTGGAAAAAAGATCACATTTTTTTGAAACTTTCAAAACACAAATTTCAAAATGTTTAAATAAAGAGAGCAGTGGAGCCCGGGTGTTGCAACGTCTCACTCGTCGCAAAAGGCGATTTAGTTCAAATCAGAAACCAAAAAAGACTTCAGTTTTAAATATATAATCTCAGTCACAATTCAAACCGAATCAGTTCAACAGTAACATCATTTGTACAAAGCTATTGAAACTTGGTACTGCTTGCAACGAATGCACTTTAACTAGATAAAATTACAGATAAATAAGATGTTGGCCACGATGCCTGCCATAACCTGAAGGTCACAGAGCTAGAGCACCTTGGCAGCTAGTGATGTAGGCAACAGGGAAAAAGAGGGAACCAAACTATTTGTTGGAAACCTCGGCAAAGTTGCCTATTAACCATACGAACAACTTGACTTAAACTTCAAGGTAACAGAAACCACTGCAAAATAACCTTATACTTTGGTATTGCTACCAATTGAAGATGTTGGCTATGATGCCTTCCATAAACCAAATAAGGTCAATGAGCTCAAGCAACCAAGCAAATCGATATAGGCAACAGGGAAAAGGAGGAAACCAAACTATATCTTGGAAACCTCGGCAAAGTTGCCTCACCAAATCCCAATAATAAATGAGATCCAGTGAGCAGAACTGAATTAAATAGATTGGAACTGCAGAATACACAGCATATAGAGTTACAGATTATACTATAGAACTACCAAGTATGTTGACAAGTATGCATACCATAAACCTAAGAAGGTCAATGAGCTTGAGCAAACAATTGACAAATGTTATAGGCAACAGGGAAAAAGAGGAAACCAAACTATATCTTGGTAGCCTCGGCAAAGTTGCCTCACCAGATCCCAGTGAGGAATAAAATCTTGTGACAAAAACTCAAATATATCAGCAGAGTTAGGAGAATACGCATACTTTGCTACAGTATATAGGTAGTGTGGAACTAACAAGCATGTTGGCAAGTATGCATACCATAAACCTAATAAGGTCAATGAGCTTGAGCAAACAATTGACAACTGTTATAGGCAACAGGGAAAAAGAGGAAACCAAATTATACCTTGGTTACCTCGGCAAAGTTGCCTCACCAGATCCCAATGATAAATGAGCTCTGGTGAAAAAATATCAAATATATCAGCAGAGTTTCGATAATACACATTCTTCACTACAGTTTATAGTTAATGTGGAACTACCAAGCATGTTGGCAAGTATGCATACCATAAACCTAATAAGGTCAATGAGCTTGAGCAAACAATAACCAAATGATATAGGCAACAGGGAAAAAGAGGAAACCAAACTGTATCTTGGCAGCCTCGGCAAAGTTGCCCCACAAAATCACGAAATAATCCAAAACTACGATTGAGAGAATAGCAGATAACTAAAAAGAATTAAATAGTATGAACTTCTTTTACAAATGTTGGCATGGATGCCCATCATTAAACCGTCAGGTTAATGAACATAAATCAAAACACCCAACAGCAAGCATGATTTTGGCAACAGGGAAAAAGAGGGAACCAAATGAACTGTTGGCAACCTCGGCAAAGTTGCCATGCTAACTACTGGAACCTTTGTAATGATGTTCAAAACCAAAGTATCTCATACAAAAACAACAAAGAAATATCAATACTTGGATATGACAGAACAATATCACTGCTGATAGCAACATGGCTAAAAAGAGAAACGAAGTCCAATTATGCAAATCAATGAGACTAGCACATATGCATGCCAAAGTACATTCCACTATTCCAGAAACTATTTCAACCAGATCATTACAATCTTTAGGTGGCAAATGATTTGTCCCAATCATTATTATATAGGAAACAAACAAAAATGAGAGGAAAAGGGGAGTTGGTGTACCCATCTCGGGCAGTCATATAACCAAAAATGTTAACACAGATTAAAGTCAAGCCTATAAAGGCCACTGCGTGGAACTGCTATCTAAAATAAAGAAAAAAATGTTGCATATGGATAATATTTATATGAACTAGCAATATACTCCTACTTCATAATGGACAGGCTTACAGGTTATTGACGGATGACTTGGATCACATGAACAAGTTTGGCCTGGAGGCCTTGAAGGTGGCCTTCAGCTTCCTGGTTGGTGGCCTGACTTTCTGGTAGACCAGCGGGAACCTGATATCCGACTTGTGAAACTGCTTAGCGTTATCACGCTTGCAGATGTTGAAATTGACAGTGACGGTCTTGATGATCTGGATGCATGGGGATCTGACGCGGTGGCGGGAAGCCATCTCTGTGTACATCTGCTCGACGGCGCCATTGAGAGTGGTGTCACGGTACTCCTTGTACATGTTGTGCTATCCAGTCCTGCTTTGGTAACGCAACCAGATACCAAAGTTCTTGATTGTGGTGGGGTTCTTCTCAAAAATCTACATATCGAACAAGGTAACACTATAAGTTGAATTGTTCATCACCCCACGTTACTATCTGCAGTTATAGCCTAAAATGTAATTTGAGAACTTCAAAACTAGATCTGACACAGCATTTCGCCCAGCATCAACATTCCCATAAACAAATAGACAATACATGGTTGCACACTAACAAATAAATGAACAACGATCTAACATTCTGGACAGTATCTCCATGTTATTGTCAGGTTAGCATGATTCAACAACCGAAAGAAATAAAATGAGCGTGGAAGAAGAGCACACCTCGTTGAAGGCGGAAGTACCTGCGATCTGGCCGTTGCTCTTCTTCACCTTCTTCAGCTTTCGGAGGAAGTACCTGCGAAGCAACACCGACTGTGAGGATCCATAACGGACAGGCATCTAAGCAAAGCACGCTCGAATCGTGAGGCATTCTCGAGGAGCTTCCGAATTCGAATCCTGAATTCCTCACCAGAACTTGGACTTGGCACGGACCTCGTTGGTGGCCCAGAGCTTCATGCGGTAGATCCTGGGGTGCTCCTCGGTCGCCGTCGGCAGGCCCCTCCCGACCACCTGGTACTGGTGGAACTGCACGAACGCGAACGCCGAATGTGGTCAGTTCAGATCACGCGACGAGAACTGATCCTCGTGATGGTGGTGCGTACGAGTAAGAGGAGCTCACCCTGAACGCGACCATCATCGCCGGAGCTGCTGGGGTCGCTGCGGGGGGGGGGGGGGGGGGGGGGACGGCCTTGCTGCCGTGCGATGCTCCGAGACGGCGGCGGCGGCGCAGAGAAAGGATTAAGGGGTCGGGGGGGGGGGGATTTATAGATTAAGCAGAGTGCGACGAGGGCGAAGAGGCGAGTGAAGGGACGAGGCGTAAAACCCTAGTGGGCTGGGAACATTGTGTGGTGTGTGCGTGTGTATAATCGTAAGCCCAAAGGCCCAGCAAGTCTTTTCTTTTCTTTTTCTTGTGATATGACTTCCTCTTTTCTGGAAATGGTTAAAGTTCGTAAAGTTAAAGATGCAAAAGCGTGAAGTTAGATGCTGTTGGTTTGATCTACGGTGATGGTTCAGTGTCCGATGAGCATGGGACGAAATATTGTGGTAAATATAGCAGTTCTCTATTGAGAGCGATATAAACAGGTTCCACACCACCATCGGCCAGAGTTTCTTACGGCACCGTGGACATTACATCATGGCAAGCATCATGTGGTCATGAACGCCTAGGGGGACAAACATCTGAGACATCCATCCCCAAAGACAAAACAGGCGGTGATCAAGGTAAAGAGAAGCGGCAGCTTGTCCAACTTCAGTCAGGACTCATGACCTCCCCTAGCGCCCAGCAGCGATGGAGCTTCATAGTCTTCCCTCTGCCCAACGAAAAAAAAAATCGGAATTCGCCGGACCACCGACGTGTGACATCAATATATGGGGACGGCCAAAACACCACTGGCTCTGCGACTGCTACACCAAGACAGAGTACAACCACCTCCACCCTATGAAGCCATCGCCAAGAACACTCAAAACAGAATAGTAACTTAATCTACACACAAGCATTGAACTGGAGTTACCGGCGGGAAGGCCTGTGAGAAAATACTGCATGGACTCCAGCTCGGAGACAAATCACGACTGTCCTGGCCTATTTCTTTTTAACAGCAAATGCGTAGGCTATGTACTTGTAGAAACCTTGTGGATGCCTGAGCTTCCCTTCTCCAATTCTCATTCAGCCCTGGAAGCTTAAACTTCTCTAACCTGAAAATAACCCGATTAATTTGGTGGGTTCATCAAGAATATTTCATCACAATGCGTTGAATATAAGATTACTGTCCTATGCTTGCAGGTTGCGGCAGCTTCTAACAGGATAACAAAGGCTTGCTACTGCTGAACTGTATTGAAAAAGAAAGTAGTTTCGTTGATCATAAGTGGGGGTTTGGGTGAGGGATCCTTTTTAGGGGGTTCTGGTATATGGTTCAGAAAACTAAATCGAAGCTCCTCAAAAGAATACCCACCACTTAAATATCCCCTAAATCTAAAAAAACTTATTGGTCTGAAAACGAACAGAATGTGATATACTCAATACAGGAAAATCATGAAAAATCGGCAAGATTTTTAAAATGTTTAACATTTCCATAGTTCCAAATGACAGCAAAGTTTCTAATGAATAAAGCATTACTCAAATGCCAGGACATATTACTCAAATGCCAGGACATATAAACCCATTTAGCTGAATGACAAATCAATTAGTACAAATTTTGTTAGCATGTTCAGCCTAACTCACTTGGGCGGGGAAGTGGATATACAATCCAACCACTCGGATCCCGGTCCTCATGGACAGTTCTTCTCTCGTTTTGGTCTTAATTTCGGTTAGTTTTCATAGGGTCTTTTTTTACGCGTGGTTGATGTCAATGTTGTGGTATGAACTGCTTTGCGCCTTCATGGCATTCTTCTTCTAATATACAAGAGCATGCATTTAGGTGTACGTCTGTTCGAGAGAGAAAAATAGAACGTGTGGCTTATCCTGCATGTTCCTTCCTTTTATTCTAACAAGATAAGAAGGTTACAGTTATGTTATTTCACAAAATATTTGGATGAAACAAAGCTTACTTACGTTTCAAAATATGTTGTCTCCTCCGTATCCGAGTGCTCCGTCGAGCGAAGCAGAAAACGAAAATACATACAACAAGACCCAGCTCAATGACTGCAGCCATTCTTAATCCTGCAAAAAGGAAATTAAAATCACATATAATAACAAATTCTGTTCCAGAAACAGCAACATACTAAATATGGCATTCTGAAGGAAAAGTACCTCCTAGCTTCTGGATAAGATCTTCTATGTCAAGTTTATGTTTACTAGAAATTATGTCTGTACCATCTAAATGTGCGACCGACAGCTCACTAACACCATTTTCTGCCTCAGCAGTATGAGGTCTCTTTCTACATGTGTTCGGACAATGGATGCCACTTTCATACTCGTCACTTCCATCACAACAATCTACAAACATGGAAACAGTATCAAAATTTCTGCTATTAACAAAACAGAGTCCAGTAAATACTAAATACTAAATACAAACTAGTAAAGGGAGAGCTTGATTCAAGGATATGAAAGCCTGCAAAATCAATAGCGTACCGCAAATGTTATCATTCACAAACGAAGAGGACAAGATACGAGGATCATCTCCAATATTTGTACAGTAAAATTTTCCTTCTGGGCAAGCCGAAGTGCCTGTATAACACAGATAATGTGAGTGACAACATTACATTAGGGAATATCTTGGGCATTTCTGTTAACATCAAGTGAGGAGAAACAATTGTTATGTGGCCGGGTTTTCTAAAGTGAGCATTCGGAATTACAGGAAAATTAACAACGAGGCCTGCCACAATTGCAGTTAGCACAACAACAAAAAGCACAACTGGGATTGTGGACATGTGGCACTAGCCTGATGCATAAGCTCTAGTAATCAGAGCTGGCCTAATAGCCCGTTTTGACACCTAAACTGCCGGAAAAAATTGAAAAGTACTGTCGAAGTCACACATTTCTCTATTTCACTCAGTTTGGTGAATTGCAGTCTAGCGGAGCTTCAATTGGCTTAACTAAATCCACAAGACAAAAGCTGGCCTGCTTTAATGAATTATAGTCTCCAACTGCAACATTCCAATCAGATCTGATCACATTAGCAAAATCGACCAGATCTACACAGTTCGGGACTTCGCAGCCAAGTTCGGGCAAACCCAAGGCAGGTAGGGAAAAAACCTGGCTCGTCGGTACCATCGGTGCAATCGCAGTATCCGTCGTTGAGCCGGCTCCTGGGGAAGGAGCCTGAGCCGTCCCTGCAGGCGATCACCTGCGGCGCGAAGTACGCCTCGTCTGCAGAAATGATTTGGTCAGGACGAGAAGAGGAGAGAGATGGCGGAGGAGAGCGCAGGGGCATGTGGCTCGGTCACCCTTGGGAGAAACGCCGACGAGCGGTGGCACGGCGTCGGCGGCGCCGGCGAGGAGGATGAGCAGGAGAGTGGCGGGAGCGGCGGAGGAGACCACGCGACGACTTTGTTGCGGGGGCGTCATCTGCCGTTGGATGCGACCTTCGGTGCATTCGTTGGTCCGGATCTCGAGGAGTTCGATCTGCGTGTAGCTCAGAGTATCTCGCACGTCCGTTTCAGATCGAAAGAAACGTATTACCAAATCAACACCGTTTGGATGTTGATATTTTTTGGAAAAGGATTACCATCATCCGGCGGATGGCAGCTCGCGTCTATCACGTTTCGGGCATGACACGTGTCTAGGTTCAAATATTGTTCTTTGTGGAACGCGTTCCTACAATAGGGATTATGTTTCCGAAACATATACGTTGTTGTAGTGGTCTACGACGGGTTTATGTTTTGCAACACAATCTTTGTTCATAAAACTTTCTGCAACAAAACCTTAGTTGAAAAAAAAACTTGCAACAAAACCTTAGCTGCAAAAAAAATTGCAACAAAAAAATTATTGCAGAAAATTCTACAACAAGACATACATTGCAGAAATTCTGCAACAGAACATGTGTTGCGGTAATGAAGATGCGTTCGGCTCGTTCAATACGTCATCGAACGGCTCGCGACCCGACTGATCTTTTTAAAAGATCAGCCGGCGGATGCGTAGCACACCCCATGTTTTTTTCAGGGGAAAAACTGCTACCATCTTATTAAGGCGGCCTTCCATAGCTAGACTCCAGCTCTGTTTGCACAACGTTAGCCCACACAACTCGAAAATCATCCATCGATGAAAGAAGACCCTTGATCTCTTCAATAGGGGGGCAACCTAGACATGTTTAGCTCTTGGCGCATTAGCTCTTGCATGGCGCCTTTGTTATCCGTCTTTTTCTGAAAAGGAGTTTTCCCCCGCTTTGTATTACAAAGTAACCAACCAAACCATACAGGATAGGTGTTGGGCGGAAGCAGCATAGGCACACCCAAAAGAAATGACAGAGAAAGAACAAAAGAAACAAATGCCGACAACGGCAGATCAACAAAAACGAAGAAGGCATGCGACCACTGTGCCCACCGGGAACCTTCCACTAAGCTCCAAGACTCCGAAGCTGTTGGAAATATGCCCTAGAGGCAATAATAAATTAGTTATTATCATATTTCCTTGTTCATGATAATCGTTTATTATCCATGCTATAATTGTATTGGTCGAAAACTCAGATACATGTCTGGATACATAAACAACACAATGTCCCTAGTATGCCTCTAATAGACTAGCTAATTGATCAAAGATGATCAAGGTTTTCTGGCCATGGACATGAGATGTCATTTGATAACGGGGTCACATCATTAGGAGAATGATGTAATGGACAAGACCCAAACTATAAACATAGCATATGATCGTGTCAGTTTATTGCTATAGTTTTCTGCATGTCAAGTATCTGTTCCTATAACCATGAGATCATGTAACTCACTGACACCGGAGGAGTACCGTGTGTGTATCAAACGTCGCAACATAACTGGGTGACTATAAAGGTGCTCTACAGGTATCTCCGAGGGTGTCTGTTGGGTTGGCATGGATCAAGACTGGGATTTGTTACTCCGTGTGACGGAGAGGTATCTGAGGGCCCACTCGGTAATACAACATAACTATAAGCCTTGCAAGCAATGTGACTAAAGAGTTAGCCACGGGATCTTGTATTACGGAACGAGTAAAGAGACTTGCCGGTAACGAGATTGAACTAGGTGTAGAGATACCGACGATCGAATCTCGAGCAAGTAACATACCGAAGAACAAAGGGAACATCATACGGGATTAACTGAATCCTTGACATAGAGGTTCGACCGATAAAGATCTTCGTAGAATATGTGGGAACCAATATCGGCATCCAGGTCCCGCTATTGGTTATTGACCGTAGAAGTGTCTCGGTCGTGTCTGCATAGTTCTCGAACCCGCAGGGTCTGCACACTTAAGGTTTGGTGACGTTTCGGTATAGTTGAGTTATGTATGTTGGTGACCGAAGGTCGTTCGAAGTACCGGATAAGATCCCGGACGTCACGAGGAGTTTCGGAATGGTCCGGAGGTAAAGATTGACATATAGGAAATCGGTATTCGGATTTCGGAAAAGTTTCGGGACTTACCGGTTTTGTGACAGGAATGTCGGAAGTGTTCTGGGGGTCCACCGGGGGGGTCCACCTGCCTTGGAGGGCCCCATGGGCTGTGAGAGGAGGTGCACCAGCCCCTGCTGGGCTGGGCGCCCCTCCCACCTAAAGCCCATGCGGATGGAAGGGCTAGGGTTGGCCCAAGGGGGGGGCGCCCCACTTGCCTTGGGGGCCAAGTTTCCCCCTTGGCCGCCGCCCCACCCTAGGGGAAACCCTAGGGCGCCCCCTCCTCCTCTCCCTCCTATATATATGTGAGGGGAGGGAGGGCTGCAGCACCACAAGCCACGACGCAGCCTCCCCCTCCCCCTCTAGATCTGTTTCTTCTCTAGATTGCCGCGGTAGCGCTTGGCGAAGCCCTGCCGGGACAGCTCCACCGCCGCCGCCACCACGCCGTTGTGCTGGCGGAGAACTCATCTACCTCTCCGCTCCCTCTTGATGGATCGAGAAGGCGGAGATCGTCATCGAGTTGTACGTGTGCTGAACGCGGAGGTGCCGTCCGTTCGGCACTAGATCGGAAGGACCACGATGGGATCGCGGGACGGCTTGTGATGAGATCGCGGGACGGATCGTGATTAGATCGTGAAGACGTTTGACTGCATCAACCGCTTTTATTAACGCTTCCGCTTAGCGATCTACAAGGGTATGTAGATCCACTCTCCCTCTCATAGATGCTCATCACCATGGATAGATCTTGCGTGTGCGTAGGAAATTTTTTGTTTCCCGTACAACGTTCCCCAACAGTGGCATTAGAGCTAGGTCTATGTGTAGATGAGATCTCGAGTAGAACACAAAGGAGTTTGTGGGCATTGATGCTTAGATTGATTCCTCCCTTGGTCGTGTTTTGGTTCAGCGGTATTGTGGGATGAAGCGGCCCGGACCAACCTTACTCGTACGCTTACGAGAGACCGGTTCCATCGACTAACGTGTAACTTTGTTGCACAAAGATGCCTGGCGGGTGTCTGTTTCTCCTACTTTAGTTGGATCGGATTCGACAAAGGCGGTCCTTGAGAAGGTTGAAAAGCAACTTATGTATCACCGTTGTGGTTTTTGTGTAGGTGAGAATTGTTCTTGCTAGATACCCATAGCAGCCACGTAAAACTTGCAACAACAATTAGAGGACGTCTAACTTGTTTTTGCAGGGTATGTTGTGATGTGATATGGCTAATTACATGATGAGATATATGTGATGTATGAGATGATCATGTATTGTATAGAATATCACAACTTGCATGTCGATGAGTACGGCAACCGACCGGAGCCATAGGGTTGTCTTTAACTATTGTATGACCTGCGTGTCAATCATTAAGCGTTATGTAATGCTTTACTTTATCGCTAAGCGATAGCAATAGTATTAGAAGCATGGCGGGTGCGACAACCCCGATGGCGACACGTTGATGGAGATCAAGATGATGGGGATCATGGTGTCATGCCGATGATGATGGAGATCATGCCGGCGCTTTAAGGATGGAGATCAAAAGCACAAGTTCATGGTCATATCATGTCACTTATGATTTGCATGTGATGTTAATCCTTTTATGCACCTTGTTTTTCTTAGGATGACGGCAGCATTATAAGGTGATCCCTCACTAAAATTTCAAGATCAATTGTGTTCTCACCGAGTGTGCACCGTTGCGAAAGTTCGTCGTGTCGAGACACCACGTGATGATCGGGTGTGATAGACTATACGTTCACATCCAACGCGTGCAAGCCAGTGTTGCACGTGCAGAACACTCGGGTTAAACTTGACGAGCCTAGCATGTACAGACATGGCCTTGAAACACAAGAGACCAAAAGGTTGAACATGAGTCATACAGTAGATATGATCAACATGATGATGTTCACCATTGAAATCACCTCAACTCACATGATGATCGGACTTGAGTTGGTGAATTTGGATCATGTATCACTCAAATGACCGGAGGGATGTCAATTTGAGTGGGAGTTCTTAAGTAATATGATTAATTGAACTCATTATCATGAACATAGTCAGTAGTGTCTTTGCAAATTATGTTGTAGATTACTAGCTCACGCTGTAGCTCCCTAGAATTTTTATATGTTCCTAGAGAACTAGAGTTGAAAGATGATGGTAGAAATATTGCGGACTGGGTCCATGTTTTGAGGACTGTCCTCATTGCTGCACAAAAGGCTTATGTCCTTAATGCACCGCTTGGTGCGCCACCCCCTCTAGCATCGTCTGTAGATGTTGTGAACATCTGACAGGTACGTTCCGATGACTACTTGATAGTTTAGTGCGTCATGCTTTACGACTTAGAAATGAGGCTCCAAAAATGTTTTGAACGTCACGGAACATATGAGATGTTCTAAGAGTTGAAATTGGGATCTCGGGCTCGTGCCCGTGTTGTGAGATATGAGATCTCCAACAAGATTCTTTGCTTGCAAGATGAAGGAGAGTAGCTCAATCGTTGAGCATGTGCTTAGATTGTCTGGGTGCTACAATCGCTTGAATCGAGTGGGAGTTGGTCTTCCAGATAAGAAAGTGATTGCTATAGTTTTCCAAGTCATTGTCACTAAGCTACTAGAGCTCCGTGATGAACTATAAAATGCCAGGAATGGAGATAATGATCCCTGAGATGTTCGTGATGTTTGACATCGCGAAGGTAGAAATCAAGAAGGAACATCAAGTGTTGATGGTTAGTAAAACCACTAGTTTCGAGAAGGGCAAGGAGGGAAACTTCATGGATGGCAAGTCAGTTGCTGCTCCAGTGAAGCAACCCGAAGTTGAACCCAAACCCAAGACTAAGTGCTTCTATTATGAGGAAAGCAGTCGCTGAAGCGGAACAAACCTAGATACTTGGTAGATAAGAAGGCTGGCAACGTCGACAGAAGTATATTTGATATACATGTTATTAACGTGTACCTTGCTAGTACTCCTAGTAGCACCTGGGTATTGGATACCGATTTGGTTGTTAAATGTTAGTAACTCGAAATAAAAGCTACATAATAAACGGAGACTAGCTAAGGGTGAGGTGACGATGTGTGTTGGAAATGTTTCCAAGGTTGATGTGATCAACATCGCACGCTCTCTCTACCTTCGGGATTAGTGACAAAACTAAATAAATGTTATTTGGTGTTTGCGTTGAGCATGAACGTGATTAGATCATGTTTATTGCAATACGATTATTCATTTAAGTCAGAGAATAATGTTTATTCTATTTGCATGAATAATACCTTCAATGGTCATGCACCCAATGAATGGTTTGTTGAATCTTGATCGTAGTAGTACACATGTTCATAACATAGATGCCAAAAGATACAAAGTTAATAATGATATTACCACATACTTGTGGCACTGCTCCTGAATGTCATAATGGTGTAAAGCGCATGAAGAAACTCCATGTTGATGGATCTTTGGACTCTTTAGATTTTGAATCAGTTGAGACATGCGGACCATGCCCCTTGGGCAAGATGACTAAAACCTGTTTTCCGGCTTGATGGAACGGGTAAGTGACTTATTGGAAATGATACATGTTGATGTATACGGTCCAATGAGTGTTGTAGCATGTAGTGGATATCGTTATTTTCTTACCTTCACTGCTGATTTGAGTAGATATGGTGTATATTTACTTAATGAAACACAAGTCTGAATCATTTGAAAAGTTCAAGCAGAATCATAGTGAAGTTTGAGATCATCGTGCCTGGAAGATAAAATGTCTATGATATGATCGTGGAGGTGAATATCTGAGTTACGAGTTTGGTATACAACTTAAGACAATGTGAAAAGTTGTTTCACAACTCACGCCACCTAGAACACCATAGTGTGATGGTGTGTTTGAACATCGTAGTCGTGCTCTATTGGATATGGTGCGAATTATGATGTCTCTTATCATTTTGCCACTATCGTTTTGTGGTTATGCATTAGAGACAACTACATTCACTTTAAATAGGGCACCATCTAAATCCGTTAAGATGACACCATATGGTTTGGCAGAAACCTAAGCTGTCATTTCTTAATGTTTGGGGCTGCAACGCTTATGTGAAAAAGGTTTTCACCTAAAGAGCTCGAACCCAAAGCGGACAAATGCATCTTCATAGAATACCCTAATGTAACAGTTGGGTAAACCTTCTATCTTAGATCCAAGCACAAAGTGTTTGTTGCTAAAACGGGTCCTTTCTTGAGAAAGAGTTTCTCTCGAAAGAATTGAGTGAGAGGAAAATGGAACTTGATGAGGTTGTTGAACCTTTGTTTCAACCAAAGAGTAGCGCAGCGCAGAAAGATCTTCCTGTGGAGCCTACCGTTGGGAGACGTAGTAGTAAATCAAAAAAATCCTACGTGTCACCAAGATCAATCTATGGAGAAACCAGCAACGAGAAAAGGGGGAGTGCATCTTCATACCTTTGAAGATCGCAAAGCAGAAGCGTTACTAGAACGCGGTTGGTGGAGTCGTACTCGCAGCGATTCAGATCGCGATCGATTCCGATCTAAGCGCCGAACAACGGCACCTCCGCGTTCAACACACGTGTAGTCCGGTGACGTCTCCTACGCCTTGATCTAGCAAGGAGGAAGGAGAGGTTGAGGGAGAGCTCTGGCAGCACGACGTCGTGGTGACGGTGGAGCTGCGTGGTACTCCGGCATGGCTTCGCCAAGCACTACGGAGGACGAGGAGGAGGAGGGGTAGGGCTGCGTCGAGGGAGAGAGGGACTTGTATGTTGCAGCCCCCCAAAACCCCACATATATATAGGGGGAGGGCAGGAGGGTGCGCAGCCCCTAGGGTTCCCATCCTAGGGCCGGCGATCAACCCTAGATGGCCTTGTGGTCAGCGGCCAAGAGGGGAGAGGAGGGGCGGCACCCTAGGTGGGCCTAGGGCCCACCTGCCCCTAGGGTTTGCCCCCTCCCACCTAGTGCTGCGCCTTGGGCCCTTATGGGAGGTGCACCAGCCCACCTAGGGGCTGGTTCCCTCCCATCTACGGCCCATGCAGCCCTCTAGCGCCGGTGGCCCCACACGGTGGACCCCCGGAACCCTTCCGGTGGTCCCGGTACGTTACCGGTGATGCCCGAAACACTTTCGATGACCAAAACCTCACTTCCTATACATGAATCTTTACCTCCGGACCATTCCGGAACTCCTTTTGACGTCCGGGATCTCATACGGGACTTCGAACAACCTTCGGTAACCACGTACACTATTTCCCTATAACCCTAGCATCATCGAACCTTAAGTGTGTAGACCCTACGGGGTTCGGGAGGCATGTAGACATGACCGAGACACCTTTCCGGTCAATAACCAACAGCGGGATCTGGATACCCATGCTGGCTCCCACATGCTCCACGATGATCTCATCGGATGAATCACGATGTCGGGGATTCAATCAACCCCGTATACAATTCCCTTTGTCTACCGGTATGACACTTGCCCGAGATTCGATCATCGGTATCCCTATACCTTGTTCAATCTCGTTACCGGCAAGTCTCTTTACTCGTTTCGTAACACATCATCCCGTGGCTAACTCCTTAGTCACATTGAGCTCATTATGATGATGTCTTACCGAGTGGGCCCAGAGATACCTCTCCGTCACCCGGAGTGACAAATCCCAGTCTCGATTCGTGCCAACCCAACAGATACTTTCGGGGATACCCGTAGTATACCTTTATAGCCACCCAGTTACATTGTGACATTTGGCACACCCAAAGTATTCCTATGGTATTCGGGAGTTGCACAATCTCATGGTCTAAGGAAATGATACTTGACATTAGAAAAACTTTAGCAGACGAACTACACGATCTTGTGCTATGCTTAGGATTGGGTCTTGTCCATCACATCATTCTCCTAATGATGTGATCCCATTATCAACGACATCCAATGTCCATGGTCATGAAACCGTGACCATCTATTGATCAACGAGCTAGCCAACTAGAGGCTCACTAGGGACATGTTGTGGTCCATGTATTCACACATGCATTATGGTTTCCGGTTAATACAATTATAGCATGAACAATAGACAATTATCATGAACAAGGAAATACAATAATAACCATTTTATTATTGCCTCTAGGGCATATTTCCAACAGCCTCCCACTTGCACTAGAGTCAATAATCTAGTTACATTGTGATGTATCGAACACTCATAGAGTTCAGGTGTTGATCATGTTTTGCTCGTGAGAGAGGTTTAGTCAACGGATCTGCGACATTCAGATCCATATGTACTTTACAAATATCTATATCTCCTTCCTGAATATAATCACGAATGGAGTTGAAGCGGCGCTTGATGTGTCTTGTCTTCTTGTGAAACCTGGGCTCCTTGGCAAGGGCAATAGCTCAAGTGTTGTCACGGAATAGAGTCATCAGGCCCGATGCATTGGGAATCACTCCTAGGTCGGTGATGAACTCCTTCATCCAGACTCCTTCCTTTGCTGCTTCTGAAGCAGCTATGTACTCTACTTCACATGTAGATGCCGCCACGACGCTTTGCTTGCTGCTGCACTAGCTGACTGCCCCTCTATTCAAATATACACGTATCCGGTTTGTGACTTGGAGTCATCCGAATCTGTGTTGAAGCTAGCATTGACGTAACCCTTTACGACGAGCTCTTCGGCACCTCCATATACGATAAACATGTCCTTGGTCCTATTCAGGTACTTCAGGATATTCTTGACCGCTGTCCAGTGTTCTGCTCCGGGATCACTTTGGTACCTCCCTACCAAACTTATGGCAAGGTTCACATCAGGTCTGGTACACAACATGGCATACATAATAGAGCCTATGGCTGAAGCATAGGGGATGACACTCGTCTTTTCTCTATCCTCTGTCGTGGTCGCGCATTGAGTCGTACTCAATCTCACACCCTGCAACACAGGCAAGAACCCCTTCTTGGACTTATCCATATTGAACTTCTTTAATATATTGTCAAGGTATGTGCTTTGTGAAAGACCTATGAGGCATTTCGATCTATCTCTATAGATCTTGATGCCTAATATGTAAGCAACTTCTCCAAGGTCCTTCATTGAAAAACACTTATTCAAGTAGGCCTTTATGCTTTCCAAAAGTTTTATATCATTTCCCATCAATAATATGTCATCCACATATAATATGAGAAATTCTACAGAGCTCCCACTCACTTTCTTGTAAATACAGGGTTCTCCATAAACCTGTATAAATCCAAACGCTTTAATCACCTCATTAAAGCGAATGTTCCAACTCCGAGATGCTTGCACCAGCCCATAGATGGAGCGCTGAAGCTTGCATACTTTGTTAGCATCTTTAGGATCGACAAAACCTTCCGGCTGCATCATATACAGTTCTTCCTTACGGAAGCCATTAAGGAATGTCGTTTTGACATCCATTTGCCAGATCTCATAATCATAAAATGTGGCAATTGCTAACATGATCCGGACGGACTTCAACATTGCTACGGGTGAGAAAGTCTCATTGTAGTCAACTCCTTGAACTTGTCGATAACACTTAGCGAGAAGCCGAGCCTTATAGACGGTCGCATTACCATCTGCGTCAGTTTTCTTCTTAAAGATCCATTTATTTTCTATGGCTCACTTATCATCGGGCAAGTCCACCAAAGTCCATACTTTGTTCTCATACGTGGATCCTATCTCGGATTTCATGGCTTCAAGCCATTTGTTGGAATCTGGGCCCGCCATCACTTCTTCATAGTTCAAAGGTTCACTGTTGTCCAAAACATGATCTCCAGGACAGGGTTGTCATACCACTCTGGTGCGAAACGTGTCCTAGTGGACCTTCAAATAGCAACTTGATCTGAAGTTTCATGATCATCATCATTAACTTCCTCTCCAGACGGCGCAGGCTCCATAGAAACAACTTCCTGTGCTACGCTACTCTCTGGTTCGAGTGGAGGTACAATTACGTCATCAAGTTCTATTTTTCTCCCACTTACTTCTTTCGAGAGAAACTCTTTCTCTAGAAAGGATCCATTCTTGGCAACAAAGACTTTGCCTTAGGATCTGAGGTAGAGGGTATACCCAACAGTTTCTTTGGGGTATCCTATGAAGACGCACTTTTCCGCTTTAGGTTCGAGCTTCTCAGGTTGAAATTTCTTCACATAAGCATCGCATCCCCAAACTTTCAGAAACGACAGCTTAGGTTTCTTTCTAAACCATAATTCACACGGTGTCGTCTCAACGGACTTAGACGGTGCCCTATTTAAAGTGAATGCAGAAGTCTCTAATGCATATCCCCAGAATGATAGCGGTAAGTCGGTAAGAGACATCATAGATCGCACCATATCCAATAGAGTGCGATTACGATGTTCAGACACACCATTTCGCTGAGGTGTGCCAGGCGGCGTGAGTTGTGAAATAATTTCACATTTCCTTAGGTGCGTGTCAAACTCGTGACTCAAATATTCTCCGTCACGATCAGATCGTAGGCGCTTTATTTTCCTATCACGTTGATTCTCTACCTCACTCTAAAATTCCTTGAAATTTCCAAAGGTTTCAGACTTGTGTTTCATTAAGTAGACATACCCATATCTGCTCAAGTCATGAGTGAGGGTGAGAACATAACGGTAGCCACCGCGAGCCTCAACGCTCATTGGACCGCATATATCGGTATGTATTATCTCCAACAAGTCAGTTGCTCACTCCATTGTTCCTGAGAACGGAGTCTTGGTCATCTTGCCCATGAGGCATGGTTCGCACGTGTCAAATGATTCAAAATCAAGCGACTCCAAAAGTCCATCAACATGGAGTTTCTTCATGCGTTTGACACCAATATGACCAAGGCGGCAGTGCCACATGTAAGTGGGACTATCGTCATCAACCTTACACTTTTTGGTACTCACACTATGAACATGTGTAACATCACATTCGAGATTCATCAAAAATAAACCATTGACCAGCGTGGCATGACCATAAAACATTTCTCTCATATAAATAGAACAACCATTATTCTCAGATTTAAATGAGTAGCCATCTCGCATCAAATGAGATCCAGATACAACGTTCATGCTCAAAGGTGGTACTAAATAACAATTATTAAGGTTTAAAACTAATCCCAAAGGTAGATGTAGAGGTAGCATGCCGACGGTGATCACATCGACCTTGGAACCATTCCCGACGCGCATCGTCACCTCGTCCTTCGCCAGTCTCCGCTTATTCTGCAGCTCCTGCTTGGAGTTACAAATGTGAGCAACTGCACCGGTATCAAATGCCCAGGAGCTACTACGAGCGCTGGTAAGGTACACATCAATAACAAGTATATCACATATACCTTTAACGTTGCCGACCTTCTTATCCCCTAAGTACTTGGAGCAGTTCCACTTCCAGTGGCTGGTACCCTTGCAATAAAAGCACTCAGTCTCAGGCTTGGGTCCATTCTTGTTCTTATTCCCAGCAACTTGCTTACCGGGCACGACAATTGCTTTGCCGTCCTTCTTGAAGTTCTTCTTACCCTTGCCTTTCTTGAAACTAGTGGTCTTATTGACCATCAACACTTGATGCTCCTTTTTGATCTCGACCTCCGCTGATTTCAGCATCGAGTACAACTCAGGAATGGACTTCTCCATCCCTTGCATGTTGTAGTTCATCACAAAGCTCTTGTAGCTAGGTGGGAGCGACTGGAGGATTATGTCAACAACCTAGTCATCCGGAAGATTAACTCCCAACTAAGACAAGCGGTTGTGCAACCCAGACATTTTGAGTATGTGCTCGCTGACAAAACTATTCTCCTCCATCTTACAACTGAAGAACTTGTTAGAGACATCATATCTCTCGACCCGGGCATGAGCTTGGAAAAGCAATTTCAGCTCTTGGAACATCTCATATGCTCCGTGTTGCTCAAAACACTTTTGGAGCCCCGGTTCTAAACTATAAAGCATGCCGCACTGAACCAGGGAGTAATCATCACAACGCGACTGCCAGGCGTTCATAAAGTCTTGGGTCGCTGGGAAAATGGGTGCGTCACCTAGCGGTGCATCAAGGACATACAATTTCTTGGAATCTATGAGGATGATCCTCAAGCTACGGACCCAGTCCGTATAGTTGCTTCCATCGTCTTTCAGCTTGGTTTTCTCTAGGAACACGTTGAATTTGAGGGCAACACTAGCGTTGGCCATTGGATCTACAATATAAATTGTAAAGACAACTTTTAGACTAAGTTCATGATAGTTAAGTTCACATAATTAGATTATTTAATGAACTCCCACTTAGATAGACATCTCTCTAGTCATCCAAGTGACACATGATCCACGTCAACTAGCCCGTGTCCGATCATCACGTGACACGGACTAGTCATCAATGGTGAACATCTCCATGTTGATCGTATCTTCTATACGACTCATGTTCGACCTTTCGGTCTCCCGTGTTCCGAGGCCATGTATGTACATGCTAGGCTCGTCAAGTCAACCTAAGTGTATTGCGTGTGTAAATCTGGCTTACACCCGTTGTATGCGAATGTTAGAACCTATCACACCCGATCATCACGTGGTGCTTAGGAACAATGATCTTTAGCAACGGTGCACAGTTAGGGTGAACACATTTCTTGAAATTTTAGTGACAGATCATCTTATTAAGCTACTGTCGTTCTAAGAAAATAAGATGTAAACATGATAAACATCACATGCAATCAATATAGTGACATGATATGGCCAATATCATCTTGCTCCTTTGATCTCCATCTTCGGGGCACCATGATCATCATTGTCACCGGCACAACACCATGATCTCCATCATCGTGTATTCATGAATTTGTCTCGCCAACCAATTACTTCTACTACTATGGCTAACAGTTAGCAATAAAGTAAAGTAATTACATGGCATTTATGATTGACACGCAGGTCATACAATAAATTAAGACAACTCCTATGGCTCCTACCGGTCATACTCATCGACATGCAAGTCGTGAATCCTATTACAAGAACATGATCAATCTCATACATCACATCCTTTGGCAATATCACATCACACGACATATGCTGCAAAAACAAGTTAGACGTCCTCTAATTTGTTGTTGCAAATTTTTATGTGGCTGCTATAGGTTTCTAGCAAGAATGTTTCTTACCTACGCCAAAATCTGTGATATGCCAATTTCTATTTACCCTTCATAAGGACCCTTTTCATTGAATCTGATCCAACTAGAGTGGGAGAGACAAAAACCCGCTAGCCACCTTATGCAACAAGTGCATGTCAGGCGGTGGAACCAGTCTCACATAAGCATACGTGTAAAGTCGGTCCGGGCCGCTTCATCCCACAATACCGCTGAATCAAGATAAGACTAGTAACAGCAAGCAAATTGACAAAATCGACGCCCATAACAACTTGTGTTCTACTCGTTCATAGATTCTACGCATAAACCTAGCTCATGATGCCACTGTTGGGAGACGTAGTAGTAAATCAAAAAAATCCTACGTGTCACCAAGATCAATCTATGGAGAAACCAGCAACGAGCAAAAGGGGAGTGCATCTTCATACCTTTGAAGATCACAAAGCGGAAGAGTTACAAGAATGCGGTTGGTGGAGTCGTACTCGCAGCTCAGATCACGGTGGATTCCGATCTAAGCGCCGAACAACGGCGCCTCCGCGTTCAACACACATGCAACCCGGTGATGTCTCCTACGCCTTGATCCAGCAAGGAGGAAGGATAGGTTGAGGGAGAGCTCCGGCAGCATGACGGCGTGGTGACGGTGGAGCTACGTGGTACTCCGGCAGGGCTTTGCCAAGCACTACGGAGGACGAGGAGGAGGAGGGGTAGGGCTACGCCGAGGGAGAGAGAGACTTGTATGTTGCAGCCGCCCAAAACCCCACATATATATAGGGGAGGGGAGGAGGGTGCGCAGCCCCTAGGGCCGGCGGACAACCCTAGATGGCCTTGTGGCCAGCGGCCAAGAGGGAAGAGGAGGGGCGACGCCCTAGGTGGGCCTAGGGCCCATCTGCCCCTAGGGTTTGCCCCCTCCCACCTAGTGTTGCGCCTTGGGCCCTTGTGGGAGGTGCACCAGGCCACCTAGGGGCTGGTTCCCTCCCACCTGCGGCCCATGCAGCCCTTTGGTGTTGGTGGCCCCACACGATGGACCCCCGGAACCCTTCCGGTGGTCCCGATATGTTACCGGTGATGCCCGAAACACTTCCGGTGACCAAAACCTCACTTCCTATATATGAATCTTTACCTTCGGACCATTTTGGAACTCCTCATGACGTCCGGGATCTCATCCGAGACTCCGATCAACCTTCGGTAACCACGTACACTATTTCCCTATAACCCTAGCATCATCGAACCTTAAGTGTGTAGACCCTACGGGTTCGGGAGGCATGTAGACATGACCGAGACACCTCTCCGGTCAATAAGCAATAGCGGGATCTGGATACCCATGTTTGCTCCCACATGATCCACGATGATCTCATCGGATGAACCACGATGTCGGGGATTCAATCAATCCCGTATACAATTCCCTTTGTCTACCGGTATGACACTTGCCCGAGATTCGATCATCGGTATCCCTATACCTTGTTCAATCTCCTTACCGACAAGTCTCTTTACTCATTCCATAACACATCATCCTGTGGCTAACTCCTTAGTCACATTGAGCTCATTATGATGATGTCTTACCGAGTGGGCCGAGAGATACCTCTCTATCACACGGAGTGACAAATCCCAGTCTCGATTCGTGCCAACCCAATAGATACTTTCGGGGATACCTATAGTATACCTTTATAACCACCCAGTTACGTTGTGATGTTTGGCACACCCAAAGTATTCCTACGGTATCTGGGAGTTGCACAATCTCATGGTCTAAGGAAACGATACTTGACATTAGAAAAGCTTTAGCAGACGAACTACACGATCTTGTGCTATGCTTAGGATTGGGTCTTGTCCATCACATCATTCTCCTAATGATGTGATCCCGTTATCAACGACATCCAATGTCCATGGTCATGAAACCGTGACCATCTATTGATCAACGAGCTAGCCAACTAGAGGCTCACTAGGGACATGTTGTGGTCCATGTATTCACACATGCATTACGGTTTCCGGTTAATACAATTATAGCATGAACAATAGACAATTATCATGAACAAGGAAATACAATAATAACCATTTGATTATTGCCTCTAGGGCATATTTCCAACACCTACGTCAGTTGAAGAGGAAGTTAATGATGATGATCATGAAGCTTCGGATCAAGTTACTATCGAACCTCGTAGGTCGACAAGGACGTGTACTGCTTTGGAGTGGTACGACAACCCTGTCTTAGAGGTCATGTTGTTGGACAACGATGAACCTACGAGCTATGGAGAAGCGATGATGGCCCGGATTTAGACAAGTGGCTAGGAGCCATGAAATCCGAGAAAGGATCCATGTATTAAAACCAAGTATGGACTTTGGTAGACTTGCCCGTTGAACGGCAGATTGCTGAGTACAAATGGACCTTTGAGATGAAGACAGACGCTGATGGTAAATGTCACCATTTATAAAGCTCGACTTGTCGCAAAGAAGTTTCTGACAAGTTCAAGGAGTTGATTGCGATGAGACTTTCTCACTCGTAGCAATGCTAAAGTCTGTTCGAATTATGTTAGGAGTTGCTGCGTTTTTTCAATTATGAAATTTGGCAGATGGATGTCAAAACATCGCTTCCTTAAGGAAAGGTTGTATGAGATACAACTAGAAGGTTTTGTCAGTCCTAAGGATGCTAAAAGGTGTGCAAGCTCTAGTGATCCTTCTATGGACTGGAACAAGCATCTTGGAGTTGGAATATATGCGTTGATGAGGTGATCAAAGTTTTTGAGTCTATACAAAGTTTATGAGAAACTTGTATTTACAATAAAGTGAGTGGGAGCACTGTAGAATTTCTGATAAGCATATGTGGATGACATATTGTTGATCAGAAATCATGTAGAATTTCTGGAAAGCATAAAGGGTTGTTTGAAAAGAGTTTTTCAAAGGAAGACCTGGATAAAGCTACTTAATTGTTGGGCATCGAGATCTATAGAGATAGATCAAGACGCCTAATGAGACTTTCAATGAGTACATACCTTGACAAGATTTTGAAAGAGTTTAAAATGGATCAGTCAAAAAAGGAGTTGTTGCCTGATTTGTAAGGTGTGAAGTTGAGTGAGACACAAAGCTCGACCACGGCAGAAGAAAGATAAAGGACGAAGGTCGTCCCCTATGCCTTAGCCATAGGCTCTATATTATGCCATGTTGTGTACCGCACCTGGTGCGTGCCTTGCCATTAGTCTTCCAAGGGGTACAAGAGTGACCCAGGAGCGGATCACTAGACAGCGGTCAAAATTATCCTTAGTAACCAAAGGACTAAGGAGATGTTTTCTCGATTATGGAGGTGATAAAGAGTTCGTTGTAAAGAATTACGTCGATGCAAGCTTTAACACCATTCCGGATGACTCTTAGTAGCAATCCAGATACCTATAGTGGAGTAGACATTTGGAATAGCTCCAAGTGGAGCATGGTAGCAGTGTCTATAGTAAGACATAGAGATTTGCAAAGTACACACGGATCTGAATGTCGCAGACCCGTTGACTAAAGACCTCTTTCACATGGAAAGCATGATCGAACCCCAGAACTCATTGGGTGTTAGATTCATAACAATATAAATCACATGGTGATGTGAGCTAGATTATTGACTCTAGTGCAAGTGGGAGACTGTTGGAAATATGCCCTAGAGGCAATAATAAATTGGTTATTATCATATTTCCTTGTTCATGATAATCGTTTATTATCCATGCTATAATTGTATTGGTCGAAAACTCAGATACATGTCTGGATACATAAACAACACAATGTCCCTAGTATGCCTCTAATAGACTAGCTAATTGATCAAAGATGATCAAGGTTTTCTGGCCATGGACATGAGATGTCATTTGATAACGGGGTCACATCATTAGGAGAATGATGTAATGGACAAGACCCAAACTATAAACATAGCATATGATCATGTCAGTTTATTGCTATAGTTTTTTGCATGTCAAGTATTTGTTCCTATAACCATGAGATCATGTAACTCACTGACACCGGAGGAGTACCGTGTGTGTATCAAATGTCGCAACATAACTAGGTGACTATAAATGTGCTCTACAGGTATCTCCGAGGGTGTCTGTTGGGTTGGCATGGATCAAGACTGGGATTTGTTACTCCGTGTGACGGAGAGGTATCTGAGGGCCACTCGGTAATACAACATCACTATAAGCCTTGCAAGCAATGCGACTAAAGAGTTAGCCATGGGGTTTTGCATTACGGAACGAGTAAAGAGACTTGCCAGTAACGAGATTGAACTAGGTGTAGAGATACCGACAATCGAATCTCGGGCAAGTAACATACCGAAGAACAAAGAGAACATCATACAGGATTAACTGAATCCTTGACATAGAGGTTCGACCGATAAAGATCTTCGTAGAATGTGTAGGAACCAATATGGGCGTCCAGGTCCTGCTATTGGTTATTAACCGTAGAAGTGTCTCGGTCATGTCTGCATAGTTCTCGAACCCGCAGGGTCTGCACACTTAAGGTTCAGTGACGTTTTGGTATAGTTGAGTTATGTATGTTGGTGACCGAAGGTTGTTCGGAGTCTTGGATGAGATCTTGGACATCACGAGGAGCTTTGGAAAGATCCAGAGGTAAGGATTGATATATAGGAAGTCGGTATTCGAATTCTGGAAAAGTTTCGGGACTTATCGGTTTTGTGACAGGAATGCTGGAAGTGTTATGGGGTCCACCGGGGGGTCCACCTGCCCCGGAGGGCCCCATGGGCTGTGAGAGGAGGCACACTAGCCCCTGGTGGGATGGGCTCCCTCCCACCTAAAGCCTATGCGGCTGGAAGGGCTAGGGTTGGCCCAAGGGGTGGCGTCCCACTTGCCTTGGGGGCCAAGTTTCCCCCTTGGCCGCCACCCCACCCTAGGGGAAACCCTAGGGCGCCCCCTCCTCCTCTCACTCCTATATATATGTGAGGGGAGGGAGGGCTTCAGAACCACAAGCCATGATGCAGCCTCTCCCTCCCCCTCTAGATCTGTTTCTCCTCTAGATTGTCGCGGTAGCGCTTGGCGAAGCCCTGCCGGGACAGCTCCACCACTACCGCCACCACGCCGTTGTGCTGGCGGAGAACTCATCTACCTCTCCGCTCCCTCTTGCTGGATTGAGAAGGCGGAGATCATCATCGAGCTGGACGTGTGCTGAATGCGGAGGTGCCATCCGTTCGGCACTACATCGGAAGGACCACGATGGGATCGCGGGACGACTCGTGATGAGATCGCGGGACGAATCGTGATTGGATCGTGAAGACATTCAACTACATCAACCGCCTTTCTTAACGCTTCCGCTTAGCGATCTACAAGGGTATGTAGATCCACTCTCCCTCTCATAGATGCTCATCACCATGGATAGATCTTGCGTGTGCGTAGGAATTTTTTTGTTTCCCGTGCAATGTTCCCCAACAAAAGCGCTGGCACCAATCAACACCTCTCCGAAGCGCCTTTTTTATCCGTCTCCAAGATCATCTAGCGTGCGCACATCTCCACAGTTAGCTGAACACCATGTCAGGAAGCAAGCAACTCATCATGATCAAGGTCAGAAACCAAAAGGAAAAATGAGATGCTCCTCCCAAGAACACTCCATGGTGATCGCGCATGATCGCTCCTCTGCCACCTGATCCATTTGTCTTTGTTGTGGCTCCATCAGTGTTGACCTTCAACCAACCTTGGTCACGAGGATGCCGCGACTCAGATGGCCTTCCTCCTCGTGTGGACGCCAGTGAAGCTTGAGCCTCGGCCCACTTATCCAGCAGGCTCCAAACCCGCTCGACCGAAGAACGCGCATCTTCAATGGACTTCCCACCTCTTGTATCATTTCGAGCAAGCTACATATGATATAGTAGCATGATCATGACTACTTTTATAACCTTCCATGGCCTTACCAAACTAGTCCATAATCCACAACTTGATCTCCCTCTACAAACCCCAATCGCTGGTGGGCTTAAACAATCGTCACCTCTTGCTTCATTTACCAGTGCCCAATGGTGGCGGGCATATGGGCAGAACCAGAAACGGTGCAGAACTGTCTCCTCCCTCTCATAAACTGGGCATACAACTCCAACCTTGATGTTTCTCCGCTATAATTCTGAGCCCACTGCTAATCCATTATGGGCAAGTTTCCAAACGTGGATCTTAGCTTGACATTGGTGTCCCATAGATCAAGCCACCCTTTATGTTCGAGCACCAACAAAGAAGGTTCAGGCTTGCCCGACTTCAGATGCTTCATGTCCATGCATAGATGGTATGCACATAGGATAGAAAAACTACATTCTTGGTGTGATTCCATGCATAGAAGTCCTCTCTTTTAGGACCTCCAATCGGGAATCTGCATGATATCCTCAACATTCTGAGGTAGCAACGCTCTCTTGAGCTCCGCCACATCCCACTCCTTGCCTGAACAGTTCATCAAATCTGCCACCTTGGTGATGTTACTTCTGCCCAAAGCTCCCATTGGTTTCAGTAATCCTTGTAGCGGGATCCAGTTATCACACCAAACATTGATTTTCCTTACATTCCCTATGTGCCAAATAAGACCATCTTGAAGAAGGTCACTGCCAAACAATATACTCCACCATGTATAGAACGCACTCTTGGGACAACTAGCCGGAAGAAAATCAAAATTAGGAAAATGATGTGCCTTCAAGACCCGTGCACACACAATGTTTGGATTGGTGACAATCCTCCAGGCTTGCTTGGCTAAAAGCACTTGGTTAAATGCATCAAAATCCCTGAACCCCATGCCTCCTACTCATTTCGATATTGAGGCCCAGAATTTGGCATTGGCATGAGCCAAGCATTGACAAAGAGAACCACTTGGGAGTGGTATTGGCAGATGTACCGTGACAACAGGTCCGGTAGCCGACACGTGGCACCTGCCGCCACGGGCGCAGGCGACAAGCTAGGTGAAAGGACATGGATGTCGGCTAGAGGGGGGGTGAATAGGCGTTGTAAAACAATTACAGTCAGGCTTGAACAAATGTGGAATAAAACTATCGTTTAATTTGTCAAGCACAAAACCTAAAACAACTAGGCTCACCTATGTGCACCAAGAACTTATGCTGAGAAACATAAACAACTAAGTGATAGCAAGATATATAACATGACACAATATGGCTATCACAAAGTAAAGTGCATAAGTCAAGGGCTCGAGTATGAGATAACCGAGGTGCGAAGACGATGATGTGTCCCGAAGTTCGCACCCTTGCGGATGCTAGTCTCTGTTTGGAGTGGTGTGGAGGCAAAATGCTCCCCAAGAAGCCACTAGGGCCACTGTAATTTCCTCACGCCCTCGCACAATGCAAGATGTCGTGATTCCACTAAGGGACCCTTGAGGGCAGTCACCGAACCCATACAACTGGCAACCATTGGGGGCGGTCACTGGAACCCATACAAATTGCTCGGGGCCATCTCCACGGCCTAATTGGAGACCCTGATGCTTGCGAGGAGCTTTACACAACAATGATTGAGATCCAAGGCACCACCAACCGTCTAGGGCGCCAAAGCACCCAAGAGGCACAAGCTTGATACTTGTGATCGCGTTGGGTTTTCCGTGAAGAGGAACGGGTAATTGTAGCACAATACGGATAAGTATTTCCCTCACTTAAGAACCAAGGTTTATCGAACCAATAGTAATATCAATCCACAACCGTCTTCAGCGGCTGCACACAAAAGAGCAAACAGTTGCACCCAACGCGGCAAGAGGGTTGCCAATCCCCTTAATCTCGTTATTTGCAAGCAAGTGAAGTGTGTAGATGATAGTAGATAATTGTAAATTGAAAAATAAAATAAAAGGTAAATAATGGCAGCAAGGTAATGGTAGCTTTTATAAATATATAAGTGAATAGACCTGGGGGCATAGTTTTCCCAAGTGGCATCTCTCATGTAGGCAACATACGGAGGGTAAACAAATTATTGTTGGGAATTGATAGAAAAGCGCATAGTTATGTGATATTCACGACAATGATCATGTATATATATGCATCACGTCCATAAGCAAATAGGCCGACTCCTTCCTACACCTATTACTGTTACTCCACCAATCGACCGCTATCCAGCATGCATCTAGAGCATTAAGTAAAACAGAGTAATGCTTGGAGAACATTGACATGATGTAGATAATGAGAATTCAATTAATATGAACTAACCCCATTGATTATCCTTAGCGGCAACAATACAAAGATGTGTCTTGTCCCTTTCTGTTACTGGGATATAGAGCACCGTCAGATTGAACCCACTACAACACACCCCTCTCACTGAAGAAATATCAATCTAGTTCGCCAAACTATTTCAATAGATCGGTGAGATTTACAAAGCTATAATGATCATGCAAATAAGAATCAAACTATTGATAGGTGACTCAAATACTTTTCATAAATAATCTGAAACATAAACCCACAATTCATCAGATCCCAACAAACACACCGTACAAAAGAATTACATCGGATAAATGAAAGCAAAGATGCGATGATCATTGTATTTAAGATCAAGAGAGAGAGAGAGAGAGATAGCCATCTAGGTACTAACTATGGACTCGTAGGTCCGTGGTGAACTACTCACACATCATCATGAGGGCAGCAAGGTTGATGAAGATGTTGGAAATATGCCCTAGATGCAATAATAAAATGGTTATTATTGTATTTCCTTGTTCATTATAATTGTCTATTGTTCATGCTATAATTGTGTTAACCGGAAACCGTAATACATGTGTGAATACATAGACCACAACATGTCCCTAGTGAGCCTCTAGTTGGCTAGCTCATTGATCAATAGATGGTCACAGTTTCATGGCCATGGACATTGGATGTCGTTGATAACGGGATCACATCATTAGGAGAATGATGTGATGGACAATACCCAATCCTAAGCATAGCACAAGATCGTGTAGTTCGTTTGCTAAAGCTTTTCTAATGTCAAGTATCATTTCCTTAGACCATGAGATTGTGCAACTCCCGGATACCGTAGGAATACTTTGGGTGTGCCAAACATCACAATGTAACTGGGTGGCTATAAAGGTACACTACGGGTATCTCCGAAAGTATCTGTTGGGTTGGCACGAATCGAGAATGGGATTTGTCACTCCGTATGATGGAGAGGTATCTCAGGGCCCACTCGGTAAGGCATCATCATAATGAGCTCAATGTGACTAAGGAGTTAGCCACGGGATGATGTGTTACGTAACGAGTAAAGAGACTTGGCGGTAACGAGATTGAACAAGGTATAGGGATACCGACGATCGAATCTCGGGCAAGTATCATACCGGTAGACAAAGGGAATTGTATACGGGATTGATTGAATCCCCAACATCATGGTTCATCCGATGAGATCATCATGGAGCATGTGGGAGACAACATGGGTATCCAGATCCCGCTGTTGGTTATTGACTGGAGAGGTGTCTCGGTCATGTCTACGTGTCTCCCGAACCCGTAGGGTCTACACACTTAAGGTTCGATGACGCTAGGGCTATAGGGAAATAGTGAACGTGGTTACCGAAGGTTGCTCGGAGTCCCGGATGAGATCCCGGACATCACGAGAAGTTCCAGAATGGTCCGGAGGTAAAGATTCATATATAGGAAGTGAGGTTTTGGTCACCAGAAGTGTTTCGGGCATTACCGGTAACGTACCGGGACCACCGGAAGGGTTCCGGGGGTCCACCAAGTGGGGCCACTAACACCAGAGGGCTGCATGGGCCGCAAGTGGGAGGGAACCATCCCCTAGGTGGGCTGGTGCGCCCCTCACAAGGGCCCAAGGCACAACTGGAGGTGGGAGGGGGGCAAACCCTAGGGCAGATGGACCCTAAGGCCCACCCTAGGGCAGCCGCACCCCTCTCCCTCTGTGACCGCCGGCCAGATGGGATCTAGGGGCTGCCGCACCACCCTAGGGCGCATCCCTCCCTCCTCCTCCCCCTATGTCGTCGTTTTCTCATGGGGGGTCGCGCGGTACGACAAATGCCATGTGGTGGCTTATCGAGGTGAGAGCAAGGCTGCCATGGATGATCCGAGACGGGTATGCGAATAGCATGCAATGGTTCACCCAGGTTCGGGGCTCTCTGGAGAGATAATACCCCTACTCCTGCATGTTTGTATATCTATGGAATATCCGGTACATGGTTGCTCCTGGAGCTGTATGGGAGAGGAGAGCCATGAGGCTTCTTGCCTAATGTGTGTGTGTGTGTGAGCACGTGAGAGTGGGAGTCCCACCTCCATATGTGGTGGGCATGAGGCCTTTATATAGGCATGAGGGGGTAGCTTGGGATGTAAGCTAGAGTGGGTACCTTACATTCCAAGCAGCTTGAGGTGTAAGCTACCATGGGTAGCTTACAAGTCAAGCCACATGTAGCCTGTGGACTAAGCTATGTCTGTCCCCTGGTGCACTTTATAAGTCAGTGTCCAAGGGACAGGTTACACTGCAGATAGTACTGTGTGACACGCGTACAGTGCACTACCGCTCGCCACTAGTGCACCGCCATGGGATATGTCCATCTGGTCCGCGCGTGTCTGATGGGACGTCATAGTTGGCTCCGGGCTACCGGCTGGTTGGCGTAGCCGGCTGGTCGGAGCAGTCGACCATGGGTGTGAGTCGGAGCAGTCAGCCCAGGCGGGCAGGCACCCCGTCCGACTCGCCGTCTTTGGGGTACCCGGGGGTCATCCCCCCGACAGTAGCCTCCGAGCCTCCGGGCGACTCGCAGAGTCGGGCGGAGGGTTTTCGTAGTCGTTGTCGTCGTTGTTGTTGTAGAAGTTGTCGATGACGGTCGATCGCGGGTTGGGGACAACGCGACTTGCTTCCAGCGGGGGCACGCCAGCGCACCCGCTGGGTGTAGCCTCCGAGTCTCCGGGCGACTCGAGGAGTCGGGCGGAGGGTCTTTGCTATTGCTGAAGTAGACATTGGCGTAGAGGATGTCGGGCGTGGATGCGGAGTCCGCCGGCTGAAGGGCGCGAGGCGATGCCGGGGACGAGCGCGGAGTTCACTGGTTGGTGGTTTCCAGTGGGGGCACGCCAGCGCACCTGCTGGGTGTAGCCTCCGAGCAACTCGAGGAGTCGGCAGAGGGTTTTTGCTGTTGCTGAAGCAGGCGGTGGTGTCGAAGATGTCGGGCGCAGACGCGGGATCCGCTGACTAAAGGGCACGAGGCGCTGCCGAAGGCGGACGCGGGGTCCGTCGGCTGATAGGCATGGAGCCCTGTCGAGGGCGGACGCGGGGTCCGCCGGCTATCGAGCACGGGGTGCTGCCGGGCGCAGACGGAGAGTCCGCCGGCTGATGGGCGCGGGGCCCTACCGAAGGCGGACGCAGGGTCCGCCCGCTGTCGAGCGCGAGGTGCTGCCGGCGCGGACGGAGAGTCCGCCGGCTGATGGGCGCGAGGCCCTGCCGAAGGTGGATGCGGGATCCGCCGGCTATCAAGCGCGAGGCGTTGCCAGGCGCGGACGGAGAGTCCACCGCCTGATGGGTGCGGGGCCCTGTCGAAGGCGGACGCGGGGTCCGTCGGCTGTAGAGCGCGAGGCGCTGCCGGGCGCGGACGAAGAGTCCGCCGGGTGATGGGCGCGGGGCCCTGCCGAAGGCGGACATGCGATCCGCCGGCTGTCGAGCGCGAGGCGCTGCCGGGCGCGAACGGAGAGTCCCCCGGCTGATGGGCGCGGGGCCCTGCCGAAGACGGACGCAGGGTCTGTCGGCTGCCGAGTGCGAGGCGCTGCCGGGTGCGGACGGAGAGTCCCCCGACTGATCGGCACGAGGCCCTGCCAAAGGCGGACGCAGGGTCCATCGGCTGCCGAGCGCGAGGCGCTGCCGGGCGCGGACGGGGAGTCCCCCTGCTGATGGGCGCGGAGCCCTACCAAGGGTGGATGCGGGGTCCGCTAGCTATCGAGCGTGAGGTGCTGCCGGGCGCGGACGGAGAGTCCATAGGCTGATGGGCACGGAGCCCTACCGACGGCGGACGTGGGGTCCGCCGGCTATCGAGCGCGAGGCGCTGCCGGGCTCGGACAGAGAGTCCGCCGGTTGATGGGCGCGGAGCCCTGCCGAAGGCGGACGCGGGGTCCGTCGGCTATCGAGCGTGATGCATTGCCGAGGGCGGACGGAGAGTCCGCCGGCTGATGGGCATGGAGCCCTGCCGAAGGCGGGCGTGGGGTCCGCCGGCTATCGAGCGCGATGCACTGCCGAGCGCGGAAGGGGAGTCCGCCGGCTGTCGAGCACAAGGCGTTGCCGGGCGCGGACGGAGAGTCCGCCGACTGATGGGCGCGGAGCCCTGCCGAAGGCGGACGCGGGGTCCGCCGGCTGTCAAGCGCGAGGCGTTGCCGGGCGCGAACGGAGAGTTTGTCGGCTGATGGGCGCGGAGCCCTGCCGAAGGCGGACGCGGGGTCCACCGGCTATCGAGCGCGAGGCGCTGCCGGGCGCAGACGGAGAGTCCGCCGGCTGATGGGCGCGGAGCCCTACAGAAGGCGAACGCGGGGTTTACCGGCTGTCGAGCGCGAGGCGCTGTCGGTCGCGGACGGAGGGTCCATCGGTTGATGGGCGTGGAGCCCTGCCACAGACGGACGCTGGGTCCGCCGGCTGTCGAGCGCGGTGCCCTGCCAGGAGTAGCCTCTGAGCCTCCGAGCGAGGAGGTTCCTCATGGAAATGATCGTGCAAAAGACAAGGTTAAGTCGGCATAGATATATCAAATATTTGATTTTGGTAGTGCATGTTGGTGCAGAGGGTGCCGACTTGGTTTTGTCCGAGTCCCCTTAAGTCTTTTTCATGTTCTCTCCGCTCTTTGGCTTTTGCTCTTGCTAGCCAGACAGCCGGGAGCCGGTCTATAGCTGAGATGAAGAGTGGACCGCGGAATGGAGCGTACAGTACTTAGACTCTAGGAGAAGACTCGACCGAGCAGATACTCAAAAATGAAATGATCGGGTTGCCCAAGCCGTTTTCTCCCTGAACGCTTTTCGCGTGTTGTGACCTCCAGCTTTGCCGGGCACGGACGGAGTGTCCGCCGGCTGATGGGCGCGGGGCCCTGCCGTAGGCGAAGGCGGGGTCCATCTGCTGTCGAGCGTGAGGCGCTGCCGGGCGCGGACGGAGAGTCCGCCAACTGATGGGCGCAGAGCTCTGCCAAAGGCGGACGCGGGGTCTGCTGGCTGTCGAGCGCGAGGCGCTGCCGGGCTCGGACGAAGAGTCCGCCGGCTGATGGGCGCGCAGCCGTGCCAAAGGCGGACACGGGGTCCGCCGGCTGTCGAGCGCGAGGCGCTGCCGGGCTCGGACAAAGAGTCCGTCGGCTGATGGGCGCGCAGCCGTGCCAAAGGCGGACATGGGGTCCGCCGGCTGTCGAGCGCGAGGCGCTGCCGTGCTCGGACAAAGAGTCCGCCGGCTGATGGGTGCGGAGCCCTGCCGAAGGCGGATGCGGGGTCCGCCGGCTGTCGAGCACGAGGCCCTGCCGGGCACGGACGGGGAGTCCGCCGGCTGATGGGCGCGGAGCCCTGTCGAAGGGTAGCCTCCGAGCCTCTTGGTGAGGAGGTTCCTCATGGACGATCGTGCAAAAGACAAGGTTTAGTTGGCATAGATATATCAAATATTTGATTTTGGTAGTGCATGAGCTTTATGCAAAGGGTGGCGATTCGGTTTCGTCCGGGCCCCCTTAAGTCTTTTTCATGTTCTCTCCACTCTTTGGCTTTTGCTCTTGCTAGCGAGACAGCCGGGAGCCGGTCTGTAGGTGAGACGAAGAGTGGTCCGCGGAATGGAGCGTATAGTACTCGGACTCTAGGAGCAGACTCGACCGAGCAGATACTCATAAATGAAACGACCGGGTCGCCCAAGCCGTTTTCTCCCTGGACGTTTTTCGCGTGTGGTGACCTCCAGCTTTTGCTCTCGCTAGCCGGACAGCCGCGGAACGGTCTGTAGCTGAGACAAAGAGTGGGCCTTCGGTCCCATGCACGCTACTAAGTCGTCTCGTGGGAACAAACGTATCGGGCCAAGCGGCCAGCCCCGGGCCGGGCGCCGGGGTGAATAGTAAGGCAGCAGAATAAATGTGGAGATGGCCCTCGAGGGTCGCTCGGGGTTATTCGGGTGGAGACCTCACATTGCTTTTGGGTGCCGGCGAGGCGGTTTTGTCGATGTCGGTCAATGCTGTTTGTAGCCGACGTGGTCCTACTGACGCACGCGAGGCGCTACCGGGCGCGGACTTGAGGTCCGTTGGCTGATGGGCGCGAGGCGCTGCCGGGCGTGGACGCGGGGTCCGCCGGCTGTCGAGCGCAAGACGCTGCCGGGCGGGGGCGTGGGGTTCGCCGGCTGATGGGCGCGGAGCCCTGCCAGGCATGGATGCGGGGTCCGCCGGCTGATGAACGCGAGGCGCTGTAAGGCACGGACGCGGAGTCCGCCGGCTAATGGGCACGGAGCCCTGCCAGGCGCGGACGCGGGGTTTGCCGGCTGATGTGCGCGAGGCGCTGCCGAGGGCGGACGCAGGGTCCACCGGCTGATGGGCGGGGGGCCTTACCGAAGGCAGACGCGAGCCCGCCGGTTGATGTGCGCGAGGCACTGCCGGGGGTGGACGCAGGGTCCGCCGGCTGAAGAGCCCGAGGCACTACCAGGCGCGGACACGGAGTCCACCGGCTAGAGTGTGCGAGGCACTGCCGGGCACAAACACGGAGTCTATCGGCTGATGTGCGCGAGGCGCTGCCGGGCGCGGACACGGAGTCCGCCGGCTGATGTGTGCGAGGCGCTGCCGAGAGTAGCCTCTGAGCATTTATTTTAGCGTAGGCGAGACGGTTGTTGTTGATGACAATCGGCGGCCGGCTTGCAGACGACACGGTCTTTTACCAGCGGAGTGCGCCGGCCGCACCCGCTGGGTGCCGCCTGCTGGGTGTAGCCTCCGGGACGGTTGATGGAGGTGCCGGTCGGTCGGGCCTGACCGGACAACGTCGAAGTAGATGAGCGGCGGAGCCGACTCCCCAGCCTGCCCGGTGTCGAAGTAGACGGGCAGACTAGTCGTTCAGCTGGCCGAACGGTGACGCGAGCTGGCACGCCAGCCGGTCGAGCGGCGACGTGATCAACCAACCAAGGACGCGGACGAGCGGACCAGTTGGTGCGGGCAGAGGGCGCATGATGCTCTTTTTTTGGCCGGCTGGGCACCTGGCCCTTGACTATTCTTTCTTTACGAGCGGCCACAACAGGCGGCTGCAGTGGCTGTGAACCAGCACGCGCGTTGGCCGGGTGAGGAGGCGAGCCGGCGGGCCGGAAGGCGCCAGCTAGCAGCAGGAGAGGCCGGCTGTGGGTCGGCAGCCGGTGCTGGGGCGCGCATGGGCGCAGGGAGCCGACGCAGCGGGGCGAAGCAGCAGGCGGGCGCGCAGGAGGCCGGCTGGCGGCGAGCCGGCCGCGGGAGCCCGACCAGTGTGGGAACGCTAGAGAAGGGCCGACATGGGCTGTTGGGGAGTGCGCATAGCCGGCAAAACGGCACAGGGGCGCGAGGCCGGGCGCAGGCAGGGCCGGACGGAGGTGCGGGAGGCCAGGAGCGCCGGGTCGGTCGCGGAGGCGACGGAGGAGCAGAGGCGAGACACGCACACGAAGCAGCCGGCGGGCTTGCGCGACCAGACCCGGTGGGCTTGCGTGACCAGGCCCGGCGGGCGACGTGGAGGAGCGGCCGTGGTTGGTGGAGGAGACGAGCCGGTGCGGAGGTGGAGGAGACGAGCCGGTGCGGAGGTGGAGGAGACGGCTCGGGAAGCCGGCCTTGCCGGGGCGGCGAGGCGGCACGGAGTCGGCGCGGGGGGGGGGGGGGTGCGGCGGCTGGTCGTCGGGGCGCAGAGGCCGAGCTCGGGGCCGTGGCGACCCGTAGCGCCGAGGGTACGCGGCCGTTGTGCGGTCATGGGTGGAGCTGGAGGCGCGCACACACACAGGCAGCGCCGGCCATGCACGCACGCTGAGTAGTGCAGCCAGCCACGCACTACCACTTGCATGCACGCATGCATGCAAGTAATTTTTTTCTTTGCGTTCGCTTCTCTGTAGGTCACCAGCACATCTCTCCTCGCGCGAGGAGCCGGACACCCCGTTATTCTCGCCAACCGGCGCGAGACTGTAGCCGGCCAAGGCGCGCGGGAGCAAGAGCCCGCCCCGGCCAGCGGGCGCTGGCGAATGGGGTGGAGCCTCCAGCTAGCCGTGAGCGCGGCGGAGTAGGACCGGCGCATGGATGCGGCGGGCTGCGGAGCGCAGCGAGGTGGTGTAGAGGCTGGGGCACGACGAGCCGGCGCGGAGGCAGAGGGGGCCGGGCACGGGCGTCGCACCGACGTGTGGAGTCACAGGCAGAGCTGGCACGCTGGTGCCGCGCCGGTGGTGGAGGCGTGGGAGCTGGCGCCCGGGTGGAGCGGCGCATGCGCGGGCAGCAGGCTGAGGCGTCAGGAGGAGGAGCCGGCTGCGGGGGCGCATGGCAGCGGAGTTGGCGGGGCCGGACGGTCGAGCCGGCCTGCGGGGAGGCAGAGCCGAGGCGAGGCGCGCGATCGCCGCGACTGCGAAAGGCAGCAACTGGGCACAGGAGGCGGTCGTGCGCATAGCTGGCGGCCATGGGAGGCTGAGGTCGGGGCGGCGACGCGCGCGCGCAGGTCGGCGGCTAGCGCAGCAGTCGGCCAAAACGGGACGGCGTGTGGTGCTGGTAGATGGCGGGGCAGAGAGGCTGCGCACCCTTCCATCGTAGCATGCGGCTAGGCACGCACGACAAGATGGGACCGACGGGGCGGAGCCGCCGGCTGGCCCGACCGGAGGCGAGGCCGGGCCGGTGCGCGGGGCGCGGATGTGCAGCCGGGCGCGACCGCGGTGAGCCTGCAAACGCGTGGCAGCCGGCCGGGCGCGACGGGGGCACATGGAGCCGGAGTTGGAGGAGCGCGGGCGCAACCGGATGATGCAAGCCAAGCTCGGAGGCGGTAGACGCTTGCATTGGAGGCCCGAGCCGGAGCCGGTGGAGGACACGGACGGAGCCGGCTTGGTGCATGCGGGGCAGCGGAGGCGGGTCGGAGGTCGCAAACGGAAGTCGAGCTCACGTGGGGCGCAGCGGTGAGGTGAGCGCGGACATGCGGAGTCTGTAGCCGGCCATGCACGCATGTGAGTAGTGCAGCCGTCCGCACGTAGCACGTACATGCATGCATGCATGTATTGTACGTCCTTTTTTCTTTTCCTTCTCATCTTTGTGGCTGGCTAGCTGACGCACAGGCGTGAGGTCCACCGAGACGGAGCCGGCAGTGCGGGCGCGGACGCACGGGGCCGGAGCCGGTGAAGCCGACGTGAGGACGCGGAGGCATCCGGAACCTGTCTGGGACATGACCGGGTGGCGGGACAGAGCCGACGAGCAGAGGAGCCGGCCAGCACGCGGGTGGCCGGCGAGCGTGGGAGGCCGCCAGGCGCGCGGGGACGAGCAGGCGGGTGTGGGAGCCGACCAGCGCGCGGGCGGCCAGCGGGCGCAGCAAGGAGCTGGCCGTGGGGACGCAGAGCGGGCGATGCCTGTGGGGTGTGAGGCACGAACGACCATGGCACGAGTGGAGGCTGAGGGCACTGACGAGGTCGACGACGAGGACGCGGTCGGCGACGGCTCGGGACCCCAGGGGTGTGTTGATGTCGGACTCCCGAGCCTCGCTGGAGAGACGACGACGAGGTCGCAGTGGTGATGATGGAGATGGTCCCACCCGGACTGCGGTTCCAGCAACAGCTTGCCCCACGGTGGGCGCCAAATGTCGTCGTTTTCTCACGAGGGGTCGCGCGATACGGTAGATGCCATGTGGTGGCTTATCAAGGTGAGAGCAAGGCTGCCATAGATGATCTGGGACGGGTATGCGAATAGCACGCAGTGGTTTACCCAGGTTCAGGGCTCTCCGGAGAGATAATACCCCTACTCCTGCATGTCTGTATATCTATGGAATATCCTGTACATGGTTGCTCCTGGAGCTGTATGGGAAAGGAGAGCCATCAGGCTTCTTGCCTCATGTGTGTGTATGAGCACGTGAGAGTGGGAGTCCCACCTCCATATGTGGTGGGCATGAGGCCTTTATATTGGCATGAGGGGGTAGCTTGGGATGTAAGCTAGAGTGGGTACCTTACATTCCAAGCAGCTTGAGGTGTAAGATACCATGGGTAGCTTACAAGTCAAGCCACAAGTAGCTTGTGGACTAAGCTATGTCTGTCCCCTGGTGCACTTTATAAGTCAGTGTCCAGGGGACAGGTTACACTGCAGATAGTACTGTGTGACACACGTACAGTGCACTACCGCTCGCCACTAGTGCACCTCCATGGGATATGTACGTCTGGTCCGCGCGTGTCCGATGGGACGTCATAGTTGGCTCCGGGCTACCGGCTAGCGGGCGCAGCCGGCTGGTCGGAGCAGCTGACCATGGGTGTGAGTCGAAGCAGCCGGCCCAGGTGGGCATGCACTGTTGGGGGAACGTTGCATGGGAAACAAAAAATTTCCTATGCACACGAAGATCTATCCATGGAGATGAGCATCTACGAGAGGGAGAGTGGATCTACATACCCTTGTAGATCGCTAAGCGGGAAGCGTTAAGAAACGCGGTTGGTGTAGTCGAACGTCTTCGCGATCCAAATCGCCGTGCGTCCCGCGATCCAATCACGATTCGTCCCGCGATCCAATCACGATTCGTCCCGCGATCCAATCACGATCCATCCTGCAATCCAATCACGATCCCTCCCACGAACTTGATCACGATCCGTCTCACGAACTTGATCATGATCCTTCCGATCTAGCACCGAACGGACGGCACCTCCGCGTTCAGCACACGTACAGCTTGATGACGATCTCCACCGTCTTGATCCAGCAAGAAGGAGTGGAGAGGAAGAAGAGTTCTCCGGCAGGCTGACGGTGCTCCGACGATGGTGGTGGAGCAATTCCGACAGGGCTTCGCCTAAGCACTGCAGAAAACCGATCTAGAGGAGAAACTATGCACTGGAGGAACGGGTAGCACGTGGCTAAAAATCTTGTGCAAAAGCCCTCAATACCACCAGTATATATAGGAGGAGAGGAGGAGAGGAGGCAGCTTGGCCTCCAAGCCTCCTAGGCTTCGGTCGAACTAGGAGAGGAGGAGTCCACCTCCTCCACTCCTAGTAGGATTAGGATTCATCCTTTTTTTTCCTTTTTGCCTTTTTCCACCTTTTTCCTTTTGGGTTTTCTTCTCCAGCCACATGGGCCTTGTGTGGGAGTTTCCACCAGCCCACTAAGGGCTGATATTCACTCTCCCACAGACCATGAAGCCTCTTGGGTCGAAATACCCCTCCCGGAGGTCTCCCGGTACACTCCCGGCACTCCCGATACACTACCGATAAGCCCGGAACTTTTCCGGAAACCAAAACAGGACTTCCTATATATGAATCTTTACCTCGGGACCATTCCGGAGCTCCTCGTGACGTCCAGGATCTCATACGGGACTCTGAACAAACTTCGGTCACCACCATACATAACTCAGTACTACCGAAATGTCACCAAACCTTAAGTGTGCAGACCCTGCGGGTTCGAGAACTATGTAGACATGACCGAGACACCTCTACGGTCAATAACCAATGGCGGGACCTGGATGTCCACATTGGTTCCTACATATTCTACGAAGATCTTTATCGGTCGAACCTCTATGTCAAGGATTCAGTTAATCCCGTATGATGTTCCCTTTGTTCTTCGGTATGTTACTTGCCCGAGATTCGATCGTCGGTATCTCCATACCTAGTTCAACCTCGTTACTGGCAAGTCTCTTTACTCGTTCCGTAATACAAGATCCCGTGACCAACACTTAGTCACATTGCTTGCAAGGCTTATTGTGATGTTGTATTACCGAGTGGGCCCTGAGATACCTCTCCGTCACACGGAGTAACAAATCCCAGTCTTGATCCATGCCAACTCAACAGACACCCTCGGAGACACCTGTAGAGCACCTTTATAGTCACCCAGTTACGTTGCGACGTTTGATACACTCAAGGTACTCCTCCGATATCTGTGGGTTGCATGATCTCATGGTCATAGAAACATATACTTGACATGCAGAAAACTATAGCAATAAACTAACACAATCATAAGCTACGTTTGTAGTTTGGGTCTTGTCCATCACATCATTCTCCTAATGATGTGATCCCGTTATCAAATGACATCTCATGTCCATGGCTAGGAAACCTTAACCATCTTTCAATCAACGAGCTAGTTCACTAGAGGCATACTAGGGACATTGTGTTTGTCTATGTATCCACACATGTATCCAAGTTTCCAATTAATACAATTATAGCATGGATAATAAAAGATTATCATGAACAAGGAAATACAATAATAAACACTTTATTTATTGCCTCTAGGGCATATTTCCAACAGTCTCTCACTTGCACTAGAGTCAATAATCTAGTTCACATCACTATGTGATTTACATTGTAATGAATCGAACACCCATGCAGTTCTGGTGTTGATCATGTTTAGCCCTTGGAAGAGGTTTAGTCAACGGATCTACAACATTCAGATCCGTGTGCACTGTGCAAATATTTATGTCTTTCTCCAAGATGTAATCGCGGATGGAGTTGAAGCGTCACTTTATGTGTTTGGTCCTCTTGTGAAACCTTGGTTCCTTGGCCAGAGCAATGGCACCAGTGTTGTCACAGAACATGTTCATTGGATTCAGTGCACTGGGCACTACTCCAAGATCTGTCATGAACTGCTTCATCCAGACACCTTCCTTCCCCGCCTCCAAGGCTGCGATGTATTCCGCTTTGCACGTAGAATCAGCTACCACGCTTTGCTTGGAACTGCACCAGCTTACTGCTCCCCCGTTAAGAATAAATACATATCCGGTTTGTGACTTAGAGTCGTCCGGATCAGTGTCAAAGCTTGCATCGACGTAACCCTTTACGACGAGCTCTTCATCACCTCCATAAACGAGAAACATTTCCTTAGTCCTTTTCAGGTACTTAAGGATATTCTTGACCGCTTGCCAGTGCTCCATTCCAGGATCACTTTGAAACCTTCCGGCCATACTTATGGCAAGGCTGACATCGGGTCTTGTGCACATTATTGCATACATGATAGAGGCTATGGCTGAAGCATAGGGGATGACACTCATCTTTTCTCTATCTTCTGCAGTTACTGGGCATTGAGTCTTACTCAACTTCACACCTTGTAATACAGGCAAGAACCCCTTCTTGGACTGTTCCATTTTGAACTTCTTCAAAACTTTATCAAGGTATGTGCTCTGTGAAAGTGCTATTAAGCGTCTAGATCTATCTCTATAGATCTTAATGCCTAATATGAAAGCAGCTTCTCCTAGGTCCTTCATTGAAAAACTCTTGTTCAAATATTCCTTCACGCTTTCCAGCATTTCTATATTGTTTCCAATCAGCAATATGTCATCCACATATAATACTAGAAACGCTATAGAGCTCCCACTCACTTTCTTGTAAATACAAGCTTCTCCGTAAACTTGTATAAACTCAAACGCTTTGATCACCTCATCAAAGCGCTTATTCCAACTCCGAGATGCTTGCACTAGTCCATAAATGGATCGCTGGAGTTTGCAAACTTGGTCAGCATTCTCTGGATCGACAAAACCTTCGGGTTGCATCATATACAACTCTTCCTCAAGGAAACCATTGAGGAACGCTGTTTTTACATCCATCTGCCAAATTTCATAGTCGAAATAGGCAGCTATTGCTAACATGATTCTGACAGACTTAAGCATCGCTACGGGTGAGAAAGTCTCATCGTAGTCAACTCCTTGAACTTGTGAAAAAACCCTTTGCCACAAGTCGAGCTTTATAGACGGTTACATTACCGTCCGCGTCTGTTTTCTTCTTAAAGATCCATTTGTTCTGAATGGCCTTTCGCCCTTCAGGTAATACTTCCAAAGTCCATACTTTGTTTTCATACATGGATCCCATCTCAGATTTCATGGCCTCTAACCATTTCTCGGAATCCGAGCCCATCACTGCTCCTCCATAGCTCGTAGGTTCATTGTTGTCCAACAACATGACCTCCAAGACAGGGTTGCCGTACCACTCAGGGGTAGTACGCGGCCTTGTCGACCTATGAGGTTCAATAGCTGCTTGATCCGAAGCTTCATGATCATCATCATTAACTTCCTGTTCTACCGTCGTAGGTTCCACAGAAACATCTTTCTGCACTGCGCTACTTTCTGGTTGAAGTAAAGGTTCAATAACCTCATCAAGCTCTATTTTCCTCCCACTCAATTCTTTCGAGAGAAACTCTTTCTCAAGAAATGTTTCATTTTTAGCGACAAACACTTTGCCTTTGGATCTGAGATAGAAGGTATACCCGACTGTCTCTTTCGGGTATCCTATGAAGACGCATTTCTCCGCTTTGGGTTCCAGCTTTTCAGGCTGAAGCTTTTTGACATAAGCATCACATCCCCAAACTTTAAGAAACGACAACTTTGGCTTCTTGCCAAACCACGGTTCATATGGCATCGTCTCAACGGATTTTGATGGTGCCCTATTTAAAGTGAATGCAGCTGTCTCTAATGCATAACCCCAAAATGATAGTGGCAAATCAGCAAGAGACATCATAGAACGCACCATATCTAATAAGGTTGGATTACGACATTCGGACACACCATTACGCTGTGGTGTTCCGGGCGGTGTCAATTGTGAAACAATTCCACACTGTCTTAAATGACTGCCAAACTCATAACTCAGATATTCACCTCCTCGATCAGATCGCAGGAACTTAATCTTCTTGTTACGATGATTCTCAACTTCACTCTGAAATTGCTTGAACTTTTCAAATGTTTCAGACTTGTGTTTCATTAAGTAAATATACCCATATCTACTTAAGTCATCAGTGAAGGTGAGAAAATAACGATATCCACCACGCGTTGTAACATTTATTGGACCGCACACATTAGTGTGTATGATTTCCAATAAGTCACTCGCCCATTCCATTGTTCCAGAGAACTGCGTTTTAGTCATCTTGCCCATGAGGCATGGTTCACATGTATCAAGTGATTCAAAATCAAGTGACTCCAAAAGTCCATCAGCATGGAGCTTCCTCATGCGTTTTACACCAATATGACCTAAATGGCAGTGCCACAAGAAAGTGGTACTATCATTATCAATTCTACATCTTTTGGCATCAATGTTATGAACATGTGTGTCATCACTATCAAGATTCAATATGAATAAACCCCTAACATTGGATGCATGACCATAAAGATATTACTCATATAAATAGAACAACCTTTATTCTCTGATTTAAATGAGTAACCGTCTCGCAATAAACAAGATCCAGATATAATGTTCATGCTTAACGCAGGCACTAAATAACAATTATTCAGATTCATCACTAATCCCGATGGTAATCGAAGAGAGAGCGTGCCGACGACGATCACATCAACCTTGGAACCATTTCCCACGTGCATCATCACTTCATCCTTTGCCAGCCTTCGTTTATTCCGTAGTTCCTGCTTTGAGTTGCAAATGTGAGCAACCGAACCGGTATCAAATACCCAGGCACTACTACGAGAGCTAGTAAGGTACACATCAATAACATGTATATCATATATACCTTGTTTGTCGTTGGCCGCCTTCTTGTCAGCCAGGTACTTGGGGCGTTTTGCTTCCAGTGACCAGTTCCTTTGCAATGAAAGCACTTAGTTTCTGGCTTGGGTCCATTCTTGGGCTTCTTTGCAGGAGTAGCAACTGCTTTGCCATCCTTCTTGGTTTTACCCTTCTCGCCCTTGCCCTTGACTTTGCCATTTTTCTTGAAACTAGTGGTTTTATTGACCATCAACCCTTGATGTTCTTTCTGGATTTCAGACTCAGCGACTTTTAGCATCGCAAACAGCTCGGCGACTGACTTGTTCATCCCGTGCATGTTATAGTTCATCACAAAGCTCTTGTAACTAGGTGGCAGTGATTGAAGAACTCTGTCAGTGATCGCCTCAGGCGGAAGGGCAATTCCCAACTCCGCTAGACGAGTTGAATACCCAGACATTCTGAGTATATGTTCACTGATAAACCCGTTCTCCTCCATCTTGCAAGCATAGAACTTATCGGAGGTTTCGTACCTCTCGATCCGGGCGTTCTTCTGAAAGATAAACTTCAACTCCTGGAACATCTCATATGCTCCATGACGTTCAAAACGTCTTTGAAGTCCCGGTTCTAAGCCATACAATATTGCACACTGAACTATTGAGTAATCTCTAGTACGTGCCTCCCAAGCGTTCTTAACGTCTTCGGAGGTCATGTCTTCTGGTTGGTCACCAAGCGGTGCATCAAGGACATATGATTTCTGGGAAGTCGTGAGGATAATCCTCAGATTACGGGCCCAGTCAACAAAGTTACTTCCATCATCTTTCAGTTTAGCTTTCTCTAGGAACGCATTAAAATTCAGGGGTGCTACTACGCGAGCCATTGATCTACAACATAAATATGCAAAGTTCACTTAGACTATTGTTCAAGATAATGGGTTTAGTTAATCAAATTACTAAAGCTCCCACTCAAATTGACATCCCTCAGGTCATCTAAGTGTCACATGATCCAAATCCACCAACTCAAGTCCGATCATCACATGAGTTGAGGTGGCTTCAATGGTGAACATCATTATGTTGATCATATATACTATATGACTCATGTTCGACCTTTAGGTCTCTTGTGTTCCGAGGCCATGTCTATACATGCTAGGCTCTTCAAGTTTAACCCGAGTGTTCTGCGCGTGCAACACTGGCTTGCACCCGTTGTATGTGAATGTAGAGTCTATCACACCCGATCATCACGTGGTGTCTCAACACGACAAACTTTCGCAATGGTGCACACTCGGGGAGAACACAATTTTATCTTGAAATTTAAGTGAGGGATCACCTTATAATGCTACCGTCGTACTAAGCATAACAAGGTGCATAAAAGGATTAACATCACATGCAATTCATAAGTGACATGATATGGCCATGAACTTGTGCTTTAGATCTCCATCTTGAAAGCACGGGCATGATCTTCATCGTCAACGACACGACACCATGATCTCCATCATCTTGATCTCCATCAACGTGTCGCCATCGAGGTTGTCACGCCCTGCATACTTCTACTACTATTGCTACCATTTAGCGATAAAGTAAAGCATTACATAGCACTTAATGATTGACACGAAGGTCATACAATAATCAAAGACAACCCTATGGCTCCTGCCGGTTGCCGTACTCATCGACATGCAAGTCGTGAAATTCTATACTTCACTTGATCATCTCATACATCACATATATCACATCATGTAATTGGCCATATCACATCACAACATACCCTGCAAAAACAAGTTAGACGTCCTCTAATTGTTGTTGCATGTTTTACGTGGCTGCTACGGGTTTCTAGCAAGAATGATTCTCACCTACGCATAAACCACAACGGTGATACATAATTTGCTTTTCAACCTTCTCAAGGACCGCCTTTGTCAAATCCGATCCAACTAAAGTGAGAGAAACTGCCACCCGCAAGCCATCTAGGCAACAAGTTGCGTCGAGGGAACCGGTCTCTCGTAAGCGTACGAGTAATGTTGGTCCAGGCCGCTTCATCTCACAATACCGCTGAACCAAAATCCGACCAAGGGAGGAAGCAATCTAAGCATCAACACCCACAAACCTTTTGTGTTCTACTCGAGATCTCATCTACACATAGACCTAGCTCATGATGCCACTTTTGGGGAACGTTGCATGGGAAACAAAAAAATTCCTACGCACACGAAGATCTATCCATGGTGATGAGCATCTACGAGAGGGAGAGTGGATCTACATACCCTTGTAGATCGCTAAGCGGGAAGCGTTAAGAAACGCGGTTGGTGTAGTCGAACGTCTTCGCGATCCAAATCGCCGTGCGTCCCGCGATCCAATCACGATTCATCCCACGATCCAATCACGATCTGTCCCGTGATCCGATCACGATCCGTCCCACGAACTTGATCACGATCCGTCTCACGAACTTGATCACGATCCTTCCGATCTAGCACCGAACGGACGGCACCTCCGTGTTCAGCACACGTACAACTTGATGACGATCTCCACCGTCTTGATCTAGCAAGAAGGAGTGGAGAGGAAGAAGAGTTCTCCGGCAGCCTGACGGCGCTCCGGCGATGGTGGTGGAGCAATTCCGGCAGGGCTTCGCCTAAGCACTGCAGAAAACCGATCTAGAGGAGAAACTATGCACTGGAGGAACGGGTAGCACGTGGCTGAAAATCTTGTGCAAAAACCCTCAATACCACCAGTATATATAGGAGGAGAGGAGGAGAGGAGGCAGCTTGGCCTCCAAGCCTCCTAGGCTTCGTCCGAACTAGGAGAGGAGGAGTCCACCTCCTCCACTCCTAGTAGGATTAGGATTCATCCTTTTTTTTCCTTTTTGCCTATTTCCACCTTTTTCCTTTTGGGTTTTCTTCTCCAGCCACATGGGCCTTGTGTGGGAGTTTCCACCAGCCCACTAAGGGCTAATATTCACTCTCCTATAGACCATGAAGCCTCTTGGGTCGAAATACCCCTCTTGGAGGTCTCCCGGTACACTACCTGCACTCTCGGTACACTACCGATAAGCCCGGAACTTTTTCGGCGACCAAAACAGGACTTCCTATATATGAATCTCTACCTCCGGACCATTCCAGAGCTCCTCATGACGTCCAGGATCTCATCCGGGACTCTGAAAAAACTTCGGTCACCACCATACATAACTCTATACTACCGAAACGTCACCAAACCTTAAGTGTGCAGACCCTGCGGGTTCGAGAACTATGTAGACATGACCGAGACACCTCTACGGTCAATAACCAATGGCGGGACCTTGATTTCCACATTGGTTCCTACATATTCTACGAAGATCTTTATCGGTCGAACCTCTATGTCAAGGATTCAGTTAATCCCGTATGATGTTCCCTTTGTTCTTCGGTATGTTACTTGCCCGAGATTCGATCGTCGGTATCTCCATACCTAGTTCAACCTCGTTACTGGCAAGTCTCTTTACTCGTTCCGTAATACAAGATCCCGTGACCAACACTTAGTTACATTGCTTGCAAGGCTTATTGTGATGTTGTATTACCGAGTGGGCCCTGGGATACCTCTCCGTCACACGGAGTAACAAATCCCAGTCTTGATCCATGCCAACTCAACAGACACCCTTGGAGACACCTGTAGAGCACCTTTATAGTCACCCAGTTATGTTGTGACGTTTGATACACTCAAGGTACTCCTCCGATATCTGTGAGTTGCATGATCTCATGGTCATAGGAACATATACTTGACATGCAGAAAACTATAGCAATAAACTAACACGATCATAAGCTACGTTTGTAGTTTGGGTCTTGTCCATCACATCATTCTCCTAATGATGTGATCCCGTTATCAAATGACATCTCATGTCCATGGCTAGGAAACCTTAACCATCTTTCAATCAACGAGCTAGTTCACTAGAGGCATACTAGGGACATTGTGTTTGTCTATGTATCCACACATGTATCCAAGTTTCCAATTAATACAATTATAGCATGGATAATAAACAATTATCATGAACAAGGAAATACAATAATAAACACTTTATTTATTGCCTCTAGCGCTTAGATCAGATTCCACCGCGATCTGAATCGCTGTGAGTACGACTCCACCAACCGCGTTCTAGTAACGCTTCCGTTTTGCGATCTTCAAAGGTATGAAGATGCACTATCCCCTTACTCGTTGATGGTTTCTCCATAGATAGATCTTGGTGATCGTAGATTTTTTTGATTTACTACTACGTCTCCCAACAAAAGAGGCCCTCCGTGATCGATCCCCCCTCCGACAGGGTGTCGAAACGGAGCTCCAGATGGGATCGCGATGGAACAGAGACTCGCGGTGGCGAAAAAAGTGTTTCGAGATGCCCTCCAGGGTTGGTTGAAAAGAGTAACTAGAACAATCGCTCCACCAGCACTCAACAACCTCTATAACAGAGAGGAGTCATCCCCGAGTAGTAGTTGAGGCGGTGGTTGCACCGGTGCAACCGATAGGAGTTAGGACGAGTTGTGGCTAAGTCCAGAGCGGTACAACTGCTCCAGACATCAGTACCGCCAAAAACAAGTTGACCAAAACAACCGGGCCACCACCACCCAAGAACCGCACCACAATAGAACGTAGTCCGGTGGTAGGGCAGTGTTGGTCCGGTACAACCGCCTGAATCCACTCTCTAGGTTTGGCCAGATCCTGGGCAGTACAACCGCCCGGAGGCAGCGGTACAACCGCTGGTATCAACCTGGGAGTAGCAACCCCATGTATCACCCCTGGTACAGAAGTTGCACTGGACGTACCGGCCTAGCGGTACAACCGCTTTGTCCGGTGGCACAACTGCTAGGGACCTTCAGGACCAATGAACAGAAAATGCATGAACAGAAGATCGAGGATCGAGGACCACTTGCGCTAGGACGGAAGCCTCATGGAGTCAAGACGTGTGCTCCAAGTTATTAGCTGTAGTTAGGCAAGTTATCGAACATAAATGTGGAGGATCGAGGACCACTTGTGCCAGGATGGAAGCCTCATGGAGTCAAGGCGTGTGCTCCAAGTAATTAGTTGTAGTTAGGCAAGTTATCTCTTCGGCATGTAACCGACCATGTGTAGGCCAAGGACACCCTCGGCATCTATATAAGCCGGAGGGTTTTAGGGGTTAGAGGTAGAACAACTCATCTAGGGTTAGACATACGATCTCGAGGTAGATCAACTCTGTAACCCCTCACACCATCAATACAATCAAGCAGGACGTAGGGTATTACCTCCATTGGAGGGCCCGAACCTGGGTAAACTCGCGTCCCCTTCGTCTCCTATTACCGTCGATCCTAGTCTCACAGTTCGGGACCCCCTACCCGAGATCCGCCGGTTTTGACACTGACATTGGTGCTTTCATTGAGAGTTCCTCTGTGAGCACCGAAGGAATCGATGGCTCGCCCCATTGCAAGTATCGAGATCTATATCAAGGGGACTCTCGCCCCTGATCAAAATTTCATCGGCAACGACATCTCATCGCACGCCGGCCCGGTCGTCCGTCATGGTCATACCGGAAGGTTCCCTCCCAATCAGTGCATTAAGTTCGGAACCCTAGAGTTTGTGACTGATTCACGGGGAACACTCGTTCCAATGGAGCCCTCAACCTTCAAAGGAAAGCCTGTAAATTTGGATGCTTCGACATCCAATGCATTAGGTCCCATGGGGGAACGGAACACGGATCCGCTTCGACGTAACTTTGGAACTGTCACACCGCTTGACGAATCCACTCGTATTAGCGACACGCATCCTGCCATTGCCTTGTTCTTAAATGAGTTGTTCGATCGGATCGAAGCTATGCGTATATTGGAGGACCAGGTTCCAATCTATGATCAGCTCAGGATCAGACCTGATGACAGGAAGATTCATGTCCCTCCGGTCACTCACCTTGTCGCCACCGTCGAGTGTCCGACCGCGGACTCTGCCCGACAGCCAGAATTGAAAGCCGTCTATACCCCAATCCATGATCTCCAAGACCCCGTCGGAGAATCATAGGCGGGGAATTGCTTTAAAGCCGGACCATCACCGGTCCGGGATCCGTCGCACGATTCGGAAACTGCACTCCCGAACACTCGTTGCGACAGGGAACGGATTTTTCCCACCCACCGCCCAAGACGATTATCCAAGTACCGTGCCAAAGCCCATGTCTTCGGACTTTCGGGATATCAAGCAAATACGAGGAGAATCAGTCCACCACTTTTGGGCAAGACACCTCCTTGCTAGGATTAGAGTAAAAGGTCTAAGTGACCAAGATGCAATGGCAGTTTTCATCAGCAATTGCCATGATGAAGGGATTCTTAACGCCCTGGCCCGCCGGTGCATAAAGGACTTTTATCCGAATTGGTACAGAAGTACTGTGCCATGGAGAGTGTCTGGCAATCCGAGCGGTTGTTCTCGGAACCAAAATTCTCCGAACACCCTAGAGGAGTTCGAAGAAAGAGGGTCCAAATCGGCCAGCCAGGCATGAACCCGTCGAAAAAAGAAAAAAGTCCCTTTCCGGGACCGGCACCATCCTTGATGGACTTTTAGATAAATCTTGCCCCATTCATTTCGTCTTGTTGAACACAAACCCTACGCGTAGCCTTCAAGCTTGCTGGGTCGTCAGGAAAGTTGCAAAAATTGGCGAGGCTATCCTCGACACTCGAACATGCGCTCTCCTTCGCCAAACAGATTCGATGATGAAGTCCTGACGGTATATGAGGTCTTCCCCTTGAGGAGCAGGCGTAAAAGAGCTCTTAGGGAGCATGAGCAAGTCTACCACGTGGCAGCTACTAGCCCATGGGCAGACGTACCGACTACTTTCGGGAACACTGACCAGCCGCCCATCCTTCCCGGTCACTCACCATCCGCTCTAGTCTTGAATCCCATCATTGATGGATACAGACTACGTAAGGTGCTCATGGATGGCGGCAGTGGTCTAAACCTCATTTATGAGGCCACTCTAGAGAAAATGCAGTTTGACCGATCTCGCATCGAACATAGCAACACAACCTTTCGAGGAATTATCCAAGGGAAAGAGGCACATTGTTCCGAATGTATCATCCTAGATGTTGTGTTCGGCACGCCCAAAAATTACTAATCCAAAGAACTTCTCTTTCACATCGTCCCCTTCCCCAGTGGCTATCATGCCCTGTTAGGACGCGATGCCTTTAGAAACTTCCAGGCTATAGCCCATTATGGGTACATGAAACTCAAAATGCCAGGACCAAACGGAGTGATCACGCTCGCTAGTGATCCGAATATAGCCCTCCGGGCCGAAAACAAGACGACAATGCTTGCCCTCGAGGCATTAGCGAAAACTTTCATCGCCGAGGAATTGACCGCTCTACGATCGATAGTTAATAGCGACAATGTGATCCTCAGTAAAAGGCCCAAGTTCACGTCCTTTAAACCCGTAGAGGAAATCGTCAAATTTTAGGTGCATCCAACGGACCCCAATAAAACAGCGTCCATCGGAGCCCAGCTCGATCCTCTTATGGACGAGGCATTGCGGAATTTCCTCCGTGAAAATTGGGACATTTTTGCTTGGCATCCTTCCGATATGCCCGGTATCCCATGTCGGCTCGCCGAACATAGCCTGAACATTATTCCAGGCTTTAAGCCCGTGATACAGACCCTGCGCCGCTTCTCCAAACCCAAACGGCAAGCCATGGGCGAAGAATTAGCAAAATTACTCGAGGCCGTATTTATTCGGGACATCAAACACCCCGAGTGGCTAGCAAACCTGGTAATGGTACCTAGGAAAGACAAATCCTGGCGGCTGTGTGTTGATTTCAAAGACCTCAACAAAGCATGCCCCCAAGGACCCTTTTCCCTTACCACGCATAGACTAGATCATTGATGCCATAGACGGACATGATTTGTTGTGTTTCCTCGATGCTTACTCTGGATACCATCAAATTAAAATGAAGGAATCCGATCAGGCGGCTACCGCATTCATCAACCCCTATGGGCCATTTTGCTTCAACACAATGCCCTTCGGGCTAAAAAACGTCGGGGCCACGTACCAGCGCATGATCCAAACCTGCCTCGCCACACAGGTTGGAAGACTGTTGATGCATACGTGGATGATGTGGTAATCAAAACCAAACACGTCAATCAGTTGATCGACGACCTCCGTGAAACTTTCACTAATTTGCGCGAATATGATATACGTCTCAATCCGGAAAAAATGTGTATTTGGAGTTCCCTCGGGCAAGATGCTTGGATTCATCGTCTCCCATAGAGGAATATAGGCAAATCCAGCTAAAATCTGTGCTCTATCAGAACTTGCAATCCCCACAGAGCTGAAGCATGTCCAGAGACTAGTCGGGTGTGTAGCCACGTTAAGCCGCTTTATTTCCCACCTCGAAGAAAAAGCTTGGCCTCTCTATAAGCTGCTAAAATGGACAAACAATTTCGAATGGACTAATGAAGCAGCAGCTGCGTTGGAAGAAATCAAAACAATACTGGCAACCAATCCCATACTCACGACACCAGGCGCCGGTGAGCCCATGTTGTTATACATATCGGCCACCAACAAGGTAGTCAGCGCGGTGCTCGTCATCGAACGAGATGAGGAGGGACATAAATTCCGAGCTCAGAAGCCGGTATATTATGTGTCGGAGGTACTAATGCAGTGCAAGTCTAGATACCCACATTATCAAAAAAATAGCCTATATAGTATTCATGGCATCAAGGAAACTCCGACACTACTTCCAGGAGTGCGCATTAACGGTGGCATCAGAAGTCCCATTGAATGATATAATCAACAATAGGGACGCTACCGGCCGCATGGCCAAATGAGCCATTGAGATCTTTCCCTTTGAAATAAGCTACAAGCCACGTCGCGCCATTAAATCTCAGGTACTGGCGGACTTCTTGGCTGAATGGACAGAGGCCGAGCTCCCCAAGGAGTATAGTGCATACTCCCATTGGACAATGTACTTCGATGGATCCAAGACCTTGGCCGGTCTGGGGGCTGGAGTTATCCTCACGTCCCCCACAGGCGACAACGTAAGATACGTGTTGCAAATCATGTATGCCGATTCCAACAATGCCGCCGAATACGAAGCTCTTCCTCATGGTATTCGGATGGCGGTGTCAATGGGCATACGATGGCTAGAGGTAAGGGAGACTCAAACCTGGCCATATCTCAAATTAACAGCAAATTTGACGCCAAAAATCCAAAGATGGCGGCATATAGAGATGCTGTCCTCAAGATATCTGCTCGGTTCGAGGGGGTGGAATTTCACCATGTTGCTCGAGACAACAACCAAGCCGCCGATATATTGGCCTGTATGGGAGCCAAGCACGATCCCGTCCCGAGAAACACCTTCTTGGAGCAGCTCTTCAAGCCCTCCGTAGCGTGGCAGGACGACGCAAATGGCACCGATCCTAAAGCAGCGGACGAGGTTGTTCCCCTATAAACAAACCAGATGATGGCATCATCGGTGGCTCAACAATGAATGAGACGCCCTCGGCTCATGAGGTAATGGCAGTAATTGTGCCATGGACAGAGCCCTTCCTCGCCTACCTCCTTCACAAGGAACTCCCCGACGATCAAATTGAGGCTCGGCGCATAGTTCGGCGATCCAAGGCTTACAAAGTGCACGAGGGTGAGTTATACAAGAAAATCATCACTGGAGTATTAAAGAGGTGTATATCCAAGGAAGAGGGACGGGAACTCCTCGCCGAAATCCATGCAGGCATGGGCAGGCATCACGCCACGGAAAGATCTCTTGTCGGCAAAGCCTTCCGAGCTGGTTTCTTTTGGCATACAACTCAGACCGATGCCCAGTCACTCGTTCAACATTGCGTCTGGTGTCAACTCTTCGCAAATCAAGTTCACATGCCCCCAACAGCTCTTCGGACTATTCCGATCACGTGGACTTTCGTGGTTTGGGGGCTGGACATGGTTGGACCACTCAAAGGGGAACCAAGAAAAATAAATACCTATTGGTCATTGTTGACAAGTTCACCAAATGGATAGAAGCAAAGCCTGTTAAATCGGCTAAATCCGAACCAGTGATTGAATTTATATCTAGCATAGTACACCATTATTGTATCCCGCATAGTATAATAACAGACAATGGAACCAATTTCACGTCCCAAGAGGTCAAGGACTGGTGCGCAAAAATGGGCATAAAGCTTGATTATGCATCGGTCTACCATCCGCAGACCAATGGACAGGTCGAGCGAGCAAACGGTCTCATTATGAGCGGCATCAAGCCACGTTTGGTCTGATCTCTTCACGAGTCCGACTGTCATTGGGTGGAGGAACTCGACTCCGTTCTATGGGGCCTACCATTTGCAAAATTCATCCGATAATCGGCTTGAACCAAACCCATGGAACGCAACTCGTCTTCGGTGCTTCTACGGATAAACCAGTGTCGTCCATACTCCCCTACACTTTTTTCCTTTTCGATTATTTTTTGCCTTTTTAGCCATTTCCTTTCCCACTTTGTTGTTCGATAGGGACAATTTCTTTTCCTACCCTATGTTCGGCTGAACCAATCTTGTACTACGGATACTTGGCATACACCATAAAGTGTTAAATCCGAACACAACACGTGGGGTCTTCTTTTAATAGCCAGTATTTTAATTGTTTATACTTACCAGGCACACGTCTTTCTTTTGTCATGTTTTAGCCATCATATGCATCAATTCAAACTAAGACTTTGTCAAGTTGGGTTAGCTCGCTCCTGTGGTTACTCTCTATGTTCTCGCTTGTTCGGCTAGAGAGTAAAGGGAGCACCTCTGCGATTGCTACTACAGGGTCATCCAGACACGTACCTCAGACGGGTGAAGCCGAAATCTAGCTATCTTACGTAGACAATTGTTCGGCTATGACGGAAACATCTTATACGGGCCTGGTTGCTATTTCTGTTGTTTGGGTCTCCTATCCCCAAAGGACAGTTAGTCGCATACTACAAGTATGCGGATTCCTATCTACGTTCTTCGTAGAACCCCGACGAAAGGTATCGCTAGAGGTACTATTTTCATTGGAAGGTGTTTCTTACGCTACATCGTAATATGACATATCTTTCTGTGTGCTTTCTATCTGTTCGTACCACATGGCCGGATTGCCTGGTTCCCCGAATACAAGTTCACTCTTTGGCGAAGGAATAATAAAAAGGAACACCCCCGAGATCTTCGCACGGGAGGGAGAAGCCGATGGCTGGTTAAAAAAGTTTACAACACGGATTGTTTTACAAATGTATATGTAAATTACATATGCGGCTGCCGATCGAGATCATTAATTATTGTGTTGAGGGGGCAGTCTGCTTGCGAGAGACGGGCGACTGGCATCACCTGGTCATATACCAGGCGGGGTGGCACTTCTTTTCCATCCGATCCTATATGACAAACTCGCACCATATGCTCGGAGTTAAGTCCGGTGAAACGGGTCTTGACCATTGCCCATGCCTACCGTGCTCCTTCGTGGCAGGCCGAAGTCTTCCATAGCTCAAACCTATCCCGAGCCCCCCTAAATCGATCCACAAGTGCGGCTAGCCCTTCAGGTGGCTGTTCGGTGGGCCATAATGCCTTCACCATCCCCTTCATTGCTTTTTGCACACGCGTGTGGAGAGAGGTCAGGTCCTTCAGTAGGTCCCCTTAGTACGATTCGATCTCCTCTTCAGGATGTCCGGTCAGGAGACCTGCACACAAGATAATAAGCGCGATTACTATCATTCTCTACATCGGAAATACTTACTCATAGCGGAATTGTATTTACCGAATACGCCCCTCTGAAATTTTTGATTCTCTTCTTGAGCTTGGACCAGTTGAGTCTTTAAACTCTTTGTTTCTTAGGCCTGTTTTTGTATAACAAGACATCCGACTTGTTGCTGGGATTCCGCATACCTTTGTGAATCTCGGGTTTCTTCCAACTACCTTTCCATATGTCCTATTTATTCGGCTGCTACACAGAACCCATATGTTAGGCACGATAATGAAAAAAGATCAACAGTAAAAGCATACTCACCATGGGCCTCTCGCATGAAGCTCTTCACTTGTGCCAGTTCAGCCTTGACAGACTGTATTTTCGTGCGACTCTCCTCGAGGGCCTTGGACAATTGCTCGGACTGTTGCTTTGAGGCCCGCGTTAGCAGTCAAACAGTATGGAGATCCTTAATTCATTTTTTCTAAATCAAATTAAGGCTCGGGGGCTACTAGGCTTACACAAGTATGCGGATTCTATAAAATCCGACCTCTTACCTGAATGTTGGTTGTTATCAGCTTCATAGCTTCACCGAATTCAGCTCGGGCGGCCCCAAGATGTGCATCCGCCGAGCATAGGGCACCAAACTCCTGGTCGGAGAAAATTGGATGCCGCATGGCCTCCCATCGGTGCCGATGATGCATGGCACTCTCCACTTCCGATTTGGTGACAGATACTCCGTCGCTAGGTTCGGCGGGCGCCGGACCGGCCATGGGGGCTTCCATAGTGGAAGCTGCATGGGTCGTGGCCCGGGAGCTCCAGGCGTCTCCTGACATCAGGGCATCCCCCTCGATAGAAGAAGATTGGGTGTTTCGCCTAGGTAAAAAATGAGCGGCTATGAGGTTCTGCTGTGTACAATGACAAGATGGATATCCGAACAATGTACCTTTGGGATGTTCGGACGGGTGGATTCGTCCCCATGTCCGGCTCCTCTATAGGGTCCCGGCCGGCCTCTGACTCGCCCGCAGCTTTGGTTGCTGGCGCAGGCATGCTGATTGGTGGCGCTTGGGGGCTGGGACCGACACGTCTGGGGCGCTCTTGGTAGCAGGCCTTTTTGCGGGAGGAGCTTTTCTTCTTACCCGCAGACGGAATGGAGAATGACTCGGGGTAATCGACTATGATTGCCACCGGGATCTGGACGATGTTGTCCTGGTAGTAGACTCCATTTTCGAAGTCGAGATGGAGATCCGGGTCCTTGTTGAAGCCCAGATTGTTATCACGTGCATGATTCTCGGGCCGAGGAGCCAGACAATTGACTGTCTCGAGGAAGCTCCTTCATTCCTATTCACGTCAAGGCCTCGGTCAAATAGAGTACGAAATGAAGCCACGAACTATTTCATGAATGAAAGAGGAAGGTTTACCTGTTCAATGGGGTTGTGGGCCGAATACCCTTCCTTGGTTGACTGCTGGATGAAGTCTTCTTGCTCTCCTTTGTACATGTCGGCAAGTGTGGCGGTCAGCACTGTTGGATTGGTAGGACCTAGTTTTCGGGAACACGTGGCGTCGCTTGTCCTATTGTATCGCCATAAGGAGTGCACCCTTTGTTGGAGGGCTTTGCACGCACTGAGAGATAGCCGCGGCCATGACGTCAATCATGGTCAACCGGTGATGGGCAAGCATGCGCCCTTACGTGGCAAGGCGTTGCACTTCGGTGCTCTCCTCCTGAGATGAGCTCTTGGGTCGCTAGTTGTACCTCTTCTTCGGGAGGAGGTCGGAGTATTCGGGCAGACTTGTCCGAGTTGGCTCGAACATGGGGACGTCTTCGATATAGAACCACTCCGAAGTCCATTCTTTGGATTTCTTCGGTGTGCCAGCTGGATACCCCGTTCCTGCTATGCGGCATACTTTGGCTCCACCGACCTCTAAGATGGCCTTGTCCCGAGTTTGGGGGACGAGGTAGAAGTATTTCGTCCACAGATCGAAATGAGCTTTGCGCCCTAAGAACATCTCACAGAGGGAGACAAAGCCCGAGATGTGTAGGATTGACCCGGGGGTGAGATGGTGGAGTTGAATCCTGTAGAACTCCAGTAACCCCCTCAAGAATGGGTGGATTGGAAATCCAAGGCCCCGGAGGAGGAAGGGGACGAAGCAAACGCGCTTCCCCTCATTTGGATTTGGGAAGCGCTCGTCGAAGGCCTCGTCACCATAAGAAAGCAGACATGCACAGGTGGCCGCCAGATCTGATGATGGGAGATATCCCTGGGTCTCCAGATTACGGAGCCGCAAGAGAGTGACGGAACAGCTGGTCCAGTCACTTGGGCGTTGGCTGTAAGGGCGTGCGAAGGAGCTGGGAGCGTTAGCCATGTTTTTCGTAGAGCTTCCGCTAGGAGTTTTTGACGAGTGGGAGGAAGAAGATGTGGTTTTGAACTGCGATTTTGTGTGATTAAATGGGTTGGTGACTCCGTTGCGGAGGGGTAGGATTGTAAAAAATCGTTGGCCATTCACCTCCTCACGACGCACAAAAATCGAGGAATTTACGCAGTTATTATAATGGCCCGCGCCCGTGGCGCTTGGGATCTTGCTGAAAACTGGTCAGATGCCGAACAGAGAAGGATGAGGGACTCGCCTTGCAAGCCGAAGATGACGACATGAAGGAATCAACCAAATATAAATCGACATTGAAGGCCAGTCCGGGGGCTACCGAGGGAGTCCTAGATTAAGGGGTCGCAAGACAGGCCGCAAGACAGGCATCGGAGGGTGGACTGTATGGGCCGCAAGACAGGCATCGGAGGATCGAGGACCACTTGCGCCAGGACGGAAGCCTCATGGAGTCAAGACGTGTGCTCCAAGTTATTAGCTGCAGTTAGGCAAGTTATCTCTTTGGCATGTAACCGACCATGTGTAGGCCAAGGACACCCTCGGCATCTATATAAGCCGGAAGGTTTTAGGGGTTAGAGGTAGAACAACTCATCTAGGGTTAGACATACGATCTCGAGGTAGATCAACTCTGTAACCCCTTACACCATCAATACAATCAAGCAGGACGTAGGGTATTACCTCCATTGGAGGGCCCGAACCTGCGTAAACTCGCGTTCCCTTCGTCTCCTGTTACCGTTGATCCTAGTCTCACAGTTTGGGACCCCCTACCCGAGATCCGCCGGTTTTGACACCGACACCAGAACTGCCATAACTTTTGCAAATGTGCTTCGAATTGAGCAAACTCAAGCTTGTTGGACTCAGGATGACAAGATCTATCCAACAGTGACTAGAGATCTTAAGAAGAGGCAATATGAAAATGTCGATGATATAGAGATGTGAAACCTTTATGTATGAAGAACCGGCAAAAACTTCAACATTGAAAACATCATAGAAGATGCATATGGACTCGGTTTTCGATGAACTCGAGCTTGTCATGAAGATGACCAAAATTTCTAAAATCACAAAGAGAAACACCAAACAAGAACCAAGAAATATGATGCAATGATGCAAATGTTTTGAGCTCTCAATTAACGATACGATCAAGCTACTCACTTAAGAGCCCCCCCTTGATAGTACGGATATCGATCCTATAACCTGGTCTCCCAACTAACACCATGAGACCGGTAAAGTAGAATACCTATCAAGGGCAAACCTTTGCCTTGAGCATAGTCCACTTGAGCTAGATGATGATGATCTTGTCCTCCTCAAGATGGACCATCTTTCTTGATTGCGTTGGCTCGATGAAGACTAGTTGATTTCTCCCCCATAATCCACTATGGGTGAGTCACTCTTCGACACATCTTCACATGTCCATTGTCATCATAATGAATGGCAAGATTCAAGCATGATCTCTTCATGATGCTTCACTTGAACTTGCACACCGCAACCTTGATGACAATCACCACTTGATGTCATCCTCCATGGGTTGTATGAGATCTTCCTCTTGACGCAAGCCCATGAGCACATACCTAACCCCACATAGAACTCTCACGTAGATTATGGGTTAGTACACAAAGCGTAATGGACAATACTTATCATACATGGGGTCACTGATCCCACTATGTACATCTTGTACGCTTTGTGTGTTGATCAACTTGATTCACTCTTTGACTTAGTCTTGATCAACCTTGAATCTTATCTTCCCAATGACCAATCTTTGGATAAAACCTTACATACCACATTGGTCACCACATAACCTCCTTCACACCAACAGATGGAATTCAAGAAGTGCCTATGGAAAAACTCCTTCGAATATAAATCAAGGCAACCATTAGTCCGCAGGGATTGTCAAAAATTACCAAAACCACATATGGAGAAATATGCTCTAACACCTGGGTGCGCCTTGTTGGCTTGTGCCTCCCTCGTGCGGCCTTCGATCTTCTCCTGAAGCTTCCAGGTCTTCTTTTGGTACAGAAAAAATCATAAAAAAGTTTTGGGTCAATTGGAATTTGTTTGATACTGTAAACCTGAAAAGTAAAAACATGCTGACATGGCTTAAGACTATGTTGGTATTTCCCCAAAGAGGAAGGGATGATGCAGCACAACGACGGTAAGTATTTCCCTCAGTTATGAAGCAAAGGTATCAATCCGTAGAGGAAGATCAAGCACCTACGTCAACAACACATGCACAAAAATAACAAATACTTGCAACCCGACGCGTAAGAGAGGTTGTCAAGCTCTCAATAATAAAAATATAGATTAGGTTGTGATAATTTTGGCAAAAGATCTCACAAGAACACAAAATAAAATAGGTAAACAAAAAGTACAGCAAGGTATTTTTGGTTTTTTTGGATTAATATATCTGGAAAAAATGACAAAATAGTAGATCGGAAAGCAATATGTTGGAAAAGTAGACCCGGGGCCGTAGGTTTCACTAGTGGCTTCTCTCATGAGTATAGTGATACGTCTCCAATGTATCTATAATTTTTGCTTGTTTCATGCTACTATATTATCATTCTTGGATGTTTTACAATCATTTTACCACAACTTTATATTATTTTTGGGACTAACCTATTAACCCAGAGCCTAGTGCCAGTTTCTGTTTTTTCCTTGTTTTTGGGTTTTACAGAAAAGGAATATCAAACAGAGTCCAAACGGAATAAAATTTATGGTGATTTTTTTGGACCAAAAGAGACCCACAGAGCATCGGAGTTGGGCTAGAAGACCCACGAGGCAGTCACAAGCCTCAGGGGCACGACCAACCCCCTGGCCGCACCCTGCAGGCTTGTGACTCCCTCGTGGCCCATCCGGACTTATTTCCACAGCCATAAATTCCTATAAATACCAAAAGCCCCAACACAGAACCTAGATCGGGAGTTCCACCGCCGCAAAGCTCTAGAGCCACGTAAAACCAACCGGGAGCCTGTTCCGGCACCCTGCCAAAGGGGGAAACCATCACCGGAGGCCATCTTCATCATCCCGCCGCTCTCCATGACGAGGAGGGAGTAGTTCACCCTCGGGGCTGAGGGTATGTACCAGTAGCTATGTGTTTGATCTCTCTCTATCTTGTTCTTGAGATGACACGATCTTGAGGTACCGCGAGCTTTGTTGATATAGATTGAATCATATGGAGTTTTCCCCTCTCCATCTTGTTGTGATGAATTGAGTTTTCCCTTGAAGTTTTCTTATCGGATTGAGTCTTTAAGGATTTGAGAACACTTGATGTATGTCTTGCGATGGGATATCCGTGGTGACAATGGGATGTTCTATTGATCCACTTGATGTATGTTTTGGTGATCAACTTGCGGGTTCCGTGACCTTGGGAATCTATGCATAGGGGTTGGCACACGTTTTTGTCTTGACTTTCCGGTAGAAACTTTGGGGCACTCTTTGAAGTTCTTTGTGTTGGATTGAACATGATGAATCTGAAATTACGTGATGCATATCGTATAATCAATCCCATGGGTACTTGTGGTGACATTGGAGTATCTAGGTGACATTAGGGTTTTGGTTGATGTGTATCTTAAGGTGTTATTTTAGTACGAACTCTAGGGCTGTTTGTGACACTTATAGGGATAGGTCATAAGATTGATCAAAAAAGATAACTTTGAGGTGGTTTCGTACCCTACAATAATTTCTTCATTAGTTCTCTGCTATTTGTGACTTTGGAGTGAACTCTTTGTCTCATGAGAGGTACTTACATATGATTCAACTATGTCAATATTGTTGAGAGAAATTGCATTAGTGAAAGTATGGACCCTAGGCCTTGTTTCCAAGCATTTATACAATGTTTTGCTCGTTGTTTACTATTTGTTACCTTGCTGTTTTTATATCTTCACATTACAAAAACCTATATCTACCATCCATATTACACTTGTATCACCATCTCTTCGCCAAACTAGTGCACCTATACAACTTACTATTGTATTGGCTGTGTTGGGGACACAAGAGACTCTTTGCTATTTGATTGCAGGGTTGTTTGAGAGAGACCGTCTTCATCCTACACCTCCCGCAGATTGATAAACCTTAGGTCATCCACTTGAGGGAAAATTTCCGTTGTCCTACAAAACTCTGCGCTTGGAGGCCCAACACGAGTCTACAAGAAGAAGGTTGTGTAGTAGACATCAAGCTCTTTTCTGGCGCCGTTGCCAGGGAGGTGAGTGCTTGAAGGTATATCTTTAGATCTTGCAATTGAATCTTTTAGTTTCTTGTTTTATCACTAGTTTGGTTTTATAAAATAAAACTACAAAAAATGGAATTGAGGTTGCCTCATATGCTTCATCTTTTTAATGTCTTTCGTGAAAATGATGGAAAGGAAAATTGTGATCAAGTGTTAGAAGAAGAAGTTATTAAAATGTTTGGCACTAAATCTTTGAGTGATGAGCATGATTGCAATGTTGTTAGTATGAATTGTTTGAATATCCATAGTACTAATGATGATTGCACTAGTCATGATAAAAAAGATTTCTTATAAGCACGTCAATTTTTGTGGAGTGCATAGAGTTTGTCAAGACATGCCAAAAAGGGAAGATAGATTTTGTAAGAGGCATAAGTATTCAGAAAGTAAATGGTTGCAAGAGAGGCTAGATGTTTGTGCTGAAAGATTTAATATTTATCGCCGTCCTTGTGAACTTTGCAATGAATGTGGTCATTTAAATCTCCAATGCAAATTGTTTCATGATCGAATCGTGTCCAAAAATTTTGATAACTTGATTTCCCTTGCGCATCATAATGAACTTAGTTTGCTTCTGGGCTATGAAGAAATGAAACATATAACTTGGGGTATCCTAGAATATAATCTTAAGAGATTTATTGATTTTGATCTAAAGGAAATTTATATGTATTGTGCGGTATATTGCATTGGGAATCCTTATATTGCCAAATACTTAAAGACAAGGAAACAAATAGAAGATGAAGAGAATGCTAATGAAGGGGAAGAGGTCTCCCAATATCTTCCTATTTTTTCTTATGATGAATCAGGTAACGAGGAGGAGCTTTTTATTCAACCAATATCTTCGAAAGGAATCTTGGAGAATTAAATAAACCCACACTTAATGTGGTGAAGAAGAAGAAAAGAAGGAAAAATAAAGGTAAAGAGGTATTTATCCCAAATAATGACACCCCTTATAATCTTGAAAATCTTTTTGGCACCAACTTAGAAAATTGTGATGATAATAATTGTTATATGATTGGTGCTATTCATACTATTAATGAGGAGAGTGATTATGCTTATGGTTTGCAAAGCCAAGAGCTTGGGGATGCTATGTTTAATGAAGATGATGTTTTTAGTCCCCCAAGTTTTGATGAGTAAAACTACTATGATGATATCAACCCCCTATTTATGATGATTGCAATATTTATGAAAGTGGGTTTGGAAGAGTGTTAACTTTAGATAATAGTTATCCCACTTTTGGGGAGGGTGTTGAATCTTATTATAATTATAAAAGTGGATTTGGAGAGGTCACGACTTTATTTAGTAATGATTCCACTATTTCGGAAGAGGTTTCACTTGACTATGATGAGAACAAAGTTGCTATTTATGATGATTATTGTGATGATACTTATGTTATAAAGAGTAGTGATAATTATTGTCATAATTTTGAATATACTTTAACTGAACATTACTCTTTTAGTGTGGAACCAATTTGTAGTATTCAAGTCTTTTATGATACTCCCACTATTAGTCATGAGAAGAAATTTGCTTATGAGGAGAGTAGTAAAATTTCTATGCTTGTAGATCATAAAAATAATGATTTAAGTGCTGGTTATATTGTGGAATTTATTCATGATGCAACTGAAAATTATTATGAGGGAGGAACATATGCTTGTAGGAACTGCAATAATATCAAGTTTCCTCTCTATGTGTTCAAAGTTTTGAAGTTATGCTTGTTTTGCCTTCCAATGCTAGATGATTCTTGTTCCCATAAATTGTTTGCTCAAAAAATCCCTATGCATAGTAAGTGGGTTAGACTTAAATGTGCTTGTCATGAGATTCATGATGCTCTTTTGCATGTTTTAATTATTATTCCTATACGAGCATCATTGAAATCATCATGCTGAGCTAAAAGGCATTAAAGAAAAGCGCTTGTTGGGAGACAACCCAACACTTTTACCTTCTGTTTTCATGTGTTAACATGATTAATATACTATAGTAATCATGTTTTGTGTCTTTTATTTCAATAAAGTGCCAAGTAAATCCTTTGGGATAGTGTGGATACTTGCTTACTTGATTCTATGCAAAAACAGAAAGTTTTGCGTCCAGTATATGAATTATCTGATTTTACTGGAGCATAAAAAATTCTGAAATTTTTACACAAACTTTATATGTAAATTAATTGAGTTTTTATATTTTTTAAGAATTTTTAGAGTCAGAGAAGTTTGGCGATCATTCAGATCTTTACAGACTGTTCTATTTTTGACAGATTCTGTTTTGCATGCATAGTTTGCTTGTTTTAAGTGTTCCTATAGCTTATATTGAGTAATATAAATTGTGGGAATGATGGAATACGGTAGGTATTATGTGATAACAATTATGAATCTTGTATTGATAGTACCTAAGTGAATCATCTATCTTTATTACACTAACCCTTCTCACAAAGTTCCGTTAAGTTTTGTGTGATTGAAGTTTTCAAGTTTTGGGTTAGACACCAATATGATAAGAATAAGGAGTGACAAGAACCTAAGATTGGGTATTACCAAGGAACCCCAAGTTAATATCCAAGGAAGACTCAAGCGCCTAAGCTTGGGGATGCCCCGGAAGGCATCCCCTCTTTCGTCTTCAACACTATCGGTATATCTTACTTGGAGCTATATTTTTATTCGTCACACAATATGTGCTTTGCTTGGGTCGTCATTATATTTTGTTAATTTCTGTTAGGTGTTATTTGTAATCTTGTTTTTCAATAAGAAGTTCCAATAATTGCCTTTAGGATGCTTGAATTGCATGTTTGATGTGTGCTATGTAAAAACAGAAACTTCTGCTGTAGTGTTTGAATTTTCATATTTTACTGGAAGGTTTCTGAAATTTTTACACAGTGTTGTCATATAAATTTTATAGCATGTCCTAAATTTTCATAATTGTTTGAGTTATAGAAGTACACTGTTTTCATAAATTGCTACAGACTGTTCTGTTTGGGCAGATTGCTGTCATAGCTTTGTTATCTACTTATCCTATAGTTTCCATAGCCTATATTGATAGATATAAATTGTGGAAATGATAGCATATAGTACCTGATGTTTGAAAATTATTATGCAACTTGTCTTGGCAGTACATAAAGAGTTGATTTATTATTATGTGTACTAACCTATCTCACGAGTTCTTTTTGAGTTTTGTGTGGATGAAGTTTTTGAGAATAGGTGAAACTGTGGTATGAGAGGATTGAAAGAGATACAAAAGCTCAAGCTTGGGGATGCCCAAGGCACCCTAGGTAAATATTTCAAGAACTCTCAAGCATCTAAGCTTGGGGATGCTACGCATCCCACCTCTCTTCATCAACAATTATCGGTTAGCCTATGTTGAGCCTAAATTTTTATTCGTTCGCATGATGCGTGCTATTCTTGGAGTGCTATTTTTCTTTTGCTTGTTGTTTGAATAAAGTACTTAAGATCTGAAAATATTTATTGAGGGAGATAGACAGTCTTCACATAGCTACTTAATTGTTTGACTACTCATTGGTCTTCACTTATATCTTTTGAGCTAGGCAATGTTGCTCTAGTGCTTCACTTATATCTTTATAGAGCATGGTGGTGTTATATTTTATAGAAATTATTGAGCTCTTGTACCTCACGTATATTATTTTGAGAGTTTCTTAAAACAACATGGTAATTTGTTTAGGTTATGAATTTATTCCTAATATAATGGGCATCCGAGAGGGATATAATAAAAACTTTCATATTAAGTGCATTAAAAACTACGAGAAGTTTGATTCCTTACATATAGTTTTGAGATAATAGAGATGGTAATATGAGAGTCATCCTAGTGAGTAGTTGTTAATTGGAAGAGATACTTGTGTTAAAGCTTGTGATTCCCGTAGCATGCACATATGGTGAACCGTTATGTAACGAAGTCGGAGCATGATTTGTTTAATGATTGTCGATCTCTGTGTGAGGGTCGGGAGCGCGCGATGGTTAACTCCTACCAACCTCTCCCCTAGGAGCATGCGTCTAATGCTTTGTTTGATAACTAATAGACTTTTTCAACAAGTATGTGAGTTCCTTATGACTAATGTTGAGTCCATGGATTATAGGCACTCTCACCCTTCCATCTTTGCTAGCCTCTCTAGTACCGCACAACTTTCGCCGGTACACCAAACCCTCCTTCCTCAAAACAGCCACCATACATTCCTCAAAACAGCCTCCATACCTACCTATTATGGCATTTCCATACCATTTCGAGATATATTGCCATGCAACTTCCACCATGTAGTTTTTCATGACTTGCATCATCACTTCATATTGCATATAGAGTTATATTTTGTCATAGGAATCGAGTTGTAGTGTCATGCCCAAGATGCAATCCTATCCTTATTTTGGCACGAGGGCCTCGATAGGGATAGAAGCGCATCTCATCGTGTTGCAAGAATGGATATCATTACAAGTACATGTACAGAAGAGATGAGTATATGAAATCGGCTTACACTCGCCACAAGCTACAACCAGTTCACATCACTACAACAACATAGTCAAACATCATACAAAAGAGCAGGGTCCGACTACGAACGAAAACAAACGACAAAATGACATCCATTCTTGCTATCCCAGGATGCCGCCTGGAACCCATCCTAGATTGATGAAGAAGAAGCAGAACTCGAAATCAAAACAAACATCGCGCTCACGTCAAATCATTGTATTACCTGTACCTGCAATTGTTGTTGTAGTAATTTGTGAGCCATAGGGACTCAGCAATCGCATTTCCAAGGGTATCAAGACTAATAAAGCTTAATAGGTGAGGTATGGTTAAGTGGTGAGGCTGCAGCAAGCGACTAAGCATTTATTTGAGTGGCTAACTTACGAATACAAAAAGTAAAGTATGGTGGTCTACACATAACGATCGTGAACTAGTAATGATCACTAACTGATCCTGAACACTTACTTACGTCAAACATAACCCCACCATGTTCTCTCTCGAATAATGACTCACGAGAAGAGACACTCATGGTTACACACACAGTTGGTGTATTTTATTAGAGTTTACTTCAAATTTTCTATGTCCGGGTGTTAAACAAAGTATCCAAGTTTGCCACATAACCGCGGGCATGGCTTTCCGAGAGATTTAACCCTGCAAGGGTGCTCAAACTTGCCCATCACAAATTAACCACACGCAGCGGGAATAACCTCGACCACGGATCTCGTGATCATCCTAGGCAATTCCAAAGGAAATCCGACACCTCGAGATAGCCTGAAGAAGATCAGAGTTCCTCACTCAAGATGTTCGAGAAAGGTAAAACAAATCCAACAAGGCCGCCCGACGTGCTGACAATCCCAATAGGAGCCGCGTATCTCGTTCTTAGGGCACGGTAGATGAGCGATGTGTACAGTGGCCTGATAGAAATCCCCCGAGTTGCCCTGGGTTGGCCCCGCACAGTGCTCTAGTTTGGACCAACACTCATGAGGAGCACTGGGCCGGGGGTTGATTAATTATCCGCGGGTGCCGGTGGGTCCCTATGCAGTTTTTATTAGTTATTAGGCAAATGTAGTACCAATGTTGGGCCTTGCCAGACAAACCTTATCCTAAAACGAAATCAAGGGGGTCCCCATAACAACCCCGAGCATGTTAGGAGCGCTCAGTTATGGAACGTAACACCGGTTCATAAGTAATTAGGGGCGGCAAGAGCGGAACAAAACACCGAGCAAAAGGCCAAGCCTTCCACCCTTTACCAAGTATATATGTGCATTAAATTAAATAGAAATAATATTGTGATAACAAAAGAATGTCCATGTTGTCACATGGAAGCAATTGCACATGTGGCTAGAAACGCTATAAGAAGGGCCGAGCAAGCGGTAACATAGCCAAACAAAGGTTTGCTAGGAAGGTGGAGGGTTAGAGGCTTTCATGGCAATGTTGGGAGGCTTGACAAACAAGTGGTAGGTAGTGTGACATAATGATAAAAGCAAGATAACTAGCATAGCAATGATAGTAGTGGTATCCAGAGAAATGTGTCATCTTGCCTGAGATCCCGCTCGGGAGAAGAACGAGTCCATGAAGAAGTCGAGTCAACATAGTCGAACGAATCCTCACACTCCGAACGCTTTCGGAACTCTATCGAGAAGGAACAATCCGAAACAAACAATCAATACAAGATACACCACAACATATGCATGACATGATGCGCAACCAAATATGATGCATGTCCGATTTAAATATGCAAGGCATGACAATTCACATCAAACAACTACTACACATTAAAGTGAAGCTCAATATGCAACGAGTTGCATATTGACGAAACTCCACATTTGAATTATTTAGTTCACTCCCATTTAGGTACTCATCAATATTAAATGTTCTTTAACATGGCAAACGGTGAAGCACAAACAACTACAACATCTAGGCATTTTAAATGGGGCCGGAAGCAACATATAGCATTTCCGAAATGATCCTACATGCATATTATGAATTTGGTCCAGATCTGTCCTAACACAATTTTAGAGTTGTTAACCAGCAAAATAAATGTCAGTATGTTATTCTACACATTTTTTAGTCAAGTTACATATGTAAAACATTTGCATCGGAGCTACGGTCTAAAAGTTATTAAACAATTCATTTTAACATGGCATTAATGTAAATTACAGAAAATAGCAAGTTTAAACAGGTTAAACATGGTTGAAAGTTGCAAATTATTAATCTATGCGAAATTCTAGTCAAGCTTCATATATAAAGCATTTCGATCCGAGGCACGGTTAGGTTGCTAAGAATTAATTCATTTTAAAAAGGACATCACGCCAATACATGCAAACAACGTGTTTAAATATTTTTAACATGCATGAAAGTTGAATATTAGTAAACTACACGAAATTCTGGACATTTTACATATCTACATTATTTTCATACGATGCACGGACAATTAGTTATTAGCAATTTTAAATCATGGTTTTTTTGTAAATCTGAAATTCACAGATTAATTAGCAAATTCGCGGAACGAAAAAACATGCCTCGGGCAGAATCTGAGTAGCCCAACAGTTTACAGAGGGGGAAACACACTATCCAACGCTCACGGCGGGGTTTTGGGCGGTTGGCTAGCTCACCTCGCTGGGCTGGGCCTAGATCAGTGATCTGCTGGACCTTGGCGGCGCTGGGACGCCGACCCACGTGCACGCACGAGCGAGCGAGCGCTGGCCTCGTCTCCTTGATCTCGATCTCCTCGAGCGGCAGGCTGGTGGCGATGGCAATAGGGGAGGCCGGGCACTCCGGCGGCGCGAGGAGGAGGAGGAGGAGGTCCAGATCCGCGAAGGGGATGGGCGGATCCGGCGAGGATGGGCGGATCCCGGTCGGATTGGGCACGACGGAGGTCGCCGACGAAGGAGATCGACAGCAGCGGCCATGGCAGCTTCTTGCGGAGGAGAGAGAGGCTGCAGGGTGAGAGAGAGAAATGGTGGGAGAGAGAAGAGAGAGGAGCACGCGGCGAGGTCCGGCCTGGCTCCGGTGACCGGCCGACGGGGCTCGAGCGGGGATGGACAGGAAGCTCGGGCTCCTCCCATGGTTGGTGGCGGCAGCTTGGTGCGGGCTCGTCCAGGCCTAGATGGGCTCAGGCAGGTTGTGAATGGGTTTGAGAGGGCCAATGGTTGGAGGTGGAAGACAGGAGTGTGGATGGTGGCTGGGTGGCACAAATTTTGAGGTGGGGTTAGGGTTTCCCTAAATGGGCGTCTAAGGGTATATAAATAGCAGTTTGGGGCTAGGTTAGGGGGCTTTTTGCACCGTTTTGAGCCGTACGATCGAGATCGGATGGCTCCGGTCGCGGGAATAGGCTAGGTGGGCTAGGTTGGTATAATATGAGAGGGGAGGTTGCGGCCCGTGGCACAAGTTTTAAAACACCGTAAACGTGCGACAAATTACCGATGACGACACCACTACGACTGACCGTTGGGGTATCAAACGAGCTCTGATTGCAACGAAATTTGGCAGGCGGTCCACCTACAATATATTAAGACCGCATGCCAACTTTCGAACCAATCCGAGAATATTTTCACGCACTTTAAAAAGGTTTTTTTAACGATGCCGCGGGCGCGTGCGTGTGTGTGGTTGGTCTCGAAACGGTCGACGATACAAACGAAGAGAACCGACAACTACGACGGATGCAAGTTTTCAAAAATAAGTGTTGATGCTGTGCAGATGATGCAAATGATGCAATGATGAACGCGACAACCAGACGAAACATAGACGAGAATGGAAATAAAAGGGGAATCTTCTGGAGCATCGGTCCCGGGCTGTTACAACTCTCCTCCACTACACGAGGATGTCGTCCCGAGATCTAGAATGAGAAGGGGAATAGAAAGAGCAAGAGGTAAACTTGGTTGCTTCTCTGACAAACGAGTGAAACCAAATAAACTTTAAGGATTGCAAGAGATGAAGAATGAAATGAGAAACAACAAGAATTCAAAAGAAATTTCGGCAGCACTTCGGTAGGAAAGAGGGACAAAATTTGATATGATGGAAACAAATTGAAGAGAGACACCAAACTTCGGTTGGATTAGGATTAAAACTTCATAAGACAGAAGGATCATGAAAAGATTTCACAGCACTCCAGTAAAATGAATAAGCAAAGAAAGAACATGATCTTGATACAACAAGATGATGGTTGAAAAAGAGCAACAAGACAACGCCTCCAGAAGAAAAGAATAGAAACTAGATCATTGGAAGGAAAAGAACGGAGAGGAAAATGACAACTCCTACTGCAAATGGATTTGAAAGCATATTTAGGAAGAAGAGATGGAATGGAGTTGTTGGAACACCAACAACAAAAAGAACAAGCTTGTTGTGGACTTATGGGAAACATCTCAAAATTCTGAGGTGACAACCTACTACAACAAAAACAATTGATTGATTGAGAGCAACAAGATATGCAAAGCTTCTTTCACCAAGAGGTGGAGGAGACACTTGAATCATTTATAATAGCATGATAGCAACAATCCTTAGGAAAAGCTTTAGGTGAAATCCAACCCATAACTCTTAGAAGACAAGATGGGTTTACTTATTATATTCTTGACAATTTTCCTTCGAGACTCCTTATAACCAAGAATTTAATAACACCATCTCAAAATACCATGGAGAAGGAATTGAACTTAGAAACCAAGATAAAGAACACTTGAGCACCTCCAACAAGAATCTTGAAGAACAATTCGAGAAGAATTACATCCTTAACAAACCACTATGAAGAACCTCTTGAAGAACACCGAAATGAAAGGATGATATACAAGAAATGAAGCTTGAAAAGAACAAGAGTTGCACCCTTGCAAAGATTTAGATGAAGCTTCAGGAAGATACTTGAGAAACCTTGGAGTTCCGGGAAAAAAGATGAACAACTTGGGATAAGGAATTTGATATTATGAACGACTCCGGAAGAAGGATTGAAATCACCTTGATGAAACTAGAATAAGAGTTACGTTATGCTTATCCTTCATCAAGTTAAATTGATGACAAGCAACAGATTTAGCACACAACTTATTCTTCTTGAAAAGAATTGAAGAGAAAGAGAGAGAGATATCACAAACTTGAAAAAATCTTGCACGAGAACACCGGTAAGAATTCACAAACGGATGAGGGAAACTACGAATGAATTAAGATACATGACATGAGAACGAAGAGGTCATGAACCACCTAGAGAAATCTCGAACGAAGCACCGAAATAATTGAGAGACGAACGAAGAGACAACAATTGAGGAGAATTTTAGAACGAAAGTTGAAAGCTTAGAACTAAGAAATCTTATGAAATGATGGCCTTCGAAGGATCGAGTAATGAGAACAACTCTGGAATGCACCGGATAGATATGGGAGAAATTTCTCATGAATGGAAACAATTTGAGAGGATAGCATGAAGCTAAGACCATGAATCTTCAAGAGAATGAGCAAAGATTTAAGAGAAACTCTCCTTCGGTCTTCAATACTAAGAATGATGATGAGAAACACTACCAAGAATTATTGAGATACTCCGAAAGAATGAATAAGGAAAGGTTGAGCCAACGATGAAAATTATTTAGAAGCGAACTCCGAGTTGGCATATGACCGATGAAATTCATTCTTACATCATATTAGAAGAGAACTTGCGAACATCTCCGGAAAATATTAGAAGAGCCAGGTAAGATCCTGGAAAAAAAATCTGTGGGTTATGGACCCACTGAAAAGAAACCACCGTTGAAAGATTGCTTAGAAAGAGAAATTGCATCGTTACAACGAAAACTTGATGAGGTGAGAACCTCAAAATAATTTGAAAGGATATGAATGGAAATGAAAGTCTTCTGAGAGATCTCCAGCCTCCGGATAGAACATAGAGAGAGGGAGACGAATAAACAAGAGAGGCTTGGAAAAGAAATTCGAACACGAGAAAGCAATTAGAGAATGAAAAGGATATGATGAGCATCGAGATCTTGAATTGAATGCACCGGGAAGGAAAACAAGAATAAAGAATGATGAACTTGAAGCACTTGAGGATCTTCATAAAGAATCACCGGAGAAGAATAACAACGAGAACAACGAATATGCGGATAGATCTTGAAATTTAAACTCTTGAGAATATCCACAAGGAATCATTGGAAACAAAATAGAAGAAAAGATAGTGGAAGCATTACATGAATAGAAAAGACACTTGGATGAGACTTAATTGATGAAGAAAAAGGGCAGGAGGGTGGGGAAAAACAAATAAACTTAGGACAGATGAGACAAACTCCGGAGAATAATATGGGGATTGATCTTGCAAATATTGGAGATGATAGAATTATCTTGAAGAGAAGCACACCGGATAAAATGAATTGAGATGACAACTTGACTGGGGAAAGAATTAGCAATCCCACAGAAATACGAGAACACTACTTCGAAAAGATATGAGATCACCACTTGACATCGAAGCAACTCGAATTACCATATACTAAAAACAAACAAAGGATGAGGCTTACGAAACAAGCCGGAAACAAATGCATAATAGAGATTTTGTCCGATATTTTCGTGGTAAGGTTCGCACGGGCTCGATCGTACATTGGATTGTCATATTGAAATGACGCTCAAATATGCTCCCTAGGCATAGCGAAATACAAGGCTTGACGAAGCATAAATCGAGATTGTCCTTTGTAAGAAAGACCGTGAACAAACGAATCCACTAGATGTCGAACCCCAACCTCACATCATGCTCTGTTGGAAGATAGCCTAGGTAACTACTTGAATTCCCACCTAAGAACTTTCGAAAACTTTCTGGTTATGCAATCCGGTGTTGGGGATACAAGGAGGAAATATCTCGCACAACTAAAAAACCAACACCCCAACTGTATCCATCCTTTAACACATAACCAGAGGCTTTCGCAAGTCCATCTAACTCGGATCCTTGAAAGCACAATAACACTAACCATGGTGGTACCTCGGACGCCTCCCCAGTATTGGGTGACTCCGACCTTATCTCAGCAGGACAAGTATTGAAGCAATTCCGAACACCCTCCGTCCTGAGATACTAAGGAAGCTGAATGATAACGATATGCCAAGAATTCCCTGGACCTCAACTCCCCGGAAGAAATCAAGTCAGACAGGAGGCACCAAGACAGAACTCCTTCACATCGACATCATACAGTTTCCAAAATACCCGCATGATCCTAATTTTTTTGAGGGAGAATAGAAGTAGAATCACAATTCCTAAGTCGTAATTACTCACTAGAGCATAGAAGAGGAGTAAAAAGAATCCTACTCAATCATTGATCATTGATCATTGATCCATCATGCTCAATCATTGATCCATTCACGAAACACACTCAAATATTTTGGGTGGCATGCCTTTCCTGTGAACGAAAACGACCAAGAGATTTCAATATCCTTCCATGCTAGATACATCATAAGCGGTTCCCAAACAGGAATAAAGTTTATTCCTTTTCCACCATACTTTCACTTTCCATGGCTAGCCGAATCCACGGTTGCCTTCCATACCAACACTTTCCAAGGAATTTATTATTTGACAACATAAAGTAAAAAATCTTTCTTTTCATTTCATTTCGGGAATGGGCATCCCTATTACCGTCGTACTCTCGTGCAATGACAACTGAATAAACACTCATCTTGAGAATAACACATCTAGCATGAAAAAATATCGGTCACCCCTTACCGTTTCATGAGCGGTATGAGCACACAAAAAGGAAAATTTATTTTGAAAATTAGAGACGGTACATACAAAATTGCTTGGAACAACATGGAAATGCCGCATATAGGTAGGTATGGTGGACTCATATGGAAAAACTGGGTTTAAGGATTTCGGATGCACAAGTAGTATTTCTACTTAGTACAAGTGAAGGCTAGGAAATAGATTGAGAAGAATCCAACTAAGAAACAAAAAATCACATAAGCGAGCATTAAGCAATTAACACCAAAAATGCACCATAAGTAGGATGTAATTTTGTTGCACAACTATTGAATTTTGTTCTTGCATAGGTAACCACAAACCTTAACATCAATATTCTTACTAAGCATAATTACTCACTAACATAACTCATATATTACTATCGTCATGTCTCAAAAATATTACAAAGAATCAAGTTTAATTTGTCCAATGATCTTCATGAAAGTTTTTATTATATCCCTATTGAACATCTATTACTTTGGGACTAGTTTCATATATTGCCATTGCTTTTGATAGGCTCACATAGATTTAAGTGAAGAACATGAGCATACAAGTTTCATCTATCAAAATAATATAAGTGAAGCATGAGAGAATTTCTTCAAAATTTACCAACTCTCAAAATAATATAAGTGAAGAATGAGAGTACTTATTAAAAATTACTAATTATCAAATTAAATAAGGGAAGCATGATAGCATTTCTTCAAACATGTAAAAGCACGTTGTGCTCAAAAAGATATAAGTGAAGCACTAGAGTAATTTCATAGTTCAATAGATTTAAGTGAAGCATACAGAGCAATTCTAGAAAATCATAGAATAATTCTCTCTCTCTCAAATAGGTGTGTGCATCAAGGATAAAATCAAAACAAATAAAGATACAAGACGCTCCAAGCAAAACTCATGATATGTGACGAATAAAAAATATAGCTCTAAGTAAAATACTGATGGTTGTTAGAAGAAAGAGGGGATGCCACTCGGGCATCCCCAATCTTAGTTGCTTGTTACTCTTTGGATATTAACTTGGGGTGTTGTAGCATCCCCAAGATTAGGCTCTTCTTACTCCTTATTCCTTCATCCATCATGATCTCACCCAAAACTTGAAAACTTCAATCACACAAAACTTAACAAATTTCTCGTAAGATCCGTTAGTATAATAAAGAAAATTACCACTCTAAGTACTATTGAGAACCCATTAATATTTTATTATTGCATTATATATACCTCATTATAACTTTACCATGACTTATACCCCCCGATACAAGCCATAGATTCATCAAAACAAGCACACAATGCAACGAAAACAGAATTGGTTTCAGATAGAACAGTCTTTAGTAATCTGTACTCTAACCATACTTATGTAACTATAAAAAATCTGAATAATTAGGAAAACGTAAATAATTTGTATATAAATACCGTGTTAAAATTTCAAACCATTATCAAGCTCCAGTAAAAATGAAAATTCGTGCACTTGAGTCAAAGTTTCTGTTTCAGATTCAGCATTGTTTCTACTAATCTTATGAATCATCCTAAAGGCTTTACTTGGCACAAACACTAAATAAAACATAAAAACACAATCATTACAAAGTAATAATTGTGTGACCACTCAAAAACATAAAGGAAAAGATAAAATAAGTTTTATTCATTGGGTTGCCTCCCAACAAGTTCCTTCTTTATAGCCACTAAAATAGGCTTGCGATTTCAATGATGCCCTCATGAAAGATAACAATAGCAACACAAAGAGAGCATAATGAAGCATATGGAAAACACACTTAAGTCTAACATAATTCCTATGCATAGGCATTTTATAAGCAAACAAATTACAAAGACAAGAAATGTCTAACATATGCATGGAAGAAGAAAGAAACAATAGCACTCTCAACATCAAGAGAGGTAATTTAGTAACATGAATATTTCTATAAATATATTTCCCTCTCTCATAAAAATTACATGTAGGATTATATTAAAATTCAACAATATAGCTATCACATGAAATATTCTCTTCATGATCCACATGCATAAAAGTCTTACAATCTTCCAAGGTAGTGGGATTATCATTAACTAAAGTCGTGACATCTCCAAACCCACTTTTATCATAAAATTCATAAGAATGAACACTCTCCAAATGTGTGGGATTCTTTTTATCTAAAGTCTACACTCTCCCAAACCCACTTTCAATACTGTTGCAAACATTATTATCAATACATATTCAACATGAGGCTCAAATATTTTTTTAAGATCATAAGAAGCATTATCACCCCAATCATGATAATTGCAATAAGAAGTGGACATGACAAAATTATCATCCCCAAGCTTGTAGTTTTGCATATCATTAACATAATTGACATTAATAGAGTTTATAGTAACATCATTGTAATCCTGCTTTTCAATCAAGGAGCTATCATGCATCACCTTATAAATTTCTTCTTTCAACACTTCATCAAAATTTCCAGATTCATGATTTTCAAACAAAACTTCATAGAGATATTCAAGTGCACTCAACTCACTAGCAATTGATTCATCATAATTTAGTCTTTTGAAAAGATTAGCAAGTGGATGAGGATCCATATCAATAGATTTTTAGCAAGCAAAGATGCAAGCAAATAGAAGGCACATGGAAACATCAGCAAAGATAGAAAACAAGCAAAAAAGGCAAACCAAAAATAGGGCAAATAAAATAGCAAATTTTGTGAAGTGGGGAGAGGAAAACGAGAGGCAAATGGCAAATAATGTAAATGGCAAGGATATGAGATTTGTGATTAGAAACCTGCTAGATGTTGATGACGTCTCCCCGACGCCCAAGATTGGCACGCTAGAGAGATTGCTTCCTCCCCGGCTACGGCGCCAGAAATTCCTTTGACGTGGCCTGAGACTGCGTTGGTATTTTCCCAAAGAGGAAGGCATGATGCATCACATTGCCAATAAGTATTTCCCTTAGTTATGAAACCAATGTATAAATCTGTAGAGGAAGATCAAGCACGTAAGTAAACAACACATTCACACAAATAACAAATACTTGCAACCCAACGCGTAAGAGAGGTTGTCAGGCTCAACAATAAAAAGATATATTAGGTTGTGATAGTTTTGGCAAATAGATCTCGCAAGAACACAAAATTAAATAGGTAAACCAAAAAGTGTAGGAAAGTATTTTTGGGTTTTTTGGATTAATAGATCCGAAAACAAAACGACAAAATGGTATATCGAAAAGCAATATGTTGGAAAAGTAGACCCGGGGGGCATAGGTTTCACTAGTGGCTTCTCTCATGAGTATAGAGATGACCCAGAAGTATAGGGGATCAATCTTAGTCCTTTCGATAAGAGTGTCAAACCCAACGAGGAGTAGAAGGAAATGATAATACTTATGCCTTTTCTCTCGTTGGGTTTGACACTCTTACTTATCGAAAGGAGTATGATAGATCCCCTATACTTGTGGGTCATCAAGACTCTTTTCTGGCGCAGTTGTCGGGGAGTGAAGCGCCTTTGGTGAGTGGAATTTAATAAGGAAAAAATTATATAGTGTGCTGAAATTTATTGTCACTTGTTACTATGGAAAATAATCCTTTGAGGGGCTTGTTTGGGGTATCTTCACCTCGACCGGAAGCACAAAGAGTTGCTCCTAAACCTATTGAAAATATTTATTATGAAATTCCTTTGGGTACGATAGAGAAACTTCTAGCTAATCCTTATGCAGGAGATGGAACACTACATCCTGATTTGCATCTAATCTATGTGGATGAAGTTTGTGGATTATTTAAGCTTGCAGATTTGCCCGAGGATGATGTCAAGAAGAAGGTCTTTCCTTTATATTTGAAGGAGAAGGCATTGACATGGTATAGGCTATGTGATGATATTGGATCATGGAACTACAACCGATTGAAATTGGAATTTCATCAGAAGTTTTATCCTATCCATGCAGTTCATCGGGATCGGAATCATATCTATAATTTTTGGCCTCATGAAGGATAAAGTATCGCTCAAGCTTGGGGGAGGCTTAAGTCAATGTCATATTCATGCCCCAATAATGAGCTCTCAAGAGAAATAATTATTCAGAAATTTTATGCTCGGCTTTCTCGTAATGATCAATCCATGCTCGATACTTCTTGTACTCGTTCCTTTATGAAGAAATATATTGAATTCAAATGGGATTTATTGGAAAGAATTAAACGCAACTCTTAAAATTGGGAACTCGACGAAGGTAAGGAGTCAGGTATAAACCTTAAGTTTGCTTGTGTTAAATCCTTTGTAGACACCGACGCTTTTCGTGATTTTAGCACTAAATATGGACTTGACTCTGAGATAGTAGTTCCCTTCTATGAATCATTTTCTTCTCATGTTGATCTCCCTTAGGAGAAGTGGTTTAAATATCATCATCCCATTGAAGTGAAAGTAGTTGAACCTATTAAAGTTGAAGAAGTGAGGGATCACTAGAAGAGTGTCTAGAGGGGGGGTGAATAGACTACTAGCAGGAATTTAAAACCTAACCTTTCCCAAGTTAATTGGTTGGCAGATTTTAACAGTTTTAGATAAGCTAGCAAGTCTAACACCCCTACACATGCATGTCAACAAATATAGCAGCGGAAAGTAAGGACATTGCATATGAAGTAAAGTGTTGAGATAGGTAGATCAAATGCAGTTGGAGACGCATGGATTTTTCCCTGGTTCCGATAGGTGGCGCTATCGTACATCCACGTTTATGGAGTCTTCAGCCCACGAAGGGTAATGGTCGTGAGAGTGCATGGAGGGCTACACCCAAAAGGGTCCATGAAGTAGCAACCTTGACTATTCCATAATGGCTTCAGTCCACGAAGGACTAGCCTCACTATGGGTAGATCTTCATGAAGTAGGCAATCTCCTTGCCCTTACAAACTTCTTGGTTCACTCCACAACACGAAGTAGGAGGCTCCCAAGTGACACCTAACCAATCTAGGAGGCACCACCCTCCAAAAGGTAATAGGCTCGGTAATGACGATGAACTCCTTGCTCTTGTGCTTCAAGATGATAGACTCCTCATCACCCAATCACTCTCTCATAGATTTGGCATGGTGGAAGAGATGGGATTGGTGGAAAGCTACTTGGGGAGGCTAGAGATCAAGATCCATATGATTGGAGTGGAAGATCTTGACCTCAACACAAGGGTAGGTGGTTCTCTCTTAGAAAACTGGATAGGGCAAGTGTGGAATAGTTCTGAGTGCTTCTCTCTCGAGTAGGTGGTGGTGAAGGGTATATATAGGCATCCCCAAAAATCCAACCTTTACACACAAAATGACCAACTCGGTGACACCGATGTGTTAATATCGGTGGTACCGAAGTGACCAAAAGATGACAACTTTTGAATCTCGGGGAGACCGATATAGGAAACTCGGTTGCACTGATAAGGTGACCAACAGGCAGATTTCCAATCTCGGTGACACTGATCCAACATTCTCGGTGGTACCGACAATATGAATTTGCGTAACAGAAAGTTGGCAACCTAAACTCGGTGGCACCGGTATGGAATCGGTTGCACCGAAGTGGCTAGGGTTTGGCTGAGTCTGTCTAGGTTTTGGAATCGGTGGCACCGGTATGGGAAAGTTGGTTGCACCGATTTTGAGTGTTAGGTATAGAACATACTTTGGTTGGAGAGTTTGTGGATGTTTTTGGCGACTATCACTTGTGCACGTTTGAGCATATTGTTCACCAACAAAACCTTACCCCCTTTTAATAGTATTGGCTTTCCTATGGACTCAAAGTGATTTCTCACAAATATAAAATGTAGAGTCCTCTTGCTTGAAGCTTGGCAACCCTATTTCCTTGCATCTTGGGGTATCTCCATAATCTCCTTTTGCCAAACCTCTCTATAGACTGTATCTAAAATACACTAGGTAAAAATATCAGTCCAAGAGACAATGTATATTGTCATGAATTATCAAAACCACCAAGGGAGCATGTTGTGCTTTCAATCTCCCCCTTTTTGGTAATTGATGACAACATACAATCAAAGATTCAAATAAAGATATGCATGGTTATACTGAAGACTTTGAGAGACACATGACTTAGACTTGCTCCCCCTAAATGTGTGCAGTCCTTTAAAGGATAGTTGCTTTTGAATGCATGAACACACATAAGGTAGAAGGGATATAACAGGTCATGTGTATCTTGGCTATATGCATCAAATATATATGAATGAGATGTATCTTTGTTCAAGACATCACTCTTGCGAACAATATGTGCAAGAAGCAAGAGATCATCTTGATCAAGGATATGATGCATATACTTACCTTTAGTTCTTGAGCATCCTGGTAATAGAAACACACTTGAGAAAACAATGTTAGGAAACACAAGAGTGTTCTACCAAACAACAAGGCAATAGAACTCAAAATTGCCAAGATATGGAGGACATATAGAAGATAGTATTCCTTAGAATTGATATGTCTCCAAGATCTTTAGAATTTTCTCACCATAGATATGAAAATAGATTATCCTCTTCCCCCGAATCTTAGCATGTAGATATTAGGATTGGATAAGGTGAGAAAGGTCAAAAAATTTCTTCTCCCCCTACTTTGATATTCTCCCCCTATTTATAAAGGTATGAGTATTGATATTGGCTCTCCCCCTTGATCATATCTCCCCCTTTGCATAAGCATGTATCTCCCCTTTAGCATGAAGCTTTGGTCTTCTCCCCCTTTGGCATTAATTTCCAAAAAGGTCAAAAACAGGGATAGATACAGGGATCATTGACTGAGAACGGATCCTTGAGAACAAGGGTCATTGAAATGTAGGATTCATAGAAATGAAAACTGAGGGAGTCATTGAAAATGATTTCTCTCCCTTTGAGATGTTGTAGGACTTTGTTCTTCTCCTCCTTTCTTCATTGAAGATAGGGATCCTTGAATAAAAAAAATCTCTCCTCAAGATTAACTTAGTTCTTCTCCCCCTAAGTAATACAATTTTTTTAAAAAAGGGATCATCAAAGTAACATAAGTATTACAAGAAAGATCACTAAGACAACACATAATTGCAAAAATGAATTCAGATGAGACAAAATGAAAATCGGTGACTCCGAGATAGATAGATCGGTGGTACCGAGATGTTGTAGTGCAGCTTGTCTGCAATTTCGGTAGACTTGATATATCTGAGTCAGCGGCTCCAAAAGAGAAACCAATTTTCTATTTTCACAGAGTCAAGAGAAAGATTTCCAATGAAATATGAAGTTTTTACAAGGGACATCAACTAGAGAAGATTGGAGTAGTTATGAGAAATCATGCAATAGAGAGCAAACCACAGATGATGGGCGGTGACTAGGTCACCTATATTAGAGTATATCGACTTAGGAGCCAAGCATGAATACTTGATCATAGGTCATACCCTACGTTAAGCTCAAAATGGGTTATCATTTTTCGATTAAGCATTTGAATGTCTTCATATCGTTTGAGTTGCTTTAGCCCATTTCTTGGAGTAAAGCCTTTTCGAGGACATGAGTACATACCTTTGAGTGATGTTGATGATGTAGCTTGTAGATGAACTTGTTGAGGATGCTCGAGGTTGATGAAGATCATCTTGAGTTTTGATCAATCCTTATTGTTCTAGTACACTGGTTACCTACAAAGATTAGTCATGCAAGGAAGAACAATAATATATCCAATTGACATGATACCAATTGAGAGTGTGCAATTTTGATCAAGTATATGTCAAGGATATGGTTGAGTGGCCTTCTTCCTTCCATCATTAAGAGGGGTTGTGGATACTTGGTAATGACAAGATTGCTTATGATTGGAGTTGATGGAAATCTTGTGGAATGAAGTTTTTCCAAGTACCTACAAGAGATTAGATGCGATACAAGGGAGCATAGAATTTCATGGCATAAGATGAAATGTTAAGATACATGGAAATATCAAGAAAGCTCATGCCCTTGCATGCAACCGAGTGAGTCTAGCTCAAGTTTGAAGCACTGATGATGTTCAACTCACTCCTCAAGTGACAAAATGTCTTCTCATCAAGTGGCTTAGTAAAGATATCGGCCAAGTGCTTGTTAGTGTGAACATGCTTAAGATTAATATCTCCTTTGGCAACATGATCACGAATGAAATGATGTCGAACTTGAATATGCTTAGTTCGAGAATGTTGCACAGGATTATGACCAATTTTAATAGCACTTTCATTCTCACAAAGTAATGGAACATTTTTAACATGAATTCCATAATCCTTAAGTGTTTGTGTCATCCATAGTAATTGCGCACAACAAGATCTAGCAGCAATATACTCAACTTCGACAGTCGATATAGATACCGAGTTTTGTTTCTTAGAGGACCAAGATACAAGAGATCTACCCAAAAATTGACAAGTACCCTAGGTGGATTTTCTATCAACCTTGGCACCGGCATAGTCTGAATAAGAATAGTCAACAAGGTCAAAGGAATATCCCTTGGGATACCAAATGCCAAAAATTGGCGTTTGTATCAAGTATCTCACAATGCGTTTTACAGCCAAAAGATGACACTCTTTCGGTGCAGCTTGATATCTAGCACACACATGCAAACACTAAGCATAATATCGGGACGAGATGCACATAGATATAACAATGAACCAATCATAGATCGATAAACTTTCTGATCAACCGACTCATCCTCTTTGGTAAGATCAACATGTCCGCTAGTAGGCATAGGGGTTTTCATACCTTTGCACTCCTGCATGTTGAACTTTTTGATCAAGTCCTTGGTATACTTAGTTTGAGAAATGAAAGTTCCTTCTTTTGATTGCTTGATTTGCAAGCCAAGAAAGAATTTCAGCTCACACATCATGGACATCTCATACTTCTCGGATATCAACCTTCCAAATCTTTCACTAAATTGAGGGTTAGTGGAACCAAAAATAATATCATCCACATAGATTTGGCACACAAATAATTCACCATTAACTCTCTTAGTGAATAAGGTTGCGTCAATTTTACTAATTTCAAAACCTTTTTTGATAAGAAACTTCGTTAAACATTTGTACCAAGCACGAGGGGCTTGCTTAAGACCATAAAGAGCTTTACAAAGCTTGTAAACATGATTAGGTTTCTTAGGATTCACAAAGCCAGGTGGTTGCTTAACATAAACCTCTTCTTCAATCTCACCATTTAAAAATGCACTTTGAATATCCATTTGATAAAGTGTGATATCATGGTGATTGACATAAGCAAGAAGAATGCGAATGGCTTCAAGTCTAGCGACGGGGGCGTAGGTCTCACGGTAGTCCATACCTTCGACTTGCCTATATCCTTGAGCTACGAGGCGAGCCTTGTTGCGCACGACTTGACCATCTTTGTCTTGCTTGTTCTGAAATACCCATTTGGTTCCGATGATGTTGTGTTCATCCTCGGGCTTCCCCACGAGTGTCCACACTTCGTTCCTTTCGAAGTTGTGAAGCTCTTCATGCATAGCGTTCACCCGATCCACGTCTTCAAGAGCTTGTTCTACCTTCAAGGGCTCAATGCTAGAGGTGAAAGACTAATGCTCACAGAAGTTTGCTAGACGAGTTTTAGAGCGAGTGATCCTCCCTGTTTGTATATCACCAAAGATTTGGTTTAGGGGATGGTTATTGGTCACTTGTGCTCGAACTCGGGTCAGCTTCCGATTGTTGGTTGGTGGAGCTTCTTCTTCATCATCTCCTTCATCTTCGTTGTTGTTGAAGGTGTCGTTCCCTTGAGGTGGTGGTGAAGGAGGTTGTGGTGGATCTTCATGATGCACTTCCTCCTCTTAATCATCTTGCCGTGTACCACTTGTGGATGCCTCCATGTCATGTTGTGGTTCACCTTGTCGTGAAGTAGGGGCTTCCACTTGAGTTGATGAAGTACTTTCCTTCACCTCCATGGGACGAATCTAGCCGATTGGTAAATCTAGGATAGCTTCCGAAGGGTTCTTATCACTTACATCATTTGGCAATTGTTCGACTTGCGAACCATTAGATTCATCAAACTTCACATCTATCGTCTCTTCAACTTTTCGAGTGAAGTTGTTGTAGACACGGTAAGTGTGAGAGTTCTATCCATAACCAAGTAGGAATCCTTCACAAAATTTAGGAGCAAATTTAGTACGATGATGCTTATTAAGAATGTAGCACTTGGAGCCGAATACCCGAAAGCATCCAACTTGGAGTTTGTTACCGGTGAGTAGCTCGTATGCCGTTTTACCGAGAAGCTTGTGCAAGTAAAGTCGGTTTGTGGCATGACATGCTGTTTCCACGGCTTCTGCCCAAAAGTGTTTTGGCATCTTGTATTCGTCAAGCATCGTTCTTGCCATCTCAATGAGTGTCCAGTTCTTCCTCTCAACAACTCCATTTTGTTGAGGCGCGTACGTAGCCGAGAACTCATGTGAGACACCTTCTTCGTCAAGAAAGGTATCCACATGGGTGTTCTTGAACTCGGATCTGTTATCGCTCCGAACCTTCTTGATCTTCACTTCAAACTGATTTTGCGCTTTGCGAGCGAAGTTCTTGAAGATCTTTTGAACCTGCGACTTATCATCAAGAAAGAATACCCATGTAAATCTAGAAAAATCATCAACTATAACTAGACCATAGGAATTTCCACCGAGACTCTTGTAAGCATTGGGACCAAAAAGATCCGTGTGAAGTAACTCGAGTGGTCTCCTAGTAGTCATGATATTGTAAATAGGATGACTTACACATACTTGCTTTCCAGCTTGACAAGCACTACAAAGTCTATCTTTGTCAAAGACAACATCTTTAACACCAAGTATATGATCACCTTTGATAAGTTTGTCTAAATTACGCATGCCAACATGTCCTAATCTTCTATGCCAAAGCCAACCTTTAGAAAATTTAGCAATTAAACAAGTGCGAGGTTTGGATCTCTTAGTGAAATCGACAATGTATAGATCACCTCTACGGATACCGGTAAATACCATTTTATGATTATCTTGACGAAACACTTGGCAATCTATTTTCGTGAATAACACATTGAAACCGAAGTCGGCAAGTCTAGACACGGAAAGAAGATTATAGCCAAGAGATTCAACAAGCATAACATTTTGAATAGAGCTATCATGGGATATGGCCACCTTACCAAGACCAAGTACCTTACCCTTGGAGTTGTCTCCAAACGTTACGTACCTTCGTGGTCCATGGTTTGGTGTAATCTCTTCAAACATTTCTCTATCTCCGGTCATATGATCGGTACATCTGCTATCGAGAATCCACTCTTTTCATCCGAACATGTAATCCTTGAAGTTTGCCATGAGACTTAGATTCTTCATGATCTTCTCATACTCAATGTCGAACAACTCATATTCATCATAGTAGTCAAGTTCCACATTATCATCATCAAGTGGGAAATCCTCGTCATAAAGAACAAGAGATTCGTTAGGATGGTGATCATGACAATGTTCAAGTTTATGAATGTGAAGGGCCTCTATAATGATATTGTTGATAGTTGTGACATCTCCTTTAGCACGCATGAGGTCTCTAAGCTCAAATAGACAAACACCAAATTTAGGATCACTAGGCGACATTTTGTGAAAGGCAATGGTTTTATGAAGAATTTCATCAAGATTAATTAATGAATAATTTGGATATGGTTTCTCCAAATAATTCCACAAAGTGTAAGCACATGCAAAATTCTTCATTTGGTTAAGCACATTTCTAGGCAATGCTCTAACAATGAGATTAACAGTTCTAAGATTGCATAGCATATCAATTTCCTCTTCATGTGTGGGATGCAAAGGATCAATAGGAGGCTCATAGGGGTGCATAACATATTTGCTCAATTGAAATTCATCAAATAGCTCAAGCATCAAAGATTTCCATTGACTATAGCACTCTCCATCAACAATGGGCACTCTACAACTCAAACTCCCTATACTAGACACATCCATCTTCCTCCTCGATGATTAAATCGAAGCAATGGAGACCAATGCTCTGATACCAATTGAGGGATCACTAGAAGAGTGTCTAGAGGGGGGGGTGAATAGACTACTAGCAGGAATTTAAAACCTAACCTTTCCCAAGTTAATTGGTTGGCAGATTTTAACAGTTTTAGCAAAGCTAGCAAGTCTAACACCCCTACACATGCATGTCAACAAATATAGCAGCGGAAAGTAAGGACATTGCATATGAAGTAAAGTGTTGAGGTAGGTAGATCAAACGCAATTGGAGACGCATGAATTTTCCCCTGGTTCCGATAGGTGGCGCTATCGTACATCCACGTTTATGGAGTCTTCAACCCACGGAGGGTAACGGTCGCGAGAGTCCATGGAGGGCTCCACCCAAAAGGGTCCATGAAGTAGCAACCTTGACTATTCCATAACGGCTTCAGTCCATGAAGGACTAGCCTCACTATGGGTAGATCTTCACGAAGTAGGCGATCTCCTTGCCCTTACAAACTTCTTGGTTCACTCCACAACACGAAGTAGGAGGCTCCCAAGTGACACCTAACCAATCTAGGAGGCACCACCCTCCAAAAGGTAATAGGCTCGGTAATGACGATGAACTCCTTGCTCTTGTGCTTCAAGATGATAGACTCCTCATCACCCAATCACTCTCTCACAAATTTGGCATGGTGGAAGAGATGGGATTGGTGAAAAGCTACTTAGGGAGGCTAGATATCAAGATCCATATGATTGGAGTGGAAGATCTTGACCTCAACACAAGGGTAGGTGGTTCTCTCTAAGAAAACTGGATAGGGCAAGTGTGGAATAGTTCTGAGTGCTTCTCTCTCGAGTAGGTGGTGGTGAAGGGGTATATATAGGCATCCCCAAAAATCCAACCGTTACACACAAAATGACCAACTCGGTGACACCGATGTGTTAATCTCGGTGGTACCGAAGTGAGCAAAAGGTGGCAACTTTTGAATCTCGATGAGACCGATATAGGAAACTTGGTTGCACCGATAAGGTGACCAACGGTCAGATTTCCAATCTTGGTGACGTCAATCCAACATTCTCGGTGGTACCGACAATGTGAATTTGCATAACAGAAAGTTGGCAACCTAAACTCGGTGGCACCGGTATGGAATCGGTTGCACCGAAGTGGCTAGGGTTTGGCTGAGTCTGTCTAGGTTCTGGAATCGGTGGCACTGGTATGGTAAAGTTGGTTGCACCAATTTTGAGTGTTAGGTATAGAACATACTTTGGTTGGAGAGTTTGTGGATGTTTTTGGCGACTATCACTTGTGCAAGTTTGAGCATATTGTTCACCAATAAAACCTTACCCCCTTTTAATAGTATTGGCTTTCCTATGGACTCAAAGTGATTTCTCACAAATATAAAATGTAGAGTCCTCTTGCTTGAAGCTTGGCCAACCTATTTCCTTGCATCTTGGGGTATCTCCATAATCTCCTTTTGCCAAACCTCTTTATATACTGTATCTGAAATACACTAGGTAAAAATATCAGTCCAAGAGACAATGTATGTTGTCATGAATTATCAAAACCACCAAGGGAGCATGTTGTGCTTTCAAGAATAAACTATTACCTATAATATTGATCCTATTATTCCTAGTGCTTATATTGAGAAACCAGCCGTTCCTATTAGAATAAAGGAACATGCTAAAGATTCAACTGTGGTTCGTAAGAGCTATGTTAGAACCCCTACACCCCCTGAACAAATTAAAGTTGAACCTATTATTGCTATGGTTAAAGATCTGCTGGTTGATAATATTGATGGGCATGTTATTCATTTCTGTGATGAAGCTGCTAGAATTTCTAGACCCGATACTAAAGATAAACATAGACCTATAGGTTGCATGCCTGTTGTTTTTGTTAAAATAGGAGATCATTTTTATCATGGCCTATGTGATGTGGGTGCTAGTGTGAGTGCAATTACCTTTACCTTATATCAAGAAATTATGAATGATATTGCACGAGCTAAATTAGAGGAAATTGATGTTACCATTAAGCTTGCTAATAGAGATACTATAGCACCAGTTGGGATTGTTAGAGATGTTGAAGTCTTGTGTGGGAAAATAAAATATCCTACTGATTTTCTTGTTCTTGGTTCCCCGCAAGATGATTTTTGTCCCATTATATTTGGTAGGCCTTTCTTGAATATTGTTAATGCTAAGATAGATTGTGATAAAGAAACTGTTACTGTGAGTTTTGGGGATGTGTCCCATGAGTTTAATTTCTCTAAATTTCGTAGACAGCCCCATGATAAAGAATTGCCAAGTAAGGATGAAATTATTGGTCTTGATTCTATTGCTGTGCCTCCTACTGATCCCTTAGAACAATATTTGCTAGACCATGAAAACGATATGCATATGAATGAAAGGAATGAAATGGATAGTGATTTATTTGATCAGCATCCTATTTTGAAACACAACTTGCCTGTTGAATTACTTGGGGATTCTCCTCCGCCCAAGGGTGATCCCGTGTGTGAGCTTAAACAATTACCGGATACTCTGAAATACGCTTATCTTGATGAAAAGAAGATATATCCTGTTATTATTAGTGCTAACCTTTGAGAGTGAAGAAAAGATATTATTGAAAACTCTGAATAAGCACCATGCTACTATTGGATATACTCTTGATGATCTTAAGGGCATTAGTCCCACTCTATGTCAACATAAAGTTAATATGGAACTTGATGCTAAACCAGTTGTTGATCACCAACGAAGGTTAAATCCTAAAATGAAAGAAATGGTAAGAAATGAAATATTAAAGCTTCTGGAGGCAGGTATAATTTATCCTATTGCTGATAGTAGATGGGTTAGTCCCGTTCATTGTGTCCCTAAGAAGGGAGGTATTACTGTTGTTCCTAATGATAAAAATGAATCGATCATGCAAAGAATTGTTAGAGGATATATGATGGTAATTGATTATAGGAAATTAAATAAAGCTATTAGGAAAGATCATTACCCTCTACCTTTTATTTATCAAATGCTAGAAAGACTATCTAAACACACACACTTCTGCTTTCTAGATGGTTACTCTGGTTTCTCTCAAATACCTGTGTCAAAAGAGGATCAAGAAAAGACAACTTTTACTTGCCCTTTCGGTACCTTTGCTTATAGACGCATGCCTTTTGGTTTATGCAATGCACCTGCTACCTTTCAAAGATGTATGACTGCTATATTCTCTGACTTTGGTGAAAAGACTGTAGAGGTTTTCATGGATGATTTCTCCGTTTACGGAACTTCTTTTGATGATTGCTTGAGCAACCTTGATCGATTTTTCAGAGATGTGAAGAAACCAATCTTGTCTTGAATTGGTAGAAGTGCCACTTTATGGATAATGAGGGCATTGTCTTGGGACACACAATCTCCGAAAGAGGTATTGAGGTGGATAAAGATAAAGTAGATGCTATTGAAAAAATGTCGTGTCCCACGGATATCAGAGGTATAAGAAGTTTCCTTGGTCATGCTGGTTTCTATAGGAGATTTATTAAAGGCTTCTCTAAAATTTCTCAGCCTCTCTCTAATCTCTTGCAAAAAGATGTTCCTTTTATTTTTTATGTCCATTGTGCAGAAGCATTTGAAATCCTTAAGAAAGCCTTGATTTCTACACCTGTTGTTCAACCACCTGATTGGAACCTACCCTTTGAAGTTATGTGTGATGCTAGTGATTATGCCGTTGGTGCTATTCTAGGACAAAGAGTTGATAAGAAATTAAATGTTATCCATTATGCTAGTAAAACTCTAGACATTGCTCAAAGAAACTATGCTACCATTGAAAAGGATTTTTTAGCTGTTGTGTTTGCTTGTGATAAGTTCAGACCTTATATTGTTGATTCCAAAGTAACTGTTCACACTGATCATGCTGCTATTAAATATCTTATGGAAAATAAAGATGCTAAACCAAGACTTATTAGATAGGTTCTACTGCTACAAGAATTTGATTTGCATATTATTGATACAAAGTGTGTTGAGAACCCCATAGCAGATAACTTGTCTAGGTTAGAGAATGTTCTTGATGACCCACTGCGTATTGATGATAGCTTTCCTGATGAACAATTAGCTATCATAAATGCTTCGTGTAATGCTCCATGGTATGCTAATTATGCTAATTACATTGCTGCTAAATTTATACCGCCTAGTTTCACATACCAACAAAAGAGAAAGTTCTTATATGATTTAAGACATTACTTTTGGGATGATCCACACCTTTATAAAGAAGGGGTAGATGGTGTTATTAGACGTTGTGTACATGAGCATGAATAGGAACAGCTCCTACACAAGTGTCATTCTGAGGCCTACGGAGGACACCATGCTGGAGATAGAATTGCACACAAGGTATTACAATCTGGTTTTTATTGGCCTACTCTCTTCAAGGATGCTCGTAAGTTTGTCTTGTCTTGTGATGAATGTCAAAGAATCGGTAATATTAGTAGACGCCAGGAAATGCCTATGAATTATTCACTTGTTATTGAACCTTTTGATGTTTGGGGTTTTGATTATAAGGAACCTTTTCCATAGTCCAACGGGTATACTCGTATTCTAGTTGTTGTTGATTATGTTACTAAGTGGGTAGAAGCTATTCCAACTAGTAGTGATGATCATAACACTTCAATTAAAATGATTAAAGAAGTTATTTTCCCTAGATTTGGAGTCCCTAGATATTTAATGACGGATGGTGGTTCACACTTTATTCATGGTGCTTTCTGTAAATTACTTGCTAAGTATGATGTTAATCATAGAATTGCATCTCCATATCATCCTCAGTCTAGTGTTCAAGTAGAATTAAGCAACAGAGAAATTAAATTGATCTTGCAAAAGCCTATTAATAGATCTAGAAAGAATTGGTCTAAGAAACTTGATGATGCATTATGGGCTTATAGAACTGCTTACAAAAACCCTATGGGTATGTCTCCGTATAAAATGGTTTATGGTAAAGCATGTCACTTACCTCTTGAACTAGAACATAATGCTTATTGGGAAATTAAAGAGCTCAACTATGATTTTAAACTTGCTGGTGAGAAGAGGTTATTTGACATTAGCTCACTTGATGAATGGAGAACCCAAGCCTATGAGAATGACAAGTTGTTTAAAGACAAGGTTAAGAGATGGCATGATAAAAGGACACAAAAGCGTGAATTCAATGTAGGTGAACATGTCTTGCTATACAATTCTCGTTTAAGATTTTTTGTAGGAAAACTTCTGTCTAAATGGGAAGGGCCTTATATTGTCGAGGAAGTATATCATTCCGGTGCCATCAAGATCAACAATGCCGAAGGTGGTAAACGGGAAAAGAATCAAACATTATATCTTAGGTACTCCTATAAATGTTGAAACCAATATTATCAATACCATAACTCCGGAGGAGTACATTAGGGAGACCCACCAGAATGTGTCAGCCTCCAAAAGGGAATAGTTATGTATTACTGTAAGCAAACTGACTCCAAAACTTTTCCAATAGAAATTTTTCTCTGTTTTGTAATATTTAATAAATTAGGAAAATCTAAAGTAGTCCGAAAAGTGCACGAGGAGGCGACAAAACAGGGGGTGCGCCCTACCCCCTGGCCGTGCCCTTGTGGCTTGTGGCCACCTCATGCACCCTCCGGACTCCGTTTTCTTGTGGTACACTCATTTAGGTCGGTAAAAATTCATTATATAATCTACCGAAGGTTTGGACCTTCGTATCATGACAATACCTCCTATTTTCGTTTTGAGCTGTTTCTGCAGTAGATTTAGAGTAAGATGTCTCCGCAATAGTCGGTCGGGGAGAGCCTTGTCTCTCACCCTACACTGGGGCCCAGAGCATACAGTGAAGCCAACCACTCCGGGAAGGCCACGGAGGAATATATGGAGTCCGACTTGAAAAGGGTGGATGCCATGGAGGAATACCAAGAGGTTACCTCTCGTCTACAACCTGGAGTCATGCTGGAGGAACTTCAAAGCTCAGCAATTCCGAATTCGGTCATTCCTCCCAATGCTAAATTTCTTACTTATGAAAATATGAAAAAGAGTGTTGCTTATTCCCCCACAGCAATGAAACATCCATGGGTGATGGGAGCTCTAACCGTCACTGGGAAGCTTCGCCTGGAAATAATGGATCTTAGACGGCAAAATAAGAAGCTTGAGGAGGAGAATCACATTCTACGGGGCACCATCGCCAAGAATATAACATCACCACCTCCGAAGAAATACAACTAAACACATGGGTATGGGTACTCCCCTTGGCTTGTGCCAAGCTTGGGGGAGGTGCCCCGATATCGTATCACCATCATATCTCCTACTTTTATCGCTTTTCCTAGTTTGATCCTTTTGGTTATATCTTGATCTAGTAGAATAAAGTTTTTAGTATGTTCTAGCTTTGACTTTTGCTTTATGTTCCCCATATGTAAGCGAGTCCGAGAGTTATATAATAAAAAGTACTTTTGAGTTAAGGGCTTTGCTTGCTGCTATGATATTCAGAAAAAGAAATAGAAATAAGTATAGAATAAAAGCAAAGAGTATATATGATGATCTTATGGGGAGTGATGACTTCACATATAATAAGTATGTCGATTGAAATTTGTTGAGAGTTGACAAACATAGCGAGTGGTCATTGTTGCAATTAAAAGGAAGTAATAAAGAAAGAGAGGTGCACATATAAATATATTATCTTGGACATCTTTTATGATTGTCAGCACTCATTAAAATATTATATGCTAACAAGTTGATGTTGGACAAGGAAGACAACATAATGGGTTATGTTTGCTTATTTCTGAATAGAAGTTATATGGTTATAGATCCTTTAACATATGACGCTTGCTTCCACCCCATATCAGCCAAAACTTCCGCACCAAGTAGAGATACTACTTGTGCATGCAAACACCCTCAACCCAGTTTTGCCATGAGAGTCCACCATACCTACCTATGGATTGAGTAAGATCCTTCAAGTAAGTTAACATCGGTGCAAAAAGCAATAAAAGCGATGTACTGCATAATAAAGGTTGCTATCACAAAGGGCAATACAACGTGACTTTCCTTTACATTAAGGGTTTGCACATCCAAAAACAAAAAGCACATGACAACCTCTGCGAAGGGCCTATCTGTTACTTTTACTTTCTAGTACTTACCTTCATGCAAGAGTCATCGTGATATTCACCACTTCCTATATTTCGCCTTTCTCTCTTGGCAAGCGTCATGTGTTGGGGATTAATCTAGATATATATCCACTCGGATGTGGGTGATCATGAGTTATTTCTGTTGACATTACCCTTGAGGTAAATAGTTGGGACGAAAAATTATAAGCCCCTTCTCCGTGTCCAATTGAAGCTTTTACCTCATGAGTACCGCGTGAGTATTAGCAATTATGAAAGACTAAAAGATCATTGAGTATTTGGATTTGCTTTACAAGCCCTTATATTGACTCTTTCCTATGTTAAATTGCAATTGCCTTAATGACTGAAAGCATAGTTTGTTGGTTCTCAATAGAGTTCTTGGTTCATACTTTACCTTGTGAATGAATTTTTACTCTAGTATAAGAAATTATATATCAATAAGTATTGTTGTTCTTAAGATTATCATGATGCCCTCATGTCCGTATTTTATTCTATCGACACCTCTTTCTCTAAACATGTGGACATATTTATCGATCTCGGCTTTTGCTTGGGGACAAGCGAGGTCTAAGCTTGGGGGAGTTGATGCGTCCATTTTGCATCATGCTTTTATATGGATATTTATTTCATTATGGGTTGTTATTACACATTATGGTACAATCCTTATGCCTTTTCTTTTACAAGGTTTACATGAAGAGGGAGAATGCCGGCAGCTGGAATTCTGGACTGGAAAAGGAGCAAATATGAGAGACCTATTCGGCACAACTCCAAAAGTCCTGAAAAGTTACAGAGAATTGTTTCCGAATATATAAAAAATACTGGGCAAAAGAAGTACCAGAGGGGACCCACCAGGAGGTCACAAGCCTCGGGAGCGCGGCCTACCCCCTGGTCGCACCCCTGTGGCTTGTGGGCCCCTGGCAGCCCTTCGGTGCCCATCTTCTACTATATGAAGGGTTTTGACTTGGGAAAAGTCATAAGAGAGATTCCGGGATGAAGCACCACTGTCTCGAGGCGAAACTTGGCCAGAACAAATCTAGGGCTCCAGTGAAGTTGTTATGCCGAGGAAACTTCCCTCCCGAAGGGGGAAATCAAAGCCATCGTCATCACAAACGATCCTCTCATCGAGAGGGGGTCAATCTCCATCAACATATTCATCAGCACCATCTCCTCTCCAAACCCTAGTTCATCTCTTGTATCCGATCTTTGTCTCAAAACCTCATATTGGTACCCATGGGTTGCAAGTAGTGTTGATTACTCCTTGTAGTTGATGCTAGTTGTTTACTTGGTGGACAATCGTATGTTCAGATCCTTAATGATAATTAATACTCCTCGGATTATGAACATGAATATGCTTTGTGAGTAGTTCCGTTTGTTCCTGAGGACATGTGATAAGTCTTGTTATAAGTAATCATGTGAATCTAGTATTCGTTCGATATTTTGATGAGATGTATGTTGTCTCTCCTCTAGTGGTGTTATGTGAAAGTCGACTACATGACACTTCACCATTATTTGGGCCTAGGGGAAAGAATTGGGAAGTAATAAGTAGATGATGGGTTGATAGAGTGACATGTTGGGGAACGTTGCATGGGAAACAAAAATTTTCCTACGCACACGCAAGATCTATCCATGGTGATGAGCATCTACCAGAGGGAGAGTGGATCTACATACCCTTGTAGATCGCTAAGCGGGAAGCGTTAAGAAACGCGGTTGATGTAGTCAAACGTCTTCGCGATCCAAATTGCCGAGCGTCCCGCGATGCAATCACAATCCGTCCCGATCCAACACGGAACGGACGGAACCTCCGTGTTCAGCACACGTACAACTTGATGACGATCTCCGCCTTCTTGATCCAGCAAGAGGGATCGGAGAGGTATACGAGTTCTCTGGCAGCGGAACAACGTTGCGGCGATGGTGGTCGAGCTATTCCAGCAGGGCTTCGCCTAAGCATCACTGAAAATCGATCTAGAGGAGAAACTACGATCTAGAGGAGAGGTAGCACGCGGCTGTTTTTTTGTCTCAAAAAACCCTCAAATCTCTAGTATATATAGGAGGAGGGGAGGGAGGAGGCTTGGCTCCCAAGGGATCCATCCCTTGTTCGGCCGAAGTGGGGGGAGGAGTCCACCTCCTCCACTCCTAGTAGGATTAGGACTCCTCCTTTTCCCACTTGGGCCTCTCTTCCCACCTTAGGATTTCCTTCCCAGCCGCATGGGCTTCCTATGGGGCTTCGGCCAGTCCACTAAGGACTGGTATACCATCTCCCACAGCCCATGAAGCCTCTTGGGTTGAAATACCCCTCCCGATGGTCCCTCGGTACCCTCCCGACACTCCCGGTACACTACCGATGAGCCCGAAACTTTTCCAGCGACTAAAATAGGACTTCCTATATATCAATATTTACCTCCGGACCATTACAGAGCTCCTCGTGGCATCCGGGATCTCATACGGTACTCCGAAAAACCTTCGGTCACCACCATACATAACTCTATACTACCGAAACGTTACTGAACCTTAAGTGTGCAGACCCTATGGGTTTGAGAACTATGTAGACATGACCGAGACACCTCTATGGTCAATAACCGATAGTAGGACCTGGATGCCCATGCTTTGTCCTATATATTCTACGAAGATCTTTATCGGTCGAACCTCGATGTCAAGGATTCAGTTAATCCCGTATGTCATTCCCTTTGTTCTTTGATATGTTACCTGCCCGAGATTTGATCGTCGGTATCTGTATACCTAGTTCAATCTCATTACCGGAAAGTCTCTTTACTCGTTCCATCATACAAGATCCCATAACTAACACTTTAGTCACATTTCTTGCAAGGCTTGTTGTGATGTTGTATTACCGAGTGGGCCCTGAGATACCTCTCTGTCACACAGAGTAACAAATCCCAGTATTGATCCATGCCAACTCAACAAACACTCTCGGAGATACCCGTGGAGCACTTTTATAGTCACCCAGCTACGTTGCAACGTTTGATACACACAAGACACTCCTCCAGTGTCAGTGAGTTGTATGATCTCATGGTCATAGGAACAGATACTTGACATGCAATAAATTGTAGCAATAAACTGACACGATCAAATGCTACATTTATAGTTTGGGTCTTGTCCATCAATACATTTTCCTAATGATGTGATACAATTATCAAATGACATCTCATGTCAATGGCTAGGAAACCTTGACCATGTTTGCTCAACGAGCTAGTCTACTAGAGGCACACTAGGGACAAAGTGTTGTCTATATATCCACACATGTAATGTGTTTCCAGTCAATACAATTATAGCGTGGATAATAAACAATTATCATGAACAAGGAAATATATTAATAACTATTTTATTATTGCCTCTAGGGCTTATTTCGAACAGTCTCCCACTTGCACTAGAGTCAATAATCTAGATCACATCACTATGTGATTTACATTGTAATGAATCGAACACACATACAGTTCTGGTGTTGATCATGTTTAGACCTTGGAAGAGGTTTAGTCAACGGGTCTGCAACATTCAAATCTGTGTGCACTTTGCAAATATTTATGTCCTCCTCCTTGATGTACCCGCGGATGGAATTGAAGCGTCGCTTTATGTGTCTGGTCCTCTTGTGAAACCTTGGTTCCTTGGCCAGGGCAATGGCACCAGTGTTATCACAGAACAGATCCACTGGATTCAGTGCACTGGGCACTACTCCAAGATCTGTCATGAACTCCTTCATCCATACACCTTCCTTTGCTGCCTTCGAGGCTGTGATGTACTCCGCTTCGCATGTAGAATCAGCTACCACACTTTGCTTGGAACTGCACCATCTTACCGCTCCCCCATTAAGAATAAATACGTATCCGGTTTGCGACTTAGAGTCATCTGGATCAGTGTCAAAGCTTGCATCGACGTAACCCTTTACGACGAGCTCTTGATCACCTCCATAAATAAGAAACATTTCCTTAGTACTTTTCAGGTACTTAAGGATATTCTTGACCGTCGTCCAGTGCTCCATTCCAGGATCACTTTGAAACCTTTCGGCCATACTAATGGTAAGGATGACATCGGGTCTTCTGCACAACATTGCATACATGATAGAGCCTATGTCTAAAGCATAGGGGATGACACTCATCTTCTCTCTATCTTATGTAGTCACTGGGCATTGAGTCTTACTCAACTTCACGCCTTGTAACACAGGCAAGAACCCCTTCTTGGACTGATCCATTTTGAACTTCATCAAAACTTTATCAAGGTTTGTGCTTTGTGAAAGTCCTATTAAGCGTCTTGATCTATCTCTATAGATCTTAATGCCCAATATGAAAGCAACTTCTCCTAGGTCCTTCATTGAAAAACTCTTGTTCAAATATTCCTTCACGCTTTCCAGCATTTCAATATTGTTTCCAATCAACAATATGTCATCCACATATAATATTAAAAATGCTATAGAGCTCCCAGTCACTTTCTTGTAAATACAAGCTTCTCGATAAACTTGTATAAACCCGAACGCTTTGATGACCTCATGAAAGCGCAGATTCCAACTCCGAGATGCTTGCACCAGCCCATAGATGGATCGCTGGAGTTTGCAAACTTTGTCAGCATTCTCTGGATCGACAAAACCTTCCGGTTGTATCATATACAACTCTTCCGTAAGGAAACCGTTAAGGAATGTTGTTTTGACATCCATTTGCCAAATTTCATAGTCGAAATATGCAGCTATTGCTAACATGATTCTGACGGACTTAAGCATCGCTACGGGTGAGAAGGTCTCATCGTAATCACCTCCTTGAACTTTTGAAAAACCCTTTGCCACAAGTCGAGCTTTATAGACGGTCATTATCGTCCGCGTCCGTCTTCCTCTTAAAGATCCATTTGTTCTGAATGGCCTTTCGCCCTTTAGGTAATACTTCCAAAGTCCATACTTTGTTTTCATACAAGGATCCCATCTCGGATTTCATGGCCTCTAACTATTCGTTGGAATCCGGGCCCGTCATCACTTCTCCATAGCTCGTAGGTTCATCGTTGTCTAACAACATGACCTCCAAGACATGGTTGCCATACCACTCAGGAGCAGTACGCGCCCTTGTCGACCTACGAGGTTCAATATTAACTTGATCTAAAGTTTCATGATCATCATCATTAACTTCCTCTTCAACCGTCGTTGGCTCCACAGAAACATCTTTCTGCACTGCGCTACTCTCTGGTTGAAGTAAAGGTTCAATAACCTCATCAAATTCTATTATCCTCCCACTCAATTCTTTCGAGAGAAACTCTTTCTCAAGAAATGTTCCATTCTTAGCGACAAACACTTTGGCTTCGGATCTGAGATAGAAGGTATACCCAACTATATCTTTTGGGTATCCTATGAAGACGCATTTATCCACTTTGGGTTCCAACTTTTCAGGCTGAAGGCTTTTTACATAAGCATCACATCCCCAAACTTTAAGAAACGACAACTTTGGCGTCTTGCCAAACCATAGTTCATATGGCGTCGTCTCAATGGATTTTGATGGTGCCCTATTTAAAGTGAATGCAACTATCTCTAATGCATGACCCGAAAACGATAGTGGCAAATCGGCAAGAGACATCACATAACGCACCATATCTAATAAGGTTCGATTATGACGTTCGGACACACCATTACGCTGTGGTGTTCCAGGCGGTGTTAATTGTGAAACAATTCCACACTGTCTTAAGTGACTACCAAACTCATAACTTAGATATTCACATCCTCGATCAGATCGCAGGAATTTAATCTTCTTGTTATGATGATTCTCAACTTCACTCTAAAATTGCTTGAACTTTTCAAACGTTTCAGACTTGTGTTTCATTAAGTAAATATACCCATATCTACTTAAGTCATCAATGAAGGTGATAAAATAATGATATCCACTACGTGCCTCAATGCTCATCGGACCGCACACATCAGTATGTATGATTTCCAACAAGTCACTTGCCCGTTCCATTGTTCTTGTTCGAGAGAACGGTGTTTTAGTCATCTTGCCCATGAGGCATGGTTCACATGTGTCAAGTGATTCAAAATCAAGTGACTCCAAAAGTCATCAGCATGGAGCTTCTTCATGTGTTTTACACCAATATGACCCAAACGGCAGTGCCACAAGAAAGTGGCACTATCACTATCAACTCTACATCTTTTGGCATCAATGCTATGAACATGTATATCATCACTATCAAGATTCAACATGAATAAACCCCTCACATTGGGTGCATGACCATAAAAGATATTACTCATATAAATAGAACAACCATTATTCTCTGATTTAAATGAGTAACCATATCTCAATAAACAAGATCTAGATATAATGTTCATGCTTAACGCAGGCACTAAATAACAATTATTCAGGTTCATCACTAATCCCGATGGTAATCGAAGAGAGAGCGTGCCGATGGCGATCACATCAACCTTGGAACCATTTCCCACGTGCATCGTCACTTTGTTCTTTGCAAGCCTGCGTCTATTTCGTAGTTCCTATTTTGAGTTGCAAATGTGAGCAACCGAACCGGTATCAAATACCCAAGCACTACAACGGGAGATAGTAAGGTACACATCAATAACATGTATATCATATATACCTTGTTTGGTGTTGGCCACCTTCTTGTTAGCCAGATACTTGGGGCAGTTCAGCTTCCAGTGACCAGTTCCCTTGCAATGAAAGCACTCAATTTCTGGCTTGGGTCCAGCCTTGGGTTTCTTCACGGGAAGAGCAACTGCTTTGCCACCCTTCTTGGAGTTACCCTTCTTGTCCTTGCCATTCTTCTTGAAACTAGTGGTTTTATTGACCATCAGCACTTGATGTTCTTTCCGGATTTCAGACTCAGCGACTTTCAGCATCGCAAATAGCTCGGTGACTGACTTGTTCATCCCGTGCATGTTATAGTTCATCATGAAGCTCTTGTATCTAGGTGGTAATGATTGAAGAACTCTGTTAGTGATTGCCTCCGGTGGAAGGGGCATCCCTAACTCCGCCGGACGGGTCAAATACCGAGACATTCTAAGTATATGTTCACTGATAGACCCATTCTCCTCCATCTTGCAAGCATAGAATTTAGGGATCTTTATTTCTGTGCCCCTGCTTCGTTAGTTGTACTCATTCATCCCCACGATCTTAACTTTTGCTCACTTTTCCCCACTCCCTTACCCGAAAACATCCGAACAGGTTACAACGGACATTGCCGTCGGGTCAATGCCTTTGACCGTTAACTCTGAAGAGTGGGGCCGCATAGGGCCGAGTCCACCTTTGACCGTTTACCCGTATAGTGGTTTTGTATGCTGACCATACAATGGTATTCTTATACATGGGCGCATGCAACTGACCGGGGTCATGGGGTGGCACGTGTGCATGGGACATTGCCCGAAACATCACATCATATAAAGAGGGGCAACCACCTCCATCGCCCTACCATTTCCACCCAAATCCCCTCCCTGCTGCATCATCTTCCTCTCCCCACCGGCGTCGCCTTGCTCTCCTCCACTGCCTCCACCGCGCCTTCTCGCTCTCCCCCATCGCATCCCCTTCCTCACCTTCATCGCGTCCATCTAACCGATGGCGGAAGCTCGTGGCGACGCCAGCAAAGCGGGTGGAGATGTAGTGGATCTGCAGGGCGCGGTGACCGCGGATGAAGTGAAGGACGTTGGCGGTGTCCATGGTGGTGCGGGAAACTCACAACCGCTGCGGATGTAGAGAAGGAGGTGGCAGGCTCCGCCTCAGCGCTGCAGAAGGTGATGGCATCGAGCGGCGCAGTCCATTCCGATACCCCCGATGCGCAGGCTAGCGAGGAGCAGGAGGTATTTGCACTTGCTTTAGGATATTAGCTTGTAGAGTTAGTTGCATTGGTTAGATTGTGATTCATACGGTAGTTCATATGGTTAGAGTAGTTGGTTTGATAGATGGGCTGGGGTTTTCTGTATTGGGGGGATTGGGGTTTTTGTACTAGGTTTTTTTTTTGAATTACATTCTTTGCAAAAATGCTAGATAGATCTGTATGAGAGATAGGGATCTCTATGCTTCAATGCTACACATATGTATGCTTATTAGATTTTGTTTTTAATGCTCACAGATTGGGTTTTTAATGCTATAGACATGTATGCTTATTAGATTGGGTCTCTATTAGATTTGTTCTTGAATGCTACTCAGATTGGGGTTTTGAATGCCATATGCCCAAATGGAATCCATTGATTAAGAAGTTATTTGATTCATTAGTATATAAATTTGTCCACATTGTGTACTTATATTATCTCTATTATTCAATGTGTGTGCATGACAATGGAAGATGCAAATAGGATCATAGTATATTAGCCCTATGATCAATGTAAAATGCATATCTAAATTTTCAATGGGATGTAACTGTATATTCAGGAGGATGATGGTTGGGGAAAAAAGAGGAAGCTGGACCTTACTGACTTCAAGGACCCGTACGATCCAAGGTATTGGATTGACCAAGAGTCTGAGGTAAGCCTGCTTGAAATTTAGATTGTTCATTTACCCTAGTTCCTTTGACATGGTGTATATGAAACTATAATGTATATATCTAAATTCATTCATGTGTGCAGTACATCTCCGGAGAAGATGTGGATGTGGACAACTTCAAGTCCTTCAAAGCGAAGGAAGAGGAGAAGATCAGGGCCAAGGGAGATGATTACTACTACAAGAGTAGGACCAAAATTTGGTGCTGCCCCTACTACAACACCAAGGCAAAGCCAAAGTCCGGCTGCTTCGTTCACCTTCTAGCTCATGCAGAAGATGTAGCCATCCACGACGAGGACTACAAGATCAGGGGCCAGCATGCTGCCCTCACGAAAGTCTTGACTCCCATTCCTAACTAATTGATGATGTGATGATGTGTTTTAATGTGAACTTTGTGTGTTTGGTTGTTTGGGAACTTTGTTTGTGAACTGGATGTATTCTATGGATGGTATGGTACTATGTGGTCTTCTATATATGCATGTGTCTATCTATATTGCTTATTTGTGTGTTTTTAAATTTGTCTACTATGATTTGTTTCAGTGTTTATTTTCAAAGTTTAGGTGCTGCAATGATCACACATGTTGTTTCAGTCTTGCTTCACTGATCAGACATGCTGCAAAGAATAAGAAAAAGAGCAAATAGTCCATCATTTATCAAATATTCCAATAACAGAGAAAAAACAACATTTGAATGAAGATGTAATGATTTTTGTAATAAAGGAGTACAAAAATTATTTGTCTCATGTTTTATAATAAAATGCATGCTTTTTCCCACTAGCATGCCTCATTATTTGATGTTTTGAACTGACATTCAACAGGATAGTATTAATTCAAGAAAATCCAAAAAAACTTGGCAAACTATCTATGTTTGTGTAGGAGATCATGTGTGCAAAATTTGAGGTGATTTAGAGGAGGTCAAAGAAATTTGAATTTGAGAAATGTGCTCCAAATGAGCTCCCAGGCTAGGGTAAACAACCCATTTGTAATCAAGTTTTTTTGGGACCTACTCTAAATGAGCCAAATGCTTTTTATTAACACCTATTCAATCTATATAGTGTAGATTTGAAGTCTCACTGTTTTTTGAATTAATCTTCATATTTTTACATTTTCTTTTAAAAAATATGCTTTAATATAAAAACTATTAAAAACACGTTTAAAATATGAAAATGGAAAACTAAGTTCAGATCCTTCTTATTCACTTTGAAATAAAGCTTTGGTGATTTTTTTGATTTTTAAAAAAATTTCAGACCCTGTAGGTAACCCTACCTCCTCTCCATGAACTCTATGAAATCTTGTACGTGATAGCTCATATGTGTGAAGGTTTTCTCATGAAAATGACCATAGACCAAGTTTAAGATTTTTGCTTGGTAACATGTCACATAAGACAACATTGTGCGCAGGTTTTATATTTTTTTGTTTTTTTAAATTAATGGTGCTCATTTGATCTCGATCGTGCCAGCTAGGGTTTTTTCATGAAAATGACCATAGACCAAGTTTAGTATTTTTCCTCGTTAGTGTGTCTTATAAAACGACGAATGGCGATGATTTGATATTTTTTGATTTTTTTTAAATTAGCTATGCTCAGTCAAAGCCTTCGAAACCCCGTTGACCAGCTCAAAACCCCTCTAAACCCCACGGGGTTTCGCCTAACACTAGCTCCGAGCGTCAGCCGTCCGATCATACCCTAGTGCCGTTGGATCACAAGGACGGCTCCGCATTATGGGGCAATCCACGAGAGGCGATCCTATTGGTTGTGCTCGGCTTCTCGCCCACCACTGACTCCGCAAAAAAAAATGGATCCTGTCCATCAAATTGTTATTGGGCCCAAAAGGAAACCAAGCTCTGGTTGGGCCGTCGAATTGCATCATTTTTTTTGCATCGTTTGCTCTGTTTTTTGTGAACGTATTGGCTCTATTTCTTGGTTGCATCGTCTGACATTACACAACAATTGACATTGCATAGAAAATTTAGTTCTTTTTGTTCTATACAAATGCAAAATGACCAAATTTATAAGGGCCAAATTTATTTTTATCATGCAAAATGGCCACAAACTATTCAAAAATTGTCTCTTTTTGTTCATATAGTATATTTTTTGGGATTTTTTTGACGTATTTGTTCATATAATATATATGACCACGGTTTCCCACGCGTGCAATTAGCTTCTTTTTCTTTTTCTTTCCAAACCACCATTTCCGACGCGTGTACACTCCCGATGCTACGGTGGGTTTGAAAACGGGCTACTTCACATTTGACTCCGTTATTGCCATGGCCAAATAACACATAGCACTACAGCTATTTAAGACACCCTCTGCCTCTGTCATCCCTCATCCATCTCCCATCCTCTACCATTTGCCCTTCTTGATCTTCTCCCCCTTATCCTTCTTCTGCACATCCCTCAGCCATGAAGTACACCAGACCAACCTACCGCTTCCCACCCACCATGCCGAAGAGGCTCTACCCTACCGACATGTATGTTGAGCGCACACTACGTGTGTGGGCGATATCAAGGTGGAGGACCGCAAGGAACTTCACTGAGTTTTCCTCGGGGCCGGATACAGACACCTCCCGCGGGGATCTCCGATGATGTTCCGTGTTGAGGAGGTCATCCAAAACAGGGTGGTGGTTGCTCTCGTTGCTCACTTCACCAACACATTCGACACCTTCTACCTCCTCGACCGGGTGTTTTGGTGTGGCTGCGAGTTCATCGCTTTCACCACCCACAACATGTTTACGGAGTACACCAACATCTCCCCCACCGCGTCGCGCATACACACTCTTCCGTACCCCATCGACAACGCCCTGGAGGAGCAGTGAAGGGCGCACGAAGGAGGAGCGAGGTGGAGAGGGCGGCAGCTAGGTCTCTAAACCCTCTATCTATTTTTTAATCTATGTTATGTTAATTAAGTTGTAACTGAACTATGTTGGAGATATGGGCTTGTTGGCCCTTTTATTAAGTTCTATTATTAAGTTTTCTATCTATTCTATCATTATGTTCTTGCTAGTTTGAACTATGTGATCGTGCTATGGGCTTGTTGGCCCTATCTACATATTTGTTGATTGTTTTCTTGGAGAGCTCGCTTTGTTAGTTACCACCTAGTGCATGCAGCCATAACAAAAAGGCTAAAATTGTCGTAAAAATGATGCTCTAAATCGAGGAGACAAGCATGCGAGAAGAGAGTAAACAGCAGCAGTGACCATCACTACATCCGTGGCGTCTGGCGTGCACGAAAGCGGCTCGGTCAGTGCATCGTGGCGACACGCATCGGCGCGTGCAGGCTCGGTCGGCGCATGCAGGCTCGGTCGATGCATCGTGGCGGCGTGCATCGACCCATGCACGCAGGCTTGCTGGGTGCATGCATAGCAGGCTTCTGTCGTGGCGGCGCACGCAAGCGGTTTAATGCGAGGGACGACCCAACAAAACCACGGCCCAATGAAACCACGGTCGAACAACGACACTGCCCAATGCAACCCCACTTGTGACATAGTCCACCACGGCCCCACTCGTCAAAGTTAACGGTCAAACCATTGACTCGACGGCAATGTCCGTTGTGACCTCTTCTGAGGGTTTTGGGCAAGGAAGTGGGGAAAACTGAGCAAAAGTTAAGAGCGCGGGGATGAATGAGTAGATCTAAGGAACCAGGGGCACAGATGTAAAAAACCCTAGAATTTATCGGAGGTCTCATACCTCTCGACCCAGGCATTCTCCTTAAATATAAACTCCAACTCTTGGAACATCTAATATGATCCATGACGTTCAAAATGTCTATGAAGTCCCTGTTCTAAGCCATACAACATTGCACATTGAACTGTTGAGTAATCTCCAGAACGTGCCTCCCAAGCGTTCTTAACGTCTTCGGATGACACGGGAGCGGGTGGGTCACCAAGCGGTGCCTCAAGGACATAAGCCATTTGGGAAGCCGTGAGGATAATCCTTAGATTACGGGCCCAATCTTCCATCATCTTTCAACTTAGCTTTCTCTAGGAACGCATTAAAATTCAGGGGTGCTATTGCGCGAGCCATTGATCTACAACATAAATAAGCAAAGGTTACTAAGACTATTGTTCAAGATAATGAGTTTAGTTAATCAAATTACTAAAGCTCCCACTCAAATTGACATCCCTCAGGTCATCTGAGTGATACATGATCCAAATTCACCAACTCAAGTTTGATCATCACATGAGCTGAGGTGGTTTCAATGGTGAACATCATCATGTTGATCATATCTACTATATGACTCATGTTTGACCTTTCGGTCTCTTGTGTTCTGAGGCTATGTATGTACATGCTAGGGTCGTCAAGTTTAACCCGAGTGTTCTGCATGTGCAACACTGGCTTGCACCCGTTGTATGTGAACGTAGAGTCTAACACAGCAGATCATCATGTGGTGTCTCGACACGACGAAATTCGCAACGGTGCACACTCGGGGAAAACACAATTTATCTTGAAATTTAAGTGAGGGATCACTTCTAATTCTACCGTCGTCCTAGGCAAAACAAGGTGCATAAAAGGATTAACATCACATGCAAATCATAAGTGACATGATACGACCATGAACTTGTGCTTTTGATCTCCATCTTGAAAGCACCGGCATGATCTCCATCATCACCGGCATGACACCGTGATCTCCATCATCTCGATCTCCATCAACGTGTCGCCATCGGGGTTGTCACACCGACTGTTGCTTCCATGGCTATTACTAACTCATAGTGATAAAGTAAAGCAAAATGGCGAAAATAATTAAAAACAACCCTATGGCTCCTGTCGGTTTCCGCACTCATTGACATGCAAGTCATGATATTCTATACAATACATGATCATCTCATACATCACATATATATCATCATGTAATTGGCCATATCACATCACAACATACCCTGCAAAAACAAGTTAGTCGTCCTCTATATGTTGTTGCAAGTGTTACGTGGCTGCTACGGGTATCTAGCAAGAACAATTCCCACCTATGCAAAAACCACAATGATGATACATAAGTTGCTTTTCAACCTTCTCAAGGACCGCCTTTGTCGAATCTGATCCAACTAAAGTAGGAGAAACAGAGACCCGCCAGTCATCTTTGTGCAACGAAGTTACACGTTAGTCGATGGAACCGGTCTCTCGTAAGCGTACGAGTAAGGTTGGTCCGGACCTCTTGATCCCATAATACCGCTGAACCAAAACACGACCAAGGGAGGAAGCAATCTAAGCATCAACCCCCACAAACTCCTTTGTGTTCTACTCGAGATCTCATCTACACATAGACCTAGCTCATGATGCCACTTTTGGGGAACGTTGCATGGGAAACAAAAAATTTCCTACCCACACGCAAGATCTATCCATGGTGATGGGCATCTATGAGAGGGAGAGTGGATCTACATACCTTCTGCCATAGCCCATGTAGCCTCTTGGGTCGAAATACCCCTCCCGATGGTCCCCCGGTTCCCTCCCAGCACTCCCTGTACACTATGAGCCTGAAACTTTTCCAACGACCAAAACAGGACTTCCGATATATCAATATTTACCTCTGGACCATTCTCGAGATCCTCGTGACGTCCGGGATCTCATACGGTACTCCGAACAACCTTCGGTCACCACCATACATAACTCTATACTACCGAAACGTCACCGAACCTTAAGTGTGTAGACCCTCCGGGTTTGAGAACTATGTAGACATGACGGAGACACCTGAACAGTCAATAACCAATAGCGGGACCTGTATGCCCATATTGATTCCTACATATTCTACGAAGATCTTTATCGGTCGAACCTCTGTGTCAAGGATTCAGTTAATCCCATATGCTGTTCCCTTTATTCTTCGGTATGTTACCTGCCCGAGATTCGATCGTCGGTATCTGTATACCTAGTTCAATATCGTTATCGGCAAGTCTCTTTACTCGTTCTGTAATAAAAGATACCGTAACTAACACTTTAGTCACATTGCTTTCAAGGCTTGTTGTGATGTTGTATTACCGGGTGGGCCCTGAGATGCCTCTCCGTCACACGGAGTAACAAATCCTAGTATTGATCCATGCCAACTCAACAGACACTCTTAGAGATACCTGTAGAGCACCTTTATAGTCACCTAGTTACGTTGTGACGTTTGATACACACAAGGCACTCCTCCAGTGTCAGTGAGTTGCATGATCTCATGGTCATAGGAACAGATACTTGACATGCAGAAAACTGTAGCAATAAACTGACACGATCAAATGCTACGTTTATAGTTTGGTTCTTCTACATCACATCATTCTCCTAATGATGTGATCCCGTTATCAAATGACATCTCATGTCAATGGCTAGGAAACCTTGACCATCTTTGATCAATGAGCTAGTCTACTAGAGGCACACTAGGGACAAAGTGTTGTCTATATATCTACACATGCAATGTGTTTCCGGTCAATACAATTATAGCATGGATAATAAACAATTATCATGAACAAGGAAATATAATAATAACTATTTTATTATTGCCTCTAGGGCATATTTCCAACATGACAGAAGCTTAAACCCTAGTTTATGTATTGCTTCATAAGGGGCTGGTTTGGATCCATATGTTTCATGCTATGGTTAGATTTATCTTAATCCTTAATTCGTAGTTGCGGATGCTTGTGAGAGAGGTTAATCATAAGTGGGAGGTTTGTCCAAGTAAGGGCAGCACCCAATCAACGGTCCACCCACATATCAAATTATCAAAGTAACGAACGCGGGTGAGCATGATGAAAACTAGCTTGACAGAAATTCCCATGTGTCCTCGGGAGCACTTTGCTTTATATAAGAGTTTGTCCAGGCGTGTCCTTTGCTACAAAAAGGATTGGTCCACCTTGCTGCACCTTTTCTACATTTATTACTTGCTACCTGTTATGAATTACCTTATCACAAAACTATTTATTACCGAATATTTCAGTGCTTGCACAGAATACCTTATGAAAAACCGCTTGTCATTTCCTTCTGCTCCTCGTTGGGTTCGACACTCTTACTTATCGAAAGGACTACGATAGACCCCCTATACTTGTGGGTCCTCAAGAGGTAAGGTGCATCAAGGTAGCCCAATCCTTTTGTAAAAAAGGAAAGACCAAAACTACCTCTTATGATAAGTAAAGTGTTGTTGAGGGTACACGGGAATTTCATCTAGTCACTTTCATCATGTTGGTTTGATTCGTGTTTGCTACTTTGATAATTCAATACGTGGGTGGACCGGTGCTAAGGTGTTGTTCGTACTTGAACTAACAACCTTGTCGTGGTTTTGTCACGGCAGATGTCCGAGGACTTAGGTTCGAGGTCATCTCTAAGGTGATGGACTCAAAGGGTTTGGATGGGACGAAGGACACGAGTTTACCCAGGTTCGGCCCCTCAAGAAGAGGTAAAAGCCTACGTCCTGCTTTTGTTGTATTGATTGGAGTATCGATTACAAGGGAGCGGATTCGCTTGACCTAGTACTCGATTAGTTGGTTTCTGTCTAAGTAGCCCCGGGTCTCGCCTTTAGGAGGTCAAGACCATGGGTTACACAAGTCTCATACCGACTCTTACAACGTATCTAGCTCTGTCTCTATGTCGCCTTACCATCTAAGATAAGCTGCCTCCGCGCGGCTTAACCGCCCGAGTCTTCATGCCATCTTCCGTCCGGGCCTTTGTCTTGGCCCATCTTGGTAAACCACCATATGGCCAAGCCTACGTCTTTTGGACCATCTTCCTTGGAGGATTATGAGTCGCCAGGTATGACCCGGCCCCACCTGGGCGGGTCTTACCACGGGGTTATATCCCCAACATTAGGCCCCAAGTTGATTTGAGCCTGCTCAGGTCAATCTTCAGTCTCACCTTGCGGCGAGTCTCACACTCTATCACCTGAAAGAAAATATGTAACCCGCCGTGACGTCACACTGGATATGCCAAAAAGATTCCCTGAAGTACACAACAGATCTTTTCATTAAACTGTTGGCTCGAAAATCAAGGCGTCCGTCTCGGTCGGTCAGTTTTTGTTGCCTTGATTCCCGCGCCCGTTTCAACCTTGTGGCCTCTTAAATAGGACCGCGAAGGGTTCCTTCTCATTTCCTCCGTCGCCTGCCATTCTTCTTCTTCCTCTCGATGCCATCACCCCGAGCTCCCTCACTCCGGTGAAGCTTCATCGCCGTTGTTGCCCTAGGCCGCTGCATCAACCTGAACTGACCAGAACTTTGCCCGCGTCCGCCATGTCACTTCTGGTAAGTCTTTCTCCATCCCCTAGATCCGTAGTTTAGTGCGACAAATCCATGGAGTTCTTCGGCCCCGTTAGAGCGCAAGTTCTTCATAATGCCAAATGACACATAACTCGGTAAATCTTGTAGTGTTCACCTTCCCGCTCCGATAGATCGTGCGAAATCATCAATAACCTAGTACAAATATGTACTTGTTGCCTTTTACTGCCTTTGAACATGTCACTTTTCCCTCAGTTCGTCACTAGGTCTGAAATAAATCTGCTTTTCCTCTGTCCGTAGATCTGTAACTATAAAGATAATATGTGAAACCTGTCTTCCACACTTAGTTGTATTTTGCTTCGTTGCTGTGCAAACTTAATCCGCCATTAAACTTCCAGCTCTTGCCATAAAATGCACCGGCGGCTTAGCTTCGTAGTGCTTAGAATCATCAGCCGTCCTTAGTTGTCTATCACTTTCTAACTCGCCGCGCACTGCTACTTTTCACAGTTCTAGATGCCATTATGCCTCGTGTGTCCTCTTCCTGTAATTGGGTTGGCTCTGCGGTCTCTGAGGAGTTTTTGAAAGATTTCATAGACACAGGGACCTTGCCAGCCAAAAATGTCATCCATTGGCGGGTTCCAGGCAAGGAGAAGAAACCCATCCCCTAAGAGGGCGAAGTAGTCATATTTGCAGACCACCTTGCACGCGGTTTCAGCCCGCCCAACTCTAAATTTTTCCAAGACGTCCTCCATTTCTTCAAGTTGCATCCTCAGGATATTGCGCCCAACATTGTCTCAAATATGTGCAACTTCCAAATCCTCTGTGAAGCTTACTTACAAGAAGAGTCGTCAGTTGACCTCTTTCGTTAGTTTTTCTACGTAAACCGCCAAACAGAAGTGGCGGCTGGCCCAAGCTTAGAGCTCGATGGAGTCTCCATCCAAAGAAGACGGGATATGACCTTTCCGGCTATTCGAATGCCAAGTCACCCCAAGGACTGGAACAGAACCTGGTTTTATTGCAAAGACACTTCTCCAGAGGGAGAACGTCCATTGTCGGGTTATCGTCCTACTCGGCTCCGCACCACAACCGAGCTCCCTGACCTGATGTCAGCCTCCGAACGGGCAAAGTATGCTCTGGCTGTCGCCAAAATTAGAGCCCTCATGGCCAATGGTGTGATAGGGATTGATCTGACCCACTACTGGATCTCTTGGAAGGTCATGCTTTTGAGCCGGCGGGACCGTCTCATGTGTGAATACACGGGTGACGCCAATGAACCCCTCTGCTTTAATCATGCCACTTTGGCAGAGGAGAACATCGTTGCCGCCATCAAGGGACTTATACGTGAGTCCCAAGAATCTTGCCGCACCATTGGGTTACCACGATTTTGTGCCGCAAACCCGGCCCCAGATGTAAGGGTGGATTTCAAATCTCCTTTCCTCCGCGTTTACTATCCATGTATATTGCAACCTTTAACCTCCTTTGACGGCTTCTACTTTCAGGCTAACTCTGGCTTCTGGAAGAAGAAATATATCCCCCTCCGAAGAAATGTAAGGAAAAGGCCAGCGGCCGAAAGAAGAAAACTGTGCCTCAAGAGTAGCCTAAGGTTGACAACTCAGAGGTAGAACTTGACTCTCTTGACCGTCTTACTATACACCTTACTCACAGTAATGACTTCACAGGATGAAACGGAGACAAGCCGCGCCAACGTTCTTGAGGTAACCTATGTTTCATCTCACTCAGAACATATTCCACCAAAGAAGATACGACGGGTCGTCTGAAAAGTCCCATTTTCTCATCCTCTTGCTTATTTATATCCCAACTTTCTTTTGAAAAAACAACAGCACCCCTCACGACGCCAAACCCGGAGCGTCGGCTCTGAAGACCTTATGGCCGGGTTGTCTAACTCTCCTGCTCAGCGGAAATGGCCGGCTGAGGTACTTTGTTTAACTTGGTTTTAGCTTTGTCGACCTTGCCTTATAACTTTACTCTGTCTTTATATTGCTTTCACTGCTTTCAGGAATCGCCTCCATTGTCAGGCGACTCCATAGTGACTAAGCTGCCGCCCCTGAAGATCAACCCAGAGTACGTGATTTCATGTTTGCATCATATCCTTTGTCACCTTTGAACTTTATACAATAATCTTCTATGCTTTCCAGGGCTCAAGCGAAATGAAGGAAGACCGGCGGGTCGACCTCTGCCCCCACTACCCAAGAGCCGGAGCCTGCTAAGCCGGACTCTCCCGTGGCACGTATTGAGCCCTCTGCAGCCGAAAAGGATGCCTCTAAAGACAGTCGTCGGTCCTTCGAGCCGACGACCCATGAGATGGCAATTGATAGTCCTCCCAGGACAAGTTCTAAGCCACCAAGCCCTTCGAGAGTCGTCGAAGAACCAATTCTTCCAGACGTCATTATCATTGGTGCAGGCTTCCAATCTCCCAAGCCTCATGTGCTTACAAAACACACCGAGGAGGCTGAAGCCTCTAGCAACCTGAACTTTGAGCTCCCCATGCTGGAGAACTTAACTGCCGATGAGCTACATGCTGGTTATCTGAACCGCCTGTCCACAAGCCGGAACATGGAGCTCAAACTTGTTGGCTTAATGAAGCAAAAATATGAGGTACTTCTTCCTTTACTTATACCCTTATGTAACCCCCAAGAGCTGGTTTAATATTTATAAATGGTAAACCGGGTCTTCCAATCCATGTCACAAGTAGAACAACTTAGCCTGTAGCCCCCAAGTATTGACTGAATATGTATATGTTGAGCCGGTACTCAGTGTTGATAAGCTGATCAAATGTAGCCCCCAAATCTGGGTCAATATAGAATTAGTGGGACAAAATTTCTCTGTAGATTGAGTGAAGAGCCACATGTAGGCCCCAAGTGCCGGCTTAACTTGTCGAAGATGAGCCGTAATTTTATTGTAGATTGAATGAAGAGCCATATGTAGCACCCAAGTGCCGGATTAACTTGACAAAGATGAGCAGGGACTTACTTGTATATTTGAAAAACATCGCTGTAGCCCCCAAGTGCCGGCTTAAATTGACGAAGATGACCCAGAACTTACAATCTTGGAGAGCAAACAAACATTAGCCCCCAAGTGTCGAGTATATTGCTAGCAATCTGCTTGAGACTTGCATTATATTTCTTTAACTGACCATCTGGTAATATTTTATCTTGGCGACTCACCCCTCATCTGCCTTTGTATGTCACAGGAAGCTTTGAACAATGCCGAGTCTGATCTGACCGGCCTAAAGAGCAATCTTGCCTGTTAACAAGCCGCCAGGAGTGAAGCAGAGGAGAAGTGCTGGCTTGCCATCTAAGAACTTGTAAAAGTTAAATCTGAGTTTGCTGCCTTCAAGAAGGCGGCTGAGACGGAGCAAACTGCCCTGGCCAAACGTGCAGACGATGCTGACCAATGGCTTATGGCTATGTCAGACGAGTTGAACTCCCTGAAGCGCCACATCTCGAAGATGACTGATGCTATCTTTGCTAAGTACTGAAAACCTCGACTAATATTCTTACTTAAAAGATTGTGCCAGCGGCTTATATCGCGAGCCTGTTTTTTGCAGGTCAAAGGAGCCGCCAGCTTGGTGCTGACAGTTTGCTACAATTGAAAGCCGTCTATACTTTATCAGAGCAGTTGTACTACGGGACTCTTTGCACAATCAGAGCAATGCTAAATAAAGAGAGTATCCCCAAGTTCATGAAGGGATTCATAGAGGCGTTATCACCCCTGCCAAAGCAAATCCAAGAGCTCAAAAAATCAGCCGCCCGGAAGGGAGCAATTGCTGCGATAAGCCGAGCTTTGGCCTTTGCCCCAGAGCTAACTGCTGAAGAAATGATGGACGGCTTTCCCTCCAAGAAGGATGATGGCTTAGAATTCACAGAAGCCGACTACGCCCGGTGTATGAAGGCCTCCCGGGTCCTTGCATCGGTGTTGGCAGAAGAAGTGAATCTGTCAACATACCAGGCGGCTTACAGCTCTGAGAACAAGCGAGTGCGTGGTCCAACTTTCGAGGCAAGGGACTTAACTCCTTCATGCCGTAAGCATCTCTTTGCCCCTGAAATTGACCCGTCTCCCCTCTTTGAAGAGGCCAACTTTGAAGCTTTAACCAACTACAACTGGGACATGGACAATCTTCAGATCGAGGAGGTCGAAGACCCACCACAGGATGATCCGTCGTCCAGCTGAACAAATTTGTACTGCAATGGCATAACCCGACTTGTTGATCCGCCGTAATCTGAGCGTTGTAAAAAACTTTAAGTCTTGCTTTTGGGCTCTTGTGGAGAGCTCTGTAATAGGCTTAGAAAAACCTTGTCTTGCCTGAACTATGCCATTGTGCACATAGAAGATTGCATGGCTTACTATATTTTTATCTGCCTTGTGCTGCAATCAGATCGAATTTCATGGCGGCTTATCTTAAGAGACAACCTTCAAGAATACATAACAAAATAATTTCCGCATTGTTGCGAGGGCGGCTTAGAAATGCACAACCTGGAGATGTTAATTGTTTCCTTTTCAATGTCTCATGTGTCGGTTCTTCTGAGTTGACTCGCTACTTAGAACTCCTTATCAGTACAGGGTCTCTATCGAGATTGGCCGTCAACTTCTTTGAACGGCTCAGGGTCTCTAAGAAAGATTAACTGATAGAAGCGTAACATCCTAGAAAGAGACGCAATAGGGCATGAGTACCCTGGTAGCCCATAAACTGCCTCTCATGTGACATAAATCCGTCGTTTTAACCTTAAACAGTGCAGGGTCTTTAAAAGATTAACTATCTAAGAGTACGAAACGGGCCATAGCGGAGAGTCGGCAGTAGATGAGAGAGTTTGTCCTTGCTTTCCATAAGCCGGCCCTCACATGACAAGAGCCACCGATTTAAACTTAACCAGTACAGGGTCTCTGTCGAGATTGGCCGTCAACTTCTTTGAACCGGCTCAGGGTCTCTAAGCGAGATTAACTGGTAAGAGTTCGGTGGGTCACATAGCGGAGCAACATCAGCTTACAGGCAGGTTTAACTCGAGCTTGCGATGTCTTAAGAGCCGATCAAGAGGGTATGTAAGCTAAACCCGGTGGGTTGGAAGCCCCCAAATGACCTTGTTGACGGAGTCAACTTTTTGGGTATATAACCCGCCTGACTTTGGCTTAAGAGACGATCAATAGGGTCTGATAAGCTAAACCCGGTGGGTTGGAAGCCCCTAGATGACCTTGTTGATGGTGTCAACCTTTGGGTATATAACCCGCCTGACTTTGGCTTAAGAGCCGATCAATAGGGTTTGATAAGCTAAACCCGGCGGGTTAGAAGCCCCCTAGATGACCTTGTTGACGATGTCAACTTTTGGGTATATAACCCGCCTGACTTTGGCTTAAGAGCCTGATCAAAAGGGTGTGATAATCTAAACCCGATGGGTTGGAAGCCCCCTAGATGACCTTGTTGACGGTGTCAACTTTTGCGCAAACGGAGATATGCGAAACGGTAGAGGCCTCGGCTTGTAGGGATGCCAACTTTATTCATATACGTATATGTGATATGTACAATGATGGTGTACAAGGTTGAGTGTTGATGACTCAAGTATAGTAAGGCCGAAGATGAGATATATTCCACGGCCGATGGGTCTCCTACCCAGAAGTGTTTGACTCGTCTCATACATCAATGAGGTAATACGACCTGTTGTTGAGATTTCTGCTGACCACGAAAGGTCCTTCCCATGGAGGGGATAACTTGTGTGCATCTGCCTGATCTTGAATCAACCGCAACACCAAGTCGCCTTCTTGAAATGTCCGGGTCTTAACTCTGCGGCTACGATAGCGACGCAGGTCTTGTTGATAAATCACCGATCGAGCCGCCATCAGATCACGCTCTTCATCCAAAGCATCCAACACGTATTGACACGATGTTTCATTATCTGCCTCAACGTAAGCCGCCACCCATGGAGAATCATGACGTATATCACTCGGTAATACGGCTTCTGCGCCATAAACCATGAAGAAAGGCGTATAGCCTATTGATCTGTTTAGAGTTGTTTTGATGCTCCATAAGACTAACGGCAACTCCTCTACCCTACAACCCGGCGTTCGCTGCAAAGGAACCATAAGTCAGGGTTTGATGCCTCTCAAAATTTCCTGGTTAGCACGCTCTGCCTGACCATTGGATTTTGGATGAGCAACCGTAGAAACGTCAAGTCGGATGTGCTCACTTTCACAGAATGCTTGCATAGCCCCTTTGGATAAGTTCGTACCATTATCTGTGATGATACTATGAGGGTAACCAAAACTGTAGATCAAGTTTTTCACAAATTGAACCGCCGTAGCCGTGTCACACTTGCCGACCGGCTCAACTTCTACCCACTTGGTAAACTTGTCCACTGCCACCAAGAGGTGGGCCTTCTTGTCCGTGGTTCTCTTGAAAGTCCCGACCATGTCAAGCCCCCAGACCGCAAATAGCCAGGTGATTGGAATCATATGCAACTCCTGAGCCGGGATGTGAGCATGCTAGCCAAACTTCTGATATGCATCACACTTGCGAACCAAGTCCAACGCATCTTTATGAGCCGTCAACCAGAAGAAACCATGTCGAAAAGCCTTGGCCACCAGAGATTTTGAGCCGACAAGATGTCCACAATCGCCAGCATGAATTTTATTCAAGATTTCTTTGCCTTCTTCAGGCAAGACACATCGCTGAAAAACGCCGGTAACTCTTCACTTATGTAACTAACCATTGATGATTGTCATAGACTTAGATCTCCTGATGATCTGTCTTGCCAAGTTCTTATCTTCAGGTAACTCGTTGCGAGTCAAGTACGCCAGGTAAGGCAGTGTCCAGTTAGGGATAGAATGCATAGCCGCCACCAGCTTCCCCTCTAGGTCAGGTATCGCTAAGTCTTCCTCTGAAGGTAACTTAACTGCCGGGTGATGAAGTACGTCTAAGAAAACATTACGCGGCACCGGCTTACACCGAGAGCCCAGTCTTGACAGCGCGTCGGCCGCCTCGTTCCTGCGATGATCAACATGATCCACCTGATAACCTTTGAAATGACTGGCGATGACATCCACCGCCTGACGATAAGCCACATCCGTGGATCCTTGGAATCCCATGTGCCTGAGACTTGCTGAGCTATGAGATCTGAGTCGCCAAGACATCTAATCCGGCTCAGGTTCATCTCCTTAGCCACCCGTAGGCCATGAAGTAAAGCTTCATACTCAGCTGCATTGTTAGTACAAGGAAACATTAACCTTAGCACATAACAGAACTTGTCACCTTTAGGGGAAGCTAAGACAACCCCTGCCCCCGATCCTTCTAGTTGCCTGGATCCATCAAAGTGAATCATCCAATATGTGTTATCTGGCTTCTCCTCAGGCGTCTGACACTCGGTCCAGTCGTTGATGAAATCCACCAAGGCTTGAGACTTGACCGCCGTATGAGGCACATACTTCAAATTAAGAGGTCCAAGCTCCAATGCCGATTTAGCAATCCGGCCGGTGGCTTCTCTGGTTTGAATTATATCTCCCAGTGGGGCAGTGCTAACCACTGTGATCTGATGTCCCAGAAAGTAATGCTTCAGCTTACGATTCGCCATGAACACCCCAATATCAGCTTCTGCCAATGTGGGTATCTCTGTTTGGACTCTGTCAGGACTTCACTAACGTAGTAAACCGGCCTCTGAACCGGATATTCTTTCCCTGCCTCCTTACGATCAACAACGACCGCGGCATTGACTGCCCTATTATTAGCCGCCACATATAAGAGCAAAGCTTCCTTCTCAGCCGGAGCAGCCAAGACCGGCGACTCAGTGAGTTGCTTCTTAAGCAACTCAAAAGCCTCACCCGCCGCCGTACTCCAGACGAAATTGTCTGTCTTCTTCATCATCTGATATAAAGGAATAGCCTTCTCCCCCAGACGACTTATGAACTGGCTTAACGCAGCGATTCGACCCGCTAGACGCTGAACATCATTGATGCACACCGGCTCAACCAGGGAAGTAATAACCTTTCTTTTGTCTAGATTAGCCTAAATGCGACGCTCAGAGACCAGAAAACCCAAAAGCTTGCCTGGAGGAACTCCAAAAACACACTTAGCCGGGTTAAGCATCATCTTGTAGACCCGCAAGTTATCGAAAGTTTCCTTCAGGTCGTCAAGTAGAGTCTCCTTCTTCCTTAACTTGACCATGATAGCGTCCACGTATGCATGAATGTTGCGTCAAATTTGACTATGAAGACAATTTTGCACACAACGCTGGTAAGTCGCCTGAGCACTCTTGAGCCTGAAAGGCGTAGACACATACAAGAAAGCACCAAAAGGCGTGATGAAAGCCATCTTTTCTTGGTCCTTGACTGCCGTCTTGATCTGATGATAACCAGACTAAGCATCCAGGAAACATAAGCTCTCGCTACCCACCGTTGCATCAATAATCTGGTCGATACAGGGAGAGCAAATGGGTCAACTGGATAGGCCTTGTTAAGATTCGTGTAATCCACACACATACGCCACATGCCTTTCTTCTTAAGCACGAGCACCGGGTTAGCAAGCCACTCTGGGTGAAACACTTCAATGATGAACCCTGCTGCCAGGAGCCGGGCCACCTCTTTCCCAATAGCCTTGCGTCTTTCCTCATTGAACCATTGGAGGAACTGCTTAACCGGCTTAAACTTAGGTTCCACATTAAGGTGGTGCTCAGCAAACTCTCTCAGTACACCCGGCATGTCAGAAGGTTTCCATGCGAAGATGTCCCAATTCTCACGGATGAATTCGATGAGCTCGCCTTCCTATCTGGGATCCTTATTTGCCCCAATGGTGAACTGTTGTGATGAGTCGCCCGGAGTAAAATCCACCAGGTTGGTATCATCCGCCACAAACTTGAGGGGCGGCTCAAATTCCGTGGTAGGCTTTTTGAGCGGAGTCATGTCCTCCAGGTTAACATTTTATTTATAGAACTTGAGCTCTGTCTCAGCACAACTTGACTCTGCGTAAGCTACATCTCCCTCCTCACAGTCAATGGTTGTCTTCAGATCACCATGCATGGTAATCATTCCGTTTGACCCGGGCATCTTGAGCTGTAAGTAGACATAATAAGGCCTCGCCATGAACTTGGCATAAGCCGGACGTCCAAATAGAGCATGATATGGACTTTTGATCTTGACCACCTCGAAACACAAGGTCTCTACCCTATAGTTGTATTCATCACCAAAGGCAACCTCCAAGGAGATCTTACCCACTGGATAAGCCGACTTCCCAGACACCACACCATGAAAGACTGTCGAAGAAGGCCTAAGATCCTTATCAAGCAACTTCATCCGGCGAAAGGTGTCATAATATAGGATGTTAATGATGCTGCCACCATCCATGAGCACCTTAGTAAATACGTATTCTCCCACTTGGGGGGCAACCACTAAAGCCAGCCGCCCTGGATCGTCAACATGCAACGGGTGATCTTCCCGGCTCCAAGTTATGTCATACTCAGACCACTTTAGATATTGCGGGAGAGCCGGCATGACGGCACTAACCGCCCGCTTGCGCACCTTCTGGTCTTGCCTGTCGAGGTAGGTTGTAAAAACATGATATTGACCCGAGCTGAGCTGCTTCGGATTACTTTGATACCCAGATTGGTTATTCTGTTGTTGACCACTGCCGCCAGATTGTTGATGATGACCTCCTTGATTGCTCTGACCCTGATAGCTAGATACTGACCCGCCTAGCCCTGACCCGCCTGGCGGTCCGCCACAATTATTATGATGTGCCGCAAGCTATGTTCCCGAAACTGCCGCACGATGTGGCAATTCCTCCATGTATGACCTACCACCCTATTAGGCCGGCTGTGCTCCGGACAAGGTTTGTTAAGCATCTCCTCTAGGTTGAACGAAGTTTTGCCCTTATTAAAGGGCTGTTTGAAGTTCCCGTTTCCCTTAGCATGGTTGTTCCCGGCGCTGGTGTTAGCCACCAATTCTGACCCACCGTTTGGGTTTTTCCTCTTGGCATGGCTGTAGCTGCCAGTCGTACCCTTACCATTGTTACTTTTCTTACCCTGACCTATCTTCTCTTCATCAGAGCCGGCGTCTTTTGTATTGTCAGAGACGGCATACTTGGTGAGAGCCGCCATGAGTTCCCCCATATCTTGACACGTGCGCTTGAGCCGGCCAAGCTTCTGCTTCAGAGGCGTAAAGTGGCAATTCTTCTCCAGAATCAAAACCACTTGAGGCGCCGTAATCTGCTCAAACGAGTGGATGATAGTTGAGACCCACCGGACCCAATGATGAGCCGACTCATCCTCCTGCTACACACAATGATCCAAATCCACAATCGTCATGGGCTGCTTGCACGTTCCTTGGAAATTCTTGATGAACTTTGCCTTCAACTCGGCCCAAGAATTAATGGTGTTGGGAGCCCTTCAACCATGTGTGAGCTGGCCCTTCTAGCATTATGATGAAATACTCGGCACACACTACGTTGCTAACGTCTAGCATCTCTGTTGGGGATATAACCCCATGGTGAGACCCGCCCCTGAGGCTCCGGGTCACACCTGGTGGCTCATACACCAGCCCAAGGATGGGCCATGAAGACTTAAGCCCAAGGCGTTGGGCGGTTTGACAAGATGGGTCGGGGCGTGGCCCGAATAGAGAAGGTATGAAGACCCGGGCGGGTGAGCCACCCGGATACAACTTTCTTAGGAAGGCAAGACAATGTAGAGATAGACTCGGACACGTTGTGAGAGTCAGTTACGACTTGTATGACCCATGGTCTTGACCTCCTATATAAGGAAGAGACCCGGGGCGACTTAGGGAGAGATCAACAAACGAGAACTAGGTCAAGCAATCAGCTCCCTTGTAATCAATACACCAAGCAATACAAACACAAGTAGGACGTAGGCTGTTACCTCTACTTGAGGGGCCGAACCTAGGTAAACCCGTGTCCTTCGCCCCGATCAACCCCATTGAGTCCATCACCTTAGAGATGGCCTCGAATCCAAGTCCGTTCACCCGGACATCTGCCGTGACAAAACCGCGACAGTTGGCACCCACCGTGGAGCCTGCGCTCGGTGGTGTTGAGTTCTCAAAGGGCTCTCTCCCACAGTTCGAGGGGTATGTGGTCGGAAGGATGAGCAAGAGTCACCGCGGCCGGCTCTACATCGACGACGCCGGTTGGGGGCCGGAGGCCGATTCTGTTGAATATGGATTCCGGGTTCCCTTCGGTGGAATCCACGTCTTCATCGGCAAGGTTGACGGATCTACACCCGGGCCGGACGTCTGCACCAACATTGTCGAGGTGGCTCGGCGCGCACAACCCGCCCAATATGTGCGACCCGCCCGCGCTACCCCAGGCCGGAAGCATGTCTTCGTGGGCTTTACTCAAGGTATGGATCTTGAAAGTTCTACGTCACAGGAGACTCTTGTCTATTCAGAGGACGGATCTTCGAGCGAAGAAGCAGAGTTGATCTACCAGCTTCACAACGGCGGGCTCAGGGGCTATGATGAGCCTTACCCTGAGTCGGAGCATTCTGAGCCGGACAATCTCAGGCTGCCGATTCATGTGGCCGTATTCATGGCGGGGTCAGCCCCAGGCACGAGCAGCACAGCCGCCGGAGCAGCAAACACGAGGGCTGACCCGCCGCTGCCGGCTCAAGTTCTTTTTGATCTGATGAACGAGCTCGCGGCCCTGATGACCACTGAAGTCACACCAGATAATCAATCCACTCGGAACATGGAGATTGCAAGACTCAAGGACCGGATGGCGGAGGAGCAATAGAGGATAGCCCAACTAAAAGTTCAGATGGAGACGGAAGCAGAACGCCTTAAGATAGATGCTTTCCGCCTCGAGCTAGAGCAGCAATTAGCGGCTGCGGTGCAGCGGATGAGGCATCAATCCCGCTTACTGTAACAATACGAGGCTAGGAATCTCTTTAATACGCCAGGAACGGGACGAGTAGCGGATGCACCTGGAAGTCGGCCGGCGGCTAGACAGCAGTTTAATCCGCCTCGACGAAACCAGGCCTCACCATTGGTCTTTCCAACACCGGCGGGCTATTATTCCAATCCGGCAGAGAACATGGTGGCCGCAACAACCCGGCTTGAAATGATCCCTATTCTAGATGAGGCGCCTTTTGCAGAAGAGGTGCATAACGCCATTTGGTACCTTCAGACGGCGATGGCCCAACAGGAGAAATATGCTTACAGCCGGAGCCGCGTTCACTCAACCCCCCTCCCCAGCCGCAACTTTAGCCGGATCTATGAGTCGTCGGTGGTTTCCAGCAGCGATCGGCACCGGGGGCCTCTAGGGGATTATCAGGCAGCTCTAGATGCACAGGCGCTCGTAAACCGGGCAAGAAACCAGCAAGAGGCGACGGCTTTGGCAGAAGCGTCTCACCAAGAGACCGCGCCCTCCGTCTTAGTAGGAGTGGGAGTGACCACCAGGGACGTAGGAGTACCGTGTTTAGTACCGGCTTTGCAGAACGAGTGGTTGCCAAAGGGTTTCAAAGGACCTCGCAAAGTCCCAAATTACACTGCCGACTTACCTCCGGAGGCCTGGATCGAAAGCTATGAGCTGGCTATGTTGATGTTGGATGTCAGTGATGCGGTGTGTGCCAAGTACTTCATCATGATGCTGGAAGGACCGACTCGCACGTGGTTGATGGGTTTGCCGCCCAATACCATCAATTCATGGGCTGAGCTGAAAGCAAGGTTCATAAACAACTTTCAAGGGACTTACAAATAGCCTATGACGATTTTGGATCTGGATCACTATGTCCAACAGGAGAATGAGTCGTCTCATGATTGGGTCCAGCGGGTGTCGACCGTCATCCACTCGTCTGAATAGATTATAGCGGCTCAAGCGGTGCTGATCCTAGAGAAGAACTGTCACTTCGTCCCTCTGAAGCAGAAGCTCGAATGGCTCAAGTGTATGTGTCAGGACATGTGAGAACTCATGGTGGCTCTCACAAAATATGCCGACTCTGATAACACGAAGGATCCAGGCTCTGATGAGGAGAAGATTGGCCAAGGTAAAAAGAACAATCATGGCAAGGGTGCGACAAGTAATGGCGACCAGGGCAAGCGGAAGAACCCGGATGGCGGGTTAGAATTGGTGGCCAATGCCATCACCGGCCATGAACGTCCTAAGGGAAATGGGAAGTTTAGACCGCCTTTTAACAAAAATAAGACTCCTTTCAATCTGGAGGAAATGCTAATAAACCTTGTTCGGAGCACAGCCGACCTAATAGAGTTGCAAGTCACACATGGGGGAATTGTCACATCATGTAGAAGTTTAAGAACTACAATATGCAACAGCATAACAACAATGGTGGAGGCCTGCCCGACGGCTCAGGGCCAGGCAGGTCAGGAGCCAGGTTTGGATCCGGCGGCTCAGGATCCGGTCATCATGGCCAGGGCAACCAAGGAGGACATCCTCAGCACTCTGGTAGCAACAATCAGCAGCAGCATAACCAGTCTGGGTATCAGACTAATCCAAAGCAACTCAGTTCGGGCCAGTATCATGTTTTGATGACTAGTCTTAACAAGCAGGATCAAAAGTTGCACAAGCGGGCAGTTAACGTAATCGCACCGGCTCTACCGCAATACTTGAAGTGGTCTGAGTATGACATAATGTGGAGCCAGGAAGATCACCCTCCACGTGTTGATGACCCAGGGCGGCTAGCCCTGGTAGTTGCCTCCCAAGTGGGAGGGTACATGGTGAATAAGGTACTATGATACCTTTCGGCGGATGAAGGTTCTTGATAAAGACCTCAAGCCCTCATCAACAGTTTTTCATGGTGTAGTACCGGGCAAGTGAGCTTACCCAGTGCGTAGGATTTCTTTGGAAGTCACCTTTGGTGACGAGTACAACTATAGGGTGGAGTCCTTGTGGTTCTAAGTAGTCAAGATGAAGAGCCCTTATCATACATTATTTGGGCGGCCGGCTTACACCAAGTTCATGGCTAAGCCCTGTTATGTCTACCTACATCTCAAGATGCCCGGGTTAAAAGGTATGATTACTATTCATGGTGATCGGAATACGGCTATTGAGTGCGAAGAAGGGGATGTGGCTTACACGGAATCCAATTGTGCTGAGGCAGAGCTCAAGTTCTACAAGGAAAATGTTGACCCGGAGGATATGACCCCGCTGGAGAAGCCTACCACAGAGGTTGAGCCGCCCCTCAAATTTTCGGCGGATGATACCAAGGCGGTGCATTTTACTCCGAGTGACTCATCTAAACAGTTCACTATTGGGGACAATATGGATCCCAAATAGGAAAGTGCGCTCATCAAATTCATCCGTGAGAATCGGGACATCTTTGCATGGAAGCCCTCTGACATGCCGGGTGTGCCGAGAGAGTTTGCTGAGCACAACCTTAATGTGGACCCTAAGTTTAAACCTACCAAGCAATTTCTACGTCGTCGAGGTCTTTCACCCGGAGTGGCTTGCTAACCCAGTGCTTGTGCTCAAGAAGAATGGCATGTGGCATATGTGTGTGGACTATACGGATCTTAACAAGGCCTGTTCGGCTGATCCTTTTGCTTTCCCTCGTATTGATCAAATCATTGATGCTACGGCGGGTTGCGAAATTTTATGCTTCCTAGACGCCTATTCAGTATATCATCAGATCAAGATGGTTGTTAAGGACCAAGAGAAGACGGCTTTCATCACGCCTTTTGGGGCCTTCTGCAATGTGTCTATGCCTTTTGTGCTCAAGAGTGCCCAGGCGACTTATCAGTGCTGTGTGTAGAATTGTCTTCACAACCAGATTGGGCGCAATGTTCATGCTTATGTGGATGATATTGTGATCAAGTCAAGGAAGAAGGAGACTCTGCTTGACGACTTAAAAGAAACCTTTGACAATCTGCGGATCTATAAGATGATGCTTAACCCGGCAAAGTGTGTCTTTGGTGTACCGGCCGGCAAACTCTTGGGATTTCCGTTCTCAGAGCGTGGTATTGAGGCTAACCCAGATAAGATCAAGGCTATCACCTCCCTGGCTGAGCCGGCTTGTATCAATGATGTTCAATGCCTGGCAGGGCGGATCGCCGTGTTGAGCCGGTTTATAAGCCGCCTTGGTGAGAAAGCCATCCCTTTATATCAAATGATGAAAAAGACGGACAATTTTGTCTAGAGTACGGTGGCGGGTGAAGCATTTGAGGCACTCAAGAAGCAGCTCACTGAGCCGCCGGTTTAGCCGCTCCGGCTGAGAAAGAACCCTTGCTCTTGTACGTGGCGGCTAACGACAGGGCTGTCAGCGCTGCAATTGTGGTCGAGCGCAAGGAGGCAGGGAAGGAATATGCGGATAAGAGGCCAGTTTATTATATCAGTGAGGTCCTGATAGATTCCAAGCAGAGATATCCACATTGGTAGAAGCTAGTGTATGGGGTGTTCATGGCCAACCGCAAGCTAAAGCGCTACTTCTTAGGGCACCAGATTACCATGGTCAGCTCTGCTCCATTGGGGGACATAATTCAAAACAGAGAAGCCACTAGTAGGATTGCGAAGTGGGCATTGGAGTTGGGACCTCTCAAAGTGAAATATGTACCTTGTACGACTGTCAAGTCTCAAGCCCTTGTGGATTTCATAAATGATTGGACAGAGTGTCAGGCGCCTGAAGAAAAGCCGGATAACACATACTGGACAATACACTTTGATGGATCCAGGCAGTTGGAAGGATCAGGGGCAGGGGTTGTCTTAACATCCCCCAAAGGCAACAAGTTCTGTTATGTGCTCCGGGTGATGTTCCCTTGCACTAATAATGCAGCTGAATACGAAGCCCTGCTTCATGGCCTTAGGGTAGCTAAGGAGATGAACTTAAGCCGGGTAAGGTGCTTCGGCGACTCAAATCTTGTGGCTCAGCAAGTTTCAGGCACTTGGGATTCCAAGGATCCGCGGATGGCGGCTTATCGTCAGGCGATGGATGTCATTGCTGGTCACTTCAAGGGTTATCAGGTGGATCATATTGATCATCGCAGGAATGAGGCGGCTGACGCCCTGTCAAGGTTAGGCTCTCAACAAAAGCCAGTGCCGCCCAATATCTTTCTGGACGTCTTACATCACCCGACAGTGAAATTACCCTCAGAGGAGGATTTGGCTATTCCTGACCCCGAGGGACAATTGGTGGCGGCTCTACATGCTATTCCGGATTGGACTGTGCCTTACTTGGCGTACTTAACTCGGGGCGAGTTACCTGATGATGAAAATCTGGCCAGACAGATCACCCGACGGTCTAAATCCATGACGATTGTCAACGGCGAGTTACACAAGTGCAGCGTCACCGACATGTTTCAGCGTTGCGTCTCGCCGGAGGAGGGTAAGGAATCTTGAATGAAATTCATGCTGGCGATTGCGGACATCATGCCGGCTCAAAATCTCTGGTGGCCAAGGCTTTCCGACATGGTTTCTTCTGGTTGACGGCTCACAAGGATGCAGAGGATCTGGTCCGCAAATGTGACGGCTGTCAAAAGTTTGGCCGGCGTGCTCATGTTCCAGCTCAAGAATTGCGCATGATTGTAATCACTTGGCCATTTGCAGTCTGGGGGCTCAATATGGTCGGGCCTTTCAAGAGATCCAAGGACAAGAAGACGCACCTCTTGGTAGCAGTTGATAAGTTTACCAAGTGGGTAGAGGCTGAGCCGGTCAGCAAGTGTGACGCGGCTACGGTGGTTCAGTTTATCAAAAAGCCGATCTACAATTTTGGTTACCCTCACAACATCATCACGGACAATGGCACGAACCTATCCAAGGGGGCTATGAAAACGTTTTGCGATGTTGAACACATCCGGCTTGATTTTTCTGCGGTTGCTCATCCACAGTCCAACGGTCAGGCGGAGCGGGCTAACTAAGAAATCCTGACAGGTATCAAGCCCCGGCTTATGGTTCCTTTACAGTGAATGCCGGGTTGTTGGGTGGAGGAATTATCGTTCATCTTATGGAGCATCAGGACTACCCCCAACAGATGAATGGGTTATACACCTTTCTTCAGGGTTTACAGGGCAGAAGCCGTGTTACCAAGTGACATCCATCATGACTCGCCACGAGTGGCGGCTTACATTGAGACGGCGCGTCAAGACGCGTTGGATGCCTTGGAGGAGGAACGAGATCTGGCGGCTACGCGTTCGGCGATTTATCAGCAAGACCTGCGCCGCTATCATAGCCGCAGAGTCAGGACCCGAATGTTTCAAGAAGGCAACTTAGTGTTGCGGCTGATTCAAGACGAGACAAATATGCATAAGCTATCTCCTCCATGGGAAGGACCTTTCGTGGTTAGCAGAAATCTCAAAAACGGGTCATATTACCTCATTGACATCCGAGACGATTTAGATACCTCGGGGCAGGAAAACCGCCGGGCTTGGAACATAGCGCATCTGCAGCCTTACTACACCTAAGTCGTTGAGACTCGACATTGTACACTATCATTGTACATATCATAGTTATATATGAATAAAGTTAGCATCCCTGCAAGCCGGGGCCTCTACCGTTTTGCATATCTTCATCTATGCACGAAAGATTCAACATGATTGTCCAGGGGGCTTCCCACCCTCCGGGTGTAGCTTATCAAACCCTATCGGTCGGCTCTCAAGCCAAAAAGTTGACTCCATCAACATGATCGTCCAGGGGGCTTCCCACCCTCCCAGTGTAGCTTATCAGACCCTATCGGTTGTCTCTCAAGCCAAAAAGTTGACTCCATCAACATGATCGTCCAAGGGGCTTCCCACCCTCCGGATGTAGCTTATCAGACCCTATCGGCCGGCTCTCAAGCCAAAAAGTTGACTCCGTCAACATGATCATCCAGGGGGATTCCCACCCTCCGGGTGTAGCTTATCAGACCCTATCGGTCGGCTCTCAAGCCAAAAAGTTAACTCCGTCAACATGATCGTCCAGGGGGCTTCCCACCCTCCGGGTGTAGCTTACTAGACCCTATCAGTAGGCTCTCAAGCCAAAAAGTTGATTCCGTCAACATGATCCTCCAGGAGGCTTCCCACCCTCCGGGTGTAGCCTATCAGACCCTATCGGTCGGCTCTCAAGCTAATAAGTTGACTCCATCAACATGATCGTCCAGGGGGCTTCCCACCCTCCGGGTGTAGCTTATCAGACCCTATCGGTCGGCTCTCAAGCCAAAAAGTTGACTCCGTCAACATGATCGTCCAGGGGGCTTCCCACCCTCCGGGTGTAGCTTATCAGACCCTATCGGTCGGCTCTCAAGCCAAAAAGTTAACTCCGTCAACATGATCGTCCAGGGGGCTTCCCACCCTCCGGGTGTAGCTTATCAGACCCTATCGGTCGGCTCTCAAGCCAAAAAGTTGAATCCGTCAACATGATCATCTAGGGGGCTTCCCACCCTCGGGTGTAGCTTATCAGACCCTATCGGTCGGCTCTCAAGCCAAAAAGTTGACTCTGTCAACATGATCGTCCAGGAGGCTTCACACCCTCCGGGTGTAGCTTATCAGACCCTATCGGTCGGCTCTCAAGCCAAAAAGTTGACTCTGTCAACATGATCATCCAGGGGGCTTTCCACCCTCCGGGTGTAGCTTATCACACCCTATCGGTCAACTCTCAAGCCAAAAAGTTGACTCCGTCAACATGATCGTCCAGGGGGCTTCCCACCCTCCGGGTGTAGCTTATCAGACCCTATCGGCCGGCTCTCAAGCCAAACAGTTGATTCCGTCAACAAAGGTCACTTGGGGGATTCCCATCCGCCGGGTGTAGCTTACACACCCTCTTGATTGGCTCTTAATTCAAACAGGGTTAAACCTGCCTGTAAGATGATGCTACTCTACTAGGTGACCCGCCAGACTCTTACCAGTTAATCCCGCCTAGAGACCCTGAGCCGGTTCGAGTCAATTGACGGCCAATCTCCACAGAGACCTTGTACTGATAAGGAGTTTTAAGTGGCGAGTCAGCCCAGTAGAACCGACACAAGAGTTGTTTTTGAAAAGAAAACATGTTAGGAAGATACAACATCTTTGAGTTATGCTTTGAAGCCGCCCTCCTAACAATGTCAAGATACATCTATTCTTGCAGGTCAATTAAGCTACCAAGGGTCGGTAAAGCATCCAATGAGAAGTGCAAGGAAGCCAATGTATATATATATTAAGTCGGGCTATTTAATATGTGCATGATGGCACATTTCAGGCAAAGGCAAAGTTACTACAAGCCTATTACATATGCTCTCTGTAGAGCCCAAAAATATTTTCAAGTGTTTTACACCGCTCATGGCGGGTCACAAGATCCGGCTTATTAACGGCGTTCATAACTCCATTAGCTGGCCGGCGGGCCACCCTGCTCCGAGTCTTCGACCTCCTTGATCTGAAGATTGTCCAAGTCCCAGTTGTAGTGGGTTAAAGCTGCAAAGTTTCCTTCTTGAAAGAAGGAGGACAGGTCAAGTTCAGTAGCAAAAAGATTCTTACTGCAGGTAGCCATGAGGTCCTTGGATTCAAGGAGGGGGCTGCAGATCCTTTTCTGATCGGTGCTGTAAGCCGCCTGATATGTTGCCAAGTTGACTTCTTCTGCTAACATGGAGGCAAGGACTTTGGAAGCCTTCACACACCATGCATAGTTAGCTTCTGTAACTCAGAGCCATCATCTTTCTTGGAGGGAAACCCGTCCATCATGTCTACATGAGTCAACTCCGGAGCAAAGGCCAACGCCCGGCTTATGGCGGCGATAGCTCCCTGTCGGGTGACTGATTTCTTCAGCTCCACGATCTGTTTTGGCAGCATGGAAACAAGCTCTATGACCCCTTTGATTGTTGAAGGGGTGGTATCCTTGTAGAGCACAGTCTTGATCGTGTAAACAGCTCCACAGTAAAGTTGTTCCGTCAGAGTATAAATAGCCTTCAGGGGTATCAAGCTGTCGGAAGCGAGTTGGTGGCTCCTTGAACCTACATAATACAGACTCTTCGTCATAAGTCGCCAATACAAGTACACGCACACCATTTGGGTTAAGCTATCAAATACTTACCAAATATGGCAGCTGGCATCTTTTTGATATGGCGCTTTAAAGATTGCAGCTCATCTGACACAATCATCAGCCGCTGATCAGCGTCATCCGCCCGTTGAGTCACGACAACTTGTTTAGTTTTAGCAGACTCTTTGAAAACAGCAAAGTCGGCTTTGACCTTGGTCAGTTCCTCAGCAAGGAGTCAACATTTTTCATCAGCCTTGCTTCGGGCGGCTTGCTGCGTGGCTAAGTTATCTTTTAAGCCGGCCACTTCTGACCCGGCTTCGTTTAAAGCTTCCTGTGACATATCAAAATAAGGAATGAATCATCAAGAGTGAGTTTTTTTTTCAGATAATGAAGGTTGAGCAAGTTTCAAGCAGATTGCAAGCAATATGTTTGACCCTTGGGGGCTAATGTATATTTGATTTCAAAGATTACAATGCAGTTCCGGATCATTTTTATCAGTTTAACCCGGAACTTGGGGGCTACAGGCTGGCTTTTTAAGTTTTTTTCAATTAAAGCTCTGACTCAACTTTAACAAGATTGAGCTGGCCCTTGGGGGCTACAATTGGCTCTATTACTTATCTTCAAGAAAGCACCGACTCAACCTTAACAAGATTGAGCCAGCCCTTGGGGGCTACAATTGGCTCTATTACTTATCTTCAATAAAGCTCTGACTCAACTTTGACAGGATTGAGCCGGCCCTTGGGGGCTAAGATTGGTTCTATTATTTATCTTCAACAAAGCTCTAGCTCAATGTTATCAACTTTGAGCCAACCCTTGGGGGCTAAGAATGATGATTCGCGATCACTTCTAAATAAGTTGAGGCCTACAGGCTAAGCATTTTCTACGTCTACCAAGTTTTGAAGACCCGGATTATCATCAGCTAATGTTAACCCGGCGGGCTATGTAAGGGTATAAGGAGAGCGAGAATACCTCGTATTTCTTCTTCATCAAATTGACAAGCTTGAGCTCCAGGTCCCGGCTTGTAGATAAGCGGTTCAGATAATCAGCAGGAAGCTCATCAGTTGTCAGCTTCTCCAGCGCAGGGAGCTCAAACTCCAGCTTCTTGGAAGTATCAGTCATCTCACTATGCTTTGTTAGCACATGAGGTTGAGGAGAGTGGAAGCCGGTGCTAGTAATAAGGACGTCCGGAGTGGTTGTTTCATCACCAACCTTTGCGGGGCTTGGCGCCTTAGAACAGTCCCTTGGAGGACTCTCAAGAATTATATCGTCGGCAGTCGGCTCCATAGAAGGACAAGCTTCTTCAGGTGCCTCTTTGGAAGCTGCCGTGGGATCAACATCTGGCATGGGGGCATCCGGCTTAGCAGGTTCTGGTTCTTGAGCATTCGGGCCAGGGGAGGACTTGATGTTTTTCCTTCACTTGGCTTGAGCCCTAAAGAGCATAAAGGTTAGAGCCCAAAATTTACAACCACCAAAGACTCGGATATAATGCCTAAAAACACACATACAGCGGGTTAATCTTTGGAGGCGGCAGAGCAGTGGCCGTAGAGTCACCGGACGAAGAAGGGGATCCCTGAAAAAGCAGTTCACATAATATAAGGCAATTTTGGAGTTACAAAGGAAGGATTAGTAAAATCAAGCAGAGAAGGAATATATACCTCAGTTGGACGCTTCCTCTAAGCCGGAGAGTTAGGTAACCCGGACATGAGAACGGTAGAGCCGGCGCTCCGGGTCTGGCGTCGGGCGGCTTGCTGTTTCTTTTTTAAAAGAAATTGGGGGTCTAAGTCAGCAAGAGGATGAGAAAGTGGAACTTTTCGAATGACCCGCCGTATCTTCTGGGGTACAAAATAGTCTGAGTCGGACGAAACATAAGTTACCTCAGGGGCATTGGCGTGGCTCGTCTCTGTCTCGTCCTGTGAATTATTGTTGTCAATAAGGTGGATAAAAAGGCGGCAAAAATAGTCAAGTTATACCTCTGAGTCATCAGATTCTGGCTGTTCTTCCGGCTCTTCATGAGGAGTGGTCTTCTTCTTCCGGACTGCGGTCTTCTTCTTTGATTTCTTGAAAGGAGGAACGTATTTCTTCTTCCAGAAGTCAGAATTAGCCTGAAAATATAAGCTGGCAAAAGGTGAAGAAATTGCCAATATATAGCTAAAACAGAGAAGAGAGTATGAAGAGCCGCCCTTACGTCTAGAGTCGGGTTTGTGGCACAGAAAGGTGCTAATCCGATGACACCACAAGCTTCTGAAGACTCATGAACGAGGCTCTTGACTGAAGCCATGATGTTATCCTCTGATAATGTTGCCGGGTTAAAGCAGAGGGGGTCATCAGGTTGGCCCGTGTATTCATACATAAGACGGCTTGGCTAGCTCAGAGGCATGACCCTCCAAGAAATCCAACAACGAGTTAAGTCCAGGCCTGTTAGTTCGTTGAGCTCTTATGGCCAACCAGGAGCCGATTAGTGAGAGCCAGAATTTCATGGCGGGTCAAGTTTATAAGAAGACGAAGCTAAATTTCGCTAAGTGTGAAAAAACAGGTTTCACCGCATATCTCTGTGGTTACAGATCTACAAAACAGAGAAAAGTGATTTTATTTCAAACCTAGCGACGAACTGTCGAAACGGCAAAAGTTTGAAAATGGCAGGCAGAGCAATTATGGATCTGTGCGATACTGCTATCAGTTTCCTATGGTACACCAGAATGGGGAAAAGGATATCATTGAGTTTTATGGACTAGGCATGGCTGGCATTGGAGAGAAGCTCGTGTTCTAAGCAGCGGAGGAACTCTGCGAAAAACCTATCGAAAACTACGGATCTAGGGGAGGAAAAACTTACCAGAGATGGCACGGCAGACGCGGGCAGAGCTCTGGAGCAAACAGGTTGATGCAGTGGCCTCAACGATGACGGCATGAAGACGTCACCGGAGCAAGGTGCGCTGGAGCGGCGGTGTCGGAAGGATGAATAAGAGCGAGCGAGGAGGAAACAAATGCCACCCTTCGTGGTCCTATTTAATAGGAAAGGGTGGAAACGGGCGCAAAAATCCAGGTGACGGATATTGATTGACCGAGGCGGACACCTCGATTCTTGGGCTGTCCATTTAATAAGGGAAAGATTCATTGCAGACGTCAGAGGATCTTTCTAACAGATCTGACATGATGTCACGGTGGGTCATTTCTTGTTTTACTTTCAAGTGACATAAGTGAGACTCACCGCTAGTTAAATAGGAGGTTGAAGTGAGCAAGCTCAAATCAACCTAGGCCGAATGTTGGGGATATAACCCCATAGTGAGACCCGCCCCTGAGGCTTCGGGTCACACCTGGCGGCTCATACACCATCCCAAGGATGGGCCGTGAAGACTTAAGCCCAAGGCGTTTGGCGGCTTGACAAGATGGGCCGGGGTGTGGCCCGGACGGATAAGGTATTAAGACCCGGGCGGGTGAGCCGCCCGGATACAACTTGCTCAGGAAGGCAAGACAATGTAAAGATAGACTCGGACACGTTGTGAGAGTCGGTTACGACTTGTATGACCCGTGGTCTTGACCTCCTATATAAAGGTGAGACCCGGGGCGACTTAGGGAGAGATCAACGAACGAGAACTAGGTCAAGCAATCAGCTCCCTTGTAATCGATACACCAAGAAATACAAACACAAGCAGGATGTAGGCTGCTACCTCTACTTGAGGGGTCGAACCTAGGTAAACCCGTGTCCTTCGTCCCGATCAACCCCTTTGAGTCCATCACCTTAGCGATGGCCTCGAATCCAAGTCCGCTCACCCGGACATCTGCCGTGACAAAACCAAGACAATCTCCATGGCCAGCTTATAGCTTTCAATCCAAGCCTCCGGAGGCAGGTCAACAGTGTAATTTGGGACCTTGCGAGGGCCCTTGAAATCTTTCGGCAGACGGTCGTTCCTCAAAGCCGGCGCTAAGCACGACACTCCCCCGACCTTGGATGTTAATCCTGCTCCTACCGATATGGAAGGTGTGTGTTCTTGATGAGCCGCCGTTGCCACCTGAGCCGCCGCCTCTCGCTGCGCTCTCGCCCAATCCACCAGCGCCTGAGCATCCAGAGCTGCCCGGTCGTCTCATGGCGGGTCCTAGTGCCGATCACTGCTAGAAACCGCTGGCTACTCATAGCTCCAGCTATAGCTGTGGCTGGGGATAGGGGTTGAATGCACGCGACTCCAGCTGTAAGTGTACTTCTCCTGCTGGGCTATCGCCGTCTGTAGGTACCCAATAGCATTCTGCACCTCTTCTGCGAAGGGCACCTCGTCCGGGATAGGAATTGTGCCAAGCCGGGTTGCCGCTGCAACTAAGTTCTCCGCCGGATTGGAATAATGACCCGTCGGTGTTGGGAAGGACATGGGTGAGGCCTGGTTCCGTCGGGGCGGGTTATGCTGCTGAACCGCCGGCCGACTTCCAGGTACTTCTGCGGTCCGTCCTGTGTCGGGCGTGTTGAAAAGATTTCTGGCCTCGTACTGATCCGTGAAGTGGGACTGATGCCTCATCCGATGAACCGCCGCTGTAGACTGCTGCTCCAGCTCCAGGCGGAAAGCATCTGCCCTAAGGCGCTCTGCCTCTACCTCCATCTAATCCTTCATTGCATTGATTTCCTATTGAACCTCGGTCATCTGATCCTTTAACCTTGCGATCTCTGCGTTCCGGGCCGCTTGATTTTCAGCTGTAACCTTGGTAGCCATCAAGGTTGTAAGCTCATTCATCAGATCCAAATGAACCTGAGCCGGAGGCCTACCAGCCCCCGATCCGGCTGCACCGGTGGCCGTGCTGTGCGGGGCCGGACCGGACCCTGCCATGAAGACGGCAGCATGGTTCGGCGGCTCATAATCCTTCGGCTCATGATATTCTGACTCGGGGTAAGGCTCGACGTAGCCCCCGAGCCTGCCATCGTGCAGCTGATAAACTGATTCCGTCTCTCCACTCAAAGATCCATCCTCCGAACAGACGAGAGTTTCCTGCGACATAGACCTTTCCAGATCTGCGCCCTGAGTAAAGTCAACGAAGACATGTTTCTGAGTCGGGTCAGTACGGGCGGTTTGCACGTATCGAGCGGGTTGCGCGCGTCGGACCGGCTCGACGATGTCGGTGCAGACGTCAGGCACGGGTTCAGATACGCCGATCTTGCCGATGAAGACTTGAATTCCACCGAAGGGGATACGGAAGCCGTACTCAATTGAGTTAGCCTCGGGACCCCAGCCGGCGTCATCCATGTAGAGCCGTCGCGATGACTCTTGCTCATCCTGCCAACCGCATACCCCCGATCCCTGGGAGAGATCCCTTTGAGAACTCAACACCACCGAGCGCTAGCCCCATGGTGCACGCCAACTATCGCGGTTTTGTCACGACAGATGTTCGAGGACTTAGGTTCGAGGCCATCGCTAAGGTGATGGACTCAAAGGGGTTGGATGGGACAAAGGACATGAGTTTACCCTGGTTCGGCCCCTCAAGAAGAGGTAAAAGTCTATGTCCTTCTTGTGTTGTATTGATTGGAGTATCGATTACAAGGGAGCGGATTCGCTTGACCTAGTTCTCAATTAGTTGGTTTCTGTCTAAGTCGCCCCGGGTCTCGCCTTTATATAGGAGGTCAATACCACGGGTTACACAAGTCTCATAGCGACTCTTACAACGTATCTGACTCTGTCTCTATGTCGCCTTACCATCTAAGATAAGCCACCTCTGGGCGGCTTAACCTCCTGGGTCTTCATGCCATCTTCCGTCCGGGCCTTTGTCTTGGCCCATCTTGGTAAACCACCATACGGCCAAGCCTACATCTTTTGGCCCATCTTCCTTGGAGGATTATGAGCCGCCAGGTATGACCCGACCCCACCTGGGCGGGTCTTACCATGGGGTTATATCCCTAATAAACCTACTTATGATTAACCCCCTCGCAAGCATCCGCAACTATGAGGAAAGTATTACGACAAAGTCCAACCATAGCATTAAACATGTGGACCCAAATCAGCCCCTTACGAAGTAGCACATAAACTAGGGTTTAAGCTTTTGTCACTCTAGCAGCCCATCATCTAATAACTACTCCACAATGCATTCCCTTAGGCCCAAGGATGGTGAACTGTCATGTAGTCAATGTTCACATGACACCATGAAGGGAATCACAACACACATATCATGAAAATATCGAACACATATCAAATTCACATGATTACTTGCAACATGAATTCTCCCGTGACCTCAAGAACAAAGGTAACTACTCACAAATAACGTGCATGATCAAGATCAAAGGTGTATTGAATAGCATAATGGATCTGAACATATAATCTTCCACCAAATAAAGCATATAGCAATCAACTACACAAGGTAATCAACACTACTAGTCACCCATATATACCAATCTGAGGTTCCTGTACAAATATTGAACACAAGAGATGAACTAGGGTTTGAGAGGAGAGGGTGTTGTTGAAGATTTTGATGAAGAATGGCGTCCCCAAGATGAGAGGGTTGTTGGTGATGATGATGGCTTCGATTTCCCCCTCCAGGAGGGAAGTTCCTCTGACGAGATTGCTCCATCGAAGGGCAAAAGTGCTCCTGCCCAAGTTCTGCCTCGAGACGGTGGCGCCTCATCCAGAAAGTACTCCCCTTAATGTTTTAGGCTTTTTGGGAATTTATACCGGAAGATGGGTCTGGAGGTGGGCCATGGTGAGCACCACCCACCAGGCTGCGCTTGGGGGGCCTGGCGCGCCCTGGTGGGTGTTCCTCACCTAGTGACCACCCTCAGATAGTTCTTGGGTCCAAAATTCCTCATTTATTCGACAAAAATTCTCTATAAAATTTCAGCTTCATTGGGGATGCGCAGAATAGGTATCTCTGACATGTTTTTCCAGGTCCCGAATTCCAACTGCGGATATTCTCCATCTTTGTCTAAACCTTGCAAATTATGAGAGAAAAGGCATTAGAGTTACTCCCCAAAGCATTATTATGCATAAAAACATTATAAATAACAATAGGAAAACATGATGCAAAATGGATGTGTAAACTCCCCCAAGCTTAGACCTCTCTTGTCCTCAAGCGAAAGTCGATATCGAAGAACATGTCAACATGGTTTGAGAGAGGTGTCGATAAAAAAATACGAACATACTAGCATCATGTTTATTATTATAACATCAACAAACTTTAACATATAACTTTTATCTGATAACAACATCATATAACTTCTTATGAGCAAGTAACAATTCATCACAACATGGAACTATAAAGCATAAACTTTATTGGAAACCAACAAACTATGTTCTAAGTCAACTTTGCAACTACAATTCATCATATTTTCAGGAAGGGTCTCATGTAGGAGCCTTTTGGCAAGTCCACATACTCAACCATCATTTAGTCTTCTATGATTGCTAACACTTGCAGCATACCATGAGCAAAAAGTTTCAACCGGACGCATAGAAAGATAGGGGCTTATAGTTTCGCCTCCCAACGTATTAACCTCAAGGGTGATGTCAACAATAATAACTCATGCTCAACCATTTCCAACTGGATATATGTGCCTAGATCTTTCCTCGCCACATGATGCTTGCCAAAGGAGAAATATAAAAAAGGAATAGGGAAATACTTTGACTCTTGCATAAACGTAAATACATAAAGGTAAAAAAGAGGCCCATTCGCAGAGCAAAGTAGAGGTTGTCATGCGCTTTTTAATATGCCAAATCCCTTAGCGCAAAAGAACGTCACGTTGTATTGCCTCTTGTGATAGCAACCTTTATTATGCAGTATGTCGCTTTTATTACTTTGCCATCACAAGTTCGTGCAATGCTCAATTTTCTCTTACACTAATTGCTCCAACACTGTTAGAAGCAATTTTTATTGCCTTGATGCACCGATGACAACTTACTTGAAGGATCTTATTCAATCCATAGGTAGGTATGGTGGACTCTCAAACATGAGTTTGGGTTTGTGATTTTTGGATGCACAAGTAGTATCTCTACTTAGTGTGGAATTTTTGGCTAGCAAAGATATTGAGCAAGCACCACATGTTGAAGGATCTATGACAATATAACTTCTATGTGCATATGAACAAACATAAGTCATTATGGTGTCTTCCTTGTCCAACTTCAACAATTTTGGCATATAATATTTAATGGGGGCTCACAATCATAAAAGATGTCTATGATAGTATATTTGCATGTGAATCTTCTCTTCCCTAATTAATTCTTTCATCAATTGCATCATTGACTAATGCTATATTTGCCAATCTCCAATAAATTTTACCACTTATACTTTTCTTTATTGTGATGTCATTACTCACCACAAGATTAGCATGTGATATTTTTCATTTATTTTCTTTTATCATGATTGCAACAAGAAAGAATAAGGGGCAAAAGCTCGAACTAAACTTTATTATATAACTCTCACTCGATTACATAGATAGATAGATCACGAAACTAGCACTCGAAAATAGATCATACTAAACTTTATTCAACTAAATCATGAAAAAGCTAAGGATCTAAATAAAAAATCAATGGTAAAAAGTGATGGTGATACGATACCGGGGAACCATGATGAAGGTGGTGGTGATGAACCGTCACACTTTAGCTCCAGTAAATACTTCAATTTGTGGATGATGCTCCTGAGTGTGGTGATGTGCTCCTCTAGCAAAATATTTTCACGAGTGAGGAATTTATTCTTAACATGAACTGCTTCGAAATCCCTAAAAGCTTCAATTTCAAGAGGGGTGAGATGACGGTAGTAAGGCCAAAGGATATCTTCTTCTTCTTTCGCTGCGTCCATAGGCTACCCTCCTTATTGAGCTTTGTTCTGCATAGCTTCCTTACCCTCGTCCTCATTATTGGTTTCTTTTGGTTCTTCTCTCTTCAGCTCCATCTTCATCGACCAAGCATCCTCTTCTACATTATTGGGAGGGGAATAAGATGATACATCCATTTTGCATCATGCTTTTACATTGATATTTGTTGCATTATGGGCTGTTATTACACATTATGGTACAATACTTATGCCTTTTCTCTCTTATTTTACAAGGCTTACATGAAGAGGGAGAATGCCGGCAGCTGGAATTCTGGACTAGAAAAGGAGAAAATCTGAGATACCTATTCTGCGCAACTCCAAAAGTCCTTAAAATTTATGGAGAACATTTTTGGTTTAATAAAAAATACTGGTGTAAGAATCAACCTGCAGGCCACAAGCCTGCCAAGCGCGGCCACCCCCCTGGTCGCACCTAGCAGGCTTGTGGGGCCCCTGTGGATCCTCCGACGCCCATCTTATCCTATATGAAGCCTTTTGACCTGGAAAAAAAAAATCAAAAGAGAGCTTTCAGGACGAAGCACCGCCATCTCGAGGCGGAACTTGGGCAGAACCAATCTAGAGCTCCGACAGGGCTGTTCTGCCGGGGAAACTTCCCTCCCGGAGGTGGAAATCAAAGCCATCGTCATCACCAATGATCCTCTCATCAAGAGGAGGTCAATCTCCATCAACATATTCACCAGCACCATCTCCTCTCCAAACCCTAGTTCATCTCTTGTATCCGATCTTTGTCTTAACACCTTAGATTGGTACCCATGGGTTGCTAGTAGTGTTGATTACTCCTTGTAGTTGATGCTAGTTGGTTTACTTGGTGGAAGATCATATGTTCAGATCCTTAATGATAATTAATACTCCTATGATCTTGAACATGAACATGCTTTTTGGGTAGTTACATTTGTTCCTGAGGACATGGGATAAGTCTTGTTATAAGTAATCGTGTGAATTTAGTATTTGTTCGATATTTCATGAGATGTATGTTGTCTCTCCTCTAGTGGTGTTATGTGAATGTCGACTACAAAACACTTCACCATTATTTGGGCCCAGGGGAAGGCATTGGCAAGTAATAAGTAGATGATGGGTTGCTAGAGTGACATAAGCTTAAACCCTAGTTTATGCGTTGCTTCGTAAGGGGCTGATTTGGATCCATATGTTTCATGCTATGGTTAGGTTTACCTTAATTCTTCTTTTGTAGTTGCGGATGCTTGTGATAGGGGTTAATCATAAGTGGGAGGTTTGTCCAAGTAAGGGCAGCACCCAAGCACCGGTCCACCCACATATCAAATTATCAAAGTACCGAACGCGAATCAAATGAGCATGATGAAAACTAGCTTGACAGAAATTCCCATGTGTCCTTGGGAGCGCTTTGCTTTATACAAGAGTTTGTCCAAGCCTGTCCTTTGCTACAAAAAGGATTGGGTTACCTTGCTGCACCTTGTTACACTTGTTACTTGTTACTCGTTTCGAATTATCTTATCACCAAATTATTTGTTACCCAGAATTTCAGTGCTTGCAGAGAATACCTTACTGGAAACTGCTTGTCATTTCCTTATGCTCCTCGTTGGGTTTGGCACTCTTACTTATCGAAAGGACTATGATAGATCCCCTATACTTGTGGGTCATCAGAATACATGATGTCTGGCTTAACAGATCTGCTAGGAGAACAACATGAAACAAGAACACAGGAAAATATCACGATGCGGTGGTCAAAACAATCGAGGGTATATATAGAGAATTTTTATTCTTGGAAATCAATCAAACAGAAGGAAAACAAAGTTGGGAAGGTTCCCGAGGTGGGCACCACCCACCAGGGTGCGCCAGGATGGCAACCGCGCCCTCGTGTATCTGCTCACCTCGGCCGCCTTCCGATTTATTTATTATTTCCTAAAAATCTTAAATATTCCAAAACTGATAAAAACATATTTTTGCAGATTTTTCGGAGTCCTTTTACTTACAATACCATGTACCTCTTTTTTCACGATTCTGGAGTATTCCGGAAGGTTTCTCTTATGTGTTCCTCCGGTGTCATGGTTTGGATAACATTGCTTTCAACATTAATAGGCGTACCTCAGATATAGTGTTTAATTACTTGTGAGAGCGATAAACTTCTTTGATAACATATGGTCCTTCCCATTTGGGGAGAAGTTATCCTGCAAGAAATCTGAAACAAGAGTTGTGCAAAAGAACATATTCTCCAACTTTGAATTATCACCTTTGGATTCTTTTGTCATGCCATCTTTAACCTTTTCTTTAAATAACTTGGCATTTTCGTAAGCCTGGGTTCTCCATTCTTCTAACAAGCTAATTTCAAATAACCTCTTTTCACCGGCAAGTTTGACATCATAATTGAGTTCTTTAATTTCCCAAAATGCTTTATGTTCTAACTCTAGAGGCAAATGACAAGCTTTCCCATATACCATCTTGCATAGAGACATAACCATAGGATTTTTACATGCTGTTCTATAGGCCCAAAGTGCATCATATAATTTCTTATACCAACTCTTTCGAGACCTATTGACAATTTAATGTAATATCTATTTTATTTTTCTATTGCTAAGTTCAACTTGACCACTAGATTGAGTATTATGGGGTGATGCAATTCTATGGTTAACATAATATTTAGCAAGGCATTTTACAGAAAGCACCGTAAATAAAATGTGAACCACCATGAGTCATTAGATATCTAGGGACTCCAAACCTCAGGATAATAACTTCTTTAAACATTTTAATGGAAGAGTTATGATCAGCACTACTAGTTGGAATAGCTTCTACCCACTTAGTGACATAATCAGTGTCAACCAAAATATGAGTATACCCATTAGAGGAAGGAAAAGGTCTCATATAATCAAAACCCCAAACATAAAATGGTTCAACAACAAGTGAATAATTCATAGGAATTTCTTGACTCTTACTGATATTACCAATTAATCACAATACAAGACAAACTTATGGGCTCCTTGAAGAGAGTAGGCCAGTAAAAACCAGGTTGCAGTACCTTATGAGTAGTTCTATCTCCCGCATGATGTCCTCCATAAGCTCAGAATGACATTTCCGTAGAATTTTTTCCAGTTCATGCTCAGGTACACAACGCCTAATAATACCATCCACTCCTTCATTAGAAAGATGTGGGTCATCCCAAAAGTAGTGTCTTAAATCATAGAAGATTTTTTTCTTTCATTGGTATGTGAAACTATGTAGAGTATATTTAGCAACAATGTAATTAGCATAATCAGCATACCATGGAGTGCTTTGAGAAACATTTATTGTAGCTAATTGTTCATTAGGAAAACTATCATCAATAGGTAGTGGGTCATCAATAATATTTTCTAACCTAGACAAGTTATCAGCTACGGGGTTCTCAGCTCCTTTCCTATCAGTAATATGTAAATCAAATTCTTCAAGTAAGAGAACCCACCTAATGAGCCTAGATTTAGCATTTTTATTTTCCATAAGATATTTTATAGCAGCATGATAAGTGTGAACAATAACTTTGGAATCAATAATGTAAGATCTAAATTTATCACAAGAAAACACAACTGCTAAAAATTCTTTTTCAGTAGTGGCATAATTTCTTTCGGCATTGCCTAGAGTTTTGCCAGCATAATGGATAACATTTAATTTCTTATCAACCCTTTGTCCTAGAACAGGATAATCACTAGCATCACACATAATTTCAAAAGGCAAGTTCCAATCAGGTGGTTGAACAATAGGTGCAATGGTTAAGGCTTTCTTAAGTGTTTCAAAGGCTTCCACCCAATCATCATAAAAAACAAAGGGAATATCCTTTTGTAAAAGATTAGTAAGAGGCCTAGACATTTTTTAGAAGTCTTTAATAAACCTCCCATAGAAACTAGCATGACCAAGGAAACTTCGAATAACTTTGATATCCTTAGGACATGGCATTTTCTCAATTGCATCAACTTTAGCTTGATCCACCTCAATACCTCGTTCAGAAATTTGATGCCCCAAGACAGTACCTTCATTAACCATAAAGTGTCACTTCTCCTAATTCAAGATGAGATTAGTTTGTTCACATCTCTGCAAAACTCGATCAAGGTTGCTTAAGAAATCATCAAAATAAGTTCCATAAACAGAAAAATTATCCATGAAAACGTCCACAATCTGTTCACAAAAATCAAAGAATATAGCAGCCATACATCTTTTAATGGTAGTAGGTGCATTGCATAAACCAAAAGGCATACGTCTATAAGCATAGTTTGCAAAAGGACAAGTAAAGGTAGTTTTCTCTTGATGAGATTATGACACAGGTATTTCAGAGAAACCAGAGTATCCATCCAAGAAACAAAAGTGTGCTTAGATAATCTTCCAAGCATTTGATCAATGAAAGGCACAGGGTGATGATCCTTTCTAGTATCTTTATTTAATTTTACAAAATCAATTACCATTCTATAGTCAGTAACAATTCTTTGTGGGATAAGTTCATTTTTTATCATTAGGAACAACAGTAATACCTCCTTTCTTAGGGGCTAATAACCCACAAGTGTAGGGGATCAATTGTAGGTTCATCGTTGTCCATGACTTGTAGGTTCATCGTTGTCCAACAACATGACCTCCAAGACAGGGTTGTCGTACCACTCAGGAGCAGTACTCATCCTTGTCGACCTACGAGGTTTGATAGTAACTTGATCTGGAGCTTCATGATCATCATCATTTACTTCTTCTTCAAGTGACGTAGGTTCCATAGAAACATCTTTCTGCGCTGGGCTACTCTCTGGTTGAAACAAAGGTTCAACAACCTCATCAAGTTCTATCTTCCTCCCACTCAATTCCTCCGAGAGAAACTTTTTCTCGGGAAAGGACCCGTTTTACCAACAAACACTTTATGCTTGGCTCTGAGATAGAAGGTTCACCCAACTGTTCTTAGGTTATTCTATGAAGATGCATTTGTCCGCTTTGGGTTCGAGCTCATTAGGTGAAAACATTTTCCACACAAGCGTCGCAGCCCCTAACATCAAGAAATGACAGCTTAGGTTTCTATCAAACCATAATTCACATGGTGTCATCTCAACGGATTTAGATGGTGCCCTATTTAAAGTGAATGTAGTTGTCTCTAATGCATAACCCCAAAATTATAGTAGCAAAACGATAAGAGACATCATAGCACGCACCATATCCAATAGAGCATGACTATGACGTTCGGACACACCAACACACTATGGTGTTCCAGGTGACGTGTGTTGTGAAACAACTTTCACATTGTCTAAAGTTGTATGCCAAACTCGTAACTCAAATATTCACCTCCACGATCATATCGCAGACATTTTTATCTTCTTGTCACGATGATCTTAAACTTCACTCTGAATTTGCTTGAACTTTTCAAACGATTCAGACTTGTGTTTCATTAAGTAAATATACACTATATCTACTCAAATCATCAGTGAAGGTAAGAAAATAATGATATCCACCGCACGCTACAAGACTCATTGGATTTCATACATCAACATGTATCATTTCCCATAAATCACTTGCCCACTCCATCCATCTGGAAAACGGGGTCCTTAGTCATCTTGCCCAAGAGGCATGGTTCGCATGTCTCAACTGATTCGAAATCGAATGAGTCCAAAGATCCATCAGCATGGAGTTTCTTCATTCACTTTATACCAATATGAAATTAACGGCAGTTCCACAAGTATGTGGTACTATCATTATTAACTTTGTATCTTTTGGCATCAGTGTTATTAACATGTGTATTACTGCGATCAAGATTCAACAAACCATTCTCACTGGGTGCATGACCATTGAAGGTATTATTCATGTAAACAGAATAGCCATTATTCTCTAACTTAAATGAATAACCGTGTTGCAAACACGATCTAATCACGTTCATGCTCAACGCAAAACACCAAATAACATTTATTTAGGTTCGTCACTAATCCCGAAGGTAGAGAGAGTGTGCGATGTTGATCACATCAACCTTGGAAACATTTCCAACACACATCGTCACCTCACCCTTAGCTAGTTTTCCGTTTATTCTGTAGCTTTTATTTCGAGTTACTAGCAATTAGCAACCGAACCGATATCCAATACCCAGGTGCTACTAGGAGTACTCGCAATGTACACATCAATAACCCGTATATCAAATATACTTCTGTCGATGTCACGAGCCTTCTTATGTACCAAGTATCTAGGGTTGTTCCGCTTTAGCGACCGCTCTCCTTATGATCGAAGCACTTAGTCTCGGGTTTGGGTTCAACTTTGGGTTGCTTCATTGGAGTAGCAACCGACTTGCCATCCATGAAGTTTCCCTCCTTGCCCTTGCCCTTCTCGAAACTAGTGGTTTTACTAACCATCAACACTTGACGCTCCTTCTTGATTTCTACCTTCGCGGTGTCAAAGATCGCGAACAGCTCAAGGATCATTATTTCTATCCCTGGCATTTTATAGTTCATCACCAAGTTCTAGTAGCTTAGTGACAGTGACTTGGAGAACTATATCAATCACCATCTGATCTAGAAGATCAAGTCCCACTCGATTCAAGCGATTGTAGCACCCACACAATCTAAGCACATGCTCAACGATTGAGCTATTCTCTTTTATCTTGTAGGCAAAGAATCTTGTTCGAGATCTCATATCGCACAACATGGGCATGAGCCTGAGATCCTAATTTCAGCTCTTAGAACATCTCATATGTTCCGTGACGTTCAAAACGTTTCAGAGCCTCAATTCTAAGCCGTAATGTATGACGCACTAAACTATCAAGTAGTCATCGAAACGCGTCTGTCAGATGTTCACAACATCTACAGACGATGCTAGAGGGGGGTGGCGCACCGAGCGGTGCACTAAGGACATAAGCCTTCTGTGCAGCAACGAGGACAATCCTCAGATCACGGAGCCAGTCTGCAATATTTCTACCATCATCTTTCAACTCTATTTCTCTAGGAACATATAAAAAATTCAAGGGAGCTACAACGTGAGCTAGGAATATACAACATAATTTTGCAAAGACACTACTGACTATGTTCATGATAATGAGTTCAATTAATCATATTACTTCAGAACTCCCACTCAAACTGACATCCCTCCGGTCATTCGAGTGTTACATGATCCAAATCACCAACTCAAGTCCGATCATCACGTGAGTTGAGGTGGTTTCAATGGTGAACATATTCATGTTGATCATATCTACTATATGACTCATGTTCGACCTTTCGGTCTCTTGTGTTCCGAGGCCATGTCTGTACATGCTAGGGTCGTCAAGTTTAACCTGAGTGTTCTGCATGTGCAACACTGGCTTGCACCCATTGTATGTGAACGTAGAGTCTATCACACCCGATCATCACGTGGTGTCTCGACACGATGAACTTTCACAACGGTGCACACTCGGGGAGAACACAGTTTATCTTGAAATTAAGTGAGGGATCACATTATAATGCTATCGTCGTCCTAAGCAAAACAAGGTGCATAAAGGATCAACATCACATGGAAATCATAAGTGACATGGTATGGCCATGAACTTGTGCTTTTGATCTCCATCTTGAAAGCACCGGCATGATCTCCATCGTCACCAGCATGACACCAAGATATCCATCATCTTGATCTCCATCAATGTGTCGCCATCGGGGTTGTCGCACCCACCATGCTTCTACTACTATTGCTACCGTTTAGCGATAAAGTGAAGCATTACATAGTGCTTAATGATTGACATGCAGGTCATACAATAATTAAAGACAACCCTATGGCTCCTTCCGGTTTCCATACTCATCGACATGCAAGTCGTGATATTCTATACAATACATGATCATCTCATACATCACATATATCTCATCATGTAATTGGCCATATCACATCACAACATACCCTGCAAAAACAAGTTAGACGTCCTCTAATTGATGTTGCATGTTTTTGTTGGAAATATGCCCTAGAGGCAATAAATAAAGTGTTTATTATTGTATTTACTTGTTCATGATAATCGTCTATTATCCATGCTATAATTGTATTAATTGGAAACTTGGATACATGTGTGGATACATAGACAAACACTATCTCCCTAGTATGCCTCTAGTGAACTAGCTCGTTGATTGAAAGATGGTTAAGGTTTCCAAGCCATGGACATGAGATGTCCTTTGATAACAGGATCACATCATTAGGAGAATGATGTGATGGACAAGACCCAAACTACAAACGTAGCTTATGATCGTGTCAGTTTATTGCTACAGTTTTCTTCATGTCAAGTATATGTTCCTATGACCATGAGATCATGCAACTCACAGATATCGGAGGAGTACCTTGTGTGTATCAAACTTCGCAACGTAAGTGGGTGACTATAAAGGTGGTCTACAGGTGTCTTCAAGGGTGTCTGTTGAGTTGGCATGGATCAAGACTGGGATTTGTTACTCCGTGTGACGGAGAGGTATCTCAGGGCCCACTCGGTAATACAACATCACAATAAGCCTTGCAAGCAATGTGACTAAGTGTTGCTCACGGGATCTTGTATTACGGAATGAGTAAAGAGACTTGACAGCAACGAGGTTGAACTAGGTATGGAGATACCGACGATCGAATCTCAAGCAAGTAACATACCGAAGAACAAAGGGAACATCAAACGGGATTAACTGAATCCTTGACATAGAGGTTCGACCAATGAAGATCTTCATAGAATATGTAGGAACCAATGTGGACATCCAGGTCCCGCCATTGGTTATTGACCGTAGAGGTGTCTCGGTCATGTCTACATAGTTCTCGAACCCGCAGGGTCTGCACACTTAAGGTTTGGTGACGTTTCGGTAGTATAGAGTTATGTATGGTGGCTACCGAAGTTTGTTTAGAGTCCCGGATGAGATCCTGGATGTCACGAGGAGCTTCGGAATGGTCCGGAGGTAAAGATTCATATATAGGAAGTCCTGTTTTGGTCGCCGGAAAAGTTTCGGGCTTATCGATAGTGTGCCGGGAGTGCCGGTAGTGTACCGGGAGACCTCCGGGAGGGGTATTTCGACCCAAGAGGCTTCATGGGCTGTGGGAGAGTGAATATCAGCCCTTAGTGGGCTGGTGGAAACTCCCACACAAGGCCCATGTAGCTGGAGAAGAAAACCCAAAAGGAAAAAGGTGGAAAAAGGCAAAAAGGAAAAAGAAGGATGAATCGTAATCCTACTAGGAGTGGAGGAGGTGGACTCCTCCTCTCCTAGTTCGGTCGAAGCCTGGGAGGCTTGGAGGCCAAGCTGCCTCCTCTCCTCCTCTCCTCCTATATATACTGGTGGTATTGAGGGTTTTTGCACAAGATTTTCAGCCACGTGCTACCCGTTCCTCCAGTGCATAGTTTCTCCTCTAGGCGAAGCCCTGCCGGAATTGCTCCACCACCATCGCCGGAGCGCCGTCAGGCTGCCGGAGAACTCTTCTTACTCTCCACTCCTTCTTGCTGGATCAAGACGATGGAGATTGTCATCAAGCTGTACGTGTGCTGAACGCGGAGGTGCCGTCCATTCGGTGCTAGATCGGAAGGATCGTGATTGGATCGCGGGACGGATCGTGATTGGATCGCGGGACGCATGGCGATTTGGATCGCGAAGACGTTCGACTACACCAACCGCGTTTCTTAATGCTTCCCGCTTAGCGATCTACAAGGGTATGTAGATCCACTCTCCCTCTCGTAGATGCTCATCACCATGGATAGATCTTCGTGTGCGTAGGAAATTTTTTGTTTCCCATGCAACGTTCCCTAACAGTGGCATCATGAGCTAGGTCTATGTGTAGATGAGATCTCGAGTAGAACACAAAAGGTTTGTGGGTGTTGATGCTTAGCTTGCTTCCTCCCTTGGTCGGATTTTGGTTCAGCGGTATTGTGAGATGAAGCGGCCCGGACCAACATTACTTGTACGCTTACGAGAGACCGGTTCCCTCGATGCAACTTGTTGCCTAGATGGCTTGCAGGTGGTAGTTTCTCTCACTTTAGTTGGATCGGACTCGACAAAGGCGGTCCTTGAGAAGGTTGAAAAGCAAATTATGTATCACCGTTGTGGTTTATGCGTAGGTGAGAATCGTTCTTGCTAGAAACCCGTAGCAGCCACATAAAACATGCAACAACAATTAGCGGACGTCTAACTTGTTTTTGCAGGGTATGTTGTGATGTTATATGGCCAATAACATGATGTGATATATGTGATGTATGAGATGATCATGTGATGTATAGAATTTCATGACTTGCATGTCGATGAGTATGGCAACAGGAAGGAGCCACAGGGTTGTCTTTGATTATTGTATGACCTGCGTGTTAATCATTAAGCGCTATGTAATGCTTTACTTTATCGCTAAACGGTAGAAATAGTAGTAGAAGCATGCAGGGCGTGACAACCTTAATGGAGACACGTTGATGGAGATCAAGATGATGGAGATCATGGTGTCATGCCGGTGACGATGAAGATCATGCCGGTGCTTTCAAGATGGTGATCTAAAGCACAAGTTCATGGCCATATCATGTCACTTATGAATTGCATGTGATGTTAATCCTGTTGTGCACCTTATTATGCTTAGTACGACGGTAGCATTATAAGGTGATCCCTCACTTAAATTTCAAGATAAAATTGTGTTCTCCTCGAGTGTGCACCGTTGCAAAAGTTCGTCGTGTTGAGACACCACGTGATGATCGGGTGTGATAGACTCTACGTTCACATACAATGGGTGCAAGCTAGTGTTGCACGCGCAGAACACTCGGGTTAAACTTGACGAGCCTAGCATGTACAGACATGGCCTCGGAACACAAGAAACCGAAAGGTCGAACATGAATCATATAGTAGATATGATCAACATAATGATGTTCACCATTGAAGCCACCTCAACTCACGTGATGATCGGGCTTGAGTTGGTGGATTTGGATCATGTGACACTCAGATGACCCGAGGGATGTCAATTTGAGTGGGAGCTTTAGTAATTTGATTAACTAAACTCATTATCTTGAACAATAGTCTAAGTGAACTTTGCATATTTATGTTGTAGATCAATGGCTCACGTAGTAGCACCCCTGAATTTTAATGCGTTCCTAGAGAAAGCTAAACTGAAATATGATGGAAGTAACTTTGTTGACTGGGCCCGTAATCTGAGGATTATCCTCACGGCTTCCCAGAAATCATATGTCCTTGATGCACCGCTTGGTGACCAACCAGAAGACATGACCTTCGAAGACGTTATGAACGCTTGGGAGGCACATACTGGAGATTACTCAATAGTTCAGTGTGCAATATTGTATGGCTTAGAACCGGGACTTCAAAGATGTTTTGAACGTCATGGAGCATATGAGATGTTCCAGGAGTTGAAGTTTATCTTTCAGAAGAACGCCCGGATCGAGAGGTATGAAACCTCCGATAAGTTCTATGCTTGCAAGATGTAGGAGAACGGGTCTATCAGTGAAAATATACTCAGAATGTCTGGGTATTCAACTCGTCTAGCGGAGTTCGGAATTGCCCTTCCGCCAGAGGCGATCACTGACAGAGTTCTTCAATCACTGCCACCTAGTTACAAGAGCTTTGTGATGAACTATAACATGCACGGGATGAACAAGTCAGTCGCCGAGCTGTTTGCAATGCTAAAAGTCGCTGAGTCTGAAATCTAGAAAGAACATCAAGTGTTGATGGTCAATAAAACCACTAGTTTCAAGAAAAATGGCAAAGTCAAGGGCAAGGGCAAGAAGGGTAAAACCAAGAAGGATGGCAAAGCAGTTGCTACTCCTGCAAAGAAGCCCAAGCATGGACCCAAGCCAGAAACTGAGTGCTTTCATTGCAAAGGAACCGGTCACTGGAAGCGGAACTGCCCCAAGTACCTGGCTGACAAGAAGGCAGCCAACGACAAACAAGGTATATATGATATACATGTTATTGATGTGTACCTTACTAGCTCTCGTAGTAGTGCTTGGGTATTTGATACCGGTTCGGTTGCTCACATTTGCAACTCAAAGCAGGAACTACGGAATAAACGAAGGCTGGCAAAGGACGAAGTGACGATGCGCGTGGGAAATGGTTCCAAGGTTGCTGTGATCGCCGTCGGCACGCTCTCTCTTCGATTACCATCGGGATTAGTGATGAACCTGAATAATTGTTATTTAGTGCCTGCGTTAAGCATGAACATTATATCTGGATCTTGTTTATTGCGAGACAGTTACTCATTTAAATCAGAGAATAAAGGTTGTTCTATTTATATGAGTAATGTCTTTTATGGTCATGCACCCAATGTTAGGGGTTTATTCATATTGAATCTTGATAGTGATGACACACATGTTCATAACATTGATGCCAAAAGATGTAGAATTGATAATGATAGTACCACTTTCTTGTGGCACTGCCGTTTAGGTCATATTGGTGTAAAATGCATGAGGAAGCTCCATGCTGATGGACTTTTGGAGTCACTTGATTTTGAATCACTTGACACATGTGAACCGTGCCTCATGGGCAAGATGACTAAAACGCCGTTCTCTGTACCAATGGAACGGGGGAGTGACTAATTGGAAATCATACACACTGATGTGTGCGCTCCAATGAATGTTACAACGCGTGGTGGATATCGTTATTTTCTCACCTTCACTGATGACTTAAGTAGATATGGGTATATTTACTTAATGAAACACAAGTCTGACACATTTGAAAAGTTCAAGCAATTTCAGAGTGAAGTTGAGAATCATCGTAACAAGAAGATTAAGTTCCTGCAATCTGATCGAGGAGGTGAATATCTGAGTTATGAGTTTGGCAGTCATTTAAGACAGTCTGGAATTGTTTCATAGTTCACACCGCCCGGAACACCACAGCGTAATGGTGTGTCCGAACGTCGTAATCGAACCTTATTAGATATGGTGCGTCTATGATGTCTCTTGCTGATTTGCCACTATCGCTTTGGGGTATTGCATTAGAGACAACTACATTCACTTTAAATAGGGCACCATCAAAATCCGTTGAGACGACGCCATATGAACTGTGGTTTGGCAAGAAGCCAAAGTTGTCGTTTCTTAAAGTTTGGGGATGTGATGCTTATGTCAAAAAAGCTTCAGCCTGAAAAGCTGGAACCCAAAGCGGAGAAATGCGTCTTCATAGGATACCCGAAAGAGACAGTCGGGTATACCTTCTATCTCAGATCCGAAGGCAAAGTGTTTGTCGCTAAAAACGGAACATTTCTTGAGAAAGAGTTTCTCTCGAAAGAATTGAGTGGGAGGAAAATAGAGCTTGATGAGGTTATTGAACCTTTACTTCAACCAGAAAGTAGCGCAGCGCAGAAAGATGTTTCTGTGGAACCTACGATGGTAGAAGAGGAAGTTAATGATGATGATCATGAAGCTTCGGATCAAGAAGCTATTGAACCTCCTAGGTCGACAAGGCCGCGTACTACCCCTGAGTGGTACGGCAACCCTGTCTTGGAGGTCATGTTGTTGGACAACAATGAACCTACGAGCTATGGAGGAGCAGTGATGGGCCCGGATTCCGAGAAATGGTTAGAGGCCATGAAATCCGAGATGGGATCCATGTATGAAAACAAAGTATGGACTTTGAAAGTATTACGTGAAGGGCGAAAGGCCATTCAGAACAAATGGATCTTTAAGAAGAAAACAGACGCGGACGGTAATGTAACCGTCTATAAAGCTCGACTTGTGGCAAAGGGTTTTTCACAAGTTCAAGGAGTTGACTACGATGAGACTTTCTCACCCGTAGCGATGCTTAAGTCTGTCAGAATCATGTTAGCAATAGCTGCCTATTTCGACTATGAAATTTGGCAGATGGATGTAAAAACAGCGTTCCTCAACGGTTTCCTTGAGGAAGAGTTGTATATGATGCAACCCGAAGGTTTTCTCGATCCAGAGAATGCTGACAAATTTTGCAAACTCGAGTGATCCATTTATGGACTGGTGCAAGCATCTCGAAGTTGGAATAAGCGCTTTGATGAGGTGATCAAAGCGTTTGAGTTTATACAAGTTTACAGAGAAGCTTCTATTTACGAGAAAGTGAGTGGGAGCTCTATAGCGTTTCTCGTATTATATGTGGATGACATATTGCTGATTGGAAACAATATAGAAATGCTAGAAAGCGTGAAGGAATATTTGAACAAGAGTTTTTCAATGAAGGACCTAGGAGAAGCTGCTTTCATATTAGGCATTAAGATCTATAGAGATAGATCGAGACGCTTAATAGCACTTTTACAGAGCACATACCTTGATAAAGTTTTGAAGAAGTTCAAAATGGAACAGTCCAAGAAGGGGTTCTTGCTTGTATTACAAGGTGTGAAGTTGAGTAAGACTCAATGCCTAGTAACTACAGAAGATAGAGAAAAGATGAGTGGCATCCCCTATGCTTCAGCCATAGGCTCTATCATGTATGCAATGCTATGCACAAGACCCGATGTCAGCCTTGCCATAAGTATGGCCGGAAGGTTTCAAAGTGATCCTAGAATGGAGCACTGGCAAGCGGTCAAGAATATCCTTAAGTACCTGAAAAGGACTAAGGAAATGTTTCTCGTTTATGGAGGTGATGAAGAGCTCGTCGTAAAGGGTTACGTCGATGCAAGCTTTGACACTGATCCGAATGACTCTAAGTCGCAAACCGGATACGTATTTATTCTTAACGGGGGAGCAGTAAGCTGGTGCAGTTCCAAGCAAAGCGTGGTAGCTGATTCTACGTGCGAAGCAGAATACATCGCAGCCTCGGAGGCGGCGAAGGAAGGTGTCTGGATGAAGCAGTTCATGACAAATCTTGGAGTAGTGCCCAGTGCACTGAATCCAATGAACCTGTTCTGTGACAACACTGGTGTCTTTGCTCTGGCCAAGGAACCAAGGTTTCACAAGAGGACCAGACACATAAAGCGATGCTTCAACTCCATCCACGATTACATCTTGGAGAAAGACATAAATATTTGCAAAGTGCACACGGATCTGAATGTTGCAGATCCGTTGACTAAACCTCTTCCAAGGGCTAAAAACGATCATATATAGGAAGTCCTGTTTTGGTCGCCGGAAAAGTTCCGGGCTTATCGGTAGTGTACCTGGAGTGCCGGTAGTGTACCGGGAGACCTTTGGGAGGGGTATTTCGACCCAAGAGGCTTCATGGGCTGTGGGAGAGTGAATATCAGCCCTTAGTGGGCTGGTGGAAACTCCCACACAAGGCCCATGTAGCTGGAGAAGAAAACCCAAAAGGAAAAAGGTGGAAAAAGGCAAAAAGGAAAAAAAAGGATGAATCCTAATCCTACTAGGAGTGGAGGAGGTGGAGTCCTCCTCTCCTAGTTCGTCCGAAGCCTAGGAGGCTTGGAGGCCAAGCTGCCTCCTCTCCTCCTCTCCTCCTATATATACTGGTGGTATTGAGGGCTTTTGCACAAGATTTTCAGCCACGTGCTACCCGTTCCTCCAGTGCATAGTTTTTCCTCTAGATCGGTTTTCTGCAGTGCTTAGGCGAATCCCTGCCAGAATTGCTCCACCACCATCGCCGGAGCACCGTCAGGCTGCTGGAGAACTCTTCTTCCTCTCCACTCCTTCTTGCTGGATCAAGACGGTGGAGATCGTCATCAAGCTGTACGTGTGCTGAACGCGGAGGTGTCGTCCGTTCGGTGCTAGATCGGAAGGATCGTGATCAACTTCGTGAGACGGATCGTGATCAAGTTCGTGGGAGGGATCGTGATCGGATCGCGGGATGGATCGTGATTGGATCACGGGACGGATCGTGATTGGATCGTGGGATGCACGGCGAATTGGAATGCGAAGACATTCGACTACACCAACCGCGTTTCTTAACGCTTCCCGCTTAGCGATCTACAAGGGTATGTAGATCCACTCTCCCTCTCGTAGATGCTCATCTCCATGGATAGATCTTCATGTGCGTAGGAAATTTTTTGTTTCCCGTGCAACGTTCCCCAACAGTTTTACGTGGCTGCTATGGGTATCTAGCAAGAACAATTCTCACCTACGCAAAACCAGAACGGTGATACATAAATTGCTTTTCAACCTTCTCTAGGACCGCCTTTGTCGAATCCGGTCCAACTAAAGTAGGAGAAACAGACACCCGCCAGCCATCTTTGTGCAACGAAGTTACACGTCAGTCGATGGAACCGGTCTCTCGTAAGCATACGAGTCAGGTTGGTCCGGGCCGCTTCATCCCACAATACTGCTGAACCAAAACATGACCAAGGGAGGAACCAATCTAAGCATCAACGCCCACAAACTCTTTATGTTCTACTCGAGATCTCATCTACACATAGACCTAGCTAATGATGTCACTGTTGGGGAATGTCGCATGGGAGAAAAATTCCTACGCACACGCAACATCTATCCATGGTGATGAGCATCTACGAGAGGGAGAGTGGATCTACATACCCTTGGAGATCGCTAAGTGGGAAGCGTTAAGAAATGCGGTTGGTGTAGTCGAACGTCTTTGCGATCCAAATCGCCAGGCATCCCGCGATCTCATCACGATCCTTCCCACGATCCAATCACGATCCATCCCGCGAAATCATCACGATCCGTCCCGCGATCTCATCACGATCCATCTCGCAATCTTAATCACGGTCCTTCCGATCTAGCGCCGAACGAACGACACCTCCGCATTCAACACATGTACAGTTCGATTACGATCTCTGCCTTCTTGATCCAACAAGAGGGAGCAGAGAGGTAGAAGATTTCTTCGGCAGCATGACGGCACTTCGGAAATGGTGGTGGAGCAATTCTGGTAGGGCTTTGCCTAAGCATTGCAGAAAACTGATCTAGAGGAGAAACTATGCACTAGAGGACCGGGTAGCACATGGCTGAAAATCTTGTGCCAAAACCCTAAAACCCTCTAGTATATATAGGAGGAGAGGAGGAGGAGGATCGGATCCCAAGGAGCCATCCCATGGGTCGCCCGAACCAGGAGGGAGGAGTCCTCCTCCTCCACTCCTAGTAGGATTAGGACTCCTTCCTAATTTAGTCCTTTTGCCTTTTTTTCCACCTTATCTCTTTGGGTTTTCTCTCCTAGTCGCATGGGCCTTATGTGGGACTTCGACCAGCCCACTAAGGGCTGGTATTCACTCTCCCACAGCCCATGTAGCCTCTTGGGTCGAAATACCCCTCCCGATGGTCTCCCGGTACACTACCGACACTCCCGGTACACTACCGATGAGCCCGAAACTTTTCCGACGACCAAAATAGGACTTCCTATATATCAATCTTTACCTCCAGACCATTCCGGAGCTGCTCGTGATGTCCGGGATCTCATACGGGACTCCGAACAACCTTCGGTCACCACCATACATAACTCTATACTACCGAAACATCACTGAACCTTAAGTGTGCAGACACTGTGGGTTCGAGAACTATACAGACATGACCGAGACACCTCTACGGTCAATAACCAATAGCGGGACCTAGATGCCCATATTGGTTCCTACATATTCTATGAAGATCTTTATCGGTCGAACATCTATGTCAAGGATTCAGTTAATCCCGTATGATGTTCCCTTTGTTCTTCGGTATGTTACTTGCCCAAGATTCGATCGTCGGTATCTCCATACCTAGTTCAACCTCGTTACCGGCAAGTCTCTTTACTCGTTCCGTAATACAAGATCCCGTGACTAACACTTAGTCACCTTGCTTGCAAGGTTATTGTGATGTTGTACTACCGAGTGGGCCCTGAGATACCTCTCCATCACATGGAGTAACAAATCCCAATCTTGATCCATGCCAACCTAACAGACACCCTCGGAGATACCTATAGAGCACCTTTATAGTCACCCAATTAAGTTGTGACGTTTGACACACACAAGGCACTCTTCCAGTGTCTGTGAGTTGCATGATCTCATGGTCATAGGAACATATACTTGACATGTAGAAAACAGTAGCAATAAACTGACATGATCATATGCTACATTTGTAGTTTGGGTCTGGTCCATCACACCATTCTCCTAATTATGTGATCCCGTTATCAAATGACATATCATGTCCATGGCTAGGAAACCTTAACCATCTTTGATCAACGAGCTAGTCTATATTAGAGGCATACTAGGGACATAGTTTTGTCTATGTATCCACACATGCATCTAAGTCTCAGATCAATACAATTATAGCATGGATAATAAACGATTATCATGAAAAAGGAAATATGATAATAACTAATTTATTATTGCCTCTAGGCCATATTTGCAACACCATCGTGATCACACCCAAAACTTGAAAACTTCAATCACACAGAACTTAACAAAACCCTCGTGAGATCCATTAGTATAATAAAACAAATCACCACTTTAAGTTCTGTTGCCAACAAATTCATATTTTTTTTGCATTGTAGCTCCTGTAATATAACTTTTCCATGGCTTATACCACCGATAGAATCGATAGTTTCATCAAAACGAGCAAAACAATGCATCAAAAACATAATCTGTCTTATACAAGACAGTCTATAGCAATATGAACATTTATTATACTTATGTAACTCTAAAAATTCTGAAAAAATTAGGAATAAATAAACAATTTTCATATAAGCAATTTGTAAAAATTTCAGAAACTTTTGACATTCCAGTAAAAAATGAAAATTCACGCCCTACAGCCAAAGTTTCTGTTTTTTGCACTTCACACACCAAACATGCAATCTAATCATCCTAAAGGCAAATCTTGGCACATTATTTTTATAATACAATGGATTTATACAAGGGGATAATTATTTTTGTTGGAAAGTTTCTGTAATTAAGATCCGCAAAGTTTCCATGGGCCTGAACAAAGTTCAAGGAGCTCCCCCACTTCAACGGTGCTCGTCCTTCTTACTTTCACTTCTCTTTTTGAAAAAAAATTAGGTTCCCCTCTTTATTTTTTGTTTTTTAAACTAAATAAAATCACACAAAAGAATAAAATGACTCTCTAAAACTTCCGGGTTGTCTCTGTGGCAGCGCTTTCTTTAAAGCCATTAAGCAAGGCATATAGTGCTCAAGTAATGGATCCACCCGGATCCCAAGGTATATCAAAGCCAATTTAATTAACAATGATTTGAAATTTAGTAGTGAGCACAAAGTGACATAAATAATGCAACAACGAAGTCTAACTCTCTTCCTATGCATTGGCATGTCATACAAGAACAATTCATTCACACCAAGTAAAGGCCAATGCATAACATACGTAGTTTCTTGCAATTTTATCGTATTGGAAACATAGAGAGGGGGAGATGTAGTTCCTCTATCATAATAATTTCAAGTAGGATCAGCAAGCACATGCATATTATATCTATCAAAATCATCATGTGTGATAGTAAAAGGCAACCCATCTATATAATCCTTAATAAGTGCAAACTTCTCCGATATAGTGTAGTTGGGAGAATTCAAAAAGATAATAGGTATATCATGTGTGGGTGAAATAGCAAAAATTTCATTCTTAACATAAGGAACTATAGCAAGTTTGTCTTCATAAGCATAATTCATATTGGCATCATGGCCACAAGAATAGCAAGCATCAAGTTCGTCAAAAAGGGATATTTCAAAACAATCCAAGAGATCATAGAAATCATCATAGCATTCATCCTTCGGTAATCACGAAGGGAAATTAAACAATGTATGAGTTGAATATTTACTCTCATTAGAAGGTGGGCACTGGTAGCTAGTTCGCTCTTCCTCCTGCTCATCTTTTTCATCCAATGAGCTCATAGTGTCATCAATTTCTTCTTCTATTGATTCCTGCAAAATATTAGTCTCTTCTTGGATAGGGGAGACTTTCTCAATAAATTTAGCAATATGGGCATTATATTCATAATTGGCATAACAATAACGAAGCATAGTCAAATTTTGGGATCGGTAAACAGCAGCATCGTAATCTTCATACTTTTCAAACAAAGCTTCAATTTCATAAGCACCCTTAAAAGCAATAAACTCTTCTATTTGTTCCACATCATAGTAATCGTATATACCATTATCATTAGAAGCCAAGGTTTCATTGTCATTAAATTGACATGAAAAGGGAAGGTGTTTAGCCTTCATCCTAGAGCAACAAGTAATATCATATCTCAAGCATAGATTCCAAGCATACCATTTCAACATATGAATTTGATCCCATAACAGTTTCCCTTTTTGAGGCAAGCGATAATCCCTAAAGTATTCACGTTGATCCAACGTGTATCCCGTTATATAATTGAATGGGGTTTTCTCAAGATTATTAAAGTAGTGCATACTATCTTTCACATAACAAGCACCGAGGGTTTTAGGAGGTTCCCCATCTCCATGAGTAGCAAGTACACCTAATTTGTTTGTATTTCGTGTTCCATATCCATAACTAAAGATAGAGAACAACTTAGAACAGCAAATAAAATCTACTTAGTGATACAGAAAACAAGCACACACGAGAATGTTCACCCCACGCTATTGCTCCCCGGCAACGGTGCCAGAAAAAGCTCTTGATAACCCACAAGTGTAGGGGATCAATTTTAGCCTTTCTTCATAAGTAAGAGTGTCAAACCCAACGAGTAGCTAAAGGTAGAACAAATATTCCCTCAAGTTCTATCGACCACTGATACAACTCTACACATGCTTAACGTTCGCTTTACTTAGAACAAGTATGAAACTAGAAGTACTTTGTAGGTGTGACGGGATAGGTTTGCAAGATAATAAAGAGCACGTAAATAAAATCTAGGGTCTGATTAGATAAAGTAACAATTAATTTAGTTTAACGATTGTCGAAAAGTGGTGGTAGGAGTTGTAGACTTGTCCCTAGGCAGTCGATAACTAAACCGGTCATCATTATTACAATTTTATATGAGGGAGAGGCATAAGCTAACATACTTTCTCTACTTGGATCATATGTACTTATGATTGGAACTCTAGCAAGTATCCGCAACTAATAAAGATCATTAAGGTAAAACCCAATCATAACATTATAAGGTATAGAGTCCTCTCTACTCCCATATGCAACAACCCACCTACTTGGGTTTATGCTTCTGTCACTCAAGCAACCCACCATAGGCGAATCATGAACACATTGCAACACCCTACATCAAGGATCCCTCACGCTTGCACGACACGGAGAGCACCATAGGACAACACCAATAATAAAACATGCAACTCAAACCAATCATGATCATCAATCAACCCATAGGACAACAAAAATCTACTCAGACATCATAGGATGGCAACACATCAATGGATAATAATATGAAGCATAAAGTACCATGTTCAAGTAGAGGGTACATCGGGTTGCAAGAGAGTGGACTGCTGTAGATAGACGGGGGAAGGTGATGGAGGTGTTGGTGAAGATGACGGAGTTGTTTGAGTACATCGCCGTCACGATGATGGCCCCGGCGGCATTCCTGTGCCACCAGAAGAGAGGGGGAGAGAGACCCCTCCTTCTTATTCTTCCTTGACCTCCCCCTAGATGGGAGGAGGGTTTCCCTCTGGTCCTTGGCCTCCATGGCAGTGGAGGGGGAGAGCCCCTCCGAGGTTGGATCCCTCTTTGTGTTTCCTTCTGTTTCTGCGCTCCCAGATTCTGGCCTTTCATCGTTTCTTAAATATCCGGAGATCAATAACTCTGATCGGGCTGAAATTTTGAGGGGATTTTTATTATAAAAATATCTTCCTTGCGGAAAAATAACAGCTCCAACTGACCTAAGGGGTGGCCACAAGCTTGCCAAGCGCGACCACGGGGGTGGGTCACGCCTAGCAAGCTTGTGACCTCCTCGGGCATCTTCCCGCGTTGATTCTTTTTCCCAAAAATCACATATATTCCAAAAAAATCTCCATAAAGTTTTATCGCGTTTGGACTTCGTTTGATATGTATTTTCTGCGAAACAAAAAACATGCAACAAACAGGAACTGGCACTGGGCACTGGATCAATATGTTAGTCCCAAAAAGAGTATAAAATTTACCAAAAGTATTTGAAAGTTGTAAAATATTGGCATGAAATAATCAAAAATTATAGATACGACGGAGACATATCAGGAGCACAATGAACGGGACTTACCCATCTACTATCAACTATGTGATAGATTATACCTGCTTCCAAAGCTTCTATATTTCAATTCTTACCACTTCCTTCATCTTAGGATTCAATCGTTGTTGGTGATCGACAACGGGTTTAGCATCAGGTTCCATATTAATCTTGTGCTGACATAGAGTGAGACTAATGCCCTTAAGATCATCAAGAGTATATCCAATAGTAGCCCGGTGCTTCCTCAGAATTTTCAATAATCTTTCTTCTTCATGTTCTGAAAGGTTAGTACTAATAATAACAGGATATATATTTTTCTCATCAAGATAAGCATACTTCAAAGTGTCTGGCAAATGTTTTAATTCAAACGCAGGATCACCTTTAGGTGGAGGAGGACCTCCTTGAATTTCAATAGGCAAATTGTGTTTTAGTAGAGGTTGTTGTTCAAACAAAATGATATCTATCTCATTTCTTTCACGCAAAGTGCATATCATTTTCATGGTCTAGCAAATATTGTTCTAGTGGATCGGTAGGAGGAATGACAAGACAAGTCAGACCAATTATTTCATCCTTACTTGGTAATTATTTATCACAAGGTTGTCTACTAACCTTAGAAAAATTAAAATCATGAGACACATCACCAAACTTAACACCGACGGTTTCTGACAATCTATCTTAGCATTAACAGTGTTCAAGAAAGGTCTACCAAAGATAATGGGACAAAAGCCATCTTGCGGGGAACCAAGAACCGGAAAATTAGTAGGATATTTTATTTTCCCACACAAGACTTCAACATCTCTAACAACCCCTAGTGGTGTGATGTGTCTCTATTAGCAAATTTAATAGTAACTCAATATCCTCTATTTCAGTAGGTGCTATTTCATTCATAATTTCTTGATATAAAGTAAAAGGAATAGCACTCACACTAGCACCTAAATCACATAAGCCATGATAACAATGATCTCCTATTTTAACTGAGACAATAGGCAAGCCAACTGCGGGTCTATTCTAGCAGCTTCATCACAGAAGTAAATAACATGCTCGTCAATATTTTCTACCAAGAGATCTTTAACCATAGCAACACTAGGTTCTACTTTAATTCATTCAAAGGGCTTAGGTCCTCTAATATAACTCTTGCGAACCACAGTTGATATGTTAGCATGTTCCTTTATCATAACAAGGAAAGGTGGGTTTTCAATATAAGCAGTAGGCACAACTGGATCAACATTGTAAATGATAGTTTCTTCTTTAGCTATGATCGGTTCTTTAATTTCTTTTTTAACAGGGGGTGATATTCAAACCACTTATCTTTAGGGAGATGAACATGAGCAACAAATGATTCACAAAAGAGACTATTATCTCATAGTCAAGTCCTTATTTAGTGCTAAACTTGTGAAAAGCATCGGTATTCATAAAAGATTTAACACAATCAAATTAAAGATTAATACCTCACTCATTACCTTTGTCGAGTTCCCAATCTTCAGAGTTGCATTTAATTCTTTCCAAGAGATCCCACTTGAATTCGATAATCTTCTTCATAAAAGAACCAACACAAGAAGTATCGAGCATGGAATGATCATTATGAGAAAGTCGAGCATAAGTTTTTGAATAATATCTCGGGATATCATGATTGGGGCATGAATATAACATTGACTTCAGCCTCCCCCAGGCTAGAGTGATACTTTCTCCTTCACGAGGCCAATATATATAAATTCCGATCACGATGAACTAGATGCATAGGAAAAAACTTTTGGTGGAATTCCAATTTCAATCGATTCCATTTCCATGACCCAACATCATCACATAGTATATACCATGTTGATGTATACTATGCAACTTTATTCCTGTAGACTCGTGTTGGGCCTCCAAGCGTATAGTTTTCTAGGACACAGTAGCATCTTTCCCTCAAGTGGAGGACCTGAGGTTTATCAATCCGTGGGGGGTGTAGGATGAAGATGGTCTCTCTCAAACAACCCTGCAATCAAATACAAGAAATCTCTTGTGTCCCCAACACACCCAATACAATGGAAAATTGTATAGGTGCACTAGTTCGGCGAAGAGACATGATACAAGTGTAGTAATGATAGTAGATACTGATTTTTGCAATCTAAAAATATGAAAACAGCAAGGTAGCAAGTGACAAAAGTGAGCACAAACGGTATTGCAATGCTTGAAACAAAGGCCTATGGTCTTTACTTTCGCTACTGAATCTCTCAACAATGCTAATATAATTGGATCACATAACCACCACTTAATGTGCAGCGACTAATCACTCCAAAGTTCTTATCTAGCGGAGAGCATAAGAAGAAATTGTTTGTAGGGTACGAATGATCTATCCAAGATTTTTTACTAAAATAAACAAGTCATCCTTTTCGATCAATCTATCTAAGAGTTCGTACTAGAATAACACCATATGATATGCATCAACCAACTCTAATGTCACCTAGATACTCCAATGTCACCAAAAGTATCCATGAGTTAATAATATGATACACATCAAACAATTTAAAATTCATTATACTCAATCCAACACAAAGAACCTCAAAGAGTGCCCCAAGATTTCTACCAAAAAAGCTAGGACAAAACCGTGCAATCAACCCTTATGCATAGATTCCCAAGGTCACCGGAATCCACAAGTTGACGCCATAACATATATCAAGTGAATCACTTGAATACCCCAATGTCACTACGGGTATCCGCATGCAAGACATATATATCAAGTGTTCTCAAATCCAATATTCAATCCAACATAACGAAATCTCAAAGGGAAAACTCATTTCATCACAACAAGATAGAGAAGGGAAAACACCATGTGATCCGACTATATTAACAAAGCCCGTGATACATCAAGATCATGACATCTCAAGAAAATGAGAGAGAGAGAGAGAGATTGAACACATAGCTACTGGTACAAACCATCAACCCCGATGGTGGACTACTCCCTCCTCATCATGGGCTCCGGCGGCATGATGAAGATGGCCACCGGAGATGATCTAACCTCTCCGACAGGGTACTGTTTTCTCTCTAGATAAGTTTTTCGTCGATATAGAGGCCTTGCAGCGGCAGAACAAGGAGTCTAGGGTTATTTCTGATGGTTTCTATATTTATAGGAATTTTGTCATTGGTTTCACACGGAGATGGTCCACGAGGTGAGCACTTTCCACCGGGGCAGGTTTTGGGGGCCTAGCGCGCCATGGTGGAGGGTGGCCACCTCGTGACTCTTCTGGCCCTCCCACGAAGCATCTAGTGCCTCTTTTGTTCCAAAAAAATCGTCAAAAAGTTTCGGGTGATTCCGACAACTTCCGTTTTCTGCACAAAAACAACACCATAGTAGTTCTGCTGAAAGCAACGCCAACCTGGGTTAGTTCTAAATAAATCATATAAAGTGCATCAAAACCATATAAAAGTATTGTAAACATAGGTGAATATGGCATGAATACTTCATAAATTATCGATATGTTGGAGACTTATCAGCATCCCCAAGCTTAATTCCTACTCATCCTCGAGTAGGTAAATGATAAAAGAAATAATTTATGAAGTGTGAATGCTAACATGGTGCATAAATTTGATCAATGATAATTTCAGTTACTATTCCTAGCATCATAACAACAACTCATTCTTAAAAAACTCACCACGATAAAGTAGCAACCAATTCACTTGTTATGGTTCAAACAATGAATTCTCTTGAAACTTAACAACCCTTGTTCTTAGTCACCAAACAATTGCAATTCAACTTACTCTCAACAAAGTCTAAGTAAGAGCTCCACATACTCGATCATCATATAGTCTTCTATGATTGCTAGTACTCAAAGCATATATTTATAACAAATGGCATCCATCGAACATATAGAAAGATACGGGCTTAATGTTTCGCCTCCCAATATACTTATCATAAAGATAATTGTTAACAATAATAAGTCATGATCAAATATATTTGATTGGCTATATGTGCTTAGATCTTTCGCCACCACATGATGCTTGCCAACCAATAGAAGTAGGTTGCATTAAGAAGACGAGTCAACATGAAAAGTAAATAACATGAAAGTAAATAGATTGTCCCTTCGCAGATGGAAGCAGGAATTTGCATATGTACCAAAGCTCATTGTTTAAATCAGAGATAAATATAATTTTGGGAGGTGCACCCTTCCCGTCAACGTTACGACCAAGAGTTATCAATATCTTCCATGTTAAACACATTAGTGGTGGTTCCCAAGCGGTAAAAGTAAAGGTTTACTCCCCTCCACTAACAAACACACTGCATGACTAGCCGAATCCACGGGTACCATCCATACCAACAACATTCTTGGGGGAGTTTTGTTTAATTATTTGCATTTTTGTATTTCGGGACTGGGATTCCCTATTACCGCCCCTCTCGTGCAAGGACGAGTGAATAAACACTCATCATGAGAATAACCCGCTTAACATGGAAGATACTCACCGCCCTTGTCGCTCCATGAGCGGTCCAGGCACACAAAACAGATGTTCATTTGAAAGTTTAGAGGTGTTACATGCAAATTTACTTGGAACGACATGGTAATACCGCATATAGGTAGATATAATGGACTCTCATGGCAAGAAACTGGGTTTATGGGTTTTTTGATGCACAAGTTGTATCTCTTCTTAGTACGATTTTTTGGCTAGCAAAAGGTTCTAAACAAGCACCACATGTTGGATCGCGGGACAGATCATGATCAAGATCGTGAGACGGATCGTGATGAGTTCGCGGGACGGATCATGATGTGTTCGCGGGACGGTTCGTGATTAGATCGCGGGACGCTCGGCGATTTGGATCGCGAAGAAGTTCGACTACACCAACCGCGTTTCTTAACGCTTCCCGCTTAGCAATCTACAAGGGTACGTAGATCCAGTCTCCCTCTCGTAGATGCTCATCACCATGGATAGGTTTGCATGTGCGTAGGAAAATTTTTGTTTCCCATGCGACGTTCCCCCACAGTGGTATCAGAGCTAGGTTGATGGTTCGATGAGATCCCGAGTAGAACACAAAAGGTTTGTGGGCGTTGATGCTTAGATTGCTTCCTCCCTTGGTCGGATTTTGGTTCAGCGGGATTGTGAGATGAAGCGGCCCGGACCAACATTACTCGTATGCTTATGAGAGACCAGTTCCCTCGACACAACTTGTTGCTTAGATGGCTTGCGGGTGACAGTTTCTCTCACTTTAGTTGGATCGGATCCGACAAAGGGGGTCCTTGAGAAGGTTGAAAAGCAATCTATGTATCACCGTTGTGGTTTATGCGTAGGTGAGAATCGTTCTTGCTAGATACCCGTAGCAGCCACGTAAAACATGCAACAACAATTAGAGGACGTCTAACTTGTTTTTGCAGGGTATGTTGTGATGTGATATGGCCAATTACATGATGAGATATATATGATGTATGAGATGATCATGTGATGTATAGAATTTCACGACTTGCATGTCGTTGAGTACGGCAACCGGCAGGAGCCATAGGGTTGTCTTTAATTATTGTATGACCTGCGTGTCAATCATTAAGCGCTATGTAATGCTTTAGTTTATCACTAAGCGGTAGCAATAGAAGTAGAAGCAGGGCTGGCGCCACAACCCCAATGGCAAGACATTTATGGAGATCAAGATGATGGAGATCATGGTGTTGTGCCGGTGACGATGGAGATCATGCCGGTGTTTCGAAGATGGAGATCTTAAACACAAGTTCATGGCCATATCATGTCACTTATGAATTGCATGAGATGTTAATCCTTTTATGCACCTTGTTTTGCTTAGTATGGCAGTAGCATTATAAGGTGATCCCTCACTTGAATTTCAAGATGAACTGTGTTCTCCCCGAGTGTGCACCGTTGCGAAAGTTCGTCGTGTTGAGACACCACGTGATGATCGGGTGTGATAGATTCTACGTTCACATACAACGGGTGCAAGCCAGATTTGCACGCGCAGAACACTCGGGTTAAACTTGACGAGCCTAGCATGTACAGACATGGCCTCGGAACACAAGAGACCGAAAGGTCGAGCATGAGTCATGTAGTGGATATGATCAACATAATGATGTTCACCATTGAAGCCACCTTAACTCACGTGATGATCGGACTTGAGTTGGTGAATTTGGATCATGTATCACTCGAATGACCCGAGGGATGTCAATTTGAGTGGGAGTTCTTAAGTAATATGATTAATTGAACTCATTATCATGAACATAGTCAATAGTGTCTTTGCAAATTATGTTGTAGATTACTAGCTCGCGCTGTAGCTCCCTTAAATTTTTATATGTTCCTAGAGAAATAGACTTGAAAGATGTTGGTAGCAATATTGCGGACTGGGTCCGTGATCTGAGGATTGTCCTCATTGCTGCACAGAAGCCTTATGTCCTTAATGCACCGCTCTGTGCGCCACCCCCTCTAGCGTCGTCTATAGATGTTGTGAACATCTAACAGGCACGTTTCGATGACTACTTGATAGTTTAGTGCGTCATGCATTATGGCTTAGAATTGAGGCTCCGAAACGTTTTGAACGACACGAAACATATGAGATGTTCTAGGAGCAGAGATTGTGATCTCAGGCTCGTGCCTGTGTTGCGAGATATGAGATCTCCAACAAGATTCTTTGCCTGTAAGATGAAGGAGAATAGCTCAATCGTTGAGCATGTACTCAGATTGTCTGGGTACTACAATCGCTTGAATCAAGTGGGAGTTGATCTTCCAGATAAGACAGTGATTGATATAGTTCTCCAAGTCACTGTCACTAAAGCTACTAGAACTTAGTGATGAACTATAATACACCAGGGATAGAAGTATTGATCCCTGAGCTGTTCGCGATGTTTGACACCGCGAAGGTAGAAATCAAGAACGAGCGTCAAGTGTTGATGGTTAATCAAACCACTAGTTTCGAAAAGGGCAAGAGCAAGGAGGGAAACTTCATGGATAGCAAGTCAGTTGCTGCTCCAGTGAAGCAACCCAAAGTTGAACTCAAACCCGAGACTAAGTGCTTCTATTATGAGGTGAGAGGTCGCTGAAGCGGAACAACCCTAGATACTTGGTAGATAAGAAGGCTGGCAACATCAACAGAAGTATATTTGATATACGAGTTATTGATGTGTACCTTGCTAGTACTCCTAGTAGCACCTGGGTATTGGATACCGGTTCGGTTGCTAAATGTTAGTAACTCGAAATAAAAGCTACGGAATAAACGGAGAACTAGCTAAGGGTGAGGTGACGATGTGTGTTGGAAATGTTTCCAAGGTTGATGTGATCAACATCGCACGCTCTCTCTACCTTCAGGATTAGTGACAAACCTAAATAAATGTTATTTGGTGTTTTGCGTTGAGCATGAACATGATTAGATCATGTTTGTTGCAATACGGTTATTCATTTAAGTCAGAGAATAATAGTTATTCTGCTTACATGAATAATACCTTCAATGGTCATGCACCCAGTGAGAATGGTTTGTAATCTTGATCGTAGTAATACACATGTTCATAACATTGATGTCAAAAGATACAAAGTTAAATAATGATAGTACCACATACTTGTGGCACTGCCGCAAAATGTCATATTGGTATAAAGCGCATGAAGAAACTCCATGGTGATGGATATTTGGACTCATTCAATTTCGAATCTGTTGAGACATGCGAACCATGCCTCTTGGGCAAGATGACTAAAGGACGCCGTTGGATGGAGCGGGCAAGTGATTCATTGGAAATGATACATGTTGATGTATGCAATCTAGTGACTCTTGTAGCGTGCAGTGGATATCGTTATTTTCTTACCTTCACTGAAGATTTGAGTAGATATAGTGTATATTTACTTAATGAAACACAAGTCTGAATCGTTTGAAAGGTTCAAGCAAATTCAGAGTGAAGTTTAAAGATCATCGTGACAAGAAGATAAAAATGACTGCGATATGATCGTGGAGGTGAATATCTGAGTCACGAGTTTGGCATACAACTTAAGACAATGTGAAAGTTGTTTCACAACTAAACGCCACCTGGAACACCATAGTGTGATGGTGTGTCCGAACATCACAGTTATGCTCTATTGGACATGGTGCGTGCTATGATGTCTCTTGTCGTTTTACTACTATAATTTTGGGGTTATGCATTAGAGACAACTACATTTACTTTAAATAGGGCACCATCTAAATCCGTTGAGATGACACCATGTGAATTATGGTTTGATAGAAACCTAAGCTGTCATTTCTTAATACTTGGGGCTGCGACACTTGTGTGGAAAATGTTTTCACCTAATGAGGTCGAACCGAAGGCGGACAAATGCATCTTCAGAATACCCTAAGATCAGTTGGGTGAACCTTCTATCTCAGATCCAAGTGCAAAGTGTTTGTTACTAAAACGGATCCTTTCTCGAGGAAAAGTTTCTCTCGAAAGAATTAAGTGGGAGGAAGATAGAACTTGATGAGGTTGTCAAAACTTTGTTCAACCAGAGAGTAGCGCAGCGCATGATGTTGTTTCTGTGAAGCCTACATTAGTTGAAAAGGAAGTTAATGATGATGATCATGAAGCTTCAAGATCAAGTGACTATCGAACATCGTAGGTCGACAAGGATGTGTACTGCTCCTAAGTGGTACGACAACCCTGTCTTGGAGGTCATGTTGTTGGACAACGATGAACCTACGAGCTATGGAGAAGCGATGATGGGCCTGAATTCTGACAAATGGTTAGAGGCCATGAAATCCGAGATAGGATCCATGTATGAAAACCAAGTATAGACTTTGGTAGACTTGCTCATTGGACAATAGGTCGTTGAGTACAAATGGATCTTTAAAATGAAGACAGACACTGATGGTAAATGTCACCATTTCTAAAGCTCGACTTGTTGCAAAGATGTTTGTGACAAGTTCAAGGAGTTGACTGCGATGAGACTTTCTCACTCGTAGCGATGCTAAAGTCTGTTGGAATTATGTTAGCAGTTGCTGCATTTTCAATTCTGAAATCTGGCAGATGGATGTCAAAACATCGTTTCCTTAAACGGTTTACTTGAGGGAAGGTTGTATGTGATACAACCAGAAGGTTTTGTCAGTCCTAAGGATGCTAAAAGGTGTGCAAGCTTCAGTGATCCTTCTATGAACTGAAGCAAGCATCTCGGAGTCAGAATATACGCTTTGATGAGGTGATCAAAGTTTTGAGGTTTATACAAAGTTTATGAGAAACTTGTATTTACAATAAAGTGAGTGGGAGCACTATAGAATTTCTGATAAGTATATGTGGATGACATATTGTTGATCGGAAATAATGTAGAATTTCTGGAAAGCATAAATGGTTGTTTGAAAAGTGTTTTTCAAAGGAAGACCTGGATAAAACTACCTAATTGTTGAGCATCAAGATCTATAGAGATAGATCAAGATGCTTGATGAGACTTTCAATGAGTACATACCTTGACAAGATTTTGAAGGAGTTCAGAATGGATCAGTCAGAGAAACAGTTCTCATCTGATTTGTAAGGTGTGAAGTTGAGTGAGACTCAAAGCTCGACAACGGCAGAAGAAAGTGAAAGGACGAACGTCGTCCCCTATGCCTTAGCCATAGGCTCTGTACAGTATGCCATGCTGTGTACCGCACATGTGTGTGCCTTGGCATGAGTTCGTCAGGGGGTACAAGAGTGAACCAGGAGTGGATCACTGGACAGCGGTCAAGATTATCCTTAGTAACTGAAAGACTGAGGAGATGTTTCTCGATTATGGAGGTGATAAAGAGTTCGTCGTAAAGAGTTACGTCGATGCAGGCTTTAGCACCAATCCAGATGACTAGTAGTAGCAATCTGGATACATATAGCGGAGCAGCCATTTGGAAGTAGTACCAAGTGGAGTGTGGTAACAGTGTTTACGGTTTGACAGAGATTTGCAAAGTACACACGGATCTGAATGTTACAGACCCATTGACTATAAGACTTCTCTCACATGCAAAGCATGATCGAGCCCCAGAACTCATTGGGTGTTAGATTTATAACAATGCGAATCACATGGCGATGTGAACTAGATTATTGACTCTAGTGCAAGTGGGAGACTGTTGGAAATATGCCCTAGAGCAATAATAAATTAGTTATTATCATATTTCCTTGTTCATGGTAATCGTTTATTATCCATGCTATAATTGTATTGATCGGAGACTTAGATGCATGTGTGGATACATAGACAAAACCATGTCCCTAGTATGCCTCTAATAGACTAGCTCGTTGATCAAAAGATGGTTAAGGTTTCCTAGCCATGGACATGATATGTCATTTGATAACAGGATCACATCATTAGGAGAATGATGTGATGGACAAGACCCAAACTACAAACATAGCATATGATCGTGTCAGTTTATTGCTACTGTTTTCTGCATGTCAAGTATGTGTTCCTATGACCATGAGATCATGCAACTCACGGACATCGGAGGAGTGCCTTGTGTGTATCAAACATCACAACGTAACTGGGTGACTATAAAGGTGCTCTACAGGTATGTTCGAGGGTGTCTGTTGAGTTGGCATGGATCAAGACTAGGATTTGTTACTCCGTGTGACGGAGAGGTATCTCAGGGCCCACTCGGTAATACAACATCACAACAAGCCTTGCAAGCAATGTGACTAAGTGTTAGTTACGGGATCTTGTATTATGGAACGAGTAAAGAGACTTGCCGGTAACGAGATTGAACTAGGTATGGAGATACCGACGATCGAATCTCGGGCAAGTAACATACTGAAGAACAAAGGGAACGTTATACGGGATTAACTGAATCCTTGACATAGAGGTTCGACCGATAAAGATCTTCGTAGAATATGTAGGAACCAATGTGGACGTCCAGGTCCCGCCATTGGTTATTGACCGTAGAGGTGTCTCGGTCATGTCTACATAGTTCTCGAACCCGCAGGGTCTGCACACTTAAGGTTCGGTGACGTTTCGGTAGTGTAGAGTTATGTATGGTGGTGACTGAAGTTTGTTCGGAGTCCCGGAGGAGATCCCGAACGTCACTAGGAGCTCCAGAATGGTCCGGAGGTAAAGATTCATATATAGGAAGTCCCAGTTTGGTTTCCGGAAAAGTTTCGGGCTCATCGGTAGTGTACCGGGAGTGTCGGTAGTGTACCGGGAGTGCCGGTAGTGTACCGGGAGGCCTCCGGGAGGGGTATTTCGACCCCAAGAGGTCCATGGGCTGTGGGAGAATAATAACCAGACCTTTGTGGGCTGGGAGAAAAGCCACAAAGGCCCATGGCGCAGGACAGAAAGTCCTAAAGCAAAAAGTGGAAAATCAGCCAATAGGAGGCAATCCTACTCCAACTAGGATTGGAGGTGAAGTAGGATTGCTTCCCACCTCCTATTTCGGCCGACCCAAAGGCCTTGGCTGCCTCTCCTCTCCTCTCCTCTTATATATACTAGTGGATTGGGTGGTTTTTGGACAGAATTTCCGGCCACGTGCTACCCGTTCCACCGGTGCATGTTTCTCCTCTAGATCGGTTTTCTGCAGCGCTTAGGCGAAGCCCTGTCGGAATTGCTCCACCACCATCACTGGAGCTCTGTCACGCTGCCGGTGAACTCTCTCTCCTCTCCACCTCCTCTCGCTGGATCGAGATGGTGGAGATCGTCATCAAGCTGCACGTGTGCTGAACGCGGAGGTGTCGTCCGTTCGGCGCTAGATCGGAAGGACCGCGATCGAGATCGCGAGACGATTCGTGATGTGATCACGGAACGGATCGTGATGAGTTCGCGGGACAGATCATGATCAAGATCGTGAGACGGATCGTGATGAGTTCGCGGGACGGATCATGATGTGTTCAAGGGACGGTTCGTGATTAGATCGCGGGACGCTCGGCGATTTGGATCGCGAAGAAGTTCGACTACACCAACCGCGTTTCTTAACGCTTCCCGCTTAGCGATCTACAAGGGTACATAGATCCACTCTCCCTCTCGTAGATGCTCATCACCATGGATAGGTTTGCGTGTGCGTAGGAATTTTTTTGTTTCCCATGCGACGTTCCCCAACACTTTCATGATCTTGTTCTGACCCGGCTTGATAAGCCGGCATGTCATGTGAATATGATGCAATGTATGATGCAATGTATGATGCAAAGTATGATGCAATGTTAACTTGTCAACATTTTTTACGTGAACGCCGGCTGTTTTTAGGGTTAGATAAGCTACACCCGGAGGTGGGAAGCCCCCTTTGACAACCGTGGCTAATCGTGTTAACCGGAGATGGCATAAAGCCAGCAGATAAGGCATTAGAAGCTATACCCGAAGGTAATAATATAGCATAAACACTGGCGGATAGGCGTTAGAAGCTGTACCCGAAGGTAAGAAGCCGCCCTCGCTGGGTTATGAGGTGTTAGCTACCCGTCAATAAAAAACCCTCACAACCGTGGCTAAACGTGTTAGCCGGAATTTTGGCATAAAGCCGGACGATAGGGTGTTAGAAGTGATACCCATCGGTAATAAGCCCCCTTCAGCAGTACGGCGTACGACGCTGGTGGATAGGTGTTAGAAGTTGTACCCAAAGGTAAGAAGCCGCCCTCGCCACGACTCATTTTCCCGAGCCAGTTTTTTTTACGGCGTACGACGCCGGCGGATAGGCATTAGAAGCTATACCCGAAGGTAAGAAGCCGCCCTCGCCATGACTCATTTTCCTGAGCCAGTCTTTTTTACGGCGTATGACACCGGGGGATGGGCATTAGAAGCTGTACCCGAAGGTAAGAAGCCGCCCTCGCCATGACTCATTTTCCTGAGCCGGTTTTTTACGGCGTACAACGCCGGCGGATAGGCGTTAGAAGCTGTACCCGAAGGTAAGAAGCCGCCCTCGCCACGACTCATTTACCTGAGCCGGTTTTTTGTGGCATAATGTCTGGCGCCGCGACTCATTTTCCTGACCCGGGCTTTGGTGCACCATCTTGTAAGCCGCCATCTTGTATGAAGAAACGACAGAAGCTCCAAGTGACTTCATGATGATCCAGTAAATCCGGGCACCCATGTTTTAATGGTGCATCACAGCTATTCGTCCTCTCGGGCAACTTTTAATCTTCCGCCAAAGATGTAGTAGCCCCGAGGACAGGGTTAATTTTGCCATGACCCGGGGTTCTCGTTGGAAATGACCAAATGAGTCTTGTCATGTCAGTAGCCCCCGAGTCTCAAGTTGACTTGAAGAGGCGGCTTGAGAATCTCCACCGAAAGTTGAGGTTGGCCATGGCGGTTTATAGATGATCCTGCACGAATTGCTTCAATGATCCGGTCGATGGTTCATTCCGGCTGTTTGTTGAAGTGAACCAAATTGTAGTGGTGGTAACTTGTGCGCCTATCCGCCGGGCGGCTCGTACAGACGAACACTGCACCGATATGTTGAGGTAGAATCAGAATGTGGGCAGCGTCTTGTGCGCGTCCGTTGGGCGGCTCGTATAGGCGAGTACCGCACTGATATGTTGATGTAGACTGGACCGCAGGGCGGCGATTCGGAACCGTCTGTTGGGCGGCTTGTACTGGTGTATGCATCCACTTGCGTCTTGATGTACATGTAGAAACCAGCCGCGGCATTGTAAGCCGGTGTGGTTGTGAAAGACGCCACGGCGTTGTAAACTGGCGCGGATGGCGAGAGACGGCCACAGTGTTCTAAGCCGGCGCGGATGGCAAGAGACGGCCACGATGATGTAAGCCGGCGCGATGGTGAGAGACGGCTATGGCGTTGTAAGCTGGCGCAGTCGCGAGAGACGGCCGCGGTGTTGTAAACCGATGCAGACGGTGAGTCGCCCATGGTGTTGGAAACCGGCATGGATGGCGAGTCGCCGTGGCGTTGTTAAGCCGGCGTGGTTAGTGAGTCGCTCACGGTGTTCATAAGCCGACGCTGACACACGGGTATTTTCTGTTATGTTGATGTAGACATAGAGATCATGCCATGGCATTGTAAGCTGGTACTGTTGTGAAAGACACCACGTCATTGTAAGCCGACGCGGTCGGTGAGTCGACAGTAGTATTGAAGATCGATGTTGACGCACGAGTCGTCCACGGCATTGTAAGCCGGTGCGAAAGACGCGAGGCGGACGCGACATTGTTGATGTAAATCTGACCGTGGAGATGGCGGCTTGCGCCCGTCCGTGGCGGGTTGATATAGTCCAGACGCCAGAGGCGGCGGCTTGCATGGGTGCTCGTCGAGAAGTGCGACCCGGGCGGATGCCGGCGCATGATAATATTGGCGCGAACTCCATATTTCCGATCCAACGCCATGCCCTTTTTATTATAATTTTTCCTCCACAAAAAATATTACAGGCCAAAGTAATTTTTCTCAAAAGAAATTCTCATGCGAGAATAAAATAGATGGAACAGATAGCACCTGGGATTTTTCGTCGGATGAATACGGACACCGACATTGGATAATCATGGAAGTAATCATATGAATAGATGCACGTCTAATTTTGACTGAACTCCCCTTTTTTTATGGGTCAACTCATCCCTGCTTTTTTTAGTAGCCGCAACCGTGAACACGGAAAACAGCCCATTGTGGCAGGGAGGGCCTACTCGAGGCGAGGTCAACCCCGACAGAGAGAGCCACCGGCGGAGCCTTGTGTCCAGGTCTATGTTTGCTTTCGAGTCGGATCTGAGTTGAGAAGCTATTCCTTTTTCTCTTTTTCCTGGTAGCTTTCCTTGTGTGTATGTAGCAGCCGGGTCAAAAAACCTGATCTAGTACTCCACATAAAATAGGCACCAACACTTAGCCTTGGAAATCGTGTTGATTAGCAATGGCAAAACAGCACACGGGAGCAGCCTCAGGTTGCGCGTACGTGGAGCAGAGCAGCAGCTTTGTCTGATGGATGATGCTCTGCGGCTAGAAAGTAGCACCAACAGCGATACTTGATCTTTTCGGGTGCACCAGCGGCAACCGGGCGGAACACGGCGTCTTCGGCGACAAGCGCACAGCAACCGTCTGGTGCAGCCGCGACGCTAGGCTCAGATAAGCCGGCCAGGTGTGGTGCAGCCGCGATTGTGGCACGACTGTGAGCAAGCAGAATAGGACACGGTGGCGGAGACTGAATCCTTGGTCGATCTGTCTTTGGATCGAGGCTTTTTCCTTTCTTCTTCTTTTTTATTTCAATAACGATTACCCGACAGTGCCGTAATGGATCATTGCTTCGTTTTTCTACCAAATCAACCTCCTCTGATCTTGATCTTCATTAGCAGTCAACAAACCGTACATGTCTGTGTTGTGTACGGCGAGATAAAAATTCCGGGACTCGGTCCAGCTTCCCTCGACAAATCTAGTAGTATCTCTTGGGTGAATGTAGTAATTGAAATCCAATTTGAACCACTAGCCTTCACGTCATGTACTAGTTGGAAGTAGTATTTTTTCCTTTGGTCTTTGTATCCGATCAATCTTCATCACTAGGTACAAAAGATGATCACGCCTTGAAAACTGTATAGATAACCAATACGTCTCCAGTTTAATGTCGGTCTCATGTACGGATTTGACTTGATTCCGCAACAGTGCAACAACGGAATTTGATCTTTCGGTCGGATTCAACGGATCTCCAAGAGACACGTGTGTGACGGTGCACATAAACTTAATTTATCAAGCTCAATCTTGTATCTAGCAGCTTTCAAAGTTAATCATAATTTTGATCACCAAACTATAAATTTTCCGGTTCTCCTGATAGTGCTATGGTGGTTGTCCCATGGCGGGTTGCCATGCAGGCTCTTCTTTGTCTGATCGATCACGAGCTTCCCAATTCCTCAAAGAGTTCCCTCCAAGAACATAACACCACCGCGCAGCCCCATGGTGGGCACCAACTGTCGTGGATTTGTCACGGCAGATGTCCGGGTCAAAGGACTTAGGTTCGGGGTGAAGACGCAACTACGTGGCAGCTTGAAGGGGTTGATCAAAATCGAGAGACACGGAGTTTTACCCAGGTTCGGCCCCTTCGATGGAGGTAAAGCCTACGTCCTGCTTGTCTGGTATTGATGATGATGAAGATCTCTCGGTTACAAGGGTGATGTTTGCTACCTCTAATCACAAGAGCCTCTAATCGGTCCATCTCTAATCTCTTGTGTTTGTCTAAACTTGTGGACTTGTGTCACTTGTCTCTCTAGGGGTGCTCTACCCCTCCTTATATAAGTGGAGAGGGTAGGTTTACAAATAGAGTCCTACTAGGAGTAGGATTAGGACTAGTCTCTCTAGAATCCTATTTCGGGTCTTGTTTCTCTTGTGAGCCGCCTGGCGCCGGTTCACACACCGGGTCTTTAGGCTTGGTTGTCCTATGACCCGTCTGCCGGGCCATCAATGAAACGTCATGTCTTTGTCGGGTCTCCTGTGAGTCGCCAGGCCGGGTCATACCGCGGGGTATATCCTCGACATAAATTCTATGCAAATATACTCTACCATAACTCGTTACGTTGTCTTCCTTGTCCAACTTTAACTAATTTGCTGAAGTTTGAAAATAATTAATGGGTATTCACAATCATAGAAGATGTCCAAGATAATATATTTGTATGTGAAAGTTCTCTTCCTTATACTAATCATTCACGAATTGCTTGTATTACCAATATTGTGATTATCAAACTTCAATAGATTTTACTTTCTAAACCAGATGTGAAGCTACTACTAAGCATAAAGCACATTGATAGTTTCAGATTTATGATATTCAATTTATTCACAATTTACTCATAGGATATAAGTGAAGCTCAAGAGTAAACATCAAACTACTCTTCAAAAGATATAAGTGAAGATCAATGAGTAGGTAAACAATCAAGTAACAATATGAGGACTCTCTCTCTCAATAAATATTTCCAGATCTGAGTATTTTATTAAAACAGCAAGCAAAAAAATGACATTCCAAGAATAGCACACATCATGTGAAGAAGCAAAAAACTTAGGCTCCACCGATACTAACCGATATTTATTTGATGAAGAGAGGTGGGATGCGTAGCATCCCCAAGCTTAGATGCTTGAGACTTCTTGAAATATTTACTTGGTATTCCTTGGGAATCCCCAATCTCGAGCTTTTGTATCTCGTTCAATCCTCTCATATCCCGGTTTTACCTATTCTCAAAAACTTCATCCACACAAAACTTGAAAAGAACTCGTGAGATAGGTCAGTGCACATAAAAATAAATTAACTCTTTATGTACTGCTAAGATAAGTTGCATAATAATTTCAAACATTATATACTATTTACTATCATTTCCACAATTTATATCTACCAATATAGGTTATGGAAGCTATAGGAAAAGTAGATAACAAAACTATGACAACAATCTGTCCAAACAAAACAGTCTGTAGCAATCTATTAAAATAGTGTACTTATGTAACTCGAAAATTATAAAACTTTAGGAAATCATAAAGACTTTATATGAAAATATTATGTAAAAATTTAAGAAACTTTCCACGTTTCTGTAAAATATGAAAATTCAAACACTACAGCAAAAGTTTTTGTTTTTACACAGCACACACCAAAACATGTAAAGCAAACATCATAAGGCAATTCTTGGAACTTTTTAGTTAAAAAAGATTATAAATAACATCTAACAGAGAACAACAAAATAAAATGACTCTCCAAGCAAAACATATATCATGTGATGAATAAAAATATAGCTCCAAGTAAGATGTATCGATAATGTTGCAGACGACAGAGGGGATGCCTTTCGGGGCATCCCCGAGCTTAGACGCTCGAGTCTTCCTTGGATATTACCTTAGGGTTCCTTGGGAATCTGCAATATTAGGTACTTGATGATCCTGGTTCACCTCATATTGGTATCTCACCCACAACTTGGAAACTTCTATCACACAAAACTTAACATAACTTCATGAGATGGGTTAATGTAGTAAAGATAGATCATTCACTTAGGTACTGTCAAGACAATATTAATAATTGTTCCCACATAATACCTACAGTATTACATCATTCCCACAATTTATATTATCACATATAAGCTATGGAAACACTTGAAACAAGCAAACTATGCATGCAAAACAGAATCTGTCAAAAACAGAACAGTTTGTAAAGATATGAATCATCACCATACTTACATGACTATAAAATTTCTGAAAAATTAAAATAAGGCATAGAATTTTCATAGAAATTTTTTGTAAAAATTTCAGAATTTTTTGACGCTCCAGTAAAACCAGATAATTCATATACTGGATGCAAAACTTTCTGTTTTTGCACGGAATCAAACAAGGAAGTATCCACACTATCCCAAAGGCTTTACTTGGCACTTTATTGAACTAAAAGACACAAAACATATTACTACAGCATATTAATCATGTGAACACACAAAAATAGAAAGTAAAAGTATTGGGTTGTCTCCCAACAAGCGCTTTTCTTTAATGCCTTTTAGCTAGGCATGATGATTTCAATGATGCTCGTATAGGAATAATAGTTGAAACATGCAAGAGAGCATCATGAATTACATGACAAGTGCATTTAATTCTAACCCAATTCCTATTCATAGGGATTTTGTGAGCATACAATTTATGGGAGCAAGAATCAACTTCCATAGGAAGGTAAAACAAGCGTATCTTCAAAAAATTGAACACATAGAGAGGAAACTTGATATTATTGCAATTCCTACAAGCATAAGTTCCTCCCTACAAATAGTTTTCAGTAGCATCATGAATGAATTCAATAATATAACTATCACATACCACATTCTTATCATGATTCACAAGCATAGAAAATTTATCACTCTCCACATAAGCAAACTTCTTCTCATTCATAATGGTGGGAGCAAACTCAACGAAATAACTATCATGAGATACTTGACTGACATAACCACATTGAATATTAAAATCATGATAACAATTTTCATGGTTTTCATTACTCTATATAGCATACATGTCATCACAATAATCATCATAGATAGGAGGTATGCCATAATCATAAAAGTTTTGCTCATCAAAACTTGAGGGACTAAAAATATCATACTCATCAAACATAGCATCCCCAAGCATGTGGTTTGCATATAATTAGCATCATGGATATTCAAAAAATTCATACTAACAATATTTATATCATTATCATCTTTCAAGGAATTCTCATTAAGTATTTTCATAAATTCTTCCTCTACCAATTGCACAATTTACTGAATCATCATTTTCACGAAAGATATTGAAGAGACGAAACAATTGATGCAACCTAAAATCCATTTTTAGTAGTTTTCTTTTATAAAACCAAACTAGTGAAAAACAAGAAACTAAAAGATGTTGGAAATATGCCCTAGAGGCAATAATAAATTAGTTATTATCATATTTCCTTGTTCATGATAATCGTTTATTATCCATGCTATAATTGTATTGATCGGAGACTTAGATGCATGTGTGGATACATAAACAAAATAATGTCCCTAGTATGCCTCTAATAGACTAGCTCGTAGATCAAAGATGTTTAAGGTTTCCTAGCCATGGACATGAGATGTCATTTGATAACGGGATCACATCATTGTTAGAATGGTGTGATGGACAAGACCCAAACTACAAACGTAGCATATGATCGTGTCAGTTTAATACTACTGTTTTTTGCATGTCAAGTATCTGTTCCTATGACCATGAGATCATGCAACTCACTGACACTGGAGGAGTGCCTTGTGTGTATCAAACGTCGCAACATAACTGGGTGACTATAAAGGTACTCTACAGGTATCTCCGAGGGTGTCTGTTGGGTTGGCATGAATCAAGACTGGGATTTGTTACTCCGTTTGACGGAGAGGTATCTCAGGGCCCACTCGGTAATACAATATCACAACAAGCCTTGCAAGCAATGTGACTAAGTTTTATTCATGGGATCTTGTATTATGCAACGAGTAAAGAGACTTTCTGGTAACAAGGTTGAACTAGGTATGGAGATACCGACGATCGAATCTCGGGCAAGTAACATACCGAAGAACAAAGGGAACATCATACGGGATTAACTGAATCCTTGACATAGAGGTTCGACCGATAAAGATATTCGTAGAATATGTAGGAACAAATATGAGCATCTAGGTCCTGCTATTGGTTATTGACCATAGAGGTGTCTCGGTCATGTCTACATAGTTCTCGAACCCACATGGTCTGCACACTTAAGGTTCGGTGACGTTTCGGTAGTATAGAGTTATGTATGGTGGTGACCGAATATTGTTCGGAGTCCCGGATGAGACCCCGGATGTCACGAGGAGCTCCGGAATGGTCCGGAGGTAAATATTTATATATGGGAAGTCCTAGTTTGGTCGCCGAAAAAGTTTTGAGCTCATCGGTAGTGTACCGGGAGTGCCGGTAGTGTACCGAGAGACCATCGGGAGGGGTATTTCGACCCAACAGCCTACATGGGTTGTGGGAGAGTGAATACCAGCCCTTAGTGGTCTGGTGGAAGTCCCACACAAGGCCCATGCGGCTGGGAAGAAAAACCCAAAGAGAAAAAGGTGGAAAAAGGTAAAAAGGCCAAAATAAGGAGGAGTCCTAGTCCTACTAGGATTGGAGGAGGATTCCTCCTCTCCTCCCACTTCGGCCAAAGCCTAGAGGGCTTGGCCGGTGCGCCAAGTATCCTCCTCTCTTACTCTTACATATATTAGAGGTTTTAGGGTTTTTGCACTAGATTTTTAGCCACGTGCTACCCGTTGCTCCAGTGCATAGGTTCTCCTTTAGATCGGATTTCTACTGTGCTTAGGCGAAGCCCTGCCGAAATAGCTCCATCACCAGCGCCGGAGCACTATCACGCTGCCGAAGAACTCTTCTACCTCTCCGCTCCCTCTTGCTGGATCAAGAAGGCAGAGATCATCATCAAGTTGTACGTGTGCTGAACGCGGAGGTGTCGTCCGTTCAGCGCTAGATCGGAAGGACCGTGATCAAGATTGTGAGACGGATCGTGATCAGATCACGGGACGGATCCTGATGAGTTTGTGGGACGGATCGTGATTGAATCGCGGGACGGATCGTGATGAGATCGCGGGACGCTCGGCTCTTTGGATCGCGAAGACGTTCGACTACACCAACCGCGTTTCTTAACGCTTCTCGCTTAGCAATCTACAAGGGTATGTAGATCCACTCTCCCTCTCGTAGATGCTCATCACCATGGATAGATCTTGCGTGTGTGTAGGAATTTTTTTGTTTCCCATTCAACGTTTCCCAATAGTGGCATCATGAGCTAGGTCTATGTGTAGATGAGATCTCGAGTAGAACCCAAAGAGTTTGTGGGCGTTGATGCTTAGATTGCTTCCTCCCTTGGTCGTGTTTTGGTTCAGCGGTATTGTGGGATGAAGCGGCCCGGACCAACATTACTCGTACGCTTACGAGAGACCGGTTCCCTCAACTGCAACTTGTTGCAAAAGATGGCTGGTGGGTGGCAGTTTCTCCTACTTTATTTGGATCGGATTCAACAAAGGCGGTCCTTGAGAAGGTTGAATAGCAACTTATGTATCACCATTGTGGTTTATGCGTAGGTGAGAATTGTTCTTGCTAGATACCCGTAGCAGCCACGTAAAACATGCAACAACAATTAGAGGATGCCTAACTTGTTTTTGCAGGGTATGTTGTGATGTGATATGGCCAATTACATGATGTGATATATGTGATGTATGAGATGATCATGTGTTGTATAGAATATCACGACTTGCATGTCGATGAGTACGGCAATCGGCAGGAGCTATAGGGTTGTCTTTAATTATTGTATGACCTGCGTGTCAATCATTAAGCACTATGTAATGCTTTACTTTATCGCTAAACGGTATCAATAGTAGTACAAGCATGATGGGCGCAACAACCCCAATGGCGACACGTTGATGGAGATCAAGATGATAGAGATCATGGTGTTGTGCCGGTGACGATGGCGATCTTGCCGGTGCTTTCAAGATGGAGATCAAAAGCACAAGTTCATGGTCATATCATGTCACTTCTGATTTGCATGTGATGTTAATCCTTTTATGCACCTTGTTTTGCTTAGGACGACGATAGCATTATAAGGTGATCCCTCACCTAAATTTCAAGATGAATTGTGTTCTCCCCGAGTGTGCACCTTTGCGAAAGTTCATCGTGTCGAGACACCACGTGATGATTGGGTGTGATAGAGTCTACATTCACATACAACGAGTGCAAGCTAGTGTTGCACATGCAGAACACTCGGGTTAAACTTGACGAGCCTAGCATGTACAGACATGGCCTCGGAACACAAGAGACCGAAAGGTCGAACATGAGTCATATAGTAGATATGATCAACATGATGATGTTCACCATTGAAACCACCTCAACTCACGTGATGATCGGACTTGAGTTGGTGAATTTGGATCATGTGTCACTCGAATGACCGGAGGGATGTCAATTTGAGTGGTAGTTCTTTAGTAATATGATTAATTGAACTCATTATCATGAATATAGTTAGTTGTGCCTTTGCATGTTGTAGATTACTTGCTCGCACTGTAGCTCCCTTGAATTTTTATATGTTCCTAGAGAAATTGAGTTGAAATATGATGGTAGAAATATTGCGGACTGGGTCCGTGATCTGAGGATTGTCCTCATTGCTGCACAGAAGGCTTATGTCCTCAATGCACTGCTCGGTGCACCAACCCCTCTAGCATCGTCTGTAGATATTGTGAACATCTGACAGGCACGTTCTGATCACTACTTGATAGTTTAGTGTGTCATGCATTATGGCTTAGAATTGAGGCTCCGAAATGTTTTGAACATCACGGAACATATGAGATGTTCTAAGAGCTGAAATTAGGATCTCAGGCTCGTGCCCATGTTGCGAGATATGAGATCTCCAACAAGATCTTTTGCCTGCAAGATAAAGGAGAATAGCTCAATCGTTGAGCATGTACTCTGATTGTCTGGGTGCTACAATCGCTTAAATCGAGTGGGAGTTGATCTTCCAGATAAGAAAGTGATTGATATAGTTTCCCAAGTCACTGTCACTAAGCTACTAGAACTTGGTGATGAACTATAAAATGCCAGGGATAGAAATAATGATCCCTGAGCTGTTCGCGATGTTTGACACCGCGAAGGTAGAAATCAAGAAGGAGCGTCAAGTGTTGATGGTTAGTAAAACCACTAGTTTCGAGAAGGGCAAGGGCAAGGAGGGGAACTTCATGGATGGCAAGTCAGTTGCTGCTCCAGTCAAGCAACCCAAAGTTGAACCCAAACCCGAGACTAAGTGCTTCGATTATGAGGAGAGCGGTCGCTGAAGCGGAACAACCCTAGATACTTGGTAGATAAGAAGGCTGGCAACGTCGACATAAGTATATTTGATATATGTGTTATTGATGTGTACCTTGCTAGTACTCCTAGTAGCACCTGGGTATTGGATACCGGTTCGGTTGCTAAATGTTAGTAACTTGAAATAAAAGCTACGGAATAAACTGAGAACTTGCTAAGGGTGAGATGATGATGTGTGTTGGAAATGTTTCCAAGGTTGATGTGATCAACATCGCACGCTCTCTCTACCTTCAGGATTAGTGACGAACCTAAATAAATGTTATTTGGTGTTTTGCGTTGAGCATGAACATGATTAGATTGTGTTTATTGCAACACGGTTATTCATTTAAGTTAGATAATAATGGTTATTCCGTTTACATGAATGATACCTTCAATGGTCATGCACTCAATGAGAATGGTTTGTTGAATCTTGATCGTAGTAATACACATGTTCATAACATTGATGCCAAAAGATACAAAGTTAATAATGATATTACCACATACTTGTGGCACTGCCGCTAAATATCATATTGGTATAAAGCGCATGAAGAAACTCCATGCTTATAGATCTTTGGACTCACTCGATTTTGAATCGGTTGAGACATGCGAACCATGCCTCTTGGGCAAGATGACTAAGGACCCCGTTTTCTGGATGGATGGAGCGGGCAAGTGATTTATTGGAAATGATACATGTTGATGTATGCAATCCAATGAGTCATGTAGCGTGTGGTGGATATCGTTATTTTCTTACCTTCACTGATGATTTGAGTAGATATAGTGTATATTTACTTAATGAAACACAAGTCTGAATCGTTTGAAAGGTTCAAAGCAAATTCAGAGTGAAGTTTAATATCATCATGACAAGAAGAAATATTTGCGATATGATCGTGGAGGTGAATATGTGAGTTACGAGTTTGGCATACAACTTTAGACAATGTGAAAGTTGTTTCACAACACACGCCACCTGGAACACCATAGCATGATGGTGTGTGTGAACGTCATAGTCGTGCTCTATTGGATATGGTGCGTGCTATGATGTCTCTTATCGTTTTGCTACTGTAATGTTGGGGTTATGCATTAGAGACAACTACATTCACTTTAAATAGGGCACCATCTAAATCCGTTGAGATGACACCATGTGAATTATGGTTTGATAGAAACCTAAGCTGACATTTCTTGATGTTAGGGGCTCCGATACTTGTGTGGAAAATGTTTTCACCTAATGAGCTCGAACCCAAAGAGGACAAATGCATCTGCATAGAATACCCTAAGAACAGTTGGGTGAACCTTCTATCTCGGATCCAAGCATAAAGTGTTTGTTGCTAAGACGGGTCCTTTCCCCTCTCGAAAGAATTGAGTGGGAGGAAGATAGAACTTGATGAGGTTGTTGAACCTTTGTTTCAACCAGAGAGTAGCACGGCGCAGAAAGATGTTTCTATGGAACCTACATCAGTTGAAGAGGAAGTAAATGATGATGACCATGAAGCTTCGGATCAAGTTACTATCGAACTTCGTAGGTCGACAAGGATGTGTATTGCTCCTGAGCGGTATGACAACCCTATCTTGGAGGTCATGTTGTTGGACAACGATGAACCTACGAGCTGTGGAGAAGCGATGATGGGCCTGGATTCTGACAAATGGTTAGAGGCCATGAAATCCGAGAAAGGATCCATGTATGAAAACCAAGTATAGACTTTGGTAGGCTTGCTCGTTGGACGGTAGGTCGTTGAGTACAAATGGACCTTTAAGATGAAGACAGACGCTGATGGTGAATGTCACCATTTATAAAGCTCGACTTGTCACAAAGAAGTTTCTGCCAAGTTCAAGGAGTTGACTGCAATGAGACTTTCTCACTCGTAGCGATGCTAAAGTCTATTGGAATTATGTTAGCAGTTGCTGCATTTTTCAATTATGAAATCTGGCAGATGGATGCCAAAACATCGTTTCCTTCCTTAAGGAAAGGTTGTATGAGATAAACCCAGAAGGTTTTGTTAGTCCTAAGGATGCTAAAAGGTGTGCAAGCTTCTATGACCCTTCTATGGACTGAAGCAAGAATCTCGGAGTTGGAATATACACTTTGATGAGGTGATCAAAGTTTTTGAGTCTATACAAAGTTTATGAGAAACTTGTATTTACAATAAAGTGAGTGGGACCACTATAGAGTTTCTGGTAAGCATATGTGGTTGACATATTGTTGATCGGAAATGATGTAGAATTTCTGGAAAGCATAAACGATTGTTTGAAAAGAGTTTTTTCAAAGGAAGACCTAGATAAAGCTACCTAATTGTTGAGCATCAAGATCTATAGAGATAGATCAAGATGCTTGATGAGACTTTCAATGAGTACATACCTTGACAAGATTTTGAAAGAGTTCAAAATGGATCAGTCAAAGAAAGAGTTCTCGCCTGATTGGTAAGGTGTGAAGTTGAGTGAGACTCAAACCTCGACAATGGCAGAAGAAAGAGAAAGGACGAACGTCATCCTCTATGCCTTAGCCATAGGCTCTGTATAGTATGTCATGCTGTGTACCGCACCTCTGTGTGCCTTGCCATGAGTCCGACAAGGGGTACAAGAGTGATCCAGGAGTGGATCACTGGACAACGGTCAAGATTATCCTTAGTAACTAAAATACTAAGGAGATGTTTCTCCATTATGGAGGTGATAAAGAGTTCGTCGTAAAGAGTTACGTCGATGCAAGCTTTAACACCAATCCGGATGACTCGTAGTAGCAATCTGGATACGTATAGTGGAGCAGCCATTTGGAATAGTACCAAGTGGAGTGTGGTAGCAGTGTTTACAGTTTGACATAGAGATTTGCAAAGTACACACGGATCTGAATGTCGCAAACCCGTTGACTATAAGACCTCTCTCACATGCAAAGCATGATCGAGCCCCAGAACTCATTGGGTGTTAGATTCATAACAATGTGAATCACAATGTGATGTGAACTAGATTATTGACTCTAGTGCAAGTGGGAGACTATTGGAAATATGCCCTAGAGGCAATAATAAATTAGTTATTGTCATATTTCCTTGTTAATGATAATCGTTTATTATCCATGGTATAATTGTATTGATAGGAGACTTAGATGCATGTGTGGATACATAGATAAAACCATGTCCCTAGTATGCCTCTAATAGACTAGCTCGTTGATCAAAGATGGTTAAGGTTTCCTAGTCATGGACATGAGAAGTCATTTGATAATGGGATCACATCATTGGGAGAATGGTGTGATGGAAAAGACCCAAACTACAAACGTAGCATATCATCGTGTCAGTTTAATGCTACTGTTTTCTACATGTTAAGTATCTATTCCTATGACCATGAGATCATGCAACTCACTAACACCGAAGGAGTGCCTTGTGTGTATCAAACGTTGCAACGTAACTGGGTGACTATAAAGGTACTCTACAGGTATCTCCAAGGGTGTGTGTTGGGTTGGCATGGATCAAGACTGGGATTTGCGACTCCGTGTGACGGAGAGGTATCTCAGGGCCCACTCGATAATAAAACATCACAACAAGCCTTGCAAGCAATGTGACTAAGTGTTAGTCATGGGATCTTGTATTACACAACGAGTAAAGAGACTTGCCGGTAACGAGGTTGAACTAGGTCTGGAGATACCGGTGATCGAATCTCGGGCAAGTAACATACCAAAGAACAAAGGGAACATCATACAGGATTAACTGAATCCTTGAAATAGAGGTTCGACCGATAAAGATCTTCGTAGAATATGTAGGAACTAATATGGGCATCCAAGTCCCACTATTGGTTATTAACCGTAGAGGTGTCTCGGTCATGTCTACACAGTTATCGAACCCGTAGGGTCTGCACACTTAAGGTTCGGTGACGTTTCAGTAGTATAGAGTTATGTATGGTGGTGATCGAAGGTTGGTTGGAGTCCCGGATGAGATCCCGGATGTCACGAGGAGCTCCGAAATGGTCCGAAGGTAAAGATTCATATACAGGAAGTCCTGTTTCGGTCGCCGAAAAAGTTTTGGGCTCATCGATAGTGTACGGGGAGTGTCGGTAGTGTACCAGGAGACCATCGGGAGGGTTATTTCGACCCAAGAGCCTACATGGGCTGTGGGAGAGTGAATACCAGCCCTTAGTGGGCTGGTGGAATTCCCACAAAAGGCTCATGTGGCTGGGAAGAAAAACCCAAAGAGAAAAAGGTGGAAAAAGGCAAAAAGGCCAAAATAAGCAGGAGTCCTAGTCCTACTAGGATTGGAGGAGGATTCCTCCTCTCCTCCCACGTCGGCCGAAGCCTGGAGGGATTGGCCCTTGCGCCAAGTCTCCTCCTTTATTCCTCTTATATATACTAGAGGTTTTAGGGTTTTTGCACTAGATTTTTAGCCATGTGCTACCCGTTCCTCCAGTGCATAGTTTCTCCTCTAGATCGGATTTCTACAGTGCTTAGGCGAAGCCCTGCCAGAATAGCTCTACCACCATCGCTGGAGCGCCGTCACACTGCCGGAGAACTCTTCTACCTCTCCGCTCCCTCTTGCTGGATCTGGAAGGTGGAGATCGTCATCAAGTTGTACGTGTGCTGAACGCGGAGGTGCCGTCCGTTCGGCGCTAGATCGGAAGGACCGTGATCAAGATTGCGAGACGGATCATGATGAGATCGCGGGACGGATCGTGATGAGTGCGTGGGATGGATCATGATTGAATCATGGGACGGATCGTGATGAGATCGCGGGACGCTCGGCGATTTGGATCGCGAAGACGTTTGACTACACCAACCGCGTTTCTTAACGCTTCCCGCTTAGCGATCTACAAGGGTATGTAGATCCACTCTCCCTCTCGTAGATGCTCATCACCATGGATAGATCTTGCGTGTGCATAGGAAAATTTTTGTTTCCCATGCAACGTTTCCCAACAAAAGATTTAATTAAAAGATCTAAAGATATACCTTCAAGCACTCACTTTCCCGACAACGGTGCCAGAAAAGAGCTTGATGTCTACTACGCAACTTTATTCCTGTAGACTCATGTTGGGCCTCCAAGCGCAGAGTTTTGTAGAACAGTGGCAATTTTCGCTCAAGTGGATGACCTAAGGTTTATCAATCCGTGGGTGTAGGATGAAGATGGTCTCTCTCAAACAACCCTGCAATCAAATACAAGAAATCTCTTGTGTCCCCAACACACCCAATACAATGGCAAATTGTGTAGGTGCACTAGTTCGAAAAAGAGATGGTTATACAAGTGTAGTAATGACAGTAGATATTGATTTTTGTAATCTGGAAATATAAAAACAGCAAGGTAGCAAGTGACAAAAGTGAGCACAAACGGTATTACAATGCTTGAAAACAAGGCCTACGGTCCGTACTTTCGCAAGTGCAATCTCTCAACAATGCTAATATAATTGGATCACATAACCATCCCTCAACGTCCAGCGAATAATCACTCCAAAGTTCTTATCTAGTGGAGAGCATAAGAACAAATTATTTGTAGGGTACGAAACCATCTTAAAGTTATCCTTTCCGGTCGATCTATCCAAGAGTTCGTACTAAAATAACCAAGTTATCCTTTCCGATCAATCTATCTAAGATTTTGTACTAGAATAACACCATATGATATGCATCAACCAACTCTAATGTCACCTAGATACTCAAATGTCACCACAAGTATCCATGAGTTAATTATATGATACACATCAAACAATTTCAGATTCATAATACTCAATCCAACACAAAGAACCTCAAAGAGTGCCCCAAGATTTCTACCGGAGAATCTTGGACAAGAGCGTGCAATCAACCCCTATGCATAGATTCCCAAGGTCACCGGAATCCGCAAGTTGACGCCATAACATATATCAAGTGAGTCACTTGAATACCCGAATGTCACTACGGGTATCCGGATGCAAGGCATATATCAAGTGTTCTCAAATCCAATATTCAATCCAACATAACGAAATCCCAAAGGGAAACTCAATTCATCACAACAAGATAGACAAGGAAAACACCATGTGATCCGACTATATTAACAAAGCCCATGATACATCAAGATCGTGCCATCTCAAGAACACGAGAGAGAGAGAGAGAGAGAGAGAGATTGAACACATAGCTATTGGTAAAAACTGTCAGCCCCGAGGGTGGACTACTCCCTCCTCATCATGGACTCCGTCGGGATGATGAAGATGGCCACCGGAAATGATTTACCCTCTCCGTTAGGGTACTGTTTTCTCTCTAGATTGGTTTTTCATCGATACAGAGGCCTTGCAGCGGTGGAACAAGGAGTCTAGGGTTATTTCTAAATGTTTCTATATTTATAGGAATTCTTGGCGTTGGTTTCACGCGCAGATGGGCCATGGGGTGACCACACTCCACCAGGGCATGGTTTGGGGGCCTGGCGTGCCCTGGTGGAGGGTGGCCACCTCGTGACTCTTGTGGCCCTCCGACGAAGCATCTAGTGCCTCTCTTGTTCCAAAAACCCAACAAAAAATCTGGGCGATTCCGAGAACTTCCATTTTCTGCACAAAAACAACACCAGAGTAGTTCTGCTAAAAACAACGTCAGACCAAGTTAGTTCTGAATAAATCATATAAAGTGCATCAAAACATTATAAAAGTATTGTAAACATAGGTGAATATGGAAGGAATGCTTCATAAATTATCGATACATTGGAGACGTATCACATGTCAATGCTTTTTCTTCAAAGATAAAGGGAAAACCTTATTCTTAACTTCATCTCTGTATAAACCTACAAGCTTAAATAATCCACAGATTTCATCCACATGTATTAGCTGCGTATCAAGATGTTCAGTGCCATCTCCTGCATAAGGATTAGCTAGCAATTGTTCTAACATACCGAAGGAATTTCATAACCAAAAATTTTAGTAGGTGTTGTAGGTTGAGGGGCAACTAATTGTTGTTCCAATCAAGGTGAAGAAACCCTGAACAAACCCCTCAAAGGATTGCCTTCCATAGTAACAAATGACCATAAATTTCAGAACGTAGTATAAGTTTTTCCTTACCGATTTCCACTTACCAAGAGTGCTTCACTCCCCGGCAACGATGCTAGAAAAGAGTCTTGATGACTCACAAGTATAGGGGATCAATCGTAGTCCTTTCGATAAGTAAGAGTGTCGAACCCAACGAGGAGCAGATGGGAATGGTAAGCAGTTTTCATCCCCAACTATGAGAAAGTATTAAGACAAAGTCTAACCATAGCATTAAACATGTGGACCCAAATCAGCCCCTTACGAAGTAGCGCATAAACAAGGGTTTAAGCTTCTGTCACTCTAGCAACCCATCATCTAATAAGTACTCCAAAATGCATTCCCTTAGACCCAAGGATGGTGAACTGTCATGTAGTCGATGTTCACATGACACCACTAAGGGAATCACAACATACATATCATCAAAATACTGAGCACGTATCAAATTCACATGATTACTTGCAACATGATTTCTCCCGTGACCTCAAAGACAAAGGTAACTACTCAAAAATAATATGCATGCTCAATATTAGAGGTGTATTGAATAGTATAATGGATCCAAACATATAATATTCCACCAAATAAACCATCTAGCAATCAAGTACACAAGGTAATCAACACTACTAGTCACCCACGCGTACCAATCTGAGGTTCTGGTAAAAAGATTGAACACAAGAGATGAACAAGGGTTTTAGAGGAGATGGTGTTTTTGACTATGTTGATTAAGAATGGCCTACCCAAGATGAGAGGGTTGTTGGTGATGATGATGGCTTCGATTTCCTCCTCCGGGAGGGAAGTTCCCCGACAGAATCGCTGCGCCGGAGGGCAAAAGTACTCCTGGCCAAGTTCCACCTTGAGACTGCGACGCCTCATCATGAAAGTCCTCCCCTTGATTTTTTAGGTATTTTGGGAATTTATACCAGAAGATGGGCTCCGGAGGTGGGTCAGGGTGAGCACCACCCACTAGGCATGCCCTGGTGTGCGTTCCTCACCTGGTGGCCCCCCTCTGGTAGTTCTTTTGTCCAAAATTCCTCATTTATTCCACAAAAATTCTTCATAAAATTTCAGCTTCATTGGGGATGTGCAGAATAGGTATGTCTGACATGCTTTTTCGCGTCCCGAGTTCCAGCTGTCGGTATTCTCCCTCTTTGTGTAAACCTTCCAAATTATGAGAGAAAAGGCATTAGAATTACTCCCGAAAGCATTATTATGCATAAAAACATTATAAATAACAATAGGAAAACATGATGCAAAATCAATGTATCATATAGCACACGATGGGTGAACAAATTACCGTTGGGCAATGGATAGAAGATCAAATAATCATGAGGATATCCAGGCAATGGTCATTATATAGGCATCACGTCCAAGATAAGTAGACCGAAACGATTCTACATCTACTTATATTGCTCCACACATTGACCACTATCCCACATGCATCTAGTGTATTAAGTTCATGGAAAAACAGAGTAATGCAATAATAACCGTGACATGATGTACACAAGATCTATTCATGTAGGAATAGACCCTATCTTGTTATCCTTAATGGAAACGATACATGTGTGCCTTGCTGCCCCTTGTGTCACTCAGAAAGAACACCGAAAGATCGAACCCATCACAAAAGCCTCTTCCCATTGCAAGAAAAATGGATCTAGTTGGCCAAACTAAACCAAAGATTTGAAGAAAAAATACGAGGCTATAAGTAATCATGCAAATAAGAGATCAAAGAAGACTCGAATCATATTCATGGATAGAAAGTGATCATGAACTCAAAATTCATAGGATCTCAACAAACACACTGCAAAAGTCATTACATCAAATAGATCTCCAAGTGACCATTGTATTGAGAATCAAAAAAGAGAGAGAGGAAGTCATCTAGCTACCGCCTATGAACCCGTAGGTCTATGGTGGACTACTCACGCATCATCGGAGAGGCACCGATGAAGACGACGCACCCCTCCATGTTGGTGTTAGATTGGATCTCGAGGTTCTAGAACTTGTGGCGGCTAGAATTGTGTTTCATCGACTCCCTAGGTTTTTTTGAATATTTGAGTATTTGTAGAGGCGATAGTCGGTGGAGGGGGGTCCCGAGATGGGCACCACCCACCAAGCCGTACTAGGGGCCTCTAGCACACCCTGGTGGGTGTTCCCACCTCGGCCTTCCTCTCTAGTACTTCTCTTACACATCTGGCGTCTTCTGCCCCGGAAAAATTCTCCAAAAAGTTTCATAGTGTTTGGGCTTCGTTTGGTACTGATTTTCTACGAAGTAAAAAACAAGCAAAAACAACAACTAACACTTTGGCACTATGGCAATAGGTTAGTCCCACAAAAAATGATATAAAGTTGCTATAAAATGATTGTAAAAGATCCAAGATTGATAATATAACAACATGGAACAAGCAAAAATTATAGATACATTGGAGACGTATCACACGCAGAAAACAACAACTGGCACTGGGCACTGGGTCAATAGGTTAGTGCTCAAAATAATATAAATTGGTAAATTATTACTCAAAAAGTATCCTAGAATGATAATATAATATCATGGAACAATCAAAAATTATAGATACATTGGAGACGTATCAAAGCTCTAGGGTGGCCAAACAACCAAGAGTAATAAGCTTCTCAAACTTCACTTCCACGTATCATAGGGTGAAATATTTATCGCGTTTTACGTTATGGAGCCACTGCCACCTCATCTTGTTTGCCATGAGCCCCAATTTGGAACCCGTCCGTGGCTCCACGGAAAGGGATTCATCGCCATCATCATCACCAACCTTTCTCCTTCAGCAATTTTCATGATGCTCACAATCATATGTGAGTAATCCCTTTGCACGCATACTAAAGGCAGATAGACTTTAATGAAAATTAATATGCAATCATGTCAATTTGTTAGGGCTTGATCCCTTGTATCCACTATGTTCCAAGATTGATGTAAATATGACTTTGCTATTCTTAATTCTTGTCACTAGGACCCGAGTGTGATGATTTGATATGGACAAGTTATGTTTTTTCTGAATATATTTATGTTCTTAATCTTATCTGCAAGTTGTATGCACATGTTATCGCTTTGAACCTTAGACCCCCAAGGTGGCATTGAAAGGGATATCAACAGGATGATTTTAACTTGAGAAGTTCATGTACTCACTATGTGTTGATGTTGATGCTTTGTTCTAGTTCTCTATTAAAAGGAGCGCCTTAATTACCCTTAGTTTCCATTAGGACCCCACTTCCATGGGAGAGTAGGACAAAAGATGGCATGCAAGTTCTTACCGCAAGCACGTATGACTATATACAGAATACATGCCTACATATGATTGATAAGTTGAAGCTAGTTTGTATCGTTCTAGGTTGTGAAATTTACATATTGAAATTCATATAAATATGCATCGCTACTCCATGCTTACACTTTACTCCTATTGTTCATGCTACAATTACTAACGCTCCACTTGCCACAAACTTGTTACTATTGCTACTGCTATTGTTACTTTATCGCTACCACTATCGCTACTATTATATTATTGTGTGATACGTCTCCAACGTATCTATAATTTTTGATTGTTCCATGCTATAATATTATCATTCAAGGATACTTTTAAGGCATTTTATTTGTTGTTTTATATTATTTTTGAGCAGTAACCTATTAATGCAATGCCAAGTGCCAGTTGTTGTTTTTTGCATGTTTTGGCTTTTCAGGTTTACAATACCTAACAAAGTCCAATTGCCACAATTTTTTTGATGATTTTTGTGGCCCAAAAGAAGAGCTAGAACCTTCAGGAGAAGACCAGAGGTCGCACGAGGGCCCCACAAGCTAACAAGGCGCCCGCCCACGGGGTTTGTCGTGCCCTGATAGCTTGTGGCCGCCCCCTCGTCTCCTGGCCCCGTACTCTGGCCTATAAATTCGCATATATTCCAAAAACCCTAGAGGATCTCCCGAAACACTTTTTCCGCCACGGCAAGTCTTTGTTCTACCGTGATCTCTTGGAGCCCTTTTCCGGTGCCCACACGAAGGGGGGGTCGATAACGAAGGGCCTATACATCATACTAGTTGCTCCCATGGTGATGTGTGAGTATTTCACCACAGACCTACCGGTCTGTAGTGAGGACATAGATGACTCTCTCTTTATTCTTCATTGCCATGATCAACGCAATTCCCGCAATGATCTATCTTATGTAATCCATCTTTGCGGTGTGTTTGTTAGGATCCGATGAATTGTGGATTTATGTTCAAATTATTCATGAAAAAGATTTGAGTCTCCTTTGAATTCCTATTTGCATGATTATTATAGCTTCATAATTCTCTTAGATCTATCTATTTAGTTTGGCCAACTAGATTGGTTTATCTTCGGTGAGAGAGGTGTGTTGTAGTGGGTTCAATATTCGGTGTTCCATATCCCAGTGACAAAGTAGGGGATAAGACACGTTTTGCTGGCACTAAGGATAAAATGATGGGGTTTATTCATATTAATTGAGTTTACTTTGTCTACATCATGTCATCGTTCTCCAAGCATTACTCTGTTTGTTATTAACTCAAAACCTAGAGAGGCAAGAATAGAAGCGCTCTCGAAGTGGATTAATAGTAGTAGATGCAGGCATGAGTCGGTCTACTTGTTTATGGACATGATTCCTGTATACACATGATCATTAACGCAAATAAATATTGCATAACTATGTGCTTTTCTATCAATTGCCCAATAGAAATTTGTTTACTCGCCATATGCTTTCTATAAGGGCATTTTCTTATCTTAGTGTTTGGGTGATGATGACACCTCACTAAGTTATCTAACCGTGTGTCAAGTTATTCAGGTACTATGTGTGAGACACAAGACGGTTAGGCATTCCCTTCAGACGGAAAAGAACAAAGACGATGTTCTCAACGCGTTTATTTTCTTTGGTCATAGGGATCCCGTAATATTAAGAGGAAATCCTCATTGGGAGGTCTTGGAGTGAATACACACACACACACACACACATCCTTAGCACACACCTCATTCCCTTCCATCAAATAAAGAGAGGCCCTGCTTTCCTTCCATGTAGACCGGTTGTACCGCTCGCCCTAGTGGTTGTACCACTCGCTCGTATCATCCGGAATAACCACCACTCCAGGGGTGATACCCTGGGGGTGCTGCCACCAAGTGATCCCCACCGGTTGTACCGCCAACAACCGGGTGACAGTCATGGGCGGTTGTACCGGCCTAGCATCGGGCTTCAACCCGACGCGATTTTGTTGAGTTACGGTTGTTGGGTGGACGTGGGACAGTTGTACTAATATATTACTATAGCTTGGTACTGCCGATGTCCCAAGCGGTTGTACCGCTCGAGACTTTGTTGTGTCCACTCAAGTCGAGCGGTTGCACCGGCAAGGAACCACCGCCTTGGATTCTGTTTTGATGTGGTGGTTGGCCGGTTGTTGGGCGATTGTACCGGTCCTAGTAGTTCTACCGCCCACATCACCGGTTGTACCGCTGCCATGTAAAATGGTTGTAACGGTTGGAAAGTGGGGGCCTATATAAAGGTGTGGTTCTTCCACCTCCACCTTAGCTATTACCTCTCTCTCCACCATTAATGCACACCAAGATTTCTTGCCCGATCTCTCTCTCTCTAGCCACTCAAACCTGTTGATTTGCTAGGGATTGAAGGATGAGACCTATAGCTACACTTCCACCATAGTAAATTTGATTCCCCCATACTTTCTTGTGTGGATTTTGTTACTCTTGGGTGTTTGAGCACCCTAGACAGTAGAGGTCACCTTGAATCCATATTCCATTGTGGTGAAGCTTTGTGCTTTCGTTGGGAGCCTCCAACTAAGTTGTGGAGAGGGCCCCAACCTTGTTTGTAAAGGTTCGGTTGCCGCCTTCAAGTGCACCACCAGTGGAATCACGACATCTCGCATTGTGTGAGGGCATGATGAGAATACGGTGGCCCTAGTGGCATCTTGGGGAGCATTGTGCCTCCACACCGCTCCAATGGAGACGTACTTCCCCTCAAAGGGAAGGAACTTCAGTAACACATCCTCGTCTCCAACAGTTCCACTTGTGTATATTTCTTACCTTTATTTTGTGCAAGCTTATATCTTGTTGTTGTAGCTAGCATCATATAGGTTGTTCACCTAGATGCATATCTAGTCAACCTATTTATTGCTAGACCTAATTTGCTAAGAAAAGCTTAAAAATTGGTAGTTGCCTATTCACCCCCCTCTAGTCAACCATGTCGATCCTTTCACTTTCTTCGAGAGAGAAGCCTCTACCGAACACTATGGCCCCCGTGTCTATTCACAAATATATTTACAAACGCTTTCAATACCTTGCTTCCATTTATTTATTTTCCTTTTATTTTGCAATTTATAATTATCAACTATCATATACACTTTTTATTGCTTGCAAGTAACGAGTTCAAGGGGGTAGACAACCCTCTTGTGCACGTTGGGTGCAATTGTTTGCTCTTTCGTGTGTAGATGTTGAAGACAGAAAGCTGTGTGATCCTCCTATTGGTTCAATAACCTTGGTTGTCAATGAGGGAAATACTTATCTATATTGTGTTGCATCATCCCCTTCTCTTCGGGGAAAACCCAACGTGGATCACAAGTATCACTGTGCTACTAATGAATTGCTGCGAAAAAGTTACTACATCCGTCCGGGTTTATTAGTCCTAAGAGCAACATAAGCATGTCCTTTTTTACAAAGCCTTGCTTTGGAAATCAACAAGCATGTAGTCACTTCATTGTCTATAGAGATAGGGATTGCTGCTAGCCCAAATATTAGCAATGGGACTAGCAGCAATGCCTCTCTCTACAAACAATGAAGTGGCTGCAAGTATGTTGATTTCCAAAGCAAGGCCTTATAAAAAGGACATGCTTATGTTGCTCCACCTCAGGAATCCATCTTGTTATCCTTAACGGCTTCGGGTTGCCTCGAAGACTGTTGTGGCGGGTGGAATTGTGTTGCGGCGGGCACAACCCACTAAGGAAATGTTTCTCTATTATGGAGGTGATAAAGAGTTTGTCGTAAAAGGGTTACGTCGATGCAAGCTTTGACACCAATCCGGATGACTCTAAGTAACAGTCCGGATACGTATAGTGGAGCAGTCATTTGGAATAGCTCCAAGTAGAGCATGGTAGCAGGATCTATAGTATGACATAGAGATTTGCAATGTACACACGGATCTGAATGTTGCAGACCCACTGACTAAAACCTCTCTCACAAGCAAAACATGATCAAACCCCATGACCCATTGGGTGTAAATCACATGGTGATGTGAACTAGATTATTGACTCTAGTGCAAGTGGGAGACTGTTGGAAATATGCCCTAGAGGCAATAATAAATTAGTTATTACCATATTTCCTTGTTCATGATAATCGTTTATTATCCATGCTATAATTGTATTGATTGGAAACTAGATACATGTGTGGATACATAGACAAACAAAGTGTCCCTAGTAAGCCTCTACTAAACTAGCTCGTTGATCGAAGATGGTTAAGGTTTCCTAGCCATAGACATGTGTTGTCATTTGACAACGGGATCACATCATTAGGAGAATGATGTGATGGACAAGACCCAAACTATGAACGGAGCATATGCTCATGTCAGTTTATTGCTATTGTTTTTTGCATGTCAAGTATCTATTCCTATGACCATGAGATCATGCAACTCACTAACATCGAAGGAGTACCCTGTGTGTATCAAACTTCGCAACCTAACTAGGTGACTATAAATGTGCTCTACAGGTATCTTCGAGGGTGTCTGTTGAGTTGGCATGGATCAAGACTGTGATTTGTTACTCCGTGTTACGGAGAGGTGTCTCAGGGCCCACTAGATAATAAAACATCACAATGAGCCTTGCAAGCAAAGTGACTAAAGAGTTAATCACGAGATCTTGTATTATGGAACGAGTAAAGAGACTTGTCGGTAATGAGATTGAGCTAGGTATAGATATACAAACGATTGAATCTTGGGCAAGTAACATACCAAAGAACAAAGGGAACTACATACGAGATTAACTGAATCCTTGGGTTCGACCGATAAATATCTTCGTAGAATATGTAGGAACCAATATGGGCATTAGGTCCCCCTATTGGTTACTAACCGTAGAGGTGTCTCGGACATGTCTACATAGTTCTCGAACCCGCAGGGTGTGCACACTTAATGTTCGGTGACATTTTGGTAGTATTGAGTTATGTATGTTGGTGACCTAAGGTTGTTAGGAGTCGCGGATGAGATCCCGAATGTCATTAGAAGCTCCGGAATAGTCCGTAGGTAAAGATTGATATATAGGAAAGTGGTGTTTGGGCTTCGAAAAAGTTTCAGGCACTTCTGGTAGTGTACCGGGAGTGACGAATGGGTTCCGGGGGTCCATCAAGTGGGGCCCACCCACCCAAGGGGCCACATGGGCCTAGGAGGTGGCGCACCATCCCCTGGTGGGCTGGGCAGCCAACCCCTAGAAGGCCCTTGCCAAGGGGTGGGGAAGGGCAAGTGGGTAGGGAGTCCTACTAGGACTCCACCTCCATTGTGGGAGGTGAACTCCTACCCTCCTTGTGCCAAGAACTATCGTCGTTTTCTCACGGCAGATGCCATGGGTTGGCTTATCATAAGTGGTTGGGGCCGGAGGACGCCAACGGGCTCCGGGTGCGAGATTGGGCACAAGCGGTGGTGACACACGATGTACCCAGGTTCAGGGCCCTCCGTGGGAGGTAACACCCCTAGTCCTGCTTGGTCTAGTTGGATGGATGGGTATGTGTACAAGGATGCTCCTGGAGCCGTGTCTAGAGGAGGAAGAAGGAGCAGCCGGCTCGTCTTCTTCTGCTACTAGAGAAGGGAATGAGAGCTCCGTGGGAGTGTGTGAGCGACCATTTGTCCGTCCTCGTTGCATGGGGAGCTCGAGGGGTTTTATAGGCCAACCCCCTGGCTCTTAAAATATGTCATAAGTACAATGGTGGGGGGACCCGGCTGGTAGTCTCTCCGGCTGGCCACAGGGTCCTGCCGCTCGCACCGTCTTGTCATGGGCGGGGCCCGCCGGCCGAGCGTTCCCATCTCCCGTTGGGGCCCATCAGCCGGCTCTGTGATTGGTCCTTGCCCACCTACCGCGGCACGGGCCGCCCAAGGGCGTCGTTAAGCGCTAGCCGACCGAAGTCTCCAGTACGGGCGGCGACACTGTAGCCATGCCGGGGCAGGTAATCGGGTGGTGAGGGCGTGTTAGTACCGTTCCCCTGCCCGGTCAGGCTCACTGAGGTCAGCGGCCAGGATGGTTGGACTGTAGCCACGCGCTACGGTGCGTAAGCGGCCATCGTAGCCATAGGGTTGCCCGTCGTGCCGGTCATGTTGCATCGTCGCGCCTGCATACAGAGGGTCGGGACGGGGCATGTTCGTCCCGATGTCAACGGAAGAGCCGGTCCGTGGGCAGCCGACCGCGCCCAGCCGGCCGGGGGCCCAACCGACTCCTTGACCAGCCGGCCGGGGCGCCAGCCGGCACCAGCTTGTGCTGGACGTCCTCCAGCCAGCCACGTAGTTTTTCTTCGAAGCGAAAGGGGGAAGACCCCGTTGCTTTGGCCTACCTAGGGGTATAAACCCCGTCAGTAGTCTCCGAAGCCGGCGAGGGCCTGCATCTCGCGAACGGTGGGGAGCTGGCGGCTTTCCCTCAGCACCAGCCACCCCCGGCTCGAAGGCGAAGGGGCAGTCGGGTCGGCCGTTGGATCCGACGCCTCGGGTTCCGGCGTGCCGCCCCGGTACCCGCGCCAGCACACGGCACGCCACGCGGCCAGTAATGATGCCGCGGGTCCCGGGCACGCGGGGAGACGGGACGTCGCCCAGGCCTAGCCCGGTAGGACCCAGGCGTAGCCCTTGTAGGCCTTGGGGCGCAGGACAGGATCCTCTGTGCTTCGAAGCGGCCGTTACGGCCCGAGGCCACCCACGTGCGCGGAATTTCCGGGAGGAGTGGGTGCAGACGATCCCATGTCCCCTGGTCATGGCCACCCATATAAAAGGGGAGGAAGGGCAGGAGGCGGAGGTACCCGCGCCCCCACTTGCCTCCTTGCTACCCTTCTTCGTCGTCACTTCTCTCCTTCCCTCACACGCCGTCGCACTCGAGCCTGCGCCCGCACCCGCGCCCACACACTGCACCGCCGCCGCGATGGCCGATGGACGCGGAGGCAGTTGGGCTGGTTCCTTCATGGTTGAGGCGGGCATCGCCGAGCTGCGCCGCATGCGCATGTTGTCGTTGGCGGAGCGGGTGGCCGCACGCGCACCGGGCGACGTGATAGCGCCGGCACTGCAGCAAGGGGAACACGTCGTGTTCCTCTGGCACTTCTCCCGGGGCTTTGGGCTCCCGGTGAGTCTCTTTTTCCATCTTCTTCTTGACACTTTCGACCTTCAACCGCACAACCTCGGGCCGAATTCGATCTTGTACCTCTCCGCCTTCGTAATGTTGTGTGAGGTGTACCTCGGCATCCTCCCCTTCATCGAGTTCGCAATGCCCTCTTCTATCTCAAGTCTTTGAAGATCGACGCGTGCGGGGGCATGGTGGTGTGCTGCCACGGCATCGCTCGCTTTCCCCCTCTCTCTGATCGACTCCATCAAGGGGTGGCACGAACATTCTTCTACGTGAAGAACGTCGACCCAAGGATGGATTACATCCGGCTGCCACCGTTCGAGGACAGGCAATCCTCTCAGCAGAATTGGCAGGGACCTGCCCCGCACGACGTGGCCTTGGATGAGCTCACCCGGCTCACGCAGCTGAAGAGCGCCGAGGGGCTGGTTGCCGCCGACCTGGTGGCGGCCTTTGTCTCGCACCGGGTGTCGCCCCTCTAGATGAGGCCACACTGGATCTGCGACATGTCCGGCCGGCAAGACCCCTGTCGGCAGTCCACCGTCGAGCTGACGCCGGCTTAGGTGGCGAAGCGGGTGAATGCCCTCACGACGGTCAAGATGAAGCCCGCCTTGTGGTCCTTCGGCATGGGGCCCTACGACCGCATCAACCGGCCTCCCCTGGTGAGTTTTTTCGTCGCGGTGGTTCTTTCTTGTTTGGTATTCCCCAGCCGGCAGCCGGCTGGAGAACTTATGTTGAAGTGCTGACCGCAAGCGCTGGTGCGACAGAACACGCCGGACGGCCCGCACCCGCAGATCTTCGAGGCAGAGCGCGAGGACTCTGACTCTCGAGACTTCTAGACGGGAGCCCCCCAGAGGAAGGAGTGGCCTCCTCGGGGGGGGCGACGAGCCGGCGGATCCGCGAGGCGGCGTTCCTGGCAGGGCCAGAGGGTCCGGCGCAGTCGGGGAACCCAGCGGAGTGGGTGAGTTCCCTATTGCCCCCTCCATCCGGGACTGGACAGACGACGATGATGATGATGATGATTTGATGATTCTAGACGGACCTCCTCCAGCATCGCGCCAGGACCGGAGGAGCGAGGAGCGACCGGCTTGAGGCCCGGCGGCCGAAGCGGACGGCCGGTGGAAGAGGCCGGCTCACGAGGGGGCGGGGGCCTCACCGCCCGGCCCGAAGCGGGTGAAGCTGGCCATGCAGAAGCCGCTGCCATGCGCCAAGCGGGCCCTGCCCCTTATTATCGCGTAAGTTTTTCGTCTTTGTGCGAGTTTTTTCTTTCGCCTTGCGAACCGGTTAACGACCGGTTCTTGGACGCTGTAGTGACCCCATCGAGGGGCCGGTGGGGGAGATGACGGATGCTGCCAGCCGGCTGGCCCGCGAGCATGCGCCCACCCAGCGGGAGGAAAAGAGGAGGCTCGTGGAGCTGCAAGCCTCCCGGTCCGGCATGCGAGGAGGGGCCGCGCACTCTGGGACCTCGAGCGGCCGGAGGCGGAGGGGGTCGGCGGACCCCCCACGAGCGTTGGACTCGGCAGCAGAGTCCACACGCATGTCGAGGCCTTCGTCAAATGAGCCGCGGGGGGCGGCCATGGACTCGCCAGTGCCTCCGCCCGCGCAAGAAACGGCCCAGGCGAGGGAGGCGACGACGGAGTCGGCTCCCGAGGCGACCCGTCCTGAGGTGCCGGAGGTGACCCCGCCTGCGGCCGAGCCAGCCAAGGTCGAGATGCTGGAGGTTCTGTCGGTCCCAGATGCGGCGTTGGAGGCGCCGCTGGAGACGGCAGACATGGAGGTGAAGGTGCCTTCTGGCACGACCGACGCGTAGGAGCGGCCGGGAGAGGAGGTGGCTGCGGCACCGCGCGGGGGGGGGGCGGCGAGAGGCAACTCCTGGCCCCTTGCCGTCATCAACCCGCCCCCGGCGGCTAGAGCCGTGGCGAGCCCGGGTGGCAGCAACCGTCGGGCCCGGAGGGCTCTGTAGCCGATAAGGTAGGTTGCACTTTGTAGGAGCGGCATATAGCCCCCGGGAATCGGCTGACGTTGGTTGCGTCTTGCAGGCGAGCTGGCCACCCTCCGGGGGGAGAAGACCGGGCTTGTCGCCGAACGGGACCGGCTGACGCGGGACGTCCAGGCGGCCGCGTAGGAGACGGACCGGCTGGCCGCGCTGCTGGTCGATTGGGAGGCGGCCCGAGACAGGCTCAAGGCCGAGGCGGCAAAGGAGGTGGCGTCCCGGGAGGTGGCCGTCAAGGAGGCGGCTGACGCCCTGACAACCGCCGCCCTTCAAGGCGAGGTGACCCGCCTTGAGAAGAGGCTCGAGGAGGTCAAGGGTTCCCTCGCCACCTCGGAGGTGACCCGGAAGTCGGAGCACGAGGCGGCGCTACACTTCGCCATTGGGGTGGACGACGCGATCGAAGATAGGTGCCAATCTCTCTCTTTCCCCAGCCGGTTGCTCTTCCCTTTGCTATTTCTCGTGTTTCATCTTGCTGTTTCTTTCCTTCTCTTCTCCTTCCTTCCAGGGCGTTTCCCGGAAACTCATCACCGCGCTGCGTGCGCCGTTGAGGAGCACTGGGAATACCTTCGGGAGTGTGGTCGCCCCATCGAGGAGCACGCCGCGTGGGACATGGACGAGATTGGGATGGTCGGCTCAAGACCGCCGGCAAGGAGGGCATCACCGTGCTATGGCCGGGCCATGGGAGAGCTCTGACGCACCGCGTGGCTCAGTGGCTGGAGCACGCCGTCCTCCGCCTTGAGGCTTGGAAGGCATCGGCCGCCCGAGCCGGGGCGCAGATGGCGCTTCGATTCATGATGTCTTGGTACCGTGGCGTGGACCTGGGCCGGCTGGCGACCATGCGGGACATGCCGGCCGCAAAGCGGGAGGCCCGCGAGCCGGCCCTTGTCCAGCGGGCCAACGAGCTTGCGTCATACGTTGACGCGGACGAACTCCTACCGGCCCATGGCGAGGATGGCGAGCCGTTGCACGAGGACTCCTTCGGCATCCCTCAAGGCCTGGCGGATGACGAAGTCGCTGACGAGAGCAACGACTCGAGCGGCAAGACGACCGAGACCGAGGAGCCCGCCTCGAAGGCCAAGGAGGCTGACCCAAAGACTACGACCACCTCCGAGGCGAGGACCGAGCCGCCTCGCGACGCGCCGGCTGGGGGCACGCCGGTTGGCGACGCACCGGTGGCCTAAGCCCCCGAGCATCTTTTTTATCTTTTTTTCCTGCATGTAAAAACTTGAGTCCGCCCACTGGGGGTGTTTGTGTAATGAACCGAATGCTGGTCATGGGCCACTTTTGCGTTAATGTTCATGAATATTCTGTTGTGTTTGCCTTGTGACTCATGCTGCCTCATCCTTATCACTTTTTGCCCGCCTTAACTCTTTCCATTTCTACTCCTTTTCCCCTTTGGTTTTGGCCCTGCCAGCCCAACAGCCGGGAGCCGGTCTGTAGCTGAGTCGGGGCGTCCACCTCAGGGGAGCCGGTTCAAAACTTAGGAATTGCGAGGTTTTTTTGGGATAAGTAGAGTAGTAGAGACGCGGCGAGGGTCTGGCTAGGCCCTGAAGGGGTCTCCCTTTGTTTCGATCTTTCGTGTGAGCCAAACCTTGCCGCCCTGGGGCCCCGTCAGCGGGACAGCCGGGCACCGGTTCTGTAGCTAGTAAGGGTGGGGAAGTTTGGCCGGCTCACGCTACTTAGCTGTTTTTCAGAGAGGCACTTCTAGGCCCAGCCGGCTAGCCCCCGGGCCCAGGAGCCGGTGAGTGAGGAACACTTTTGAAAGAAACGAAACGGGGCGCGCCCCAAGAGCCGGCTTGGGGTGCCCATTGCATTCATAAGCCCAAAAGGACGGGGATACATACATACATTGATTTTCCACAGCAGTAAAACGGGCGCAAGAGCGCTGCGTTCCATGGGCGCTCCGTTTCTTCACCAGAAGCATCTCTTTTGCGCTTCTACGACTTCTGGGCGTCTATCAGGTAGTACGCGTTGTTGCATAGCGCCTTGCTAATGATGAACAGGCCCTCCCATGGGAGACAGCTTGTGCTGTCCGACGGTTCACTGGATCCGTCTGAGGACCAGGACCCCCTCGCGGAACGAGAGTGGCCGGATCCGCATGTTGTGGTAGTGCCGGAGTTTCTGCTAGTAGATCATCGTCCGGCTCAAGGCCAGTTCGCGAGCTTCCTCGACTAGATCGACGCCGTCTTCTCTTGCCTTCTTTGCGTCCTTCTCCATGTACAAGGTGACCCTAGGAAAATCAAACTCGATGTCGGTGGGGATGATTGCCTCGGACCCATACACAAGGAAGAGGGGAGTGTGGCCGATTGACCGGTTCGGGGTGGTCCTGAGACTCCAAAGGACAGCCGGCAGCTCGTCGATCCAGCAACCGGCCGACCTCACCAGCGGCATCACGAGACAAGGCTTGATGCCGGATAGGATGAGGCCGTTCGCCCTCTCGACCTGGCCATTGGACTGCGGATGAGCGATAGAGGCCAGGTCGAGCCGGATTCCTTGCTTGGAGCAGAAACGCGCGAGTGCGCCCTTGGCAAAGTTGGTGCCGTTGTCAGTGATGATGCTGTGGGAACGCCGTATTGTACCGTGACATCGTCAATGATCCGGACGAGCGTGGGGCCGTCCAGCTTCTTGATTGGTCGCGCCTCGATCCACTTGGTGAATTTGTCGATGGCCACCAGTAAGTGTATCATGCCACCTCGAGCAGTCTTGAATGGGCCCACCATGTCCAACCCCCAAACAGCGAAAGGCCACGAGAGGGGGATGGTTTGGAGGGTCGTTGCCGGCAAGTGGCTCTGCGCGCTGAATCGTTGGCAGCCCTCGCACTCGTTGACCAATTTCTTAGCCGCGTCGAGAGCCGTCGGCCAGAAGAAGCCTCGGCGGAAAGCCTTGGCCACTAGGGTCCGGGAGGCGGCATGATGCCCGCACTCGCCCTGATGAATGTCGAGGAGCATCTCCAGACCCTTTTCTGGCTCGACGCATCACTGGAAGACGCCGATGGTGCTGCGATGGACGAGCTCGTTGTTGATGATGCCGTAGGCTGTGGCCCGGTGCTAGATTTTCCTAGCCAGAGCCTCGTCCGGAGGTAGCTCGCCTCGCAGAAGGAACGCTAAGATGGGTTGGACCCACGAGGGGGCCGCGACGGCGGCCGGCTCAGGAGCCCCCGGGACTGGTTGATCAGTCCTTGGGACCGGTTCGCCAGCTCCCGGGACCGGCTCAGGAGCCCCCGAGGCTAGTTGGCCAGCCCCCGGGTTTGGCTTGCCAGCCCCCAGGGCCGGCTAGTTGGTGATCACCATGACGGCCATGTCGCCGGGGTTGGCCGCCTCGGGCGCCGTCGGCTCGATCGGAGCCGGCTGGGCGGCCGACGATTCGAGAGCCGACAGTGAAGTTGCCGGAGAGGCGGCCGGGGCCGTTGATGGGCCGACGACACCCGCTGGCACGAAGATTGACTCCGATTCTGGGCAAGGCTTGATCAACGTCTTGAGCAGCCATTCAAGGGAGACGCCGGCTGGGATGGCGTGCCGAGTGGAGCCAATCTTCGCCAGCACATCCGCTGCCTCTTTGTCCGCCCATGGGACGTGATGAAACTCACAGCCCTCCAAGGAGCCGGTGAGCTATTGTACAAGCAAGCGATAGCTGGCCATGTTGGCGTCCCTAGCATCCCATTCACCAGAGACTTGCTGCACCACGAGGTTGGAGTCGCCGAAGCAGAGGATGCGCCTGATGCCGATCTCCTTGGTAAGCCGGAGGTCATGGATGATGGCCTCGTACTCAGCCATGTTGCTGGAGGCGGCAAAGTGGATCTGTAGAGCATATTTGAGCTGATCACCTTTCAGGGAGGAGAGGACTATGCCGGCACCCAGGACGGTCCTCATTTTCAAGCCGTCATAGTGCATGCGCCAATGCATGGAGTCTGGGGGAGGCGGGACGAACTCTGTCTCCGCCCAGTCGACGAGGAAATCCTGTGACTTGATGGTGGTTCTTGGCTCGTACTGAATCTCATGGTCGGCGAGGGCGATGACCCACTTGGCGATCTGGCCGGTGGAGTCCCGGCCGCTCATGATCTCACCAAGCGGGGTCGTGCTCACCACGGTAATGGTATGCTCTTGGAAGTATTGCTTAACCTTCTTGGCGGCAAAGTATATGCCATAGCACATCTTTTGATAGTGGGGGTAGTTCTTCTTGGACACGGAGAGGACCTCCCTGAGGAAGTAGGCGGGTCGCTGGACCGGCAGGGACTTGCCCTCCTCTGGCCGCTCGACCACCAGAACGACGCTAATGACACGGGTGGTTGCCGCGATGTAGGCGAGCAGCGGTTCCTTCTCGGCCGGCGTGGCCAAAATGGGCGCGTGGGTGAGAGCCTTCTTGAGGCTGCGGAAGGCCTCGTCTGCCTCGTCAGGCCAATCGAAGGCACCTGGCCTCTTGGTTTGACCCGGCTCGATCAGGGCCGTCTTGCGAAGGAGCCCATAGAGGAGCAGGGCCTTCTCTCCCAGCCAGCTGATGAACCGGCTGAGCGAGGCAAGGCAGCCGGTGAACTTCTAGACGTCGCGAAGCCGGGTCAGTTTCGGCACGCGCTCGATCGCGCTGATCTTCTCGGGGTTAGCTTCGATGTCGCGGGCGGACACGAAGAAACCCAAGAGTTGTCCGGCGGGGACGCCGAAGACACACTTCTCCGGGTTGAGCTTGATCTTATACTCACGTAGGTTCGCGAATGTCTCCCGAAGGTCGTCGAGGAGGCTAAAGTGCTTCTTGGTTTTGACGACGATGTCGTCGACATAGACGTGGACGGTCCTGCCTATCTGAGGCAGGAGGCACTTCTGCATGCATCGTTGGAAGGTGGCGCCAGCATTCTTTGGGCCGAAGGACATGGTGATGTAGCAGTAGGCCCCGAAGGGTGTGATGAAGGAGGTCTTGAGCCGGTCTTCTGGTTCTAGCTTGATCTGGTGGTAGCCTGAGTAGGCGTCCAGGAAAGACAGCAAGTCACAGCCGGCCGTGGAATCAATGACTTGATCGATCCACGACAGGGCGAATGGGTCCTTGGGGCATGCCTTGTTCAGGCTAGTGTAGTCGATGCACATGCGCCAGGTCTTGTTCTTCTTCAGTACCAGGACTTGGTTCGCCAGCCAGTCCGGGTGGAATACTTCCATGATGAACCCGGCTGCGAGCAGCCGGGCAATCTCATCTCCTAAAGTACGCCACTTCTCCTCGGAGAAGCGGCACAGGGATTGCTTGACCGGCTTGACATCCGGCCGGATGTGGAGTTTGTGCTCGGCGAACTTCATCAGGACACCCGGCATGTCCTTGGGGGACCATGCAAAGATGTCCCGATTCTCATGGAGGAAGTCGACGAGCTCGTCTTCCTATTTGCTGTTGAGGCGGGAGCCGATGGTGACGCACTGAGCCGGGTTGGCCAGGTCGAGCGGGATTTGCTAGGTGTCCTTAGACGGTTGGAAGGAGGCCTCGCCGGTGAATTGCGAGGGTGGAGTCGGCACGGTCGGCTGGCTGGCAGCAAGGGCCACGAGCCGGTCGAGTTGTCATTTCTCCTTGGCGATCTCTAGGGCCTCGGCCAGCCGGCTGCCATCTCGAGCGCATTCGAACGACATCTTGTAGTCTGCCTTGATGGTGATGATCCCCTTTGGCCCCGCATCTTGAGCTTGAGGTAAGCATAATGGGGGACCGCCATGAAGCTGACAACAGCCGGCCGGCCCAACAACGTGTGGTAGGGGCTCACGAGGTCCATGACCTCGAACAGCACTGGCTCACGATGGAAATGGCTGGGTCCGCCGAAGAGAACGTCGAGCGTGATCTTGCCGACAGGGGAGCAAGACTTCCCAGGCACAATGCCATGGAAAACTGTTCGGCTCGCCTGCAGGTCTTTTATCTTCAGCCCCAACTTATGCATCGTGTCGGGGTAGAGAATGTTGATGCTGCTGCCGCCATCTATCAGCACCCGTGAGAAGCGGAAGGCTCGCTCCTTGGTGGCGATGGAGGGGTCGAGGACCAAGGCGTAACTGTCGGGATTTGGCATCACGGCAGGGTGATCAGCCTGGCTCCATGTGACCGACTTCTCCGACCAGTGCATGAACTAGGGAGTTGTCGGCATGGTGGCGTTCACCTCACGACGGAGCCAGCGCTGAGCGTGTTTGCCCGTCTCTTCACTAGTGAAGACGACGTAGCAACTGTCCTGGTTGGGGAACTGGTCGATCAGACGACCATCGTTCGGAGCCGTTGCCGGTGCCGGGGCAGTCGCTTGAGCCGGGGCCGGCGCGCGGGCTGGCGGCGCGGGAGGAGACGGAAGGCTGTCCCCCGGGCCAATCGCTATGAGAAGCTGCACTGCCAGAGCATGTGCGTAGAGGGCTTGGCCCCTGAATGGTTCTTGCAGGGGAGATCAAGCATTTGCTCAAAGGTGAGCTTCAGCTGCCACGCAGCCTTGCCGGTGCGCTGGCGCTGGCTGGAAGGCTCGACAGCCGGCTCCTGATCCTCAACGATATTAACCTGCCGGCTCTCGTAGCGGGGATCCGGCTGGTCATTCTTGCGCTTATTGTTCTGCGGCTGCCAGCTGTCGGCAGCCGGCTGGGTCGTGGTCGGCGTCGTCATTACCTTGGCGGACGGGGTCATCTTGACGCGGATGGCCGAATCGGCCGTGGCGTATTTTTCCGCTTTGTTCATGAGCTCGGCGAGCATGGCCGGCTCGCAGCACAGGAGCTTGTGCTTGAGAGGGGTGTCGTACCGGCAGCCCTCGATAAAGTACTGCACGGCTTGGACCTCGTGCACCCCCTCGCAGGAGTTGCAGAGCTTAGTCCACCGGGTGAGGTAGTCGTGGAGGGATTCGTCCGGCCCCTGAACGCACATGGCGAGTTCAGGGGGACGACCAGGCCGCTTGTAGGTGCCGGTGAAGTTGCAGGCGAAGGCCTCCTCGAAGTCCATCCAAGTGTTGATGTTGTCGGCCGCCAGGCTATTGAGCCAGGTGCGGGCTGAGCCGATCAGCATAAGGGGGGCATAGCGAACGACTACGCGCTTATTCCCCTTGGCGATGCCCACCACAATGGTGTATTCGATCAGCCAGTCTTCGTGTTTGGTGGCCCCGTTGTGTTTCGGGGTGCCCTAGGGAGTGTGAAGCCGGTTGGGAACGGCTCGGTGCGAATCCGAGGGCCGAAGCGGGCTGGACCAATCGAGCCCTCCTCCTCAAGAAGGGCGGATTGCGCGAGTTTGTCGATGCGGTTGCGGGCGTCGTTCTTGCTGTGGGGGACGCGCGGTCCAAGCTGACCAGAGAGTTCGGGGTAGGCGGTGGGTGGCGCCGACTGCCGCGAACCATGCCGCGGAGGCGGCATGTGCCCCTGGTTGCGCAGGCTGCCGGATGCCGGTGCTTTGTGGTGGATGCCGCTCCGAGGCGGCTCGTTGGTGCGGCGGCTGCTAACAGCCGGCTGCTCACTCCCCGACGTTTGAGAGGGCCGGGGGTTGTTCGCTTCGGCCCAACGGCCGGAAACATGAGGGGAGCAGGAGTACTGGGCCGCCTGGTGGCCGGCAGTTCCCATGCCCTCGCGCTCGGGCCGGAGGCCTTCAGTGGCGGCGCCTCCCGTTGTGAGCAGATGCTGTTGTGCGTCAGCAGCATCGATGAGCTCCTTAATGTGGCGCTCATGGGCGGCACGCTCTTCACCCTCCAAGGTAGCCAATTCCTCGTAGGCCACCTTGAGAGCCCGCAGGTTAGCCGCGGGGGTGTCGTAGACAGGCCTTTTGCCGCCGAGGATTTCGGCGACCACGCGGCCGTGGTCGCGCACAGCCCCACGCCCGCTGGGCTCGGTGCCAGCCGGGGTGAGTCCGTAGGCGGAAGCATACTCCCTCTATGTCGCCTCCATGCGGCGCCATGTGGCGGCGAGGGCGGTGGCATCCTTGAATAGGATGCGGCGAGCCGCCTCGAGATCAGCCGCGGCGGTGTCGAGGTTCGTCATCGGGGCGATCGGAGTGCTCAAGCCTCGGAGGGCCGCACCGAGCGGGTCGGACGTGCCGACACGGGCGGCGGCCGTGGTAGACGTGACCCGCGCCCGCCTGGACGTGGTGGAGGAAGTGATGGCCATCACCCCCATGCGATCATGGGACCCGTTGGGTTGAGCCGCAGCGAGTGCGCCCACTGCTGTGGGCGGACCAGCGCAGACGAGCACCCTCGCAGAGTACTCGTTAGCGGCCGGAGCCTCGGTGAGGCTGAGCCTGTCGAAGCGCTCGGTGAGCGCGTCGATGTCGGCCGTGAGGCCGACGGAGTTACCCATAGGGCGTGCTGAGGCAAGCCCCACGATCTCCCCATGGTCTCGCCGAGACGATCGGCGACGGCGGGGAATGCCGAGGGGTCCCACCCGGAGCATGAATCCGGCCGGCGCCGCGTATGGCCCCACGGTGGGCGCCACTTGTCGTCATTTTCTCACGACAGATGCCATGGGGTGGCTTATCGTAAGTGGTTGGGGCCGGAGGACGCCGACGGGCTCCGGGTGCGAGATTGGGCACAAGCGGTGGTGACACACGGTGTACCCAGGTTCAGGGCCCTTCGTGGGAGGTAACACCCCTAGTCCTGCTTGGTCTAGTTGGATGGATGGGTATCTTTACAAGGATGCTCCTGGAGCCGTGTCTAGAGGAGGAAGAAGGAGCAGCCGGCTCGTCTTCTTCTGCTACTAAAGAAGGGAATGAGAGTTCCGTGGGAGTGTGTGAGCGACCATTTGTCCGTCCCCGTTGCATGGGGAGCTCGGGGGGGTTTACAGGCCAACCCCCCGGCTCTTACAATATGTCCTAAGTACAATGGTGGGGGGACCCGGCTGGCAGTCTCTCCGGCTAGCCAAAGGGTCCCGCCGCTCGCGCCGTCTTGTCGTGGGCGGGGCCCGCCGGCCGAGCGGTCCCATATTGTAACATCCCAAAATTCCATTTTGGAATGTTATGAAATATAGCTATGGATCATCATCATCATTGCTTGAATGTATGAAATAGTTGAAATGCTTCTTCTGACTTTGTGGAAGTCCCTTTCTATTTTCAATATGTTGCTTTCACCTATTTGAAAACCTTGGAAAAAGTTCAAAATAAGAGGGGAGTAACATGACACTCCACACCAGGGTCATCTTGGTGATATATTTTAACAAAAAGAACCGGGGGGTCCTTTGAAAAATATTTGCAAAAGGTTTTAAAACCAAATAGGCAATTTCTGAAAAATATTATTTTTTTCAATGTATTCAAATGACAGAGGAAAAATGTTCATTGAATAGCATTAATTCTCCTGATCATTTTGATATATATATTGCCTATATTTGGAAATGTTTTGAACGCTTTTAAAGAGGTTTTACTGCCCTGGATTTAAAAAAGGAAAGAGATTTATATTTAATGGGCCGGCCCACGGGCATTTACTCGCGAATTTATTACAAACCGGCTGACCGATGCGCAGACGCCGCCCTCCCTCTCACTGACAGCGGGTCCCACCCGACCGTTCGCTGGATCGGCGCGGTCGCCTTCCACCTCGCGCGCGCCGCCCTTGCCGGTGATCTCGCCGTCGCGGATCTCCCTCTCCTTCCTTCCCCTCTCTCTGCCTCGCCCCTATATAAGAGCGGCCACCCTCCTCTCTCCATTCCACACCGAAACCCCCTCCTCACCTCGCCGGAGCGCTGCCCTCACCTCGCCGGAGTTCCTGTCTCGACCGAATCCTCCTCGAGCTCCTGGCCGTCGACTCCCTAGTCCCCTAGCCCCACCGTCACCACCAATCGATGCCGAACGTCAGCCGCCGTCGCCTGGACCTCTCCGACTACCTCCTCGACCACCGGAGTGCCACCCCGACAACCTCACCGCTTCGGACTCGCCGGAGAACCTCCTTGCCGGCGACCCCCCCTTCACTGTGAGACCCCCTGCTCTCTTCCGTTCGATCAGGGATCAACGATCCTGATTAGATCGTTTAATAACCCGAACCGTTTTCTTCTTTAGTTCGGTCGACCGCCCGCATTTTCCCCGCGTTCACGCTAGCAGCCAATAGGGAGTTGCCACGTAGCGTCGACCGTCCGTTAGTTATTTTCTATTTTCTGTTTTGTTTTAGTTAACAGAAGCTTTTCTGATTTTGTTTTAGCTATATCTTTTAAACTATTTAATGTTTTTAATTAATTCTTTTTGCATTAGCTCACTTATTTCATGTAGTTTTACCCTGTAGTCTTAGATTTTAAATTTGAACTCTAAAATTTGGATTTAATCAAATTTTCTCAAATCACTCAAATCTGAATAACTAGAGTTTAAAAATAGATTTTTATATGAATCTTTTAGCTATTGCTTGGTATTAGTTAGGACTATCATCATGCTTAGTTTGAGAATTTTTAGGATGAATTTGTTTAGTGTTTTAACTATAAACAGAATCTGCCTAGTGTTTAGTATAGTTTAGTTAATTTAGTTTTTAGTTAGTTTAAATCAGATTTGTTATAATTGGTTTTAGTAGGTTCTGTTGCTTAAACATTAGGTGTTTTACTTTCTGTAAATAAAAATATAAAATTGCTTAGTTTATTTTCTTATTGTTATAGGAATCTCAACTCATTTTCAACTAGGTATAATTTGTTATAAAACAAACTAGTTAGTAATAGTTTTCTTCTAACAAAGTTTTATATAATTAAATTCTGTTTTCTAAGAAGAGTTTTTAGTAAATTCCTTTTTCTCTTAATATAATGTTTATTAATTAATAATAAGTTTTGTTTTACTCTTTGTTAGTAAAACTATAGTTACCTCATATAGTAGTGTTTATCAAAACTTTTAAAACCATACTAAGATTTTTCTTAACAAAACTTTAAATGGATTTAATTCTGTTATTAATAAAATATTTTATTTCCTTGCTGTCAAATATTGTTTTGTTAATACAAGTAGTTTTACTATGTTAGTAGTGGTTTACCCATCACCTTTTTGAAAACAAAACTTTGTGTGTTCTCTTGCTTGTGATTTGTGCATTGTTTTGTATTGATTATTTACTAGTTCATTACTGATTTTTGTGAGTTACAATATTTTTGTTGTATGCTTATTGAGTGCTTTTGTTTGCTTCGTTAGATTATCCGGAGTGCGAGGCTTGTTACCTAGAGTCACTCACGTACGAAGATCATCAGTCAGGCAAGTCACTTTGACCATGTATACCTATGTTTTTATTGCATTAGTTCTACCATCTCCCCAGTTGCATGCAAAGTAGGTAAATTGGAAATTTGGTTACTTGATGTAGTATCATGTGGTAGGTACCCCAACCCTTTGACACTTTGGCCGCGGGAAACGTTCAATTATTTTGCTATGCTATTAGTAGATGGGGTTGGATGTGTGATTCATGAGAGTTGTGAGGTAATAACTTCAAGACCTATGATGATCAAGACTTCAAGATTTCCAAGTTTTCAACATACCTCTAGGTGGATGATGGTTGAGCGTCGCCCTGGAGAAACCAGTGGTTAGCCTAGGTGATGCTGGAGATGTGCCAGTATTCACGCGGAAAGGTCCACCCAGGCCCAAAGGGATGGAAGGATGCTTCAAGACCCAAGGCTTACCTGCACAGCCACAAGTCATTATGGGCTCTGGCTTGGTTGGATATCGTGGTGACCTTGGACAGGCGGTGCTACGAGAGGTAGAAGAACGGTAGGAAAGGATGGGCACCGACAGAGTCGCAGGAAAACCCTTTGGAAGACCATGTTTTGGTCATCCATTTCTCAAACACCCTGTAGTGCAAGAAATCAAACGGAGGCGACCAAATCTTGTGGGAAACGTGTGCAAAACTCTGCAGAGTACTCAAACCTAATTGATTAGCCGTGTCCACGGTCATGGACGACTTGAGCCAAAGGAACTGAAACTTCCAGAATTCTCAACACAATTAATATGATGATGTGGGTATTAATAACTTGGGTATGAGAATTGGTTGGTGGAACCATCTCATTAACCAACCAACTTAGCAATAATTTTTGCTTAGCCCTCTCTTGATGTAGGAAAATTTTGGCTTTACGCAAAAACTTACCACCCCACCTGCCATATATGCATGTAGATTAGATGATTATCTTTTCACCCCTCTCTTGTGACTTTGTCGGCATATTCCATATGCTGACCTACACGGCTGCAACGTATCATGTTGCAGAATACTTTTCCGACCAGGAGTGAGGATACGCTTTACGCTCGGTGAGATGCCCTTGGAGTCAGATGGACTCATCTACCTTCGATGCTTCCGCAAGATTTAGATATTCTCATGAGTTGGCCTTCAGCCACTTTATTGTAATCTTTATTGTAATAAAGGACTCGATATGAGATTTACGATTAATAAATGTTGTGTGATTTCCCTTTGATATATACATGGATGTACCGTGTGTGTACAAGCATGATCTTGGGATGGTACAGAAACACTGGAGAATCGACCTTTCAGGTCGGGTCGCTACACATACCCCGTCGGGTCCCGCCAGCCGGCTCTGTGATTGCTCCTCGCCTACCTGCCGCGGCACGGGCCGCCCGGGGGGGCGTCGTCTAGCGCCAGCCAGTCGAAGTCTCCGGTACGGCCGGCGGCACTGTAGCCACGTCGGGGCAGGTAATCGAGTGGCGAGGGCGTGTCAGCACTGTTCCCCCGCCCGGTCGCGCTCAACGAGGTCAACGGCCAGGACGGTTGGACTGTAGCCACGCGCTGCGGTGCGTAAGCGGCCATTGTAGCCAGAGGGCCGCCCGTCGTGCCGGTCACGTCGCGTCGCCACGCCTGCGCGTAGAGGGACGGGACGGGGCATGTCCGTCCCGATGCGAACAGAAGAGCCGGCCCGTGGGCAGCCGGCCGGGGGCCGAACCGGCTACTTGACCATCCGGCCAGGGCGCCAGCCGGCACCGGCTTGCGCTGGACGTCCTCCAACCGGCCTCGGCCAGCCGACCACGTAGTTTTTCTTCGAAGCGAAAGGGGGGAGACCCCGTTGCTTTGGCCTACCTAGGTGTATAAACCCCGTCAAGAACCTAGGGGAAACCCTAGGGTGCCTCCCACCTACCCCTCTCCTCCTATATATATTGGAGGGTTTTGAGGGCAGCCACCACATGAAAAGCCACATGTTGCCCTCCTCCCTCTATATCGTCTCTCTCCTCTAGATCTGTTCGGTATAGCTTAGAGAAGCTCTGCTGGATCAGCTCCACCACCACCACCACCACCACCACATCGTTGTGTTGCCGAAGAACTCATCTACCTCTCCACCCTCGCCTGCTGGATCAAGGAGGTGGAGATCTTCATCGAGCTGTACGTGTGCTGAACGCGGAGGTGACGTCCGTTCGACACTAGATCGGAAGGACCGTGATTGGCTCGCGGGATGGATCATGATTGGATCACAGGACAGCTTGCAATTTGGATCGCGAAGACGTTTGACTACATCAACCGCGTTTCTTAATACTTCCCACTTAGCGATCTACAAGGGTATGTAGACCCACTCTTCCTCTCATAGATGCTCATCACCATGGATAGATGTTGTGTGTGCGTAGGATTTTTTTTGTCTCCCATGCAATGTTCCCCAACAACTAGAAGCAATGCCTCTCTCTACAGACAATGAAGTAACTGCATGCATGTTGATTTCCAAAGCAAGTCCGTATAAAAAAGGACATGCTTATGTTGCTCCACCTCGGGACCCCATCTTGTTATCCTTAATGGCTTCTGGTTGCCTCGAAGACTGTTGTGGCGGGCGAATGGTGTTTCTTCGACTACCTTAGGTTTTTTTGATATTTGGGTATTTATAGAGCTGATAGGCGGTGGAGACGCGTCCCGGGGTGGGTACAACCCACCAGGGCGCGCCTGGGGTGTGATAGCCTGACTTATTAGGGATGATAGACTACTCATATCAATAAGGAATTCCTTCTTTCCGGGAGCCTATTCAAACAGAACAACCAGGTTAAGCGTGCTTGGCTTGGAGTAGTTCTAGGATGGGTGACCGACCGGGAAGTTGGTCCCGAGTGCGCATGAGTGAGGACAAAGTGCATAGAAAAGACTAGTATTGATGTGTGAGGCCAGTCTAGATCCCGCCAAGAGTAACGACCATCGGCGGGTGTGTCCGGGGCGTTACAAGTTAGTATCAAAGCCGACCCTCGCGGTTACACGGATGTTTGCCGACAGATGCGCGATCATGTTGTTTACGAAGTTGGTGACCCGTCGTGGCACACGGAATGACACATGTATGGGACTGAAAGCACATACGTTATTAGGGATGATAGACTACTCATATCAATATGGAATTCCTTCTTTTCTGGGAGCCCATTCAAACAAAACTCCCAGGTTAAGCGTGCTTGGCTTGGAGTAGTTCTAGGATGGGTGACCGACTGGGAAGTTGGTCCCGCCTCTGGCGCGCCCTGGTGTCTTTGGCCCACTAGATGTCTTTTGGCCCACAAAAAATCTCCAAAAAGTTTCATAGTGCTTAGGCTTCATCTGGTACTGATTTTCCGCTAAGTGAAAACAAGCAAAAAATAGCAACTGGCACTTGGCAGTGTGTCAATAGGTTAGTCCCAAAATGATATAAAGTTGCTATAAAATGATTGTAAAACATCCAAGATTGATAATATAACAACATGGAACAATCAAAAATTATAGATACATTGGAGACATATCATGGGTCATCACACCATGTAATGCACATGCACATGGGCTGGGCAACGTCATTGCGCTCCCGCCCCTCCTTTTCCAATTCACCGAGCAACTTCATCGGGACTTGCTCTCAAGGGAGGTAGAACTGAGACAATGATAGCTCATCTACTCGTCAACGGACCTTAGCGTCAGCTTTATGAGCAAGAGAATGTGGGGTGGTTTTCTCAAGGATGTGCGGGTCAAATAGGAAGTCACATGAAGCTTGGGTATCACCGCAATGAGCCAAAGGGCGCAAAAGAGAGAGCGAGATCTTGCTGAAACAACAGATCAAGGCACGAGTGGAGCATCGGAGTTGGGAAAGACAATAGGGGCGTTGATGATTGGATGCTTCCTGTGTGGATTCCTCCTACACGGATGTACAATACAACACGTCGAAGCTAATTGATATTGCAGCTAGCCTTGTGGGTGCCTTTTTTGGGAGAACGACACACGACCCCAATGGCGAGCCTTGGCTGCTAAAGTATGTTGGCGAACGTTGCATGGAAAACAAATTTTTTCCTACGAACACCCAAGATCTATTTATGGAGATCAACAACTATGAGATGGAGAGTGGATCTACATATCCTTGTAGATTGCTAAGCGGGAAGCATTAAGAAACACGATTGATGTAGATGAACGTCTCATCAATCCAATCACGATCCGTCCCGCAATCCAATCACGATCCCTCCCGATCTAGCCCCGAACGGACGGCACCTCCTCGTTCCGCATACGTACAGCTCGATGATGTCTTCGCCTCCTTGATCCAGCAAGCGAGGGTGAAGTAGTAGATGAGTTCTCCGACATCATGACGGCATGGCAGCGGCGGTGGTGGAGCTGTCCCGGTAGGGCTTCCTCAAGCGCCACCGCAACAAACTTAGAGGAGAAACGATCTAGAGGGAGAGAGGGAGGGCTGCGTCGTGGCTAAAAGGTGCGGCTGCCTTCTCTCTCCCTCTATATATATAGGAGGAGGGGTAGGTGGGGAGCAGGCCCTAGCCCCTCCTCCAAGGAGGGTCGACCGACCGAAGGGGAGGAGTCCACCTCCCACAAGGGAGGTGGGAGCCCTAAGGAGGAGTCCCTCCCCTCTAGGGCACCTCCCACCTACCACCATGGGGGAATGGGCCCTTAGGGGTAGGCCGTCTAGACCACCAAGGGCTGGTGCACCACCTCTTTAGCCCATGTGTCCCCCGGGAAGGATGCCCCCCTAGTGGACCCCCGGAACCATTTCGACACTTCCAGTACAATACCGAAAACACCTGTAACCCTTCCGGAACCCCGAATACCATTTCGAATACCATTTTTCCATATATAAATTTTTACCTCCGAACCATTTCGGAACTCCTCGTGACGTCCGGGGTCTCATTGGGGACTCCGAACAACCTTTCATCACCAACATATATAACTCAACAATATTAAATCATCACTGAATGTTAAGTGTGCAGACTCTACGGATTCGAGAACTATGCAGACATGACCGAGATACCTCTACGGCCAATAACCAATAACGAGACATGGATGATGGAGTGCGAAGATTCAGTGGACAACGACATTGGTGGACGTTATCTCGGGCGTCCAAATGGCCTTGGTGATGCTTTTGTGTCAGCGGCTTGTCCCCCGTCGGCCTTGTAGGCATAGGCACTAGGTTGGATAGACATAGTACAAAACTGACACAAATGTACTACTCATACATAGCGAAGTTGTTCGTCTTGTGGTGGGACAAATGCACTTTATTAGGGGACGAAAAGTCAACGGATGTGGTGGTGCAGTACTAATTACCATGCATTCGATTTGCTACTTGTAGACAAATGCGCGGGCAGCCCACTAATATCTCTCAGTTCTACAAATTGCAATGGTAATATGCCTGGATAATAACTTCTAAAAATATTATGTAAAAGAAATACTTGTTCAGACCATTGCATCTCCAATTATTTTTCTCTGAATTTAAAATATAAAATGTGCCTTTAATATCCTGTTAGAAAATGTCTTTATGTTTAATATGTATTTTTCTTTTCATTATTTTTAACATTCATTGTGCATGTACTATATAATATATTTACAACAATAAATAAATATACTAATTATTGGGAATCATGTTTTATCTTAATTGTTTAGCAAGACAACTCGGATAGAACAGAAATTTAAAAGGTACTGTAATCACGTAATGTCCAGTGGCTAGACTAATCTAATCATTTTCGGTCGCAACATGCATTATATGGTACTCAAATATCAGCACTTAGTCTGATGGACTGGTCCATTAGAAGGCAGGCTAGAGCAAACCGTGTACACCGGTAATTTACAGGGTTTTATATTTTACTAAATATCATGCAGTCCGCTTATATTGTATTCCCTCCATCCCAAAATAAAAATAAATGACTTAACATTGCACTAATTTTGTACTAAAGTTAGTGCAATCTCAAGTCACTCAATTTGGGACAGAGAAAGTACTAATTATCATGCAACCGGCTTATAGATCTAATATTACTAATTAGCAGTACATATTACACCATGCATGGTCTGTTTTTACACCAAAACTTTAAAGAAGTTACTTTTACGAGGAAACACCATTAATTTTTGCCTCAGCTACTGTTAGTGGTCTTATATAGATACAAAATATATTTTTCATAGTGGCCTTGTATAAAGGAATGGAGGAAGTACTCAAATATCAACACTTAGTCTGATGGACTGGTCCATTAGAAGGCAGTCTAGAGCAAACCGTGTACACCGGTAATTTACACGATTTTATATTTTACTAATTATCATGCAACCTGCTTATATTGCATTCCCTCTATCTCAAAATAAGTGACTCAACATAGAGGGAGTACTAATTATCATGCAACCGGCTTATAGATCTAATATTACTAATTAGCAGTACATATTACACCATGCATGGTCTGTTTTTACACCAAAATTATACATGCACTAGTCCACGGTCCTTTGCTCGTGAGGACCACATGCGCAACACATGTGAAAGTACTAGTGGTTGGAGCGTCACTAGGTGGCGTCTCTTGAAGTGAGATTGTGCATACTAATTTAGTTGTCGTATTTGTTGACATGTATGTATGATAATAGACTTGGTTTAGAGAGAAGATAGGTAGGCCATTTATAATACAACAAAAATCTGTTACAGGCAATGCACATGCATAAAGTAAATCAGGCTTAGAAGCACCCAAATAAGCATCTTGATGCTGAAAAAAAATAAGCTATGGTAACCGAAATGCATTACAGACAATACACATGCATAAAATCACATCACAGACAATGCACATGCATAAAATCTATCAGGCTTAGAAGCAAAAACAATAGATAATGATAGCCACATATGAACACAGGGGCAAAAGTTTTATAGCCTAGAAACCTCATTACAAATACAACAAGTGGTTCAAAAATAACAGTTAAGTATTGTACAACTATCTCTAGGGAGATCCATTTGTAGAACTAAAGCGCTGCTGATCACTAATATATGTTCATTAATTTGGATAAACAAAACACAGGAAAAAAATATGTGTCTGGGTAAGGCTTGATGACTACATGCAAACTTTAACTTATTAGAACTCATAACCAAAGATCCCCTGCCACATGACTGGGAGGAAGGTTGCAAAGATAGACTTTCGGTAATACAAATCCCACCCCGCTATTCTTGCATATACCCTGGATAGAAGCATAGAGCATACCATCATTGTAACTTTTAGACTGCACTTCATTTGTGGTAAACTCCAGCAAGTAGATCACTATTCTGGTGACTATTCAAACATGTGAAAAGGCTACCATGTAAACTGAAGTTATGAGTAGTGCCAAAGATATATAATAGCAGTATGATAATAATAAGCGCTAATCATATTAACTGAAATCTTCCTACATGTTAGTGGGAAACTACGAATGAAATTTCAGTGTGGTCATCACTCAATGCTAGATGATGCTACTGTCAGCACTTTCACCAATAGGATCCATTTAGAGTTTCAGACCATATCTAAGAATACCAAAACGACATACATTATACAAAATGGAAGCCAATGAACTACATCATGTTCCAATTTCGGGTTGTGAATAGAAATTATGCATTAATATTTGTGTTATTAAGCATATTATAACATGCGGTTACAAATATTTAGAATTACGAAGATCCATTTGACATCATGCTCATATTCATGTGTAGAGAATAACAATAAGAAGGTACATATTTCGATTGCAACTGGAATGGTCAGGTTGAGAGTCCTGAAACAAATGTACATGGCATGATTGTCAAGAACCATGAACTCATCTGCATTCTCAACCAACTGATGGACCGAAAGAGTGGCATTGTAAGGCTCAACCATAGTATCAGATACTTTCGATGAGGGGAAAACAGAGAATGTTAAGATCATGTGGTCAGGTTAATCCTCCCCGATCTTTAATATCTAAGTGTACCCATGCCTGATCCAGGACCACCAACAAGAGAGTGGCATACTTGGAAACTTGAAAAGATGAAAAGATAAATCTGAATAATGATTCGAAGTAATAGTAGTAATGCTGAAGCATCAGTAGATAACCATTGTTTAGACACCAAATTACTACATAGATTTGATGAAGCAGCACAGGTACATAATCATTGCTTGCTAGATGGCACCATTAAAATATTTCACCAGATGCAAAAGTAATGAGCGCCATGATAACAATACAACAATGTAAGCATCGACCAAGTACTAACTCTGATTCATACAGAAAGTTATCAAGGTATGCTGGGTTTTCAACTCATACTACGATTACAGGAAGATGTCACGCCATCATCCATATAACCAGAGGATAATAACTGAAAAAACTTTGACAAGGAAAACCAAACATGAATTGCCACAACAAAATAAACGTTCTAATAAATCAAGTTGGGGCTTGTTCATATGAAGGAAGGAGCAAGCAAAGGAAATAACATATCAAGAAAGAGAACAAAAAACATTAGAAAGTAAACATGCTTGCTCATCTATTAGCTTCTGCCTTTTTATCAACATAATTAATTTTAATTTCCTCTACTTTTTTATTATAATTTATATATGGTCCACGAAGAAGCATTTACCAGAAGGCATTAATATGCTTTTCAGGTTTTTAGTCATCCTGAATAGGTAAAAGGCTACTATGAGTGGCCACAAGTATCAATAAGTTTTACAATTGCTGGTTTACATTCCAATAGGCTATTTACATTATTCAACTTCTATAAATAAACTAAATAACATGGGAGTGAGACTACACACAGAAAGTTGAATGTGCAAGATTGACATCGTCCCCTAAGTACTTCTCTTCTCAACTACTTCCTTGTCAGGGGGATTACCCCCGGGTAGGCTCAAGGAGACGACTCAACATTTTAAAATTTTGGGGGACCCACCCCCAGTATGCGAAGCCCCACGAATCAACAAGACATACGAAGAAGTGAACACAGAAGACAGAGCTGTGGACCGGCCGGCTCCTCCCGGCAGCCTCCACCCGGCTGGCTCGGCAGCCTCCACCCAGCCAGCTCAACAACCTCCACCCGTCCGGCTCGAAAGCCTCCACCCGTCCGGCTCGGCAGCCTCCACCCGTACGGCTCCCCCTGTTCGGCTCCTCCTGTCTGGCTCCTCCCGTCCGTCTCGGGAGCCTCCACCCATCCGGCTCAGCAGCCTCCACCTGTCTGGCTCCCCCTGTCCGGCTTCTCCTGTCCGGCTCCTCCCGTCTGGCTCGGCAGCCTCCACTCGTCTGGCTCGGCAGCCTTCACCCGTCCGGCTCGGCAACCTCCACCCGTCCGGATCGGCAGCCTCCACCCGCCCGGCTCGGCAGCCTCCACTCGTCCGGCTCGGCAGCCTCCACCTGTCCGGCTCCTCCCGTCCGGCTCCTCCAGTCTGGCTCCTACTGTCTGACACCTCCCGTCTGGCTCCTCCTATATGGCTGCGGCCTGACGAAATCAGCTCTCGACGTCCCAGTGGACACACGCAGACCAGATGGCCATATCTCAGGGCGGTGCGCTATTGGCGAGAAGGAGCATACTATACGCGCGTCATGTAGTACTCTCTACAGTGTAATCTGCCCCCTGGACATTGATTTATAAAATGCACCAAGGGACAGAGCTAGCTTAGTCCACAAGCTACATGTGGCTTGATATGTAAGCTACCCATGGTAGCTTACACCTCAAGCTGCTTGGTATGTAAGCTACCCACCATGGCTTACATCCCAAGCTACCCATCCATGCATATATAAAGGCCCCCTTTCACTCTCTCAAGGGGGTTAGATTCCCTCACATCCTCTCATTCCCACTCTCACACTCATGTACGAGGCAAGAAGCATCATGGCTCTCCTCCCCAAATAGCTTCAGGAGCAACCATGTACCAAATATACATCAGTTATACAGATATGCAGGAAGTAGGGGTATTATCTCTCCGGAGAGCCCCGAACCTGGGTAAACCACTGCGTGCTATTTGCATACCCATCTCGGATCATCCATGGCAGACTTGCCCTCACCTCGATAAGCCACCCCATGGCATCTGTCGTCTCGCGTGACCCCCCGTGAGAAAACGATGATAGTTGGCGCCCACCGTGGGGCCCTATGCGGTGCTGGCCGGATTCATGCTCCGGGCGGGACCCCTCGCCATTCCCCGCCATTGCCGCATGTCCAGGCAAAACAACAGGATCATGGGGCTTTCTTCGGCATGCCCTGCGGGCAGATCCATCGACCTCACGCTTGACATCGACACGCTCATCGAGCGTTTTGGCAGGCTCAGCCTTGCCAAAGCTTCGGCCACTGACGAGTACCCCAGCCAGGTGCTCGTCTGAGCCGGTCCACCCACGGCTGTGAGCGCGCTTGTTGCGACCCAGTCGAGCGGCTCCCACGATCGCGTGGGGGAAATGGCCATCATCTCCTCCACCTCCTCCGGACGTGCGCGGGCCGAGGCTAACATCGCCGTGGCCCGCGATGGCACCTCCGACCCGCTTGGTGCGTCCCTCCGAGGCTTGAGCACCCCTATTGCCCGACGGCAAACTCCGACGCCGCTGCGGTCGAGCTCGAGGCGGCCCACCGCCTCCTGTTCGAGGACGCCAGTGCCCTCGTGGCCACGCAGCGCCGCATGGAGGCCACCCAGCGGGAATACGCTTCCGCCTACGGTCTCACCCCGGCTGGCACTGAGCCTAGCCAGCGTGGGGTTGTGCGTGACCGCGGCCGCATGGTCTCCGAAATCTTGGGCAGCAAGATGCCCGGCTATGACACCCCCGTAGCCAACCTGCGGTCGCCATCACGAGGCGCCGACAGCCGGCAGCCGGCGCAGCCGCGGGCACACCCCGCCCCCGTGGCATGAGCCGGAACGGTCGGTTCCACCTGCCATCCGCCCCGAGCTCTCAGCCTGGATCGGACCGCGTGTCCCCCGCAGCAAGAACGACGCCCGCAACCGCATCGACCAGCTCGCGCACTCTGCCCTCCTCGAAGAGGAGGGTTCAATTGGCCCTGCCTATTTTGGTCCTCGGATCCGCAATGAGTCGTTCCCGACTAGCTTCACACTCCCCCGGGACACCCCGAAGTACAACGGGGCCGCCAATCCCAAAGACTGGCTGATCGACTACACCATCGCAGTCGGCATCGCTAGGGGGAACAAGAGCGTAGCCGTTCGCTACGCTCCCCTCATGTTGATCGGCTCGGCCCGCACCTGGCTCAACAGCCTCGCGGCCGGCAGCATCAACACCTGGATGAACTTGGAGGAAACCTTCGTTCACAACTTCACCGGCACATACAAGCGGCCTGGCCACCCCCGTGAACTAGCCATGTGCGTTTAGGGGGTCAGACGAGTCCCTCCGTGACTACCTCACCCGGTGGACCGAGCTCCGCAACTCCTGCGAGGGGGTGCACGAGGTGCAAGCCATATAGTGTTGGGGAACGTTGCATGGGAAACAAAAAATTTCCTACGCACACGAAGATCTATCCATGGTGATGAGCATCTATGAGAGGGAGAGTGGATCTACATACCCTTGTAGATCGCTAAGCGGGAAGCGTTAAGAAACGCGGTTGGTGTAGTCGAACGTCTTCGCGATCCAAATCGCCGTGCGTCCCACGATCCAATCACGATCCGTCCCGCGATCCAATCACGATCCGTCCCGCGATCCGATCACAATCCGTCCCACGAACTTGATCACGATCTGTCTCATGAACTTGATCACTAACCTTTCGATCTAGCACCGAACGGACGGCACCTCCGCGTTCAACACACGTACAGCTTGATGACGATCTCCACCGTCTTGATCCAGCAAGAAGGAGTGGAGAGGAACAAGAGTTCTCCGGCAGCCTGACGGCGCTCCGGCGATGGTGGTGGAGCAATTCCGGCAGGGCTTCACATAAGCAATGTAGAAAACCGATCTAGAGGAGAAACTATGCACTGGAGGAACGGGTAGCACGTGGCTGAAAATCTTGTGCAAAAACCCTCAATACCACCAGTATATATAGGAGGAGAGGAGGACAGGAGGCAGCTTGGCCTCCAAGCCTCCTAGGCTTCGGCCGAACTAGGAGAGGAGGAGTCCACCTCCTCCACTCCTAGTAGGATTAGGATTCATCCTTTTTTTCCTTTTTGCCTTTTTCCACCTTTTTCCTTTTGGGTTTTCTTCTCCAGCCACATGGGCCTTGTGTGGGAGTTTCCACCAGCCCACTAAGGGCTGGTATTCACTCTCCCACAGCCCATGAAGCCTCTTGGGTTGAAATACCCCTCCCGGAGGTCTCCTGGTACACTATCGACACTCCCGGTACACTACCGATAAGCCCGGAACTTTTCCGGCGACCAAAACAGGACTTCCTATATATGAATCTTTACCTCCAGACCATTCCGGAGCTCCTCGTGACGTCCAGGATCTCATCTGGGACTCCGAACAAACGTCGGTCACCACCATACATAACTCTATACTACCGAAACGTCACCAAACCTTAAGTGTGTAGACCCTGTGGGTTCGAGAACTATGTAGACATGACCGAGACACCTCTACGGTCAATAACCAATGGCGGGACCTAGACGTCCTCATTGGTTCCTACATATTCTACGAAGATCTTTATCGGTCGAACCTCTATGTCAAGGATTCAGTTAATCCCGTATGATGTTCCCTTTTTTCTTCGGTATGTTACTTGCCCGAGATTCGATCGTCGGTATCTCCATACCTAGTTCAACCTCGTTACTGGCAAGTCTCTTTACTCGTTCCGTAATACAAGATCCCATGACCAACACTTAGTCACATTGCTTGCAAGGCTTATTGTGATGTTGTATTACCGAGTGGGCCCTGAGATACCTCTCCGTCACACGGAGTAACAAATCCCAGTCTTGATCCATGCCAACTCAACAGACACCCTCGGAGACACCTGTAGAGAACCTTTATAGTCACCCAATTACGTTGCGACGTTTGATACACACAAGGTACTCCTCCGATATCTATGAGTTGCATGATCTCATGGTCATAGGAACATATACTTGACGTGCAGAAAACTATAGCAATAAACCGACACGATCATAAGCTACGTTTGTAGTTTGGGTCTTGTCCATCACATCATTCTCATAATGATGTGATCCCGTTATCAAATGACATCTCATGTCCATGGCTAGGAAACCTTAACCATCTTTCAATCAACGAGCTAGTTCACTAGAGGCATACTAGGGACATTGTGTTTGTCTATGTATCAACACATGTATCCAAGTTTCCAATTAATACAATTATAGCATGGATAATAAACGATTATCATGAACAAGGAAATACAATAATAAACACTTTATTTATTGCCTCTGGCATATTTCGAACATATAGTACTTCATCGAAGGCTGGAACCGCGGTCCCGACGGGACCGTCTTCGTCATCACCATCGCGGTGTCGTTGCCGTCTCTCCGACGATTCTCGGGAGCTCGACATCAACACGCCCCCAGGGCGGATGCACGCTCCGCTGCGTCTTCGCTGCCAGTTTCATCACCACCAGCGCGGTGCCACTCCCGCGTCCCTTCGTCCGTGCCCGGCCTTGACACGCTCGCCTTGCGGACCGCTTGGCCAACCCCGCGCGCCCCGTCGCCGGTGGCTCGCGGCCATGACGGGCCATCGTCGCATCCTCCTCATGCCGACGCTGCTCCTTGGCGTCGCACTCGTGCCGGCAGGCTGCCGCATCCTGGAGGCTGCGGCGGCCAACGCTCTCTCTCTCTAGCTCCCTCTCCAGATTTCTCTCCATCACAGAAAAGACCCCGCACAGGGACGCTCACGCTCGATCTCCCTCACTGAGGAAGCTGGTTTGCTAAAGCTCGCTTCAGCCTAGCCCCACGAGCGCCAGCACCCCTGCCACCATGGTCGGTGCCCTGCTGTCGCGAGCGCCTCATGGCGTCGGTCGTGCCCGTGCCCTTGCGGCGACGTGTGGCCTCGCCCCGACCTCTTCCGCGTCTCGGCCACGCGCGGGCGATGAGTGCTCCACAGCTTGCTCGGCGCCTTCACCAATCGCGCAGAACATTGCTCCACGTGCCTTGAGCGTATGCGTCATGGCCGTCCGTTCTGGCGCTGCTCTGGCTCTCCATGCCCATCCGCTCGTGCTTGTCTCCTCTTCGTTCTGCGGCCTCGCCTCCACGGCCCGTCGGCCACTCCCCGGCGGACCTCCGCGGCCACGCGCCTACACCGGGTCCGACCATGCCCCCATGTGCGTCGGCTGCTTCTCAGCTCCCCGCGCACCCGCCCACTGGCGTGCGCTCGCGTCGGCTCCTCCAGCCACCTCCATGCGCCCTGCACATGGCGGCCTCTCCCCGGCCGACGGGCCCTCGGCCATGCCACCATCCGGCCGCCGGCTTGCCCCGCGCGCCCATGCCGGCTGCTGCCCGGCTTCGCGGCCGGCCTCCTGCGCAACGGCCGCTGACTCATCCCACGCTCCCGCACTGGCTGCTGCGCATCTCCGCCTGCCGACCTCCCACGCAACGGTGACCGGCTCGTCCCGCGCGCCCACGCCGGCTGCTGCCCGGCTCCGCCCGTTGGCCTCCCGCGCACCGGCCGCTGGCTCTCCTCACGCGCCCGCGCCGGCTGCTGCCCGGCTCCGCCCACCAGCCTCCCGCGCCGTGGCCGCCGGCACGCCTCGCGCGCCCGCGCCCGCTGCTCCCGTGCCCTGGCTGCCGTCTTGTCCCGCGTTCCCATGCCGGCTGCTCTCGCGCCCTGGCTGTCGACTCGTCCCGCGCGCCCATTCCGGCTGCCGCCCGGTTCCACTCGACGGCCTCCCGCACCACGGCTGCTGGCTCGTCCTGCGCGCCCGCGCCAGCTGTGGCCCGGCTCCGCCCGTTGTCTTCCCGCATCCTGGCTGCTCCCTCGCCTCGTCCGCCGGCTATGCGCACCTGCCGGTCGCCGCCTCGTCCGCCCGTCTGCCCCCGAAGGAAAAGGGAGGGCGGACTAGGAAAAGAAAAGTGGGAGCCGGCTATGCCAAAAAAAGGAGAAAAGACCTGCATCTGCATGCCCGCGTCCCCAGTCGGACGGCCGACCTGCGTCACCGTCTGGCTAGCTGGCCTGCACGTCTACTTCGACACCGGGCCGGCTCAAGCTGCCCACCCGTCTCGATGTCCGGTCAGTCAGATCTGGTCGGCTGGCGCACCAGCCGACCGCTAGGGAGCTCGACGACTACACCCAGCGGGTGTGCCGGCGCGCTCCGCAAGCGCCAAGCCGCGCCGACTATCGTCAACAACAACCGTGTCGCCTAAGCGCAAATCAACGAACCTCCTCACCCGGAGGCGCGGACCCTACTTCGGGCAGCGCCTCGCGCTCATCAGCCGGCAGACCCCGCATCCGCCTTCCGGCAGCGCCTCGCGCTCACCAGCCGGCGGACCCCGCGTCCGCCTTCGGCAACGTCTCGCGCACACTAGCTAGCGGACCCTGCGTCCGCCTCGGTAGCGCCTTGCGCTCATCAATCGGCAAACCCCGCGTCCGCCCTCGGAAGTGCCTCGCGCAGACCAGCCGGCGGACCCCGCGTCCGCCCTCGGCAGCGCCTCGCGCACATCAGCCACCGGACCCCGCGTCTGCACCCGGCAAGGCTCCACGCCCATTAGACAACGGACTCCGCGTCCGTGCCTGGCAGCGCCTCGCGCCCATCAGTTGGCGAACCCCGAGTCCGCGCCCGGCAGGGCTCCACGCCCATCAGCCGGCGGACCCCGCGTCCGCCCTCGGCAGCGCCTCGCACACTCCAGCCGGCAAACCCCGCGTCCACGCCTGGCAGGGCTCCGCGCCCATTAGCCGGCGGACTCCGTGTCCGTGCATGGCAGCGCGTCGCGCCCATTAGCCGGCGGACCCCGCGTTCGCGCCGGGCAAGGCTCCGCGCCCACCAGCCGGCGGACCCTTCGTCCGCGCCTGGCAGCGCCTCACGCTCATCAGCCGGCGGATCCCGCGGCTGCGCCCAGCAGGGCTCCACGCTCATCAGCAAGCGGACTCTACATCTGTGCCCAGCAGCGCCTCGCGCTCCATAGCCGGCGGAAGCCTGCGTCCGCGCCCGGCAGCGCCTCGCGCCCATCAGCCGGCAGACTCCAAGTCCACGCCCGGGAGCGCCTCGCGCGCACCAGCAGGACCATCTTGGCTACAAACCGCGTTGGCCAAGATCTACAAAATCGCCTCGCCGGCACCCAAAAGCAATGTAAGATCTCCACGTGCATACCCTTGCACCGTACACACAAAACAAATAACCCTGAGCGACCCCCGGGGGCCATCTCTGCATTTATTCTGCTGCCCTACTGTTTGCCCCGGCGCCAGCTAGTCTTGGCCCGAGGCTGGCTGCTTGGACCGATACGTTTGTTCCCATGGGACGGCTTAGTAGTGTGCACGGGACCAAAGGCCCACTCTTTGTCTCAGCTACAGACCGCACCGCGACTGTTCGACTAGCGAGAGCAAAAGCTGGAGGTCACACCACGCGAAAAGCGTTCAGGGAGAAAATGGCTGGGCGACCCGGTCGTTTCATTTATGAGTATCTGCTCGGTCGAGTCTTCTCCTAGGGTCAGAGTACTGTACGCTCCATTCCGCGGTCCACTCTTCGTCTCAGCTACAGACTGACTCCCGGCTGTCTGGCTAGCAAGAGCAAAAGCCAAAGAGCGGAGAGAACATGAAAAAGACTTAAGGGGACTCGGACAAAACCAAGTCGGCACCCTCTGCACCAACATGCACTACCAAAATCAAATATTTGATATATCTGTGCCGACTTAACCTTGTGTTTTGCACCATCATTTCCATGAGGAACCTCCTCGCTCGGAGGCTTAGAGGCTACTCCTGGCAGGGCACCGGGCTCGACAGCCGGCGGACCCAGCGTCCGTCTGTGGCAGGGCTCCACGCCCATCAACCGGTGGACCCTTCGTCCGCGCCCAACTGCGCCTCGCGCTCGACAGCCGGTAGACCCCGCGTCCGCCTTCGGTAGGGCTCCACGCCCATCAGCCGGCGGACCCTCCGTCCGCGCCCGGCAGCGCCTCGCACTCGACAGCTAGCGGACCCCGCGTCCGCCTTCAGCAGGGCTCCCCGCCCACCAGCCGACGGACCCTCCATCCATGCCGGGTAGCGCCTCGCGCCCAATAGCAGGCAGACCCCGCGTCCACCTTCGGCAGGGCTCCACGCCCATCAGCCGATGAAGGCTGCGTCCACGCCCGATAGCGCCTTGCGCTCGACAGCCGGCAGACCCCACGTTCGCCTTCGACAGGGCTCCATGCCCACCAGCCGGCGGACCCTCCATCCACGCCCGACAGTGCCTCACGCTCGACAGCCGACGGATCCTGCGTCCGCCCTCGGTGTGGCGCCACGCCCATCAGTCGGTGGACCCCGCATCCGCCTTCGGCAGCGCCTTGCGCCCTTCACTCGGCGGACCCCATGCCTACGCTCAACATCTCCGACACCACCGCCTGCCTCAGCAATAGCAAAGACCCTCTGCCCGACTCCTCGAGTCACCCGGAGGCTCGGAGGCTACACCCAGCGGGTGCGCTGGTGCGCCCCCGCTGGAAACCGCTAGCCGGCAGACCCCGCGTCCGCGCACGGCAGCCTCGATGCCACCATCTACTTTAGCAATAGCAAAGACCCTCCGCCTGACTCTCGAGTCACCCGGGAGACTCGGAGGCTACACCCAGCGGGTGCGCTAGCACGCCCCCACTGGAAGCAAGAAGCATCGTCCCCGACCCACGATCGACCATCATCAACGACTTCTACAACAAATAACTCCACCGGCATAAACCCTCCACCCGACTCTCCTAGTCGTCCGAAGGCTCGGAGGCTACTATCGGGGGGATTACCCCCGGGTAGGCTCAAGGAGATGATTGAACATTTTACAACTTCAGGGGACCCACCCCCGGTATGCGAAGCCCCACGAATCAACAAGACAGATGAATAAGTGAAGACAGAAGACAGAGTTGCAGACCGGTCGGCTCCTCCCGGCTAGTTTGGCAGCCTTCACCCGGCTGGCTCTACAGCCTCCACCCGTCCAGATCGGCAGCCTCCACCTGTACGACTCCCCCTGTCCGGCTCCTCATGTGTGGCTCCTCCCGTGTGGCTCGGCAGCCTCCACCCGTCCGGCTCGGCAGCCTCCACCCGTCCAGCTCGGCAGCCTCCACACGTCCGGCTCAGCAGCCTCCACTTGTCCAACTCCCCCTGTCCGGCTCCCCTTGTCCGGCTCCTCCCGTTCGGTTCGGCAGCCTCCACCCGTCCGACTCGGCACCCTCCACCCGGCCGGCTCGGCAGCCTCCACCCGTCCAGCTCGGCAGCCTCCACCCGTCCGGCTTCACCCGTTCGGCTCCCCCTGTCCGACTCCTCCTGTCCGGGTCCTCCCGTCCGGCTCGGCGGCCTCCACCCGTCTGGCTCGGCAGCCTCCACCCGCCCGGCTCGGCAGCCTCCACCCGTCCGGCTCGGCAGCCTCCACCCGTCCGGCTCGGCAGCCTCCACCTGTCCGGCTCCCCCTGTCCGGCTCCTCCTGTCCGGCTCCTCCCGTCCGGCTCCTCCCGTCCGGCTCCTCCAGTCCGTCTCCTCCTGTCCGGCTCCCCCTGTCCGGCTCCTCCCGTCCGGCTCCTCCAGTCCGTCTCCTCCTGTCCGGCTCCCCCTGTCCGGCTCCTCCCGTCCGGCTCCTCTTGTCCGGCTGCGGCCTGACGAAGTCAGCTCCCGACGTCCCATCGGACACACGCGGACCAGACGGCCATATCTCAGGGCGGTGCGCTATTGGCGAGTAGGAGCACACTATACACGTGTCATGTAGTACTCTTTATAGTGTAATCTGCCCCTTGGACACTAATTTATAAAGTACACCAGGGGACAGACCTAGCTTAGTCCACAAGCTATATGTGGCTTGACATGTAAGCTACCCACCATGGCTTACATCCCAAGCTACCCATCCATGCCTATATAAAGGCCCCCTCTCACTCTCTCAAGGGGGTTAGCTTCCCTCACATCCTCTCATCCCCACTCCCTCACTCATGTATGAGGCAAGAAGCCTCATGGCTCTCCTCCCCAAATAGCTCCAGGAGCAACCATGTACAAAATGTACCTCAGTTATACAGATATGCAGGAGTTAGGGTATTATCTCTCCAGAGAGCCCCAAACCTGGGTAAACCACTATGCGCTATTCGCATACCCGTCCCGAATTATCCACGACAGCCTTGCCCTCACCTCGATAAGCCACCCCATGACATCTGCCGTCTCGCGTGACCCCCCGTGAGAAAACGACGACATTCCTTCTGAATGTTCTGAATGTTCAACAGAAAGCAAAATTCAGAAATGCACGGTAAGATAATTGCAACCTCAGTTTATTTATAGAACAATGGTATTGAAAGAAGTGCATCCAACCAAAAACAAACCTTAATTTGAGATATATAGTTTGATGCCTTACCTACAGGTGTAACCGGCTCAGCAAGTATGCCAATCTGCGTGTTCGAACAGAATTTTCCATCGGAGAGCAAGCAGAGGTTATTGATACGTCTCCGTCGTATCTATAATTTTGATTGTGTCATGCCAATATTCTACAACTTTCATATACTTTTGGCAACTTTTTATATTATTTTTGGGACTAACATATTGATCAAGTGCCCGGTGCCAATTCCTATTTGTTGCATATTTTTTGTTTCGTAGAAAATCCATATCAAACTAAGTCCAAATAGAATAAAAACTTACGAAGATTTTTTTGGAATATATGTGAATTTTGGGGGGTAGGGCGCGCCTAGAGGGCCTATGGCCAACCCTTAGGTCGGTTGGAGCTGTCCTTTCGCCGCAAGAAAGATAATTTATGGATAAAGATCCACTCAAAATTTCAGCCCGATCGGAGTTACAGATCTCCGAGCATTTAAGAAATGGTGAAAGGCCAGAATATGGGAGCGCAGAAACAGAAGGAAACAGAGAGAGAGATCCAATCTCGTAGGGGCTCTTGCCCCTCCACCGCCATGAAGTCCAAGGACCAGAGGGGAAATCCTCCTCCCATCTAGGTAGGAGGTCGAGGAAGAAGAAGAAGGAGGGGGGGCTCTCTCCCCCTCTCTCCCGGTGGCACCGGAACGCCACCGAGGCCATCATCATGACGGCGATCTACTCCAACAACTCTGTCATCTTCACCAACACCTCCATCACCTTCCCCAGTCTATCTATAGCGGTCCACTCTCTCGCAACCCGTTGTACCCTCTACTTGAACATGGTGCTTTATGCTTCATATTATTATCCAATGATGTGTTGCCATCCTATGATGTCTGAGTAGATCTATTTTGTCCTATTGGTTGATTGATGATCATGATTGGTTTGAGTTGCATGTTTTATTATTGGTGTTGTCCTATGGTGCTCTCCGTGTCGCGCAAGCGTGAGGGATCCTTGTTGTAGGTGTTGCAACGTGTTCATGATTTGCCTATGGTGGGTTGCTTGAGTAACAGAAGCATAAACCCGAGTAGGTGGCTTGTTGCATATGGGAGTAAAGAGGACTTGCTACCTTATAATGCTATGGTTGGGTTTTACCTTAATGATGTTTAGAAGTTGCGGATGCTTGCTAGAGTTCCAATCATAAGTGCATATGATCCAAGTAGAGAAAGTATGTTAGCTTATGAATCTCCCTCATATAAAATTGCAATAATGATTATCGGTCTATTTATCGATTGCCTAGGGACAATTTCGCAACTCCTAACACCACTTTTCCACACTCGTTAAACTAACTTAGTTGTTTCTCTATCTTAGCAGCCCCTAGTTTTTATTTACGTGTTATTTATTATCTTGCAAACCTATCCTATCACACCTACAAAGTACTTCTAGTTTCATACTTGTTCTAGGTAAAGCGAATGTTAAGCGTGCGTAGAGTTGTATCGGTGGTCGATAGAACTTGAGAGAATATTTGTTCTACCTTTAGCTCCTTGCTGGGTTCGACACTCTTACTTATCGAAAGATGCTACAACTGATCACCTATACTTGTGGGTTATCAAGACCTTTTCCTGGCACCATTGCCGGGGAGCAATAGCGTGGGGTGAATATTCTCGTGTGTGCTTGTTTGCTTTATCACTAAGTAGATTTTATTTGATGTTCTTAGTACTTTTGTATCTTTAGATATGGGTAGGAAACACAAAATACCAAAAAATAGATGTACTTGCTTCTCCAAAAGTTGAGGAACCACTAGTGTTCCGTACTACTGAAGAATATTATTTGGATCATCTTCGATCCATTTGTGCTCGTGCTGAAACCCCAACTATCTTAGTTGAGGGAAAATCATTAAATGAGCATGCTTATTATGTGCAACACCGCTTATCTCAAAAAGGAAAACTTTTATGGCATGGTATTAATAGTTTGCAATGCTAAGCTTGGAATTTATGCGAAATTTATGATTTTACTTGTTGTTTTGAAGACCCTAAAAAACACCTTCCCTATCAATGTGAGTTCAAGGATAATGGAATCGTATCTTCTTATGACAAGGGTGTTTATAATTACTATGATATTGAGAAAATTGAAGAATTTGTTGCTTTTAAGGGTGCCTATGAAATTTCTTCTTTGATTGAAAAGTTGATGCTACTCTTTACAAATCTGAAAGCTTTGCCATACTTAAATATTGCTATGAAAATTATGCTTCTAATGCTTATGTTAATACATATATTGAGGACTCCTCCGTTGTCCAAGAGGAGACTAATATCTTGCAGGAAACTATGGAAGAAGAAATTGTTGAAACTATGAGATCATTAGATGAAAAAGATGACGAGGAGAGGGAAGAACAAAAGGAGGAAGAGCGGATTAGCTACCCGTGCCCACCTTCTAATGAGAGTAACTCTTCAACTCAAACATTGTTTAATTTCCCTTCGTTCTTACCGAAGGATAAATGCTATGATAATTGCTATGATCCCTTGGATTCATTTGAAATATCCTTTTTTGATGAACTTGATGCTTGCTATGCTTGTGGCCATGATGCCAATATGAATGATTCTTATGGAGATGAACTTCCTATAGTTCCTTATCGGAGAAGTTTGCACTTATTAAGGATTATATAGATGGGTTGCCTTTTACTATTACACACGATGATTTTGATAGATATAATATGCATGTGCTTGCTGCTCCTACTTGCAAGTATTATGAGAGAGGAACTACATCTCCACCTCTCTATGTTTCCAATTTGATAAAATTGCAAGAAACTGCTTATGCTATGTATTGGCCTTTACTTTGTGTGCATGAATTGTTCTTTTATGACATGCCGATGCATAGGAAGAGAGTTAGACTTCGTTGTTTCATGATATATGTTACTTTGTGCTCAATACTAAATTACAAATCATTGTTAATTAAAATTGGCTTTGATATACCTTGGGATCCGGGTGGATCCATTACTTGAGCACTATATGCCTAGCTTAATGGCTTTAAAGAAAGCGCTGCCAGGGAGACAACCCGGAAGTTTTATAGAGTCATTTTATTCTGTTGTGTGCTTTTATATAGTTTAAAAACAAAAAAATAAAGAGGGGAACCTAAACTTTTTCAAAAAGAGAAGTGAAAGTAAGAAGGACGAGCACCGTTGAAGTGGGGGAGCTCCTTGAACTTATGCCCATGGAAACTTTGCAAATGTTAATTATAGAAACTTCTCAAAAATAATAATTATCCCCTTTTATAAATCCATTGTATTATAAAAATAATGTGTCAAGAATTACCTTTAGGATGTTTAAGTTGCTTGTTTGATATGTGGTGTGTAAAACAGAAACTTTTGCTGTAGTGTTAGAATTTCAATATTTTACTGGAGCGTGCAAAAATTCTGAAATTTTTACACAATACTTTTATACAAATTATTTACCACGTCCTAATCTTTCAGAACTTTTAAAGTTACAGAAGTATGGTGAATGTTCAGATTGCTACAAACTGTCCTGTTTAAGACAGATTCTGTTTTTGATGCATTGTTTTGCTCGTTTTGATGAAACTATCGATTGTATCGGTGGTATAAGCCATGGAAAAATTATAATACAGTAGCTAAAATGCAAAAATAAAATATGAATTGGTTGGAAACAGTACACAAAGTTGTGATTTGCTTTATTATACTCACGGATCTCGCGAGGGTTTTGTTAAGTTTTGTGTGATTGAAGTTTTCAAGTTTTGGGTGAGATCACGATGGATGAAGTAATAAGGAGTGGAAAGAGACTAAGCTTGGGGATGCCCGAGGCACCCCAAGGTAATATTCAAGTACTCCCAAGAAACTAAGCTTGGGGATGCCCCGGAAGGCATCCCCTCTTTCTTCTAACAACCATCGGTAATTTTACTTGGAGCTATATTTTTATTCGTCACATGTACGTAAATCTTGGAGCGTCGTGTGCTTTTTATTTTTATTTTAATACTGTACCATGCTGGTATGATAAAGTCCTTCGTTGATTTATAGAAGGCTCTTTGCACCTCACTTATATCTTTTGAGTATGGCTATGTAGAATGCTTCAAGTGCTTCACTTATATCATTTGAAATTTGGATTGCCTGTTTCCCTACCCATAGAAAACCGCCATTTGTAGAATGCTATTTTGCTTCACTTATATTTGTTGGAGCATGGGCATATATTTTCTAGAAAGAATTAAACTCTCATGCTTCACTTATATCTATTTAGAGAGTTAACAGGAGTTGGTCATTCACATGGTTAGTCATAAAATCCTACATAAAACTTGTAGATCACTGAATATGATATATCTGATTCCTTGCAATAGTTTTTTGATATAAAGATGGTAATATGAGAGTCATGCTAGTGAGTAGTTGTGAATTGAAGAAATACTTGTGTTAAGGTTTGTGATTCCCGTAGCATGCATGTATGGTGAATCGTTATGTAACGAAGTCGGAGCATGATTTGTTTAATGATTGTCAACCTTTGTGTGAGGGTGGGGAGCATGTGATGGTTAACTCCTACCAACCTCTCCCCTAGGAGCATGCGTCTAATGCTTTGTTTGATAACTAATAGACTTTTGCAATAAGTATGTGAGTTCTTTATGACTAATGTTGAGTCCATGGATTATACGCACTCTCACCCTTCCACCTTTGCTAGCCTCTATAGTACTGCGCAACTTTCGCGGGTGCATCAAACCCACCTTCCTCAAAACAGTCACCATATATTTTCCTCAAAACAGCCACAATACCTACCTATTATGACATTTACATAGCCATTCCAAGATATATTGCCATGCAACTTCCACCGTTCCTTTTAGTATGACATGCACCATAATTTTCATATTGCTTTGCATGATCGTAAGACACCTTGCATGATGTTTTCATGGCTTGTCCTTTTTTTGATGTCATTTGCTAGGCTAGATCGTTGCACATCCCGGTATCCTACCAGAAGCATTCATATAGAGTCATATTCTTGTTCTAGGTATCAAGTTGAAAGTAAATAAAACTGTGATGATTTTCATTATTAGAGCATTGTCCCGTGTGAGAAAAGGATGATGGAAGCTATGATTCCCTTACAAGTTGGGAGGATTCTTTGGACTTTTCAAAAAATAAAAGAGGCTAGCGAAGACCAAAGAAAAAAAGGAGGCCAAAGATGCCCACCAAAAAAATAAAAAAGAATAAAAAAAATAAAAAATGAGAGAAAGAGAGAAGGGACAATTGCTACTATCTTTTTCCACACTTGTGCTTCAAAGTAGCATCATGATCTTCATGATAGAGAGTCTCCTATTTTGTCACTTTGATATAACTAGTGGGATTTTTTGCACGACCACTTAGTATTCTATTTGAGCTTTCATACACTTATAGCACTAAGTGCATTCGTTGCATGGCAATCCCTACTCACTCACATTGATATCTATTGATGGGCATCTCCATACCCCGTTGATACGCCTAGTTGATGTGAGACTATCTTCTCCTTTTTCCTCATCACCTCCACCATATTCTATTCCACCTATAATGCTATATCCATGGCTCACGCTCATGTATTGCGTCAGAGTTGAAAAGGTTTGAGAACATAAAAAGTGTGAAACAATTGCTTGACTTGTCATCGGGGTTGTGCATGATTTAGATATTTTGTGTGGGGAAGATGGAGCATAGCCAGACCATATGATTTTGTATGGATAACTTTCTAAGGCCATGTTATTTTGAAAGGACACGATTGCATTGTTGGTGTGCTCGAAGTATTACTGTTTTTATATCAATATAGACTATTGCTTTGAATCACTCATATCTTAATATTCACGCCATGATTAGATTATATGATCAAGATTATGCTAGGTAGCATTCCACATCAAAATTTATCTTTTTTATCATTTACCTACTCGAGGACGAGCAGGAATTAAGCTTGGGGATGCTGATACGTCTCCATCGTATCTATAATTTTTGATTGTTTCATGCCAATATTCTACAACTTTCATATACTTTTGGCAACTTTTTCCACTATTTTTGGGACTAACATATTGATCCAGTGCCCAGTGCCAGTTCCTGTTTGTGGCATGTTTTTTGTTCCGCAGAAAATCCATATCAAACAAAGTCCAAACGGGATAAAAACTTACGGGGATTTTCTTTGGAATATATGTGAATTTTGGGAAGTGTAATCAACAGAAGGCGGTGCCCGAGGGTCCCACAAGCCTGACAGGTGCGCCCTGGGGGTAGGGCACGCCCAAAGGGCTTGTGGCCACTCCTTAGGTCGGTTGGAGGTGCCCCTTGGCCTCAAGAAATATAATTTATGGATAAAGATTCCCTCAAAATTTCATCCCGATCGGAGTTACGGATCTCTGGATATTTAAGAAACGGTGAAAGGCCAAAATCTGGGAGTGCAGAAACAGAAGGAAACAAAGAGAGAGATCCAATCTCGGAGGGGCTCTCGCCCCTCCGCCGCCATGGAGGCGAAGGACCAGAGGGTAAACCCTCCTCCCATCTAGGGAGGAGGTCAAGGAAGAAGAAGAAGGAGGGGGCTCTCTCCCCCTCTCTCCCGGTGGCATCGGAACGCCACCGAGGCCATCATTGGACGGGGATCTACTCCAACAACTCGGTCATCTTCACCAACACCTCCATCACCTTCCCCCATCTATCTATAGCAATCCACTCTCCCACAACCTGTTGTACCCTCTACTTGAACATGGTGCTTTATGCTTCATTTTATTATCCAATGATGTGTTTGTTGGAAATATGCCCTAGAGGCAATAAATAAAGTGTTTATTATTATATTTCCTTGTTCATGATAATTGTTTATTATCCATGCTATAATTGTATTATTTGGAAACACATTGCATGTGTGGATATATAGACAACACTTTGTCCCTAGTATGCCTCTAGTAAACTAGCTCGTTGATCAAAGATGGTCAAGGTTTCCTAGCCATTGGCATGAGATGTCATTTGATAACGGGATCACACCATTAGGAGAATGATGGGATGGACAAGACCCAAACTATAAACGTAGCATACGACCGTGTTAGTTTATTGCTACAGTTTTCTACATGTCAAGTATATGTTCCTATGACCATGAGATCATGCAACTCACGGACACCGGAGGAGTGCCTTGTGTGTATCAAACGTCGCAACGTAACTGGGTGACTATAAAGGTGCTCTACAGGTATCTCCGAGGGTGTCTGTTGGGTTGGCATGGATCAACACTAGGATTTGTTACTCCGTGTGACGGAGAGGTATCTCAGGGCCCACTCGGTAATACAACATCACAATAAGCCTTGCAAGCAATGTGACTAAGTGTTAGCCATGGGATCTTGTATTACGGAAACGAGTAAAGAGACTTGTCGGTAATGAGGTTGAACCTGGTATGGAGATACCGACCATGATATCTCGGGCAAGTAACATACCGAAGAACAAAGGGAACATCATACGGGATTAACTAAATCCTTGACATAGAGGTTCGACCGATAAAGATCTTCATAGAATATGTAGGAATCAATATGGGCATCCAGGTCCCGCTATTGGTTATTGACCGTAGAGGTGTCTCGGTCATGTCTACATAGTTCTCTAACCCGCAGGGTCTGCACACTTAAGGTTTATTGAGATTTCAGTAGTATAGAATTATGTATGGTGGTGACCGAAGGTTGTTCGGTGTCCTGGATGAGATCCCGGACATCGTGGGGAGCTCCAGAATGGTCCGGAGGTAAAGATTGATATATAGGAAGTCCTGTTTTGGTCACCAGAAAAGTTCCAGGCTCGTCGGTAGTTTACCGGGAGTGCCGGGAGGGTATCGGGGGACCATCGGGAGGGGTATTTCGACCCAAGAGGCTAGATGGGCTGTGGGAGAAGGAATACCAGCCCTTAGTGGGCTGGCCGAAGTCCCACAGAAGGCCCATGCGGCTAGGGAAGAAAACCCAAGGTGGAGAGAAGGCAAAAGTGGGAAAATAAGGAAGGAGTCCTAATCCTACTAGGAGTCGAGGAGAAGGACTCCTCCCTCCCACTTCGGCCAAACTAGGGTTGGATCCCTTGGGGCCAAGCCTCCTCCCTCCCCTCCTCCTATATATACTAGAGGTTTTGAGGGTTTTTGACACAGAAAAACAGCCACGTGCTACCTCTCCTCTAGATCGTAGTTTGTCCTTTAGATCGGTTTTCAGCGGTGCTTAGGCGACGCTCTGTTGGAATAACTCCACCACCATCGCCACAACGCTGTTGCGTTGCCGAAGAACTCGTCTACCTCTTCGATCCCTCTTGCTGGATCAAGAAGGTGGAGATCGTCATCAAGCCGTACGTGTGTTGAACGCGGAGGTGTCGTTCGTTCGGTGCTAGATCATGATTGGATCGTGGGACGCTCGGCGATTTGGATCGCGAAGACATTCGACTACCTCAACCGCGTTTCTTAATGCTTCCCTCTTAGTGATCTACAAGGGTATGTAGATCCACTCTCCCCTCTCATATATGCTCATCTCCTAGATTGATCTTGGTGAAGCGTAGGAATTTTTTTTGTTTCCCATGTAATGTTCCCCAGCAGTGGCATCATGAGCTAGGTCTATGTGTAGATGAGATCTCAAGTAGAACACAAAGAGTTTGTGGGCGTTGATGCTTAGATTGCTTCCTCCCTTGGTCGTGTTTTGGTTCAGCGGTATTGTGGGATGAAGCGGCCCGGACCAACCTTACTCGTACGCTTACGAGAGACTAGTTCCATCGACTGGCGTGTAACTCCATTGCACAAAGATGGCTGGCGGGTGTCTGTTTCTCCTACTTTAGTTGGATCGGATTCGACAAAGGTGGTCCTTGAGAAGGTTGAAAAGCAATTTATGTATCACCGTTGTGGTTTTGCATAGGTGAGAATTGTTCTTGCTAGATACCTGTAGCAGCCACGTAAAACTTGCAACAACAATTAGAGGATGTCTAACTTGTTTTTGCAGGGTATGTTGTGATGTGATATGTCCAATTACATGATGAGATATATGTGATGTATGAGATGGTCATGTGTTTTATAGAATATCACGACTTGCATGTCGATGAGTACGGCAACCAGCAGGAGCCATAGGGTTGTCTTTAATTATTGTATGACCTGCGTGTCAATCATTAAGCGCTGTGTAATGCTTTACTTTATCACTAAACGGTAGCAATAGTAGTATGAACATGGTGGGCGCAGCAACCCCGATGGCGACACAATGATGGAGATCATGATGACGGAGATCATGGTGTTATGCCTGTGACGATGGAGATCATGCCGGTGCTTTCAAGATGGAGATCAAAAGCACAAGTTCATGGCCATATCATGTCACTTATGATTTGCATGTGATGTTAATCCTTTATGCACCTTGTTTTGCTTAGGACGACGGTAGCATTATAAGGTGATCCCTCACTTAAATTTCAAGGTAAAATTGTGTTCTCCCCGAGTGTGCACCGTTGCAAAAGTTCGTCGTGTCGAGACACCACGTGATGATCAGGTGTGATAGACTCTATGTTCACATACAACGGGTGCAAGCCAGTGTTGCACGTGCAGAACACTCGTGTTAAACTTGACGAGCCTAGCATGTACAGACATGGGCTCGGAACACAAGAGATCGAAAGGTCAAACATGAGTCATATAGTAGATATGATCAACATGATGATGTTCACCATTGAAACCACCTCAACTCACGTGATGATCGGACTTGAGTTGGTGAATTTGGATCATGTATCACTTAGATGACCGGAGGGATGTCACTTTGAGTGGGAGCTTTAGTAATTTCATTAACTAAACTTATTATCCTGGACAATAGTCTAAGTAACCTTTGCTTATTTATGTTGTAGATCAATGGCTCGCGCAGTAGCACCCCTGAATTTTAATGTGTTCCTAGAGAAAGCTAAGTTGCAAGATGATGGAAGTAACTTTGTGGACTGGGCCCGTAATCTGAGGATTATCCTCACGGCTTCCCAGAAGGCATATGTCCTTGATGCACCGCTTGGTAACCAACCCACAGACTTGTCATCCGAAGACGTTAAGAACGCTTGGGAGGAACGTTCTGGAGATTACTCAATAGTTTAGTGTGCAATATTGTATGGCTTAGAACCGGGACTTCAAAGACGTTTTGAACATCATGGAGCATATGAGATGTTCCAAGAGTTGGAGTTTATCTTTAAGAAGAATTCCCAGATCGAGAGGTATGAGACCTCCGATAAGTTCTACGCTTGCAAAATGGAGGAGAACGGGTCTATTAGTGAACATATACTTAGAATGTCTGGGTATTCGACTCGTCTGGTGGAGTTGGGGATGCACCTTCCGCTAGAGGCAATCACTGATAGAGTTCTTCAATCATTGCCACCAAGCTACAAGAGCTTTGTGCTGAACTATAACATGCACGGGATGAGCAATTCAGTCGCCGAGCTGTTTGCGATTCTAAAAGTCGCTGAGTCTGAAATCCAGAAAGAACATTAAGTGTTGACGGTCAATAAAACCACTAGTTTCAAGAAGAATGGCAAGGGAAAGAAGGGTAACTCTTAGAAGGGTGGCAAAGCAGTTGCTCCTCCCGTGAAGAAACCCAAGGCTGGACCCAAGCCAGAAACTGAGTGCTTTCATTGCAAGGGAAATGGTCACTGGAAGCGAAACTACCCCAAGTGTTTGGCTGACAAGAAGGCGGCGAACAACAAACAAGGTATATATGATATACATGTTATTGATGTGTACCTTACTAGCTCTCATTGTAGTCCCTGGGTATTTGATACCGGTTCCGTTGCTCACATTTGCAACTCAAAACAGGAACTACAGAATAGACGAAGGCTGGCGAAGGACGAAGTGACGATGCGCGTGGGAAAAATGGTTCCAAGGTTGATGTGATCGCCGTCGGCGCGCTCTCTTTTTGATTACCATCGGGATTAGTGATGAACCTCAATAATTGTTATTTATTGCATGCGTTAAGCATGAACATTATATCTGGATCTTGTTTATTGCGAGACGGTTACTCATTTAAATTAGAGAATAATGGTTGTTCTATTTATATGAGTAATATCTTTTATGGTCATGCACCCAATGTGAGAGGTTTATTCATATTGAATCTTGATAGTGATGATACACATGTTCATAACATTGATGCCAAAAGTGTAGAGTTGATAGTGATAATGCCACTTTCTTGTGGCACTACCGTTTAGGTCATATTGGTGTAAAACGCATGAAGAAGCTCCAAGCTGATGGACTTTTAGAGTCACTTGATTTTGAATCACTTGACACATGTGAACCATGCCTCATGGGCAAGATGACTAAAACGTCGTTCTTTTGAACAATGGAACAGGCAAGTGACTTATTGGAAATCATACATACTGATGTGTGCAGTCCAATGAATGTTGCGGCGCGTGATAGATATCGTTATTTTCTCACCTTCACTGATGACTTAAGTAGATATGGGTATATTTACTTAATGAAACACAAGTCTGAAACGTTTGAAAAGTTCAAGCAATTTCAGAGTGAAGCTGAGAATCATCGTAACAAGAAGATTAAATTCCTGAGAACTGATCGAGGAGGAGAATATCTGATTTATGAGTTTGGCAGTCACTTAAGACAATGTGGAATTGTTTCACAATTGACACCGCCTGGAACACCACAGCATAATGGTGTGTCCGAATGTCTTAATCGAACCTTGTCAGATATGGTGTGTTCTATGATGTCTCTTGCCGATTTGCCACTATCGTTTTGGGGTTATGCATTAGAGACAACTGCATTCACTTTAAATAGGGCACCATCAAAATCCGTTGAGACGACCGATATGTCTCCAATGTATCTATAATTTTTGCTGTTATATTATCAATCTTGGATGTTTTATAATCATTTTATAGTCATTTTATATCATTTTTTGGTACTAACTTATTGACATAGTGCCAACTGCCAGTTGTTGTTTTTCCATGTTTTTTTACATCGCAGAAATCAATACCAAACAAAGCCCAAATGCCGCGAAACTTCACAATGATTTTTTATGGGCCAGAAGGAACACAACGGGTCCTGGCTGCGGCTAGGGGGTGCCCCGAGGGAGGCACAACCCACCAAGGCGCGCCAGGAGGCCCAGGCGCGCCCTGGTGGGTTGTGCCCACCTCGGGTGCCCCCTAGACCACCTCTTCGCTCTATAAATACCCCAATATTCCAGAAACCCTAGAGCGACAGACGAAATATTCATCCAGCCGCCGCAGAGTCCAGTACCACCAGATCAATCTAAACACCATCTCGGATGGGGTTCACCACCTCCATTGGTGCCTCTCCGATGATGCATGAGTAGTTATTTGTACACCTTCGGGTCCGTTGTTAGTAGCTAAATGGCTCTCTCTCTCGCTGAATTCTCAATACAATGGTCTCTTGGAGATCTATAAGATGTAACTCTTTTGCGGTGTGTTTGTTGGGACCGATGAACTTTGAGTTTATGATTAGATATATCTTTTTATATCCATGAAAGTTATTTGAGTTTCTTTGATCTCTTATATGCATGATTGCTTACGGGCTCGTATTTCTTCTCCGATATTTGGGTTTTGTTTGGCCAACTTGATCTATTTATCTTGCAATGGAAAGAGGTGCTTTGTAGTGGGTTCGATCTTACGGTGCTTGATCCTAGTGACAGAAAGGGAAACGACACATATGTATCATTGCTACTAAGGATAAAACGATGGGGTCTATCTCTACATAGATAGATCTTTTCTACATCATGTCATCGTTCTTATTGCATTACTCCATTTCTCCATGAACTTAATACACTAGATGCATGCTGGATAGCGGTCGATGTGTGGAGTAATAGTAGTAGATGCAGACAGGAGTCGGTCTACTAGTCTTGGACATGATGCCTATGTAATGATCATTGCCTGGATATCGTAATGAGTATTTGAAGTTCTATAAATTGCCCAGCAGTAATTTGTTCACCCACCGTTTGCTATTTTTCTCGAGAGAAGCCACTAGTGAAACCTACAGCCCCCGGGTCTCTTTCTCATATTATTTGTCATTGCGATCTACTTTTCTCTTGCATTTATTTTCATATCTATATTTCCAAAAAAACCAAAATACCTTGCTGCACTTTATTTTATTTGGCATTCGATCTATCAACATTTACAACTTTGTCCCATCCACATGCCTTTCTGGCACCATTACCCGAAAGGGATTGACAACCCCTTTAACATGTTGGGTTGCGAGTATTTGTTATTTGTGTGCAGGGGCTGTTTACGTTGTGTTGCTTGGTTCTCCTACTGGTTCAATAACCTTGGTTTCATATCTGAGGGAAATACCTACTGCCGCTGTGCTACATCATCCCTTCCTCTTTGGGGAAATATCGACGTAGCTTCAAGCGACATCAAAAGGAATTTCTAGCGCCATTACCAGGGAGGATCTTCAACATATACCAGGTTCATAATCACAAATCTCATCTCCTTGCAATTTTCATTATTTGCCATTTTCCTCTCCCCCACTTCACAAAAATTTGCCGTTTTATTCGCCTCTTTTTTTTCCGTTCGCCGTTTTCTTGCAGGATTTGGTTTTGTGTGCAACCTTGCTTGCCATTACTATGGATAGTTCTTCCTTTATCACTTGCACTCTCGAGAATGAGGTTCTCAACTTTAAAAGAAGGGGAGGAGAAAATTTAAAATACGCTTGGTATAGAATTTGCAATGCTCATAATAGATCTATCTGTAAGCAATCTACCGTTGTTCTTCTTCGCTATTTTTATGTTGGCATCACCACTTGGTATAGATTCGTCCTTGATACGATTACTGGTGGAAATTTCTTGATGTGTCCCTCTCTTGATGCTTTTAATGCTATGGGAAATTTAGTGGGATCACCACCTCTCATGATTAATGAAACAACTTTGACTCTTGAGCATGTTATGGAAAGACTAGATGCTATTGAGAAGAAAATGCTCACCGTAGATCATATGGAAATTATAGATAAAAAGTTGCACAATATTGACACTAATATTGGGTCAAAAGCGGGAGATATTTTTAAGTTGTTAAAAGAGAAGGGTACCATAAGCCATGAAAGAATAGAAGAAAGTCCGTCTCGAATAGATAAATTGGAAGAAATCTTTAGTAATCTAAGCATGGCTTTTATTTCCGCTAAAACTATCGTGAAAACTCCCTTAAAGAGGGGTAGATCCAAGAACAAGGGGACAACTTCTAGTAACAATAATAAAGGAGATCTTAAAATGATTAGTATCCACCCAGATTTTGTTGAAGTGATAAGAGTTCCTTTTTGCAAGAATAAATTCTTTCAATTTACTACTAGGGGTATTTGTATTGAAAATCTTTATGCTAAATCTCTTAAGGATCCTAAGTGTTTGATTGAAAAGTTGGACAAAGATGACAAAACTTAGATCCTTGCTTTATGCCTACTAAGGGCGTAAAACAATAGCGCTTGTTGGGAGGCAACCCAATGAATAAAATTTATTTTTGCTTTTTGCTTTCCGTTCTTGAGTTTTTACACAATTATGCTACTGTTATGATTGTGTTTTTTGTGTTTTAATTAGTGTTTGTGCCAAGCAAAGCCTTTGGGGTCATGTTGGGTGATAGTTGCTTTGATCTTATTGAAAAACAGAAACTTTGAGCGCCAGTCACAGAATTATTAAAAATCACAGATGCGTGATAATTTTTTTACAGAAGATTGATATACAGATTTTCTCACGTTTTCCTATTTTTTGAGAATTATTTGAATTATAGAAGTATTCGAAATATCCAGATTGCTATAGACTGTTCTGTTTTTGACAGATTCTGTTTTCTTTGTGTTGTGTGCTTATTTTGATGGCTCTATGGTTTTCTTTGATGAGTTTTTGCCATAGAAAAGTTTGAATACAGTAGGTATAATGCAAGAACGAAATATTAATTGGTTTAATACGGTACTTATAGTAGTGATTTATTTTTCTTATACTAACGGATCTCACGAAGGTTTTGTTGAGTTTTGTGTGATTGAAGTTTTCAAGTTTTGGGTTATCTTACGATGGATGGAGAAAGGATGGAAGAGCCTGAGATTGGGGATGCCTCGGCATCCCAAGCTATTATCCAAAAATGAGCAACCAACTAAGTTTGGGGTTGCCCCCGAGTGGCATCCCCGTTTTCTTTCGACGATCATCGGTATTTTACTCGAAACTATATTTTTATTCGTCACATGATATGTGTTTTGCTTGGAGCGTCTTGTATGATATGAGTCTTTGCTTGTTTTATTTTGTGTTTTAAGTTTTGATCCCTTGCTGGACACACATATTTGAGAGATCCAAAATTATGTCATGACTTGTTAGAATTGCTCTCTATGCTTCACTTAAATTTTTATGAGCAATGGACTTGCTTATACGGTTAGCCATGGAAAGTGAAAGTATGGTGGAAAAAGGAATCAACTTTATTTTCTGTTTGGGAACCGCCTATGATATATCTAGCATGGAAAGTGTTGGGAACTCTAAGTCATTTTTGTTGGTGGGATGGATACACCTCCCAAAATGTTTTTATCTCTAAGCTTTTCGCTTTGACCTCTGGCACCTCTAGAAATCCCTACTTCCCTCTGCGAAGGGCCTTTCTTTTACTTTATGAAATTTTTATTTTTGAATTTGAGTCTCCATCTTCTCTTACCAAAGCACCAACTAGGAGGCAATATGATCGTACTTAAGTATTGGGTGACTAATATTCGAGTGTGTTTCATGAATGGATTAATGTTTGAGCATGATGGGCTAGGGATAACTTATTATAGCGTTGATATTTTGAAAGACATGGTTGCTTATTGATATGCTTGAGTATCTAAATTATTATGTCAAAACTAGACTATTGCTTTAAACAAATAAAGTCCAAATGTCCATGCTATAAGACAAATAATATGATATGACATGTTAGGCAACATTCCACATCAAAAATTCTTTTTTTATTGTTGGGGAAATTCGCATGGGAAACAAAAAATTTCCTACGTTCACACAAGACCTATCCATGGTGATGAGAATCTATGAGAGGGAGAGTGGATCTACATATCCTTGTAGATTGCTAAGCGGGAAGCGTTAAGAAACGCGGCTGGTGTAGTCGAACGTCTTCGCGATCCAAATCGTCGAGCGCCCCGCGATCTCATCACGATCCGTCCTGCGATCCAATCACGGTCTGTCCCGCGAACTCATCAGGATCTGTCCCGCAAACTCATCACGATCCGTCCCGCGAACTCATCACGATCCGTCCCGCGAACTCATCACGATCCGTCTCGCAATCTTGATCATGGTCCTTCCGATCAAGCGCCGAACGGACGGCACCTCCGCGTTCAGCACACGTACAGCTCGATGACGATCTTTGCCTTCTTGATCCAAAAAGAGGGAGAGGAGAGGTAGAAGAGTTATCCGGCAGCGTGATGGTGCTCCGGCGATGGTGGTGAAGCTATTCCGCCAGGGCTTCGCCAAAGCACTGCAGAAATCCGATCTAGAGGACAAACTATGCACTGGAGGAACGGGCAGCACGTGGCTGAAAATTCTGTGCAAAACCCCCAAAACCTCCAGTATATATAAGAGGGAGGGACGAGAGGACTTGGCGCAAGGGCCAAGCCTCCTTGGTTCGGCCGAAGTAGGGAGGAGAGGACTCCTCCTCCTCCAATCCTAGTAGGACTAGGATTACTCCTTTTTGGCCATTTTCCACCTTTTTCCCTTTGGGCTTTTCTACCCTAGCCGCATGGGCATTGTGTGGGACTTCCACCATACCACAAAAGGCTGGTATTTATTCTCCCACAGCCCATGAAGCCTCTTGGGTAGAAATACCCCTCCCGGTGGTCTCCCGGTACACTACCGGCACTCCCGGTACACTACCGATTAGCCCGAAACTTTTCCGGCAACCAAAATAGGACTTCCTATATATGAATCTTTACCTCCAGACCATTCCGGAGCTCCTCATGACATCAAGGATCTCATCCGGGACTCCAAACAACCTTTGGTCACCACCATACATAACGCTATACTACCGAAACGTCACCGAACCTTAAGTGTGCAGACCCTGCGGGTTCGAGAACTATGTAGACATGACCGAGACACCTCTATGGTCAATAACCAATAGCGGGACTTGGATGCCCATATTGGTTCCTACATATTCTACGGAGATCTTTATCGGTCGAACCTCCATGTCAAGGATTCAGTTAATCCCGTATGATGTTCCCTTTGTTCTTCGGTATGTTACTTGCCCGAGATTCGATCGTCGGTATCTCCATACCTAGTTCAACCTCATTACCGGCAAGTCTCTTTACTCGTTCCGTAATACAAGATCCTGTGACTAACACTTAGTCACATTGCTTGCAAGGCTTGTTGTGATGTTGTATTACCGAGTGGGCCCTGAGATACCTCTCCGTCACACTAACAAATCTCAGTCTTGATCCACGCCAATCCAACAGACACCCTCGGAGATACCTGTAGAGTACCTTTATAGTTACCCAGTTACGTTGCGACGTTTGATACACACAAGGCACTCCTCCGGTGTCAGTGAGTTGCATGATCTCATGGTCATAGGAACAGATACTTGACATGCAGAAAATAGTAGCATTAAACTGACACGATCATATGCTACATTTGTAGTTTGGGTCTTGTCCATCCCATCATTCTCCTAATGATGTGATCCCGTTATCAAATGACATCTCATGTCAATGGCTAGGAAACCTTAACCATCTTTGATCAACGAGCTAGTCTATAAGAGGCATACTAGGGACATGGTTTTGTCTATGTATCCACACATGCATCTAAGTCTCCGATCAATACAATTATAGCATTGATAATAAACGATTATCATGAGCAAGGAAATATGAGAATAACTAACTTATTATTGCCTCTAGGGAATATTTCCAATAGTCTCCCACTTGCACTATCAATAATCTAGTTCACATCACCATGTGATTCGCATTGTTATGAATTTGACACCCAATGAGTTCTGGGGCTCGATCATGCTTTGCATGTGGGAGAGGTCTTATAGTCAACGGGTCTGTGACATTCAGATTTGTGTGTATTTTGCAAATCTCTATGTCAAACTGTAAACACTGCTACCACACTCCACTTGGTACTATTCCAAATGGCTGCTCCACTATACGTATCCAGATTGCTACTACGGGTCATCCGGATTGGTGTTAAAGCTTGCATCGACGTAACTCTTTACAACGAACTCTTTATCACCTCCATAATCGAGAAACATCTCCTTAGTATTTTAGTTACTAAGGATAATCCTGACCGGTGTCCAGTGATCCACTCCTGGATCAGTCTTGTACCCCTTGACGGACTCATGGCAAGGCACACACAGGTGCGGTACACAGCATGTCACACTATACAGAGCCTATGGCTAAGGCATAGGGGACAACATTCGTCCTTTCTCTTTCTTTTTTCATGGTCGAGCTTTGAGTCTCACTCAACTTCACACCTTACAAAGCAGGCGAGAACACTTCTCTCTGACTAATCCATTTTGAACTCTTTCAAAATCTTGTCAAGGTATGTACTCATTCAAAGTCTCATCAAGCATCTTGATCTATCTCTATAGATCTTGGTACTCAACAATTAGGTAGCTTCATCTAGGTCTTCCTTTGTAAACTCTTTTCAAACAACCATTTATACTTTCCAGAAATTCCACATCATTTCCGATCAACAATATGTCAACCACACATGCTTACCAGAAACTCTATAGTGCTCCCACTCACTTTATTGTAAATAGAAGTTTCTCATAAACTTTGTATAGACTCAAAAACTTTGATCACCTCATCAAAGTGTATATTCCAACTCCAAGATGCTTGCTTCAGTTCATAGAAGGATCATTGAAGCTTGCACACCTTTTGGCATCCTTAGGACTGACAAAATCTTCTGGTTGTATCTCATACAACCTTTCCTTAAGGAAGGAAACGATGTTTTGGCATCCATCTGCCAGATTTCATAATTGAAAAATGCAGCAACTACTAACATAATTCTAACAGACTTTAGCATCGCTACGAGTGAGAAAGTATCGTCGCAGTCAACTCCTTTGAACTTGCAGGAAATTTCTTTGCGACAAGTCGAGCTTTATAAATGGTGACATTCACCATCAGCGTCTGTCTTCATTTTAAAGATCCATTTGTACTCAACGACCTACCGTCCAACGAGCAAGTCTACCAAAGTCTATACTTGGTTTTCATATATGGATCCTTTCTCGGATTTCATGGCCTCTAACCATTTGTCGGAATTCGGGCCCATCATCGCTTCTCCATAGCTTGTAGGTTCATTGTTGTCCAACAACATGACCTCCAAGACAGGGTTGTCGTACCGCTCAGGAGCAGTACACATCCATGTCGACCTACAAGGTTTGGTAGTAACTTGATCCGAAGCTTCATGATCATCATCATTTACTTCCTCTTCAACTGATGTAGGTTCCACAAAAACATCTTTCTGCGCTGCGCTACTCTCTGGTTGAAACAAAGGTTCAACAACCTCATCAAGTTCTATGTTCCTCCCACTCAAGTTTTTCAAGAGAAACCTTTTCCCGGGAAAGGACCTGTTCTAGCAACAAACACTTTATGCTTGGATCTGAGATAGAAGGTTCACCCAACTGTTCTTAGGGTAATCTATGAAGATGCATTTGTCTGCTTTGGTTTCGAGCTCATTAGGTGAAAACATTTTTCCACACAAGGGTCGCGGCCCCAAACATTAAGAAATGACAGCTTAGGTTTCTATCAAACTATAATTCACACGGTGTCATCTCAACGGATTTAGATGGTGCCCTATTTAAAGTGAACGTAGTTGTCTCTAAGTCATAACCCCAAAATTATAGTAGCAAAAACGATAAGAGACATCATAGCCCGCACCATATCCAATAGCGAACGACTATGATGTTCGGACACACCATCACACTATGGTGTTCCAGGTGGCGTGAGTTGTGAAACGACTTTCACATTGTCTAAAGTTGTATGCCAAACTCGTAACTCAGATATTCACCTCCACGATCATATCACACACATTTTTATCTTCTTGTCACGATTATCTTAAACTTCACTCTGAATTTGCTTGAACTTTTCAAACGATTCAGACTTGGGTTTCATTATGTAAACATACACTATATCGACTCAAATCATCAGTGAAGGTAAGAAAATAATGATATCCACCGCATGCTACAAGACTCATTGGATTGCATACATCAACATGTATCATTTCCAATAAATCACTTGCCCGCTCCATCAAACCAGAAAACGCGATCCTTAGTCATCTTGACCAAGAGGCATGGTTCACATGTCTCAACCGATTCGAAATCGAATGAGTCCAAAGATCCATCAGCATGGAGTTTCTTCATGCGTTTTATACTAATATGAAATTTAGCGGCAGTGCCACAAGTATGTGGTACTATCATCATTAACTTTGCATCTTTTGGCATCAATGTTCTGAACATGTGTATTACCACGATCAAGATTCAACAAACCATTCTCACTGGGTGCATGACCATTGAAGGTATTATTCATGTAAACAGAATAACCATTATTCTCTAACTTAAATGAATAACAATGTTGTAATAAACACGATCTAATCACGTTCATGCTCAATGCAAAACACCAAATAACACTTATTTAGGTTTGTCACTAATCCCGAAGGTAGAGAGAGTGTGCGATCTTGATCACATCAACCTTCGAAACATTTCCAACACACAACGTCACCTCACCCTTAGCTAGTGCTCCATTTTATTCCGTAGCTTTCATTTCGAGTTACTAACATTTAGCAACCGAACCGGTATCCAATACCCAGGTGCTACTAGGAGTACTAGCTAGGTACACATCAATAACCCATATATCAAATATACTTCTGTCGACGTTGCCAGCCTTCTTATCTACCAAGTATCTAGGGTTGTTCCGCTTCAGCGACCGCTCTCCTCATAATTGAAGCACTTAGTCTCGGGTCTGGGTTCAACTTTGGGTTGCTTCACTGGAGCAGCAACTGACTTGCTATCCATGAACTTTCCCTCCTTGCTCCTGCCCTTCTCGAAACTAGTGGTTTGACTAACCATCAACACTTCACGCTCCTTCTTGATTTCTACCTTCGCGGTGTTAAACATCGCGAACAGCTCAGGGATCATTATTTCTATCCATGGTGTTTTATAGTTCATCACCAAGTTCTAGTAGCTTAGTGACAGTGACTTGGAGAACTATATCAATCACTATCTTATCTGGAAGATCAACTCCCACTCGATTCAAGCGATTGTAGCATCTAGACAATCTAAGCAAATGCTCAACGATTGAGCTATTCTCTTTCATCTTGCAGGCAAAGAATCTTGTTGGAGATCTCACATCTCGCAACATGGGCACGAGCCTGAGATCCTAATTTCAGCTCTTAGAACATCTCATATGTTCCGTGACGTTCAAAACGTTTCGGAGCCTCAATTCTAAGCCGTAATGCATGATACACTAAACTATCAAGTAGTCATCAGAACGTGCCTGTCAGATGTTCACACCATCTATAGACGATGCTAGAGGGGTTGGCGCGCCGAGCAGTGCATTAAGTACATAAGCCTTCTGTGCAGCAATGAGGACAATCCTCACATCACGGACCCAGTCCGCAATATTGCTACCATCATCTTTCAACTCTATTTCTCTAGGAACATAGAAAAAATTCAAGGGAGCTACAGCATGAGCAAGTAATCTACAACATAATTTGCAAAGACACTACTGACTATGTTCATGATAACGAGTTCAATTAATCATATTACTGAAGAACTCCCTCTTAAATTGACATCCCTCCGGTCATTCGAGTGATACATGATCCAAATTCACCAACTCAAGTCTGATCATCACGTGAGTTGAGGTGGTTTCAATGGTGAACATCATCATGTTAATCATATCTACTATATGACTCGTGTTCGACCTTTCGGTCTCTTGTGTTCCGAGGCCATGTCTGTACATGCTAAGCTCGTCAAGTTTAACCCGGGTGTTCTTCATGTGCAACACTGGCTTGCACCCGTTGTATGTGAACGTAGAGTCTATCACACCCGATCATCACGTGGTGTCTCGACACGAAGAACTTTCGCAACGGTGCACACTCGGGGAGAAAACAATTTATCTTGAAATTAAGTGAGGGATCACCTTACAACGCTACCGTCGTCCTAAGAAAAACAAGGTGCATAAAAGGATTAACATCACATGCAAATCATAAGTGACATGATATGGCCATGAACTTGTGCTTTTGATCTCCATCATGAAAGCACCTGCATGATCTCCATCGTCACCGGCATGACACCATGATCTCCATCATCTTGATCTCCATCAATGTGTTGCCATCGGGGTTGTCGCGCCCACCGTGCTTCTACTACTATTGCTACCATTTAGCGATAAAGTAAAGCATTACATAGCGCTTAATGATTGACACGCAGGTCATACAATAATTAAAGACAACCCTATGTCTCCTGCCGGTTGTCGTACTCATCGACATGCAAGTCGTGATATTCTATACAACACATGATCATCTCATACATCACATAGATCACATCATGTAATTGGCCATATCACATCACAACTTACCCTGCAAAAACAAGTTAGACGTCCTCTAATTGTTGTTGCATGTTTTACGTGGCTGCTACGGGTATCTAGCAAGAACAATTCTCACCAACGCATAAACCACAACGGTGATACACTAATTGCTTTTCAACCTTCTCAAGGACCGCCTTTGTCGAATCCGATCCAACTCAAGTGAGAGAAACTGGCACCTGCAAGCCATCTATGCAACAAGTTGTGGTTGAGGGAATCGGTCTCTCATAAGCGTACGAGTAATGTTGGTCCGGGCCGCTTCATCACACAATACCGCTGAACCAAAACACGGTCAAGGGAGGAAGCAATCTAAGCATCAATGCCCACAAACTCTTTGTGTTCTACTCGAGATCTCATCTACACATAGACCTAGCTCATGATGCCACTGTCGGGGAATGTCGCATGGGAAACAAAAAAATTCCTATGTTCACGCAAGACCTATCCATGGTGATGAGCATCTACGAGAGGGAGAGTGGATCTACATACCCTTGTAGATCGCTAAGCGAGAAGCATTAAGAAACGCGGTTGGTGTAGTCGAACGTCTTTGCGATCCAAATCGCCAAGCGTCCCGCGATCTCATCACAATCCGTCCCGTGATCCAATCATGATCTGTCCCACGAACTCACCACAATCCGTCCCGCGAACTCATCACGATCCGTCTCGCGATCTTGATCACGGTCCTTCCGATCTAGCGCCGAACGGATGGCACCTCCGCGTTCAGCACACGTATAGCTCGATGACGATCTCCGCCTTCTTGATCCAGAAAAAGGGAGTGGAGAGGTAGACGAGTTCTTCGACAGCGCGATGGCGTTGCGGCGATGGTGGTGGAGCTATTCCGGCAGGGCTTCGCCTAAGCACTACAGAAAACCGATCTAGAGGAGAAACTATGCACTAGAGGAGAGGGTAGCACGTGGGTGGAAATCTTGTGCAAAAACCCTAAAACCTCTAGTATATATAAGAGGAAGGGAGGAAGAGGCTTGGCGCAAGGTCCAAGCCCTCTAGGCTTCGGCCGAAGTGGGAGGAAAGGAGGAATCCTCCTCCAATCCTAGTAGGACCAGGACTCCTTCGTAATTTGCCTTTTTCCACCTTTTCTCTTTGGGCTTTTCTTTCCCAGCCGCATGGGCCTTGTGTGGGACTTCCACCAGCCCACTAAGGGCTGGTATTCACTCTCCCACAGCCCATGTAGCCTCTTGGGTCGAAATACCCCTCCTCATGGTCTCCCGGTACACTACCGACACTCCCGGTACACTACTGATGAGCCCAAAACTTTTCTGGCGACCAAAATAGGACTTCCTATATATCGATCTTTACCTCCAGACCATTCCGGAGCTCCTCGTGATGTCTGGGATCTCATCCATGACTCCGAACAACCTTCGGTCACCACCATGAATAACACTATACTACCGAAACGTCACCAAACCTTAAGTGTGCAGACCCTGCGGGTTAGAGAACTATGTAGACATGACCGAGACACCTCTACTGTCAATAACCAATAGTGGGACCTGGATGCCCATATTGGTTCCTACATATTCTATGAAGATCTTTATCGGTCGAACCTCTATATCAAGGATTCAGTTAATCTCGTATGATGTTCCCTTTGTTCTTCGGTATGTTACTTGCCCGAGATTCGATCGTTGGTATCTCCATACCTAGTTTAACCTCGTTACTGGCAAGTCTCTTTACTCGTTTTGTAATACAAGATACCATGACTAACACTTAGTCACATTGCTTGCAAGGCTTGTTGTGATGTTGTATTACCGAGTGGGCCCTGAGATACCTCTCCGTCACACGGAGTAACAAATCCTAGTCTTGATCCATGCCAATCTAACAGACGACCTCAGAGATACCTGTAGAGTACCTTTATAGTCACCCAGTTACATTGCGACGTTTGATACACATAAGGCACTCCTCCGGTGTTAGTGAGTTGCATGATCTCATGGTCATAGGAACAGATACTTGACATGTAGAAAACAATAGCAATAAACTGACACGATCATATGCTACGTTTGTAGTTTGAGTCTTGTCCATCACACCATTCTCCTAATGATGTGATCCCGTTATCAAATGACATCTCTTGTCCATGGCTAGGAAACCTTAACCACCTTTGATCAACGAGCTAGTCTATTAGAGGCATACTAGGGACATGGTTTTGTCTATGTATCCACACATGCATCTAAGTCTCCGATCAATACAATTATAGCATGGATAATAAACGATTATCATGAACAAGGAAATATGATAATAACTAACTTATTATTGCCTCTAGGGCATATTTCTAACATTTATCACTTACCTACTCAAGGACGAGTAGGAGTTAAGCTTGGGGATGCTAATACGTCTCCAACGTATCTATAATTTTTGATTGTTCCATGCTGTTATATTATCAATCTTGGATGTTTTATAATCATTTTATAGTCATTTTATATCATTTTTTGGTTCTAACCTATTGACATAGTGCCAAGTGCCAATTGCTGTTTTTTCCATGTTTTCTACATCACAGAAAATCAATACCAGACGAAGCCCAAATGCCACGAAACTTCACGATATTTTTTTATGGGCCAGAAAGAACACAACAGGCCCTGGCTGCGCCTGGGGGTGCCCCGAGGGAGGCACAACCCAAGAGGGCGCGTCAAGGACCCAGGCACGCCCTGGTTTGTTGTGCCCACCTTGGGTGCCCCCCGGACCACCTCTTCGCTCTATAAATACCCCCAATATTCCAAAAACCCTAGAGCGACACACGAAATATTCATCCAGACGCCGTAGAGTCTAGAACCACCAGATCCAATCTAAACACCATCTCGGATGGGGTTCGCCACCTCCATTGGTGCCTCTCCGATGATGCGTGAGTGATTCTTTGTATACCTTTGGGTCCATAGTTAGTATCTAGATGGCTCTCTCTCTCTCTGTGAATTCTCAATACAATGGTCTCTTGGAGATCCATATGATGTAACTCTTTTGTGGTGTGTTTGTTGGGATCGATGAACTTTGAGTTTATGATCAGATCTATCTTTTTATATCCATGAAATTTATTTGAGTTTCTTTGATCTATTATATGCATGATTTCTTACAGCCACGTATTTCTTCTCCGATATTTGGGTTTTGTTTGGCCAACTTGATCTATTTATCTTGCAATGGGAAGAGGTGCTTTGTAGTGGGTTCGATCTTATGGTGCTTGATCCGAGTGACAGAAAGGGAAACGACACGTATGTATCGTTGCTACTAAGGATAAAACGATGGGGTCTATCTCTACATAGATAGATCTTGTCTACATCATGTCATCGTTCTTATTGCATTACTCCGTTTCTCCATGAACTTAATACACTAGATGCATGCTGGATAGCGGAGGATGTGCGGAGTAATAGTAGTAGATGCAGGCAGGAGTCAGACTACTAATCTTGGACGTGATGCATGTGCAGTGATCATTTCCTGGATATCGTCATGAGTATTTGAAGTTCTATCAATTTCCCAACAGTAATTTGTTCACCCACCGTTTGCTATTTTTCTTGAGAGAATCCACTAGTGAAACCTACAGCCCCCGGGTCTCTTTCTCATATTATTTGCCTTTGTGATCTACTTTTCTCTTGCATTTATTTTCAGATCTATATTTCCAAAAACCCAAAAATACCTTGCTGCACTTTATTTATTTGGCATTCGATCTATCAACATCTACAACTTTCTCCCGTCCACGTGCCTTTCTAGCGTCGTTACCCGAAAGGGATTGACAACCACTTTAACACGTCGGGTTGCGAGTATTTGTTATTTGTGTGCAGGGGCTGTTTACGTTGTGTTGCTTGGTTCTCCTACTGGTTTGATAACCTTGGTTTCATATCTGAGGGAAATACCTACCGCCGCTGTGCTGCATCATCCCTTCCTCTTTGGGGAAATACTGACGTAGCTTCAAGCGACATCAACGACGCCATATGAACTGTGGTTTGGCAAGAAGCCAAAGTTGTCATTTCTTAAAGTTTGGGGATGTGATGCTTATGTCAAAAAGCTTCAGCCTGAAAAGCTGGAACCCAAAGCGGAGAAATGTGTCTTCATAGGATACCCAAAATAGATAGTTGGGTATGCCTTCTATCTTAGATCTGGAGGCAAAGTGTTTGTCGCTAAGAACGGAACATTTCTTGAGAAAGAGTTTCTCTCGAAAGAATTGAGTGGGAGGAAAATAGAGCTTGATGAGGTTGTTGAACCTTTACTTCAACCAAAGAGTAGCGCAACACAGAAAGATGTTTATGTGGAGCCTACAACAGTTGAAGAGGAAGTTAATGATGATGATCATGAAGCTTCGGATCAAGTTACTATTAAACCTTGTAGGTCGACAAGGGCGCGCGCTGCTCCTGAGTGGTATGACAACCCTGTCTTGGAGGTCATGTTGTTGGACAACAATGAACCTACGAGCTATGGACGAGCGATGATGGGCCCGGATTCCGAGAAATGGTTAGAGGCCATGAAATCTGAGATGGGATCCATGTATGAAAACAAAGTATGGACTTTGGAAGTATTACCTGAAGGGAGAAAGGCCATTCAGAACAAATGGATCTTTAAGAAGAAGACGGATGCGGACGGTAATATCACCGTCTATAAAGCTCGACTTGTGGCAAAGGATTTTTCACAAGTTCAAGGAGTTGACTACGATGAGACCTTCTCACCCGTAGCGATGCTTAAGTCTGTCAGAATCATGTTAGCAGTAGCTGCATATTTCGACTATGAAATTTGGCAGATGGATGTCAAAACAGCGTTCCTCAACGGTTTCCTTGAGGAAGAGTTGTATATGACGCAACCAGAAGGTTTTGTCGATCCAGAGAATGCTGACAAAGTTTGCAAACTCCAGCGATCCATTTATGGACTGGTGCAAGCATCTCGGAGTTGGAATAAGCGCTTTGATGAGGTGATCAAAGCGTTTGGGTTTATACAAGTGTATGGAGAAGCTTGTATTTACAAGAAAGTGAGTGGGAGCTCTATAGCGTTTCTAATATTATATGTGGATGACATATTGCTGATTGGAAACAATATAGAAATGCTGGAAAGAATGAAGGAATATTTGAACAAGAGTTTTTCAATGAAGGACCTAGGCGAAGCTGCTTTCATATTAGGCATTAAGATCTATAGAGATAGATCGAGACGCTTGATAGAACTTTCACAGAGCACATACCTTGATAAAGTTTTGAAGAAGTTCAAAATGGATCAGTCCAAGAAGGGGTTCTTACCTGTGTTACAAGGTGTGAAGTTGAGTAAGACTCAATACTCAGTGACTGCAGAAGATAGAGAGAAGATGAGTGTCATCCCCTATGCTTCAACCATAGGCTCTATCATGTATGCAATGTTGTGCACAAGAACCGATGTCAGCCTTGCCATAAGTATGGCCGGAAGGTTTCAAAGTGATCCTGGAATGGAGCACTGGACGGCGGTCAAGAATATCCTTAGGTACCTGAAAAAGACTAAGGAAATGTTTCTTGTTTATGGAGGTGATCAAGAGCTCGTCATAAAGGGTTACGTCGATGCAAGCTTTGACACTGATCCAGATGACTCTAAGTCGCAAACCAGATACATATTTATCCTCAACAGGGGAGCGGTAAGCTGGTGCAGTTCCAAGCAAAGTGTGGTAGCCGATTCTACAAGCGAAGCGGAGTACATCGCAGCCTCGGAGGCGGCAAAGGAAGGTGTCTGGATGAAGCAGTTCATGACAGATCTTGGAGTAGTGCCCAGTGCACTGAATCCAATGACCCTGTTCTGTGACAACACTGGTGCCATTGCTCTGGCCAAGGAACCAAGGTTTCACAAGAGGACCAGACACATAAAGCGACACTTCAATTCCATCCGTGATTACATCGAGGAGAAGGACATAAATATTTTCAAAGTGCACATGGATCCGAATGTTGCAGACCCATTGACTAAACCTATTCCAAGGGCTAAACATGATGAACACCAGAATTGCATGGGTGTTCGATTCATTACAATGTAAATCACATAGTGATGTGAACTAGATTATTGACTCTAGTGCAAGTGGGAGACTGTTGGAAATATGCCCTAGAAGCAATAAATAAAGTGTTTATTATTAAATTTCCTTGTTCATGATAATTTTTTATTATCCATGCTATAATTGTATTGATTGGAAACACATTGCATGTGTGGATATATAGACAACATTTTGTCCCTAGTGTGACTCAAGTAAACTAGCTTGGTGATCAAAGATGGTTCAGATTTCCTAGCCATTTACATGAGATGTAATTTGATAACGGGATCACATCATTAGGAGAATGATGGGATGGACAAGACCCAAACTATAAACGTAGCATATGATCGTGTCAGTTTATTGCTACAGTTTTCTACATGTCAAGTATATGTTCCTATGACCATGAGATCATGCAAATCATGAACACCGGAGGAGTTCCTTGTGTGTATCAAACGTCGCAATGTAATTGGGTGACTATAAAGGTGCTCTACAGGTATCTTCGACGGTGTCTGTTGGGTTGGCATGGATCAACACTGGGATTTGTTACTCCGTGTGACGGAGAGGTATCTCAGGGCCCACTCGGTAATACAACATCACAATAAGCCTTGCAAGCAATGTGACTAAGTGTTAGCCACAGGATCTTGTATTACGGAAACGAGTAAAGAGACTTGCCAGTAACGAGGTTGAACTAGGTATGGAGATACCGACGATCGAATCTCGGGCAAGTAACATACCGAAGAACAAAGGGAACATCATACGGGATTAACTGAATCCTTGACATAGAGGTTCGACCGATAAAGATCTTCGTAGAATATGTAGGAATCAATATGGGCATCCAGGTGTCTCGGCCATGTCTACATAGTTCTCAAACCCGCAGGGTCTGCACTTAAGGTTTGGTGATGTTTCGGTAGTATAGAGTCATGTATGGTGGTGAACGAAGGTTGTTTGGAGTCCCTGATGAGATCCCGGACGTCACTAGGAGTTCCGGAATGGTCTAGAGGTAAAGATTGATATATAGGAAGTCCTGTTTTGGTCACCGGAAAAGTTTCGGGCTCATCGGTAGTGTATCGGGAGTGCCAGGAGGGTACCGGGGCACCATCGGGAGGGGTATTTCGACCCAAGAGGCTACATGGGCTGTGGGAGAAGGAATACCAGCCCTTAGTGGGATGGACAAAGTCCCACAGAAGGCCCATGTGTCTAGGGAAGGAAACCCAAGGTGGAAGAAGGCAACAGTGGGAAAATAAGGAAGGAATCCTAATCCGACTAGGAGTGGAGGAGAAGGACTCCTCCCTCCCACTTCATCTGAACTAGGGTTGGATCCCTGGGGAGCCAAGACTCCTCCCTCCCCTCCTCCTATATATACTAGAGGTTTTGAGGGGTTTTGACACAAAAAACAGCCACATGCTACCTCTCCTCTAGATCGTAGTTTCTCCTCCAGATCGGTTTTCAGCGATGCTTAGGCGAAGCCCTGCTGGAATAACTCCACCACCATCGCTGCAACGACGTCACGCTGCCGGAGAAATCGTCTACCTCTTCGCTTCCTCTTGCTGGATCAAGAAGGCAGAGATCGTCATCAAGCCGTACGTGTCCTGAATGCGGCGGTGCCGTCCGTTCGGTGCTAGATTTTGATTGGATCGCGAGATGCTCGGCGATTTGGATCGCGAAGACGTTCAACTACATCAACCGCGTTTCTTAACGCTTCCTGCTTAGCGATCTACAAGGGTATGTAGATCCACTCTCCCCTCTCGTAGATGCTCATCTCCTAGATTAATCTTGGTGAAGCGTAGGAAATTTTTTGTTTCCCATGCAACGTTCCCCAACAGTTTTGCCATCCTATGATGTCTGAGTAGATCTATTTTGTCCTATTGGTTGATTGATGATCATGATTGGTTTGAGTTGCATGTTTTATTATTGGTGTTGTCCTATGGTGCCCTCCGTGTCGCGCAAGCATGAGGGATCTTCGTTGTAGGGTGTTGCAATGTGTTCATGATTTGCCTATGGCGGGTTGCTTGAGTGACAGAAGCATAAACCCGAGTAGGTGGGTTGTTGCATATGGGAGTAAAGAAGACTTGATACCTTATAATGCTATGGTTGGGTTTTACCTTAATGATGTTTAGTAGTTGCGGATGCTTGCTAGAGTTCCAAACATAAGTGCATATGATCCAAGTAGAGAAAGTATGTTAGCTTATGCCTCTCCCTCATGCAAAATTGCAATAATGATTACCAATCTAGTTATCGATTGCCTAGGGACAATTCCGCAACTCCTACCACCACTTTTCCACACTCGTTAAACTAACTTAGTTGTTTCTCTATCTTAGCAGCCCCTAGTTTTTATTTATGTGTTCTTTATTATCTTGCAAACCTATCTTATCACACCTACAAAGTACTTGTAGTTTCATACTTGTTCTAGGTAAAGCGAACGTTAAGCGTGCGTAGAGTTGTATCGGTGGTCGATAGAACTTGAGGGAATATTTGTTCTACCTTTAGCTCCTCATTGGGTTCGACACTCTTACTTGTCGAAAGAGGCTACAACTGATCCCCTATACTTGTGGGTTATCAGTTATACATAAGGCTTTCCATCAGAAAGCAAGCAGAGCTTATACATCAAGCTTTCCATCAGAAAGCAAGCAGAGGTTATACATCAAGCTTTCCATCAGAAAGCAAGCAGAGGTTATACATACATTGTATAGAGGAGACTAAAAGAGAGTACCAACCCGATATTACTTCAATTGTCATCGTAAAAATGAAGAACTGACATCGTTGCCAGCTCCTCCAAAGGCCCATCGGTGTCGTCGCCCACCCACCAAGGCCATCGTCCGCTGCACCACCACGCTGCACACACTCCTGTTGCTGGGCGAGGAAAAGGCGGACCGCTTTATTTAATCAAATATACCAAACAATTGGTCATGTGTAGATGAAATTAAATTAACCTTTTCTACATAAATTTGTACATCTACAAAAAGTAAACTTTCATGAGACAATTGTTTCCATCTAATGCAAGAAAAGTACATGGGAATTATGAGGTAATTAAGATGCATGTCTGCTAGGTACGAACCGTAGCTCGCCGTGAAGAGTTTAGTCGACCTGTCAAGAAATCTCTGTAGTTCCTCAACCTTGTGGCCAGCACCTTCCTCGTTCCAATGCAAGTGTTTCCTCGTGTACTCCCATAGTATATAGTTTGTTTTAGATCTCCAGATCAATTTCTCCATGAGCAAGATACACATGCAAATCTAGCCAAAGCTAGCCAAGGGAAGCAGCTCGATTGATTCTTCAGCAGCTTGTCGTGGACTTTTGTGATAAGTTGATAACCAAAGGCTAACACCAAGTTAAGAAAGAGCTGCAGAGACAATAGATCAATTCACGTATGTGAGTTTATGGCAAGCTGCGCACTTAGCTATCAGCCAAGCTGGTCTCCATGTCCATGTCATGGTTGAGATACAACTGCAGCAAGCCCAGCTCCTTGTGTATGAGCTTGTGTGACGTGCTACCTTCATGTGTGCTTTCGGATAGGTGTGATTTGATCTTGCGTTTGTTGATACACCCCATCCCCGAACAGTGATGATGTGTTCATATCCTTCCCCTGTCTAGATGAGAGCTCTACCAATTGGCTTGCCTTGCCTTGCACACACGAAAATCCTCTAACCCAGTCAGTTTTATTGGAAAAACTAATTACTCTACTCCAATCAGGCTTATTGCAAAAACTAATTACTCTACTCCAATCAGGCTTATTGCAAAAACTAATTCCTCTACTTTAATCAGGATTTTTGCTTTCGTGAATCCTTGTTTTCGTGTAATGAATCGCAAGATGAGAAACTTGAAGAACAAATCATAGTCTAAGAGTCTAGATTCATAATACCAAATTGAGGAGGGCTAACCTTAATAGCAGAAATCATGAAAATCCATGTAGATCCCAAATTGACGAGGACTAACCCGGCGACTACGCGCTCGTGATGTACCTCTGCATCTCCTGCTCTGCATCTCCTGATGCTCTTCCTGCAGCTCCTTCACGAACCTGTCCACCACCACCTTGATCCGCTCCGTGTGCTCCCATGAATCAGATCAAGAAGATCGAGGGAGATGAGGCTGGAGGGGGTGGAGTTCGCGGCCAGAGATGAAGAGGGTACGAGCACGGACGAGGGCAACGGCGGCGGCGGCAACCCTAGCTGGGAGTAGTAGAAAAGAAAAGAGAGATGCTATATATGAGGGATTGGCCAGGCATGAACAGTCCCCCTGATGACGCTACTGCCTCTCGACATACCTCGATTTACCTGAACAGTTCCCGTGCCGACGTGGCTATTGTGAGGAAACGCCCTTGATGCGTAGCTTATTGTTTTGGATATTGTATCACTCGTCAGGAATAGCTTTTTGTCAGTACCAAAAGTAGTCTCTCTCAACCTATGCGAGGGGACAACTACCAATAAAACCGAGACAATGCACATCCCCAACGCATGTAAATGGTTGGGATAAAGTCCGACAAGGTGCTCGTCCGCCGTAAGTTTTTTCGGACCTACATGTCCATATTGGTTCCTACATATTCTACGAAGATCTTTATTGGTCGAACCACGATATCAAGTATTCAATCAATCCCGTATGCAGTTCCCTTTGTCCAGCGGTATGTTACTTGCTCGAGATTTGATCATTGGTATCTCAGGCCATGTTTGGTTACAGGGACTAGAATAGAAAAAGTCCCTTTTAGTCCCCATGTAACCAAATAGGAGGGACTTTTCCTTAAGGGACTAGAAAAAGACTCTACTAGAGAGCCTTTTTTCTTTAGTCCCTGGGATTAAAAAAAGTCTAGTCCCTTGCAACCAAACACCCCCTCAATACCTAGTTCAATCTCATTACCGACAACTCTCTTAGCTCGTTCCGTAATACAAGATCCCGTGACTAACTCCTTAGTCACATTGCTTGCAAGCTTCTTGTTATGTTGTATTACCGGGTGGGCCCAGAGATACCTCTCCGTCATACGGAGTACCAATCCGAGTCTCGATCCACTCCAACCCAACAGACGCCCTCGGAGATACCTATATAGCACCTTTATAGTCACCCAGTTACGTTGTGACGTTTGATACACACAAGCATTCCTACGGTGTTAGGGAGTTGCGTGATCTCATGGTCATAGGAACATATACTTGACATGGATAAAGCTGTAGCAATAAACTAACACGATCATATGCTATGCTTACGGTTGGGTCTTGTCCACCACATCATTCTCATAATGATGTAATCCCGTTATCAAATGACAATTCATATCTATGGTCAGAAAACCTTGACCATCTTTGATCAACGAGCTAGTCAACTAAAGACTCACCAGGAACATAGTGTTTGTCTATATATCCACACATGTATCTGAGTTTCCGGTCAATACAATTCTAGAATGGATAATAAAAGATAATCATGAACAAGGAAATATAATAATAACCACTTTATTATTGCCTCTAGGGCATATCTCCAACAGTCTCCCACTTGCATTAGAGTCAATAATATAGTTCACATCACCATGTGATTTACATTGTAATGAATCTAACACCCATAGAGTTCTGGTGTTGATCATGTTCTGCCCGTGGAAGAGGTTTAGTCAATGGGTATACAACATTCAGATGTGTGTGTACTTTGCAAATGTTTATGTCATCCTCCTTGATGTAATCGTGGATGGAATTGAAACTATGCTTTATGTGTTTGGTCCTTTTGTGAAACCTAAGCTCCTTCGCTAGAGAAATGGCGCCAATGTTGTCATAGAAGAGTTTCATTGGATCCGGTGCATTGGGCGCAACTCCAAGATCCGTCATGAACTGCTTCATCCAGACACCTTCCTTCGCTGCTTCCGAAGCAGCTATGTACTCCATTTCACATGTAGAATCTGCTACCACGCTTTGCTTGGAACTACACCAGCTTACCGCTCCACCATTCAGAACAAATATGTATCCAGTTTGAGACTTAGAGTCATCCAGATCTGTGTCAACGCTGGCATCGATGTAACCCTTTAGGACGAGCTCTTTATAACCTCCATAAATGAGAAACATGTCCTTAGTCCTTTTCAGGTACTTAAGGATATTATTGACCGTTGTCTAGTGTTCCATTCCTGGGTCACTTTCAAACCTCCCTATCATACTTATGGCAAGGCTGACATATGGTCTTGTGCACAGCATCACATACATGATAGATCCTATGGGTGAAGCATAGGGGATGACACTCATCTTTTCTCTATCCTTTGTAGTTGTCGGGCATTGAGTCTTACTCAACTTCACACCTTGTAAGACAGGCAAGAACCCCTTCTTGGACTGATCCATTTTGAACTTCTTCAAAACCTTATCAAGATATGTGCTTTGTGAAAGTCCTATTAGGTGTCTTGATCTATCTCTATAGATCTTGATGCCCAATATGTAAGCAGCTTCTCCGAGGTATTTCATTTAAAAACTCTTATTCAAATATATCTTCACACTTTCTAAAAGTTCTATATTGTTTCCAACCAATAATACGTCATCCACATATAATATTAGAAACTCTATAGAACTCCCGCTCAATTTCTTGTAAATACAAGATTCTCCAGAAACTTGTATAAACCCAAACGCTTTGATCACCTCATCAAAGCGAAGATTCCAACTTTGAGATGCCTGCACTAGTCCATAAATGGATCGTTGGAGCTTGCACACTTTGTTAGCATTTTTAGGATCGACACAACCTTCTGGTCGCATCATATACAGCTCTTCCATAAGGAAACCATTAAGGAACGTTGTTTTGACATCCATCTGCCAAATCTCGTAATCGAAAAGTGCAGCTATTACTAACATGATCCTGGCAGACTTAAGCATCGCTACAGGAGAGTAAGTCTTATCATAGTCAACTCCTTGAACTCGTGAATAACCTTTTGCAACAAGTTGAGCTTTATAGACGGTAACATTACCGTCCGCGTCCGTCTTTTTCGTCAAGATCCATGTATTATGTATGGACTTACGATCATATGGTAAGTCCTCCAAAGTCCACACTTTTTTCTCATACATGGATCCTATCTCGGATTTCATGGCCTATAGACATTTATTGCAATCCAGGCCCACCATTGCTTCTTCATAGCTCGCAGGTTCACTGTTGTCCAACAACATAACCTCCAAGACAGGATTGTCATATCACTTAGGGGCGATACGAGTCGTTGTTGACCTACGAGGTTCGGTAGTAACTTGATCCAAAGCTTCATGATCATCATCATTTTCTTCCTATTCACTTGGTGTAGGCCTCGCAGAAACATCTTTCCGTGTCGTGCTACTATCCAAATGAAGTGACGGTTCAACAACCTCATCAAGTTCTACTTTCCTCCCACTCAATTCTTTTGAGAGAAACTCATTCTCGAGAAAGGACCCGCTTTACCAACAAACACTTTGCCCTCGGATCTGAGATAGAAGGTATACCCAACTGTTTCCTTAGGGTATCCTATGAAGACGCACTTGTCCGCTTTGGGTTCGAGCTTATCAGGTTGAAGCCTTTTCACATAAGCATCGCAGCCCCAAACTTTAAGAAACGACAACTTAGGTTTATTGCCAAACCATAATTCATACGGTGTCGTCTCAACGTACTTTGATGGTGCCCTATTTAAAGTAAAATGCGGCTATCTCTAATGCATAACCCCAAAATGATAGTGGCAGATCAGTGAGAGACATCATAGATCGCACCATATCCAATAGAGTACGATTACAACGCTCGGACACACCATTTCGATGTGGTGTTCCAGGTGGTGTAAGATGCGAAATGATTCCACATTGTTTCACATGCATGCCAATCTCATAACTCAGATATTCTCCACCATGATTAGATCATAGAAATTTAATCCTCCTATTACGATGATTCTCTACTTCACTCTAAAATTGCTTGAACTTTTTAAATGTTTCAGACTTGTGTTTCATTAAGTAGATATACCCATATCTACTCAAAGCATTAGTGAAGGTAAGAAAATAACGATATCCATCGCGTGCCTCTACACTCATCGGACCGCACACATCAATATGTATGATTTCCAACAAGCCACTTGCCTGCTCCATTGTACCGGAGAACGAGGTTTTAGTCATCTTGCCTAAGAGGCATGGTTCGCATGTATCAAGAGATTCAAAATCGAGTGATTCCAAAAGCCCATCAGCATGGAGCTTCTTCATGTGTTTTACACCAATATGACCTAAGTGGCAGTGCCACAAGAAAGTGGTACTATCATTATTAAATTTGCATCTCTTGGCATCAATGTTATAAATGTGTCTATCATTACTATCGAGATTCAACAAGAATAAACCATTCACATTGGGTGCATGACCATAAAAGATGTTACTCATATAAATAGAACAACCACTATTCTTTGATTTAAATGAATAACCGTCTCGCAATAAACAAGATCCAGATATAATGTTCATGCTCAACGCATCACCAAATAACAATTATTTAGGTTTACTACTAATCTCGATGGTAATTGAAGAGCGAGTGTGTCGACGGCAATCACATCAACCTTGGAAACATTTCCGACGTGCATCGCCACTTCATCCCTCGCCAGCCTCCGTTTATTTTGTAGTTCTTGTTTCAAGTTAAAAATATGAGCAACCGAACCAGTATCAAATACCCATGCACTAGTACGAGAGCTAGTGAGGTACACATCAATAACATGTATATCAAATATACCTTTGTTGACGTTGCCAACCTTCTTATCAGCCATGTACTTGGGGAAATTCCGCTTCCAGTGGCGAGTTCCCTTGCAATAGAAGCACTCGGTCTCAGGGTTGGCTCCATCCTTGGGTTTCTTGACGGGAGCAGCAACTGGCTTGCCATCCTTATTTCCCTTGCCTTTCTTGAAACTAGTGGTTTTATTCACCATCAACACTTGATGCTCCTTTTTGATTTCTACTTCCGTGACTTTCAGCATCGCGACTAGCTCAAAGACTGACTTGTTCATCCCTTGCATATTATAGTTCATCACGAAGCCTTTGTAGCTAGGTGGCAGTGACTGGAGAATTCTGTCAGTGTCTGTTTTGGGCGGAAGCTAAACTCCTGAATCAGTAAAATAGTTGTAGTACCTAGACATTTTGAGTAGGTGCTCACTGACAGAACTATTCTCTTCCATCTTGCAGGCGAAGAACTTATCGGAGGTCTCATACCTCTCGATCCAGGCATATGCTTGAAATACTAACTCCAACCCCTAGAACATCTCATATGCTCCATGGCATTCAAAATGCTTTTGAAGTCCCGATTCTAAGCCATACAACATGGTGCACTGAACTATCGAGTAGTCATCAGCACGCGTATGCCAGTCGTTCACAACTTCTGCAGATGCCACCGGAGGGGGCATCGCACCAAGTGGTGCATCAAGGACATAAGCCTTTTGCGAAGCTGTGAGGATAATCCTCAGATTACGGACCCAATCCGCATAGTTACTTCCATCATCTTTCAGCTTAGCTTTCTCTAGGAACGCATTAAATTCAGCGGATCTACTACGCGAGCCATTTATCTACAACATAATTTTGCAAAGACAACTTAGACTATGTTCATGATAATGAGTTCAATTAATCATATTACTTAAGAACTCTCACTCAAATCAACATCCCTCAGTCTGTCTAAGTGTGACATGATCCAAATCCACCAACCCAAGTCTGATCATCACGTGAGATGAGGTGGTTTCAATGGTGAACATCTCCATGTAGATCATATCTGCTATATGACCCATGTTTGACCTTTCGGTCTCCTGTGTTCTGAGGACATGTCTATACATGTTAGGCTCGTCAAGTTTAACCCAAGTGTTCTGCATGTGCAAAACTGGCTTACACCCGTTGTATGCGAACGCAGAATCTATCACACCCGATCATCATGTGGTGCTTCGAAACAACGATCCTTCGCAACGGTGCACACTTGGGGAGAACACAATTTTATCTTGAAATTTTAGTGAGGGATCATCTTATAATTCTACCTTCGTCCTAAGCAAAATAAGATGCATAAAAGGATTAACATCACATGCAAATCATATAAGTGACATGATATGGCCATCATCATCTTGTGCTTTTGATCTCCATCTCCAAAGCACTGACATCATCTCCATCGTCACCGGCATGACACCATGATCTCCATCATCGTGTCGTCACATGGTTATCGCGCCAACTATTGTTAACGCATAGCGATAAAGTAAAAGCAATTACATGGCCTTTAGTGATTGACACGTAGGTCATACAATAAATTAAAGACAACCCTATGGCCCCTGCCGGTTGCCGTACTCATCGATATGCAAGTCGTAATAACTATTACAAAACATGATCATACCATACATCAACATATATCAAATCATGTCTTGGCCATATCACATCACAACATTGTTGGGGAACGTTGCATGGGAAAAAACAAATTTTCCTACGCACACGCAAGATCTATCCATGGTGATGAGCATCTACGAGAGGGAGAGTGGATCTACGTACCCTTGTAGATTGCTAAGCAGGAAGCATTAAGAAACGCGGTTGATGTAGTCGAACGTCTTCATGATCCAAATCGCCGAGCATCCTGCGATCCAATCACGATCCGTCCCGATCTAGCACCGAACGGACGGCACCTCCGCGTTCAGCACACGTACGGCTTGATGACAATCTCGGCCTTCTTTATCCAGCAAGAGGGAGTGGAGAGGTAGACGAGTTCTCCGGCAGTGCGATGGTGTTGCGGCGATGGTGGTGGAGTAATCCCAGTAGGGCTTCGCCTAAGCACTGCTGAAACCGATCTAAAGGAGAAACTACGGACTAGAGGAGAGGGTAGCACATGGCTGAAAATCTATGTGCAAAACCCCTAAAACCTCTAGTATATATAGGAGGACGAAAGGAGGAGGCTTGGACACAAGGGTAAGCCCTCTTGGCTTCGGTCGAAGTGGAGGGAGGAGTCCTACTCCTCCACTCCTAGTCGGTTTAGGACTCCTTCCTTATTTAGACTTTTTCCACCTTTTCCGCTTTGGATTTCCTTCCCAGCCGCATGGGCCCTATGTGGGACTTTGGCCAGCCCACTAATTGCTTGTATTCATCCTCCCACAACCCATGTAGCCTCTTGGGTCGAAATACCCCTCCCGCTGGTCTCCCGGTACCCTCCCGGCACTCCCGGTACCCTCCCGGCACTCCCGGTACACTACCGATGAGCCCGGAACTTTTCCGGTAACCAAAACAGGACTTCCTATATATCAATATTTACCTCCGAACCATTCCGGAGCTCCTTGTGATGTTCGGGATCTCATCCGGGACTCCGAACAACCTTCGGTGACCACCATACATAACTCTATACTACCGAAGCGTCACCAAACCTTAAGTGTGCAGACCCTGCGGGTTCGAGAACTATGTAGACATGACCGAGACACCTCTACAATCAATAACTATGGGGACCCCGACTCATAAGTCGAGACCACCAAATGCACGTGTACAGTGATCCCAGAGATCAATGCTCACTGAACACACAGAACCTGAATAACAAGAGTCTTACATCCATACTTAACGTCTTACACAAATAATGGCCACGAAGGTCTTAGTCTTACATAGATAGGGCCACACGGGCCAAACACTTAAAAGAGAACAAGCAGCAGAAATCTTGGTCGAAAGCGTGAACCCATGCCATCTGCCATAACCTACAGGCATACTGAGTGGGAAGCGTCCTAGTTCGCATGTTCGTCTCCAACGAACTCTTCAATATACTCCTGTTTTTCCATGCCTGGCCAATTAAATAACTAGTGGCAAGCCAATGAGTACTTTGAATGTACTCGCAAGCAACCCAAGTGTGTAACAAAGTAACAATGATGCATGATATAGCACTAAGTAGGTAAATTTGCGGAAACCTAATTTTGTATGCAAATGACATGATCAGGTAACTAGCGAGCATGCATCAACAATTACAGATATCCATATGAACAAGTTACATATATCAAGGTAAGTAGGGGACAAACATCTCATGTTCATTCATCACGTTAAGCCATTGGACTTAGTTCAATTCTCATGCTAAGTCATCGGACTTCGCTCAGGTGACCTCTTGTCACCACCACACCATACTCACACCAAGTTTCACGAAAACACCCGGACGTGGCATAAGCAACACCACCCAACTGTCCTTGACCGTGGACATGGCTATTCGAATAGTTTTACACTCTGCAGAGATTGCACACTTTACCCACAAGACTCGGGGAACTTCCGTGTCATCCACGACTCGTGGTATATAACATACCCGAGGTAAGCACCCGAAGAATGCCTTTCCCCCGGCGATACTAAACAAAGAGTCCACTCAATTGGTACCCAACCCTCATGATGTACATCACACGAGCCTCGCTCTAATCGTACCATCCATGAGGGGACCAACGGTGTGCCCGGTGCCTATGAAGACAGCGCATGATCGTACATACCGGTACGACCCCGTATCGAGAGTGACCACGCCACTCCCACCACTAGTAATGCGGGCTCCTTGCCATTACCCACCAAGGAAATCAACAAATCCCTGTCCCATAAGGGGTATCTTGGTTGCACATGTAAGGTTGGGACGGTCGACAAATCTTAAACCCTCCGTTTTCGAAAACACATAGTCATCTTATTTCGGCACACCATGTGATAGCCCAAGTGTTGTCCCTACCTTATTTGGCATGTAACCCCATGTATGAACCTTGTGTCATGAGCTATGTATTGATTGCACCTTGTCTTCCATGTGTGGTTTGCATTCATGCATCATTTCATTCTTCTTGCCATGTTGGTTTTCATGTGTCTTGCTATGATGTGATGGTGGTGAGTGTGTTTGTTATGTGGTGTATGTGAGGTGTTTGTGTGTGGATTGGATCCATGTGTTGCAACTCCTCTTCTTATTCCCCTCTCTTTTCCTTTGCAACATCCCCTTCCAAAACCCCTTTCTTCCTATTATTATTTATCATCAGATTTAAGCTATTTTTAAAAAAATTGTTTTAAAAATGTTCAAGAGGTGGCCCTATATGTTTTACGAATTGTGAGTATGATAGATTTGATGTTGGTAGTTTGTTTGTGTTGTGATTTATATAAACAGGGGGCTGGTATTTAATATATATTAAAAATTACTTGTTCTTTATATCAACATAATATTTTTGTTAAATAGGGCTCTTTATTTCATTCACCAAAGTATTGTTGTTTTCTCTATAACCCTTTTCTTTTCTCACGGAATTATTTTTGAGTGGTTGTGAGTTTTTATTTAAAACCCTGTTGTTTCTTTCCTCTGTTTTGTTTGTGAGAGAGTGAGAGAGGATAGTGGGCTCGCGGCCCAGCCCGGGTGAGCAGGACGACTACCTGCTCCCTTCCTTCTCCGTCAGGCATCGCGTAGGTGAGCAGAGAGCAGAGAGTGCGAGCGCTGTCGTCGTCGTCGTTAGGTGCTCACGGACGTTGAGGCGACCCCCCTCCTATTTATACCTGGACGTCCGTGCCCCTCTAGGTTTCCTCCTCGCCGCCGCTGCTTCCCTCTCCTTCCTCCTTCCTCCCCTTCTCTGTCAGAGAGCGAGCGCGGGTGAGTTTCAGAGTCGCAGAGCAGAGAGCCACCATTAGTCCTAGCCGTCGTAGCTCGTCTCCGGTGGGTCTCCTCCGCATCCAGGATGGCGTGGCGGATGCGAATAGCCCCCGCGTTCTATTCCCGGCAATAGAGCGTCGTGGGAGGCTCCAGGGGCGTCTTCTTCTTCCTCCTCGCATGGCTTGTTGTCAGTCTGCTTCCCCTCCGTCGTCGACGTCGTCTCCACCTTTCCTTCCCCTTCGTCGCCATCGCTCGCGCCCCGCGTCTCCGAGAAGCCCTCGGTGAGCAGCAGGTCCCTGTTGTCCCCTCTCCTCGCCGTAGCTCGCAGCCTCGTCGTCGTAGTGCCCGTCGCCGCCGTTAGAAAGGATCGAGCTTGAGCTCGCCTCCGGACCACCTCATCGCGAGATGAGACGAGGGATGGGTTCCCCGTAGATCCCCATTTCGATTCCGCCCGTTCGCACCGCCAGAGACCCCTTGTTGTGGCCGGAATTGCTGCCGTCGTTCTTTGTCGCCGGCGCCCCGCCCTTTCTTCAGTTTCGTCAGAAACTATGCTCGTGCATGTGTATAAGACAAGCCGACCCCCCCCCTTCTGTTAGCTTCTAGCGCCGTAGAGCAGTGGTAGCACTCTGTGTGGATGACCCTGAGGTCTCGGGTTCTATCCCGAGCCCCCCCCCTTTTTTGTTTTCTTTTTCTTCTTCTTTTGTTTTCTTTTCTTTTGTTATAACCTGCTGAATACATGTGTGTGTGCATTTACAGCATGTATGTGTGTGTGTTTTGCTTTTCTTGCCTTGATCAGTGTAGTGTGTGAGTGTATGTGTAGTGCATATGCACATGTATGTGTTTGTGTGTGTATGCACCTAATGGTATATATACACATGTATGCATACATATGTGTGTGTGAGTGTGTGTGTGTGTGTGTGTTTTGGCATGTGAGTGTGTGAGTGTGCATGTGGGTGTGTGGTGCACCATGCATGGCAAATGTGTGTGTGTGCTCCTTGCACACCCACATATGTGTGTGTTCTTGTGAGTGTATGTGTTCTTGGGTGTATGTGTATGTGGAGTGTGTGTGTGCCTTTGGACACATGGATGTGTGTGAGGTGGTGCATATATGAGTGCATATGTGTGTGGATGCACACCCACACTCATGAGCTTGTGTGTGTGCTAGTTTAGTAGATGTGTGTGTGGTTTATACTTTGAGCATGAGCAGAATCCATGTGTAGGAGTTGTCTCTTAAGTGCATTTGAGCATAACTCTTCCTCTAGTTAGTTTCATCCTTTCAAATGATGTTATGCCATGCTATAATGTTCCTAAGATGCTATTTATCCATTTCCAGCAAGTATCATTAGGGTACATGACCTTTGGGGGCCATTTTCATTAATGAGCATAAGTGACATAAGTCACCTCCCCTTTTGTGCTTGATTTTCGACCCCCTCTATCTCACACTTTCTCCAAGCATGCATATGAGTATGAGTAACGATTTTGGGATAGAATCAACCCAGGAATGCAGAGTTGAAATCAGATTTCACTTTTGGGCAACTTCATAAATCTGTCATTTTAGCTGAGATGCAATTTTGTCATTTTTGCATGATTTAATCCATGCTTGCTTTGGGAGATGTGTCAACTAGGAAGTGCTAGTATATTGTATCTATTATTCCATGGTATTTTGGTTTTACAAGTTTAACACCCATGTAAGTGGGAACCATGCTGTTAAGTTGCCTACTTGAAGTTTTTGCTTCAGCATGCTAAAAACTGCTAAGTCTGAGAATCTGCTGTTATTTTTATGCCATGTTGAGTGGATGGTATCTTGTAACGAGTTGTGCATTTGAGCATGCTCAGTGTTAGTTATTTGTATTAGATATTGCCTTCTACCATCCTGTTAATTTTCATGCCAATAGGATCTCTCTAGCATATTTAATTGCTGCTGTCAACTTGCTACTTTATGTTCTTAGATCCCAGAAAACTGGAATTTTCACCAAGTCCCAAAAAACTGTTTCATCATGTCTACTGGATTGCTTCATGCTTATTGATGTGTGCCTCCTTTGCTGTTTGCATAGTTGGATGAGTTGATGTGTGTGTTGAGTATATTATGTCAATCTCTTGTTTGTGGCTGTAGGGTTCCTGTATCTCAAGTTGTGAGCTGTAGAAGTTGCTATGTTGCTGTTTAGTGGCAGATTTGGTGCTTTATAGTTTTGTGACTTGTGGGAGCTATGCTCCATGGAATTGATTGGTTCTTGAGGCTATTGTGATTGATTTTTAATCACCTATCCAGTGGCTACCTTGGAATGCCAAGAATCAGCCCATGGCTTGGTGGTCTTGTGTTTTTGCCCCCGTACCTTGTCGTGAGCGTATCGTGATAACCGTAACTCCGTTTCTTGCGATCTTTATATGCATTTCTATCGATTTTCATGCTGAATCCACATTTGCCATGTTCATGCATGTATAAATAACTTAACATGAGGTTCTGTCCAGATTCATTAATGAACAAACTTTGCACGTGAAACATGACTAGTTTGGGATTACCATGTTAAAATTCTCATAAATGAATCATGCATTATATTGGTTGTGCATTGCAACTTGGTTGGATGTTTATTGTTGATGTTTCTCTTGGGTAGACACGAGTGTTGATACTGAGTACGAGGACCCAGGAGAGTACCACTACGAGGATCTCGCTACCTGTTTCACTGAAGAACCAACAGGCAAGATGATCGTACCCGGATCCCGATACTATTTTTGCTTGCTAGTTTCTCGCTCTTATCATTACAATTGCGCTACCTACCACTTGATATCAGCCTCCCATATTGCCATGACAGCCTCTAACCTCCACATCCTAGCAAACCTTTGATTGGCTAAGTTACCGCTGCTGCTCAGCCCCTCTTATAGCGTTCTTAGTTGCAGGTGCAGGTTGTTCCATGTGATAACATGGAGTTGAATATAACAATAAATTATGTTATTTAATTTAATGCACATATATATCTTGGTATTGGTGGAAGGCTTGGCCTTTTGCTAAGTGATTTGTTCCGCTGATACCGCCATTAGTTCCTGGTTACCGGTGTTATGTTTTCCATATTTTACACTCCTAACATGCTCGGGGTTGTTATGGAGACCCCCTTGTTTATTCGGTTAAGATTAAAACTTGTTTGGAAAGACCCAACATTGGTACTACATTTGCTTAACAACTTAATAAAATTGCATAGGGTCTTGCAAACCCGTGGATAATTTAATCAACCCCCGGGCCTGTGCTCCTCATGAGTGTTGGTCCAAACGAGAGCCGTGTGAGGGGCCAACCCGGGGAAACTCGGGAGATTTCTATCAGGCCATTGTACGTTGTGTTTATTCGTCATGTCCTGAGAACGAGATACGCGGCTCTTACCGGGTTCGTCGACACGTCGGGTGGTCTTGCTGGATTTGTTTTACCTTTATCGAATGTCTTGCGTGTGGAGTCTGACTTTCTTTGGGTTTACTCGAGGTGTTGGAATTCCTTTGGAATTACCTACGATGATCACGAGATCCACGGTCGAGGCATTCCCATGGAGTGTCGTTAATTTTGTAATGGATTAGTTGGAGCACCCCTGCAGGGTTAAGTCTTTCGGAAAGCCGTGCCCGCGGTTATGTGGCAACTTGGATATTTGTTTAACACCCGGTTATAGTAAACTTCAAGTAAACTCTAAATGAAATACACCAACTATGTGAGTAACCATGATCGTCTCTGCTCGTGAACATGATCCAACAGAGAACATGGTGGGGTTATGATTGACGTAAGTAGGTGTTCAGGATCTCATAGATATTATGCTAGATTTGATCGTTCTTCATAGGCCACTCATATTTATTTCATGTTGCATAAGTTAGCCACCATACATGCTTAGTGCTTCTGCAAACTAAACACTTACCCCATCCCAACCTTTAAGCTTGAATAGTCTCGGTATCCGGACACATGATAGATGAGTCCTCTGTGGCTCATAGTTTACTACAACACTCCAGGTACAGGTTCAGATGAGTACGTGCAGGATGATCTTACCCAGCTCTAGTGGGAGTATGATGAGGAAAGAGGTAGGATGTACGAGATGTATCCGGATGAGTAGAGGACCTGGTCATGATCTTTGGGGCAGCGAGATAGTTTCATTTGCATCTGTTTTATCGTTTGATTTCGTCCATAGCCAGACCCTGATTTCATCTTGATGATTGAACTCTGAGTGGATTGTAATTTAGCATGTGGTGAGTGTAAGCCAACTTGTATACTCATCTCTTCTGTAATGTATGATGCAATGTTACTATACTTGCTAACGGCAAGATGCGCCTCTATCCCTTGCGAGGCCCTCGAGTCTTAAAATGGATAGGCGCGCATCTTGGACGTGACACACCACTTCTTTCTCAAGTGGTCACCCATCTCATTGTCATCTCCCTCAGGCATTAGTGGCACCCGACGGGGTTTTCGAAAAGTCTTTGAAATCACCTCTTTCTTTTCATCACTATGGATAAGTCCCATTCCATTTGTGTAGCATCTATTAGCAACCTAACTAATCCCACCCGCACAACCCTCGTAAGGTGGTAGGGTCATGCACGATGCAACTGTCAATGGAGAAGTACCGGAGGCATCCCACCAAAAGGGGAACACCACAACACATGATCAAATACGATGAAAGTAAAGTGCTATATGAAATGCAATAAAATGGTTTCTTATCATGGTCAAAGGGCTGATTGCCTGGCTCAACAAAGTCTCTGGAGTCTTTGAAGTCTTTGGGTCCAACTTCTTCGTCAACCGCGCAATCTATCGTCGCGAAATAAAATGATAAAAATAATCAATCACACAAAATTGAGCACTCAATCTACTACCAAAAATGTGCACCTACTCTGATAAATACTAGAAGTCATACTAAAAATATTCTCTTAGGGTTTTGTTGTGAAAAAGATTTTGGAAATAAAATAACAGAGGCAAAAAACTGCCTATATATGGGTTTTAAAATAAAATAGTACTAAAAATATATTCAAACATTTTAACAAATGGCACTATTAAATTCTAGGGATTATTTTATGAATTTAGGTGGAAGAAAAATTGGCATTGGGTAAGTATTTCACCCTGTGGGATTTTTGGAATTTGTAGGGAAAATAAAAAGGGAAAAGAAACGGGCACAATGCCTTGGCCGGAGGAGGCCAACAACTGGGCCGGCCCAGAGGCCAACCAGCCCAGGCGAACCGGCGCGCCCGCACGCGCGTTCGAACCTAACGGCTGGGCCCCGACGGCCAGCGATAAAGAGAGGAGGGGGAAGGTGAGGATGACAGGCGGGCCCCGCCTGTCATCTCCAACCTCGCGACAGGGTGGCCAGCGTGCTCACCGACGATGATGCAGGGCACGGCGACGACATGCGAAGGCGGGGATGAGCTCAGCGTCGACCCGCCGGTCCTCTGGAGGTGGAATGGAGGCCTGAGGTGGCCGGAGTCGCCGGCGATGAGCCCTTGCGGCGGAGGGCGCTTCGGGAGAGGTCACCGAAGCCGTCCCGTGCTGCAAAAAGGACAGGAGGAAGAGGGGAAAGCATCAGCACGGCGAGGGAGGCCCAACGGGAGAGGAAAGAGGGTCGGAGGTGGCCGGCACCAGGAGATCGATGGTGGGGTCGCCGCGGCGGTCCTCGGCTCGATTCCGAGCGCAGGAGCTGCGGGAAGTCCTCGAAGCGCGCAGGGGGGCAACTGAGGAGAGGAGAGAGAGACCAAAGGTGAGAGAGGGGCTCGGGGGGCCCTTTTATAGGAGGGGCGCGAGTCCACCGATGAGTTGTGCGCCGAGGAGGACGTGGCCGAGGCCAGAGGGAGAGGGAGGCTCATGGGACTGCTCGCGGGCGTTCTTGGGGTTGGTCTACGACGAGCGGGAGCAATGGGAGAGAGAGAGGAGGGCGCGTGTGTGAGGACGCGGGTTGGCTGAGCCGGGCGGCGCTCGACACGCGCGGGAGTAGGGAGGAGGAAGGAGAGAGAGGAGGGGCTGACAGGGGTGGCATGGCGCGAACGCCGAGGGGACCAAGTGGCGCAAGGGGAGGCCCGAGGCTGTCGGAGCCATGTAGTGGCCACTGGCTACAGTGCATGTCGACACTATAGCGCGCGTTTGGCATGCCACGGCATGCCAATGGCGTCTTTTGCATGGCCACTCATGCCTAGGGGATCTAGGGGGAGTTAACAATGGAGAAAAGGGCATGGGATGCTCTGGTGATGCCTTAGGAGAGAAGAGAAGCTAAGAGAGAGGAAGAAAACTGTTGTCTAGAGGTGAAAGATGAGGGTTTTACCCAGTTACCCATGGAGCTTTGGCTAGGAAGAGTTACTGGAGATAGCTAGTAACTCAGAGAGGTTGTGGTAGAAAGCTGGGGCCAAGGGTAAAAGGATAAGAGGTGAGAATGTTGGTTTTACAAAATCATCAGAAGGTGTTTGATGAGGTTTTGGGCAAGAAAGAATTACCAGCTTACTGAGATTTTTACCAGGGTCAAAGGCTAGGTGAAAAAGAGATGCTCCACCAAATTTGAGCTAAAGGAGAAAAAGTTGCCAATGGAAATTTGGTGAACCCTAGAAATTGGCAGAAACTGGATTCTGTCGATCCAATGATGCTAGGCTTTAACCCTTGATGCACCACTTAGTGTATCATCACTATTTGTCCATTATAGCATGCCCACAAAGTTTGAAGCCAACGGGAGACACTTCACAATGTAAAGTTGCTGAAATTTGATTCTGGACAGGAATGGTTTTGGGATGATTTGATGAACCAAACAATAAATTATGTTATTTAATTTAATGCACATATATATCTTGGTATTGGTGGAAGGCTTGGCCTTTTGCTAAGTGATTTGTTCCGCTGATACCGCCATTAGTTCCTGGTTACCGGTGTTATGTTTTCCATATTTTACACTCCTAACATCCTCGGGGTTGTTATGGAGACCCCCTTGTTTATTCGGTTAAGATTAAAACTTGTCTGGCAAGACCCAACATTGGTACTACATTTGCTTAACAACTTAATAAAATTGCATAGGGTCTTGCAAACCCGTGGATAATTTAATCAACCCCTGGGCCAGTGCTCCTCATGAGTGTTGGTCCAAACGAGAGCCGTGTGAGGGGCCAACCCGGGGAAACTCGGGAGATTTCTATCAGGCCACTGTACGTTGTGTTTATTCGTCATGTCCTGAGAACGACATACGCGGCTCTTATCGGGTTCGTCGACACGTCGGGTGGTCTTGCTGGATTTGTTTTACCTTTATCGAATGTCTTGCGTGTGGAGTCTGACTTTGTTTGGGTTTACTCGAGGTGTTGGAATTCCTTTGGAATTACCTATGATGATCGTGAGATCCACGGTCGAGGCATTCCCACGGAGTGTGGTTAATTTTGTAATGGATTAGTTGGAGCACCCCTGCAGGGTTAAATCTTTCGGAAAGTCGTGCCCGCGATTATGTGGCAACTTGGATATTTTTTTAACACCCGGTTATAGTAAACTTGAAGTAAACTCTAAATAAAATACACCAACTGTGTGAGTAACCGTGATCGTCTCTGCTCGTGAACATGATCCGAGAGAAAACACGGTGCGGTTATGATTGACGTAAGTAGGTGTTCAGGATCTCATAGAGATTATGCTAGATTCGATCGTTCTTCGTAGGCCACTCATATTTATTTCATGTTGCGTAAGTTAGCCACCATACATGCTTAGTGCTGCTGCAAACCAAACACTTACCCCATCCCAACCTTTAAGCTTGAATAGTCTCGGTACCCGGGCACATGATAGTTGAGTCCTCTGTGGCTCACAGTTTACTACAACACTCCAGGTACAGGTTCAGATGAGTACGTGCAGGATGATCTTACCCAGCTCCAGTGGGAGTATGATGAGGAAAGAGGCAGGATGTACGTGACGTATCCGGATGAGTAGAGGACCTGGTCGTAATCTTTGGGGCAGCGAGATAGTTTCATTTGCATCTGTTTTATCATTTGATTTCGTCCGTAGATGGACCCTGTTTTCATCTTGATGATTGAACTCTGAGTGGATTGTAATTTAGCATGTGGCGAGTGTAAGCCAACTTGTATACTCATCTCTTTTGTAATGTATGATGCAATGTTACTATACTTGCTAACGGCAAGATGCGTCTCTATCCCTTGCGAGGCCCTCGAGTCTTAAAATGGATATACGCGCATCTTGGGCGTGACAAGTTGGTATTCAGAGCGATACGACCATAGGAGCCTTTGCTTGTTCGAACTTGGCAGAGTCGTGTCTAGTAAAAAACTATTTTGAGTCTAGTTATAGTGGAGAGTAGGATTCTTTTTACTCCTCTTATATGTTGTGGTGAGGTTTCCGACTTAGGAATTTTGTTTCTACTCCTCTTCTCGCTCAAAAATTTTAGGATCACGTGGGTATTTTGGAGTCTATATGATGCCGATGTGACAGGGTTCTGTCTTGGTGCCTCCTGTTTGACTTGATTTCTTCCGGGGAGTCGAGCTCCAGGGAATGTTGGCACATCGTTATCATTCAGCTTCCTTGATATCTCAGGACGAAGAGTGTTCGGAATTACTTCAATACTTATCATGGTAAGATAAGGTCGGAGTCACCTAGTACTGGGGAGGCGACCGGGGTACCACCATGGTTTAGTATCGTTGTGAGTTCGAGGATTCGAGATTAGATGAGTTTGCGAAAGCCTCTGGTTATGTGTTGAAGGATGGATACAGTTGGGGTGTAGGATTGCTAGTTGTGTGAGATATTTCCTCCTTGTATCCCCCACACCGGATTGCATAACCAGAAAGTTTTCGGAAGTTCATAGGTGGGAAATCTTGTGGTTATCTAGGATCATCTTCTTCAGATGTATATGGGCATGTACATTTGTTCCGAGTGCTTTGCTCAATACTTTTGTGTTATTGCAAGTGGCTTCTAATTACTGATGATGTTATCATAACCGAAGAAGCATTCTTACTAATTTTTCAGTACGAAGGTTGTGTTGTTATTTGTTCAATTTCTTTCAAGCATTTGATTCAGCTTATGATTCATCTTATCAATGAGGTGCTGATGCGTTTTGTTCATCTTCAGGATGGCTCCACCAACTCGCAGCAATCCGGGTCGTGGTGAGGAGCAGACTGATGTTCCACCACCACCCCTGCCATCGCCTCCTCCGCCTCCTCCTCTAGAAGCTTGGCAAGTTGTGATGGTCGCAACCAATGCGGACACTCAGATGTTGATCAGACTGTTGCAAGAAAGGGAGCAAGGTCAGCAAGGTTTTCAAGGCAATTTTCAGGATCAGCTTCAATTTGCGACACTCAATCAGTTCCTTGCCAACCAGCCCAAGACTTTCACCTGTTGTGAGCATCCTCTTGATGCTGATGATTGGCTTCATGATATGAGTAAGCATTTTGAGTGCAGCAATGTTAGGCCACAGGACTTTGTCAGATTTGCTTCGTTCCAGCTCAAGTGTCAAGCAGCTGATTGGTGGCAGCAGTACAAGGATTCCAGGGCGATCATGTTGTTACTTGGGACGATTTCCGTCGTGACTTCAGGGCTCATTACATTCTGACAAGTTTTGTCGAGGAGATGTGTGAGAAGTTCAGGCACCTGAAGCAGGGAAGCAAGTCTGTCTGTCAGTACAACGTCGAGTTCCAGAATCTAGCACGTTATGCCAAGCAAGATGTTCCAGATGACAAAGCTATGATCTATCAGTTCAGAGGTGGTCTCAAGGATGAGATTCTACCAGGCCTAGTTCTTCAAGAGCCTCGTGAGTTTGATCAGTTCTATAACATGGCTTTGAAGATTGAAGCAGCTCAGCTCAAGTTGGAGAACTCTAAGAAGCGTTCAAGGGATTCATATTCTTCTTCTTCCGGCTCTCAGATGGTTCCAAAGCAGCAGAAGTATTGGGTGCCAAATCCTCCTCCATTTCGTCCTCCGCAGCAGCAGAAGCAGTTCGGTGGTCGTGGTTCTTCCCACCCACCCAACCCAGGATTTCAGCAGAGACCCCAGGTGTCCAAGGGAGTTCTTGTTCCTCCTCCAGGCAATGTTCATCCGCTTTCTGAGGTGCCTTGTCACAAGTGTGGTCAGAAGGGCCACTATGCAAAAAGTGCAACCAGCGGCGTCTTCCGCCTCCTCCTCCTGTCAAGCCTCTAGGCAATGCTATGGTGAAGCATAACCCCAAGTCCGCAAGAGTGAATATGGTGAATGCAGTTGAAGCAGAGCAGTTCAATGAAGTGATCATGGGTAATATCTCAGTTAATGATTTTCTTGCTAAATTTTTGTTTGATACTGGTGCATCGCATTGTTTCATGTCCCGTTCATTCTTTGCAATGCATGAGTTTGCTTGTCAAGGTCTCCTTAGACCTGTGTCAGTGGTGTCCCCTGGGAAGTTAATGAATTCCAATTGCATGGTGCCGGATGTTTCTATCAAGATGGGGAATTATTCTTTTCTGGCTTCTCCAATTGTTCTCGGGAATTTTGATATTGATCTCATTCTGGGCATGGACTTCCTGGCTATGAATAAGGCTCATATTGATTGCAAAGCAAAAGAAGTCAAGCTGACTCATCCTTCAGAAGACATGATTATTTTTGCGGCTCGTGATGACACAATCCGTCTCTTTGCTCTTAATGAGAAGGGTGAAATCTCGGCGATTTCTCAAATTCCGGTGGTGAATGAGTATGAAGATGTCTGTCCAGAAGAATTGCCAGGAATGCCTCCACACTGGCCAGTTGAGTTCGTGATTGATCTCGAGCCTGGAACTGGACCGGTCTGCAAGCGCCCGTATAAACTTGGCCCCGAAGAGCTGAAAGAGTTGAAGAAGCAGCTAGATGAGCAAGAACATCTGGGTCTGATCAGACCAAGTTCTTCTCCATGGGGTTGTGGTGTTTTGTTTGTCAAGAAGAAAGATGGCACGGATCGTCTTTGTGTTGATTACCGGCCATTGAACAAGAAGACAATCAGAAACAAGTACCCACTTCCCAACATCAATGAGTTGTTTGAACAACTGAAAGGTGCCAAGGTTTTCTCGAAGCTTGATCTTCGCATGGGTTATCATCAGATTCGCATTCGCGAAGATGACATTCCTAAGACCGCGTTCAGGACGAGTTTTGGCTCTTATGAGTACACCGTCATGTCGTTTGGTCTTGCTAATGCTCCTCCAACCTTCTCAAGAATGATGAATTTCATTTTCTCTCCTTTCAAGAATGAGTTCGTCTTGGTCTATCTGGATGATATCCTTGTGTTCTCGGAGACAGAAGAAGATCATGCAGAGCATCTCCGCCTTGTGCCTGACAAGTTAAGAGAGCATCGGTTCTATGCCAAGTTTTCCAAGTGTGAGTTTCGGCTCAATGAAGTGGTGTACCTTGGGCATGTCATCTCTGCCGAGGGAATTAAAGTGCACCCTGAGAAAGTTGAGGCAATCTTGAAGTGGGAACCTCCTCAGAATGTGAAGCAGCTTCGAAGCTTCCTCGGGCTTGCTAGTTATTGCAGAAGATCCGTGGAGAACTTCTCTCAAATTGCTAAGCCTCTGTCCAATCTCCTCCAGAAGAGTGTCAAGTATGTTTGGTCTCCTGAGTGTGATGTGGCGTTCAATACACTCAAGCAGAGACTAACTTCAGCTCCAGTTCTTGTTCCTCCTAAGCAGTCCAAGCCTTTCCAAGTTTTCTGTGATGCTTCTCTCCAAGGTCTTGGTGGTGTTCTCATGCAAGACAAGAAGATTGTTGCTTATACCTCGCGTCAGTTGAAGCCTGCCGAGAAGAACTACCCCACTCATGATCTTGAGTTGGCGGCAGTTGTGCATGCGCTAATGACTTGGAGGCATTTGTTGTTGGGTAGACCAGTTGAGGTGTACACCGATCACAAGAGCTTGAAGTACATTTTCACTCAACCCAATCTCAATCTTCGGCAATCTCGTTGGGTAGAAATGCTTGAAGACTTCAAGCCAAGCATGTAGTATACTCCTAGGAAAGCAAATGTCATTGCAGACATGCTCAGCCGTAAGGCGTACTGCAATAGTCTCATTCTGAAGCCTCTTCAACCCAAGCTTTATGAAGCATTCCGCAAGCTCAACCTTTAGATGATTGCGCAGGGTTTTCTTGCCAATCTTGAAGTCTCTCCGACTCTGGAAGATTAGGTTCGCCAAGCGCAGCTTCTTGATGCTATGGTGAAGAAAGTGAAGAAAGGTGTGGCCAAGAGCATTCCGAAGTATAAGTGCTTTCGTGTTGATGACAAAGATACCTTGTTCTTTGAGGGCCGTCTTGTGGTTCCAAAAGGTGATCTCAGAAAAGTTATCATGGACGAAGCGCACAACTCTCTTCTATCCATTCATCCAGGCAGTTCAAAGATGTATCAGGATCTCAAGCAAACCTTCTGGTGGACTCGCATGAAATGTGAAATTTCTCAGCTCGTGAACGAGTGTGATGTTTGTCGTAGAGTGAAGGCATAACATCAACGTCCAGTAGGTCTTCTTCAGCCTTTGCCTATACCAGAGTGGAAATTCGATTATGTTGAGATGGATTTTGTCACTGGGTTTCCCAAGTCCAAGAGAGGCAACGATGCCATCTTTGTGGTTATCGACAAGCTGTCAAAAGTTGCTCATTTCCTGCCAGTCAAAGAATCTATCTCGGCAGCTCAGCTTGCAGAGTTGTATACGTCAAGGATAGTGTATTTGCATGGTATTCCTCAGCTCATCTCTTCTGACCGTGGAAGTCTCTTTACTTCCAAGTTTTGGGAGTCCTTCCAGACTGCTATGGGTACCAAGATCCGTTTCAGCACTGCGTTCCATCCGCAGACAAGTGGTCAAGTTGAGAGAGTCAATCAGATCCTTGAAGATATGCTTAGAGCCTATGTGATTTTGTTCGGCATGAAGTGGGAAGACTGCCTTCCATATGCTGAATTCTCATACAACAATAGCTTCCAAGCTAGCTCAGGCAAGGCCCCTTTCAAGATTCTCTATGGCAGAAAGTGTCGTACCCCGCTTAACTGGTCTGAAACCGGTGAGCGTTAGATATTGGGCAATGACATGATCACGGAAGCAGAAGAAATGTGCCATGTCATTCGTGAGAACCTCAAAGCAGCTCGGTCCCGACAGAAGAGTTATTACGATAACAAACATCGGGATGTTTCTTTCCAAGTGGGTGATCTAGTCTATCTCAGAGTATCTCCCATGAAGGGCACTCAGCGGTTTGGAATTAAAGGGAAGCTAGCTCCTCGTTTTGTTGGTCCTTTCAAAGTTGTTGGCCAAGAGAGGTGGTCTTGCATATCAACTAGAGCTTCCACCAAATTTCGCAAATGTGCACGATGTCTTCCATGTTTCTCAGATCCGGAAATGTTTCAAGCCTCCTGAGCGACCATTGACCTCCAAGACATCGATCTCCAAGAAGATCTCTCTTATCGTGAGCATCTAGTTGCTATTCTTGAAGAAACTGAGCGTAAGACTCGCAATAAGTCTATCAAGTTCCTCAAGGTGACGTGGTCTCATCATTCCGACAAAGAAGCTACTTGGGAACGCGAGGACCTTCTCCGTTCCGAATTTCCAGACTTCTTTCGTTCCTAGATCTCGGGTCGAGATCCTCTTGTAGTGTGGTGACAGCCCAAGTGCTGTCCCTACCTTATTTGGCATGTAATCCCATGTATGAACCTTGTGTCATGAGCTATGTATTGATTGCACCTTGTCTTCCATGTGTGGTTTGCATTCATGCATCATTTCATTCTTCTTGCCATGTTGGTTTTCATGTGTCTTGCTATGATGTGATGGTGGTGAGTGTGTTTGTTATGAGGAGTTTGTGTGTGGATTGGATCCATGTGTTGCAACTCCTCTTCTTCTTCCCCTCTCTTTTCCTTTGCAACATCCCCTTCCAAAACCCCTTTCTTCCTATTATTATTTATCATCAGATTTAAGTTGTTTTTAAAAATTGTTTAAAAATGTTCAAGAGATGGCCCTATATGTTTATGAATTGTGAGTATGATAGATTTGATGCTGGTAGTTTGTTTGTGTTGTGATTTATATAAACAGGGGGCTGGTATTTAATATATATTAAAAATTACGTGTTCTTTATATCAACATAATATTTTTATTAAATGGGGCTCTTTATTTCATTCACCAAAGTATTGTTGTTTTTCTCTATAACCCTTTTCTTTTCTCAAAGAATTATTTTTGACTCGCTGTGAGTTTTTATTTAAAACCCTGTTGTTTTTTTCCTCTGTTTTGTTTGTGAGAGAGTGAGAGAGGATAGTGGGCTCGCGGCCCAGCCCGGGTGAGCAGGACGACTACCTGCTCCCTTCCTTCTCCGTCAGGCATCGCGTAGGTGAGCAGAGAGCAGAGAGTGCGAGCGCTGTCGTCGTCGTCGTTAGGTGCTCACGGACGTTGAGGCGACCCCCCTCCTATTTATACCTGGACGTCCGTGCCCCTCTAGGTTTCCTCCTCGCCGCCGCTGCTTCCCTCTCCTTCCTCCTTCCTCCCCTTCTCTGTCAGAGAGCGAGCGCGGGTGAGTTTCAAAGTCGCAGAGCAGAGAGCCGCCATTAGTCCTAGCCGTCGTACCTCGTCTCCGGTGGGTCTCCTTCGCATCCAGGATGGCGTGGCGGATGCGAATAGCCCCCGCGTTCTGTTCCCGGCAATATAGCGTCGTGGGAGGCTCCAGGGGCGTCTTCTTCTTCCTCCTCGCATGGCTTGTTGTCAGTCTGCTTCCCCTCCGTCGTCGACGTCGTCTCCACCTTTCCTTCCCCTTCGTCGCCATCGCTCGCGCCCCGCGTCTCCGAGAAGCCCTCGGTGAGCAGCAGGTCCCTGTTGTCCCCTCTCCTCGCCGTAGCTCGCAGCCTCGTCGTCGTAGTGCCCGTCGCCGCCGTTAGAAAGGATCGAGCTTGAGCTCGCCTCCGGACCACCTCATCGCGAGATGAGACGAGGGATGGGTTCCCCGTAGATCCCCATTTCGATTCCGCCCGTTCGCACCGCCGGAGACCCCTTGTTGTGGCCGGAATTGCTGCCGTCGTTCTTTGTCGCCGGCGCCCCGCCCTTTCTTCAGTTTCGTCAGAAACTATGCTCGTGCATGTGTATAAGACAAGCCGACCCCCCCCCTTCTGTTAGCTTCTAGCGCTGTAGAGCAGTGGTAGCACTCTGTGTGGATGACCCTGAGGTCTCGGGTTCGATCCCGAGCCCCCCCCCCCCTTTTTTTGTTTTCTTTTTCTTCTTCTTTTGTTTTCTTTTCTTTTGTTATAACCTGCTGAATACATGTGTGTGTGCATTTACAGCATGTATGTGTGTGTGTTTTGCTTTTCTTGCCTTGATCAGTGTAGTGTGTGAGTGTATGTGTAGTGCATATGCACATGTATGTGTTTGTGTGTGTATGCACCTAATGGTATATATACACATGTATGCATACATATGTGTGTGAGTGTGTGTGTGTGTGTGTTTTGGCATGTGAGTGTGTGAGTGTGCATGTGGGTGTGTGGTGCACCATGCATGGCAAATGTGTGTGTGTGCTCCTTGCACACCCACATATGTGTGTGTTCTTGTGAGTGTATGTGTTCTTGGGTGTATGTGTATGTGGAGTGTGTGTGTGCCTTTGGACACATGGATGTGTGTGAGGTGGTGCATATATGAGTGCATATGTGTGTGGATGCACACCCACACTCATGAGCTTGTGTGTGTGCTAGTTTAGTAGATGTGTGTGTGGTTTATACTTTGAGCATGAGCAGAATCCATGTGTAGGAGTTGTCTCTTAAGTGCATTTGAGCATACCTCTTCCTCTAGTTAGTTTCATCCTTTCAAATGATGTTATGCCATGCTATAATGTTCCTAAGATGCTATTTATCCATTTCCAGCAAGTATCATTAGGGTACATGACCTTTGTGGGCCATTTTCATTAATGTGCATAAGTGACATAAGTCACCTCCCCTTTTGTGCTTGATTTTCGACCCCCTCTATCTCACACTTTCTCCAAGCATGCATATGAGTATGAGTAACGATTTTGGGATAGAATCAACCCAGGAATGCAGAGGTGAAATCAGATTTCACTTTTGGGCAACTTCATAAATCTGTCATTTTAGCTGAGATGCAATTTTGTCATTTTTGCATGATTTAATCCATGCTTGCTTTGGGAGATGTGTCAACTAGGAAGTGCTAGTATATTGTATCTATTATTCCATGGTATTTTGGTTTTACAAGTTTAACACCCATGTAAGTGGGAACCAAGCTGTTAAGTTGCCTACTTGAAGTTTTTGCTTCAGCATGCTAAAAACTGCTAAGTCTGAGAATCTGCTGTTATTTTTATGCCATGTTGAGTGGATGGTATCTTGTAACGAGTTGTGCATTTGAACATGCTCAGTGTTAGTTATTTGTATTAGATATTGCCTTCTACCATCCTGTTAATTTTCATGCCAATAGGATCTCTCTAGCATATTTAATTGCTGCTGTCAACTTGCTACTTTATGTTCTTAGATCCCAGAAAACTGGAATTTTCACCAAGTCCTAGAAAACTGTTTCATCATGTCTACTGGATTGCTTCATGCTTATTGATGTGTGCCTCCTTTGCTGTTTTCATAGTTGGATGAGTTGATGTGTGTGTTGAGTATATTATGTCAATCTCTTGTTTGTGGCTGTAGGGTTCCTGTATCTCAAGTTGTGAGCTGTAGAAGTTGCTATGTTGCTGTTTAGTGGCAGATTTGGTGCTTTATAGTTTTGTGACTTGTGGGAGCTATGCTCCATGGAATTGATTGGTTCTTGAGGCTATTGTGATTGATTTTTAATCACCTATCCAGTGGCTACCTTGGAATGCCAAGAATCAGCCCATGGCTTGGTGGTCTTGTGTTTTTGCCCCCGTACCTTGTCGTGAGCGTATCGTGATAACCGTAACTCCGTTTCTTGCGATCTTTATATGCATTTCTATCGATTTTGCATGCTGAATCCACATTTGCCATGTTCATGCATGTATAAATAACTTAACATGAGGTTCTGTCCAGATTCATTAATGAACAAACTTTGCACGTGAAACATGACTAGTTTGGGATTACCATGTTAAAATTCTCATAAATGAATCATGCATTATATTGGTTGTGCATTGCAACTTGGTTGGATGTTTATTGTTGATGTTTCTCTTGGGTAGACACGAGTGTTGATACTGAGTATGAGGACCCAGGAGAGTACCACTACGAGGATCTCGCTACCTGTTTCACTGAAGAACCAACAGGCAAGATGATCGTACCCGGATCCCGATACTATTTTTGCTTGCTAGTTTCTCGCTCTTATCATTACAATTGCGCTACATACCACTTGATATCAGCCTCCCATATTGCCATGACAGCCTCTAACCTCCACATCCTAGCAAACCTTTGATTGGCTAAGTTACCGCTGCTGCTCAGCCCCTCTTATAGCGTTCTTAGTTGCAGGTGCAGGTTGTTCCATGTGATAACATGGAGTTGAATATAACAATAAATTATGTTATTTAATTTAATGCACATATATATCTTGGTATTGGTGGAAGGCTTGGCCTTTTGCTAAGTGATTTGTTCCGCTGATACCGCCATTAGTTCCTGGTTACCGGTGTTATGTTTTCCATATTTTACACTCCTAACATGCTCGGGGTTGTTATGGAGACCCCCTTGTTTATTCGGTTAAGATTAAAACTTGTCTGGAAAGACCCAACATTGGTACTACATTTGCTTAACAACTTAATAAAATTGCATAGGGTCTTGCAAACCCGTGGATAATTTAATCAACCCCCGGGCCAGTGCTCCTCATGAGTGTTGGTCCAAACGAGAGCCGTGTGAGGGGCCAACCCGGGGAAACTCGGGAGATTTCTATCAGGCCATTGTACGTTGTGTTTATTCGTCATGTCCTGAGAACGAGATACGCGGCTCTTACCGGGTTCGTCGACACGTCGGGTGGTCTTGCTGGATTTGTTTTACCTTTATCGAATGTCTTGCGTGTGGAGTCTGACTTTCTTTGGGTTTACTCGAGGTGTTGGAATTCCTTTGGAATTACCTACGATGATCACGAGATCCACGGTCGAGGCATTCCCATGGAGTGTCGTTAATTTTGTAATGGATTAGTTGGAGCACCCCTGCAGGGTTAAGTCTTTCGGAAAGCCGTGCCCGCGGTTATGTGGCAACTTGGATATTTGTTTAACACCCGGTTATAGTAAACTTGAAGTAAACTCTAAATGAAATACACCAACTATGTGAGTAACCGTGATCGTCTCTGCTCGTGAACATGATCCAACAGAGAACATGGTGGGGTTATGATTGACGTAAGTAGGTGTTCAGGATCTCATAGATATTATGCTAGATTTGATCGTTCTTCATAGGCCACTCATATTTATTTCATGTTGCATAAGTTAGCCACCATACATGCTTAGTGCTTCTGCAAACTAAACACTTACCCCATCCCAACCTTTAAGCTTGAATAGTCTCGGTATCCGGACACATGATAGATGAGTCCTCTGTGGCTCATAGTTTACTACAACACTCCAGGTACAGGTTCAGATGAGTACGTGCAGGATGATCTTACCCAGCTCCAGTGGGAGTATGATGAGGAAAGAGGCAGGATGTACGAGACGTATCCGGATGAGTAGAGGACCTGGTCATTATCTTTGGGGCAGCGAGATAGTTTCATTTGCATCTGTTTTATCCTTTGATTTCGTCCGTAGCCAGACCCTGATTTCATCTTGATGATTGAACTCTGAGTGGATTGTAATTTAGCATGTGGTGAGTGTAAGCCAACTTGTATACTCATCTCTTCTGTAATGTATGATGCAATGTTACTATACTTGCTAACGGCAAGATGCGCCTCTATCCCTTGCGAGGCCCTCGAGTCTTAAAATGGATAGGCGCGCATCTTGGACGTGACACACCACTTCTTTCTCAAGTGGTCACCCATCTCATTGTCATCTCCCTCAGGCATTAGTGGCACCCGACGGGGTTTTCGAAAATTCTTTGAAATCACCTCTTTCTTTTCATCACTATGGATAAGTCCCATTCCATTTGTGTAGCATCTATTAGCAACCTAACTAATCCCACCCGCACAACCCTCGTAAGGTGGTAGGGTCATGCACGATGCAACTGTCAATGGAGAAGTACCGGAGGCATACCACCAAAAGGGGAACACCACAACACATGATCAAATACGATGAAAGTAAAGTGCTATATAACATGCAATAAAATGGTTTCTTATCATGGTCAAAGGGCTGATTGCCTGGCTCAACAAAGTCTCCGGGGTCTTTGAAGTCTTTGGGTCCAACTTCTTCGTCAACCGCGCAATCTATCGTCGCGAAATAAAATGATAAAAATAAGCAATCACACAAAATTGAGCACTCAATCTACTACCAAAAATGTGCACCTACTCTGATAAATACTAAAAGTCATACTAAAAATATTCTCTTAGGGTTTTGTTGTGAAAAAGATTTTGGAAATAAAATAACAGAGGCAAAAAACTGCCTATATGTGGGTTTTAAAATAAAATAGTACTAAAAATATATTCAAACATTTTAACAAATGGCACTATTAAATTCTAGGGATTATTTTATGAATTTAGGTGGAAGAAAAATTGGCATTGGGTAAGTATTTCACCCTGTGGGATTTTTGGAATTTGTAGGGAAAATAAAAAGGGAAAAGAAACTGGCACAGTGCCTTGGCCGAAGGAGGCCAACAACTGGGCCGGCCCAGAGGCCAACCAGCCCAGGCGAACCGGCGCACCCGCACGCGCGTTCGAACCTAACGGCTGGGCCCCGACGGCCAGCGATAAAGAGAGGAAGGGGAAGGTGAGGATGACAGGCGGGCCCCGCCTGTCATCTCCAACCTCGCGACAGGGTGGCCAGCATGCTCACCGGCGATGATGCAGGGCACGGCGACGACATGCGAAGGCGGGGATGAGCTCAGCGTCGACCCGCCGGTCCTCTGGAGGTGGAATGGAGGCCTGAGGTGGCCGGAGTCGCCGGCGACGAGCCCTTGCGACGGAGGGCGCTTCGGGAGAGGTCACCGAAGCCGTCCCGTGCTGCAAAAAGAACAGGAGGAAGAGGGGAAAGCATCAGCACGGCGAGGGAGGCCCAACGGGAGAGGAAAGAGGGTCGGAGGTGGCCGACACCAGGAGATCGACGGTGGGGTCGCCGCGGCGGTCCTCGGCTCGATTCCGAGCGCAGGAGCTGCGGGAAGTCCTCGAAGCGCGCAGGAGGGCAACTGAGGAGAGGAGAGAGAGACCAAAGGTGAGAGAGGGGCTCGAGGGGCCCTTTTATAGGAGGGGCGCGAGTCCACCGATGAGTTGTGCGCCGAGGAGGACGTGGCCGAGGCCAGAGGGAGAGGGAGGCTCATGGGACTGCTCGCGGGCGTTATTGGGGCTGGTCTACGACGAGCGGGAGCAATGGGAGAGAGAGAGGAGGGCGCGTGTGTGAGGACGCGGGTTGGCCGAGCCGGGCAGCGCTCGACACGCGCGGGAGGAGGGAGGAGGAAGGAGAGAGAGGAGGGGCTGACAGGGGTGGCATGGCGCGGACGTCGAGGGGACCAAGTGGCGCAAGGGGAGGCCCGAGGCTGTCGGAGCCATGTAGTGGCCACCGGCTACAGTGCCTGTCGACACTATAGCGCGCGTTTGGCATGCCAACGGCGTCTTTTGCATGGCCACTCATGCCTAGGGGATCTAGGGGGAGTTAACAATGGAGAAAAGGGCATGGGATGCTCTGGTGATGCCTTAGGAGAGAAGAGGAGCTAAGAGAGAGGAAGAAAACTGTTGTCTAGAGGTGAAAGATGAGGGTTTTACCCAGTTACCCATGGAGCTTTGGCTAGGAAGAGTTACTGGAGATAGCTAGTAACTCAGAGAGGCTGTGGTAGAAAGCTGGGGCCAAGGGTAAAAGGATAAGAGGTGAGAATGTGGGTTTTACAAAATCATGAGAAGGTGTTTGATGAGGTTTTGGGCAAGAAAGAATTACCAGCTTACTGAGATTTTTACCAGGGTCAAAGGCTAGGTGAAAAAGAGATGCTCCACCAAATTTGAGCTAAAGGAGAAAAAGTTGTCAATGGAAATTTGGTGAACCCTAGAAATTGGCAGAAACTGGATTCTGTAGATCCAATGATGCTAGGCTTTAACCCTTGATGCACCACTTAGTGTATCATCACTATTTGTCCATTATAGCATGCCCACAAAGTTTGAAGCCAACGGGAGACACTTCACAATGTAAAGTTGCTCAAATTTGATTCTGGACAGGAATGGTTTTGGGATGATTTGATGAACCAAACCAACTTGTATTGGGATGAAACTTTGCAAGATCATCACCCATGATACTATTGACTTAATAGAATTTCCCTAGAATTTATTGAGAATACTTCTTATAGAAATATTCCAAAAGTTTGATGTGAACAGAAAAGAGTTTGAAGGGTTTTGCCTATGATCTGATCATTCCCTTGTGTTGAAACTCATATATATGGAAAATATATGTCCACTCAATTTCTCTAAATTTTCTCAAAAAAATTTAAAGCATTTAAATAATTTTTCCCTAGAAAAAACCATTTCTGGCCTTAAGAAAAAGCCTTTAAATAAAATATGAAAATAATCTTTAAATATAATATTTGGTGGTTTTGAGAAGTCATATATATAGTAGGTTTGAAATAAAGCCTTTGGGAAAGAAGGCTCCACCTTATTTGAGGACTTGCAGTGCAAATCTCATTTCAGGGGGGTTTCGAAACTTAAGTTAAATAAATCATTTTTGGTTAAAACAAAATTTGATAAAAATAGTTTTGAGCACTATTCACATGGCATGATCATTGGGCAAGGAGTTTGGATCAAGGAAGATGATTATGGAGTGGAATAGAACCTAGTAGTGCCATAAAACTCAATCAACAAGCAAGCAGCCCACATAGCAAGCAAGCACAAACACATAGAAAAAGTTTTAGTTGGCTCCAAATTTTATAAACCCAATCATAACAATGTGCTATAATCACAGGGCGTGACAAACCTTCCCCCCTTACAAGAATCTCGTCCCTGAGATTCCTAGGCTAAGCGCTAAAAAGATAAGGGAACTCTGATGTAAGATAATCTTCACGCTCCCAGGTTGCTTCTTCTTCAGTGTGGTTGCTCCATTGGACCTTGAAGTACTTGATGGTGCAGCTTCGGGTGCAGCCCTCGGCTTCATCCAAAATGCGAACTGGCCTCTCATGATAGGTGAGATATAGCTAAAGATCGATGGCTTGATGGTCGATGTCCTTGTAGAGGTCGGGGCGGTTGGGAACTTGTAGACACTTCCGGAGTTGTGACACATGAAAGACGTTGTGCACATCTGACAGCTCGGAAGGTAGCTCCAACTGGTAGGCAACTTCTCCTCACATGGCGGTGATTTTGAAGGGGCCAATGTATCTTGGCGCGAGCTTTCCTTTGACGTGGAAATGCTTGGTTCCCTTGAGAGGCGTGACCCGAAGGTAGACATGGTCGCCGACACAAAAGTTCACTTCTCGCCGATGGGAGTCGGCGTGGCTCTTCTATCTTGACTTGGCGGCCTCCAGACGTTCTCGGACGAGTTGAACTTGCTCTTCGGCTTCGTGGAGGATATCCGGTCCAAAAATTAATCCTTCTCCGGTCTCTGACCGGTTGAGGGGAGTACGGCACTTGCGTCCATACAACACCTCAAATGGTGTCATCTGAAGACTCAATTGATAGTTGTTGTTGTATGAGAACTCCGCGAAGGGTAGGTAATCTTCCCACTTGGCTCCATATGCCAAAACACAAGCGTGGAGCATATCTTCGAGTATCTGATTTACTTGTTCCGTCTGCCCACCGGTCTGGCGGTGAAAAGCAGTGCTAAAGGAGATCTTGGTTCCCATGGCTTCTTGAAACTTCTTCCAGAATCTTGAGGTGAACTGTGTTCCTCGATCTAACACGATCTCCTTCGGAACTCCGTGAAGACTCACAATGCGGTTGATGTAGAGATTTGCGAGCTGGTTTGCATCGTAGGTGGTCCTGACGGGGATGAAGTCGGCTACCTTGGTCAGGTGAGCAACAATGACCCAGATGGAGTCATGTCCCTTGTTTGACCTCGGTAAACCGGTGATGAAGTCCATCCCGATTTTATCCCACTTCCATTCAGGCACTTTGAGAGGTTGCAATAGCCTAGCGGGTCGCTGATGCTCAGCCTTGACCCTCTGGCATATGTCACACTTAGCAACAAACGTGCATATCTCCCACTTCATGCCATGCCACCAGAATCTTGCCTTGAGGTCTTGATACATCTTGGTTTCTCCAGTATGGATGGAGTATGGAGTGTCATGAGCTTCTTGCAAGATCCGATTCTTGAGCTCCTCTTTGTTGGGTACGCATATGTGATTCCCGAACCATACAACTCCTTGTTCATCCTATGAGAATCATGGGGCCTTGCTTGCCTTGATCTTACTCTTGATGCCTTCAATGCTCTTTTGCCCCTTCTGGGCTTCTTTGATATCATCCATTAAGGTAGGCCTTGCTTCGAGGTTGGTGAGGAATCCTGGTGCAACCAGTTCTAGGCCGAAGCTTTCAATTTCTTCATACAAGGCGGGTAGCCTTTCCTTAATCATAGCATTCAAGGAACAAGCCTTTCTTCTTAAGGCGTCTGCTACCACATTGGCCTTTCCCGGGTGGTATTGAACACTGAGGTCGGAATCCTTGATCAATTCCAACCATCTCCGTTGCCTCATGTTCAACTCCCTTTGAGTGAAGATATACTTCAAACTCTTGTGGTCTGTGAATATATCACATCGCTTCCCCAGAATTTAATGTCGCCATGTCTTCAAGGCATGAACCACGGCTGCCAACTCGAGATCATGAGTTGCGTAATTCTCTTCATGAGGACGTAGTTGTATGGATAGATATGCTACGACTCTGCCTTCTTGCATCAGAACACCTCCAAGTCCGGTTCTTGATGCATCACAATAAATCACAAACTCTTTGTGAATATCGGGGGTGGCCAAAACTAGGGTTGTGGTTAATCTCTTCTTGAGCTCCTGGAAACTTTCATCGCACTTGGTTGTCCACTCGAACTTCTTGTCCTTCTTCAAAAGCTGGGTCATGGGTCGGGCAATGCTCGAGAACCCTTCCACGAACTTGCATTAATAACCCGCGAGTCTGAGGAAGCTTCTGACTTCCTTCACCGTGGTTGGGGTTTGCCATTCAGTCACGGCTTCAATCTTGGCAGGATCCACTAATAATCCTTCTATAGTCAACACATGACCCAAGAATCCAACTTCATGCAGCCAGAATTCACACTTGCTAAACTTGGCATAAAGCTGGTGCTCTTGAAGCTTTTCTAGGACCAATCTCAAGTGTTCCTCATGTTCTTCTTCAGACTTGGAGAAGACGATTATGTCATCAATGAAGACAACAACGAACTTGTCCAAGTACTCCATGAAGACTTTATTCATGAGGTACATGAAGTAGGAAAGGGCATTGGTTAACCCGAATGACATGACCGTGTACTCATACAGGCCATACCGGGTTACAAAGGCCATCTTCAGAATGTCTTGGGGTCTGATCTTCAGCTGCTAATACCCAGACATGAGGTCGATCTTGGAGAACACCTTGGCTCTGTTCAACTGATCAAACAGGTCTTCAATCTTGGGGAGTGGGTACTTGTTCTTTATCGTGACCTCAATGAGAGAACGGTAATCGACACAAAGTCTAATAGTTCCGTCCCTCTTTGACACAAATAGATCAGGCGATCCCCAACGAGGGGCACTAGGGCGAATAAATCCTTTTCTGAGCTGCTCTACTAGTTGCTTCTTCAACTCAGCCAACTCTTCGGATCCCATCATGTAGGCCTTCTTATAGATGGGCCTTGATCCGGGCATAAGTTCAATGATGAACTCGATGTCGCGGTCAGGAGGCATTCCGGGCAGCTCATCAGGAAACACATCCGGGTACTCACATACCACTGGTACTTGATCCAACTCAACTCCCGATAGGCAGTTAGCCTGAGGGGCTTGAGTGGAGGCAGGGTTGGGAACATACTTGACTTCCACTCCTTGGCTATTGGTCATGGTGACAATCCTGTTGGCACAGTCTAACAAGCCTTGGTGCTTGCTTAACCAATCCATGCCTAGGATCACATCCAAGCCTTCTGACTTCAGGATGATAAGATCGACTTGGAAGTCTACCCCATTGATATTAATCTCAACCCCCTTACAACCTACCCTACACTTCATAACTGATCCCGGGGTTTGTATCAACATTCGACTACCCAGGGGTGTAGGCTTCATGCCACTCTCTAGTGCAAACCTTTGGGTGACAAAAGAATGCAAAGCTCCACAATCAAACAATATTGTTGCTGGGGTTGAGTTGACGAGGAACGTACCCACTATGACGTCCGGGTCTTCCTGGGCTTCCTCTGCGGTGACGTGATTCACACGTCCCTTGCTGTTGTTGGGCGAGTTGCGGGGAGCTGGGTTCCTTGGCGGTGCTCCACGGGCTTGATCTTGAGCTGGCGCATTGGGGCACGGTGCATCTGGCTTCTTGTTGGGACACAGCCTGGAGATGTGTCCTGGCTGACCACATCCAAAGCAAGTGACTTGCACAGGGTTGTTGTTGAAGTTCCTGTCACCATTGTTGTTATTGGGGTTGTTGTTGTAGGCTAGCCTGGGATTGGCATACTGCTAAGGCTGGTAGCTTGGACGAGGTGCAGGAGGTCTAGCCTGCTGCGGCTGATGGGTTGGCCTGGCTCGGGCTGGCTGCCATGGGCGAGGCTTCTGGTTGCTTGAGCTTCCCTTGCTGATCATCTTGCGCTTGCGAGTGTCGTCAATGGCATGACGCTTGTCTTCCAGCATGAGGGTCTTGTTCACCAGGTCGAAGAAAGTGCGACGGTCATAGATGATGAGTTGGTATTGCAGGACCTATTGAAGTCCTTCCATGAAGCGTTCCTTCTTGGCAGCCTCTGTGCTGACGTCTTCAGGTGCATGCCTTGACAGCAGGTTGAACTTCTGCAGGTACTCCTTGACAGAGCCACTTCCTTGCTTCAGCGCTCGCAATTCTCTCTTCTTGGTAGCCATGATCCCAGAAGGAATATGGGTGGTGCGGAATCCTTCCTTGAAGTCATTCCACGTGATCACACGTTCTCCTTGCATGACCTTGAATCCATCCCACCAAGCTCGGGTGGTACCTCCGAGGCAGTGAGAGGCATAAAGCACCTTCTCATGATCCTCATTACAGTTGACCAACGCAAGGAGGTCCTCGATGGTGCAAATCCAATCATCAGCATCCAATGGTTCAGCAGTCTCGGTGAAGGTTGGGGGCGAGTTCCTCATGAACTCAGACAACATGGAGAGGTCATTGTCGTTCCTGCCTTGCTGCTGGTTGTTCGCGAGAGCCTGAGCCATCTGCTGGATAGCAGCATTGTTGGCTTGGCATTCCTCTCGGAGAACTTGGATAAACTGAGCTATGGTCATGTTCTCCGGCGGAGGTGGTGGCGGGGGAATGTCGCCTTGTGGCTACTCCTGGTGTCCTCCAGCGTGAGCAGCCCCACCAGCTCCCTGTTGCTGGCTGGAGTTGTCGGCTTCAGGGTTGGTGAAGGAGCTGTTACGGGTAGTAGTCACCATGCTATTTGGAGCAGCCAAGTCAAACAACTAGGATTGACAAGAGGATAAGCAATAACATCAAAGCGCGCCTAAGGGGGTCGGTCAAGTGCAAGTGTGTTGAAACAAAGGTCAAAAGACCAACAACATATATTAGGATAGATGATGGAGTCGCTTACATGTTGCCTAAGGCAAAAGCACGACTTGCATCGGAACACAAACAACAAAACAAACAACAAGCACACATGGTTTCATATGAACCATTACACGAAATCGACTTCGCATGAGGGATACATGACTGATCCTACCCTAGGGGTTCCTGGACTCAGGTGGTGGAGTGCTTGGTCTCGTAGTCACGCTCCTCTGGGTCTTCCTCCTATTCATCATCTGAACAGGCATCGTTCTCGGTCAAAGGGGGAGGGGAACGAGGAGGTCCATCCCGACGATGCTTTGCAGGCGGGTCGGTGAAGAGCTCACGGTACTCCTTCGCACTCATGCCATGACTATGCATAGGTGCATCACTAGCTGGGGGTACTCCTCCTCGATAAGAGACAGTTGGTCGTCCCTCGGGGGCTCCATCCTTCTTGATCTTGTCTGGCTTCGTCTTGGCTTGTTGAAGTAGCCCTCGGGTGTGGTGAAGTTCCTCACAGAGTTTCACGGACTCCTTCATCAAGTTGTGAACCAGATTATCGACGGAGAGGCTCAAGTAGGTCTAGAACCTGAGTGGTGTGCCATCTTCCTTGGTCGGAATCAGCATCCAACTCTCGCCAAAGTCATCCTTTTTGAAGGGAAGGTAGCGAGTAGCTGGCTCGTCAGCCATCTCTGGAATGATGTCTCGAAGGTGTAGGAGTGCCTTGCATGTAGCTGTCTCGATGGCAAACATCATGGTCTCCATCCGTGGTCCTTCAAAGAACCAACTAGTCAGGGAGTCATTTTCCTTCACGACCACATCCACGTGGTACTCCTTCATGACGACATCGACCCAGTGCTCGTGGTAGAGGAAAATGGGTGGTTGGTGAAACTTGCACTTCTCCAGGCTATCCCCAATGAGTAAGGGAAAGCCGGATGTCAGGAAGGCTTCGGGTACGACAACCATCTACAAGGGTTTGAAAGGAGGAGAGTCAGCAAAGTGTTGTGTGAAGCATAGGAGAGGTAAATAGTGTAGAATTCCTAAGTTCCAATGCTAGGTGTAGTTTTGAAAACGACTTTTATCATGTCTAACGTCCATGCTAACTAAGGGCTTCCTACAGTCAGGATGGCTCTGATACCAGCTCTGTGGGGACCCCGACTCATAAGTCGAGATCACCGAATGCACGTGTATAGTGATCCCCGAGATCAATGCTCACTGAACACACAGAAGCTGAATAACAAGAGTCTTACATCCATACTTAACGTCTTACACAAATAATGACCACGAAGGTCTTAGTATAACATAGATAGGGCCACATGGGCCAAACACTTAAAACAGAACAAGCAGCGGAAATCTTGGTCGAAAGCGTGAACCCATGCCATCTGCCTTAACCTACAGGCATTCTGACTGGGAAGCGTCCTAGTTCGCATGTTCGTCTCCAACAAAATCTTCAACATACTCCTGTTCTTCCATGCCTGGCCGATTAAATAATCAGTGGCAAGCCAATGAGTACTTTGAATGTACTCGCAAGCAACCCAAGTGTGGAACAAAGTAACAATGATGCATGATATAGCACTAAGTAGGTAAATTTGCGGAAAGCTAATTTTGTATGCAAATGACATGATCAGGTAACTAGCGAGCATGCATCAACAATTACAGATATCCATATGAACAAGTTACAGATATCAACGTAAGTAGGGGACGAACATCTCATGTTCGTTCATCACGTTAAGCCATCGGACTTAGTTCAATTTTCATGCTAAGTCATCGGAATTCGCTCAGGTGACCTCTTGTCACCACCACACCATACTCACACCAAGTTTCACGAAAACATTCAGGCGTGGCATAAGCAGCATCACCCAACTGTCCTTGACCGTGGACACGGCTATTCGAATACTTTTACACTCTATAGAGGTTGCACACTTTACCTACAAGACTTGGGGAACTTCCGTGTCATCCACGACTCGCGGTATATAACATACCCAAGGTAAGCACCCGAACAATGCCTTTCCCCCGACGATACAAAACAAAGAGTCCACTCGATTGGTACCCAGCCCTCACGATGTACATCACACGAGCCTCGCTCTAATCGTACCATCCATGAGGGGACCAACGGTGTGCCCGGTGCCTGTGAAGACAGCGCATGATCTTACATACCGGTACGACCCCATATCGAGAGTGACCACGCCACTCCCACCACTAGTAATGTGGGCTCCTTGCTAGTACCCACCAAGGTAATCAACAAAGCCCCATCCCATAAGGGGTATCGTGGTTGCGCATGTAAGGTTGGGACGGTCGACAAATCTTAAACCCTCCGTTTTCGAAAACACATACTCATCTTATTCCGACAGACCACTTCTTTCTCAAGTGGTCACCCATCTCATTGTCATCTCCCTCGGGCATTAGTGGCACCCGACGGGGTTTTCGAAAAAGTCTTTAAAATCACCTCTTTCTTGTCATCACTATGCATAAGTCCCATCCCATTTGCGTAGCATCTATTAGCAACCTAACTACTCCCACCCGCACAACCCTCATAAGGTGGTAGGGTCATGCACGATGCAAGTGTCAACGGAGAAGTACCGGAGGCATCCCACCGAAAGGGGAACACCACAACACATGATCAAATACGATGAAAGTAAAGTGCTATATGACATGCAAGAAAATGGTTTCTTATCATGGTCAAAGGGCTGCTTGCCTGGCTCAACAAAGTCTCCGGGGTCTTCAAAGTCTTCGGGTACAACTTCTTCGTCAACCGTGCAATCTATCGTCACGAAATAAAACGATAAAAATAAGCAATCACACAAAACAGAGCACTCAATCTACTACCAAAAATGTCCACCTACTCTGATAAATACTAAAAGTCATACTAAAAATATTCTCTTAGGGTTTTGTTGTGAAAAAGATTTTGGAAATAAAATAATAGAGGCAAAAGATGCCTATATATGGGTTTTAAAATAAAAAAGTACTAAAAACATATTCAAACATTTTAACCAATGGCACTATTAAATTCTAGGGATTATTTTATGAATTTAGGTGGAAGAAAAATTGGCATTGGGTAAGTATTTCACCCTATGGGATTTTTGGAATTTGCAGGGAAAATAAAAAGGGAAAAGAAACGGGCATAGTGCCCTGGCCGGAGTAGGCCAGCAATTGGGCCGGCCCAGAGGCCAACCAGCCCAGGCGAACCGACACACGCGCGTTCGAACCTGACGGCTGGGACCCGACGGCTAGCAACAGAGAGAGGAGGGGGAGGTGAGGATGACAGGCGGGCCCTGCCTGTCATCTCCAACCTCGCGACAGGGTGGCCAGCGTGCTCACCGGCGATGATGCAGGGTACGGCGACGACATGCGAAGGCGGGGATGAGCTTAGCATCGACCTGCCGGTCCTCTGGAGGTGGAATGGAGGCCTCAGGTGGCCGGAGTCGCCGGCGACGAGCCCTTGTGGCGGAGGGCGCTTCGGGAGAGGTCACCGGAGCCATCCCGTGCTGCAAAAAGGATGGGAGGAAGAGGGGAAAGCATCAGCATGGCGAGGGAGGGCCAACGGGAGAGGAAAGAGGGTCGGAGGTGGCTGGCACTAGGAGATCGACGGTGGGGTCGCCGCGGCGGTCCTCGGCTCGATTCCGAGCGCAGGAGCTGCGGGAGGTCCTCGGAGCGCGTAGGGGGCCAACTTAGGAGAGGAGAGAGAGACCATAGGGGAGAGAGGATCTCGAGAGGCCCTTTTATAGGAGGGGCACGAGTCCACCGATGGGTCGTATGTCGGGGAGGGTGTGGCCGAGGCCAGAGGGAGAGGGAGGCTCACGGGACTGCTCGGGGGCGTTCCTGGGGCTGGTCTACGCCGAGCAGGAGCAATGGGAGAGAGAGAGGAGGGCGCGCATGTGAGGTCGCGCATTGGCCGAGCCGGGCGGCGCTCGACACGCACAAGAGGAGGGAGGAGGAAGGAGAGAGAGGAGGGGCCGATAGGGGTGGCATGGCGCGGATGCCGATGGGGCAAGTGGCGCAAGGGGGAGGCCTGAGGCTGCCGGAGCCATGCAGAGGCCAGCGGCTATAGTGCCTGTCGGCACTGTAGTGCACTCCAGATTGCGCGTTTGGCATGCCACGGCATGCCAACGGCGTCTTCTGCGTGGCCACTCATGCCTAGGGGATCTAGGGGGAGTTAACAATGGAGAAAAGGTCATGGAATGCTCTGGTGATGCCTTAGAAGAGAAGAGAAGCTAAGAGAGAGGAAGAAAACTGCTATCCAGAAGTGAAAATCAGGGTTTTACCCAGTTACCCATGGATCTTTGGCTAGGAAGACTTACTGGAGATAGCTAGTAACTTAGAGAGGTTGTGGTAGAAAGCTGGGGCCAAGGGTAAAAGGATAAGAGGTGAGAATGTTCGTTTTACAAAATCACCAGAAGGTGTTTGATGAGGTTTTGGGCAACAAAGAATTACCAGCTTACTGAGATTTTTACCAGGGTCAAAGGCTAGGTGAAAAATAGATGCTCCACCAAATTTGAGTTCAAGGAGAAAAAGTTGCCAATGGAAATTTGGTGAACCCTAGAAATTGGCAGAAACTGATTTCTGTAGATCCAATGATGCTAGGCTTTAACCCTTGATGCACCACTTAGTGTATCATCACTATTTGTCCATTAGAGCATGCCCACAAAGTTTGAGGCCAAGGGGAGACACTTCACAATGTAAAGTTGCTCAAATTTGATTCTGGATAGGAATGGTTTTGGGATGATTTGATGAACCAAGCCAACTTGGATTGGGATGAAACTTTGCCAGATCATCACCCATGATAGTGCTGACCCTCTAGAATGTCCCTGGAATTTATTGACAATATTTCTTATAGAAATATGGCAAAAGTTTGATCTAAACAGAAAAGGGTTTGAAGGGTTTTGCCTATGATCTAATCATGCCCTTGTGTTTAAACTCATATATATGGAAAATATATGTCCACTCAGTTTGAAAATATGAAAATAATCTTTAAAAATAATATGTGGTGGTTTTGAGAAGTCATATATATATTAGGTTTGAAATAAAGCCTTTGGGAAAGAAGGGTCCACCTGATTTGAGGACTTGCAGTGCAAACCTCATTTTAGGGGGTTTTGGAAACTTCAGTTAAATAAATCATTTTTGGTTAAAGCAAAATTTTATAAAAATAGTTTTGATCACCATTCACATGGCATGATCATTGGGCAAGGGGTTTGGCTCAAGGAAGATGATTATGGAGTGGAATAGAACCTAGTAGTGCCATAAAACTCAATCAACAAGCAAGCAACCCACATAGCAAGCAAGCACAAACACATAGAAAAAAGTTTTATTGGCTCCAAATTTTATAAAACCAAACATAACAATGTGCTATAATCACACAGTGTGACAATAACCAATAGCGGGACCTGGATTCCCATATTGATTCCTATATATTCTACGAAGATCTTTATCGGTCGAACCTCTATGTCAAGGATTCAGTTAATCCCGTATGATGTTCCCTTTGTTCTTCGGTATGTTACTTGCTCGAGATTCGATCGTCGGTATCTCCATACCTAGTTCAACCTCGTTACCGACAAGTCTCTTTAGTCATTCCATAATACAAGATCCCGTGGCTAACACTTAGTCACATTGCTTGCAAGGCTTATTGTGATGTTGTATTAGCGAGTGGGCCCTGAGATACCTCTCCGTCACACGGAGTAACAAATCCCAGTGTTGATCCATGCCAACTCAACAGACACCCTCGGAGATACCTGTAGAGTACCCTTATAGTCACCCAGTTACGTTGCGATGTTTGATACACACAAGGCATTCCTCCGATGTCCATGAGTTGCATGATCTCATGGTCATAGAAACATATAGTTGACATGCAGAAAACTGTAGCAATAAACTGACACGATCATATTCTACGGTGATAGTTTGGGTCTTGTACATCCCATCATTCTCCTAATGATGTGATCCGATTCTCAAATGACATCTCATGTCAATGTCTAGGAAACCATGACCATCTTTGATCAACGAGCTAGTCTACTAGAGGCACACTAGGGACAAAGTGTTGTCTATATATCCACACATGCAATGTGTTTCCAATCAATACAATTATAGCATGGATAATAAACAATTATCATGAACAAGGAAATATAATAATAAACACTTTATTCATTGCCTCTAGGGCATATTTCCAATAGTCTCCCACTTGCACTAGAGTCAATGATCTAGTTCACATCACTATGTGATTTACATTGTAATGAATCGAACACCCATGCAGTTCTGGTGTTGATCATGTTTCGACCTTGGAAAAGGTTTAGTCAACGGGTCTGCAACATTCAGATCCGTGTGCATTTTGCAAATATTTATGTCCTTCTCCTCGATGTAATCGCGGATGAAATTGAAGTGTCGCTTTATGTGTCTGGTCCTCTTGTGAAACCTTGGTCCCTTGGCCAGAGCAATCGCACCAGTGTTGTCACAGAACAGAGTCATTGGATTCAGTGCACTGGACACTACTCCAAGATCTGTCATGAACTACTTCATCCAGACACCTTCCTTCGCTGCCTCCGAGCTTGCGATGTACTCCGCCTCGCATGTAGAATCGGGTACCACGCTTTGCTTGGAACTGCACCAGCTTACCGCTCCCCCGTTGAGAATAAATACGTATCCGGTTTGCGACTTAGAGTCATCCGAATCAGTGTCAAAGCTTGCATCGATGTAACCCTTTACGACGAGCTCTTCATCACCTCCATAAACAAGAAACATTTCCTTAGTCCTTTTCAGGGACTTAAGGATATTCTTGACCGTCGTCCAGTGATCCATTCCAGGATCACTTTGAAACCTTCCAGCCATACTTATGGCAAGGGTGACATCGGGTCTTGTGCACACCATTGCATACATGATAGAGCCTATGGCCGAATCATAGGGGATGACACTCATCTTCTCTCTATCTTCTGCAGCCACTGGGCATTGAGTCTTACTCAACTTCACACCTTGTAACACAGGCAAGAACCCCTTCTTGGACTGATCCATTTTGAACTTCTTCAAAACTTTATCAAGGTATGTGCTCTGTGAAAGTGCTATCAAGCGTCTCTATCTATCTCTATAGATCTTAATGCGTAATGTGAAAGCAGCTTCTCCTAGGTCCTTCATTGAAAAACTCTTGTTCAAATATTCCTTCACGCTTTCTAGCATTTCTATATTGTTTCCAATCAGCAATATGTCATCCACATATAATATTAGGAACGCTATAGAGCTCCCACTCACTTTCTTGTAAATACAAGCTTCTCCATAAACTTGTATAAACCCAAACACTTTGATCACCTCATCAAAGCGCTTATTCCAACTCCGAGATGCTTGCACCGTCCATAAATGGATCGCTGGAGTTTGCCAACTTTGTCAGCATTCTCTGGATCAACAAAACCTTCTGGTTGCATCATATACAACTCTTCCTCAAGCAAACCATTGAGGAACGTTGTTTTGGCATCCATCTGCCAAATTTGATAGTCAAAATATGCAGCTATTGCTAACATGATTCTGATGGACTTAAGCATCGCTACGGGTGAGAAGGTCTCATCGTAGTCAACTTCTTGAACTTGTGAAAAACCCTTTGCCACAAGTCGAGCTTTATAGATGGCGATATTATCGTTCGCATCCGTCTTCTTCTTAAAGATCCATTTGTTCTGAATGGCCTTTCGCCCTTCAGGTAATACTTCCAAAGTCCATACTTTGTTTTCATACATGGATCCCATCTTGGATTTCATGGCCTCTAACCATTTCTCGGAATCCGGGCCCATCATCGCACCTCCATAGCTTGTAGGTTCATTGTTGTCCAACAACATGACCTCCAAGACAGGGTTGCCATACCACTCAGGAGCAGTACGCGCCCTTGTCGACCTACAAGGTTCAATAGTAACTTGATCCGAAGCTTCATGATCATCATCATTAACTTCCTCCTCAACTGTTGTAAGCTCCACAGAAACATTTTTCTGCGTTGCGCTACTCTTTGGTTGAAGTAAAGGTTCAATAACCTCATCAAGCTCTATTCTCCTCCCACTCAATTCTTTCGAGAGAAACTCTTTCTCAAGAAATGTTCTATTCTTAGCGACAAACACTTTGCCTTCGGATCTGAGATAGAAGGTTCTCCGCTTTGGGTTCCAGCTTTTCAGGCTGAAGCTTTTTGACATAAGCATCACATCCCCAAACTTTAAGAAACGGCAACTTTGGCCTCTTGCCAAACCATAGTTCATATGGCGTTGTCTCAAAGGATTTTGATGGTGCCCTATTTAAAGTGAATGCAGCTATCTCTAATGCATAACCCCAAAACGATAGTGGCAAATCGCCAAGAGACATCATAGAACGCACCATATCTAATAAGGTTCGATTACGGTGTTCGGACACACCATTACGCTGTGGTGTTCCAGGCGGTGTCAACTGTGAAACAATTCCACACTGTCTTAAGTGACTGCCAAACTCATAACTCAGATATTCACCTCCTCGATCAGATCGTAGGAATGTAATCTTCTTGTTACGATGATTCTCAACTTCACTCCAAAATTGCTTAAACTTTTCCAACATTTCAGACTTGTGTTTTACTAAGTAAATATACCCATATCTACTTAAGTCATCGGTGAAGGTGAGAAAATAACGATATCCACCACGTGTTGCAACATTCATTGGACCGCACACATCAGTATGTATGATTTCCAATAAGTCACTTGCCCGTTCAGTTGTTCCAGAGAATGGTGTTTTAGTCATCTTGCCCATGAGGCATGGTTCACATATGTCAAGTGATTCAAAATCAAGTGACTCCAAAAGTCCATCAGCATGGAGCTTCCTCATACATTTTACACTAATATGTCCCAAACGGCAGTGCCACAAGAAAGTGGTACTATCACTATCAACTCTACATCTTTTGGCGTCAATGTTATGAACATGTGTATCATCACTATCAAGATTCAATATGAATAAACCCCTCACATTGGGTGCATGACCATAAAATATATCACTCATATAAATAGAATAACCATTATTCTCTTATTTAAATGAGTAACCATCTCGCAATAAACAAGATCCAGACATAATGTTCATGCTTAATGCAGGCACTAAATAACAATTATTCAGGTTCATCACTAATCCCGATGGTAATCGAAGAGAGAGCGTGCCGACGGTGAGCACATCAACCTTGGAACCATTTCCTATGCGCATCATCACTTCATCCTTTGCCAGCCTTCGTCTATTCCGTAGTTCCTGTTTTGAGTTGCAAATGTGAGCAACCGAACTGGTATCAAATACCCATGCACTACAATGAGAGCTAGTAAGGTACACATCAATAACATGTATATCATATATACCTTGTTTGTTGTTGGCTGCCTTCTTGTCAGCCAGGTACTTGGGGCAGTTCCGCTTCCAGTGACCAGTTCTCTTGCAATGAAAGCACTCAGTTTCTGGCTTGGGTCCAGTCTTGGGTTTCTTCACGGGAGGAGCAACTGCTTTGCCATCCTTCTTGGATTTACCCTTCTTGCCCTTGCCATTTTTCTTGAAACTAGTGGTTTTATTGACCATCAACACTTGATGTTCTTTCTAGATTTCAGACTCAGCGACTTTCAGCATCGCAAACAGCTCGGCGACTGACTTTTTCATCCCGTGCATGTTATAGTTCATCACAAAGCTCTTGTACCTAGGTGGCAGTGATTGAAGAACTCTATCAATGATCGCCTCTGGTGGAAGGGGCATCCCTAACTCTGCTAGACGAATCGAATACCCAGACATTCTGAGTATATGTTCACTGATAGACCCGTTCTCCTCCATTTTGTAAGCATAGACCTTATCAGAGGTCTCATACCGCTCAATCCGGGCATTCTTCTTGAAGATAAACTCCAACTCGTGGAACATCTCATATGCTCCATGACATTCAAAACGTCTTTGAAGTCCTGGTTCTAAGCCATACAATATTGCACACTGAACTATTGAGTAATCTCCAGAACGTGCCTCCCAAGCTTTCTTAACGTCTTCAGATGACATGTGTTCGGGTTGGTTACCAAGCGATGCATCAAGGACATATCACTTCTGGGAAGCCGTGAGGATAATCCTCATATTATGGGCCCAGTCCACAAAGTTACTTCCATCATCTTTCAACTTAGCTTTCTCTAGGAATGCACTAAAATTCAGGGGTGCTACTGCGCGAGCCATTGATCTACAACATAAATTTGCAAAGGTTACTTAGACTATTGTTCAAGATAATGAGTTTAGTTAATCAAATTACTAAAGCTCCCACTCAAATCGACATCCCTCGGGTCATCTGAGTGACACATGATCCAAAATTCACCAACTCAAGTCTGATAATCACGTGAGTTGAGGTGGTTTCAATGGTGAACATCATCATGTTGATCATATCTACTATATGACTCATGTTTGACCTTTCGGTCTCTTGTGTTCCGAGGCCATGTCTGTACATGCTAGGCTCGTCAAGTTTAACCCGAGTGTTCTACATGTGCAACACTGGCTTGCACCCGTTGTATGTGAACGTAGAGTCTATCACACCCGATCATCACATGGTGTCTCAACACGACGAACTTTCGCAATTGTGCACACTCGGGGAGAACACAATTCATCTTGAAATTTAAGTGAGGGATCACCTTATAATGCTACCGTCGTCCTAAGCAAAACAAGGTGCATAAAAGGATTAACATCACATGCAAATCATAAGTGACATGATATGGCCATGAACTTGTGCTTTTGATCTCCATCTTGAAAGCACCGGCATGAACTCCATCGTCACCGGCATGACACCATGATCTCCATCAACGTGTCGCCATCGGGGTTGTCACGCTCACCATGCTTCTACTACTATTGCTACCGTTTAGCAATAAAGTAAAGCATTACATAGCGCTTAATGATTGACATGCAGGTCATACAATAATTAAAGACAACCATATGGCTCCTGTCGGTTGCCGTACTCATCGACATGCAAGTCGTGATATTCTATACAACACATGATCATCTCATACATCACATATATCTCATCATGTAATTGGCCATATCACATCACAACATACCCTGCAAAAACAAGTTAGACGTCCTCTAATTGTTGTTGCATGTTTTACGTGCGTGCTACGAGTATCTAGCAAGAACAATTCTCACCTATGCATAAACCACAACGGTGATACATAAGTTGCTTTTCAACCTTCTCAAGGACCGCCTTTGTCGAATCCGATCCAACTAAAGTAGGAGAAACAGACACCCGCCAGCCATCTTTGTGCAATAAAGTTACACTTCAGTCAATGGAACCGGTCTCTCGTAAGCGTACGCGTAAGGTTGGTCTGGGCCGCTTCATCCCACAATACCGCTGAACCAAAACACGACCAAGGGAGGAAGCAATCTAAGCATAAATGCCCACAAACTCTTTGTGTTCTACTCAAGATCTCATCTACACATAAACCTGGCTCTGATACCACTGTTGGGGAACACTGCATGGGAAACAAAAAAAATTCCTACGCACACGCAAGATCTATCCATGGTGATGAGCATCTACGAGAGGGAGAGTGGATCTACGTACCCTTGTAGATCGCTAAGTGGGAAGCATTAAGAAACGTGGTTCATGTATTCGAACGTCTTCACAATCCAACTCGTCGAGCGTCTGCGATCTAGTCACGATATGTCCCGATCTAGCACCGAACGGACGGCACCTCCGCGTTCAGTACACGTACGGCTTGATGACGATCTCTGCCTTCTTGATTCATCAAGAGGGAGCAGATAGGTAGACGAGTTCTCCGGCAGCGTGACGGCGTTGTGGCGATGGTGGTGGAGTAATTCGAGCAGGGCTTCGCCTAAGCACTGCTGAAACCGATCTAAAGGAGAAAGTAGGGACTAGAGGAGAGGGTAACACGTGGCTGAAAATCTATGTGCAAAAACCCTAAAACCTCTAGTATATATAGGAGGAGGAGAGGAGGAGGCTTTGCCGCAACGGCAAGCCCTCTTGGCTTTGACAGAAGTGGAGGGAGGAGTCCTACTCCTCCACTCCTAGTCGGTTTAGGACTCCTTCCTTATTTAGCCTTTTTTCCACATTTTCCACTTTAGATTTCTTTCCCAGACGCATGGGCCCTATGTGGGACTTAGGCCAGCCCACTAAGGGCTGGTATTCATCCTCCCACAGCCCATGTAGCCTCTTGGGTCGAAATACCCCTCCCGATGGTCTCCCGGTACCCTCCCGACACTCCCGGTACACTACCGATGAGCCCGGAACTTTTCCGGTGACCAAAACAAGACTTCCTATATATCAATATTTACCTCCGGGCCATTCCGGAGCTCCTCGTGACATCCGGGATCTCATCCGAGGCTCCGAACAACCTTCGGTCACCACCATACATAACTCTATACTACCGAAACGTCAGCAAACCTTAAGTGTGCAGACCCTGCGGGTTCGAGAACTATGTAGACATGACCGAGACACCTCTACGGTCAATAAACAATAGCGGGACCTGGATGCCCATATTGATTCCTACATATTCTACGAAGATCTTTATCGGTCGAACCTCTATGTCAAGGATTCAGTTAATCCAGTATGATGTTCCCCTTGTTCTTCGATATGTTACTTGCCCGAGATTCGATCGTCGGTATCTCCATACCTAGTTCAACCTCGTTACCGGCAAGTCTCTTTACTCGTTCTGTAATACAAGATCCCGTGGCTAACACTTAGTCACATTGCTTGCAAGGCTTATTGTGATGTTGTATTACCGAGTGGGCCCTGAGATACCTCTCCGTCACACGGAGTAACAAATCCCAGTGTTGATCCATGCCAACTCAACAAACACCCTCGGAGATACCTGTAGAGTACCTTTATATTGACCCAGTTATGTTGCGACGTTTGATACACACAAGGCATTCCTCCGGTGTCCATGAGTTGCATGATCTCATGGTCATAGAAACATATACTTGACATGTAGAAAACTATAGCAATAAACTGACACGATCATATGCTACGGTTATAGTTTGGGTCTTGTCCATCCCATCATTCTCCTAATGATGTGATCCGATTCTCAAATGACATCTCATGTCAATGGCTAGGAAACCTTGACCATCTTTGATCAACGAGGTAGTCTACTAGAGGCACACTAGGGACAAAGTGTTGTCTATATATCCACACATGCAATGTGTTTCCAATCAATACAATTATAGAATGGTAATAAACAATTATCATGAACAAGGAAATATAATAATAAACACTTTATTCATTGCTTCTAGGGCATATTTCCAACAAACATGCCTTACATAATCAAGTTAGACGTCCTCTACTTTGTTGTTGCAAGTTTTACGTGGCTCCTATGGGCAACTAGTAAGAACCGTTCTTACCTACGCAAAGCCACAACGGTGATAATCAAATTACCTTTTAACCTTCTACAAGGACCGCCTCTGTCGAATCTGATTCAACTAAAGTAGGAGAGACAGACACCCGCCAACCATCTTTATGCAACAAGTTGCATGTCAGACAATGGAACCGATCTCTCGTACGTGGAGAAGTAAGGTTGGTTCGAGCCGCTTCATCCTACAATACCGCCGAGTCAAGATAAGACTAAGGAGGTAAGCAATCCGAACATCAACGTCCACAAACTCTTTTGCGTTCTACTCATGCATGTTATCTACGCATAGACCTAGCAAATGATGCCACTGTTGGGAAACGTTGCATAGGCCTAGCTCATGTTATCCTACGAACACTCAAGATCTATCTATGGAGATCAACAACTACAAGAGGGAGAGTGGATCTACATACCCTTGTAGATCGCTAAGTGGGAAGCATTAAGAAACGTGCTTGATGTAGTCGAACGTCTTCGCCATCCAATCACGATCTGTCCGGCGATCCAATCACGACCCGTCCCGATCTAGCGCTGAACGGACGGCACCTTCGTGTTCAGCACACGTACAACTCTATGATGTCTCCGCCTCCTTGATCCAGCAAGAAAGGGCAGAGTAGTAGATGAGTTCTCCCGAAACACAATGGTGTGGTGGCGGTGGTGGTGGAGCTGTCCCGGGAGGGCTTCGCCTAGCGCTGCAGTGACGAACTTAGAGGAGAAACGATCTAGAGGGAGAGAGGGAGGGTTGCATCATGGCTAAAAGGTGCGGCTGCCCTCCTCTCCATATCTTTATATATCGAAGGAGGGGGTAGGTGGGGTGCCGTACCTAGACCCTCCTCCAAGGAGGGTCGGACGGCCGAAGGGGAGGAGTCCACCTCCCACAAGGGAGGTGGGCGCCCTAGGGAGCAGTCCCTCCCCTCTAGGGCACCTCCCACCTACCACCTTGGGCGCATGGGCCCCTTAGGGGTCGATTTCCAGACCACCAAGGGCTGGTATGCCACCTATTTAGCCCATGTTCCCCCCCCAGGAAGGTTGGGCCCCTCCCGGTGGACCCCCGAAACCCTTTCGGCACCCCCGGTACAATACCGAAAACACCGGAAACCCTTCCGAAACCCGAATACCACTTTCCCATATATAAATATTTACCTCCGGACCATTCCGGAACTACTCGTGACGTCCGGGATCTCATCCGGGACTCCGAATAACCTTCGGTCACCAACATATATAACTCAACAATAGCGAATCATCACTTGACGTTAAGTGTGCAGACCCTGCGGGTTCGAGAACTATGCAGACATGATCGAGACACCTCTACGCCCAATAACCAATAGCGAGACATGGATGCCCATATTGGTTCCTACATACTCTATGAAGATCTTTATCATTCGAACCACGATATCAAGGATTCAATCAATCACGTATGTAGTTCCCTTTGTCCAGCGGTATGTTACTTGCCCGAGATTTGATCGTCGGTATCTCAATACCTAGTTCAATCTCATTACTGGCAAGTCTCTTTACTCTTTACGTAATACAAGATCCCGCAACTAACTCCTTAGTCACATTTCTTGCAAGCTTCTTGTGATGTTGGATTATCGAGTGGGCCTAGAGATACCTCTCTGTCATACGGAGTGACAAATCAGAGTCTCGGTCCACTCAAACCCAACGGACACCCTCAGAAATACGTGTAGAGTGCCTTTATAGACACCCAGTTATGTTGTGATGTTTGATACACACAAGGCATTCCTACGGTGTTAGGGAGTTGCGTGATCTCATGGTCATAGGAACATATACTTGACATGGATAAAGTAGTAGCAATAAACTAACACGCTCATATGATATGCTTAAGGTTGGGTCTTGTCCACCACATCATTTTCATAATGATGTGATCCCGTTATCAAATGACAACTCATGTCTATGATCACGCAAGTTTGACCATCTTTGATCAACGGGCTAGTCAACTAGAGGCTCACTAGGGACATGGTGTTTGTCTATATATCCACACATGTATCTAAGTTTCCGGTCAATAAAACTCTAGCATGGATAATAAACGATTATCATGAACAAGGAAATATAATAATAACCACTTTATTATTGCCTCTAGGGCATATTTCCAACAAAGTAGTGATAAATTTTGTCAATAAAATAGATCCTAATGAATGTCCATCGATACACGACCAATGCTCAAACTAGTGTGGTTAGTCCTAGTCTTTCCATACTAAATATTTAAAACACTTAGTCTTTGAGATAACAATGTGTAGGTAAATTGGTAAGGAATAATCCACTATTCTTGACATGTATGCAAGGATATCTGTGTGACTTGTAGGACGGAGAGAGGCATTTAGGGGGCCTAATTGATTTTGTTGGAAATATGCCCTAGAGACAATAATAAATTAGTTATTATCATATTTCCTTGTTCATTATAATATTTTATTATCCATGCTATAATTGTATTGATCGGAGACTTAGATGCATGTGTGTATACATAGACAAAACCATGTCCCTAGTATGCCTCTAATAGACTAGCTCGTTGATCAAAGATGGTTAAGGTTTCCTATCCATTGACATGAGATGTCATTTTATAACGGGATCACATCATTAGGAGAATGATGTGATGGACAAGACCCAAACTACAAACGTAGCATATGATCATGTCAGTTTATTGCTACTGTTTTCTGCATGTCAAGTATATGTTCCTATGACCATGAGATCATGCAACTCACGGACATCGGAGGAGTGCCTTGTGTGTATCAAACGTCGCAACGTAACTGGGTGACTATAAAGGTGCTCTACAGGTATCTCCGAGGGTGTCTATTGAGTTGGCATGGATCAAGACTGGGATTTGTTACTCCGTGTGACGGAGAGGTATCTCAGGGCCCACTCGGTAATACAACATCATAATAAGCCTTGCAAGCAATGTGGCTAAGTGTTAGTCATGGGATCTTGTATTACAGAATGAGTAAAGAGACTTGCCGATAACGAGGTTGAACTAGGTATGGAGATACCGACGATCGAATCTCAGGCAAGTAACATACCGAAGAACAAAGGGAACATCATACGGGATTAACTGAATCCTTGACATAGAGGTTCGACCGATAAAGATCTTCGTAGAATATGTAGGAACCAATATGGACATCTAGGTCCCGCTATTGGTTACTGACCGTAGAGGTGTCTCGGTCATGTCTACATAGTTCTCGAACCCGCAGGGTCTGCACACTTAAGGTTTGGTGACGTTTCGGTAGTATAGAGTTATGTATGGTGGTGACCGAAGGTTGTTTGGAGTCCCAGATGAGATCCCGGACTTCACGAGGAGCTTCGGAATGGTCCGGAGTTAAACATTCATATATAGGAAGTCCTGTTTTGGTCGCCGGAAAAGTTTCGGGCTCATCGGTAGTGTACCGGGAGTGCCGGTAGTGTACCGGGAGGCCTCCGGGAGGGGTATTTCGACCCAAGAGGCTTCATGGGCTGTGGGAGAGTGAATATCAGCCCTTAGTGGGCTGGTAGAAACTCCCACACAAGGCCCATGTGGCTGGAGAAGAAAACCCAATAAGAAAAAGGGGGGAAGGGGGGGGAAGGAGCAATCCTAGTCCTACTAGGATTGGAGGAGGATTCCTCCTCTCCTAGTAGGTTCGGCCGACGGCCTTGGCTTGGGAAGACAAGGCTGCCTCCTCTCCTCCTCTCCTCCTATATATACTGGTGATTTTAGGGGTTTTGCACTAGTTTTTTCAGCCACATGCTACCCGTTCCTCCCGTGCATAGTTTCTCCTCTAGATCGGATTTCTGCAGTGCTTAGGCGAAGCCCTGCCGGAATAGCTCCACCACCATCGCCGGAGCATCGTCACGCTGTGGGAGAACTCTTCTACCTCTCCGCTCCCTCTTGCTGGATCAAGACGGCAGAGATCGTCATCAAGCCGTACGTGTGGTGAACGCGGAGGTGCCGTTCGTTCGGCGCTAGATCGGAAGGACCGTGATCAAGATCGCGAGATGGATCGTGATGAGTTCGCAAGACGGATCGTGATGAGTTCGCGGGACGGATCGTGATTGGATCACGGGACAGATCGTGATGAGTTCGTGGGACAGATCGTGATTGGATCGTGGGACGGATCGTGATGAGATCGCGGGACGCTCGGCGATTTGGATCGCGAAGACGTTCGACTGCACCAACCGTGTTTCTTAATGCTTCCCTCTTAGCGATCTACAAGGGTACGTAGATCCACTCTCCCTCTCGTAGATGCTCATCACCATGGATAGATCTGTGTGTGCGTAGGAAAATTTTTGTTTCCCATGCAACGTTCCCCAACAGTGGTATCAGAGCTAGGTCTATATGTTGATGAGATATCGAGTAGAACACAAAAGGTTTGTGGGCGTTGATGCTTAGATTGCTTCCTCCGTTGGTCGGATTTTGATTCGGCGGTATTGTGAGATGAAGCGGCCCGGACCAACATTACTCGTACGCTTACGAGAGACCGGTTCCCTCGACCGCAACTTGTTGCATAGATGGCTTACGGGTGCCAGTTTCTCTCACTTTAGTTGGATCGGATTTGACAAAGGCGGTCCTTGAGAATGTTGAAAAGCAACTAGTGTATCCCCGTTGTGGTTTATGCGTAGGTGAGAATTGTTCTTGCTAGATACCCGTAGCAGCCACGTAAAACTTGCAACAACAATTAGAGGACGTCTAACTTGTTTTTGCAGGGTATGTTGTGATGTGAGATGGCCAATTGCATGATGTGATATATGTGATGTATGAGATGATCATGTGATGTATAGATTATCATGACTTGCATGTCGATGAGTACGGCAACCGGCAGGAGCCATAGGGTTGTCTTTAATTATTGTATGACCTGCATGTCAATCATTAAGCGCTATGTAATGCTTTACTTTATTGCTAAACGGTAGCAATAGTAGTAGAAGCATGGTGAGCGTGACAACCCCGATGGCGACACGTTGATGGAGATCATGGTGTCATGCCGGTGATGATGGAGTTCATGCCGGTGCTTTCAAGATGGAGATCAAAAGCACAAGTTCAAGATGGAGATCAAAAGCACAAGATCAAAAGCAAAAGTTAAGTTCGTCATGCATTACGGCTTAGAATTGAGGCTCCAAAGTGTTTTGAATGTCACGGAACATATGAGATGTTCTAAGAGCTGAAATTAGGATCTCAGGCTCATGCCCGTGTTGCGAGATATGAGATCTCCAACAAGATTCTTTGCCTGCAAGATGAAGGAGAATAGCTCAATCGTTGAGCATGTGCTCAGATTGTCTGGGTGCTACAATCGCTTGAATCGATTGGGAATTGATCTTCCAGATAAGATAGTGATTGATATAGTTCTCCAAGTCACTGTCACTAAGCTACTAGAACTTGGTGATGAACTATAAAACGCCAGGGATAGAAATAATGATCCCTGAGCTGTTCGCGATGTTTGACACCGCGAAGGTAGAAATCAAGAAGGAGCGTCAAGTGTTGATGGTTAGTCAAACCACTAGTTTCGAGAAGGGCAAGAGCAAGGAGGGAAACTTAATGGATAGCAAGTCAGTTGCTACCCCAGTGAAGCAACCCAAAGTTGAACTCAAACCCGAGACTAAGTGCTTCGATTATGAGGAGAGCGGTCGCTGAAGCGGAACAACCCTAGATACTTGGTAGATAAGAAGGTTGGCAACGTCAATAGAAGTATATTTGATATACGTGTTATTGATGTGTACCTTGCTAGTACTCCTAGTAGCACCTGGGTATTGGATACCGGTTCGGTTGCTAAATGTTAGTAACTCGAAATAAAAGCTACGGAATAAACGGAGAACTAGCTAAGGGTGAGGTGACGATGTGTGTTGGAAGTGTTTCCAAGGTTGATGTGATCGACATCGCACGCTCTCTCTACCTTCGGGATTAGTAACAAACCTAAATAAGTTTTATTTGGTTTTTGCGTTGAGCATGAACGTGATTAGATCGTGTTTATTGAAACACGATTATTCATTTAAGTTAGATAATAATGGTTATTTTGTTTACATGAATAATACCTTCAATGGTCATGCACCTAGTGAGAATGGTTTGTTGAATCCTGATCGTAGTAATACACATGTTCATAACATTGATGCCAAAAGATGCAAAGTTAATAATGATGATACCACATACTTGTGGCACTGCCGCTAAATATCATATTGGTATAAAACGCATGAAGAAACTCCATGCTGATGGATCTTTGGACTCTTTCGATTTCGAATCGGTTGAGACATGCAAACCATGCCTCTTGGTCAAAGATGACTAAGGACCCCGTTTTCTGGTTTGACGGAGCGGGCAAGTGATTTATCGGAAATGATACATGTTGATGTATGCAATCAAATGAGTCTTGTAGCGTGCGGTGGATATCGTTATTTTCTTACCTTCGATTTGGGTAGATATAGTGTATGTTTACTTAATGAAACACAAGTCTGAATCATTTGAAAAGTTCAATAAAATTCAGAGTGAAGTTTAAGATCATCGTGACAAGAAGATAAAAATATTTGCGATACGATCGTGGAGGTGAATATCTGAGTTACGAGTTTGGCATACAACTTTAGACAATGTGAAAGTTGTTTCACAACACACGCTACCTGGAACAAAATAGTGTGATGGTATGTCCGAATGTCATAGTCGTGCTCTATTGGATATGGTGCATGTTATGATGTCTCTTATCGTTTTGCTACTATAATTTTGGGGTTGTGCATTAGAGACAACTACATTCACTTTAAATAGGGCACCATCTAAATCCGTTGAGATGACATCGTGTGAATTATGGTTTGATAGAAACCTAAGCTGTCATTTCTTGATGTTTGGGGCTGCGATGCTTGTGTGTAAAATGTTTTCACCTAATGAGCTTGAACCCAAAGCGGACAAATGCATCTTCGTAGAATACCCTAAGAACAGCTGGGTGAATCTTCTATCTCAGATCCAAGCATAAAGTGTTTGTTGCTAAAACGGGTCCTTTCCCGAGAAAAAAAAATTCTCGAAAGAATTGAGTGGGAGGAAGATAGAACTTGATGAGGTTGTTGAACCTTTGTTTCAACCACAGAGTAACGCAGCGCAGAAAGATGTTTCTGTGGAACCTACGTCAGAAGAGGAAGTAAATGATGATGCTCATGAAGCTTCGGATCAAGTTACTATCGAACCTCGTAGGTTGACAAGGATGTGTACTGCTCCTGAGCGGTACGACGACCCTGTCATGGAGGTCATGTTGTTGGACAACAATGAACCTACGAGCTGTGGAGAAGCGATGATGGGCCCAGATTCCGACAAATGGTTAGAGGCCATGAAATCCGAGAAAGGATCCATATATGAAAACCAAGTATAGACTTTGGTAGACTTACTCGTTGGACGGCGGGTCGTTGAGTACAAATGGATCTTTAAAATGAAGACAGACGCTGATGGTGAATGTCACCATTTATAAAGCTCGACTTGTCGCAAAGAAGTTTCTGGCAAGTTCAAGGAGTTGACTGCGATGAGACTTTCTCTCGTAGCGATGCTAAAGTCTATTAGAATTATGTTAGCAGTTGTTGCATTTTTCAATCATGAAATTTGGCAGATGGATGTCAAAACATCGTTTCCTTCCTCAAGGAAAGGTTGTATGAGATACAACCAGAAGGTTTTGTCAGTCCTAAGGATGCTAAAAGGTGTGCAAGCTTCAGTAATCCTTCTCTGAACTGAAGCAAGCATCTCGGAGTTGGAATATACAGTTTGATGAGGTGATTAAAGTTTTTGAGTCTATACAAAGTTTGCGAGAAACTTGTATTTACAATAAAGTGAGTGGGAGCACTGTAGAGTTTCTGATAAGCATATGTGGTTGACATATTGTTGATCGGAAATGGTATAGAATTTCTGGAAATCATAAAGGGTTGTTTGAAAAGAGTTTTTCAAATAAAGACCTGGATAAATCTACCTAATTGTTGAGCATCAAGATCTATAGAGATAGATCAAGATACTTGATGAGACTTTCAATGAGTACATACCTTGACAAGATTTTGAAAGAGTTCAAAATGGATCAGTCAGAGAAAGAGTTCTCGTCTGATTTGTAAGGTATAAAGTTGAGTAAGACTCAATGCCCAGTGACTGCAGAAGATAGAGAAAAGATGAGTGTCATCCCCTATGCTTCAGCCATAGGCTCTATCATGTATGCAATGTTGTGCACAAGACCCGATGTCAGCCTTGCCATAAGTACGGCTGGAAGGTTTCAAAGTGATCCTGGAATGGAGCACAGGACAACGGTCAAGATTATCCTTAGTAACTAAAAGACTAAGGAGATGTTTCTCGATTATGGAGGTGATAAAGAGTTCGTCGTAAAGAGTCACGTCGATGCAAGCTTTAACACCAATCCGGATGACTCGTAGTAGCAATCTGGATACGTATAGTGGAGCAACCATTTGGAATAGTACCAAGTGGAGTGTGGTAGCAGTGTTTACGGTTTGACATAGAAATTTGCAAAGTACACATGGATCTGAATGTCGCAGACCCGTTGACTATAAGACCTCTCTCACATGCAAAGCATGATCGAGCCCCAAAACTCATTGGGTGTTAGATTCATAACAATGCAAATCACATGGTGATGTGAACTAGATTATTCACTCTAGTGCAAGTGGGAGACTGTTGGAAATATGCCCTAGAGACAATAATAAATTAGTTATTATCATATTTCCTTGTTCGTGATAATCGTTTATTATCCATGCTATAATTGTATTGATCGGAGACTTAGATGCATGTGTGGATACATAGACAAAACCATGTCCCTAGTATGCCTCTAATAGACTAGCTCGTTGATCAAAGATGGTTAAGGTTTCCTAGCCATTGACATGAGATGTCATTTGATAATGGGATCACATCATTAGGAGAATGATGGGATGGATAAGACCCAAACTACAAACGTAGCATATGATCGTGTCAGTTTATTGCTACTGTTTTCTGCATGTCAAGTATATGTTCCTATGACCATGAGATCATGCAACTCACGGACATCGGAGGAGTGCCTTGTGTGTATAAAACGTCGCAACGTAACTGGGTGAGTATAAAGGTGCTCTACAGGTATCTCCGAGGGTGTCTATTGAGTTGGCATGGATCAAGACTGGGATTTGTTACTCCGTGTGACGGAGAGGTATCTCAGGGCCCACTCGGTAATACAACATCACAATAAGCCTTGCAAGCAATGTGACTAAGTGTTAGTCACGGGAACTTGTATTACAGAACGACTAAAGAGACTTCCCGATAACGAGGTTGAACTAGGTATGGAGATACCGACGATCGAATCTGAAGCAAGTAACATACCGAAGAACAAAGGGAACATCATACGGGATTAACTGAATCCTTGACATAGAGGTTCGACCGATAAAGATCTTCGTAGAATATGTACGAACCAATATGGACATCCAGGTCCCGCCATTGGTTACTGACCGTAGAGGTGTCTTGGTCATGTCTACATAGTTCTCGAACCCGTAGGGTCTGCACACTTAAGGTTTGGTGACGTTTCGGTAGTATAGAGTTATGTATGGTGGTGACCTAAGGTTGTTAGGAGTCCCGGATGAGATCCCAAGCGTCACGAGGAGCTCTGGAATGGTCCGGAGGTAAAGATTCATATATAGGAAGTCCTGTTTTGGTCGCCGGAAAAGTTTTGGGCTCATCGGTAGTGTATCGGGAGTGCCGGTAGTGTACCGGGAGGCCTCCGGGAGGGGTATTTCGACCCAAGAGGTTTCATGGGCTGTGGAAGATTGAATATCAGCCCTTAGTGGGCTGGTGGAAACTCCCACACAAGGCCCATGTGGCTGGAGAAGAAAACCCAATAAGAAAAAGGTGGGAAAAGGAAAAAAAAAGGAGCAATCCTAGTCCTACTAGGATTGGAGGAGGATTCCTCCTCTCCTAGTAGGTTCGGCCGACGGCCTTGGCTTGGGAAGCCAAGGCTGCCTCCTCTCCTCCTCTCCTCCTATATATACTGGTGGTTTTAGGGTTTTTGCACTAGTGTTTTCAGCCACGTGCTACCCATTCCTCCAGTGCATAGTTTCTCCTCTAGATCGGATTTCTGCAGTGCTTAGGCGAAGCCCTGCCGGAATAGCTCCACCACCATCGCCGGAGCACCGTCACACTGTGGGAGAACTCTTCTACCTCTCCGCTCCCTCTTGCTGGATCAAGATGGCGGAGATCGTCATCAAGCCATACGTGTGCTGAACGCGGAGGTGTCGTCCGTTCGGTGCTAGATCGGAAGGACCGTGATCAAGATCGCGAGACGGATCGTGATGAGTTCGCGAGACGGATCGTGATGAGTTTGCGGGACGGATCGTGATTGGATCGCGGGACGGATCGTGATGAGTTCGCGGGACGGATTGTGATTGGATCGTGGGACGGATCGTGATGAGATCGCGGGACGCTCGGCGATTTGGATCGCGAAGACGTTTGACTACACCAACCGCGTTTCTTAACGCTTCCCGCTTAGCGATCTACAAGGGTACGTAGATCCACTCTCCCTCTCGTAGATGCTCATCACCATGGATAGATCTGTGTGTGCGTAGGAAAATTTTTGTTTCCCATGCAACGTTCCCCAACAGATTTGGCATCAAACCAAATTGACATGTCATTTAAGAGGGGGTAGGGGTGCAAAACTATGGCCGCGTGTATCAAAAACCACCCGAATGCGGTATTAGGGACTGGAATAATTTGGTTTGATAAGTTGAGAGACTAAATTTTGTTGGTTTTAAAGTTGAAGGACCATTCAAAGCACTTTTGATTCAAGGGATTTTCGTAGGAAGGATTAGAGTGCTTTAGGATTTTTTTTCTTGTGCTAGTTATTTGATTTATAGGATTAAATTTTACAAAAAAAATTCTAAGGATTTCTTTGTACTGCTTTACATTGGATTTATAGCATAAAAAATGCTAGCCAGGTACACACACCCTCACCACACAACAATAAAACACACACATTGCCAAAATGAAGAGGGTGCACGCCCCTTGACCAATCATGGACGAAACAGGCAAAACAAACCACCAAGCCACCATGGGTGGGAACCCAACTTTCTTGTGACCAAACTGATATGAACCTCTTTTGGGCTTGTACCACCATCACTTTGGGTAATGTCTCTAAGGCGTTGTTTTGGCATGACAACTGGAGTGGTAGGGGACCGCTCGTAGCTCTCGCACGGAGCTCTTCAAGATCTCCTCATGCAAGAATAGGACGGTGCAACACGAGCTTTCAAACAATAACTGGATCAAATCAATATCAAGGGTGCATACGGTGCAACAGCTGGGTGAATATGTGTCCTTATCGGCCTGGATCAGCCAGGTTCAGCTATCCCCCAACGAGGAGGGCTCCATTGCGTGGAATCTCACCAGTAACGGAGCATACTCTTCGGCCTCGGCGTACGCATCACGGTTCTATGGCTCACATCCGAGTTTCGATACGTCCAAGGCATGGACCGCCCATGCTGAGCCTAAATGCAAATTCTTTGCATGGCTTGTTCTCCATGGCATAATCCTGATGGCGGACAGGCTCGCTGCGCGTGGTTGGCCGCACGAACCGAGATGTCTGCTATGCCTCCAGAATCCAGAAACTGCAACCCACCTATGCAAAGACTGCCCCTTCTTCGTTGCGGTCTGGAACCAGGTAATCTTTGGACCAATGACGGCATTTCAACGGCAATCTCCTTTCCGGAACCTGGAACCGTGTCAGAATGGTGTGAAAGCATGCTTATGGGTGAGTCAAGAGAAGTCCGAAGATAGCTTAATGACAGAGTCATATATACTTTTTGGACACTAGGAAAAGAAAGGAACATACGTGCCTTCACAAGACGTCGCATGACCTACCGCGAGGTGGTTATGCTTGCCTTCGAGGACATCAATCAAAGGGAGCTGGCGTTCGTCGGGGCCATGCCCCCTTTGGGCATCGGTTGAGACAGTTTTTGTCTGTTTTTCCTTGGATTTGGCCGCGTAATCCCTTTACAAACGTGTACATCCTGATACATTATGCGTCTCATCTCCTTTCTATAAAGTAAAGGTAGTACTCTTGTCGGTTCCTCGAAAAAAAAAAGTCCATAACCTCTGTCCTGCCTGTCCGTCCCTTGGAGAACAACACTAGTTCACGGCCGCGACTCTTCCCGCCGGGGCCCCTGGCCGCTCGTCCGTCCATTGGCGTGGCGCTCGTGCGTGACAAAATTCCACCACGGCTCCGCTACACTTGTTTCGTACTGCCCCATTTCCGTTGTTTCGCTTTGTCCTCCTCCGCCTTTGCCTTCCTCCCCAAGAATCGTGGCGCCTGCGGCGCACAGAGTGCCCACGCGGTCCGTCCTCGTCGATGCTCCCCCAGAAATCCAGCCGGTGTCTTGCCGGGCAAGACTTCTCCGGCCTAAAAATAGCAACATAACTCTCTCCGCGTCCGGGTGTACGCAGCAAGCTAAACCCCCACGCCCCACCCGCTCGCAGGCATGCCTCTCTCGCCCGGCGCCGACCACCTCGCCGCGCCCGGCGCGCGCGCTCCGCCTTCACGAGTGGGCGCGGGCATGGGCATGGGCGTGGGCGTGGACACGTCCCTCGCGCTGACCGGTGCCGCCGCCTACCTCCCGCTCAACGAGAACGACTCCCTCGACATGCTCCTCTTCGACGTCCTCCGCGAGGCCTCTGCCCTGGCCGCCGCCTCGCCCTCCTCCCTCTCGTCTCCCCCGACGAAGACGGCGAGGGCCATTGCCGCCTCCGACCCCGGCACGACCGGGGGCGTCGGGGCATGCGCGGCCGGGAGGGACGCGGAGGAACAGCCGCACTACCGCGGGGTGAGGCGGCGGCCGTGGGGGAAGTACGCGGCGGAGATCCGGGACCCGTCGCGGCACGGCGCGCGCCTGTGGCTCGGCACCTTCGGCACGGCCGAGGAGGCGGCCGTCGTCTACGACCACGCCGCGTTCCGCCTGCGCGGCGCCAAGGCGCTGCTCAACTTCCCGCCGCCCGTCGCGGCGGCGGACGGGGCGCGCCGCGGCGGACGGGGCGCGCCGCGGCGGCGCCGATGGGGCGAGGTGAACGCTGCGGCGGGCTGATGGAGCGAGGTGAATGCGTGACGCGTGCGTTCGTTCGCTCGCCGATTGTTTCTTTCTCTTACCTGTGCGTCGTCAGTTTCTTAGTTAGGCATCCGACATTGAATTCCATTCTGTAGCCGTTCATGCGATGCGTGGTGGGTCAATGTGCGTTTGGTGGGTAATCGTCTCTAGCTTCGGGCAAAGGTGCAACCGTGCAAGATGCTATTTTGGTGATTTCTCTACGGTTATCAACCTGTCAATTGACAATTGTACAGCAGTAGTAGTATACAAGCTTGATGAAGATTATTGAGAGGGCGAAGAAGATAAGTTGTGCATTAACTCTGAGAACTTTTTGATATTCAAGCCTAACAATTAGGGGTATATTCAAGAGTTTACCTAGAGTAAGGGGTAAATGGCCTCTGGCCCCATGAAGCTCCGCCGCTGGTAGTATAACTAGTCTCGACTGTATGAAGGTTCGCTCCGAATATTGTCTTTGGCCCGGCAAAAAAAAAAAGGAACATTGTCTTTGGAGGCCGAGCTCCATGAAGCTCGGCTTTGAAAAAATTGAATTTTGTCAAATTTCATATTTTTTACTTTTCAAAAAAAATCTGAAAAAACACACAGATATACATGAAGGCACAACACACACGTTTGAAAATTTTAAAATCAAAATACGTTGAATTGAAGGTAGTGCAAAAATGATAAATCTGGAGCTTTTTAACGCATGATACTATTCATCCTCCCAGGTCATGAATTTATTTATTTTTTGGTATAGGTCGTGTTTCAACATTTTTCATCTTGAAATTTTACACACATACATAACATCTTTGTTTACTTGCACAATTTTTTTTTTTGATTTTTTTGAAACCAAAAAGTTTGAATTTTGATTTTTTTTTAAAGGCCTCCATGGTGGGCGAGTGCCATCCGTTCTCGGTTCGCTCCTACCTGGAAATTCGTCAGAGTTTGTGCACCTCCAACATATACTATATAAGCCCGTCGGCCCGTAAAATGCCGGCTTTGAAAACATCGGCCCGAGCAAATATCGTAAAAAAGGCCCCGGCCCGTAAATATCTGCTATATATATATATATCGGAGCGGACGCTTTTTTAGGGTTTGTATGCGAAAAATCCCCAATCCTCATCCGTCGCAATTTCTCCATTTCTTGTGACAAATCCTTCTATCTTCAGACGCACTTTTCACGCGCACAGCCAAAAAAGGACCACCCACGATGTCGAGCGCTGGACGCGGGCAGGGTGGCCGAGGGGGGCGCGGCGGCTCGCCGTCGCACAAGCGAGCCCGCCATGACGTCAAGGAGGGGAGCTTCGCCATTGGCCCGCCGGTGGAGGAATGGCATCGCGTGCAGGCGTGGGAGCGTGGTGCCCTCTCCCACAACGATGGCTGAGCGGGGGGGGGGGGGGGAGGGGGAGTTCTTCCGCCTCGACAAAATCGTCATTGAAGAAGAAGGGGCCGCCGCGCGGCTAACGGCGGCCAGGGAAGAGTATGACTTCGCGTTTGCCCTCTCCAGCTCCGCAATGCATTATCATCTCCATATTAAGAAGGATAACTAGTTAGATTTTAGGTTTTAAATGTAGTATGTTTCAACTTTTGGTATGAATTATGTTTTATATTCAGGCTAAGTATAACGGTGAAAATTAGTACGTTTAAATTATGCATTATGCTTTACGGGATCTGCTCTGTCATGCAACCTGTGATACCGTAAAACCAATTTACAATATCCCGTAAAATTCTTTTACGGTACCACGGTTTACGGATCTTGCTAGAGATATTCTAAAACGGAACATGAAAAACTGTGTGAACCGGTAATTGAGAAGACACATTCTGCTGACAAACGATCCATTCATCAAGAGCGATTCCTGAAAGTTCTTTCACGGATAATTAGGGGTCAAAAATTAGTACTACTTGACCTCGTGAAGATGACGATGAAAATGGACACATGCCAACTTGGCAGACAAAAATCGTCCACAAGGCATCAAATCAATGTTTTCCAAACGAAAACTTTGCAATTCAAAATACGTATATTTCCCATTGAAGATTCGCAGTCCCATTGCCCACGGTGCTCTGTACATGAGCTCAGCCGTGACATGATCACTGGCTACGCTGGCCATCCATGCTTTCGTCACTGGCCCAGGATCATCTATGGCCAGAGTATGAGCCCAGATTTATATTTGATCATCTGATACAATCGATCCATCCAAACATCACAAAGCCACCTTAAAAAGGTGCAGCAGCAGGAATCAAAATTGCAAATGGCCTGATTCACAGTTACAACACCTGAAGAAATATAGGATAAATATCTTGGAAGTTACTTGTTCCCCAGCTCATATGCTCCCTGTATCCTCCACAAAATTCCACGCATGGAAGAGTTTTCTCCATGACCAAGGCCCACACACAATTGACCCACCAGAGCACATGCGTTCGAAATTTCTACTACAACCATATTTGTGATGCTGACACGAACTCTACATCAGTCCACACCAAAAAAAAGTTTACCTAACCATTTGCTTTGCTCCTCCGATGATCAATCATCAATTTCAACCAATAGTCCCCTGCCAACAGGGGCTGCCCTGGCGCTCTGGCGGATGAAACATTCATCCACCACTGAGAAAGCCCGCTCAATTCCGGAGCACCATCCGCTCATTTTTGTCCGTATAAAGCACTGTCAATGCTGCAATCTTGCTGGGAGAGTGGACGTCCGATGAAAAGCTCGAGTCCCCCAACTCCTCTGCGAACAAATTGTCTCGTTGCTTGATCGGTTCATACAGAACCTGGAGCATTCGCTCAGCTGATCCAACTTGCAGCTGACGGACCTCATCGTTGAAGATAACCTCGCTGGACCGATCAAAATGAGATAGACATATGATGAGGTCCGATCCACAGTCAGAATTGCAGGTGGAATATTGCCCCCCAACAGATTAATATGAATATATAGCACAATTATGTTGATGCTTAATTGAGAACAATTCACATAACTAGAAGCACCTTTGTTGTACTAACGAAAATATAAGGTGTAGATTAGAAGAAGAAAAATTACCTTAGTTTTGCAGCTAGATTTTTATCGGTGCACGCTCGAAAAAGGATCTCAGGCACAACGGGAGAGTCCAAAAGGATGTTTGGTAGAGAAATAAAGTTTATCTTTTTTCTCAGGTGGATGAAGCACTCGGTAAGGAAATGAGCTTGGTAGGCCACCACACAGGGTAGCTTTGCTAGCATTAGTTCCATGACAGCTGTTCCTGAAGTACATAATGCTGCTTTACTAGCCTGCAAAAAAAAGTAACACTTTCTTAGGTCACTCACAGAATATTGAATGTACAATCTGTAATCGGCTGTAGGGCTGCAGCATTTAGCAAGTAACTACATCAACAACAAAGCCCCATGGTGATTATTAGCATAGCAGACTCTGTCTGCTATAAGTTTCACATACTAACAATTAACCAAGTTGAATAAATTTCACATTTAGCTCTATTGGTTAGTACACATCGCTACCAAAGGAATGGTTAGTTTGAGAAGTAACAGAGGAGCCTTAATAACATCACCAAATAAGGAATTAATGCCATCTCGAAAACAAAGACGGAACACTTAGAGAATCATTATTTGTGTATAACTATCTAGCAGATAGGCAACGCTGTGCCTTGATATAATTACACGGTCATTTCCTAGGAAAAAAAGAACAAAAGCATGGGTGGAATATAATGTGTGGGTCTGTGGGACAATCCACTGGCTAAAGTAATCAACAGTGCTCCAAATCTTTCTTCATACAGATATTGATCCTATACAGGACGAGATGAAAATGCTAATGGTAACTTGACCGATCATAGTCTGGGGCTATAGCCACAGCAGAGCTGTAAAGGGACAGTAGTAACATGAATACTTTTGGAACAATCAGCAATACATGATATATGTGTTAGCAAGGTATGGTGCTTTGATATGTCTCCATCTAATGAGTGAAAAATATCAACATTCAAAAATGACAATATCCAAAGAGTGAATTTGATGGCGGAGAATAATATCCATTAACTCAAAAAAGAAGTGAGCTTACATTGAATGCACCATATCTTTTTTCTAGTGAACCCCCGGGTATCAGTACCACTGGAAACGGCACTGATCGAACTTCATTTTCAACATAGGTCCTCACATCCCGATGTGGAGCAACTGGGATGACTAGTGACAGATCATTTAAAGTGTGACTTAAATGTTGCACAGTCCGAAAGAAGGTTGGAAGCATACGAGCTACTTCCTGCATCCTGCTTCCAGGCAGCATGGTTAAGATTGTGGCATCTATCAAAGGAGTATTTATCATTAGAAAACAGACATGCTTTTTATAACACAACAATCACATGCATATTAAGATTTAGCTCATTGAGAAACCTTGGCACATTATAGAGTGGTCAATAAACTAGCATCATGCTGGAACACAAAATCCAGATATGATGTCTTGCTATGAATTGTTACTTAAGGCAAGAAATGTTTTCTAGAGAACATGCAAGCAACTGCTTGTCCTCTTTTCATTAAGAGAAGCAAACAATTACAAGACTTGGGTAGCAAGTACTGGGATGAAAGATCAAACAACATACACAACACAAACAACACACGCACTCTAGCTACTCAGCACTCTAGGTGAGAATTTTTTAATGATCCAGACAGAAATTTTGATGGCATTGCATTGCGTAAAATACAAAATAAATGTGTATCATGTTAATAATATATGTATAGTATAGTAGACCATATAAGTGTCTGATTTGTCTCCTAGTTGGCTAGTTCTATATAGTTCTTTTTCAGCTTTAGCTATATGTTCCTTGTTTCACCAGATTGATATTTGCAGTTAAAATTAAGATAAATGAAATCACGAGAAAAAATAGGTGCTAAAATATTTGGCCATCTCCTTTGCATCTCATGTAAAATAGATTTGACTCAGGTTGCGCTTGTCATTGCTGCTGATTATGATAATAGTTTCTGCAACCAGCTTTTATCTAATTTACATTTCGGTAACCAACTTTTTCCTGTTTCTGTGGCTATCTTTCCCAGCAGATTATAGAATAAGTTAAGCACATCACAGTTCAGCAATCACAAACTGAGCCTTAAGGATTGATAGTGTGCGAGCATGCCCACATTTGAATGGAAGTAAAATAAACTGCCAGAGCGATCTGTAGATCTGAAGGTGTACGATTAGCATACATCAACTGTCATGTTAGTTTTTGGAAAACAGTATTTAGTTCCCAAAACCTAGAGAAAAGAGCATGCCATCCCAGTAGTTATTGGCTACTAAATTTTATGAACTTACATGTTGTATATTTCCTTGATGATCACTCATAAGATGCATCAATTACAAAGTCAACACATATACAATTCACCGATCTGGTAAATACAAGAAGGAAAACACAAAAAGGGATATGATAATTGGCATAACAATCTAGTATTTTGTGCACAAAAAGAATTCAACAGGGCACAAAGAATGGCACATTTAATTACCTGGAGACAACCCATGCTCCAGTCTAAAAGCTTCACCACTTCGTTGACGCATGGACATGTCAGGAGATAATTCTGAGTCCTAGGAAATTTGATAGACATAGACAACTATATTGTGAGTAAAGTTGGTGGTCCCAGATATCAAACAGATATACAAAATTCGAAATTACCAGTCTTAGCAATTCGTTTACATGATATGAGCAATTCAGTTCGAAATCAGTTGGTCACTTCTAGAAGACAGGACAACATTCCATGTCAATATTATTCTTAGCATTGCACGATCTCAGAAGAACACAAGGGAATGCCGCTCTCTCACAACCCTCTTGAACCTTTTAGGATCATGGTCCTCGGATCCATTTCTTATACAATAATATAGTGTTAAGTATAATCTAGTCCCCATCCCTTGCTTCTACCTAGCTTTGGATGAGATTTAGCTCCTTGGATTTCTATGGCCACACCCAGGTTTAGGCAGGAATAGTATAGGAATCTTTAGACACACATTCCATGTCCTAATGGATATGAGCCACCTTTCCCAACAAAGGCCTTATTATCCATCAATGACAACGGCCAATGAACTTCAATTTTTTTGACGACTCCCCTTGACTTTAATTCTATGGTCAACAAAGGAGAAGGTCATTATGCAACAAATACCAATGAAGCCACAGTGCCACACAATTCCCTACCACATTTGTATCTTGAAGCGAAGAACCTGCCCCATTTAAGCCAGCAGCATCATCCAATAAGGGATGGCCCACATATGTAGCAGGCAACCCATTTAATCTGCAAATTTCATCCTCAAAAGGAAGGATACATAACATATGATCCACAAAATTATGCAACTTTGAGAGCCTGCTTTCACCACCTTTCCAGGCCCAGAATGATGGTGCAACATAATGGACATGTAGAGGGCTATCAACCTTTTGATTGTACCTACCTAGACAACAGAAAAATCTTACCATGTTTGCTCATGAAAAAATAATGTAAATTTTGTTATCTGAATGAAATTATGGTATGGTAAAAATGACTCCACTTAAAGCCTTACATTTTAATTGCTGCAATAGGCGAAACGAAAACCCCTTTGAATCAATAGTAACTACAGCATGAGGCCGAAATAATATAGCAGCATCTAAAGTATCCTTGATCTTCCTCTGCAAAATAAAAATGAGTATAACCAACAATCAAGTGAACACAAACAGAAAGCAAAGAACAAGACACACCAGAGATGCACCTTGACGTTATATATGTGTGGTAGCAGTTCCCACAAACCCATTATGGCAATTTCTTCCATGGGAAAAAGTGATTGCAACCCTTCCTTGCACATTAATTCCCTGCTTTGAGAAAAAACTGTTTAGTGAGTAAATTAATGAACAATCAAAGTTGCACATGATGCGATCCAGCTTGAACTGGATTTGGATCAAATCATACTTATGAAACGTAAAATGATGCTACAACAATGCTGAACTAATTAATGCATGCATAAGTGCACACACATGAAAATGAACTCAGTTTGCATCCAAATAGAGAAAGCACAAGGAAACTGCTGACTGCAAACATCAAACCAGTGGCATTTGAGCAGGAAGTATGTCCATGCATCAACGAGATCAAACATAACTGTATGACAGTGATAACTGACAACCTAAGAGCTGACAACTCCACGGCATGACAGTTGATTCTCCATTGTTTTTTCTGGTGAAGGTAACAAGGATAATAATAAATAAAGCAACCCTAATGTTATGTTTGTTGTATTGATATGTGATCTTCCTTATTCATGCTCTCCTACGGAAGAGAAGAAAACAATATATCAAGAGAACTATTGTCTTTTCAATTTTCTTTTCTTATCTCTACCTACATCATTTCCAATGTTGACAGATTGCCTTGAATCCAAAAAGGGAGGGATCTCGTCCACATCTCTTCTAGAATATGATGAGCCTGCCCTAAAGACAAACTAGTGTAACAATTAACACATGGAAAAGTCCCTGATTCTGTCACTTGACAAAAAATTGGACATCTAACAAAAAAATCCACTGGAACTCATTTCCCCCTTCGATCCTTCATAGTCACAAATTTGAATGTTTCAAGCGTGCGCAGAACTACAAATGGAACCTAGTCCTATGTACAATACATAATCTGAACATGTAAACACTTCCGGAACGGGACAAACAAGCAATCCAGAACAAAATCCGCCTCCAAGTTTCTCAAGTCCTAATACCTTGACTGCATGAAGCATTTCTTGCATGAAAGCAACAAAGACGGTTTAATGTGTAATGAAGATCTATAAGAGTACGATGCACCAATGAACATTCGTTGGAAAAAAAAAACATTGACATCAAAAGACAAAAATAAATCTATAAGTGCATAAACCTAGGAGATTTCAGAGCTACTTATCAAATGTTCAAACTGAGACGTTTCAGAAGAAAAAAAATGTTCAGACTGAGACTGAAAATGAAAATGTTTTAATAGCACAAATAACTGAACCAAAAATGTAGGGAGATAAGTTAAACCAGACCCGCCAACGCCAGCGAAACGGACGGGGACGGGGGAGAGCTTCCTGAGGGACGCCATGAGGCGCGAAGCGAGCGAATCGCCGGAGACCTCACCGGCGACAACGAACACCCGAAGTTCGCCGTCCCGGACCGCTGCGTCGAACACCCTCCCGGAGGAATAAGCGCGTGAGCGCAGACTGCTCAGTAGCCCTCGCTGGCGCCCGGCGGCAGGGATCCATCGTGAGAACATCAGCCACAGCGAGCAGAGCGGCGCCGGCGGGAGGGGATACCCGGGACGGGGAGGGGCAGAAAGGGTTAGAAAAACCTCCCCGGAGTAGTGACTTCGGAAAAGAAAAAAACAGGTCAGGAGCTTATTTGTTTGGATTCGCATGATTAAAAATTTAAGGGAAAAGATAACGCCCCTGAACGTTTGCAACTCGCCCACACGCATGGATGGTCGTCCATTCGTGTTTGCACGAATCTTAGCAAATCTTGACAGATTTTTTATGCCACGTAGGCATTATGGTGTGTGTGGGCGTTAAAAAGTTCGCCCACACGACCCGCAGCGTGCGGTTGCCAGCTGTGCTGTGTGGGCGAATCGGTTTCTGCCCACACATCCATCACCTAGTCCACCGTGTGTGGCCGAACTGCTCTTCGCCCACACATCGCTCGTATATTGCTAGATGGCAACCACAGTACACATACGTGGCAACTACATAAACACACATGGCAACTACGATTCGTTGCTAGATGGTAACTGCAGTCGCGCGTACGTGGCAACCAGATAAACACACATGGCAACTACGATTAACCATACATGATAACTATGGTTGAACCACACGCGATAACTAGGTAAACGCACGTGGCAATTATTCCCAGGTAATTAAAGTGTTATCCCGTGGGTAACTATAGTTAACCAAAAAAGAAAGAGTTGCCATGTTTTTACAACTACAGTTGTCGTCCGAAATAACTAGAGTTGTCATCCCCGGGGGTAACTAGAGTTGCCATCCCGCGGGTAACTAACGTAGTTGCGCGAGGACGTGTGGGCAGATTTGCTTCGTGCCACATATGCGGGTGGAGATGACTAATACTTATTGGGCGTGTGGCACGAAGTAGCCGCACCCATACGTGTGTGTAATTCTATTTGTTTGCCCACACACGACCCGTGTGGGCTGCCTCCTACGTATGCCACACACAGTGTGTGGGCGCATGTCCAATATGCCACACGTGTGGTGAATATCGGGACCCAAATTTAAAATCCTTAGAAACTTTTTTCAAAAGATATTGAGAAAGTGTCTTTTTTTATAGGTGAAAATACTTTTATTTCTCAAATAATAGACATATCGTTTACAAGAAGTTGAGAAAAAAATGGGGAATTACAACCTCCCAAAAACTAGAAGATCCATTGGTAAAAAAAATCTTTGCTAGTTCATCCGCAGCTTGATTTGCTTCCCGATAGCAGTGCTTGAAGGAAATCCTCCAAAACTCAAGTGCCATTTGTTTATACTCTGCCACGATGGCCACATCAGGGCTCAGGTATTCCTGTCTGGAATTCAATGTATTAACAACAAACGAGTTATTTGATTTAATTTCCAAATAATTAAATTCCCAAATTGGCTGACAGAAAAATGTCATTCCGAATAGCGATTAGTTCAACATTATCAACATATCGAACATGTGGACAAAACCAGTTTGCTACAGCAACAAGATCACCATTGTTGTCCCTTGCAATTGCTCCACTTGTTCCACACAAAGTATCACCATGAAAAGATGCATCAACATTTATTTTGACCACCTCATTGCTTGGCTTCTTCCACATAAAATCATACTTCCTTTTAGGCACTCTAGGTGACATTGTCCTAATATAATTAGTGGCAAGCACCCTGATGGACAAAGCAGTTTTCTCTGGTGTCTGAATCGTGACGCCCTTTACTAGTTGACGGCGTTGCCACCAGATATTCCAGGCTGCCATGGCAGCTAACTCAGCCACTGGAACCTCGGAAGATCCTTCATGTAGTTTTAACGAGATTTCCATGGTGATTGAGTGGGACCTATCTTCCTTACTAGCCCCCTGGACTTTATCCAACAAACCAAGTTGTGACCAAATTTATTTGGTCCTTCCGCATGTGAACAAGCAATGTTGCACGTCTTCCACTCCGATTGAGCACGGGCATTGCGATGAGCACGGGATATGGCGCCCAACCAACACTCCAAAGCAGGGAAGAACACCATGCAATACTTTCCAAAGGAAATGTTTGATCTTCCCTGGAATTCATAATCTCCATACATCCTTACATATATGATTCAAATTCATGCTGCCTTGCCCATCTTCTATGGTCCATCTCGAACCAAACTGATGATCAAACTCTTTATGATAAGCCGACCTGACAGAAAATGTGCCCGAACGAGTATAGTTCCATGATACAAAGTCCTCTGTCAACTGAACATTGAGCGGTATATTGAGAATTCTCCACACATCAGCTAGAGAAAAATATGTCCTGGATCAAAGCTTCATCCCATTGCCCCGTATGCGGTTCGTTCAACTCTTCAACTTTTGTGAGCATTATCTCGCCCCTTGGAGTGATTACTCGTCATGAAGGACTCGATGATATCCATGGATCTTGCCATATGTTTACTTTGGAGCCAGTTCCAACACGCCAAAAACATCCTCTCTTAAAAGTTTGAATGCCTACAACAATACTCTGCCAAGTATATGGTGAACCCTTCTTAGGACCAGCTTTCATTATATCTCCATCTGGGTAATATTTTGCACTTAAAACTTGTGCACACAAAGAGTCTAGGTTCTGGATTAGTCGCCAACACTGCTTTGCTAACATAGCAAGATTAAAACTGTGTAGGCCCCTAAATCCCAATCCCGCTTTCTTCTTCAGAATGCACAACTTCCACCACGCAAACCAATGCATTTTCCTTTTATGCTCCTTAGGCAATTTGAACACGGACATAACATATGAAGGAATTGCTTGCGGCACGTATTTTACTAGGATCTCTTTACCTTGCATAGTTAATGTCTTCTCTTTCCAGCCCTTCAACCTTTGACAAACTTTGTCAATCAAATGTTCAAAGCAATTGCTCTTGTCCACCCCTACCATTGTGGGAAGACCCAAATAAGTATGTGACAATGCTTCAGTAACAATGTCAAGTTCTCTGTAAATGTTCTCTCTCACACCAACCTCGGTATTTGGACTAGAAGATATGCTTGATTTTGTAGTACTAACAACTTGCCCGAACTGCTACAATAAATATCCAACACCTTCTTGAGATTGCTAGCATTATGGGCATCTGCTTTCATCAACACCAACGAGTCATCAGCAAATAAAAGGTGTGATATAGCAGGTGCACTCCTACACACCTTAATACCCTCTAATCCTCCATTTTCCTCCTCGTGAGCTAATAAGTTTAATAAACCTTCAGAGCATATTAAGAACAAATATGGGGATAACAGATCCCCCTGTCTCAGACCTCTAGTGGGCACAAATTTGTCCGTCTAGAAAGTGTATTAATGTTTTTTTCCTGCTCATTATTCTAAGAAAACCTTTCAAACATCTAAAAATATTGTGCACATAATGGTTTTATCACAGTACGCTCGTACACTCATCCATCACACACCCTGAGCACTTTAAGGCTATAAGAGCATCTACGGCTGGACTCGGCAAATCTGGCCCCCTATACGTCTACACGCCCGTGGATGTAGCCAGACGACCCCTTGGTAATCAATCCACACATCCACATATCTCATATTCAGACTCTTAAATCCATGCACGTCAATCACAGAAACATATCATTGCCGCACGTAATTAACAAATATTGGTATCGAACATAAGTAGTGTTACATCAAAAAAAATTGAAGTGCACAATCAATTAGCTGCTCTTTGATTTCCATTGTGGGTCCACATATGCTCTAACAGATCATTGAGTAGTTGTGTGTGCACGTGATGGTCTCGGAGATTCTGATGCATCTGCACAAAGTGCATAAGCTAAAGTGCATCTTGATCTTCAGGGAATTCAACTTGTTCTTCACGTGCTTCAAAATCATTGGTTTGGGCTACACCATCACCCTCATCCTTGACAATCATATTATGCAAAATAACACAACATGTCATTGGTTGCCCTAAAGTTTCTGATTCCTACATTGTTGCAGGCCCACGAACAATTCCCCAACGTGCTTACATGACTCCGAATGCCCTATCCACATCCTTCATAGTTGTTTCCTGCATTGCTGTGAATTGCTTTTGTTTTCTACCTTGTGGTTCAGATGAGGTCTTCACAAATGCAGCCCACTAAGGATATATGCCATCAGCAAGATAGTATCCCATGTTGTAGTCTCGGTTGTTGACGGTATAGTTGCATGGAGGTGATTCCCTGTTGTAAAGCCTCCTGAACACCAGAGATTGTTGAGAACGTTGATGTCGTTGTGAGAACCTGACATTCCAAAGAAAACATGCCAAATCCACAAGTCATGTGATGTCACCGCTTCTAATATGATGGTGGCCTCTTTGGTGTGCCCTTGATACATTTCTCGCAAACCTTTGGGGCAGTTCTTCTATTGCAAGTGCATGCAATCGATTGATTCAAGTATTCCTGGAAAACCTCTGGCCTCTCCAATAACCAACAATTTTTCTGTGTCCTGCACATTTGGTTCTTTGAGATACTCTAATCCAAACACCTCGACCACAACATGGGCAAACTTGGCAGTAGTCCCCAAGCATGTGTTCTCCCCCATCCTGACCATCTCACCAGCGGCATCTGCCGCAGTACCAAGTGCAAGCATCCTCAGAGCAGCCATGCACTTCTGCTTGGCAGAAAAAGAGCGTTGACCGCAACAATCCCTTGTGAGCTTAAAGTAGTCATCGTGTGCCTCCACTCCCTCAACAATGCGCAAAAACAAAGGTTTTCACATGCGAAAATGACGATGAAACCATGGATCATCCGGGAAAGTTGGGTTCGGACCAAAATAATCCTTGTGCGGTAGCTTTGCTACGGATACCCTATCTGTTGGAAATATGCCCTAGAGGCAATAATAAAATGGTTATTATTGTATTTCCTTGTTCATGATAATTGTCTATTGTTCATGCTATAATTGTGTTAACCGGAAACCATAATACATGTGTGAATACATAGACCACAACATGTCCCTAGTGAGCCTCTAGTTGACTAGCTCGTTGATCAATAGATGGTCACGGTTTCATGGCCATGGACATTGGATGTCATTGATAACGGGATCACATCATTAGGAGAATGATGTGATGGACAAGACCCAATTCTAAGCATAGCACAAGATCGTGTAGTTCGTTTGCTAAAGCTTTTCAATGTCAAGTATCGTTTCCTTAGACCATGAGATTGTGCAACTCCCGGATACCGTAGGAATGCTTTGGGTGTGCCAAACGTCACAACGTAACTGGGTGGCTATAAAGGTGCACTACGGGTATCTCCGAAAGTATCTGTTGGGTTGGCATGAATCGAGACTGGGATTTCTCACTCCGTGTGACGGAGAGGTATCTCTGGGCCCACTCGGTAAGACATCATCATTATGAGCTCAATGTGACTAAGGAGTTAGTCACGGGATGATGTATTACGGAACGAGTAAAGAGACTTGCCGGTAACGAGATTGAACAAGGTATGGGGATACCGACGATCGAATCTCGGGCAAGTATCATACCGATAGACAAAGGGAATTGTATACGGGATTGATTGAACCCTTGACATCGTGGTTCATCCGATGAGATCATCGTGGAGTACGTGGGAGCCAACATGGGTATCCAGATCCCGCTGTTGGTTATTGACCGGAGAGGTGTCTCGGTCATGTCTACGTGTCTCCCGAACCCGTAGGGTCTACACACTTAAGGTTCGATGACGCTAGGGTTATAGGGAAATGGTATACGTGATTACCGAAGGTTGTTCGGAGTCCCGGATGAGATCCCGGACGTCACGAGGAGCTCCGGAATGGTCCGGAGGTAAAGATTGATATATAGGAAGTCCAGTTTTGGTCACCGGAAAGTTTTCGGGCTCATCGGTAGTGTACCGGGAGTGCCGGGAGGGTGCCGGAGGACCCCCGGGAGGGGTGTGACGACCAAAGGACCACATGGGCTGTTAGATAAAGTGTGCCAGCCCTTATTGGGCTGGGCAAGACTTTTGCTAAAGGCCCATGCGGCTGGAGATAAGGAGATAAGGCAAAAAGGATTTAAAAGGAGGAGATCCACCTCTCTTGTGGGAGGTGGACTCTCCCTTTAATTCGGCCGGCCATCTCCTCTTTGGAGTAGAGGCCAAGCCAGCCCTCCACGTCCCTCCTCCTATATATACTTGAGGTTTTGGATGTTTTGAGACAAGATTTGATCTCTCTCTCTCACGGCGAAGCCCTACCTCTCTTCTTCCTCCTCCGCAGCGCTTAGGCGAAGCCCTGTCGGAATACCTTGCTACTCCACCACCACCACGCCGTCGTGCTGCTGTTGGAGCCCTTCCCCAACCTCTCCTTCCTCCTTGCTGGATCAAGGTGTTGGAGACGTCACCGGGCTGCACGTGTGTTGAACGCGGAGGTGCCGTCCGTTCGGCACTTGATCGGATCTACCGCGATCTGAATCGCTGCGAGTACGACTCCATCAACCGCGTTCTTGTAACGCTTCCGCTTAGCGATCTTCAAAGGTATAAAGATCCAATCTCTCCCCACTCGTTTGCTGGTTTCTCCATAGATGGATCTTGGTGAACGCGTAGGAAAATTTTGATTTACTACTACGTCTCCCAACAGTGGTATCAGAGCTAGGTCTATGCGTAGAATCTATGCACGAGTAGAACACAAAGCAGTTGTGGGCGTCGAGTTTGTTAATTTGCTTGCCGCTACTAGTCTTATCTTGATTCGGCGGTATTGTGGGATGAAGCGGCCCGGACCAACTTTACACGTACGCTTACGTGAGACCGGTTCCACCGCCTGACATGCACTAGATGCATAAGGTGGCTAGCGGGTGTCTGTCTCTCCTACCTTAGTCGGATCGGATTCGATGAAAAGGGTCCTTATGAAGGGTAAATAGCAATTGGCAAATCACGTTGTGGTGTTGACGTAGGTAAGAAACGTTCTTGCTAGTAACCTATAGCAGCCACGTAAAAACTTGCAACTACAAATTAGAGGACGTCTAACTTGTTTTTGCAGCATGTGCCTTGTGATGTGATATGGCCAAAGGATGTGATGTGATGCATTGTGATGTATGAATTGACCATGTTCTTGTAATAGGATTCACGACTTGCATGTCGATGATTATGACAACCGGCAGGAGCCATAGGAGTTGTCTTATTTATTGTATGACCTGCGTGTCAATCATAAACGCCATGTAATTACTTTACTTTATTGCTAAGCGTTAGCCATAGTAGTAGAAGTAATAGTTGGCGAGACAACTTCATGAAGACACAATGATGGAGATCATGATGATGGAGATCATGGTGTCGTGCCGGTGACAGTGATGATCATGGTGCCCCGAAGATGGAGATCATAGGAGCAAAATGATATTGGCCATATCATGTCACTATATTGATTGCATGTGATGTTTATCATGTTTACATCTTATTTGCATAGAACGACGGTAGTAAATAAGATGATCTCTCAATAAAATTTCAAGAAAGGTGTTCACCCTAACTGTGCACCGTTGCTAAGGATCGTCGTTCCGAAGCACCACGTGATGATCGGGTGTGATAGGTTCTAACGTTCGCATACAACGGGTGTAAGCCAGATTTACACATGCGAAACACTTAGGTTGACTTGACGAGCCTAGCATGTACAGACATGGCCTCGGAACACGGAAGACCGAAAGGTCGAACATGAGTCGTATAGAAGATACGATCAACATAGAGATGTTCACCATGGATGACTAGTCCGTCTCACGTGATGATCGGACACGGGCTAGTTGACATGGATCATGTATCACTTGGAAGACTAGAGAGATGTCTATCTAAGTGGGAGTTCATTAATAATTTGATTAAATGAACTTAATTATCATGAACTTAGTCTAAAAATGTCCTTGCAAATTATGTCGTAGATAGCTCGCGCTGTAGCTCCCCAGTTTTATTGATACAATCCTAGAGAAAAGTAAGTTGAAAGTTGATGGTAGCAATAATGCGGACTGGGTCCGTGATCTGAGGATTGTCCTCATTGCTGCACAGAAAGCTTATGTTTTTGATGTACCGCTAACTGCATCACTCCCTCAAGCGTTGTCTGTAGATGTTGTGAACATATGACAGGCACTTTTTGATGACTACGTGATAGTTCAGTGCGTCATGCATTACGGCTTAGAATTGAGGCTTCAAAATGTTTTGAACGTCACAGAACATATGAGATGTTCTAGGAGCTGAGATTGTGATCTCAAGCTCGTGCCTATGTTGAGAGGTATGAGACCTCCAACAAGATTCTTTGCCTGCAAGATAAAGGAGAATAGCTTAATCGGTGAGCGTGTTCTCAGATTGTCTGGGTGCTACAATCACTTGAATCAAGTGGGAGTTAATCTTCCAGATGAGATAGTGATTAATGCAGTTCTCCAAGTCACTGCCACCAAGCTACTAGAGCTTCGTGATGAACTATAACATGCCAGGGATGGATAAGATGATCCCTGAGTTGTTCGTGATGTTTGACACCACGAAGGTAGAAATCAATAAGGAGCATCAAGTGTTGATGGTTAAGTGAAAACCACTAGTTTCAAAAGGGGCAAGGGCAAGAAGGGAAAAAACTTCAGGAATGGCAAGCCAGTTGTTGCTCTAGTGAAGAAACCCAAGGTTGAGCCCGAACCCGAGACTAAGTGCTTCTGTTATGAGGAGAATGTTCGCTGAAGCGGAAAAACCCTAGATGATTGGTAGATAAGAAGGCTGGTAATGTCAATGGAAGTATATTTGATATACGTGTTAGTGATGTGTACCTTGCTGGTACTCCTAGTAGCACCTGGGTATTAGATACCGGTTCGGTTGCTAAGTGTTAGCAACTCGAAATAAAAGCTACGAAGTAAATGGAGACTAGCTAGGTGAAAGGTGACGATGTGTGTTGGAAGTATTTCCAAGATTGATGTGATCACCATCGCACGCTCTCTCTACCTTCAGGATTTGTGATAAACCTAAATAAATGTTATTTGGTGTTTGCGTTGAGCATAAACGTGATTAGATCATGATTAGTGCGATACGGTTATTCATATAAGTTAGAGAATAATGGTTATTCTGTTTACATGGATAATGCCTTCAATGGTCATGCACCCACTCGAAATGGTTTATCGAATCATGATCGTAGTAGTACACATATTCATAACATTGGTACCAAAAGATACAAAGTTAATAATGATAGTACCACATGCTTGTGGCACTGCCACGTAATGTCATATTGGTATAAATCGCATGAAGAAACTCCATGATGATGGATGTTTTTTGACTCACTCGATTTCGAATCGGTTGAGACATGCGAGCCATGCCTCTTGGGCAAGATGACTGAGACCCCGTCATCCAATATGATGGAGCGGGCAAGTGGCTTATTGGAATTAATACATGTTGATGTATGTGGTCCAATGAGTGTTGAAACACACAGTGGATATCGTTGTTTTTCTTTACCTTCGCTGATGATTTGAGTAAATATGGGGATATTTACTTAATGAAACACGAATCTGAAATGTTTGAAAGGTTCAAGGAGTTTCAGAGTGAAGTTAAAGATCATCGTGACAAGAAGATAAATGTCTATGATATGATCATGGAGGTGAATATCTAAGTTACGAGTTTGGTATGCAATTTTAGACAATGTGGAAATTGTTTCACAGCTCACGCCTCCTGGAACACCATAGTGTGATGGTGTGTTCGAACGTCGTAGTCGTGCTCTATTGGATATAGTGATTACTATGATGTCTCTTATCGTTTTACCACTATCGTTATGGGGTTATGCATTAAAGACAAATCCATTCACTTTAACAGGGCACCATCTAAGTCTGTTGAGATGACACCGTGAGAATTATGGTTTGACAGAAGCCTAAGCTGTCATTTCTTAATGTTTGGGGCTGCGACGCTTATGTGAAAATGGGTTTTTCACCTAGCGAGCTCGAACTCAAAGCAGACAAATGCATCTTCATAGAATACCCTAATGAGACATTGGGTATACCTTCTATCTCAGATCCAAGCGCAAAAGGTGTTTGTTGCTAAGAACGGGTCCTTTTTGAGAAAGAGTTTCTCTCGAAAGAATTGAGTGGGAGGAAGATAGAACTTGATAAGGTTGTTGAACCTTTGTTTCAACCAGAGAATAGCGCAACACAGAAAGATGTTTCTGTAGAGCCTACTTAGTTGAAAAGGAAGTTAATGATGATGATCATGAAGCTTCGGATCAAGTCACTATCGAACCTTGTAGGTCGACAAGGACGCGTACTGCTCCTGAGTAGTACGACAACCCTGTCTTGGAAATCATGTTGTTGGACAACGATGAACCTACGAACTATGGAGAAGCGATGGTGGGCCCGGATTCCAACAAATGGCTAGGAGCCATGAAATCCGAGAAAGGATCCATGTATGAAAACCAAGTATGGACTTTGGTAGACTTGCCTGTTGAATGGCGGGTCATTGAGTACAAATGGACCTTTGAGATAAACATAGACGCTAATGGTGAAATGTCACCGTTTATAAAGCTCGACTTGTCGCAAAGAAGTTTCCGCCAAGTTCAAGGAGTTGACTGCAATGAGATTGTCTCATCTGTAGCGATGCTAAAAGTCTATTAAAATTTTGTTAGCAGTTGTTGCATTTTTCGATTATGAAATCTGGCAGATGGATGACAAAACAAGGTTTCCGTAATGGTTTCTGTGAGGAAGAGTTGTATGTGATACAACCAGAAGGTTTTGTCAATCCTAAGGATGCTAATAATATGCAAACTCCAGCGATCCTTCTATGGACTGGAGCAAGCATCTCGGAGTTGGAATATATGCTTTGATGAGGTGATCAAAGTGTTTAAGTTTATACAAAGTTTATGAGAAACTTGTATTTGCAAGAAAGTGAGTGGGAGCACTATGGAATTTCTTATAAGAATATGTAGTTGACATATTATTGATCGGAAATGATGTAGAATTTCTGGAAGAGCATGAAGGGTTGTTTGAAAAGTTTTGTTTTTCAAAGGAAGACCCAGATAAAGCTACTATTTTATTGAGCATCAAGATCTATAGGGATAGATCTATTCGCTTGATAAGTTTTTTCGACGAAGACATACCTTGACAAGTTTTTGAAGGAGTTCAAAATAGATGGGTCAAAGAAGGAGTTCTTGACTGTATTGTAAGGTGTGAAATTGAGTAAGACTCAATACCCGACCACGGCAGAAGATAAAGAAGAGATGAGTGTCATCTCCTATGCTTTAGCCATAGGCTCTATATAGTATGCCATGCTGTGTACCGCACCTGTGTGTGCCTTGCCATGAGTCTGTCAAGGGGTACAAGAGTAATCCAAGAGTGGATCACTAGACAGCGGTCAAAGTTAGCCTTAGTAACTTGAGAACTAAGGAAATATTTCTCGATTATGGAGGTGATAAAGAGTTCATCGTAAAGTGTTACGATGATGCAAGCTTTAAAACCAATCCGGATGACTCTTAGTAGAAATCCAGCTACGTATAGTGGAGCAGCCATTTGGAATAGCTCCAAGTGGAGCATGGGAGTAGTATCTACAAATATGACATGGAAAGTTTGTAAGGTACACACGGATCTGAATGTCGCAGACCCGTTGACTAAAACCTCTTTCACGAGCAGGACATGAACAAACCCCAGAACTTATTGGGTGTTAATCACATGATGATATGATCACATGGTGATGTAAGTGTTAATCACATGGTGATGTGAACTAGATTATTGACTCTAGTGCAAGTGGGAGACTGTTGGAAATATGCCCTAGAGGCAATAATAAAATGGTTATTATTGTATTTCCTTGTTCATGATAATTGTCTATTGTTCATGCTATAATTGTGTTAACCGGAAACCATAATACATGTGTGAATACATAGACCACAACATGTCCCTAGTGAGCCTCTAGTTGACTAGCTCGTTGATCAATAGATGGTCACGGTTTCATGGCCATGGACATTGGATGTCATTGATAACGGGATCACATCATTAGGAGAATGATGTGATGGACAAGACCCAATTCTAAGCATAGCACAAGATCGTGTAGTTCGTTTGCTAAAGCTTTTCAATGTCAAGTATCGTTTCCTTAGACCATGAGATTGTGCAACTCCCGGATACCGTAGGAATGCTTTGGGTGTGCCAAACGTCACAACGTAACTGGGTGGCTATAAAGGTGCACTACGGGTATCTCCGAAAGTATCTGTTGGGTTGGCATGAATCGAGACTGGGATTTCTCACTCCGTGTGACGGAGAGGTATCTCTGGGCCCACTCGGTAAGACATCATCATTATGAGCTCAATGTGACTAAGGAGTTAGTCACGGGATGATGTATTACGGAACGAGTAAAGAGACTTGCCGGTAACGAGATTGAACAAGGTATGGGGATACCGACGATCGAATCTCGGGCAAGTATCATACCGATAGACAAAGGGAATTGTATACGGGATTGATTGAACCCTTGACATCGTGGTTCATCCGATGAGATCATCGTGGAGTACGTGGGAGCCAACATGGGTATCCAGATCCCGCTGTTGGTTATTGACCGGAGAGGTGTCTCGGTCATGTCTACGTGTCTCCCGAACCCGTAGGGTCTACACACTTAAGGTTCGATGACGCTAGGGTTATAGGGAAATGGTATACGTGATTACCGAAGGTTGTTCGGAGTCCCGGATGAGATCCCGGACGTCACGAGGAGCTCCGGAATGGTCCGGAGGTAAAGATTGATATATAGGAAGTCCAGTTTTGGTCACCGGAAAGTTTTCGGGCTCATCGGTAGTGTACCGGGAGTGCCGGGAGGGTGCCGGAGGACCCCCGGGAGGGGTGTGACGACCAAAGGACCACATGGGCTGTTAGATAAAGTGTGCCAGCCCTTATTGGGCTGGGCAAGACTTTTGCTAAAGGCCCATGCGGCTGGAGATAAGGAGATAAGGCAAAAAGGATTTAAAAGGAGGAGATCCACCTCTCTTGTGGGAGGTGGACTCTCCCTTTAATTCGGCCGGCCATCTCCTCTTTGGAGTAGAGGCCAAGCCAGCCCTCCACGTCCCTCCTCATATATATACTTGAGGTTTTGGATGTTTTGAGACAAGATTTGATCTCTCTCTCTCACGGCGAAGCCCTACCTCTCTTCTTCCTCCTCCGCAGCGCTTAGGCGAAGCCCTGTCGGAATACCTTGCTACTCCACCACCACCACGCCGTCGTGCTGCTGTTGGAGCCCTTCCCCAACCTCTCCTTCCTCCTTGCTGGATCAAGGTGTTGGAGACGTCACCGGGCTGCACGTGTGTTGAACGCGGAGGTGCCGTCCGTTCGGCACTTGATCGGATCTACCGCGATCTGAATCGCTGCGAGTACGACTCCATCAACCGCGTTCTTGTAACGCTTCCGCTTAGCGATCTTCAAAGGTATGAAGATCCAATCTCTCCCCACTCGTTTGCTGGTTTCTCCATAGATGGATCTTGGTGAACGCGTAGGAAAATTTTGATTTACTACTACGTCTCCCAACACTATCCCGGTTGATGACTCTTCTCCCTTTGATTGAGCCCTTGAGATTGACAATATGCTCCACTTCCCGATCCATTTCCTCTTGCATGCTCATGAGCATGATCATGTCCACTGATCACCCACAAAGTATAGGGGGTCAATCATAGTCCTTTCGATAAGTAAGAGTGTGGAACCCAACAAGGAGCAGAAGGAAATGGTAAGCGATTTTCAGCAAGGTAATTTCTGCAAGCACTGAAATTGTAAGTAGCAAGTAGTTTGATAGATAGGTAATTTGTAACGAGCAAGTAACGATAATGGTAAGTAAGGTGTAGCAAGGTAGCCTAATCCTTTTGTGGCAAAGGATAGGCCAAAACGGTCTCTTATGATCAGCAAAGTGTTCTTGAGGGTACACGGGAATTCCATTTAGTCACTTCCATCATGTTGGTTTGATTCGTGTTCGCTACTTTGATAATTTGATATGTGGGTGGACTAGTGTTTGGTTGTTGTTATTAATTGAACAAACCTCCCACTTATGATTAACCCCCTCGCAAGCATCCACAACTACGAGAAAAGTATTCAGATAACATCTAACTAGAGCATTAAACGTGTGGATCCAAATCAGCCCCTTATGAAGTAGCGCATAAACTAGGGTTTAAGCTTCTGTCACTCTAGCAACCCATCATCTAATAACTACTCCACAATGCATTCCCTTAGGCCCAAGGATGGTGAAGTGTCATGTAGTCGACGTTCACATGACACCACTAAGGGAATCACAACATACATATCATCAAAATATCGAACACATATCAAATTCACATGATTACTTGCAACACGACTTCTCTTGTGACCTCAAGAACAAAGGTAACTACTCACAAATAATATGCATTCTCAAGATCATAGGTGTATTGAATAGCATAATTGAACTGAACATATAATCTTCCAGCAAATAAACCATATAACAATCAACTACACAAGGTAATCAACACTACTAGTCACCCATAGGTACCAATCTGAGGTTCCGGTACAAAGATTGAACACAAGAGATGAACTATGGTTTGAGAGGAGATGGTGTTGTTGAATATGTTGATGAAGAATGGCCTCCCCAAGACAAGAGGGTTGTTGGTGATGACGATGGCTTTGATTTCCCCCTCCGAGAGGGAAGTTTCCTCGGCGGAATTGCTCCACCGGAGGGCAAAAGTGCTCCTGCACAAGTTCCACCTCAAGATGGCAGCGTTCCTCCTGAAATTACTCCCTTGATTTTTTTTCCTAGGTCAAACCTCAATATATACCGGAAGATGAGCTCCGGAGGTGGTCCTGGGTGAGCACCACCCACCAGGGCGCTTGGGGGGCCTGCGTGCCTTGGTGTATGTTCCTCACCAGGTGCCCCCAGTAGTTTTTTGTTGTAGTATTTTTAATTTATTCCATAAAAATTCCCCATAAAGTTTCAACTCCATTGGGGATGTGCATAATAGGTATCTTTGATATGCTTTTTCAGGTCCAAAATTCCAGCTGTCGCTATTCTCCCTCTTTGTGTAAACCTTGCAAATTATGAGAGAAAAGGCATTAGAATTACTCTCCAAAACATTATTATGCATAAAAACATTATAAATAACAGTAGGAAGACATGATGCAAAATGGACGTATCATCCACTTCTTCGTTCGAATCCGATGAATCGAAGAACTCATCTTGAATCAGTTGATCAAGCTTCATTGGTCCATACCCCTTGCCGGATGAATCATCAGAATGCATTGTTTCCCCTAAAAATTTGACCAAAAATCCGATCGGAGTGTCGAACACATCCAGCGCAAGGCAGAGCCACAGAGTTGCCGGACGTACCGTGGTGTCTTTCGGACCGGTTACGACATCCTCCGCGGCGAGGTCGAGAGAGATGATTCTTTTGATGGAGCGGCCCCGGGGGGCAAAGGCTACTAGGTGATGGAGTGCGCGCGGTGGACGAGCTGGGAGAAGGACGGCGCGAGGGGGAAGAAGCGAGAAAAACAACAAATGGATCCGCTAGCTCTACGGGGTGGATTTGGTGCAATTTGCATTAGGGTCAGGATGTCGCGTCCAATATGGCAGGCGTGCCCGGGTGCCCCCATATCCACTCTATATTTGGGCTGGATATGAGGGGTGCAGGTCATACCGGGCGTTTAAGGCCGGTTTGAGGGGCCCGACTGGGGCGGAATTTCATGACCGATCACTCATCGGGCGGCCTGCTCGAGCATTTGAGGGGGGTATGAGGGGTCTGGCTGTAGATGCCCTAAGCTAAGAGCAACTCTGGCAGATCCCATATATCACACAAAACTGTAAAATAACCATCGGTTTATAGTTTTAGACGAAAAAAGTGACCCGGATAGAACAAGTAAATGAATCTGGCCTGTATTTTTTAAGGGACACGGTAAAAGCTCCTCTCATTCTGCAAAAACACAGTTTTCGCGTCCACTCATACGGTGCCCTGTATTGAGAGAAAGCAGTTGGTGGGATCCCAACTGTCATGGAAACGTCTGCATCTGCCATCCACGTCCATCGTGCTTCGCCTCAGACGCCACCCTGTCCGTCCCCGGACGCCGGCTGCTCGCCCCGGCCGTTGTGCCTGCCCGCGTCTCTCCCGACGGAGGAGCTAGCTACCGTGACTCCGTCCACTTGAATCGATTCAGCTAGCTAGCTTCTCCGTCCACTCAAATCGATTCACTCCTTGATTGATTCAACTAGATACAGTGACGACGGCTTTGGCCGTTTGGAATAATTCGAACTAGCTTCATGCGAGTCGTTCTAGACGACAACGACTCCGTATTTGGTCGTTTTATGCATTGGCCGTCGGTTTCGTAGTTGCGAGCTAGATGACCGTGAACATGGGTGAGAGGAAGAAGAAGACGTGAAAAAAAATATAAGCAAATATTCGGTTTTACAGTTTGAGTTTGAGGGGTTTGTTCGGTCGCAACTCAAAGCGACCCTTAAAACGCATTTCCGCGAACTGAAAACCGCGTCTTAAGTTTTGCTGTTTAAGGGGTCTGCTAGAGATGCTTCAAAATGTCATCTTGAGATTGACAGAGTCGACACAGACGTCTTCGTAGTCAATGAGAATGTGGCCTCTCTTTGATGCACATCGTCAGAAAGTCTGACATAAATTCAGAAAAAAGTGAGCATCAATATCAAGTCTAGGATTTAAACTTCGATGAAGTGGGAATTGTTGGAAATATGCCCTAGAGGCAATAATAAATTAGTTATTATAATATTTCCTTGTTCATGATAATCGTTTATTATCCATGCTAGAATTGTATTGATCGGAAACTCAGATACATGTGTGGATACATAGACAACACGATGTCCCTAGTATGCCTTTAATAGACTAGCTCGTTAATCAAAGATGGTCAAGGTTTCTGGGCCATGGACATGAGATGTCATTTGATAACGAGATCACATCATTAGGAGAATGATGTGATGGACAAGACCCAAACTATAAACATAGCATATGATCATGTCAGTTTATTGCTATAGTTTTTTGCATGTCAAGTATATGTTCCCATGACCATGAGATCACGCAACTCACTAACACCGGAGGAGTACCTTGTGTGTATCAAACATTGCAACATAACTGGGTGACTATAAAGTTTCTCTACATGACGGGGTTATTACCCCTGGGTAGGCCAAAGCAACGGGGTTCTCTCCCCCGCTTCAAGAAAAATCACGTGGCCGGCTGACCAAGGAGCCGGTTCGGCCCTGGCCGGCTGGGCCACGGCCGGCTCTTCCGTTGACCCTCGAGCGAGCAAGCCCCTGTCCCATCTCTCTGCACGCGGGTACGGCGATAAGACAAGACCCCCACGACGTACCCCAACATGGTCACAATGACCGCTGACGCGCGGGCACGCATGGCTATAGTCCAGACGGTCGTACCCCTGACCCTGGCTGACCGCGACCAGGCAAGGCAACAGTGCCGGCACGCCTTCGCTCACTCCATTACCTGCCCCCGCATGGCTACAGCACTGTAGGTCGTACCGGAGACTTCGGCCGGCTGGCGCAAAGCGACACTGCTCAGACGACCCGTGTTGTAGCAGGTAGGCGCGGGCCAATCACGGAGCCGGCTGGCGGTCCCCAGTGGGTGACGGGGCTACGTAGCCAGTGGACCCTATAAACGACGAGACGGCTCAATAGGCGGGGGCCCTGGCCAGCCAGAGAGGCTGCCAGCTGGGACCCCCCCGCTCAGTACTTTAGGGATATTGTAAGCCAGGGGGTTGGCCTATAAACCCCCCCGAGCCCCCCATGCATAAGAGAGGACAGACTCACACACACGCGGAGGAACACTTCGCCCCATATTCACCCACGTAGCAAAGGAAGAGGAGCCAGTTGCTCCTTCATCCACCCCTAGAGAACAACTCCAGGAGCACCATTGTAACCACTCTCGTCTATCAATCTAGACCAAGCAGGACTAGGGGTATTACCTCCCACGGAGGGCCCTGAACTTGGGTACATCGTGCGTCCCTTGTCGCTTGTGCCTAATCCTGCTCCCGGAGCCCGTCGGAGTCCTTTGGCCCCAACCACCTTCGATAAGCCTACCCATGGCATCTGTCATGAGAAAACGACGATAGATGGTGCTCACCGTGGGGTCATCCACGGCGCCGGCCGGAGTCATCCTCCGGGTGGGACCCTTCACCACCTCCCCCGGCTACCCCGCGTCCGGGAGGAACTGCATGCTCGTGGGGCTTGTTCTGGTAGGCCCTTTGGGCAACACTGTCGGCCTCTGCGACGAGAGCCTCGACAGCAACCTCGCGCTCGACGTCGCCACGCTCACCGAACGCGTCAGCAAGCTGAGTCTCGCCGACGAGCCAGTGGTCGACGAGTACCCTAGTTGGGTGCTCGACTGCACCGTCTCGCCCACGTCTGTGTGTGCACTCGTTGCGACCGAGTCCAACGGCTCCCGCTTCCACGTCAGGGTGATGATCATCACCTCCACCACCTCTTCTGGACAGGTGCGGACCAAGGCCGATGCCGCCACGGCCCGCATCAGTACCTTTGACCCACTCGGCGTGGCCCTTCAAGGCCTGAGCACCCCCATCGCTCTGATGGTGAACCTCGACATCGCCACGGCCGAGCTAGAGGCGGCTTGTCGCCTGCTGTTCGAGGACGCTAGCGCCCTCGTAGCCATGCGGCGCCACATGTAGGCCGCTCAGCGGGAGTACGCCTCTAACTACGGTCTCACCCCGACTGGCACCGAGCCCAGCCGACGTGTGGCTATGCACGACCGCGGCCGCGTGGTCGCAGAAATCCTCGGCTGCCCGTCTACGACCCCCCCATGGCCAACTACGGGCCGCCAAGGTGGCCTACGAGGATCTGGCTACCTTGGACGGCAAAGAGCGTGCCACCCGCGAGCGTCACATCAAGGACCTCATCGACGCCGCTAACGCGCAGCAACACCTGCTCGCCCTCAGCGGAGCCGCCTCCGAAGGTCCCCAACCCGAGGGCATGGGGGCAGGGACCGCCGGCCGTCAGTCGGCTCAGTACTCCTGCTCCCCTCACGCCTCCAGCCGGTGGGCCGAGGCGAGCAACCCCCGACGCTCCCAGCCACCGAGGAACGAGCAGCCGACTGTGAACAGCCGGCACAACAACAACCCGTCTCATAGAAGCCACCGCAATGAGGCGCCAGCTGGCGGCAGCCGACGCAGCCGCGGGCACACACCACCTCTACCGCACGAGCCGGCGCGGTCAGTCCTGTTGGGGAACGTAGTAGTAAATCAAAAAAATTCCTACGTGTCACCAAGATCAATCTATGGAGAAACCAACAATGAGTGGGGGGAGTGCATCTTCATACCTTTGAAGATCGCAAAGCGGAAGCGTTACTAGAATGCGGTTGGTGGAGTCGTACTCGTAGCGATTCAGATCGCGGTGGATTCCGATCTAAGCGCCGAGCAACGACGCATCCGCGTTCAACACACGTGCAGACCGATGACGTCTCCTACGCCTTGATCCAGCAAGGAGGAAGGAGAGGTTGAGGGAGAGCTCTGGCAGCATGACGGCGTGGTGACGGTGGAGCTGTGTGGTACTCCGGTAGGGCTACGCCAAGCGCTACGGAGGACGAGGAGGAGGAGGGGTAGGGCTACGCCGAGAGAGAGAGAAAGAGATCTGTTGTGTCGGCAGCCCAAAACCCTCCACTATTTATAGGAGGAGGAGGAGGGGTGGCGCACCCCCTAGGGTTCCCACCCTAGGGAGATGGTCGGCCCTAGATGGCCCTTGTGGCCGGCGGCCAAGAGGGGAGAGGGGGCGCCCTAGGGTGGGCCTAGGGCCCATCTGCGCCTAGGGTTTGCCCCCTCTCCTCCTTTGCTGCGCCTTGGGATGAGGTGGGAAGCGCACCAGCCCACCTAGGGGCTGGTTCCCTCCCACTCTTGGCCCATATAGCCTTCCGAGGCCGCTGGCCCCTCCCGGTGGACCACCGGAACCCTTCCGGTGGTCCCGGTACATTACCGGTGATGCCCGAAACACTTCCGGTGACCAAATCATCACTTCCTATATATGAATCTTTACCTCCGGACCATCCCGGAACTCCTAGTGACCTCCAAGATCTCATCTAGGACTCTGAACAACCTTCGGTAACCACGTACACTATTCCCATATAACCCTAGCGTCATCGAACCTTAAGTGTGTAGACCCTATGGGTTCGGGAGGCATGTAGACATGACCGAGACACCTCTCCGGTCAATAACCAATAGCGGGATCTGGATACCCATGTTGGCTCCCACATGCTCCATGATGATCTCATCGGATGAACCATGATGTCGAGGATTCAATCAATCCCGTATACAATTTCCCTTGTCCATCGGTATGTTACTTGCCCGAGATTCGATCGTCGGTATCCCTATACCTTGTTCAAGATCGTTACCGGCAAGCCTCTTACTCATTCCGTAACACATCATCCCGTGGCTAACTCCTTAGTCACATTGAGCTCATTATGACGATGTCTTACCGAGTGGGCCCAGAGATACCTCTCTGTCACACGGAGTGACAAATCCCAGTCTCGATTCGTGCCAACCCAACAGATACTTTCAGGGATACTCGTAGTGTACCTTTATAGCCACCCAGTTGTGTTGTGACGTTTGGCACACCCAAATTATTCCTACGGTATCCGAGAGTTTCACAATCTCATGGTCTAAGGAAATGATACTTAACATGAGAAAAGCTTTAGCAGATGAACTACACGATCTTGTGCTATGCTTAGGATTGGATCCTGTCCATCACATCATTCTCCTAATGATGTGATCCCGTTATCAACGACATCCAATGTCCATGGTCATGAAACCATGACCATCTATTGATCAATGAGCTAGCCAACTAGAGGCTCACTAGGGACATGTTGTGGTCTATGTATTCACGCATGTATTACGGTTTCCGGTTAACACAATCATAGCATGAACAATAGACAATTATCATGAAAAAGGAAATATAATAATCACTTTATTATTGCCTCTAGGGCATATTTCCAACAAGTCCCGCCCGTCGTCCGCCCGGAGCTCGCGGCCCGGCTCAGACCGCAGGTCCCCCACAGTGACAATGATGCACGCCTCCGTCTCGACCGGCTGGCGCAGTCGGCCCTCCTCGAGGAGAAGGGCTCGATCGGTCCGGCGTGCTTCGGCCCTCGAATCCGTAATGAGCCGTTCTCGACCGGCTTCACGCTCCCCCATGATACCCTGAAATACAATGGGGCTGCCAAGCCCGAGGACTGGCTGATCGATTACACCACCGCAGTCGGCATCGCCAGGGGGAACAAGCGCGTAGCCGTCCGCTACGCTCCCCTCATGTTGATCGGTTCAGCCCGCACTTGGCTGAACAGCCTGGCGGCCGGCAGCATCAACACCTGGACGGACTTCGAAGAAGCGTTCGTCCGCAACTTCACCGGCACCTACAAGCGGCCAGGCTGCCCCCGTGAACTAGCATGTGCGTTCAAGGGCCGGATGAGGCCCTCCGCGACTACCTCACCCGATGGACCGAGCTCCGCAACTCCTACGAAGGGATGCACGAGGTGCAGGCCATCCAGTACTCCATCGAGGGTTGCCGCGACGGCACCTACCTCAAGCACAAGCTCCTGTGCTCCCAGCCGGCTACGCTGGCAGAACTCATGGCCAAGGCGAACAAGTACGCCACGGCCGACTCCGTGATTCGGGTCAAGACGACCCCGCCCGCCAAGGCAACACCGACACCGGTTGCCGACAACCGGCAGCCACCGAACAACAAACGCAAGAACGACTAGCCAGACCCCCGCTACGGGAGCCGGCAGGTTGCCACCATCGAGGAGGAGTCGGCTGCCCCAACCATCCAGCCAGCGTTTAGCGCACCGGCAAGGTTGCCTGGCAGCCAAGCTCACGTTTGAGTAGATGCTCGACCTCCCCTGCAACAATCACTCTGGAGCCAAGCCCTCCACGCACACCCTCCGGTAGTGCAGCTTTTCACAGCGACTAGCCTGGGGGCGGCCTTCCGCCTCCCCCCGCACCGTCTGCCCATGCGCCGGCCCCGGCCCTAGCTGCCGCCCCGACGCCGGCTTCAGCCCAGAACGATGGTCGCCTGCTCGACCAGCTCCCCAACCAAGACGGTTGCTATGTCGTCTTCACTAGTGAAGAGACAAGCAAGCATGCTCAGTGCCGGCTTCACCACGAGGTGAATGCCACCATGCCCGTGACTTCCCAGTTCATGCACTGGTCGGAGAAGCCGGTCACCTAGAGTCGGGCCAACCACCCGGCTGTGATGCTAAATCCCGGCAGCTACGCCCTGGTCCTTGGCCCCACCTTCGCCTTTGAGAGGCGCACCTCTGCCGCTTCTCATGGGTGTTAATCAATGGCGGTAGCAGCATCAACATCCTCTACCTCGACATGATGCGAAAGCAGGGGCTCAAGGCAGAAGATCTGCAGGCAAGCCGGACTATTTTCCACGGCATCGTGCCGGGAAAATCTTGCCCCCTCATTGGCAAGATCAAGCTCGACATCCTCTTCGGCGGACCCGGACACTTCCGCCGTGAGCCGATATGGTTTGAGGTGGTGGACCTTGCAAGTCCCTACCACGCGTTGCTGGGTCGGCCGGCCCTTGTCAAATTCATGGCGGTCCCCCACTACGCTTACCTCAAGCTCAAGATGCCAGGCCCCAAGGGGATCATCTCCATCGCCGGCGACTACAAGATATCCATCGAGTGCACGTGAGACGAAAGCCAGCTGGGCGAGGCCCTAGAGATAGTGGAGGAGAAGCGCCAGCTCGACCGGCTCGTGGCCCTTGCCGCCAGCCAGCCGGCCATGCCGGTTCCTCCTTCGCAGACGGTCGGCGAGGCCTCGTTCCAGCCATCTAAAGACACCCGGCGGATCCCGCTTCACCCAGCCAACCCCGAGCAGCGTGTCACCATCGGCTCCCGCCTAGACAGTAAATAGGAAGGCGAGCTTGTTGTTCCTCCATGAGAATCGGGACATCTTTGCGTGGTCCCCCAAGGACATGTCGGGTGTTCCAAGGAAGTTCGTCGAGCACAAACTTCATGTCTGGCCGGACGCTAAACCAGTCAAGCAACCCCTACGTTGTTTCTCTGAGGAGAAGCGGTGCACTATAGGAGAAGAGATCGCTCGGCTGCTCGCAGCCGGCTTCATCATGGAGGTTTTCCACCTGGACTGGCTGGCCAACCCAGTCCTGGTGCTGAAGAAGAACAAGACCTGGCGCATGTGCATCGACTGCACCAGCCTGAACAAAGCGTGCCCTAAGGACCCGTTCGCCCTGCCGCAAATCGATCAAGTCATCGACTCTACGTCCGGCTGCAACCTGCTGTCCTTCCTCGACGCCTACTCCGGCTTCCACCAGATCAAGCTGGACCCGGAGGACCGGCTCAATACCTCCTTAATTACCCCCTTTGGGGCCTATTGCTACATCACCATGTCCTTAGGCCTGAAGAATGCAGGCGCTACCTTCTAGTGCTGCATGCAGAAGTGTCTCCTGCCTCAGATAGGCATGAACGTCCATGTCTACGTCGATGACATCGTCATCAAAACCAAGAAGCACTCTAGCCTCCTCGATGACCTCCGGGAGACGTTCGTGAACTTGCGTGAATAAAAGATCAAGCTCAACCCGGAGAAGTGCGTTTTTAGCATCCCAGCCGGCCAGCTCCTGGGCTTCTTTGTGTCCGCTCGCGGCATCGAAGCTAACCCCGAGAAGATCCAAGAAATCGAGCATATGCCCAAGCCGACCCGGCTCCGTGACGTCCAGAAGTTCACCGGTTGCCTTGCCTCGCTCAGCCAATTCATCGGCTGGCTGGGAGAGAAGGCCCTGCCCCTCTACGGGCTCCTTCGGAAGACGGCTCTGGTCGAGCCAGGCCGCACCCTCATGGGGAAGCCGGGCATGTTCGACTGGCCCGACGAGGCGGACGAGGCCTTCCCCGGTCTAAAACGGGCCCTCACCAGCGCGCCCATCTTGGCAGCGCCATCTGAGAAGGAGCCCCTTCTCGCCTACATCGCGACGACCATGCGTGTCATCAGCGTCATTTTGGTGGTCGAGCGGTCGGAGGAGGGCAGGACGCTACCGTTCCAGCGCCCCGTCTACTACCTCAGCGAGGTCCTCTCTGCCTCCAAGCAGAACTACCCCCACTACCAGAAGATGTGCTACGGCATATACTTTGCCACCAAGAAGGTCAAGCAGTATTTCCAAGAGCACACCATCACCGTGGTGAGCACGGCTCCGCTCGGCGAGATCATGAGCGGTCGGGACTCCACCGGCCGAATCGCCAAATGGGTCATCGCCCTCGCCAACCACGAGATCCGGTACGAACCACGTACCGCCATCAAGTCGCGGGCGATGGCCGACTTCCTCGTTGACTGGGCGGAAACCGAGTTTGTGTCGCCTCCCCCGGACTCTACACATTGGCGCATGCACTTTGACGGCTCGAAGATGAGGACCGGCCTGGGTGTCGGCATAGTCCTCTCCTCCCCAAAGGGAGACCAACTCAAGTACGCACTCCAAATTCACTTCGCCGCCTCCAACAACATGGCCGAGTATGAGGCGCTCGTACACGGCCTCTGGCTCGCCAAGGAGATTGACATCAGGAGCATCTTATGTTTCGGCGACTCCGACCTCGTGGTGCAGCAAGTCTCTGGCGAATGGGACGCCAGGGATGCCAACATGGCCAGCTATCGCTTCCTCATCCAGCAACTCACCAGCTCCTTCGAAGGCTATGAATTCCACCACATCCCTCGGGCAGACAACGAGGCAGTCGATACATTTGCAAAAATCGGCTCCACCCGACAGGCCATCCCAGCCGGCATCTCCCTCGAACGGCTGCTCAAGCCGACAATCAGGCCCTCCCCTGAATCGAAGTCCATCTTCGTGCCAGTCAACGTTGTCGGCCCATCGGGGATTTCGACTGCTCCGCCCGTGCCGTCACTACTACCTACAGGATCGGCTCCGGCTGCCATACCGACAGCTTCGACGCCTGTTGTCCAGTCGGTGTCATCAGCCTCGACATTCGGGCCATCCGCATCCGAAGTCGCCGGCTCCGACGGTGCGGCGGTCATGATGGAGATCGACGTTCCTCCTGCCGCCTCGCCTCCGGGGACTGATGAGCCGGCCCCGGGGACTGGCAATCTGGTCTCAGGGGCTGATCGCTCAGGCCCAGGGGCTCCCGAGCCGGCCCTTGTCTCAGATCCCTCGTGGGCCCAACCCATCCTGGCGTTCCTCCTCTACGGGGAGCTTCCCCCCGACGAGGCCACAACAAGGGAGATCCAACACGGAGCTCCGGCCTATAGCATCGTCAACCGCAAGATGGTTCACCGCAGCACCACCGGTGTCTTCCAACGATGCGTCGAGCCGGAGAAGGGATGGGAAATCCTCCTCGACATCCACCAAGGCGAGTGCGGGCACCATGCCGCCTCCAGGACCCTAGTGGCCAAGGCGTTTCGCCACGACTTCTATTGGTCCACTTCCTTGGAGGAGGACAAGCGGCTGGTCGACAAGTGCGAAGGCTGCCAACGCTTTAGCACCCAGAGCAGCATTTGAGTATTCCATTGGTTGCAGCCATCACAGCTTGCCAAGCTTCTGGAGGAGGCGGGGGTGGCGGGGGTGGTGGAACATCAGATTGCTCCCCATCACGACCCGCACTCCCGCGAGTTGTTGGTGTTGGGGAACGTTTCATGGGAAACAAAAAAATTCCTACGCACACGCAAGATCTATCCATGGTGATGAGCATCTACGAGAGGGAGAGTGGATCTACATACCCTTGTAGATCGCTAAGCGGGAAGCGTTAAGAAACGCGGTTGGTGTAGTCGAACGTCTTCGCGATCCAAATCGCCGAGCATCCCGCGATCTCATCACGATCCGTCCCTCGATCCAATCACGATCCGTCCTGCGAACTCATGATCCATCCCGCGATCTCATCATGATCCATCTCGCGATCTTGATCACGGTCCTTCCGATCTAGCGCCGAACGGACGGCACCTCCGCGATCAGCACACGTACATCTCGATGATGATCTCTGCCTTCTTGATCCAGCAAGAGGGAGTGGAGAGGTAGATGAGTTCTCTGGGAGCGCAATGGCATTGCGGTGATGGTGGTGGAGCTATTCCAACAGGGCTTCGCCTAAGCACCGCTGAAAACCGATCTAGAGGAGAAACTGCGATCTAGAGGAGAGGTAGCACGTGGCTATTAGGGTTAGCTTTTTCCTCTAAATCCTCTAGTATATATAGGAGGGAGGGAGGGGAGGAGGAAGCCTCAAACCCTCAAGGTTTAGTCGAAATTGGAGGTGGAGGAGTCCTACTCCAATCCTATTAGGAGTAGGATTCCTCCTTTCCACTTGGAAACTCTTTCCACCTCTCCACCTTTGGATTTTCCCCTTCTCAAACCACTCCAGCCGCATGGGACCTTAGAGGAGGCTTTGGCCAGCCCACCAGGGGCTGGTTTACCTCCTCCCACAGCCCATGTAGCCTCTTGGGTCGAAATACCTCTCCCGATGATCCCCCGGTACACTACCGGCACTCCCCGTACACTACCGATGAGCCCGAAACTTTTCCGGCGACCAAAACAGGACTTCCTATATATCAATCTTTACCTCCGGACCATTCCGGATATCCTCGTGACATCCAGGATCTCATCCGGGACTCCAAACAACCTTCGGTCACCATCATACATAACTCTATACTACTGAAACTTCACTGAACCTTAAGTGTGCAGACCCTGCGGGTTCGAGAACTATGTAGACATGACCGAGACACCTCTATGGTAAATAACCAATAGAGGGACTTGGATGCCCATATTGGTTCCTACATATTCTATGAAGATCTTTATCGTTCGAACCTCTATGTCAAGGATTCAGTTAATCCTGTATGATGTTCCCTTTGTTCTTCGGTATGTTACTTGCCCGAGATTCGATCGTCGGTATCTCCATACCTAGTTCAACCTCGTTATCGGCAAGTCTCTTTACTTGTTCCATAATACAAGATCCCGTGACTAACACTTAGTCACATTGCTTGCAAGGCTTATTGTGATGTTGTATTACCGAGTGGGCCCTGAGATACCTCTCCGTCACATGGAGTAACAAATCCCAGTCTTGATCCATGCCAACCCAACAGACACCCTCGGAGATACCTGTAGAGCACCTTTATAGTCACCCAGTTACGTTGCGATGTTTGATACACACAAGGTACTCCTCCGGTGTCAGTGAGTTGCATGATCTCATGGTCATAGGAACAAATACTTGACATGCAGAAAACAGTAGCAATAAACTGACACAATCATCTGCTATGTTTGTAGTTTGGGTCTTGTCCATCACATCATTCTCCTAATGACGTGATCCCGTTATCAAATGACATATCATGTCCATGAATAGGAAACCTTAACCATCTTTGATTAACTAGCTAGTCAATTAGAGGCATACTAGGGACATGGTGTTGTCTATGTCTCCACACATGTATCTGAGTTTCCAATCAATACAATTCTAGCATGGATAATAAACGATTATCATTAATAAGTAAATATGATAATAACTAATTTATTATTGCCTCTAGGGCATATTTCCAACAGTTGGAGCCATCCTGGAGATGGACAAGAACATCAACACCTCATTGATAAGATGAATTCACAAGCTGAATCAAATGCTTGAAAGAAATTGAACGAATAACATAACAGCCTTCCTACTGAAAAATTAGGAAGAATGCCTTCTTCGGTTCACGATAACATCATCAGATATTAGAAGCCACTTGTAATAACACAAAAGTGTTGAGCTAATGTTGCTCGATACAAATGTATATGCCCTTATACATCTGAAGAAGATGATCCTAGATAACTACAAGAGTTCCCACCTAAGAACTTCCGAAAACTTTCTGGTTATGCAATCCGGTGTGGGGGATACAAGAACGAAATAACTCACACAACTAGCAAACCTACACCCCAACTATATCCATCCTTCAACACATAACCAGAGGCTTTTGCAAATCCATCTAACTCGAATCCTATGGTCATCTGGCTCTGAATACCAACTTTTAATGCCCAAGATGCACGCCTATCCATATTGGGCACGGGGGCTCGATAGGGATAGAGGCGCATCTAGTCGTTTCGCAAGTTCAGTATCATTACATACATTTATGAAGAGAAGAGTATATGATTTGGCTTACACTTGCCACATGCTAAGTTACGATTCCACACAATTTATTCAAACATCAATCCAAAGACAGGGTCCGACTACGGGCGAAAACAAATGATAAAATGATACAATGACACTGGCTTGCTAGCCCTGAAGATCACGACCATGACCACTCTACTCGTCTGGATATGTGACGTACATCCTGCCACGCTCCTTGTCATACTCCCACTGGAGCTGCGTCACATCATCTGGCACGATCTCTTTTGTACCTGCACCTGTATTGTTGTAGTAATCTGTGAGCCATGAGGACTCAGCAATCTCGCACCCGGGTATCGACAATTCAAGCTTATAGGTTGGATGGGGGATAAGTGTTTAGTTTGCAGCAGCACTAAGCATTTATGTTGGCTAATCTTACGAGAACATGAAAGTAAATATGTGGTCTACGGTAAACGAGCGAGAACTAGAATGACCTCTAAAGATCCTGAACACCTACTTACATCAAACATAACCCCACCATGTTCTCTCTCGGTTCATGTTCACGAGCAGAGAAGATCATGGTTACTCACACAGTTGGTGTATTTTATTAGAGTTTACTTCAAGTTAACTATAACCAGGTGTTAAACAAATATCCAAGTTGTCACATAACCGCGGGCACGGCTTTCCGAAAGTTTTAACCCTATAGGGTTGCTCCAACTAGTCCATCATAAATTAACCACACTCCACGGGAATAACCTCGACCATGGATCTCGTGATCATCCTAGGCAACTCCAAAGGAATTCCGACACCTAATGCAAGCCATTCGAAAAAGGTAAAACAAGTCTAGCAAGACCTCCCGGTGAGCCAGATCCACTTCTAGAGCCGTGTCTCTCTATCAACGGGCATCATCCGTCTATGCGAAGTGGAAGGTTGCCTGAAAATGCCTCGAGTTGCCTCGAGGTGGCACCACCGACTGCTAGGTGGGTGGACCAACACTCATGCAGAGCACTGGCCCGGGGGTTGATTAATTATCCACGGGGTTGCAAAGCCCTATGCAATTTTATTAAGTTGTTTAAGCAAATAGTACCAATGTTTGGTCTGTTGGGGAACGTCGCATGGGAAACAAAAAATTTCCTACGCACACGCAAACCTATCCATGGTGATGAGCATCTACGAGAGGGAGAGTGGATCTACGTACCCTTGTAGATCGCTAAGCGGGAAGCGTTAAGAAACGCGGTTGGTGTAGTCGAACATCTTCGCGATCCAAATCGCCGAGCGTCCCGCGATCTCATCACGATCCGTCCCGTGATCCAATCACGATCCGTCCCGCGAACACATCATGATCCGTCCCGCGAACTCATCACGATCCGTCTCACGATCTTGATCACGATCTGTCCCGCGAACTCATCACGTTCCGTTCCGTGATCACATCACGAACTGTCTCGCGATCTTGATCACGGTCCTTCCGATCTAGCGCCGAACGGACGGCACCTCCGCGTTCAGCACACGTGCAGCTTGATGTCGATCTCCACCATCTTGATCGAGCAAGAGGAGGTGGAGAGGAGAGAGAGTTCACCGGCAGCGTGACGGCGCTCCGGTGATGGTGGTGGAGCAATTCTGGCAGGGCTTCGCCTAAGCGCTGCAGAAAACCGATCTAGAGAAGCACCGGTGAAACGGGTAGCACGTGGCCGTAATTGGTAGCCAAACCCTAGATATTCCACTAGTATATATAGGAGGAGAGGAGAGGAGAGGCAGCCAAGGCCTTTGGTTCAGCCGAAATAGGAGGTGGGAAGCAATCCTACTTCACCTCCAATCCTAGTTGGAGTAGGATTGCCTCCTATTGGCTGATTTTTCACCTTTTCGTTAGCCTTTTTCTCTCCCTGCGCCATGGGCCTTTTGTGGCTGATTTACCAGCCCACTAAGGGCTGGTTAATACTCTCCCACAGCCCATGGTCCCTCTAGGGTCGAAATACCCCTCCCGGAGGCCTCTCGGTACACTACCGGCACTCCCGGTACACTACCGATGAGCCCGAAACCTTTCCGGAAACCAAACTGTGACTTCCTATATATGAATCTTTACCTCCGGACCATTCCGGAGATCCTCGTGACGTCCGGGATCTCATCCGGGACTCCTAACAACCTTCGGTCACCACCATACATAACTCTACACTACCGAAACATCATGGAACCTTAAGTGTGCAGACCCTGCGGGTTCGAGAACTATGTAGACATGACCGAGACACCTCTATGGCCAATAACCAATGGCGGGACCTGGACGTCCACATTGGTTCCTACATATTCTACGAAGATATTTATCTTTCGAACCTCTATGTCAAGGATTCAGTTAATCCCGTATAACGTTCCCTTTGTTCTTTGGTATGTTACTTGCCCAAGATTCGATTGTCGGTATCTCCATACCTAGTTCAACCTCATCACCGGCAAGTCTCTTTACTCGTTCCATAATACAAGATCCCGTAACTAATAATTAGTCACATTTCTTGCAAGGCTCATTGTGATGTTGTATTACCGAGTGGGCCCCGAGATACCTCTCCGTCACACGGAGTAACAAATCCCAGTGTCGATCCATGCCAACTCAATAGACACCCTCGCAGATACCTGTAGAGCACCTTCATAGTCACCCAGTTACGTTGCGACGTTTGATACACACAAGGCACTCCTCCGATATCCGTGAGTTGCATGATCTCATGGTCATAGGAACATATGCTTGACATGCAGAAAACAGTAGCAATAAACTGACACGATCATATGCTACGTTTGTAGTTTGGGTCTTGTCCATCACATCATTCTCCTAATGATGTGATCCCGTTATCAAATGACATCTCATGTCCATGGCTAGGAAACCTTAACCATCTTTTGATCAACGAGCTAGTCTATTAGAGGCATACTAGGGACATGGTTTTGTCTATGTATCCACACATGCATTTAAGTCTCCGATCAATACAATTATAGCATGGATAATAAACGATTATCATGAACAAGGAAATATGATAATAACTAATTTATTATTGCATCTAGGGCATATTTCCAACAGTCTCCCACTTGCACTAGAGTTAATAATCTAGTTCACATCACCATGTGATTCGCATTGTTATGAATCTAACACCCAAGAAGTATTGGGGCTCGATCATGCTTTGCATGTGAGAGAGGTCTTATAGTCAACGGGTCCGCGATATTCAGATTCGTGTGTACTTTGCAAATCTCTATGTCAAACCGTAAACACTGCTACCACACTCCACTTGGTACTACTTCCAAATGGCTGCTCCACTATACGTATTCAGATTGCTACTACTAGTCATCCGGATTGGTGCTAAAGCTTGCATCGACGTAACTCTTTACGATGAACCCTTTATCACCTCCATAATCGAGAAACATCTCCTCAGTCTTTTAGTTACTAAGGATAATCTTGACCGCTGTCCAGTGATCCTACTCCTGGATCACTTTCGTACCCCTTGACAAACTCATGGCAAGGCACACACAGGTGCGGTACACAACATGGCATACTATACAGAGCCTATGGCTAAGGCATAGGGGACGACGTTCGTCTTTTCTCTTTCTTCTGCCGTTGTCGAGCTTTGAGTCTTACTCAACTTCACACCTTTATAAATCAAGTGAGAACTCTTTCTCTGACTGATCCATTTTGAACTCTTTCAAAATCTTGTCAAGGTATGTATTTATTGAAAGTCTCATCAAGCATCTTGATCTATCTCTATAGATTTTGATGCTCAACAATTAGGTAGCTTTATCCAGGTCTTCCTTTGAAAATCACTTTTCAAACAACCATTTATGCTTTCCAGAAATCCTACATTACTTCCGATCAACAATATGTCATCCACATATACTTATCAGAAATTCTATAGTGCTCCCACTCACTTTATTGTAAATACAAGTTTCTCGTAAACTTTGTATAAACATTAAAACTTTTATCACCTCATCAAAGCGTATATTCCAACTCCGAGATGCTCGCTTTAGTCCATAGAAGGATCACTAAAGCTTGCACACCTTTTAGCATCCTTAGGACTGACAAAACCATCCGGTTGTATCACATACAACCTTTCCTCAAGTAAACCGTTAAGGAAACGATGTTTTGACATCCATCTGTCAGATTTCATAATTGAAAATGCAGCAACTGCTAACATAATTCCAACATACTTTAGCATCGCTACGAGTGAGAAAGTCTCATCGCAGTCAACTGCTTGAACTTGTCACAACCATCTTTGCAACAAGTCGAGCTTCACAAATGGTGACAATTACCATCAGCGTCTGTCTTCATTCTAAAGATCCATTTGTACTCAACGACCTGCCGTCCAACGAGCAAGTCTACCAAAGTCTATACTTGGTTTTCGTACATGGATCCTATCTCGGATTTCATGGCCTCCAACCATTTGTCGGAATCAGGGCCCATCATCGCTTCTCCATAGCTTGTAGGTTCATCGTTGTCCAGCAACATGATCTCCAAGACAGGGTTGTCGTACCGCTCAGGAGCAGTAGACATCCTTGTCGACCTACGAAGTTTGATAGTAACTTGATCCTGAAGCTTCATGATCATCATCATTAACTTCCTCTTCAACTAACGTAGGCTTCACAGAAACATCTTCCTGCGCTGCGCTACTCTCTGGTTGAACAAAGGTTTAACAACCTCATCAAGTTCTATCTTCCTCCCACTCAGTTCTTTCGAGAGAAACCCTTTCTCGAGAAAGGACCCAGTTTTAGCAACAAACATTTTATGCTTGGATCTGAGATAGAAGGTTCACCCAAATGTTCTTAGGGTATTCTATGAAGATGCATTTGTCCGCTTTGGGTTCGAGCTCATTAGGCGAAAACATTTTCCACACAAGCGTCGCAGCCCCAAACATTAAGAAATGACAGCTTAGGTTTCTATCAAACCATAGTTCACACAGTGTCATCTCAACGGATTTAGATGGTGCCCTATTTAAAGTGAATGTAGTTGTCTCTAATGCATAACCCCAAAATTATAGTAGTAAAACGATAAGAGACATCATAGCACACACCATGTCCAATAGAGCATAACTATGATGTTCGGACACACCATCACACTATGGTGTTCCAGGTGGCGTTTAGTTGTGAAACAACTTTCACATTGTCTTAAGTTGTATGCGAAACTCATAACTCAGATATTCACCTCCACGATCACATCGCAGACATCTTTATCTTCTTGTCATGACGATCTTTAAACTTCACTCTGAATCTGCTTGAACCTTTGAAACGATTCAGACTTGTGTTTCATTAAGTAAACATACACTATATCTACTCAAATCATCAGTGAAGGTAAGAAAATAACGATATCCACTGCACGCTACAAGACTCACTGGATTGCATACATCAACATGTATCATTTCCAATGAATCACTTGCCCGCTCCATCCAACGGGGTTTTTAGTCATCTTGCCCAAGAGGCATGGTTCGCATGTCTCAACCGATTCGAAATCGAATGATTCCAAAGATCCATCAACATGGAGTTTCTTCATGCGCTTTATACCAATATGACATTTAGCGGCAGTGCCACAAGTATGTGGTACTATCATTATTAACTTTGTATCTTTTGACATCAGTGTTATGAACATGTGTATTACTACGATCAAGATTTCAACAAACCATTCTCACTGGGTGCATGACCATTGAAGGTATTATTCATGTAAACAGAATAACCATTATTCTCTAACTTAAATGAGTAATCGTATTGCAATAAACATGATCCAATCATGTTCATGCTCAATGCAAAACACCAAATAACATTTATTTAGGTTCGTCACTAATCCTGAAGGTAGAGAGAGCGTGCGATGTTGATCACATCAACCTTGGAAACATTTCCAACACATATCGTCACCTCACCCTTAGCTAGTTCTCCGTTTATTCCGTAGATTTTATTTCGAGTTACTAGCATCTAGCAACTGAACCGGTATCCAATACCCAGGTGCTACTAGGAGTACTAGCAAGGTACACATCAATAACTCGTATATCAAATATACTTCTGTCGATGTTGCCAGCCTTCTTATCTACCAGGTATCTAGGGTTGTTCCGCTTCAGCGACTGCTCGCCTCATAACAGAAGCACTTAGTCTCGGGTTTGAGTTCAACTTTGGGTTGCTTCACTGGAGCAGCAACTGAATTGCTATCCATGAAGTTTCCCTCCTTGCTCTTTCCCTTCTCGAAACTAGTGGTTTGATTAACCATCAACACTTGACGCTCCTTCTTGATTTCTACCTTCGCGGTTTCAAACATCGCGAACAACTCAGGGATCAACATTTCTTTCCCTGACATTTTATAGTTCATCACCAAGTTCTAGTAGCTCAGTGACAGTGACTTGGAGAACTACATCAATCACTATCTTATCTGGAAGATCAACTCCCACTCGATTCAAGCGATTGTAGTACCCAGACAGTCTGAGCACATGCTCAACGATTGAGCTATTCTCTTTCATCTTGCAGGCAAAGAATCTCGTTGGAGATCTTCTATCTCGCAACTCGGGCACGAGCCTGAGATCACAACCTTAGCTCTTAGAACATCTCATATGTTCCGTGACGTTCAAAACGTTTCGGAGCCTCAATTCTAAGCCATAATGCATGACGCACTAAACTATCAAATAGTCATCGAAACGTGCCTGTCAGATGTTCACAACATCTACAGACGACGCTAGATGGGGTGGCGCACCGAGCGGTGCATTAAGGACATAAGCCTTCTGTGCAGCAATGAGGACAATCCTCAGATCACGGACCCAGTCCGCAATTTTGCTACCAACATCTTTCAATTCTATTTCTCTAGGAACATATAAAAATACAAGGGAGCTACAGCGCGAGCTAGTAATCTACAACATAATTTGAAAAGACACTTTGACTATGTTCATGATAATGAGTTCAATTAATCATATTACTTAAGAACTCCCACTCAAATTGACATCCCTCCGATCATTCGAGTGATACATGATCCAAATTCACCAACTCAAGTCCGATCATCACGTGAGTTGAGGTGGCTGCAATGGTGAACATCATTATGTTGATCATATCTACTATATGACTCATGTTCGACCTTTCGGTCTCTTGTGTTCCGAGGCCATGTGTGTACATGCTAGGCTCGTCAAGTTTAACCCGAGTGTTCTGCATGTGCAACACCGGCTTGCACCCGTTGTATGTGAACGTAGAGTCTATCACACCCGATCATCACGTGGTGTCTCAACACGACGAACTTTCGCAACGGTGCACAATCGGGGAGAACACAATTTATCTTGAAATTAAGTGAGGGATCACCTTATAATGCTACCGTCGTCCTAAGCAAAACAAGGTGCATAAAAGGATTAACATCACAAGCAAATCATAAGTGACATGATATGGCCATGAACTTGTGCTTTTGATCTCCATCTAGAAAGCACCGGCATGATCTCCATCGTCACCGGCATGACACCATGATCTCCAACATCTTGATCTCCATCAACGTGTCGCCATCGGGGTTGTCACGCCCTGCATGCTTCTACTACTATTGCTACCGTTTAGCGATAAAGTAAAGCATTACATAGCGCTTAATGATTGACACGCAGGTCATACAATAATTAAAGACAACCCTATGGCTCCTGCCGGTTGCCGTGTTCATCGACATTCAAGTCGTGATAATCTATACATCACATGATCATCTCATACATCACATATATCACATCATGTAATTGGCCATATCATATCACAACATACCCTGGAAAAACAAGTTAGACGTCCTCTAATTGTTGTTGCATGTTTTACGTGGCTGCTACGGGTATCTAGCAAGAACGATTCTCACCTACGCATAAACCACAACGGTGATACACTAGTTTCTTTTCAACCTTCTCAAGGACCGCCTTTGTCGGATCCGATCCAACTAAAGTGAGAGAAACTGTCACCCGCAAGCCATCTAGGCAACAAGTTGCGTCGAGGGAACCGGTCTCTCGTAAGCGTACGAGTAATGTTGGTCCGGGCCGCTTCATCTCACAATCCCGCTGAACCAAAATACGACCAAGGGAGGAAGCAATCTAAGCATCAACGCCCACAAACCTTTTGTGTTCTACTCGAGATCTCATCGAACCATCAACCTAGCTCATGATGCCACTGTTGGGGAACGTCGCATGGGAAACAAAAAATTTCCTACGCACACGCAAACCTATCCATGGTGATGAGCATCTACGAGAGGGAGAGTGGATCTACGTACCCTTGTAGATCGCTAAGCGGGAAGCGTTAAGAAACGCGGTTGGTGTAGTCGAACATCTTCGCGATCCAAATCGCCGAGCGTCCCGCGATCTCATCACGATCCGTCCCGTGATCCAATCACGATCCGTCCCGCGAACACATCATGATCCGTCCCGCGAACTCATCACGATCCATCTCACGATCTTGATCACGATCTGTCCCGCGAACTCATCACGATCCGTTCCGTGATCACATCACGAACTGTCTCGCGATCTTGATCACGGTCCTTCCGATCTAGCGCCGAACGGACGGCACCTCCGCGTTCAGCACACGTGCAGCTTGATGATGATCTCCACCATCTTGATCCAGCAAGAGGAGGTGGAGAGGAGAGAGAGTTCACCAGCAGCGTGACGACGCTCCGGTGATGGTGGTGGAGCAATTCCGGCAGGGCTTCGCCTAAGCGCTGCAGAAAACCGATCTAGAGGAGCACCGGTGAAACGGGTAGCACGTGGCCGTAATTGTTAGCCAAACCCTAGCTATTCCACTAGTATATATAGGAGGAGAGGAGAGGAGAGGCAGCCAAGGCCTTTGGTTCAGCCTAAATAGGAGGTGGGAAGCAATCCTACTTCACCTCGAATCCTAGTTGGAGTAGGATTGCCTCCTATTGGCTGATTTTTCACCTTTTCCTTAGCCTTTTTCTCTCCCTGCGCCATGGGCCTTTTGTGGCGGATTTACCAGCCCACTAAGGGATGGTTAATACTCTCCCACAGCCCATGGTCCCTCTAGGGTCGAAATACCCCTCCCGGAGGCCTCTCGGTACACTACCGGCACTCCCGGTACACTACCGATGAGCCCGAAACCTTTCCGGAAACCAAATTGGGACTTCCTATATATGAATCTTTACCTCCGGACCATTCCGGAGCTCCTCATGACGTCCGGGATCTCATCCGGGACTCCTAACAACCTTCGGTCACCACCATACATAATTCTACACTACCGAAACATCACCGAACCTTAAGTGTGCAGACTCTGCGGGTTCGAGAACTATGTAGACATGACCGAGACACCTCTACGGCCAATAACCAATGGCGGGACCTGGACATCCACATTGGTTCCTACATATTCTACGAAGATCTTTATCGGTCGAACCTCTATGTCAATGATTCAGTTAATCCCGTATAACGTTCCCTTTGTTCTTCGGTATGTTACTTGCCCAAGATTCGATTGTCGATATCTCCATACCTAGTTCAACCTCGTCACCGGCAAGTCTCTTTACTCGTTCCGTAATACAAGATCCCGTAACTAACAATTAGTCACATTGCTTGCAAGGCTTATTGTGATGTTGTATTACCGAGTGGGCCCCGAGATACTTCTCCGTCACACGGAGGAACAAATCCCAGTCTCGATCCATGCCAACTCAACAGACACCGTCGCAGATACCTGTAGAGCACCTTTATAGTCACCCAGTTACGTTGCGACGTTTGATACACACAAGGCACTCCTCCGATATCCGTGAGTTGCATGATCTCATGGTCATAGGAACATATACTTGACATGCAGAAAACAGTAGCAATAAACTGACACGATCATATGCTACATTTGTAGTTTGGGTCTTGTCCATCACATCATTCTCCTAATGATGTGATCCTGTTATCAAATGACATCTCATTTCCATGGCTAGGAAACCTTAACCATCTTTTGATCAACGAGCTAGTCTATTAGAGGCATACTAGGGACATGGTTTTATCTATGTATCCACACATGCATTTAAGTCTCCGATCAATACAATTGTAGCATGGATAATAAACGATTATCATGAACAAGGAAATATGATAATAACTAATTTATTATTGCCTCTAGGGCATATTTCCAACATGGTCTTGCCACACAAGTTTTAATCTCAACCGAATAATCAAGGGGGGCCCCATAACAACCCCGAGCATGTTAGGAGCGCAAAATATGGAAACATAACACCGGTAACAAGTAACTAGGGCGGTAAAAGTGGAACAAAACACCGAGAAAAAGGCCAAGACTTCCACCATACCAAGATATATATGTGCATTCAATTAAATAGCAGATAATATTGTGATATGCCACATATCCATGTTATGACATGGAAACAACCTACACCTGCACCTGCAACTAAGAATGCTATAAGAGGGGCTAAGCAGCGGTATCTTAGCCAAACAAGGTTTGCTAGGATGTGGAGGGGTTGGAGGATATCATGGCAATGTAGGAGGCTTGACATTCAAGTGGTAGGTAACACATATGTAACAATAAGAGCGAGACATCTAGCAAATCAAAAAAATAGTGTCGGGATCCGGGTACGATCATCTTGCCTGTTGGTTCTTCAGAGGGACAAAGAGCGGGGTCCTCGTAGTGGTACTCTCCTGGATCCTCGTACTCAGGTTCAACACTCGCGTCTACCCAAGGGAAACAGCAACAATAAACAACCAACCAAGGTTCAATGCACAAACAAGATGATGCATAATTCATTTGAAGAATTTAACATGGCAATCCTAAACTAGTCGTGTTTCTCATGCAATAGTTTAGTTATTTACAATTCTAGACAGAACCTCATGTTAGGTTATTTAAACATTCATGATCATGACAAATATGGATGCTTCATGCAAAATCGATACAAATGCATATGTAGAACGTAGGAAACGGAGTTATGGTTCTCACGCTACGCTCACGGCAAGTTATGAAGGCAAAACACAAGACAATGAAGGCCATGAGCTATTCCTTGGCATTCCAAGGTATCCACTGGTTAGGCAATGAAAAACCAACCACAATAGAGTCCAAGATCAAGCAATTCCATGGAGCATAGCTCCCACAAGTAACAAAACACTAAAACAAATAATCTGTCACAAAAACAACGACATAGCAACTTTCACAACCAATAACTAGAGCTACAGGAACTCTCCAACCACCAACAAGGCATTTACATAAACTACATAGCATGCTTATCAAATCATCCAACTACACAAACTGGAAAGGAAGCACATATCAATAATCATGAAGCTCACAAGTTGGCATGATGAAACAGATTCTAGGGACTTAGTGAAAATCACAGTTTTTCTGGAATCTGAGTTAAGCTGATAGCAAGTTAACAGAAGAAACTAATGGTGATAGAGACCACCTCATGGCATGAAAATTCACAGGATGGTAGAGGACAACATCTACTTCAAAACACTAGCACTGAGCTTGAGCTAATTCACAACATATCACTTGATAGCATCCACTCTTCATGGCATAAAAATATTAACAGATTCTCAGACTTACAAATATTTAGCATGTTTGAAAACGGCAACATTTTAATATCCACTTTAGAGCATGGTTCCCACTCATACGCAAGTTTAAAATGACAAAAGTAAATACCACGTCATTCTAATCATCAAAGGCTACCATTGTCATGTTGACACAATTATCATGGCATGCATGGATTAATTACAACTAAAATGACAAAATGGCACTTTGAGGCAAAATTACATTTTTTCAAACTTACTCAAATGACCAAACAAGTTACACCAATGAATTCCTTGGGTGATTCTACCCCAAAATCATGTATCACACTCATATGTTTGTATGGAGCAACATGGCAAAACACTAGCTAGCAAAATACCAACAATTCCTATAAGTGAAAACTTACCTAATATGTTCATGTTCAAAAATGCACATATCCAATTTTAGAAATAATACCAGAAATAGAAATAACCTATTTATATCACAATAAAACACAAAACAACATAAAGGAAAACAATATTTAGGAGGGGCCACCTGGCATACGCACCAGGACCCCCTAGTGGATGACAAGTGGGGCCAGGGCCCACTTGTCATACACTCACAACCACACAACCACACATACACACATGCCACACACACACACACACACACTAGATCTGCTGCCACAGCAGATCCAACACACACACTCACACACACAGGCACACACACATACACACTCACCAGCACACGGGATCCGGTGTGGTAACACCGGGTCCGCACAACACACACTCTCACCAGCCAATCATAAAAAGGAAAACAAAAGGGGGGAGGCTGGGATTCAATCCCACGACCTCGCGGTCGTCTCCCGAGCCGGTTGCCACTGTGCTACGCATCGGATCTCAACAGAAGGAGGGACCTTGCGCCTCTAGTACTAACATGTCCAAACGAATACTAACGAAACTGAAGAAACAAAGGCACCGGCGACAGAGGAACGACGGCTACGATCTCCGAAGACTACAGGGCCCTACAACACCGTGGACCTGCTGTGGGAGCCGCGGACCTTATGGGGAATCCATCCCCGCTCCAAATGACGGCCAGTAGCGGGGGCAAGGGGAGGCGCTCGAGCTCGAGCTGATGCTCGGCTCGAGGCACGTAGGAGACAAACATGGTGGCGACAGACGCGGGCCTACGCGACGGGGAAAGGCTGTGGTGATAGAGCTCACCTAGGGCTGCTCGGAGACGAGGGGAAGCAGGGGCGACGGTGGGGAAGAAGACGAAGACGGTCGGCGACGGGGCTCTTCTTGCAGACGACGACGATGATGGGGAGGCGCTACAGGGGTGCTCCTCACCCCTAGCACCGGGAATGGGACGCAGACGGCATCCGCGAGCTCCACACCATCTCCGACGGCGACGAGTGGCCACCGAAGGCGACGACGACGACCCGATGCACCGACGCTCTGCTTCTCTAAACCTCACCCTCTCTGAATTTCTTACCTGACAGAAGAAGAAAGGAGAAGGGGAAGGAGGAAGGAGATGGAGATGGGAGCGGCGGCAGCAGGAGGGGGACGCGGAAGCCTAGGAAAAGGCGCGTGCACGCCGAGGGGGGTTTAAAAGGCCCGGGGGAGACGCTCGACGGCGGAAGATCACGGTGACGCAAGCTTTCTCTCTGCTCTCACACTGACTGACGAAAAAGGAGGTTGACGGGGGAGGTCTCCGCTAGAGGCTGGGTTGGGCCGCGCGAGAGGGAGAAGGCCCAATTCCAGACTCTCTCTCTCTCATTGAAAACAAATAGAGGTTTTCTTTTTAAAATAATAGTTAAACTCAGAAAACCCCACAAAAATAAATAAAAGGATTTTTTGAAAACCAATAATACTTTGACACTAGCATAAATGCAACATATTTAAATAAATTACAAAGAGGTTTTTCTGAACAAGTAAATTAAATACTTTTAAAACAACCAGCCCCTGTTTATATCAAAACCCCATGAGTGCAAATCTCAAACACCAAAGAGAGCAACACATCTAACCCCCCAAAAAATTTTATCTACACCGTGAACATTTTTAACATAATTATTTAGCAAGTTAATTCTGCTGTAGATATTCAAAAGGAATAAAGAGGTTTGGGTTTAGTTCAGATGTATAAGGGAGAGGGAGGGAGTTAATGCACACACATGCACACATCCACAAAACACCAAGTCCTACTAACAACATCACAACAAAAGTCACATAGAAGCACACCTCAAAAACATATTATGCATGACATGATGATGAGATGGCATGATGCATGATGCATGAGATGGAATGGCAATGATCAACATCATATCATTTAAACACATGACAACAAAGGTTCACATAGGTTACAAGACCATAAATGGCAAGGGCAGCACTTGGGCTGTTACAACTCTCCCACACTACAAGAGGATCTCGACCCGAGATCTAGGAACGCAGGAACTCTGGATATTTGGAACGGAGAAGATCCTCACGTTCCCAAGTAGATTCTTTATCAGAATGATGAGACCACTTCACCTTGAGAAACTTGATTGATTTGTTGCAAGTCTTACGCTCAATTTCTTCAAGAATAGCCACTGGATGCTCACGATAAGAGAGGTCTTCTTGGAGATCAATGTCTTGGAGGTCAATGGTACGCTCGGGAGTCTTGAAGCACCTCCGGAGCTGAGAGACATGGAAGACATCATGCACTTTTGTGAAGTTTGGAGGAAGCTCTAGTTGATATGCAAGTTCACCTGTCTTGCCAACAACTCTGAAAGGACCAACAAAGCGAGGAGTTAGCTTCCCTTTAATTCCAAACCGCCGAGTGCCCTTCATGGGAGAGACTCTGAGATAGACTAGATCATCAACTTGAAAGGAGACATCCTGATGTTTGCTATCGTAATAACTCTTCTGTCGGGATTGAGCTGCTTTGAGGTTCTCACGAATGACACGACACGTCTCTTCTGCCTCGGTGATCATGTCATTGCCCAAAATTTGACGCTCACCTTTTCAGACCAGTTAAGCAGGGTACGACACTTCCTGCCGTAGAGAATCTCGAAAGGGGCCTTGCCTGAGCTAGCCTAAAAGCTGTTGTTGTATGAAAATTCAGCGTATGGAACGCAGTCTTCCCATTTCATGTCGAACGAAATCACATAGGCTCTGAGCATGTCTTCAAGGACTTGATTGACTCTCTCAACTTGACCACTTGTTCGCGGATGGAACGCAATGCTGAAACGGATCTTGGTACCCATAGCAGTCTGGAAGGACTCCCAAAACTTGGAAGTAAAGAGGCTTCCATGGTCCGATGAGATGAGCTGAGGAATGTCGTGCAAAGAAACTATCCTTGACGTATACAACTCTGCTAGCTGAGCTACGAAGATAGATTCTTTGACCGGAAGGAAATGAGCAACTTTGGTCAGCTTGTCAATAACCACAAAGATGGCATCATTGCCTCTCTTGGACTTGGGAAACCCAGTGACGAAATCCATCTCCACATGGTCGAATTTCCACTCTGGAATAGGCAAAGGCTGAAGGAGACCTGTTGGATGTTGATGTTCTGCCTTCACTCTGCGACAAACATCACACTCGTTCACGAACTGAGCAATTTCACGTTTCATGCGAGTCCACTAGAAGGTTTTCTTGAGATCCTGATACATCCTGGAACTGCCTGGATGAATGGATAGAAGAGAATTGTGTGCTTCGTCCATGATAACCTTCCTGAGATCACCTTTTGGAACCACCAGACGGTCCTCAAAGAACAAGGTATCTTTGTCATCAATGCAAAAGCACTTATACTTCGGAATGCCCTTGGCCACACCTTTCTTCACTTTCTTCACCATTGCATCAAAAAGTTGAGCTTGGTGAACCTGATCTTCCAGAGTCAGAGAGACTTGAAGATTGGCAAGAAATCCTTGCAGAATCATTTGAAGGTTGAGCTTGCGGAAGGCTTCACAAAGCTCGTGTTGAAGAGGCTTCAGGATGAGACTGTTGCAGTACGCCTTTTGGATGAGCACGTCTGCAATGACATTTGCTTTTCCAAGAGTATACTCAATGCTTGGATTGAAATCCTCAAGCGTTTCCACCCAACGAGACTGCCGAAGATTGAGATTGGGTTGAGTGAAAATGTACTTCAAGCTCTTATGATCGGTGTACAACTCAACTGGTCTACCCAACAACAAATGCCTCCAAGTCATTAGAGCATGCACAACTGCCGCCAACTCGAGATCATGAGTGGGTAGTTCTTCTTGGCAGGCTTCAACTGACGCAAGGTATAAGCAACTATCTTATTAACTTGCATGAGAACACCACCAAGACCTTGGAGAGAAGCATCACAAAAAACTTAGAAAGGCTTTGATTGCTCGGGAGGAACAAGAACTGGAGCTGAAGTTAGTCTCTACTTGAACGTATTGAACGCCACATCACACTCAGGAGACCAAACATACTTGACATTCTTCTAGAGGAGATTAGACAGAGGCTTAGCAATATGAGAGAAGTTCTCCATGAATCTTCTGCAATAACTAGCCAGCCCGAGGAAGCTACGAAGCTGCTTCACATTCTGAGGAGGCTCCCACTTCAAGATTGCCTCAACTTTCTCAGGGTGCACTTTAATGCCCTCAGCAGAGATCACATGCCCAAGGTACACCACTTCATTGAGCCAAAACTCACACTTGGAAAACTTGGCATAGACTCGATGTTCTCTTAACTTGTCAAGCAAAAGCAGGAGATGCTCTGCATGCTCTTCTTCGGTCTTCGAGAACACAAGGATATCATCCAAATAGACCAAGATGAACTCATTCTTGAAAGGAGAGAATATGAAGTTCATCATTCTTGAGAAGGTTGGAGGAGCATTGGCAAGACCAAACGACATGACGGTGTACTCATAAGAGCCAAAACTCGTCCTGAAAGCGGTCTTTGGAATATCTTCTTCGCAAATGCGAATCTGATGATAGCCCATGCGAATATCAAGCTTCAAGAAAACCTTGGCACCTTTCAGTTGTTGAAACAACTCATTGATGCTGGGAAGTGGGTACTTGTTTCTGATTGTCTTCTTGTTCAATGGACGGTAATCGACACAAAGTCGGTCCGTGCCATCCTTCTTATTGACAAACAAAACATCACAACCCCATGGAGAAGAACTTGGTCTGATCAGACCCAGACGCTCTTGTTCATCTAGCTGCTTCTTCAACTCTTTCAGCTCTTCGGGGCCAAGTTTATAAGGGCGCTTGCAAATCGGTTCAGTTCTGGGCTCGAGGTCAATCATGAACTCGACTGGCCGGTGCGGAGTCATTCCTGGCAATTCTTCTGGAAAGACATCTTCATACTCACAAACCACCGGAATTTGAGAAATAGCCGAGATTTCACCCTTCTCATTAAGAGCAAAGAGACATATTGTGTCATAGCGAGCTGCGAAAATAATCACATCTTCTAAAGGATGAGTCAACTTGACTTCTTTTGCTTGACAATCAACATATGCCTTGTTCATTGCCAGAAAGTCCATGCCCAGAATGAGATCAATGTTGGAATTGCCGAGAACAATTGGAGAAGCTAGAAAAGAATAATTGCCTATCTTGATAGAAACATCCAAAAGTACCAAACCAGAATTCATCACCTTGCCGGGAGAAACTATCGACAGAGGCTTGGATAAACTAACGGGACACAAATCATGCATCTCGGTGAATGGCCTTGAAATGAATGAATGTGATGCACCAGTATCAAACAACACTTTTGCAGGAAAAGAATTAACTGAGAGATTACCCATGATCACTTGAGAAGAATCCTCTGCCTTTGCTGCGTTCACCATGTTCACCCTTGCTGACTTGGGATTATGCTTCACCATTGCATTGCTTGGAGGCCTGACTGGAGGAGGAGGCGGAAGATGCCGCTGGTTGCACTTGTTTGAGTAGTGACCCTTCTGACCACACTTGTAACAAGTAACCTCAGATAGCGGATGAAAGTTGCCTGGAGGAGGAACATTTGCTGACTTGGGAGCCTCGGGCCTTTGCTGATATCCTGGGTTGGGTGCGTGGGAAGAACCACGACCACCGAACTGCTTCTGCTGCTGAGGACGAAACGGAGGAGGATTAGGAACCCAATACTTCTGCTGCTTAGGAACCATCTGAGAGATGGAAGAAGAAGAATAGGAATCCCTGGAACGCTTCCTTGAGTTCTCCAACTTGAGCTGCATTGCCTCGACCTTCAAAGACATATTGTAGAACTAATCAAACTCACGAGGCTCTTGAAGGACTAGACCCGGTAGAAGCTCATCCTTGAGACCACCTCTGAACTGATAGATCATGGACTTGTCATCCGGAACATCTTGCTTAGGATAGCGGGCGAGATTCTGGAACTCGATGTTGTACTGATAGACAGACTTGCTTCCCTGCTTCAGGTGCCTGAACTTCTCATGCATCTCCTTGACAAAGCTTCTCGGAATGTAGTGGGCCCTGAAGTCACTACAGAAATCGTCCCAAGTAACAACACGATCGCCCCTGGAGTCCTTGTACTGCTGCCACCAATCTACTGCCTGACCCTTGAGCTGGAACGACGCGAATCTCACAAAGTCCTCTGGTCTAACATTGCTGCACTCAAAATGCTTACTCATGTCATGAAGCCAATCATCAGCATCAAAAGGCTGCTCACAACAGGGGAAAGACTTGGGCTGGTTGGCAAGGAACTGGTTGAGCATCGCAAACTGAGGTTGACTCTGAAAAATCCCTTGAAAGCCTTGCTGACCCTGATCTCTTTCTTGCAAAAGCCTGAGCAACATCTGAGTATTAGCATTGGTTGCAGCCATCACAGCTTGCCAAGCTTCTGGAGGAGGCAGTGATGGCGGGGGTGGTGGAACATCAGATTGCTCCCCATCACGACCCGCACTCCCGCGAGTTGTTGGAGCCATCCTGAAGATGGACAAGAACATCAACACCTCATTGATAAGATGAATTCAAAAGCTGAATCAAATGCTTGAAAGAAATTGAACGAATAACATAACAACCTTCCTACTAAAAAATTAGTAAGAATGCCTTCTTCGGTTCGTGATAACATCATCAGATATTAGAAGCCACTTGTAATAACACAAAAGTGTTGAGCTAATGTTGCTCGGAACAAATGCATATGCCCTTATACATCTGAAGAAGATGATCCTGGATAACTACAAGAGTTCCCACCTAAGAACTTACGAAAACTTTCTGGTTATGCAATCTGGTGTGGGGGATACAAGGAGGAAATATCTCACACAACTAGCAAACCTACACCCCAACTATATCCATGCTTCAACACATAACCAGAGGCTTTCGCAAATCCATCTAACTCGAATCCTCGAAAGCACAACGATACTAGCTATGATGGTACCCCGGACGCCTCCCTAGTACTGGGTGACTCCGAACTTATCTCACCACGACAAGTATTGAAGTAATTTCGAACACCCTCTGTCCTGAGATACTAAGGAAGCTGAATGATAACGATGTGCCAAGAATTCCCTGGAGCTCAACTCCCCAGAAGAAATCAAGTCAGATAGGAGGCACCAAGACAGAACCCCGTCACATCGGTATCATATAGATTCCAAAATACCCGCGTGATCCTTAAAAAAATTTGAGCGAGAAGAGGAGTAGAATCAAAATTCCTAAGTCAAATACCTCACCAGAGCATAAAAGAGGAGTAAAAAGAAACCTACTCTCCGATATAACTAGACTCAAAATAGTTTTTACTAGACTTGACTCGGCCAAGTTCGATCAAGCAAAGGGCTCCTATGGTCATCTGGCTCTGAATACCAACTTGTAACACCCAAGATGCGCGCCTATCCATATTGGGCACGGGGGCTCGATAGGGATGGAGGCACATCTAGTCGTTTCGAAAGTTCAGTATCAGTACATATATTTATGAAGAGAAGAGTATATGAGTTGGCTTACACTCGCCACATGCTAAGTTACAATTCCACAAAATTTATTCACACATCAACCCAAAGACAGGGTCCAGCTACGGATGAAAACAAACGATAAAATGATGCAATGACACTGGCTTGCTAGCCCCGAAGATCACGACCAGGGCCACTCTACTCGTCTGGATATGTGACGTACATCCTGCCACGCTCCTCGTCATACTCCCACCGAAGTTGCGTCACATCATCTGCCACGATCTCTTCTGTACCTGCACCTGTATTGTTGTAGTAATCTGTGAGCCACGAGGACCCAGCAATCTCGTGCCCGGGTATCGAGACTATTCAAGCTTATAGGTTGGATGGGGGATAAGTGTTTAGTTTGGAGCAGCACTAAGAATTTATGGTGGCTAATCTTACAAGAACATGAAAGAAAATATGTGGTCTACGGTAAACGAGCGAGAACTAGAATGACCTCTAAGAGATCCTGAACACCTACTTACGTCAAACATAACCCCACCGTGTTCTCTCTCGGTTCATGTTCACGAGCAGAGACGATCACGGTTACTCACATAGTTGGTGTATTTTATTAGAGTTTACTTCAAGTTAACTATAACCAGGTGTCAAACAAATATCCAAGTTGCCACATAACCGCGGGCACGACTTTCGAAAAGTTTTAACCCTGCAGGGGTGCTCCAACTAGTCCATCATAAATTAACCACACTCCACGGGAATAACCTCGACCACGGATCTCGTGATCATCCTAGGCAACTCCAAAGGAATTCTGACACCTCGAGATAGCCCAAAGAAAATCAGAGTCCCTCATGCAAGCCATTCGAAAAAGGTAAAACAAGTCCAGCAAGACCTCCCGGTGAGCCAGATCCGCTTCTAGAACCATGCGCTCTCTATCAACGGGCATCATCCGTCTATGCGAAGTGGACGGTTGTCTGAAAATGCCCCGAGTTGCCTTGAGGTGGCACCGCTGACTGCTAGGTGGGTGGACCAACACTCATGCGGAGCACTGGCTCGGGGGTTGATTAATTATCCACGGGGTTGCAAAGCCCTATGCAATTTTATTAAGTTGTTTAAGCAAATCGTACCAATGTTGGGTCTTGCCAGACAAGTTTTAATCTCAACCAAATAATCAAGGGGTTCCCCATAACAGCCCCGAGCATGTTAGGAGCGCAAAATATGGAAACATAACACCGGTAACAAGTAACTAGGGCGGTAAAAGTGGAACAAAACACCGAGCAAAAGGCCAAGCCTTCCACCATACCAAGATATATATGTGCATTAAATTAAATAGCAGATAATATTGTGATATGCCACATATCCATGTTATCTCATGGAAACAACCTGCACCTGCAACTAAGAACGCTATAAGAGGGGCTGAGCAGCGGTAACTTAGCCAAACAAGTTTTGCTAGGATGTGGAGGCATTAGAGGCAATCATGGCAATGTAGGAGGCTTGACATTCAAGTGGTAGGTAACACATATGTAATGATAAGAGCGAGATATCTAGCAAAGCAAAAAATAGTGTCGGGACCCGGGTACGATCATCTTGCTTGTTGGTTCTTCAAAGGGACAAAGAGCGGGGTCCTCGTAGTGGTACTCTCCTGGATCCTCGTACTCGGGTTTAACACTCGCGTCTACCCAAGAGAAACAACAACAATAAACAACCAGCTAAGGTGCAATGCACAAACAAGATGATGCATGATTCATTTGAAGAATTTAACATGGCAATGCTAAACTAGTCGTGTTTCTCATGCAATAGTTTAGTTATTTACAATTCTGGATAGAACCTCATGTTAAGTTGTTTAAACATGCATGATCATGGCAAATATGTATGCTTCATGCAAAATCGATACAAATGCATATGTAGAACGTAGGAAATGGAGTTACGGTTCTCACGCTACGCTCACAACAAGTTACGAAGGCAAAACACAAGACAATGAAGGCCATGAGTTATTCCTTGGCATTCCAAGGTATCCATTGGTTAGGCAATGAAACCCAACCACAATAGAGTCCAAGATCAAGCAATTCCATGGAGCATAGCTCCCACAAGTCACAAGACACTAAAACAAACAATCTGTCACAAAAACAGCAACATAGCAACTTTCACAGCCAATAACTAGAGCTACAGGAAGTCTCCAACCACCAACAAGGCATTTACAGAAACTACATAGCATGCTTATAAAATCATCCAACTACACAAACTGGAAAGGAAGCACATATCAATAATCATGAAGCTCACAAGTTGGCATGATGAAACAAATTCTAGGGACTTAGTGAAAAACACATTTTTTTTGGAATCTGAGTTAAGTTGATAGCAAGTTAATAGAAGAAACTAATCGTGATAGAGACCACCTAATGGCATGAAAATTAACAAGATGGTAGAGGACAACATCTACTTCAAAACACTAGCACTGAGCTTGAGCTAATTCAAAACATATCACTTGATATCATCCACTCTTCATGGCATAAAAATATTAACAGATTCTCAGACTTAGAAATATTTAGCATGTTTGAAAACGACAACATTTTAATAGCCACTTTAGAGCATGGTTCCCATTCATATGCAAGTTTAACATGACAAAAGTAAATACCACATCACTCTACTCATCAAAGGCTACCATTGTCATGTTGACACAATTATCATAGCATGCATGGATTAATTACAACTAAAATGACAAAATGGTACTTTGAGACAAAATGAAATTTTGTCAAACTTGCTCAAATGACCAAACAAGTTACACCAATGAATTCCTTGGGTGATTCTACCCCAAAATCATGTATCACACTCATATGTTTGTATGGAGCAACATGGCAAAACACTAGCTAGCAAAATACCAACAATTCCTATAAGTGAAAACTTACCTAATATGTTCATGTTCAAAAAATGCACATATCCAGTTTTAGAAATAATACCAGAAATAGAAATAACCTATTTATATCACAATAAAACACAAAACAACATAAAAGAAAACAATATTTAGGAGGGGCCCACCTGGCATAGGCACCAGGACCCCCTAGTGGATGACAAGTGGGGCCAAAGCCCACTTGTCATACACTCACAACCACACATACACACACATGCCACACACACACACACACACACACACACTGGATCTGCTGCCACAGCATATCCAACACACACACTCACACACATAGGCACACACACATACACACTCACCAGCACACGGGATCCGGTGTGGTAACACCGGATCCGCACAACACACACCCTCACCAGCCAATCATAAAAAGGAAAACAAAAAGGGGGGAGGCTGGGATTCGATCCCACGACCTCGCGGTCGTCTCCCGAGCCGGTTGCCACTACGCTACGCATCGGATCTCAATAGAAGGAGGGACCTTGCGCCTCTAGTACTAACATGTCCAAACGAATACTGACAAAACTGAAGAAACAAAGGCACCGACGACAGAGGAACGACGGCTACGATCTCCAAAGACTACAGGGCCCTACGACACCGTGGACCTGGTGCGGGAGCTGCGGACCTTATGGGGAATCCATCCCTGCTCCAAATGACGGCCAGGAGCGGGGCAAGGGGAGGCGCTCGAGCTCGAGCTGATGCTCGGCTCGGGGCACGGCAGAGACGAACACGATGGTGACAGATGCGGGCCTATGCGACGGGGAAAGGTTGTGGTAACAGAGCTCATCTAGGGCTGCTCGGAGACGAGGGGAAGCAGGGCGACGGCAGGTAAGAAGACGAAGACGGCCGGCGACGGGGCTCTTCTTGCAGACGACGGTGACAACGGGGCGGTGCTACAGGGGTGCTCCTCACCCCCTAGCACCGGGAATGGGATGCGGATGGCATCCGCGAGCTCCACACCATCTTCGATGGCAATGAGCGGCCACCGGAGGCGACGACGACGACCCGACGCACCGACACTCTGCTTCTCTAAACCTCACCCTCTCTGAATTTCTTACCTGGGAGAAGAAGAAAGGAGAATGGGAAGGAGGAAGGAGATGAAGATGGGAGCGGCGACGGCAGGAGGGGGACGCGGAACCCTAGGCGAAGGCACGCGCATGCCGAGGGGGGGTTTAAAAGGCCCGGGGGAGACGACGCTCGATGGCGGAAGATCATGGCGACGCAAGCTTTCTCTCTGCTCTCACACTGACTGACGGAAAAGGAGGTCAACGAGGCAGGTCTCCGCTAGAGGCTGGGCTAGGCCGCGCGGGAGGGAGAAGGCCCAGTTCCAGACTCTCTCTCTCTCTCACTGAAAACAAACATAGGTTTTCTTTTTAAAATAGCAGTTAAACTCAGAAGAACCCATAGAAATAAATAAAAGGATTTTTTTGGAAAACCAATAATACTTTGACATTAGCATAAATGCAACATATTTAAATAAATTACAAAGAGGTTTTTTGTACAAGTAAATTAAATACTTTTAAAACAACCAGCCCCTGTTTATATCAAAACCCCATGAGTGCACATCTCAAACACCAAAGAGAGCAACACATCTAACCCCAAAATAATATTATCTACACCGTGAACATTTTTAACAGAATTATTTAGCAAGTTAATTCTGCTGTAGAAATTCAAAAGGAATAAAGAGGTTTGGGTTTAGTTCAGATGTATAAGGGAGAGGGACGGAGTTGATGCCCACACATGCACACATCCACAAACACCAAGTCCTACTAACAGCATCACAACAAAAGTCACATAGAAGCACACCTCAAAAACATATTATGCATGACATGATGATGAGATGACATGATGCATGATGCATGAGATGGAATGGCAATGATCAACATCATATCATTTAAACACATGACAACAAAGGTTCACATAGGTTACAAGACCATAAATGGCAAGGGCAACACTTGGGCTGTTACATCAGGTCAGCTGGCTGCTGGATCGAAGAGCTGCCGGCTGTCCTCTGGAGCCTCAGGACCATGCCCAACCGGTCGACCGGCTACACTCCTTTCTTTCTTGTGTACGGGTCCAAGGTAATCATCCCCACCGACATCAAGTTCGACTCTCCTTGGGTCACCCCGTACACGAAGAAGGACACAAAGGAGGCAATAGAAGACGACGTCAACCTACTCGAAGAAGCACGCGAACTGGCCTTGAGCCGAACGGCCATCTACCAGCAGAAGCTCCGGCACTACCACAACAAGCAGATCTGGCCACTCTCCTTCCGCAAAGAAGACCAAGTGCTCAGGCGGATCCAGCATACAGCCGACCAACACAAGCTGTCCTCCCCATGGGTGGGACCGTTCATCGTCAGCAAGGCACTGCACAACAAAGCGTACTACTTGATAGATGCCCAAAAGCCTCAGAAGCGCAGGAGAGACGCCTCCAGCAAGGAGACAAAGCGTTCTTGGAACGCGACGCTCCTCCGCCCGTTTTACTGCTAAGGACCAGTGTATGTATGTACCCCTCCCCTTTTGGGCTCATGAATGCAATGGGTGCCCCAAGACAGCTCTTGGGACACGCTCCTTTCGTTTATGTCCAAGTTTTTCAACTCGTTCGCCGGCTCCCAGTCCCGGGGCTAGCCGGTTAGTCCTGACGTCCTCTCCTAGAGCCGACCAATTAATGTGAGCTAAACAAGTCCTCCCTCCCCTCCTAGCTTAGACTGGCTCCCGGCTGTCCGACTGACGGGGTTGTGGGGCAACAAAACTTAGCACACACGAAAAGTCAATCGCAAGGGGGTCACCGGCTAGGTCTAGCCGGAACACTTTCTCGCCTCTGTCACTTGCCTTATCCAAAAAACCTCTTGCGGTTCCCAAACTCAGAGCTAACTCCTTTGAGGTGGACGCCCTGTCCCAGCTACATACCGGCTCCCAGCTGTCGGGCTGGCGGGGCCGAAACCAAGGGGGACAAGGATTTGAGAAGATGGAACCAAGAGAGCAAACAAGGGTAAGGTCAAGCCGGCACGCAAACAAGACAAACAACAAACATTGCAGAAACCAAAAGCTCCATAAAACTTAGAAAGGCCACCGGCCATAGGTTCATTACAATACACCCCTAGTGGGTGGAAATATGTCTTAAGATCGACACTGCAGCTAGGAAAGAAACAAGAAAAGCACGCGGGCCGGCTCAGGCTATCGGTGCATCGCCAGCCGGCTCGACGTTGTGCCCTGACAAAGCTGCGGCCTTCGGGTTCGCCTCCGTGATCTCCGTGGTTTCTCTGCCACCACCCGTGCTAGAGGCGGTGCTCTCATCGGCGACCTCCTCGTCCTCTGGGCCTTGGGGGTTGCCGAAGGAGTCCTCACGGACCAGCTCGTCGTCCTCGCCGAGAGCCGGCAGGAGTTTGTCTAGGTCGACGTACGAGGCAAGCTCGTTGGCCCAGCAGACAAGGGCGCCTTCACGAGCCGTCCGCTCCTCCTCCAACACGTCCCGCATGGTGGCCAGCCAGTCCATGTCGACACCGCAGTACCATGACGTGACGAACCGGAGCGCCATCTGCACACCAGCTCAAGTCGTCGATGCCTTCCACATTTCGATCCAGGCCATGACGTTCTCCAGCCACACCGCCACGCGGCTGTCTAGGTCTCCACAACCCGGCCACAAGGCAGCGATCACCTCCTTGCTAGCCATCCTCAGCCGCTCCACGCTGCGCTGAAGGTGGATGAGTCGATTCTCCACGGCCAGCCCAAGCTCCAGCACGTCCCAGACGGTGTTCTCCACAAGCTCACGCTCGCGCTCCCGTAGATACTCCCGGTGCTCCGCCATGGCGCGCTCAGCACGGCGCTAGGTTTTCGGGAAGCGCCCTGGAAAAGAGAAGAGGAATCAAAGAAAACAAATCAAGGGCAAGAAAAACTCTACCGGCTAAAAGAGAGAAATGAGACTCATGCTGGAAGGAGTCGTCCAGTTCGATGGCGAAGTGCAGTGACGAGTCATGCTCCCTCTCTAACACCGCCTTCGCCTAGGCTAGCTCAGCCGTGCATGCCTCGAGCGTCTTCTCGAGGTGGGTCACCTTGCTATGGAGAGCAACGATCCGCTGAGTGGCGTCAGCCGCCTGCTTAACGGCGTCCTCCCTGCCGCCACCTCCCGCTGCACGTCTGCCTTCAGACGCTCCTGGACCGCCTGCCCATCCACTAGTAGGCCGCCCAACCAGTCCTTCTCCGAGGTGATCGCCTAGACACTGCACCAGCCGGTCCTGCTCGGAGACCACCCCGTCCTTCTCCTCCCGGAGGGCATTCAACTCCCCTGCGAAACAAAACTAGCAATGGTTAATAAGAACACACAAGACCTGGCCCGGCTGCCAAGCACCCAGCCCGACTACCGGGGGCTACACGCCCCCACTGGGCCAAGCGTACCTTGGACCCTCTTCAGCTCCTCCTCCAACCAGTAGAAGTCGTACTTTCATGGTTGTGGACGGCGACCGCTTTGTCAAAGAGCTCCTACCGCCGGGTGTTCCCCGCCTGCCCTAGGAAGCTAGGGTTAAAGGAATGCAAGCAAAGGAAGATCTGGCCTGGCTGCTCCACAGCCGGACAGCCGGCCACATCTAGGGGGCTACACCCAATGGGTGCGCTCACGCGCCCCCACTGGAAAATGAGAACAAGCAAAAACACAAGCAAAAGACGATCCGACCCGGCTGCCCTACAGCCGACCCACATCTCGGGTGCTACACCCAGTGGGTGCGCTTGCGCGCCCCCACTGAATTTTTTTGACAAAGACAAAGCTTACCTCAGCATGCTGTAGGGCGATGTCGGCCGCCTCCATGAACTTGGCCAGCTCCTCACGACACCGCGCCAGGACGCCGCCCAGTTCCCCAAGTGTCGGGACCGGGCCGCCGGCCGACGGAGGCAGGACGGCGGGAACACGTGCCAGCGCCTCCCAGTCCCAGATCACGTCCTGCATGGCCCTCCAGGGTCGGCTATCCTTGTCGCCCATTCCAGCATTCGCCGTGACACCGGCTGTTGAGGGGCGGTTGGGAACGATGAGGGTGCGGGAGCCGGCTCCCGGCTGTCCCGCATCCGGTGCCATCACTGCCTCCTCCCCCAGCCGGCTCGGTGTGATGATCGCAGCGGCCGGCACCTCCGTCTCCATGACCGGCGCCTCCGGTGCCGCCTCCGGAGCCATCGGGGCCTCCCGCATGTCGGCCTGGGCCGGCTCGACAATAGGCACCGCCGCCGGCGGCTCCACCTGTCGGGCCTTCTCGTGGGATGGCTCGGGAGCCGCCGCCCCCAGTCGGGCCGTTTCCTTCATGGACGGAGGCCCTTGCAGCTCGCTCGACAGAGGTCTCGACATGCGAGTTGACTCCGCCGCCGAGTTAGACACCCGTGAGGGGTCCGCCGACCTCCTCCGTCTCCCGCCGCTCCAAGCCCGAGAGCGAGAGGGTCCGCCCTGGGCTCCCGACTTCAAGGCTCGTAGTTTCGCGAGCCTCCTCTTCTCCTCACGCAGCATGGCTGCATGCTCCTGTGCTAGTCAGCTGGCCGCCTCCGCCGGGCCGGCTGTCGACTCCACATCGTGGAGCTCGATGGGGTCCCTAGAGCAGGCAAACACTCAAACGCCTGACGGCACACGACTCACCAAGAGAAACCCACACAACAAATGAAACACTCACCCAGCAACAATGGGCAAGGCCCGCTTGGTGCGTGCCGGCGGCTTCGACGTGACTGCCTTCGCTCGCTTGGCTGGAAGTCCCGACCACCGGGGCACACGCCGGCTGCTCCTCGGTCCGCCTGCGCTAGCCCTGCTGAACTATGGGGGGAGGTGCGTTCAGGATCCAGACGTCGTCATCACCATCATCGTCATCATCGGCCCAATCTTTGATCATGGTGCCGGAGGGGAACTGTAGGATTGAAAGTAGGTCTAGAGGGGGGTGCTTAGACTACTTGACCAAATAAACTATGCTTTTTCCCAATTATAATTCTTGGCAAGTATTAGCATTCATAACATATCAAGTACACCCTACACATGCAAGTCTAAGAGTATAGCAGCGGAAAGTAACAACAAACATGAGTAAAAGGATAGGGAAGGAGGATCAAACGCAATTGTAAACACGATGATTTTTCCCGAGGTATCGTACATCCACATTCATGGAGTCTTCAACCCATGGAGGATAACGGTCGCGAGAGTCCGTGGAGGGCTCTAGTCACAGAGGGTTCCATGAAGAAGCAACCTTGACTATACCATGACGTCCTGCGTCCACGAAGGACTAGCCTTACTCGGGGTAGATCTTCACAAAGTAGGCGATCTCCTTGCCATTACAAACTTCTTGGTTCACTCTACAACTCGAAGTAGGAGGCTCCCAAGCGACACCTAACCAATCTAGGAGGTACCACCCTCCAAAAGGTAATAGGCTTGGTAATGATGATGAACTCCTTGCTCTTGTGCTTCAAGATGATAGACTCCTCAACACACAATCACTCTCTCATAGATTTGGCTTGGTAGAAGAGATGGGATTGGTGGAAAACAACTTCGGGAGGCTAGAAATCAAGATCCATATGGTTGGAGTGGAAGATCTTGATCTCAACACAAGGGTAGGTGGTTCTCTCTCAGAAAATCAGTAGGTTTGAGTGGGGAATTGTTCTGAGTGCTTCTCTTGCGAGTGGGTGGTGGTGAAGGGGTATATATAGGCATCCCCAAAAATCCAACCGTTACACACAAAATGACCAACTCGGTGAAACCGATGTGTTAATCTCGGTTGTACCGAAGTGACCAAAAGGTGGCAACTTTTGAATCTCGGTGAGACCGATATAGGAAACTCGGTTGCACCGATAGGGTGACCAACAGTCAGAATTGCCAAACTCGGTGATGCTGATTCAACATTCTTGGTCGGACGAAAGTGTGAACTTGCATAATAGAAAGTTGGCAACCCAACTCAATGGCACCGAAAGCAGTGTCGGCTGCACTGAAGTGGCTAGGGTTTGGCTGAGTGTGTCTAGGGTTTGGAATCGGTGGCACCGGGATAGGAAAGTTGGTTGCACCGATTTTGCATGTTTGGCTAGAGACAGACTTTGGTGGGAGAGTTTGTGGATGTTTTTGGTGTCTATTACTTGTGCACGTATGAGCATATTGTTCACCAACAAAACTGTTGGGGATATAACCTCATGTGCGGCATGGGAGAATCCGGCTTCACAGGCTCCGACTCTTGAGCTTTGTGGCCAAGGGTAGACCCGCTGGCTTCCTTCGTTTTGCTTGGGCCCTGGAAAACGCAGGAGATCGTGGTTAGAGATTCATATATAATACAAGTTTGAATATAAATATGAAGGACACAGACTCTGGGATAATCTTTAGAGGTGGTAGAGCAGTTCCGGTAGAGTCGTCGGACGAAGGGGGTAATTCCTGAAAAATAGTTAATACAATATAAGACAATGCCGAATTGCAAAAGACAAGATGGACAAACAAAGTTAGGTTGAACAGGTACCTCAACCGGCCGCTTCCGTTGAGTCGGAGATAATCTGGCCATGAGATCATTAGAGCCGGTACTCTGGGTCTGGCATCGGGAGATTTGCTGTTGCTTTTTCAAAAGAAAGTGGGGGTCTAAGTAAGCAAGAGGATGAGAAAGTGGGACTTTCCGGATGACCCGTTGTATCTTCTGTGTTACAAGATGTTCTGAGTCGGATAAAACGTAAGTTACCTCAGGAACGTTGGCGTGGATCATTTCCGTTTCATCCTGTGAATAATTATTGTCAATAAGGTGGATAAAGAGACGACCAAAAGAATCAGGCTCTACCTCCGAGTCGTCGGTTTCTGGTTGTTCCTTGGGCTGTTATTGGGGTGCAGGTTTCTTCTTCCGGTCGTCAGTTTTCTTCTTTCACTTCTTCGGAGGAGGAACGTACTTCTTTTTCCAGAAGCCGGAATTCGCCTGAAAGTATAAGCCGGCAAAATCTTGAGAGGTTACAAAGCATAAGTTAATACAAAGATAAGGACATCGAGAGTCGCCCTTACATCTGGGGTCGAGTTTGCAGCGCAGAAAGGTGCTAGCCCAATAGCACTCCAAACTCCCTAAGATTCTTGGACAAGGCTCCTGATGGCATCCACAAGATCATCCTCTGATAATGTTGTCTGGTTAAAGCACAAGGGGTCATCAGACTGGCCTGTATATTCGCACATGAGGTGGCAGCGCCGGCTCAGGGGCATGACCCTCCAGGAAATCTAGCAACGGATTAAATCTAGGCCTATCAGTCCATTGGCCATAAGGGCTTTAATTTTTGCGTGAGCCGGAGCGTGCTTCGCCCGTTCAGTGGTTGACAGCCGGCCAGGAAGCTCAATGGTTGTCTTGAGCCAAGATGGACAATAACCCGGCAAGGGGTGCTCTCCTTCTAGGGAGGTGTCTTTGTAGTAAAACCAAGTCTTATTCCAGTCTTTAGGATGACTTGGCATCTGAACAACCGGAAAGGATATGTCTCGTCGCCTCTGAATGGAAATCCTCCCAAGCTCTAAGCTTGGACCGACCTTCACCTCTGTCTGGCGGTTCTGTCACAACCCTAGCTAGATGTCCTAGGAATAGTATTGTGCTTGCATCATGTTTCATTTTGCATTAACATGAAATGGGGAACAAAAAGAAAACCCCAAGCTAACTTTGAATCAAAACAATTCAAATTTGGTGAAAATTCAACAAATCCAAAATGCCCACTAAAAATGTTCCCTATGTCTGGTAAATTTGGGCAGGATTATAACAGGGACCATTCTAATTATTTGAAAAATCAAAGTAATTCAAAAATAATGGATAAGGCTCCTGAAATCATTAAATAAAGCACTGTCACTATTTTTGTTTTCAAAATATCCTGAAACTTTTCAGATAAGTTTGAAATATTCAAACTTTAGTTTATAAAATATTTGGGATATTATTAATTAGCATTTGTACCTAAAAAGAAAATAAACAAATGTCAGAAAACGGAAAACAGAAAGAACTAAAAAGAAAAAGAAAAGAAAAGGAAGAGGCCAGGCCGACCCACCTGGCCCAGGAGGTCGTCGTCCTCCTGGCGGCCAGGGGGACAGGTGTGTGCTCGCCGCGCACGCTCGTCGGAGCTGCCACACAGCACCCCGCCTGCCTGCATCCTCTTGCCACGCTGGCAAGAGGATGAGGACATCGCTGCCATCCCCATCTCTCTCTCTCGCTCGCATTCGCCCCCTTCCCTCTCCCTCTCTCCTCTATCGCCATGGCCGAGCCCCTCCTCGCCGCGCCGCCGCCGTTCTAGCTGCTCCCCCTTGCCCCTGAGCCTCTCAATCAGACCGCCTCGTCGCCCTCTCCCTGCTAGCCGAGCCACGCACCGCCGGGAGCTCCCCATCGCTGCCATCGCCGTCGTCTTCAACCTCCGGTCACTAGAAGGGAAGTGAAGGCCGCCGTCGCTCCAGACCTTTTCCGAGCCCGCTCTCGACGCCCCTGCAATCGCCGTGAGCTCCTGCTCCTCTTCCCCCTCTTTCCCCCTTCGATTGGGCCTGATAGCACTGGATTTCCCCGAGCCCGAAAGCTCCTCGCCGCCGGCGAGGCCGTGGCCGCCGTTGCAGCGGCCCAAGCTCACGTATGAGCACGCGGTCGTGCTCAGGATAGCCCCAGGCAGCCCTAGGAGGCATTAGTTGACTCTTTTGAGCTTCGGCTCGACGAGCCCGTGCTTGCCCGAGCTCCGGCAGCCGCCGCGCTCATCGCCGGTGTCGATTCCGTCCATCTCCGTCCATGGGAGGTGCCGGAATGGACGCGCGCGTGAGCGTGGGTTCGATTGGTGCCCTCCGCCATCCGTTTGGTCGCTGGAGGCGCGTTCTGGCGAGCCTCCGCCGTGTCGGATGGTCGCCGCCGGCCCCGCTCCGGTGGGCACCGACATGGCCATCATTAGGGGGCTAATCCCCCTGATTAGTTTAGCCCCTGCCACTGACCAGTGGGCCCCAGGGTGGGTCAAACCCCTGGTCAGCGCGGAGGTTAAGCCCCTGTCACTGACATGCGGGCCCCGCACGTCAGGTTTGACCTGGGACTGGTCAGCCGACCAGCTAACGCCATGATGACGTCAAGCTGACGCCATTAAATCATTTTTAGTTTAAAATAAATCCAAAAATTGTTTAAAACTGCAAAAATTCATATAAATTAATCTGTAAGTCAGATGAAAATAATTTATATATGAAAATTTATCAGAAAAATCCAATGAATCCAATGGTGCTATTGTCTTGCATGTTAGAGCAATATAAATAGGTGAACATTGACATTTGTTAATAGGTTAGTAAATGGAATTTGAAATGAAGAACAATTTTGAACCTATATTCAAATTCATTTCAAATCAACATGAACACTAGTTGCATTAGCTCATCTATACATGCTATAATGCCATGATCATGCATCATATTGTTGCACTTGCGTGTGTTGATTGTGTCTTATCTGCATTGCGGTAGGCCCTGCTTTTGAGGACACCCCCGAGTATCCCGACGAAGGAGAGAACCTTTCCGCTACCCAGCAAGGCAAGCAACCCCTTTGAACATTCCGGTAATATCCCACTCTCTCGCTCCTGCTCTCGTTTATTGCATTAGGAAAACCGATCACATGTCAGTCATGCACGATAGATGATCCTATTCTGTTGCATAACCTGACATCATCACAGTAAATAGTTAAACCTTGCAACCTAGCATACTTGGTAGATGCTTGTGCCATGATGTGCTTAGCTTACTTTGCCTGCTATGCTTGCTATGCTTAGAGTTGTGTCAGGTTGGATTCATCTGGGTGATGAACTGAGTGAAACAATGTTACCTGATGTGATGATGTTATGATGAACTCGATTTGGTAAAGGTAGCGATGAGAGGCTATGTAGGAGTAGATAGCGGGTTGTCTCATTGGGACCGTTCTTAGGAACTGAGTTCCGTGTTTGTGATCCAAGACTAGTTGCTACCACACATTGGGTTCCGGTAACCCGACCCCTCTCGACTTATCATTCACTTAGTCCTGAGTCCAGGAGTTGCAAGTAGTTCCTGGTGTTTATAGCATGCTGGAGGCCGTGCGTAGCGCTGACCCTAGGGGTGGGTTACGACACGGTAGGCAGTGGCACGATGTACCAAGGGTCACCCGAATGGTGGGCTTGGGAACCCTGCGCACATCGTTTGGGGCCGTAGCGGAAACTTTGGCCGGACTTCCGTGCGGATTCAGTCTCAAATAGGCGATAACCTGGACTAGAGGTCTTTTGTGATTGATGGTCGTGGCCGAATCCCTCGCTGGGCTTCCACTTGAAGGTTGCCGAGGTGCATGGTTTTATGAGCACACAGCGATAAGTGGCGAGAGCGTGTGTGAAGAAGTACACCCCTGCAGGGTATGAAACTATTCGAATAGCCGCGTCCTCGGATATGGACTACTTGGAGAACTTATGTTGTTCATAGATAATCTAATGGATACTCATAAAAATACCAAGACAAGTGTGAGTACCGTGGATGGCACTCTTCCAGGAGGGAAGTGAATCCATCGTGGTGTATTGTTATGGAGTTAGTGGACTCGTGTGCGATATCTAAAATGTAAACAAAGAGTTAAAATTGAGTAGTGTAGGTTAGCCATGAGTCAAAGCTGGCATTGCTGCATCACTCCACCTCCCCCTTTGTTGATACACGAGCATAGTTAGCCTAGGTCTACTTTAAAGACTTGCTGAGTACATTTGTACTCATGTTTGCTTAATAAATGTTGCAGATGAAACCCAGGACCCTTCGGGTGGGTTCTTTCTAGATGTCGACGATGCCGAATAGCTGGTGTCCCAGCTACGACCTTTGCCCTGTGGCGGGTAGTATATAGTCAGGCCATGTGCCTTTTTACCCCTTTCATCTGTCTGTACTCGAACATCTTTATGCTTCCGCTTGGTTTGTATGAACATGTTTGTATGATTTGAGTGTCGGGTCATGTGACCCCTATCTGTAAGAACATATTATGCAAGGCTCATCTGAGCCTCTTAAATAAAAGTAATGCTGTTATATGGTTATGTTGTGATGCCATGGTTGTATCTATGCATATCGGGCATGTCGTGCGTACGTGTGACGTGCAGCGGTATGTATGGGATCCGACACCTAGTTGTGTGCCTTTAGTAGCACTCTTTACGGGAAACTGCCTCTTTGTGCTTCCACCAAGCCATGGTAGCTTGCTACTGCTCCGGACACATTGATTGACCGGCATGTATCCTTCTTTGCTGTTGTGTTTGTCCCTTCGGGGAAATGTCTCGTGGTGTAATGGAGTCCCTGTAGCCTGCTACGACTCGCCTACGTGCAGTGATGGCATTCGTGTCTCATGACGTAATGGAGTCCCTGTAGCTTGCCATGACTCGTCTACACATGCTTGAGACCGACACCTGCATTGCTGGGTTATGTATGCCTGTTTCCGTACGGATGTGCCTCTTGGGTTCTATGACTAGTTATGTCGGCCAAGGTTCTCTGTCGTTTGATTGCCAGCGACATGTTCACATACGTGAGCCAAAAGACGCAAACGGTCCCGGCTAAGGTAAGGCTGCAGCCGTGGATCTTACCGTGCGTGAGGCCGCAAAGTGATGTGATATGTTATAGTTTGGATTCATGTGACTTAGGATCGGGGTCCCGACAGGTTTGCATAAAAAAACTCACGAAATAGACCAAAGGATGGCTCTTCTTGCAAGTAAACTTCGCTGAGTACTTGGAAGTTGCATATGTTGTAGACGGAATTGGGAGCGAGATCTTGAGGGTGCAGTTTGAAAAAGTGAAGAACATCCCGGAAGAATTTTGAGCCGGGGGAACAAACCCGCGCTCGAGATGATCTGAAAATACAACTACCTCACCCTCCTGAGGAACAGGCTTTAGCTCATTACCCGGAACCCGCCAATGGATGACATCTTTGATGGATAAGGTACCCGCGTTTACAAAATCCATCAGGAACTCCTCTATGATAGCAGAGCCGACCCAATTGCATGAATTGGATGCACGAGACATGGCGGCGACTCAAGACTCCGTAAAGTAACAATGTGCGGCGAGTTAGGAGATGCCAGGCGACTAAGGGCGGCTAAAAAATTCAAGGTTCTATAAAGTTAAGCCGCCAAGAGCTGTTTGGCGAAAGCCGGAATTTCCCTGGCGGGTCAAGTCTACGAGAAGACGAAGTAAAATTTCACTAAGTGTGGAAAACAAGTTTTACAAACTACCTATGCAGTTATAGATCTACAAAACAGAGCAAAATCAGGTTTATCTTAGACTCAGTGATGAACAGTCGAACCAGTGACGTCCGTGAAGACAGCGAACAGAGCAACTATAGATCCGTGCGATGCTATTGTCACTCTCCTACGGTGTGCCGCAATGGAAAAGAAGGCAATATCATATTCACTGATGTAGGCATTATCTACCACTATGGAGAAGCTCGTGTTCGACGCGGGCGGAGGACTCCACAAAACCCTACCGAAAACTTTGGATCTATGGGAGGAGAAGGACTCACCGGAAGGGATGCGATAGACGCGGGAGAATCTCTCGTATGATTAGGTCGATGCAGCGGCCCGACGCGACGTCGGTGTGGAAGTTTCACTGGAGCAAGATACGCTGGAGCAGCGACATCGGGAGGAAGAAGAAGAAGTGTGAAGCAGAGAAGGAAATGAAATCTGCTCCTCGCAGTCCTATTTAATAGGCAAAAGGTGGACACGGGCACGAGAATCCAAGTGACAGATATTGATTCACCGAGGCGGACGCCTCGATTCTCGGGCCATCCATTTAACAAGGGAAAGATCCGTTGTGGTCGTCAGAGGATATTTTCAATATATTTGATGTGACGTCATGGCGAGTCATTTTGTCTTACTTTCAGGTGACATAAGCGAGACTCGCCGCCAATTAAGAAGGATGCTGAAATGAGCAAGCTCAAATCAATCTGGGGTCTAATGTTGGGGATATAACCCCGTGGTGAGACCTGCCCCGGAGGCTCCGAGTCACACCTGGCGGCTCATAGACCATCCCAAGAATGGGCCTTGAAGACTCAAGGCCAAGACGTTGGGCGTCTTGCCAAGATGGGCTAAGATGAGGGCCGGGCGGAGAAGGTATGAAGACCCGGGCGGGTGAGCTGCCCGGAGATAGCTTGCTCAGGAAGGCAAGACAATACAAAGATAGACTCAGACACGTTGTGAGAGTCGGTTACGAATTGTATGACCTGTGGTCTTGACCTCCTATATAAGGGCGAGACCCGGGGTGACTTAGAAAGGAACTAACTAATCGAGAGCTAGGTCAAGCGATTCCGCTCCCCTGTAATCGAGATTCCAAGAAATACAAACACAAGCAGGACGTAGGCTTTTACCTCTAATTCAGGGGCCAAACCTGGGTAAACCTGTGTCCTTCGTCCCGATCAACCCCTCTAGGTCCATCACCTTAGCGATGGCCTCGAATCTAAGTCCTCGGACATCTGTCGTGACAAAACCACGACAAAAACCTTACCCCCTTTTAATAGTATTGGCTTTCCTATGGACTCAAAGTGATTTCTAACAAATATAAAATGTAGAGTCCTCTTGCTTGAAGCTTGGCCAACCTATTTCCTTGAATCTTGGGGTAATTCCAGAATCTTCTCAATCCTTTTGCCATCCCTATCATTGAATTTGTCCTGAAATATACTTGGTGGAAACATTAGTTCAATGACTCATATGTTGTTATTAATTACCAAAACCACCAAGGGAGCAAATGTGCTTTCAGGAACTCACCAGACACTCTGTGTTGGAGATATGCCCTAGAGGCAATCATGTATGATGATATTTCCTATGTGTTTATGAATAAAGATAGTCCTTGGACATTATCATTGATGTGTATTAACCAGTATGCGACTTGTTTGTGAGACTATGCATTGTATGATAACTGTCCTAAATGGTCCCTAGTCAAAAGGGTTGTGTGGACGCACAACTAAGCAGACTAGCATATGACACGGTGGATGGTTCGGTCTCACTAACCATGTAGCATTGGATGCTAGCCGGATAATATGGACTCACAAAGGTCTGGTCGGATTTGATGTAGTCGGATCCGAGTCGAGATAAGGGCTAAGTTGGACAGACCCAACTACGAGACGCAGCGATAGGTTATATGTGAGTCTCTAGTACAACATACATTCTATGTCCTAAGACCTGAGCTGGCGCATGTACTCGGGATGGTGACAGACTTGCTTTGGGCCGACCAAACACTACTTCGTGACTGGGTAGTTACAAAGGTAGGTTTTGGGCTTGTCTAGACCCATGCTGCGAGACATGGTTGAACAAGATGGGATTTGCCCCTCCGATCAGGAGAGATATACTCTAGGCCCCTTGGGTGATCCGACCTGGATAAGCATGGCCATGCGATGAGGATTATGAGTTAATCCGAATGTTGGTTGGATTCACCGGAACGAGAAAGAGGTCGTGCATTAACAAGGATGACCATGTCGCCTTGTGTACGACAACATATATCGTGTGGCAAAGGGAACAGAAGTGTGAAGTACAGGTTCGCCTAACTAGCTTCATCGGACACTTGGAGTCGGCACGTCTTGCTAGAGGCTGCTACCGACCGGTTGAGTCAGATGTGATCTGACTCGCGACCAAGTGGACGAGAACCTAAATGGTTGCGCGCTTAAGGGAAGGAACACATGGGCTTTAGGATCTGTGTGAGACCCAAGAGTTGAGCCCGTGTCGGATGCCTATATATAGTGGAGGTGGGACACACCCATCCGGTTGATCGCTTCGGCGTCGTCATTAGGGTTTGCATGTGTTGCGAATAGCCACCTCCACCCACCGCCGATGTGTGATCGGACCTAGCAGTCCGCCGCACGGTGTGTTCCTCATGCACGCACGAACACTGTTAGAGGCAATGCACTTGCGCCGCTTCGGCAAACCTATACGTGGGATCCGGCGATCGGATGTTCGAGGGAGATCGGACCGGCTACTCTAGGGAGAACGAACAAGGAGGAGACGGACCACGCAGACACGCTGCCCCAACTCTACTTTTGCTGCACAACACTACGCGTCTAGTGGTAATGATCTGTGATCCATCTCTATAGCAAGTTCTTGGATGTTCTCTGCATAGGAAAATTTTAATTGGCATGCGATGCACCTATGGTAGAACCAAACACTCTCGACCCACCGGCTCCCGGGTCGTCGGCCGCCTTGACCTCCCCCGAGGAGTCGACCCCCTCTTTGGGCCTTCCCCCCAGCTCGTAGTCCTCAGAGTCAGACTGGGCACGCTCCGCCTCGAAGATCTGGGGGTGCCGACCGTCCGGCATGTTCTATCGAACGAACAGCTGCGGTCAGCACGACAAGTAAGATCAGGAGCCAGCCGGAAGGATTCAGAGAAGAAAGACAAATCACCTCGACAAGACGTACCATGGGTGCCGGGTTGTGCCGGTCGTACGACTCCTTGCCGAAAGATCAAGTCCCCGGTGCCAACCAGAAGGTTGTGATGGCATTCACCCCCACCGCCACTCGAGTCGGTGTCATCTCGACGGTCGATAGTCGGCAGGGCTCCCGCCGGCCGACATATCACAGATCCGGTGTGGCCTCAGCTGGAGAGGCAGCACTTGGCATGAGATGAAGGCGGCCACCAGGTCGGAGACAACCATCCCTTTGTTGGGGAACATCGCATGGGAAACAAAAAATTTCCTACGCACACGCAAACCTATCCATGGTGATGAGCATCTACGAGAGGGAGAGTGGATCTATGTACCCTTGTAGATCGCTAAGCGGGAAGCGTTAAGAAACGCGGTTGGTGTAGTCGAACATCTTCGCGATCCAAATCGTCGAGCGTCCCGTGATCTCATCACGATCCCTCCCACGATCCAATCACGATCCGTCCCGTGAACTCATCATGATCCGTACCGCGATCTCATCACGATCCGTCTCATGATCTTGATCATGATCTGTCCCGCGAACTCATCACGATCCGTTCCGCGATCTCATCACGAACCGTCTCGCGATCTCGATCACGGTCCTTCCGATCTAGCGCCGAACGGACGACACCTCCGCGTTCAGCACACGTGCAGCTTGATGACGATCTCCACCGTCTTGATCTAGCAAGAGGAGGTGGAGAGGAGAGAGAGTTCACCGGCAACGTGACGGCGCTCCGATGATGGTGGTGGAGTGATTCCGGCAGGGCTTCACCTAAGCGCTGCGGAAAACCGATCTAGAGGAGAAACTGTGCACCGGTGAAACGAGTAGCACGTGGCCGGAAATTCTGTCCAAAAACCACCCGATCCACTAGTATATATAGGAGGAGAGGATAGGAGAGGCATCCAAGGCCTTTGGTTTGGCCGAAATAGGAGGTGGGAAGCAATCCTACTTCACCTCCAATCCTAGTTGGAGTAGGATTGCCTCCTATTGGCTGATTTTCCACTTTTTGCTTTAGGACTTTCTCTCCTGCGCCATGGGCCTTTGTGGCTGTTTTCCCAGCCCACTAAGGGATGGTTAATACTCTCCCACAGCCCATGGACCTCTTGGGGTCGAAGTACCCCTCCCGGAGGTCTCCCGGTACACTATCGGCACTCCCGGTACACTACCGGCACTCCCGGTACACTACCGATGAGCCCGAAACTTTTCCGGAAACCAAACTGGGACTTCCTATATATGAATCTTTACCTCCGGAGCTCCTCCTGACGTCCGGGATCTCATCCGGGACTCCGAACAAACTTCGGGCACCACCATACATAACTCTACACTACCGAAACGTCACCGAACCTTAAGTGTGCAGACCCTGCGGGTTCGAGAACTATGTAGACATGACCGAGACACCTCTACAGTCAATAACCAATGGCGGGACCTGGACGTCCACATTGGTTCCTACATATTCTACGAAGATCTTTATCGGTCGAACCTCTATGTCAAGGATTCAGTTAATCCCGTATAACGTTCCCTTTGTTCTTCGGTATGTTACTTGCCCGAGATTCGATCGTCGGTATCTCCATACCTAGTTCAACCTCATTACCGGCAAGTCTCTTTACTCGTTCCGTAATACAAGATCCCGCAACTAAAAATTAGTCACATCACTTGCAAGGCTTATTGTGATGTTGCATTACCGAGTGGGCCCCGAGATACCTCTCCGTTACACGGAGTAACAAATCCCAGTCTCGATCCATGCCGACTCAACAGACACCATCGGAGATACCTGTAGAGCGCCTTTATAGTCACCCAGTTATGTTGTGACGTTTGATACACACAAGGCACTCCTCCGATATCCGTGAGTTGCATGATCTCATGGTCATAGGAACATATACTTGACATGCAGAAAACAGTAGCAATAAACTGACACGATCATATGCTATGTTTGTAGTTTGGGTCTTATCCATCACATCATTCTCCTAATGATGTGATCCCGTTATCAAATGACATCTCATGTCCATGGCTAGGAAACCTTAACCATCCTTTGATCAACGAGCTAGTCCATTAGAGGCATACTAGGGACATGGTTTTGTCTATGTATCCACACATGCATTTAAGTCTCCGATCAATACAATTATACCATGGATAATAAACGATTATCATGAACAAGGAAATATGATAATAACTAATTTATTATTGCCTCTAGGGCATATTTCCAACAGTCTTCCCCGCTCCTCATAGACAGGAGCCGGCCCAGCTCTTCAAGCGCGGCCCCGCGCGAAGCGGTCCCCGACTAGTTCACTCCGTTGGACGGGACATTGACAAACGCCGGTAGCCAGATATAGTCCTGCTGCGGGTTGGCATTCTTCACGTAGAAAAACGTCCGGTGCCAACCCTTGACGGAATCGATGAGACTGAAGTGCAGAAAGCGCTCGCCATGGAAGCACACCACTGCGCCCCCGCAGGCGTATGGCTCCTCGGTGTTCTTCAACGCCTCGAGGTAGAAGAGCTTCTTGAAGAGATCCACGTAGGGGTGCATCCCAAGATAACCCTCTCACAGGGTCGCAAAGCCCGCAATGTAGAGGATGGCATTGGGTCCGAGGTGGTGCGGTTGGAGATCAAAGGTATCCAGCAGGAGGCAAAAGAAGAGGCTGACCGACAGCCTGAAGCCACGCCACAAGTGACAGGCGAAGACAGCGTGCTCCCTGCCCGCGGCTCGGGCACCACTTTGTTGTTCGGCACGCGGGCGATCACGCGCTCCTCTGATGGCAGCATGCGAGCATGGCGGAGCTCCGTGATGGTGGCCTCCGTGACGATGGAGCCAGCCTAGCTCCCAGAGGGCCCCTCGACCATCGCGACGTCGGGGCAACGCGAGGAGACGAGCGAGCAAACTGGCGAGCGAAACAGGTTGTGGCGCGAGAAGGAGCGGAGAAGGCAAGGGGAGCATGGTTGCCTCCGCTCCCCTCACTTCCCCTTTAAATAAGGGAACGGCGCCCGGGGGAGGTGGGGATCAAGTGCGCCCACTCCTTGTTAGAAATATGCCCTAGAGGCAATAAATAAAGTGTTTATTATTATATTTCCTTGTTCATGATAATTGTTTATTGTCCATGCTATAATTGTATTGATTAGAAACACATTACATGTGTGGATAAATAAACAACACTTTGTCCCTAGTATGCCTCTAGTGAACTAGCTTGTTGATCAAAGATGGTCAAGGTTTCCTAGCCATTGACATGTGATGTCATTTGATAACAGGATCACATCATTAGGAGAATGATGTGATGGACAAGACCCAAACTACAAACGTAGCATATGATCGTGTCAGTTTATTGCTACTGTTCACTACATGTCAAGTATATGTTCCTATGACCATGAGATCATGCAACTGACGAACACCAGAGTAGTGCCTTGTGTGTAACAAACGTTCCAATGTAACTAGGTGACTATAAAGGTGCTCTACAGGTATCTCCAAGGGTGTCTGTTGGGTTGGCATGGATCAAGACTGGGATTTGTTACTCCGTGTGACGGAGAGGTATCTTAGGGCCCACTCGGTAATACAACATCACAATAAGCCTTGCAAGCAATGTGACTAAGTGTTAGTCATGGGATCTTGTATTACGGAATGAGTAAAGAGACTTGTCGGTAACGAGGTTGAAATAGGTATGGAGATACCGATGATCGAATCTCAGGAAAGTAACATACCGAAGAACAAAGGGAACATCATACGGGATTAACTAAATCCTTGACATAGAGGTTCGACCGATAAAGATCTTCGTAGAATATGTAGGAACCAATATGGTCATCTAGGTCCTGCTATTGGTTATTGACCTTAGAGGTGTCTCGGTCATGTCTACATAGTTCTCGAACCCGCAGGGTCTGCACACTTAAGGTTTGGTGACGTTTCGGTAGTATAGAGTTATGCATGCTGGTGACTGAAGGTTGTTTGGAGTCCCGAATGAGATCCTGGATGTCACGAGGAGCTTCGGAATGGTCCGGAGGTAAAGATTCATATATAGGAAGTCCAATTTTGGTCGCCAGAAAAGTTTCGGGCTCATCGGTAGTGTACCGGGAGTGCCGGTAGTGTATCGGGAGACCATCGGGAAGGGTATTTCGACCCAAGAGGCTACATGGACTGTGGGAGGGTGAATACCAGCCCTTAGTGGACCGGTGGAAGTCCCACACAAGGCCCATGCGGCTGGGAAGAAAATCCCAAAGAGAAAAAGGTGGAAAAAGGCAAAAAGACCAAATAAGGAAGGAGTCCTAGTCCTACTAGGATTGCAGGAGGATTCCTCCTCTCCTCCCTTCGGCCGAAGCCTAGATGGCTTGGCCCTTGGTCCAAGCCTCCTCCTCTCTTCCTCTTATATATACTAGAGGTTTTAGGGTTTTGGCACGAGATTTTCAGCCACGTGCAACCCTACCCTCTAGTTCGTAGTTCCTCCTCTAGATCGATTTCAGGGGTGCTTAGGCGAAGCCCTGCTGAGATTACTCCACCACCATCGCAGCAGCGCCGTCACGCTGCCGGAGAACTCGTCTACCTCTCTGCTCCCTCTTGTTGGATCAATAAGGCGGAGATCATCATCAAGTGGTACGTGTGCTGAACGCGGAGGTGTTGTCCATTCGGTGCTAGATCGGGACGGATCGTGATTGGATCGCGGGACGCTCGGCGATTTGGATCGCGAAGACGTTCGACTACATCAACCATGTTTCTTAACGCTTCCCGCTTAGCGATCTACAAGGGTACGTATATCCACTCTCCCTCTCATAGATGCTCATCACCATGGATAGATCTTGCGTGTGCGTAGGAAATTTTTTGTTTCCCGTGCAATGTTCCCCAAGAGTGGTATTAAAGCTAGGTCTATGTGTAGATGAGATCTCCAGTAGAACACAAAGGGTTTGTGGGCATTGATGCTTAGATTGCTTCCTCCCTTGGTCGTGTTTTGGTTCAGCGGTATTGTGGGATGAAGCGGCCCGAACCAACCTTACTCGTACGCTTACGAGAGACCGGTTCCATCAACTGACGTGTAACCTCGTTGCACAAAGATGGCTGGCGGGTGCATGTTTCTCCTACTTTAGTTGGATCGGATTTGACAAAGGCGGTCCTTGAGAAGGTTGAAAAGCAACTTATGTATCACCGTTGTGGTTTATGCATAGGTGAGAATTGTTCTTGCTAGATACCCGTAGCAGCCACGTAAAACATGCAACAACAATTAGAGGACGTCTAACTTGTTTTTGGAGGGTATGTTGTGATGTGATATGGCCAATTACATGGTTTTATATATGTGATGTATGAGATGATCATGTGTTGTATAGAATATCATGACTTGCACGTCGATGAGTACGGCAATCGGCAGGAGCCATAAGGTTGTCTTTAATTATTGTATGACCTGCGTGTCAATCATTAAGCGCTATGTAATGCTCTACTTTATCGCTAAACGGTAGCACTAGTAGTAGAAGCATGATGGGCGCGACAACCCTGATGGCTACACGTTGATGGAGATCAAGATGATGGAGATCATCGTGTCGTGCCGGTGACGATGGAGATCATGCCGGTGCTTTCAAGATGGAGATCAAAAACACAAGTTCATGGGCATATCATGTCACTTATGATTTGCATGTGATGTTAATCCTTTTATGCACCTTGTTTTGCTTAGGATAACGGTAGCATTATCAGGTGATCCCTCACTTAAATTTCAAGATGAATTGTGTTCTCCCCGAGTGTGCACCATTGCGAAAGTTCGTCATGCCGAGACACCACGTGATGATCGGGTGTGATAGACTCTATGTTCACATACAACGGGTGCAAGCCAGTGTTGCACATGCAAAACACTCGGGTTAAACTTGACGAGCCTAGCATGTACAGACATGGCCTCGAAACACAAGAGATCGAAAGGTCGAACATGAGTCATATAGTAGATATGATCAACGTGATGATGTTCACCATTGAAACCACTTCAACTCACGTGATGATCGGACTTGAGTTGGTGAATTTGGATCATGTGACACTCATATGACCTGAGGGATGTCAATTTGAGTGGGAGCTTTAGTAATTTAATTAACTAAACTCATTATCTTGAACAATAGTCTAAGTAACCTTTGCATATTTAAGTTGTAGATCAATGGCTCGCGCAATAGCACCCCTGAATTTTAATGCGTTCCTAGAGAAAGCTAAGTTGAAAGATGATGTAAGTAACTTTGTTGACTAGGCCCGTATTCTGAGGATTATCCTCACGGCTTCCCAGAAATCATATGTCTTTGATGCACCGCTTGGTGACCAACCAGAAGACATGTCATCCGAAGACGTTAAGAACGCTTGGGAGGCACGTTCTAGAGATTACTCAATAGTCCAGTGTGTAATATTGTATGGCTTAGAACCGGGACTTCAAAGACGTTTTGAACGTCATGGAGCATATGAGATGTTCCAGGAGTTGAAGTTTATCTTTCAGAAGAATGCCCGGATCGAGAGGTATGAGACCTCCGATAAGTTCTATGCTTGCAAAATGGAGGAGAACGGGTCTATCAGTGAACATATACTCAGAATGTCTGGGTATTCGACTCGTCTAGTGGAGTTGGGAATTGCCCTTCCGCCAGAAGCGATCACTGACAGAGTTCTTCAATCACTGTCACCTAGTTACAAGAGCTTTGTGATGAACTATAACATGCACGGGATGAACAAGTCAGTCGCCGAGCTGTTTGCGATGCTAAAAGTCGCTTAGTCTAAAATCCAGAAAGAACATCAAGTGTTGATGGTCAATAAAACCACTAGTTTCAAGAAGAATGGCAAGGGCAAGGGCAAGAAGGGTAAAACCAAGAAGGATGGCAAAGCAGTTGCTACTCCTGTAAAGAAGCCCAAGGCTGGACCCAAGCAAGAAACTGAGTGCTTTCGTTGCAAGGGAACTAGTCACTGGAAGCGGAACTACCCCAAGTACCTGGCTGACAAGAAGGCGGCCAATGACAAACAAGGTATATATGATATAAATGTTATTGATGTGTACCTTACTAGCTCTCATTGTAGTGCCTGGGTATTTGATACCGGTTCGGTTGCTCACATTTGCAACTCAAAACAGGAACTACGGAATAGACGAAGGCTGGCAAAGGATGAAGTGATGATGCGCGTGGGAAATGGTTCCAAGGTTGATGTGATCGCCGTAGGCACGCTCTCTCTTTGATTACCATCGGGATTAGTGATGAACCTGAATAATTGTTATTTAGTGCCTGGGTTAAGCATGAGTATTATATCTTGATCTTGTTTATTGTGAGACGGTTACTCATTTAAATCAGAGAATAATGGTTGTTATATTTATATGAGTAATATCTTTTATGGTCATGCACCCAATGTGAGGGGTTTATTCATATTGAATCTTGATAGTGATGATACACATGTTCATAACATTGATGCCAAAATATGTAGAATTGATAATGATAGTACCACTTTCTTGTGGCACTACCGTTTAGGTCATATTGGTGTAAAACGCATGAGGAAGCTCCATGTTGATGGACTTTTGGAGTCACTTGATTTTGAATCACTCGACACATGTGAACCATGCCTCATGGTCAAGATGACTAAAACGCCATTCTCTGGAACAATCGAACAGGCAAGTGACTTATTGGAAATCATACATACTGATGTGTGCGGTCCAATGAATGTTACAGCGCGTGGTGGATATTGTTATTTTCTCACCTTCACTGATGACTTAAGTAGATATGGGTATATTTACTTAATGAAACACAAGTCTGAAACATTTGAAAAGTTGAAGCAATTTTAGAGTGGAGTTGAGAATCATCATAACAAGAAGATTAAATTCCTGCGATCTGATCGAGGAGGTGAATATCTGAGTTATGAGTTTGGCAGTCACTTAAGACAATGTGGAATTGTTTCACAGTTGACACCGCCGGGAACACCACAGCGTAATGGTGTGTCCGAACGTCGTAATCAAACCTTATTAGATATGGTGCGTTCTATGATGTCTCTTGCTGACTTGCCACTATCGTTTTGTGGTTATGCATTAGAGACAGCTGCATTCACTTTAAATAGGGCACCATCAAAATCCATTGAGACGACGCCATAAGAACTATGGTTTGGCAAGAGGCCAAAGTTGTCATTTCTTAAAGTTTGGAGATGTGATGCTTATGTCAAAAAGCTTCAGCCTGAAAAGCTAGAACCCAAAGCGGAGAAATGCGTCTTCATAGGATACCCGAAAGAGACAGTTGGGTATACCTTCTATCTCAGTCTGAAGGCAAAGTGTTTGTCGCAAAGAACGGAACATTTCTTGAGAAAGAGTTTCTCTCGGAAGAATTGAGTGGGAGGAAAATAGAGCTTGATGAGGTTATTGAACCTTTACTTCAACCAGAGAGTAGCGCAGCGCAAAAAGATGTTTCTATGGAACCTACGACGGTTGAAGAGGAAGTTAATGATGATGATCATGAAGCTTCGGATCAAGTTACTATTGAACCTCGTAGGTCGAGAAGGGTGCGTACTCCTCCAGAGTGGTACGGAAACCCTGTCTTGGAGGTCATGTTGTTGGACAACAATGAACCTACGAGCTATGGAGGAGCGATGATGGGCCCGGATTCCGAGAAATGGTTAGAGGCCATGAAATCCGAGATGGGATCCATGTATGAAAACAAAGTATGGACTTTGGAAGTATTACCTGAAGGGCGAAAGGCCATTTAGAACAAATGGATCTTTAAGAAGAAGACGGATGCGGACGGTATGTCACCATCTATAAAGCTCGACTTGTGGCAAAGGGTTTTTCACAAGTTCAAGGAGTTGACTACGATGATACCTTCTCACTCGTAGCGATGCTTAAGTCTGTCAGAATCATGTTGGCAATAGCTGCTTATTTCGACTATGAAATTTGGCAGATGGATGTCAAAACAGCGTTCCGCAACGGTTTCCTTGAGGAAGAGTTGTATATGATACAACCACAAGGTTTTCTTGATCCAGAGAATGCTAACAAAGTTTGCAAACTCTACCGATCCATTTATGGGTTGGTGCAAGCATCTCGGAGTTGGAATAAGCACTTTGATGAGGTGATCAAAGCGTTTGGGTTTATACAAGTTTATGGAGAAGCTTGTATTTACAAGAAAGTGAGTGGGAGCTCTATAGCGTTTCTAATATTATATGTGGATGGCATATTTCTGATTGGAAACAATATAGAAATGCTGGAAAGCGTGAAGGAATATTTGAACAAGAGTTTTTCAATGAAGGACCTAGGAGAAGCTACTTTCATATTAGGCATTAAGATCTATAGAGATAGATCGAGACGCTTAATAGCACTTTCACAAAGCATATACCTTGATAAAGTTTTGAAGAAGTTCAAAATGGATCAGTCCAAGAAGGGGTTCTTGCCTGTGTTACAAGGTGTGAAGTTGAGTAAGACTTAATGCCCAGTGACTGCAGAAGATAGAGAAAAGATGAGTGTCATCCCCTATGCTTCAGCCATAGGCTCTATCATTTATGCAATGCTGTGCACAAGACCCGATGTCAGCCTTGCCAAAAGTATGGCTGAAAGGTTTCAAAGTGATCCTGGAATGGAGCACTGGGCGGCGGTCAAGAATATCCTTAAGTACCTGAAAAGGACTAAGGAAATGTTTCTCGCTTATGGACGTGATGAAGAGCTCGTCGTAAAGGGTTACGTCGATGCAAGCTTTGACACTGATCCGGATGACTCTAAGTCACAAACCGGATACGTATTTATTCTCAACGGGGGAGAGGTAAGCTGGTGCAGTTCCAAGCAAAGCGTGGTAGCCGATTCTACATGTGAAGCGGAGTACATCGCAGCCTCGGAGGCGGCGAAGGAAGGTGTCTGGATGTAGCAGTTCATGACAGATCTTGGAGTAGTGCCTAGTGCACTGAATCTAATGACTCTGTTCTATGACAACACTGGTGCCATTGCTCTGGCCAAGGAACCAATGTTTCACAAGAGGACCAGACACATAAAGCAACGCTTCAACTCCATCCGTGATTACATCGAAGAGAAGGACATAAATATTTGCAAAGTGCACACGGATCTGAATGTTGCAGACCCGTTGACTAAACCTCTTCCAAGGGCTAAACATGATCAACACCAGAACTGCATGGGTGTTCGACTCATTACAATGTAAATCACATAGTGATGTGAACTAGATTATTAACTCTAGTGCAAGTGGGGACTGTTGGAAATATGCCCTAGAGGCAATAAATAAAGTGTTTATTATTATATTTCCTTGTTCATGATAATTTTTCATTGTCCATGCTATAATTGTATTGATTGGAAACACATTACATGTGTGGATAAATAGACAACACTTTGTACCTAGTATGCCTCTAGTGAACTAGCTTGTTGATCAAAGATGGTCAAGGTTTCCTAGCCATTGACATGTGATGTCATTTGATAACGGGATCACATCATTAAGAGAATGATGTGATGGACAAGACCCAAACTACAAATGTAGCATATGATCGTGTCAGTTTATTGCTACCGTTCACTACATGTCAAGTATATGTTCATATGACCATGAGATCATGTAACTCACGGACACTGGAGGAGTGCCTTGTGTGTAACAAACGTCGCAACGTAACTGGGTGACTATAAAGGTGCTCTACAGGTATCTCCGAGGGTGTCTGTTGGGTTGGCATGGATCAAGACTGGGATTTGTTACTCCGTGTGACGGATAGGTATCTCAATGCCCACTCGGTAATACAACATCACAATAAGCCTTGCAAGCAATGTGACTAAGTGTTAGTCACGGGATCTTGTATTATGGAACGAGTAAAGAGACTTTCCGGTAACGAGGTTGAACTAGGTATGGAGATAGCGATGATTGAATCTCGGGCAAGTAACATACCGAAGAACAAAACGAACATCATACGGGATTAACTGAATCCTTGACATAGAGGTTCGACCGATAAAGATCTTTGTAGAATATGTAGGAACCAATATGGGCATCCAGGTCCCGCTATTGGTTATTGACCGTAGAGGTGTCTCGATCATGTCTACATAGTTCTCGAACCCGCAGGTTCTGCACACTTAAGGTTTGGTGACATTTCGGTAGTATAGAGTTATGCATGCTGGTGACCAAAGGTTGTTCAGAGTCCTGGATGAAATCCCGGACGTCATGAAGAGTTCCAGAATGGTCCGGAGGTAAAGATTCATATATAGGAAGTCATGTTTTGGTCGTCGAAAAAGTTTCGGGCTCATCGATAGTGTACCGGGAGTGCTGGTAGTGTACCGGGAGACCATCGGGACGGGTATTTCGACCCAAGAGGCTACATTGGCTGTGGGAGGGTGAATACCAGCCCTTAGTGGGCTTGTGGAAGTCCCACACAAGGCCCATGCGACTGGGAAGAAAAGCCCAAAGAGAAAAAGGTGGAAAAAGGCAAAAAGACCAAATAAGGAAGGAGTCCTAGTCCTACCAGGATTGGAGGAGGATTCCTCCTCTCCTCCCTCCGGCCGAAGCCTAGATGGCTTGGCCCTTGGGCCAAGCCTCCTCCTCTCTTCCTCTTATATATACTAGAGGTTTTAGGGTTTTGTCACAAGATTTTCAGCCACGTGCAACCCTACCCTCTAGTGCGGAGTTCGTCCTCTAGATCGATTTCAGCGGTGCTTAGGCAAAGCCCTGTTGAGATTACTCCACCACCATCGCCGCAGAGTCGTCACGCTGCCGGAGAACTTGTCTACCTCTCCGCTCCCTCTTGCTGGATCAAGAAGGCGGAGATCATCATCAAGCCGTGCGTGTGCTAAACGAGGAGGTGCCGTCCGTTCGGTGCTAGATCGGGACGGATCGTGATTGGATCGTGGGACGCTCGGCGATTTGGATCGCGAAGACGTTCGACTACATCAACCGCGTTTCTTAACGCTTCCTGCTTAGCAATCTACAAGGGTACGTAGATCCACTCTCCCTCTCATGGATGCTCATCACCATGATAGATCTTGCGTGTGCATAGGAAATTTTTTGTTTCCCATGCAATGTTCCCCAACACTCCCCTAGGAATACCGTGCATGCACGGGCACCTAGGGCCACAACCGCCGCGTTCCGGGCTATAGCGCCCCGACCTGAAACGGTCAAATCTCCGGTGTTTTCATAGCATCCCAAGATCATGGTGGTACACACACGGTACATCAATGTATATATCAAAGGGGAAATCACATTGCTTTGTTAATCGAAATCTCATATCGTGTCACATCCCTAGCTAGATGTCATAGGACAACATGTGTGTGCATCATGTTTCAATTTTGCACCAACACGAAATGGGGATTAAAAGAAACTCCAAGCTCACATTGGAATAAAATTAATTAAAAGTTTGTGAAAACTCAACAAACTCAATGTGACAATACAAAATGTTCCCTATGTCTGATAAATATGGACATGAATATATCATGGACCATTTTAAATATTTGAACAGTTATAGCAATTTAAAAATAAGTAATAAAGCCTCTCAAAATGCCAAATAAAGCATTATCAATACTTTATATTTCAAAATATCCTGAAAGTTTTTATTGGAGTTTGGAATATTCAAACTTGATATTAAAAAATATTTGGGATATTTTATCAAAGCATTTGTACCTGAAAAAGAAATAAAACAAATGTCAGCAATAGAAAAACAGAAAGAAAAAAAAGAAACACGAAGAAGCCCAGGGGAACCGGCCCATCTGGCCCGTGCCAGTCATCCCTGTCCTCTCGCCAGGAGGACACGGGCGTGCGCTCACCGCGCGCGGGCACACATCGGCCACCTCCTCCCTACCTGGATGTTGGCCCAGAGGGCTCGGAGAGTGCCAGCGCGAGGCCTCCTTGCCGTGGCCTCTTCTCCTCCCCTCTCCCCTCTGCGCTCTCTCTCTCACGCAATCTCTCCTCCCCCTCCTCTCCTCTGTTCTTCCCTCGTCGGACTGAAGACGCTGCCGATTCGCCGTCTCCCGTGCGTCCCTGACCACGCCAAGGCACCAGAAGACCCTCCGGTGAGGCCCTGGATCGTTTCCCCGTAGCACTGATGTCGTTCCCCTCCGCTAGCCCCGCCTGTCGCTAAAGCCGAGAACAGCTCGCCGCCGGTCATGGCGTAGCCGTGGCCACAGCGTCCACAGCTCGCACCTGACCACGGGCTCGTGCTCGTAGCGTCCCAGGAGGCCGTAGCCACCTCTAGCTCCTCCTGCCGTGCCCTTTAGCGTCGTAGCCGGTCCTGCCCGAGTCGCCGCCGCCACTGAGCTCATCACCGGCGTTGATCCCAACCACCCCAGCCTCTGGCTTGGGGCTAGATCGACGCGCGCTCGAGCGCAGGTCCTCCCAGTGCCCTCCGCCATCCTTTTGGTCGCCGGAGGAGGAGATCTGACCCCCTCCGTCGTCCCTAAAGTCACCGGCGGCTCAACGCCAGCGAGTCAACCGGCGCTGACCATGGGGTTTGACCCAGGTCAACTGGCAAGTGGGGCCCGCCCCCTTTCTAATTAGAATTAGTTTAAAATAATAATTAAACTAACTTAATTAAGTTAATGGCCCACTAACCAGTGGGCCCTAACCTAATCTAATTAGTAATTAGCTAATTAGTTAACCCTGATAGTGACTAGGGCACTGACCAGTGGGTCCCACTGGTCAGGTTTGACCTGGCCTGGTCAACCGACCAGCTGACGCATAGTGACGTTAGGCTAACGTCATATTTCATTTTGTAGTTTTAAAATAATTCCAGAAATTGTTTAAAACTTTAAAAATTCATATAAATTAATCCGTAAATCAGATGGAAATAATTTATATATGAAAAATTATCAGAAAAAACCAATGAATCCAATGGTGCCATTATCATGCATGTTAGAGCAACCTATGTAGATGAACCTTGACATTTATTAATAGGTTAGCATATGGAATTTGAAATGAAGAACGATTTTGAACCTATATTCAAACTCACTTCAAATTAACTTGGACACTAGTTGCATTAGCTCATCCATACATGCTACCATGTCATGATCATGCATCATATTGTTGCACTTGCGTGTATTAAATGCTATTTATCTACATTGCGGTAGGCCCTACTTCTGAGGATACCCCGAGTATTCCATCGAAGGAGAGAACCTTCGCGCTACCCAGCAAGGCAAGCAACCCCCTTGATCATTCCGATAACATCCCACTCCCTCGCTCCTGCTCTTGTTTATTACATTAGGACAAACGCTCATATGTATGTCATACACGGTAGAAGAACCTATTCTTTTGCATGACCTGTCATTGTCACAGTAAATAACTAAACTTGCAACCTAGCATACCTGGTAGATGCTTGTGCCATGATGTGCTTAGCTTACTTTGCCTGCTATGCTTGCTATGCTTAGAGTTGTATCAGGTCTGATTCATTTGGGTGATGAACTGGAGTGAAACATTGTTGTTCCGATGTGATAAGCTTATGATGAACCCGATTTGGTAAAGGTAGTGATGAGAGGCTATGTAGGAGTACATAGCGGGTTGTCTCATTGGGACCATTCTTAGGAACTGAGTTCCGTGTTTGTGATCCAAGACTAGTTACTACCACACATTGGGTTTCGGTAGCTCGACCCCTCTCGACTTATCAGTCGCTTAGTCCTTAGTCCAGGAGTTGCAAGTAGTTTCTGGTGTTTATAGCATGCTGGAGGCCGTGCATAGCGTTGACCCTAGGGGTGGGCTATGACACGGTAGGCAGTGGCACGGTGTACCAATGGTCACCTGAATGGTGGGCTTGGGAACCCTGCGCACATCGTTTGGGGCCGTAGCGGAAACTTCGGCCGGACTTCCGTGCGGGTTCAGTCTCAAATAGGCAATAGCCTGGACTAGAGGTCTTATGTGATTGACGGTCGTGGCCGACTCCCTCGCTGGGCTTCCACTTGAAGGTTGCCGAGGTGCATGGTTTTAAGAGCACACGTCGATAAGTGGCGAGAGTGTGTGTGAAGAAGTACACCCCTGCAGGGTATGAAACTATTCGAATAGTCGCGTCCTCGGATATGGACTACTTGGATAACTCATGTTGTTCATAGATAATCAAATGGATACTCATAAAAATATCAAGACAAGTGTGAGTACCGTGGATGGCACTCTCCCAGGAGAGGGAAGTGAATCCATGGTGGTGTATTGTCATGGAGTTAGTGGACTCGTGTGCAATATCTAAAATTGAAACAAAGAGTTAAAATTGTGTAGTGTAAGTTAGCCATGAGTCAAAGCTGGCATTGCTGCATAAACTCCACCACTCCCCTTGTTGATACATGAGCATGAATAGACTAGGTCTGTTTTAAAGACTTGCTGAGTACGTTTGTACTCACGTTTGCCTAATAAATGTTGCAGGTGAGACCCAGGACCCATCAGGTGGGTTCATTCTAGATGTCGACGATGTCGAATAGCTAGTGTCCTAGCTACGACCTATGCCGTGTGGCGGGCTGTAGATAGTCAGGCCATGTGCCTTTTTACCCTTTCATCTGTCTGTACTCAGACACCTTTATGCTTTCGCTTGGTTTGTATGAACTTGTTTGAATGACTTGAGTGTCTGGTCATGTGACCCCTACCTATAAGAACATATTATCCAAGGCTCGTCTGAGCCTCTTAAATAAAAGTTGTGTTGTTGTATTGTTATGTTGTGATGCCATAGTTGTATCTATGCATATCGGGCATGTCATGCATACGTTTGACGTGCAACGGTATGTATGGGATCCGACACCTAGTCGTGTGCCTTTAGTAGTACTTTTTACGGGAAACTGCCTCTTTGTGCTTCCACCGAGCCATGGTAGCTTGCTACTGCTCCGGACACATTGATTGACCGACATGTATCCTTCTTTGCTGCTCTGTCTGTCCCTTCGAGGAAATGTCTCGTGGTGTAATGGAGTCCCTGTAGCCTGCTACGACTCGTCTACGTGCAGTGATGGCATTTATGTCTCACGGTGTAATGGAGTCCTTGTAGCTTGCTATGACTCGTCTACACACGCTTGAGGCCGACACCTGCATTGCTGGGTTACGTATGCCTGTTTCCGTACGGATGTGCCACTTGGGTTCTATGACTAGTCATGTCGGCCCGGGTTCTCTGTCGTTTGATTGCGAGCGACATGTTCACATACGTGAGCCAAAAGACGCAAACGGTCTCGGCTAAGGTAAGGCTGCAGCCGTGGAGCTTACCGTGCGTGAGGCCGCAAAGTGATGTGATATGTTACAGTCTGGATTCATATGACTTAGGATCAGGGTCCCGACATATCGAGTCCTTTATTACAATAAAGTGGCCGAAGGCCAACTCATGAGATAAAACTAATCCAAACCATGCGGAAGCTTCAAATGTAGTTGAGTCCATCTGACTCCAAGGGCATCTCACTGAGCGTAGAGCGTATCCTCACTCCTGGTCGGAAAAGTACTCTGCAACATGATACGTTGCAGCCATGTAGGTCAGCATATTGAATATGCCGGCAAGTCACAAAAGAGAGGGTGAAAATAATCATCTACTCTACATGCATATATGGAAGGTGGGGCTGTAGGTATAAGTTTAGCGTAAAGCAATTTGTTTCCTACAACAAGAAGGGGCAAAGCAAAAAATTATTACTACAATGTTGGTTGTTTAATGAGATGGTTCCACCAACCAAATCTCATACCCAAGTTAACAATAATACCCTCATCATTATAATTATTTGTGTTGAGAGTTCTAGATAGTTTCAGTTCCTTTGGCTCAAGTTGTCCATGACTGTGGACACGGCTAATCGATTAGGTTTGAGTACTTTGCAGAGTTTTGCACACGTTCCCCACAATATTTGATCGCCTCCGTTGAAGTCCTCGCACTTCAGGGTGTTTGAGAATCGGATGATCAAAACAGGGTCTTCCAAAGGGTTCCTCTGAGCCACTGTCGGTGCCCATCCATTCCTACCGTTCTTCTACATATTGTAGCACCGCCCGTCCAGAGTCACCACGATGTCCAACCCAGCCAGAGCCCATAATGGCTTGTGGCTGTGTAGGTAATCCTTGGGTCTTGAAGTATCCATCCATCTCTTCGTGCCTGGGTGGACCTTTCCACGTGAATACTGGCACTTCTCCAGCAACACCTAGGCTAACCACTGGTTTCTCCAGGGCGCCGTTCATACTGTCATCCACCCAGAGGTATGTTGAAAACTTGAAGTCTTGAAGTCTCGATCATCATGTAGGTCTTGTAACAATTTATCTCACAACTCTCATGTCACACAACCAACCCCGTCTACTAAAAGCATAGCAAAAATAATGATTCCTGGGTCCAAGGTGTAAGGGTTTGAGGGGTGCCTACCACATGATACTAGTCAAGTAACCAAGTTTGCAAGTACCTAATTTGAATGCAATGGGTGGAAATGGCAGAACTAATGCAACAAAAACATAGGTAAAGTATGATCAATGTGAACTTGCCTTGCTGACGATCTTCGCACTCGAGTGACTCTATAACAAGCCTTGCACTCCAGATGATCTAACGAATCAAACAAAACACACAATAAGCATAACCATAACACAACTTATAATAACAACGAGTAAAACTAACAATTCAACAATGCAAACAAGGAAAAGAAAATAAAGGAAAACAAAAATTCATCCAAAACTCCATTGCAAAGCTACTTCTAAAATAAAATGACTATGAATAGTTTTCTGCATCTAATATTTTTTTAGCAGGGTGAAAGTTAAAGTTTTGATACAAAAACATAAAGGAGTTTTACTACAAATTTCTACGCAAAAAGAAACACTCAAAAATCAATTTTTAAATAAATTTTGTGTATAATTTAGTGATTAATACAAATCTGTTTAAAGTCGTAAATTAAAAGGTCTAAAAATATTTTTCGTTGGTTCCTCTAGAAAGATGGGATTTTTTTGAATCCGTAGCAAAAGGAATCAACTTAATCAGAGTTGTAAAACTAAAGATACAAAAAAACATCTAATCTGAAAACGGGAATTTTCTGAAAAGCGCTATAGTGTGGCCATTCGCGACTATGGCGTCATGTGGCGTGATAGGATTGGCTGGCTCTATTCACTACGAAGATTAAGGAAGGAACGATCTTTACATAGCCTATCGAGAAGTGACAGCGAATAAAAAAAACACGAACCAGTTCGATCTAAACCGTACTAGCTGAACCGATCTAACATGAGAACCAAACGCTTCGGTCTAAAGGAAAAAACAACTAGCAACACAAGTTGTCGTGCTTATAGAGGGAAGCTGAGTGTGGGCAGGAAGTTGGCGGCGACGGGGCAGCGGCTTCAGCAGGCTCCGGCATGGGCGAGATTGTCGGGCAGGTGCGGCGTGGCGGGGGCGACCGGGCGGTGGTGACGGTGGTCGGCGGCTATGACCAGATGAAGTGGAGGGAGGCAACGAAGCTCCTATGCTCCAGTGAACTCTAGCGACGCAGGTCGTCGGGGCGACGTGTCCGGTGAGCTCCGGCACAGACGAGGTGGTCAGGGAGGTGCAGCTTGTCGGGGGCTTCCGGGTGGTGGTGGCGACGGTCGGCGACGACGACCGGATGGAGCTGGGAGAGCTCCTATACTCCGGCGAACTCCAGCGATGCAGGTCGGACGGCAAGCTACTCCGGCGAGTCCTAGGGGACAAAAATATGTTAGGGAGATGCGGGATGATGAGGGGGTCCGATTCCCGAAGCACGAAGGCGTCATGGCGGCTCACCGGCGGCATGGTACTCCGACGAACTAGCTCCGACCGGTGAGATCCAAGTAGCAACTGCGGCGGCTACAAGCGGCAAGAGGTGGAGCAGGGTTGCTGAATGGGTTGAGGGCATCGTGGGGCTTTTATAGGCGCAGTCAAGCGAGGGCAGCTGCGAGGATAAGTGCTATCCCGCGAGCGGTGGCCGGCTGGTGCGAGGCTGCAGCGCCCTGCTCTATCCCGCACGGATAGAGCGGGAGGTTGGGGACGATGGGGCTCGGTCGGGCCCCACTTGCAGGCTGCGTAAGAGAGAGAGAGATTACCCAGAGAGAGGCGAGCGAATCGTTTTTTATCGTTGACTCCTGGCGACGCTAGGGAGTAGCACTTGTGCGAGTTACGGACTCCTTGCGGCGGTTGAGGATGAAAACAAGCGCTAGGGCTCATTCCTTCGTGCGCATGGCGGCTGCGTGCGCTTGGCTGGGCCGGCCTGGCTTGGCCAACGTGCTTAGCACTTTGGTTTTGTTTTTTATAGATCTGGACGAAGAAAACATATATCAAATGGTAAAACAAAAATATAGTGTTATATACCAGAACGGTCGGAAAAAGAAATCCTCTAACGTGAACATTTTTCTAGACGCAAAAGAAAAACTTTATAAAAAATTATTTTTTTGAAAATAAAATTAATAATTTAAATAAAACCAAAATTTGACTTTGAAATAAATTGGCACTATTTTCCTCTGACTTTAGGGGTGTCACATTACCTCCTCTCATACTCTTTTCATAAAGTATTCTGTGAGGAATTTGTAATTAGAAATCAAATGCCACTTGAAATGAAATCAAAATTGAAAATAAAATTCAAATGTCACATCCATTTCACTCAAAATGCATAGATGCATAAATATAATTGTAAAACATTCCAAATTGAAAATTTGGGATGTTACAAACCTACCCACCTTAAGATGAATTTCGCCCTCGAGATTCGGGTTGGCTAGAAAATAGGTGCGGGTGGTCTCGACAAAGATCTTCTTCTCGTTCCCATGTGGCTTCTTCCTCGGTGTGGTGACTCCACAGAACCTTGCAAAACTTGATGATCTTGCTGCGGGTAACTCTGTTAGCAGTCTCGAGGATCCTGACGGGCTTCTCCTCATAGGTCAGATCACTATCCAGTTGTATGGCCTCTAGGGGCACTGTGTCTCTCAAAGGAATATCAGCCATCTTAGCATGGCATTTCTTCAGCTGGGAAACACGGAAGACATTGTGAACTCCGGATAATCCTTCTGGCAATTCTAGCTTATATGCCCTATGTTCAAGAATTTTGTAGGGGCCTATAAATCTGGGTGCTAACTTTCCTTTAACACCAAATCTCTTGATTCCTCGAAGTGGGGACACACGGAGATATGCTCGGTCTCCCACTTCGTATGTCACCTCCTTGCGTTTGCTGTCAGCATAGCTCTTTTGCCTCGACTGAGCTATCTTGAGTCTATCACGGATCAACTTGACCTTCTCCTCAGAATCTCGAATCAAATCCGATCCAAACAATTTGCGATCACCAACTCCATCCCACATCAACGTGTTCTGCACTTCCTCCCATACAATGCCTCAAAAGGGGCCATCTGCAAACTGGCTTGATAGCTCTTGTTGTATGAGAACTTTGCATAAGGTAAGTTATCATCCCAACTAGACCCGTAGTCTAGTGCACAAGCTCTCAACATGTCCTCCAGAATCCTGATTCACCCTCTCTGTTTGCCCATCTGTCTGTGGATGGAAGGTTGTACTGAACTCTAACCTGGTACCCAAAGTTTCGTGTAGCTGATGCCAAAACTTTGAAGTAAATTGTGTTCCTCTATCTGATATAATGGTCCTCGGAACTCCATGCAGACATACAATCCTGGTCATATATATCTTTGCCAGCTTAGCACTTGTATAGGTAGTCTTCACGGGAATGAAGTGAGCAACCTTGGTCAAGCGATCAACAATCACCCAAATGGAATCATAACCTGAACGGGTCTTGGGTAATCCCATGATGAAGTCCATGCAAAGTTTATCCCATTTCCAATCAGGTATCGGCAATGGCTGAAGTAAACCTGCTGGTTTCTGATGCTCTACCTTTACCCTCTGACATACATCACATACTGCTACATACTCAGCAATTTCCCTCTTCATACCGGTCCACCAAAAACTTTCCTTCAAGTCCGAATACATCTTGGTGTTTCCTGGATGTATCGAGTAAGGCGAATCATGAGCCTCCTGAAGAATCAACTTCCCGATCTCTGGATCATTGGGCACACAAATACGTTGCTCAAACCATATGGTTCCATGCTCATCCGCACGGAATCCTTTTGCCTTTCATTTGCTGATCCTCTCCTTTATCTCGGCAATACCTTGATCCAACTTCTGAGCTTCTCTGATCTTTCCCAACAAGGTGGACTGAACTTCGAGTGCGGCAACATAGCCTCTCGAAACTATCTCCAATTTAAGCTCTCTGAGATCGTCGGCTAACTCCTGGGGTAATCCTCCTGTTGTGAGTGTGTTCACATAACTCTTCCGACTCAAGGCATCTGCTACAACATTTGCCTTCCCTGGATGATAGTGCAATCTCATGTCATAGTCCTTGATCAACTCTAGCCATCTCCTCTGTCTGAGGTTCAACTCCTTCTGTGTGAAGATATACTTCATGCTCTTATGATCCGTGTAAATATCACAATTGTTTCCGATAAGGAAATGTCTCCAGGTCTTGAGTGCGTGCACTACGGCTGCTAACTCCAAATCATGGGTGGCATAGTTCAACTCATGAGGTCGTAGCTGTCTGGATGCGTAGGCTACAACTTTTCCCTCTTGCATGAGTACTCCTCCAAGTCCTTGACGTGAAGCGTCACAATAAACCTGGAAGTCCTTCCGAATGTTTCGCAAAATCAACACCGGGGTTGTGACCAAACGTTTCTTCAACTCCTGGAAACTGGCTTCACATTCCTCAGTCAAAATATACTTAGAATCTTTCTTCAATAACGTCGTCATGGGCTTGGCAATCTTTGAGAAGTTCTCGATAAACCTTCGGTAATATCCGGCAAGTCCGAGAAAACTACGAATCTCCTTAACTAAGGTGGGGGACTTCCACTCGGTGACTGCTTCAACCTTAGCGGGGTACACTGCTATTCCGTCTCTGGAAATGATGTGCCCAAGGAATCCGACTTCCGTCAACCAAAATTCACATTTGCTGAACTTGGCATATAACTGATGCTCTCTGAGCTTCTACAGAACTAAACGCAAGTGTTCCTTGTGTTCTTCCTTGCTCTTGGAGAATATCAATATATCATCGATGAACACCACGACAAACTTATCTAGATATTCCATAAATACCTTGTTCATCATACTCATGAAATAGGCACGAGCATTAGTCAAACCAAAAGACATGATTGTATACTCATATAAGCCATACCTTGTGGTGAAGGCTGTTTTGGGTATATCTTGTTCATGAATTTTCAACTGATGATACCCTGATCGAAGATCAATCTTGGAGAACACATTAGCTCCTTCTAGCCGGGCGAACAAGTCATGATCATCAGTAGCAGATACTTGTTCTTGATGGTCACCTCATTCAAGGAACGATAATCCACACACATCCTCAAGGTTCCATCCTTCTTCTCCAATAAGAGTACTGGGGCTCCCCAAGGTGATGAACTCAGGCGAATATACCCCTTCTCTAGAAACTCCTCAATCTCTTCTTGACTTCCGCTAGATCATTAGCGGGCATCCGGTATGTCCTCTTGGAGATAGGTCCGATGCCTGGCAGTAACTCAATGAGAAACTCAATCTTCCGATCCGGTGGCATACTAGGTAACTCCTCTGGAAATACATCGGGATAATCCTTCACCACCGGTACTTCTTCCTAGACAACTCCCGTAAGAGAGTTCACTTGAATCCTCTTAGGCTTAAGCCTGGATACATACTTGATCCTCTTCTTATCTGGAGTGGTGAGAAGAATTGACCTACTGGCACAATCAATGCTTCCCTGGTACTTGGACATCCAATCCATACCTAGGATTACATCCAACCCTTGTGACTCAAGTACGGTCATATCTGTGGGAAAAACATGTCCCCCTATATTCAAAGGCAACTGAAAACATGCCTGACTAGTCGTAGACTCTGCTCCTGGGGAACTCACTAGAATAGGTGACTTAAGAGCTATGGTAGGCAACTTATGTTTATCCAAAAATCCCCTCGATATGAATGAATGCGATGCACCAGTGTCAAAAAGAATGAGTGCTGGAAAAGAATTAACCAAGAACTTACCAATCACCGCATCCGGTTGTTCATAGACTTCTTCCACGTTGACATGATTCACATGCCCCTTAGTGAAAGGATTGGGCTTATTGCCTCCAGAACTCCCATTGCCATTCCCATTCTGTAGCTCGAGACACTCATTGGAGTAGTGCCCTGTCTTCTTGCACTTGAAGCAGGTGATGTGACTCAGATCCTTCCTCACTTGTGTAGCAGGGGTAGGGTGGTGGTGATTGTCGTTTCCTCCATTCCCATTGCCATTCTTATGGCCATTGTGGTTGTGTCCACTGCCTCCATGCTGAGAATGACCACCATGGTTATGATGGTTGTTCCCTCCAAACTTACTGTGTCATGTACCAGAATATCCTGAGAAAGGGGTGGAGCGAGGCTTCTTATCTAGAGTCACTCGAGTGCGAAGATCGTCAGCAAGGCAAGTTCATATTGATCATACTTTACCTATGTTTTTGTTGCATTAGTTCTGCCATCTCCACCCATTGCATGCAAAGTAGGTACTTGGAAACTTGGTTACTTGAGTAGTATCATGTGGTAGGCACCCCTCAAACCCTTACACCTTGGACCCGGGAATCTTTTTTGCTATGATTTTAGTAGACGGGGTTGGTTGTGTGATTCATGAGAGTTGTGAGATAAATTGTTACAAGACCTACATGATGATTGAGACTTCAAGACTTCAAGTTTTCAACATACCTCTAGGTGGATGACGGTATGAACGGCGCCCTGGAGAAACCAGTGGTTAGCCTAGGTGTTGCTGGAGAAGTGCCAGTATTCACACGGAAAGGTCCACCAAGGCACGAAGAGATGGATGGACACTTCAAGACCCGAGGCTTACCTGCACAGCCACAAGCCATTATGGGCTCTGGCTGGGTTGGACATCGTGGTGACTCTGGACGGGTGGTGCTACGATATGTAGAAGAACGGTAGGAATGGATGGGCACCGATAGTGGCTCAGAGGAACCCTTCGAAAGACCGTGTTTTGATCATCCGGTTCTCAAACACCCTGAAGTACGAGGACCTCAATGGAGGTGATCAAATCTTGTGGCAAACGTGTGCAAAACTCTGCAGAGTACTCAAACCTAATCGATTAGCTATGTCCACGGTCATGGACAACTTGAGCCAAAGGAACTGAAACTATCTGGAACTCTCAACACAAATAATTATAATGATGAGGGTATTATTGTTAACTTGGGTATGAGATTTGGTTGGTGGAACCATCTCATTAAACAACCAACATTGTAGTAATAATTTTTGCTTTGCCCCTCTCTTGTTGTACGAAAAAAGACTGCTTTACGCTAAACTTATACCTATAGCCCCACCCGCCATATATGCATGTAGAGTAGATGATTATTTTCACCCTCTCTTTTGTGAATGTAGTGACCTGACTCAAAACGAGTCAAGCCTCTGTGTGTTCCGTGCCATCCCTGGATCAGTATGCTGGCACACACAGTACATCAATGTATATATCAAAGTGCAATCACATGTAATAACGTTAAACTGATATATACCTTAAAATCTCAGCAGAAACAGTCAACGGGAGTGGAGTCCCAATAACACCAACGGCAGGTTGAGTGCAGACCGTAACCCTGAATCGTACTCTTACTCGTCGAAGAAGAGTATCTGCAACATGAGACGTTGCAGCCGTGTAGGTCAATACATTGAATGTACCGGCAAGATCACCATAGTAGAACAGAAGATAAAAACTATTCTATATGCAGTAAGGCTTTGTGGCTCTGTGTCTGAGTTTTAGCATAAAAGTTGATTTTATTTCTTTTCCTACAACAAAGGAATATCAGAAATTTTCACTACAGAGTTACCTAACATGACATGGTTCCGCCAACCGATGTCTTAATGCCCACAAATATCATAAGTTGCCCACAATTAATTATCAGTCCAGTGTTGAGAGTTCAGAGAAAGATCCAAGTCCAGAGGCTCAAATTGTCCGTAACCGGGGACACGGCTAATCGATTAGGTTTAACTCTGCAGAGTGTTGTGTACTTTACCCACAAGATTCGTTCCCTCCTGGTAAGTCCTCGCACTGACGGGTGTTTGAGAACAGGATGAACGAAACATGGTCTTTCAGAGTGTTTCCTTGACTATTGTCAGTGCCCATCCATTCCTAACGTCGACTACATCTTGTAGCACTGCCCAGCCAGAGTCACAACAAAGATCAACCAAGCTAGAGCCCATAATGACTTGTGGCTACACAGGTAAGCTTCCGGGCATGAAGTATTCATCCGTCTCTTTGAGTCTGGGTGAAGCTTTCTGCAAGATGTCATGGCGCTTCTCCATGCATCCCGGCCATCCACTGGTTACTCCAGGGATGCCCAATCGACCATCCTTCACCCAGTAGTGTGTATTAAAAACTTGTTTATCGAGTCTCGAAGTCTTGAGGTCTTGATGATGTAGGACTTGATGATGCCTTCAAGAAGTTGTCATCTTGACGTAGAGTCCTCCTTCTCACACCACTCACGAACACTCATACCAACCCCGTCTACTTTAACATAGCATAAAAATAACTAACGTTCCCGGGGCTTTAGTAACAAGTGATTGGTTCCTACCTCATGCATTCTACTTGACTACAAGAATTTTCAATAACACTACTGGAGGGATTTGTTGAATGATATCACTACATGCAATAAAACATAGGTATGAAATAGATGGTCAAAGTGAACTTGCCTGTATTGTTGATGCAGAATAATATCGCTCTCAGAAATAACTTGATAGACTATTCGTCACTCTCCGATGAAAAGTCTATATAATTCAAACATTGCATTCATATAAGCAATCATACTAGTAATCAATTCTAACAATCAAAAAGTAACACAAAACCAAAAGAAATAAGGTTGTGATGAAGGAAATACTTAAGACAAAAACTCAAAACAACAAAGTTTCGGCAACACAACTAAGGTTGGTTTTCTCTACAAGTAAATCCTATTTTCAAAAGTAAAACACAAAAACAAAGTAAAATATATAAAAAGTATTTTAGTAAGTATTTTACTTAGCAAAAAGAATTATTTTTGAAGAACAACTAAAAATTATGAAAACAACACTCTAAAATACATATGTTTTCTAGTTAATAAACTTAACAACGAGAAAACAAATGAAATATTAAAATAACAGCAAACAAAATGTGTAACAACTAAGTTAACAGAAAGTATATTTTATAAAACCATTTTATTAAAGGTATTTTCCAATAGCAAATCAAACTAGCAATGGAAATCAATTGCAAGTTATAATTGAACTAGAATTGATTCCATGCAAGAGGACTAATAAATAACATAGAAATAACCTTGGTTCAAATATTAGTGCTAACTAAAAGAAAACGAACTAAAACTTACTAACTAATATAATAGAAAATAAATTAAAACAATTCAAAACAAAGGAAATATAAATAATCCTATAAAGAACTAAAACAGAATCTGTTTTGCTAAAAATACTAATTTAATTTATTCTAAAAATTCTCAAATTATACCTACTGTTAACTAAAGTCACTAGTGATAAGTAGCAAAAAGAATCAACTAAAAATATTATTATTTTTAAACTCAAGATATTCAGAAAATAAGATTTAAATCAAATCTGTTTGAATTCAAACTTAAATTATTCAAATATACTCAAACTTCATATCTACAGAAACTAGATAAAATTTGTGACAAAATGCAAAAAGAATCAAATAAAAATAATTAAAAACATAAAATTTATAAATAAAACAAAAACAAAACTATTTTGTTTTTAAAACAGAAACAGTAAAATAGAAAAATCTAACTAACGAACAGGGGTGCTACGTGGCGGCTTCTGATTGGTCTAGAGGTGTGCGCGTTCTATTGATTCGAGCGGACGACCGATACTTAAAGAAAACGGTTTAGTTAAAATAATAAAAGTAAAAACCGACCGGTTTATTATACTAAACCGAAGGTGTATGCTAGAATCTAATCGGGGCCGTTCAACGAAATCGGACGGAGGGGAGAGCTCACCGAGGTGGAGGTCAACTCCGGCGAGTTCCACGGCGACCGATGGCTCGGGCGTGGACGGGGGCGTCGCTCCGTGGGGTCTCCGGCATTGGCGAGGGCGAGGGCACCGGTCGACGCAGGCGAAGATGGCGATTCGTCTGGTGGCGCTGAAACGGCTCGGGGACGACGGTGTCGAGGGCGGCGAGCTCGGAGGCGGCGGCGGCGCTTGAGTATCGACGGAGGGGCGTCTTCGGTGGGTGCGGGCCTCGGGAGAGTGCACTGGGGGATGCGGGCGAGGGTGGCAGGGTGGTTGGTGGGCTCAGACGGCGTCGGGGACGTATGGGTAGAGCGGTGGTGCGGCAATGGTGCGGCGGCCGTGGTTATCTCCGGTGAGGGGAGAAGGTCGGACAAGGGGGAAACGGGGGGAATGGGGTGCGGGAGGCCTCAGGTATTTATAGGGGCCTCAACGTCGTCTGAAAGGAAGGAGAGGGGAGATCCAGCGCGGATGGATCGCCAGCGAGGAAAGGGGAGGAGGACGACCACGGAGATGGCGCGGTCGGTCGGTGGGACCGGCGTGTCAGAGAGAGGGAGGGAGAGGGCGCGGCGGCGGTCCGTCGGCTTGGAGCGATTTCGGGTGGGGTTAAGGCAGGTGGGACGGACGGTTTTAATTAAAACGTTAATTCCTTTCTTTTCTAATTTCCAGATAATTGAAATCTCATTAAGGCATTCAAAACATTTACAAAAATTGAATATATATATATATATATCAAATTGACCAGGGGAATAAATGCTATTTAATGAACTTTTTTCCACGGCCAAAATAAATAATTTTAAAAAAAATTATTTTCAGAAAATGCCTAAATTGATTTTAAATCTTTTGCAATAAATTTTCAAATAACCCCCCTGGGTTTTAGGGTTCAAATATTTCCTAAAAATAACCCTGGTGTGGAGTGTCATGTTACTACTCTCAAAACTTGTCAAGGGTATTTGAAATTTTTTCAAATTTAAAATGGAACCAAATATGAAATGAATTCCATATCAGAAAATTTCAAATGCTTTCAAAATCACTCTTTGAATCTTTTTATATTTAAGAAGTCATGTCATCTTCTCTTGCTGATTTGAAATGTAAGAATTTGAATTCCAAAAGCATATGGGAAAGTCATGTCATTCCCTCTCATTCAAAAAGTTTCAAATTTTTCACTCAATTTCAATCACTCAATCAAACAAACAATCATTCTAATATTTATTATAACATTCCAAAATTTGGGATGTTACAGTGACTTGCCGGCATATTCAATATGCTGACCTACACGGCTGCAACGTATCATGTTGCAGAGTACTTTTTCGACCAGGAGTGAGGATACGCTCTACGCTCGGTGAGATGCCCTTGGAGTCAGATGGACTCTACTACATTTGAAGCTTCTGCATGTTTTGGATTAGTTTTATCTCATGAGTTGCCCATTCAGCCACTTTATTGTAATCTTTATTGTAATAAAGGACTCGATATGAGATTTCGATTAATAAAGCAATGTGATTTCCCCTTTGATATATACATTGATGTACCGTGTGTGCACCGGCATGATCTTGGGATGGTACGAAAACACCGGAGATTCGATCGTTTCAGGTCGGGTCGCTAAGGACTACGTGCATATATAAAACATAGGTAAAAACTGATATGATCAAAATGTAACTTGCCTTCGTGCTGGGAGTGAAGTTCTAGGGAGTGGTAGTATCCTGCTTCGCACTCCGAACAATCTATCGCAAAAGTAGACGTGGATTGGGGAGTGTTATCACCTTGAGATGTGAGTGACAAAGTAGTAATTAGGACCAACTCTAATGAACTACCTGGGTGGAAATTGGTTTGTATGGTGGCGAAGTACAGTGGGAGCATTCTTAGGAATCCATGGGAGTGCACACTAGTGGTCTGTCCACCCAGGCTCAAAGGGATCAACCTTATTTTCATGTCTAGAAGCTTCCGTGTGCAGCTGCAAGCCAATATGGGCTCTGGCTTAGTTGAGTAGATGGTGTGACCTCTTCCAGGACAGGCTAGCAGATGTAGATGATGTAGGTGTACCGAGCTATCCGTGGGTTAGGGGAAATGCTTTCGAAAGACTATGTCTCGATCTTCCGATCAAGATGTGGTCGAGTCTTGTGGGGAAAAGTGCACAACCTCTGCGGAGTTAAAAATCTAATCAATTAGCCGTGTCCCCGATTATGGACAACTTGAGCTTTTAGCAGTGGAAATGTAGGGAGATCTCATCACTCTTAACTAATCAGCTGGGTACATAATTTGGGAATGGTTGAGATGGGGCACCATCTCAGACTTATGATATTTGTAGAAGTAGAACAATTATTTTTGATAGGGAAAAACTATCTTTATGCAAAACTAAACCTAGAGCTTTCCACCAGCCAAATTGCATGTACTATGTAGGCTCATTTCACTTTATGATGTGACTTGCCAGTACATTCCATGTACTGACCTACACGGCTGCAACTTATCATGTTGCAGATTTATCCAATGACGAATAAGGTGCGATAGGTCATTGTTCTTCACTCAGCTTGCTCGTGCAGTAGATGGACTCGTTACACTTATTTGCTTCCGCGTTATTTTGTTTTACATGGCCTTAGGCCACATTAATGTAATAAATACTCTTTGAGGATTTTCGATGTAATAAATGTGTGATTGAACTCTATTGTAAATCCTCAAGTATTGTGTGTGTCAGCATACCGATCCAGGGATGACACTTAAGCACAAAGACTCCGATCCCTTGAGATCGGGTCACTACACGGGCACAGAAGATCCTGGCTTGTGGCCCGAGGCCTACTAGGCTACGCCCGTAGCCTAGCGGGCTAGGCCCAGGGCGACGTCCCGTCAGCCCATGAGCATGGGCCCGACAACATCATTACCCTCTGCGTGGTGCGCCATGGGCCGGCCCCGGACCCGGTGCGGCGCGATGGAACCTGAGGCGTCGGGGGCGGCCGCTGACTCGACCGATCGTTCGGCTCCGAGCCGGAGGCGGGCGCCGCATGAGGGAAGTCGTTAGCTCCCCCTCGTTCAGTAGACACGGCCCCCCGCCGGCTTCGAGGACTACCGACGGGGTTATTACCCCTGGGTAGGCCAAAGCAACGGTGTTCTCTCCCCCGTTTCAAGAAAAATCATGTGGCCGGCTGCCTCACAGCCGGTGATAATCCCCAAGTGCAAAGAATCATCGTAGCAATTTCCAAAGGTGGAAGTGATAAGTATGGAGTGTCGAACCCACAAGGAGTTAAAGGTAAGATCAATATTCTCTCAAGTCCTATCTGCCACCGATACGACTCTACGTACAGCGAACGTTTGCTTCCATCTAGAAAGGAGAAATAAAACTACATTGTGGGTATGAAGAGGATAGCCTTGCATGATATCGGAGAACTAAAATATAAAAATAGCTGATGTTATCATAATATTACAATATATTACAAATAGCGAGTGTGGAATAATGATGAGTCGGTGTGCGGAATTATCCTAGGCAATTGTTAACAAGATTGGAAATCATTATTGCAATTTTATATGAGGGAGAGGCATAAGCTAACATACTTTCTCTACTTGGATCATATGCACATATGATTGGAACTCTAGCAAGAATACGCAACTACTAAAGATCATTAAGGTAAAATCCAACTATAGCATTAAAGCATCAACTCCCCTTTATCCCATACGCAACAACCCCCTTACTCGGGTTTATGCTTCTGTCACTCAAGCAACCCACTATAAGCGAATCATGAACGTATTGCAACAACCTACAGCGGGAATCCTTCATGTGTGTGCGTCACGAAGGCACCATAGTACAACACCAAAATAAACATACAACTCAAACCAATCTAGATCATCAATCAACCCAAAGGAGAAAACAAATCTACTCAAAACATCATAGGATGGCAACACATCACTGGATCATAATATGTGGCATAAAGCACCATGTTCAAGTAGGTGATTACAGCGGGGTGTGGGAGAGTGGACCGCCAAAAGGAGATAAGGATGGTGATGAAGAAGGTGATGTTGATGAAGACGATCACCGCGGCAATGGTTCCCCCGATGGCACTCCGGCACCACCGGGAGAGAGGGGGAGAGGTTCTACCCTTTGTGCTTCCTCCTCCATGGTCTCCCCCTCTGTGAGGAGAGGTTCTCCCTTTGGTCCTTGGCCTCCATGGTGTTGATGGCCCCTCCGGGACGATTAAGATGGCCTCTGGTGATGGTAACCCCCTCCGGCATGATGCAGGAGAGGGACAAGATTGTTTTTCGTGGCTCTAGAGGTGTGCGGCGGCAGAACTACCCATCTAGGTTTTTTGGTTTTTTTGGTATTTATAGCATTTTTTGGCCGCGGGCCCATGTCCAGAAGGTTCTTGAGGAGTCCACAAGCCACAAGCACCCTCCCGAGGGGTAGGATGCACCCTAGTGGCTTGTGGCGGCCTCGTGTCTCTTCTGGCCCAACTCCAATGCTTCGAGGGTCTCTTTTGGTCCACAAAAAATCACCGTAAATTTTCAGCTCATTCTGAGAACTTTTATTTCTGCACAAAAAAGACACCATGGTAGTTCCGCTGAAAACAACGTCAATCCGGGTTAGTTCTAATAAAATCATACCAAAATCATATGGAATTATTGTAAACATGGCATGAATACTTCATAAATTATAGGTAGTTGGAGATGTATCAGCCGGCTGGCGCGCGGCTGGCGGGCTCCTTGCCGACTCGCTCGCGGTCGGCTGACCAAGGAGCCGGCCTGGAGGCAGTCGGTCGTGGCCCGCGGACGTAGCCTAGTAGGCCTCGGGCCGCAAGACGGGATCTTCTATGCCCGGGACGCGGCGGTTGTGGCCCGAGGTGCCTGTGCATGCGCGGAAAACCTGGGGGAGTGGGCGCAGTTGATCCCCACCTCCCGCGGGCGTCGTTCCCTTATTTAAAGGGGAAGTGGGGGAGCGGAGGCGACCATGATCCCCTTGCCTTCTCCGCTCCTTCTCGTGTTGCAGCCTGTTTTGCTCGCCACTTTGCCCGCTCGTCTCCTCGCGTTGCCCCGACGTTGTGATGGTCGAGGGTCCCTCTGGGAGCTGGGCTGGCTCCATCGTCACGGAGGCCACCATCGCGGAGCTCCGCCACGCTCGCATGCTGCCATCGGAGGAGCGCGTGATCGCCCGCGCATCGGACGACTAAGTGGTGCCCGAGCCACAAGCAGGGAGCACATTGTCTTCGCCTGTCACTTCTGGCGTGGCTTCAGGCTGTCGCTCAGCCTCTTCTTTCGCCTCATGCCGGATACCTTTGATCTCCAACCGCACCACCTCGGCCCTAACACCATCCTCTACATTGCGGGCTTTGTGACCCTATGAGAGGGTTATCTTGGGATGCACCCCTATGTGGATCTCTTCAAGAAGCTCTTCTACCTCGAGGCGTTGAAGAACGCCGAGGAGCCATACGCCTGCGGGGGCGCAGTGGTGTGCTACTGTGGCGCGCGCTTTCCGCACTTCAGTCTCATCGATTCCGTCAAGGGTTGGCACTGGATGTTCTTCCACGTGAAGAACGCCAACCCGGAGCACGACTATATTCGACTACCGGCGTTCGTCAATGTCCCGTCCACCGGAGTGAACTGGTCAGGGACCGCTCTGCGTGGGGCCATGCTTGAAGAGCTGGGCCGGCACCTGTCTGTGAGGAGCGGGGAAGGGATGGTTGCCTCCGACCTGGTGGCTGTCTTCATCGCACGCCGAGTGCTACCTCTCCAGCTGAGGCCGCACCGGATCTATGATATGTCCGGTCGGCTGGACCCCTGCCGACTATCAACCGTCAAGTTGACGCCGGCTCGAGTGGCGGCGTGGGTGAATGCGATCACAACCTTCTGGATGGCACCGGGGACTTGGTCTTTCAGCAAGGAGCCATACGACCGGCACAACCTGGCACCCATGGTACGTCTTGTCGAGGTGATTTGTCTTTCTTCTCTGAATCCTTCTGGCTGGCTCCCGATCTTACTTGTCGTGCTGACCGCAGCTGTTTGTTCGATAGAACACGCTAGACAGTCGGCACCCCCAGATCTTCGAGGCAGAGCGCGCTCAGTCTAACTCCGAGGACTACGAGTTGGGGGGAAGGCCCAAAGAGGGGGTCAACTCCTCGGGGGAGGTCGAGGCGGCAGACGACCCAGGAGCCGGCGGGTCCAGAGTGTTGGGTTCTACCGTAGGTGCATCGCAGGCCAATTAAAGTTTTCCTATGCACAGAACATCCAAGAACTTGCTACGGAGATGGATCATAGATCATTACCACTAGACGCGCAATGTCGTGCAGCGAAAGTAGAGTTGGGGCAGCGTGTCCGCATGGTCCGTCTCCTCCTTGTCCGTTCTCCCTTGAGCAGACGGTCTGATCTCCCTCAAACATCCGGTCGTCGGATCCCACGTATAGGTTCGCCGGAGCGGGACAAGTGCACCGCCTCTAACGGTGTTCGCGTGTGCGTGAGGAACACACCGTGCGGCGGACTGCTAGGTCCGATCACACAGTCGGCGGTGGGTGGAGGTGGCTATTCGCAACACATGCAAACCCTAATGACGACGCCGAAGCGATCAACCGGATGGGTGTGTCGCACCTCCACTATATATAAGCATTCGACACGGGCTCAGCTCTTGGGCCTCGCACGGATCCTAAAGCCCATGTGTTCCTTCCCTTAAGCGCGCGACCCTTTAGGTTCTCGTCCACTTGGTCACGAGTCAGATCACATCTGACTCGACCGGTCGGTAGCGGCCTCTAGCGAGACGTGCCGACTCCAAGTGTCCGATGAAGCTAGTTAGGCGAACCTGTACTTCACACTTTTGTTCCCTTTGCCACACGATATATGTTGTCATGCACAAGGCGACATGGTCATCCTTGTTAATGCACGACCTCTTTCTCGTTCCGGTGAATCCAACCAACATTCAGATTATCTCATAATCCTCATCGCATGGCCATGCTTATCCAGGTCGGATCACCCGACGGGCCCAGAGTATATCTCTCCTGATCGGAGGGGCAAATCCCATCTTGCTCGACCATGTCTCGCAGCCTCCGGGTCGGCTCTTCCGTTAACCCTCGAGCGAGCAAGCCCCCGTCCCATCTCTCTGCACGTAGGTACGGCGACAAGACAAGACCCTCACGATGGACCCCAACGTGGCCACGGTGACCGCTGACGCGCGGACATGCATGGATACAGTCGAGCCGGTCATACCGCTGACCCTGGCTGACCACGACCAGGCGGGGCAACAGTGTCGGCATGCCTCCGCCCACTCCATTACCTTCCCCCGCATGGCTACATCGCTGCCGGCCGTACCGGAGATTTCGGCCGGCTGGCGCAAAGCGACACCGCTCAGACGACCCGTGCCATAGCAGGTAGGCGTGGGCCAATCGCGGAGCCGGCTGGCAAGCCCCAGTGGGCGACGGGACCGCGAAGCCGGTGGACCCTACAGACGACGAGACGGCTCAATAGGCGGCCCCTGGCTAGCCGGGACCCCTCCCCCCCGCTCTGTACTTTAGGGAGGGGGTGGCCTATAAAAACCCTCGAGCTCCCCATGCATAAGAGAGGACAGACTCACACACACGCGGAGGAACACTTCGCCCCATATTCACCCACGTAGCAAAGGAAGAGGAGTTGGTTGCTCCTTCTTCCACCCCTAGAGAACAGCTCCAGGAGCACCATTGTAACCACTCTCGTATATCAACCTAGACCAAGAAGGACTAGGGGTATTACCTTCCATGGAGGGCCGTGAACCTGGGTACATCGTGTGTCCCTCGTCGCTTGTGCCTAATCCCGCTCCCGGAGCCCGTCGGCGTCCTCCGGCCCCAACCACCTTCGATAAGCCTACCCATGGCATCTGTCGTGAGAAAACGACGACACTACAGGTATCTCCGAGGATGTCTGTTGAGTTGGCATGGATCAAGACTGGGATTTGTTACTCCATGTGACAGAGAGGCATCTTAGGGCCCACTCGGTAATACAACATCACAATAAGACTTGCAAGCAATGTGACTATGTGTTAGCCACGGGATCTTGTATTACGGGACGAGTAAAGAGACTTGCCGGTAACGAGATTGAACTAGGTATAGAGATACCGACGATCGAATCTCGGGCAAGTAACATACCCAAGAACAAAGGGGACATCATACGGGATTAACTGAATCCTTGACATAGAGGTTCGACCGATAAAGATCTTCGTAGAATATGTAGGAACCAATATGGGCATCTAGGTCCTACTATTGGTTATTGACCGTAGAGGTGTCCCGATCATGTCTGCATAGTTGTCGAACCCGCAAGGTCTACACACTTAAGGTTCGGCGACGTTTTGGTATAGTTGAGTTATGTATGTTGGTGACCGAAGGTTGTTCGAAGTCCCGGATGAGATTCCAAACGTCACGAAGAGCTTCGTAATGGTCCGGATGTAAAGATTGATATATAGGAAGTCCCATTTTGGCCACCGAAAAAGTTTATGGTATTTCCGATAGTGTACCGGGAGTGCCGGAGGGCCATCGGGAGGGGCCCATGCTCAGAGGCCACATGGGCCTGAGGGGTGTTGCACCAGCCCTTAGTGGGCTAGGCAAACCAGCCCTACAAGGCCCATGCGGATAGTAAAGAGTGGGAAAGGAAAAAAACAAATGGGGGAAGGAAAATCCAAATTAGGAAGGAGTCCTAATAGGATTCCACCTCCCTTGTGGGAGGTGGATTCCTCCCTTGTTTGGTTAGGCCAAACCTACTTGGAGTAGGGGCCAAGGCTACCTCCTTTCCCCTTCCTCCTATATATATTGAGGGGTTTTGAGGGCATCCCCTAACCCTAATTGCCATGTGTTGCCCTCTTCTTCCGCTAGATATGTTCTCCTCTAGATTGATTCCATAGTGCTTGGTGAAGCCCTGCCGGATCAGCTCCGCCACCATTGCCACCACACCATTGTGCTCGCGGTGAACTCATCTACCTCTCCGCCCCTCTTGCTGGATCAAGAAGTTGGAGATCGTCATAGAGTTGCACGTGTGCTAAACGCGAAGGTGTCGTCTGTTCGGCGCTAGATCGGAAGGACCACGATAGGATCGCGGGATGGATCGTGATTGGATCGCGAAGATGTTCGACTACACCAACCGTGATTCTTAACGCTTATCGCTTAGCGATCTACAAGGGTATGTAGATCTACTCTCCCTCTCGTAGATGCTCATCACCATGGACAGATCTTGCATGTGCGTAGGATTTTTTTTGTTTCCCATGCAACGTTCCCCAACATAAATGTCACTGTTCATGAAACCACTCAACCACATATTGGTTCATAGATGTTTTTTGATTGAATACAAAAAATATATGGTTGGTGGATATTTTTTTGATTGGGATGCATAAAATAGATGCAAGTTAAGTGTCATTTGTGTTTGTGTGTTTGATGGTGTAGCACCTAGAGAAAAATCCTTACATTCCGTACCTTTGAAAAGTTGGACGCGTCTAGCGGGCAACCGGGGGATCGCTAGCGCTCGCAAGCGTCCGGTCGTATTAGGAAAATTAGTGTCCCATGTCTTGATTGGGAAAGTCCGCATTATGTGTCTTCACATTTGGTCCTCACATGAGACAAAAATGAAAAGCATCACCCAACACAGTTAACTTCTTTTCTATCGCTAGCCTCACTTCTTTCCCATATGCTCTACATTAGTAAAGCAAAAGATAATTAATGCATTTCAAAAAATTCAAAAAGTTATAACTTTTAAATCATGTGTCAAAATTAAGATCCGTTTTCACTGTTGGAACCCTCGCGACGAGATCTTTAAAACTAGACCCCATTTATATATGTTTCGATGAACCTTTTTCACTGTTAACTGGTTGTACTACATGGTGCAACTTTTATAACATGGGATGCAACTTTTTTTAAACCAACTTTGGTCATACTACAACCAACTATAATATTGCATGGATGCAATTTTAGATCTACATGAACGAACTTCATCAGATGAGCAACTTCATCTGTTGTCTCATCCACCTGCCTAGCAGAAGATGTGCAACCTCGTGTCCTGCTCGGCCAACTGCCTAGTAGTTAATGTGCAACATTCCCCTACTTTGTGGATGTGCAGTTTTTACCTCCCAAATTATCATGCCAGTGAGATGTGCAATTTTTGTTGATGATGCCTCCAATCCAAACTATCCCCAACTAATGAGATGTGCAATTTCGTCTGTTGTCCTGACCAACTGCCTAATAGTCGATGTGCAACATTTTCACTTCTCGCGGACGTGCAGTTTTCACTATTCGCTATGTTGGTCAACTGCTTAGCAGTGGATGTGCAACCTCGTCTGTTGCCCCAGCCAACTATGCCGACAAGAGTGTGTAACTCCACGGCCCTACATGAGCTACTAGGTTGACGAGAATGTGAAACTCTACGGTCGTGTGTGCGCCTATGCAGCCGCGCATGTGCAACTCCCGCAGTTGTACGTGGGCTACTATGCCGACGAAAGTGTGCAACTTCATGACCGTGTGTGATCCACTAAGACAATGAAAGTGTGCACCTCCCACTACAGGAATCTGAGATTTTGCTGTCTGCCAGGGCAGACGGCAAAGGGGGGAAACACGGACGGCAAAGGCTTTGCCGTCAGTCAGCTGACGGCAAACTAGACGGCAAAAAAATATCCGGTAAAGAGGTAATTTGCCATCTGCTTTCTGTATGGCGGACGGCAAAGAATCTTTGCCGTGAGGGCACAGACGGCAAATAAAACGGGACGACAAATCAACAGGCTGTCCTGTTAAGTGCTAACGGCAGGCTCCCCCCCTTTGTCGTCTGCTCTTAGCTCCCTTTGCCGTCTGCCCCCTCATGGCAAAGGGGCATCCCAGCCTCTCTCTGACCCCCCCCTTTGCCGTCTGCCCTTAGCCCCTTTGCCATGAGGGGGCAGACGGCAAAGCAGGCTCCCCCCTTTGTCGTCTGCCCCCTCATGGCAAAGGCTCAAAACAGCCCCCTCACCTCTTTTATTTTCTATTATATCCAGCAATTTTCACAATAATCAGGATATATATATATATATATTTGACAGGAATAAATTTGTTTCCGTACTCATAACCATATTAAAATAACTTTCATCCATAGTACATACATATTATTCAAGTTGCATCCGTACCAAACCATATATTACACCAGTTTCATCCATATGCATACAAAGTTTCATATATATCCATATACTACAATAGTTTCAATACAAGCTTCTGTGAAGCCATGGTACAAGAAATCATATTCAAGCATTCCATCAATATAATCCAAGCTTCCTGTGAAGTGAATGTAATCTGCAAAATGACAAATAAGAAAGTTAGAAGAAGAATGCTAGATGAAGAAGAGAAGTATATATAGGTTATTTCGGAGAGAACTTAGCTAAGTATAGGCCATTTAATAGCTAGTTAGGTGGAATAGGTCATCTTGGAGCTACATATCAAGAAGAGAAGAAGAAGGAGAACTAAAAGAAGGAGGAGGAGGAGGAGGAGGAAGAGGAGAAGGAGAAGGAGAAGGAGAAGGAAGAGGAGAAGAAGAAGAAAAGAAGAAGGACAAGAAGAAGGACAAGAAGCTTCTCTCCTCCTTATCCTTCTTCTCCTTCTTATTCCTCCTTGATCTCCTTCTCCTTCTTCTTCTCTTCTTCTTCTTCTTCCTTTTTTTCATTTCTCCTCTCTCTTCTCCTCTTGTCCTCTTCTTCGGGCTAAATTAGCTAATTATGCCTTTTAGGAGCTAATTATTTCATTTTGGAGGATAAATAGCTAAGTATAGGTCATATTTTATTAAATAGGCCATTTCGGAGCTAACTAAGCTAATTCTGTCATTTTGTTGGATAATTAGCCAATTTAGTCTTTTTTGGATGACTCTAAGCTACGTAGAAGTAGAGAAAGAGAAGAAGCAAGAAGAGAAGAAGAAGGATAATTAAAAGAAGAAGGAGGAGGAGGAGGAGAAGGAGAAGGAGAAGGAGAAGGAAGAGGAGAAGAAGAAGAAAAGAAGAAGGACAAGAAGAAGGAGAAGAAGCTTCTCTCCTCCTTCTTCTCCTTCTTCTCCTTCTTCTTCCTCCTTCTCCTTCTCCTTCTTCTTCTCTTCTTCTTCTTCTTCCTTCTTTTCATTTCTCCTCTCTCTTCTCCTCTTGTCCTCTTCTTCAGGCTAAATTAGCTAATTATGCCTTTTTGGAGCTAATTATTTCATTTTGGAGGATAAATAGCTAAGTATAGGTCATTTCTTATTAAATAGGCCATTTCGGAGCTAACTAAGCTAATTCTGTCATTCAGGTGGAAGCCAAGCTAAGTATAGGCCATTCTAGAGCTAACTTGGGTAAAATATGTCATTTTGGAGCCAACTATGATTATTAAATCCATTTTGACCTTATTATGTCATTTTGGAGCTAAATTAGTCATTTTAATGAGCTAACTAAGGTTCTTATGATGTTTTTACCTAACTATGCTAATTATGTCATTTTGGAGGATAATTAGCTAAGTATAGGTCATTTTTATTAAATAGCCATTTCGGAGCTAACTAAGCTAATTATGTCATTTTGTTGGATAATTAGCCAATTTAGTCTTTTTTGGATGACTCTAAGCTACGTAGAAGTAGAGAAAGAGAAGAAGCAAGAAGAGAAGAAGAAGGAGAAGTAAAAGAAGGAGGAGGAGGAGGAGAAGGAGAAGGAGAAGGAGAAGGAAGAGGAGAAGAATAAGAAAAGAAGAAGGACAAGAAGAATGAGAAGAAGCTTCTCTCCTCCTTCTCCTTCTTCTCCTTCTTCTCCTTCTTCTTCCTCCTTCTCCTTCTCCTTCTTCTTCTCTTCTTCTTCTTCTTCCTTTTTTTCATTTCTCCTCTCTCTTCTCCTCTTGTCCTCTTCTTCGGGCTAAATTAGCTAATTATGCCTTTTAGGAGCTAATTATTTCATTTTGGAGGATAAATAGCTAAGTATAGGTCATTTATTATTAAATAGGCCATTTCGGAGCTAACTAAGCTAATTCTGTCATTTAGGTGGAAGCCAAGCTAAGTATAGGCCATTCTAGAGCTAACTTGGGTAAAATATGTCATTTTGGAGCCAACTATGATTATTAAATCCATTTTGACCTTATTATGTCATTTTGGAGCTAAATTAGTCATTTTAATGAGCTAACCAAGGTTCTTATGATGTTTTTACCTAACTATGCTAATTATGTCATTTTGGAGGATAATTAGCTAAGTATAGGTCATTTTTTATTAAATAGGCCATTTCGGAGCTAACTAAGCTAATTATGTCATTTTGTTGGATAATTAGCCAATTTAGTCTTTTTTGGATGACTCTAAGCTACGTAGAAGTAGAGAAAGAGAAGAAGCAAGAAGAGAAGAAGAAGGAGAAGTAAAAGAAGAAGGAGGAGGAGAAGGAGAAGGAGAAGGAGAAGGAAGAGGAGAAGAAGAAAAGAAGAAGGACAAGAAGAAGGAGAAGAAGCTTCTCTCCTCCTTCTCCTTCTTCTCCTTCTTCTTCCTCCTTCTCCTTCTCCTTCTTCTTCTCTTCTTCTTCTTCTTCTTCCTTTTTTTCATTTCTCCTCTCTCTTCTCCTCTTGTCCTCTTCTTCGGGCTAAATTAGCTAAATTAACCTTTTGCCTTCACGTTTTCTCAAATATTTATTGTTTTGGCTTTAATTTGTCATACTGCAGGGGTTGGATTGTTGCCAAGGGTGTCCGCAAGCCCAATAGCGTCCTTGGTGTGCTTTGCCGTAAAAACTTCCCGGGGTTTGTTACATTGCCCGGTCGGGAGAGAGAGGTAGGAATGACCTGGGAGCACTACTTGGGTGCCCCGGCACCGCCAGAAGTGGAGATCGACGGTGTTTTGTGCCACACGAGGGCCGACATGGTGATCCGACAGTTCTGGGTAATTTCTCCTTTAGACAATTATAAATCAAACGTAGCTAGTTATTGTACTAATTGGTGTTGTATCGTTTGCAAACCTACTACAGGTGTGAGGAGGGATACGAGGAGGACGCGGCAAAGGTTATCGATACCCAATGCCGCCGCCTACTTCAAAACTTTCGGCACGAGGCTCGGGTGCAGGCTGTTCAAGATTACTATGCCTCGCGACGTATTAGGAAGGACAAGGCGAAGTGCCGTGATTCTAAGATGGAGAAGGAGCATTACATGAAGGTAATTACATATTATTAAGGCTTTGTAGTTAGTTTCCTTGATTTGGTTCTTACACGCTCAAATTTCTCTTTATTAACTTAGGTGCCCCCAAGATGGTGTGTGGATAAGTTGGATTGTTGGGAGGCCTTGGTGGATCAATGGTGCTCCGAAACGTGGGAGGCCAACCACAACAACGCCAAGGAGAGGCGTGGAAAAATGGTTGGTGTGCCACACCATCAAGGGAGCGTCAACTTAATCCAATTTGGCAAGAACTGGGTATGTGGTTTGCTTCATGCCTCATGCAATTCATTCTTAATGCTATCTTGAGCCCGTTACTAATACAATTTTCCTCTCTCTCTTTTAGGCGCATCTAAATAAGACGGAGGTGCCACAAATGTACGACCTGTATGCGATGGCCCATACTGCCTCGTACAAGAAGGTCAAGGCATTCTCTGAGTCTGACCTCGAGTATCCAGAAAAGTTCACCAACATCTCCTCCCACCACAAGCTCGTGAAGTACAGAGATCACGGGAAGGCGAGGAAAGGGGAGGACTTTAACCCGAGCGAGGGGCCTATTGATCCAGAGCTGGTGATGATAGCTGGCAACGGGAGGCCCCATGGCTCGATCGCCATTGGAGACGGCCTTATACATTGTCCTAGCACTCTCCGGCAGATAAAGGCACGCCAAACGAGCTCCTGTCCTAAGATAACACCTCGTCCACGGCCAGTCGAGCTCGCCATCGAGGTTAGTTTAATGGACTCAACTATCTTTCCGCATTATGTTGTGCGTGGGAACCAATATGATTACAATGCTAACAATGAGTTCTGTTGCAGGCTGCTATTCTGAAGGAGAGAGATGCAATGAAGGCGGCTTTGGCGGAGAAGGATAAGGAGATGACGACTGCATTGCTGGAGGCGGAGAGGGCACGGAATGATGCGTCTAACAGGGCCATGTACGAGCTCTTCGTGGTGAGTTTCTTCTTCATATCATTTCAAATCTAGCATTTTAATGTCCGTTTCATTAATAACTAAAAAGTTTGACTTGTCGAAACCAAATGTACAGTCTATGTGCGAGAAGACCGGCCAAGTCCCTCCGGCGATGCCAGTCATTAACATGGCGGGGATGGTGAGTTTCATTTCAATGCAGTGATCTTAAGAGTGTCATCATGCTAACGACACATTGCAAACGATGTTTGGTGCAGAATATCTCCCGAAACGCATCGCACGACCCTTCTACAGTGGAGCGTTCTCTAGGGCAGCCTTCTCCAGGTGAAACAAGCCAGAGCCACCGTGCTTCACCGTCGTGATGACGATAATGGTATGTTTGGCTTCCACGTAGCTTAGAGTTATCCAAAAAAGACTAAATTGGCTAATTATCCAACAAAATGACATAATTAGCTTATTTAGTTCCGAAATGGCCTATTTAATAAAAAATGACCTATACTTAGCTAATTATCCTCCAAAATGACATAATTAGCATAGTTAGGTAAAAACATCATAAGAACCTTGGTTAGCTCATTAAAATGACTAATTTAGCTCCAAAATGACATAATAAGGTCAAAATGGATTTAATAATCATAGTTGGCTCCAAAATGACATATTTTACCCAAGTTAGCTCTAGAATGGCCTATACTTAGCTTGGCTTCCACCTAAATGACAGAATTAGCTTAGTTAGCTCCGAAATGGCCTATTTAATAATAAATGACCTATACTTAGCTATTTATCCTCCAAAATGAAATAATTAGCTCCTAAAAGGCATATTTAGCTAATTTAGCCCGAATAAGAGGACAAGAGGAGAAGAGAGAGGAGAAATGAAAAAAAGGAAGAAGAAGAAGAAGAGAAGAAGGAGAAGGAGAAGGAAGAGGAGAAGAAGAAGAAAAGAAGAAGGACAAGAAGAAGGAGAAGAAGCTTCTCTCCTCCTTCTCCTCCTTCTCCTTCTCCTTCTTCCGAAGAGCCAACTCAGGAATGGAAGTACCCATCTCACGACCCGCGGAGTGCTTTCGACCCTTTCCCACCATCTTTCAACACCTGTCATGACAAAGAGTAAATGATATTAGTACAACATAAATACCAACATGAGTAATAAAATGTATATAATTTAAGTGTATCATCGTCATAAATATCAACATGACTAATAAAAATTTAATACCTAACATGAACTCAAAATTTATATATAGTAATAGTTGAATACCTGACGTGAACTAGTCGTGCTCGTCTATATATGCTTCGGGGTCAATAAATGCATCATGATCATCACTATCATCAATAAATGCATCATCATCATCACTATCAGGAAGAACATGTGGAAGGCCACCATTATGTAATCGGTCAAGAAGTGACAGGTCATCCACAGCAGTAACCTCTTCTTCTTCCTGCTCTTCCTGTTCGGGCTCAGGTGTTAAGACGGATTCACTGTCGCTGTCTACTTCAATGTTCTGGGGTGAAGTAGAGCGGTTCTTCAAACGTTTCTTGGACATACGTGTTTCTTGGAAGAATTCTCCTTCATATGTGTATGGGTTAATGTGAGGTTCGTAATCCTCTTCATTGAGGGTAGGTGGTCTAAAATGTGGTGGCACTTCATAAACGACATCCCAACCTTTCAGATTTGGATTAGTTTGGCAGGCCCACGGTAGATAGAAAACTTGTGTCGCCTGTTGAGCCATAATATAGACATCTCGAACATCTAAGTGGGTGTTTTGGTTGATTTCGACTAGTCCTATATGTTCATGAGTCCTTCTAGTCTCCCTCGGCTCAAACCAATGACATTTGAAGACTACGACGGTTAGTGGGTTTTCACCATAGAATAGAAGTTCATAAATTGCTTCAACTCTTCCATAATACTCGGTGCCTCCTTCGCCGATAGCAGAGACATAACAATTTTTAGTCTTTAGGTCGGGCATAGATAGCTCTTTGCCAAAGGTACGAAAGTGATACCCGTTGATGTTGTATTTGTGAAATGAACGACCTTATAGTCAAAACCATTAGCGACTTGTCTCAACTCGGCGTCCATAGACTCTGCATCAGCCTACAAGTTTAATACGAAAGAATGGATGCATTAGCCGCAAATTAGACCAAGAAATCAAATGGACCATTAATGGTAATTAATTACCCTTTGTTTGAACCAAGATATGAAACCGGGATAGTCGCCTCCATGCTTTGCGAGAAGCTCATACTCTTCGACGGAATCCTTTTCGATGACCGCTCCATCCGAGAATTCGGCAACGTATCGACTATATCAAATATGCGGGAATAAGAGTAGTTGAAATGAAGTAGAAGTTGCGGAACAATAATTTACCGAGAACTTACTCGATGTACGGACGCACTTCTGTTAGGTTGGTGAAGATATACAATGAAATGGTCCGCCATTCTTCGACATCCAACGATTTCCCTTTCGAAGCACTGGATGGTGCGAGCTTCCCTTTGAATAGGCTGAGGTTGGATCGACCTTTTTTTGGATTGTCATCATTGTACCGAGTGTAAGAGCACATTTCTCCATGTGTGGTTTTGGTAATTGATGACACCCCTATAGACTAATGGTTGCCTTGAGTTATATTCGAAGGATTTGTCCATAGGCACTTCTTGAAGTCCATCTGTTGGGTTTCAAGGAGTTTATATGATGACCAAGGTGGTATTCAAGGTTTATCCTAAGTTTGGTCATGTGAGAGTTGAGCTTATTGCAATCATGTCTTGAAGAAGAAGATAGTGTGAGCATTCATGATTACCTTCAAGACATCATCTTTATGAAGAGAGAAGATAAGATACAAGGTTGATCAAGACTAAGTCAAAGAGTGAATCAAGTGATCAACACACAAAGCGTACAAGATGTACCGAGAGGGATCAAGTGATCCCATGGTATGGTAAGCATTGTCCATTATGCTTTGTGTACTAACCCATTTCCTTGTGAGAGTTCCTTGTGGGGTTAGGCATATTTTCATGGGATTGCATCAAGAGGAAGATCCCATACAACCCATGGAAGATGACATCAAGTGGTGATCATTATCAAGGGTGCTGTGTGCAAGCTCAAGCGAAGCATCACGGAGAGATCAGACTTGAAGCTTGCCGTCCATTGTGGTGACAATGGACTTGTGAAGATGTGCTGCATAGTAGCTCACCCATAGTGGAGTATGGGGGAGCAATCATCTAGTCTTCATCAAGCCAACGCAATCAGGAAAGGTGGTCCATCTTGAGGAAGTCAGGATCGTCATCATCTAGATCAAGTGGACTATGCTCAAGGCTAAGGTTTGACCTTGATAGGGTTTTCTATTTTACCGGTCTCATAGTGGTAGTTGGGAGACTGGGTTATAGGGTAGGTAACCGTGCTATCAAGGGGGCTCTCAAGTGAGTAGCTTGATCGTATCGTTCGTTGAGAGCTCAGACCATTGCATTCTTGGCATCATCATCTTTCTTGGTTCTTGGTTGTTTTTTCTCTTTGAGGTTTCTTGAGCTTATGGTCAACTTCATGACCAGCTCAAGTTCATCGAAAACGGAGTCCATATGCATATTCTATGATGTTTTCGATGTTGGATAGCTCTTGTCAGCATGAATCCAACAAACTTGAGTTTGCTCAATTCGGAGCTCGCTTGCAGAAGTTGTGACAGTTCTGGTGTTGCTGTTCTGAGGTTTGCGGTAGTACCGCTCCTCCGAGCGGTAGTACCGCTCCCTCGAGCGGTAGTACCACAAGTGGCACGGAAGTAATTTTTTACTTCCGCCCCGAGGGCGGTAGTACCGCATGTTGCACGGATGTAATTTTTTACATCCGCCTTGCTGCGGTAGTACCGTGATTCTTGCATGGTACTATCGTGCGGACTTTTCTCGCACAGTTTCCTATGCGGAGGTTGGCACGGAAGTAATTTTTTACTTCCGTGCGCCTCCAGTACCTGCCTCTGCCGAGCCGTGCGGTAGTACCGCACGGGCTCGCGGTAGTACCGTTGTGGCAGTCCTACCGCTAGCGCCGTAGTGCTATTTGGCCAGAGCCAGGTACTTTCGCACAAGCGGTAGTACCGCACTGCCCTGCGGTAGTACCGTAAGACATCACGGTAGTACCGTGGGTTCTGCGGTACTACCGTAATGTGCGGGGCTGGCTAGTGGGTAACGGTTGGATTTTTCCCCACCTATAAAAGGGGGTCTTCTTCCCCATTGAACCTTATCTTTTAGAGCTCGTGTTCTTTCCCCATTGTTGACCTTCTTTGAGCTTGCTATCTCTCAATCCCTCCAATGATTCTTGCTCCTTTTTGAGGGAAAAGAGAGAGGAGATCTAGATCCACATTTCCACCAATCACTTTCTCCTCTAAGTGAGGGGAACCCCTTGGATCTAGATCTTGGAGTTCTTCGTGTTCTTCTTTGTTCTTCCTCTCATTTCCTCCCTAGCATTAGTTGCTTTGTTAGGATTTGGGAGAGAAGGACTTGGGCACTCCGTGTTCCCTTGCCATTGCATTTGGTGCATAGGTTTGAGTTCTCCACGGTGATACGTGGAAGTGAGAAGTTGAGAAGCTATTACTCTTGGGTGTTTGTGCACCCTAGAGCTTGTTCCTCTTGGGTGCTTTGGCGCCCTAGACGGTTGGTGGTGCCTTGGAGCTCAATCATTGTGGTGCAAAGCTCCGGGCAAGCTTCGGGGTCTCCTATTAGGTTGTGGAGATTGCCCCGAGCATTTGAGGTCACCTCGGAGCCACATTCCATTGTGGTGAAGCTTCGTGGTGTCGTTGGGAGCCTCCAATCAAGTTGTGGAGATTGCCCCAACCTTGTTTGTACGGGTTCGGTGACCACCCTCAAGGGTCCCTTAGTGGAATCACGACATCTTGCATTGTGCGAGGGCGTGAGGAGATTACGGTGGCCCTAGTGGCTTCTTGGGGAGCATTGTGCCTCCACACCGCTCCGAACGGAGATTAGCATCCACAAGGGTGTGAACTTCGGGATACATCGTCGTCTCCGCGTGCCTCGGTTATCTCTTACCCGAGCCCCTTTACTTATGCACTTTACTTTGTGATAGACACATTGTTTATGTTATATATCTTGCTATCACCTAGTTGTATACCTTGCTTAGCATAAGTTGTTGGTGCACATAGGTGAGCCTAGTTGTTTTAGGTTTTGTGCTTGACTAATTAAACGAAAGTTTTATTCCGCATTTGTTCAAGCCTAAACCGTAATTATTTTAAAGCTCCTATTCACCCCCCCTCTAGGCGACATCCTCGTCCTTTCACCGAGGCTTCGGGTTATGCAAATGATGATTTTTGGCTTCGTAGTGTGCTGTCACGAAGTTTGCTGCCTCCTCGGTAATGAATGCCTCGGACATCGATGCTTCAATTCTACGTTTATTTTTACACAGCTCGAAGCGTCTTCTGCATCCTCTTAGTTGAGAAGCACCATCGATTTTGAACGGTCCCCCCCAATCTTGCCTCGGTCGAGAGATGCAAAATCAAATGCTGCATTGGATTAAAGAAGCCCGGTGGAAAGATCTTTTCTAATTTGCAGATCAACTCCGGTGCAACTCTTCCATTTCGTCTAGCACGCCAGGCGATAGTTCTTTCGCACAAAGAGAACGGAAGAAATAGCTCGGCTCTGCCAGTACTAGCCATTCATCCTCAGGGATAAAGTCACGCAACATCACCGGCATTACCCGCTCAATCCATATGTGCCAATCATGACTCTTGAGACCAAATATTTCAATTTCTCAAGACTCGCTCCCCTCTTTAGATTAGCATACCCATTGGGGAACATCAACCGCATTTTCACCCACAATAGCATTTCCCTCATAGCTGGCCTTTGAAGATTGAACCATGCCTTTGGCTTCGCTATGCTTTGCTTTGCTTTCCGTTGTCGCAAGTTTTATAACGGTCTATCACATAGAGCCTCCAGGTCAATTCTAGCCTTAGGATTATCTTTTGACTTCCCCTCTATGCCGAACAATGTACCAAAAATGGCCTCCGCAATATTCTTTTTAGTGTGCATCACGTCGATGTTGTGTGGGCAAAGGAGGTCTTTAAAGTAAGGCAGATCCCACAAACATGACTTGTGAGTCCAGGCGTGTTCCGTATTATACCCTTTGAAATACCCTGGACGTTTAGGATCCGGCTCGAGAGCGTTTATCTGATCCAGGATCTGTTGGCCTGTCAACGCAGCTGGTGCAGTGTTTTTGACAACTCTACCTTTGATGAAATTCTTCTTGTCTTTTCTGAACTTATGGTCAGGATCCAGGAATTGTCTATGCATGTCGAAACAAGAATACTTGCGACCAGCCTGCAGCCAACGGAACTGAAGAGATGCCTTGCATGTGATGCACGGGAACCTTCCATGCACACACCAGCCAGAGAATAGCGCATACGCCGGATAATCATGCGTCGAGTACATGTAACTAGTCCTGCCAACTAAACATTGATGTGTGTGCAACTAGACTACATTGCCGCGCCAACTGAGTATATGTATCTGCCAATAGTCCTGCCAATTAAACATCAATGTGTGTGCAACTAGACTACATTGTCGCGTCAATTGAGCATATGTGTGCGTAACTAGTCTTGCCAACTAAACATCGATGTGTGTGTAACTAGACTACATTGTCGCGCCAACTGAGTATATGTATGTGCCAATAGTCCTGCCGATTAAACATCAATGTATGTGCAACTAGACTACATTGCCCACGTCAATTGAGCATATGTGTGTAACTAGTCCTGCCAACTAAATATCAATGTGTGTGCAACTAGACTACATTGCCACGTCAATTACGCATATGTGTGTGCAACTAGTGTCATGCCAACTAAACATCAATGTATGTGTAACTAGACTACATTGTCGCGCCAACCGAGCATATTGTGTGCAACTAGTCTTCCTGCCAACTAAACATCAATATGTGTACAACTAAACTACATTACAAGCCAACTAAACATCAATGTGTGTGCAACTAGACTACATTACAAACAAGTTGAACACAAAGTAGCAAAATATAAGACACCCAGTAATTATTGCTTGATCCAGTTCAGAATTTGATAGATTATTGAGAATTTGATAGATTATTGTTTGTTCAACCAAGAACATGTAAAAATAGTAGGAGGAGGCTAAGCTACGAAAGGGGGCTGATGTTGTTGGCCATCAAATTACCGAACATGTTGTCGAACTCTCTGGCATCTTCCAATAGAAGGCATGCACCAGCGCGCCGAACATGTGCACCAACGCCACCCCATGCGTGCCTTGCGAACATCCTCCGTCCGACACCGTGAACATGTATTGCATTTATGCATACTGAATCTATGTGTGTATGATTATTTTACAAAGAGGAGACCGAGTTGGATACATGTATGTACGTATCTAAGTAGCACTTTGATGTTGAGGTTAGCGACATCGTCCTCCTGAACATTGACATGGTCATGACCGGTGAGACAAGGTCCGACAGATGGCAACTCCCTCTTGCGCCTCGTTGCCGGAGAATAGCCGGATCCAGACCATGTCCATCGTTGCCGTCAACCGGATTAGTTCTGCAAACCCCATGCTACATCCGTGAAGTCGAAGATGCGAATCATGCACGGGGATCTTGTGATCCGAGAAATGAGGGTTAGGGGCAGGTTAGTGCAGAAGAATACCTGAAGCTGGATGATTGGGGCAGACAGGCGGCGACGTGTGAGATTTCGTTGGGGCATACAATTCGCTAGGCACGACCGTCAATTTCGTTGCCTGACATCGGGAGGATGGGGAGGACTAGGGCGGTGCTATGGGAAGAGGGTGGGGCTTGGTGTCCATCCATGGGGAAGAACAAGACGACCAAGGCGAAGCCATGGGAAGAGAGTGGGGCTCAGTATCTATCCATGGGAGACGAACGGGAGGACCAGGGGCGACGCCCTGGGAAGGAAGGAAGGAGCAGGGCAGCGCCGCGGTGAAGAGGATGAGATTGTCGGGTAGCGACGTGAGCTTGGGAAACCGCCGCGACCAGGTAGCACCTGATCCACGCGTGACACGACAGGAACGAGATCGTGCGATCAAGAACCGGCCGCTCAACTCATCCAAATAGTGCGTATGCATTTTTTAGATTTAGGTTAAAAGTTTGCTTGAATATTTTCAAATGCGAATAGATAGAATGTCATGACGTTTTTTTCCTCATGGGTTAACCTTCCAAAATGAATCTAACGGTGCATAAAAGCAAATCATAATAATTTCGTTTTTATCCTAATAGCCTCCGCAAAACAAAACATGATTGTTTTTTCGTTGAAGTATTCTTAATTCGTCATGCTATTTATATAGAAAACCCCTTGTTGTTTCTAACATCAAACTCGTAGTACATATTAAATATTTTTTTAAATACCCATATCTTCTAAACCGTAACTCTAAATTTAACATGTTATATATGTAGTTCGATTAGAAAAATATGTAGAATCTGGATATGATGTTATTTTATCTCTTAACCATTTAAAAAATGTTATTTAGGGTGCAATCTTTTATACCTACTAATAAAGAAATATGTATTCTTATTTCGTCATGTTATTTTATAAAAAAATGGTGTTTCTAACATTAAACACGAAGTACATATTAAATGTTTTTTAAAATGCTCATATCTTCTAAACCGTAACTCTAAATTTAACATGTTATATATGAAATTTAATTAAAAAAATATGTAAAATCTGAATATGATGTTATTTTACCTGTTAATCATTTAAAAATATTATTTAAGATGCAATCTTAATAAACAATGCATTATTCATCTTTCATTCATACCGATACTGATCCGTATTGAGAATGAACACCTTAGCAAAATCAGGAATGAAGACGAAATTGGAGGTCATTTGCCCGTTTCCTTAACGTATTAAATCTACATGCAAGTCGTGTTGAAATAGAAGACGTGTGGAATCTTGAAATATGCTTTTGTAGGGTAAGATCATCTTTATTTGAGCCGTAACTACAAATTCTCAGATTACATATCTTTTTTGTAATTTAAGAACATGTGGTATTTTTTCTCCCGTTACAACGTACGAACCCTTTTGCTAGTTAAACTTAAATAATTTTGAAACTCTTGGCCCGATAAAAAATGAACCTCAATTTTGCGTGGCAAATAGGAGTGCACACCAAGACAATGGCGTCATGGTGTTGCCGAGCAAGCGCCGAGCAAGCGACCACACGCGCACGGGCCGTCACCCGTCAGCCCGCCAGACCCGAGCAAAACCCTCGACCGGCCGCGTGCTTCGACCCGACCCGACCGCGCAAAATCTCGCACACGCACCACCCTCCCCCGCCGCCGCCGCCACGAACGACATGGCCGCAGCGCTCCTGCTCCGCGGCCTCCGCTCGTCGGCGAGCCGGGCGCGCCCCGTCTTCCCCTCTCCGGCCTCGGCCCCGCCGCCCTTCACTTCCTCGCTCCTCCACCGCCTCTACTCCTCCGCGGCGGCCTCCGCGGCCAGCCCGCCCGCCTCCGCGCTGGGAGGCGTCACGGACCCGGCCCGCATCCGGAACGTGGCGGTGATTGCCCACGTCGACCACGGGAAGACGACGCTGATGGACCGGCTCCTGCGCCAGTGCGGCGCCGACATCCCCCACGAGCGCGCCATGGACAACATCAGCCTCGAGCGCGAGCGCGGCATCACCATCTCCTCCAAGGTAACCCCCTCGCAGCCGCATGGCTCGTGCGTGGCCACTGAGGCTGCGCGCGAGTAATTCCTTCTCGTCATTTCGTCGAGCAAACTGCGGGCGTCAGTGGAGGGGCTATAACACAGACATAGGACTGAGATCTGGTCTAAAAGCCATTCTCAATTCGCTATTTTATTGGCCTCTGTGGCTGGCGTGCATCCTGAACGGCACCTCGTGTGCATTTCTCTATGAATTCGAATTATTTTGAGGATGGATGTCACGTCTGGTTCAACAACTGGTTGGCTAGAGTTAAGAGTCTGTGCCCAGTTACCCACTGATTACTCTCTCGCGGTTCCACAAACTCTTTAGGCGTGTTGCAACGAGGGTCGCAAGTAGCAGAACACTACCCTGGCCCATATTATTGTCCTAATGAAGCATTGTCGTACCAGGGAAGATGTTGACAAACGCTTTCCCATGTAGATAATATGGCAACGCATGTGTAGGCCCTATGCATGTGACATGTCTTGTTTCCTTTTGGTTATATGTCCAGGTCACTTCTGTCTCTTGGAAGGAGAATGAGCTCAACATGGTCGATACCCCTGGCCACGCTGATTTTGGTGGCGAAGTAAGCACTTTTGGTTTAGTTATATACAGTACTTTCTTATAAGACTGAAATGACCATTTTGATGTGTTGTTTGAGATGGCCATTGCCTTTTTATAGGTTGAGCGAGTTGTTGGAATGGTGGAAGGGGCGGTCTTGGTTGTTGATGCTGGGGAGGGACCTTTAGCACAAACCAAATTTGTGCTTTCAAAGGCTTTGAAGTATGGTTTGCGCCCAATCCTCCTCCTCAACAAGGTTGATAGGCCTTCAGGTCTGCTCTTTACCTGAAGTTTTGCCCATTAAACAGTAGTCCACGACCCATGAGTGCAGTTTATGAGTTTGAACAATAACAAAAGTAATCCTTTTTTTTTTTTGCGGAGAGCAGAACCTTTTGGTTCTTTAGCATAGCATCTAAGTTGTACTTATTTGTTCCATTATAAACAAGGAGGTTACTGGACGGACATGTCCATAGGTTGAGTTGCATCATACAGACAAAACAGAAATGGAGACTAGGTGCATGCAAAGTCAACTTAGAGTGGCGGTAATTTAGTGAAGGCAAGGGAATAAAACTATAGAAATATATACGGTAGGCAATTAGTCATTAATTAACTGTAAAATGAGGTTACTAAACCATCACTCTTCTTATGTTAACTCCACATCATTGGAAATCTAGAAAATCCAGTCACAAATTTTGTGTTACAAAGGGCACAGTTGGATCTGGAATTTTTCTTACAACTAAGGAATCTACAATGTCCGTATAATCCTTTTTATCCTGCTAGCGAAGTAAATTTTCTCCATAAGGTAAAAAATATGCTAATTGCAGATGTGATACATGTGCATTACTTTTTGGCATGTATACGTTCCTTGTACTTTGTATTTGTTGTAACTCTTCTATGCCAACAGTTTCTGAAGAAACCTGCAACGAAGTTGAGAGCTTGGTCTTTGATCTATTTGCTAATCTGGGTGCTACAGGTGCATTTCTAGCAATTCAAATTAGTTTGCCTTAGAACTTCCTTTTTTTTTTAGTAACATTGTTTTGTTTGCATATTACAGAAGAACAGCTCGATTTCCCAGTTCTTTATGCATCAGCTAAAGAAGGGTGGGCTTCGTTAAAATTCACTAAGTGCCCGCCTGATAGTGAAAAAAATATGTCTCCTTTGCTTGATTCAATTGTGCAGCATGTTCGCTCCCCAAAAGCTGACCTCGAGGCTCCGTTCCAAATGTTGGTTAGTATACGAACAACATAAGAGCATGATATTTGTTTGAGATGAGAAAACATTTTATATTTCTTTGTTATTCCTGAATCCATGCTTTGTAAGGTGTATGATAGAGTGAGTGGCCATTAAGTGGATTGCATTTACTTTTATAAGAGTGTTCTACTCAAATTAGCAACTACAACATGATTCCTACCTTAATTGTTTATGACGTATAGTGTTAACTTTGAAGAACTAGCATCAATTGGTTTGGCCTACTACATACAATGCAAAACGCCATGTCTACGTTGTACTTTATTTGTTCTGGCTTCACATGACTTGGTGCTGCCTTAGTTCTTGGTCCACCACCAATGACCTGCACAGATTCTTTTCATGGAATTTGTTCACTTGAGCTCCTGTAGACAGCTGTACCATTTTGGAAAGCGGTTGTCCATCTTAATGAGATCGGAGTAAAAAGGTCCAAGACAAGTTACATGACATCTTGAAAAATATCCAAACTGGATACAGTCTCCTGCTCAGTTCGATACAATACACCTGGTTAAGCAAGCCCAGCCATGATGAATAAGCTTTTTTTTTTGAAACTGGAATAAGCTAATTTTGGTTTGCTAGCACATCTGATACAATCTTGAAACATGCTGATTTTACTCAAGTCCGCATGGGGTGATGTAGGTTAGCCTTGTAAGCTAACCTAGATATGGCTTAGGTACAATCATGATCCATCCCATGCATGCTGCAGGAACCATGATAATCTTGATGCGCGCATTTACCTTCCTTTTTAGTAAAATTGCAAGAAGGTTATCCCCTATTGTTTCTTGCTTTTAAGAATGAATGTGCTGGCGGCATCAATATGAAAGGTGCTTGATATGTACTTGTTTATTCTTTTCTGTTTGGTCCTTATTTTGTTCAGCGAGCAAAAAAATCTTGGATGGTTCAACATTAATAATGGAATGTTGAGTAGTGGTTGAAGTGGGGCATTTAGCTTATTGTCCATGCTTCCATGTTGATAGTTTTTCCCCTCGTAGTATGTCTCCTAAGATGGTATATGAATTTAGGAATGAGCATCAATTTGTTTCACTACCTTTTGCAGTACGATATCAACTTTCAGTCTTTTCACCCAGTCATATTTTGGATGTCTACATATCTTGTGATTTCTTTGGCCCAGTTCATATTTTCATGGATACTTGACTTAAGCTGTTATGTATGTGGTTTCATCTTTCTTTGATATAAATGTTTGCCACATTAACCACAATAAAATCATGTGTGATGATGTTAGATGTATGGTAGCCAATCATATTAGTTGGTCTGTAGGTATTGATTACTAGTCTGCTGTTGCCTAGTACATGTATATGTTTGGTCCATTGGAATAACTAAAAGTCCATTTCCTTGCACATACGCCGCCGATTGTTTACCCTATGGGAATATGTAATAAGTTCCAGCCAGGCTAACATGTCTGGAAGAGCACTACGCCGCCGATTGTTTACCAGCTACCAAGCACTGTCCTAACTTGTAACTATCCTCGTTGCTTGCATACTGACATCTGTAGATTGCCAACAATCAAACTACGATATTTTTAATTCTTTAGTTATTTGCTAGAATTGAATGAAATTGCATATGTACTGTTCTGAAAGAAGTAGTCTGGTATTTTATTCCAAGTGAGTTGCATTTCTTGTCTCTTAACCATTGGTAAGGAATTTCCACAACATAAGTCAGTATATGATTTTTCGTGTTTCAACATATGTCATTTTATGTTACACACAATTCCTTTACATCCTTACAGATTATTTTTCTATAATGCTCTTCGGGCGTGAATCTCCCTTCTTTTGAAACAGAGGAGTTTAAATAGAATGTTCCATCTAGCATTCATCTATGTTTTGAAATGTAAAGACTCAAATAAGTTTGTAATGGTCTTCAACAGGTTTCCATGATGGAGCGTGATTTTTATCTAGGAAGAATACTCACTGGGCGTGTAACCTCTGGATCTATCCGCGTTGGCGACAAAGTTCATGGTCTGCGCATCACGGATGAAGGGGTTCAGAAGATAGAGGATGGAAAGGTGTGACTGAATTTCTTGCACCTTTTCTCTTTGATGCCGAGCCTATTCTTCACCGTTCAATATGTGTTTGCCAATTGGGTTTGTTAAAGGCCTTAATGACCTTTGTATGTTACAAAATAAATTTAGGTTGTCAAGCTCATGAAAAAGAAAGGCACAAGCATGGCAATAATAGAGGCTGCAGGAGCTGGTGATATTATCTCAATGGCTGGATTGTCTGGTCCAGCAATTGGACACACTGTGGCAAATCCTGAGGTAGTGATAACTATGTTTTGATTGGGCTACTTGTTACTGTGGCTGAACGTATTCTCCTTTTCAGTTGTCAGCAATTCTGTATTTTCATATGTGAATGTGATTGTTGTGTGTAGGTTTTGACTGCTCTGCCTGCAGTTGAGTTGGACCCTCCCACAATATCTATGACTTTCGGTGTGAATGATTCACCACTGGCTGGCCGTGATGGCACTCATGTAAGTAGAAATAACAGTTCACCACTTTCGGTGTAAATGATGTCTTGATCCTCTTTCCATCTGAGCAAACCTGAGCGACTCCTATTTAACTGAGTGGAACCAACAAAAAAGTGCCTACACATGTCAGAACAAGAGTGCTCGACAATCAGTTTTTATTATGTATGCCACATGCGCAAAAACTATAAATGTCAACAAGGCATGATAAATGATGTTGTGACATTTATCATGCCTGATCGTTTGATTGTTGGCTTGCAATTTCATATAGAGTTCAGAAATCCCTTAATAGCTGTTAATTGTCGTGGAACCATGATAGTGTGCTCTACACATTACACAACTATTTTGTTCAGGAGGTAGATTATCATATGCAGGTTTTTGAAATAAATATCTAGATATTTCAGATTTGATTTGATTTGTTTGGTGTATTTACATACTAAAAATATTCTTTGTTTAACCTTCGTTTTTTTGGGGGAAATAGAAGTGGCATTTGGCCAGATGTAGTGTTATAATTGGTTACATAACTAGATGTCGCTGACAACCTATTGCTCAAATAAAGGCTGACCTCCAGTACATGATGGATGACGAATTTGTTTTCGAATCATCAAACTTTCCCAAATCTATTGTGCAGTTAGTCCTCTGAATGCTTCTAAATTGGTAGTTGAGAGTAAGGAGCTAGTGTCCTACTATCATTAAATATATGGGGGGCTAAATCCAAGGTATGGTGCTAGCCTCCTACTGTCCTTTTTTTCTTTTTCCAATGATATAAGTTTTTTTTTTGCAGTATGCACTATGTTTGACATAACAAACTTACACCAACGTATTTCTGAATTCTGATTACGCCGTTTTATGTCATCATATCTGGAATTTTACTAGGACTTCGTCACTGGTTAAATGACATAAGATCCATTAGCGTTTCTATAGATTAAGTTTACATGTTGCCGGTACCAACTAAAATGAACTTGTTGGAGCATAATCTGTCAATTTGTTGGGTGATATTTTAATGTATAATTTCGAAAATCTGAACTTGGCCGACTTTGCTTGATTTTTAAAAAATTGCAGGTAACTGGAGCGAAAATTGGGAACCGTTTGATGGCAGAGGCAGAAACAAACTTGGCAATTAATGTTCTTCCTGGACCATTGTCAGAATCTTATGAAGTTCAAGGAAGGGGAGAACTTCAGTTAGGTCTGAAACTTTGATGAAATCCCTCCTGTTCTAACTGAAATTTTATTCAACTCATTTAAAACTTAAAAGTGCCTCATGCCAATTTTTTGTGTGGTATAATAAGAAATTTATTCATTGACATCATAGGATGATCCGTTTAACTTCCAGGAATCTTAATTGAGAACATGCGGCGTGAAGGATTTGAGCTTTCAGTTTCACCACCAAGAGTGATGTGAGTTCCAATCTTCAGAAACATTATTATGTCTCATTTGCATGCAAGCTCTTTTTTTGGCAAGCCAACTGTCTCTACTTTCTAGCTAGATGTTTATATTTGTTTCTTTAATCTATCATGTTCACTCCTTCCTTTCTAATACGTGTAACTTTCGAGCAATTTGACTACACTTTGTCCACTATGAGCATGACGAGTTTTCTTTATGAAAATCAGGTATAAAACAGAGCGTGGGGAAAGGCTAGAGCCTATTGAAGAAGTAACTGTCGAGGTAAAAATCAGGAAAGCTTTGTTTGATCTTCTTTATCTTCACATGTTCTAATCTTATATTTTCAATTTATGAATTGGGTATTGTAGGTGGACGAGGAGCATATCGGATTTGTGTTGGAAACTCTTAACAACAGGAAGGGGGAGTTGTTGGACATGGGCCCTGTTCCTGGGACAGTTGGAAGAACTCGGGTCTTCATGACCTGTCCATCTAGGTCAGTCAGTAGTGGTCTTGTTCTGCTGATTACTAGTTGTGTCACTTGTTACCTTGAAAAGCATGTAACACTTGCTGACCCGTTAGTTTGTACCTTAATATAATATGGATTAGTTATATTTCACCTTTTACTCCCACAATCTTAGCCAATGATGTTTGTTTTCGTATTTTCTATATTTTGCCTGTTTACCTCATAGATATGCCCCCTGTAGAATTTACTGTAAAATCAAAGGAACCTAATTTTGTTTGGAATCTACCGATTCCTTCAACTTGATGTAATACGCACTAATGGTTTTGGTTCAGATAATATCAAATGGTCTATTATGGATGCAGGGGTTTGGTGGGTGTTAAAGGAGTTTTCAACAGCTTTACACGTGGAACTGGATTTATGCACCGTGCTTTCCAGGGTATGATGCTATTTATAATTCGGTGCTACATAACGGTTGAAGTCTGTAACTCACACATGTTCTTTGTAGGTGAATGGTAGGCTACTTAGTGATGTCATGAATTCGTAGACTTGGAAGTGCATAGCAATGATCAAAATCTGAATTTTCATCTTCCCAGTGTAGAGGCAAATTATGTAATGAGCTATGCAGACTTTGCTGTTAGTGCTGTTAGTCCTTGATTTTCAGTCAACTGCAGAAGTCAAAGGACCACAGCCAGTTCTGAAAATGTTATTACCACCTTGTGCTGTTTACCTTAGCTAGATGTCAACAATAAAATTTATGTAATGGCATAGCCTCGATTTTCAGGCTATGGATGTGCACACAGTTTCTACAGACCATCAAAATAAAGTTTATGCCATGTCACAAGAAAATTAGTGTGTTGCTGCATCAAAATGCAGTAGTTTGTTTCCCTTGCATGCCTAGCTAGATTTCAGGAATTCTTGACCTATGATTTCGCAATGAATTTGTTATTTGACTGATGGTGTCCCTTTGAATGCAGCATATGCAAAATACAGAGGTCCACTGGGCACTGTTAGAAAAGGAGTTCTGGTAAATCAAATTTCAGCACCTTCATAATCTTATATTCTTATGCTACTCTTATTTGCTTATCTTATACGTAAATCATATTTTACATTGCAATAAGGTTTTAGTACTGATACTCATTTTCAGCGAAGAAGCATGCATATCTTAATATCTTAATAAAATAGAAACAGTACTTTAAACAGTACCTATGTGCTGCTGAACTCTGCAAGTGGAAGTTGATTTTTCTCCATGTTCGTATATAGGTATCTGTTGGCAGAGGATTTATCACTTCACACGCACTCATGAGTTTAGAAGCTCGTGGTACTCTTTTTGTCTCTCCTGGGATGGAGGTAGTTATCACTTCATTTTGTTATAGTACCTTCTAGGTCCAGGAGATTACCTTAACTCTCTTTCTTCCTTGTTGAAAGACATACGAAGGCATGATAGTTGGCGAGCATTCACGTGATAGCGATCTTGAGGTAAGTTGATTATTTACTTAGCATGAATCAGTTTCTGTTCATTAATACATGAAAATAATGCTGTTCGGCAGATCAATCCTGTGAGAACTAAAGAACTTACAAACATCCGAGCTCCTGGGAAGGATGAAAATATCCGCCTGTCTCCACCTCGCTTGGTATGTCCTGTGCTCATCTACCAAGACATCATGAGTTCATGACATATCTGCACTTTGTGTGTGTGTTGGGGGGGGGGGGGGGGGGCTAATTGGCAACCATCAAGGGCCCATTTTGAACCTAGAACATCATGACTGCACTTTTCTTGCTTTTCAGGGCTGAGGACGGATAGCTTTAGATATGCGTTTTTTTAAGAAATGTCTTGGAATGCTCATCTAACCAAACACAGTTACTGTTAGCTATTACATAATCTTAATGGAAGCTGTTGAACCATGCAGATGACTTTGGAAGAGGCAATTGGATATGTTGCTGTAGATGAGCTTATTGAGGCAAGTTTTTTTCTCAAGTTCTTCAAACATTTAATTAGTGCAGAATTTCCACTCGAATCTATTATCTGATGATTGAGAAGTGTGGTAAATGGAGATGAACAATTGATTCTTCTAGACTCAGAAGCATTGTTCCCATTCCTGATTCATTGAAATTAGAAAAATGGATACTTAATTGTTTATATTGAATTTCTAATGATTACGTGAGAACTTCTGTCAAAATAAAATGTTGATACTTTAAAGATAAACTTTAGAGTCTAAAACCAAATAAAGATCTTGTTGCCTGATGGTATGTGGTATTATTTCTTCCAGATAAGAGTAAGCCATCAGTCATGTTACAGTTACAGACAATAGTAAAAACAAACTGAAGGCAAAGAAAACAGTCCATAATCATTTGTCATGCAGTTTGGTATTACTACCTCTACCCAGGTTTATAAGTTGGGCCTGGGTTTATGGATCTTCAATTTGACTAGCAAAACATGGGTTATATGCCACAAAAATATATCTTTAGATTCGTCGTCTCAACATAGCTGGTCTGAAGCCCCTGTAAAGGAGGAGGGTTGTCATAGGCTTGTCTAGCTAACGTCAAAACGCAGCCACTCTTATGGAGATGAAAGCCAAAAGAACTTCATTGGGCCGCAATACTCTTAGTGACGTGCCATATCGTCACCCCTTTGGTGGCGTGTGAAGCAGCACAAGGTTGTGGAGGAGCAACTCCACCTTGCTGCTACAATGTGTACAGCACAAGTGTTGAAGGAACTACTTCAACGTGCTGAGCTAGATATCGCTCTAGAGGCGAGTGGAGGCCAATATGGCAGCAGGAGTTCAATCCAAAACTCCTAGAGCACAAGATCTTGTCCAAGACCTTAGATAGGAACAACAAGTTCTATTATAGATAGTGGGTACATAGTCTGCTTACAAACTAGAGGTGAGGACCTCTATTTATAGGGCTTTGGGAAGCCTTTACATACTTCTACTTATGGCTAGAACACTCTAGAAAACATTACCTAAGATTCACCATTCTACTCATAGTTACTCACAACTAGAAGACTCTAGAAAACAGTAGGTAAGATAGCAAAGAACAGAAATACTACACTAGTGTGGAAGCATCTAGAAGTAGCCAAACAAATCTGACATATGACTATCATTATTTTTCATCTAGTGTTCCTCATCATTCTCCCCTTGTTGTTTGGAACTCGCCCTTGAGTTATCTTCATAGAGCGCTTCTTCTGGATGGTAGAGAGTCAAGTCCGCAACATTGAAAGTGTTGGATATACCCATGTCGCTTGGAAGATCTATCACATAAGCATTATCATTTATCTTCCTCACGATAGAGAAGGGCCCATACTTTCGCTGCCGAAGCTTCCCCTTAACACCTAAAGGCAGCCTCTCTTTTCGGAGGTAGACCATCACCTTATCACCAACTTGGAATGATTTCGGCCTCCTTTTGCAGTCAACAAGTTGTTTATATTTCTGATTTTGTGCTTCCAAAACACCACGAATTTCTTCAAATAACTCGGTGTAATTATCAGCAAAGGATAGTGCTGATTTTGAGTTTCCCCTTGATGGTAGCTTCACCAGGTCCACCACATGTGTTGGAACTTTAGTGTAGACAATGAAAAAAGGACTCCTTCCTGTGGACCTATGCTTGGAGTTATTGCAGGAGAACTCTGCAAGAGATAAAGCCAAATCCTATTGTCCTTTTCTTTCTCCACAAATGCACTGGATCAGATTACCCGAAAATTTGTTCACCACTTCAGTTTGTCCATCTGTTTGTGGATGGGTAGTGCTAGAAAAAATTCAATTCAGTGTTGAACCGCTTCCACAAAGTGAGCCAAAATGCAGCAAGAAACTTGCTATCACGGTCTGAGACGATGGACCTTGGAACTCCATGAAGTCTTACCACTTCTCGAAAGAATAGGTTTGCTACATGATGAGCATCCTTTGTCTTGCGGCATGGGATGAAATGAGCCATCTTAGAGAATCTGTCCACGACCACAAAGACAGCATCACTCCCTCGTCTTGTTCTTGGCAAACCCAAGACGAAGTCCATAGAGATGTCCTCCCATGGAGCAACAGGAACGGGCAAAGGCATGTATAACCCTGTGTTCTGCATTTGGCCTTTGCAGGTTTGACATATAGGGCATCGCTGAACAAACTTTCCAGCATCTCTCTTTAGTTGTGGCCAAAAGTAGCGAGCTTCCAGGTTAGCGATAGTCTTGTCTCGTCCAACATGGCCACTAAGATCACTTGAATGGAGTTCTCTAATTAGTTTGTCACGCAGAGAACTCCTTGGGATGCACAAACGATCATTTTTGAAGAGGTAGCCATCCTGCACCAAATAGTCATCACCTAATGGCTGGCCCCTGATGTGCTTTACCCAAACATGGCCAAAGTCTTCATCATCCTCATACAACTCCTTTATTTGATCCATGCCTGGAAGTTCAGCCTCAAAAGAAGTCAGGAGGCATGCAGGACGACTCAAAGCATTGGCCACTCGGTTAGTTGTTCCAGATTTATGCATGATGAGATAGTTAAATCTCTCCAGATATGCTGCCCATCTTGCTAACATGCTATCAATATGCTTTTGATTTCTAAAATGTTTCAAGGATTGATGGTCACTATAAACAATGAACTCTTTAGGCAGCAAATAGACTTCCCAAGTCTTCAAGGCTCTGAAAACGGCATACAATTCTTGCTGATAGGTACTCCATTTCTGTCTAGCTTCACTCAACTTCTCACTAAAGAAAGCGATGGGCTTCCTTTCTTGAGATAGAACAGCTCCAATGCCTACTCCACTTGCATCACATTCCAACTCAAAAGTCTTACTGAAATCAGGTAGAACCAAGAGAGGAGCTCGTGAGAGCTTTTGCTTGATCTCATTGAAACTAGCTTTAGCCGCTTCTGTCCATTGGAACTTTCCTTTCTTCAGGCACTCTGTAATTGGTGCCATGATAGTGCTGAAATTCTTCACAAATCGCCTATAGAAAGTTGCAAGGCCATGAAAACTTCTTACCTCAGAAATGGTCTTCGGAGTTGGCCATTCTCGGATTGCTTCAACCTTAGAATCATCAACACGAATACCGTCACATGTTATGATGAACCCTAGGAAAAGAAGTTGTGTTTGTAGGAAAACACATTTCTTCAAGTTGACGTAGAGCTCATTTTCCCTTAGTACTTCTAGCACCTTCCGAATGTGGCCAAAGTGTTCATCCTCATCCTTGCTATAGATCAAGATGTCATCGAAATAGACCACAACAAAGTGGGATAAGAAGGGTCGAAGGACTTGATTCATTAAGTGCATGAAGGTACTTGGTGCATTTGAGAGTCCAAATGGCATGACTAGCCATTCAAACAACCCTTCCTTTGTCTTGAAGGCCGTTTTCCATTCATCCCCAGGTTTGATACGGATTTGATGATATCCGCTTCTTAAATCTAGCTTTGTGAACACTCTTGCTCCTCTAAGCTGATCCAACATATCATCTAGACGGGGAATAGGGAATCTATACCTTACAGTGATCTTGTTAACGGCTCTACTGTCCGTACACATGCGCCAAGATCCATCTTTCTTTGGCGCGAGCAGGGCTGGTACAGCACATGGGCTAATACTTTCTCGAATGTTCCCCTTTTGCAGCAATTCCTCCACTTTCTCCTTCAATATATCATGTTCTTTTGGGCTCATTCGATAGTGTGGGAGATTAGGAAGACTTGCTCCCGGAATTAGGTCAATTCTATGTTGAATTCCTCTCATCGGTGGCAGGCCTTGTGGCTCTCAAGTATGTTATGAAACTCTGCTAATAAGCCACGTACCTTTGCTGGAATTTCAACAGCCGGGTGCTCTTCTCCTTTTACAATAAGTGCAGCACATAAATCTGCCTCCTTCAAGTCTTCCATAAACTCATTAGAGGTGTGGGAAATAGTTAACATACTTTTCCCCTCCTCCTTAGAGATATTACCATCAGTTTTATGTGGTAGAATAATGATCTTTCTCTTGTTCCAAATGAAAGAGTAAGAATTTTCCTTGCCCTTGTGTAGAGTATCCACATCAAATTGCCAAGGTCTCCCAAGAAGAACATGGCTGGCGTCCATATCAACTACGTCACACAACACATTTGAGCGGTAATGCTTGCCCAAAGAAAGTGGCAGGTTGCATTGTTTGGTGATCCTCGTATTCACTCCTTTCTTGATCCATCCAATAGTGTAGGGATTTGGGTGATCATGGGTTTCAAGTTTTAAATGTTTCACCAACTTCTGGGAGATAAGATTCTCACAGCTGCAACTATCAATCACTAATTTGCATACCTTGCCATTCATCGTGCATTTGCTCTCAAATATTTTCTTCCGTTGTGTGTCGTCAGGTTGTGGTGTGGAACATAGGAGACGTTGAATCACGCATACCACCTCTTCACCTTCTTCTTGACAAACCTCTTGTCCCTCTACATCTTCAGATTCGTATTCCTCCTCATTGTCTTCACCATCATGGATAGTTGTGTTAACAAATTTCCTTAGTGGGCAACCGCTGGATATGTGCCCCTCTTCACCACATTTATAGCATTTTGGGCCTTCATTGGACTTAGCCTTGCTTTTAGTTGGCTTCTGGATGGATCGTTTTGCCTTTGGTGGAGCAGTCTTTTCTTCCACTCTATTAGGCTGACTCCTAGACGAGCCTTCGGTATGGGGATATGGAGCCTTACTTGTCTTTCTCGCCCTCACAAACCTCTCGGCTTTCAAGGCTAGAGCTTGTGCTTGATCAATGGACCAGATTTGTTGCATCATCAATCGATCTTGAATAGCATCATTGAGACCATTGATGTACCTTGCAACTTGTTGATCCTCAGTTTCGGCAAGGTTGCACCTCACTTGTAGCCTTAGAAACTCCTCCGTGTAATCTGAAACAGTCCTATTCCCTTGAGCACAATTTTGAAATTGGATAAACAGGATCTGGTCATAATCAGCGGGTAAAAACCTCCCTTTCAAAAGACTTTTCATTTGCCGCCAAGTTCTCACACGAGGTTCTCCTCTCAGCCTACGCTCTTCTTGAACGCGGTGCCACCATGCACCGGCTCCTCCTTTCAGCTTGTATGCGACCAAAGGAACTCTACGATCTTCCGAGACCTCCATCACCTCAAAGAAAGTCTCCACTTCATATAACCAATCAAGGCACCCTTCAATATCGACATTTCCATTAAAAGTTGGGATCTCAGCTTTCACCTTGTATGTATCCCTTGCATATGTAGGGTTGGATAATCTCCGATATGCATAGGGATCGGTTTCTTCAAAGGTATTATCATATTCTTCACCTTCAGAAGCCTTCAACATAAATTGGCCTTCTTGAAGTACGTTGACCAACACGTTGTTGGGGTGGTCTTCCTCCAAGATTACCTCTCCTTCTTTGTTGAACATCTTCTTCTTTAGATGAATCTCCTTTATTGGCGGCAGCGGGAACACCCTTTCTTATCATCTCAACCAGCTGGACAAATCTCCAATTGAGATCTTCACGCAGCTGTTTGATTTGTTGTTCTGCATCATCCATCCTCTTCTCCAATTGCTCCATTGCTTGCTGCAGCTTGCTCTCAAAGAATACAACAAGAAGTTGTATGGATCAACGGGGCTCTGATACCACCTGAAGCAGCACAAGGTTGTGGAGGAGCAACTCCACCTTGCTGCTACAATGTGTACATCACAAGTGTTGAAGGAACTACTTCAACGTGCTGAGCTAGATATCGCTCTAGAGGCGAGTGGATGCCAATATGGCAGGAGGAGTTCAATCCAAAACTCCTAGAGCACAAGATCTTGTCCAAGACCTTAGATAGGAACAACAAGTTCTATTATAGATAGTGGGTACATAGTCTGCTTACAAACTAGAGGTGAGGACCTTTATTTATAGGGCTTTGGGAAGCCTTTTACATACTTCTACTTATGGCTAGAACACTCTAGAAAACATTACCTAAGATTCACCATTCTACTCATAGCTACTCACAACTAGAGGACTCTAGAAAACAGTAGGTAAGATAGCAAAGAATAGAAATACTACACTAGTGTGGAAGCATCTAGAAGTAGCCAAACAAATCTGACATATGACTCATTATTTTTCATCTAGTGTTCCTCATCAGCGTGCCATATTTTGATCTGGATACGGTGACAAGTGAGCATGGATCGGGTCGTCGCATCCTTAGTGGCGTGCTACATCGACGCTAGGGTGTAGTGAATATTGAGCAAGGGTCTTTGCATTTGACTTGACGACCCTATCTATAAACGAGAGAATCCCATCCAGTGACTTTTAGTAGCGGTCAACACTATGCAGATTGATTTCATCCTCTCGAGAAGAGAAGACATGCGTGCTTGCCTGGAGAGAATGTTGTCTCTCAACATAAGCTTGTGGTGGCTGACTTTCGCTTTTGTCTAGCAGGATAAGCGTGCCAAAATCGCTAAAACAAAGTGGTCGAAGCTCAAGGGGAGCCAACTCGGGCTTCCAAGGAGAGGGTTGTTAAGGAGGACATGCAAACAATATGTGGGTGAAGTTGACGAGTTGCGTTCTAAAGGTGGCTTGAGAGGATTAGAGGATTTGGGGTGCCAGGGGGAAGTAGAAGCGAAGCTAAAGATACCTGGTGGTGGAATTATGATGTCCAGAAGGCTATTAAGGAAAAGAAAGATTGTTTGCTATTAAGGAGAAGAAAGATTGTTTCAAGATGCATACGCCTAGATAGGAGTGCGGAAAACATAGAGAAGTACAAGGTGGCAAAGAAGACCGCAAAACGAGCTGTGAGTGAAGCAAGGGGTCAGGCGTATGAGGACCTCTACCAGCCTTTAAACACGGGGGGAGGCGAAAGGGACATCTATAAGATGGTCAAGATCCGTGAGAGAAAGGTGAGGGATGTCAACCAAATCAAATGCATCGGATGGAGTGGATCGACTTCTGGTGAAAGACAAGGAGATCAATAATAATAGATGGCGAGAGTACCTCGACAAACTGTTCAATGGAGAGAACAAGAGATCCACCATTGAGTTGGACGACTCCTTTGATGGCACCAACGGATGTTTTGTGCGACGAATGATATTGTATGGCAGAATGTTGACCAACTAAAGGGCACCAATCGATATTCTATAGGAGATCAATAGGGCAAACTGTTCAAAGGATTCAGCCGGTGATATTGTATGGCAGAATGTTGACCAACTAAAAGGCAAATCTCCAACAGTTACGTATAGTAGAGATGTGCATGTTGAGATGGATATGTGGCCACACAAGAAAGGGTCGGGTCTGGAATGATGATATATGCGATAGAGTTGGGTAGCACCAATTGAAGAGAAACTTGTCCAACATCGTCTAAGATGGTTTGGGCATATACAACACAGGCCTTCAGAAGCACTGAGCACATAGTGGAAGGATAAATTGTGTTGATAATATCAAGAGGTTGGGTAGGGCAAACTTTTTTTTTGACAGCTGTAAGGGAGGTCCCTACAGCATAATTGCTGCAACAAACCCAAAGAAACCAGTCATGGACAGTGATGCGTGGTTGTTTGGGACTAAAAGCTTTGTTGTTGTTGTGGGGTTATTCTCGTCATCGAATGAAGTTTTAAACATATATACTTATTGTGGAATATTGCACATATTTTGTTAGCCAATTTAACGACCTAAAAATCCGTACTTCACTTACAAACCCGGACGGAGGAAGTAATAGGTTGGAGCTGTTTTTAAAGTAACTTTGTATCTGAATTAGGGAACTGTACTTTGTGTACGTAAAAAATTAAGAATGCAACCTACAAGAGTATTAGTTTATATGATATACAATATTGACGACTCAGTGTGTGGGCATTGAAATCCATAACAATTCTGCTAATGTGTTGGGGTGGTAATTAGTCCAAACAGAAAATATGGTGTTAGTTGGAATAACAATATACCCATCTGTTTAGTAAAGAAAATGAGTAGCTGGTTTTCCATTTGTATGTACTCTTATTCCAGTTTCATACTGGAAGCAAATTCTTATATTATGCTGCTTTATATTGAGTTGTTGACGTTTGAACCTGATCAGGTTACTCCCAAGGTCATACGGCTTCGGAAGAAATACCTGGATGCCAACAAACGCAAGATGATGAAAAACAAAATTGTGCATTGAAGTTCCAAACCTTCAATCACATCTAGTACTAATAAAGCCACTACGTATTGTGTTATCCTCCAAAAGGCATCTCTGGTTTTTGCATACAAGGCCCATCCAGTTTCTACACACGGCAGTGGGAGGATTGTTCCGTGGGTTGCTAGCGACGAATTAAGCCGAAGGTTGAAGCAGCTGTTGTAACAAAACTGAGTGAGTGGGTTTGAGTTAGAATTACCTCGTGAAGGTATAGCATTATAGCTTTTCTTTATAGAGAATTTTGGGGGACACATAAAATATTACCCTGGAAGGGTATAGTGTTCTTTTGGTAGTTAAAGAAAAACATGCCAAGGTACTTTGGTTGAACTGGCTGCTTTTGTTGACACATTTGAAAACGTCTTGTGAGAAATTAAAGCAAATAAAATCTACATGCTAACTACAACATTAACTGTAAGAGGCCAGTGTGCGATTTATGGGCTGTGTTTGTAATTGCAATAGATGTATTTGATTTTTACTAATTTTATTGTTTATTTCAATATATTAGTTATATGGCCATTTGTTTAGAGCAGATTGTATAAAATAAACTGTCAAATGGGTGCGATTTCAAAAAAGAAATTCAACTGAGTGCTAGGGACGTTTTCAGCACAACAGCCTACCCACCAAGCATGGTATTAGGTGCAGATGTATCGGAATTTGTTTTGGATATCTTGAAAAAACGAAATTTGAAGTTCCTAAAAATTCTAAAAAATCACCGGTACATATAGATGTGTTCTACTCCCTCCAACAACAATGACAACAACAAAGCCGTTAGACCCAAACAAGTTGGGGTAGTTTAGAGGTGAAATCCCTAAGATCTCGTGACCAACTCATGGTTCTAGCACATGAATAGCAAGCTTTCACGCACCTTGTCCATGGCTAGTTCTTTGGTGATGCTATCATCCTTCAGATCTCTCGGACTCTTCTCAGGTTAAGTTCGGTCTATCCCAGCCTCTTTTGACGTTATCGGCATGATTTAGCTGTCCGTTATGCACTGAGCTTTCTGGAGGCTTGCGCTGAATATGCCCAAACCATCTCAAACGATGTGTTTTACTTCTTCCGTTCCTAAATATTTGTCTTTGTAAAAATTCAATTGCGGACTACATATGGAACAAAATGAATGAATCTACACTCTAAATTATGTCTATATGCATCCGTATATAGTTTATAGTGAAATCTCTAAAAAGACAAACGGAGGGAGTACATGTTTGTGGAGTTTTATGATGAAATCCATGTGAGCTATAGGGAAAAGGCATTTTTTGTGGATTTTTAGAACATGCACTATTCACTTCGATGATTTTGTTATTTTTCGTATACCTCATAAGTTAATGTGTAATGCACATGTTGATTCTTTAAAGAATTGTTGATAATTCAAATTTTGAATGATGAATTTTAAGAAAAGGGGAGCTTCAAAATGGCCATAGTACATGTTGAAAATGAGATTTGGAGGACAGGCTCCAGTGAGCCATTTATTTTTTTCAAATTGTTATTTTGTATACCTCCAAAAAATCTGAAAATAAATATACACATACACATGCAGTGTGCGCTTATGAATTATCATCGATGTTTATTTTATTTCCATGTGCGGCGTATTAAAATATATAAATACATAAATCAAAATGGGTCTCCTTTTGTTATATTTGGGTCAAATGAGTGTTGTGTAGATTACAAATCACAGTATTATTTAATAGAACTTCACAATACGTAAAGATCATGTGTTCCCCAAAAATATGATTTGTTTTGCACATTTGTGAATATATCTTCCAAATATTATTTTTCCAAAATACAGGACTCACTGGTGCCAGGCCAGGGAGCTGAAACTTCATATTCCAATTCGTGCGACATATTGTCTACAAAAATACTTCGGGTGCCATATTCGACGATGGCCAGTTAGCTGCGCCACTGCCGATGTTACTTTCGAATGGGGTGCTAGTCCTCACATCTATTCCATCACCGCTAGGTACTGTGTATTCGATCAATGGCATACACGCGCTCTTCCCCATCATCCATGACACAAATGAAGTCCACAATGCATGCGCTGACAACGCCTGCCATCACATCGAAATACGTTGCTGCTGATACATCCAGACATATATCATCTCGGGCCTCCAACACATCAAATTTCAACAGTTATTTTTCATACCAATTTTTGAGTGAAAGCAAATCTGACATAAGCTGATTCTCACTAAATTTGTACCCTGCCAAGCTCAAGTTTACAGCAAGACACGCCGACAGGACTACTTTACACTTGGTCAATGCACAGTTTTTATGGAAATGTAGATGATGGAATAGAGACCCTGATTTAAATATACTAAGATGCATAGAAATAAATATCCAGCCAACACAGCTCAGCTCATGCCTCCACAACCTTCGCAATTATTTGCGCGCTTCAGTCTTCCTCTGTTCTTTAGCTGCAAAGAACAGGATATGATTCAGTGTGTAACTCGTGATATTCTCGAACTGAAGAATGTGATACTGCTTACAAGTGTTTAGGGAAATGAAAATGCAAACGCTTTGTTCCACATATAAGATAAAATGATGTTAGTGCAAAGCAGTACATATGGAGAGCATCTCCAAAAGATTTGCAGTACAATTTAGTCCATGAAGATGGAAAGTGCAGAAAAGTGACCCCTAAATTTGGCTATTTAGCCCAAAGTGAGGCAAGTCAGAGGATCTCGCCCAACATGGTGTGCTGTCAAGTGGCGCATACACCACGCATGTGGGGAAGCCCACGCCTCTTCCAGGCCTGGCTAATTTGCAGAGAAAAAAAACAAAATGGATAAAATTCCTGTCGAAAGGCTCCCAATTTCATCACCAGCTCTAGAACACCCACTCGCCAGATCCCTAGCTTCCGAAATTCCAGTTTATGGAACCCTAGTGCCCAAATCCCTAGCATTTGAACTTCCACTTTATGGAACCCTAGTGCCCCAATTCCCCTCTACACCTCGTGCGCAACAGCAGGTACTTAGGTGCGACGGCGGCAGCGTGCGAACAGTGTCATTATGCTAACCACTACCTCTCTGGTCCTCGTGCATGCATTGACTAGGGGTGACGGCAGTAGGTTCTAGACTTCTAGGTGACTCACTGTTGGGAAGGGAGGTGGTCGATGATTGTTCATGGGCTAAGGTCACTTTGGTGGTCTATATAACAGCTCCAGTGTGCAGGTTTCTTCTTAGTCGCATCTTGATTTGGAGGTTATTTGTTGGGTTCTGATGGTCCAATTGCCACACTCGATTGAGCAATACAGGACTGCTCTTACCTTGAGGAAGATAAAGGGAGAGGTGGAAGGGTCTGGTCATGAAGATTAAATGTCAAGGTACTAAATGCAAAAATTACATGGCACCCAGGTGCTTCAGCTTCCTCTCGTGTGCTTCTGTCCATCATGGCGCGCCACGCTAGGTTTTAAAAGTGCAGCTGCCTCCCTCCCTTTGAAGCATACAGAATTAGTACCCATTGACAACTCCTATTCCATCCCAAATCCCAAATTGCAGACCCCATTATAGGTAAAGAAGTTGGAGCTACTCAAATGTGTTAAAATGCCTTTTAGTGAAAAAATCGAAGGAACAAATACTCCAGCATGGGAAAATGATGAGACAGGTGGAGGTGAAAGACTATATGTGAATAAGATATGTAGGGCAACGATGCTGAGCTTAACAAGAATAGATGAATATCAAGGGGCATACCAGCTTTCTCCTCTTCACGTTTCTTTGCAGCATCTGCCCTTTGCTGCCTTATTAAAGCAAGACGTTCTGCATTTGCAAGACAATAGTTATGGCAATCTGCAATTTCCACGCAATGCTTAAAGATTGAATGCATGCAAGGCTTTAACAAGTTGATGACTAAATATGATTGGGCAATAGCTGTGAGTTCATTAGTGCTGCTGATATCAATACTCTATTCAGTCAGTTCATTCACAAAACGTTACTCTCCTTATTGTGGTGTCCGTTTCTATGTGAGTCCGATCTTGTAGCCGTCCATGTGAATAGTACTTATATAACCATGGCCAAGAGACGACAAGAGAAGATAGATGTAAGCACAACATGGAAAAAAAAATCTCACCCAAATCTTTCTTTGCCTGTTCTGTTTTGCCTTGCTCCTGAAGCTTCATATAGCGCTCATGAGATTTTTGTTTCTCGATCTCCTCTCTGAAAATAAACATGATAGCAGTGTGTCAGCAGAGTTGATGAAACAAAAAAAATTATAACAATGCAATGGGGTAGATACGCTGGTATGAACTTCGACATAATAGCTGTTGTGTTCTTTCCACTCACACACATACTCTCTCTTAAAGTTTTACACGGAACTGTTTACCATGAAGGCCATCTCTACAGAAAGGTGAATACCAACATAGTGACTAGGCACTAAAACGAATCTGAGATGTGCTATCTACAGACTCATGAGAGCCTGCAAACCAGTGGGAATAATGTAACATAGAAGGTATCAAGGTAATGTGCCGACCACTAATATGTACCGCCATGTAGGGTTTTTTTATCTACTGATTCATCATATTAATTTTTTGGCACGCCCACCAAGAGGTTACAGTTAATGTTTCACCATTTCTCAAGGTTGACACAGAAGCAGCGCACGAGCATTTGCAGCAAGATATGATACGAAAACAGTGTAAGAAAGAAAACATGGAATAAGACAAGTACCTCTCACGCCTCGAGAGTTCAATTGTCTTTCCAAGCTGAAACGTGCAAGCTTAGTTAGTTGGTGATATGCATGGCAATATTTTGTATCAACATGTAAAGAAGATTTTAAAGCTCATAAAGAGTTCTCTACTTCACTTTTCATGAATGAAAATAGCTGGGCAACGCTATGTGTGTAATAACATAGCAAAGGCAATGGAGGAAAAGACGAGGAAACCTAATACTATCACCAGTGCGGCATAGCTACCAGCAGTAACGTCACAGATGCTTCTGGTTATAACACACTTACATCAGCTTCTTTGGCTTTTATATTCTTTGCTTTCACCAGGTTTGGATTTTCGATTTGAATAACACCTTCAGTTCCTTTATGTTTCTGGAATATTATAAACTGAATCAGATTGGTAAACAATTAATCATGCACATGAACATATACTTCCAAATCGATAAGTGCATGCAACCTTCTCTTCACCGTCGTCTTCGGATTCCTCCTCTTCAGATTCTTCTACTTCTTCCTCTTCCTCTTCTGCTTCAGCTACATTCTATATTAATAATATATAAATCAATGAACAGAAAGGAGTATATCATGATCACATTTGCATTAAACGTAAACACTACATCTATATGCACTTAAAAACTCTTGGCATTTTCCCCAATGGTTTATGGAATTAGCTGTAACAATTGCCACAAAAATAAAATACACAATCAGTGGCTATATGTTATAATCAGACGTTTATAATACAAGCACAACAAAGGCATAGGTAACCTGATATTATGTTGATGAAACTAATTCAATTTCTAAAGGTGCAAACCTTCTTAAACGAGCGTGGACGCCCTGAAGTTCCAGAAGCTGCATTTAAAATATCAGAAATAAGTCAAATCTACACACGAAAGAATAGCAAAAGTAAAATTGCCAAATACAAATGACTCAATAAGTCAATAGTCACTGGGGTGCAACCAAATATATAAGAAAGTAGCTAAAAATGTTTCGCAGAGGTATGCAAACAAATTCAAATGTAGCATCTCTCCTGTATAATGCCTCGAAAACGCTTATTCGTCTGAGACTAGATAAATACATGGTGCGATTGATTTCTCACTGCGTTTAAACTTCACAAATAAACTTTTCTGTGAAGCTCTGATAAGAGTGAAAATGAATGGAAAGTCCATTAACAAATCAAGGGAAGAAGCAAATCTAAGTTGGCCAGTCATGGGATGAAGAAAGCACCTAAACTTTAGGCGGAAAATACGCAAAGTGTGTAGTCTATGAGCATCCAGACCAAACAAAAACGTTAGCACAAAAGACGCCCAGGATAGATCAGCGAAGACCCCATCACCGACGACCCATAGCATGATGTAATCAAATCGCTTTATTTTAAGCTGCGCCTCAGTAAAAGCAGGCATGTGACGTCACCACGAGGCGAGCTACCCTTTATCCTACCGGAACACCGCAACCAAACCAAAGAAGAAGAAAAGCCTCCTCGCCGCAACATCAGATCAAGCAGTCGCCTGGACAACGGCGGCAGACAAAGCCGAGAGCTGGCAGTGAATTTGACTAAGACGGGACCGAATGGAATCGAGGAGGAGCGAGGGCTCAGGTCGTTACCGATCTCCTCCGGGGTGGAGAAGTTGCGGCGGCCGGTTGGCTTGCCCTTGAACTTGCCCCTGCCCATGGCGGCGGCGGACGGGGAGAGAGGGGGCGAGGCGTGTGGAGGGGAGAGGGGACGGGAAGCGGGGGTCGCCTGGTCTGTACGCTGGATGGGAATCGAGAAACCCTACTGTCACGACCGCCTTTTTTACAGTGGTGGCTGGTGGGCTGGGATGGGAATGAGATTCGGTGCAGAAATGGCCAATTGGGGAATTCGGGGGCTGGGACTTTTGGGGTGGGAACCTGGTGCGACCGCTTCACGGGAAGAAAATGGTTCGTAAAACGAAATAAGAGCATCTCCAATAGAGACGATGTAGATATAAAAATAACTAAATTTCGCATCTTTGAGGTCCAAAAACACTTCTAAATTTTGCATCTTTGAGGTCCAAAAACACTTCTTAAAAAAATACATATTCGTCTTTTGAAGATGTAAATTATAACATTTCGTGGTGTAAATATACACCTTCACCTATAGGAGATGTAAAAACGACGGTCGCGCGCCAACTGCCCAACCGTTTTCATTTTCCTTCCGTTCGCCCGCTAGTTGCCTACCCGACGAGCGCCGCACGGGCCCTAGCCAACTCCGATGACCCCCCGCCTCCTCCGTGGCAGCCGTCCAACCCGCCGAGGCCTTCGCCGACGCGACCATCGCCCCAATCCTCCCTCCGCCTCCATGTCGTCGCCGTCATGCCGTGACCCCTGTTTTGCCCCACCCCGTCCGGCCGTCGTCGTGGCTGCCGCTCCACTGCCTGATCCGGCCACTCCACCGCCCCTGCCTCCGGTTCCGTCGTTGCCCGCCTCCAAATGTCGTATTGGCCTTCTCCGCCGCTGAACCGCTGATGTGTTGTCGTATGATTTGAGGTCCCCTCGTCGCCTTGCTGTCGCCGGGTTCGAGCCGCACACCCGTCGCCCCTATGCCGTTCCTCCTCCTCTCTCTACCTCGAATGCCCACTCCTCTGCTGCTTCGCCGCCCCGATTCGTGCCACCGCCATCCCGATTCGCCACCCCCGTCGCCCCTCCGGCGCTCCCCCGCCACTGCCCTTGCGTTGTCACCCCGAATCGCGACGCGCCGCCGCCGCCCCGATTCAGATGTCGCTGACTAGTTTTTACATCTCCGGTTTGCATCTTCTATTGGAGTTGCTCTCTTACATCTCCGTTTTGCATCATCTATTAGAGTTCTAGCGCACCTATGCTTGGGCATAGTATGGTATGCATACTCGAGCCACTATCGACGATTATGCTAGGCGAAGCCGGGGATGGAACGTGTTCTACTCTAGGTAGACTTCATGCCACGCATGCCACCATCATAGTCTCCCCATGGGGTTACGACTCGTGATAATTAAGGGTATATCCCATGACGCAATCTCTTTAAGGGTTCTCCGCAATTCCCCTATTAGTTGCAAAGGTTAGGAGCAATAGGCTTTTACTATCACCTTGAATTACCCTCACATCCTAGCCCTTTACAACAACAGTGATATACTTCGTGGCCATAAGGCACAAATGTTGAGTGGGGCCCCTTCACAACATTTACGAAGTTATTAAGCGAAGCCTTCAACAGGGAATCCCATATTCAAAATAACGTTTCAGATCCTACACATACCAAGGTTCATCCATATCCCCGAGAACTGGGGGGTGAACTCACACATGGAGACAACAAGCATCATGACAAGGATGATGGCATACATGGATGGATGATTTGAATAACACACAAGATGATCCACTAGAGTTCCTGATGTTACAATGATAAGGATGTGGATGATGACGATGACGATGTCGATGGTGATGTGACAGCGGTGATGATGTTAAATATCTCGCGTGTACGGTGGAGAAGATGGCCCTCTTTTCCTTGTGAATCCCTCCGCCGGATGAACTCTCGAGGCTAGGGTCCTGCCTTTTTGACGAGTTTCTGGTCTCGTTGTGTGCCCGATCCCTTTATGGTAGGTCATTATCACTTTAAATATGTGATTTCACTACCATTTCTAGTGATCTTCTCCATATTCCGATGATTCGTCCAGCGTTACCTGAGAGTTTATCAATGAAAGAGGTGTGCTAATGTGGTAAAATTCCACAAAGCCTACCATGTAGGCATAAAATACCTAGTGAAAATATCACATAAATTGAACTCATGAACTCTCCCAAGCTTAAGTCTTGCTCGTGCCTAAGCACATACCGTAACTTGTAAAGAACAAGGTCAACTTGGTGTTTATGAGATACATGTGTGAAAGAAGTATGAGTCCATTATTGTGTAGAGGAACGAGCAGGGGTTAAAGGGTTTATGATACATGACAGTTCATCCTTACTAAGATAATGACCATGCAAACATCCACATTTTGTCACCCAATTTCATTGTCGACGGACAACAACTTCATGCCATAGTTCATTGTTGTTTCAACTGGGCAAGCATATGAAGATTCTTCTTCTTCCTCTTTTCTTTTCGAGATTCAATATTCTTTAAGAATTTTTGCATCATGTCATTGGGACATGTCAAGATCTCATTTCACTTTCATGTGATATGCAAGCTATACATGAATCTTGGATAACTCATTTTATAAAAGCACTTTTCAACTTAAGAGTATTCATTTATTTTTTCCGCTTACCCTTTTGTAAGTTGTACCTTCAATGAGCTAGCATATATAGTTATTTATTCTCCTTTCAACATTTTCACAACTACACGTGGAGTACTTATGATCATCATGCAAGTAACCATATGCTACTATTTAGATCACAACTATCATCATGTATGTTCTCAAGTAAGCAATAATGATTTCACACATCTAGACATCCAAATACTCGTCGGACAAGATCATTCCTTTTTTTTTGACCGACTACTGTAGGGGAAAACACCCCACGGCAAAGGAACTGTTGGAGCTTCCTTGCCACTTTAGAAGAGCTTGCATTGCATATGCTGGCAAGCTCGCTCCTTTGTAATGGTATATTCCATATCACATATTACAATGTACAAGCTATGCTAGAAAGTTACAAAGGAGGTTGAGAGAGGAGACAAACCTCAAGGTGGTAAAAAGGAAACCCACTTTAAGAGGTCATCCCCAAAGCTAGCCTTAATTATATGAGCTAAAAGGGGGATGTCATGAATAAAATTGGCTTTCCATCTGTTGAAACTAGGGCGTTCATTCCTGAAAACCCTTGCATTTCGGATGGTCCATATGTTCCAGTAGGCAGTGAAAACCACTTAAGTGAAGAAAGGTTGGTGAAAGTCTCTTCTTGCTCCAATGGTAATGTCCCACATGGAGGTTCCCTGCCACGGGATTTGTAGGTAACTCCAAACCTTGGTGCTGAACATGCAAGTGAAGAATAGATGATCCCTGTCCTCTTTAATCCTTGCATGACATAGAACACGCAAATTGGAGTTCGAGACATTCCAATGTCGTCTCTCAAGCATATCCTGAGTGTTCAGCCTATCCATA